>CP124707.1:42705000-47705000 GCA_031232105.1 Capsicum rhomboideum
TAATAAAATATATCTCTAATTAAAATTATTTTAAGGGGTATCAAGTTAATAGGAGCAAGTAAAATGACACAGATGGGGTAATAGTAATAATATATACATATATAACTTAATATTTTGTGAATTCGTTAGATTTAATAGGAAAGGACCCAACTTATGAGGATAGATAGACATCTTGAGAGTTATTTATTTGGAAACCAAAAATTTCACAGAAATAGTGGTTGAGTCAAAATTTTTACTAAAGGGGTTTAGAATATGAAGAAAGACACAAAGAAGTCGAAAGAGATGTAACATCTATTAGGTGTATATAAAAAAGAATTTAATCAAATATGAGCAGTGTAATTTTTCATCGAAAGGAGTTTGGATTTTCCTCGATTCTACCCGACTCCGCCCTTTACACAAACACAACATAAATTCTGATATCAACATAATTAAAGAAGTCAGAAATTTAGAGAAAGGAACATCAAAGGTTTACGTTGTTGACATTCAAAATTATGTACTTCCCCCGTTCCTATTTACTTGTCACATTTTTAAGTTACACACTCCTTAAGAAAAATATTAACTAAAAGGTAATTTGACTAAATTACTCTTATTTATTACTCGTATTCATTTTTATTTAATGCTTCTCTTTTTTGCACTATATTAATATCTTGTCATATTTATTAATTACTAAGGGTAAAAGTGAAAACAAATAACTAATTCTATTTAGGTTTTATGAAATGATAAGTATTAAGAAATGTCTATTTTTAGTAAGGACGACAACTAATTAGTAACAAAGGGAGTGGTAAAGTTTTAATAGTGTAATTTGCTTCTACTTTTCACCTTTCTAGTTTTTTTGCACTGGGTCTCATTTATTACTTCATTTATATGGCTCCTTTTATACTCATTGATTTCACTGTTTTTCTCAACTTTTATTTCATTGCAATTTCATAATTCACTGCCGCTACTAAGTAGGTGAAAATCAAAATTTTTTAGAGTTGGAGTTGATTTGTCCAAATTGTATTTGGAATTCTCATGGCTAAACATCATTTTTGAAATAAAGTGAAAAAAAATTCCAAAATGTTATAAAATAAAGATAAAATATCAAACTAATAAAGAAAGAGACAACTTTAGAGAATGAAAATAGTAGTACTTGTTTTCACTTCTTGTATCTCACAAAATGTACAAAAGGATGGCTATTTATAAGCCACCAAACTTACTCCCTAAGTATGTTTAGCATGACAACAACTTGACAATTTGACCAAGTAACTTTGGAGTTCAAATCCAAATTGAATAAGTAATCTTGGTGTTCAAGTTCAATTTGGCTACTAACTCTTATCTCTCATTAATGACATTCACACATATATATGTCACATGACATCCATATTACATAACACTTCCCCTTGGATGTCCATTAATAGATAATGTGCCTCGTTAAAACCTTACTAGGAAAACCCAGTGGAAAAAGCCTAGTGAAGGAAAAAGAGTACACACATCTTGTAATACGCCTTCAGTGTTGCCTCATTAAAAACCTTACAAGGAAAACCCAGTGGGACAAAACCTTGTGAGGGAAAAAGAGTACAACGCGTATTAACTCCCCCTGATGAGAACATTAATTTAATGACTTGAATCTTCGCATCCCAATCTTGTGCACCATCTTCTCGAAAGTTGTAGTTGGTAGAGACTTAGTGAATAAATCAGCAATATTGTCACTTGAACGAATCTGTCGCACGTCAATATCACCATTCTTTTGGAGTTCATGTGTGTAGAAAAATTTTGGCGAAATATGCTTCGTTCTATCTCCTTTTATGAATCCTCCCTTTAGTTGCGCTATGCATGCTGCATTATCTTCAAACAGAATTGTGGGTACCTTGATATCACACTTCAGTCCACATCTTTCTTTGATATAATGTATCACCAATCTCAACCATACACATTCTCTACTTGCTTCATGGATAGCTATTATCTCAGCATGATTTGAAGAAGTAGCAACAATAGACTGCTTTGTAGATCGCCATGATATAGCAGTACCTCCGTATGTAAACACATAACCTGTTTGAGATCGAGCTTTATGTGGGTCAGATAAATAACCTGCATCTGTATGACCAACAAGATCTGCACTAACTTTGTTAGTATAGAACAAACCCATATCAATAGTCCCCTTTAGGTATCGTAATATATGCTTAACTCCGTTCCAATGTCTACGTGTAGGGGAAGAACTATACCTTGCTAGCAAATTAACAGAAAATGCTATATCTGGTCTTGTAGCATTAACAAGATACATAAGTGCACCAATAGCACTGAGATATGGTACTTCAGGACCAAGAATTTCTTCATTCTCTTCTGGAGGTCGGAACGGATCTTTACTCACTTCAAGTGATCGGACAACCATTGGAGTACTTAATGGATGTGCTTTGTCCATGTAGAATCGTTTCAAAACCTTCTCAGTATAGGCAGATTGATGGATGAAGACCCCGTCTGCTAAATGCTCAATTTGCAGACCAAGACAAAGTTTTGTCTTTCCAAGGTCTTTCATCTCAAATTCTTTCTTTAGATATTCAATTGCATTTTGGACCTCTTTTGGAGTTCCAATGAGATTTATGTCATCAACATAAACAGCGAGTATAACAAACTCTGATGCTGTTTTCTTAATAAAAATACAAGGACAAATGACATTATTTATATAACCTTCATTTATCAAGTACTTACTAAGGCGATTATACCACATACGCCCTGATTGTTTTAGACCATATAACGATCTTTGTAATCTGATTGAACACATATCCCGAGACTTTGAACTATATGCTTCAGGCATTTTTAATCCTTCTGGGATTCTCATATAAATTTCATTATTAAGTGAACCATAAAGATAAGCTGTAACCACATCCATTAGATGCATTTCAAGGTTTTCATGTACAGCTAAACAGATGAGATATCGAAACGTTATTGCATCCATAACGGGTGAATATGTTTCTTCGTAGTCAATTTCTGGTCTTTGAGAGAATCCTTGTGCGACAAGGCGTGCCTTGTATCTTATAATTTCATTTTTCTCATTCCTTTTACGCACGAAGACCCATTTATGGCCAACTGGTTTTACACCATCAGGAGTTTGGACTATAGGTCCAAAAACCTCACGTTTAGCAAGTGAGTTCAATTCTGATTGAATTGCCTCTTGCCATTTTGACCAATCATTTCTTCGTCGACATTCTTCGACAGATAGAGGTTCAAGATCCTCACTGTCTTGCATAATGTGAAGTGCGACATTGTATGCAAAAACATTATTCACCATAATTTTCGATCGATCTAAATTTATCTCATCACCGGTGGAACTTTTTGAAAGTTCCTCATTCACTTGAATCTCGGGTTCGCTGATTTCTTCAGGAATATCAGGATTAATCAGATCTTGAGCCTCTTCATGAGGTTCTTTTATAGTGTCACTTTTCTCATTTTTCGTGCTTCTTTTTCTAGGATTTTTATCCTTTAAACCCAATGGTCTACCACGCTTCAGGCGTGCTTGGGATTCAGAAGCTATGACATTAGCGGATGGTCCTTTTGGGACATCAATTCGGACAGGCACATTCACTGCAGGGATATGTGACTTAGTTATCCTTTTCAAATCAGTAAATGCATCTGACATTTGATTTGCTATTTTCTGTAAGTGAATGATCTTCTGGACTTCATGTTCACATATAGGGGTACGTGGATCAAAATGAGATAATGACGAAACTTTCCACGCAATTTCTCTTTTGAGTTCCTGTTTCTCTCCCCCTAATTGCGAAAAATTTGTTTCATCAAATCGACAATCTGCAAATCGAGCAGTAAATAAATCTCCAGTCAATGGCTCAAGGTAGCGAATTATGGAGGGTGATTCAAACCCAACATATATTCCTAACCTTCTCTGGGGGCCCATCTTAGTGCGCTGTGGTGGTGCTACTGGCACGTATACAGCGCAACCAAAAATTCGTAGATGAGCAATATTTGGTTCATGACCCAAGACTAATTGTGACGGAGAGTATTTATGATAATAAGTCGGTCTGAGACGAACAAGTGATGCTGCATGTAAGATAGCATGACCCCAAACAGTAGTGGGCAATTTCGTTTTCATAAGTAGTGGTCTAGCTATCAACTGTAGGCGCTTAATAAATGACTCAGCAAGGCCATTTTGAGTATGAACATGAGCGACAGGATGTTCAACTTTTATCCCAACTGATACACAATAATTATCAAAAGCTTGGGATGTAAATTCTCCAGCATTATCTAGGCGAATAGCCTTAATAGGATAATCTGGGAATTGCGCCCTTAATCGTATTATTTGTGCCAATAATTTCGCAAACGCCAGGTTGCGATACGATAAGAGGCACACATGAGACCATCTTGAAGATGCGTCTATTAGGACCATAAAGTATCTAAATGACCCACTGGATGGGTGAATAGGTTCACATATATCCCCATGTATACGTTCTAAAAAATGAGGGGATTCGACGCCAACTTTCAGTGGTGATGGCTTAGTTATCAATTTGCCTTGGTAACAAGCAGCACATGAAAATTCATTACTTGCAAGAATCTTCAGGTTCTTTAGCGGATGCCCTTTTGAATTTTCAATGATTTGTCTCATCATTATTGATCCAGGGCCCTTTTGAATTTTCAATGATTCGTCTCATCATTATTGATCCAGGGTGACCCATTCGGTCATGCCACAGCACAAAAGTATTCAAATCAGTAAACTTCTGGTTTACGATAGAGTGTGCTTCAACTGTACTAATTTCTGCATAATATAGGCCAGAAGACAAAGTTGGCAATTTCTCCAATACATATTTCTGGCCTGAGATATTCTTGGTAATGCCAAGATATTCAACATTCATTTCATTTATTGTCTCAACATGATATCCATTTCTGCGGATATCTTTAAAACTTAATAAGTTTCTCGGGGATTTAGAAGAGAATAGTGCATCTTCTATAACAAGTTTCGTCCCCTTCGGCAGAAATATAGTAGCTCTTCCGGAGCCTTCAATTAATTTTGAATTACCAGAAATTGTTGTAACATTGGTTTTTCTCCTAAGCAACTGAGAAAAGTATTTCTCATCTTTAAATATGACGTGCGTTGTTCCACTATCAATTACACAAATATCCTCACGGTCGATTATTGATCCAAATAAAATTTGAGGAGTATCCATATATTCTTCAAGATGAAAATATAAACAAAGTAAACATTATAGTATTACTAGCAAACAACGTATTTACACAAACTTTATTTATTTACATGATTAGAGAAACACTACTAACAGAAACGTAAACTGACACAACTTAACAAAAAGTAAAGTACTTAGACTATTGCAGATCCGTCACCGACAAGGTGATCTATATTTCCTTCAGGGATTTCAAAGAAATCTGCAACGTCTAACTGCATAGGCTCAACATTATCTTCAGAGATAAAGTTTGCTTCTGCAGTATTATCCACCTTCTTGAGGGATGCCTGATAAAGATTAACCAGGTGCCTTGACGTACGACAGGTACGTGACCAGTGCCCTTTTCTTCCACACCGATAGCATCTAGTTTCTGTATTTGTCCTTTGCACCGCTTCAGGCTTTTTACCCTTCTTTCTACACTGCTGGTGCTGAGGGTTATTATTCAGTGCAAGACGATCATCATGATTGAAATTTCTCCCTCGACCACGACTGGGGCCAGGACCTCTTTCACGCCTAGATTGGTGAAAATTTGCTGCATTTACTTCAGGAAATGGAGCAGTACCAGGAGGTCGACTTTCATGGTTTTTCATCAAAAGATCATTATGTTGTTCAGCAACAAGGAGATGCGAAATTAATTCAGAATACTTTTTGAATCCCATTTCTCGGTATTGCTGCTGCAGGAGCATACTCGAGGCAGGGAAGGTGGAGAATGTTTTCTCCAACATATCATGATCTTTGATATTTTCTCCGCATAGAGTTAACTGTGATTTAATTCTAAACATAGCAGAATTATACGCAGTTATATCTTTAAAATCTTGTAATCTCAAATGGGTCCATTCATAATGTGCCTGTGGAAGAACGACCATCTTCAGGTGGTCATATCTATCTTTCAAATTATTCCACAGTATAAGAGGATCCCTAATAGTGAGATATTCCATTTTCAATCCCTCATCGAGGTGATGACGGAGAAATATCATAGCTTTGGCACGGTCTTGGTTTGAAGCCTGGTTCTTATCTTGGATGGTGTCTGCCAGACCCATCGCATTCAAATGTATTTCGGCATCAAGTGCCCAAGATAAGTAGGCTTTGCCCGATATGTCCAGGGCAACAAATTCACGTTTAGATAGATTTGACATTATATTAGGAAAAATAAGTTCTTACCTTTATTACCTGAAAAAGTATTTGCTCGAGATGGCAGAGTCTCGTGCTGATAACGTGTTATAAAATAAAGATAAAATATCAAACTAATAAAGAAAGAGACAACTTTAGAGAATGAAAATAGTAGTACTTGTTTTCACTTCTTGTATCTCACAAAATGTACAAAAGGATGGCTATTTATAAGCCACCAAACTTACTCCCTAAGTATGTTTAGCATGACAACAACTTGGCAATTTGACCAAGTAACTTTGGAGTTCAAATCCAAATTGAATAAGTAATCTTGGTGTTCAAGTTCAATTTGGCTACTAACTCTTATCTCTCATTAATGACATTCACACATATATATGTCACATGACATCCATATTACATAACACACACAAAAAAAGTAAAAATTGTTATGACCTAACGGACACTAATTTATGTTGCAGTTTTTTTCTTTTCCAAAATATAAGGTGGTCAACACTCAACATGTAGTACTACCATTAAATAACTGCTATATTTCAACCAATGAAGTGACAATTCAACAATATATTTAGGATTGATTATACGGCGGGTGTCAACCCGCATATTCTACATTATGTAGCGTGCAACTGATTTAACTTTCCCTGCTGAGAGATCAAACAGAGCTTAATTAATTTTTGCTAGATGAGATATAACGAACATAACTAATACATGGAACAAGAAAATATTAGACTGAGCCGAGCGAGGCTGATCCGACCCTTTAAAGTGTTGCCCCTACAGAGTTCGGATTTGAGTAGGGTGAGCCAACTTTAGCAGGCCAGAACGAGGGCCAGGTCAAGTCTTTGTACAGATTATCCTCATTTTGGGGGTGGTCTTTAATTTTTGCCCCTTAAATTGATGGTCTTTAATTTTTGCCTCCTGATGGTCATTTTTCAGGAAGGTTATCATGCTTAGATTTCTTTAAATAACGTAATTGTTAAATATTTATTTATACCTATGGAGTATATAAATAAATACAATAACATAAATTATTTCTTTGGAGGTGGGCCAACATTATCAGATCTTTTAACATTTTTGCACATCGTGTCTAGATTGTCATTCATCTCTCCTTAAGCACCTCACTTAGTAGGTGTTTGTACACGAATTTGTATTCATGATTTGATACTATTGATTTGGGTAGAGATTGATTTAAATTTGAAAATTAAAATTGTATTTGGACATATAATTTGAACTTTAAAAGTTATACTTTTTCTCATATACATAAAAATTCACAATCTATAAGAACTATAAAACTTCTCTAAATTATCGTAAAAGAGTTCTGTCGCAAATTATGGTGATTCCATAGCCACAACTTGGCCAGATTACTCTCGTAATAGGTATGAGTTTTCTTTTGTAAATTTAAAATGTTGGTCAAGTTTAAAATTTTAAAAAAAATTGAAATCACATACTAGGAATTGAAATTCTAGCTTTTAGGTGAACTTTATATTTAAAATCAAAATTTCAAGTTGAAGTTAGAAGTTTTGGTTAAAATATATATCATAAAGAAATACAAATTTCAAATCAAAACTTCAAATTAATAGATATTCCACAAATCGGAAAAACAAGAGATACTAAATGACTTGTTCTGTCTTGAAACGCCAAATATTCTAAAATAAATTCATCAATTCGCCAAAACAACACTTAAAATGATATGTAAGGAATAATCTCGAGTTTATTGCATAGTTATCTAATAAGATCGTAACCTCCAAAGCACTCATAATTTATATTAATATAAAATATATATAATTTATACATTTTTATATTTATAATAAAATATTTTATATATATATATATATATCTGATTTGCAAATATAATTATTTTAACGATCAACCAAATATTTAACTTGACTTTAAATTATGAACTCATATAGGGAAGAAAAAGCCAACCATAGAACAATAATTTACCAAGTGTGCCTGTTTTAGGACAAATTAAATCACTATCAAATTTGTTCCCATTATACACTATATTTAGAGGATACAGTACTAATAATACTGACAATATATTATTTTTATCATCTTCCCATTTACTGTGTACTATCATTAGAAAGGCACTTGAATATACTACTCATATAATCAAATGCATACAACTGACAAAGGACAAGAATATTTATAGCAAATAAACAGAATCATCTTTGAACAAATAATTGCACACACACAAACAACGCATTTAATATTTTCATTTAAAAATAATAGGCTTATTACATAGATAATTCTTTGAATTTTTCAGTAAATTTCATTTAAATATGACTTGAATTACGGCTAACTGTTTCAATTAAACACCTTAATAGATGATAAAGTGTTTCTATTAAACACTTTCGATTCAAATTTTTAAAAAAACCTGTGTGTTCGCCCTCAAATGCGCATTACATAAATAATTTGACCACTTAAAATATGTCACACTCTTTAGTTATATGCATTAGCCTTAAGAAGCCGTAGAACATCATGCTTATTTCATTAATTGAAACTGATGTACATAGTTAAAATAGATGACATATTTATTTTGACTAACTTAACTAACTACCTAATAGACGCTTGAGAAGACACGCAAAAATTCTTTTCAAATTTTGAATTGAAAGTGTCTAATAGGAACACTTCATCGTGTGTTTAATGCTCAATTAGAACAAGTTGTAATTCGAGTGTCTAAATGAAATTTATAGACAAGTTTAAGAGGTTGTGTATAGGACTGTGCAAATTAACGGTTAAACCAATAATCTGAACCTATAATTATGTTATTGAGTCAATAATTCGAGTTATTGATTTAATGGTTCGGGTATCAGTTTACTATCCCAGGTTATTGGGTTATCTATTCGGGTTTCGATTTGACCAATTTTCTTAACGGATTAATCAATAATCCAATAGTAATTTATATAAAATGACTCAGGATTTAGTTTAATTCATTTATCAGTTAAAATTTCACTTCACGGTTTCTCTGTATCATTTGATAAAATAATTGTACTTTATCCGTCTCATTTTATGTGGCACTATTTGACTTGGCGCGATATTTAAGTAAAAAAGAAAGACTTTTGAAATTTATGGTCTAAAACAATCTTTAGATATTTGTGTGGTTGTAACTTGTAAATCATTTCATTAACGACAAAAGAGGAATTTTTAAAGTTAAATTATTTTTAATTGTGGTAAAGTCAGGGGCAGACCTAGGTACAAATATTTGGTGCTCCGACACCCATTAAATTCAACGCAGATTAGGTATGATTATATAAAAAATATATAAAAATTAGTATAGGAGGGAAAAAAGCACCCTTGAAATCAAGAATATAGCTGGGTGTTTTGGCTTTCAAGCGGAACCTTAAAGTTTTAGGTGTCAATATGTGTGTTCGAACCTTCGAGCACCCACTACCCCTAAATCCTAGGTCCACCACTGAATAAAGTAACATTCTTTTTTAAATGAACAAAAAAAGAAATAGTGTCACGTAAAATAGGACGGAGGGAGGAATTTGTCAATTGTGCATGTATTAAGCCAAAAGATCTTTGAAGTGTAGCTTAAGAAAGACAAGAAGAATGGTCCATCATTATCAGATGTATATATTTCCATGCAAAGCATGCATGCAACATAATGATGATTAGAACTCTGTAGAAAATGCAGCCCAATTGATAAAAGGTTTGTCAGAATTGAAAAAATGGATTGTAGCTTAATAATAGTGAATCCACAATTTTGTTGCAACCTAAAATATAGAAGCTATTTCTTTTAACTTTTGGACAAAAAACATGTGCCCTGCTCCCACCTCTACAATTCCCTAATCAAAAGTTTACCAATACGTTAACTTCACAGCTTCGTGTTTGAGATTCTACCACAATTTATTTAATTTATTATTATAATATATTATTTATATTTATTTGGTATCTATTTAGTATATAAACAAAGCCTTATCTAACTTTTTTATGTGAGTTTGTTTATATTGTCGATTTCAAGTTCGATTGAAGAAGGAGAATTGTGATAGATGACAACTGCTCGTTCCGTTTTAAAATAAGTGGTGTTTTTATCTTTTTATTCGTTTTAAAGTGGTGTTTCACATAATTAAGAAGACATTAATGATATTCTTCTAATTTTATCCTTAATTAAATAAAGAGAGTTTTATATAACCAAAAACTATTAAAGAACTATCTTTTTTAACGTATTTATTAATGGTAAGCTAGTAAAAATACATATCACTTTTTAGGAATGGATAATTTTCTTAAGAGGTATCCTCAAGCTAAAAACATCATTTATTTTTTTTAATTCAAAGGTTCCCTCAAAGGACATTCAATAGATAAGCCAAAGGAGCATGGAGGGGGGTGAAACCTGACCTCCACATTACAATACTAGGAATGAGGGGCACATCCTTACGCTCTATCTTATCAAAATAAAAGGAAAGAAAAAGGAGGAGGGTTGCACCTCGTTAGATAAGCTTACAAATTTTTTTTTAGAAATCTTAGAACTAAAAGCAACCAAACAAAATTCAGCCAGGATCGAATATAAAGTTACCCTTATTTTGAAACAGAATAAATAGTATAAAACTTGTTAATTCAGAATTCTCTCGTAATACGTCGACTAGTTAAAAAAAAAATTCTATTATTATTATTATAATAAATCCTTAAGCTTGATACATGATGAAATTGTATATATAGCTTCTCGGAAGCATCAGAACAAGACAAGACTAAATAAAAAGGAATATATGCAACAACCATGCACTAATTTTCATGATATCTAACATCTCTCAACCAGAAATATTCTATTTGATCTTCCTTTTTTTTTCAATTTTGGTGGGGTGTTTTTTTAATTTTGGTTTGGTTTTGGAGGGAGGGAGGGGTGGGGGTGGGGGTGGGGGTGGGGTGGATTAATTTGGTTCAAGGGGAACATATGATGCTAAATTAATAAGATACAACTCCATAGGATATATAGTATAATGATAATATATACACATCACTTTGTTATCATTATAAATCGTTTGGAACTACAAGTTCAAGGATTATATCCAACTATATATCTAAGTACAAAGTTCCAACAAGATTAGGCTATTTTATTCTAGTCTTAATTATTTTTAAATTGTCAAGAAATTTCTTCTGATACTTCTCTCGTGTGACTAATTATAAGATTTTGTTTAAGAATATTTGAAATTCTTATCTTTATGATCTTGATTTATTTTCTACAATATTTTCTCAAGTGGCAAAAATGTATGTATATGAACTGTTTTGGCCCCTCTCTACCACACATTATGGTACATTGACCTTAATTCTATGATTGGAGTTCACTAATACTATATAGCTAATTGTCCTCATAATTACTTTCAATTAAATAAAAGAGTTAATAGCACTTCAATTTAGTTCCTCATTAATTGATAAACTCTTATTTAGTCCTTGTGATATATATAATATATATTTGACTAAGCATATTTAATTTTTAATTATTTGAAATGTGTACTTTGATTCATTTAATTTGCTGGTGAATAATCACAATTTCCTCAATTATTATAAATCCCTCCTTCATTTACTTCAGAAGCTTATAGTTGCAAACCATCAATGTGACAAATCAGATGACACATAAAACAATACTAAAAACTTAATATTATTATATGATTTGGTCAAACGACCTACATATAAAAATCTAATATTAAAAAAGCATAAAAACTTTTGAGAGAAATCTCTCCCTGAACAAAACTACTTTTATTTTCCTTCTAAGAAAAGTAAAACTTAAATTTGGTAAAAAAATCAGGGCAAAATCCTAACAGCATGTGCTATATTACGTTTATATTGTTACTCCATGATAATATACTTCTAAAAATAGTTTAAATATAACATATTTCTTTTGTAAAGCGATCATTAGTATATATTTTAATTAATAAAAAACTAAATATGACCAAAATAGGAATTTACTAATATTTAAGTAACCGAAAATATAATTATCCTAACTTTTGATTAATTAAAAAGATTTTGAAAGATAACCAACCATTCATAATGTCCCCCTTATAACGACGTGCATGGCCAAATCCATATAATTATTGAAGAATTTGAGAGTTGAAACAGATATGAGACTAATTAAGGGGGACAGTTCTTGATTAAGAACAGCCAAATTAATTATAGAAGTCAATTAAGGGGGTTGTGACAACATTACTTAGCATGCTTTAGGAAAGAGATAATTATGGGGGACAGTTCTTGATTAAGAACAGCCAAATTCTGAAACGTAATTGTAATTAGTGTAGTAATTACTCACTTTGTACAATAATAGTCGTTCACTGTTGACTTGACACCCATGCTAAGAAATAATTAATAACAGGGGTAATTTTACTATATCACTATTCACATATAATTAATTTATTTCTTTGAAAAATGTATTAGGTAATGACTATAATTACTAATAACTAAGGGTAAAATGATATAAATAGATAAATTATCCATTGATTTTCCAAACTGTACAAATATTGTTGGACATCTATTTTTAGTAACATAGACAAGTATTATCGGACGGAAGGAGTACTAATTAATTCTAATAGTTTGCTATAACATGTTGTTGTACTTGAACTTCCCGTCTTAAATTATATGTCGTATTTCTCTTTCATACATTCATTAAAAAAAATTAATTAGGGGGGAGTTTTGACTATTTTACCGTCATTTTAGTCTTAAGATCACCCTCCTGAGCACTCTATTTGTCATTTTTACTAAAAGTAGATGATCCAAAATAACTATCATTTTAAAAAATAAGATAATAGAGTACATTCTTTCCATTTTTTCCTTAATAATAATTATTCTTGGAAGTAATAAGCATTGACTACTTAGCGTGAAAAACCTAAGTAAAAAGCATATAATACACATACTCCAATCAGAGGCGGATCCAGGATTTGAAGGTTCCGGGTGCCATATCGTTCAAATAGGATAAATGGGTAGATTCCTTCAATTGTGTTACAATTTGGGTTATTTAACTTTTTTTGATTGTAATGGACAAATTAATCAAATACATATATTTAGTAATGCTCTTTTAGATATTTTGAGATAAAAAATATATGCACAGTTCAAAAATTTTTAGGAATAAGAGGCCTTATTCACCAAAACTTTAAAAAAAGAAAGTGATTTTTCACTTTAAAAATTTGAACTTTTATAAACCGTATAATACAGTTACCTTAATATATTCATATTCGATAACCTTATGTGTTGAGAGTGATATGCACAGTTCAAAAATTTTTAGGAATAAGAGGCCTTATTCACCAAAACTTTAAAAAAAGAAAGTGATTTTTCACATTAAAAATTTGAACTTTTATAAACCGTATAAAACAGTTACCTTAATATATTCATATTCCATTACCTTATGTGTTGAGAGTGTTGTTGCAATATATAATTGAGAAAGAATAAAAAAATTGTAGCTTCAATCAAGTCTTCTTCACTTAGGGCTAACTTGATGAACGATCGAAAGAACCTTTAAATTTAAATAACTCTAACATATTCAAAACTTAAATTTTTGAAAAAATAGCTTACTACTTAAATATATTTTTTTCATTAAGTTTAAGATTTAGTACTTATTAATTAATATAAGATACATGTAATACTCGTATCAAGAAATTAATATAGAGAAAGTTAAAATTATCAAGAATTAATTAAAGAAAAAAAAAGTTAATTTAAATTAACAAAGAATTAGAGAGTAAAGAAAACTAAAGAAAAAAAAACGAGACAAAGAAGGAAAAAGGAAAAAAGAGTTGAAGGCTGCAGCCAGCAAAAAAAGAACCAAAAAGTAGTGCTGCTAACAAGTCTCGAACCCTGGCCACTGATATGGCACGTTCAAACCTACAGCCAGTGGCACCAATCGCCACTACGTTCAAGGGGGTGGCAAGCCTGCTATATATTTAAATTTGTACACATATATACATACATATACAAGGTTTCAACCGAAGTCACCGGGTGCCGTGGCACCCCCATGGATACACATAGATCCGCCCCTGACTCCAATATTGTGATTGTTTAGATTAACTCTTATTTTATTTATTGAACAGATTAAGTGCTATGTCAAAACACATAATTTCTTAAAAAGCGTGTGAATAAAAAATGTGACAAGTAAAGTGATGCATAGGAAGTAATCTCTCTTCATTATTTACTCTATTGAAATGTCCGTTGTATTCAAAATAATTATTACTAAGAATAACATGAAAAAAAAATTCTTAAACTTCTAAAATGATAAATAATTTAAGACAACTATTTTAGAAATCGCAACTGATAATTTGGGATAAAACGAGTAGTTTTTTACTACCTTCGTATCGTTTGTGTTTTGACAAATTAAATTTGTTCTAAAATAAATGATGTTTTATTAGAAAAATAAGGAGCATTTAATTTAGTATTATCTTTTTTTCAAACTCACCTTCTTATTACTTTAATGACATTACAAGATAACTAAAATTAGTTACAAAATTTCATCGCAAAATTATTTGTAGCTATCAATTCTTTTTTGATAATTTATCGTCAAAGAGAATTAGCACGATAGCTTTTGTTGTTTAACTATAAAAATTTATTTGGAACCAATCAAAACCTTAAAAAAACTCTAGAGTAATGAATTTACCCCTTTATCTTTTAACTCCACTTAAATAAATAAACTTAATTCGCATGATGCAGGACTTGAGCCTCAACGATTACCACATGAACTAAACTTTTTAGTATTTCCATTTTTCAAGTTTCATTGCATTTGTATAAAGCAAGATTCCTATTCCCTCACTTTTCATCTCTTACCTTTTTCATGTATATTGTATTGTTTGCACAATTAAATGGAATATAGTACAATTCTTTTTTTTCCCTTTTTTAAATTGTGACAATAGAAATTTTTACAGCATCTTTTTTAGAACATAATAAAATCCAAGGAGGAATGTCCAAATTTCTAGTAACAATATTGTGTTACATAGTTTCTAGTATCATATTTTGATGGTAAAAACTTGCCTTAGACAAAACTAGTATATCTTGTACCCTATTTTGATGGTTTTCTATCTCCCCACCCCCCACCCCCACCCCCCTCCCCCCTCTTATTATTCCATCCGTCTCAATTTATGTGTCGGTATTTAATTGAACACGAAATTTAAAAAGAAAAACTTACGAAATTTGTGGTATTTGGCAGATAACTTTTCCAATACAGACAATTTCCATCTGGCAAAGCTTAGAAGCTGGAATCTATGAAGAAACTGCATGTACACTACTTAAAGGTAAGAAATCATAGATATAATGAAGTGTTTTAAATCTCAACGGAGACGAAAAAGGTTAATAAAGCGAATGAAAACTATGAGACATCAGAGTTTTAAATCTCAACAGAGACGAAAAAGGTTAGGTCCTAAAAAAGACACCGATTAGAGATAAAAGTTACGTTGAAGTTCAGACTTTTTTCGTTTAAGGAGCTTGCAGACAGAGATTAAAAGATTGAACATATAAAAAAGAATTCAAAGGTTACAAGGATGAGATGGTTTTCTACCTCAATTCACCATTTCAAACCTTATAGAGAGGATGTTTATGTACCATCTCCTACCAATAGCTCTCTTGACTCTGATCTGGACACCACTGTTACAACAACAACATAGCTAGTATAATCCCACAAAGTGGGGTCTAAGAAGGTAGAGTGTACGCAGACCTTACCTACTCATAGGCCTGGACACCCCCGTTATTAAAAATTATTAAGTATATCTCAACTGAAGAGAGGGGGGGGGGGGGGGGGGGAAGAGGGGGCATAAGCTGCTGATAAATGACAGAATATACATTACAGGTCAAAGACGAGATTTCTGTTGGCTACAATATCTCCAAGAAAAAAGAACAAATTTACAACAAGAATAGATTGAATTTTGCAATCTTGATCAGACAACATGAATACACAACTAGTGTCAAAATTTCATCTACATATAAGACCTCTTTTCTGTATTTTCTACGGAAATAGCTCAACCTAATACATCTAAACGGATGGGGAGCGTGGCAACCAAATTTCATCAAGCTACCAATTATTACGAGGGGGCATTTGTATCATCGTCACTGTCAATGTCGCTGTCAGTCTCATAGAAAGGAAGATCATCGTAATCATCATTGTCTAACCCTTCATTATTCCCAGTATCATTTGAAGCTGCATTAAGATTTCTGTGGGAATTCCAATCAGGAGGGAAGGTCTTTTGAAGTGCTTCTGTTAAATCACCTCCAGTCCTCTCAATCTTCCGCAAACATCTGGACCAATGAACTGCAGTTCCCATATCAACAGTCAATCCAGACTCCACCATCTCTTCACAAACGCGGTGGATCCCCGCTATAATGTAATATTCAGCAACTGTGGCCCTTGACAACAGTGATGTCATTAAACAATGATATACGGCTTTGTCTGGCTTCAAACCAGATTGCTTTATCTCTTCAAAGCATTTTAAAGCCTTTTCAGGAAGTGAAGCCCGTGCCCATCCGTGTATGAGAGTGGTGTAAGTTTTAACATTAGGTTTAACCCCAACCCTTTTCATCTCTGCAATTGTGTTTGTCGCTTTCTGAAACAAAACAAATATTGATTGTAGTCATTTGGATATTTGGGAAAAGAAAGAACTTACATTCTTTTGCCAAGAAAAATTACCACTAAACAGAGCATATTACATGACTCAAAGCAACCAAACTCAAATTCTGACTAGCGTCTGTCTAATGCAAATATATATCCCGGTAAGCTTTATTAACCACGAAGTTGGTAACTTAATGCTAAATGGCTCAAACATATTTCAGATAGTACTCAAAAAGTTACAGAATGTTTACAGGAAGTGCTTGCAAAAGCCAAAAAGTATAATGCACATCATTACTAAAAGTTGGCTGTCTCTAAATAACAAATGTGAACCATCTCAATTGTATAGAACAGTACAACAACAAGAAGTGGGGTCTGGGGAGGGTAGAGTATACGCAGCCAATATGGAGGAAAGCGCAGTAGCAACACAAATAATGTGATAACTGAAGCAAGGGAAACAACGGGTAATACTAAAATCGAAGAGTAAGATAGTAATAATATTACAAATTACAAAGCTGAATAAATGCATACCTGCATGTCTCCAGCTTTACAACAAGCATTTACAAAAGAAGTATAGGTATGGATGTCAGGTTGAACTCCTTCTTGCCTCATTTGCTGCATCAGGTCCGCAGCCTCCCAAACATCACCTCTTCGAGCCCATCTGCATAGAGAAGGAAAATATAGCAAATATGACGGGATATCTTCTACAAAGATAGCCATATGGAGGCAAAAGTACATCAAATAGAAGGGGATATATCTGTTAAAAGCAATGTGCTAATCAGCATTTACTTCATCCCCTCCCCCCAAGGTCCAAAGTCAGATGCAAGTTATGATGCAACAAATAATTTGCAAGCGGATACCAACCAAATATGTGGAGACCATACCCGTCAATTAATATGTTGTACACATAGGTGTTCCTCGGGATGTTTCTGGCACTCATTTCTTTTGTAACAGCCAAAGCACTTTGCATCCTGCCTGATTTACAACATGCCTTGAGCAGTGCCTCATATGTATATATGTCAAGCTCCAGACCCTCATCTTTAATTCTTGAAAAATATTCAAAAGCTTTTCCTGTATCACCAACAGATGCATAACCATCCATAATGGTTGTATATGTACGCTCATTTGGCTTAATTCCTGCAAGCAACATCTCGTCTAAAACTTCCACAGCTTTCTCCATCTGCATCAAGTATAAAGCAAACAAATGAAAAGGGTTTACAGAGAGGTTCAATCGGAGTGACAATTTTCTAACATGGAATTACATGCGCCACTATGAGAATTGAATCTGTAGGAAAAGGAGTTCAATCACACAACACCACCATTCAAAAGCTACTGTAATGCCAAATGCAGAACCTGTTCTAAGCCCTTCCTGACCCCGGAATAAGAGGATGTATGTGAAGAACATGGTGATTCTATAAATCCATCTAAAACTACATCTAACATTTAAAGCCATCTAGAAATTCACAAGCTATTTATTATTAATAGAACATCCACATTTGCATATTTGATTAGCTGAATTCAAGTTCGATTCTACAAGATCACCTAACACAAAAGTTGCTGATCCTTAACATTTATATTATGGCATTTCATGCTAATAATGTCCACAGTTTGCTACGTCGGCTCCAGCTATAGATCAGTTTATTTCAGTTTGAATGCTGAATGAAGGTTTCTTTTCTTTGTTTCCCTTCTTTGAGAGGTCCCCACATTTTTCTCGTAAGGACTGTACAGTGTACAGTTAAAAGATTTTCTAATATGTGGAAGCAGCAAGAATGCACTCTCAAGTTGACAATCAGAGTGCCTTTTCATGTAGAATCAGCAATTTGGCATGTGAATCCATTTGCTAGAATAGGTCATTTAGATCTTAGTCTAATTATGCTGGTTTGCTATGCATACAGAGCCATAAAGCAACATATTTCCATTTGATTAGTTCCACTGCTTCTGACAATACTTGTCGGTCAACCCAACCAGAATGGGTAATGAGAGAAAGTTGTTCTCTTTTAACTTTCTATAGGAAGTGCAAATGAGTGGTGCAGGTGGAAACTCTGCAAGTTCACCAGAAGAACGTATTTTCATGTAAGACTTTCATACTTATTTTGCATTTGGCGGTTCATGATTGGTCTTTTAGGCAGTTGCTAAAAAATTTCAAATATGTAATATAAATCACTGGAACCTACAGTACACATGCCATATTCAGTACCCTTTTTAGCAATGGACAGGTAACACAAATATGTCCTCTTTTTTAAGCTTGTTTAAATGCAAACTAGGTTCTAGCACTTAGATTTACCTGACGCTTCTCAACAAGGCCAAGAATTAATGCATTGAAAGTCTGAACGGTTGGTATGCACCCACTCCTCCTCATCATATCAAAAACGTCAAGTGCTTTTCTTATTTCTCCAGCTTTAGCAAAGGCATGTATAATCGGCATAAAGGTCCGTGAAGTAGGTCTATGCCTCTCCTTTTTCATCTCCTCAACTATACGTAAAGCGCGATCCATGTTACCCATGCCACAAAATGCTCTGATTATGTTATTATAAAGGACCACATCTGGCTTCAAACCATCTCTCATCACATCCTCAAAAATTGCAAAAGCATTTGCCCAATCTTTCAAATTAATGAATCCGTTGATCAACATGGAATATGTCTTCATGTTATGCTTTATGCCAGCCAACGTCATCATTTCACTGACCTCAAAAGCTTTGGAGACTTTACCAACCTGCAAGGGTATAAAATCAATTTACAAATTTCAAATGAATTAAGAAGTTGTGTAACAACTCATCAGCAATTCAATATAACAGCAGTGACAAAAGGCCACCTTGATATAGAGATTCATTAAACATCCGTAGCTGACAACTGAAGGTGTAAATCCACACTCCTGCAGGAGAAATTGCAATACCACATTCAATGAGTCGGCAATGCAAAATAAAGATTCAAAGCATGCAAAGCTGTCAATGACCATTGCAAGGTTTCTACTCAGAAGTCTTATTTCATATTCAAAATGCTGTCAGAACGATTTTTATTCTTTATCCTTTTAAAGCATTGTTCAGAAAGGCGCTTCTTGAAAAAAAAAAAAAAAGGCACTTATATTATCCTTCTGTGTGAAGAGATTTCTTCTCTTAATGAAGTTCCAAGTAATTCTTACTTCCCTTCCTTAATATTACCTATGATAGCTGACCAATAATAGAACGTATAATGTATGGAGAGAAACCATATTAAACAGGGACATCATGCATTCAGTTTGTAGGTTGACAATATTCATACTCTCTAAACTGTACGTGGTACAGAAAAAATATTGACCAAGCACAAGTAAGTTTCATTTGTCTATGCAGTTATACTGAATAATACCTACCTTAAGTCTATCAAATACAATGAGACATTTATCCTCATTTCCAATCGAAGTATAACCATCCATCATGATATGATAGATATCGATTGGCGCATCAATACCCTCTTCTTCCATCTCCCTAACCAACTCTTCAGCTCGGTTCATATTGCATGTTTGGCTGTCAGTTCATTAAAAAAACAAACAGATAACATTAACTTGCAATGATATCCAAGAAACATACATGAAATATCAGGGAGCGTGAAGAAAGTAGAATTTCTGAGAACAGTGGGAATTAGGAAATGACTTGCCAGTTTGAAGTTGCATGCATAATATAAGACCATAATGAACCCCAACTTAAAATTAAAAAACGGAAAGGATAAAATTCAAGAAAACACACCAGTTAGCATAGATGATGCTGCCATATATAATAGCATTTAAAGTCGGATGCCTCTCTTTAGCCTCCTTAAACCATCGCTCTGCAGCTCTTCCACAAACATGAACAAGAAATGACAGATTAGGAACACGGTTCTCAACAGCTAAGCCAAACAAAAATTGAGATAACTAGTTTCTCCAAAAAAGCTTGATAGCACAAAACTAGCTTAGTGTGAAGACATTGTTTCAGGTACCATAATTGACTTCAAATCAAACATTATTCCAGCATACAATCGCAACTACATTGCGACAAAATGTAATTGTGTTGAGAAAAAACAAAAACATAAGGGGTTGTATTTGCTTAGCCAATACAGCTATAACAATTATATACACATTACATAAAATCTAGAAATAAGCTAAATGTTTCTCTAGACTCAGTAATACAATTATGCACAGTTAATATATCCACACTTAAAATTCAGTCAATAAAACTGTTCGTTGACTTACGGTTGAAATTTTAACTTCAAACGTCAGTTTTTAGTTCTACATTTCCAAGGTCATGTACTAGACCAAGATTAAAATGAGAACAATACTCTTTCTAACAACACAACCTTGTAAAAATCCAATGGTAACGGGAAATCAAAATATCAACGTAGAAAAAAGCTTTAAAAGAAGAGATAACCAGAGACAAAGCTAAGTGAATAAAAATTAAAGGCGGGTCGATTCCTCACTCTATATTGCCCAGTTTAGCAAATCCATCAACAAGGATGCTGTGTGTCACCAGACTCATTTCAATTCCTTCATCTTTCATTCTCCTCACACAAGACACTGCTTCTTCCATGTCTCTAGCCACTGCATAAGCGTGGATGAGGCTGCAATAGCAATACAGAGAAAATGGTAAAATCAACACTTTTTGAGCAACGAACTTGAAGCCCAATGAGTTAATTTGTAAAAGAATCCTAGATGCGTTAGCTGGACTAAGAGAACGAGCACAACAATTTTGAGTATTTATAATGAATAAATATTTCTAACCTACATATTTAAGGAAATTTTCCTTTTTCGAGTGAGAGAAAAGAGAAATGAAGGAGCACAAACTATGAAATTGATAAAGGAACTCATCTTCACACCTTGGGGAAAGAATAAATTTCAGCAAGAATTATGTTTAAAACAATAATGAGAATAATCGATCATCAAAAAAATTAACAAAATGAAACAAGTGTTCAAACAGTTGTTTGTAACTCCTACCCCTAAACTCCTAATCTAGGGCCTAGGCAAGACACTTAATTAAGGTAAGACTTCTATTCTAAGTGTGATTCCAAATAGGATATGCAACATTAAGGAAAAAAGTACTAAAATCCAGAAAAACTAAAAACAGCAGAATGTAGAAGAAGCCTAGACAGTTACTACTCGACCGAATTCCACCAGGATCAGTCAATTGTCCTAATCAATAGAACGATAGATAAGAAGAGGAAGCGGCCAATGAGCGCTGATTTCAGTTCAGGGAAAGAATTTCAAAACTGGATGGTGCAAAATACATTGGCTTTCAACATATCTACTCACAAGTGTAGGGAGTAATTCTCCGATAACATTTTGATTAACAAAGGACTAATTAAAACTGAAGCAACAGTTTGGCAGGGGAACTTACTTGGTATATACATGAACTGTTGGCTCTATCCCTCGAGCACGCATCTTTTCAAAGGTTTCACGTGCACGATGCATGTCTCCGCGCCGTCCGTAATAGTTCACCATTAAACCAAACTCTTTCCTGGATGGCTACAAAAAGAAGGTATCACTTCCTCTGAAAGAATATGATCAAGAGCTCTGCAGAATCATGTTGTACTTTAGCTAATTACCTGTCAACCGAAGTAAAATCCAGTGTTTCATAGAGGAGAAGCTTATGAAACTCGAACAGATATAGAATATAGCAAGAACATAGATAACCTTTTTGTCATTTGATAATCACATTGAAGATTGTGGATAAGCAATAAAATTAGAAAGTGAATAATCACAACTTGCATTAATGAGAAATCATATTTTTGGAGATATTAAAAACTGTATCCTAATATATAATACTCTTTCTATATGGGAGTCTAGAATGTTAGCCACCATTCTACTAACAATATTATTCGGTACAACATTCCAAAGTTTCAAGAACTTAAATTCATTTACATAAAATGGGTCAGAGGGAGCATCATTTTGATGGACAAGCTACAGCTTTGACACAAAAATCAACTGCAAAATGCATCGAAGTGGCTGAATGGTACAACCAGTATATGTCTTAGGAATTAGGATAAATGGAATCCATTAAGTATAATAGTTCTGACATCAAGCTTCTTATAAGATTTTCATGTAAACCAGTCTCAATGATTAAACTTACTAGACAGCCTTCTTTTACCTACCAACAATACCTTGAAGATGTGTTAGGGGAGAAAAAGAAACGTGGTAAAGCATATTGGTTGCGAGAAGAAATCTGCCTAAATCTCAATGAATCTATAATCGGTTAGTTCTCCATCATTGCATGTCCCAAATGGTTTTTCACACAGTTTAATTAGAGAGTAGGCCATGACATAATGCTATGGATACTGACATACTGTTCTAAATTCTTCCCCTTACACAAAAAAGATGCAACAGCCATTGATCTTGTAGAAGAATGACTAATGAAAGAAAAATCCATTCTAAGAAAAGTCACACCAGTTTAGGCAACCCATGAAAGGAAAAGGGACAGATAATGCAGAGCATAGCAGTAAGTAAAACGTTTCAACGGAGTATGATATCTTCCATTAGTATCCAGAATACATGGGTAGGTTTCTGGAGCAAACAAGAAACAACACAGAAAATATTTTAAGAGGCGACTGAAAAATAAGATAACTACATAAAGAAATACTTATAGCAGCAAGTAAGTGTTTGGGAACTCATATGAACAGGGGCGGATCTAAAGTTCAAATTAGGGATTCGGCAGAACCCATATCCTGTATTTGTATTGTGATATTCATTTAATATGTGTAAATAATCTATCTAGTACCCAGTAAGCAAAAAGGGTTGTGATCCAGAACCCATAAACTTAAAATCTTGGATCCGCATCTGCATATGGAATTATGCGCCCAGTACTCTTGGACTTGCTTATGAACCAAACGTAGTAGTGCTTAAGAGCTAGCGGATCACCTATGAATTTTATATAACTATTTTTCTTGTTCTGGACAACACCATATTACTGCATCCTTCTGTTCACCAAAAAGGTTATTGGCAAACAAGTGGGTACACGGCACTGATAAACTAAATCCAGTAGAAGCTTGCACAGCACGAACAACCAAAATGCACGGACAATTAAACATTCTTTGGTGTCACATCAATTTCCTTTGTTTTGCAGCCTAATAACGGTAACATTATTAGCATGTCAGATTCAAATTTTGCCCTAAAATCCAAGTCTCTCGGGCACAAAAACAGAGTCAATCAATAAACTCTCTAAGGTGTAAGAAAAATAACCAAGTAAAAAACCATACTTTACCTTTCTCCCAAAAAAACAAAAAAACATGCGCTGCTTATGAAACATGTTCACAGTCTATGTCACTTCCATGGGATCAAGTTTAAGCTTTGTTAATACGACCAAGACTATCAGTTACTCATTAGTAAAAAACATATTAGCATACACAAAGTTAGCACCAAAACTATAGTTATAAGAACTAATCCCATACTACATACTCAGAATTCCAATTCCTCTTCTTACTTCATTGGTTTCCTCTGACCTCACTGGAATTACACCTCAAGGAGCTATGACCAATGCAACAACAACAGACCTAGCGTAATCCCACAAACTGGGTCTGGGGAGGGTAGAGCATACGCAGACCTTACCCCTACGTCAAAGGTAGAGAGGTTGTTTCCGATAGACCCTCGGCTCAAGAAAAAACAGTCCAAAGCAGTCCAGCTAAAGAAGTAACAGGGGTACAATAAAAAACAACTAATATCAAAAAAAACATATAGTAACAAAACAGAAACTACAACAAAACAACATATAGTAACAGAACAGAACAGAAACTACAATAAAACAATACGATAAAGCTATGATCAATGCAATAAAAGTAAATTCAAGGGCATCTCAATAAACATCATACCTTCTTGATTCTCTCGAAAACTTGCACAACAGCCTTCCAATTTTCCGGCTGCGTATCCAAAACCTTCCAAAAATCATTTCTTGACCCTTCCCTCTCCTCATGCCACTTAGACCTATACTCTACATCATCTTCCCCTACAACCCACCTCTTCCTTTCCATTTTTTTCGCCTTCATTCTCCTCCCATCATCCAACTTAACAGTCAACACCCTCCCATGAAACTCAACCCCATCAAACTCAACGGCCTTCATTGCTGCCTTTTCAGCAGTTGAACCCCCATATATCACAAATCCAAATCCTTTATTCATGTCTGTTTCATGATGACGCTTTATCAAAATCACATTCTTGATTGACCCAAATTGTCTAAAGAACTCACTAAGCTCATTTTTCTTGACCCATAATGGTAAATTCCCAATAAAAATTTTACCTTTTTCCCTAAATTTACTACATTCTTGAATTTCTTCTAGTGGGGGTGGGGAGAGTTTGTTGGATAACCAAAGTTTGTTAGTGACAAGGGTCTAAGAAACAAAAACAACAGATAGTAACAAAACAGAAACTACAACAATGCAACAGAGAGTAAAAGAACAGAAACTACAACAAAACAATACGATACGGCTACGAGCAATGCAAGAAAACTAAACTCAAGGGCATCTTAATAAACATTAGACCTTCTTTATTCTCTCGAAAGCTTGCACAACAGCCTGCCAATTCTCCGGCTGCGTATCTAAAACCTTCCTGGACTCATTTCTTGACCCTTCCCTCTCCTCATGGCTCATGCCACTTAGACCTATACTCCACATCATCTTTCCCTTACACCCACCTCTTCCTTTCAACCGTTTTCGCCTTCATTCGTCTCCCATCATCCAACTTAACAGTCAACACCCTCCCATCAAACTCAACAGCCTTCATTGCTGCTTTTTCAGCAGTTGAACCCCCATACATCACAAAACCAAATCCCTTATTCATTTCTGTTTCATGATGACCCTTAATCAAAATCACATTCTTGATTGGCCCAAATTGTCTAAAGAACTCAACAAGCTCATTTTTCTTAACCCATAATGGTAAATTCCCTATAAAGATCTTACCTTTTTCCCTAAATTCACTACTTTATTGAATTTTCTCAAGTGGGGTTGGGAGTAAGGGTAGGGGTGGGAGAGTTTGTTGGATGACGGATAACCAAAGTTTGTTAGTGACAGGGGTCTAAGAAACAAAAACAACAGATAGTAACATAACAAAAACTACGACAATACAACAGATAGTAACTGAACAGAAACTACAACAAAACAAAACAATACAGTAAAGCTATGAGCAATGCAAGAAAAAGTAAATTTAAGGGCATCTCAATAAACATTATACCTTCTTGATCCGCTCGAAAGCTTGCACAACAGCCTGCCAATTCTCCGGCTGAGTATCCAAAACCTTCCTGAACTCATTTCTTGACCCTTCGCTCTCCTCATGCCACTTAGACCTATACTCCACATCATCTTCCCAATCCTCCCACCTCCTCCTTTCTGCGGTTTTCGCCTTCATTCGTCTCCCATCATCCAACTTAACAGTCAACACCCTCCCATGAAACTCAACCCCATCAAACTCAACAGCCTTCATTGCTGCTTTTTCACCAGTTGAACCCCCATACATCACAAAACCAAATCCCTTATTCATTTCTGTTTCATGATGACCCTTTATCAAAATCACATTCTTGATCGGCCCAAATTGTCTAACGAACTCAACAAGCTCATTTTTCTTAACCCATAATGGTAAATTCCCTATAAAGATTTTACCTTTTCCCTAAATTTACTACATTCTTGAATTTCCTCTAGTGGAGGTGGGGAGAGTTTGTTGTATAACCAAAGTTTGTTAGTGACGGGATCTAAGAAATAAAAACAACAGATAGTAAGTGAACAAAAACTACGACAATACAACAGATAGTAACAGAACAAAAACTACAACAACTAAACAATACGATAAAGCTACGAGCAATGCAAGAAAACTAAATTTAAGGGCATCTCAATAAACATTATACCTTCTTGATCCGCTCGAACGCTTGCACAACGCCCTGCCAATTCTCCGGCTGCGTATCCAAAACCTTCCTGAACTCATTTCTTGACCCTTCCCTCTCCTCATGCCACTTAGACCTATACTCCACATCATCCTCCCCTTCAACCCACCTCCTCCTTTCCGCAGTTTTCGCCTTCATTCTCCTCCCATCATCCAACTTAACAGTCAGCACCCTCCCATGAAACTCAACCCCATCAAACTCCACAGCCTTTATTGCTGCCTTTTCAGCAGTTGAACCCCCATATATCACAAAACCAAATCCTTTATTCATTTCTGTTTCATGATGACCCTTTATCAAAATCACATTCTTGATTGGTCCAAATTGTCTAAAGAACTCAACAAGCTCATTTTTCTTAACCCATAATGGTAAATTACCAATAAAGATCTTACCTTTTTCCCTAAATTCACTACTTTCTTGAATTTGAATTTCCTCTAGTGGGGGTAGTGGGGGTGGGGTGAGTTTGTTGGATAACCAAAGTTTGTTAGTGATGGCGGGGGTGGGGGTAGGGGAATTAAGGAGAAGTTTTAAGGGGTTTTTGGTAAATTCAAGATTTTGTTGAGGATGGGTATTATGGGTATTTGTGTTGGTGGTGGGGCGGCGGAGATTGGTGGAGGAGGTGGGTTTTTCAGGGGAGTTGGAGGAGGATTTGAGGGAGAGGATGGTGGTGGAGATGGTGGAGGTGGTGGATATGGTGGAGGGGTGGTGTTTTCCGGTGAGAATGGAGGTGGTGAAGGGTGGGGGAGAGGGGGAGGAGAGGGAGAAGATAATGTTGCTGTCCACTATCATCATCAGCTCTACTGAGACACAGTGAACTGTGTTGAGAGTTCATAAACATGGTCAAGTTTAGGGCAATTTTGGTAATTCACTTTATTTTTTATTTTTTGTAATTGATTTGTCTAAATTAACTGCCAAACAACTCTACTTGCACGTATTTGTTCGTTTTGGATCTAGGCTTTTATGAATTTGTCTTTCCGGCCAGTGATATCAAGCTTCCTGAGCGTGCATACAATGTGAATTTGAGTTATGTCGTATAAAGGTGTGTACTTTTCTTCTTCTTTTTGATGTGAGATTCGCCTAACGTGTCATATGTATCTCATTTTCAGAAACTTGTTAGCGTAGGCGTCCTTTTTAGCCCGCCCTCGGTTCGACGTTCCGTATCCGCATTAGGACATTGATTTATTCAGTTTTGCATCGTGCTAGACCCTTAAGAAGATTTTTTTTTTCATACTCAAAAACCTATACTCTATATATCTAGTTATGAATGAAAGACATTACACTATTATCTTTGGTGGTAATAAATCAAAACTCATATGTTTCATCTTAATCGATTCAGTTTAAACCACATAATGTGTGGTGAGGTTGTAAATACTCTTCCATCTTTAATCAAAAGTTTCACATTTAAGCTTTCATAGTGAAAGTCACTTTTAATATGGAGCGATTTACCCCTAAAATTGAACTTTTCAGGACAAATGCAAGTTAGTTGGATCTTAAACGAGCTAAACATCGAATGAAAAAATAAAAAAGAATCTGAATTTAACTTGAGCAAAAATTATTTGTGCTATCGATACTCTTGAAAAGTAATTGCAAATAATATTTTTTCATAATAAGTGAGATGTCACGCCCTGAATCTGCAAACTGCTTTTCTTGTATATTTTCATAATAATATTTGTCAAATTTTGTTGTATATTTTCTTTTAACTGCAACAACATAGAATCTGCAAACTGCTTTTCTTTCACTTCAGCTATCAACAAAGATTCAGCTGCATTTTGTACGATAACTCCTTCCTCTGAGGATTCAAGAAGACGAACCCCCAAACTGGCTAATTGATAAAGATCTTTGGCTAATTCTTTCTTTCCCGTCAATTGGCCACTAGTGACTCCCGTTGCCTTACGGCTCAATGCATCTGCTACTACATTTGCCTTCCCTGGATGGTATAGAATATCAACATCATAGTCTTTCAAGAGCTCTAACCATCTTCGTTGCCTCAAATTGAGTTCCTTTTGCTTAAAGATATATTGTAGACTTTTGTGATCCGTATAAATATCAACATGAACTCCATACAGATAATGACGCCATATCTTTAAAGCAAACACTACCGCTGCCAATTCAAGGTCATGAGTGGGATAATTTTTCTCATGTGGCCGCAACTGTTGTGAGGCATATGCTATCACCCTACCATGCTGCATCAACACACATCCGAGACCAATCCCGGAAGCATCACAATACACTGCATAGCCCTCTGTGCCTTCAAGAAGTACTAACACTGGTGTGGAAGTCAACTTATCTTTCAGTTTTTGAAACCCTCTTTCACATGCATCATTCCATTGAAACTTAATTGCCTTATGAGTTAACTTTGTTAATGGTGCTGCAATAGAAGCAAACCCTTCTACAAATCTTCGGTAATACCCTGCCAAACCCAGAAAGCTGCGAATCTCTGTGGGTGTCGTAGGTCTTGGCCAGTTTTTCACTGCTTCTATCTTTTGTGTATCGACTTGGATCCCTTCCCTTCAAGTAGGGTTGAGAAGGTACGGGGTGTTACGGGGTGTACCATGTCCAACATTTTCAAGCACAACCAACATGATTTATATACTCTCTCATTCATATAATATGTTATTCCATAAGAATAATTACTTACCGAGGCTTGAAAATTGAGGATCTTGCTCCAAGAGCTAGCTTAGGGTTCTTGAGAGTTGAGAGCAAAATTTGAGAAATTTTGGATATGTGTTGTGTGTTCTCTTGGAATAAAATCAGATTTTACACATATATATAGTCCCTCAAGTCTTCTTGGCATTAAATGCCATGTTTACATGGTCAAAGGATAAGAATGGATCATTTTTTTGGCCTAATTGGGCCATAACTTTTGTCTTATTTTGGGCTTGTATCGAGCCCAATTCAATTAACCCAATAATTTCTCACGTTTAAATCATTTCATACACGTTACGACGATATTCCCACTCACGTGATTCATATTCGTAGCCTCAATCCCAAAAACAAGTGATTCTAGCCACGTATGGCTCACTTTGACCACAAGGGTAAAACCGTCATTTTGATGCTAAATTCGTTCACGAGTAATTTTATCATACCAATATAATACTTCATTTATTCCATGTATATACTCGTGGTTGTATAAGAAACGTGGCCAAAATCGGCCCGGTACGTCCCTGGGCACCCTTGGACACTTAGACAAATTTTGGAGGCATTGCTGGTTTGGCCGCCCCAGCCAGCGCCTGGCGCCCACCAGGGCACTGAGCTTTAAAATGTTGCTGGTTTGGGCGCCAGAACCAGCGCTTGGCACCTCCTGTGGAACTAAAAAAAATTTTTTGTGCTTCGACTTTTCTTTGCGGATTTGGTTAGATACTTCAAATCCTATTATTTAACTTACTTCTTACCCTTAATATCCTTCGTTTGGAGGTCCTCTTAGCCTCATTTTGAACCCCACAAATGCTCCATGAAAATCACAAAACACCTCCTATGAAAGGCTAATCACATGTACGAGGCCAAGTTTCAAGTTTCTCATCATTAACATTACCAAATACTTACTTATAGCTCTCGACACCTAAGTAAACATTATTCAACGACGTCAAGTAGGGTTGGGAAGGTACGGGGTGTTACATGAGACTATTAACTTAATTAATAAAAGAGATAAAGCACTATTACCCCGAACTATAGTCAAAGTTTCTACGGCACACCTTAACTTCACGGGAGTCCTATTAGCCCCTAAACTCAACTTCATTTTATTATTGTCCATCTTTTGTGCTTACGTGACCTAAAAAAAAACTTACAATTTAGGTGTGTCGGAAAAGGCTCCACGTAAGCATAAAAGGTGTCACGTAAAAGCAAAAGGCGGACAATAATACAGTAAAATTGAGTTTAGGGGGATAATAGAACCCCCGTGAAGGTAAAGTGTGTTGTAGCAACTTTGACTATAGTTCGGGAGTAATGTCTTTATCTCTTTAATAAAATGAGTAGCCTTCTGTATTTATAGTGTAGAAGTTTAATGACATGTGAATGGATATAAATTAAATTCTTGTCATAAAATAGTGTCATCTGAAAGAAAGATTTGTTTGTGCATTTTATGCTTCCCATGTAACTCTGGGGAGTTATCTCTGGTGTTTTGATAACATTTTACGCAGCACCAAACAATTGTTGCAACGGAAATTAATCACTTCAAGTTAAGGTATGGTACGACTAAACAGGATATGCTAACACTGATTCTGATGAAATTAAATCCAAGATTCACAGAAACAGATGGTAATACATATCAAAATACCAGTAATATAATCTCGAGTACGTGAAACTTCAAGGCACATATCTACTATTATACTCAACCAGAAACCAACATCATGACTTCTTGCAAGAAAATCAAGATATGAGTGAATCGACTACACGTAAGAACATAATGCACCATGTAACACTCTCCAGCAGCAAGCAAATGTAATTGGAAATAGATAGCATGCATTTAGAACCAAAGATTCAAGAGTTCAACCATCATCTCACAAAACTAAATAACATGAACAACTTGGTCTAACAATCCTTGAACAAAATTAGGGAGATATCTAAAACATGTAGTCTACCAAAAACATTCATTTTAAATTTGTTCACATCTTATATTGTAGACTTAGTATTTCCTGCCAAAACCACCAGCACCACGACCAAAGGTTGGGAGAGTAGCTGCTACTGCTTGTGGCTCTGCAGCCTGCTTGACAACACCAGGAAGGTCAGCCATTCCAAGGGCTGAAAGCATGTCAAGGGTCTCCTTGTCGACCTCAATCAGATCAGTCTTAATGGCAGACTCATCGGGGACAAAGTCCATACGTCTCTCACGCTCCTCCTCTTGCAATTTCAGGGAGATGCCTCTAACTGGTCCCTTCTGAATACGCTTCATAAGATGGGTGGAGAAACCGGCAATCTTGTTGCGGAGACGCTTTGAAGGAATTATGGCAACCTCCTCCAAGATCTTCTTGTTGGTGTGGAAATCCAAAGTCATCTTTGAGTAGTACCTCTCAATTACCTGTCTGGATGACTTCTTCACGGTCTTGGTGCGTACACGACCCATCCTTGCTGAAGCTTCCTAGTATGAAACCTGATAAATTAACGAAATAACAATTACTGAAACAGTCCTACACAAGAATCTCTACATGTTGTACTGGATTTTTGTGAATCAGTTAATACTTACTATCAAGGTACCAAATAGGACCAATCAAGCACATTGGTCATTCAACAACAATGCCTCAATCAAAAACAAAGTTAAGGTCAACCAAACGAATAGTCTATAACTATGCACCACATTAGGGCTTAAATGGCTCCAAATACTACTTGTTCTAATAACAATGGTGTGAAGGCCCACTAGACCGCACCCTCCAAATACTACTTGTAAATTGTTAAGACTTTTTTTGGCAACTGACAGTTATCGATCACCCGTATATCTGTGCAAAACCATAGCATAGCGACACACAGCGAGCTAGCTAGAAAGAATAAACAAAAACCTACAGCTTAAACGAGACAAGTATGCATGTCAAAATATAAACCCCTGTATTAGTATCCTCATCCCAGATGCAGCTCTTACATTACATATAAGAGATTATCTCTCTAGCAATGCAATCCCATCCTATGCTTCTTAAATTATTGACTTTTAAAGCATATCAATCAATTAATCAGTCAAATCTTTTATCATGTGAAGTATTTATAGCAAAAATTATCGCCATGGCGCAATCAAGGCCAATCATTTTACTCAAACAAACGAATTCAAAACGATAAAGAAATATAAACAGACAAAATATCCAACTCAAGAACTACTCATCGTGGGTCTTATTCAAATTCTTGTTAAACTCATTGAATTTCTGATATAGTTTTCATAACGAAATAACATGAAACATTACAATCCTAAAACACAGATCTACTTCTATTACTTCTTTTTCTTGAATGCATTGGGTTGATTTTTCTTGAGGCGAGAGTCTATCGAAAACAGTTTTGTCTACCTCTAAGATAGGGGTAAGCTATGTTGCTCAAACTCTTTAAAATTCTCAATGGGTGCGTACTGCGTACACTCTACCCTCACCCTCCATAGACCCCACTTTATGGGACTACAAAGTGTATGTTGTTGTAATAAACAAGATCCAGTACCTCAACTCCAAACTACATAGTTTATAATATAACAAAGTATTAACAACATCATAGCCCCTGTAATCCCACAAATGGTATCTGGGAAAGATATAGAGTAGCAAATCAAAGTATTTACGAAAAAAAATGAACAGTAACAGATTGGCAAAAATAACCTACCAAATTAAGCTACTAGCTTAGAAAAACACAAAGTACCAAATTTTCACTTTAGGGATATCAAACAAAGACACATGTAAATTGGAATAATTTAGATTCAAAAACAGATAAATCAATCATGTAGTAATATAATTATTATAAGGAGAAAGGAAGAGAATTACTTGAAGATTATGGAGAAGCGGAGGATTCGAGTGCGGCAACTGAGGAAAATGAATTGCTTTGCACTGGACAAACAATATAAGAGAACCACATTAGGGTTTAAGTATCACTCCGAAAAATCAATGGGCTGAGAAAACTTTCTTTTCTTCCTTTTGGGCCCAAATGTTTTGGGCCGCTCGTATGTCTTATCACGCACCGTTACTCCCTCCGCTTATCTTTACTTGTTCACTATTGACTTAACACATACGTTAGACAATAAAAAAATAATAAGACTAATTTTACTATATCATCCATTGAAAATAATAAGTTTAATATTTTGAAAAATGCATTGAATTATGAATAGTATTTTTATAGCAAGGGTAAAATGGATGACGACAACATCATGCCAGTGAAATCCCACAAGTGAGGTCTGGGGAGGGTATAATGTATAAGGGTTAAATGGACACAAAATGGTAAATTATCCAATAATTTTTTAAACTGCACAAGTATTTTTGGACATCTATTTTTAATATATAGTCAAATCTCTCTATTGTGACAGTGTTTGTCCGAAAACTTCATGGCTACTATAGAGAGGTGTTGTTATATATGTATACTGAAATTAGACGTTTAGATCTCATTTAGCTGTTATAAACAAAAGTATGCAAAATTAAAAAGAGCATGAATATGAAAAAGACAAACATTAGTAGCCTTTTCCTCGTAAAGTTATGAAATAACTGATGTGCACCATTTAAATGCAATTTTTTTTCCTTTAAATTAGATATTCGCACTTAAAATTTACTGTGTGCATGACATTAATGATAATTACCATAAATATTTTGGTATTTTATTTTGTATATAATATATTTCTTACAAAATATTATATGTTGTTATAGAGAGGTAACTTTACAAAGAGTGTACCGTTATAATAAACATCATTGTTGTTATAGGTAGAATGTCGTTATAGAGAAGTAAAATATAACATGAAAAATCGATTCCGAAGAAAATCAGGCGGCTATAGTAAAATGTCGTTATAACGAGGTGATATTATAGAGAGGTCTAATTGTATTGGACAAGTAAAGTTGGACGAAGAGAGTACTAAATAAGATCTTATATTACTCCTCCGTCCACTTTTACTTGTCTAACAACAACAATAATATATCGAGAAAATAATATTTTTAGTCCTTGTGTTATTGAATTATTTCTATTTTGGTCCTTGTGATACTCGATTGGCATTTGAACTTCAATCAAGAGATTCGTGTGATTTTAGTCCTTCAATTAATGGATAACAAATCAAATAACGGTATGTTAAATTGCATATGGGCAAATCATGTATTTTATGTTACTTTTATTGCATACACTTAAAGAGAAAAAGAAAAAGAACACTCTTTTGCATTTTATTTCTCCAGTCTCTCTGATTTTCATTGTCTTCCTCGATAAATATCACCTCTATATAAAATCAATATCTTTCTCCTCCATTTTTACTGATAGCAAGCTTTTTTCTTTTTTTTTTTTCTCCCAAAGATAACCCATTAGAATATATTTTATAAGAAATAATTCATGGAATATAACCACACTAGAAACATAAAATAATTTATTTGTCCTTCTGCAATTTAACAAATTGTTATTTTATTTGATGTCCGTTAGTTAAAGAACTAAAATCACACGCATTACATAATTAAAGGTCAAATGTGCTTAACCGAATATTATGACGACTAAAATAGGAATAATGGAATAATATAAGGTCTATAAATATTATTTTTTATTATATTAAAAACAAACGTCCACTTTATTTTTCCAAGTTAGAAAATCAAAAGATAACTTATCACTTAATTTTTAATTTATTATATTCAGCGAGTGATATAATGAAATTGTCATTCTATTTATGTTCCTCAAAGAATGTGCCAAATCAATAACGGACAAATAAAAATGAACGAAGAAAATACTAAACATAGGACTACTTTTCCTTATTTACCAAACATAACAAAATTTTACAAAACATAATAGATCTACTAATATATATATGAGATCTCCCAGCATGCGGTATTTGGGTAAGATTTGAGCTAGATTTAAACTAAATTTTAGTTTAGTCCATTGAAGTTCAAAGTGTCGAATTGTATCAAAATTGTGTGAAAGTGAGCATTGACACGCATGTATTTGTGTTGTGTGTGTACAAGATGTTGATGCCCCTATCACATACACTTGAATATGTATCCAAACCTTTATTTTTGATAATCATGATGTCCAGGCCAGCTTACGGGCATCTTGACTAATTTCACGAGATACCTATCATGAGTACCAGGTAACTCTATCACCAAGGATAAAACAGATGAGAAGAAATCACCTAATATTTATTTCTATTCGGAATTGAACCCAAGACCTCATGAATATGTGTATCCAAACATTATAAAGTAACACTTCAACAAAAATTATAACAAAGATTCCTGATCAAGAGGGAAAAAGAGAACGTTGAACTCTTTTAACACACAAAAATAAATGTTTAGTCAACATATAGAAAAAACTTCCTCCTTCCAGTTCCACTAAAACTTACACATAGTAAAATAAAAAAAAATAAAAAAAAGAGTCTGGTGCACAAAGCACCTCGCATTCACACGTGGTTGGGGAAGGATCGCACGCCAAGAGGTGTAACGCAGACAGTCTTGCATGGCTTGAACCGGTGACCTTTAGGTCAAATGGAGACAACTTTACCGTTGCTCCAATGCTACCCTTCAAAAAATTACATATAGTATATATACATATTTTTGGGTACTAGTCAAGTGTACGTGTTTTACACGTGTGTATAACATCAATTGATAATTAAGCTATAAAAATTAAAATAATACAAAATTATACTGCATAAAGTTAACTTCAAATTACTTTTATTTAAATCAACAGTGAAGTCTTTAACAAGACGATGAAGTCAAGTCATAAAGTGATGCTTAGTACTTAGTTGTTTTACATATCAATTTCAAAAAAACTTATTTGTTCTACCTTTTTTTTTTTTTGGATCAAACTTAGTTGTTCTACTTAATTAGTAAGTTCCATGTATAAAGGTTATACACCCTTTAAGTTTTATTTTTATGCAAGCTTGTTCTTAACCATCTTTTGAGATTCTTTTCATGCGTAGTTTGTGTTAATTATCACAAAGTTTGAAAAAAAAGGCTAATATTTGCACATATGAATGTATATTCTAAACAACGTTAGACACATTACTATAAATATTTTTTTAAGAAGTTGAAGTTCCTGACTTTTATCCAAGTTATCAGATTGTGGTGGAATGGTTTTGAAGTCCTTCCACCCTTAATCATATACTTCGGATTCTTCAATTTAAATGCATCAAAAAAATTTCTTGCTCGGTACGTAGCGCTGATTAAACAAAAGAAGACCTCTAAAATTAGTTTACCTTCCAAATTTTGTTCTTCAACTGAGTCTATAGTATCATCATCATAGTCTTCAAGATACCTATAAAATCAGTGCAAAACAAATCAAATATTATCAATATAATTTTCTAACGTAAAAAAAATCTAAATCAAACAACAAAGAACAACCTAAATATGCCCTTTTTTAAGAGAATAGTCTATGAATGATATATAAATAATCATAATAAAAAATTGTCTGATATAAAAAATAAAAAATTATTGAGAGAATAATCTCCCCCGAATAAGACTTGTTTGAGGACTACATATAGATGTTATTGTATTGTTGTAGAAAGAAAGAATTCTCAATTTAGAGAAGTCCAAAACCTTTTCCTCCGAGAAAGAACCACCTAAATAGAATAATTTTTGTTTTTCTTCCATAATTTATTAGCAATATTAGAATAACATGAGTAATAAACTAAACACATACATTAGGAGTTTTAGCCCCTTTTTTTTTCAGACGTTTAACCTTGGAAAAAAAAGTTTGTAAGCCTGTTCTTTCCTTTTATTTGTCTAGATAAAATAGCCTTCATTGCCTTTTCTTCTTCTTCTTTTTTTTTTTTTTTTTTTTTTAAAAAGAACCAATACGTTGAAATTTTTTAGAGTCATATATTTAGAAGTTTTAATTTACTCATATATTTAAGAGTCTTTTCATATATTTGAGGAGGTTGTACAAAAATAAAACTTCTCTTATATTCACATACGGAAGAAACTTCCCATATATTTACTTCGTATATATTTAGGAGTCTTCCGATATATTTTAGGAGTTTGTAACTTACCAAATATTTATTATAGTTAATATTTTGAAAAGACAATGAAGATTAAAAAGTTCAAATCATTTTTCTAAATCATAACACTTTTAATATATTGTAGATGTAGATGTTGATGACCTAGAGGGAAGAGCTACCATCTCTATCATATCCTTTCCTTCCACTTGCTAACAATTTGCTGATGATTTAACTAGCCCCCTGCAAATGAAATGTCCAAAATTCAGGTGGTAAATGAGCTGTGCAGCATCACGAGCGAATAATATTCTTTACGTTCACCAACCAGGCTACTACTATACTCCGTCCTGCCAAGCTATCAGTTCTTGTTCGATCCAAAAGTAACAATAATCCCTCCTGCTGAGTGAGGAGACCATTAGGTTGAGAGGTAGAACTGTTATGATTCACCTTTCTCAATCTCCAAAATTTCCACCTGAAAGTAGTCAAAGATCAGCAGCAGCAATGAGAATTTTCATCGGTCTGGTTCCATTATCGCAAAGTATCCTTGTTTTTCTCAAGGACCATAAGATTCTAGATGACTCGGTGATTCATCTCTTGATTATATTCCTGGATAACTTTCCTTTGGTGACACTGACTTGCCACCACTGACCCTGTAAAACAGTAAATGAGAACATTCGGTATCTAGCAGATTTCTAAAAACACAATGTTTTATTGAATAATTAGTTTCCTAACACTTGAACTTTTTGAGAAAGGTCATGGTAAATGGAGAAAGCAATCCTAGTGAATCACCTTAGAAATGGGGTCTCATTGCTCAAGGCCATAAACTCACCAGGACAACCAAATTTAAATATTGTGGCATCATTTTTCTCTTCATGAGTTCATATATTTACTTTGGTTAAAAGTTAAAGGCCCACAACCTACGTTACACGCCACTAGGGTCATCATTCCAATTTTTTTTCTTCTTTTGGTTGTGATTTCAGTCCTAATTTCTTTGAATATCCCCACCATTGGCTGCTAAGAGGTATATAATTCTATACACAATACAACAGAGAGGAAAAGTTATTGCCTTTTCCAAGAAGACGTCAATCTACTTATTTTAAAAAAAAAGATGTCAATCTACATGTGATCTCACTACATACATTTTTCATGAGAAAGTTAGAATTTCTTATGAGATTGGACTTAGACTTAACAAAAGGCAGCATCTTGAGAATGAAGTGTGTGTTCGTTTTTACAAAGTTTTGCAATTGGAACACCCAGATAAACTGGAGATAACAAGTGTTGGCTAACAAAAGCAGCATATTGAGAATGAAAGTGTGTCTGATTTTACAAAGTTTTGCATTGGCAATACTCAGGTCAAAGGAGAAGTTAAAGTGTTGGTTTTTCCTGTCTAACCCCCTAGAACCTCAGAAGGTAAAAGCTTCTACTCTACCGGGCCGTATAATGCACTAATAGCAATAATGTTCCTATGCACTAATAGAACAACTAATAGCAATAACAGATGCTGCTTTCGTCAAACCTTAGCTCTCTTAGTAAGGGAAAACTAAGTTCTTGACAAGTAAAAATACTAATGATAAGAATAACCAAGTATTAAGGGGGAGTTTGGCCATGAAAATTGCGAGTATTTGAAAAAGTAGATTTGGTTTTAAAATTGAAAAATGACATTTGAAAAATGGAGTTGTGTTTTGGCCATGAATACAAGTTGGAGTTGCCTTTGAATTTTTGTGAGTAATTTGGAGTGAAAAGAGCTTTTTGGTGTTCTTCAAATTTCTGAAAATTCTGGAATTTTATGGCCAAACGTGTTTTCCGGTGTTCAACTCCAGGAAAAAAGTATGAAAATTTCATGGCCAAACGCCCCTAAGTGTTCATTCTTGAGTCCCCTTATAAGTAAAAAGAGGGGGAATCCTCTGTACACAAAAGTCCACTATACAAGTGAGCTAAGCTATTCGGGAAAGAACAGTAAACTAACTAAATTTGGAATCTGGAGAATCTAAGAAAGAAAAGGATTCTCTTAAAGAATCTTTTGAGAAAACAAAATTCACTCACCGAACGTGATTGTTGGCAAGAGGAATGACTGCGCAAGTGCATTCTGACCCCTGGCCGGATGTCATAAGAATCTAAACGGGCGGTGTTAGAAGAGGTAGCTGATGGCCTTTGCTCATCATATAATGGGAAAGGCGCTGCCCAGAGTCCAGCTTTTTTACATAGTTAGTGATCACATCAGATTCTCGGAGGAAACGTGGCTTTTCACCAGCTTGTACTAAAGCTATTATGTTGAAATAACGGGTAATAAACTTCTCCCTGATATAATGCCTCTGATTTCTTATACATGATGAGGTTTAAAAGAAACAGCTTTTAGTTACCTTTTCCACCTTTCCAAACCAACACTTAGTTTAGAGACGGGATCTTAAATCCAAAGAAGTTACATTCTTTACCAAAATTCTCCACATGAGCATGATCCATTAGTAAAATGATGAAAACGATTAACATCTCTGACAATTATTTCCCTCCCTGTTACTTTTGAAGCAAAATTCATAAAAGAATGACAGTCCCCACAGATCCTGAGGTTCTTCATAATTCTTATAGGAGCACTCGAGGGCAGACACATCAACCCAAATGTAAAAGCAAGCTTCTCACTATGATGCCTCAGAAGCTCGTGTTTTCTGCTCACTTCCACATCATGCAGGTCGTGTTCTGTTTGACCTTTGTAACCTAACTTCTCCATATCTACCAACAACTCATCCAATCTTGAATAAACCTCTATAATGCTTGGATGATTTCTTTCCCCGACCATGAATGTGTGAACCTTGTCTTTTATCTGTATCCAACTCTTGCCTCTTTCTTTCTTTGCTTCACTGTCTTTAAGAAGCTTTCTTGTTGATGCAACGTCGCCCCACCTTTTCTTGGAAGCATATATGTTTGAAAGCAAGACGTGGTTCCCAGCATTATTAGGCTCAAGCTCAAATAGATGTTTAGCAGCAATTTCAGCCACCTCAACATTTCCATAGACCCTGCAAGAGGCCAAAACAGAACCCCACATGGAAGGAGTTGCAGCAAAAGGCATATTTTCTATTAAATCCTTAGCTTCTTCAACCAAGCCTTTTCTACCAAGAATGTCAATCATACACGAATAATGATACACATTGGGAGATAAGTTATGTTCTTTCTTCATCTTGTCAAAATACATCCGCCCTTTGTCAACAAGACCCATATGAGCACAAGCAGATAGCACAGAGACATAAGTCAATTCATTCGGGTAAAATCCTGCTAACTCCATTTTCTCAAACAATGTCATAGCCTCTAAAGGCCGCGCATTTCTAGCCAACCCAAAAATCATTGAATTCCATATTACATCATTCTTCACCTCAGCGTTTGAAAAAACAATATACGCTTCGTCAATACTTCCACATCTTGCATATAAGTCCACAAGAGACGAAGCCACATAAACATTGGCACCAAAACCAGTTTTCCATACTATAGCATGCACTTCATTCCCTTCTAACAAAGCCGCCATTGCAGCACAAGCAGATATAACCGACGAAAGAGTAAACTGATTATGCTCAATCCCAGATTTTTGAATCCCGTGAAAAAACACTATCGCCTCCTCATATAACTCATTTTGGACATATCCAGCAACCATTGAACTCCACGTAACATCATTCCTCTCAGGCATGGAATCAAAAACCCGAAAAGCATCATTCATCAATCCGCATTTAGCATACACATCCAGCAAAGCAGTCGACACAAAAGCATTCGATTCCAGTTCCACCTTAATCGCAAAACCATGCAATTGTCTGCTTTCTAAAACAGCAGCCTTAGCAGCACACGCACAAAGAACACCTGATATAGTAAACCCACTAAACTCACTCCCTTCCCTTTGCATTTGAACGAAAAGACGAAGCGCTTCTTCTCCGTCTCTGTTCTTGATATACGCACCTATCAGGGTGTTCCAAGAAACAAGACTTCTTTGTGGCATTTCGTCGAACAACTTGCGAGCGGAATCAATAAGGCTGCATTTTGAGTACATGTTGATGAGCATGTTTGTTGTTAATACATCATATACGTATCCATATTTTATGATCTGGGTATGTACAAATTTTCCGCTCACTGCATTTCTTGTTGTTGAGCATTCTTGTACTGCACGGTGCAAATAGGGAAGGATATTTGAATATTTATTTTCTCGCCAAATGATGTTTTCTTCTTCGTCGTCGTCGGTTGATGTGTGAAGTGTGGCGTCGGCGACGGAGGAGAAAATTCTCCGGCGAGTATTGTAGGGATTGGAAAACTTGCATTTACGTAAGGCTTTCATTTCATGCTTTTACTCACAGAGTGACGGTGGAAGCTCCAAGTGTTTAAACTCAACAATACAGGGACTAAGGTTCATTAGGAGAAAATACTTGGATGATATGTAAATGCGTTTAACTTACCTCGGCTGCCATTTATGTTATCCAATATATTAGGTGTACATAAATAGGCAATTCAACTTGTATAAAGTTAGAACAAGTAGACACATACGTTCTACATAATATCTACGTGACAATTCGCGTGAGATTATCATATTTGTCATGTAGATGTCAACAGGATGTGTGTGTCTGTTTATTCAACTTTATAAAAATTTAAGTGCTACCTATGTATACTTAAAGTTAGAGGGCATGAATGTCAACAATTCTTAGTTTGTGACCTTTAGAGTAGAAAATTGAAGTGTCACGCCCCGAGCCTACACCCTGGACGTGACAGGGCACTTGAAACCACGAGTGATCCCAAGCGGACCCTTGACCTGGCAATCTATTCATAAAACTCAACTTTGAAAAATATACGGAAGCTGAAAATACAATTATGGACTAAATTGTTGAAATTATGAAATACTGAAGGTCAACTTGAAAGACAACATAACAACTGAACTGACTAATGTCTAATGAAGCATCTATAACTCATGAACTGAAAGAGTTGCTGGGACATGACCCCGAGCTACCTTTATTGAAACTAACAACTGAAACTGAAACTATCTAATAAGCTGGAAATTTAGCAAAGCATAACCAAGTCATCTGGATGCAAGGAGGACTCACTACAAGCTAATACTGGAAGGTTTAATGAAAAGTCTGGCTGCAGTCCTGAGTCTGTATGCCAGAATCTACATCATAAAACGATATAGCGCAAAAAGAGCGGTCAATATTTTGAATGTATTGGTACGTAATAACGGAATTAAAACAGTAACATGAACTAACTGGAAATTGAAACGGAATGAACATTTGAAATAAATCATAACACACGACGTGAGTAAAGAGGTGTGGAACAAAAGACTTACTGACTTTTTCTTTCAAAGCTACCGGAATTAAAGTAGTACAATGAATGAGTTATTCAAAACATTAAAAGCATGTAAAACTTAAATAACAAACTTCATGAAACGTAAGCCCGAAACAATTAATTGAAATGTTGTAATAACACAACTTTAATACAATTATCATAAATAATAAATAAGTTGGGTAAATATTAAGTCTTTCTAAGTTGGGGGAGTTTCTCTTAACCGACATAAACCATGTGAGCAAAATGGAGTCCAATGTCTTGCCCACATTGAGAAAGTCGTCCTACACCTTGCCAGGGTATAAAACGAAACATAACTTATGGATCCAACTCTTAGCCCGAAGGGAAAACCTACGATGGCGACATAGTTATGGGCATGTGACCTCGAACTCATACCCAACTCGGTGTTTAATAATCCTCTCCAAAACATAATAGTTGTTCATATCATAAGTCTTAAAAACTTTTTCTAAAAATTATGCTAGTCTTTAAAATATCGTATCACTAACATATCTTTCTCTGCGAGCCTCGACTCTAAATCATTATAACTTGCTTTTACTTGTCAAGATACGATAAATTTCTTTTACTTTTCAAGTCATGGTATAATGCATAAGGGTTTTTATAAACTTTTCATTAACTTGCCACTTTTGAACATACTTTATAATAAAAGTATAAATGAATCAACTAAAGCATGAAATACACTTTCAATACAAAATTCTCAGGTCATAAGCTTTATGTGAAAACTAAATCTTGACTATGGAAATTAAAGTTAAATTCAAGAACGACCTTAACTCGGGAAATAATTTATAATACTCAAGGCATATTGAAGAAAATTGTAACAAGAATCAAGAACAATACTTACTAGAATATTCAAATCTTAAAACCCTAACTTGAAATCATGACTTAACATGGAACTATGACTCAATTGTGGAGAGGAACAAGACTCCCTACGAAAGGTATTGCTCTTACGTACCTCGGAGATGAATCCTTTGGATTTGGAACCCTAGCTTGATTTCCCTTGCAACTGGAAGGTTGAAAGCTTGAGAGAATAAGAGAGGGTTTTGATTTGAAAGCGTAAGGGATTCTGACGTTTTGAGGCGTATTTAACATTGAATGGACGGTTTCTAAAAGAGAAAAGACCATTGTGCCCCTAATATAAAATGAAAACTTAAAAATATTACGTTGGGGGAGGGGGGGTGCCACGCACGGCCCATCGCGCGACACCCAATTGTGCCTCGCACGGTCCATCGCGTGGCACCTTGCTGTGCCCGCATGGCCCATCGCACGGGCTTAACAGTGACCAACTGGGAGGTGTTCCGTGACGCGAGGACCAAAGCTGAGGTCCCCGTGTACGACGCACGACCTTCTATTTCGGTCCATGGCATTCTTTTTCGACCCAAGACTTACCCCAAACGTTTTCCAACCTCTTAAGGGTCAAATAACCTTATTTTATAATCCTAAACACATAGAAAATCCACTACGAACATGCATGAACTTCGTGGTGCTACACAAAGTTGATTGACTTTCTGAGTAAAGACTTCTCTGCTGAGTGACCATTTGGGATATTAACTCCAACTTATGGAGGGTATTTTTAGTGTTTTTTGCATGTTTAACTTTGCAACAACTTAAAGTAAATTGGCTTGTATAAAAAGAAAAATTTCTTTCGATAAGAACCATCTTGACAACTGCTTTTATGGGTGGTGAGGCATTCTTCAAGTTTGAAGAAAAATCAAACATGGTTAGGAATAAGGATCAATAATAGTTACTTTCAATAAGAAAAATCAAGTTTGACCAAACATGGAAGATTAAGTCAAGTATTACGATTAAAGTTTGAATTTTAGATGAAAGTTGATTTGTTTGACTGGGTTCATTGACTCCAAAAAGTCACCTTTCATTAAGAGCTCTACCAAGGACTTGCTATCTTTTCTTTTATACCATCCATTCTACCCAATGAACTATGCAGCCATGGAAATAAAGAACAACTATTCAACTTTGAAAGTGGCGCAGGTTATGAGCTTCTCTCAGCGTAGGTTAGCATAACGTACGCATCCATGGGAAAGAGAGCTCGTTTCCCCTCACAGAAGGCGTTAATGGCACAGGGGGCAATGGCGAAGGGTGGTGGTGCTCAGCGAAGGAACACGGGAAGAGTGGTAGGGAACTCTACCCCTGCTACGAGCTCAAATTCGCAGTAAGGGCATGGAACAGCAGACCTAAAGTCCAAGGCCAGTACATCGGGTAAGAATATTGTGGAGGAGATTGAGGAGGAGGTAGTTGAGAAGGTAGCTACGCCAGATCCGAGTTCTGCTAACCCGAAGAAGGAATTGTGAACAGAAGCACAGCAATTGCGTGAAGAATGGTCAACAGTATGTAGTCGGAGAAGTCGGAGGTCATGGGCTGATGAAGTCGAAGAGGAATCTGAATTGTTGAAGAAACCATCAATTTGGGACAAATTCGATATCAGGAAGATTTCACATGCAGGCTTCAAGCTTGATTATGTTGCACCTGTAGTACATGGCACGACACCTGTTTGTTCAATTGACATAGGAGATATCAGCACTGAAATAGAGTATTGGCAACACTCTGTGGTTTGCTACGTGCTAGGAGCTCACCCTCCATTTGCAGTTTTGAATAGATACATACAACGATTATGGTCGAAGTGCGAAATTAACAGGGTAGTAACACTGAAGAATGGCATTGTGTTGGTTAAGTTTGACTCTGCAGCTGGAAAAGAGGAAGCAGTTCAAGGAGGTATCTATCACTTTGATAATAAACCGTTCATAGTGAAGGCTTGGTCACCGGAAATGGAGTTTACTAAAGATGAACTTCACTCAGTGCCAATTTGGGTGAAATTACCGGGGTTGGATTTCAAGTACTGGAGTCCTCTTGAGCTAAGTAAAATTGGTAGTCTGATAGGAAGACCCTTAATGGTTGACAGTCACACAGAAAAGAAGCAGGGTTTGCAGTTTGCCAAGTTGTTGATTGAAGTTGATATTGATAGCTAATTGCCTGAGAAGGTGGTGTTTAGAAATGAAAGAGGGGAATTGATGGAGCAAAAGGTGCAGTATGAGTGGATGCCAATTTTATGCAAGTTTTGCCAGAAATATGGTCATGCAGAAGCTGATTGCAGGAAGAAGAAACCAACTCAGAAGCCTGATGCCAATAACACACATGACACAATTGAACAGATCCAAGGGAGGGAACTAGCAGTAGTGCCTCAGACTAAAGAGTCAGAGATGACCATAACAAGTAATGATAAGGGTGTTGGGACTAGCTCCCCTGTGCAGCAGAATAGAGATGAGTGGACCACACCTTCAAGGACTCAAAGAGTAAATGTGATGCAACATAGTAGTCAGCAGCAGGCACATATTGAGCTGGATAAGAATGTTTTCCAGGCTCTGAATCAGGAGAACATATGCTTAGAGGGACACAGTAAACAGTCAAGAAAAGCAGGAAAACTGGCTATTCCCAATAGTGGGAATGGATAACATGTTATGTTGGAATATTAGGGGCTTGAATGGCCCCAATAAGCAAAGGGAAGTTAACATCCTTTGCAATAAAGAGAGAGCTGGACTAATAGGGTTGGTGGAGACAAAAATAAAGGCTGGTAACATGCAGGAGATAGCTAGGAAAATGTTTGGTGGTTGGGATTACATAACAAACTTGCAATACCACTACAATGGTAGAATCTGGTTGTCTTGGAGACCAGATATTTATCAAGTGGTGGAGGTGAGTGGTAATGCTCAGGCAATAACATGTAAAGTGACTCATAATGGTTTTCGGTTTCCATTTCTATTGACTGTGGTGTATGGAATGAACACCAGATTGGAGAAGAAAGAGTTGTGGAGATATCTGGAGATGATAAGCATGGGATGTAATGACCCATGGCTTATTATGGGGGACTTTAACTCAATTCTTAATATAGAGGATAGGACAGGAGGGTGTCCTGTTATAGTAGCTGAGGTAGAAGAGTTCCAAGAATGTGTCACTAAGTGTGGTCTAATAGAGTTGCCTCCTCAGGGAAATAGATACACTTGGAGTGACAAGCATGGGAAAGATAGAATTTACTCAAAGATTGATTGGGTATTTGTAAATAATCAATGGTTAAACAGGATGCCTGATTATAGTGCAGTATTCCTTAATGAGGGCATAAGTGACCATTGCCCTGTCAAGCTTGAACTGATTTCAACAGGGAACAGGAAAAATAGACAATTTAAATATAGTAATGTGTGGTCTAGCCACCCTCAGTTTCTGGAAAAGGTGGAGGCAGTGTGGAGTCAACAAATTAGAGGATGTACCATGTTTCAAGTAGTTAAAAAGTTAAAGCTTCTAAAGCAGCAACTCAAAGCTTTGAATAAACAATGTTTCAACAACATTCTGAAGGAAGTAGATGATGATAGAGATGCCCTAGATGTTGCACAACAAGACCTGCACAAGAATCCTACTGATATAACACTTCAGCAGCTGGAAAAGGAGAAATATGATAAATTTAGAAGGTCATCGTATCTTGCTGAAGTGTATCTACAACAGAGAAGTAAAGCTACGTGGATTAGACTTGGTGATGATAACACCAAGTATTTTTATTCTGTTATTAGACACAAGAAGTTGCAACAAGCCATAGTGCAAGTTCAAGACAAGCATGGAGTGGTTCAAACTACTCAAGATGGCATCGCAAATGTGTTTGTTAACTTCTATCAGGAGTTGTTAGGGGAAAGAGTTAGTAGAATCACTACAATGAGGAGCTTTGTTAGATACGGCACCCTGTTATCTCTAGAGCAGCAGATAGAATTGATTAGAGAATATACAGAAAAGGAGATTAAGAAGGCAATGTTTAGTATTGATAGGAATAAAAGCCCAGGTCCAGATGGGTTTGGGAGTGGATTTTATAAGGATGCATGGAGTGTGGTGGGAAGAGATGTGACTGATGCTGTATTACAGACCTTGAGTAGTGGGCAGTTCTTGAAGAAAATCAATGCCACCATGATAACACTTATTCCTAAAGTGCCAGCTCCACAGGTTGCCAGTCAATTTAGACCAATATCATGCTGCAATGTCCTGTACAAATGTATTTCAAAGGTGTTGTGTGAAAGACTAAAGGTTGTACTACCTAGTTTAGTTTCCGACAAACAAGCTGCTTTTGTGCAGGGGAGGTCCCTAATACATAATGTATTAATATGCCATGATTTGCTTAGGCACTACATGAGGAAAACTACTCCAAGGTGCATGATGAAAATAGATTTAAGAAAAACTTATGATATGGTAAGTTGGGAATTTGTAGAAGAGGCTTTGGTGGGGTATGGGTTTCCAAGCTCATTTGTCCATATGATCATGATGTGTATATCTTCTACCAAGTTCTCAGTGAAGTTGAATGGTGAAGGACATGGGTACTTTGAAGGTAAAAAGGGGCTTAGGCAAGGAGATCCAATATCTCCTTTACTCTTTGTGTTGGTGATGGAGTACCTCACTAGGACACTTAGTAAAATGAGTGAACTTACAGACTTCCAGTTCCACCCCATGTGCAAGGAACTCAAATTGACACATTTGATCTTTGTGGATGATCTTATGATCTTCTGCAAAGGAGAGGTGAAGTCTATTCAAAGGGTGTTTGAAGCGCTTGACCATTTCAGCAGTACCACAGGGTTAATGGCAAATGTGGAGAAGACTAATATTTTTCTGGCTGGCACAACAGAAGAGGTCAAGGAGGAGATATTAACATTGACAGGGTTCTCTATAGGACACCTACCTATAAGGTATCTTGGTCTGCCTTTGACATCAAAGAAGTGGGGGAAAATGGAATGTCATCAGTTACTCGAAAGGATAACTGATAGAATCAGTAATGCTTATGCCAGAAAGCTATCATATGCAGGTAGGCTGCAAATTGTGAATGCAGTATTGTTCTCCATATACAACTTTTGGGGTGCTGTCTTTATACTCCCACAAAGTGTATTGAAGGCGGTAGATAGGAAGTGCAAAGACTTCATATGGGGTAGCTCTGATGATCACAGGAAAGTAGCTCTAGTAGCCTGGGAAAAGGTTTGTATACCAAAGAAATATGGTGGGCTAAATGTGAAAGGATGCAGGAAATGGAATGAAGCATCAGTGGGGAAATTGTTATGGCAATTGTCGGAGAAACAAGATCTACTATGTGTTAGGTGGGTGCATGGAGTTTATATAAAACAACACATGAATGTATGGGACCACATCCCTCCTGTGGATTGCAGCTGGTATTGGAGAAAACTCATTTCTTTAAAGAATGTTATGGTTGTATGGTATCAAAACAGGAAATACAGATTGACTGCAAATGGGCTCTACTCAGTTACAAGGAGCTATAATGAAATGATAGGAGTGCATAACAGGCTAAGGGTGGTTGACCTAATATGGACAAGACTTATGCAGCCCAGGCACAGGTTTATAATCTGGCTAGCATACCAAAACAGGTTGCTTACTAAGGATAGGATGCTCAGAATTAAGATACCAGTGGAGGAAACAACTTGTTGTTTATGCCCTGCAGGAGTCTTGGAAACACCACAACATCTATTTGCAGAGTGTGAATGGATAACGGAGGTCAGAATTGGGTTGTCTAGATGGATGGGTATAGATATGGTGAGAAAGAGTGTCCCTCAGAGCCTAATATGGTGGAAACAGAGAAAATGGAGGAAGATGAAGAAGGATATAATGGTGGCTGTGTGGGGAGCTATGATATACTACACATGGAAGGCAAGGAATTGGATGATCTTTAGGAAGAAACCTGTAAATACAAGCTTTGCAATTACACAGATTCAAAAGGAGGTGAGAGATAGACTGGGTATACTAAAGGAGGATAAACGAGCTGTCAAGGTTCACGATGTACTGAAGCAGTTGGGGTGTGAATAGTATAGGTTTTGCTCTGATTGTTTAGATATTAGCTGCTGATGTGTATTTTTTTTTAATTTTTTTTTCTATTTTGATTATGCTAATCTGTAGTAGCCTGGATAGAGGTATTTGAGGCCTGGTTTCTCAGGTGCTCTTTAGTCTGTACAAAGCAATTTGAATGTTGGTGGAATGGTAATATTTTCACAGTTATTACCAAAAAAAAACTTTGATACTTCACATGCTATTTTTATGCTTTAGTCTCAACACCAATCTCTCCATTGGAGGGGATACCATTTCTTGGAATGAATCTCTTTCTATAGGCCAAACAATTAGCTCTTCAGGAGGTAAATTTGAGCTTGGTTTCTTCCAACCAGGTAACTCTTCCAAATATTACATTGGCATATGGTACAAGAATATTCATCCGCAAACAATAGTTTGGGTAGCAAATAGGGAGACGCCAGTTGATGATGCTGAGTTGACAATTATTCAAGGCAACCTGGTGCTTCTCGATAAATTTCAAAATCCAATTTGGTCAGCACTTTCTGGGAACGTTAACTGGAATATTTCGGTAACTGCAGTTCTTCATGATGATGGCAATTTGATTTTGAGTGATATGTCGAATCCATCGACACTCTTACTAATACTTTGGCAAAGTTTTGACTACCCAACACACACATTTTTGCCTGGTGCTAAGCTTGGCTATGACAAACGTACGCAAAGAAAACAGGTTCTAATTTCATGGAAGATTTTGAATGATCCGGCACCAGGATTGTATTCTCTGGAAATGGATCCAAAGCATGCCCAGATTGTTATAAAATGGAATAGGACTACACAGTATTGGGCAAGTGGTTCATGGAATGGTCAAAGATTCAGCTCAGTGCCTGAGATGAGGTTAAACTACATATTTAATTACAGCTATATCGACAATGAGAATGAGTCATATTTTACATATTCCCTTTATAATAGTACAATCACATCAAGATTGATCATGGATGTCTTAGGACAGATTAAGCAACTAACATGGTTGGATACTTCCAATAATTGGAATCTATTCTGGTCTCAACCTAGAATACAATGCGAGGTTTATGCTTATTGTGGGGCATTTGGAGTTTGCAATGATTTATCCTGCACTTGTTTGAATGGTTTCAAGCCAAGATCAGATAGAGAATGGAATTCGAATGATTATTCCGGTGGCTGTGTATGAGAAGGAAAGCTGCTGTGTGATGCAATTACTAAAGACAACAATAGTTTTTGGATGAATTCAGTTACGAGTTCACTTGATTTTCCAGATACTAATATCACCGGTGTGAGCGCCTCAGAATGTAGATCTACTTGTTTCAATAATTGCTCTTGCACTGCATATACTTATGATGGTCTATTTACATGTTCAATTTGGACGAGTGATCTCTTCGATCTGCAATAATTTTGTTGGACAGGGAGGACAATCGTTGTCAAACGAGGTCCAACTCAAGGTTAGAAATAGCAAGAATAACTTGGCTTAATTCTTCATGTCATAATGGTAAAGAGCAATAGTTGTGGATATGATTCCTTATTAAAATTAGCTCTTCACAGAAATGATTTTCCTTTTCCTTTTCCTTTTTCTTTGTTAAGGCGTTAGTTGAGCAAAGAAAATTAAGCTTGAAGTAGATTCTTATGAAATATTACCAATAGGTTCAGCGGTCCACTGAATATTTGCATCAGATTCTTCAAGATAGATGTTAAATGTATCTGACTTGTTTTTATCTCTACTTTCAGCGCTACTTCCGACTCAAACTAGAGCTAAGAAAATGAAGCTAAAAGCTATCCTATCATCCGTAACAGCTTTTGGTTTCCTACTCCTAGGCAGCTTTAGCTATATTTACTATGTTAGAAGAAGAAGAGTGGCAAGAAGAGCAGGTACGCTGAATGAGTCTCCCTAGAAGATATTTCCTTCTATACGATTTTGGACTTAATTCCAAAGGTCATTCTAAATTCAACCGAAGTAATGAGATCATTTTGTTCTTCTTCTTTTTTCCCCATTTTCTATCTCAGATAGAATAAAAGGTACTCAAGTATTGATGAATGAAAACAGTGATGAAGTTATTGATGTTCCATACTTTCACTTGGAGATCATTTTGGCAGCAACAGACAACTTCTCGAATGCACATAAACTTGGACAAGGAGGATTTGGTCCTGTTTACAAGGTTAAAATTCCATCTTACATCTAGGTGGACTGGTATGGCCACATTGACCTATAGTATTGAGATGAAAAACTTTTGGCAGGGTATTTTTCCAGGCGAAAAAGAAATTGCAGTGAAAAGGTTATCAATTCATTCAGGACAAGGCATAGATGAATTTCAGAACGAAGTGACTTTAATTGCAAGCTTCAACATAGAAATCTGGTGAGGCTGTTGGGCTATTGCATCAATGCAACAGAACAAATATTACTTTATGAATATATGCCGAATAAAAGTTTAGATACATTCATATTTGGTGAGTTAATCTTATTAAGTTCTTGATTCTCCAAGTCATATGTTTCTTGCAATGATCTAATTTTATTGACATACCAAATTTTGTCATGGTAACAATGCAAGATGGAGCACTTGTCAATTATTGGATTGGAAGAAACGTTATGACATCATATTGGGCATTGCACGGGGTCTTGCTTATCTTCACCACGATTCACGACTAAGGATCATTCATAGAGATTTAAAAACCAGTAACATTTTATTAGACGAGGAGATGAACCCGAAAATTTCAGATTTTGGCTTGGCAAGGATTGTCGAAGGAAAAGTAACAGAAGCAAATACAAAGAAAATAGTGGGGACCTTGTAAGTATAATATCCTGTCCTATCATTAATTTCTTATAAAACGAGCTTGGGATAAAATCTTATACTTTAAATTATTATTTTTTCACCTGGTGTAATGTAGTGGCTATATGTCTCCTGAATATGCACTGGATGGATTGTTTTCCATCAAATCAGATGTATTCAGTTTTGGAGTAGTCGTACTTGAGATAATCAGTGGTAGAAGGAATACAGGATTTTATCAGTCAGAAGAAGCGTTAAACTTGTTGGGCTATGTAAGTGAAGAAACTTCCCATGACTTAATATTATATCATCTTAGCTTTGATTCACTAATAGAAAATTTATCACAGGCATGGAAATTGTGGACCGAAGAAGCTGAGATTCAATTGATAGAGAAGTCATTACATGAATCATGCAACAGAAGTGAAGTAACAAAGTGCATAAATGTTGCGCTTCTGTGTGTACAAGAAGATCCAAATGATCGTCCTAACATGTCGGATGTCATTTTAATGCTGCAGGGAGGGGAAGGTATTAGTCTTCAGCAACCTTGTAGACCAGCTTTTGTAATAAGGAAGCACACTTGTCGCAAATCATCTTCTTCCTCCGATAAGCAATACATCGTATCCAACAATCAAGTGACGATTACAGTTGAAGAAGGACGTTAGCAGGAATTGTAAAGCCATTTAGTTGTCATAGTAAGCACTGAGATCCAGACTCCACCAGGTGGGAATACACTGGGTATGATGAGTAAGCACTGAGATGACACCAGGTCTCAGAAATAAATCAAATTGTACTGTTTTATCTTAGTTAATCTCTACCTTGGTACATGGTCAATGTTCTCCTCTATAATTATAAGGACAAAAGGTGGAAATGTTGGCAACACTTTCAAGTGTTCGTACTCAATATATATATATTTTTGCTTTAGAGTACATGACGATTATTCCCGATGCCTTCAATTGTACAATATTCTAAATTCTTAGTAGCAATGATATTTTTCTAAAATTCAAAAAAATTGTCCAAAATATGTTCAGGGAAAAGCACTGAAGAAAGAGGGGGAAAAAAAAAGGAGTTGCAGTAAAAGATAAAAACTGGGAAAAAAAATGGTCTGAAGTGGTAATCAACTGAACGTGCAATAAAAATTGAAGCCACCTTGATTTCTAATTTTATCACCAAATTAAGTTTCAATTTATGTTTCCAGTGTGATTTGGAAAAAACCATACCTGGATGGTTTCCAGGAGCGTCTGAACCATATCGGGGGCCTAAAGTCTAACGAGGGCCTTAACTTAATTTTATTTACTTAAAATTTATTTTTCTAGCCTTTTGAGATACAAAATTACATGTAAAACTCTACTTAGTGATGAGTTGTTCCCCTTTTATGCTAAGGAACATTACATCTATAAGATTATTTTCCTTTTTTATGCTATACACGAAAATATGCTCCCCCCACCCTCCCATAATTATGGGCCCTAGACAATTGTCTAAGTGGCCTAATGGACGTGACACCTATCTTTTAAGAAAACATTTCCAGGAACTTCGCGGTGATATGTCCAGAGATCATATAACACTTAAGTGATTTAACAAACAGTGGCATGAACCATTTATCCAGTTTAAGTGAAGGGATATTGAATCAATTACCAATATACGTGAGGTTTGTCCACTAGCCTAATGTCAGTTTATTGGATTGGAAGAAACGTTATGACATCATACTAGGTATTGCACGAGGTCTTGTTTATCTTCACCATGATTCATGACTAAGGATCATTCATAATGAATCTGAAAATTTAGGATTTTTGCTTGGCAAGGATTGTTGAAGGAAAAGTAACAGAAACAAATACAAAGAAAGTAGTGTGGACCTAATAAGCATAATATCCCTTCCTGGTAGGGGTGGCAAATGAGTGGTCGGGTCGAAAATGGGTAAGGTGAAACGGATAAAACATTTGATCTACCCATATTTGATATGGATAAAAAATGGGTAACCCAATGGATAACATGGATATTCATATTTTTCATTGTTGTTTTTCGGGTTTGGTAAAATCTGTATTTTCCAACAATAACTTCAATCATATGTTCAAACTAAATAAGAACAATCACATGAAGTTGTAACTTTGTATTTCACAACTTTGAACTTCAAAATAAGTTCAACCCAACTTATGAACATCAACAAAATGAAGTTCAAACTATTTTTCTGAAAAATAGCAAAACCAACGTTTAGAAAGAGATGAAAAATGAAGATTCAAGGCCACCGAATTCATGGTGTGTCCTTAAGGAAATTATTCCCCTCAAGTACCCGAGGTTCTGGAATATATCCTCCCAGGATAAAATGAATCACTTCGACAGAATAGCAGTACCTCAAACTCTGTCGAACAACGAACGCACTCAACGATTCGTAAATCACACTTGAGTTTTTATGAATAAGAAGATGTTTTTCACTTCAAAATTTCGTCGGGGAAAAATTCAGGTATTTATAGCCAAAAGGTGGTGCTTCAGAAGAGAAGCAAAGGTTCATGAAAAATCACCCTGTTTTTGTACGTCGCGACCACCTGCGCCCGCAGGTTACATTTCTACATGAAGCAGAAGCTTCTGCGATGGCACCTGCGCCCGCAGGTCACCAGATGCATGCGCAGGTCATTGCGTCGCCTCCAACCAGTGTGTCTCTTGCCTCGAAGGATCACGTCCCTTCAAGGTACGTTGTGACATGCGTCCGCACATGCTCGTGTACGTCCGTAAATGGAGAAATTTCAGATTGAATTTTTAAATCTCAAGTTTCAAATGAATTTTGACCAAAAAGATAGTCTCTCAATCGATTGCTAAATCCAAATCCAAATTCGAAGCCGAACCGAGCAACGACGACGATGGCGCGAGACTTGTCTTGTTCTTGCCTCATTATCCATATGAAGGAATGCATCTCAATACATGCACAAGAAAGTTCCTTTCTCCCACCAATGTGGGAGAAACACTCTTCCTTAAAGTGAAAAACACAATTCACTTTTTTCCTCCATTTGTTCCCTCCATTTTTCATTCACATTTTGTCAATAGAACCCAACATCCATTACTTCTTATTATGTATGCAAATGAGTACTCTCAAATTACGAGCACCTTTTATTTGCACCAATTCGGGGCAAGAATTCAGGTCTCGGGTCGGTCCTGGATCGACATCAAAAGTTGGGAGTCAGGAATCAGGTTCCAAGACGGGAATAAGATCCTGGGTCGGGATACAGGTCAGTGTCGATATTCGAGTGTAGGGTATGGTCCCAAGTTAGGGTCGGTAGTCAGTAGTCGGTAGTCGTGTTTTGAGTCGGGGTCGGGATTTGAATCTCAAGTTGGGGTTGGGACACCTAAAAAAAATGCCTACCTCCGGAGTTCAATTTTTTTAACACCAAAAATCAGAAATGCAAATCGACCACCTGAGGTTGATCTTTTTTTTAAAAAAAATAATAATAAAAATTGCAAAATCGACATTTTGAGGTAGGATTTTTCAAAAAGTTTTTTTTTCTAAAACAAAAATCTGATTTTTCTTTTCAAAAGACGTTACCTCCGGAGGTTGGTTTTTGAAAAATAAGTTATTTTTTAAAAAATCGACCTTTGGGTTTTTCATGAAAATATAAATTTTCCCAATTTTTTTTTTTTAAAATGACCTTTAGAGGTCGGATTCAACAAATTGTTGGTATGACTATGTTATATTCAACATATATGTCCCATTGAGTTACTCACCAACCATACCAAATCGTCATGATTTTATCCTTTCACTCACGGTACCTCGTCTATACTTCTTTGATTTTTTCCTTTTTTGTGCCTTCTCTTATTTATTTTGTCACACCCCGAATCCCATCGAAGCGTGATTGGCACCCGAAGCCGACAAGGCTCGAGAGAACCAAGCTCTACTTACCTTCACACGTAAACATGCCATAAGAAACACCATCAACACCATAGAGTATAACAGACTCACATCGGAAACCATGGATCATGAAGATAGATATATTATAGACATATGAGAAACTTGGCCGACATAGCCATCAAGTCAAACAACACATCTCTCTTCCCCTTTACATTACTTTACATACCCACGTACGCCTACAAAAGCCTCTAGTAAGAATACATACATGACTAACTTAAATTCGGACCAAGCCCCGCTTTACATAACATTTACAACATCAAAATACATGTACAGCTGTGACACGGTAGCCCCGAATCAACTGGAGCTCACCAAAAGTCAGTAGGATTCCTGCAGCTCACTGGGGAGGTCTACTAGTGCCTGCGCCTGCAGCAAGCCAGGTAAATTCCCCAAAAGGGGTCAGTACGAAGAATGTACTGGGTATGTAAGGCTGCATGAAACTATATGATACATAAGGCTTCAACGAAATCAAATATAAATGAGTACACAATAAGGATAAGTCACCAATCTGTATATAAAAAGATATGAACATTATGGATTACTTTCTTTACTTTTAAGCTCATATGCTCATTCACTCATTCCTTCATCCATCACTCATTCATCCATTCATATAATGCCCGGGCCCCAAGCTGATCAGTGGGTAATCAATAGTAATCGGGATCGACCCATGCTAGGCTTTTCCTTGCCCCTGGGATACCACCCGTAGCGGAATCGACCCATGCTAGGTGTTCTTCTCACCCCTGGGATACCATCCGTAAATATTGGGATCGACCCATGCTAGGTTATTTAACCCCTGGGATACCACCCATGAAACAATCTCTCTTCTTTATAACCTTACTTCTTTAATCTTGGATTAGCTCAATCAATGGTTACTTCCATTTTGGGAACTTTTGAATAACATTATAGGAACTTGGAACCAAGTTTATGATTATATGACATATGATTGGTAATAGACCAAGAATGAGAGATATGTGATTAACAATAAATGATAACTCAAAATGAAATACCTTGGGACAATTCGGAAATGAGTAAGTACCCTATCAAGGTGTACACTAGATGCTGCAGAAAGATACGGAAAAGAGAACCTTACATACCTTACTTCCTCAATACGAATAAACAATCTCACTCGCAATTACAACACTTCAGCTTTCCCTTTATGTCTACTCTACACACAAGTATATAACGAAAATTGCATTAACCACTTACTTCATTGCAAACGTATAACATGGAAATAAGGCACACAGTTGTCACACAACACCATTTCACCTTCATAAAATATCATGTACAGCTTTACCATTACCATAACGAGTCACATAACACCCATGATATCACACATTACCAACGTTTCACACCAAAAGCATGCTTTACACTTTCTTTTCACTACTATGCTACATTTACGTCATTACGTCGCCCAAACGTCTTTCACAACCACATATTGAAGGCAATCCATACTTAACATAGTCCATCATGTCCTCATACGACACTTTAAAGTCATTACAACAACACCAAAAGTCGATATTTACATCCATAAAGGGTATCGGGGCTTTCGGGGATCAACTAGTGTCGGAAACACACGAAGCGAGTTCTGGAGGTGGGATGCGCTGCCACCTGCGCACGCAGGTGGTGAGATGCGCGCGCAGGTGACTCCTGGCAGATTCCAGGAGCATCTGCGTTGGCATCTGCGCGCGCAGATGCCTCCGTCTGCGGAGCCAGTGCCCGTTTTGGTCCGAAATGGCTTTTTTGGGTCTTTTTATGCCATAAATGTTCCATGATCATAACCAAACATATTTGAACACATTTTTAATCATGTGAATGCCAACAAGAAGTCATGGTCTCACAATACGCGCAAACGACGCTCAAAACGACACTTCTCGGCCAATACGCCATCAAATCCATAACCAATGTTTACCCTAACAATTCCAAACATCATGCACAAGTATAAAACAAGGTAAGACTATAATCACACCTCCCATGTCAACATGTATTCCATAAAGTTCATATCTTACAAAGCCACAAGTCCATATGCAAGTTTACAAGACAAAATCACTCTCCGATCGCAAAAATAGACAGTTTTTCACATAGCACATTGTCCAAGACTGTGTCAACACCACCAACATAATTTATAAACCATCATGAACACATCACATACATGACCATAAGAAAAATACTTACCAAAGTGTGATCTTGTTCCAAAAGAGATGAGAGCTTAGGGTTTGTCTCTTGAGAGAAAAATGTTTAAGAAAATGCTAAAAAGACATGAGAGTTCCTTTGATAAAAATCTGATTTTTCTTCTCTTTATATAGCCCCTTTTTAAGTGGTCCTTATCCACACAAGTGGTGTTTACTTGGTCAAGTGAAAGACTAGACAAACATGGGTCAAAAATCCATCTTGGGCCATGTTTTTCTCTTGCTTATTGGGCCTCCTTTGGCCCAACTAACACAAGACTCACATTTAATGCATTAATTCACCACACTTCTCATGTTTCATTATTTCCATCAATAGTCGGTCGTTACATATATTTTTTTCCAAACCATACGGGGTGTTACATATTTCATTCCGCCCATGATACCTCTCTTCTTTATTTGTTTCATGATATCTATCTCTCTTTGTTGATTTAAAAGCTACCAAAGGAAACCAATACATTTTAGAGTATGGTCATGGAAAGTTGATATAATGTTATGCTATGTTTAGTCAAGTTGCATTGCTCGATTAGACACAAATAATACTGAATCGTCACAAGTTCTCCTTTGACTCGAACCGTAACTTATTCGGAAGCTTATTCCGACATCTATTCCAAGGGTACATATGTTATTTGCCTTTCTCGTAAACCTAAATATACCAAAGCAATTTCTTGGATCCCAAAATACAAAGGATAAATTACACAAAACTACAACTTAACTTATGTATATTACTTAAAATACCAAATCCCCAAACTAATTACAAAATATCACATATCTCACTTCCTCTCTCCTTATTCCTTATACATTACTCAACCCGGTCCATCCTCTCAGTTTTTACGCCTAATGCTACAATAAGAAAGCCTATTTTCAAGGCAACTATCAAACGGTTTACCATTTTTGAATTACCAGAAAAAACACAAAAACCAGACCCTTTCTTCCTCTCTTCTTCACCTTTCTTCCACCGCCACCAAAATAGAAAAACTCTAGCCATAGCCGCGTCACCCTCGTCTGCCGCTAGCCTGCGGGATTCGCCCATTTTTGCATTTCTCCACTCCGTGAAACCACAAAATCAGTCCCCAAATTCATACAACAACGGAAAAATGAATTCAAATCCGTCATTTAATGGCCTGAAAAAGTCAAAATTTTGGAGAAGAGAAAGAGATTCTTGTCAGGACTTCAAAAATGTATATGTGGGTTTTTGTTACTGCACATACATAGATCTAATGTATATGTGGGTTTATGTTACTGCACATACATAGATCTAATGTATATGTGGGATTTTGATACTGCATATACATAGATCTAATTACACTGTGAATTTCTGTTACTGCACATACATAGATCTAATGTATATGTGGGTTTATGTTACTGCACATACATAGATCTAATGTATATGTGGGATTCTGGTACTGCATATACATAGATCTAATGTATATGTGGGTTTCTGGTATTACATATACATAAATCTAATGTATATGTGGGTTTCTGCTACTGCACATATGTATACAATTTGGTGATGTGTATGCTCACGGAAACAAGATAATGTATTATATTTGTTTATTCTGATACATATATGTAATGTTTTGATGATGAATATGATGGCGGAAACAAGATAGTGTAGTGTATTTATTTATTCTGAGACATATATCTAATATACATATAACAATTATGTATATAAAGTATGTGGCATATACATACAAGCTAATAAATCCATAATTGTGTTAACTAATGTATTGGATTAAACTTATGTATTTGAGTAGCATAGGCAATGCATATACATAGAAGAGAATGTTGCTTATTTTTCTGTTAATTTAGGTATTGGATTTGAACTATATTTTAATACTTATGTATATAATTACAAGGTATGAGATATGTAGCGGGTGCACTGTAGAACAACGTGGCAGTATGTGGAGGACTAGAAGGTGCACTCATGTAAGGAGTAGTACAATCACTATCGAGATTGAACTCAACTGGCGCCGGAGATGGCATCATCACTTCTATCTCCATTTAGAAAAAGAAAGAGAGAATAGTGAATGTTTGAGTTTTGAAAAAACAAGGGAAGAGAAGGAACTGTTATATAGGTAAAGAGGAGAAAGGAAATAGGAAGGAGAGGGGAATTGACTGGAAGCATTATCTTGTTTTCTAATATGAATTAATTTTCCTTTTATGTCGTTAAACAGTTTTGTACTTATGTATATGTTAGTGATGTATTTAAGCAAATGTCGGAAGAGAGAATAATTAACTAGTAAACTACTGATATTTATGTTATTTATACTAATACAAAATTATCTGGCCCATTAAAACTTTTCTTATTGGGAACTAGGTTAGAAGTCCAGTGTAAAGTCCATATTGGTGTCAAGTTATAGTGGGTCATGAAATAAGACCTATGAGCTGCTAGAGAAATTGAAGCAGGCTTTTGCCCATCAGCATTAACATTTGGGAAACTTACCTAAATATATCATATTTAGAAAATATTTACCTTTTTAATACATGCATAATTCACTTTTAATACATAGTGTAGACTTTTTATTAAAAGAAGCATAATACATTTAAAACACTTATAATACATCTATATTGCATCCAAAATTCACTTTTAGTACATAGTGTAATACATCTATATTGCATGCATAATTCGTTTTTAATATATAATGCATTTTTTTAACCAAAACAAGTATAATACATTTTAATATACTTCTAATACATCTATATTGCACACATAATTCACTTTTAATACATAATACAGTTGCTATATATGGTAAATATTTTCTAAATATGGTATATCTAGATAATAAATAAAAAGTATATATAAAAATAGTAAATATTTTATAAAAAGTACTCAAATAGGTAATTTTTCCCTAACGTTTTTCTTGGCCCTTTTAGATTTGCATATCATAACTAACCTCTCTATATTATCCATTTGCATTTGCATTTGCATTGGGCCAATTTTCAATGAAGCTTTGAGCTTTGACCGACAATTGGCCCGATAATGGCCCACATATATTGTATGTATATAGGCATTTATTTCCCATTTTAAACTTGTTTTGATATGCTTTACTTGAGTCGTGAGTATTTCGAAAACGACCTCTACCTTCATACGGTAAAGATAAGGTCAACGTACAGATCATTTTCCCCAAATCCCACTTATGAAATTACACTGAAGTTGTTGCAGAGTCTTGAGTGATAAATTTCCGCAATGTTAAAGAAAGTAATAGAAGTTTAGGGAAGGATCAAAAGTGCATCAATAATACTAATATAATGGATTATTAGTGCTCCATAAGAAAATATAGGGACGACTTTGAGTCTATATCTAAAAATAAGCGATAATAGTGAGTTTTTTCCCTCATTTTTTTATCTGGATTTGAAATAAGTTCCTCTTCATTGCGAGACTATCATATCAATTTATCACTATTAATCTAAAATATCAATGTGAAAGAGAAATAAGGGATAATGTCTTTTTATTTTTCCACTAGTATTCATTAGTTATTTTGAGATCTTGACTAATTTGAATTCGGTTTATCAGATAAGGCCTATGGAAGATGAATTTCCTCTCCTTACCAGGAAATTTTCTATTTACAAAGTGAACACAATTTTTATTAAGGCATGAAATATTCTATTCATTCCACCACATCTAGCTAATAATAGAAAAAAATATCAAGAACACACAGAGAAGTTTTGTCTTATAAAATATAATCCCACAAATGCACTTAATATATAGTGACAGATGGGTGTACTTTGCTTCATTTTTATCCAAATATCACTATATATATGAGGTGTTACATTCAACATCCATCACAAGTGTTGCTTTCATAAGAAAAGACTTCCACATAAACATGGAAATCTTTATAAGCTAGATTTGCTATTACCACATATGATATATTGCTTTCTCTGGCTTTCACAATGATGGTGGTCAAGTTAAAGTTGTGTACTTCGATTATTTTATTAAGTATTTGTTATATTCTTTTATTAATACTTATGTTAAATAATTTGCCCATCAAAAAAATAGAATAGCTGATTTTTATTTTTGTTGAGATTGAAACCTTTATATCGATGTATAAACCTCAAGATGAGTACCCTCTTATTCCAATTTCTCCCGAAGCTCTGATAACACAGGCGAGATAATGACGGATTCTTTGTCCCTACGAAAATAGAGTACTGATTCTTTTTTCTTTTTTCTTTTTTGAAGAATTCAAGAGAAGATCACGAGAAGACAAGACATTTATCATTACGATAGGTGGTAATCGAAAGTGTCGTAATGTATGTAACTGAAGCATTCAAACAGATGGATAGATTTGAACCTTGTTCTTAGTGTTGCGGGAGGCAGAATTTTGACGAATGAATTCCAGAAATTAAAGAAACAAACATGTGACGAGCTAAAAATATTAGAAACTGTGGCTTGGGGGAATTGAACCAACATCGTCTAAGAGAATTTGAACCCTTTTTACGATTGAGTAAAGCTTTTGATTTATATCAAGGAAATTTTGTTAGGATATACTATTAACCATGTTGGTTCTAGTTATAGTATTCTTTTTACATCCCATATAAAGACAATTTATTTCATTTACTTAATTTAATAAAGTCTTTATTTAAAATAGATCATTGTGTTGACATGCGTGTCCTTTACTTATAAAGTAGACGATTTTGTGTATGGAGTTATTTAACTCATGCATGGAAGATTAAAATTGTCGGTTCTTATAAGTTCTAAATTAATGTTCACAATCAAAGATGAAGTTGGACAAACATCTTGATGATTGTAGCACAAGATTAAAATATAATTTGATCTTAATTATGGGAGTGGTAATATTCTCTTAATCTTGATATAATTATTATGATCTATGTAGTTTGATTTATTATTTTAATCTATTAAAATGTGAGACTTTATTACGAGTCGATATATTCCTAATAGATTGGATACTAACAAATCACTTAGTGAAATAATAATTAGTTGATAGAACCATGTCTCAGACTTGAGATGGAAGACACCCCTATATGGTTGCTTATAAGTTTTCACGTGTAAACCCTGCAGGTGGATTTAGTATCCGTCACGTGAAACAAGTTGAGCATAGTAATATAGGATTGAGTTAGTCGATAAATTAAATTTTTCAGAAAAATTTGATTTAATTGATTGGTGTCGGTAATTCTAACATGGGGAGTTAAATAAGATGTAATGGCAGATTTTGAAGCTAATATCGAGGAGTACAATTATATATTTTTAGTGGAATAATTTGTAATTTATTATGATATGGTAATTCATTCATTTGCGAATTAATATCATAATTTAGAAGCCTCAGTTAATAAATCTACGGTTCCTGCTACGCCTGATTAATTAACCAATTTGAAAAGAAAATGGAGTTAGAAAGGTTTTACACAGTTTTGTTTTAATAGGAACATAATCAGTGCCGGCTTCAAGGTGAAGCCTCTCAAGCAAAGGCTGGGGGCCTCATTTTTTTTTTAGCAATTATAGGTTTATAGTTAGAATTTTTCTTTTAGAAAATATTGAGTACTTTTTAATATTTTCTTCATTTCCAATTAATGTCCGTTAGCCCAAAAAATATTATCACTTTAAAAATTCAAGAGAAAAGTTGACAATTGTTTTCAACTTTTTCATTAATATTAACGATTAATATTGAGTACTTAATGAACGTGAAAGAATTAAAACAAGAATTAAAATGGGACAGAGGTAGTAGAAGAAATATTTCAATTAGATAAAGCAATTTTATTATTTTTCAAATGCACATATTGCTTATGGAGTTCCTATATCATAGCCTCAATTGACAAAAGCTTTTTAAAATTAAAATTGATAAAATCTTACTTAAGAACAACAACGTTTCAAGAGAAATTGGATGGATCGATATAATATCAATTGAAATGAAATTATTAGGAGAAATCGATTATAAAATAAATTTAGTCATTACTTTACACCTAAAAAAACATAAAACTAGACTTCAAATAAAATATAGATACTATATAATCTTTTTTTTTCTTGAAAAACAAAATTAAGGCCTCACTTTGAAGTTTCGCTTTAGGCCACCAAGTATATTGAGCCGCCCCTGAACATAATCCTATTGATGACAAAAATTATGACACTATTAAACATTAGTCATAATGGACAAAAGAAAAACGTCCATGACTTAATGTAGGAATTAATGGGTGGTCTTAATGGATAAAACGTGTGTTTTAAATGGCTGAAACACAGCCCATACAACTTCAACTTCGGTTGAATATATAGGGTCTTCTTTTGTTCATTTGAAAAAACAAAAACCTTGAAATCTTTTCCAAATTTTTTTTTAACTTGTCCACACAAGTATTGGTTGAGGCAAATTAGTCAGGAAGTAGTAGAAGGCAGCAGACCTGGAGAATAAGGTGATAAACGATATTTGTGAAAGCTTCAACAGGTATGTTTGTACTTTCTGAATTTCGTTTTTTAATTTACATTATCATATTATTATGTAAGTTGATGATCCATGTTTTTATGCTTCCGCTGTGTATATGAATTATACATTCTAGCAAATTTAACATCTAATATATACATAAAATAAAATTTAATTTAAACACAAAGTGTATTTTCCGATGTAGGATGAACCCCTTCGGTCCAACTAGATCCGCCCTATCAATTGGTCAATTTATTGTCGACTAAACCATACCCTACGTGCAACTCTTAACTGATATATGAAAAATTTACACTTCAACAAGTAGTTCAAACTAAAAAAAGGAACCAATTAGCCATCTTTCTTCTTGTGTAACATTGGTTTCCCTTTAAAAAAGAACCCACCTTGATTCTAGTTCCAATAACAACCAATTGATCACTTTGAAGAATTAGATTTTAAAAAAAAAAAATACCCCATTAGCTCAAAAGGATAAACAAAAAGAAGCTATGGGGCCATAAAAAAGTTATAAGACAATTGTAGATAAAATTGACCCCTCCATTGTCTATTATCATCCAATTCTTATCACAAATAGTCACAACTCAATCACAAAAATCATTACACACACAAATATACACATACAAGATGCAACAAGTATCATTATAGCATATCTTTGACTAGGATTATAAGTAAGAAAGTGATAGAAAAACTTTGTTTTTCCACTCATGAAAATATTACTCAAACAGCACATTAAAGCACATTCTTTATTTGGCGGATATATAAGCAGCCATGTAGATGTCATATAGGACGTGCATGTCTACTTATTCAATTTTATAAGAATTTAAGTGTTTACTTGTGTACGCCCAAAGTTGGAGGGCATCAAGTGAGGCTAAGTATTTTTTTTTCTTATAATTTTATTTTGAAATAAAATATCTATGTTAGCAAATTTTAATAAAAATAAATTAACTAGCTTGAGTGACTTTGTAAGTAACCACTCATAGTTGAGTGACTTCTAGAGTGAAAAAAATCAAAGTTGAGTAATTTATTGAGTAAAAACTTTCTAGTTGAGTGACCATTAAGAATATTAACTCGGAGAGTATTTTTAGTGTTTTTTTGCATGTTTAACTTTGCAACGACTTAAGGTAAATTGGCTTGTATAAAAAGGAAATTTCGTTCGATAAGAACCATCTTGACAACTGCTTTTATGGGTGGTGAGGCATTCTTCAAGTTTGAAGAAAAATCAAACATGGTTAGGAATAAGGATCAATAATAGTTTCTTTCAATAAGAAAAGTCAAGTGAGAAGGAGAATCAAACATGGAAAATTAAGTAAAGTACTACTATTGAAGTTTGAATTTTAGATGAAAGTTGATTTGTTTGACTGGGTTCATTGACTCCAAAAAGTCTCCTTTCGTTAAGAGCTATACCAAGGACTCTTTGTAACAACCCCAATTACGGAACACAACTTTAACGTATATTATACTTCCAAATCCAAATTACAATTGGGAATTCGAAGAACAAAGTAACAATGAACAATACTAATGGGAAATCTAAGAATAACAGAGGAAGAAAGTAACTAGAAGAGGATGAGATACTTAGAACTCAGAAGGGGAGACGAGAGAACAATAGACAAGCCAAAACTTTGACATAATTTGCATAACCCATTCTATAAGTAACTGCCCCCTTTTAAGTGCTTGCTTAACCCGGATCCAAAGAAAATACACTCTATTGTTGGGCTTTAACTTCACTTCAGGCCCAAGTCCATCATTTACTGTGTTATTACTTGTTTGGTCTACAAAGCCCATAACGGGGTTCATAACACTCTTGCTATCTTTTCTTTTATACCATCCATTCTACCCAATGAACTATGCAGCCATGGAAATAAAGAACAACTATTCAACTTTGATACTTCACATGCTATTTTTATGCTTTAGTCTCAACACCAATCTCTCCATTGGAGGGGATACCATTTCTTGGAATGAATCTCTTTCTATAGGCCAAACAATTAGCTCTTCAGGAGGTAAATTTGAGCTTGGTTTCTTCCAACCAGGTAAATCTTCCAAATATTACATTGGCATATGGTACAAGAATATTCATCCGCAAACAATAGTTTGGGTAGCAAATAGGGAGACACCAGTTGATGATGCTGAGTTGACAATTATTCAAGGCAACCTGGTGCTTCTCGATAAATTTCAAAATCCAATTTGGTCAGCACTTTCTGGGAACGTTAACTGGAATATTTCGGTAACTGCAGTTCTTCATGATGATGGCAATTTGATTTTGAGTGATATGTCGAATTCATCAACACTCTTACTAATACTTTGGCAAAGTTTTGACTACCCAACACACACATTTTTGCCTGGTGCTAAGCTTGGATATGACAAACGCACGCAAAGAAAACAGGTTCTAATTTCATGGAAGAATTTGAATGATCCGGCACCAGGATTGTATTCTCTGGAAATGGACCCAAAGCATGCGCAGTTTGTTATAAAATGGAGTAGGACTACACAGTATTGGGCAAGTGGTTCATGGAATGGCCAAAGATTCAGCTCAGTGCCTGAGATGAGGTTAAACTACATATTTAATTACAGCTATATCGACAATGAGAATGAGTCATATTTTACATATTCCCTTTATAATAGTAAAATCACATCAAGATTGATCATGGATGTCTCGGGACAGATTAACCAACTAACATGGTTGGATACTTCCAATAATTGGAATCTATTCTGGTCTCAACCTAGACAACTATGTGAGGTTTATGCTTATTGTGGGGCATTCGGAGTTTGCAATGATTTATCCTGCGCTTGTTTGAATGGTTTCAAGCCAAGATCAGATAGAGAATGGAATTCGAATGATTATTCCGGTGGATGTGTACGAGAAGGAAAGCTGCGGTGTGATGCAATTACTAAAGACAACAATAGTTTTTGGATGAATTCAGTTACGAGTTCACCTTTTCAAGATACTAATATCACCGGTGTGAGCGCCTCAGAATGTAGATCTACTTGTTTCAATAATTGCTCTTGCACTGCATATACTTATGATGGTCTATTTACATGTTCAATTTGGACGAGTGGTCTCTTCAATCTGCAACAATTTTCTTGGACAGGGAGGACAATCGCTGTCAAACTAGGGCCAACTCAAGGTTAGAAATAGCAAGAATAACTTGGCTTAATTCTTCATGTCATAATGGTAAAGAGCACTAGTTGTGGATATGATTCCTTATTAAAATTAGCACCTCACAAAAATGATTGTCCTTTTCCTTTTTCTTTGTTAAGGCGTTAGTTGAGCAAAGAAAATTAAGCGTGAAGTAGATTCTTACGAAATATTACCAATAAGTTCAGCGGTCCACTGAATATTTGCATCAGGTTCTTCAAGATAGATGTTAAATGTATCTGACTTGTTTTTGTCTCTACTTTCAGCTCAAACAAGAGCTAAGAAAATGAAGCTAAAAGCTATCCTTTCATCCATAACAGCTTTTGGTTTCCTACTCCTAGGCAGCTGTAGCTATATTTACTATGTTAGAAAAAGAAGAATGGCAAGAAAAGCAGGTATGCTGAATGAGTCTCTCTAGAAGATATTTCCTTCTATACGATTTTGGACTTAATTCCAAAGGTCATTCTAAATTCAATTGAAGTAATGAAAGAATTTTGTTTTTCTTCTTTTTTCCCCATTTTCTATCTCAGATAGAATAAAAAGTACTCAAGTATTGATGAATGAAAACAGTGATGAAGTTATTGATGTTCCATACTTTCACTTGGAGACCATTTTGGCAGCAACAGACAACTTCTCAAATGCAAATAAACTTGGACAAGGAGGATTTGGTCCTGTTTACAAGGTTAAAATTCCATCTTACATCTAGGTGGACTGGTATGGCCACATTGACCTATAGTATTGAGATGAAAAACTTTTGGCAGGGTATTTTTCCAGGCGAAAAAGAAATTGCAGTGAAAAGGTTATCAATTCATTCAGGACAAGGCATAGATGAATTTCAGAACGAAGTGACTTTAATTGCAAAGCTTCAACACAGAAATCTGGTGAGGCTATTGGGCTATTGCATCAATGCAACAGAACAAATATTACTTTATGAATATATGCCGAATAAAAGTTTAGATACATTCCTATTTGGTGAGTTAATCTTATTAAGTTCTTGATTCTCCAAGTCATATGTTTCTTATAATGATCTAATTTTATTGACATACCAAATTTTGTCATGGTAACAATGCAAGATGGAGCACTTTGTCAATTATTGGATTGGAAGAAACGTTATGACATCATATTGGGCATTGCACGGGGTCTTGCTTATCTTCACCACGATTCACGACTAAGGATCATTCATAGAGATTTAAAAACCAGTAACATTTTATTAGACGAGGAGATGAACCCGAAAATTTCAGATTTTGGCTTGGCAAGGATTGTCGAAGGAAAAGTAACAGAAGCAAATACAAAGAAAATAGTGGGGACCTAGTAAGTATAATATCCTGTCCTATCATTAATTTCTTATAAAACGAGCTTGGGATAAAATCTTATACTTTAATTATTATTTTTTCACCTGGTGTAATGTAGTGGCTATATGTCTCCTGAATATGCACTGGATGGATTGTTTTCCATCAAATCAGATGTATTCAGTTTTGGAGTAGTCGTACTTGAGATAATCAGTGGTAGAAGGAATACAGGATTTTATCAGTCAGAAGAAGCGTTAAACTTGTTGGGCTATGTAAGTGAAGAAACTTCCCATGAATTAATATTATATCTTCTTAGCTTTGATTCACTAATATAAAATTTATCACAGGCATGGAAATTGTGGACCGAAGAAGCTGAGATTCAATTGATGGAGAAGTCATTACATGAATCATGCAACAGAAGTGAAGTAATAAAGTGCATAAATGTTGCGCTCCTGTGTGTACAAGAAGATCCAAATGATCGTCCTAACATGTCGGATGTCATTTTAATGCTGCAGGGAGGGGAAGGTATTAGTCTTCAGCAACCTTGTAGACCAGCGTTTGTAATAAGGAAACACACTTATCGCAAATCATCTTCTTCCTCCGATAAGCAATACATCGTATCCAACAATCAAGTGACGATTACAGTTGAAGAAGGACGTTAGCAGGAATTGTGAAGCCATTTAGTTGTCATAGAAAGCATTGAGATGACACCAGGTCTCAGAAATAAATCATATTGTACTGTTTTATCTTAGTTAATCTCTACCTTGGTACATGGTCAATGTTCTCCTCTATAATTATAAGGACAAAAGGTGGAAATGTTGGCAACACTTTCAAGTGTTTGTACTCAATATATATATATATATTTTTGCTTTAGAGTACATGATTATTCCCGATGCCTTCAATTGTACAATATTCTAAATTCTTAGTAGCAATGAAATTTTTCTAAAATTCAAAAAAATTGTCCAAAATATGTTCAGGGAAAAGCACTGAAGAAAGAGATAAAAAAAAAAGGAGTTGCAGTAAAAGATAAAAACTGGAAAAAAAATATGGTCTGAAGTGGTAATCAGCAGAACGTGCAATAAAAATTGAAGCCACCTTGATTTCTAATTTTATCACCAAATTAAGTTTCAATTTATGTTTCCAGTTTGATTTGGAAAAAACATACCTGGATGGTTTCCAGGGGCTTCTGAACCATATCGGGGGCCTAAAGCCAAACTCTAACGAGGGCCTTAACTTAATTTTATTTACTTAAAATTTATTTTTCTAGCCTTTTAAGATACAAAATTACATGTAAAACTCTACTAAGTAATGAGTTGTTCCCCTTTTTATGCTAAGGAACATTATATCTAAGATTGTTTTCCTTTTTTATGCTAACAAAAGATTTCAGTAATTTTTTAGTAGTATATATAATTAATTATACACGAAAATATGCTCCCCCACCTTTCCATAATTATGGTAATGAAAATACTGGCATCACTTGATCACTGTACTTAGTTAGTTGTGTTGTATTGTTAATTATGTATTCAGTTAGTTAATTAGTTAGTGTTAATCAGTGATGGTAGAAATTAGTTGTAGTTAGTTGGAGCTGCAGTGCCAGCTGTACATAGGTAGTTAGCCAGTTGTCCATATGGACTCTATAAATATCTTGTATCAGTGATGGAGAAGTTAATAAGAATCATTTTTCTCTTTTGCATATTGGGATTTCTCCCATCTTTCTCTCTAGATTCTGAATTCATTATGGTATCAGAGCTTTGAATCGCGAATTTGATTCACTTTTTTCTTCGATCACAACTAATTTTCTGTGAAATTCTTCTTATCTATTCGTTGCGTTGAGGAATTGCATAACGTCGAAGCTATGACGAACATTGATACAATGGAAAGCATCGAGAAAAATCGCAATCATCCCCTTCATCTCCATCATTCAGATACTCCTGGCTCTGTTCTAACAACGATTCAGCTCACAGGTGTGGAGAACTACGCCATTTGGAGAAGATCAATGCGACTCATTTTGCGAGCTAAGAGCAAGTTAGGGTTTGTTTTGGGAACGTGCCAAAGGAGTGATTACAAGTCTGTCTGGAGGAGCAATGAGAGAAATGCAATGCCTTTGTTTTATCGTGGATTTTGAACTCTGTTTCAAAGGAGTTGATGAGTGGAATCGTCTATGCTTCGGATGCCGCAACTATTTGGGCAGATCTAAAGGAGAGGTTCGATAAAGTTGATGGATCGCGTAGCTATCAATTGCACAGAGAGATATGTACAATTGTTCAAGGTAGTTCATCTGTTTCATCTTACTTCACTAGATTGCGTCAGTTATGGGACGAATTTGATGCATTGGTATCTCCACTTTCATGCGACTGTGATAGATTCAAGATTTATACAAATCACCTGCAATACATGCGTCTATTTGCGTTTTTAATGGGATTAAATGAGTCGTTTATCCAAGCTCGGAGCCAAATATTGATGATAAGTCCATTGCCTAATGTCAACAAGGCATATGCAATGATGGTGGCCGATGAGAGCCAAAGGATGACTGTAGAATCTCATGGATCGACTGAGATGCACGATCCAACTGCTTTGCATGCTGGAAAGGGATCTCAAGCAATAAAATACAAAAAGAATTATGATATGCGATGTGAAGTATGCAAAATAAAAGGCCACACTAAAGAGACATGCTATCGAGTAGTTGGTTATCCTCCAGATTACAAATTCAAAAAGAAATTTGGAGGATATAATGGTGGAAACAATGGAGCTAGGATGGTGAATGCTAATTCTACAACAACAACTGATCTTTTTGGAATGGTAACTGGAAATCCAATGGGAAATTTGCTTGGAAATTTGCCTTCTCTCAATAATGAGCAACAACATCAAATTATGCATATCATAAACAATCCAGAGAAGTCTAGGCACATTCTGCAGCTGATAAACAAAGAAGGAACCAGTAGCAATACAGAGAATGTAGCAGGTACTAGTAATGAGTTTGCAGCCAACATGGCAGGTATTGACAATGCCTTTGCAGGTATTACCAATTCTTTTTTGGGTGATAATTGCACAAAAACTTGGATAGTTGATCCAGGTGCTACAAAAAATGTAACTTCTGATATGAAAAAGCTACTTGATATTTCCAGCTTACAACATAAAGGATTGAATAAACAGGTTCACTTACCTGATGGAGAATCTACCAATATAACTCATATTGGTAGTTATAATTGGAATGGTGAAACATTAAAGGATGTCTTGGTGGTGCCTGATTTTAAATATGACTTGCTATCAGTGTCCCAATTGACTAGACAGTTGAAGTGTTCTGTCAATTTTTTCCCTGAGTTCTTTGTGTTTCAGGACCTATTGACTAGGAAAGTGAAAGGATTGGTAAAGAATCAGGCGGACTTTATTTTCTGCTGAATAAAGATGTACATAAAACACCTCCAATAACTAATAAAGCAACACAAGCAGCACATGGAGCTCCAAAGATGCTAGCTGTGGACACTACCATGGCAGGAGAAGATTTTATTTGGCACAAGAGATTGGGGCATCCATTTATTGCTGTGATGAGAAGACTGTCTTTAGTTAGTAGTAGCAAGAACTGTATAAGCATTGATTGTTCTATATTCCGTATGGCAAAGCAAACTAGACAACCTTTTTCGTTGAGTACTATCGGAAGTGATGTTGTTTTATCTAATCCATATGGATGTCTGGGGTCCATATAGAGTAGCTACACACAATGGTTTTAGGTATTTTTTGACATTGGTGGATGATCATTCCAGAGTTACTTGGGTGTACTTACTTAGAATGAAATCAGATGTGATCACAGTTATAAAAAATTTCATCTCAATGGTTCAGACTCAATTTGCTCATTCTGTTAAAGATTTTAGATCTGATAATGGATGTGAGTTTTGTAATAGAGAATGCAGATTATTGTTTGAATTTTTTGATATAATCCATCAAAGCAGCTGTCCTCACACCCCTCAATAGAATGGAGTGGTAGAAAGGAAGCACAAGTGTCGCGTCCCATTTCGAATCGGTCGAAACAGCACACAACGTGTGGTCGTTGTGACCCTCTCTGGTTTTGAAAACTTATATTTTTTTAGAGTCGCCATCTATCTTTCTAGGAAAATTAGGAAAAAATCATTTTTTGTGAAAACTCTGTTTTTGGTCCTTCGAACGTGTGAGATTCTGAGTAGGGGTTTTGGTTACTCGAGGGAAAGGTGTTAGACATCCCTCAGAGCCTATCCGAATATAGTCCTTATACTTAGTTTAGGAAAAGTATTCGGAAAAATATTTATTTATTACTTGCCAGAAACAGCTAACTACAAAATTTATCAAATTTAAAATTGAAAGAAAAAACACACGAGGTATATAAATATACTCTTACGATATACAAAAATGTAACATAATTTATTGTATGTTTTAAAAATATGAAAGTGGAGGGTAAAGTTAACGCTCTTATTTTACTATGTATATTAAAGAAAGGGGTATAGAGCCTTATAATTTTACAAAATATATAGCTTAATGGCACGCAAAGTTAAGTATATGAATGAAATCTTTGTGAAGTAAAAGGAAAATATAAAAAGAATCTGTGAGAAAAAACGTTTATTTGTTATATAGTAAATATGTATACCTAGAAGTATGAAAATTTATTTAATTTGAAAATATACTTATGTAAATGTACATTGTCGTGAGATGAGGACGTATAAAAGGTGCGAAGACATATTAACTAGAGAGTGAAAGTGAATTTGAAAATATAAAATCATGCTAGTGTTTATTCATTTATAAACATTTCTTTTTTTAAAAAAAAAATAATAGAAAAAATAAAAAATATATATATATATGTATGAAATGTGAAGGGTAGAAGTTGATATTAGTATTTTTTGTTATAATATGTACAAAAATACAATGATTTATAATTTTGCAAGAATGTAAAGTCCAGTGACATGTAAAGTTAAATCTATTAATGAAATAATTCATGAGGTAAAAGAAAATATAACTTCTAGAGCGTGTCAAAAACTTATTTATTATAAACATTATTATGTATGACTAAAAATGTGAAAAATTATTTATTTTTGAGAAAATTTATATAAATGTGCTTATCGCGAAGTGAAGATATATAAAATGTGTCAAAATGTGGTAAGATGCTAGTTCTTGAGTAAAATAGACTTGTGAATATTTAAAATATAAAAGTCATGCTAATGTTTATTTATTTGTAAAGATTCTAAAAGTAATGGTTTAAAATAGATAAAATACACGTAATAGTAAAATATACATATAAATATACGGTTTAAATAAAGCGTAAATAATAATAACAATAAATAAATAAATAAGTAAATAAATTCATAGATAAGAATAGTGATGAAAATATTTTGTATATGATAATGTATACATATAAGTACCTTGTGCCTTTTGGATCTTTTAGAATTTGAAAGTTTTATACTATTGTTGAGAAAACGAATAAAAACGAGGTAAAATGTTGGGATCAATTTATTGAAATAAGTTGGGATTGACGATTTAACTCCTTTTAAAGGAAAATTTGAATTTTAGCTATTCGTAAAACAATATAAAAACTCTCTTTTGTTTTAAGAAAATGTTGAGATTGCGATTTTTGTTCGTTCTTAAAAAAAACGTTTTTGAGGTGAGAACTTGGTTTTAAAAGTTAGCTCGATATTAAAGTTGCTAAACCCCTTTTCAAAAGTAAAATCTATCTTTATGGTTAACTAATCATTTTACTTGTGAAAACGTGAGGATGTTATTTTGTTTTAAGGAAATTCGCAAAACACTAAAGCAATATAAACACAACTAAAAAAATAAAATAAAATAAAATTTCAATAACCAATAACAATTAAATACCATTTCGAGTTCAAAAGACTATTAACATGACGGAAATATTAAATAAAGAGAGGGACTAAGAGATACTAGACTCCTAATGGAGTTTGAGCTTCTAATTTTCGAGACTCCGAGACTCTGCCATCATCCTATAGCGGTTGACCTGATATTTGGGTCAAAATGGAGTTTCAATTGAAACTCCAACTCCCGGGTTTACATGAAACAAAAAGAATGATAAGGATTAAGAACCGAATTAATTATAAGAATATAAATCAAAGGAAATAGACACCATATAAGCATCTAACTAAAGTCATTAGCTAGTGTTAAACATATAACATATAACCATGCAAGTTGCTAGCCGATTATAAGAAGTGAAAAGAAAAGGCTAAGCACGTCCAACAAAGGCTAAGCACGTCCAACTAGAGACAAAAAAAATTTACAAAACGTTCATCTGTAAACGACATTTACCAACTTAATGCCCATATTTAAGTTCACATACAATTGCTTTGAGAAATTTAAGAGAAAAAGAGGCTTCTATCCAATTAGGACAAATCCGGGTCTTAGGACAAAAACATTCATGGATAAAGGAAAAACCAACTTCTAAAAAAAAATCGTGACTAGCAGTTCAATAAGGGGCCGCTTAAAAAAATATTATTATTTTTTATTTTCTATTAACTGGAAGCTATTGGAACGATACTAGTACTTAAAAAAAAAGGTTCATTTCGTGTAAGTCAAAATTAATTATCCAAAGAAAACCATTCCCAACATCTTCCAACGTCACCAAATATTAGGAGAAAAATTAACGCAAGCAAGAACAAAGATTTAGATACTAACAAAGTATATATCGGGACCAACTTAGTCAAACATCTAACAAGTTATTTAGGCAAAACATACCAAGGACTTAATAGACAAATTTTAGTCTAAAGAGCTCATACGGGACTACCACATATTGAAGCGAATTAAAGCGGAATCATATCCTATACGATTTTGCAAGGAGGAAACGGCAACACCAACTTTAGCTGATAACAAATTAAACAACATGAACTTAATTATGTTAAACACTTTCTAAATAATGAATACAAATAGACTACCATTAGAACATATTCAAGAAAAAAAAAACTTTGAAAACTTCAGACCAAACTTATAATATTACGGAACAAGGGTAGAGCAAACTTCTTTACAATCTATTGATTATTGGAAGACACAAGATAGAATCATGCACTCAGTTAAACCTACTGCCAAGCATTTTGAAGGGGAAGACGTAAACAATAAACAGAGGGACATAACTTGAAATTGAATAATGAGGCAACTTGAATTTTAACTCCAAAATCGGCCCTACATCCTTATCCTATATTTTCCCGTTCTAAGAGCTTACTCTCAAACGAAATTGCTAACAAGTTATATATTAACAACCCCATATCACACGAAGTAAGGCAATAACAGAGAAGTGAAAGTTTCACATATTCCATATGCTTAGACGCTAAGCAGTCATACAAACAAAATCAAGACCGAGGAAATATTTTGAACTCGATTTTTGAAAATGACTTAGTAGTGCCAAAATGAGATATACACATGTTCATATACCCGTACATGTACGCACGAACAACTTCAAAGGATCCAAATCACGTTTTATCTGCAAAGACAAAAATAAAGCGATAACAACATAATCTTGAAATCAAAGTAAATCCCATATTCCTAGAATCGAAATAGACGAAGGGGAAGGAGATGAAAGTGAAGTAAAAGGGAGAATTTTACCTTGCGTTGGGCAGCAATTGAGGTCGTCGAGCGTCGAGTTCCAAACTAGCGATTCCGACTCCGACTCAAAATATTCCGAGAAGAAAAGAGATTAATTAGAGATGAGTAAAATAGAAAGAAATTGAAATGAGGTTTAAGTGCCCAAATGTATGTTTTCCTCTCTGTTTTTTCTCTTCCCTTCCGATCTGTCCCCCTCTTCTCTTTTATAGCCGATGTTGGGTGTTCAAACGACTCTCATGGAGGCTCCAAGAATTCAAAATTTGAATTCTTGGGAAGCTATTTTTCAGAGAAATAAAGATGATTTGAAAGAAACAAAAAGGTTGGGTTTACCTTTTCAGATTGATTTGAAGGCAAAAGGGGCGGTTCATGTTTGAATCCATCGGACTAGAGAGTAAACGACCTCGAATCCGGCGGTCCGTCGCATTCTTTCCTTCCCTAGAAGCGGCAGTGGCTGTGGGGCTTTCTTTTTCGAGGTCTGTTTTTGGAAGGAAAAGGTGATGGAGGAGGTATAAAGTTGATGGGGGCTACGAGGTGATAGAATAGGAGAGGGGCGGTTGAAAACCGCCGAATTTCACCATTGTCCGGTGGTTTTGGTGGTGTTGATGTCGGGTAGAGAGGAGAGAGGAGATGTCGATGTTGATGTTTCTTTTCCTGGTTGGGTTTTGGTTGAGGATGAGCGAGAGAAGTGAGGGGAAAAAGGGAGATTAGGGGCTGATTTAGTTGAGGTTAAGTTGGAGAGTCTTTTGGGCCGGGTTAGGTGGGTAGGGTTGGGCTGGTGGGGTGGTTTTAAGGTTTTGGGCGGGCTGGTGGGGTAGTTTTTAGGTAAAAGAATTGTAGGAAATTGGCCCAAATGGTGATAAATTAATTAATTTATGATCTAATTCTCCCAAAACAATTTTCACTTAACTAATTTAATGATGCTTATCTTGTCCTAATTAATTTTCCAAAAGTGTACGTATATGTATATTCTCATACATATAGGTGCGTATACAAATGTGCGTGATTTTACACACACACACACACACACACATATATATATATATATATACGTTATATTTTAAACACGTATAGCTATACCTCAAAATTAGGTAAAAAGTAAAAATAAAGTACATTTGCAAAAAGTATAATAGTATAGCAAGGATTATTTAGAGTCTTTGAAATAAAAGTTAATACGCTAGTGTATATTTATTTTATATACATATATTTTGTGGAGAAAAATTAGTGAAATAATGAATCAAGATATATTATTATCATTAATTCATTTTTACGAATAATTTTATAACACACGATATAAGTAATTTGATGGAAAAAATAATAATAATAATTATAAGAAGAAGATGTTATTTTTTTAAAAAAATTGTTATTGGTGTTAAATTTATGGAAATTAATATTAAACAATAAGGAAAACAAATATTCAGGACTCATAAGCATCAAGAAGTTAATTTAGGAAAAAGGAGAGCCAAAATTGGGTGTCAACAATAGGCATATCTTGGAGGTGGCAAGAGCCATTAGATTTCAAGGAAGCATTCCTATAAGATTCTGGGGAGAATGTATTCTTGCAGCAATTTATCTGATCAATAGGCTTCCTACCTTAGTATTGAAAAGGAAGTCACCATTTGAGGTGTTCTACAAACACAAACCTTCCCTAAATCTCAAAACCATGGGTTGTCTTTGTTATGCAACCAAGTTGGTGAAGCAGGACCAATTTTCTCTTAGAGCTTGTCCTTGTGTCATGATGGGATATTCCTCGATTCAAAAGGGCTACTTACTATATGATTTGATAGACAAGAAATTCATAGTGAGTAGAGATGTAGTTTTTAAAGAATCTACATTTCCCTTCTGATCCTGATCTTGGTCATGAATTCCCTATGATAAATTATGACAATGTTACCCCTGCAGATTCTACTGATGCATCAAATCCTGCAGATGAGTTTGATGATGATCATACTGATAGGGAAGTTGAACCTAGTGCACCTGAACTTGCACAAGATGCTAGTATTGATGTTCCAGTTGTTGTGCATGTGCCTCCATCTAATGCTTCTGAGCCTACTTATACCATCAGGAAATCACAAAGAGTGGTGATGCCACCAGCTTGGCATCAAGACTACATTATCAAAGCACCTTTTATTGCTCATAATGGTCTACATTTTTTAGCCAACTGCATTTCTTATGAGTATGTTACTCCTCAATACAGAGCTTATTTTGGGAAGATCACAACATAAGTAGAACCTAAGACTTATGAAGCTGCCGTTCAAGATGAGAAATGGAGATTGGCTATGCAGCAGGAACTACAGGCTTTGGAGGAAAACAGGACTTGGAAAGTGGTGTCTTTACCTCCTGGCATGTCAGCTATAGGTTGTAAGTGGGTTTTTAAGATCAAATATCAGGCAAATGGAGAGGTAGAAAGATACAGGCTAGGCTGGTTGAAGGAATAAACTATCAGGAAACTTTTTCCCCTGTAGTGAAGATGGTCACTGTTAAATCTGTAATTGCATTGGCAGCAACTGAGAATTGGAGAATTTATCAAATGGATGTTTACAATTCCTTCTTACAAGGTGATCTCACTGAAGAAGTGTTTATGGAATTACCAAAGGGTTTGCAGATTCAATGAAACTCCAAAACTGTTTGTAGACTTGTGAAGTCTTTATTTGGACTCAAACAAGCATCCAGAAATGGAATTGCAAGCTTGCTGAAGCTTTACTTGGTTCTGGATATACACAAAGTCATTTAGACTATTTATTGTTCACTAAACACTGTGGTACTAGTATGTTAATCATTTTGGTTTATGTTGATGACCTACTAATTACAGGAAATGATGCTCAACTGATCCAACAGACACAAGAAGTGTTGCACAACAGCTTCAAGATTAAGTATCTAGGGGAGTTGAAATATTTTCTTAGTATTGAATTCAATAGATCCAAGAGAGGCATTCTTATGAACCAAAGAAAATATGCTTTGGAGTTGATCTCTGAAGTTGGTCTTGGTTCAGGTAAATTAGCTCTCACACCACTAGAGTGCAATGTGAAGATGACTTCAGCAAAATTTGATAATTGTTCAGATGATAATTTATATCCAGACATTAACCAATATCAAAGGTTGATAGGGAAGCTGTTGTATCTTACCAATACCAGACTTAATATTGCTTACACAGTGCAGACCTTGAGTCAATTTTTGCAGAAGCCTAAGCAGATCCATTGGAATGCTGCTTTAAGGGTGCTCCGATATGTGAAAAATGAACCTGGTCTAAGCTTATTGATGTCTTCAGAAAATTCTATGACATTGACAGGTTTTTGTGATGCTGATTGGGCTAGTTGTCCCAACACCAGAAGATCTGTTATTGGCTATTTGTTGAAGTATGGAAATTCTTTGATTTCTTGGAAATCTAAGAAACAACCCACTTCAGCAACATACCAACGACAACAACAATATCAACACCGGCAGAACCCCAACAACTTCAAACCGGTAGCCTTAACCCGAACCCAACAAAACCCGAATCCCTTGTCCTTTCTCACTAGAATTCATCTCCTCTTTCCTCCAATTCGTACAAGAACATGTGAGGAGCACGCACTTCGTACGAAATGGTATGATTACACCTCACGACCTTATCCTCTCTTTTGAAATTCGAATTACCCCTCTAGAATCTCGAAATTACCCCCTATTTCTTTGTTCCCACATCGACGGGAAGCCAAAAACCAATGCCAAAGTTTCCCTATAAATAGCCCACTGTTGGAGCTGAAAGAGAGGTCGAAAAGAGTTGAAAAAGCTTATAAGGAGAGAGTTTTTGATATCACAAAAACTCTCAAGTGGAAAAAGTTTTTTTTAGAAAAAGGGTCTTTTGTTAAAACCCGATTGGAATTCTTGTAAGACTCCGTTGAGCTTAGAATTTCGATAACAAGTGGGTTTTTCCGGTGTTGGCAGATTTCGACGATAGCTCGAGTCCCGGTTAGCTGCCCGAAAAAAGGTAAACACCCTCCCTCTTTTAGTTTCCCTTTTTGTCGCAATTATCAGGATGTAGACTTTCATTAGTTTTGTGAATGAACGCTGGGATTGCTTGCTGTAGAGGCTTTGAAAGCCATAGGTTTCGCGACAAAGTTTGTAGTTGATGTTCTTGTTGTTTGATTCATTGTGTTGGCTTCGTATTTCAGATTTAGTCTTTTTTTTGTGAAAAATTTCACTGTTTTCTCTCGATGTTGGTTTGTTTATCAGCCTCCTATTGTTTAAGTTAGCTTGTTAAAACATTCTAGTGTCGTTTGATTTAATCTCAAGTTCATTATTACACTCTAGTTTCTAGTCTATTGGTTTTTCTCGTTCCTTAGCCTAATCATGTTCATCGTGTTGTTTCAATTAGTAATTTTATCTTTAGACTTTAGTTCATTGTCTAATCTTGAACATTTGCTTATTGAAGCTCCAGTTGGGCCTAAAATATTCTACTTTGAGTAATTAATCTACTGCTTTAGATTCTAATTTTAGTTGTCTGGTTGTTTTGTTTTTTTCTTTATATAAAGCTATTTGTTTGTTTCCATCTTTAGCTTAGTATCATGTAGCTCTTTACTTTTATGATTTCCCTTGGTTTGATCTCGGATTTCCTTGGCCATCAAATGCCAAAGAATGAAGGGTATATGATCGCAACAATATATCGATCTCGTGAAATCCTCGATGACCATTTTTGACCCTTATGCACTCGTTTCGAGTTTATCAAGGAGAGGCTGAGGATACGAAATATTGTCATAGTACTTAAGTTTCATTTTCATAATTTTTTTTGAATCTGTTATGTTTGCTCTCGATAACTAGCATCGAAACTGGAGTTGGGAATACGTGTTCAGTTGAAAACAGTGGACTGATTTGCCTTCTAAAATTTGGTTTGCTAAACAATCTTTTCTAACCCTTTTCTAGTGTAAGGTTGTGACCATGTTCGTACTGTTACGCGATTAAAATATATGGGATTTAGTTAAACAAATTTCTTATCTCTACCTGCAAACTAATATGACAGTCAGCTTGTTTGTCTTTTTTAAAAGTATGGTTGTGTATTCGGTGATCTTTTCCTTTCATCTTCTTCCCTTTCCTGTGATGTGTGTGATTATCTTATGTTAGTTACATGCTAGTCTATAGGATTTTTTATTTTTTTCACATTCAAGTTCGAGTTTAAGCATATTAGAATACTTCAAAGTTCCATTTCTGGTCTTCTTGCCATGCTTCTCATTATGCGCTTGGGTAAACTTAAGCTCTCTTCGCTACCAATTGATGAGTTGTGATAATTTGTGGATTTTGCTATGTCCTAATCTCTGAAGCATGTTTTAACAAGTTTTTCCTTGTTCAATTTCTCTCTTAATCATGTTTTTTTGGTCTCTAATCCTTATCTTTTTCTTTGCATGTGAAATTCATTCGAGTCCAAATTTGGACTCTTCTCTCCCTTGGCATTTTCCTAATGGGCCAAGGAGGCCCATTTCCATCGAGTCAGCCTCAAAATTCAAGTCCAGTTGGGTTATCCCTGGTCAATATACGGTGTACAGGTGCAAAGGAAGGAGAAGAAAATGGGTCAAAGCCCATTTATAAAGTTGCTAGCTTTTGAGACTTAGAAAAGTCTCGGGAAAATTTATATTTTTATGGGCTTTGAAGCCAAAAATTGTAATTTAATACAGGTGGAGCTGTCATTTGGGCCTCAAAGGTCCAAAAAACTAGCTTAGGACAGGTACACGATGTGGAGATGGGCCAAGCCCAATAGTCCAAAGATTGGACAATTTAGGGGTTTGGGCTTTAGAAGCCTAAACCCAACTTCTTTTTCCCTTCATATTATGATGGTTATTTTTACTGACTAATTTAGTTAAATCCCCATTAAGTTTCCAAAATCATGTTTGCGTAAAAAAAAATTTCCTTTATCACTTTGTTTTTTTTTTGTTTTTTTTTTTAAAAAACAAATAATTTCTTTCTTTTTAAAGTTAGTCAAATAAGATTGTTTTCAAATAGTCTGGATAACCGCAAGTTAGCGGATACTTTGGATGCCTTAAAACCCTTCCCAAAGTATTAATATGAACGGCTTACCTAGAATTTCTTAACTTTGAGATTTTTCTGTTTTAAATCTTTAAAGTTCTTCTAAAAGATTTTCTTGATTTTTCCTTTAAATTAATCAAGTGGTGACTCTGTTCAAAATTGGGTTTGAAATCTTTTCCTAAGTTTTCGAAATTCAAATAAGTCAAATCAAGTCATTTTCTCCGCAAAATAGAAATGGCGACTTCGCTGGGGATTTAACTAGTTTCTAACCACATATTTGAATCTAACTTTATTTGACTAACTATTCGGATTTGTAATAATTAGTATGTTGAATTGCTTTACTTGCTTATATGTTTAATTCTTATTATAAACTGTCATAGCATGACATATTCCGTCATTCCTGGCAAATCATTAGGCATTAGGACAAAAGGGCGGTTATGTGGGTTTCTGCACCCGCCCTTCAGTATAACACCTCTACTTCTTTGAACCGCCAAGTGAAGTAGTTGACTTGAGTCGGTCAACAGTCATTTGGTGTGTTACCCCGAAAAGTCCACTTCGGGTTCCCGATCAATACAAACAAACTATTCTAGTTAAATTAGGATAGAGCGAAACCAAATCCTAATGTTAAGCATTAGCCTAAGACGTCTTAATATCCCAGGGATGTTAAGTCCATTAGAAAACTACCAAAATGTGTCAAATGGGTTCAAGACCCGCCGACACCGCATCCAACTATGTGCTGTTTGAAAAGACGTATGTGTTAAAATTGAACCATTGTCTTAGGGTGGGTTTATTGGTTTACTTATTTTCTTAGTATAGCACGGTTCTCGAATCTCAGCATGGTGGTAAAGGTGCCAATACACTTGGGAAAATTGTGAAGAAATACAAGAAAAGAACAACAGAAGAAGGATCGTCTTCAGGGCCTACATTAGTGGGTTTGCTTCTTTTGTATCTTCCATTTATACCCCTGCATGGGTTTCTTTTATTTGCCCCTGTGTGGGCCTATTTTAGGCATTATTCTCATTTTTCTTAAAATGTACCCTTTATTCGACTAGCTTGGTATTCCCTTTTGGGGAAAGATTTGGGTTTTGTCTATATTGGGGGCAATAGAATGGTTCAAAAACAACGCATACATCTTTTCAAACAAACGCTAGGCCCACATTTGGCTAAAAAAAAAGGTCCCTTAAATAGGACGCGCACGTTATTATGCTTGTGTGATATATACTGTCTTATGTGTTTATATGTGTTATGTTGTTTGAATCAAGGGAGAATTGATCCATTCCTACTTTTCTAGAGTCCTTTTAAGCAAAATATACGCTCACTATACAAAAGTCCGACCAAAATACTCCCAGTCTCCCAAGTCTCTCAGAAAAGTCCACAACTATTCTTTAAAATTCCTAAGTTATTCCTACCATTTCAGGAAGGTTGACTATGAACTCGGAAGAAGCCATTGTAGGAAGGACTGAAAAGAGCAATAGGAGAATTGCTCAAGTCAAAAGGTGATTGGTGGAGTTAGACCAAATAGAGGATATGCTAGAGGCAAAAAATAAGAAAGTGGTTAAGAAGATTGTTGTGAACGAAAGAAAGATTGCCAAAGTCAGCTTATTGGTTGCACAAGAAGAGGATATTGTCATGACAAAGAATAGGGACTTAGAGGAACAAACAGCCCTAACCAAAGCAAAAATTGCTATGTTGGACCAAATGCTGAGAAAAAGAGAGGAAATACCAAAAAGAGACCTCGCTAGAGAGATCAAACAATTAGCCATGGAATTTGAAGTGGCTGCTGAGATGATTGGAAAGATAGTAGGGAAAGATAAAGGAAAAGAACCAGAAAGTAGTAGCCTCGTGCAAGAACAAGCACCAATAACTCTCGAAGTACTTATGAGTGAAATGAAAGAATGGTCACAAGACGCGGACAAGACATTCTTGCCTTCAAGGTTCAGGCAAGGAGACGAACAGATCTCACTCAAAGCAAGTGCAAGGAGCTACTTGGGAGAATCAAAAATTGTAAAAGTCTCAGAGATTTACCAAATGTTACAGGCTACGGGAGATTTATGCCCGATTAAGACTCAAGGTCCGCAATGTGACCCTAGGAATGAGTACAAAAGATGTTCTTACCATTTGCTCCAGAAAGGTCATACCACAGATGAATGTCGTGTGCTGAAGGCTAAAATATGTGATTTGATCAATAGCGGGGAAATTTCTCACTTGTATGGACCACATGCCATGTTGGCGTGTGATAGGGTTGAAGCAGAAGCACCCGTCATTAATGGTGTTGCCATTCGTCGTTTGGACTTCACGGCTTTCAAGGATGACTATGAGGACATCTATTCCAAATTGATCCAAGCAAAAATCCTTCATCAAGTCGAGAGAAAGGAAAAGAAAGGGTCTGCAAAATGGAGGGAGGGTGATGACATCTGTCATTATCATAGTGGAATCAAAGGACATTCCATTGAGAAGTGTCGGACTTTCCGTTTTGATTTAGAGCACTTGGTCAGAATTGGAAAGATCCGCGTGGAGTTCGTTCCAAATCATCCATGAGGCAGAAGAGGGCCAAAGAGCACATAAGTACTTTCCACTTCCCAAAATCAAGCTTTAAACGCAACAAGTTGTTCCATCTTTATTTTCCATGTATTTATGTTTCCCCCAATATAATGAAGATTAGTGAGTGAAATGAAATGAAAGCACCCCTTTTGCCACTATTCGAACTACGTAGGGCCTGATTTCTCCTTCATGAGATACGTAGGCAGCCTTTCGGCCCGGCCCCTATCTTTAAAAACTCTATTATCCCCCACTTTGGTGAAAGAAGGCATAAGGAGGAAAGAAAAAGAGTCGAACCTTCTTGATAAAGTCCACTTAGCCAGATTAATGAGCAAAATCCTGTTCATTGACATTCCTGAGTTATCATTGCTCTGTGGATCAATTCGTCTACGATAAGAAACAACTTTATGTGTTTCCTTCCGGCCTGATTATCTTGCCTTATTTATTATTAACGGGATCTAACACATCTGCATTTGAGTTGTTTTTACTTTGTAGGTAATAGAAACTACTCTGTGTTGACATAAGATGGCGGATCATCCCTACTTCAAAAGATCCAAAGTGAATAAAAATTCCCCTCTTGACCATTGCTTCATTATGGGAAAAAAAAATGAAAATGACTGGTAGTAACGATGGAAACACTTGGACTGATATTGCTATGAAGGATCTTATAATAAAGACACAGGGTGAAAGGATTGCCGAATTAACTAGGAAACTGGAAAAAACTCCAAGAAGAAGCGCAACGCGCAAAAGATATAGCTAGTTTGGCCATTACAGCTAACGCCCCAATCGTGAACAATTCTGGATCTCCCATTCCACAAAACTGCTACCCCATCTCTTATGTCCAAACTAAATATCCAATTCCTCTCCCAAAATATCAAATTCCTCCTCCAAAGTATCAAATACCTCTACCATACCAAAACCTCCAAACAAATCCTCATATTTTGAACCCTGTCTGTCCAAATCTCCAGATATATCCCCAGATAAATCTGTCGATATACCAACATAAAATCTCTCATCCAAACCATAAGAGGAAACTTTCTCGAGTGTTTACCCCTTTGACTGAAAGTCAAGAACAACTTTTTGAAAGGTTGCAAGCAGTTGGACTAATCCAAACAATCGAACCAAAAGTTATAAACACCCGTGCAAAATATTATAGATTCGACAGACGTTGTGCTTATCATTCAGGAGGCATTGGACACACTACGAAAGACTGCATTAATTTGAAGCACAAGATTCAAGACTTAATTGACCAAAATGTTATCTTGCTTCAAAAAGCACCATCATCATCAACTTACTCTCCGACTTTTCAAAACCCTCAATCTACTTTCTATACCAGAGCCAGTCCCCTAGCTCCACAGCCAAATTACCCAGTCAATCAACCAAATTACCAAGCTCCACTACCAAATTATCAACCCATTTATCAGGATCATCCCCAAAATTCCAAAGTTTGTCGAAGGGCTCCAATCAATCGGCGGTTTCATCCGGTCCCTCCTCCTGTCAACCAAAAAGGCCATAATCATCCATGTATGAAATTTGGAAAGAATGTTCCCAGGAATTTCACCACCTTGACTGAAACTAGGACTCAATTGTTTGAAAGACTGAAGCTGGCGGAACTTATCCAACCTATTCCACCTAAGTCGGGTAACCCCAACTCTCAATACTTCAAAGCCAATCGATATTGTGCTTACCATTCTGGAGGCGCCGTACATGATACCGAAGAATGTGTTAATCTGAAGCATAAGATACAAGACCTGGTCGACCAGAAGGTCATCTCACTTCAGATAGTGCCACCAAATATTACTAATAACTCACCCTCAAATTATGATGGAGTCACTATTGAGGTAACCAAGGCAAACAAAGAGTGGCTGGTAAACAAGTCTATGATGCCGACGGGTCCCAAGGAGATAAATGAGATAGAAAAAGTTGTGGCTGCTTTAAATGTCAGCAAGAAGACTCAGTTCACTGCACCACATCGGTCCTTGGCACTGTCGCTTATGAAGAAGAAATTTATGGTAGAAATCGTTGATGTACACAAAATGACTAGATCAGAAAGGGGTTACACTCCTGAAGAGCTAGCCACTGATACCTACAAGAAGAGTGTGCAAAAACAACCAATTACTAAAGACGAAGGTGAAGAATTTTGGGGAAGGATGAATTATAGGGAGTATTATGTTGAGAAGAACTTAGAAAATATCTCAACTCAAATCCCTATTTGGACATTATTTATGAGCTCCCAACATCACAAACAGGCTTTAATGAAAGTTCTTAATGAAACATATAGGCCCGCGGAGAATCATCACATCATCTCCACTTATGACGAGTTGCCCTTTGAGGGAATTATGCACAACAGGGCATTACACATCAATATCAGGTGCCAGGATAAGATCATTAATGGGGCGTTGATTGATGATGGATCAGGTCTAAATATTTGTCCATTAATAAGGAACTACTTGAGCCAGCCAAACGGGTACGTTCCCGGGATTGAAGATTCCCCAAGAGGATACAATTCTTACATAGGAAAGATAGAGAACACCGTTGAGAGAAAGCCAACTCTTCACAAACTAATGCCTTCGGTCTACAAGGAACTGACCACCATTATGCTGAAAAAGTGCTTCACATTTGAACGCTGCCTTGGAAAGAATTTCGACGGAATCATTCAGCCCGTTGTGATCCCAAAAGGGCTATTTAGGTATGAGATGGAGTATGTCCAAACTGAAGAGTCTGAAAGCAAAGCAAGGGAGAAGAATCAAGAGTCGTTTCAAAAACTACTTAAACTCTATCAGTCATTTCCCAAATCTATAAGTGATGGTCTTGAGAATGGAATAGGGAATCGGTTGGAAGAATGTGATGCTATCCTAGAAGAATTCCCTAAGATAGCCGAAATCAAGGAAGCTGAACCAGAGGAAAAGCTGAAGAATTGGGCATCCACTTCGCCCATGACTCCTCACCCTCTGCGGTAGATGAAAGGGAAAATTTCTAATTTTTTGAAAATCGGTGATGATCTGCGATCCACCCTTTATCTTTCAAATTCTCTTTTCGCATTTCCTATTTACAAAAAGGCATAGGCCCGTACTTGTGCGATTTATGAGCCATAGTTTATGAATATTTACCGACTTTCAATGAAAAGGCCTCCCTTTATCTAGAAAACTATTTTGAATTATGATGCTATTTTTGAATTATCTCAATATTACTTACTTGGTTTGTTTATTTAAGTAATAATAACTTAAAATCTGTCAATGTCATGTCATGTCAAGAGCTAAATCAACAAAGTGAGGCAAATAACGTGGGAAGATTATGATGAGGAATAATTGACAAAGGAATTGAAAGACTTTGAGAATCGAGGAAATCCATCCTTGAACAGATTAGGGTAGTTAACCTGAGAAAGGATGACGAAGTTAAGGAGACCACAATTGGTACCTACCAGATAAAAGCAAGAAGGAGAGAACTCATCAAGTTGCTCAAAGAATACATTGACATATTTGCGTTGTTTTATGATGGTATACCAAAATCAAGCACAGACATTATGTCCCACGAATCATTGATTATTCCAAAATTCAAAGAAATGGATGATTGATCCTCTCTCTCTTCATCGAGATAAGTGCAATAAGGAAATTTGCACCAAGTTGATGGAAGCATTATGGTTTTTCCCGAAATGGACAACCAAGAATAGTCGAGATCAATCGACTCTGATGTAGTGGAGAGCTACTACGTCTAAAGATAGTCTCTTCTCTACGTCTCCTTTGTTTTAATTACACTTTTATGAATGTAATCGTTTAATGAGTTGCAATCGCTTAGAATCCCTTTATGTATGAACTAAGTTTGACCTGAATTCTCAAGAATGAGATACGTAGGCGGCCTATGCCGGCTTCGGCCAACCCTTTAGATTTTTCTATATCTCCCTAGCGTAGTTCCTAAACTACGTTTGACCTGATTCCTGCTTCAACGGGATACGTAGGCGCCCCAACAGCTCGGTCATATCACCCCAGGAAATGGAAACTGGGGCAGAATTTTCGAGAAGAAATCTCAAAAATTCCAAAGAAGAAGACAGTCTTTCGGCAAAAAGAATGAAGACCCGCAAGGATTACGGGAGGGAAAGTCTCAAGATCCCCGCAAGTCGAGATTCTCTCAAATAGTATTTAACTGGGGCAGAAATTTTGAGGAGGTCCTCAAAATTTTCACCAACATTTTGGAATGAATTTCGAATTCCACAACACCAAAAGGTCAAAGCCAAATTGCAGGAATCACCAGCTGCGACAAAGTCCAAATAGACTAAATTCTCAGCTATGACAAACTTCTACAAATTATGCTATCGAACTTCCCCAGCAACAACAATGAGTTTCCAGGGATCCTTCATCGGATATCAGACGTAGACAGGCCTCAAGTGGAAGACGTTCATTGAGCTAGCACATGACATGACTGGCAGAGTTTTTCTAAAAAACTTTCACACAAGTTTTCAAATCTATGATTTCAAAACGCTAATTAATTTTTGAAAATCTATAAATATTTTCTTGACTATTTTTGCCTTACGTCTATTTAAGCGGGAGTCAGGGCGGAAGTCCAAACATGATGGAGCACCCAAAAGATAGCGAGGAGCAAACCAGAGATCTAAGGAGGTCAACGCGGAGTAGTTTCACCCAAAACTAACAATTTTTCTGTGGATGCAGGGATCACCGTACATAAATAGGGTCTCTTTCAAATCCCTGAGAAAATCAAGAACCGCACCAAAGGCGCCTAATGCTCAAGAACGGTATTCTTGGAAAGCTACAAGGATGGGTTGAATAACTCATTCAGGATCAAGGGCCTCTTGATTTGTCTATCCGGCTTCAAAAGATGTGGATGTCAAACAAAAGCATCTTATCCTTGTTATGAAGATTTTATTCAAGACTTTTCCTAATAATAGTCGCTAGTAAAAGCGACTTTTAAATGGTTTCCTTGAGCGTAGGTATACTCGAAAGAGTCGGCATAACAGAACGATCATAGAGATCACCTGACAAGGAAGAATAGGGACATCCTCCTCCAATTCGTCATGGGTCAAAACGAACTTATAACGTTCGAAAGTGGTATTTATAATTATCCCCAAAAATGGGTTTAACCATTTACTTTTCTCCAAAATGATTTTTGTTTAAGCAAACAAAATCGTTTATATTGTAAATGCTCTTTTTAAAAGCTTTCCCAGAATTTGACTATAGTCGCTAGTAAAAGCGACATTGTGTCTACTAATTGCTTACCTTAAGCGTAGGTACATTCAAAAGAGTCAGTACATCAACAGAATAGCCTAGAGGCCATCTCATTATGTCAGAACTGGAAAAAGTTTGACGCTTGTCAATGCCAAAGGAGGATGATGGAGATCGTCGAAAAAGGATATTTTATTACATCTCATTGCATCCTAATGCACCCCAAAGCATTTCATTGCATCCTAATGCATCTCATTGCATCCCGATGCACCCCATGGCATCCCGATGTATCCCAATGCATCCCATTGAATCCCGATGTATCCCAATGCATCTCAATGCATCCCGATGCATCCCAGGGCATTTCGATGCATCCCAATACACCCCATGGCATCCCAGTGCATCTCGTTATATCCAATATATTCTATTGCATCCCAATTCATTCCATGGCACCATACTGCATCATATTACATCCCAATGCATTCCATTGCACCATATTACATCATATACTATTGCACCATACTGCATCATATTACATCCCATCGCATTCCATTGCACCATATGGCATTGCATTCCATTGCATCATATTGCATCCCATCGCATTCCATTGCACCATATGGCATTGCATTCCATTGCATCATATTGCATCATATTGTATCCCATCATATTGTGTCACATAACATTTAATTGCATTTCATTGTATATCATTTTAGCTCATTGCAGGCCATTCCATTCCATTGCCGAGAGGGCCATGCCGAGAGGGCCATTTCATTTCATTACCGAGAGGGCCATGCCGAGAGGGCCATTCCATTCCATGCCGAGAGAGCCATGCCGAGAGGGCCATTTCATTTCATTGCCGAGAGGGCCATTTTATTTCATTGCCGAGAGGGGCATTTCATGTCATTGCCGAGAGGGCCATTCCATTCCATTGCCGAGAGGGCCATCATATCATTCAAACAAGTCTCCATAATCGCTCACCACGCAAGACGATAGAGTCTAGTTTTGGAAGATGCTTTGGAGCACCTCTATCCGTTAACCACGCGAAGATAACATAATCTAGCGTTGAGGATATCTCATTATTTTATATATCTGTTGACATGCAAGAGGTGATGTAACCCAGCGTCGAGGATAGCTCAGTATATTTGTATCAACATATCGAAGTTGAAGAAGTACATGATCCAAAAAGACGTCCTTAAGTCGTTATCCGAAGACGGACGACAAACTAGACTTCCTAAAAATTGACAATCTGAAGGTCATCTGTAAGTCACAATATTCGAGACAGGATAGTGTGCAAGATTGCTTGAAAGTTGATAGTCCATGGGTCATCCGTAAGTCGCAACAACATCCTAACCGGATAGTATGCGAGATTACCCAACAATTGACAGCTCGAAGGTTATCCGTAAGCCACAACAAAATCCTTACCGATTGATGTGCAAGATTACCAAAATTAACAGTCTGAGGGTTCTCTATAAGCTGCGACATATCCAAGATTGATTATGTGCAGGATTACCCGAAGACCGATAATTTAAGGAACATACATAAGCCACATCGCATCCAAGGTTGGATAATGTGCTGGATTACCCGAAAAGCTGACAATTCGAGGGATATCTATAAGTCATCTCTTATCCAAGGTCGGATAATGTGTAGGATCACCTAAAAGGCCATCAACTCAAGAGACGTCTGTAAGTCATCTTGTATCCAACATCAGATAAGATGCGTGATGACCTAAAGATTGAAAATACAAGGGATATCTATAAGGCGTACCGGTACGGAAGATGTACAGGGCTTACCCGAGATTGTATGCACAAGATTATCACTGATAGCTGAAAAAGTTATCGTCTCAAATGCAAGAGGCATCATAGGTGACCGAAAGGGTTGCCGCATCAACATAAAATTATGCGGTTGCAGGGACCGTTCTACACAAAGTGTCGTCGGTGTCCAAGAAGGTCACCCCACTTTGAAGATATCTCGATTGCCAAAAAGTCTTTTATTCAACAACCAAGAGGGTTGTTGTATCTATTATTGCAAAGAATTGTTGTTCTCCAAAGTAGGTATATGAGAGGACGGCATCACTTTTCAGAAACAACTCACGTGGAGATATGGTAAGAGGCTATATACCCCTTCGTGAATTGTGTTGATCACTAACAATTTTTGTCTGAGATATTGTCGAGAGCATCTGAGAGGATGAAAATCTCAAACCAAAACCACAGGTGCGGACAACTCCAAAAAGGACGCAGCACAACGTGGAACTTTTTCTTAGCAGCAAACCGGGACGTAGTCTAGAGAGGGACGCCAAACTCTTTGGACGCGAGCTAAAGGACGATTGCCACCACCATCAAACCACACCCCTATTAGAAAGCATGTGGGTATTTTGGGATATTTAGTTTCAGTTTCACCTCCGGGATATTTCTAAACTCATCCTGGAGGTAACTTTCTCTTCCTTTCAAATTCGAGTGACATCACACTCAGAATTTTGGAAGCTATATCCTGGTAAATTCTTGCCTATGGATGTGAAGGATCCCACATTCATGGTTAAGAGGTTACAAGCCTCTTTTCCATAACTCAAATCACTTGTCACTCATTCCGAGCCAAAGATTGTCTAAAATAAAAGACTATCTTTTCTACCGATTGAGTCGAACTACAAGCAGTCTGATTCCCTGAACCTCGGGGATATGTAGGCTGGGCCCTTTGTTGAAAACTCGACTGCATTCCAACTCCCCCCAATATCCTCTTATTCCCCAGCATTCTGGTTTTACCAAAAATCCAAAATCGGAATAGCTTGTGAATTCTTTCAAAATCGTTCTTAAAAATCAAGCGTCATGAACTACAAGTGGCCTGAATTCTCATATAACCTGAGATATATAGGAAACCCGATACCGGGGTCCGGCCATAACTCTTTGAAATTCGTGCGAAAATCAACTTCTTTCAAGAAACGAATTTGTGGTTGGACAAAATTAGGAAAGTCAAACTCCCTTTGCCCAGGGTTACTTGCATTCACCCTACTCAAAGGGAGGGGGCAGTTGTTGACACCTAATTTTTGCCCTCCCGAACTAAATTTAATCTTGAGTTTCTTCGGTTTTAAATAAAGTTGAGATATTTGTTTTATCCAGACAAATGTTTTCTAAAATATTTATTTGAGTTAAATTTGTCAGTTAGGTGATGAATTATACATTTTTGTACTCATGTGTGCTAGATCATATGATTTTCGTTACTTAAATAATTATTAATTCAAAATGGATAAAGTCTTGACTTAGATATAATTTGTTCTTAAAATAATTTATTTGGGGAAATATTTATTTGATTTTATTAAACCAAGAAGCTCGGGATTAAATCATTTGTCAATTCGTATCGAATTTTGATTTAATTCAGCCAAATTTATTAAAGTTGGTCATAATTGAAAATCAAATTGGCCATAATTGCAATGCAATTGGCCAATTGATTTTTAATTTGGCCTAAATTTAAATAAAATTGACTAAGTGTTAATCAATTGGTCATTTTTGAAATAGCCTAAACCTAATTAATTTCTACCCTTTCCCACTTAACTCTTCCCCAGGCCCAAATCAGCCACACCTAACCTACCAGCCCAATCTCAAATCTGCCAAAACCAGCCCACACCAGTCACCAAAACCCGGACCAAGTCACCCTTATATCCCCTTCTCCTTCACCCGATACCCCCAACAACAACCCACTTCAGCAACATACCAACGACAACAACAATATCAACACCGGCAGAACCCCAACAACTTCAAACCGGTAGCCTTAACCCGAACCCAACAAAACCCGAATCCCTTGTCCTTTCTCACTCGGATTCATCTCCTCTTTCCTCCAATTCGTACAAGAACATGTGAGGAGCACGCACTTCGTACGAAATGGTACGATTACACCTCACGACCTTATCCTCTCTTTTGAAATTCGAATTACCCCTCTAGAATCCCGAAATTACCCCCTATTTCTTTGTTCCCACATCGACGGGAAGCCAAAAACCAATGCCAAAGTTTCCCTATAAATAGCCCACTGTTGGAGCTAAAAGAGAGGTCGAAAAGAGTTGAAAAAGCTTTTGAGGAGAGAGTTTTAGAAAAAGGGTCTTTTGTTAAAACCCGATCGGAATTCTTGTAAGACTCCGTTGAGCTTAGAATTTCAATAACAAGTGGGTTTTTACGGTGTTGGCAGATTTCGACGATAGCTCGAGTCCCGGTTAGCTGCCCAAAAAAAGGTAAACACCCTCCCTCTTTTAGTTTCCCTTTTTGTCGCAATTATCAGGATGTAGACTTTCATTAGTTTTGTGAATGAATGCTGGGATTGCTTGCTGTAGAGGCTTTGAAATCCATAGGTTTCACGACGAAGTTTGTAGTTGATGTTCTCGTTGTTTGATTCATTGTGTTGGCTTCGTATTTCAGATTTAGTCTTTTTTTTGTGAAAAATTTCACTGTTTTCTCTCGATGTTGGTTTGTTTATCAGCCTCCTATTGTTTAAGTTAGCTTGTTAAAACATTCTAGTGTCATTTGATTCAATCTCAAGTTCATTATTACACTCTAGTTTCTAGTCTATTGGTTTTTCTCGTTCCTTAGCCTAATCATGTTCATCGTGTTGTTTCAATTAGTAATTTTATCTTTAGACTTTAGTTCATTGTCTAATCTTGAACATTTGCTTATTGAAGCTCCAGTTGGGCCTAAAATATTCTACTTTGAGTAATTAATCTACTGCTTTAGATTCTAATTTTAGTTGTCTGGTTGTTTTGTTTTTTTCTTTATATAAAGCTATTTGTTTGTTTCTATCTTTAGCTTAGTATCATGTAGCTCTTTACTTTTATGATTTCCCTTGGTTTGATCTCGGATTTCCTTGGCCATCAAATGCCAAAGAATGAAGGGTATATGATCGCAACAATATATCGATCCCGTGAAATCCTCGATGACCATTTTTGACCCTTATGCACTCGTTTCGAGTTTATCAAGGAGAGGCTGAGGATACGAAATATTGTCATAGTACTTAAGTTTCATTTTCATAATTTGTTTTGAATCTTGTATGTTTGCTCTTGATAACTAACATCGAAACTGGAGTTGGGAATATGTGTTCAGTTGAAAACAGTGGACTGATTTGCCTTCTAAAATTTGGTTTGCTAAACAATCTTTTCTAACCCTTTTCTAGAGTAAGGTTGTGACCATGTTCGTACTGTTACGCGATTAAAATATATGGGATTTAGTTAAACAAATTTCTTATCTCTACCTGCAAACCAATATGACAGTCAGCTTGTTTGTCTTTTTTGAAAGTATGGTTGTGTATCCGGTGATCTTTTCCTTTCATCTTCTTCCCTTTCCTGTGATGTGTGTGATTATCTTATGTTAGTTACATGCTAGTCTATAGGATTTTTTATTTTTTTCACATTCAAGTTCGAGTTTAAGCATATTAGAATACTTCAAAGTTCCATTTCTGGTCTCCTTGCCATGCTTCTCATTATGCGCTTGGGTAAACTTAAGCTCTTTTCGCTACCAATTGATGAGTTGTGATAATTTGTGGATTTTGCTATGTCCTAATCTCTGAAGTATGTTTTAACAAGTTTTTCCTTGTTCAATTTCTCTCTTAATCATGTTTTTTTGGTCTCTAATCCTTATCTTTTTCTTTGCATGTGAAATTCATTCGAGTCCAAATTTGGACTCTTCTCTCCCTTGGCATTTTCCTAATGGGCCAAGGAGGCCCATTTCCATCGAGTCAGCCTCAAAATCCAAGTCCAGTTGGGTTATCCCTGGTCAATATACGGTGTACAGGTGCAAAGGAAGGAGAAGAAAATGGGCTAAAGCCCATTTATAAAGTTGCTAGCTTTTGAGACTTAGAAAAGTCTCGGGAAAATTTATATTTTTATGGGCTTTGAAGTCAAAAATTATAATTTAATACAGGTGGAGTTGTCATTTGGGCCTCAAAGGTCCAAAAAACTAGCTTAGGACAGGTACACGATGTGGAGATGGGCCAAGCCCAATAGTCCAAAGATTGGACAATTTAGGGGTTTGGGCTTTAGAAGCCTAAACCCAACTTCTTTTTCCCTTCATATTATGATGGTTATTTTTACTGACTAATTTAGTTAAATCCCCATTAAGTTTCCAAAATCATGTTTGCGTAAAAAAAAATTTCCTTTATCACTTTTTTTTTTTTTTTTTTTTTTTTTTTTAAAAAAAAAAACAAATAATTTCTTTCTTTTTAAAGTTAGTCAAATAAGATTGTTTTCAAATAGTCCGGATAACCGCAAGTTAGCGGATACTTTGGATTCCTTAAAACCCTTCCCAAAGTATTAATAGGAACCGCTTACCTAGAATTTCTTAACTTTGAGATTTTTCTGTTTTAAATCTTTAAAGTTCTTCTAAAAGGTTTTCTTGATTTTTCCTTTAAATTAATCAAGTGGTGACTCTGTTCAAAATTGGGTTTGAAATCTTTTCCTAAGTTTTCGAAATTCAAATAAGTCAAATCAAGTCATTTTCTCCGCAAAACAATCATATAACACTTTAAGTGATTTAACAAACAGTGGCATGATCCATTTATCCAGTTTAAGTGAAGGGATATTGAATTTATTACCAATATACGTGAGGTTTGTCCACTCGCCTATTGTCAGTTTATTGGATTCAGAGGCGGATCTATGTATTGGGTTGAGGGTGCCATGGCACCCGCAAACATCGGTTGAAACTCCGTGTATATATATGTATATGTGTACAACATTTATATAAAGGATTAACTTGACACCCCCTGTAGCAATAATGCGGATGGTGCCACTGAAAAAGGGTCAAGTTTGGTGCCTCTTAGTCGCGGGTTCGAATCCAAAATAGCACATTTATTTGTTCTTTTAAATGATGCATGCATTTTCTTTTCTTTTTCCCAAAAAATCTCTCTCCAGAGTCGAACCCAGGCCCCTTGACTAAGGGTTGACGAGCTTTTCCAATAGGCCATGGGGAGGACAATGTGTCTGTGCACATTACTATTTATATTTAACAAAACACATTCATCTAATATCAAGTTGTAAAAGTTTTTAGTTTGAGTTTTGCTGAAATTTTTTCCCCCTCTTTTCATCAAACATTCAGAAGCTCGATAGTGAGTTTCTCTTACTGTTTATTCTATTATCTAAATTATTCGGATGCATATGAAAACAATAGTTCAAGCTACAATAATTTAAATCTGATTGAAAATTTTACTAAACAAAATAAAATTCATGTTACAATAAAGGATGACATAAAAATTATATCGAAATGTTGTTTGATTCCTTTGGCCTTTTTTAGATTGTGTGAGCTAATACTTTGACATAACTACATAAGACTTCGTCTTTGTTACTGAAATTATGTATTTAAAAAATTTCGGACCTCTTCATGTTTATTCTGTTACATAGGGTGTGAAGTATTTATAAATATAAATAATTATTCCATTATTGAGTGTTTTTAGGATATAAGAATTTGTAATTATATTGGGTGTTTTTAGAATATAACTTATATTTTTGGATGTTAATTCTTTTCTTAACTAAGTTTTCATAATTCTTTCCTTTTTTTTTATTCCCTCCATTTATTTTTATAAACCGAAAAGATGACTAACCGAATCAAATCGTCCCAAGTTGCTATTAACAAGGTCGAAAATGGGTTAAATATTTGATTGATTTGATCAATACATCTCTGTTTAAAACGGTATGGCACCCGTAACCTTCAAATCCTGGATCAGCCTCTGATTGGATTGGAAGAAACGTTATGACATCATACTAGGTATTGCACGAGGTCTTGTTTATCTTCACCATGATTCATGACTAAGGATCATTCATAATGAATCTGAAAATTTAGGATTTTTTCTTGGCAAGGATTGTTGAAGGAAAAGTAACAGAAGCAAATACAAAGTAGTGGGGACCTAATAAGCATAATATCCCTTCCTGGTAGGGGTAGCAAATGAGCGGCCGGGTCGAAAATGAGTAAGGTAAAACAGATAAAATATCTGATCTACCCATATTTGATATGGATAAAAAATGGGTAACCCAATGGATAATATGGATATTCATATTTTCCATTACTACTTATTATGTATGCAAATGAGTACTCTCAAATTACGAGCACCTTTTCTTCTTCTTCTTCCAAGTTGGGTGCCAATTTGGGGCAAGAATTCAGGTCTCAGGTCCGTCCTGGATCGGCATCAAAAGTTGGGAGTCAGGAATCAGGTCCCAAGACGGGAATAAGATCCTGGGTCGGGATACAAGTCAGTGTCGATATTCGAGTGTAGGGTAGGGTCCCAAGTTAGGGTCGGTAGTCGTGTTTTGAGTCTCAAGTTGGGGTTGGGACACCTAAAAAAAATGCTTACCTCCGGAGTTCAATTTTTTTAACACCAAAAATCAAAAATGCAAATCGACCACCTGAGGTTGATCCTTTTTTTAAAAAAATAAAAAATAAAAAATTGCAAAATCGACATTTTGAGATTGGATTTTTCAAAAAGATTTTTTTCTAAAACAAAAATCTGATTTTTCTTTTCAAAAGACGTTACCTCCGGAGGTTGGTTTTTGAAAAATAAATTATTTTTAAAAAAATCAACCTTTGGGTTTTTCATGAAAATATAAAATTTCCCAATTTTTTTTTTTTTTTTAAAAAATGACCTCTAGAGGTCGGATTCAACATATTGTTGGTATGACTCTATGTTATACTCAACATATATGTCCCATTGAGTTACTCACTAACCATACCAAATCGTCATGATTTTATCCTTTCACTCACGGCACCTCGTCTATACTTCTTTGATTTTTTCCTTTTTTGTGCCTCTCTTTTATTTATTTCATTCCGCTCATAATACCTCTCTTCTTTATTTGTTTCATGATATCTATCTCTCCTTGTTGATTTAAAAGCTACCAAAGGAAACCAATACATTTTAGAATATGGTCATGGCAAGTTGTATAATGTTATGCTATGTTTAGTCAAGTTGCATTGCTTGATTAGACACAAATAATACTGGATCATCACAAGTTCTCCGTTGACTCGAACCGTAACTTATTCGGAAGCTTATTGCGACCTCTATTCCAAGGGTACATATGTCATTTGCCTTGCTCGTAAACCTAAATATACCTTTTTGCAAAGCAATTTCTTGGATCACAAAATACAAAATTATCTGGCCCATTGAAACTTTTCCTATTGGGAACTAGGTTAGAAGTCCAGTGTAAAGTCCATATTGGTGTCAAGTAATAGTGGGTCATGAAATAAGACCCATGAGCTGCTAGAGAAATTGAAGCAGGCTTTTGCCCATCAGCATTAACATTTGGAAAACTTACCTAAATATACCATATTTAGAAAATATTTACATTTTAATACATGCATATTTCACTTTTAATACATAGTGTAGATTTTTTATTAAAACAAGCATCATAAATTTAAAACACTTATAATACATCTATATTGCATGCAAAATTCACTTTTAGTACATAGTGTAATACATTTATATTGCATGCATAATTCGTTTTTAATATATAATGAATTTTTTAAACCAAAACAAGTATAATACATTTTAATACACTTCTAATACATCTATATTGCATACATAATTCACCTTTAATACATAGTACAGTTGCTATATATGGTAAATATTTTCTAAATATGGTATATCTAGGTAATAAATAAAAAGTATATATAAAAACAGTAAATATTTTATAAAAAGTACTCAAATAGGTAATTTTTCCCTAATGTTTTTCTTGGCCCTTTTAGATTTGTTTATCATAACTAACCTATCTATATTATCCATTTGCATTTGCATTGGGCCAATTTTCAATGAAGCTTTGAGCCTTTGACCGACAATTGGCCCGATAATGGCCCACATATATTTTATGTATAGGCATTTATTTCCCATTTTAAACTTGTTTTGATATGCTTTACTTGAGCCGAGAGTATTTCGAAAACGACCTCTACCTTCACACGGTAAAGATAAGGTCAACGTACAGATCATCTTCCCCAAATCCCACTTATGAAATTACACTTAAGTTGTTGCAGAGTCTTGAGTGATAAATTAACGCAATGTTAAAGAAAGTAATAGAAGTTTAGGGAAGGATCAAAAGTGCATCAATAATACTAATATAATGGATTATTATTAGTGCTCCATAAGAAAATATAGGGACGACTTTGAGTCTATATCTAAAAATAAGCGATAATAGTGAGTTTTTTTCCTCATTTTTTTTATCTGGATTTGAAATAAGTACCTCTTTGTTGCGAGACTATCATATCAATTTATCACTAGTAATCTAAAATATCAATGTGAAAGAGAAATAAGGGATAATCTCTTTTTTATTTTTCCACTAGTATTCATTATTTATTTTGGGATCTTGACTAATTTGAATTCGATTTGTCAGATAAGACCTATGGAAGATGAATTTCCTCTCCTTAACAGGAAATTTTCTATTTACAAAGTGAACACAATTTTTATTAAGACATGAAATATTCTATTCATTCCACCACATCTAGCTAATAATAGAAAAAAAATATCAAGAACACACGGAGAAGTTTTGTCTTATAAAATATAATCCCACAAATGCACTTAATATATAGTGACAGATGGGTGTACTTTGTTTCATTTTTATCCAAATATCACTATATATATGAGGTGTTACATTCAACATCCATCACAAGTGTTGCTTTCATAAGAAAAGACTTCCACATAAACATGAAAATCTTTATAAGCTAGATTTGCTATTACCACATATGATATATTGCTTTCTCTAGCTTTCACAATGATGGTGGTCAAGTTAAAGTTGTGTACTTCGATTATTTTATTAAGTATTTGTTATATTCTTTTATTAATACTTGTGTTAAATAATTTGCCCATCAAAAAAATAGAATAGCTGATTTTTATTTTTTGTTGAGATTGAAACCTTTATATCTATGTATAAACCTCAAGATGAGTACTCTCTTATTCTGATTTCTCCCGAAGCTCTGATAACACAGTCGAGATAATGACGGGTTCTTTGTCCCTACGAAAATAGAGTACTGATTCTTTTTTTTTTTTTTTAGAGAATTCAAGAGAAGACAAGACATCTATCATTATGATAGGTGGTAATCGAAAGTGTCGTAATGTATGTAATTGAAGCATTCAAACAGATGGATAGATTTGAACCTTGTTCTTAGTGTTGCGGGAGGCAGAATTTTGACGAATGAATTCCAGAAATTAAAGAAACAAACATGTGACGAGCTAAAAATATTAGAAACTGTGGCTTGTGGGAATTGAACCTACATCGTCTAAGAGAATTTGAACCCTTTTTACGACTGAGCTAAGTTTTTGATTTATATCAAGGAAAAATAACATCTAATATATACATAAAATAAAATTTAATTTAAACACAAAGTGTATTTTCCGATGTAGGATGAACCCCTTCGGTCCACCTAGATCCGCCCGATCAATTGGTCAATTTATTGTCGACTAAACCATACCCTACGTGCAACTCTAACTTATATAAGAAAAACTTACACTTCAACAAGTAGTTCAAACTTAAAAAAGGAACCAATTAGCCATCTTTCTTCTTGTGTAACATTGTTTTCCCTTTAAAATAGAATCCACCTTGATTCTAGTTCCAATAACAACCAATTGATCACTTTGAAGAATTAGATTAAAAAAAATAAAAAATACCCCATTAGCTCAAAAGGATAAACAAAAAGAAGCTATGGGGCCATAAAAAAGTTATAAGACAATTGTAGATAAAATTGACCCCTCCATTGTCTATTATCATCCAATTCTTATCACAAATAGTCACAACTCAATCACAAAAATCATTACACACACAAATATACACATACAAGATGCAACAAGTATCATTATAGCATATCTTTGACTAGGATTATAAGTAAGAAAGTGATAGAAAAACTTTGGTTTTCCACTCATGAAAATATTACTCAAACAGCACATTAAAGCACATTCTTTATTTGGTGGATATATAAGCAGCCACACCAATATCCAAAAGTCAGAGTATACACATAAAGTTGTTTCATTGAGACAAATTACATGTAATTCTTGATTTAGTAATTGATGAATGGAGAGTCATGAAATCTCTAAAGTTGGTCATTGTTTCCCACATCCTACATTAACCTATACAAAAGAAAATGAAAAACAAATATTAGAAGTTACCCTACATGGTTTGTTTTTGAAATTAGTGTTTATTGATCACTTTTTCAATTATATCATTAAAAAGTAGTATCATCAGACGTTCAACAGGTAGTCTCACGTTCGAGCACTCATGCCCCCACATTGTCATTATCAAATACGATATTGTAAGGCCGGTTATAAATAGTCAAATTTGATTTTAGACCAATAATTTTATTTAACGGTACTTGATTATTAATTTCTAGTCCTCTTCAAGCACATGTTAAGAATGATATGGTATCCATGTGCTCATATTCGAGCAACTTCTTTCATTGTGGCTTTAATCCTTGATTGGATTAACAAAAAGAAAGAAGGAGAAGTAAAGCAAGGAAAGTGGTATTAATTAATAATTAACGTCATGATGGCCATATAAGTATGTTCTAAAATTCACTAAAAACTCAGAAGCATAATGAGAACATCATTAGAGATAGAACTTGGTGGAAGATTTTCCACCACCCATATAGTAATATATTAGTGGACAAGTGATGCAAATCTTATGGCTACTTTTGTAATAGCAAATTTGCAAGTTGGTGTCAAGCATTTCTACTTTCTATTCTGACCCAATTGAAACATCATCAATGAGGTATTAAAACTTGCCTTAGTTTCCATCTTTTTGCAAAGGTTCATTTTAGAATTTAGGGATAATTCTGAAGCATTCAGTCATCTAATTTATAAAATATGTACAAAATATATAGATTGTATATATTTTATATTAAATATACATATACTATACATATTATATGTATATGTTATGTATATTTCGTCCATATTAATAAACTATTTGGCCGAACAGTATATATATATATACTATACTATACTATACTAGGTACTTTTATATTTTGTAGAATTTTACTTGTCTTATTTTTTCGATTACTAAATTCATGCTTTCACTTTATATGTTAGACATTGTCACGACCTACACTAACGAACCGTGCGGGCACCTACGCTATCCTAAGTAGATAGGAGAATCCTTATTACCCAACCAAAAATATGTGAAAGACTTCTGCTTTTAAGAGAATACTGAATTAAATGTAACAAAGTAAATTAAATACCAATAAATAAACTTTTCAAAAATTTCTTACAACTGTCCTTCACCACCCCAAGACTTGATCAGACATGTACAAGAGTTACCTATTATAGAATAGACTGACAATAAAATAAATAACACAAAGACTCCAACATCTGTCAGGAAGGAAGTGCAGAAGTTAGTGCTGAATATCGCCATTCAACTAGTAACTGCAAACTAACCTGCATCCAGTCTACACCCCAAGAAGGAATGTAGAAGAGTAGGGTTAGTACAAACACACGTACTAGTAGGCATCATCGGCCGACCAGTATTAGTCCACATAATCATAAAGTAGAATCAAAGAAAAGAAATCATGACATGTTAAATAGAGTATAATTCAACTAAGGCTGTAATATCATTATAACACTTTGCCTATATAATTTACAATTCTCCAACTCTATCAACGAGATTATATTCACCACTAGCATAGTCTAACCTCATTAATTCATACCATCCACCACAATCCAACACTAAACCATCACTATCACCCCTTTATTCGCATTGCCGCTTCCATTACCCACATCTATAGGATCAACTCAGTAATAATAGACAACTCACACTAAACTCTTGGGCTAACAACCAAACAATCTCTTATAACATTAAAGAATAATAACTAGCAAATCGGGTAAGCCACAATTACAATAAGTATAAATGAAGCAAGTCGGCCAACATATAACAAGTAAGCACAAAGTTTCACTTTTCCAAATACATGTCACACAATCAATCTCAAGGACACAATCAAGTAGGGAATACAAGTCAACTCACATCTAGGTAAAACATACAAGAGAACTCAAGTCTCATTATCAAACCTTATAGATACTCTTGGAGAAGGATTAATTCAATTATTGAAACTTCGGGATCGTTTCTTTGGGATTATTCATTGGATTTATCACTTTAGATCACTTCATTATCAATTCCTTTATCATTAATATTACCATGCCGGCGTCGTGGCACCCGATCCAATCACGTCTTACAACAATACTGAAATTTAACGTCGGTCACATTGCTACTAACAATCTTTCCACTTTTCTGTTCTTAATAAATATTCATCATTCACTTTTCAACCTGCATGAAGGTATATCACAAGCCTTCTTTACTTAAGGCATTCTTTTCAATCACATTATCATTATGAATCAAGATTTTATATTTATCATCAATAGTCTGTACACACATGCTAAGGGACTTATTTCTGTCCAACTAGTCATGACCTGCAGGGGACAATCTAAGTCCATGTACCGTACCGGTGTGGTACCCGATCCTCCATAAATAAGTAATATCAACATCCATATCCGTACCGACGTGGTACCCGTCCTCCATAACCATATTATGTATATTTTATGTATATTTTATCAACTTCATACTATCTCTCAGGATACAACACGGCGTACTAAATTTATAAGTACACTTATAATCATAAGATAATTCGATCAAGTTCAATTTTCAAAGATTATTCATATAAGTGTCAACAATCCAAATATCATCAAATTCAAGTATGTCTGAAGAGCAATCCACAAGCATCCAAATTTAGGAGCATACACACAATTACATCAAGTCTAAACTCCAATTAAATCATAACCTACTCAAATACCACAACTTGGGTTCTAACATCACCACCCATAACTAGCATATTCAACTCTATCATTATTCTCTACCTCTCTCCGCATAATACAATGCACACAATGATTCAAGTCATCTATCCCTTAGGCCTCACCATTAGCATGACACAATATGCAACTTATACCTTTATAACTCAATTAGGTTCATCACTAGAACAACTAAGAAACATCATGTCCACATACTTCATTCACAACAATCCCCTTTCGGGCACATAACACATAATATCATAAATATCACATAATCAATCAATAACATAATTTTTGAGATTAAAGTAAAGTTCTTATGTCTTTATCCACCTCAACTCCATGTCTGCAGGCCTAGACATGCTTTCTCCCCTCAATTATAAATTATGAAAATATGAAATAATATAGTCTTCTACTCATTAACTTACCCTACCTGGACGCCAAGCTTTTTGAATCAACAAGTCATGTCAAGGATGCTCATTCCCTTTCTTCATGCTTCGGAATGATCAATCATCTAAAAATAAAGCAATCATAAGAGTAATTAATCAATTACTCTTCAAATAAAATATATTTGGAAATTCAACCCACTAATTCTACCCTAATTCAAGGTCTATATCATTCCCCCAGGTCAATTAACTATTAACTAGTTCTTTCAAGCTTAACCCATCTCCATTAATGGAGTTTTTATGCTAAAGGTCTCATCTTTATGGAATTCAAGATTTCCAACCAACAAAATACATAATCTATTTTACCAAGTTCATGCTAGAAATCATTAATTTATAATCTAGAATTAGTTCTAGGTGATATTAAGAATACCCATGAGTGTTATTTTTTCAAAAATCCACCATTAAAGATTCTAACCCAAAATTTCACCATTGAAGGTGTTTCTAATAATTCTAGGATGTTAAAGGATTAAAAAACGAAGAAGATGATGGAAAAACTTACCTCCACGAAGGAATTTCACCCTAAACCTTGAAAAATCACCTCTCTAGGGTTGGGGAATGAAGTTTTGGGGTTTTGGACCTGAAAATCGGCTAAAACCGATTTAAATACCACCAAAATTCTCGCTACAGCGAAATTTCCGTCTTAGCCCGGACAGTGTTTGGTAAAACGGTCATAACTTTTTACTATGAACTCGGATTGACGAACGGTTTATTGCGTTGGAAAGAAGACTCAGAGATCTTTGATTTGGTAGGTATTGGGATCCACAAATCCTTATATTCTAGGAGATATGATCGTTTGAATTTGGCCCTAATAGAAACCCATATCGAAACTCTATTGGTTAAAAAATGTTTTCAACTTAACTTTGTGTTAGGGATATTGTACGACCTTAATTAATATCTAAAGAACTTCCAAATTAAAGGATTGATATTAGTATTCATGAATAATTAAATTCATCAGGCTTGAGTCTATCTAGACACATCGAAAAGCTAAAATCTTCGCCGAAAAACTTGAGGTGACACAATGAACAAAATGATGGTTATTTTGGACTCAAGTTAATATTGAGGAATGGATAATTTAGTAACGACAAAATGGGTCGTTACAGACATGTACAACAACAACAACAACATACCCAGTGTATTCCCATCTGGTGAGGATCTAGGGAGGGTAGAGTGTACGCAGTCCATGCCACTACCTCAGATGAAGTAGAGAGGCTATTTCTGATAGACCCCCGGCTCAGAACAGATAATAATAACAAACAAAAAAATAAAAACAAACAACAAAAGGAGATAACACATCGCTAGAGAATAAAAAAAGCCAGACACCTGCAGATTAATACTATAGCCTATTCATTCGAAATCACAAATATCACCAAAACAACACGAATAAGAATCTGCCAAAAAAGCAACAGGCATAGAAACAAACAAACACTCCTTCCTACTAATACGGACGCCTTCCTACCCACTAACCTCTACCCTAATCCGCGTCCTCCACACCTTCCTATAGAGGGTCATGTCCTCTATAAGCTGTAACTGCTCCATGTCATGCCTAATCACCTCCCTCCAATATTTCTTCGGCCTACCTCTACCCCGCCTAAAACCATCCACAACCAGGCTTTCACAACTCCGTACTGGAGCATCCCTGCACCTCCTCATCACATGCCCGAACCGTCGCAACCTCACTTCCCGCATCTTGTCTTCCACCGAAGCCACTCCCAACTTCTCTCGAATAATCTCATTTCTAACCCTATTACTCCTAGTAAGTCCACACATCCATCGCAACATCCTCATCTCCGCGACCTTCAACTTTTGAATGTGGGAGTTTTTAACTGGCCAACACTCCACTCCATATAACATAGTCGGACGGACGGTCACTCTGTAGAACTTACCTTTAAGCTTCGGAGGCACCTTCTTATCACACAAAACTCCCGAAGCAAGCCTCCATTTCAACCATCCTGCACCAATACGGTGCGTGACATCCTCGTCAATCTCGCCATTCCCTTGAATCATAGATCCCAGATACTTGAAACTACCCCTCTTCTAAATGGCCTGGGAATCCAGCTTCACTACCATATCAGCCTCATGCGTACTTACATTCCAAGTACTCCGTCTTAGTCCTGCTCAACCTAAACCCTTTAGACTCAAGGGTCTGTCTCCAAACCTCCAACTAATCATTAACTCCTCCCCGGGTCTCGTCAATCAGTACCATATCATCAGCAAATAACATACTTCACGGTACCTCTCCTTGAATATGCCGGGTCAAAACATCCATCACCAATGCAAATAGAAAAGGGCTAAGAGTCGATCCCTGGTGCAACCCTGTCAAGACAGGAAAGTGCTCTGAATTCCCTCCTACCATCCTCACACGCGTCTTTGCACCGTCGTACATGTCCTGAAATGACTAGACTTGTAATTACCTTTTAAACATAATATTTATATAGGTAATTAGGTATGCACTCATATGCTTGAGATACTTCTATATTTTTATAAGAACTTGTCACTTGAAACTCTCAATAAAATATCGTAACGGCGTAATTCTAGGGATTTTAATAAGTAACATGTTTCCTTCCATCAGGGAAATTATTAAAAATTTTGCATACATAATTACATCAGTAATATTTAAACAGAAGATCAATATAATTAATTACTTACTAATATTCTACACATTTAATTTCTAATATTGTGTTTAACTCAAAATGAAAAGAATATTATACACATTTATAAAATTGCAAGAGTCAAAGCTATAATTTGCAAAAATTCCCTTTGTTCACCCAAATATTCACATGTGGATAAAAAGTGGATTAATAATGGAAAAATGAACCAACTTTATTTAATGTCAAAATCGATTGGAAAGTTTACTTTCTTATCATTGCTGACTTTCCTAGTAGTGGAATCTAACCAATTTGATATGCCTTCGATAGAATTCTAAGATATGTTTAGCTACGAACCTTTTATCTCGTCCTTGATTCCATATATATAATTTATTAATGTAGCGTAATGGATAAGATTTCTATATTCCTAATCAGAGGTTTCACGATCGAGCTCCTAAGAGCAATGACGAAAAATCACACTATATAAATAAGACCAAAAGTTTTTAATGTGTATATAATAAATGTTGAACTTGCTTTGTGAAAATTCTGCATGGCCTAACAATGAGCCTGAGCCAGTTGGAGTTTTAGCTTGACTCGACTCAACTAGGTTGTGGTCAAAATTTGACCCGACTCAATTAAAGATCGGTAAAAAACTTGGCTCTGTCAAGCTTGGGCTCGATTGAGCCGCTTTAGTCATATAATGCTGATTTTGAAACTAAGGTTTAATTTATTAAGCTTAATTTCTAAGCAAATTAGTAATTATATACCAATTAGTAATTACTGAAATAATAAATTTGTAATTTTGTGCTTCTCTAAGATGTTTAACTAGGAACCTGTATCTGGTCCATAATTTCATATAAGGGAAAAATGTAGTGAAATGAACGTGATTTCTAAACCCTTAAACATATGTCTTGAGTTCGAGCAACTAAAAATGAAAAATTTCCTAAGTGCTTCCCCTTTTGTGAGGATACTTCATGTTTTGATAGTTGTAATTAGAGAAATAGATTGTTTACCAACACAATCCACATTCCTCAAGGAGAAAGGAACAATGAAATTCAAGACTGTTGGGCTATCTTGAATCTACACTTGTTTATAGACAACATGTATATGTGAAATATTTCACAACTATCTTTTTCAAGTAACACGATCTTTTAAAATGATTAAAGATACTTGGCGTTAGGGGTGTACATAGGTCGGGTTGGTTTGGATTTTCATTAAAAAATAATCAAACCAAGCATATCGATTTTTTAAATCTATAAACCAAATCAAACCAACATACAATCGGTTATTTCGGTTTTGGTTTTAGTAGATTTTTTTGGTTTTTCTCGGTTTTTTTATTTTTACAACTATATTGTGATTGAAGAAAAAATCAAATAGGTTTTCCCTAAAAAGATCAAAAACATTTTTACTAAATATATTCTCAAAGAGCATGATAAACACCTAATAAAATAAAACAGTACATTGATATACATCAATACTGAGTATACTTCCAAAAATGTCTGATTATAAATCAAATATTATGTTGACAACGCTCAACTAAAAGAAAGACATAGCCAATATTGGGCATCAATATACATCTAATGGACAAATATTACAACATAAAGCCCAAATCTGAATATATATCTACAATCTAAATACTGAAAATTAATAAAAATAATTTAAAAAGTATTTAGAAAGTAGATTATAATAATTTTTTATGTATAAAAAATTAAAATATATATATATATATATATTATGTCGGTTTGGGTTTGGGTTTATTTTTGTTAATACCAAACCAAACCAAGAATGGTCAGATTTTTTTCTAACACCAAACCAATCAAACCAAACCATAAATCGATTTTTTTCTTGGTTTGGTTTAGTTTGTTGGTTCGATTTAACTTGGCGATTTGGTCTGTACGCCCCTACTTAGCATTGTCGGGATTGAAATAACCAGGACATCATGCGGTAGCTAATAATTGTAAATCATGAATTCAATAAATCAAAGAAAAACTATAAAAAAGACTTTATGATATGGGTTAGGTCAATTAACCTGCATATATATATAATGTCGGTTTGGGTTTGGTTTTTTTTTTGTTAATACCAAATCAAATCAAGAATGGTCAGATTTTTTTTCTAACGCCAAACCAATCAAACCAAACCATGAATCGATCTTTTTTCTTGGTTTGGTTTAGTTCGATTTGACTTGGCGATTTGGTCTGTACACCCCTACTTAGCGTTGTCGGAATTGAAATAACCAGGACATCATGCGGTAGCTAATAATTGCAAATCATGAATTCAATAAATCAAAGAAAAACTATAAAAAAAGACTTTATGATATGGTTGGGTCAATTAACCTGCATAATAATACTGACATAAAAATATTCTAAAACTATTGAGAGAATGGATCTCTCACTAACCAAAACTTTCTAAATGATTATATTGTAGATGTTATTGTGTCATTGACGGAAAAAAAAAATCTTCAATTTATAGAACACCAACTTTTCCTCCAAGAAAACATTAATCGAACTATGGAAAAGGTCTTTTTCCAACAAGATCTTTTCTACCAAGAAAATCTTTTTGAATTATATTAAAAGACAATTATGGCGTAGAATCCAAATAAGATAGGAAATTTAGGCAAACTTTACTAAGCATTACTGGTAAAGTTGTTATCATGTAATAAGAAGGTCACAGATGAATTACAGAAATAGTCTCTTATAGAAATACAAAGTAAGGTTCCGTACAATAGACTATAATTATCCGACCATTTGCTAGACCCGCACATAATGAAAGCTTATTAATGGATCAGACTAGGCTTTTCTTTAATCTATTAACATCATGTTCAATAGAATCATCCTTAAACTTCACACTTTAATTGGGTAATTATTACAAAATGAATAGATTAGCCAAAGGGTGCCAAAAACAGCAGCAAAGTGTGACAGGCAAGTTGCAAAAAGGCAATCTACATGACCAAACTATATAAATGGGGACTCCATAGTCTACATATATACCCAAAAAAGAGGATTGTATTGAGGGGTCCAATAGAGACTTGAAAAACCGACCAAAAAGGGCACAATTGTGTGCTACAGGAAAAAGTCAAATACGCCGCATTGGATGATAGTAACATACCCCATGCTTTCTTTTCCCCATATCCTCTCATGTTTATCTCTTCTTCTCAAGACAAAGATATCCAGAATTTATTGGTCCGATTAATTTCGATTCATGCTATATAAAAATTGTTATGTAGGAAGGAGTGCTCACCTATGTGAACTTATCTACCATGAAAAGTGTGAATTTGATAGAGCACAGTAATTTTAATCCAAACCTTACCTTTTATATGTGTTAGAGAAATTCAGAGTCAATTTCTCAAATTGTTACTCAATTATATAAATATCCTATTAATATAATTTTTGAATCTTTTGGATAATATTGTCACTGAACTTGTAGAAACATCTCTTAAAGTAACTTTTAAATTTTTTTTGGTCAATATGGTCATCAAACTACACACATATTTCTAACAAGGTGAAAACAAACAGAAAAAGTTAAATTCTTAACGGAATTTTATACATATACTCCCTCCATTCCTTTATAAGTGTTCTTTTTGAGTTGTGATTTTGTATCCTAAATAAGTGCTTATTTAAGCCTTCAAGAATGCTTTGATCATAATCTTCCTAATACACCCTTGAGTTTAAATATAGTAATCAATGTTAACTTGAAAAGAAATAAAATTTAATTAGAATAAATTGGTAAAGTTACCTTTAATTTTCTAAGAGTAAGTAGTTTATTAAAGGATGTGTCTAAGCATGGGCGGAGCCACCTATACCAAAGGATGGTCAGGTGCACACCCTTTGTCAAAAAATTATGGTGTGTATATATGCTAAATGTTAGCTATTATGAGTGTGTATTTAATTTTGCACACCCATAACGCAACTGAGAATAAAATTTACACACTCTTCGTCAAATTCCTGGCTCCGCCACTGTGTCCAAGCCAAAGGGAGGACTTATTTAGAAATGGAGGAAGTATTTTCTTAGGATCTATTTTTTAGACCCAATACTCATTAATCCATTATATAAAATTCATTTGATCTATTTCAAATGATCTTTAATAAGATAAATTATATTTATGTAATTAGAACAAAATGAAGGTGCAATCTTTTGTTAAAAAATGATACATATATCTTGTGTTTTTAACAAAATCTTATACATTTATCATTTTTTATTTTTTTTTTAAAATCCAATCTAATTATAAATATTATTGCATTTCATATGTGCAAAGAAGGATAGTAATTATGCATTCCGATATTTTTTTAAGCTAATTTTTATTTTTCATTGAGAGGAACCTCTGAAATACCAAATCTTTTTAATTGCAAACTTGAGATCAATATGTAGGCAAAAAATAGGAAAACATGGTATGATTTTTCATGAAAAAATTATTTTAGATTGCACCTCTGTTTTGCTCTAGTTACATGAATATAATTCATTTTATTAAAGATACTTTTGAAATAGATTAAATAAATTTTATATAATTAATAGGTACATATTTGATCTAAAAATAAAACTTAATATATATATATGAATAAACTTTCGTTAAAAAATTTAACTTTTTACGTTAGTTTTCACCTTGTTCGAAATATGTGTGTAGTTCGATGACCATATTGATCAAAAAAATTTAAAAGTTACTTTAATAGAATGTTTCTACAAGCTCAGTGATAATATTGCCCAAAAACATTCAAAAATTACTTTAGTGAGATACTTCTACAAGTTGAGTGACAATTTGAGAAATTGAATTCACTGAAAACATATGCATATAATAAACTTCAGAATCAGTAAACTTTGAAGTTTAGAATTTGTTAACTTCAAATTGTAAATCTGACTTTTTCTTAGGCATAAATAAATGTGTTCTTAAACTTGATCTGAAATTTATGTCCTGCAACTAATTATGTGTGTGCACAAGTAAGTACTTAATTTATCATAAAGTTAGACAAGTAGACACACACGTCCTACGTGACAAATCTTACACAATTTGACATGTAGGACGCGTGCATATCAGACAATTACCATGAGACGCTTGTGTGTTTACTTATTCAACTTTATAATAGTTTAAGTGTGTATTTGTGCCCACTCAAAGTTGAAGGACATAAATATCAATTGAGACTAAGTTAAAAAGCATGTTTAAGTATTAAGTCTTTTTCTTAAGACTCAAACTTGTAACTTTTCAATTAAGGGTGAAGAGAATCTTCATCAATCTTACCGCATATTTTGGTGGTTAAAGGAAAATAGTTAAAAGGGGTTCATTAGTCTCTATCCAACTATCTTTTTGTTCCATCCTCATCTTCAAAGCTTTTTCCGTTTTTCCTCCCTTCTTATACTCCAAAAAAGGAGAACCTTTAACTAGATTTATATCTTATTTCCATTTCATTGTCAAGTATAGATTCCACAATAAAATGGACTTTCATATTCCTCCAATAATTAGAAGGGTAGTAGGGCCTTTCATTTTGAATACATGATGTCATATTTGAACTAAAAACATGATAGACAACTTCATAAATTTTAAACTCAAATGATGACCAATTGTATATATGTAATCAAGTGCAATGAAGAGAAATATTGGCTGAACTGTCAAATGGTAGCCAATTCACTTCCATCACCCAAATTGGGTTAATGAACAGTTTATTCCTAATTTTGCATGTTCATCTTTATAGATTTCTTTGACTTTGTGGCACTTTAGCTTGTGATGCATCAATAGTTGACTAAACAAAGTACTAAAAAGTAGACAAGAGTATCACAAGTCACAACTTGAACCCACAAAATAGAAATAAACTATACAACTTGCACCGACAGTAACAATAATAACTAAACCTCAGTGACAAATAAGCTAGGAACGACTATATGAATCCTCATTTCGTCATTTAAGCTCTTAGCATATCATCGTCATAGTACACTATACAACTTGATCACTGCAAAATCTGCAGCCCTATTCCATCCTATATTTCCTCTCCCATTTCTATGTTAAGTATCCATAAATTACTTCCACCCACCCCACCCCCACCCCAACCCCAACCCCAAAAAAGAAAAAGTAGAAGTCATGCTAAAGAAAAAGTCAGCTTAAAAAGAGAACATTTTTATACTTTAAGAGTATGGTCCTGGACTTCAATAGATTCCTTCACCAATTCAATGCTCTTTTGACTAAGAGTCCCATCTTCCTCAGCATCAAAGCTAGCATGAACACTGTAGAGAACATAAACTAGCACAGCAAGAGCTGAGAAGAATCCGAATCGAACGTAGGATGGTCTATCAAGTGATCCCAACAAGAATATGTTGAGGAAGATGGACATGGAAGGAATCCATGGCATTAATGGGACACCCCAAAACTCGGGTTTTTGCGCTTGTGGTACCATATAATGGAACAGTTGTAATATCGCGATTGCGATAGCAGTGCAGGCACCAAGCATGAAGGATTTTGGCTTGCCTGATGGTGCAAAGTGCCATAGCAGAGTGAATAATATTGATGTCAATGAGAAGCAAAACAGGAATGACAATGTAGGCCATGGATTTGTTACGCCAACCGCGACGTAACGCTTGTAGATAACAGCATTTGCTACCATGTAAAATACAAAAAGTGTACCAATTGATACAAGGTTGAGTAGTATTTGTAAATCAGTGAAAAGGGCAATTGCTGCAGTACAAATTCCTGAAAAAGACCAAACAGATTCTTGTATTAGCACAATTAGGAAGAAATTCCTAGCAAGAATTCATTCTGAAATTGGTAACAATGTGTCATTTCAGTCAAAAGTTTCGGCCTCGTAAACACTTGCAAGATTTTCGGTCTCAGAAAAGCACATGACCAGATCTTTACAAGGGAACTCTGCTGTGGCCGAGTCAGAATTTTTACTAAGAGATTCAGAATACGTAGAAGTAAACGCACAAAAAGTCGAAGGGAGTTCAACTTTTGCTATATGTATACAACAACATACCCAATGTAGTCCCAGAAAGTAGGGAAGAGTAGAGTGTACGCAAACCTAACCCCTACCTCAAAGGTAGAGAGGTTGTTTCTGATAGACCATCAGCTCAAGAGACAGTCCAAAGTAATCCCGAAAAAGGAGTAATACAAGTACAAGAAACAACAAACAATAACAAAAATATCAAATTGTAACAAAACGGAAACTACAATAGAACAATACAATAATCAACATATAAGAAACAACATATAGTAACAAAACTCGAATGACAAGAAACTACGAAAGCAATTCTACAACTAGTAATATGAACTTCTACTATATGTATAAATATTGTTAACTTTCCATTGATAAAGGTTCGGATGACCCCTAAGCACTACCTGGCTCCGACCATGCTACTATGCAAGGAAAAAAGAATGCTGGATATGTCATTTTCAACTCTGTTTTTCAAAGTCTATATAACATTCCCAATTTACTTAAATTCTTATTCCAATAACTGTAAGTCACACACATAATCTTTACAAAGAATAAGAATTCAAGATTGGTCAGCAGCTTAAAATTTGTTTTATCAAAGAATAAGAATTCAAGATTGGTCAGCAGCTTAAAATTTGTTTTATACTTTGCTGAGCTCAAATACCTGTCTCAATAGTGAATTAAAGTATGTAGAGAACATTCTTTAAGATAATGATGGAAGGAACCTTACTAATTAATTATTCTTTGGACCAATAATTGCAGTTAAATCTTTCCTGAGCTTCTTGATTTAATAAGGAACCTTACATATATTATACTATAAGGTGTATATAATACATTATTATCACGAATTAGTTCATAAACTAAGGATAATATAAAGAAAAAAGATTTAATTCCCTTTGGACGGACTCTTATAGCCCCCAAAACATTAGATTATTTCACGTTTTAAAATCTATATGAAATCATTTCTCCTTGAGTAAATATTTTCATTCAGTTTGAAACTTTTAGTTGAAAAAGTGGTAGAGGCGAAGCTAGGAGTTTTAGTTTACGGATTTTGAATCATACTTTTTTTTTATTGAATTCTGGATAAATATTCTATACATATTGACTGATTTTCTTGAGCTGAGGATTTTCCGGGAATAGTCTCTCTACTCTACAAGTTAGTGGTAAAATCTCTGTACATTTTATTCTCCCTAGATCTCACTTGTGAAGCTTCACTAGATATATTATTGTTATTGTATGCTGAATAATTTTCTTAATAAAAATTTTGAGCCTAAATAACTAAATTCTATAAAAATGATCGTAACACTATGCTGAGTCTGCTTCAATACAACAACAATAACATATTCGATTGATATACATAAGTGGATATGAAGAAGGTAGAGTGTTCACAGATATTATTCTCAATCGAGGTAGAGAAACTGTTTTCGATGGTAAAAAAATAAACAAGGTTCATGACAAACATTAGGATATGAGCCAAGGTTTATCCAAAGGAAGGACCCCACATATAAAACTAGTCAAAGCTCCTTTCACAAATCTTTGTGTGATTAATTGTAGGTAGGTCCCACAAACCCAGAAAAATAGTTAACCGAATATGATGAGTCCCATGATAAACTTATGACACCAATTTTTCCCTAAATTGTAAAGTTATATCCTTAACCGAAACGGTTCTTTATGTGGACCCCAACTATTCTATAACGGCAAAGTTAGTAGGCGTTTGATCATGAAAATAAAATATTTTGGAGTTGGAGTTGAAATTGAAGTTGGAGTTAGAGTTGTGTTTGGCAACTAAAGTGAAATTTATTTTTGAAAAAAAATGAAAAAAATCCATGACCAAACGGGCCCTTAATACTCTCTTCGTCCCATTTTATGTGTCGCCTTTTGATTGGGAATGGAATTTTATAAAGTTTACAAAATTGCTCCTCTTAAAATCACTATCTTTTAGTTATTTTTTCTTATTAAGTGGGTCTCAATAAAGATAAAATATGATGATACTATTAAATAGTTGTCAAATAAAGAAATATAATATTTTTTTTGAAACGAATCAAAATGAAAATATCGACACATAAAATGAGACGGAGGGAGTAATAATAATACAAAGAGCAAACATCCACGCAATTACAGGAAAACAAAATCACATATAAATACACAACACAACAAAATACCATATTCAAAATGTCAATACTTTATTTTTGAAATGCTTATTTGAGTCGATGATGTTGGAAATAGTTAATCTATCTTTATAATAAGTAGACATCATCCACTTCATATTCCACTTGTAAAACTAGATCGAGTATATTATTTTTAATGTCTTTAAGAAAATAAGAAGTCATTTATCCTTCTCTTATCCCCGTTAAATTATCTTTACTATTTCAATTACTGAAAAGTCGAGAGACAAATCATAGCAATAAAAAAAAATCTCTCTATCTTCGTAAGTAACACCACTTTCTTAGGATTCCACTTATGAAATTATGGAGATTAAATTTATTATAGTAGTTTTTGATGTCAATTTTCTATATTACAACATATCCAGTATATTCTCACATAGTAGGATCTGGATAGGATAGATTATACGCAGTCCATACCACTATCTCAGAGGTGAAATAGAGAGGCTGTTTCCGATAGAACCTCCGCTCAAAACCAAACAACGCAGTAAAAAGACATTATAAAAAACAAGAAACAAAAGATAGTAACAAAAGAACAGACAGTAGCAAATTTTTCATATTAAAATAATAAATCAATTTAACAACTTAATTTCACTTTCTAATATTTAATTAAAAAAATAAGAAGCCATTTATTCTTTATTTTTTTCCCTCAAAATTATCTTTATTTCTTTACTTACTGAAACATCAAGAGACAAATCATAGTAAACAAAATTCGTTCAAGTTCGACGTTAACATTAAATCAATAAATATAAAATAACTTTCACATTGATGTAAACACCAAGTATAAGTAGATATTTATTTATCAAAAAGAGATTTTTAAATCAAAATAAGGAATTGAATTGAATAGTAATACGTACCGAGAAAAACGGAAGCATTTACAGGCGTTGATGTTTTAGGATGGACCTTAGCAAACCAAGCGGGGACTACGCAGGACCGTCCGATTACGCACATGTATCGAGCTTGACCCAACATTGCTACTAATAAAGATGTTAAAATACCGAAACTAGCCCCAACTCCTATCACATTTGACACCCATCTCCAGCCGTCTGATCCAATAAATGCCCCCGAAAATGGCGCATCTGGATCAATCTGTTCATCAAAAAAACATTCAATTATATAAGTGCATTGAATAATTTACATTAACCTTTCATATACCAGGATTTAATGTACATTTACACTGAGTAATAAATACTCTCCACGTTTCAAAATAGTTAGCCCTTGTTGACTCAACGCTCTCTTTAAGAAAATACTCCCTCCATTTCATTTTAGTTGATTCTTATTGACTTGATACTTCCATTAAGATTATATTTATGAGGGGTTTATTTTACTAAAGTAGCTCTATTAATTATGTTTTGAAAATAAAAATTTGAGTATATATACTTTACATAGTCATTTAATGATAGAAATAGTATTGGAAAAACATAATAAACTTCTCTTTATTTTATAAATTGGACAACCAAATTGAAACAACTATTTTTAGTAAGAGGACCAACTGCTAAAACGAAACAGATGGAGTATTTATTAAGGGTTTATTTTATCAAATTAGCCTTATTAATCATGCTTTGAAAATATAAATTCGAGTATATACACTTTGTATAGTGATAGGGATAATATTGGGAAAACATAATAAAATACTCTTAATTTTATAAATGGAACAACTAAATTTAAATAAATATTTTAAAAAAAATGTTTGACTAAAACAAAACGGAGGGAGTAATATCAACGTTCATTAGGATATTAGTAAATCCAGAAAGTATGATACCGATACTTTTGGTACATTCTACATATTTTTAATTTAAGATCACAAAATTTAAATTTCTTTTTTACTTTTTTAAATTTTGCGTCAAATCAAAAATAAGTCAAATAAACTAAAACGGAAGGAGTAAAATGAATGTGATTTCTAATCAAAATTAATCATATTTTACCATTTTTACGTAAGATGAAATTTAAAAGTTGATTGATAATCACCCTTACGGTTGTCATTCCACACTCATTATATTCGAGTTATAGATGGAAACTTTTGAAAATAGAGTGAGTTTATCCTTTAAAGTGGCTTAAGCTGGCAAATCAGGATTAATCGAAGCAATGAATTCTAGATACCATATAATTAAATAAAAAGAAATCACTAGTAGCAAGGGGTAGAAATGTACTTTAACATAAACACATATAAGAATGGTTTGGCACACAAACTAAATTAGTGTTACTTATATTACTGAAATAATTTATCTCATTTGGTAGATGATGAGATGAAGAGATAAAATGGAATATCTCGAGATTAAGAATTTAATAAAATTTATTCGACATTCTTCTAATATTATACCATCAATCATTTATTGTATAAATTTTATCTCACACTTAATCTTGATAATCACTCTATTCCGACCCAATAGTGAAAAGAAAAGGAGAATTAACTTTATGTTTACCATATCATAGGGGAGAAGCATGGACATTGAAGCAGCCATAAGGCAATAAAGAACTGTCACGAGTATAACGGAACCCGAGACCCCAGCAGGTATATCCTTAACAGGATTTCTGACCTCTTCAGCCATAGTAGAAACGGCGTCGTACCCTATGTAACTCAGATATACCATTGCTGCTCCATTAAACACACCTGATGCACCAAATGGAAAAAATCCACTCGCATGATTTTGAGTATCTCCTGCTTTCGTAAAATTCTTCGTATCACCCCTCGTAAATCCGATTACTATCACGAACACTATGAATACCAGATGTAACACCGTTAACACCATGTTCAACATCGAACTCTCCCTTGTACTGCAACAACAAAGAAACAGTAACAAATTTACATTTAATTTGATTGAATTTGATTGAGATTGAGATTTTCGTATTACGTACCTGTAACAGATGATTACTGTCAAGGATAAAACTACTAAAACAGCTACAACATCAATCTCATTGAATCCCTTCGGTAATCCACTAACGGTGATTCTCAATTTGTTGGATATACCGAGCGCTGTACATAAATAACCCGTTAAACTCCTCGCCACCGCGGCATTTGATAATACGTAATCAATGATCAGATTTGCACCGGCCAAAAACGCTAGAAATTCACCTGCACTTCGCAAACAGAGGTAATCAATGATCAAATTTTTACTCGCTAATTAAAATGCGTGTTCATGAACTAATTCACATACAAAAACTCATCGCTAGATCGTTAATTTAAAAATGCGTGTTGATCATGAACTAATTCAGATACAAAAACTCACCGAAAGTGATACGTATATAGCTAAAAGCACCACCAGCAACAGGCAAATCAACAGCGAATTCAGTATAGCAAAAAGCAGAGAGCAGAGCACAGAAACCAGCAATGGCGTAAGAGAGAACAACAGCAGGACCAGCATATATACGACTAGCCCGACCTGAAGTTACGAACACTCCGGCGCCGACCATACCGCCGACGCCGAATCCAACGAGGTCGTACCAACGAAGACTCCTTTTCATATCTCCACCTGACCGGGCTCGTATTCGGCTTGTTTCTTCGAAAGAAGTCGAGACGGAACCGGCTCGGCGAGCCAGCCGGGCCGGAGTATCGGAGAGTGCTTTGAGGTAGGATTTCATGGTAGAGAAAGAGGATGCATAGGTCTCCATTTTTGGACCACCAACTCTTCTCTCTCTATTTTTTGTTACTCCTTTTATGAATGGGAGGAAATTGAAGAAGGGATGAATGGGTATTTAAAGAGTTTATTTTATTTTACATTTATGACATACAAAGATAGATGATATTGATACCTATTGGATCAAAGATATTAACATCCACTAACCCTTAAAAGGAAATTTAAAAAAAAAAAAAATCAAACCTCATGACTAAATAAGCATCTATATTACAAAAAATGTATAGGTATCTTTATTTTTTAAAAGGATTTACGCTGAATTTTCTAAATTTTTTTTTAATTTTCTACCATAATAAAAAAAATGGTGGAAAAGATTTCATTGTTAGAAAAAATCTCTTTCATATTTGGTTTATTTTTTTTTTGAAGAAAAAGTTTGAAGCTTTATAAATTGAACATCTCTATTCTCAAACCATAACAAAATAACATCCACAATGTATTGGTTTTGTTTAGAGGGAAATTTTCTCCAAACATGTTTTATGTTTGTTTTTTTAATATTAGTCTTTCATTGTCAATTGGTCAAATTATATAATAATATTAAGTTTTTATTATAGTTTTACGTGTCATCTAATTTATCACGGTCTTAATTTGCAACTATTAACTTTTATTTAACGCCCAATCGATTTCGAACCCAATAATTTTTACCTAGTTATTAAAACAAGCAATATTTTACCTAATATAACAGATTAGAAAGAAATGTGCACATAAATTAAATTCGTGTATTTGGGCGTAAAAAGGAAAACAATGAATTGCATATATATCTCCTTATATTCCGTCGTTCGGTTTTAAGGCATCTTTTTATAAATGTCTCACTCTAAGGGCCCGTTTGGCCATGGATTTTTTTTACTTTTTTTCGGAAATAAATTTCACTTTAGTGAAAAAAGTGAAATGTAGTGGTGTTTGACCATGAAATGTATTTCACTAAAGTGAAATAAATTTTCGGAAAAGTGAAAACAACTTTTTCTTGTTTTCACTTTTTTTATTTTTACTTCTCTCAGAAAAGTCAAAAAGAACACTATTTATTTTCATGATCAAACACAACTCCAACTCCAACTCCAATTTCAACTCCAACTCCAACTCTAAAATATTTTATTTTCATGGCCAAACGCCTACTAAGTGTATTGTGGAGGTTTTCAATTGGAACATGCTCGCAAACCGCTTCCACCAATGAAGGTGATTTCATCCAACAACAACAATATAACCAGTGTATTCCCATCAAGTGGGGTTCGGAGAGGATAAAGTGTATGCAGTTCATACCACTACCTCCGATGAAGATGATTTTTAAACGGTAAAACTTTAGTCAACTCCCGCTCATATATGCAAGAGATATTCCCACAAAGATGACAATGGTGATGAGTGTATTTACGTTTATGACTCTATCTAGGCCCGTAACGATCACACATCACATTATTTCTTAAGGCGTCTAATGTGAATTAATTGTCAATAAAATACATACAAATCACATGTAAAGATCTATTGTATCACCTTTGTATGAAATTGTATGCTAATTATATTTAAGTTGTACGCTTTTGTAGTTGTATTTAAATTTATATGAATATTGTAAGGGTCAATCAATAATCATCACAAAACAAATTCCACATATCCCTCCACCATTTCCACCAATTCAACAATCTTGAAGCTTTGTGAAGGTTATAATTTCAATCAAAAATATTTGATGTTTAATTTTGTCTACTCCACGATTTCAGTAAAACATATCTAACATTAATCTTGATAAGTCGTGATTCAAATGAACCTATCTAAAAGCTACATCCATCTCTATCCAAAATGCACAGTGCGGGGTCATTGACACTTTTATATTTTTACTTTTTGTCCTAGTCTTTAATTTATGTCCCTCGTAAAAAAAATTTAAGGCATAAATATAATTTTGTATCATAATGAGCCCGTTTGGATACGATTAAAATCTAGTCAAATCAGATTTTAATCTCTTTTTTAGCTTTTTTAGGTATTTGGTAAATTAAAAAGTACTTAAAAAAAGCTAAAAGCTGATTAAAAAAAGCAAAAAGTGAGAAGCTGGGTACCCCCAGTTTTGTTTTTTTTTAAGATTAAAATTCTTTTAAGTTTGACCAAAATATTTACTTTTTTATCCCTTATATTTTCATCCCTTATATTTTCCTCCAATTCCAACAATACCCTAATTTGTGGCCCTTAAATATATGGTTTTTCTTTCTTTTTTTCTTTGCCGTTTCTTTTCGTCTCTTCCCTCCATCGTCTTCATCTTTCTCCTTTGTTTTCAGCGAATTTATATCTGAATTTATTTAAATATATTCATTTTTGAGATTAAATTAGCTTCTTGAGAATAATCTCTCATCATTCATTATTGAAAGAACTTTGTGTAGTCCCTTGTACGCACATTATTGAAACTTCACTTACGTTGAAAATGCATTTAAATAGAAACTATTTTTGAATTATTAGAATTAAAAATTATATATAATTCAACTTATTTATGGTTTTAGCAGCTTTAAGGATATTTAAGTCATTTTGATAACAAAAAGTGCTTAACATCACTTGTTTACCAAATACATCAACAATTTTTTTTTTTAGTTTCAGCAATTTTATCCAAACACTTATCTGCTTAATTCATAAGCACTTATTTTAAGCTTTTAATCACTTAAGCTAAAAAGCTATTTTTTTAATCCTATCCAAACGGGCTCAATATCTCTTAAATTATGTCCCATATTATTTTAGTTTCGAAAGGACTTATGTTCTACTCGGCATAAATTTTAGTTGCTGAAACAATATGACATAGATAAGTTAGATTAAACTTTCAATGAAAAGGTCTTACGCATTTTCGAAATGCGCAAGCACCTTTCCCTTCACCATGGCCCCTAAAGTTTAAGGAAAATATAATAATATTCCCCTTGCATTTAATTAAAAAATTAGGGATAATTTTGAAAATCTCCCTCTAAATTCCTCTTTGCAACACTAACAATTTCTTTGAGTTATAATATTATATTTACTTTTCTTATTGTAGTATTCTTATAACAAAACTTTTAAACATGTTTATCATTAACAAAAAAGAATTATAATTTGACTAATGTATACTTACTAATTCACAAATTGAGCAAAAGCGTATATGTATGCCCATAAATTTTGCAATTAGCAATAAAGTGCAAAGAATGCCCACAAATTTTGCAAGATATTTGAAAGCGAAATTCTATAAATGGACCATTAAGGGATGTGGTGCAGTGAATGAAGTTGCTCCTCACTTAATCAAAGGTCTCAGTTTCGAGCTCAAAGTGGAAAAATCTTAGGTAGGGAGCATTATACCTGAATGGATCCTATCTGGCGCAAATTTAAATTAGTCGAGCTTTAATACGAGTATCGAATACTAGATGGAATAAAAAGAAAAAAGAAAAAAACTTTTATTAATGATTATTGTATAAGACAAATACAAAACTTATATATGATTAAGATGTTGCAAAGAGAAGTGAAAGAAGTTCACAATAAGACAAAAATACGTAATGGTCAATTGGCCAAAAGCCAAGGATGGAATCCTAATATATAATTCACTTGTTCACATTCAACTCCCTTGTAGCTTAAACTAGCATTACTTGTAATTTTGCCCAAACAAATTGGTAAATGCATTAAATCTATAGCTATGCATAAATGGATGTCTGGTTATAAATATACATCTATATTAATTTTGAACTTTCTCATCGAAATTCCTAACTTTGCCTTAATTACGAGACTTTATAGTATTGTAAATTGATATATCAAAATTTAAAATAAACGACACATTATTATAGAGATATTTAGTGCAAATAAACCTACAAAATGATAAGAGGAAATTGCTCGGATGGTAAACATCCATCACTTCCAATCCAAAGGTTGTGAGCTCGAGTTACCAAGGGAGCTAAAAGGGGTGGGAGCTCTTACGGAGAGGTAAAAAAAAAAAAAGAACCTGCAAAATAAGTTAACATATTGATTGTGTGACAAACTTTTGATTATCCAACATGAGTCGTAATGAAATGATTAAAATTCATTTACCCTTGATTAAAAATTTCAGGTTCGAACCTTGAGAATAAAAATTCTTGTTAGGAGCAACCCCCTCCCCTTTCTTAGAAAATGAATCATGCAATGCGTGATTCTAAATCTAATCAAACATAAATTATGGATCACCTAATCTCTCTCGGAGACTTTCTCAAAGAAGAACCTCATATAAATATTATAAAATAAAATGTGAGATTCAAATACGAGCACTAAACACGGAGAACTTTTTTTTTTAAAAGGAGACTTTAGATTAGGGTAGTGGAAGACGTTACGGTACCTTAATGAAACAACCAACATCTGCAAACCATGAATGACTCAACAGAAAAAAAGGGCAGAAAAATCCACAGAATTGCCGACGACAAAAAGCCAGAAAAAGTTATTAGCTCGGTGGACTTTAGAACTTCTACTAAATTTCTTTCCTATTATATCTAGTTATATCCGTGAGATACATTTATAATTCAAATTTGAGTAATTTTACTTTTCTCTCCTTAATATTTAATATTTACGGTCGTTTGATTGCTGGTTAGGAATTAATTTATAATATTAAGTTTTGTATAATTTGTAACATTTTTAATAGCATCTTTTTGTTATGAACAAAATTCAACATACCAAATATATGTTTGTTTAGTAATTTAAAATCCACATAATTAGGACATGTATGAATTGTAAGAATAGCATGATAAAAAATTAAAAAATTAATATACAAATAATTAAATTTGCATAACAAAATTTCTAGTATAATTAAACACTGCGTACCTCTATCCAACAATTAAAAGACTCCTCATGATTGAAAAACAATACCACCTCCACGTGTTAAACAAGAATGATAACCACTTCCATAATATATGTGTGTATATTTAGATTTCATGTGAAAAAATCCATAGTAAAGTTGAATCCAATAAATCAGGTTGCATCCGCCACATGATATAGTAGAAGGCGTGTACGGATCAAATTTTTATTTTCTTTTATAGTATAATATAGGACAAAGATAAAGAAAGCACTTCATATTCAAGCTAGCTTCACGTTCAACACGTACGAGTGGTTAGGTCAAGATAGACTCTGTATTTTGCACCCTTTAAGGTGTGATGCGTCTCTCGATTCTACGTGAATACGAAAAACTTTGTGTATCAAATTATCCTTTTTAGTAAGAGAAAATGTTTAAATTTATCCTTGAACATAGCAAAATGATTCAAATCTACCCACCACAAATAATTAGAATCAAATATATTTCTATTGTTACAAGAGTGGTCCAAATATAGTTTTATTATATTCATCAAGGTAGTGTGAAAGCTTTCCAATCCAGGGGGCCTTTTTGTACAAGGAAAAAGGTTATATTTGCCTTTGAATTATAAAAAAATGGTTCACTATTTGTAGAGCTCAAATTAACTATCCTCAAGTCTCAAATCATTTCATATAGAACTTAAACAATGAAAAAATTAAACCACCAAATCAAATTTATACATCTATCGAAACTCCATTTTCACAATTCGATCTACTACCGATCATTCTTAGATAATCAATAGCGGCATTAGAGCTCTACATACCAAGGCTAAAATAAACTTAGCTACACAATATTTAGCTTCTAAATCATTTACAGCAAAATTGTGGCACCCGATGAGGGATTTTAGTAGTTGAGGACTTGTAGTCTCACGATAGAGGAAAAATTATGGCAGAAAAAGTGGTAAAGATGAAGGTGTGAGAGAGATTGTCTGAATATGATGATTTTTGTGTCTTTTATGTGACTATCGTGGGGTGAAATGGTGTTACAATAGATCTTTAAGTGATTTTTTCAGAGTTGCGAGAGTCAATTATTATTTTGTAGTTGATATTTAGAGTGATGATGGATTGTGGCTGAAAAACATGAAATCAACATATATAATTTTTGAATTTAATGGGCAAATTTACATCATTCAAGAAAAATATTGCATGGTTTTATGTAAAGGGTAAATTTGAACCATTTTACAAAATTAAAGGGTAAATTTGGATATTTTTCCTTTGCTTTATAGTATGGACAATGAGACAAATAAATCTTCTTTGCCTTTTGAGATTATATTTTAATGCTATTGTATATTCTTTTTAGCTACTTTTACAATCCAACAATTTTCATATTGTCAAAATCAAGATTATATGCATAGATTCTTATACTCACTAGAAAACAAATAGATCTTCACTTTGAGTTATGCACATTGGCTTTTTATTAATGTATCTCTCTATCTAAAAAAAACAAACTTTGGAGATAATGGAGAGGAGTGCACAAGACAACTTTTTTTTGGTTGATGTTTAACAACATGAAGAGGTAATTAAATCATTCAAAGATAAATTAAAAGTTTTACAAGATTAAGACATGAACAAAAAGACAAAAACATGCTTACATGGAAAACAATTATAATAATAATAATAGTGAAACCAGAAAGAACATATTTAAAAGTAATGTCCACAAAACTACAAAAATAAATAAAGCAACAAAAAGTGCAATAGATTTTGTTGCTATCTTCTTAAAAGTCATGTACGTTACCTATCACTTTGAAAACAAATTACTTGTTTCCTGCATTTATAATCTTAATTAATCAAACACCTTTTAGTGTAAATCAACGGCTAATTAATTAATTAATCAAGATTTAATTATATGTAACACAAAGGTCAGCTAGGACTTCTAAGTATTTTTGTTAAAATATATAGCAAAGGCACCGCCAAGAGAAAAGCAAGATCTTGATATTATGTGTTTTATTTCATCGACTGTCTTGTAATTACCATTATTTTTCAATGCACACAGAATTCAATGGCGGATTAAAATTTTATATTTATGAATTTTTCGATCGATAAGTATTTTTTTATTTTTTTTTAGCAAGTGGTAGATTTGTTCCTGATATGGACTACTGTAATTTTATCGAACTGGTAACTTAAATGGTAGATCCATTCTAACATTAAAAAAAAAAAGCAGTCCGATGCACTAAATCTATCGCTATGTGCGGTGTTCGGGGAAGGGCCCCACCACAAGGGTGTATTGTACGCAGCCTTACCTTGCATTTCTGCCAGAGGCTGTTTCCAAGGCTTGAACCCGTGACCTCCTAGTCACATGACAGCAACTTTACCAGTTACTCCAAGAGTACCCTTCAGATCCATTCTAACATTGACTTTCACAATTGTAGCAAGTTGTGTACAAATAGACTCAATTGTCATTGATGGTGCAAATAAAAACAAGTGGCACATGATGGCAACCAATCCTCTAACAAACCAATTAGACAATTTTCCTTAAAATGTGTCTAACCTACCTTATTTTAACCAAACAACAATCAAATGCAACCTATTGCCTGTAATGAAATTACAAATTAGGCAATTAGCTTTAAAATGAGTCAAATCATACCCTATCTTAACAAAAACTGTCAGTTTAATGCACGGAATATTTCACGCTCACGTAAGATAGAGAGAAATGCCGCGCCATTGGTGGATGCAATCCATATAACCTTTCTGCACAAACATTAATGACTGATTTCATGATTTAAATCTATAACTTATATATCTCACGAAAATAACTATTTACCAGCTTTACAAATATATCCCATTTTAACCAAATTAGTACAAACAGATGCAATCGGTTGCCTATAATGAAAATTACAAATTAGGCAATTCACTTTGAAATGTGTCTAACCTATCCTATTTTAACTTAAAAAAGGTCAGTTCGATATACCAAATATTCTGCACTCACGCTAGGTACAACAAAGGGTAGCACCTTAATAGAATATAATTCATACAACTTATCCTGCCACAGAAATTAATAGCTAATAGTTTCACAATTTAAACTTATAATTTATAAATCACACAAAAAACAAGTAGACAACTCTTTATTAACTTTACAACTATATCCCATTTTAACCAAACTAGTGCAATCATATGCAACCTATTACCTATAATGAAAATTACAAAGTAGGCAATTAACTTTAAACGTGTCTAGCCTACCCTACTTTAACTAAAAGGTCAGTCCGACTCCGTCCTGCGGAATATCTTGTATTCACGTTAGGTTCATAGAAGGATCACACCTTAATGGAGTATAATGCATGTAATTTATCCTGACACAAAACTTAACAATTACTCCAATAATTTCACAATTTCACAATTTAAACTTATAATTTATAAATCGCACAAAAATAAGTACGATAAATCTTTACCAACTTTACAACTCTTTCCCAATTTAACCAAAATTTATAAGATAGAAGTAAGAATGAAGTGACCTACAAGCTAATTTGGACAAAACACTTTTTGGATAATTTTATATTCCTTCCATTTCAAAAAAAATTACCTATTTTTTTTTTTTAATCTGTTTAAAAAAGAATGCTCTTTTTTTTTTTTACAATACTTTAATTCTAATTTTTCACGTGTCATATTTAAGACTATAAAATTAAAGGACATTTTGATATACTTAACACAACTTTAATTTATGATCACATGATTTAAAAATATTCTTTATTTTTTTAAACTCCGTGTTAAATCAAACTAGATCATTCTTTTTTAAACGGAGGGAGTAATAATAGAATGAAAACATTCTAAGGAAGGAAACAGGCAATTAAAACCAAAACAGCAATTGCAGGAGTAGGGGTGGGGTGGTGGGGTAACTGCTTTCTCGTGGCAACACGTGTGATTTAAAAGTAAGATTATGTGTTGTGTCACTTTTTTGTGGGAGAAGAGATAAGCATGGATTTTGTTATTTTTAAAGAAATAAATAAAGAAAAAAGCACGGATTTAAATGCAACTAGAGGAAATAATATAATATAATATAATCATTTATAATTTAAATAGAAAAGTAATTATTATGTACCTAAAAATATTGTTTCTTTTAGGTCTTATATACATAATAAATTTTTAAAAAAGGAACGAGACTCAAAACCAATTGGCACAACTAATTTACGTACGCTTTGTTAGGGCTGATTATTGTTCTATTTGATTTCGAATGTTACGAATATGATTTGTCGATTATTATTTTCAACCTCTTCCGAATGAGGTTTTGATGTACCGCATAATTCGAAAGACATCTTTTAAGTGAGATGATCTCAGCTTGTCCATATAAAAATCGATTGATCATTTCCTCTTATGTATATCTGCTTAATTGATAAATGAATTAATAGAATATTCATCAATATGTTAAACGATTAATGATTCGGTTATTAATTTCGTAAATAATAAAATGTCTTCTATAGAGTCAACGGTCAACTTGTTCTTCTATTTTTTACTTCTCATCGTTCTTGTTTTTATTTGGGAGTAATATGGTATTTCTTCTATATAAATTTATTATTAGCATTTCAAGGTCAAATATTATTAAAAATGTAAATTTGTAACCTTATGATAATATATAGAATGATGTTTTAATCATCTGATTGCAGCCTACGAAAATCTTAGGAATGCAAATTCGGTAAAATTGGTGTCGACATCACAAATGTAATACATACTCCCTTCTGTTTTAAATTCTTGTCATTCTTAAGTCAATTTTATATAGCTAGAGTAGAAGTAAAATTTAACATGACATAATTAGATTACCAGTTTAATTGCTTAGAAAATTTTAAAAAAATGATAATCTCTGATATGCCAATATCAAAAAATAAAATTATATTCAAATCAATAATCCAATACATATAAATTAATAACATTTTTTCGATCGACTTATTGATTAAATCGAAAGTTACACACCTCTAAGTCACCTGCTGCCCAGACCAAAGAAGTTTTTCCGTCATTGATTATGTGTCTTGTTATCATTGGATACTTGTTTTATACAAAATTCGTACTGGAATGCACCCTGTTCGGTATTAGTTACTATAGTATGTTTGTATCAAATATAAAAATATATCTATTATCTAAATTGAGATATAAGTTGCATCAGAAATGAAAGTGCATACCAGACACAGAATTTAAAATCAAGATTTTGCATGTACTGCATTTACTTTGGGGGTGGTATTTAACTGCTTTTATCCTAAAATGTGGTCTCTAATTCTTTTTCCTATTGCTCATGTAATAATTGTTGTTCAAAGTAGCTTTAATTGTTACTTAAATTTCGCTAGCTAGGCATACTTTTTAGAGAATGTTTGCACTGAGACATAAATTAAGCAGTATCTAATTTGCAATATAAATCTTTACCCTTAATATTTAAGAAATGCCCTGTAAGACACAATTCCATACTACTGAAATTATGCCCCACGATAGAAGTCACGCCTAAGGCATAATTCAATGTATGAATTTTAGGCGGAGTGTTTTAAAACTAAATTTATGTTTCAAGACACACATTATGCTTTGCAATGCATACGTTCAAGTTCAGTTATAGAGTTTTCTGGCTTATAAGAATAAAATTATTGGTCAAATTAATGAAAATGACTTCTAAGCTAAATTCCAAAACATCATAAGTTTCGATTGCCATTTTTTTTTAAAAGTCAAATTTTCCAAATTTCACGGATAGGCCAAAAGAGAATAGAATGGGGCTATACCTGATCTCTGTATTACAAAACCCCTGATGAGGAACTCATTCTTACACTCTAGCTTATCAAAGAAAAAAAAAAAGGCAAGAGGAGAGTTACTCCTCATTGGATTTCTTAATTTATGACTTCTTAACATATTGGAAGTGTTTTTTATTTTGCCAAACACTAGAATTACCTAAGTCAATCCAAACACTCATAGTTATATAGTTTTCGTGATCCCCCGACCACATGTAGCGGTCCCAAATTGGGGTTTGAGCTATGGAGGGGGTTCGAAAAATAAAAATATAATATATGGGATATGAAGTTGAAACCTCAAAGTGAATTTTGAACTTCCTCAATCTCTAAGCTAATCTTTAATCTTAGTCTAGGGAGTTCAAAATCTATAAATATACATCAAAAAATTTGAAAATACTTTATATATACAGTATAATTATTTACCGAGAAACCCCTCGATACCCTCTAGATCCGCTCGAGTTTCACATTTCCTATCATTGTATTTGTGAACACTGATGCGCATCTGCTTAGTCTAGACAGGAGACACACCTTCGCTTTTAAGATAAAAGTGTTGCAATTTCAGTTGTACCAATTATTACACCTCAACTAGATTTAAAATTTCAACCTAGCTAGTTTGAAATCATCTCGATCGAGCCGTCGTGTTTCCATCCATCACCATAAGTCACAAATAATATTACAAACTTACACACATGCTCAAAACCATTTAAAGAGGTCGGTCGTTTGATAGTTGAGTAAAATTATGTAGATATTAGTAATATAGAGATTTGTTATGAAGAATATATGTGTTACTTTAGGAAGCTATTAGTTATGAATGTTTAGTCATTTCACCTTCTATCGTGCATTAAAAAATATATAGATTTCCTAATAACTTGTATGGTTATAGGACTTGACTAAACATCTTAAGACGCGGGTTGACTTTAATTACATAGTTATGCATGAACAACTTACCTCTTAACTAAAGGTGAATTTAGAATTTCTAGAATATGCATGCATCAATTAAAAAAGAAGAAAGAAAAAGTACCAAGTGGTAAATGATCTCTAATCCTCAAGGAGATAACTCAACATTTAACCAATTACACCATTCAACTTTTCGAAGCATGAATGCCAGCTGAGAATATTAAATCTGTTCTAGAAAATATGTACATACATAGTAAATTCGCTTCTATCCCAACTAGTTATCAAACATAATATTATCTAAATAGAATTTAATACATGCAAACTAACCCTCAAACCAGATACCAAACTACCCCTTAAAAGTAAAAGTCTAATTTGCAAAACCAAAGGTAAAATGGATAGAGAGATATTTTGAGGGGTCCAAAAGCTGAAAAAGTAATAAGATGATGATAAGTCCAGTGGAAAATTTATCCAAAGACATGGGGGGAAGTCCATGTCAACACACAGATAGGGAGATAGAGGCCATTCCTTTTAAATGGTAAGTGGATAAGTATGTGGTGTCATATATATCAACCAAGCGCTTTTCTTTTCATTCATGATATACTGCAAAATTTTCAGAGCCCCCTTATGTCTGTCTCCTCTGTGCACACTGCTCTACAGCTAATTATGTATTGACACTACTACTGCACAAATGGTGGCTAGGAGAATGCCTGTCTTAGCTAGCTAGTGGTTGGTTGGCAAGTTGTAGCAAGTATGGGGCAATGAGATCATCATCTTTTTCTCTTTTTTGCAGTTCCATAACCAATCAATCTTTTTTTGCATTCAATTCTTTGCCCTTTAATTTTTTGGACTACTGCTTTAAGTTGGACATTGAACAGCTATGGTCTTGTTCCAACTAGAGATAGGTTGTGTCATTGTCCTTTTAAGCCTACCAATGGCCAATTTCTTCTTCTTTTTTTTTCATTCGATGTCTGATATTCATAGTAGAGTTCAATTAGATTCGAATCCACCTTCCTACCAAAGACGACAGTGTAACCCAAGAAGACTCGAACATGAGGCCTCTTAATGGTCTTGTTCAAACTAGAGAAACTCAAACAAAGAAGTTGTGTCATTGTCCTTTTAAGCCTCCCAATGGCCAATTCTTAGTATTTTTTTTTCTCATCCAATATCCGATATCCACATTAAAGTACGATTAAATTTAAATTTACATCGAAAAGTCTCACATTGAGGAGTAATGTACTCACTAACAAAGATTGTGTCATTGTTCTTTTAATTAACCCTCCAAATGGCCAATTCCTATACTTTTTTGTTCCGTGTTCGATATCTATATTGGAATCTGAATGAATTTGGATTCACGTCAGAAAGTCCCACATTGAAGGTAAACGCTCCCTAACAAAGACGACTCCATATCCAAAGGAATTCAAATTGAGTATTTGATAGTGTTTTCAATTTATGTATAACTAATATAAGTATTAGTTAATTCAATATTTGTTATATATAAAATATAATATGATATTTATATATACCACTACTATTCAAATTCTAATACACCATATTTAATGGTATTTCTATTCTAATACGCCTTATTCATACAAATGCATGTCTGTTTTAATGCTGACTTAGCTGTCAATTTATCTAAAAGTTTAAACTATTTGCGAATGAACTGACTTGTTTATATGAGGTGTACAACCATTTTTAGTGTCATTCGAATAGATCTGGAAGCTACTTGTAATTTCAACAGCAATAATTTCTAATCCAAGTAGTTTATTACTCTATTTTACATCGAAACCAATATATATTAGTAAAAATATAAAATTAATATTTACAGTAATATATACTAAAACACCATCGTATCTCAAGTTCTACCTCATATTTCTTCTAAATGAGATCTTAAAAGATATTGCTATGTCTACCAAAATCGGGTGAAGTATGACTTGACAATTAGAACATGTTTGGATAAACCTACAACGGGGACCATTGCAATTTTTGGGCACTCAAAAAATCTAAGAATCTGTTGATCAAACTTTTAAAGATTACTTATTTTGATAAATACTATTGTTAAACTAGCTTTAGAAAAGTAGTTTTAAAAAGAAACAATTTTTGTTTGTACAATTCATTTGAGAAATACTTCTTTTAGTATTTGATAAATTGATTGTATTTGGCTAGTTTTTTCAAAAAATACTTTTATCATGGGTTATGGTGCGATGGTTGGGGTTCCTCTATCCTTCATCGGAAATCTCGGGTTTCAACCCTGGTTATGAAAAAAATTCCGTTGGAAATGCTACCCCCAGAATAAGCCTTATAACATGCGATACGGATGTAGTCGAGTTCCAATGTGGTACAAACATCGCCACTGAATGGAAAGCCAAAAAAAAAGGAGAAAGACAATTTTTACACGTTGAACGTAAGATATATAATAACAACAATCGAAATTAAGAAGAATATATGAGGTAGGTTGGATTATTGAATTTGGTCTGATAATTCTGATATGATCTACTTTTGAGTCTTTGACTCGTATTATTGATAATGGATATGTGATGGACGTAGCAGAGAACTAGTATACGACTCTGACTAATTAACACTTGTATGGAGTATTATAATGTATAGACAGTAATACATCGTCGGCCTTTTAAATTTGTTGGTAAATTTCATTTAGACATTCGAGTTATAGTCTGTTTTAATTAATCACCTGAACAAGTGATAGAATATTTCTATCAGACATTTCTTATTCGAAGTTTGGAGAAGTTTCTTCACATTTTCTCAAACACCAATTACGTTGATAAGTTAACAAATTAAAATATGTCACCTCCTTAATTATACGCATTAGTTTCAATAAGCCGTAAAACCTTGAGCGTGTTCCAATTCATGAGGATGGTTGTAAAGATATGACAGTTGGGCCTAACTCAAACTCTAAAAGCTAGTTCATGAGGGGAGAATTGCCCAAGTCCATATAAGCAAACCACCAGTCCATTCTCTAACCAATGTGAGACTCTTACCCACTCTAAGACCCCCCTTCATGCCCAAACTCCAACTGGCGCGTGGACCTAGAACTCAAACGAGGATAGAGCTAACTCAGATACCATGTAAAAATATAACATATGGGCCTAACTCAAGTCCAAAAGCTAGTTTTTAGGGAAGATTGCTCAAGTCCATATAAGCAAACAACTAGTCCATTCCCCAACCACTGTAGTACTTTTAACCACTTTAACAGATTTGTATAACCAAAAGAGGCGCAATAACATTTTTTATGTGGTTAACCTATGTATATAATAGGCATTTGAGAATATACGTAAAAGCTTGTTCAAGATTTGAGCCAGATAAGTTTCTAATATAAACACTTTATTTATCTAATATAAATACTTAATCATGATTTAAGTGCTCAATGAAACAGATCATAATTTAAGTGTTTAAATGAAATTTGCTTACAAATTTAAAGAGTTAATGATATGTTTTGCCTAATGTATATGTAACAATGTTGTAAATATTTTACTATTGTTAAACTAATTAATATTTTTATTTACTCATACAGTTGATGGAAGTCAATTTTGTTTGCATATTTTTTGTCTTTTTTTATTATAACGAGTTTGAAAGTTTGATCAAATATTGAACGCGATCTAGAGATAGAGAGATGAAAACTCAAGAGTATGCCTAAAATGTTATGGAGTATAGAATTTACATATCTATTATATTTAAGACCTTGAATTACAATACATCAATGTACTATTTTTAATTTTCAAAACATACAAAAGTCTAACTACTCAACCCATGAAATAAGTCATTTTCCATAAAAAGTGGGTACAATGTCATCCCAAAAACGTAACAATGTACTTTTTTAAATTTATTTTTAATTTTATTTTACCTTCTTTCTCTCTCTTCAGTCCTCTCTCTTCACAACTCTTCAGCCATTTTATTTGGGCCCTCTCTTCAGAATTCTTGCCACCATTTCACTTATAATCATCTAAAAATCTTTTGCAAAAGTTAATATTTCTTCTTCTTCACCATATGCTTTGACACCATTAAATATTTTGCAGATTTATTCTATTCAACTTGACGTTTATAATTTTGAGGTTTTTTTTCAATTTCATTTCTTCTTGTAAATATGAAATTACTTTACCCAGTTTATCGAATTCAAACTAAATTCTTTTGTTCGGATGGTGAATAAGAATTTGACATTCTCCAAAACAAAAAAGAAGCATGGCTAATAAAGGACAAACATCAAAGTCCAAAATATATAAAAAAATTTAAAAGTACATATTTTTTTGTATCGTAGTGTGTTTTGTTACTTTTACAGTTTTCATTTGCATTGAGCTAATTGAGTTTAATTTTGCAAAGTATATATGAAATTGATATTTAAATTGGTTAATGTTTTTACAACACCATTTCATGGATTTGTTTTATGTATTAATTGATTATAGATTTAGGTATACTTGTACATTAAATTGTAATTGTAAATTTATGGTGTCTGAAATGTATAGAATTTGGTAAATCAATAATTTTATGGTGTGTGCTGTATAGAAACTAATTGTATCAATAATTTTATGTCTGAACTGTATAGAAAGTGGTGTATCAATAAAATTATGGTGTCTAAACTTTATAGAAGTTGGCGTATCAATAATTTTATGGTGTCTGAATTGTATAGAAATTTGTGCATCAATAATTTTATGGTATCTAAATTGTATAGAAAATAATAATTTTATGTTGTCTCAATTATATAAAAATTGGTGTATCAAATTATTTACCTTATACATACACTTGTCTCAAGGATGTATATAAATATGGTACAAAAATGATGACTAACTGACTATGGTGTGGTAATAATCTGCCTATTTCATATCTAAAAATTCCATAAAAGTCTAACTACCTATCCCATGAAATCAACTTTTTTCCATAAAAGATGGTACAAAATCATCCAAAAAATGCGTACAAAATACTGAAATAGTTATTGTGTCTTTTTTACTTTTTTTTTTTTTTTGAATTTTGTTAGATTTCTATTGGTATGTTTTGAAAAGTAAAAACTAATGTTAGATTTTGTAATATTGACTCTTAAATAATACTATATTTATGTGATTTTCCCGTCTTGATATATGTTGCTCGGCTTTTTTAAAAATGTTGATGACTGCGTGTAAAATATTTTGAAATTAGTATATCTTTGGAGATCTTGATACATATACGGTAACATTTTTGAAGAGTCCACGCAACATGGGTCTTGAGCAAAGCAATTAATATTTGAGTCGAAATATGACTTTTCAATTAAGTATTGAAATATTGGATATCGTTAAAGGAGCTTATTGGACTAAATTGAGAGAATGAGAGAACATCATAGTGGTTCAGCGTTTTGAGTTTATTATATTCAAAGGTGTTAAGAGTAGATTATCATTCTATTACAACAACAACATTCAGTATATTCACACAAAATGGGATTTGGGAAGGATAGAGTATATGTAGTCCGTATCACTATCTCAGAGGTGAGGTAGAGAGACTATTTCCAATAGATCCTCAGCTCAAGACATAAAATAATATAAAAAAAAGATATAATATAACTAAAAAAACTTGGAAGTAATAAAACGACAGACAAGTAAAAATGAACGGAAAGAGTGCTATACTTTTCTATGGACAAATAAAATTGGACGGAGAGAGTAAAAATATATCAGCTCAATCTAACCTGAAAAATAAAGTTATTCAAATGCCAGCAAAACCTAAGTCTTCCACTATCAATAAAAATCTTAACGAGTAATTAAGATGTGTCTCGTTTCATTGTTTTTTATTTAGTTACTCAAACTTAATCCAACTAGTTATCTCTGGATCCCAATTTTAATTAAATAACATTTTAAGAAAAAGATTGGAAGGTAACATTGTCTGTCAAGTTCAGATTAATGGATGTCACATGGTGGCTGCATCATTAAGCATTTAATTAAAAAAGATATTTACGAATTCCCAAGATAAGATTATTTTGCATTTGCCAAACCAATATTACTTTCTCTTTTTAATTTTTTCTGGGATTTGCCAGTTGTTAATCACAAAGAATTAGGGCTTAAAAACAATTTAGGTTAATGTGATTGACGCAGACATATGTCACCTAGTCAAACTACACAACAAAATGGAGGGGCTTGTTAAGATTTAAGTTTGATTAATTATATTAAGTTATTTGTTTAGAGAATTGTGTTTGACCATTGTTTCTTTGCCTTAGCCATATTATATGGTCTTCACTCTCAATACAACTATTGGTATGATGTGAATGTGCCTAAATATCCCTTCTTCCTTCTTTTCCTTTAATCTCGATGTCTGATATCCATTTTGGAGTCTTGTTGTTAATTTTATTTGCGGGGCGAAAATCTTATTAAAAGAGGAAGCGATTCTTATCACGTTTCTCTTCTTCTAGAACTTGAAATTGAAATCTTTGTTTAAGAGTAAGTCGGAGCAATGAATCTATTTGAAGCTGCTCATTTCGTACCACAAAAGCCTAAAAGAATCTTATCCATCTCACTATAATATTTGATAAATGCTTAAATATCAAGAATGGATGTGTGTACTTTTTTGTAATTTGTAGTGTATTTTAAAGTCATAGCACATTTGTTCAACATAAATAATTTTATTAGACGATACTGGCGTTTGGATCAATTTACACACATATCGCCAAATTAAATTTTGTTGGATATCGATTACCTTCGATAACTCTATCCCTCAAAACATAAGTAGATGAGATGAAATTACCTACTTGTCCTGTTGAAATAACATGAATACATTCACCTTGTTTGGATGATTGTTATCTATTGTATTCGATCGTGTTGTTAAATATAATGTTTGTTTTGAAGGTTATTTAAATTAATTATCATACTCCCTCCGTTTCAAAAAGAATGACCTAGTTTGACTTGACACGAAGTTTAAGAAAATAAAGAAGACTTTTGAATCTTTGTGGTCCTAAATTAAAGTTATGGCAAATGTACCAAAATGCCCTTTAATCTTGTGGTCTTAAACATGTCATGTGGAAAGTTGGAATTAAAGTGTTGCCAAAAAAGGAAAGGGTCATTCTTTTTGAAACGGACTAAAAAGGAAAGTAGGTCATTCTTTTTGAAACGGAGGGAGTACTATATTGTAAGATTCATCGTCATGTAACGACCAATTTGATGTGATCGCATCGCTACCTTCTTCTTTTCCATTTTGTCTTTGCTTATTAATTATCTAATAATCCTAGTTTATTCTTTACCCTACCCAGCTATTGTAGTTCTATCCAGTAACCTATTTTTCTGCTAGGTTTATCCGTCAAATTTTTTTATGTGTACCCTAACGATGAAAAATGATACAATTAATTCAAACGTTATATTCATCAAAATAATACTACACATTATAAAACGATAAGTAACATCCATCCAAAGAAGCCCAACGTAAAAATATTTTATATATGTAATTTAAATATATTTTTGCATGTATATGTATAAATTACACCAGAAAATAATATATTATTTAGATCTAATCAAATTGTACTAGTACTTATCAACCATGCGAAAAGTTAATCGACTTTTCAGAAGTGAGAAAAAGGATTTTGCAACTTTATTTTATTTTATGACCCCACTTCTCCTTTCTATTTTTCTATCAATAAAGTAATAATAATAATCCATAGAAAATCCAATGGTTATTTTTTCGTCAACTTCCAGCTCAAATGCAGAAAGTTGTCTACAAAATCTCCCCAATAGATATATTCATCATCATCATTTTCTCTTTTTCCTTTGACCACATCTTTTATGTAAATCTTAATAGTTCTCCCTTCGCTAAAATTGTTCAATTTGTAATGGTGGATTCAAAATTTAAAATTTATAAATTTTAATAATTATTTTGAATTTATATTTAATAATTATTAATCTCATAATCAATTCATCATCATCATCATACCCAATGTATTTTCATCAGGTGGGGTCTAGGGGGATAAAGTGTATCCAGTCCATATCACTACCTCAGATGAAGTTGAGAGACTGTTTCCGATAGACCCCCACTCAGAACAGGTAACCCTCATAATCAATTATTTTACTAAAATTTAATAATTTTTTTTTATGAAATATATAGAATCTAGATAGAAATTATAAGATTCATATGAGCTCATTGATGACACTCTAAATCCGTTCCTGGTGACATGTGTGTGAATACTCAATATTAACCCATAATTCTAAAAATATAATAAATTCAAATAAAAAAAAATTAAAACTCAAATTTATCAGTATAAATTTTGAATTCATCTCTCAAGTGTGTTCTCCCCCCTTTGAGTTGAGATTACTTAATTGTGGTCCTCACTTAAAACTTTTTTAGAAATTTGCGAATACTAAATTGTGATCCATCCTCTCAATTAACATTTAAATACATTAAGATATCTAGAATCATCCTTTAGTCTTTTTGTCTTTAGAGAATATCACTATCTCTGTACTGTTGCAGTTTAAAACCCTTATACATTCATTTGAAAGAAGAAAGTATTATTAAATCTAATATTACTTGAAGATTTTATGTTAAAATCAAATATAAAGTGAATCATATATATACTAGAACTCTTTTTCTTTACTTGATCCGTGTTTATCATACCTATATAATTGTAATTTTATTTTTCATTCGATATTCGATATCACTATCGAAGCCTGACTGAATTCGAATTTGCCCATTGCAAATTGATTTTAAAATGACACTCCCAACATATATTTTATCATACCTATGTAGTTGCAACTAGATCAAAAAGAATAGAAATAACCATTTTATAGATGCATTCCGCGGATAATTACAAAAATAAAATTAAAAAATGCAATACGTGATATGTGCCTGAGACACATGTCACGTATTCGACCCGTATTATAAATAAATAAAATATAATATTTAAGTGGAGAAAGATACAGATACAAGCACTACCTCCCCAATTATGAATCATGTGTCATTAATTGATTCTTAGAGACTTCTCAATTTTAAAAAACACAAAAAAAATTGAAATAGTACAGCTAGATAAATGTTTAACACTATTATCTCAACTATACTAAATTTCAATATTAAACTGGTTTTAATCTACTAGGTCAATAATTTATGCAAATTAGATTATTAAAAAGTCGAATTAACATCTTATAATCCCTGTCCGATTGATGGTAGTTAGTAATAATCCCTCCATCCTTCACCAAACATTTCACATTCGAGCGAATGAAGTCATTTTTAACAGTGAGTACGGAGTAATATTTCTTGAAATGAATTTAGATTAGTCAGATCCAACATCGGAAACCAAAAGAATCATACAAATATTTGTGACTAATTTGTTCCCAAGAACTGAGCCCAAGTTGCAGATCTATGGATCTTATTGGGCTTCATATAGCTTATATGTCCAATTAGCTAATGGGCTGCTTTGTTACTCAGGATTCAATGGTCATTTGCACTTCTGCACCTATTTTGTGCTGGCCTTGAATTTATGTATGAGAAAATTATACAAAATAGCCATTGAGTTAAATTTTTACGTAAAAAATAGCCTAAATATCTTTTTATTATAAAAAAAAGCCTTTCAACCCACATTGTAACTGAAAATGGTCACTGGGCCATAGTTAGTGCACCTTTTGGAGCCCATTTTGCCTGTAGCCCATTTGACCAATATCTAAAGCCCACTAATTTTGCCTTTTTTTTTTCTTCTAATATTAAGTACTAATAAAATCTCCTTTTTTTTTCTCTTTCTAATTTTTTTTAGAAAAATGTTTTAATTTTTTTTTGTTGTGCTATTTTTATTTTTTAAAAAAAACATTTTTCGTTGTTTAAAATTTTTTTTCTTTTTTTTTTTTCTAATTGTTTCACTTCTTTTGTGGAAAAAATGAATATTTATATTATTTTATTATTTTTTATTTATAATTTTATTTATTAAGGTTTGAATGCATGATAGTCAAATAAATATCGATATCGGTACATTACATAATTGTTTATATAATATCGATACACGATTATACACCATTCATACAATGTGAATACATTACATACTTATTTATAAAATATCGATACATGTGTAAATACTATTTATACAATATTGATACATGCTTGTACACCATTTATACAATGTCGATAAGTTACATAACTATTTATACAATATCGATACACATTTATACACTATTGATATATTATATATACACTACATAACTATTGTACATCATATATACATGTTTATACACTATTTATACAATATCGATACACGTTTATATATTATTTATACAATATCGATACATTACATATATACTACATAACTATTTATGCAATATCGATACATTACATATACACTACATAACTATTTGTACATCATATATACTTGTTTATACACCATTTATACAATATTGATACATGAAAAAAGTTGTACGGGATTTTTTTTTTTTAAAAAAATTAATAAAGAAAAACGCAGCAAAAATAAAAAACAACAACAAAAAAAATTCTTTTTTTTTTTAAAAACAACTACTACAAAAAGAAAAAGAAAAGGAAAAAAATGGCCTAATGGCTATTTTTGTTGTAAACAAAAAATTGGTTATTTTTATTGTAAACTATTTACTTTTTTGTATATAATTGAAATTTTCCCTTTATACATCTCGTAATAAATAACTTTTTTATATTTTTGTATCATAATATTTTATAAGTTATGTTCGTACATGACTTCCGTTCCTAAAGAACTTATGCTCCACTAGGCATAGGTTTGATTGTTAAAGGGCAAACATTAAAAATCAGCTCATTTGAAGGACAAAAATTTAGGACCAACCCACTTTAAGAAAAATTTGTGCAATTTCAATGGATTTATTTCATCCTATTTTTTCACATTCTCAAAATTGAAACCAAACATTAAATTGTTAAAAATACTCAAAATTATTTCAATATTGAAACATAAAATTTAATGAAAATACTTAATGTCACTCTGAATATGCAGAAAAATTAAATTTCAAAGCATGCTAATGTAACATTATGATTAATCAAGAGACAAGAGTAATAAAATTACTTTCATTCTGAGGCTAGTAGGCATAAATGTTGGTTTACTATGAGTACTAGTCTTGCATTACTCCATCCGTTTCAAGTTATTTGACATGTTTGCTTTTTTACAACTGTTAAGGAGAAATTAATAAGGGGTGCAATTTGACTAATATGACCTTATTTAATCTTGATTAGATGAATCTTCTTCAACTAATATGAGTATAGTTGGAAAAAAATGGTTAATTATCCCTTAAATTCTTAAACATGCTAACTATTTTGAGACAATTTTTTTTAACAAACATGTCAAGTAATTTGAGACGGAGGGAGTACTATTTAAGAAATTTTCCTGATGCACTTGGCCACTGAGGTTTCTTAAGAATCAAGAATTTACAAAGATAACTAAAATGAATTTTCTGTTCCTGAATTTTGGTGTACATTGTTAGATGATGACGGTGGTTAAATTTGACTGCTAATACTTTATATAGTCATTTAATAATAGGAGTAGTACTGAAAGACACCAACGTGGTTTACACATGGTTATTTCGTTCTGATGTATTTTTGGGGCTTTGAGTTTTTTAAGTACGTCTGAACATGTACAAAAGGATTAGCTTATGTTTACAATCGTCTTTTATATTTACTCGATGCACCAAATTATTAGGTGTAGTGAAACCATAATACTATGAAACTTAGCCATGTCCCTTAAATTTAATCTTCGGCATAAGTATGGATCGAATATATTAATTTTAATTTCAAAATAAAATTTAGGAGCCGTTTGGACATAATTTTTTTTATCAATTAAATATTTGGTCACATATTATAGTTCATAGTTCACTCCAATTTGAAGTTGAGTTTTCCAGGGAAAACTAATTAGAACTCGCTTTTTAAGTAATTTTTTTTTTAATATAATAAATAAATAAAATATATCATTTATATTTTCCAAATGATTAACAATAAAAATATACACTCCTTAATACAAAAATGACCTTAATAGAGTATCATCTTCGAAAATTTGGGAACCTAACAATGTTCTATGCACCCAAGTATGTCTAAAGATCAAACTCGAAACCTATGTATAACCCTTTATAAGTACATTTTATGTTGGATAAAATTATAATTGTAAATAATTCAGAAGTCTTCGCGCAACTCAATCATAGATGATGGAATCATCAAAGATTTGACTTTTTCGAGCTCTGTCCGTAACTCACTAGAGAGGGTCAGAAAATAAAGAAAAGATGTGCCCTCTTGTCGTCTCATATTTAAGTATCTTAATTTGACTGGACACGGAGTTTAAGAAACAAAGTAAAACTTTTGAATCTTGTGATTTTAAGTTAAGATGTGTATAGTCCTTTGAATTTTATGGTGTTAAATTTGCCATGTACAATATTGGAAAGTAACTTTTGAAAATTATTGGAAAATAAGAAAAAACTTTCTCATGATATATTTTGACACATTATGGTAAAAATCTAGATAGAAGTTTAGCAAAGTAGTATGTACTTTAATTATTTGCAAATATTAATTCTGGATATTCTCAATTTGTTTCATAGTTTGTTTAGGATTGGTTTAAGTAAATACCAATTCATTGGAGAGTGCAAGTAAAAGAAAAAAAAACAACTAAAAGAGTATTTCTTGCGCTAGTTCTATTTTCGTTGTTCTTTTTGGATTTGGAGCAACTTTATATTCCCCCTTTTGGATTTGGACTATACCCTCAACTCACAACAAATTAAACTACTTTTTCCATGATTCCATATTCATATATGAAAAGGAGATACCCAACACCTATAAGACTATTTTATTTTATTTTTTTGGGGGGGGGGGGGGGAGCGGCTTCATGAATCCATATTGTAAAATGAAAAGGAGATACCAACACCTATATAACTAAGTTCATATTACAGGAATATTACATATTAATGACCGACATATTTTTGGTAATTAAAAATTACCTTGTCTTTCAAGTAAAATAATAAATCAGTCAATTACTTTTTCTCCAAGTTATGCATATATGGTATTTCTTTGATGACAAGAAATAACTATGAGAAGTCTCTTGGATTAAACTTATTTGGCTAAGAGTATCTAGCCTACCTATAAATACGCCACACCCGTAACTCTGGGATTATTTTCTCTCTTAAGTTACAAGTTGGTGATAGACCAAAGAGCATTCCTCTGTGTATGTCTTGGAATTCAACACATATTCCATACTCTTCCATAGGTTCTTCTAACATCCAAAAAACTTGAGTTCTTGATTTTTAGTTAATATTTACAAACATGATCACCATGCCTATCAAGCAAGAAATCATCGACTTAACAGACGATTTAGACGATACCCAAAACACTAAAACAAACACAGCTATGCATATGATTCCAATAACCAATTATGGTATTGGTTCTTGTTTTTATGATATTCAAGAAAGTCCTATGAAGAAGTTGAAAGTTGAAAGTGTGCCTTGTATCATTGCTCCTATGTCGATTTGTCCAAAGAATGAATTAGTAGTAGATTCCCCTACTGTTATTCCAATTACTACTAGTTGTAAGCAATTCTGGAAAGCTGGAGATTATGATGGTAATAAAGAGGGTGCATGTCATGATCAAACAGTACTTGGCATGGATCATGTGAGAGTTCACCCGAAATTCTTGCATTCGAATGCCACGAGTCATAAATGGGCATTGGGTGCTTTCGCTGAGCTTCTAGACAATGCCATGGACGAGGTTTGCAATGGTGCTAGGTATGTTAATGTAGACGTGCTGGACAATAAGAAAGATGTTGGGAGTAAGATGTTGTTAGTTGAAGACAATGGTGGTGGAATGACTCCTGATAGGATGCGCCAGTGCATATCTCTTGGGTATTCCATGAAAAGCAAATTAGCAAACACGATTGGACAATATGGAAACGGTTTCAAAACGAGTAGTATGAGGCTAGGGGCTGATGTGATTGTGTTTTCGCGAGGGAGGGATAGAGCAAAGAGTAAGTTCACACAGAGTGTAGGAATGTTATCGTATACTTTTTTAAGGAGCACGGGGAAAGAAGATATCGTTGTTCCTATGATTGATTTTGTTAAGAGGGGAGAGACCTGGGAGATGTTGGTTCGGTCTACAGTTGATGATTGGAAAAGGAATTTGGAGACGATAGTACAATGGTCTCCTTATGAGAGCGAACAGGATCTCTTCCAGCAGTTTGAGTTATTGAAAAGTGATCAAGGGACGCGAATTATCATATACAATCTTTGGGAGGACGAAGGAGGAGCCACGGAGCTTGACTTTGACACCGATCCACATGACATTCAAATAAGGGGTGTTAGTAGAGATGAAAAGAAGATTGAGATGGCAAAAGAATATCCTAACTCGAGACACTTTCTAACTTATCAACATTCCTTAAGGAGTTATGCTTCGATTTTGTATCTGAGGCTTGCTCCTGGATTTCGAATAATTTTGAGGGGGAAAGAAGTTGAACATCATAATATGGTAAATGACATGATGCTATCGGATGAGATTACGTACAGACCACAATCCGTTGGTTATGAAACATCTGTAGCTCAAGGAACTATTGGTTTTGTGAAAGATGCAAAACATCATATTGATATTCAAGGTTTCAACGTTTATCACAAGAATAGGCTCATTAAGCCTTTCTGGAGAGTGTGGAATGCTGCTGGGAGCGATGGTCGCGGTGTGATAGGCGTCTTAGAAGCTAATTTTGTTGAGCCAGCTCATGATAAACAGGGCTTTGAACACACGATTGTCCTTGCTAGACTTGAGGCACGCCTACAAGTTATGCAGAAGAAGTATTGGTCTTCACATTGCCACTTCATTGGTTATGCTAAGCGTCGGAATATAAAGAACACTACTGTCTCTCCTGATCAGGAAGAACCAAATGCTTGTTCTGCGCCTACAAGCAAATCCTGTTCCCCGTTCAGCTCCAATATCGGGAGCACAACCAGTCATGATGATATATCTAAATTGAAATCCACCCTTGTAGAACGAGAGATGGGACCAGTTCATTCTTCAATAAAGGACAGTTCAGTGCAGGAAGCATCTCATGTTTGCGTATGGTCCGGGAAAGAACCGCAGCCAGTTCAATTTTCAATACAAGCAAGACGTCAAACTATGTCTGGAGATCAAACTCAGCAAGTGTGTACATTATATAGGCAAACTGATGAAACTCAGCAAGTGAGTACATTAAATAGGCAACCTGATGAAATTCCAGGAAACGGTTCTGGGCTTAAAAGAAATTTTTGTTCCCCATTTAGTTCCAAAGTCGGCTACACAACCAGTCATGATGATACATCTAAATCAAAATCCACTGTAGGAGAACACGAGAACACGGTACCAGTTCATTCTTTAGTACAAGCAACAAATCAAACTATGCCTGGAGATCACACTCAGCAAGCGTCTATATCAAATGGGCAAACTTCAGGAAATCCAGTTGTGAAGATGGAAAATACTGTGTCAAATGACTTGAAAGCAGAGAATAACAGTATTAAGAATAGTTTACAACAGGTTTTGCGACATTGGCAACATGAAAGAGCCAGGAGTAAGACTCTAGCTCGTGTCCTTTTAGAAGAAAGAAGACAACGGGCTAAGGAAGAAGAAAGTTTAAGGAGCAAATTGAAGGATGCTTCTGTTACCATACAAGATCTGCTCAACAAAGTGAGGTTGCTAGAAAGTAGCAGGATAACCTTTACCTGCAAAAATGAACATTAGCGATGAGAGGTGACACAAAGTATGCAGCTATAGAACAAGTACTGCTGCACACTTCAAAGATCTTGTCACTTGTCCATTTTCCTATGGATATAATTGCTTTTGATGGAAACAATTTTGCTGGATTCTTATCAGTTGTGGATTCCGTTTATCAATATGAATATATTTACGCTCCAAATTTCTATCCTTCATTTATGTTTCTTGTATCCGTATTATTGGTACAAAAATGTATTGTTCTTTTAGGTGGTTAAATCTATTTTGGATTATCAATACGCATAATGCATATCCTTATGTTGTACAAAAGAAAATGAAAACTGAACCGATTACTACTCGAGTAACAGGAAAATTATTTTACATTTTTCACATAATATATTCACGTGCTTAACGTATTGGCAACCACAACTATAAGACCATCTTGAAAGTATTCAAATGCAAAGAAATGTACCACAGCTTCCCTTGCTGATAATGGCCTTTGTAAGCTTCATCCTACCTTCCAAGTAATTAAATATACATATTAGCACATTTAGGAGCAGCATCAGAAAATTCGACGAACAATACAGTAGGAGGACAAACCTTACTAAACATATTTGTTCACCAGTTATGTTCTGACTTCTTGCAAGCCTTGAGATGCCGCGATCTTAAAAGTTGTAATTGTAGTTTGTGGCCACCTGATAAGAAAGTGGCACAACTGTTTGTCTCAAATGCACTTGTTACCAAACAAATCACTTGAAATTACTTATGCAATGTTTGAAAATCCTTCGTGAAATCTCTAGCTCCGCCACTGCTTTATCTATTCTCGGTTCTTTCAATTTCATAATTCAGCGCAAAACAAAGAACTGATAAAGTGTTCGCTGGGTTTCCCCTATCTGTTTTGTAATTTTTTGAACTTTTGCACAATGACCTTTTGAATAAAAATATGCTGTCCTTGTAGTTCATCTTACTGTTATTTTAGCATTTCACCATTACAAACATTATGCATAACATTTTTGCTCATGTTTCAATATAGTTGCATTTGATTGAACAATATGTGACTCTATGTTTATCTCTTCTTCCGAGCCTCGTGTGAAGTCAGCTACAACTACCGCTGAGGCGGAATTAACATCATCTGCCCATCCCATTAGATTGGATTTGGTTTTGGCTTTGAATTTCGCTGTTTTTTACACTATGAGATCCTGAAATCTCCCGAAAAGTCTGTTATTTTCCGATTATCATTTTCTTGAGGTCTACTTATGACTTATATGTAATCTCAATTGATAGTAGTCTGTCTTCTCCAGGGCATTCCACCTTGCAAATCAACACGCTTTTGATGAAGCTGTTTCAGAGTTATCGACACCCTGAATGAGGACTCCTACAAAGATGGCACCTTGATTATGTTTATGGAGTAGATCGATATGATCTATTTTAGAAGTTGGAATCCTATCGTTGTTGATAAAACAGAATAGATATAAAGAATACATATATCCTACCTCAACTAATTTGACAGTAATTTTTAGTTACTTGATATCAACTAATTTGTCTATTAAATAGTGAAGGTTAACCTTTTATTCTTAATTATTTCTCTATTAAATGGTGAAATATTTTTAGACTAATTAGAATATGGTTAAAGATATGACTCCGAGTAACATAAGTCCTAATTAATTTCCAACTATAACTTTCTACAGATTATTACAATTTATAGTATTAAATTCTAAAAATTATAGTATCTGCCTAACAAGTGGATTAGTTAAGCCAGAAGAAGGTCTTAGTACAGTCAAGGAGAATAACATAATGTTATGCTTTTACTGGATTAGAGTAGAGTTATTTATGTATAAAATTATGTATAACTTATACAATGTTAGGACTTAGGTAGGTGGATAGGATCGAAATAAGTTATTCATGTATAAAATTAATATAATGTTTAGTTTACAGTTTAAAATATCATATAACTAATACATGTATAAATTATGAGGGAAACTATGTATTATTTTATGCAGGATAGAAGGTGGAATAAGTTATACATGTATAACTAAAACCTGCACAACTAATGTCTGCATAAAATAATACATAAATTCTCTCATAACTAATTCATGTATTACTAATACACACATAACTCTAACCAGTAACCAAACGGCCCTTAGTTAGTGGTCTGGATGAACAAGTAATGTTCTTTTGATCTGCAAGCCTTCAAATTTTCTATTTACTAGTTGAAAATAAAATGTAAGCATTTTTTAAACTTGTGTTAATTAGCTTAGCTTACTTTGCATTGCTTCAACCAAATTATCTCTCAGAAAAAACTTCAACAAAGATATGTATCGATTTTATTCACTTTTTTTTTAAAAAAAAATAAAATATTTGTGAAAAATGTACTTTAAAAAATTAGGTTGATCGAATACTTAAAAAGAAGAGGGATGAATGTGAACCACCTTCAACGGTGTTATTTTGCAAGTTTTGTTTGTCACAAATTTATGCGGCAGATTTGGTAGTATATGTTAGTTGGGGCGTTTGGTTCTTCGTTTTGGTTTTTTCGTATTTCGATTTAATATTTTGGTTTTTAATTTTTTACTAGTATATATCGAATATCGCACCAAATTAATTTGATTCAGTTTTATTTTTTAAAATTTGATTTGAATTAACTCGATTCTTCGATATTTATTTAATTGAAACAACAAGATAAAGTACAAACCAACAACTTAACCACATCATATTATATTATACTATACTAAAAGTGGGAGGCTCCTAACTTCAAAGTTGGTTTACCATGTTGCCCCTACACTAATCAAAATCTAATTAAATAATATAGTAATATTTTAATTACATAAAGGTTGAATTAGAAGTCCAACCAGCTTCTCTTTAATTCTTCACACTTGATTCCTTCAAACGTTATCCACAACCTCTTTAAAAATGCATCAGATTCTGTCTTGGAAGCTCTAAAGCCTTGCCTTGATAGGTGCATTAGTAAGGGGAATCCTTCCTAAGAAAGAATTTGGTTTTGTTATATATATATATATATATATTTTTATAACTGCCAGAAAAATCATTTAAATTCTTATACCTGTATGCAAACTTTAAATATATAGTCTCATTTCTTCCTTTTCAAACTTGCCTTTTCATAGTTCTAGATAACTTTTTGATGTTCTTTCTGGCTTATATATATATATATATATATATACACTTTTTCCCGCAACTATTTGATATAATGACATCAAATGGTTCTATAACAAGCAATTCCAAGGAGCAACATGATCTGTGGCCATGTTGAGTCTGTAACCATGCTATAACTATCTTACAAAGAAATACAAAGGAAAAGCTAGCCAAGAAAAAGTACTATGCAAGCTTCATCAGCAACCTCTTTTGTATTCTTTTTGACGGAGCTACGGGTAAAATCAAGATCATTTTAAGCAGGATTTATATATTCAACATAGAAAATAAATCAACATTGTATTGTTCTCATTACATTACAATAGAGGGATGAACAATATGAACCAATGTTTCATATGGATTAGGCTGAAGTCTGTGTTGTACTCAATGTTAAATGGCACACACATGGTTAGATGTGATAGAGTTATTAAATTTTCCGAGCCTATACTTATCACCTTACATATGTTACAAAAAATGTATTTTAATTTGTTATAGAAACTCAAAATCCATCTATGTATTTGTGTTTGAAATATCTAAAGAAAGTGTCTCATTTGTACAATAGAGGCAGTTTTTTTTTTTTTTTCCAGTTCCACTATATTCTAAGGTTTGTATCTTTCATGGCACAACTATTTAGAAATAATACCAATAAAATATCATTAAAAATAGATACAATAAACTTAATTTTTCTGAATTCCTAAATTAACTAAATTAAGGCGTATACTTTGTTTGCAGTCTTTATACTAATGCAGAAAGTAAATGTTGTAGAAAAATACTGCCAACAGAAAAGTAAAAAATGACATAGGCCTTACCAGTACTCTCACAAATGCAGCTAAATATTATAAGTTTTGGTTAATGGGAGCACAATATGTTATTTGGTGAATCGGGAAGTAAACATCATTGGATTCTATTTTCTTATTAATCCTTCAGAGATGTGCCTATCATTTAATTCATGTCTCATTACACACAAAAAAAATACTCGATACACTAATCCTAAATGATTATACTTTAATGTCATACTTTGGAGCACTGTAATTTTACATGATATATATGTTGATATGGGGCACACGCGCAAAGCGCGTGCCCAGAGACTAGTAACTACATAAGCAGTAAGTAATAATTAAGCATCAGCAGCAAGTCAGCAACGATACATTGGCCAAAGTCCAAACACACACTTAAAACTCAGTTTGTCTAATAGCTTAGATTCACTTAATTATGAATTACGGGTTAGGGTAAAAATTTTAACAGTGAAACTTCGGTATTTGATACTATCGAAAATTGAAACTATATTACAGAATTCCAAAATACTAAAAAAAAAGTACCGAACCCGAACAGAAATATCGAAGAATCCAAACCAAATTACCAAATTAATGCGATTCTGTTCGATTATTTGTTGATATTTATGCCCATTCATATATGTTATAAACGCTATTAAAGGTGGTAGAGCGGTAGTAATGATCACTTTTTCTGGCATTCAAAATTATAAGATTAAGCTAAATTTTTAAATTGTAATCCGTGTGTCTCAAAATAGTTGGCAGGTTTAGGTTTTGCACAATTCTCAAGGAAAAAATAATTAGGAGTGTGATTTGATTAATATATCCTTTATTAATTTTTAGTAATGATGTATCTGAAATTGATAAGTTGTGATATTGCTTAATATTTTTATGATTCAAATGAATATTGATGTTTCTTATGATCAAAATACTTATGTTAGCTTTATTATAGCAATTGTTTGATAGTCTAATTATAAAATTATGATATACTAGTTTAGGGTACGTATGTAGCATGTGTATCTCGCGTTAATCACTAAAATTGTATATAAAAAATTAATTATTAAAAAGTAGCAATTGACATTAAAATAAATGTTATATTTATTTGAATGATATAAATAAATATTAATGGTATATAATTAATTTTAAAGTTCTAAGTATTAATAATGTTATTTTACATAATCTATGTATAAGGAAAGATTTAATAAGCCAACGCACTTTGCTCCTCAATCTCCTCTAGAATCTCCTTGTAACTCGACAAAAGGACCACCCTATTCGTTCCCTGTTCTAACTGCCCTTACTGACAACCTACACACTCTTCCTTCCTCTCCACTTTTGCCCTTCTCCTTAAGCTCTTTTATTTTTTGATAGACCTTATTGCCTTTCATACGGGTCATGGGTTGAAGGATAAAAAGTTATTCCGCTATGCAACTTGAAAGTTGCAATGAAAAAACTTAAAAATAATGTATTAAAAAGTTAATAATACGATAATTTTACCACTATCAAATTCAAATTTCTAAAAATGATAAATGTCAATCATATTAACGGGTTTTAGATCCCCTCCCGTGTGAATCTTCGCCGGCAAGTTTGTTGTACTCCCTCGATCCACTTTTATTTGTCACGTTTCACTTCTCGAGAATTAAACTATATATGAAGTTTGATTAATGTTTTAAGATGTATTTTTCATCATATTAATATGAGAATGATTGCATCTTCTAACATTTGTCGTATAGTTTTCGATCATCTAAATTTTAAATTTAAATTATTTAATTAATATATTAATCTACTTCAATTTAACTTTGAATTTTAGTCAAATTGACTTTCGCAAGTGAAATGTGACAAATAAAAATGAACGGATAGTAATATATATTTCATTATTGCACAAAAATACCATACAAATAGTGTTTCACTAAAAAAAATTACCGACATTTCACTCGGTTAGTTTGTATAGGTACCTTGCACATATTATTTATTTTAAAAATATACGAATATCTTACTAATATATTCACAATGCACGTGTAGTTCATCTCAGTCACTATAAAATTGTCAATAACTGATTAAATTATAAAAATAGTTAGTTATCACATGTAAAATTAAAGAGCTATTCCATGATTTTTTATATTGTTTATAACTTTAAGAAATGATAATTGGACTTCTCTATCTTTTTTTTTTTCCTTCTAAATTTATCACTATTTATAACTTTTAAATTTTGGTATAAATAATTTGTGTACCTTTTAAGTAAACGCTATGTCGACACGGGAGACTGGAAGAGTCATTTAATGACACTATTACTTCGAAAGAGTTCAAGAAAACCTTGAATAACAATTTCTGTAAAATAGTAATTCAACTAAGGAATTAAAGGATTAGCGTTTATTTAAGTAGAATCTTATTTGATATTAAATTTCTAAATATTAGAGTTCTTATATAGTTTATTTAAGGAAAAACTAATAGTCACAATTTTATTTAATGTGAAAGTACTAATTAAATGTTAGAAAAATAATTAAATGAATATTTTGTATAGTGTACAACAACGACGACGACAACATAATGGGTATCAATTGTTTCGTTTAACAGGTTTGGACTACTGAATTTCGTTGACCTCAGTTTCAAGAATGAGTCAAGTGCTTCTTCATTGTCTTCTTGGAGAGACTTACATGACATCCTCGAACAACTACCTGAGAATTCTCTTGGACTTATAATTTCTGCAGAATCGAGCTCAATCCGAGGCAAACACTTGCATACTGGTCCATGGTTGATGTTACAAATGCTAAACTTCCCACAATACTTATACAGATTAGACGTATCTTTTGGCGCTGACCACATCAAAGGCCATCCTCTAATCTCTTTATACCAACCGTAGAGTTGACAATGTCATTCTTAGTGAAGTTAGATAGCATGTAGGCAACATAACCAGGCATCTCACCGAAGTTGAAGTGTCCAGAAGTATCTAATGTCACAGATCTTTTCTAGTGAATTACGCCCTGCTTCGAAAGTATAACATATTTCTTGTCGCTTGATTGATCTAATTGGAATGTGTAGTTCCCACTTCTTGAGTCAGTCAACTTCAATCTGCTGTCCATTTTCAAGCCAGGAAGGAAAGTATCTATTGGATTCAGAATACTCTGCCACATTTTTATTCATCAACTAAGTTCCCTGTATCAAACAACTCAACTGCCCAGTTAAAAGCGCTACATAATTATACGGAGAAATAAGTGTATTTACTATTTAAGCCGAAATTGGACTAATCCAATTAGCAACCCATACAACAATTCTTGGACTCAAATTGTAATACCATATGACTATTTATTTGTCTAACTGATCTACATCAACAGAAAATAATCCCATTGCGAAAACTTAAAAAACTAATACCAATTTAGAGCTTATACAACAACAACATACTTGGTGTGATCCTACAAGTCGGGTTCGGGGATGATGGAGTATATGCAGACCTTACTTCTACTTTGTATGAGGTAGATAGGTTATTTTCGATAAACCTTTGGCTCAATTAGGAAGCATTTTCAACAACAAATTTGAAAAATACAAGAGCAAAAGTTATGGTGAAAATGCTATAGAAAAAAAATTAGAGCTTATAAAATGCTCTTGATCGATAGTACAAAGTAATTTAAAAGGTGTGATTGCACCGGGGTCTGATCTAGTTCATGGATCGAAAACTCTTGATTTGATCAAGAGTGGTTTTCCTTCAGAAAAGTATCTCTTTGTCGGAGTAGTTGATGGGAGGAGTATTTGGGCTAATGATCTCGCTTCTTCTCTCAGTACCTTGCAAGCTCTTAAGAATCTAGTCAGAAAAGGTAATTGGTTGTAACTGCACTTTATTTCATTAAAAAATGGGCAGCTTGGTGCACTAAAGCTCCCGTTATGTGCGGAATCTGGGGAGCCGAACCACAAGGGTTTATTGTAGGCTGTTTTACCTTGCTTTTCTGCTAGAGATTGTTTCCACGACTTGAATCCGTGACCTCATATCACATGGCAGCAAAATCTGAATCCGCATATGTTCTCAAAAGGCCTAGATATTTAATTACTTACAATTTTCTTTCTATTCTCTAGCTTTTCTATGCATGATCAGAACCATGTGAGTGACACTATTGGGCATTCAGACAAGCTTGCAGTCTTCACAACATATGGAGTAATTGTATTTGCAACCAATAAAACCTCAAAGTTGATCCAAACCGAGGCTTATCCATGTATGCATCAACAAATTAAAGTACCAACATAACTACACCAAATTTAAGTGGTGAAAGAAAGAAAAAACAACCACATCATGACCAAGTTAAGCAAGTAATAATATGTAGTCCAAATTGAAGTATTAAGTGCAACTAATCAAAAAGAAAGCAAATCCGTAATTACAAATAAAAGAATTGAATGTATAGGAAATATGAAGAATGTACTCACCGAAAAAGGAAACAAAGCGAGTAGAAAGGCGAGCACAATCCACCGGAGTTTGCAGAGAGACAACATCCCTTATGTCCCTAGAAGAAGCGGTCGTATCTTCAATAGACCCTTGACTTAAAAGGCAAGTGTGCAACTCATGATTGTAAAAAAAAAGGTCTGCAAAATAGCAAAATACAATGTAGCAACACATAGCAATACACATAGAAGAATATAAAACTACGCGATAACTTAATAATACTACTAAGAGGACAAGAAGGAGAGGTGGAGGCTAGCCTACACCCTCTCTCCCACACAAAAAAATGACATACCTACTAACGTTCTACCCTAATACTCGACGTTCATACCTTCATATCTAAACTTTTTTGACTTGATTCAATTTCTCACCACCATTGTGTAGAAGAAGAAGATGTAAGAGGAAGAGGAAGCTCGGAAAGAAACAAATATGGTGTCTTATTTTGTTTGGTCCAAATACCAAATTTTATAAGAAAAATTTGTAGAAGGAAAATTTAATATACACTTGAAGCAAAATCAAAATAAGAAGAAGGTTACCACGAAGTGCTCAGTAGAGGTTATGGGTTTTATTGGGGGTTCCAAAAAAATAAATTAAAGATGAACCCTTAATATATTAAATATAATTAATATAAAAGTACTGATACCTTTATGATAGAAGGCTTTTACATACCCAATATTTTGAAATGGAAACAAAAAAAGAAAAAGAGAAAGAATTCAAACTCATTGCATACCGTATAACGTACGTAGATGATATCGTTGTGATCCCAATCTTTGTGAATAGTAAAGCTTTCTTTTATCCCTAATGTCACCTTCACAGAAGATGTCTAGCGTAGACGCAAAAGACAAATCTAGGAGCAAACATATTCATAGTAGTTGCATAAGGAAAAATTCAAAATCGTGGAGCCATAATAATTCATAGGAGTTGAGAATTAATACAATATAATTAGAGACATTATTAAGTAATCAAACATAACAAAACAAAGTATGTAATCAGCCTAAATTAAAGTATATACTCTTAACATAGTCGATACAAATACACTTTGATTTAATTAATCAACATTCAATACTGAGCAATCATATCGGAGATCTTTTGAATCCCGAGTATGAAAAAGTCCTTGTTAAAAGTGTTTTTTACCAAATAAGCTTTACGCGATGTGAACCCAAAATAGAGTGGAAATCATGATTTCTACAGTTAAAAGCTTAAACCTCTGGAATGAAGTCAATTTGGCCTTCGGATATCAGTATTACCCCATAATTATAATCAAGTGTTGCTCGTTTGCAAATTACTCCTACAATGTAATCTGTAACACTTTTAAGTGTTTGCTTCTAGGCTGCAACCTGTAGCAAAACAATACCTTTGTCAATCAATATTAGGAAAAGATCACAAAACAATTTCCATAATGATAATTCTAACAAAAAGCTTCCTAGAAAATCCAGTAACGATAGGACCCTACTATCTGGCGAGCTATTGTCGGTAATGAGATTAACTAATATCCACTGACGGTGGAAGCTTTATTTACATGGTCAAGTTATTTTTAGTAGTTGCTTTTTTGGTAATAAATACTCATCTCCTCAATTTCCTCTTTCCCCACACTCCTCTGTGCCTTCAAACTCTTCCGATTTCATTCTATCCCATTTCTCCCTCTTCCCTAAGCTCTATCCATTACTCCATTCGTTCACTTTTACTTTACTTGTCGCGTGTGGCTTTATGAGAGTGAAGTTGATTAATTTTCAAAGTTAAATTGAATTAGATTAATTCAATATTTTAGATATAAAATTTGAATGTTCGAAAACTATACGAAAAATTCTATTAGTTACAATCTTTCTAATATTAATATGATGAAAAAAAGATGAAAAAATTTGTTTTTGCTTTAACTTGATTCTCAAAATAAAGAGTTATCGCAAATAATTTTCATATGTTGAGTTAGCAGTTTAAAAATAGTTTGTTACTTTTATAACAACAATGGTGACTGCTAAATAATTTTTATATGTTTCAATTGTGTTAGAGAAGCACAACATGTAAATTGTAAACTGGCCAATGATGATGAAAACAAAAAACACGTAGGAATATTTTGTATTTTTGGTAAACAAGTTCATCATTAATTAGGTAAATATGAATATAGTGTTATTTTCCTTATTTATGACTTATCTTTTAAAGAAAATAAATAAATATTTCAAGATTTACTTTTATAGGCTTTAAATTTACATGAAGGTGTAAAAAAAAATTTACACTATCGGTGGATATTAGTTAATCTCATCGGTAATTCTATCCAAATCCCCGATGTCGATTTCAGGGTTTACTACTTCCCTCAAGGACACGCTGAACATGCATATGAGCTCGTGTAGCAATAACATTCTTGAACGAACTTTTTATAGGAGTAGAGATTCATAAAACAAAAAGGACACTTATTGATATTTTAATATATTTTCCATAAAACTTGCCGACTACGTACAACAACAAACTTCGAATTATTTATTTTTTAATTTTTTTTTGGTATAATTAATGGAGGAAAAAGTGAAAAGACGATTTGTCTAAAGCGAAGACTTTTAATAAAGGGCAAAAAGTTCAAACAAATTTTTTAAAGCCCTTCACACTTTTAATATAACTAGTTTAGGGTACGTGCATTGCACGTGTGATTCACGTCAATATAAAATATTGTATAAAAAATATTGAAGTACATAATATTACAATTGAAGTTACATTATATGTAATATTATATTTGTTTAAATTTCAAAATATGTATTCTTCTAATTTTAGTATATGTGCGTCAATTAATTAGCATAAATTACATTAAATAGAAATTAGTGCTAAAAATAAATGCAATATTTGTTTAAAAGATAAAAATGAGAGGTATCAAACTGATACGATAGGTAAATAAAATTTATATATTTTTTGATAATCGTAATGTTTGGATCAGCTTTCACGCAACTCAATAATTTCACAGGATATCTGTCACCTCCCACCTACCAGTAACAGATACCAGATAACTCTATTCACGAAAAATCATTTTTGTCTCTATTAAAATTTTAGGATTTCCTATCTTGATCACATAACCAAAATTTTAGATCTTTGAAAATAAATAATTTTATCTGTTGAATAAGGACAGATTTAAGAAGAAATTTTTTAGTAATTATATTAAATAAAGAAATTATTTAGTTTAGGAATTATAATTGATTTTAAATATTTAAACTAATCCCTACACCATAATTAAGTCGATTACTCCTCAATTGATAGTGAATGTACGTAAGCCACGTATATAAGAGAAGAAACAAAACATTGACCTTTTTTACATGGTACTTTTCAGTTATTTATTCCAGCATTAAACAATGGACTAAATAATATTTTTACAACAAAAGAAATTTATAATCCAAATAAAAATGAAAAGCAAAGAGCAAAAGTTTATTTGCTCTAGCTACTGCATAACTAACAAATAATTCATATTTGCTCGAGAACATTGACGAAATTCACAACACTTTTGTATATTTCTTAGTTTAAAACATTATTTGTATTTTATTATCACAAAATAAAACTGACTACTAATATAATAGTTCATTATCTCCAAAATTATTTTGTGAAACAGACTAAATTTTTGAAGGTTTAGGATATTTACTTACATACATCATAAAAGTAAAAAATGATAGTATTTACTCTTCTTAGTCAAAAAAGAAATTTACCTAAAATTGTGATGGACAATTAGTTAGTTCAAGTATAAAGGATGATACTATGTATCATGAAAATAGAAAAGTCAAGTTGGCAGCCTATATGCTACTACCATTCCCTTGATATAAAAGTTAGTTACTCAAAAAATATATATGCTATTGTCATTTCTCTATGTAACTTTCAAGTAAATTTGATAAGTAAATTAAGGTAAAGTGTAAGATATAAAAAAAAATGCACACGTATGTAACGTACACAAAGTCAACGAAACGTAAAATTAGAACTCTTTATCACGTAAAATTTATGAAAGAAAAAACAGGTTATATTTTCCTCTTACTATATATTTTAGAACTTTTCTCTTACCATATATTTTAGAATTCTTTTTTCACATATATGAGGGAGGGAAGGGGGGGGGGGGATGCACACGTATGCAACATACACAGCGTCAGCGAAATGTAAAATTAGGACTCTTTATCACGTAAAACTTATGAAAGAAAAAATCGGTCATATTTTCCTCTCACTATATATTTAGGACTTTTCTCTTACCATATATTTTAGAATTCTTTTTTCACATATATGAGGGGGGGGGGGGGGGGGAAACCTACCAACGGTTATCATCTTGACCGCCCCGATCGTCATGTACAAGTTGATTAGGAGACTTCTTCCTCTCCAAAATCACCATTAGGCAAGATTTAGGAGGCGAACATCTTGAAGCCACAAACACAACGGTGTCATCCTCTAGTTCCAATAATCACAATCATAATCTTATAGGCTGATAAAATTTACAAAAAACAATCTCCATTCATATCGTTCTTGGTATCAATAAATCACAATAATAATAATCACATTAAAGATGAGAGCTAAATGTAATAGGGACATTACAAAAAGAGTGTGCAGAACAAGTTAATCAACTTGATGTTTGTTAAATAACCAAAACATGATTTCTTAAAATGTTTGTCTACCTAGCTCTAGTGATGTTTATGTATTTATAGCCTTCATTTATGTGACTTGTGATGCAACCCTTGTTCCTTGTTATGAGCTGTTTTATTAAGAAACTTTAAAGATTATAATCTGATTCTGATTTTTCCATCTTATTCGCTAACTCAGTTCAACAGCTCCATTATGACCCTAAAGTAATTCAGCAATTCAAGGTGAAAAATAGATAAAACACCGATACGAACAAAATTCTTTAGAGCCTGACGTCATTAGCAATTGGAATAACAACAACAACAATATCTAGTGTAATTCAACAAGTGGCGTCTAGGATGATAGTGTGTATACAGACCTTATCCCTATTTTGGGAAAGAGAAATTGTTTTCAATAGACCCTCGACTCAGTAATTGGAATAGCAACAACAACAAAACATTTTCAATGTTCATGTCCTTGAGGTAGAGGTAAGATCTGCTTGCACTTTGCTCTCTCCTTAAATCGAATACCAAGCTTTATATCAATATTATATATAATAATTTTCAGATACAACTGTGTAAACTCAACTTTACCTGTGTAGGGATCTAATTTTCAGAAGCTTGATATGTATTTTCTGCCAAGTTAAGAAGAAATAGACTCCTAATGTCAATTGAGATATTAACACAAACAACTTTACATGCAACTATACCATTAGCATGATTAGTTCACATCAAAGAAATGCTAAATATTTTGTCTTGCTACTACATGTGCCTTGACTCGCAGTGCCCTTCCCTCTTTTTCTCATCAAGAAGCGGTCGTAGGTTTCTAGATAATTTGAGTAAAATATTACTTAAATAGAAAGATAAGAAAATTTGAAAGATAAAACGATGAACATTTAGCTAAGAGTAAAAATATTTTTTCAATAGGGCAAATAAAATACATTCTTATTGAAATCAAAAGATAGATACAAGTTGACACAACTTAAAAAGGGGGGGAAATTGGTATATCGGAGAGTAATGTAATCGACAAGAGAATTAAAATATTTGTAAGTTATATGACTTAAATTTTTGAGAAACTTTTATTAGTAAGTGTATTTATGAACGACTCTCTTCCCTTCGTGTGGTGTTTTTTTATGATTTTTGAGTTAGATATATGAAATTAATCGTTGAAAGAAAATTCAAGTATAATCATTAAAAAAAATTAAATTACTTGTAGTAAAGTGGATATTCTGAAGACGTCTTATTTAATGCCGCATACCAAGTGTGTTCTCTGAAGCAGAGTTTATGAATTATGTCATGAACGCACTGCAACATAAATCAAAATCATGTTATTAAAAAATAAATAATTTAAACAAATACAAAACACATCAACATAGAAAAAAAATAAATGATATAAGATATAATAAAGAGGTAAAGTTAGCAGAATTTTATGCTTACAAAAGAAAAATACAACAAATCACAAAGATAGGATCCTTAATTAGTTACGTAGTATGACAAATTAGGACTCCCTCACCGGCGTAATCTATCCAATTCTAATTTTAGAAAAACACCAATATACCATGTTTAATTGATTTCAAAGTCCTAAATATTTAAATTATGATTTTTATTTTTAACTATTAAAAAGATAGGAAATGACTATTTTGTCTATTGCGGAGTGTTTTAATGAGGGGCAAAAAGTTCAAATGACTTTTCTAAGGGTCTTCACATTTTTTATATATTGTAGATGCAGATGTAGATGTAGATTCTGTGTATTAGTTGCAATTTAGTAAACAAATTAATAATTTTTTAAAGTTACAAACCCTCCAATGAAAAGGGAAAAAAAAAAAAAAAAAGAATTTTCAAAAGAATTGCCGGGTTAGAATTTTTGGTAGCTGAAGGTAAAAAATTGTAAAAAGTAAATTACGAAGATTACAACAATTCGTTAACCCCCCTCCCAGCAAATTGATTGCAATGAACATTATTACGGAGATTTTTAAAACTGCATGACAATACGTTTCGAGTGTTTTTCACCGTCACAGTAATAAATTTAAGCGTATTTTTTGTAGTTATAATCCCAACCTTCCTCCTACTAATTGTAGAAAATGGAGTAATATATCGAACGGGGAATCTTAGTAGCTTAGTTGGTTAGTTACCTGAACATCAACCTTGTTGATGAGGGTTCGATTTCCCACATTATAATCCCCTCCCCCATTCCCCTTCCCCTATCCTCAATTTTTTTTTTTTAAAAAAGGAGTACTATATCGAACTAATATATAATTGCTCCCATTAACTTTAATCAATTTTATTATATTTCAATCAAACTTTTTTATGAAAAACAATAAGGATACTTTTTGTTCACTTGATTAGTTCAAGAATGTAATTTACGTTGGATCTATTTAAAGAATGTGTTTGGGCAAAAATTTAAAATTTAGAAAACTTTATTATCTAAGTTCATCATCCACTAAGGTCTTAACTTCCTTCGAGGCTGCAGAACCAGAACCCTTCACAGACTCAATCTTTTCAAACTCATGCGTCACATTCTCAAATTCAAGTCGTCTCATAAATTCTTGATCAGCTTTTGAGACTTTATCAAACACTTTGATTAAGTTCGGGTTATTGTTGTTTGATCGGATTCAATTGAGAAGTGAAGGTATAAAGTTCTTTGTTGCTCATAAATCCGATTAGATTTCGATAATTCCTTATATTCTTTTCTTTATTTCAATTTTTCGCGTTTTGATTCTAGTTTCCGACTAGGATCGTTATCATCTTGGTATGTGATAGAGGGTCAACCTGCTTGTTCGCACCCACTATGGCAGCCACAAGTACTATGGCTTCAACCCTTTACTTTTTTCACTCAATACTTAGTTTGCCTAGGCTTACGAATTTAGAAAGACACACGCACATACAGGAACAAGTCTCAACTTTGTATTTAACTCGTACCACCAAGAAGCACACAAATTAGCCTTACAAAAATCTGACTAACACAACCAAACTTGCCATTAAGACAGTCTGTCTGTGCCTATTTATAGGCCACAACTTCTTTCATATGGCAGACACATGCACAACACATGCCCTTATCCTAATTCAGTTGACATCCCAAACTGATAGGCCTAATCCAAAATTCGAAATACAAATTCAAATTACAGTCAGCAACAAAGCCAAGACACATGTCCAAGACGGTTGTAACTTCCCAACTGCCGTCATATGCAAGGCACATGCCCAGTGTCGGCACATCCTTGGCAGTACTTGTGCCAATTTCGCACCTGGGCCCTGGGCGTCTGTACACTCGCCCATGCCACTGCCTTGCCAGCACCCAAGCCGTCATGTTTTAGCCATATCTAGCCCAGCTTGTCTTGCTTTAGCCATGCCTCCGCAACATGACTTGCCCTAGCCTAAAGCAGCCTTGGCATTGTTTCGCCTTACCTTGCTAGCCCTTATCATGCCTTAGCCACGCCACTGCCAAGGTCTTTCCATGTCCTGCCGACACGCGTCATGTCATGCTGACATACCCACGCCGACAGACTGGCCTTAAGCAAACCTAACCTTTGCCCTCACCATTTGGTCTTGTCTAGGTTGATAATGTAAATCTCTAGCCAAGCCCAAGTCTTTCGAACCATCAAGCTGGGGGTCTAACAAACTTCCCCCACCAGATGAGCTCGTCGTCCTCAACGAGGTAGAATCTAAGTAGGCATTGATCTCGTCTTCAAACTGCCACAATGATGAACTTTTTTCCCAAGTAGCATCACACACTTGTTTGCCCTTCCATTGAACCAGAAATTTTGTTCGCCTGTTCTTCTTGCCTTGCCCCAAAGTCTGGTGATCCAAGATCTTTTCAATCTCCTCTTCATACTGCTGTCGCATAACAGGAGGAGCACGTCTTGTGGCCAACCTTGTTGGATCTTCAGCATCTTGATGAAAAGGCTTCAGAAAACTCGCATGGAAAGTAGGGTGGATTTTTAGCCTTTCCGACAGATTCAACCGGTAAGTTATTTCACCCACCGGTTCCATCACTTCAAAGGTCCATCATACTTTGAAATCAGTTCACGGTGAATCATCTTACTACTTATTTTCTTCCATATTTAGGGAGTAAGTTTCAGTAACACTTTGTCCCCAACCTGGAATTCTAAAGCACGCCGATATCTGTCAGCATACTTCTTCATTCGCTTTGCTGCCTTTCTCAAGCTATCCTACGCTTCATCTAGCAACTCTTGCTTGTCTCGTGCATACTTGTAGGCAGCAGGGCACTTGCCCTCTGTTTTGGATCTAGCGACTTCCAGTGGCGTGTTAGGCTGCATGCCCAACACTAGTTCAAAGGGCCTCTTCTCAGTTGCTGACGACCTATACAGACTATAATAAAACTGCGCACTGTCTAACAATTCCACCCAATTCTTCTGACTTGCAGTCACATAATGCCTCAAATATTCTTCAAGCAGATGATTGATTCTTTCAGTCTGCCATTTGTTTGTGGAAGATTCGTTGGTGAGAATTTCAGTTCCGTACCCATCATATTGAATAATGTAGTCCAAAACTGGTGTCACGCCCCGAATCCAATCGAGACATGATTGGCACCCATAGCCGATAAGGCCCGAGAGAACCAACCTTTGCCTATGTTCAATCATATGCATGCCATAAGAAACCCATAAGCACATAACAGCTATAGAGACCAACAATGGAATTCATGGAACATGATATATATATACATATGCGAAACTGGACCGTTGAGGCCACCGAGTCAAGTACGACATATCCCTTTTACATTGATACACCCACATCTGTCTACAAAAGCCTCTAACAAAGCATTGACCAAAATGAACTAAAAGTCGGGACAAGTCCCCGCTTTACACAACATGTACATCACCAAAACATATATACACTCTGACTCAGAGAAGCCCCGAACTAGCTGAAGCTCACCAAAAAATCGCTAACACTGGCAATCTACTGAGGAGGCCTACTGGTACCTTCGCCTGCAGCAAGTAAGGTAAATTCCCCAAGAGGGGTCAGTACGAAATAAGTACTGAGTATGCAAGGCTCAGATGAAATTGTACAACACATGAATATTTCAATGAACTCAAATACAAATGACTAATCAATGTGAGTAAGTCACCCTGTTGCATTTTGGAAACCATGTGGATTGCTTTCATTACTTTCATTACTTTCTTTACATTCAATGCTCACTTGTCATTACATGTGTCACAATGTACCCGGGCCCCTACTGATCAGTGGGTCTTTACATAACATATCATCATGTTGGGATCGAGTCGAGCTAGGCTTATGCCCCTAGACTTGCCACCCATAAATCATTGCATCGGGATCGGGTCGAGCTAGGCTTATGCCCCTAGACCTGCCACCCATAAATCCATACCTCGGGATCGAGTCGAGCTAGGCTTACGCCCCTAGACTTGCCACCCGTACTTGATCATTGACCACATATGCATTACTTTGTTCATTACTTTGAGATTGATATCAAAACATCACTTGAACTTTGGAACATAACATTGTTGGAAGCTTTGAATCATTAACCAATGAGTGAGAGACATGTGAATAAACATCATGAGAAATATAACATTACTAGCACCATGACACCATTGGAACCATTGGACAATAATCCATGAACAAGGAACATGAGCATAATCACTATTGAAACTTTGGGACATTTACCATGAATATAGGACATGAGACTCACAATTGATCAATGAGTAGGAAATATATGACAATAACCCTTGATAACCGGATATGGAATACCTTAGAACATTTCGGGATAGGACTAGTGACATGTCAATGTGAACACTATTTGTCGCAGAAAGATACGGTCAAAGTAACCTTACATACCTTGGATTCGCAATACGAATATATAATCCTAGAGGTGCATACAATAGTCCCTCTCCTTCTTTATGTGTCACTCTACAACACAAATGCATAACGAAATTCACATTAACCACCAATTACTTTACAAATGCATACAATGTCAATGAGTTACATGTTTGCCTTTAAACATGCCATTTCCCCTTGACAAAACCATTGATCATACTATTAGTCCAAAATTTCCATAATATTCCCAACATTGACCAATACATGATAATTGATACATTTCACCACAACACTTCTCCTTTACACTTTCTTATCCATGACACATCACAAATAACCCATCAAATGACCTTAATACAACTCATAACACATATCGGCCAAAATCCCACAATTTCCACTTATAGACAAGAAAAAGTTTAATACCAAAAATAACACCATACATGTTCATATTTTGTCCATACCATGCTCTTTCATCAAAGGCACAAGTCCTAATTCAAGTTCAAATCACCAAGATATCACATCTTTTACCAAAAGCAAAAATACACTACTCACCATCTTGCCAACACAACTATCATAATATACATAATTTCCCATGCATATAATATGTTAATCCATGAGAATAAATACTTACCAAGGCTTGGAATAGGATGATCTTGTCCAAGGAGTCCAAAGGAATTATTTTGCTTTAGGGTTTGGAAATGAGAAATGGTTGAGAAAATATCTTAAAGGCATGAGAGTCTTGGATGATTAAAAATCTGATTTTGGGGCCTTTATATAGACCCCAAGTCATGCTTAGCCATTCCTTGGCATTAAATGTGGTCAAAGTGGAAGAATGGGTCATTTTGCCCTTGGGCCATGTCTTTTTAATTCCATTTTGGGCCTAACTTTGGGCCCAATAACACATATCCATGTAACCCATAAAATTTCATGTATTATTCACCATATATCTCATATTTACATAATTCCATAATGTCACGACAATATTCTCTTACGAGATTCTCATTCGTCGCCTCGATCGCAAAAATAGGAATTCTAGTCGCCCTTGGCTTCATTGGACATTTTGGATCACTATTCACATTTCATGATTTGGTCATGTAGGAGTATGTAGGAGTGTATTGAAGTGTTTGAAGCTTTAACAATGCTCAAATAACCAAAAGAAACCATCCAAGAAGCGTCGTAGAATTGCGTTACAAAACGGGTCCGAAAAGGCACAAGAATTGTGCCTTGCGCCACTAGCTGCAAAGCAGGATGTGGCGCAAGAAATGAGCCTTCTCTAAATTCTCTGAATACAGGTGGCTTGCGCCACACCCCTAAAACAGGGTAGTGGCACAAGTTTCAGCACCTTGCTGAATTTTTCGGCCACTTCTCCGATACTTACATATCGTCCAATACCTTATCAAAACACTACAAAATACTTACTTAGTGGTCTTAATCATCAAGTAAACATGACTTCAAGTCACCAAATGAGGTTAGAATGTGTACGGGGTATTACCCAAATGCTTCAAGAAATCACAAAACACCTCCTACAAAGGTCTAATCTCACAGTTTAGGTCCGATATCAAATATTTTACCAATGACACTATAAAACACATACTCATGGCATCTCAACACCTAGGTAGATATGACCCCAAGGTATCAAGTGAGGTTAGAAAAGTACGGGGTGTTACAACCGGCCTGTGAACCTAATGTCTCGATCACTCACAATGTCAAGTGAAACACCAGAATGCTTCACCACAAACTTATAGAATAATTCAGCAGTTATTTCAGAAGAACAAAGTGTAGGAGCAGCAATGAAAATAGCATACTTTGAAAACCTGTCAACCACCACCATGATTGACGGTTTGCCATCAACCTTTGGAAACCCGCTAATGAAATCCACAGAAATAGAAACCCAAGGACGTTCTGCAATAGGTAGAGGTTGCAGCAACCCAACTTTTTTCTTCCTTTCAGTCTTGTCAAGTTGACAAACAAGGCAAGACTTTACATAGGCCTCAATGTCATCTTCCATCTTTGGTCAGAAATAATTTTGGGACAATAATGCCATCATTTTTTCATCACCTGGATGACCATCATAGACAGGATCATGTATTTCTTTAAGGAGTTTTCGATGCAACCCATAACTTTGAGGCACAGCGATTCTCCCCCTCTTAAAGTACAATATATCATCCTCGATCCAATACTGTCTAACTGTCCCCTCTTTGACTTGATCCATCAATTTGACGTATAATGAATCATATGTAGCATTAAACTTGATATTATCTAAGAAATTAGATTCAAGTCTAGTGAGCGCATAAACTGCAGCAAATACCTCTTTGCGACTTAAAGCATCTGTTACTTGATTTTGCTTGTCTGGTTTGTGTATCCAAACGAAGTCATCTTCAGCAAGAATCTCCTGCCATCGGGCCTGCTTCGAACTCAATTTCTGTTGAGTTTTGAAGTATGTATTAGCCACATTGTCAGTCTTGACAACAAACTTCATACCCAACAAGTACACTCGCCAGATTTGGAGACAATGTAGGACTACCACCATCTCCTTCTCCTGAGCAGAATTTCTTTGTTCCGCAGGATTTAATTTTCTGCTCTCAAATGCTGCCGGATGATCCTCTTGCATCAGGACACCACCGATAACATAATCAGAAGCATCAGTGTGTACTTCAAATGGCAAGTCAAAATCAGGCAACCATAATATTTGTTCAGAAGCAATGGATTTTTTCAATGAATTGAAGCCTTATCACATGCTTCAGACCAACTCCACTTAACATTCTTCTTCAACAAATCCGTCAATGAGGCAGCCTTCTTTAAATAACCAGCAATGAACTTTCGATAATAGTTTTCCAGTCCGAGAAAGGATCGCAATTCTTTAACGTCGTTCGGTGCTTGCCAATCTACAATAGCCTACACTTTCTTAGGGTCCATGCGCACCTAGTTTGCACTAACCACATAGCCCAAAAATTTGATCTCGCGACAAACAAACTCACACTTTTCCATTTTGACATAGAGTTGATATTCTCTAAGTCGTTGCAGCACTACTCTCAAATACAGAAAATGATCTTCTAGTGTTCTACTGTAAATGACTATATCATCTAAGTATACAACTACAAAGTCATCAAGGTACTCGTAAAGAACATTATTCGTTAAGTTACAGAAAGTAGTCGGGGGCATTAGTCAGTCCAAACGGCATTACAAGGAATTCATAGCTACCATATCTAGTTACACAAGTGGTCTTTAGGGCATCTCCCTCAGCTATGCGCACTTGCCAATAGCCAGACCTTAAATCCAACTTAGAAAAAAAAAAAACTAGCCTTAGACAACCTATCCATCAAGTCTTGAACCAGCGGCACCAGATACTTGTTCTTCACAGTCACTTTGTTCAGTGCCCAATAGTTAACACACATGCGCATAGGGAGCCTTAGAAGGCTGGATCAGTTCGGCCTCCAGTAATTCAGAAAATTGCTTCCTCAATTCTGCCAACTCTAATGGAGACATGCGATAAGGAGGGCGTGCCAGTGGCATTGAACCAGGAACTAGTTCAATCCTGTGGTCAATTTCCCTCCTTAGAGGCAACTCTTTAGGCAGTTCTGATGGCATGACATCCTTGAATTCTACCAACAACTTAGCAACACTGTCTGGGACATCAACCTGCACATCGGGCTTCACTTCAACCAAGGCAACGAGATAACTAGTCGCACCCTTCTTCAAGCCTTTTTCAAAAGCCTTGGCAGATAACATCGCAGTAATTTTGGAGTGTTTCCTCTTCGTCTCCTCATTATAGGGCTGAATACCTTTCACAAATCTAGGGTTAGATTCTGCCATGAACATTAGATCGTCCAAATGAGGCATAGAGGTAACCATGAACTTTTTCATAAAATCAATCTCAAACAAAAGATTGAAGTTATCAAGCGGCACCACAGTCAAGTTGTGCAGTCCAGACCAATGACCTATGGTCAGTGGAACATCCAATGACATGCCATAGCCTAGATGTGGTGTAGAATTTATAGCCTTCATCTTTGTTGCACAAGTAATCACCTTCAGTTCATACTCCTTTACGATTTTTGAGGCTACAAAAGTGTGAGTAGCGCCGGTATTAACCATTATTACAACACTTTTGTGCCCAATTTTCACATCAACGTATATCAAAGAACCATAGGCATGCGACAAATCATCAACACTTTCAGCAGTGTTAACTAAGGCATCAACATCATCATTTGCCTCTATGTTCACCACATTCATGCTAGACAGCGTGTTCATCAAACGTAGTGGGTTAACATAGGCGGCAATGTCCTTTCCCTTGGTTTGTTTCTCCTCTTTAGCAAGAAGAGCATTGATCTTTCCCTATTTTGGACAGTTCCTGACTTGATGCCCAGGTTTTTGACAAGTCCGACAGACTTTTTCACTGGCTTGCTTCTTTTTGGTTAGATGAAGCAGCATCCACTTTTCCTTTTCCCTTGTCATTCCCCTCTTGCCTGCGATTATCCTTCTTCCAGTCTCTGCCCTTCTCATTCTTCTCTATTTTAAAAGGAGTGGTATCAGGGGTAGCACTGTTAGAACGAAAGTCAATCAAAGCATCCGTCGCAGCAATGACACTAGGCAGATCTTGAACTTTCTGCCTACGCAGTTCGTTCTGTGCCCAGCCTTGCATTCCAGAAATGAAGTTGTGCAACTTATCTTCATCATACATGTTCTGAATATCAAGTATCAATGACAAAAATTCCTTCAAATAGTCCCGAATGGAACCAACTTATTTCAACCGCTTCAATGTTCAATCTGTCCCTAGCAATCCAAGACGAGTTACTAGGCAGAAATTTCTCACGAAGTGCATCTCTCAGTTTTTCCCACGTATCATACTTGGGTTTTCCAGTACTTTCGTCATCAGCATTCTTTATACGCCACCACAGCACTGCATCATTCCTGAAATAGCGAACCGTCATGGTCAATTTTTCATTTTCAGGCACATAAGCAGTAGAAAAGTACTGTTCCAAGTCCCACAGAAAATTTTCCAATTCCTTAGCACCACGAACACCATCAAAGTACTTTGGTTCTGAAATTTTGATTTTGGCATGTTTTTCGCTGCTATGCGACGAACCAGCAACAGCCCGACGAAGGACCACCACCTCCACCTTCAAAACTTCATTTTTCCTTCAAAAGGCCCTCAATTCATGTATCCACGTTTTCACTAAAAGTGACAAGACTAGCCAATTGACTGTCTACAGTAGCACGATAACTTGACAGTTCTGTGTTAATGTCATGAATCTGAGTCATGACATCAACCAGTTCGTCTATGTCGTCTGTCAAGCCAACCAGTGTCTCCAGCCTTGCAATTTTTTTGTGTAACTCATTGTAATTCGCACCATCAACCATCGCAACACCAAGCTCTGATACCAATTGATAGAGGGTCAACCTTTTTGTTCGCACCCACTATGGCAGCTACACGTACTATGACTTCAGCCCTTTACTTTTTTCACTTAACACTTAGTTTGCCTAGGCTTACGAATTTAGAAAGACACACGCACATACAGGAATAAGTTCCAACTTTGTATTTAGCTCGTCCACCAAGAAGCACACAAATCAGCCATACAAAAATCTGACTAACACAACCAAACTTGCCATTAAGACAGCCTGTCTGTGCCTATTTATAGGCCACAGCTTCTGTCATATGGCAGACACATGCACAACACATGCCCTTATCCTAATTCAGTTGACATCCCCAACTGATAGGCCTAATCCAAATTTCAAATTACAAATTCAAATTACAATCAACAACAAAGCCAAGCCATATGTCCAAGGCGGTTGTAACTTTCCAACTGTCGTCATGTGCAAGGCACATGTCCAGTGCCAGCACATCCTTGGCAGTACTTTTGCCAATTTCGCACCTGGGCCCTGGGGGTCTGTGCACTCGCCCATGTCAGTGCCTTGTCAGCACCCAAGCCGCCCTGTTCGAGCCATGTCTAGCCCAACTTGTCTTGCCTTAGCCATGCCTCCGCAACATAACTTGCCTTAGCCTAAATCAGCCTTAGTATTGTTCCGTCTTAGCTTGTCAGCCCTTGTCATGCCTTAGCCACGCCTTGCATGTCTTAGCCATGCCACTGCCAAGGTCTTGCCATGCCCTATCGACATGCACCATGTCATGCTGACATGCCCACGCCGGCAGACTGACCTTAAGCAAACCTAACCTTTGCCCTCACTATTTGGTCTTGTCTAGGTTGATCATGTAAATCTCTAGCCAAACCCAAGTCATTCAAACCATCAAGCTGAGGGTCTAACAGTATGAGAGCCTAGATTTACAAATCTAAATCTTGGATTTTGATCTTTTCAAAAATTAAAAAATTCAAAAAAAAAAAAAAAATCATTCAAAAATCCCAAAAATATCCTAAATTTTTTTTGTTACAATTCAGCAGCCAACACATTTAGATCAACCTTAAGGTGTCCTTTAATGAACTTATTGAACAAGAAACAAAAAAATCACATTATGACTAATGCATTCATAATATCCTAAAACTAAACTATTTATACCCTAAAACAGAACTATCACGCATGCATTGACAACAAAAATTAAAGGGACTAAGGAACAAAGGTGATTTACTCAAGTAAATTCTTATTGTCCTCCTTAATGAACAAAGGTGTCCCTTTAATGTTTTTGATTTGTTTTCGGTGGCGTTCTTGATAGTTGTTTTGAAATGTTATATGAAAAAGGTCTTCAAAAATATTTTGAAAAACAACCAGTATTTAGATGACTTTTCTCTGATATATAAAAGGTTTTGAAATTGTGTTTGGACGGAATGTTCTCTTTACCATAAAAGTATAATATTTTTAGGCATAATACATAAACATGCCCTTTAACTTAGCTTCAACTTTCATCTATGCCCTCCAAGTTTGGGTGTGCACAAGTAGACACTTAAACTTGTATAAAATTGAACAAGTAAACACATATGTCCTATGTGGTGTCCTACGTGGTCAATTCGTGTCTTATGTGGCGTTCTAAGTGTATTATGTCACATAGGACACGTGTGTCTATTTGTTCAACTTTATACAAGTTTAAGTGTCTACTTATGCACATTCAAATTTGGAGATCATATATGTGATCTGAGACCAAGTTAAAGGTCATGTTTATGTATTATGTCATTCTTTTATTTAAACCAAATTTCCGTATTATTAATTCGATAAATGAAAAATATTATTCATATAACATCAATTTGAAAAATAACATTATTGCATATGTATCATATATATTGTATACACAATATTATTTTAATAAATATAGTGTTTGAATAGAGTACCTCATTTTTTATCTTTATATAATGTCACATATCAACAATTTAAACCTACAAATAAAGTAGAATACATGGTAAAGTTGTCATAAAAATATATGGTAAAGAATATAATATGATTATTAGATAATAAACAAAAATAAATCTGCAAAGGTGTGCTTCTCTTATTTTTAATGTGAAAAGGGGTGTGATTACCTTGCAAAGTTGGTCGAGTATTACAAAAGTAAATTTGGTGATAATCAAACACAAAAGTGAGTTTGATGATAATCCACTTCAAGATTTCAGTTACCAGCTTGGTAGTTTCATTGTCTATGATAAGAGTGTGATACCAAGTTTTCAACTTGAAGGGGATTAAAGATCTTGCTATTATGATGACAAAAACAAAATTAGATAAAATTTAGTCTCTTGTTTACTAGTGAAGCAGACACTAATTTTGTTTGTTGCTACTTCAAGTATGGAAAGAACATTCTCCTCTGTGAAGCTCATAAAAAATGATATATCTAACAATAACAACAACATAACCAGTAAAATTCCACATGTGAGGTCTGGGAGGGTAAAGTGTACGCAGACCTTACCACTATCTCGGGGATGCAGAGAGGTTGTTTTCGAAAAACCCTCGGCTCAAGTGTAGCAAATCCAGGTATAAATAAGAGTAAAATAGTGAAGAAAATATGACAACTAAACAGCCACAGAAAAATAATAATCAGCCACAAAATAGTGTGATAATCAAAACACAATAAACAACAACAATGATAGATAATTTACGGCTAAACCTTAAGCTACCATACTACGATGCATGACAACCCTCATACCCGACTAACCTTCTACTCTAATACGCATCCTCAACATCCCTCTATCTAACGTAATGTTCTCTATAACCTGAATATGCGTCATATCCTATCTAACCACATCACCCCAATACTTCTTCGGCCTATCAGATACCCCTCTTTGTACCTATTATATCCAACAATTCGCACCTCCTCACTAGGGTGTCTGAACCTCGCCTCATCACATGTCTAAACCATTTTAATCTCGCTTCCCTCATCTTGTTCAACACAGAGGTCACTCCCACCTTATCTCGAATAACCTCATTTCTGATTCTATCGCACCTAGTATATCCACACTTCCATCTCAACATCCTCATCTCTTCGATATGCATCTTTTGAACATGAAAGTTTTGGACTGGACAACACTTCGTCCCATATAGCAACGTCGATCTAACCACCACTCTATAAAACTTACCTTTAAGTTTCGATGGTATCTTTTTATCACGCAAGACTCCGGAGGCAAGCCTCCACTTCATCCACGCAGCACCAATACGATGAATGACATCATCGTCTATGACCCCACCACCCTGGATAATAAAGCCAAGATATACCTATGAGAAATGATATGTCTACGTAATAATATTCATGAAGAAGTTTTGAATGATTGTTTAGCTAGTTTGTAAGATAGATCATAATATATTTGTTATTTTTAGTAATGATGTTACTGTGGATCGTTTTTAAAATATGAAATCTCGTTGAGTATAGTTATATCAATGGATGATATTTTTTGTGATGATATAATTAATTATCTTTTGCTCGTCAATATATTTGTGATAATGTAATTAATTAGTTTTTACTCATTAAGTTATTATCAATATAAAATTTTAGATCTTAACATAAAAATAATGATGCACCCATCATATTGAAATTCTGAATTCTCCGATTCATATAAATACTCCGTAGTAATAATATAAATACAGTTAAGATTCATATTGTCATCTTAATTTACTTTGCTGTAAAAAAAAACCTCATTTATCCATAATTCCATAGTTCTCATTAGAACTATCCCTCCAAATAAGTACTTATAATAATGTGAACTCGGTCAAAACCTTATCCACATTAAATTTTTAATACTATTTTCCAATTAAAAATATGATTTAGTACTATGGTCCACACGGATTAAGCATGTTCCTTTTTTATTACCACCTGGATCAACCACCACCACAAACTTTTTCATTAAAAAACAAAAATATAAATGACGTGGCAAGATCTTCTTATCCAAATCTCTTGTTTGAGGTTGATGAAGCCATGTGCTATACACGTGTCACTGAACTGGCAATCCACGTATACAATTTCTTTTAAAAAGGAACAAAGAATTTTTCCAGCTTTTTCTCTAAAGAACGGGTGAGAAAGAAGGAGATTGATTGGTTGAGGCTAATGTTTTAAAATGACAGCAAGTGATACAATGACAACTGACAAAAGGTGTTACAGTATAAAATTTTTTTTACTTTCGATATTTATATGAGACCTGATTGAATTCAAATTTTAGTAAGATAATTCAACTTAGAGGCAAAACACTTTGATAAGAAAATAAATATTTAAATATAAAAATTTCAAACAATTATATCTCATAGTATATAAGAAAACAAAATATTCAAATAATTTTTTTTCACAGTATAACATATTAAATATTACCTAAATTATACGAGAGCTATAGTAACTAGTATACAATATAGCTACAACTTGCCCTTGAAATAATGAGATGAGTTAATTTTTTTCGTAGATATACACTTATCGTTAATGCAAATTATGAGTATGAAGAGTAATAATCATAAATTAGTAATTGATAACAAGTACATAAGGTTTCAGTTAAACATTATGAATCTCACAAATAAGATAAAAGAAACACTTGTAAACTTTTTTTTAAAATCTTATCAGTTATGAGAAATTAATTTGAATTCAATTGATAGTTAAAAATGTTAAACAGGAGGGAGAGAGAGAGAGAGAAAATTACTTTTGCTTGCAAAAGAGAGCTTGAATTTTTCCAGAATAAAAATAGCGTGCTTATGAGAGTCTGAATGATTAGTATACTGTCATAGATCTGATTCATTCAGACATGTTTAGATCCATTAAAAGATTTTAAAATATAAAAAAATAAATATACTCACTTAATTATCTAAAATCTGAATCATTCAAATTCGACCTCCGTTAAATATAAATAAATGAAGCCTAAACATGTGTCCAACACGACAAAAATTACATCTCAGAGGCGGTTGCCGACATCACACGGCATTCATGGTACCTAGTCACATCTTCAAACTCAATGTGGACAAAATATTTGTTACTTAGTTAGTTAAATAGTACTTAGCTAACTAGAAATTTATTAGAAAAAGACACCTGAGTATTTATAATTAGGTGTACTTTGGAAATAATTGTTGTACAATATAGTACAGAATTTATAGTTTCATGGACTAGATCAAATTAAATTTACACTAGAAAAATATTATACTAGAAATAAAATACTTTTTAATATAATCAACTTCATACTCGCTGGAATGAGAATGTGAAACTTCTGGTTAATAACAAAGAAATATTTCTCACTCCATACCGTTATTAATGATTATTTGTAATTTGAAGGTAGCGCTTGTCGTTGAGTTTGCAAACTCGATCTTTGTAGTTTTTTTATTGAATGTAAACTTGAAATAATTTTCTATTTCAACTTCAAATAATTTATTTTAAAATTTTAAATAATTATTGTCGAATCGCCTAGTAATCGCAGACAAAACTATTTTTTTTCTTGAGTTTTAATACATTTGAAAATGTTAACTGAATTTCAAAAATCTTTAAAAAATACTATAGTGCTTACTAACTTTATACGTTAATTAACTGAAAGAAAAAGAGAAGGAGAGATTTTTGTAAATACTTGGAGCGGAGTTTGTAAAGTCAAAAAAGCTGACAAACATAAAATATCATAGTTTATTATTTACTGTATTTCAATTACCCCCTTTTTGTTTGTCGTTCTTGTTTTTCTCTTATAAAATTTTGCACTATTTTCTTTGTTAGTTATTATATTTTTTTTTTAAAATTTATTATACTTGAGCCGAGAGTCTTTAATAAGATTTATGTATATTATATCCTTTTCAGTCTTTACTTGTAAAATTTTATTGAATATATTATTATTATTATTATTAGATTTTTTTAAAAAAAAACCTTTTTGAATTGAAAAATAAATATAATTGTTTTGACTAGATATTTTAGTGATATCATCATATATAAGATATGATGATTATTTTTGAAAACTTTTAGAATTGGGAAATAAATACAATAGTTTTTTGTTCATATTCCGCGTGTTAAATATAAAGTGGCTATCCACAATAGTTGAGGTTCGTTTCATAGATATCCAAATCCAATGTACTGTTTTTAAAGTTTGTTCAATAGTTGCCACTTATATAATCGTGAAAAAAGGCAGTTAAAGTCCCTTTTTTTTTCAAGTAGATGGTTGGTACTTATTTTGAGTTCGATTAATTTAAATTCAGATTAAATTTTTGAATTTGAGTGATTGATACAATGCTTACTATTAAAAAAGATACTATTCATTGAGTATGAAACCAAATTTTTTTTTATAAAACAAAGAATGGGTATTTATATACCATCTAAAGACGGAGTTAGGTGGGATCACGGGAGGTTATTTGAACCTTTTTCAGTGAAAAATTATACTGTTATGTATAGTTATAATTATTTTTACGTGTATATAATAAATGTTAAATTTTCTTTTAACTTCTTTATACATTTTACTTTGTCATGTTTTGAATTTTCTTAATAAAAATTTCGGTTACACCCCTTATCGTACATTTCATCACGATCTTTTGGATGAACACCATATCTATATTTTTTGTAATGATATCATTATATAAAGTGAATGATAATCAGTTGAACATTTTAATTTTATCAAAAAAGTGTGTTGAATATATATATATAAAATATCAAATCATAAAAGTCTATTATAATCAGCCGTAAGAAATATCTGAATGGGGTGGCTAGTGCTTTGTAGTGGTTTCCAAGGTTAAAGCTTAATGACATACTACTATATAGTATTTGGATAGGAAATTATCTCTGTGGGCTCCAATAGGAACAAGACTTCCCAAGGTTGTCCTATGTAGGTTTTGCATGTAAAATGGATAAGAGTTTGGTGGAAAAAGTTCCACTTTTATTTTTGCTTTTCTTCTGCCGACTTTGGTATTGTTAATTCTGGAGAATCCTATGAAAAGTTAACTAGTCCTATTTGCTTTTACGAAAGGGGAAAGGACATAAATAAAGCCAACCCAATTGGTCATAAATAACTATTCATGAAATATGTTTTAGAAAAAGTAAAATTATTCCCATTCAATAAGTATTATTATCCTTTCGTCTCATATTTATTGTCAATATCATTTTCAAAATACTTTTTTGTTTACTTTTACTTATTTGTTATATTAAATATATTTTTTTTTATTTATTTATCATTTTTAGTATATCAAGAAAAAACAAATTCATTTTCATGATTTACCTCAAATATTAATTACTGATTTTTTAAATTATTTCTCAAAATTTAAAACTATACATCAATTAATATGGATATTCTGTTAACATACTTATATTAATCACCATTTCTTAAGGACGTGTACAGTCCAAAGTGAATGGATCGAAGGGAGCTTGTCAATTTATAAAATCTTTAATTCAATTTTTTTCTTAAAATTAATTGTTCTTTGAAAGTAAACAATGTTGATTATATTTAAAAAGAGTTAAGGATAAATTAACAAAAAACACTTTTTATTTATAATTTCTTTAAAAAAAAGTATAAAAGAGAATGTGACAATTAATATGAAATTGAGGAAGTACTACAGTTCGACCTTTACATGTATTTTTATCAAATATTAGGTGTAATTATTAATAAATATTCCGCTTAAGAATCACAAGTAGTCTAAACTATTATCTCTTTTCTTCGTAGATTAAAAGTAAAATTAAATAAATTATTCCGCAAGCCACATGACTCAAATCAATTAGGAGAAGAGAAACACTATTTTCTTGAATACATCCTCCAATTTGTTAAATTTTCTTCGTATTTTAACCTTCACTCGTCAAAAGATCTGCATATTAATTCGCCTCATAAAAATATATTTTATAGTAGCCTTATTTGCTTTAAGTAAATGTTAGTATTAGTATAATCTTTAATTATAAAGTCTAAGAGACCGAAATCATGTCATCCTCGTGGTAAAATGTAAATAATATTTCAACAAAAAGTAAAGGGAACAACTAAAAATTTTAAATAGCAAAAAATGATACTAAAATGTTAATTTTTTTCGTAGTAAGGTAGATGACATGACACATGGTATTAATGTAGCTTCAAATAGCTTTCCTTTTTTGGAAAAAAAATCAATATCATTTATGAACTACCAAAAAAAGGGTGCTAGATTTGGATAAAGGCAATATTTGATATCGCATAAAATCTACTAAAATGTAGATCTTTTATACCATATCTATGAGGAACAAAAGAATAAAATAGAATTTTCCACCAATTGGCAGACTTTCTCTTATGAATCTGCCTCATCATGTTTAGTGGAATATTATATGACCGATAAATACATATCTGCATTCGATAAATATATCAAATCAAGCAAGTTAATCATAGTAAATGTGATGTTAAGTGAAAATACATATATTTAATTATAATTAAAAGATAAATGAACGTATTAATGTACTTGTATAGTATTCATTAGTTTAATATATATATATATATAATAGACTATAATTTAGTTAATATAAAAAGCGAAGACTGTATGCATGGATTTGAAAGAAAAGGCTTAGACAGTAATCAATGCTTCATTTGTAAATGGTACCCAGATAAGAATAGAAGAGTCAAATGTAAACTTTGTTATATAGAAGGATGTATTCCTTGCATAGAAAAAACCATAGGAAGTAGGTTAATGCAACCTAAGACAAGTAATGAACTACATAAAGAAACTGTTAGCAGAAACGTGAAATAAAGAACAAGAGAAAAAACACAAGATTTAACGTAGTTCGGATCCGAATGATCCTACGTCCCCCAGAGAACAACCGCCTTTATATATTAACAAAGAAAGGGGAGAGATCTCAAATACACCTAAGAGAATTGCTTCTCAACTCTCTACTCTTACAATGTATTTTGCTATGAATTCTAGGATGGTTTCAACAATGAAGAATGGTCATCCTTTTATAGATGGCCAAACTTGAGCTCCAAGCACAAAATAAGAAAAGGAAAAATAAATAGAAAAATTGTCCTCCACAAATTTTTCTTGGCCTCCAAGTTCATTCCCTAGCCAAGTAAATTGGCACATGGAATTTTCTTCCACATGGGTTTGACCCCACAAAGAAACCAAAACCAACTCTTTCAATCTCCACCTTGGTTTGCGTTTCGAGCATGCGTATGAACAACTTCGGCCAAAACTTCTAAGCTTACTGGGCAACCCCGTTATAAGAAACAAGAAGAATCAAACCTTTGTTGAACATACTAGCTCCACCTAGCAGTTGTTCTCCCACAGTTGCATCAGTTGATGCATACCCCCGCCAAGTCCTTGTAGTGTGCAAACTTGACGAGCGGAACTATCTTGGTCAGCATGTCTGCAGCGTTATCATCTGTGATAACCTTCACGACCTTGATAGTTCCCTCTTCAATTACATCTCGAATGAAATGGAATCTGACATCAATGTGTTTGGTGCGCTCATGAAATCTTTGATTTTTAATCAAATGAATAGCACTTTGACTATCACATCTTAGAGTTGATTCCATCTGAACCAAACTTAATTCTGCCACCAAACCTTTCAACCAGATAACTTCTTTTACTGCTTCTATTGCTGCCATATATTCTGCCTCTGTTGTAGACAGAGCGACAATCGACTGTAAAGTCGATTTTCAACTAACGGGACTGCCAACGAGAGTAAAGATGTATCCAGTTGTGGACCTCCTTCTATCAAGATCCCCAGCATAGTCAGAATCGACATAACCGAGAAGTGAAATACTTTCACCTTGATGAAAGGTTAGGCCAACATTAGAAGCTCCTTTGAGATATCTTAATATCTACTTGACAGCTTCCCAATGCCTCTTTCCTGGGTTGGCCATGTACCTGCTTACCACACTTACAGATTGAGCAATATCTGGACGTGTGCATACCATAGCATACATAATGCTACCAACTGCGCTATCATAAGGAACCTTTGACATATGCTCCACCTCATCCTCAGACTGAGGTATTTGTAACTCTGAAAGTTTAAAATGAGGAGCTAACGGTGTACTTACAGGCTTGCTCATATGCATATTGAATCTCTCAAAAACCTTTTCGATGTACCTCTTTTGAGAAAGATGTACAACACCGTCTTCTCTTGAAATCTCCATTCCAAGGATTTTCTTTGCAGCCCTAAATCCTTCATGTCAAATTCCTTGCTCAACAGTTTCTTCAAAGTATTTATCTCTGTGATGTTGTTAGCAGCAATAAGCATATCATCAACATACAACAGTAAATAAATCATAGAGCTACCAGACATCTTCTTGTGATACACACAGATATCAAATGCACTCATTGAGAATCCATATGTAGTCATGAATGCATCAAACCTCTTGCACCACTGTCTAGGGGATTGCTTCAAACCATACAAAGACTTCTTCAGTTGGCATACATGATCTTCTTTTCCCTCAGCTAGAAAACCTTCAGGCTGATCCATATAGATTGTCTCTTCTAGATCACCATGCAAGAAAGCAGTTTTGACATCAAGTTGCTGAAGCTCCAATTCAAATTGTGCAACCAATGCTAGTAGTACGCGAATTAAGCTATGTTTCACGACCGGAGAGAAAGTCTCATTGTAATCAATTCCCTTCTTTTGACTGAAACCCTTTGCAACCAATCTCGCCTTGAACCTAGCATCTTCTACTTCTGAAATTCCCTCTTTCTTTCTGTAGACCCACTTACATCCAACTGTCCTCTTCCCCTTTGGCCTTTCAACTAAGACCCATGTCTGATTCTTGTAAAGAGATTCCATCTCTTCTATCATGGCTAACCGTCATTGTGAAGCATCCTTGCAAGAAGTTGCTTCAATATACGAGGAGGGCTCAAGATCCTTAATCTCTTCTTCTGCAGCTACGAACGCATATGCAATCAGATTTGCTTGCTCTATAAGGCGTTCCGGCTTCTGTATCTGCCTTTTGTCCCTTCCCTTCGCAATTGTGTATGGTTCATTGACAGCAAGTTCTTCAAGATCTACATCTTTTGACTCATCAACTTGAATCTCTTGATCCTTCTCCTTGGTAAGCTCCACCTGCTCATTGTTCTCGTTTCCTAATAATTCCCCAGAAACTTTACGAGGATCAAGTATAGAGGATTCATCAAAGGTAATATCTCTACTAACTACAAATTTGAGTAAAGACAAACACCAAAGTTTGTACCCTTTTACTCCATCCACATACCCTACGAATATGGCCTTCCTAGCCCTTGGTTCAAGCTTTCCTTCATTAACATGATAATAAGCTGGACACCCAAATACTCGCAAGTATGAATAGTTAGAGGGTTCACCTGACCTGTAACGACCCTCCAAGTCGTTTTATGAAATTTTATTATTTTAACCCTCCTCTTAGTTTTCTTGACATGATTTATGACTTTTGGGGATGGATAGTACAGACCTCGAGGTATTCGACAGTGGTTTAAGTCATTAGTTGGGTTCTTGAATTTTAATAAAGTTAAGCCCGGTCATGGTCAACCTTTGATCGAGACCACCTCGGATTAGTGTTGTAATGTTTCCAATAGGTCCGAGACGTAAATTTTAGTCAATGTACATATTTGGTTTGTTTCCTTGGGATTCCAAACGAATTTTAATTATTTGTTAGGAGTTTCGGGTATTTTAAATAATTAGTTAAATAATGATTTAATAGGTTAAAACCTCAATTTATTTACTTAGGTGGCCAATACAAGAATAAACTTAAGTGGAAGGGTTTGACAATAATAATAAAAACAACAATAGAAACCAGAAAGTAGGAAGAGGGGGGCACGAAGTTGCAGTTTCTGTGTCTCATCGTAGCTTGAAGAAGAGATCTCTCGGGTTAGCTTCAGGTTAGTTCACAATTTTGTTTCTGTGGAGTTATTCCTATTGTTATGATAGCATGTCTATAAGGAAAGAGGGAGGTGTAACGGCTTGACGGAGGCGAGGGAATTGGCTAATTTGTGTTTTAAATTAGGCCTGGTAGATAAATAATCTTAAGTGTAATGATGAAAAGAAGTTATATTATGCCATTAAATAGTAGTAACGATGCATGGATGAGTGGGAGTTAGGCAAAACCCATTAACAAGGGTGACTTATTCTTTTCAGTACGTTAGGTTTTCTTGTTAAATTATTTTGTTAACAATGTCACATGCATGTTAATATTAGAAAATAATTCCAATCATTAAGCAGTAATGACGACATGTGGGAATTAGTGGTAGAATAGGTTAGGTTTAATGAATTCCATGTTTTTGAAGACTTCATTCACTGTTGTTCGTATTTTGTTTTAGATTCCAAGATTTATAGAATTGAGGGCTAGGTCCAGAGTTCTTAGAGTAAAATTTATTAATTTGGAGATCGAATGATGACTTGTTTTAGTTGAAATTTTACGTACTAGTTCATACTCTTATAGGTATTAAATATTTGAACAGATTTTGATCATTCGAAAGCTTTACCTAAGGGCAAGTTCGTTAATTGACTCTTGGCTTTGGTTTGAGGCAAGTTGAGACTTTCTTAGACTCTTTTTCGAAGTGCTTATGTGTTAGTTATGTGTAATGGGGAGTAATGGGAATGGGGGTCCCGTATAGATGAAGTGACGAGCATCTATGCGGGTACCGATGTTATTTGAGGGATTAAAATCAGTTAATTGTTTGTTTGAACAATTTTCCATATTTGCTAGCATGATTGAGTAGATTTGCTATTGTAAATAAATTGTTGAAAATGTTAGCTAATGAAAATACTCCCATTGGATAAGTTGAGTTGATTTTGGAATTGATATCTATCTGGCATAAGACATGAAATGCTTTGCTTAATTTGTATTGTTGATTTGGGATCGGAGTCGCACGCCTGCACATCATGCATTGCATTCCATATGGGATCGGAGTGCACGCCTGCACAATATATTTATTGGGATCGGAGTGCACGCCTGCACAGTACATGGACCTTGTGAGTCCCCCATGGGTCCTGACTTTGAAGCCATTGCTCGGTAGGTGTGTACACAGCATATGCATTGCATTGCATTCATCCTTTTCCTGTTCAGATTGATTAAGGTGTAATTGTTGATTTTGTATTAGTTAATGAGTACTTGAATATCCGTTACTTGATTTCACTGTATTAAGAAATGCTTGGGTTGAGTTATGATATCCTTATGACTGCTAGACTTGATTATTATGTTGGACTAGGGTGGCTTTGCGAGTGCAGGTTGTATGGTTGTTTTAGAGGTTTGACGTGGTGTCACTCGTCACCACTTTGAATTAGGGTCGGTCGACGATGCTTGCTGAGTACACGTGGTTCCGTACTCACCCTTGCTTTTTCTGCACCTTCCGTGCAGGTACCGATCCAACGGCCTCTGGGCATTGATTCCTGTGGTTCTTCTGTGTTAGTATCTTTGGAGATTCGAGGTAGCTGCTATTGATTTCAGAGACTACTGAAATCTCATCCACTCTTATCTTTATGCATTTTTCCGCATTTTAAGATACTTAGACTTTTCTTTGATTTCTGTATTTAGAGGCTTGTATTAGTGACTACCAGATCTGGGATTATCTATATTTCGACTACACTACTCTATTAATCCGTTTTGGGAGATTATTTGGGTTTTGTTTTGCTCTTATTTCTTCCGCTTCTATACATTCGGGATATTTTATTTGGGATTGGGTTCTTGGCTTACCTATCACGGAGGGTTGGATAGGTGCCATCACGGTCCAAATTTTGGGTCGTGACAGATGGTATCAGAGCCCCAGGTTCATTGGTCTCACAAATACAAGCCAAGTCTAGTAGGGTCTTGCGGATCGGTGCGGAGACGTCCGTTACCTATCTTCGAGAGGCTATGGGACTTTAGGAAATATTCATTTCTTCTTTCTTATCGTGCAATATTGATCCTTTAATTTGAAATACTGAGATTCTTGTCTTATTCTCTCACAGATGGTTAGGACTCGTGCATCTCAGGACGATGGTCAGGAGCCCGTAACAGCCCCTGAGCCTGCTGCCCATGCTGGGACACGCGGACGTGGTAGGGGCAGAGGTCATAGTAGAGAGAGAGCTCGGAGAGCCACTCAGATTCCTCATAGGGTAGGGTCTCTCGAGGCTGAGTTTGAGGCAGGTAATGATGATATTCAGGTTCCAGTGGATAGTGTGGCCCCAGGTCAGGCACCACCGGGATTTGTTGCTACACCGGTTCTTCAGGATACCTTGATTCGGGTTCTGGGAGTTTTGGAGAGTATTGCTCAGGGAGGCGGATCATTAGGTACTCCACAGGGTTCACACGCTAGGGTGGGGGCCCAGACCCCAGATCAGCAGCCCATTCCTATTTATCAGGGTCCAGTGGTTCATCCAGCACCGAGGTATGATGGTATGCCTCTACCTGGGGTAGGAGCTACCGGTGGGGTTAGGGCAGTTATGTCTGATGATGAGCAGCGTCGATTTGAGAAGTTTAGGAAGATGGACCCACCGCAGTTTCAGGGTGATCAGCGTGAGGACGCCTATGAATTTCTGGTCAGTTATCATGAGAGACTTCAGAGTGTGGGATTGGTTGACTCCCACGGAGTTGATTATACTGCCTTGCAGATGCGTGGTCCAGCCATGCAGTGGTGGCGCTCCTATATTGATTCCAGGCCAGCAGGTTCTCCACCGATGACTTGGGCTATGTTTGCACAAGCTTTTCTTGACAGATTCGTCCCTCGTAGCTTGAGGGAGGAGCGTAGACGCCAGTTTGAGCATTTGACACAGGAGGGTATTTCTGTGGCTGAGTATGAGATTCGATTTTATGCCTTATCCCGTTATGCTATGGTGATTTTGCCAGACGAGGCTGAGATGATTAGGAGGTTTATGAGAGGTTTGACCCTCAAGATTAAAGAGGCCGTGTTCGCTGTAGCCCAGTCTGGGGCTTCTCTTCAGAGGGTAGTTGAGTCAGCAAAGGAGTTTGAGTTGATGTACCGTGAGGAGTATGGGGATCTGAGGGACAAGAGGTTCCGCACTTCTGGTCGATTCAGTAGTACCTCATCTGGAGGTAAGGGTTCGTTCAGACGAGATTTTCGCCCTCAGCAGGGTAGACCAGTCCAGGCAGCGATGCAGGCTTCAGATAATGGACATTCAGGTAGGGGTTCTTATGGTTTGGGACAAGCTTCATATGGTTCATCTCAGCGGTTTTCTGGTCGTGGTGGTCATACTGGGTATTCAGGTCACTCTCATCAGTTGATGGCTCCCAAGTCCTGTTATGAGTGTGGTAGTCCAGATCATCTTCGGAGGGATTGTCCAGTGTATAGACAGAGGGGTCCACAACACGGTCATCAGGCCCTTGCTAGAGGAACAGCTCCTCCGGCTAGGGGTCGGGGCAGATCTCAGGGAGGTAGAGGTGCACCACCAGCTAGTAGGGGAGATGGTAGAGGAGCGACCCAGGTGATAGATGATAGAGCTCATTGTTATGCTTTCCCAGGAAAGCCCGAGGCAGAGTCTTCTGATGCAGTCATTACAGGTATCGTCTCGGTTTGCCACCAACCTGCTTCAGTGTTATTTGATCCTGGTTCTACCTTTTCCTATGTGTCTGCATACTTTGCTTCCAGCCTTGATATGATATGTGAGTCTATAGCTGTTCCTATTCGTGTTTCTACCCCAGTAGGTGATTCCTTAGTGGTGGATCGGGTGTACCGATCCTGTGTTATTTCTATTTTGGGGTGTGATACCTGGGTAGATTTAATTATCCTTGATATGGTCGATTTTGATGTGATTTTGGGCATGGATTGGCTTTCTACCTATCATGCTATCTTAGATTGTCATGCTAAAACAGTTACTTTGGCTATGCCTGATCGTCCGAGGTTGGAGTGGAAAGGTGTTCAGAGTTCGTATCCTAAGAAGGTGATTTCGTTTATTCAGGCCCAGCGGTTAGTTGAGAAAGGGTGTCCATCATATTTGGCTTATGTTCGTGATACTAGTACCGAGACACCTTCTTTGGAGTCAGTGAGGGTAGTTAAAGAGTTCATGGATGTATTTCCTACCGATCTTCCGGGTGTTCCTCGTGATAGAGACATCGATTTTGGTATTGATTTGGAACCGGGCACTAAACCCATTTTGATTCTTCCTTATAGAATGGCACCGGCGGAGTTAAAGGAATTGAAAGACCAGCTTCAGGATTTGTTAAGTAAGGGGTTTATTCGACCTAGTGTATCACCTTGGGGTGCTCCGGTGTTGTTTGTGAAGAAGAAAAACGGGTCTATGAGGATGTGCATTGATTATCGACAGTTGAACAAGGTGACAATCAAGAATAAGTATCCTCTACCACGTATTGATGACCTTTTTGACCAGCTTCAGGGTGCTTCAGTGTTCTCAAAGATTGACTTGAGGTCAGGGTATCATCAGTTGAAGATTCGGGCTTCAGACATTCCTAAGACAGCTTTTCGGACTAGATATGGTCACTATGAGTTCTTGGTTATGTCCTTTGGGTTGACTAATGCCCCTGCAGCGTTCATGGAGTTAATGAATAATGTGTTTCGACCTTATCTGGATTCATTTGTTATTGTGTTCATCGATGACATTTTGGTGTATTCTAGGAGCGAGGAGGATCATGTGAAACATTTGAGGATCGTACTCCAGAGGTTGAGGGATGAGAAGTTATATGCCAAGTTTTCAAAGTGCGAATTTTGGCTTAGTTCTGTGGCATTCTTGGGACATGTGGTGTCCAAGGATGGTATTATGGTCGATCCGGCCAAAGTTGAGGCAGTTCGAAATTGGTCACGTCCTACTTCACCTTCAGATATTCGGAGTTTTCTTGGGTTGGCAGGCTATTACAGGCGATTTGTGCAGGGTTTCTCTTCCATTGCAGCTCCTATGACTCGATTGACTCAAAAGAATGTGGTTTTTCAGTGGTCTGATAAGTGTGAGGAGAGCTTTCAAAAGCTCAAGACTCTGTTGACTTCAGCTCCTATCTTGACTCTTCCTGTGGAAGGTGAGGGCTTTATTGTATTTTATGATGCTTCCGGTATTAGCTTGGGTGGTGTGTTGATGCAGAAAAATAAGGTGATAGCGTATGCTTCGAGGCAGTTAAAACCACATGAGAGGAATTACCCTACCCATGATTTGGAGTTAGCAGCGGTTGTATTCGTACTGAAGTTGTGGCGGCACTATTTGTATGGGGTTCATTGTGAGGTGTACACCGATCATCGCAGCCTTCAATATATCTTCAAGCAAAAGGAGTTGAATTTGAGACAGCGTAGGTGGTTGGAGTTGTTGAAAGATTACGATATGACTATCCTATATCATCCGGGCAAGGCCAATGTAGTGGCGGATGCCTTGAGTAGGAAGGCGGTTAGTATGGGTAGTCTTGCATTATTGAGTGTAGAGGAGCGACCATTAGCCAGGGAGGTCCAGCGGTTGGCTAACAGTTTTGTGCGTCTGGATATCTCCGAGTCTGGTAGAGTTCTTGCAAGTGTAGAGGCGAGGTCCTTGTTGATAGAGCAAATTCGAGATCGTCAATTTGAGGATGAAAAGTTGTGTATTATCAGAGATAAGGTGATGCGAGGTGAGGCTAAAGAGGCGATTTTGGATCAGGAGGGTGTTTTGAGGATAAAAGGGCGGATATGTGTTCCTAGAGTGGGTGATTTGCCTAGATCTATTATGGAGGAGGCCCATTCTTCGCGGTATTCCATCCATCCGGGCGCAGCAAAGATGTATCATGACCTAAAACAACACTATTGGTGGTGTGGGATGAAGAAGGATATTATAGAGTTTGTAGCTAAGTGTCTGAATTGCCAGCAGGTGAAATATGAGCACCGGAGACCAGGTGGTTTGCTTCAGAGGGATCACTATGGATTTCGTAGTTGGGTTGCCTCAGACCTTAGGAAAATTTGATTCTGTTTGGGTGATTGTGGACAGATTGACCAAATCAGCCCATTTTGTGCCTGTGAAGATGAACTACAATGCAGAGAAATTAGCCAAGATCTACATTCGTGAGATAGTTCGACTACATGGCGTGCCCATTTCCATCATTTCAGATAGAGGTACTCAGTTCACTTCAAACTTTTGGAGTACTTTACAGCGGGAGTTGGGTACTCAATTGGATATGAGTACAGCATTTCATCCACAGACCGATGGCCAGTCGGAGCGAACTATTCAGGTATTGGAGGACATGTTACGAGCTTGTGTGATGGATTTCGGGGGTCACTGGGATCAGTTTTTACCCTTGGTAGAGTTCTCCTATAATAATAGCTACCATTCCAGTATTCAAATGGCTCCATTCGAGGCATTGTATGGAAGAAGGTGTAGGTCCCCAGTTGGGTGGTTCGACTCTTTTGAGGTTAGACCTTGGGGTACCGACTTACTGAGAGACTCGATGGACCGAGTGAGATTGATCCAGGATCGGCTCTTGGCTGCTCAGAGTAGACAAAAGAGTTATGCTGACAGGAAGGTCCGTGACTTGGAGTTCATGCAGGGTGAGCGGGTCTTGTTAAAGGTATCACCCATGAAGGGTGTGATGAGGTTTGGGAAGAAAGGAAAGCTCAGTCCAAGGTTCATTGGCCCTTTTGAGATTCTCCAGCGCATTGGGCCAGTGGCTTATGAGTTGGCTTTGCCACCGGGTCTTTCAGCCGTGCATCCAGTTTTCCATGTTTCTATGTTAAAAAGGTACCATCCAGATGATTCACATGTGATTCAGTGGGACTCAGTGCAGTTGGACCGAAATTTAGCATTTGAGGAGGAGCCTATAGCTATTTTGGATAGGCAGGTTAGGAAGTTAAGATCCAAGGAGATAGTTTCTGTGAAGGTGCAGTGGAGGCATCATCCTATAGCGGAATCCACTTGGGAGGTCGAATCCGACATGCGGAGCAGATATCCTCATCTTTTTGATAGTCCAGGTACATCTTTCTCTTTTCGTTCGAGGACGAACGTTTGTTTTAGTGGTGGATGATGTAACGACCCTCCAAGTCGTTTTATGAAATTTTATTATTTTAACCCTCCTCTTAGTTTTCTTGACATGATTTATGACTTTTGGGGATGGATAGTACAGACCTCGAGGTATTCGACAGTGGTTTAAGTCATTAGTTGGGTTCTTGAATTTTAATAAAGTTAAGCCCGGTCATGGTCAACCTTTGATCGAGACCACCTCGGATTAGTGTTGTAATGTTTCCAATAGGTCCGAGACGTAAATTTTAGTCAATGTACATATTTGGTTTGTTTCCTTGGGATTCCAAACGAATTTTAATTATTTGTTAGGAGTTTCGGGTATTTTAAATAATTAGTTAAATAATGATTTAATAGGTTAAAACCTCAATTTATTTACTTAGGTGGCCAATACAAGAATAAACTTAAGTGGAAGGGTTTGACAATAATAATAAAAACAACAATAGAAACCAGAAAGTAGGAAGAGGGGGGCACGAAGTTGCAGTTTCTGTGTCTCATCGTAGCTTGAAGAAGAGATCTCTCGGGTTAGCTTCAGGTTAGTTCACAATTTTGTTTCTGTGGAGTTATTCCTATTGTTATGATAGCATGTCTATAAGGAAAGAGGGAGGTGTAACGGCTTGACGGAGGCGAGGGAATTGGCTAATTTGTGTTTTAAATTAGGCCTGGTAGATAAATAATCTTAAGTGTAATGATGAAAAGAAGTTATATTATGCCATTAAATAGTAGTAACGATGCATGGATGAGTGGGAGTTAGGCAAAACCCATTAACAAGGGTGACTTATTCTTTTCAGTACGTTAGGTTTTCTTGTTAAATTATTTTGTTAACAATGTCACATGCATGTTAATATTAGAAAATAATTCCAATCATTAAGCAGTAATGACGACATGTGGGAATTAGTGGTAGAATAGGTTAGGTTTAATGAATTCCATGTTTTTGAAGACTTCATTCACTGTTGTTCGTATTTTGTTTTAGATTCCAAGATTTATAGAATTGAGGGCTAGGTCCAGAGTTCTTAGAGTAAAATTTATTAATTTGGAGATCGAATGATGACTTGTTTTAGTTGAAATTTTACGTACTAGTTCATACTCTTATAGGTATTAAATATTTGAACAGATTTTGATCATTCGGAAGCTTTACCTAAGGGCAAGTTCGTTAATTGACTCTTGGCTTTGGTTTGAGGCAAGTTGAGACTTTCTTAGACTCTTTTTCGAAGTGCTTATGTGTTAGTTATGTGTAATGGGGAGTAATGGGAATGGGGGTCCCGTATAGATGAAGTGACGAGCATCTATGCGGGTACCGATGTTATTTGAGGGATTAAAATCAGTTAATTGTTTGTTTGAACAATTTTCCATATTTGCTAGCATGATTGAGTAGATTTGCTATTGTAAATAAATTGTTGAAAATGTTAGCTAATGAAAATACTCCCATTGGATAAGTTGAGTTGATTTTGGAATTGATATCTATCTGGCATAAGACATGAAATGCTTTGCTTAATTTGTATTGTTGATTTGGGATCGGAGTCGCACGCCTGCACATCATGCATTGCATTCCATATGGGATCGGAGTGCACGCCTGCACAATATATTTATTGGGATCGGAGTGCACGCCTGCACAGTACATGGACCTTGTGAGTCCCCCATGGGTCCTGACTTTGAAGCCATTGCTCGGTAGGTGTGTACACAGCATATGCATTGCATTGCATTCATCCTTTTCCTGTTCAGATTGATTAAGGTGTAATTGTTGATTTTGTATTAGTTAATGAGTACTTGAATATCCGTTACTTGATTTCACTGTATTAAGAAATGCTTGGGTTGAGTTATGATATCCTTATGACTGCTAGACTTGATTATTATGTTGGACTAGGGTGGCTTTGCGAGTGCAGGTTGTATGGTTGTTTTAGAGGTTTGACGTGGTGTCACTCGTCACCACTTTGAATTAGGGTCGGTCGACGATGCTTGCTGAGTACACGTGGTTCCGTACTCACCCTTGCTTTTTCTGCACCTTCCGTGCAGGTACCGATCCAACGGCCTCTGGGCATTGATTCCTGTGGTTCTTCTGTGTTAGTATCTTTGGAGATTCGAGGTAGCTGCTATTGATTTCAGAGACTACTGAAATCTCATCCACTCTTATCTTTATGCATTTTTCCGCATTTTAAGATACTTAGACTTTTCTTTGATTTCTGTATTTAGAGGCTTGTATTAGTGACTACCAGATCTGGGATTATCTATATTTCGACTACACTACTCTATTAATCCGTTTTGGGAGATTATTTGGGTTTTGTTTTGCTCTTATTTCTTCCGCTTCTATACATTCGGGATATTTTATTTGGGATTGGGTTCTTGGCTTACCTATCACGGAGGGTTGGATAGGTGCCATCACGGTCCAAATTTTGGGTCGTGACATGACCATATCTCATTCGGAGTCTTAAAGTCAATCGCTGATGCTGGGGATCGATTGACAATATGAGAAGCAGTGTGAACTGCTTCAGCCCAAAACACTTTGGACATTTTGGCTTGTAGGAGCATACAACGAGCCTTTTCAAGAAGACTTCTATTCATCCTCTCGGCAACTCTATTCTGCTGTGGGGTGTGCCTGACCGTCTTATGTCTTGAGATCCTATGAACCTTGCAGAAATCATTAAACTCTTCACTGCAAAACTCCAAGCCATTATCTGTGCGAAGATACTTGATTTTTCGCTCCATTTGATTCTCAACCAATATCTTCCATTCCTTAAATGCTTCAAAAGCATCACTTTTTGCCTTCAAGAAACGCACCCAAATCTTTCGTAAAAAATCATCAATAAATGTGAGAAGATACCTCTTTCCACCCTTCGATGGAACTTTAGAGGGACCCCATAAAGCTGAATGGATGTAGTCTAGCACCCCTCCCGTCTTGTGCTTGCCAGTGCTGAAGCTGACCTTCTTCTGCTTTCCTAGGACGCAGTACTCACAAAATTCAAGTATGTTGATCTTCTCACCATTCAAAAGGTTTCGGTTTCTCAACATCTCCAATCCTCTTGCGCTCATATGACCCAGTCTCATGTGCCATAATCTTGCCTTGTCATCATTTGATAACTTCACGGTAGATGCATTAACAAAGCCAACAATGGTGCTTCCTATCAGTGTATAAAGACCATCCTCCAGCTTGGCCTTCAGCATGACTAAAGAACCTTTAGTCACCTTCATAGTTCCTCCTTCGCTCATGTACTTGTAGCCTTGTTTATCCAGAGTACCCAGGGAGATCAAATTTTTCTTCAGATCAGGAACATGACGAACTTCTGTAATAGTCCTCATAATTCCATCATGGCAGCGAACCCGAACTGAGCCAATGCCAACTATTTTACAACTTGCATTATTTCCCATTACTACGGTTCCTCTACTTTTCTCATAGTTGTTGAACCAATCTCGTCGAAATGTCATATGTAGAGTACAACCAGAGTCTAGCACCCATTTGTCGCCATAGACTCCACTGTTGCATGATGTTGTAAGTACATATTCATTATCAGAATCATGCGCCTGTTCAACAATGGATGCACTCGCCTTTTCTTTGGATTTTGACGTCGGGCAATCTCGTTCAAAGTGCCCCTTCTTGTGACAGCCCCAACATTCCGCATTCTTCTTATTCACATGAGACTTCGATCTGTGCTTTGATTTGCTCCTTCCCTGTTGGCTAGTATGGCCTCTCACAAAGAATCCACTAGCTTCATCATCTTTGTCTCCTTCAAAATACCGCCGTACATCACAACAGTTAAGTGCTTGCCTCACTTGCTCAAGAGTGATAGGCTCCTTTCTATACATCATTGAATTCTCAATATCACGATATTTTGAAGTTAATGAAAATAGCAAAGCACATGCTAGCGTCTCTTCATTCTTTTTAATTCCGGCAGTCTGTAAGTCTATGACAAGTTTATTGAACGTATCTAGATGGTCTTGCAACAAAGTACCCGACTCCATCTTAAATGTGTGAAGACGCCGTTGTAACAACATCCTTGTTGTCACCGACCGGTCCTGGTAAAGCCCTTGCAACTTGTCCCATAACTGTTTGGCCGTCTCGTCGGTACCTGTACTCACTTCACAGAGCACGTTAGGTGCAAGGGACAGTTGGATGACACTCAATGCATCGCCTTCAATCTTCTCCTTGTCGGAATCCGATGTACCATCAGGGTACTTTTCGTCAATAGCATGGATTGAACCTTCCCTCCGCAGTAACGCCATTATCTGGATCTTTCAGATATTAAAGTTGTTGCGCCCACTAAATCTATCAATTTCAAATTTCATAGAACTCATCGTTACTTGTTCTTCCTCTTCTACTACAGATAGTATTTGGAAATACAGAAAACCAAAGTAATTTCTTTCTGATGTGGAAGTTCAGACTGTGCTGCAACCACAGAGCATACTCAGACAGAACCTTGGCTCTGATACCAATTGTTAGCGGAAACGTGAAATAAAGAACAAGAGAAAGAACACAAGATTTAACGTGGTTCGGATCCGAATGATCCTACGTCCACCAGAGAACAACCGTCTTTATATATTAACAAAGAAAGGGGAGAGATCCCAAATACACCTAAGAGAATTGCTTCTCAACTCTCTACTCTTACAATGTATTTTTCTATGAATTCTAGGATGGTTTCAACAATGAAGAATGGTCATCCTTTTATAGATGGCCAAACTTGGGCTCCAAGCACAAAATAAGAAAAGAAAAAATAAATAAAAAAATTATCCTCCACAAATTTTGCATGGCCTCCAAGTTCATTCCCTAGCCAAGTAAATTGGCATATGGAATTTTCTTCCACATGGGTTTGACCCCACAAAGAAACCAAAACCAACTCTTTCAGAAACAATTAAAGAAGTAGCAAGTTCTTCAACTAATTATATTATATCACACACAGAAGAGGATAAAATAATTGAATTAACAACAAGAATAAATAGCCTAGAAGAAAGAATAAAAAGATTAGAAAAAGGTAAATATGTCATGGAAGAAGACTCAGAATTAATGAATGAAGCCTTTGATGGTTTAGTATGTAATGAAGATAAGAAACTAAGTACAGTCAAAATATTAACTAAAATAAAAATACAAGATTATGAAATAGAAACACTAGGATTAGTAGACTCAGGATGTACACAGTGTAAAATAAACCAAAAACTATTTTCAAAACATCTTATAAATAATTTTAGAAAACCTCATATATCCATGCAAATGGATGGAACTCATAATACTAATAGACATTTTGTAAAAAATGCAGTAATTGGTTTTAGTAATACATGTTCTAATTATAAAACAGTATATAAGTTAGGAGTAATGTTGACCAGAGAATTAAATATAAAGGCAGACTTTGTAATAGGCTTGGATTCCATGATAAAAAATAATGGAGAATGTTTTATAACTAGAGACGGAGTCATTTTTACAAAGAATCTTACAATAACATCAGCATTTTTTGGGAAAAATGTACAAAGAAATACAAAAGTAACCAAAGACTCTAAATATCTTAAAGAATCCTCAAAGCACTTATGTGACAAAGGCACAGACTGTACCTGTGAGACAGGAACATTACTATTAGAAGAATTAGACTAAGATGAAGAAGTTAATGAAATAGAATTATTAAATCAAATCATAGACAAGAATTATGATTTAATGGAAATAAACATAGACAATTACAATTTTAAGAAAGGAATGCAACAAATAGGAATAATAAAAAACCAAGAAGACTTGCAAAAGATAATTCAGAAATTAGATGACATAGACATTATAGGTGAAAAACTTTTAGAACACTGAAAGAATAATAAAATAGAATGCAAACTAGAAATCATAAATCCAGAATATACGGTATGAACAACCGCAATACAAGCTACTAATGAAGATTTAAAAGACTTTGAAGTACAAATTAAAGAATTACTTGACCTAGGAGTAATTAGAAGATCTAAATCAAGACATAGGTCAGCAGCTTTTATGGTTAGAAATCATAGCGAGATAGTTAGATGAAAAGCTAGAATGGTAATAAATTATAAAAGACATAATGACAATACAGTAATGGATGCTTATAAACTACCAGACAAAACAGAGTTAATTAATAGAATTCAAGGAAGAACAATGTTTAGTAAATTCGACTGTAAGTCAGGATATTGACAAATAAAAATGCACCAAGACAGTATAGAGTGGACACCATTTACTTGTCCCGAAGGACATTTCGAATGGTTAGTAATGTCATTTGGATTAAAAATTGCTCTACCAATTTTTCAAAGAAAGATGGATAATATATTTGGTAAATATAAGAATTTTGTACTAGTATATGTAGATGACATCTTAGTTTTTAGCTATAACATGAAAGAACATTTAGGACATCTCCAAACAGTTTTTAAATTATTTGTAGACAATGGAATAATTATAAGTAAGAAAAAGATGAAATTATGTAAACAATACATTAATTTTCTAGGCATCACTATAGGAGAAGAAAAAATAAAATTACAATCCCATATAGCAAAAAAGACTCTAGAAATGCCAGACAAGTTAGAAAAAACAAAAGACCTACAAAATTTTTTAGGAATATTAAATTATGCTAGACAATTTATTAAGAATTTAGGAAAGGTAGCAGGACCTTTATATGCTAAAACTGGCTCTAAAGGACAAAAGACATTCAATACGGAAGATATAAAATTAGTTCAAAGACTAAAAGAAATGGTTAAGGACATACCAGACTTAGCCCTACCTTTAGAAACAGACTATTTCATAATAGAGATAGACGGTAGTTTTGAAGGATGGGAGTCATCCTTAAAGCTAGAACCAATAAATATAGCAATAAAAAAGATGAAAGAATATGTGCTTAGCAGAGTGGAAAATATAAAGAACAAGGCAATATGAGTAGTATAGATGCAGAAATACTAACAGTCATATATGGTCTTAATAGTTTTACAATATATATTTTAAATAAGCCAGAAGTGTTAGTAAGAACTGACTGTGAAGCCATAGTCAAATTTCATGAGAAAATTAGCGAGAAAAATAGTAGTAAGAGACGATGGTTAAATTTTATTGACGCTACTTCAATATATATTATTAAATTCGAACATATTAAACGTAAAGAAAATACCTTAGCTGATAAACTTAAATATTATATGCGAAGAAACGATAATTATCATAACTATATAAATCATTACAATAATCAAATACACAATACTCATATTGAAGAAAGACGACTAAGAAAGGTACGAGACCAACTAATTCAACATTTACAAGACTTTGATAACGCAACCAATAAGAACTATAGCAATATATCAGTTAAAAAACATCGTCGAAGGTGTGGACACCAACTTAGAATAAAATCAAAATTACTTAATATAAATAGAGATATTAGAAGTGCAATACATTATAGGGCAATTTTTAAAGAATATTTAGACGATTGTCCGTTAGGATAAAATTATTAATGGAGACACATCCCTTTGCTAAACAAGTATAAGCTAATTATTGGATATATAATATTGAAGTATTAAGACTAACTTATAAGACAAAGCATTATAATAATTTACAAAAATCCCTTAAAAAACTAAAAACTTTAAATTTACCAAAACAAAGCCACATAGAAAGTAAAATTTATTGGAAATTACAAGGTATAGAAAGTGATATTGAAAAACTTAGACAGTGGTTAAAATGGTATAAAACCCGACCACTCTGGATTCCGTTAGGATAAACGACTTAGCTAATCTAAAGAAATTAGAATATTTAGACTTACAAATCATACCAGAAAAGAAATACAAACGTTTGAAAGACAATTCCTCAATCAAGTGTAATTTTAATAACGGAGAACATATATTACATAGTGAAGACGCACATCTAAATAGCATAATAGACTTGTTAATAAATTTAGCAGAAAATATTCACAAAGACAATTCTCTAATTATTGAAATTTTAGAAAATTTACAACCATAAGAAAACAAATCAATCAACTCCGCCAATTAATAATTATTGAAACATTTCTATCTAAGTACATATAGTTGCTATAATAGTCGTTATATATATATATTATTTATATATATATATATATATAGATAGATAGATAGATAGATAGAGAGAGAGAGAGAGAGAGAGAGAGAGAGAGAGAGAGAGAAAGAGAGAGAGAGAGAGAGAGAGAGATCTATTATATTCATTAATTCTGTCCTTTCTAGTTCTTCTATTTCTTCATTCTTTTGAGTTCCCCAAATTTAATTAATCATTTTTATTTTTTTTTTAATGATCAAACGTTTTGATTTTTATTTTTTTATATAAGGTTGTCTATTTCTACTTGTTATTTAGTTTATCGGTATATCTACCTCTTTCATCTCTTTCTCTTAAACTCATTTTCAATAAATTTAGCAGAAAACATCACAAAGACAATTCTCTAATTATTGAAATTTTAGAAAATTTACAACAAAAACAAACAAAAATATTTAGTACTATAGCAGATAACCTAGACTCTATTAGGACTCAACAAGCTGAAATAACAAAGAAACAAATAAGTAAAACATCTCAAGAAGAATTCAATAGGATACTTAGAGAATTAAAATAACTTTGAGTAGTGTATATACTTTTACAAAAACTAGTTTCACCTTTCTTTACTATTTTTGAATTTGTATGTTAGTACATTTTTCTTGTAATATTTCTATTATGTGTTGTATTCTATGTTCAATGGACCATCTAGCATGAGGGTAGTTCAATTTTATCACATGATCTACCCTAGGTTTTGGAATATTATATGATCGATAAATACATATCTGCATTCGATAAATATATCAAATCAAGCAAGTTAATCATAGTAAATGTAATGTTAAGTGAAAATACATATATTTAATTATAATTAAAAGATAAATGAACGTATTAATGTACTTGTATAGTATTCATTAGTTTAATATTCATTAGTTTAATATATATATATATATATATATATATCGACGGTAAATAAATTGTAAGTGGAGCACAGACGAATTAAATTTAAGTGCACTCAATCAATCATCAACTTTCAACTTAAAACTGACCAGCACAATCATGTACTCCCTCCGTTCCATTTTAGTTGGACACATTTCATTTTACATAGTGATTAAGCAATCATAAATAGAGTGATGGTTTTTACTGTTTTACTCTTTACCCATCTCAATGATCTTCATTGGGCATAAGAATGAATATTGAACTTGTAATTAATTATTTGGGTAAAATAAAAAAAATTAATTAATTATATCTTTATTTAGTAAGTGATCAATTAATATGAGACATTTATTTTTAGTAAGATAACCAACTAAAATGAGACGGAGGAAGTATGACTTTGCATATTTTTTTGTATCTAACTACCTTGTCTACTCATCCCAATCTATTTGTAATAGGATGCAATTTATTTCCTTAAGTCCAAGAACCCCTTCGTGTTTTCAGTAGAAAATAATCCCAAAGGAATTCTCATACTCACCAATTAGAAATAGTGTTCTACCTACCAAAATCTAATAATGTACCAAAACTTTATAATTATCCATTCACTTCATTGTCCATTAGAAGCTGCTTTAAACTCACATCACTATTAAATTTTGTCACATCAAACACTTGACAGCGCAAGTATTCCCAATTTTTAAATAACTTTGTCCTATTGGAACAACTACACCTGTCATGATCAACCAATAAAAGTCTACAACCATTGTAACAACAATAGTTTAATGAGTTTAGGTCAAAATATATATTGTAATTATCAATTAAAATATCTAAGCTTCTAATTAATTTTAAGATATCGAAGATCGACTTTCATGTGTATATATGAAATGCCAAGTTTATTTGTTTTACCACAAGATAAATCAAAATCAAATGGCAAGTACTTATTCACCCTTAATCAAATATATCAGGTTCAAGCTTTAGAAATAAAATCATCTTTGATAGAAAACGATTTATCCTTTAATATGGGCATTTCAGATGCGAATCCATATTAGTCGCTTTTGATAGAAAATACTTAATTTGCTCTCATAATCGAACATGTAATTTTGAATTATTAATTAAGTTTTAAAGCGAATACCAAACATATAATGAAACCAAAGCTTGACACATTCTCATTAATTTATCCGAGTGGGACTTTCCTTTTATTACTTCCCAACTTAGTGTAGTATAGAAATTGGCAACCCTTTTTTCTTGGTAATATTTTAATGAAAGGCTGCTCCAAACTTCCTACAAATTATAGAATGTCAATTGTCTCATTTATTTTCTTCTTTCTTTCTAAGCCATCATTAGTTCAACACTTAGCTATCTATTTGAAAATGTGTTTTCTTTGTCACTAATTATTTTTAATTTTTTTGTTCAATTATTGGAGGGTCTAGATCGATATGCTTATCAATTTGTACAAGCAAGCATCTAATTAACAAACAACTCTTCATCTCAAACTTCAAATCTCATATTCTTTTTATTTAAATATTCCAATTCATATTCTTCTTCTTTTTTCTAGTAATAAAATGAGCCATGTAAAGTCAATGGACTAATGATGCTTCTTAAATACTTGGGGAAAATAATGATGGGATGAAGAGAAAATTCATTTGAAATTGGATTGACTAGTTGGAATTTTGCAAAAAGAAAATGGTAAGGTAAATGAAAACCTCATGTACTGCAATTTAGAGGGGAAAAAAGAGAAAGAAAGAACAGGTATAATTTCTTTTGACTAGAAAAAAAAAATACACGTATGACTACTAGTTAATTATTTGTTCCAAAATTATAATTTTGTCGATCAATTTCTTGTCTTGAGCCGAGGATCTATCGAAAACAACCTCTTTATCTCACTTTTAAAGTAGTGATCATACGAACTAAGATACATTCTATCCTCCCCAGACCCCAATATGCAGGTTGGAGTAGGCTTATACTATTATATTTTTTTTTGATGGGTTAATTGAGTATAAACAAGATTTTAAAAAGAAAAGAAAAATTCACCTGAATAGTTCATGTTCAAACCAAATTTTTGATACTCTATTATTTTGTGATACCCTTGATGAAGGACTTGCTGAAGAGGGCGGATCAAGCCGGATTAATAGATTTTAGTTTGGCAAGCTTCTAAAGATTATTTACATGACATTTTAGGCGAATTTTATATTAGAATGGAAGAAATAAGTAAAACACTTTAACATAATTCAAGTTCTTATGATACACATTTTTGAGGCTCGATATGACAATCAGAAAGATAAATTTGAGCGGATCTTGACTCAAAACGAATAATACGTATTATGGACTTATATCGTGACAAATTTAGTTCGGATGACGATGGTTTCATCCACTTGTCTGCCACATTTTATTTGTTTTCAGAAAACAAGAACAAGTGTATGTAGGCCTGTTAAATCCACTGTTGAAATGACTATATATATATATATATATATATTAATCAAAGCACAATTCCAAAAGGTATAAAACATAGCAATTTAAAATTAGAAGAATTAATTTAAATGGCCACCCATTCAATTGATTAAACTTCATGTAATAGATGTATAATATATGTAATTTATATATAATATGTGTATAATTGTATATAATATGTGTAGTATAATCTGTAAATTTGTCCGTATATGCAAGATCCCTTTAATTATTACATAATGAAATATATGGAAAGCTAGTACTAAGTGGCGTAGTTATGTATAATGAAGAAGGTTCAATTAAATTGAAAACTTATATCACGTTTATCTATCTATATATATAATAGGAGAGGTAAAAGTGTCAAGTGTAGGCACCACAAATTCCAATTTTGAAAAAATCAAATCAAAATATAAATAAGGACAAAAGATCTTGAATAGTTAAATTTTAAAAAATGTGAAAACTGAGTAACTAAATTTTTAAAAAATGCCCAGTTTAATTTTATTTTATTTTAACAAACGGCAGATAACCTTATCTTGAACATATTTTTGAATTGAATTTTTTTTTAAGTAAAAATTAAACCCATTATTTTTGTAGTTTTTCAAAAGATAAATCGTATTTTTAAATATACTTTATTTTCCTTTCTCTGTTTTGTTTTTCCTTTTACATTTAAGTTGATCCATAATTATTTTTTTAACATTATATTCGATACTTTAAATCAAATCAACTTATACATTAAATTTTACAACATATTACACTATAGATGTTTAAATTTTATAATGGTAGGAGTTTTCAGATTCAAAAAATTACCTTTTTAAAAAAGAGATATTATTTTAATCAAATCAAAAATCTAAGATTAAAAAAATTATTATTATACTTCATCCATCCCATTTTATGTTAGACACTTTGACTTATGACGGATTAAGGAAAAAAAAGAAAATTTTTGAAACTTGTGTGTAAAATAATCCTTGAATATTTGTGTGGTTATAAATAATTTCATTAAGGATAAAAAGAAAATTTTAAAATTAAATTACTTCTAATTATAGTAAGCTGACATTCATTATGGGACAGATTAAAATGAAAAGTGTGCCACATAAAATAAAATAGAGAGAATAAAAGTTTAAAATTTGAATAATCCTAGATGGTTACAACTTCTCCTCCTTATCTTAATTAAAGGATTAAAAAAATTAAATAACCCAACATTTGCCCAACTCTTCCATTCCACATTTTCCTAACTTCTCCTCACACAAAAATCACTCTCATAATCAGATCTGGTGGAATAACATTAGCACTAAAACTAGACTGAGATATGATGATCTTTTTTGGTTGAAGAATAAAAGATAATGTTAATTGTTGTTGTTTCTTCTTCTTCCTTTTTAATTATTTTTCTCTATGGAACAAATTATTATTCATTAGACTAGAAAACATAGTGAGACTTTAGTTGATGTTTCTTCTTTTTTAATTATTTTCTCTCAGAAGTGGACGCATGGAAAAAAAATGTGTCATCAATTTATAATTATGTAAGTATTTTTCTTTTTTCTTTTAGTTACAAATTTGCAATATTTTGATTTTGCAGTACCTTGGTACGTTGCGAATCTTACAACTGCTTGGTGGCAATTTGTTTATGGAATAAAGAGACAAATTTATGTTATTAGCTATATACTGCTTTCAATATTAGTACTTCATAATAATTTCTATGAAATTTACTGGTGGGTATTAATCAAGGCGCATCAAATATAATTTCAATTTATTGATGGAATAAAGACAGTAATTTTGTCTCACATGAATATTAAGCGAGAAGTAAAAGTTCTAAAATTTTATTCTTGAACAGGTAATGCGTGTCAGAATCAATTTTTTGTCTTATGAAGTTTTAAAATTATATTTTTCACAACTTTTTGTTCTTATAGAGAACTTACACATGTCAATATTCTCCAGCATGAGGAAAACGAAAGTAATTTGAAGCCAGTTTGGTGTCAAAAGCTTCAAGATTATGGAGTCTGATTGATTTGTTCTATATAAAGAAGTTGAGTACTACAGAATTTGATACGCTTATAGGAAAAATGGAGCAATATATATCCGTTAGTTTTACTTATAAACTTCTTTAAATTCTAATTGTAAGTAAGAAAATATCAACCACATACATTTCTAAGTATTCAAATATATTATTTAATATAATAATAATAATAATTGAATAACTATTTCTAATGATCCTTCATTTTATGTTAAGACATTACCTTAAAATGAAACATCAGAAACAATTTATTTAAACTAAATAAAACTAACCTAGCAAAGCACGTCCCTTACCCCAACTTCCCAACTACATGCACGGTTAAAATAAATTAAATTCTGTAAAATAGGTTGTTTGGCTCCTTCCTTATAGCAAATTTTATTTCAATAAAAATAACACGTCTACTAAATTCCTATTCTGTAGCATGTAAAATACAAGTTTTCGTCTCCATTCTTTTATTTTATTAACTTTATATTTATTCAAATTAATATCCAAAACAGATTAAATTTTTGAATTTGAAATTACTTATAATTGTTCCTCACAATTAGAGTTTATCATTAAAGAGATACAATCACTTTCAAAGTATAATAAACTTCAAATACACACATAAAGGCATTATCTTGAAATGAATTTCAAATGTTTCTCATGAGCAGTATAGTATAGAAATCATCAATTAAGATTGAATAATTTATCAAAGAAAAGTAAGTTTAGATAATCTTATGAAATCACAATAGTACATTGTATCATTTTTTGGATCACAAGGAAAACAGTACTGGAAAACCTAATTAAAATGTTATAGTAGAAAAAATATGTATACAGACATGAATTAGAGAAAAAAATGACTTAATTTAAAAGATAAATTAAAGAGAAAAGTACCAAAATTATTTATTATTAAAGGAAAAGTACCAAAATTATTATTATTAACAAATTTAAATAATAAAATTTTGAGAAATAGAATAATGGTTTACAAATAAATAAAATATTAATAGTAAGAAAATGATATTTATCCATGTTATGATAAATGAGAATAACGTGCAATAATATAAGTCGTTTGAAAAGATGCTAAAAAATCTAATCATTCCTCTTTTGTAATTGGAATTCACGCATAAAGCATTAAAAATAGAAGTAACTTCTAGGGAAAACATAAATACTTCATCCGTCTCAAAATAGTTGACATGTATAGCTTTTACATAACTCTTAAGAAAAAATTAATAAATGGTGTAAATTAACTAACATAACCCTATTATCTAATTTAATCTTGAATACATGAATCTTATTCTATTAATATGAGAATTAATTACTAAGGGTATAGTTGAAAAAAAAATAGTTAATTATCTTTTGATCTTTTAAACATGTTAATTATTTTGAGACAAATTCTTTTTTACAAGCATGCCAACTATTTTACATCAGAAGGAGTATCCTTTAAACTATACCCGAAATTTCAATGATACACTTTATTTTTACGAGGGTCCTATTACCCCTTAAATCTTTTTTAAAATGAAATAAATACTATCCTAAAATGTTAAGTATAATCATATCTGTAGAGGTAGGTGAACTACACACTTGACACGTGGATTTATCGTTTAAATTAAAAAAAATTCACTTTTTGGCACCTTTCTTTTTCAATTTTTCCATTCTCTTTCACCATTAAAATCAAATTCAAATTTTAATATTCTTTCACAAGTATCAATTTTAAGATTTAATTAAAAAATTAAGTTTTGGCAGAAAAGTGTAAAATAAAATTTAAAAGTTTCTCAGACAACCATTAAAGAAGCTTCAAGCTTGATTTTTTGGGACAATCACAAATGAACTCCATTTCAATTGCGTAATATCTCCAAAGAATTCATATCTAAAATTTGGATTGATTTCGTGAAGATTTGGATTTGGTAGAAAGAAAGGCGGTCATTAATAAAGCTTCAAGTTTGAATTTCAGGTTACACCATGCACTACACTTAGATTTATTGGATTTATTCTTAAAATATCGATATTAAACTTGAAACTCCCAGCAGATGGCCAGTGGCCCAAAGAAACGAAAGAATCGGTTACGTTTTTCATATGATCTCCTCTTATAGATAGACTAAAAAATCGAACAGAGTTCTTTTTGTAGCACTTCACCACTCTTTTTATTTATTCTTTTATTTTTTAAGGAACCCACATCTAAAATTTGGGTTGATTTTGTGAAAATTTAATGAATTTGGTTGAAAATTTAAATTTGAGGTTGAAGATGAATTAGATTTCAAACCTTTTCCAGGAATAGTCACATTTTGATTTTCTATTTTTTTTTTTTTGCGGGATCTAAAATATATTACTATTATTATTCACAAGAAAAAAGAATGTGATAGTGGAAAGAGCTTAGATCAAGAGAAATACTTTTATCGTTCTATTTAATAATGTGGATGAACTTTTTCTTTTTTCGTGTATAACAATGTTAAACTAAAAAAATAAAATAATATTACCATGTAAATAAGACTAGAAAAAATGTACATATAGAATGGGGGTGGGGTGGAAATTTGAACTAATTTTGAGAATGTGATAAAGTAATTAGACAATACATATTACTATTCATAAAGTTTTAAATCGCGGAGAAGTGAGTAATAGTGTAAAAATTTTAAAATAAAAAAAATCAATATAAACAACCTAATATTTTTAAATTGTGAAAAATATAATAAAGAAAAACATGAAACATAATTTTTTTTTTTTTACAATTACATGATTATTTTTATTTATATCAATTTGGTTAGGAGTGGGAAGGGGGAATGGGCATTTTATTGAGAAATAATATAATTTAACAAGCTCAAACAAGACAATACCATCTGAAATGAATAGAAATAATACTTTAATACTATCCACGCATCGCACGGGTACGATACTAGTGTATATATAAGTTGCCGAATCTCTTTCACATTAGGTGATTTTTCTCATTTGTCATAGTCTTGATGAATAAAATTACCTGATACTGATTGCTAGTAGAAGATGCTAGATATCCCATAAATTTAATTAAGTTGTATAAAAATTGATCTGGATATCATGATTATGAAAAAATAATTTGTTGCTACATTAATAGTCAAAAAAATATTCTAAACTTAATGCCAAATTAAACGATACCACATGAATTGAAAGAGAGAAAATATATTTATAGAACTTCCTGATTAGATTTTTTTTTTTTTATGTCACTCCTACTTGTAGCCACCCCAAATATAGTAAAAAACGTGACAAAATTGTACACTCAAATCTCAAATAAACTTTAATTCCCCCCTACACATTTGCCCCCTACCCCACCAATAAAGTTTTAACCTTATTTGACCCACCAATAACTACCCAACTCCTATTTGCCTAACACTTCTAAAATTCCAAATTTATATTAAATTGTTTACTATTTTAAAATAAAATAGTTTTTAATTATTTTATCCTTAATAGTTAATTTTTTGTTTTAATTTATGTGGTACGATTATAATTTTGAGATTCAAAATTTTGAATTTTGATCGTAAATTAAGATATAGAAGCTTTAAATTTTTTGAAATAAAATTTATGTATTTAAAAATTATGTAAAAAAATTATAAATCACAATAATTAAAAATATCCATTTAAAATGTATACAAAGAAATTTCGTAAAGAAAAATCAGATTGACTCTTGCAATTTCAATTATGTCACATAAATTGAAATAGAGGGAGTATTTTTGAAACCATAAATACCTCAATTATGAGAGATATTATAATTATTCAAATATCATTGAAAGAGTAAAATAATTATAAATCCCTCTAATAAATATTTTTCTAAAAAATCTATATAAAAGAGAACCACAACAAATAATTTGAGAAAATAAATTATAAAATTTCAAAAAGAAAAAAAACAACAACAAAAAATATCATTTTTTTTTTCTATATATATACTATGGTGGATAGAGTCATTTTACCAAAACACCTCCTAAAATTCCTCACCCAAACCCCCTCTTTATTCTCAAAACAAACAACTATGATGTATACTTCGAACAATCGGTGGATGATCGGCGAGTCCAACAATTCAACGGCTGTGATGCATCCAAATTCAACATGGACACGCTTCGAAGACAAGCAATTCGAACAAGCCTTAGTTATGTATTCGGAGAACGACGTTGAACGTTGGCAGAAAATAGCAAATCATGTTCCCGGAAGAACAGTGGAAGATGTTATGATGCACTATGATACACTTGTACATGATGTTTTTGAGATTGATTCGGGGAGAGTTGAACCACCGAGTTATCCTGATGATGGCACTAATGAATTTGGTGATTGGGATGAATTGGAGGGAGGGAAAATGAGTCAGATCTCGTTTGCAGGGGCGAGTAAGAAGCAGGAGGTTGAGAGGAAGAAAGGGACGCCGTGGACTGAAGAAGAACACAGGTTTGATTGTAATTGCAATTTTGTTGATTTTGTTGTGATTGGAAAAGTTTTTTTTTTTTTTTTTTTGTGGATTTGAATTATATCAGATTGCAATTTTTATTTTTTTGGAATTATTTCTAGATAAATTTGTTTTTGATTTAGGCTTAATTACTCTCCCATCTTTACTTGTCCACTATTGACTTGATATACAATTAAAGAGGAGTAATTTTAAATGAATTGGATAATGAATAGTATTTAATAGCAAGAATAAAATGGGACTGAATATTTATTTTCAGTAACATGGAGAAGTAAAAATGGACGGAGAGAGTACATATTTTCCTTGTTTCTGTGCCATTGCATGATTTTTTGTAGAGAATTTGTTTTAGTTGTGTAATCGAAAGGGATCGTTTGGTAGATTGTATAAGATTAGTACACAGGTTTGATTGCAGTTTTCCCGATTATGTTGTCATTGGAAAAACTAGTTTTTGTTTTCAAAGTGAAAAATGATCCTTCATCCCTTTCATATTACTTTGACCCTTGTTAGGCTTGACACACTCCTTTAAGAAAACTTTAATTAGGAGTGTATTTTACCAAATTAACTTTATTAATAATGCTTTGGAATTGTAAATTTGATTTTTAATGTAGTTATTTAATACCAAGGGTAAAAAGAGAAAAATATACTCCCTCCGTTTATCTTTACTTGTTCATTATACTAAAAATAGATATCTAATAATACTTGTCCAGTTTGAAAAACCAATGAATAATTTACCATGTTTTACCCATTTTACTCCTCTTATTAAATACTATTCATTACCCATTTCCCAAAATATGAAATTTATTATATTTAAAGGGTAATATAGTAAAATTACCTCTATTATTTATTGTTTCTTAAGGTGTGTGCCAAGTCAATAGTGGACAACTATTGTTGGATGGAGGGAGTAACAATATTCTCTTGATTTCATAAATTAGACAAGTAAATTGAAACAACTATTTTTAGTATAAGGGCCCAGTAAAACGAAATGAAGGGAGTACTGTATAGGTGAATCAGTAATGCTGGTGCTTCCTCTGTTTCATAATATTTAGCCTTGTTTACTTGGCACACAATTTGAATTAGAGATGTATTTTACAAAATTAACTAATGATGCTTTGGAACTCTGAATTTGACTACTACTACTTTATGTAATTATTTAATACTAAAGGTTGGGAAAAATATCCCAAAATTCTTTGATTTGCTAAAATGTATTAGTAAAAGAAAACCTATATTTTGGTATAGGGCAAAGTAAAATGAAATGAAGGGAGTATTAGTTATGGGATTATTTCTTATCCATGGTTTACTTGGGTGTATTAAGGGTAGGTCTGTCTTTAACCATGCTTATCCATGTTTTAATAGCTCTAGTATTGCTAATAACATGGTTTGCTATGTATTAATTATATCTCCTATAATACTGAATACAGTGTTTATTAGTTATACATAGGTTGAAAATCCTATCAAACGAAGGATTAAATAATACAATATTAATACATGATCCTACCAAGCGACACCTTTGTAAATTGTTCAAATGGTAAAATGATGGATAGTGAGGACAGTATTAGTAGTTGTTTGAGTTGTGTAATCCATCTTTGTGAACTGGTCCAAATAGAATGAAATGGATTGTTGTTGTGTGGTCCATTTCATATCCTGTAGCATTCTTTTCCTTACACGATTTCCAATTAAGTTCCATCGATAAAAACAGGGGATTTGGTTTCGGGCGAGGACTTCTTCTTTTACAGATGGAGACATTTAGCATCCTAATGAATAAGTTAAGTGAGTGTTTATGATAAGCATTGACAAGTTCTCATTGTTTATTACTAAGCTCTTTGAATGAAGTTAGAAAGTTGGTTTGAGTCTACCCCGTGGTACGGCTGATATAGTTGCTAATACTTACACAAACTTTGCTGAATTCTTCTTCATGGGGTTTGGTGAAATTTGTCACGCATCACTAATATAGTACTAATAGATCTAATTATATTATTCGAGATATATGTTGACTTGACGGGATACTTGGAATTGCTATTTGTTTGGATTTGATGGTGACTTAGAAGACCATGTCTTTTTTGTCATAGGTTATTCCTTATTGGGCTGGACAAATATGGGAAGGGTGACTGGAGAAGCATTTCAAGAAATGTAGTGGTGACGAGGACGCCGACACAGGTAGCCAGTCATGCTCAAAAATACTACCTTAGGCAGCAGTCAATGAAGAAAGAACGGAAAAGGTCGAGCATACATGACATTACAACTGCAGTGGATACGAAGATGGTGCCTCCTCAAAACAGTCTTCAGAATCAAGGAGGGTATCAGAACTTCAACTTCCCCATGTAGAGACATGAAGAGTAGGAATATCTGTATATAGAATGGTCTCGTGGAGTCGATGTTCCAACTTGTAAAGTTTATTGTTTCTAGCTTAAAGTTGATTTAGGGGATTACCTAGTGAATAGAAGCTTAGTCGATAGTTTCAGTTACTGCTATTTTTTTTTTTTTGGATAAGGATAGTTTCAGTTACTGCTATTAGTTAAGTGGGTGTACTTATGGATGCATAGTTGAACAACATATGGAGGTTTACATGTAAATAAACAGAGTTAAGGGAAATCATTGGCGTTTTGGTTTCAGAACTAGTTGATGTTAAGTTTGTCCTTTGATTTGGTTAGTGACAAGAGTCTTTAAGGTACACCTATGTTTTCTTTCCTTTTTTCTGCTAGAATATTGCACGAAGCGGGGAAATTGTTGCAGATGCAGTGGAATTATGACTTAGTAATAGCCGAAACATCTGGTGTTATTTCTCTCTCAGGATAAAAACTTTAGGCAGAGACTTTGTGGAGTATTCTGCTGGATTTGTTGCTTGGTCATCCCCATTTTGCTATGAATGGGATATAATCTTGATTTGGTGCTCCAAATTTCGTTTTATTAACAATCCAGTTGGTTGTTTCATGTAGTTTTTTTAATTAATTCAAATCTTTGTTTTTGGCATTTGAGTTGGTGTGGCCTTGTTGTTCTGGAGGAAGCTATCAGGCAAGCGTTGGACAGGATGATCAAAAGGCTATCATCGCTCACGTACAGGATAGTAACTAGTAAGTTACCTTACTCCATTTCACTCACACTGTCAATAGGTAGTCCTGTATTTGCTTTTTAGATGCCTGACATTTTGAACATATTGAACAAATCCTCGTTCGATCATGAGTATACTGTATACCTAACCAGTGTCTTCGTATTGATTGGTCTTTTATTTCATCAAGTTGATAATAGTGCCTTCATTGGTTTGTGGAAGAAACTTTGAGGTAATTATTTGAGAATTGTGCAATACTGTACTCGTGCACAAAATAAATTGAACCATGAACAACCAAAATATGTGGATCATAAAGAAGTAGAGGAGATGAATTAGAGTTTTTCACTGTCCTACCTTGGTGGACAGAGTTTCCTGGTACCTGTTGTTGAGGGTGGGAGGTGAAGGTATCTTGTGGAATTGGTTGAGGTGCGCGCAAGCTAGCCCGGACACCACGGTTATAAAAAAAATGAATTGGATTTTTCCATTATTTCATGTACCAGTTAGATAGTAGCATGTTCATCATTATCGTCTAGTGATTCGATAGTCTATTGATCCCATGGAAGACGCGAAGATGATCAAAAATTCATGGGCTTCTCCTAATGGAATGCTGCATCGTTCTTGAGATTTTTAACTTGATGCCTATAACCAGAACAATGAGAGTGAAACTTCGACACATTTATGTTCACTGTTTTAAGGCATCATAGGAAAGAACTATTTCTGTTTATGTGCTACAGATAATTAACCTGTCCCTCTTAGGCACTGAGAACAAAAGATACCAGCTTTGGGTAAGCCTCAATTCTGATGCGTCAACAAATCCAGCTTCAAGTGAACTACCCGAGAGCAAAGCTTTAATGTCCATTTTTCAGTCCTATTCAATGTTAAATTGTCAATAGCACTATGGAGTAAAATATAAATGTTTGTACTTGTTGACATTTGGACTAGATTGAAGTTACCCTCTTCTAAAAAAACAACAACATTTGGACTAGATTGAAAGATATATCATCACTGGTGCATTTTTGTGTTCATCATTTCTTCTCAATTTAAGTTCGCGAATTCTTCACTTCCGATGTCGCACCTGCGTCGGATTCTCTAAAGATGCACTATTTTGAAAAATCCAATACTCACCCGTTGACATTTTTGAAAAGTTTGAGCAACATAGCTTCTCGGGAAGTGTAGGACTAGTAACTGCACTTTTGATATACATCTTTTGTAGTTTGCAGCACTTACTGCTCTTTCAGTAGCTCATAAATTTCGTTACTTAACACTTCAGTTGATGGGTTTATCAAAAATCTCTCAACTCTTCCCCACAAAGGCAGGGTTAAAGTCTGCGTACATCTTGCCTTCCTTGGACTCCACTTATGGGATTGCATTGGATATGTTGTTGAACAATTCAGTTGATATTCCACAGCTTGTCTGTGTTTAAGACCATTTCTTTGTTTTCTATGTTGCCCACCATTGGTGGAAACGAGGAATTAAGATCTCTTGGCCACTTTCAAAATGAATAGAGGAAAATAATCTTTTGAGATTTCTTATGTGTAAAAATGAAGATCTCTTGTAAGAAGGACCTAAAGTTTTTAAAAAATGATTATAAGTAACCTAAAAAACCAATTCTCCCCGTGCAAACTAATGACCTATTCAAAGCGACCATTATATTGCATTTTTATGCTTTACTCAAGAAATATTGCAACTTTAATGTAGTAAATGGGTTGTTTTCTCTCCTTTTACCTTATCCTCGCACCATTTTCACATATATAATAAGAGAAACTTTCTTTCTCCCTAGTAGATGCTATACTGAAAAACATTTTTAGCGATAATATATTTTTCGGTTTCCCACCTAGTGTTTGGTTCTCCCGATTAATCCAAATTCGTGCCAGATTTTAGCGATAATGGATGGTCAGCAATTGCTGCTGAGGCTAGTGAAGGTCAGACTGCTATGTTTTCTTGCTGTTAAAATTACTTTGTCAAACCTGAAGCACTGCTATGAAATGGATAGACTTGGACTGGTACAATGGATCTTTTAGAGACGCATCTATGTAAAAAATAGTTTTGACTTGGTGGATTTTACATGGTGATATGTGGGTTTGATCAAGTGGCAAGAGTGCAACACGTTATATGTGTTGGGACACTATATGTTTTAAGTCTTGCCACAAATACAAGCTTATATTTAAGTAGAGAAGGGTAGTGAGACCAATCCATTAGTCAATTTTCGAATCGTGTTTTACCAGCCCTTGTGGATTTCTCGGTTATTAATAAAAATTGAAACAAAAAGGAAAATTAGGATCTTTCCCATTTTTTTGCCCCTTTTGCTTTCTTTTCATTTGGTGTTGAAAGGTGGGTGCACATTAAAGTACTTCTGGCAAGCAGGTACTAACATTAACATCCACATAACTAATACCCAAACAACTAATACTTGCATAACAAATGCCTGGATTACTAATACCTGCATAATTCTAACGAGCTACCAAACGACCTCTGGTTACTAAACTTATGACTTTGATTGTTGCAAGGAAAGAGGAGAAAGACAAGAAAAAGACAATGCTTAGATATCAATTGAATGATTCAACAGAGACCCTTTCAGCCTGGAAGGGGTAGGGAAGTAGAAATTGTTTTGGTTTCTCTCCATTTTTCTAGTACAGAGTTCTACTGTTAAATACTTAAATTTCATTCATTAGACTGCAAAAATTTCTCTTCCCCCCCCCCCCCCCCTCCCCTCCCTCTCTTATCTGTTTGCTGATGAAGTCAAAATATGGCCTTGTCAACAACTTGCTGATCTTGAATATTTCTTAGGGTCAATGCAAAGGAAAACAGAAGGAAAAAAGGGTTAAATGTCACGCTCCCAAATCGGATGAGACGTGGCAGGACACACGACTCACGAGGCCTTATCAACTTGCACTGAGTGAACCAATTTAATGTAGTGACTATCCACTTCATGCCCAAAACAGGTTTTATTGTTGTTAAACCAAAAAATAATTCTCTAAGTCTTCCCAAAACTAAATTTAAAGACTCTCTCAAACAGAAACAGAAAATAAAGCCAACTAATTTTATTGATCAAACATATTTAGTACTTGACTAAATAAGCAATGAGTTTGCAAAGAAAAAACATATCTTTAAAACATGACAGTAGTACAATCTGCAGGGACAGATGTAGCCTTTTGGCTACATGTTCATCTGAATTCATTACTTTCGACACCTATTAAAACATCAATAGATATTAGATCTTAACCCAGAATTTTAACAGTACAATGAATACAATGCAAAGAATCTTAAAAATTAAACATATCAAATTTGAATCCTGAATCTGCCTCTAACAATCTGGAGAAAGCCTTTGACATCAGGGTGTTGTGGTTGCTGTTTTGATCTTCTTAATGGTCTTGACATCAGTCTTAAATGACTTAGCAAGTACCAATTCACTAATTCCACTATTAAAAATTGACGATGGCAATGAAACAGTGCCAGGACTTGCACTACCAAGAGCAGCTACACCAACTGCTTTGTTCTTATGATCAAAATTATACTGATAGTGTTGTAGTCCTTTAGGAAAAAGAAAAATATCCCCTGCTTTTAGTCTCTGAGTATACAAAACATCCTTCGTATCAACGAATCCAACTTCTAAAACACCTTCCAGGAGGAGAAAGAGTCCAGTAGCGCGAGAATGGTAGTGAGGCGGGTTCACAGAACCCGGAGGGAATTGAAGCACAGCTAGTGACACTCCTTGTCCATTAAGAACTGGAAACTCTGCCTTTGTAGCTTTTGTTGTAGTACACTTATCTACTGATTTTTGAAATATACCGCGCATCGCTGTGTATGTGAAATAATTGGCATCAACAGAGGTTTGTTTTTCTGGGGCAATGAAGTCTGAAATGATGTCTGGATCACTTGCTATTGTTGTTCTTGATATGACAATTGTAAAAATTGTAATTAGGAGCAATAGGGAAGATTTACTGAAATTCCAGGCCATGGTTGATATTTTGGATTGGATTTTTTTTTTTGTGATCAAGAAATGTTTTCTAATTTGACAATTTTTTTTGATGGTTCACATGTTCAATTTATAGTGTGTTGTTAGTAGTACACAAAAGATTTGTATTCTTTGGACCTACAATTGAATATGTAAGTGCTGACAGAGTCAAAAGAATCATTCAATTTGAGCAGTGTAAATTTAGTATTGTAGGGTACTTTCAACTGTATTTCAAAAAGTTTCAAGACTTATTCAATTTTGACCTAAATTAAATATGTAAATTCACCAGAAACATGTACTTATTAAATTTGATAAAAGGTTGAGAGGACGTACTACTAATAAATGTGATGGGATGGATAAAATTCTTACGCTCTTAATAAGAAGGCTTGAGTTCGAGCTATGGGAAAGATGGAGCAGCCAAATACTAATAGATTTCGAATATCAAATGATTATAGTTTTTTTTTTTTTTTTTTGCTGGGGGACCTGAAATAGTAATGCGACTACTCCAATACTCTCACAACCAATAGTGGATGTAGATTTTCATTATAGGGGAATCAAAATATAAAAAAGCAAACACCAAAAAAAATCATGTGATCCAAAAAAAAAGTCCATGATCCTAGATAGGAGTGTATGGAGGTCGAGGATTAGGGTAGAAGGTTGGTCAGTAGTCGAGCGTCGTCCAATTTCCATTTTCAATATGTTGTTATTACTCTCCCACTATTTTATTCTTTAATTTTATTATTTCCTGTTATTTTCTTTGATTCGGTTACTTTATTATCTAATTGTTGCTACTATTTCCTTCTCCTTTAGTTTTAGTATCACTTTTTTACTATTGTATTAATTCCCTTTCCATATTTGATTTTTATATGCTTTACTCGAGCCGAAAGATCTATCAGAAACAACCTCTCTACCTTTGCAAAGTAGTGACAAGGCTACGCATACACCATCCTCATTCCTCACCGGACCTCATTTGTGAGATTACATTGGATATGTTGTTGTATTGTTAGAAGCCCTATAGTCCATTATTTTGTCTATATAAGTGACATAGGAAGAAAATAAAATGATAGTATATTTTTATCAAATACATCAAAATCGTGATTCCAAATGCATGATAAATACCACTATTCACTAATATGTATAAAAAAACTCCTTTTAGTACATATACTTCATTACTATGGCGTGAGTTATTACTAAGGTACAATGCAAATGAAAGAAAATAAGAAGGAAAATAGGGTAAAAATACCACAAATTTCTTAATGAAGGCGATGTAAGCAGTACTGAATACTTTTTCCATGGCTCCAGCGTAAACATTACCTTTGTCACTTGCCGTCTTTATTGATTAATTATAAAATTCACCAGACGATTAGTAGCCTAATGGTATATTGATCTTCAAAAAAGATAACTAATGTAGTTTTATGTAGTAGGTATAAACTTTGGTTTCTTTAATACCTTCTACTTTACCTAATCTTGGTTTTTAATTTCTTAGTTGTTTCAAGATTTATTTAAGCAGTTATCATTATGATGATGAGGAAGAAAGAGTCCTTCTAATGATGTGATAAAATATTTAACGCACTTGATATTTACATCAAATAAATAATTCATGCAATTCTTCATACATGTTATCTATTGTTTCTTGTACTTCAATAATTGTCGTATTATTTTATTGTGGTATTCCTAATTTCTTATATATGTTTTATTGTGGTACTTCAATGATTATCCTAGATTTTAAGGATTTGATAATTCTATGTATTCACTGGTAGTAATGCAGGCTTTGTGGAAATGGATCTATTAGGCTAGATGTGGTGTGTGGAAGAGCTTAGGTTGATAACTTATGGAAAATTTGAAGGTATAATTATGTTATATATATATGAGGACTAGTGTTGAGATAATGAATTGTGGCTAAGTCATTTAGATAACTAAGAACCTTAAATTTATGAGAATAAATTGTACCCTAGGTAGTATGTTGTTAGAAGAGGTTTTAAGTTTATAAGTGTTATGTGTTCCTAGTAAGTATTCTTGAGTTATTTCGTATAAGGAAGACTAGGTAAATATCGTGTGATGTTTTTGTAAAGCTGAATTGAGGGGATTATAGATAGACGAGGTTAAATTTCTTAATAAAGTTTTAAATTCCTTTGAGCTAGGTGGATATGAGATTAGAGGTGTGATGTTAGTAGACTATGAAGATGGGGTCAGATTGTTAAGTGTTAGAGGGAGTGGATATGTACGCCAATGAGAGTGTAAGTTATAGGGTGATGATTATAGAGGCTAGGAAAAGTTAAGAGAAGTATCCCTGAAAGGGATGTCCTTGAAAGAAGTTAGTATATTCCTATTATAGTTTATAGAGGTGAGTTTACTGTTCATGTGTATAGTGATACTCACCGTACCGAGTGTTGTGTATATAGCTATGTTTAAGGAATAGATCCGCATATCTAGGATAGCGACCTTTGAGCTAAGGGCAGAGGCGGATCTAGGATTTGGAGGCTACGGGTGCCATATCATTTTAAACATAAATATGTTGATAGAACTAACCAAATATTTAACTTATTTTCAACCTTATAACTAGCAACTTAGGACGACTTCAGTTAGATTATTCGTCTTTTCGATAGATCGAACAAAATAATGAACTAATTATGACAACTTATCACAATTGAAAAAAAAATTGAACCATATTATTATTTTAAAAACATGCAATTATGAATTGTCGTATTTTAAAAACATTCAATGAGAACGTAATTATTTACCTAGGTAGATACTTTACGCTCTACGTAACATACTAAATATAAGCATGTTGAAGAATATCACATATTTAATTCCAATAATAAAGACGAAGTCTTATATTAAAGTATTTGGCTCACACCATGAAACAATCTAATAAGGATAAAGAAATCAAATGATATTTCCTAATTTCAATATAAATTTCATGCCGCCCTTATTTCAACATGCATCTTATTTTGTAATTTAAATTTTCAATAAGATTCATTTATCATAACTTAAACTATTTTTTTTCATATCCATGAAATTGTTTAGATATATAATATAATAAAGAGTATGAGAATAAATTGTCGAAATTCTAAAATTTTGACGAAAAGAGAGGAGAAAGAATTAGTCAGAAGAAGGAAATTATTTCTCTTTTCGTCTAATTTATATGACATCATTTAACTAGGTATAATTTTGTTTTAAAGTAAGACATTTGAAATTTGAGGTCTAAAATAAACCTTAGACATTTGTATAGCTATAAATTATTAAGGGTAAGAGGAGAATTTTAAAATTAAGTTGTTTCTAATTACAAAAAAGTTCTTTTTGGGATAAATTAAAAATAAAAGTGTGACACATCAATTGAGACAAAGGGGGTAATATTATATTCTTAAAATAAAAAAGAAGAAAAGAAAATAAGGAAAAATTAAAACGAAAATATGTCAGCAAAAAACATAAAGTTAAGAATTTTTAAAACTTTTGTATCAAAATAGAGTGAAATTAATATAGGATTCTTTTGGCAAAAGAAATGAATAGCAACTAAAAAGAATGCTACGTCTGGAATCGAACTCGCGTCCAATGGGCAGAGAAGTTGACGCGTTTCCACTGGCACCAAGTGCCACTCCTGTACTGCGGGTGCCAAGTTTAACATCTATGTAATTTATCCTACATATATACATATATATACAGAAATTCTACCGAGGCTTCCGGGTGTCGTGGCACCCCCACCGCTACACATAAATCCGCCCCTGGCTAAGGGGGAGATGATGAGGTGTTGAACCAAGGCAAGTCTTGAGTTCTAGTGGTGATGAGTTCAGAAAAGAGTTATGGTGCGTGCTATAGAAACCTGTTCTTATTCTAGCATATTCCTCGTACTTTAGCCAAAAGGATGCTCTACCCATGTCTTATGTATTCATGCCAGTGCCTAAGGTCTACGCCGTCTATATAAAATCATGTCCATGCTTTGTCCCGTAAACTGGAAGTAGTAGTGTCTCTCAGTGATCCAAATTTTTGTCTAAGATTCTAGGGACCCAATTTCTATGTTACGATGCTCAGGGTCAATGAACCTACATGTCACATTATGCTCAGTTTTAAGAAATTATACTTTATTATGTTACCGACTCATATTATGTCATGTCTAAGCCCAAAACCACACTCTATGCAAACTCATGAGTTTTCTCAGTTCCCAGAATGAGAAACAATAGCTTTGAGCAACAATCCTTGTTATATTACTTGAATTTATGAATTTAAGCCTTATGTTATACAACTCATGATTTATGCTCTCATGTATCTCAGTATACCCAGTCCTAAGAACTTATGTTATGTTATGCTCATGCCAGAACAACCCATTATTCATGATCTAGGTGTTGATATATGAAGTATTTGCCTATTGTACCCTTTCTTACTTCGCAGGCCCCATCCTGAATAGTGCGCTAAATATGAGTTATGATTGAGCATTGCCACTCTTATTCCTGATGCTCGTACTCTAGTAGGGACATTCTTTATAGTATGATTATAATGGTGATGGCAGCAGAGAAATGATTTTAGATAAGAGAGTAGATGTTCCTTATTGTGAAATTGTGGTGTGACAACTCGAGCTAAGGTTATAAATGAAGAGAGAAGAGTGAGATGAACTTTCATTATGTGAAATGGTTAGAAAGGGGATATATATGGTGTAAATCTTTGTGAAACTGATTGAAGTTTCTGATTTTAGGTGTGGAAATCCATAAAGAGGGTGTAGTAATGATAGGCTTGAATATTATGATTGATAGATATGCAAGCCATTATATAATGGGGCTAGTACACCTGGATTAGATCTTGAGGTTGACTGATTGTAGTGGTAAGGAGGAGTAGTATTATTGGGGACCATAGTTGATAGAGTGATATAGGGTATATAATTCTATAACTTAGACCAGCGTAATTGCATTATAGGTAGAACCTTGTGTCTCAGGGTTAGGCTTGAACATGAAAGCACTGTGCAGTTGGATTTCTTGTAGTTGTGTGTTTCGCGGGGGAATTCGAAGTTGGAAATGATGAAGTGTGGTATTCATAGTAGAAAGCATAGTTGAGGAGTGTCGCTAAATTTAAGGCTTTTATACATATCGTTTAAGGTGGGGAGTACTTCTGTGTTCAACAAAAATCTTATGTCATGTCATGTATCAATCTTAATCCATGCTTATGATTTCCAAAAGTTCATGCACTACATTATTATGATCATGTTCCGTAGAACTCATGTCCTATAACATGACTATGCCAAGTCTCATGTATCTCATGATTCGTGCTTAACCAATTTGCTTGATGATGTCATGAAACCTCTCTTGACATAAATGAGCTAAAAGTGAATTCTTGATGTGAATTTTCAGCCCTTATGTCGTGCTTATGGAGCTTCGATAAGTCCTTATTCATCATTCGAGGATGAATGATCCCAAAGGGGAGATATTGTAACACCCCAAACTTTCGACTCGGATTTGAACCATTTTTTCTACATGTATGGGCCCCAACTTGATGGTTTCTAAGTGGATATAAGTGTTGAGATTAATTCCCTGGCGTGGTGAGCGCTTTCGATGTGAATCATGGTCATAAGAAACATCTAGCATAAAGTTGGATTGCAAGCATTTCGATCAGTTGAGTTTTAGTATACGTTCTTACATGGATAAACTTAAAATGAGCATTTCTCCTATAATATGAAGAGTTACGTGTCCCATTACCTATCAAATTAAAGGTATTCGAGTCTTCTTTCCAATGACACCGACCATTTTTCAATCGGAGTTTGAAGCTAAAAGCTATGGCCAAAACAGTAAGGGTCCGCGATATCACCGTGTCACGGAGCTGTGCCTCCGCGATAGCTCCGTGCCACAGAGGTGGTGTCCAGCAACGATTTCTCTTATTTTTATGCGTTTTAGGGGTTTTTTGGTATTTTCCTTACCCAAAACCCTCCCCCACCTATACAAAACATCCCCAAATCCCTAAGGCACGAGATTTACAATCAAAACACGTTCCACTCCTCCCCAAAGTTCCAAGAAACAAGAACACCTAGGGTTCAAGGTTCAAAGGTCAATCTCAAAGTTTTTCTTGAATTTTTCTCCATCAAAAGGTATGTAGAACAACTCTGCTTCAACCTAATTTCAAGAGTGTGTTTCCTTAATCTCTATTTATGTCAAAATCATGAATTTAGGATAAAGTTGAGAGCTATTTCATAATTGACGAAAACGTTGAATTTTTATGAATGCTTCCTCCATTAAATTATTTTTCATTGTTTACATAAATGGTTTGGAGAGTATTACTTATATTATAAATTTGCACTTGATTTAAAAATAAACATACGATTGTTTGAGGAAGTTGATTTACATTTTAATGCTTTAGAGAAGCCTTGAATAAGCTATTTTGCCTTAATCTTTAAGCAGATTGTTAAAGAGAGTTTTTATATGATCCTTTAATTACATTCAATCTGTATTTTTGGTGGGGCTAAAGAGTTATAGATATTTATGATGATTAAAAGAGATGTCATGTTTGACTTGCAAGTCATGGTAGGATGATAACAACTAAACGAATGCCCCTAAGATTAAGAAATGTTTTGCAAGGAATGGTTTATGAATTGAAAAGGTTAAAAGATGAGCTTAAAGAGAATTAGATGGTTAGCCGAGAAGGTATGAGTCCGAAAGGCTCGAAGTCATGTTTTGCCAACACGGAAATGGTTCTGTCCTCAAATATGAATAACCATACTGTATGCTTGCTTCACGCAGTTGTATACAGGAGAGAAGAGAAAAGACATATGATATGCCTCAGTCCTTGTGGCAAACATGGATTGGGGGCTCAACCGACGAGTAATGGTCGGACCCACATAGCCCTTGGTGTATAGAGAAGTTGGTGATACCATCTAATTCAGAATTAAAGAAAAGAAATGAGTTTATGTTTCATGTGCCACTTTGAAGTCCTTATTTATGTCTTTTCATGATTTGACTTCTATTGCCAAGATTATTTTGTATAAAGCTTATCTTATCGTTTTTCTGTTCTGCAGACCAATACATTCCACGTATTGACAGTCTCCGGGCACTACATCATTTCATGATGTAGGTTCGGAGACACATTCTCGTGTTCTGTGCAGCATAGAATTCATTCGGGACAGTTTCAGCAGTAGTGACCCCTCCATTCTTCGGAAGGCCTAGTTGATTCCTATGTCAGACTTTGTGTCATTGTTTTATGGTATTTTGCCGGGGCCATGTCCCAATTTAGATGTTTCTCGTGTTAGAGGCTTCATGGACCTACATCAAAGGTTGTGCAAATGTTCTTAAGATCAAACATTTTCAATTTCCTAAACCATGATTTGGAATTGGCTTTCATAAAATGTTTTCTACAATTATCTTATTGAATGAATGCTCATGATGTAAGCTAAGTGGTTCTCTCGGGCCAGTGATGGTTCGGGTGCCTGTTACGTCCAGGGCATACGCTCGGGTCGTGACACTAATATATCATGTTATTTATTATAAAGTTTATATTACAAAATTCAAATTTTAACCATATGCATATTTCATGAATTCTTATATAAATGAACGACATTTGGACAAATCACCAAATTGAAGTAATGCATAGTCTGCTTTCATTTGTTCAAAATTGTAAGATTTATATTAAATATTTAAATTCGTTTTTTGACGGAGTCACATAGCAAGACAGATAGAAGGATGATAGATAGATTTAGTATTGGTTTACAAATGGCTGCTCAGTAACCAAACCACACATAATCATCCAATCAGATACTGCTTATTTTAAAATAAAAATACTATCAGAAGAAACATTATGTAACAATAAAAGTATAATAGGCATTTCATTTTAACTTGTCTTTTCCCATTGTATTGTTTAACTAATATGTTAGAAAACAGTTGGAAGTAGCAATCATCTAAAAGTGCATTGAAGGTGTAATGTTTTTTCAAGATTTTGAATGGGGAAAGAGGACGCATGCTTAGGCTCTCAGTACCATCTGAATAAAGACGAATATCGGAGGAGCATGATAGAGAGAACAAAGGCATGAAGTTCCAATGGCCTTGAGTACCTGGCAAAAAGCTTAAAAAGAAAGATAATATGAACCGTACCCTATGATGTGAGAAAATATTTAGCACTTAAGACATTTACATCAAATAAATAATGCACGCTATTCGTCTTATAGAAGAGCTTTTACCACAAACGCGTAATAATTAATATATATTTTTATTTTAGTTTATCTTTGTAAGGAGGAGTAAGGTCTACACCGAATATGTTACTGTTGTAGTATATCTTTACTTTCATACAACATTATAGGCGAAATTATGGTCTGTGCATACACTAACTTTTGACACCGAGTATTAGCTATATATATGTAAAAACCTACTAAAATATCAAGATTTATTGGATCTGAATCCATAATTTTAACAGTACAATGAATACAATACAAAGAATCTTAAGAATTGAACAAATCAAATTTAAATCCCGGATCTATCTAAGACAATCTGGAGAAAGCCTTTGACATCAGGGTGTTGTGGTTGCTGTTTTGATCTTCTTAATGGTCTTGACATCAGTCTTAAAAGACTTAGCAAGTACCAATTCACTAATTCCACTATTAAAAATTGACGATGGCAATGAAACAGTGCCAGGACTTGCACTACCAAGAGCAGCTACACCAACTGCTTTGTTCTTATGATCAAAATTATACTGATAGTGTTGTAGTCCTTTAGGAAAAAGAAAAATATCCCCTGCTTTTAGTCTCTGAGTATACAAAACATCCTTCGTATCAACGAATCCAACTTCTAAAACACCTTCCAGGAGGAGAAAGAGTCCAGTAGCGCGAGAATGGTAGTGAGGCGGGTTCACAGAACCCGGAGGGAATTGAAGCACAGCTAGTGACACTCCTTGTCCATTAAGAACTGGAAACTCTGCCTTTGTAGCCTTTGTTGTAGTACATTTATCTACTGATTTTTGAAATATACCGCGCATCGCTGTGTATGTGAAATAATTGGCTTCAACAGAGGTTTGTTTTTCTGGGGCAATGAAATCTGAAAGGATGTCTGGATCACTTGCTATTGTTGTTCTTGATATGACAATTGTAAAAATTGTAATTAGGAGCAATAGGGAAGGTTTACTGAAATTCCAGGCCATGGTTGATATTTTGGATTGGATTTTTTTTTTAGTGATCAAGAAATGTTTTCTAATTTGACAATTTTTTGGATGGTTCACATATTCAATTTATAGCGTGTTGTTAGTAGTACACAAAAGATTTGTATTCTTTGGACCTACAATTGAATATGTAAGTGCTGACAGAGTCAAAAGAATCATTCAATTTTAGCAGTGTAAATTTAGTATTGTAGGGTACTTTCAACTGTATTTCAAAAAGTTTCAAGACTTATTCAATTTTGACCTAAATTAAATATGTAAATTCACCAGAAACATGTACTTATTAAATTTGATAAAAGGTTGAGAGGACGTACTACTAATAAATGTGATGGGATGGATAAAATTCTTATACTCTTAATAAAAAGGCTTGAGTTCGAGCTGTGGGAAAGATGGAGTAGCCAAATACTAATAGATTTCAAATATCAAATGATTATAATTTTTTTTTTTCCAGGGGACCTGAAATAGTAACGCGACTACTCCAATATTCTCACCACCAATAGTGGATGTAGATTTTCATTATAGGGGAATCAAAATATAAAAAAGCAAACACCAAAAAAATCACGTGATCCAAAAAAAAAGTTCATGATCCTAGATAGGAGTATATGGAGGTCGAGGATTAGGGTAGAAGGTTAGTAAGTAGTCGAGCGTCGTCTAATTTCCATTTTCAATATGTTGTTATTACTCTCCCACTTTTTTATTCTTTAATTATATTCATTCCTGTTATTTTCTTTGATTCCGTTACTTTATTATCTATTGTTGCTACTATTTCCTTCTCCTTTATTTTTAGTATGACTTCTTTACTATTGTATTAATTCCCTTTCCATACTTGTTTTTTATATGCTTTACTCGAGCCGAAAGGTCTATCAGAAACAACCTCTCTATCTTCGCAAAGTAGGAACAAGGTTACGTATACACCATCCTCACCAGACCTCATTTGTGAGATTGCACTGGATATGTTGTTGTATTGTTAGAAGCCCTATAGTCCATTATTCTGTCTATATAAGTGACAATGAAAGAAAATAAAATGATATATTTTTAACAAATACATCAAAATCGTGATTCCAAATGCATGATAAATACTACTATTCACTAATATGTATAAAAAACTCCTTTTAGTTCATATACTTCATTACTATGGCGTGGGTTATTAATAAGGGACAATGCAAATGAAAGAAAATAAGAAGGAAAATAGGGTAAAAATACCACGAATTTCTTAATGAAGGCGCTGTAAGTAGTGCTAAATACTTTTTCCATGGCTCCAGCGTAAACGTTACCTTTGTCTCTTGCCGTCTTTATTGATTAATAAAAAAATTCACCAGAAGATTACTAGCCTAATGGTATATTGATTTTCAAAAAAGATAACTAATTTAGTTTTATGTAGTAGGTATAAGCTTTGGTTTCTTTGATACCTTCTACTATACCTAATCTTGTTTTTTTAATTTCTTAGTTGTTTCAAGATTTATTTAAGCAGTTATCATTATGATGATGAGGAAGAAAGAGTCCTTCTAATGATGTGAGAAAATATTTAACACACTTGATATTTACATCAAATAAATAATTCATGCAATTCGTCATACATGTTATCTATTGTTTCTTGTACTTCAATAATTGCCGTATTATTTTATTATGGTACTGCCAATTTCTTATATGTTGTTTTTATTACTACTTGCTGATTCTTGTACTTCCATTACTATCTGTTGTTTTTAATTGAGCCGAGGGTCTATAGGAAACAATCTCTCTACCTCTGAGGTAGTGATATGGTCTGCGTACACTCTATCCTGCTTAGACCCCACTTTTTGGGATTACCTTAGGTGTGTTGTTGTTGTTTTATTTTCGTTTATCTTCACAAGGTAGAAGTAAGATTTTCATATATACAACCTTCTCCAGACTTCACTTATGAGATTACACCAAATATGTTGTCGTTATATATCTTTACTTTAGTTTGTAACTTTTCAGGTCACTTTACATTGTTTGATACATGAAACATTGTGCACGAGTAAATTTAATATGATCATTTGTTGATCGCTCATTATATAAAATCTGGATTCCTTGCGATTACTAGCTACAAAAAGGGTTTTATGGGTGTTCACCATATGATATTCGGTATTTTTGTATTTCATTGTTTATAAATACTGCTAAGTCTAATATATCACAAGATGAGTGTTGTGGAGATGTGGATGTTAAGTTGGATGTTCGGCCACACCAAATCAGATAGGATTAGAAATGACAGTTGATAGAGATCTGTAATATATTTTCTGGCAGTGGCTTGGAGCTTCCTTTGATGACTTCATGTACATTAAACATCCTATATTTTAGGGATTTGATAATTCTATGTATTCATATTCATTGGTAATGGTTTCTGTCAATCTGAACTTGAGTCAACGTGTTGAATGTGATGGAGCTATAAGCCTATAAAACACTTGGTCAGGGTTGGGCTAAACAGGACAGCAGTATTAATATATTCTCATTTACAACAATATTTTACTTGCTTGAGTTTGCTAACTTTTTTTTGATGAGTTATGCATAGAAAAAGTTCGAGTATGGGCATTTTTAGCAAAGTTGTTTGAGCATGTTGAGCTCTTGAGATTCAGCACATTCATGGAAATTCCTTGCACAGTTTACTCATTGTCTTATGTGGAAACTGCAGTATTCTGAGCACCACCTCAGCTTGTTCTGACTTTTGTCTATTTATTTTTGCAGAGCATTATTTACCTTTTGATTTTCCGGGTCAGGTGGAACTATTTTTTCCTTCATGAAAATGCAAAGAATATGATTATGGAACTTATAAAGAAGTTAGATCTTAGGGTTAGTCTCTTTTTCAAAGTTATCTCATCTATTTCATCCTTCACTATTATGCTTCCTGTTAAAGCTAAATTGTTAATTGTTTGGTTTGTTTAATGCAGTTGACCGCAGTCCATTTAGTTGATGCCATCTTTGCAGTGATCCAGGGAAATATGTGAGTGCATTGCTCCTCTCTTTATCCACCATGTTACACTTGGAGCTTCCTCATGTCAATATTTTGTCAAAGATTGATCTTATTGAAAGCTATGGAAAGCTAGGTTAGTTCATCATATTCTTCTGGAGAGTAACTTTTTTGAATTTGGAATATTCTGTTGGATTAGAGTATAGGTATGAAGCACCTTTGTGGTTACTATGAAGTGCTTATTCTGTATTTCTCTTGTTCTTGCAGCTTTTAACCTAGACTTCTACACAGATGTCCAAGATTTATCGTATTTGCAGAATGAACTCGGTCAGGATCCTTGCTCTGCTAAGTATAGGTGCTTTAACCTTTCTTTAAGAATACTCTGTCAAGGGATAGCTGATTCCTTTTCATTCTTGCACGCACAATATAACACATTGTCGTTTCTTTGTAGTTTCTGACTGTTTTAATCAAACTAGGACGCTAATTTTAGGACATCTCATATATTTCTACAAGCTTGAGGAGTAAATAACTTCTGCACTTGATGCTATACTACTACAATCTTGAGAGCGTTTCATGTTTTTATAAATGTTGTGTGTCAGTTTAATGAGTCGAACCTCTACCTTTGGCAGAAATTAAGGGAGGGTATGGAGGAAGAAGAGAAAAAGCAAAACATAGTTTTCTTTCTCATCTTCTTTTTTATGTGCTGAGTTGTATCTACATCACCTTATTTTAGTGTCATTCCCTTCACAAATCTTTTCTAATCGGAATGTCGTCATTGAAGCGCTAGTGTGACACAATCTACTTTGACTCATTTTTATAGTTAACACACTTCCGTATTGCCGTTTCTTGCTGCCGTATTTTTATAGTTTACACTTTCTTAATGCACTTTTGAATGATACATAAACAAGGTATTTCTGGCCTTTATGGAGAAAGAAAATATATACTCAATATTTGTAATCATGGCGGAGGAATATATAGTATTTCATTGCTATAAGTATGGATTATTGAAAATAATAAGACATGGTATTGGATATTTATCATAGTGCTTGACATGATCGAAATAACCGGCAAGGATATTTTTTATCTAAACATTGTGTTTTCGGGTTTAATACGTAGAAAATGCAGAAGCTCAAGGATCTTTTTATCTAAACAATGTTCGCGCATAGTGAGAGCTTAGTGCACCGGGCTGCTCTTTATTGTGTTTTTGTTTTGATGATTAAATAATGCAGAAAGGATGGCTCTGAGTGTGGAGTTCATGTATAATATATTGAATAATATGCACCGCCCTCTTTTTGGAGCTTAAAGTGTTAAAAAGGAGAGAGATCTAGTTAGTGTTTGCCAAAATATTAGATTTTTATTGGAACTGAAATCTAGTATATATATATATATATAGTAAACCTTGAATCACATTAAACTCCTGTTTTGATTTTTGAAAATTTCCCTACGTCTATGTGAAATGTATTCTGTATCCAATTGGCATACAATTTTTATTTTATTTTGAAACCGGTAATTTAATTAGTATACAATTGATAAACTCTTAAAATATTTTGGTTGCAAATTGCAAGAACGGAAGCTGACGCTGGAGGTACTAGCCTCCTGACAATTGTGCCTTGAGTTGATTTCACTGTAGTATCCTCATTTTGACTTGATGTTGGCACTAGGCTACGTTCCTCGAGAACTAAAATTCAGTATCATGCCATGTGTAACCTATGCCTCTAATATGTTGGACATCTTAGTTATAGATCAATGCAAATATCAAGATTGCTTTATTTTAAATCTCAGGGTGATGAGGATGATGAGAATGACGATGTATGTGATATATGTGGAAAGTATATGCTTCATGTGTATTCTGGATTTGGTGTGACACATGCAAGAAGGATACAATCCTGTGCTTTCCCGAGGACAATTGCGAATCATGCTGAAATAATTTAGCAAACGTTGTGAGACGCCGTGACAACTTACACAACTTGTATTTGAGTTATGCTGCTATGAGAAGTGTGAGATACGTGATGCTGCTATATTTTGTATCTTCACAACAAAATCTACTAATGATAGATACCTAAACCTATTTCCCATTAAGGTTGACCTTCTTTTGCATCTGACTCTATTTCCTTCCAACTATGCTTTTCCCACCTATGTTCTCCAAGATATACAACACTACTCACTTGGAAAAGAATCATCATAGTTTAGTATAATCTATATTAAACTAATTGTAACACCCCAAACTTTCGACTAGGACTTGAACCATTCTTTGTACACGTATGGGCCCCAACTTGATGGTTTCCAAGTGGATATAAGTGTTGAGATCAATTCCCTAGTGTGGTGAGTGCTTTTGATGTGAATCATGGTCATAAGAAACATCTAACGTAAAGTTGAATTGCAAGCATTTCGATCATTTTAGTATACGTTCTTACATGAGTCAACTTAAAACGAGTATTTCTCCTAGAATATGAAGAGTTACCCATTACCTATCAAATTAAAGATATTCGAGTTGTCTTTCCAATACCACTGACCATTCGTCAATCGAAGTTTGGAGCTAAAAGTTATGGCCTAAACAATAAGGGTCCGCGATATCACCGTGTCACGGAGCTGTTCCTCCGCGATAGCTCCGTGCCACGGAGGTGGTGTCCAGCGACAATTTCTCTTATTTTTTAACGTGATTTTAAGGGCCTTTTGGTCTTTTCCTTATCCAAAACCATCCCCCACCTATACAAAACATCCCCAAATCCCTAAGGAAGATTTACAATCAAAACACGTTCCACTCCTCCCCAAAGTTCTAAGAAACAAAAACACCTAGGGTTCAAGGTTCAAAGGCCAATCTCAAAGCTTTTCTTAATTTTCTCTCTGTCAAAAGGTATGTAGAACAACTCTCCTTCAACCTAATATCAAGAAGTATGTTTCCTTAATCTCTATTTATGCCAAAATCATAAATTTAAGAAAAGGTTGAGCGCTATTCTATAATTGACTAAGAGGTTGAATTTTTATGAATGCTTCCTCCATTAAATTGTTTTTCATTGTTTACATAAATGGGTTTGGTGAGTATTATTGAATTATAAATTTACTCTTGTTTTAAAAATAAACATATGATTGTTTGGGGAAGTTGATTTACATTCTAATGCTTTAGAGAAACCTCGAATAAGCTATTTTACCTTAATATTTAAGCAGATTGTTAAAGAGAGTTTTTATATGATCCTTTACATTCAATCTGTATTTTTGGTGGGGCCAAAGAGTAATAAATGTTTATGATTATTAAAAGAGATGTCATGTTTGACTTGTAAGTCTTGGTATGACAATGCCAACTAAACGAATGCCCCTAAGATTAAGAAATATTTTCCAAAGAATGGTTTATGAATTGAAAAGGTTAAAAGATAGGCTTAAAGAGAATTAGATGGTTAATCGATAAGGTATGAGCTAGAAAGGCTCATTACCCGAAATCGTATTTTGCCAACGCTGGAATGGTTCTATCATGAAATATGGATAACCATACTGTATGCCTGCGTCGTACAGTTGTATACAGGAGAGAAGAGAAAAGACATATGATATGCCTCAGTCCTTGCGACAAACATGGATTTGGGGCTCAACCGACGAGTAATGGTCGGATCCACATAGCACGTGTTGTATAGAGAAGTCAGTGATACCAGCTAATTCAGAATGAAAGAAAAGAAATGAGTTTATGTTTCATTTACTACTTTGAAGTCCTTATTTATGTTTTTTCATGATTTGACTTCTATTCCCAGGATTATTTTGTATAAAGCCTATCTTATAAATTTCTATTTTGCACACCAATGCATTCCACATATTGACTGTTTTCGGGCGCTACATCATTTCATGATGTAGGTTCGGAGACATATTTTCATGGTTCCGTGCAACATAGAATTTATGCGGGACAACTTCAGCATTGGTGAGTCCTCCATTCTCCGGAGGCCTAGTTGATTCCTATGCAAGACTTTGTGTCATTGTTTTATGGTATTTTGTCTAGGCCATGTCCCAATTTAGATGTTTTCTTGTATTTCTCGTGTTAGAGGCTTCATGGACCTACGTCAAATATTGTGTAAATGTTCTTAAGATCAAATGTTTTCAATTTTCTAAACGATGATTTATAATTGGCTTTCATAAAATTTTTTCTGCAATTATCTTATTGAATGAATGCTCATGATGTAAGCTAAGTGGTTCTCTCGGGCCAGTGATGGCTCGGGTGCCTGTTACGTCCAAGGCTTAGGCTCGGGTTGTGACTAACTTGGTATCAGAGCACAGAGTTCAAGTGTCCTAGGGTATCTATGATGCCGTGTCTAGTAGAGTCTTGCTTATGGGTGTGCTGTGCATCCCACTTATAATCAAGAGGCTACAGGGTATTTTGGAACTGTATTCCATTCTTTTATACTCCAGATCGTGCAATAGAATTGTCCATAAGAAACTTATCTGGATTCCTACTTTGCTTTAATTTCTCTGACTATGCCTTATATTTGGGGTGATAGAAGTACAAGAGCTCAGAATCCTAACAATGTGATCCTTCCAGATTGATTCATTAAAAAGTTATGAAACTGTAGAAGGACTTTAGAGGAGTCCATTAGTGCATCAAAGTCTATTGATTTTAAGCGTATACCCCTATCTCCATGAATCGTGCTGTTAAGTCAAGGTGAGATGTGTATTCAGACCCTTTTAAAAAACCTTATTACAGATATCACGTTTAAGGGGGAGGTAGGTAGTTAAATGTTGGGATAATGTTGCCACCCGATGTGATAGTGTTAATTAGAGTGTTATAAGCTATGAGCAGTAAGATGATCCCAAAGCTAGAGATATAGAGTCTTAAGTTTAGAATCCTGTGAGTGGAGGTAGTGATTGATAGAAAGATATGGCTAGAGTCTTGTACCCATTAAGTGAGTGATGAAAGTGGTATGCCCTTATGGTGATTGGCCAAGGTGTAGCAAGATTCATTGATTTTATGGTAGTTACTAGAGGAAGTGATTATTTATAACGATTTAGAATTTATTTTAAATAGGGAAGGAGCTCATGATGGCTTGTTATTATAGTAGTAAAATCAATTATAGGTTGTGAATGGAGTGATAGAGTGGTTAAGAATTTATAAATTTAGACTTCAATTTGGGGGTCTTAGAGAGGGAGACTCAGTGATATTTATAGAACTTTGAAAGTAGTTTAAATGTAGTGCTTGGAAATTGAACTTGGGATCTCAAGGTGAGTTTTGAACCCCCTCAACCATTAGGCCAATTGACCGTAATGAGTTATATTATAATATTATGATCGACTATCCTTATCATCTGGTTTTAAGGAAAATGTGCTAATAGACCGTATTGAGTTATATTGTAAGATTAAGATCGACTATCCTTTTTATCTTGTTTTACTATAGCCAGAGTTTCTTAATTTTTATCTAGTAGTTGTAAGCCAGTATAGTATGTGAGAAGATGTTAATGAATATTAAGGTGTAGTAGTAATGTTGTGAAGAAGAATGGGCTTGTAAGCCATAGTTAAGTGGAATAAGAAACTAAGGTTGATTAATTTGTCAAAATTTTGATGGATTAGTATAGCATGTGGGATATTTCATTGGCAGTCTGTGATAATAACTTAAAATTAAGCTTGAACTTTAGGTATTGGCTATAGTGAAAAGAATGATAGTTTGAGGGTAGTAATGCAGACTTTGTGGAAATGGATCTATTAGGCTAGATGTGGTGTGTGAAAGAGGTTAGGTTGATAACTTATGGAAAATTTGAAGGTATAATTATGTTATATATATGAGGACTAGTGTTGAGATAATGAATTGTGGCTAAGTCATTTAGATAACTAAGAACCTTAAATTTATGAGAATAAATTGTACCCTAGGTAGTATGTTGTTAGAATAGGTTTTAAGTTTATAAGTGTTATGTGTTCCTAGTAAGTATTCTTGAGTTATTTCATATAAGGAAGACTAGGTTAATATCGTGTGGTGTTTTTGTAAAGCTGAATTGAGGGGATTATAGATAGACGAGGTTAAATTTCTTAATAAAGTTTTAAATTCCCTTGAGCTAGGTGAATACGAGATTAAAGGTGTGATGCTAGTAGACTATGAAGATGAGATCAGATTGTTAAGTGTTAGAGGGAGTGGATATGTACGCCAATGAGAGTGTAAGTTATAGGGTGATGATTATAGAGGCTAGGAAAAGTTAAGAGAAGTATCCCTGAAAGGGATGTCCTTGAAAGAAGTTAGTATATTCCTATTATAGTTTATCGAGGTGAGTTTAGTGTTCATGTGTATAGTGATACTCACCGTACCCAGTGTTGTGTATATAGCTCTTTTTAGGGAATAGATCTGCATATCTAGGATAGCAACCTTTGAGCTAAGGTGGAGATGATGAGGTGTTGAACCAAGGCAAGTCTTGAGTTCTAGTGGTGATGAGTTCAGAAAAGAGTTATGGTGCATGCTATAGAAACCTGTTCTTATTCTAGCATATTCCTCGTACTTTAGCCAAAAGGATGCTCTACCCATGTGTTATGTATTCATGCCAGTGCCTAAGGTCTACGCCGGCTATATAAAATCATGTCCATGCTTTGTCCCGTAAACTGGAAGTAGTAGTGTCTCTCAGTGGTCCAAATTTTTCTCTAAGATTCTAGGGACCCAATTTTTATGTTACGATGCTCAGGGTCCATGAACCTACATGTCACATTATGCTCAGTTCTAAGAAATTATACTTTTTTATGTTACCGACTCATATTATGTCATGTCTAATCCCAAAACCACACTCTATGCAAACTCATGAGTTTTCTCAGTTCCCAGAATGAGAAACAATAGCTTCGAGCAACAATCCTTGTTATATTCCTTGAATTTATGAATTTAAGCCTTATGTTACACAACTCATGATTTATGCTCTCATGTTTCTCAGTATACCCAGTCCTAAGAACTTATGTTATGTTATGCTCATGCCAGAACAACCCATTATTCATGATCTAGGTGTTGATATATGAAGTATTTGCCTATTGTACCCTCTCTTACTTCGCAGGCCCTATCCTGAATAGTGCGATAAATATGAGTTATGATTGAGCATTGCCACTCCTATTCCTGATGCTCGTACTCTAGTAGTGACATTCTTTATAGCATGATTATAATGGTGATGGCAACAGAGAAATGATTTAGATAAGAGAGTGGATTTTCTTTATTGTGAAATTGTGGTGTGACAACTCGAGCTAAGGTTATAAATGAAGAGAGAAGAGTGAGATGAACTTTTATTATGTGAAATGGTTAGAAAGGGGATATATTGTCACGACTCGAATTTCAACGGGCTGGCTGGCACCCGAAGTCGATATAGCCCGAGTGAACCAATCTTTACCACGTAAGGACATAACATGCTAATAGCGGAAATCATGTAACATGTGATACATACATACGTGAAACTTGGCCGTTTGGGCCATCAAGTCAAAATGGGCATACATCTCTTACATTCATATACCCACATATGTGTACAAAAGCCTCTAACAGAAGTACATACATGACCAACCTAAATTCAGGACAAGTCCCCGCTTTACATAACATTTACAATACCAAAACCAAAGTACAACTGTGACTCGAAAAGCCCCGATTCAACTGTAGCTCACCAAAGATCAGTAGATGACCCGCAGCTTACTGTGGAGATCTACTAGTACCTGTGCCTGCAACAAGTAAGGTAAGTCCCACAAGGGACGTCAGTACGAAGAATGTACTGAGTATGTAAGGCCATAAGAAACAGTATGATACATAAATACTTTAGTGGAATCAAATATAAGTAAATAACCAATGTGGATAAGTCACCATTCTGAATATATGAAAGTATGTACATTACGTGGATTACTTTCTTTACTTTTACGCTCATTCATTCATTCATCACTCACTTCTTCATTCACTACTCATCCTTCCATTCTTACAATGCCCAGGCCCCAAGCTGATCAGTGGGTAATCAACAGTTTTCGGGATCGACCCATGCTAGGCTTTTCTTTTGCCCCTGGGATACCACCCGTAGTAGTGGGATTGACCCATGCTAGGTGTTCTTTTCACCCCTGGGATACCACCCGTAGATATTGGGATCGACCCATGCTAGGTATTTTAACCCTTGGGATACCACCCAAGAATAAAGACGTTAATACCTCACTTCTTCAATCTTAGAAATAGTTCATTTGATGATTATGTCATTATTGGAACTTTTGAATGCAACATTATCGAAACTTGGAATCATGTCCACCATTATGTGACACATGAATAACAATAGGTCAAAGAATAAGATATATGTGATTAACAATAGATGATAAACTGAAATGAGACACCTTAGAACATTTTGAAACTGAACAAGTACAGTGACAAGGTGAATACTATATGCTGCAGAAGGATACAGAAAGAGTAACCTTACATACCTTATCTTATCAATATGAACACTCAATCCTATACGTGAATACAATAGTCCATCTCCTTCCTTACGTCTTACTCTACAATACAAGTACATACCGGAGCTTATATTAGCAACTAGTTACTATACAAGTGTACAAGACGACAATGTGCTATATGACTGCCGTATAACGTCATGTCACCCTTTATAATACAATCCACTGCATTATCATACCAACAACACCATAACGTTCCACACATTGACCAAGACATCATACATTAATAGCATTACACACCACGTTTACCCTTTATGCCTCCTTATTATCATTCCGTCACAATTACTCCATCAAATTGCCTCATAACAACATATGAACAACAATCCATAATTAATATATCCCAACATGCCTCCATACGACCCTTTAAAGTTATTAAAACGGTATCATAAGTTGATAATTACATCCAAAAAGGGTATAGAGGCCTTTGGGGATCAAAGAGAGACAAAACCATACAAAATGACTTTCTGGTGTGACATGCGAAGCCACCTGCGCCCGCAAGTGGCTGACATGCAGCCGAAGATGGCCGTTGGCAGTGTCCAGGTGCATCTGCGTTGGCGCAGGTGCCTCACCTGCGAGGGAGGGTGCCCATTTTTGGCCACTGGGGTTTGTTTTGGGTCCTTTTTCGCATTAAATGGTTCATGGCCATAAATAAGCTTTACTTTACATACTTTTGATCAAATTAAGACCAATTAACAACCATGGTTTCATAACACACATAAACATCACCCAAAACCATCTTTTTTATTTCAATACGTCACCCACTCCGTACACAATTTCACAACAACAATTCCAAAAGTGATACACAAGGAGAAAATCAAGTTAGGGAATAGACATAACCACATCATACATGTAGATATTCAATCCATCAAACTTACTTCTTCTAATACCACACGTCTATTTTCAAGTTTAAGTCACCAAGATGACAAACTTGTATCACATAAGAAAAAGTGCATCAACCAACACTTTTAGACATAACCATCATGATCCATACAATCTCTCATGCACATAATATATTAAACCACAAGAATAAACACTTACCAATAATTGCAAGGTGATGATCTTGTCCAAACAAGTGTATTTGCCTTAGGGTTTGTGTGTAGAGAAAAAGGTTTGGAAAAATCTAGAAAAGGGCATGTGTTTTGATAAGAATAAAAATCTGATTTTCCCTCACTTTATATAGTACTAATGGTCCTCCTTAGCCAATTAAATGCATGTTGGCTTGGTCAAACACAAGAATGGATCTTTTCCATTATTTGGGCCATGTCTTCCATGTGATTTTGGGCCTCATTTGAGCCCAATGGCACACTTCTTTAAGCCCAACAATTTAATGCATAATTCACCAATTATCTCATGTTTAAATATTTCCATGAATGTTACGGTAATCAACTAAACTCAGACACATACGGGGTGTTACATATATATGGTGTAAATCTTTGTGAAACTGATTGAAGTTTCTGATTTTAGGTGTGGAAATCCATAAAGAGGGTGTAGTAATGATAGGCTTGAATGTTATGATTGATAGATATGTAGGCCATTGTATAATGGGGCTAGTACACCTGGATTAGATCTTGAGGTTGATTGATTGTAGTGGTAATGAGGAGTAGTATTATTGGGGACCATAGTTGATAGAGTGATATAGGGTATATAATTTTATAACTTAGACCAGCGTGATTGCATTATAGGTAGAACCTTTTGTCTCAGGGTTAGGCTTGAACATGAAAGCACTATGCAGTTGGATTTCTTGTAGTTGTGTGTTTCGCGGGGGAATTCGAAGTTGGAAATGATAAAGTGTGGTATTCATAGTAGAAAGCATAGTTGAGGAGTGTCGCTAAATTTAAGGCTTTTATACATATCATTTAAGGTGGGGAGTACTTCTGTGTTCAACAAAAATCTTATGTCATGTCATGTATCAATCTTAATCCATGCTTATGATTTCCAAAAGTTCATGCACTACATTATTATGATCATGTTCGGTAGAACTCATGTCCTATATCATGACAATGCCAAGTCTCATGTATCTCATGATTTGTGCTTAACCGATTTGCTTGATGATGTCATGAAATCTCTCTTGACGTAAATGAGCTAAAAGTGAATTCTTGATATGAATTTTCAGCCCTTATGTCGTGATTATAGAGCTTCGATAAGTCCTTATTTATCATTCGAGGATGAATGATCCCAAAAGGGAGATATTGTAACACCCCAAACTTTCGACCAGGATTTGAACCATTTTTTGTACATGTATGGGCCCCAACTTGATGGTTTCTAAGTGGATATAAGTGTTGAGATTAATTCCCTAGTGTGGTGAGTGCTTTCGATGTGAATCATGGTCATAAGAAACATCTAGCATAAAGTTGGCTTGCAAGCATTTCGATCAATTGAGTTTTAGTATATGTTCTTACATGGATAAACTTAAAATGAGCATTTCTCCTATAATATGAAGAGTTATGTGTCCCATTACCTATCAAATTAAAGGTCTTCAAGTCTTCTCTCCAATGCCACCGACCATTTGTCAATCAGAGTTTGAAGCTAAGATCTATGGCCAAAACAGTAAGGGTCCGCGATATCACCGTGTCACGAAGCTGTGCCTCCGCGATAGCTCCGTGCCACAGAGGTGGTGTCCAACAATGATTTCTCTTATTTTTATGCGTTTTAGGGTTTTTTTGGTATTTTCCTTACCCAAAACCCTCCCCCACCTATACAAAACATCCCCAAATCCCTAAGGCACGAGATTTACAATCAAAACACGTTCCACTCCTCCCCAAAGTTCCAAGAAACAAGAACACCCAGGGTTCAAGGTTCAAAAGTCAATCTCAAAGTTTTTCTTGAATTTCTCTCCATCAAAAGGTATGTAGAACAACTCTGCTTCAACCTAATTTCAATAGTGTGTTTCCTTAATCTCTATTTATGTCAAAATCATGAATTTAGGATAAGGTTGAGAGCTATTTCATAATTGACGAAAACGTTGAATTTTTATGAATGCTTCCTCCATTAAATTATTTTTCATTATTTACATAAATGGTTTGGAGAGTATTACTTATATTATAAATTTGCTCTTGATTTAAAAATAAACATATGATTGTTTGAGGAAGTTGATTTACATTTTAATGGTTTAGAGAAGCCTTGAATAAGCTATTTTGCCTTAATCTTTAAGCAGATTGTTAAAAAGAGTTTTTATATGATCTTTTAATTACATTCAATCTATATTTTTGGTGCGGCTAAAGAGTTATAGATATTTATGATGATTAAAAGAGATGTCATGTTTGACTTGCAAGTCATGGTAGGATGATAACAACTAAACGAATGCCCCTAAGATTAAGAAATGTTTTGCAAGGAATGGTTTATGAATTGAAAAGGTTAAAAGATGGGCTTAAAGAGAATTAGATGGTTAGCCGAGAAGGTATGAGTCTGAAAGGCTCATTACTCGAAGTTGTGTTTTGCCAACGCGGAAATGGTTCTTTCCTGAAATATGGATAACCATATTGTATGCTTGCTTTGCGCAGTTGTATACTGGAGAGAAGAGAAAAGACATATGATATGCCTCAGTCCTTGTGGAAAACATGGATTGGGGGCTCAACGGACGAGTAATGGTTGGACCCACATATCCCGTGGTGTATAGAGAAGTTGGTGATACCATCTAATTCAGAATTAAAGAAAAGAAATGAGTTTATGTTTCATGTAGCACTTTGAAGTCCTTATTTATGTCTTTTCATGATTTGAATTCTATTGTCAGGATTATTTTGTATAAAGCTTATCTTATCATTTTTCTGTTCTGCAGACCAATACATTCCACGTATTGACCGTCTCCGGGCACTACATCATTTCATGATGTAGGTTCGGAGACACATTCTCGTGTTCTGTGCAGCATAGAATTCATTTGGGATAGTTTCAGCAGTGGTGAGCGCTCTATTCTTCGTGCTTGAGTTTGCTAACTTTCTTTTGATGAGTTATGCATAGAAAAAGTTCGAGTATGGGCATTTTTAGCAAAGTTGTTTGAGCAAGTTGAGCTCTTGAGATTCAGCCATTCATGGAAATTCCTTGCACAGTTTACCCATTGTCTTATGTGGAAACTGCAGTATTCTGGGCATCACCTCAGCTTGTTTCTGACTTATGTCTATTTATTTTTGCAAAGAGCATTATTTACTTTTTGATTTTCCGGATCAGGTGGAACTATTTTCCCTTCATGAAAATGCAAAGAATATGATTATGGAACTTACAAAGAAGTAATTAGATCTTAGGGTTAGTCTCTTTTTTAAAGTTATCTCATCTATTTCATGCTTCACTATTATGCTTCCTGTTAAAGCTAAATTGTTAATTGTATGGTTTGTTTAATGCAGTTGACCAGGGAAATATGTGAGTGCATTGCTCCTCTCTTTATCCACCATATTACACTTGGATCTTCCTCATGTCAATGTTTTGTCAAAGATTGATCTTATAGAAAGCTATGGAAAGCTAGGTTCGTTCATCGATCATATTCTTTTGGAGAGTATCTTTTTTGAATTTGCAATATTCTGTTGGATTAGAGTATAGGTATAAAACACCTTTGTGGCTACTATGAAGTGCTTATTCTGTGTTTATCTTGTTCTTGCATCTTTTAACCTAGACTTCTACTCAGATGTTCAAGATTTATTGTATTTGCAGAATGATCCTCGCTCTGCTAAGTATAGGTGCTTCAACCTTTCTTTAAGAATACTCTGTCAAGTGATAGCTGATTCCTTTTCATTCTTGCAGGCACAATATAACACATTGTCGTTACTTTGTAGTTTCTGACTGTTTTAATCAAACTAGGACGCTAATTTTAGGACATCTTATATATTTCTGCAAGCTTGAGGAGTAAATAACTTCTGCACTTGATGCTATACTACTACAATCTTGAGAGCGTTTCATGTTTTTATAAATATTGTGTGTCAGTTTAATGTGTTGAACCTCTACCTTTAGCAGAAAATAAGGGAGGGTATGGAGGAAGAAGAGAAAAAGCAAAACATAGTTTTCTTTCTCTTCTTTTTTATGTGCTGAGTTGTATCTACATCACCTTATTTTAGTGTCATTCCCTTCACAAATCTTTTCTAATCGGCAGTTCGTCATTGAAGCGCTAGTGTGACACAATCTACTTTGACTCATTTTTATAATTTACACACTTTCCTATTGCCGTTTCTTACTGCCGTATTTTTATAGTTTACATTTTCTTAATGCACTTTCCAATGATACATAAACAAGGTATTTCTGGGCCTTTATGGAGAAAGAAAATATATACTCAATATTTGTAATCAATCATTTATCATTTGGTGTTGGAATATATAGTATTTCATTGCTACAAATATGGATTATTGAAAATTATAAGACATGGTATTGGATATTTATCATAGTGCTTGACATGATCGAAATAACCGGCAAGGATATTTTTTATCTAAACATTGTGTTTTCGGGTTTAATACGTAGAAAATGCAGAAGCTCAAGGATCTTTTTATCTAAACAATGTCTGCACATAGTGAGAGCTTAGTGCATAGGGCTACCCTTTATTGTGTTTTTGTTTTGATGATTAAATAATGCAGAAAGGATTGTTAGGGTTTTTGCCCTGATTTTCTTACCAAATTTAAGTTTTACTTTTCTTGTAAGGAAAATAAAAGTAATACTATAATTACTTTTACTTTTCCTAAAAGGAAAATATAAAACTCTTCCATATTTGGCTAACCTCTTTCTTAAAGGAAAGGATTTGAATCTCTATAAATATAAGACCCCCTTCTCATATCACAACATAATAGCATCCACAATGTAGTCGTTAAAAGAGTCTTTTTTAGGGGGAGATTTTCTCCTAATAGATTTTAAGCCTTTTGATTTAGTTTACAATATGTAGGCTGGTTGGCCAATCATATCAAATAATATGTTTTTTATATATAGTTTTCTTTGTCATCTGAATTATCGCCTCTATGGTTTGCAAATTATATGCTTCCGCATGACGCCCTCTCGATTTCGAACCCAACAAGTGGTATCAGAGCCTATGGTTCAAAAGTCCTATGGTTCAGATTGAGGATAAGTTATGATGAAAGTTGCAACCAATTTGATGATAATGAAGATATATGTCCAAAAAAAACTACATGTGGAGAAGAAGTTTCAAACAAATTTTCACAAATCCTGCTGCTAATCCATCTTTAAAACCAAAATCAATTTTCAACCCATACTTGCTTTTAACGCATTGGCTCCAACTTTCAACCCACACTAACTTTTATGCTTGGGCTCCTTTCAACTCGTGCATATACTTTTAACGCATGAGCTCCACTTTTAACTTGTGCTCACTTTAAATGCACAAGGCTCCACTTTCAACCCTGTTCACTTATAACACAGGGCTCCAATAATATTAATCCATGCTTTTATTTTTAACGCATAGGGCTCCAAATTTTAACCCATATCAACTTTTAATCATGGTAAGCAGCAGTGATATATGAAGATTTTGTGAAGAAGGAAGATCAAGGTTATTTTGTCAAGAAAATCAAGCCAAAAAGGGGAGATTTGTTAGGGTTTTTGCCCTGATTTTCTTACCAAATTTAAGTTTTACTTTTCTTGAAAGGAAAATAAAAGTAATACCATAATTACTTTTACTTTTCCTAAAAGAAAAATATAAAACTCTTCCATATTTGGCTAACCTCTTTCTTGGAGGAAAGGATTTGAATCTCTATAAATAGAAGACCCCCTTCTCATATCACAACATAATAACATCCGCAATGTAGTCGTTAAAAGAGTCTTTTTTAGGGGGAGATTTTCTCCTAATCGATTTTAAGCCTTTTGATTTAGTTTACAATATGTAGGCTGGTTGGCCAATCATATCAAATAATATGTTTTTTATATATAGTTTTCTTTGTCATCTGAATTATCGCCTCTATGATTTGCAAATTATATGCTTCCGCATGACGCCCTCTCGATTTCGAACCCAACAAGGATGGCTCTGAGTGTGGAGTTCATGTATAATATATTGAATAATATGCGCCGCCCTCTTTTTGGAGCTTCAAGTGTTAAAAAGGAGAGAGATCTAGTTAGTGTTTGCCAAAATATTAGATTTTTATTGGAACTGAAATCTAGGATATATATATAGTAAAACTTGAATCACATTAAACTCCTGTTTTGATTTTTGAAAATTTCCCTATGTCTATGTGTGAAATGTATTCTGTATCCAATTGGCATACAATTTTTATTTTATTTTGAAACCGGTAACTTAATTAGTATACAATTGATAAACTCTTAAAATATTTTGGTTGAAAATTGCAAGAACGAAAGCTGATGCTGGAGGTACTAGCCTCCTGACAATTGTGCCTTGAGTTGATTTTAGTGTAGTATCCTCATTTTGACTTGATGCTGGCACTAGGCTACGTTCCTCGAGAACTAAAATTCAGTATCATGCCATGTGTAACCTATGCCTCTAATATGTTGGACATCTTAGTTATAGATCAATGCAAATATCAAGATTGCTTTATTTTAAATCTCAGGGTGATGAGGATGATGAGAATGACGATGTATGTGATATATGTGGAAAGTATGCTTCATGTGTATTCTAGATTTGGTGTGACACATGCAAGAAGGATACAATCCTGTGCTGACCCGAGGACAATTGCAAATCATACGAAAATAATCTAGCAAACGTTGTGAGACGCCGTGACAACTTACACAACTTGTAATTGAGTTATGCTGCTATGAGAAGTGTGAGATACCTGATGCTGCTATATTTTGTATCTTTACAACAAAATATACTAATGATAGATACCTAAACCTATTTCCCATTAAGGTTGACCTTCTTTTGCATCTGACTCTATTTCCTTCCAACTATGCTTTTCCCACCTATGTTCTACAAGATATACAACACTACTCACTTGGAAAAGAATCATCATAGTTTAGTATAATCGATATTAAACTAATTGTAACACCCCAAACTTTCGACTAGGACTTGAACCTGTAACACCCCGTACGTTTATGAGTCTAGTTGATTACCGTAACATTCATGGAAATATTTACACATGAGAGAATTGGTGAATTATGTATTAAATTATTGGGGCTTAAAGGAGTCATGTGCCATTGGGCCTAAATAAGGCCCAAAAACTTCAAGAAAAACATGGCCCAAAATGAAAAAAAAAAGATCCATTCTTGCTCGGACCAAAGAAGACCCTCAATTATTGACTAAGTGGATGGATAAGGAGGACCATGAGGCACTATATAAGGCCATAAATCATATTTTTATTCATAAATAGACACATGCCATTTTCTAGAATTTTCCACAATTCTCTCTACACACAAGCCCTAAGCTATCATCCTCTTTGGGCAAGATCAACTCTTCTTCAAGCCTTGGTAAGTGTTCATGATTATGGTTTAATATATTTTTATGCATGAGAAATGGTTTATACTATGTTGGTTATGTTGGTGAAGTGTGAGAGGTTCACTATGTGTAAAACAACTTGTGTTTGCTAAATCGGAGGATGATTTTGCCTTGTAAACTTGAACATGGACTTATGGTCTTAAAGGAAGTGAACATGATGGATTTAATATTGACATATGAGATGTGATTATAGCATTTCCTTGTTTTTTCATGGTGTATAATGTTTGGAATTTCTATTGTGAAATTGGTTATGGTTTTGGTGACGTATTGACCGTAAAGTGTCATTTTGGTGATGTTTATATGTGTTGTGAGACCATGGCTGATTTTTGGCATATAAGATGATCAAAAATATGTTAAAATAATTTTAGTTATGATCATGGATCATTCATTGCATAAAAAGACCCAAAAGACCCTTTTTGGCCGAAATGGGCACCCGCCCTCGCAGACGAAGCACCTGCGTTGGCCAAAGGTCACCTGTGGACGCAGTTCATCCACCTGCGGGCGCAGGTGGCTTAGAATATCGGCCCAGAACTCCGAATTGCTTGTTTTTGCATCCCTTTGGCCCCCCGAAACCCCCATACCCTTCATGGATGTAATTATCAACTTGTGATGTCGTTTTAATGACTTTAAAGTGTCGTATGGAGGCATGTTGGACTATGTTAAGTATGTATGATTGTTCATAAGTTGTTATGAGGCAAGTTGATACGGTAATTGTGACGGAATGATAATGAGGAAGCGTAAAGGGTAAGTGTCACGACCCGAAATCCCATTCGGGCCGGACTGGCACCCGAAGCCGATATGGCCCGAGAGAACCAATCTTTGCTTATGAACCTCCGTATGCATATCCTCGTATGAATCTTATGATATCTTATGAAACTATGTGGAAAACCTGAACATGGAAACATACGCTATATAATTATATGTAGGAAACTTGGCCGTTGGAGCCATCAAGTCAAAACGGACATTTGTCGTTTACATCCACAACCCACATATGTCTACAAAGCCTCTAACCGATCCAGAAATACAACAACCTATGGTCGGGACAAGTCCCTGCTTTATACAATAATTACAAAACCAAAACAATATACACATGTGACTCGGAAAGCCCCGAACCAACTGGGAGCTCACCAATGATCCGCGGATAACCCGTAGCCTATTGTGGAGGTCTACTAACACCTGTACCTGCAGCAGATAAAGTAAGTTCCCCAAAGGGGTCAGTACGAAGAATGTACTGAGTATGCAAGGCTATAAGAAGCTTCATGAAACTTAAAAACCTCAATGAACTCGATTTCAAGAGAATAGTCAATGTGGATCAATCATCGTTTAGTATGTGTGGAAATAGGTACTTTATGTTCATTACTCCATTTGCCTTTATGCCCGTTACCGCTAACAGTTAGAACCATCAATAATGTATAACCGTTAATATGCAACCGTTAATATGCAATGCATCCGTCAATATGCAACCGTTAATATGCAATGCATCCGTCAATATGCAACCGTCAATATGCAATGCATCCGTCAACATGCAACCATCAATATGCAATGCAACCGTCAATATGCAACCGTCTCAAGTTCGGCATCAAGCTAGGCTTTTACCCCACTGAGCTTCCCCCCTGCTACCACCCGGAAAACAAGGAAGCAGGTTCGGCATCAAGTTTGGCTTTTACCTCACTGAGCTTCCCCCTTGATCCAGTGAATATAATAAAGTTTGGCGTCAAGCTTGGCTTTTGCCCCACTGAGCTTTCCCCCTGCTACCACCCGGAAAACAAGGAAGCAGGTTCGGCATCAAGTTTGGCTTTTTCCCCCAAAGCTATCACCCGCACTCAAAGAGTCATAAGTAACCATAAAGTAATATTATAAAATAATGTTAAAGTAACCATACGGAAAATTATAAAGTAACCATGAGGGAAAGTATAAAGTAACCATGAGGGAATATAAATAAAGTAATCATACGGGAGTTACTTCTTCCATTACTTCATTGGATTACTTCTCTCTTTTACTTTGATGAGATTGACACATTGGGGGAGCATAACCTTTTTGGAGACACATAAGTGCATTACTTCAATCTTCTATGTTCATGAGATTGATACTTATGAAGTTGTAACATTTTTGGAAGCCTTGGAACATAATATTATTGGAACTTGGGATCAGGTCCATAATTATGTGATACATGAGAATAATAACATATGACAACTTGAAATGAGATACCTTTTAACATTTTGGAATGGAACAAGGACAATGACAACATGAACAATATGTGCTGCAGAAAAATACGGACAGAGTAACCTTACATACCTTATCGTCTCAATATGAACACTCAATTCTATACGTGAATACAATCGTCCCGCTCCTTCCTTATGTTTCACTCTACAACACACAAATATACAAGGGAATTTACATTAACCACCAACTACCTTACAAATGCATACAACGACAATGAATTACATGTTTGGCTTTAACATGTCATTTTCCTCTTGATTGTACCATGTGTGAAACTATCACACCAACAATACCATTTACAAAACTACCATACCAATAATCCCACAATATTCTCAACATTGACCAATATCACAAACCACTAGCATGTCACCCCAAATTCGTACTTTTCACTTCTACATCACCACAACATCACAATGATTCCATCAATTCACTTCAATACACCTCACAACAACAAATCGGCCAAAATCCCATAATTTACACTTATGGAAAAATAACAAGTTTAGGACCATAATCACACCATACATGTTGATATTTTATCCATATCATGCTCTTTTATCAAAACCACAAGTCATATTCCAAGTTTAAATTCCATAAATGGCACATCTTTTACAAAAACACAAAGTGCCATATACAACACTTCCAAGCATAACCAACATGATATACATACTCTCCCATGCATATAATATGTTAATCCATAAGAATAAACACTTACCTAAGCTTGGAAGAGGATGATCTTGATCCAAAGATGACTTAGGGTTTGAGAGCCCAAAAGAGATGTTCTTGATAATTCTAGAAAAAAGAATAGAAAGCATGTGTGTTCTTTGTATTAAAAATCTGATTTTTTTGCCCCTTTTATAGGCCTTTGAAGTCCCTTTCTCAATTATTGCTTGGTCAAAGAAGAATGGGTCATTTGCCCCATTCTTGGCCCATGCTTTTCTTCTTCATTTTTGGGCTTTATTGAGCCCAAATTACTTAATCCAATAAAATTAATAATTTCTCATGTTTAATTCATTTCACATGCATTACGATGATATTCCCACTTACGAGATTCATGTTTGTAGCCTCGATACCAAAAACAAACAATTCTAGCCATGTATGGCCTATTTTGACCAAAAGGGTAAAATCGTCATTTTGACGCCAAATTCGTTCTCGAGTAATTTTATCATACCAATATAATATTTGACTCATTTCATATATATGATCATGATTGTAGAAGAAACGTAGCAAAAATCGGCTCAATACGTCCCCGGATACCCTTGGGACTTAAGAAAAATTTCAACTTTTGAAAGGTGCGCACAAGCAGCCCGGCACGCCCTTGGGCGCGCCCCAACACTGCCTGGGGACTGAAAATTTCAGCCAGAAGCGGCCCGGCACGGTCCCAAACGCGCCCCACACTTAAACTTTCCAAAAATTTCATTTTTCGACTTTTCTTCGCGGGTTTGAGTAGACACTTCAAGTCCTATTCTTTAACTTACTTCTTAGCCTTAATATGCTTTGTTTAGAGGTCCTCTTAGCCTCATTTTGAACCCCACAACTGCGCCACAAAAATCACAAAACACCTCTTACGAAGGGCTAACCACATGTACAAGTCCAAAATGTCAATTTTTCCTCTTCATTAACATTACCAAATGCATACTTATAGCTATCGAAACCTAGGTAATCATTGTTCCACGTCGTCAAATAGGGTTGGGAAGGTACAGGGTGTTACAGTAAGTGTGGTGTGAAATGTGATAGATGTATGATATCTTGGTCAATGTGTGGCATGAGTATGGTGTTGTTGGTATGATAATGCAGTGGGTTGTATTTTAAGGAGTGAAATGAAGTTATATGGCAGTCATATGGTTCATTGTTGTTTTGTACACTTGTACGGTAAATAATTATTAACGAGAGTTCCATTGTGGACTTGTATTGTAGAGTGAAACATAAGGAAGAAGCTGGACTGTTGTGTTCATATATAGACTTGTGTACTCATACTTAGAAGTAAAGATATGTAAGGTTATTCTTATATATCCTTCTGCAGCATGTGGTGTTCACATTGTCATAGTACTCATTTGATTCCAAAATGCTCTAAGGTATTCCGTATTCGGTAGTTGGCTAATGCTACTCACATGTTTCCTACTCATTGGTCAATGGTAAATCATATGACGCATGTCCATTGGTTGAATCTTGCTTATTGGCTAACATGCCAAAAGTTCCAAATGTTCTAAGGTATTGCATCTCAGGTTGGTGAACAGTTGATATCCACATGTATCGTATTTAGTGATCATTATCCTAAGGTTTCAAAAGTGTTACATTCCAAAGGGGTCCTATGGTATTTTAACAAAGGTAGATATATATTGTTATTCACAAGTGTCCTACTCCTAGATGAATTACTATTCACTTATCTCTTATTCATTGACTGAAGTTCCTAAGCTGTCATAATGTTGTAAATTCTAAGAGAACTATCTCAACGAGAGTAATGAGGTAAAGAGGGCTTGTTTAGTTTGAATAGCATTATTCCAATCATGTCATGATCCAAAGTTCCAATAGAGTTATACACATGTCTCTTATGCATTGACTATTGTTCCAATGGTTCCAAGATGTTGTGTTTCAAATAATGTTATGGCAAGTGAATGAATCAATCTCTCACAAGCGAATGAGTCAATCTCTCCCAAGTGAATATACCAATCTCTCAAAAGTAATGAAAGAAGTAATGTGCAAGTTAACGTATCTATTCCTCACAAGTAAAGCTACCAATCTTACAAGAGTAAATATGTGATGTAATGTATATTTGTGTTTCAAGTTTCAAGAATGTTTCTATCATCAAGGTACTACTCATAGTATGAAAGAAAGAGAAATGAAGTAAAGAATTATTAAAGAAAAGGAAGCAATGTTATGTTATATTAACCCTACCCATGGAGTAGATGTATGTTATTAACCCACCAAAGAGTGGATGTATGTTGACCTACCCATGGAGTAGATGTATGTTATTGCCCACCAAAGAGTGGATGTATGTTATTGCCCACCAAAGAGTAGATGTATGTTATTGCCCACCAAAGAGTGGATGTACGTTATTGCCCACCAAAGAGTGGATGTATGTTATTGCCCACCAAAGCATGGATGTACATTATTGCCCACCAAAGAGTGGATGTATGTTATTGCCCACCAAAGCGTGGATGTACGTTATTACCCACCATAGAGTGGATGTATGTTAACCCACCGAAAGAGTGGATGTATGTTGGATAACTAATAATAATGATAATGAGCATTAAGCAAAGGAAGAATCTATTGAATGAAAGATATCATATGAATGATAAGAATATGATTGAATGATCGAAAATGATAATAATAAAATAAAGGTACATGGTTCCACATATAGAGTTTACTCTTATAATTATTTCCACTAAAGTTCTTATGTATTGATGCAGTTTTCTTATGGCCTTACATACTCAGTACATTCTTCGTACTGACCCCTCTTGGGGACTTACCTTACATGTTGCAGGTGCGGGCGCTAGTAAACCTCCACCGTAGGTTGACAGTATTTGCAGATATTTGGTGAGCCCCAGTTGCTTCGGGACTTTTCGAGTCACAGTTGTACAGTAGCTTTGATGTTGTTAATGTTGTACAAAGCGGGGACTTGTCCCAACTTCAGTTGGTCTTGTAAATGCATCTGTTAGAGGCTTTTGTAGACGTATGTGGGTATATGGATGTGAGAGATGTACGATCACTTTGACTTGATGGCTCAAACGGCCAAGTTTCATATATGTATAGTTATGTCATATGTTTCCATATCTATGATTTCGGCATAGGTTCATGAGGTGTAATAAGATTCATATGAGGTTATGCATGCGAATGTTCATGAGCAAAGATTGGTTCTCTCGGGCCTTATCGTCTACGAGTGCCAATCACGTCCCGATGGGATTCGGGGCGTGACAGAACCATTCTTTGTACGCGTATAGGCCCCAACTTGATGGTTTCTAAGTGAATGTAAGTGTTGAGATGAATTCCCTAGTATGGTGAGTGCTTTTGATGTGAATCATGGTCATAAGAAACATCTAGCGTAAAGTTGAATTGCAAGTATTTCGATCATTTTAGTATACGTTCTTACATGAGTCAACATAAAATGAGCATTTCTCCTATAATATGAAGAGTTACGTGTCCAATTACCTATCAAATTAAAGGTCTTCGAGTCTTCTTTCCAATACCATCGACCATTTGTCAATCGGAGTTTGAAGCTAAAAGCTATGGCCAAAATAGTAAGGGTCCGCGATATCACCGTGTCACGGAGATGTGCCTCCGCGATAGCTCCGTGCCACAGAGGTTGTGTCCAACAACGATTTCTCTTATTTTTATGCGTTTTAGGGGGGTTTTGGTATTTTCCTTACCCAAAACCCTCCCCCACCTATACAAAACATCCCCAAATCCCTAAGGCACGAGATTTACAATCAAAACACGTTCCACTCCTCCCTAAAGTTCCAAGAAACAAGAACACCTAGGGTTCAAGGTTCAAAGGTCAATCTCAAAGTTTTTCTTGAATTTCTCTCCATCAAAAGGTATGTAGAACAACTCTGCTTCAACCTAATTTCAAGAGTGTGTTTCCTTAATCTCTATTTATGCTAAAATCATGAATTTAGGATAAGGTTGAGAGCTATTTCATAATTGACGAAAACGTTGAATTTTTATGAATGCTTCCTCCATTAAATTATTTTTCATTGTTTACATAAATGGGTTTGGAGAGTATTACTTGAATTATAAATTTGCTCTTGTTTTAAAAATAAACATATGATTGTTTGAGGAAGTTGATTTACATTCTAATGCTTTAGAGAAACCTCGAATAAGCTATTTTACCTTAATATTTAAGCAGATTGTTAAAGAGAGTATTTATATGATACTTTACATTCAATCTGTAATTTTGGTGGGGCCAAACAGTTATAAATGTTTATGATGATTAAAAGAGATGTCATGTTTGACTTTCAAGTTTTGGTATGATGATACCAACTAAACGAATGCCCCTAAGATTAAGAAATGTTTTCTAGAGAATGGTTTACGAATTGAAAAGTTTAAAAGATAGGCTTAAATAGAATTAGATGCTTAATCGATAAGGTATGAGCTAGAAAGGCTCATTACCCGAAATCGTATTTTGCCAACACTGGAATGGTTCTATCCTGAAATATGGATAACCATACTGTATGCTTGCTTCGTGCAGTTGTATACAGGAGAGAAGAGAAAAGACATATGATATGCCTCAGTCCTTGCGACAAACATGGATTTGGGGCTCAACCGACGTGTAATAGTCGGACCCACATAGCTCGTGTTGTATAGAGAAGTCAGTGATACCAGCTAATTCAGAATGAAAGATATGTCTTTTCATGATTTGACTTCTATTCCCAGGATTATTTTGTATAAAGCCTATCTTATAAATTTCTAATCTGTACACCAATGCATTCCGCATATTGACCGTCTTCGGGAGCTACATCATTTCATGATGTAGGTTCGGAGACACATTTTCATAGTTCTGTGCAACATAGAATTTTCAGGAAAACTTCAGCATTGGTGAGCCCTCCATTCTCCAGAAGGCCTAGTTGATTCCTATGTCAGACTTTGTGTCATTGTTTTATGGTATTATGTCTGGGCCATGTCCCAATTTAGATGTTTTCTTGTATTTCTCGTGTTAGAGGCTTCATGGACCTACGTCAAGTGTTGAGTAAATGTTCTTAAGATCAAACGTTTTCAATTTTCTAAACCATGATTTAGAATTGGCTTTCATAAAAAATTTTCTGCAATTATCGTATTGAATGAATGCTCATGATGTAAGCTAAGTGGTTCTCTCAGGCCAGTGATGGTTCGGGTGCCTGTTACGTCCAAGGCCTAGGCTTGGGTTGTAACAAACTTGGTGTCAGAGCACAGAGTTCAAGTGTCCTAGGGTATCTATGATGCCGTGTCTAGTAGAATCTTGCTTATGGATATGTTGTGCATCCCACTTATAATCAAGAGGCTACAGGGTATTTGGAACTGTATTCCATTCTTTTATACTCTAGATCGTGCAATAGAATTGTCCATAAGAAACTTATCCAGATTCCTACTTTGCTTTAATTTCTCTGACTATGCCTTATATTTGGGGTGATAGAAGTACAAGAGCTCAGAATCCTAACAATGTGATCCTTCCAAATTGATTCATTAAAAAGTTACGAAACTGTAGAAGGACTTTAGAGGAGTCCATTAGTGCATCAAAGTTTATTGATTTTAAGCATATATACCTATCTCCATGAATCGTGTTGTTAAGTCAAGGTGAGATGTGTATTCAGACCCTTTTCAAAAACCTTATGACAGATATCACATTTAAGAGGTAGGTAGGTAGTTAAATGTTGGGATAATGTTGCCACCCGATGTGATAGTGTTAATAGGAGTGTTATAAGCTATGAGCAGTACGATGATCCCAAAGCTAGAGATATAGAGTCTTAAGTTTAGAATCCTGAGAGTGGAGGTAGTAATTGATAGAAAGATATGGCTAGAGTCTTGTACCCATTAGGTGAGTGATAAAAGTGGTATGCCCTTATGGTGATTGGCTAAGGTGTAGCAAGATTCATTGATTTTATGGTAGTTACTAGAGGAAGTGATTAGTTATAATGATTTAGAATTTATTTGAAATAGGGAAGGAGCTCATGATGGCTTGTTATTGTAGTAGTAAAATCAATTATAGGTTGTGAATAGAGTGATAGAGTGGTTAAGAATTTATAAATTTAGACTTCAATTTGGGGGTCTTAGAGAGGGAGACTCAGTGATATTTATAGAACTTTGAAAGTAGTTTAAATGTAGTGCTTGGAAATTGAACTTGGGATCTCAAGGTGAGTTTTGAACCCCCTCAACCATTAGGCCAATTGACCATAATGAGTTATATTATAAGATTATGATCGATTATCCTTATCATCTGGTTTTAAGAAAAATGTGCTAATAGACCGTATTGAGTTATATTGTAAGATTAAGATCGACTATCCTTGTCATCTGGTTTTACCAGATCCAGAGTTTCTTAATTTTTATCTAATAGTTGTAAGCCAGTATAGTATGTGAGAAGATGTTAATGAATATTAAGGTGTAGTAGTAATGTTGTGAAGAAGAATGTGCTTGTAAGCTATAGTTAAGTGGAATAAGAAACTAAGGTTGATTAATTTGTCAAAATTTTGATGGATTAGTATAGTATGTGGGATATTTCATTGGCATTCTGTGATAATAACTTGGAATTAAGTTTGAATTTTAGGTATTGGCTATAGTGAAAAGAATGATAGTTTGAGGGTAGTAATGCAGGCTTTGTGGAAATGGATCTATTAGGCTAGATGTGGTGTGTGGAAGAGCTTAGGTTGATAACTTATGGAAAATTTGAAGGTATAATTATGTTATATATATGAGTACTAGTGTTGAGATAATGAATTGTGGCTAAGTCATTTAGATAACTAAGAACCTTAAATTTATGAGAATAAATTGTACCCTAGGTAGTATGTTGTTAGAAGAAGTTTTAAGTTTATAAGTGATATGTGTTCCTAGTAAGTATTCTTGAGTTATTTCGTATAAGGAAGACTAGGTAAATATTGTGTGGTGTTTTTGTAAAGCTGAATTGAGGGGATTATAGATAGACGAGGTTAAATTTCTTAATAAAGTTTTAAATTCCTTTGAGCTAGGTGGATATGAGATTAGAGGTGTGATTCTAGTAGACTATGAAGATGAGGTCAGATTGTTAAGTGTTAGAGGGAGTGGATATGTACGCCAATAAGAGTGTAAGTTATAGGGTGATGATTATAGAGGCTAGGAAAAGTTAAAAGAAGTATCCCTGAAAGGGATGTCCTTGAAAGAAGTTAGTATATTCCTATTATAGTTTATCGAGGTGAGTTTAGTGTTCATGTGTATAGTGATACTCACCGTACCGAGTGTTGTGTATATAGCTCTGTTTTGGGAATAGATCCGCATATCTAGGATAACAACCTTTGAGCTAAGGGGAAGATGATGAGGTGTTGAACCAAGGCAAGTCTTGAGTTCTAGTGGTGATGAGTTCATAAAAGAGTTATGGTACGTGCTATAGAAACCTATTCTTATTCTAGCATATTCCTCATACTTTAGCCAAAAGGATGCTCTACCCATGTCTTCTGTATTCATGCCAGTGCCTAAGGTCTGCTTCGTCTATATAAAACCATGTCCATGTTTTGTCCCGTTAACAGGAAGTAGTAGTGTCTCTCAGTGATCCAAATTTTTCTCTAAGATTCTAGGGACCCAATTTCTATGTTACGATGCTCAGGGTCCATGAACCTACATGTCACATTATGCTCAGTTCTATGAAATTATACTTTTTTATGTTATCGACTCATATTATGTCATGTCTAAGCCCAAAACCACACTCTATGCAAACTCATGAGTTTTCTCAGTTCCCAGAATGAGAAACAATAGCTTCGAGCAACAATTCCATTTATATTCCTTGAATTTATGAATTTAAGCGTTATGTTACACAACTCATGATTTATACTCTCATGTTTCTCAGTATACCCAATCCTAAGAACTTATGTTTTGTTATGCTCATGCTATAACAACCCATTATTCATGATCTAGGTGTTGATATATGAAGTATTTGCCTATTGTACCCTCTCTTACTTCGCAGGCCCCATCCTGAATAGTGCGATAAGTATGAGTTATGATTGAGCATTGCCACTCCTATTCCTGATGCTCGTACTCTAGTAGTGAAATTCTTTATAGTATGATTATAATGGTGATGGCAATAGAGAAATGATTTAGATAAGAGAGTAGATGTTCCTTATTGTGAAATTGTGGTGTGACAACTTGAGCTAAGGTTATAAATGAAGAGAGAAGAGTGAGATAAACTTTCATTATGTGAAATGGTTAGAAAGGGGATATATATGGTGTAAATCTTTGTGAAACTGATTGAAGGTTCTGATTTTAGGTGTGGAAATCCATAAAGAGGGTGTAGTAATGATAGGCTTGAATGTTATGATTGATAGATATGCAGGCCATTGTATAATGGGGCTAGTACACCTGGATTAGATCTTGAGGTTGATTGATTGTAGTGGTAATGAGGAGTAGTATTATTGGGGACCATAGTTGATAGAGTGATATAGGGTATATAATTCTATAACTTAGACCAGCCTGATTGCATTATAGGTAGAACCTTGTGTCTCAAGGTTAGGCTTGAACATGAAAGCACTATGCAGTTGGATTTCTTGTAGTTGTGTGTTTCGCGGGGGAATTCGAAGTTGGAAATGATGAAGTGTGGTATTCATAGTAGAAAGCATAGTTGAGGAGTGTCGCTAAATTTAAGGCTTTTATACATATCGTTTAAGGTGGGGAGTACTTCTGTGTTCAACAAAAATCGTATGTCATGTCATGTATCAATCTTAATCCATGCTTATGATTTCCAAAAGTTCATGCACTACATTATTATGATCATGTTCCGTAGAATTCATGTCCTATATCATGACTATGCCAAGTCTCATGTATCTCATGATTCGTGCTTAACCGATTTGCTTGATGATGTCATGAAACCTCTCTTGGCATAAATGAGCTAAAAGTGAATTCTTGATGTGAGTTTTCAGCCCTTATGTCGTGCTTATGGAGCTTCGATAAGTCCTTATTCATCATTCGAGGATGAATGATCCCAAAAGGGAGATATTGTAACACCCCAAACTTTCGACCAGGATTTGAACCATTTTTTGTACATGTATGGGCCCCAACTTTATTCGGGACAACTTCAGCAGTGGTGAACCCTCCATTCTCCGGAAGGCCTAGTTAATTCCTATGTCAGACTTTGTATCATTGTTTTATGATATTTTGTCAGGGAAATGTCCCAATTTAGATGTTTTCTTGTATTTCTCGTGTTAGAGGCTTCATGGACCTACGCCAAATATTGTGTAAATGTTATTAAGATCAAACGTTTTCAATTTGCTAAGCCATGAATTGGAATTATAAAATGTTTTCTACAATTATCTTATTGAATGAATGCTCATGATGTAAGCTAAGTGGTTCTCTCGGGCCAGTGATGGTTCGGGTTCCTGTTACGTCCAGGGCCTAGGCTCGGGTCGTGACAAACAACACAGAGTTCAAGTGTCTTAGGGTATCTATGAAGTTGTGTCTAGTAGAGTCTTGCTTATGGGTGTGCTGTCTACTCCACTTTTAATTAAGAGGCTACAGGGTATTTTGGAACTATTTTTCATTCTTTCATACTCCAGATCAGGCGATAGAGTTGTCCATAAGAAACTTATCCAGATTCCTGTTTTGCTTTAATTTCTGTGACAATGCCTTATATTTGGGGTGATAGAAGTACAAGAGCTCAGAATCCTAACAATGTGATCCTTCCAGATTGATTCATTAAAAAGTTACAAAACTGTAGAAGGGCTTGAGAGGAGTCCATTAGTGCATCAAAGTCTATTGATTTTAAGCATATACACCTATCTCCATGAATCGTGTTGTTAAGTCAAGGTGAGATGTGTATTCAGACCCTTTTCAAAAACCTTATTATAGATATCACATTTAAGGGGGAGGTAGGTGGTTAAATGTTGGGATAATGTTGCCACCCGATGTGATAGTGTTAATTAGAGTGTTATAAGCTATGAGCAGTAAGATGATCCCAAAGCTAGAGATATAGAGTCTTAAGTTTAGAATCCTGAGAGTGGAGGTAGTGATTGATAGAAAGATGTGGCTAGAGTCTTGTACCCATTAAGTGAGTGATAAAAGTGGTATGCCCTTATGGTGATTGGCTAAGGTGTAGCAAGATTCATTGATTTTATGGTAGTTACTAGAGGAAGTGATTAGTTATAATGATTTAGAATTTATTTTAAATAGGGAAGGAGCTCATGATGACTTGTTATTGTATTAGTAAAATCAATTATAGGTTGTGAATGGAGTGATAGAGCAGTTAAGAATTTATAAATTTTGACTTCAATTTGGGGGTCTTGGAGAGGGAGACTCAGTGATGTTTATAGAACCTTGAAAGCAGTTTAAATATAGTGCTTGGAAATTGAACTTGGGACCTCAAGGTAAGTTTCGAACCCCCTCAACCATTAGGCCAATAGACCGTAATGAGTTACATTATAAGATTAAGATCGACTATCCTTATCATCTGGTTTTAAGGAAAATGTGCTAATAGACCGTAATGAGTTATATTGTAACATTAAGATCGACTATCCTCATCATCTGGTTTTACTAAACCCAGAGTTTCTTAATTTTTATCTAATAGTTGTAAGCCAGTATAGTATGTGAGAAGATGTTAATGAATATTAGGGTGTAGTAGTAATGTTGTGAAGAAGAATGTGCTTGTAAGCCATAGTTAAGTGGAATAAGAAACTAAGGTTGATTAATTTGTCAAAATTTTGATGGATTAGTACAGTATGTGGGATATTTCATTGGCATTCTGTGATAATAACTTGGAATTAAGTTTGAACTTTAGGTATTGGCTATAGTAAAAAGAATGATAAGTTGAGGGCAGCAATGCAGGCTTTGTGGAAATGGATCTATTAGGCTACATGTGGTGTGTGGAAGAGCTTAGGTTTATAACTTATGGAAAATTTGAAGGTATAATTATGTTATATAAATGAGGGCTAGTATTGAAATAGTGAATTGAGGCTAAGTCATTTAGATAACAAATAACCTTAAATTTATGAGAATAAATTGTACCCTAGGTAGTATGTTGTTAGAAGAAGTTTTAAGTTTATAAGTGTTATGTGTTCCTAGTAAGTATTCTTGAGTTATTTCGTATAAGGAAGACTAGGTAAATATCGTGTGGTGTTTTTGTAAAGTTGAATTGAGGGGATTATAGATAGACGAGGTTAAATTTCTTAATAATTTTAAACTCCTTTGAGCTAGTTGGATATGAGATTAGAGGTGTGATACTAGTAGACTATGAAGATGAGGTCAAATTGTTAAGTGTTAGAGGGAGTGGATATGTACGCCAATAAGAGTGTAAGTTATAGGGTGATGATTATAGAGCCTAGGAAAAGTTAAGAGAAGTATCCCTGAAAGGGATGTCCTTGAAAGAAGTTAGTACATTCCTATTATAGTTTATCGAGGTGAGTTTACTATTCATGTGTATAGTGATACTCACCGTACCGAGTGTTGTGTATAGTGATACTCACCGTACATTCCTAAGATTAAGAAATGTTTTGCAAAGAATGGTTTATGAATTGAAAAGGTTAAAAGATTGGCTTAAAGAGAATTAGATGGTTAACCAAGAAGGTATGAGTCCGAAAGGCTCATTACTCGAAGTCGTGTTTTGCCAATGCGGAAATGGTTCTGTCCAGAAATATGGATAACCATACTGTATGCTTGCTTCGTGCAGTTGTATACAAGAGAGAAGAGAAAAGACATATGATATGCCTCAGTCCTTATGGCAAACATGGATTGGGGGCTCAACCGATGAGTAATGGTAGGACCCACATAGCCCGTGGTGTATAGAGAAGTTGGTGATACCATCTAATTCAGAATTAAAGAAAAGAAATGAGTTTATGTTTCATGTACCACTTTGAAGTCCTTATTTATCTCTTTTCTGTTAGGATATACTATTAACCATGTTGGTTTAAGTTATAGTATTATTTTTACATCTCATGTAAAGACTATTTATTTTATTTAATTAATTTAATAAAGTCTTTGTTTGAATAGATTATTATGTTGACATGTGTGTCCTTTACTTATATAGTAGGCAATTTTGTGCATGGAGTTATTTAACTCATGCACGAAAGATTAAAATTGTCGGTTCTTATAAGTTATAAATTAAAGTTCACAATCAAAGATGAAGTAGGACAAACATCTTGATGATTGTAGCACAAGATTAAAATATAATTTGATCTTAATTATGGAAGTGGTAATATTACAACTTCTTGTGCTAGTACATTTCGTATGTATTGAACGGAACAAGTAGAGATGTTTGTTTATGTTCTGAATATTAATAAACAACTTCTCTAGTCCATTACATGTACTTATACTCTTAATCTTGATATAATTATTATGATCTATGTAGTTTGATTTATTATTTTAATCTATTAAAAGGTGAGACTCTATTGAGAGTCAACATATTCCTAATAGATTGGATAATGACAAATCACTTAGTGAAATAATAATTAGTTGATAGAACCATGTCTCGGACTTGAGATAGAAGACACCCCTATATGGTTGCTTATAAGTTTTCACGTGTAAACCCTGCAGGTGGATTTAGTATCCGTCATGTGAAATGAGTTGAGCATAGTAATATAGGATTGAGTTAGTCAATAAATTAAATTTTCAGAAAAATTTGATTTAATTGATTGGTGTCAGTAATTCTAACATGGGGAGTTAAATAAGATGTAATGGTAGATTTCGAAGTTAATATCGAGGAGTGCAATTACAAATTTTTAGTGGAATGAGTTGTAATTTATTATGATATGATATTTCATTCATTTGCGAATTAATATCATAATTGGAAGCCTTAGTTAATAAATCTGCGGTCCCTGTTACGCCTGATTAACTAATCGAATTTGATAAGAAAAAGGATTTTTATGGAAGAAGTAATATTATTTTACTAGTCTTCTATAAGGATTAAATGGAACTTAATACTAATAATGAGCTGAAAACGTTTTGAACATAATGGGACAATTAAGGGTGAAAAACGTTTTGCTCATTATGGAGGTATTAAGTTGGAATAATGGCTGAAAAACTTATGCTTCCGCTGCGTTTGTTAATTATACGTTCTAGCATTTTCATGATTTGACTTCTATTCCCACGATTATTTTGTATAAAGCTTATCTTATCATTTTTCTGTTCTGCAAACCAATACATTCCACGTATTGACCGTCTCCGGGCACTACATCATTTCATGATGTAGGTTCGGAAACAAATTCTCGTGTTCTGTGCAACATAAAATTCATTCGGGATAGTTTCAGCTGTAGTAAGCCCTCCATTCTTCGAAAGGCCTAGTTGATTCCTATGTCAGACTTTGTGTCATTGTTTCATGGTATTTTGTCGAGGCCATGTCCCAATTTAGATGTTTTCTTGTATTTCTAGCGTTAGAGGCTTCATGGACCTACGTCAAAGGTTGTGCAAATGTTCTTAAGATCAAACGTTTTCAATTTCCTAAACCATGATTTGGAATTGGCTTTCATAAACTGTTTTCTGCAATATCTTATTGAATGAATGCTCATGATGTAAGCTAAGTGGTTCTCTCGGGCCAGTGATGGTTCGGGTGCTTGTTACGTCCAGGGCATAGGCTCGGGTCGTGACACTAATATATCATGTTATTTATTATAAAGTTTATATTACAAAATGCAAATTTTAACCATATGCATATTTCATGAATTCTTATATAAATGAACGACATTTGGACAAATCACCAAATTGAAGTAATGCATGTTTTACTTTCTTTTGTTCAAACTTGTAAAATTTATAGTAAATATTTAAATTCGTTTTTTGACGGAGTCACATAGCAAGACAGATAGAAGGATGATAGATAGATTTAGTGTTGGTTTACAAATGGCTGCTCAGTAACCAAACCACACATAATCATCCAATCAGATACTGCTTATTTTAAAATAAAAATACTATCAGAAGAAACATTATGTAACAATAAAAGTATAATAGGCATTTCATTTTAACTTGTCTTTTCCCATTGTATTGTTTAACTAATATGTTAGAAAACAGTTGGAAGTAGCAATCATCTAAAAGTGCATTGACGGTGTAATATTGATGAAGATTTTGGATGGGGAAAGAGGACGCATGCTTAGGCTCTCAGTACCATCAAGTCTAGTTTTCAGTGTGGGGAGGTTTGTGTAATACCCTCTGAATAAAGACGAATACCGGAGGAGCATGATAGAGAGAACAAAGGGATGAAGTTCCAATGGCCTTGAGTACCTTGCAAAAAGCTTAAAAAGAAAGATAATATGAACCGTACCTTATTAAATATCTTTCTTAAGGATACTTGATAAGCTTTAAAAGACAAATAATATGTTTGAGGTTTTGAGATCAAATAACCAATTAGTTGAAATTAAGCTAGCGGGCTATATGTGGGCTATGTTGCTTGGATTCACCAAAATGTTGTTGTATCCGTGTCGGATCCTCCAAAAACACACTACTTTTGGAGTATTCGACACACACCCAATGAAATTTTTGAAGAGTTCGAACAACATAATATGTGGGAACCTTTCTAATGAATATTCTTTCCTGTATCTTTTTTTTTAAAAAAAAATAAAAATTGGGGGTAGGGGAAGGGGAAGGAGAAATTCTATTTTGTTCTTTGACATTTACTTGATCCAGTGCTTTTCAGATACAAACGACTCGATATAACTCCTTATTTCCATCAGAAAATTGATTTTGTTTTGGTTTTTGAAGAATTTGAGTCAATTTAATTTCGAGAATGAAGCTTCTTATGCTCATAGTTTTGAGTCAATTTAACTTCGAGAATGAAGCTTCTTATGCTCATAACTTTGTGTTGATGCAGTAGTTCCGGGGTGCACAATGTGTCCAAAAGTACTAACAACGTATACTATGCATCATAACATTATTAATTATTACTTAGGCATTGATGAAAAACAATAAATTAAAAGGACTCAATTAAAACCGTATAAAGCAACAGTGCACTTTTCTTCTATTGTCTCAAATGAATTGAAAATCCCTTTATTCTGTACAAATAACCAGTCCGATTTCTCATGGAAAATTAAAGAAAAATCGCAGAGGTTTAAAGATTCAAGAAATGCTCTAATGAAGAGCAAAAGAATCGTGTCTGGACAGGGAAGTTCATGAGATTTTTGAGAGAAAAATAAGAAATGATCAGCCTCATAATAGAAATACAGGGAAATTCCAGACTTGTCTTCCAAATCATCAACGTCATTTCCAGTTTCTTCATCACAGGACAAAATCCTTGCGGAATCTGGAGTAGTAGTTGGTGATCTTTCCATAAAATGGGCAAATGGATCAGCCTAGAGTTGGACTGATAATATGTCAAAGAGGCCATCATACTCATGTCGAATGCACTAGTTATCAATTTTGCGAACTCATTGCATAGACCTTCATCACTAGCCCCGAAGATGTTGTCATCTATATACACTTGAACAATCAGTAGACTTTTTCCTTTCTTCTTCACAAACAGGGTGTTGTCAATTTTCCCATGAGAGTAGTTATGACTGTTAGAGTTGCCTCAAATTTTTTTTCTTCCTCTGCTGATTCTGCCCCAACATGTCGGCATGTTCCAGCTTGGTTCTTGGAACTTGCACAATTTCAGGAAAGTTGAGCAGATCATGGGATTATTGTGCAGTTTACTAGTCACCAGTTTTCTGGGGCATTTTCTGTTTCTTAGGTGCATATATATTTTTTCTTCTAACTTTGGTTTACTGGTCACCAGTTGCTTGAAGCAGCATTGTACTCTACCTTCTACATAGTGAGCTTGCTCGTCGTTGCCCGTGGTTTTTCCACGTTAAATCTGTGAGTCATCTGTTGTATTTCCAGATTTCTTTCTCTATTATTTACATCTCTCTTGCTTTTGATATATGTTATTTCCTAACAAGTGGTATCTGAGCAATGCTCGAGAATGTCTACTGTAACCAAATTTGACATTGAGAAGTTGGATGGAAAAATTAGCTTTTGCGTCTGGAAGATCCAGATGAAGGCTGTTCTTATTAGTACGTTGTTACTGCACTGTACATAGCTACTGCTTACTGTTTTACTCTGTTTTACTGCATAGGTTGTTAGCTTTTTATCCACAATTTTAGGAGTTTGTTATCTTATTTTCCTAGTTTATTGGTTTAGTTTCTACTGTAGGAGGAGCACTCTCATAGAGACTATTATTTATTTTGTCTATATATATCAGTTCTTCATCCATTAATAAAACATCTTTTGCTTCATCTTGCTCAATTCATTATAGTTCTCACACTCAATAGTTTGAAGAAGGCTTTAGAAGGCAAGTCAAAGAAGCCTGATTCTATGAACGGCGACCAATGAGAGGAGTTGGATGAAAAAGCACTTTTCTCATTTCAACTTAACTTTCCAAAGAGGTTTTGCAGGAGGTTATTCGTGAGACTACTGCTGCAAGTCTTTGGTTGAAACTTGAGTCTCTATATATGACCAAAAGTCTTGCCAACAAACTCCGTCTCAAAGAGCAGTTATACACGCTTCATATATCTGAAGGTTCTTCCAGTCAATCTCATCTTGATGCATACAATTCAATTATAATAGATCTGAAAATTTTAGAAGTTAAAATTGGGGATGAGGACAAGGATGCGTTGTTAATTGTCTCTCTGCCTATAAACTCTTCAAGGAGATTATGTTATATGGATATAATGAAACTTTTTCTTATGAAGATGTTCAATTAAATTTGCTATCCAAAGAAAAATTTAACTCGAAGTTCCTTCTGAGGATAAAGTTGAGAGGTTGTTTGTTAGAGGAGTACAACAAAAAAGTTCAGATCAATATGCCTAATTGTGCTATAGTGTTAAAATTTTTTCTAATGGAATATTAATTAGATGCTTAAGAACAAAAAGATTCAGTTGGAAAAAAAAGGAGAAAAATCTTGATAATCAATTATGTATGTATCTTAAATTGAATTTGAAAATGACTTTCTTTTATCGCAATAAAATGAATTTCCTGTAGACTCTGATTAGCTAAAATGACCATTTATATATGGCTTTGCAACATTTGCATATATACTCTCTCACACCATCACCTGTACTAAAAGCCCTCGGATATGTTCCACCATGATAGCTATTAAAAGCTGACATTACTCGAACAGAAGGTGGAAGACTAACAGGAGGCAGACCTGGAGCTAATTTTACAAACTTCCCATTGTTAAATTTACAGGCTCGGTATGGATACGAAAAGGATTCGGTTTCTGACAACCTTCTAGTCAGATGATAAGCATAGTGAATCAGCACAATGGGAAATGAAGAATGTTTGCGATCTCGAAAACACACACATGAACAAAGGAGAGGAAAAAAAAAGTACAACACAAGACAATTGAATATCCTTCCCAGGAAATTATGACGGAGCACTTTTAGAGAAATTTCTAGCTTCACTACTAGCTCAAGACCTCAACTTGCTTAGAAGATAGCTTGTTGAAATTTTGCAACCAACTCAGCTAAAAGCTTTGTGTGTTGAATACAACAAACTTTATTTATGTCTTCAACAGGTGAAAATGCAAGGAAGCTTTCCACGTTCGTATCAGCAATCAAAGCTTGTGTCTGAATTCCTTCATGAATCTGTTGTAAACTGTAATGATTTTTTTTTTTCCAGTCAAATCATTTGATGGTATGCTCCCACCAGATAACTCATAGAACAGAACAGGCCGCATATGGCATACTCTTTTCTGCTTAAATTGTCCTGAGCTAGACATGAGCCTCATGAACTAACTTTAAAACGTTTGTATTATTTGCCTATTTATATTCATATAGCTAATTCCTCTAACGATTTTTTTTAAAAAAAAACTCATTCTGCTTCAACATTTTCCTGATCATCAATTTGATTTTCATCAAAGTTGCACAATTTTACAATCAGTAAGGCAACTCATTTTATGAGAATACTGCTGCCACTCAAAAGGTAAACGAACATAAACTCACTCATCCTCCGCATCAATAAAAAGCACCCGGTTTGCTATCGCTGCAGGGCCGGGATGGCTTATGGAGATACAGGGAAAGACTAAACAAAGGATAGAAGCGGAACAAGAGCAACTACCTTTTTTTTTTTTTGAAAAGAAAAAGCTTTTTCTACTAATAGTCTTCTTTGATGTTCGAAAACTTGATGAAGAAAGAGGCACATCGTTTGGATAGTATTGGACCACTTATATAAGGTACCCAGGATTTTCATAATGATCAATCTAGTTTAGTTAAAAGGAAATAGTGAGATTATTGTGTAATGTACTTAAGAACTGAAGAATTGTATTTGGCCGAAAATTGGAAATTTTATTACTCAATCGACTATTGCTATTACAATGAAAGTAAAATAGAATTGAGCTCGACTAATCCTCCATTAATGGCGGATTCTCCAGCTACAGATCTTGCGGAGAAAACGAAGAAGAAAGAAGAATTGGTTGAGAGAGAATCAGAGAGAATGGAATTTAAAGAGAGAAATTTAGGAGAGGGAAATATCGGTAATATCATTACTGCCTTTCACTGAATCCGTTAGGATATTTATTGATCCAAAACAGTTGGCAACAACTGGAATAATCCTGTGCGTTGATTTTCTTTTAACTACTTCTAATCATGGTCGTAGATGGACTCCTTCAGTAAACACGTGTCCTGATCTCGTTTAACCCCCAATTCCACCTTATTTCTCCTAATCGACAAATCGCAGATTCAATTACAAACCCTAACTTCACTCTCAAGGACATTACAATCCCTTCCGCTTCAAATCGACCTTGTCCTCAAGGTCATTGTTGAACACTAGACTATGTTAAAGAATACAACACCAGCACATGGACAAAAGTCACAACACAATAGAAGTCCTAGTTGTTAGACAATTCCTAGTAGTATTTGGCTATTTGTTTCCTAGTCAATTTTGGAGTAGTAGTTTCTAGGTAATTAACGTAGTATTTGGTAGTTTTCTGTTTCCTAGTCAATTTTGGATTAGTATTAGGTCCCTGATGTACGCCTATATAAGGGATGTTATTCACCGTAATAAATTATTACTTTGAGTTGTGTTCAACAGACTAGCAGTTGATTATCTCATTTGTTTCAGTAGGGAGTATTGAGCACCCACAAAAATGCCAATGCCAATAACCAAATTGCAATTGAAGGAGTTGCTCAATTGATGCAATCCCGAGCTGCATATTACCGTTGACAGTTGCATATAAAAGAATACTAATCCGTGTCTTCAGCAAAAGTGCTAGCCAATGTTCTACAACTGAAGCAACTTCAAACTGTAGAGATGCAACTGAATACCCTTCTCTTTTGAATTGGAGTTTTGAGACAGGAGGAGAGTACGATTTCATATCCGCCACAACCCTCAAAATTGGAGAAAACCAAACCTGGACAATCTCTACATATCCGAATGCATCATACAAAAAATGTAATGCATTCACATTCACAAGTATACCAGTCACGCTTCCATAGAGTTTAACTATCCTCAAAGGAGAAGTCCTGATAAGAAGCACACTATAAGTGTTCAAATGTGGCAAGAGCAGCACAAGAAATTCATTCCTCTCAATGAAGACTGCAAAATGATACTTCCTTTATTCCTTTTGGACATAGATTACAGCAACGATAGCTCCATCAAACAACTGGTATAACAGAAACAACAAGGGAAGAACCTCCACTGTATCACAACTTAGTAAACGTAACTGAGCAATAGTGCATAGTAATGACAACTTGAACTTAATAGGCTTCATATAATTGATATCAATCACATCCAAGACAGTACCTCCAGGGTAAAAAACTATAATAGCTCCATTATTGTCCTTCTCAAAGCCATAAGAGAAGAAGTCAACAGTGAGTTTATTAATCAGCCCTTTAAAATAAGCAATGAGCACATGTAGGAATGAAAACATACCCAACTCTACCCCATTAAGGAAAGTCCATAGAACCTGTCCAATATCATCAACTTCTTTTTCCATGAACAAAGAATCAAGATACCAATCCGCTGATTTCATAGCAATTATTGGTAGCTGTGCTTCAGCGTCTACAACATTCAGAAATGGAAAGATATTGGAATAATTGAAAAGCAAACCTCGACTGAATGAATACATACCCTACTTTACCCTATCAAGGAAAGCCCAGAAAACCTGCCCAGTATCAACCCAATTACAACTGTATAAACCCAAAGCATGTGGAAGCAAACCAGTAGTTGTAAGAGGACCATATAATGTTGCCAAAATATCCCTCTCTAGCTTTTTATCGAAAAGATTGTCACCAAACTCCATGTCAACCTTATGTCCCTTGCCTGGCAGATCGTTGAGCCTCAACAACAAGAACATAAAGTCGTGAATGCAGACGTGAGTTCATGATCTCAGTCTCGGTGGTGTTTGTATTTTGGATGGAGGGAAGTTCAACTAGAATTTCAGAGTTTACGACATTCGTCAAACACCTGGTCCTCATTGTATTCTGAGTTGATCTCATTGTTATTTTCTGCCTTCAGTAGTTCAGCAATAGCATGGTCGCCTGAAACCACCTCAGCCAGGTTGTCCCTTTCATTCCTCGCCCTCGAACAATCATCAAGACAAAAGCAGCAATGACAGTCAATGCTGCGAATGCAACATAGACACAAGAGTTGCAATGACAGTCAATGCTACATAAGCAATCCTTGCACCACTTCTTTGATTCCTCAAACATCTTCGAATTACTGCCCACAGTCGAGATAGGTTCGTGGCTTTGATACCAATTGTAATGTACTTAAGAACTGAAGAATTGTATTTGGGCAAAAATTGGAAATTTTATTACTCAATCAACTATTGCTATTACAATGAAAGTAAAACAGAATTGAGCTCGACTAATCCTCCATTAATGGTGGATTCTCCAGCTACAGATCTTTCGGAGAAAACAAAGAAGAAAGAAGAATTGGTTGAGAGAGAATCAGAGAGAAAGGAATTTAGAGAGAGAAATTTAGGAGAGGGAAATATCGGTAATATCATTACTGCCTTCCACTGAATCCGTTAGGATATTTATTGATCCAAAACAGTTGGCAACAACTAAAATAATCCTGTGCGTTGATTTTCTTTTAACTACTTCTAATCATGGGCGTAGATGGACTCCTTCAGTAAACACGTGTACTGATCTCGTTTAACCCCCAATTCCACCTTATTTCCCCTAATCGACAAATCGCAGATTCAATTACAAACCCTAACTTCACTCTCAAGGACATTACATATTGCAACCACCTAGAATTTCTGAAAATTGAATCATGCACAAATCAAGGGTTAAAACCAAAAAAAAAAAAAAAAATCTTTACATGAGTCCAATAATTTAGCAAAAATTTGGAACAACAGATTCCAATAACTCAGCATGAAAGAAGTTGAATCTTGATCTTTTGTAGCATCCCTACAACATCTTTCATGTTTGTCCTTCTTGTTGGGGATTCAGCACAACAATCTAATGCCACATTCATGATTGATGCCACAATATCTAGCTCCTTCTGTAAGCAATTACCCATTGGTGTTACCAAGTTGGCATCTACGATGTCCATTACTGCATCTGGAAGTGAATAACTCACCCATTGCTTCAAGCTAAGATCTCCTTCAAACTCATTAGTCTTTCTCCTAGTAAAAGTTTCCAGCAACATGATTCCGTAACTATAGACATCACATTTTGTTGACACCAATCCATCCAGTCCATACTCTACAGTCAAACAATTAATTTAAAGATGCAATATACTTTCTAGGTGGGGAAAAAAGAAAGGACAAATCAGAAAAACTAAGAGACGTACCCGGTGCAATATAACCCAGTGTTGCTAAGGTTTTAGTGTATAAATCACTCTCATCTTCACCAAGTAGTTTTGAAATGCCAAAGTCGCTTAGGTGGGCAACCATATCCTCATCCAGAAAGACATTACTAGGCTTCATATCACAGTGAATCACAGGCGACGAGCAACCATGGTGGAGATATTCCAATGCACATGCCATATCTATCATTATGCTTAGTCTCTGAATGATGTCCAAGAAGTAGTTGTGCAAATACAAAAGCTTTTGAAGACTCCCATTAGGCATATACTCGAGCACTAAAGCCTTAAAATCAAGATTGGAACAACTAGTGATGACTTTTACCAGATTCCTATGGCGAAGGCTGCGTAAAACTTCGCATTCTGTATCAAAACTCTTGAATGCCGCTTCCAATTGAAGATTAAACACTTTAACTGCAATCAAAGTCCCATTTCTGAGAGTTCCTTTGTACACAGAACCAAAACTTCCCGAACCAATCAAATTACTCTCGCTAAGTGCATCAGTTGCTTGGAGCAGTTCATAGTATGAAATTCTTTCTCTTGTTACGGTAGACAATGAATCAGCTTGTGGAGGAGCTCTTTTACCTCTTCTATACCTTATCCATACAAACGCAAAAGTGATAGGAACAAATACAAGTGCAATTCCCAGCAAAAGAAATAGAACTAGCAGTTTTTTCTTATTTGATCTATGCTTTGATGAAGTGGGACATGGTGGGACACTAAATCTTGAAGGACCACACAATGCTTCATTGAAGATGAAAAACTGACTCGAGAGGTTCTTGAAAGGACCTCCTGAGGGTATTTCACCATACAATTTGTTGACAGAAACATTGCAATACTTGAGGTTTAGAAGTTTCTCCAAAGACTTAGGAATGGTTCCTGATATATTATTATGAGAAAGGTCTAGGAATTCAAAACCTACTATGTTGCTCATTGAGTCAGGTATATATCCTTGCAACTTGTTGTGTCTCAAAGAAAGGTGCACCAGAGTTTGCAATTCTCCAATTTCTCTAGGAATTCCATTTGAGAATTGATTCATTGACAGATCTATTAGTGTCGCAACCTTTAGATTTCCAATTCCTGGAGGTATAGAACCAACCATGTTGTTTGACGATAAGTCAAGAAGAATTGGATCTTTAAGATTCCCTAAGCTTGGTGGCATATTGGAACTTAATATATTGGAACCTATATGTACCTCTCTAAGGGAAGTAATGTTTCCTAAACAATTAGGAAGAGAACCTGAAAGTTGATTTTGACTCAAGTCTATGACATTCAAGAGCTGCAATGTACATAGTTTATCTCCGATAGATCCTGTAAGCTTGTTATTATTCACGAACAAGCCCTGCAGGTTTCTCAAGTTGCCAATTGATGTGGGAATCGATCCAAGCAAGTTATTTCCTGAAAGTATAAGGTCTACTAAACTAAAGTTCTCAGATTCATTTGGAATTCGCCCTTTGATTTTGCAACTGCTGGCGTAAAATTTTATAAGAGACATGGAAAGGTTCCCCACAGAGACTGGAAGCATGGCGCTTAGAGGGTTCAAAGATAGAGAAAGAACTGTCAAATTTCTGCAATTGGTTAAGGAAGTCAGGAAGCTTAACGATGAGTCACTTGTTAAATTGTTTCCCTCCAAGCTCTAGAAGAGTCAAATATCCAAGAGAATTGGGAATCAAGCCAGTGAGTTTGTTGTGTGAAAGCTCTAGACGAGTAAGTTTGGAACAATTGGAGATAGAATGAGGAATATTCCCAACAAGATTGGTTAAGTTGTTCAGATAAAGATGTTCAATGTTAGGTAAGATAGAATACATGTTTGGTGGGAGGCTTCCTGATAGATTATTGAATGGAAGAGAAATTGCTCTCAGCCCTGATATGTTGAAGATCTCCATATCAAGTAAACCATTAAAACTATTTAAACCAAGACTAAGTTCTCCAAATCAACGAGATTGCTTATCTCTTTGGGTATTTCACCTGACAACACATGAAAAAATATGGAATACAGTGAGTTTAACTAGTTGATTCAGTCTAGCATATTTTTTTCTACCCATTTAAATACATACCAGTAAATATATATTCATCAAGATATAGAAAATGCATCTTGGTTAAGTTTCCAATTTCCCGTGGTAAGGATCCCTTGAGATTGTTCTTTGCCAGTGTAAAATCTTGCAGGGAGGAGATATTGATCATGGAGATCGGGAAAGAGCCGGTAATCTGGTTTTTCCAAATGTCGAACAGCACCAAATTAACAAGATTTCCAAATTCTTGTCGAATTACCCCTGCAGTTCCTGTGTAATAAATTCTTTGTGGAAATAATAGGTACAGTAGAAGAATAGTGCAGTAGGATCATACCTGTGAAATGACTAGATGCAAGTGACAATTTCTGCAAGTTACTCAATCTTCCAATTTCACTATGTATTGGTCGATCAAACTCATTATATGATATAGACAATGTTTCAAGTTGTGAAAAGTTTGACAAGCTTGTACGCATACGACCATGAAGCTTGTTTATGGATAGATGAAGCTTTTTGAGTATTGGGAGCCCATTGAATAAACCATTGGGAAGATATCCTGATAAGCTATTGCCAGTAAATGCAATGACTTCGATTCTAGAAATATTGAAAATTGAGAATAGCATAGAACCTGTAAGCTGATTGAATTCTATGCTTAACACGTTAAGGTTGTAAAGATTTCCAATTTCTTCTGGAATATTTCCTTGAAGTGAATTTTCAGATATATCTGAAGTCTCCAACCTTTAGGCATTCGAGAGTGACAGAGTAATAGAGCCTATGAGATTTTTAACTCTCAAATTCAATTGTCTCAAGTTTATAAGACTCCCAATCACTTTTGGGATTTGACCTTCTATGGAATTGAATTTCAGATTCAAAGTCTCACGTGTGGAAATATTAGAAAATGAAGAATGGATGGAACCAGTGAAACTATTATTTCCAAGATTTAGAACTTGAAGTTGGTGTAAAAACCCAAACCAGAGGGAACCTCCCCGCTGAAGTTGTTCAAAATTAAGTTAAGAACCTTAAGTCGACGCAAGTTGCTATTTCTTGAGGTAAATTTCCCTGGAAATTGTTGCTTCCGAAGTCTAGAGAAACTAGAAATGTGAGGTTTCCAAAATTATGGGGAATTATGCCTATTAGAGCCATGTTGGAAAGATCCAAGAATTTCACTCTCTGGTGATGAGAGCCACAAGTGACTCCAACCCAATGGCAAACAGAGGTAGCGGGAGACCAACTTTCCTCCAAGAAATGAAAGGGGTCAGAAATGATTTGGGATTTCAAAGAAAGAAGAGTAAATTGATCAGTGGTAATGTTGGTTTTGGTCATGGCTAAACTAACCATAACATAGTGAAGCAACACGAATGTTAAGAGAAAAGAGGTGATCAATGCTTTCTCCATAATTGCATAAATTAGAAGGAATATGTTATGCTAATAACATTGTTGCTTTGAGACTTTAAATAGCAAGGAGATCTCCTTTTTAAAGATATTTTCGTTTAAAACTCTTTTTAAGGAAAGAGTAAAAACTTTTCTTCATTCACTATGTCATCTAAAATAAACAAAAATGTGACTTTCTTTACGACTTTGCATGACATTTTAAATATTTATTTAACCTTTACAGAATTGTACAAATTATTTTCTGAAACCTTTATTTGTTCAAAAGATTTTTTTAATGAACTTTTATTTCTAAAAAAGGGCAAAATTAATTTGTATTGACTGTTATCATTTGATTTAGAGACGGATTCAAAATTTAAACTTTATGGGTTTGAGATTTTAGTATAGTGACCTCAAGTTTGAGCTAAAATTACTCGAGCCAAACCCAATCCCAAATGTAACGCTATGCTCCCCACTGATTTGAATCTTTAGTAATGTGGGGCATGGGATGGGGTGAGTTAGGTAATAACCACAACTTCTGGAAAAGTCAATTGAGCGCGTTATTATTACAATTCTCCGTCATGACAAGCAAAAAATGATTTCCATTGTTAGTGGAGGACGCACCACGGAGATATAGAGATCATTTGAATTCAGAATTTTTAGTGCAGAGATAAATTATTTATAAAAATTTATTAAAATTGCACCAAAAAGTAAGTCCAAACTCATAGTTTTACAAATACAATAGGGTCACGACCCAAATCTCATTCGGGCCGGACTGGCACCCGGAGCCGATAAGGCCCGAGAGAACCAATCTTTGCTCATGTACTCTCGTATGCATGTTCGCGTATGAATATCATTTTATCTTATGTAATTTAATATCAATAGCGGAAGTCATGGCAATATGTGCAATATATGAAACTTGGCCGTTAGGGATATCATGTCAAAATGAACGTATACATCTTACATTTAGCTTCCCACATACGTCTACAAAGCCTCTATAGATACATGACTATGACAAACCTAGAGTCGGGACACATCCCGCTCTATACTCCTATACAATCTCAAACCAATATGCATGATGACTCGGAAAAGCCCCGAATCAACTGGAGCTCACCAACAATCTGCAGATACCTCGTCGCCTACTGCGGAGATCTACTAACACCTGGGCCTGCAGCATGTAAGGTAAGTCCCCCAAGAGGGGTCAGTACGAAGAAAGTACTGAGTATGTAAGGCCATATGAAACTAGAACAATACATAAGTACTTCCAAGAAATTAAACGTACGAGAAATAATCAATGTGAATAGACCTTCAACCTGAATGTGTGGAACCATGTTCATTACGTCTATTATTTCATTACTTGGTCAATCAGTCTTGCCATCCTCCTTCTTATAACAATCTTCATATTAATATTATATATAATCACGCAAGGGATATAGCCTCATCTCTTTTACACTATCATTATCATCATTCACTCAACTAGTTAGTGATTCCTAGTACCTTATGGATCATCACCTTATAAGTAAGTATGTAGTACCGGGCCTCCACCTTTGGTATATAGTACCGGGCCTCCATCTTGGTGGGATATATAATACCGGGCCTCCACCTTTGATGGGATATAATAAATGAGTATATAGTACCGGGCATCCACCTTTAGTGGGCTAACATATATAAATATATACCGGACATCCACTTTTGGTGGGCTATAATATATAATAATACCGGGCATCCACCTTTAGTGGGCTATTATATATAAATATATATCGGGAATCCACCTTTGGTGGGCTATAATAGATATAATAATACCGGGCATCCTGTCACACCCCGAATCCCAACGAGGCGTGATTGGCACCCGTAGCCGACATGGCCCGAGAGAACCAATCTTTACTTACTCAATCATATGCATGCCATAAGAAACCCATAAACACATATCAACTATCAAGACCAACAATGGAAGTCATGGAACATGATATATGTACATATATGCGAAACTTGGCCGTTGAGGCCACCAAGTCAAGGACGACATATCCCTTCTACATTCATACACCCACATCCGTCTACAAAAGCCTCTAACAAGAGCATTGACCAAAATGAACCATAAGTCGGGATAAGTCCCCGCATTACACAATATATACAATACCAAAACATATATACACTCTGACTCGGAGAAGCCCCGAATGAGCTGGAGCTCACCAAAGAGCCGCTAACACTGGCAATCTACTGAGGAGGCCTACTGGGACCTGCGCCTGCAGCAAGTAAGGTAAATTCCCCGAGAGGGGTCAGTACGAAATAAGTACTGAGTATGCAAGGCTCAGATGAAACTATACAACACATGAATATGTCAAGGAATATGTCAATGAACTCAAAACATATGGATACTCAATGTGAATAAGTCACCATGTTGCATTTTGGAAACCATGTGGATTGCTTTCATTGCTTTCATTACTTTCTTTATCTCAATGCTCACTTGTTATCACATATATCACAATGTACCCGGGCCCCGACTGATCAGTGGGTCTTTCATATCATCATATAGGGATCGAGTCGAGCTAGGCTTATGCCCCTAGACTTGCCACCCTTGGGATCGAGTCGAGCTAGGCTTACGCCCCTAGACTTGCCACCCATAAATCCATATCTCGGGATCGAGTCGAGCTAGGCTTACGCCCCTAGACTTGCCACCCGTACTTGATCATTGACCACATTTGCATTACTTTGATCATTACTTTGAGATTGATACTTTGATAATCATAACATCACTTTGGAACTTTGGAACACAACATTGTTGGAAACTTTGAATCATTGACCAATAAGTGAAGAACATGTGAACAAATATCAATGAGAAATATAACATCACTAGCACCATGATACTATTGGAACCATTGGACAAGAAGCCATGAACAAGAGACACAAGTATAGGCACTATTGGAATATTGGAACATAGCCTTCTTTGAACTTTCGGAACATTAATCATGAATATGAGAAATGAGATTCACAATTGATCAATGAGTAGGAAATATATGACAATGACCATAAATAAGTGCATATGGGATACCTTGGTACATTTCGGAATAGAACTAAAGAAATGTCAATTGTGAACACTATTGGCCGTAGAAAGATACGGACAAAATAACCTTGCATACCTTGGATTCGCAATACGAATCTACAACCTTAGATGCGTAGACAATAATCCCACTCCTTCTTTATGTGTCTACAAATTCATAACGAAATTCACATTAACCACCAATTACTTTACAAATGCATACCATGTCAATGAATTACATGTTTGGCTTTCAACATGTCATTTCCCTTTGACAAAACCATTGATCATACTATTATTCCAAAAATTCCATAATATGCCCAACATTGACCAATACATGACAATCAATACCTTTCACCACAATACTTCTCCTTTACACTTTCTTATCCATAACACATCACAAATAATCCATCAAAGCACCTTAATTCAACTCATAACACATATCGGCCAAAATCCCAAAATTCCCACTTTTAGAAAAGAACAAGTTTTATACCAAAAATAACACCATACATGTTCATATTTTGTCCATACCATGCTTTTTCATCAAAGGCACAAGGCCTAATTCACACTTGAATTCCATATGCCACAAATCTCATACAAACTCACCAAGTTCCATGACCAACTTTTCCAAGCACAACCAACATGATATACATATTCTTTTATGCATATAAGATATTAATCCATGAAAATAAATACTTACCAAGGCTTGGAATATGTTGATCTTGTCCAAAAGATGACTTAGGGTTTGCAAAGCCAAAAGGGAATTATCTTGAAAATTCTAGAAAAGTGATGTGTGTCTTTTGGAATAAAAATCTGATTCTTCCACATATATATAGGCCCTCAAGTCTTCTTTGGCATTAAATTCCATGTCCATTTGGTCAATGGAAGAATGGGTCTTTTGTTTCCCCTTTGGGCCTTGCATTTTATCCCATTTTGGGCCTCAAATTGGCCCATTAACACATATTATCCTAGCCCACCAATTCTCATGTATAATCCATCATATATCTCATGTTTAAATAATTTCATAATGCCACGACAATATTCACTTATGAGATTTTCATTCGTAGCCTCAATCGCAAAAATAGGAATTCTAGTCACCTATGGCTTCTTTGAACATTTTGGTAAATTCTTGTATTCCATGGTTTGATCATGTAGGAGTATGTAGTAGTGTATCGAGGTATTTGAAGCCTTAACAACGCTAAAGGAACTCCAAGGAATCAAAAGAAACCATGGAAGAATCGTCGTTGCATTTCGTCGCAAAACGAGCTCGGAAAGGCCAATTATGTTGTGCCTTGCGCCACTGCCTTGCTTTGCAGCAGTGGCGCAGGAATTGAAGGTTCTCTGAATCAGTGGCCTGCTGGATTTTTCAGCCATTTTTTTCTAACACTTGCATATCATCCAATACCCTATCAAAACACTACAAAATACTTACGTAGTGACCTTAATCATCAAGTAAACATGACTCCAAGGTACCAAATGAGGTTGGAAATGTATGGGGTATTACACAAGACATCTCCGACTAAAATCTAATCACATGTACGAGGCTCGAATTAATTAAATTTTTTTTTCATCACCAACCTTACAAAATACATACTCATAGCGTCTCGAAACTTAAGTAACCATTGTTCAACATCATCACATAGGTCGAAAAGGTACGGGATGTTACATTCTTCCCCCCTTAGGAACATTCGTCCTCGAATGTTAACAACATGTTTTATACACAACAATGTATCTTTACTCTAACATACCGATAAACATTCACATAATGCTTTTAAATACTTACTTGTTATTGTTCCACCTCCGCACTGTGAACTTCTTGGTCCATTTGGAATAAGTGGGGATACTTTGATTTCATCATTTCTTCCGCTTCCCATGTGATCTCCTCTACTTGTGGATTTCTCCAAAGGACTTTTACGGATGCTATGTCTTTATTTCTCAATCTCTTTACTTGTCTATCTAGGATAGCAATGGGCACCTCTTCATAAGTGAGATCCTCTGCCACTTGAACATCTTCTACGGGCACAATACGTGAAGGATCTCCTATGCATTTCCGGAGCATCGACACATGAAATACCGGATGGACGGAGGAAAGTTCTTGAGGTAAGGCTAATTCATATGCGACTTGCCCAAATCTTCTAATAACTTCATAGGGGCCTATGTAACGTAGACTCAATTTCCCTTTCTTTCCGAACCGCATTACCCCTTTCATCGGTGACACCTTTAAAAACACCCAATCACCTATGGCAAATTCAAGCCCTCTTCTTCTAACATCGGCATATGACTTGTGACGACTTTGAGCCGTTTGTAACCGTTGTTGGATAACTTTAACTTTCTCCATGGCTTGGTGAACAATATCTGGCCCAAGTAAAGCAGTTTCACCTGCTTCAAACCATTCGATTGGTGATCTACACTTCCTTCCATACAAGGCTTCATAAGGTGCCATTTTAATACTTGAATGATAGCTATTGTTATACGCAAATTCAATAAGAGGCAAATGGTCATCCCAACTACCTTGAAAATCCAACGTACATGCTCGTAGCATATCTTCAAGTGTCTGAATAGTACGTTCTGCTTGGCCATCGGTCTGAGGATGGAAAGCCGTACTCAAATTCACCTGAGTACCCAAACTCCGCTGAAAAGATTTCCAAAAGTGTGCTGTGAACTGTGCTCCTCTGTCTGATATAATAGAAAGTGGAATTCCATGCAATCGTACTATCTCTTTTACATACAATTTCGCATAATCCTCAGCTGTATAGGTCGTCTTGACAGGTAGAAAATGCGCCGACTTGGTAAGTCGGTCCACTATGACCCATATGGAATCAAACTTCCGCAATGTACGAGGCAAGCCCGTAATAAAATCCATATTAATCATATCCCACTTCCAGACTGGAAGATTGATACATTGCATGTAACCTCCCGGTTTCTGATGTTCCACTTTCACCTGTTGACAATTTGGGCATTGCGCGACAAATTCTGCAATATTCTTCTTCATGTTGCCCCACCAATACACTTCTTTCAATTCATGGTACATTTTAGTAGCACCCGGATGAATGGAATAGCGCGAATGGTGCGCCTCTGTCATTATTCGTGTCCTCAGCTCATCTATGTCCGGTACACATAGTCTCCCTTGACATTGAAGCACCCCTTCCGATGTAATATCAAATGCCTTGGTCAGATTCTGCTGCACATTCTCCTTTAGCTGTAATAAAATAGAATCCACATACTGTTTCTCTTTCACTTCAGCTATCAAGGAGGATTCTGCTGCATTCTGTACCATAACTCTATCATCGGAGGTTTCAATAAGGCGAACTCCCAAGCTGGCTAATTGATTCAAATCTTTGATTATCTCACGCTTTTCATTCAACTGACCACTAGTGCTTTCGACTGCCTTACGGCTCAATGCATCAGCTACGACATTTGCTTTGCCTGGGTGATAAAGAATATCAATGTCATAGTCTTTTAAAAGCTCTAACCACCTTCGTTGCCTCAAATTGAGTTCCTTCTGCTTAAAAAGATATTGCAAGCTTTTGTGATCCGTATAGATGTCAACATGAACACCATATAAATAATGACGCCATATCTTTAAAGCAAAAACTACCGCTGCCAATTCAAGATCATGCGTGGGATAGTTTTTCTCATGTGGCCGCAACTGTCGTGAGGCATATGCTATCACCCTGCCATGCTGCATCAATACACATCCGAGACCAATCCCGGAAGCATCACAATACACTGCATAGCCCTCTATGCCTTCAGGAAGAACTAACACTGGTGTAGAAGTCAACTTATCTTTCAGGTTTTGAAACCCTCTTTCACATGCATCATTCCATTGAAATTTAATTGCCTTGTGAGTTAACTTTGTCAATGGTGCCGCAATAGAAGCAAAACCTTCTACAAATCTTCGGTAATAACCTGCCAAACCCAGAAAACTGCGAATCTCTGTGGGTGTCGTAGGTCTTGGCCAATTCTTCACTGCTTCAATCTTTTGGGTATCAACCTGTATGCCTTCATCTGATACAATGTGACCCAAGAACGCGACTGATGTCAACCAAAACTCACATTTGGAGAATTTTGCATACAACTTACGGTCACGGAGAATTTGCAACACTTGCCGTAAGTGATAAGCATGGTCTTCTGGTGATCTTGAATAAACAAGGATGTCATCTATAAATACTGTCACGAACACGTCTAGGAATGGCTTGAACACTCTGTTCATCAAATCCATAAACACAGCCGGTGCATTTGTTAGCCCAAATGACATAACTAAAAATTCATAATGGCCATACCGTGTTCGGAAAGCTGTCTTGGGTACATCCTCCTCTCTAACTCTGACCTGATGGTAACCCGACCTCAAGTCAATTTTTGAAAAACACCTGGCACCCTGTAACTGATCAAACAAATCATCAATGCGAGGAAGGGGGTATTTATTCTTGATCGTTACTTTATTCAGTTGCCGATAGTCGATGCACATTCTCAAGGTGCCATCTTTCTTGCGTACGAATAATACCGGTGCACCCCACGGGGACATACTAGGCCTAATGAAGCCTTTATCCAGCAAATCTTTCAACTGCTCCTTCAATTCACGCAGTTCCGCTGGAGCCATTCTATATGGAGGGATAGAAATAGGCTGAGTGCCTGGAATCACATCAATGCCGAATTCCACTTCCCGTTCTGGGGGTAAACCTGGAAGATCCTCTGGAAATACATCAAGAAATTCATTGACTACCGGTACTGACTGTGGAGTTAATGGTTCCACATCATTATCTTTCACTCGTACCAAATGACATACGTATCCCTTGGCAATCATTTTTCTGGCTTTCAAGTAGGAAATAAATCTTCCTCGTGGTGCCCCTACCTTACCCTGCCATTCTAGAACATTTTCCTGTGGAAAACAAAATTGTACCTTCTTGGCCCGGCAATCTACCGTAGCATAACACGAAGCCAACCAATCCATTCCCATAATTACATCAAAATCCACCATGTCCAATTCAATGAGATCGGCCAACGTATCATGACCACACACAGTTACCACACAGTTACGATACACTCTCTTTGCAACAATATATTCACCAACTGGTGTAGACACTTCAATTGACTTAATTAATATTTCCGGTGTCGTTGCAAATTTTGCAGCAACCAATGGAGTAACATAGGAAAATGTAGAGCCTGGGTCAATTAATGCATATACATTATGTGAGAATATGGATAATGTACCTGTGATGACATCTGGGGAAGCCTCTGAATTCTGGCGGTCCACCAAAGCATAAGTACGATTCTGGACCCCGCTAGTACTGGCTCCTCCTCTGGCACCTCTACCTCGACCAATAGGCTGCACCCCTCGGCCCTGTGAAGGAACCGATGCTGAAGACGCAACAGCCGACCCAGCTGGTCGTGCTATACCACCCATGCTCCGCTGTGGACATTCTCTCGCTATATGTCCCGGCATACCACACCAAAAGCAGACATTCATCCCTGTCCGACATGGACCTGTGTGCATACGCCCGCAGTGCTGACACTGCTGACGAGGGAAACCTGCTGACTGTGATCCATGACCCCCACTACTCTGTCCAACTGAACCACCTCGAAACCCTCGAGACTGAGGATAAGCACTCCCTGTGGAATAAGAGAACGACGGTCTAGGTGGTCTAGGAAACATACGGGGCCTAGTTCCTCCTTGGGACATCATAGGTGGTCCCATAGGTCTAGCCCTTTTGGACTGTCCCCTATCAAATTCATGTACCCTGCGTCTCTGTCTCTGATCCTCCATTTTCTGGGCGAAGGCTTGTATGCGAGCAATGTCCATGTCCCTATTCAAGGCCGCAATAGTGCAATCTCTTACCAAATATGGCTCTAGTCTGTCCACGTATCTATGGACCCTGTCTGTCATCGTAGCCACAACATTTGGCGCATATCGAGCCAAGGAATTAAATTGCAAGCTATATTCCCGAACACTCATATTCCCTTGACGCAAGTTCAGGAACTGGTCTGCACGTGCTTCCCGAACCTCATATGGAAGATAATGATCGAGGAAGGCCACTTTAAACTCTTCCCAAGTAGGTGGGGTTGCATCAATATCACGGGATTTCTTCCAATCCTCATACCACAATATTGCCTCTCCCTTCAACCTGTACGCAGCAAGTTCAACTGTCTCTACCCCTGTCACATGCATAACTTCCAATGCCCTCTGAATTTGATCCACGAAGTCCTGTGGATCTGCTTTTGGATCTGCCCCTGTGAATATAGGAGGGTCCAGTTTCAAGAAATCCTGTGTTCTGCGACTTGCCATTCTAGCCTCATCATCATCATGTGCCATAGCACCAGCTCTTCCCTGGCTTTGTGCCACCACTAACTGTGTCAACATCTGTACAGCATTCCTAAGATCCTGATCTGTGGCATTTGTCGGTGGTTCCACGGGCATTTCCCTTCTTCTCGTCTCTTCTGGAGCTGAAGAAGTAGAAGAAGCTCGCGTTGCAAACTCAGTTTCAGCCCCACCTTGATCAACTTGCTCAGGTGGTGGTCTACTTGCTCCTTCACCAGCAATTCTATCTAGCAGCTTACTTTTACCTTTTCCTCTTCCTCTTCTAGTGTTCGGCATTTTGACTATACCAAAGAAAAACAATTACCAAGATCAGATATAATGCAACTGACAACATTGGCTCTATTGCACGATCTAGAATGAAGGAAAGGAAACAACATCCTAAATGTCTCGTAGCCTCCTACGTATAAATGTGGTGCACAACACATCGATACGTAAGACTCTACTCAGACACGGCTTTGTAGACATCCTTAGACCGACTGCTCTGATACCACTTTTGTCACACCCCGAATCCCAACGAGGCGTGATTGGCACCCGTAGCCGACATGGCCCGAGAGAACCAATCTTTACTTACTCAATCATATGCATGCCATAAGAAACCCATAAACACATATCAACTATCAAGACCAACAATGGAAGTCATGGAACATGATATATGTACATATATGCGAAACTTGGCCGTTGAGGCCACCAAGTCAAGGACGACATATCCCTTCTACATTCATACACCCACATCCGTCTACAAAAGCCTCTAACAAGAGCATTGACCAAAATGAACCATAAGTCGGGACAAGTCCCCGCATTACACAATATATACAATACCAAAACATATATACACTCTGACTCGGAGAAGCCCCGAATGAGCTGGAGCTCACCAAAGAGCCGCTAACACTGGCAATCTACTGAGGAGGCCTACTGGGACCTGCGCCTGCAGCAAGTAAGGTAAATTCCCCGAGAGGGGTCAATACGAAATAAGTACTGAGTATGCAAGGCTCAGATGAAACTATACAACACATGAATATGTCAAGGAATATGTCAATGAACTCAAAACATATGGATACTCAATGTGAATAAGTCACCATGTTGCATTTTGGAAACCATGTGGATTGCTTTCATTGCTTTCATTACTTTCTTTATCTCAATGCTCACTTGTTATCACATATATCACAATGTACCCGGGCCCCGACTGATCAGTGGGTCTTTCATATCATCATATAGGGATCGAGTCGAGCTAGGCTTATGCCCCTAGACTTGCCACCCTTGGGATCGAGTCGAGCTAGGCTTACGCCCCTAGACTTGCCACCCATAAATCCATATCTCGGGATCGAGTCGAGCTAGGCTTACGCCCCTAGACTTGCCACCCGTACTTGATCATTGACCACATTTGCATTACTTTGATCATTACTTTGAGATTGATACTTTGATAATCATAACATCACTTTGGAACTTTGGAACACAACATTGTTGGAAACTTTGAATCATTGACCAATAAGTGAAGAACATGTGAACAAATATCAATGAGAAATATAACATCACTAGCACCATGATACTATTGGAACCATTGGACAAGAAGCCATGAACAAGAGACACAAGTATAGGCACTATTGGAATATTGGAACATAGCCTTCTTTGAACTTTCGGAACATTAATCATGAATATGAGAAATGAGATTCACAATTGATCAATGAGTAGGAAATATATGACAATGACCATAAATAAGTGCATATGGGATACCTTGGTACATTTCGGAATAGAACTAAAGAAATGTCAATTGTGAACACTATTGGCCGTAGAAAGATACGGACAAAATAACCTTGCATACCTTGGATTCGCAATACGAATCTACAACCTTAGATGCGTAGACAATAATCCCACTCCTTCTTTATGTGTCTACAAATTCATAACGAAATTCACATTAACCACCAATTACTTTACAAATGCATACCATGTCAATGAATTACATGTTTGGCTTTCAACATGTCATTTCCCTTTGACAAAACCATTGATCATACTATTATTCCAAAAATTCCATAATATGCCCAACATTGACCAATACATGACAATCAATACCTTTCACCACAATACTTCTCCTTTACACTTTCTTATCCATAACACATCACAAATAATCCATCAAAGCACCTTAATTCAACTCATAACACATATCGGCCAAAATCCCAAAATTCCCACTTTTAGAAAAGAACAAGTTTTATACCAAAAATAACACCATACATGTTCATATTTTGTCCATACCATGCTTTTTCATCAAAGGCACAAGGCCTAATTCACACTTGAATTCCATATGCCACAAATCTCATACAAACTCACCAAGTTCCATGACCAACTTTTCCAAGCACAACCAACATGATATACATATTCTTTTATGCATATAAGATATTAATCCATGAAAATAAATACTTACCAAGGCTTGGAATATGTTGATCTTGTCCAAAAGATGACTTAGGGTTTGCAAAGCCAAAAGGGAATTATCTTGAAAATTCTAGAAAAGTGATGTGTGTCTTTTGGAATAAAAATCTGATTCTTCCACATATATATAGGCCCTCAAGTCTTCTTTGGCATTAAATTCCATGTCCATTTGGTCAATGGAAGAATGGGTCTTTTGTTTCCCCTTTGGGCCTTGCATTTTATCCCATTTTGGGCCTCAAATTGGCCCATTAACACATATTATCCTAGCCCACCAATTCTCATGTATAATCCATCATATATCTCATGTTTAAATAATTTCATAATGCCACGACAATATTCACTTATGAGATTTTCATTCGTAGCCTCAATCGCAAAAATAGGAATTCTAGTCACCTATGGCTTCTTTGAACATTTTGGTAAATTCTTGTATTTCATGGTTTGATCATGTAGGAGTATGTAGTAGTGTATCGAGGTATTTGAAGCCTTAACAACGCTAAAGGAACTCCAAGGAATCAAAAGAAACCATGGAAGAATCGTCGTTGCATTTCGTCGCAAAACGAGCTCGGAAAGGCCAATTATGTTGTGCCTTGCGCCACTGCCTTGCTTTGCAGCAGTGGCGCAGGAATTGAAGGTTCTCTGAATCAGTGGCCTGCTGGATTTTTCAGCCATTTTTTTCTAACACTTGCATATCATCCAATACCCTATCAAAACACTACAAAATACTTACGTAGTGACCTTAATCATCAAGTAAACATGACTCCAAGGTACCAAATGAGGTTGGAAATGTATGGGGTATTACACAAGACATCTCCGACTAAAATCTAATCACATGTACGAGGCTCGAATTAATTAATTTTTTTTTTCATCACCAACCTTACAAAATACATACTCATAGCGTCTCGAAACTTAAGTAACCATTGTTCAACATCATCACATAGGTCGAAAAGGTACGGGATGTTACACATCCACCTTGGTGGGCGATAATATATAACATAGCATAAGATTGGGATTGTTCCATCTTGAACTTACACCCTTTAGATAGTTATCCATTCTCAATGAAACATACCTAAAGAAACCATTAGTGCATTACTTCTTCAAAATCTTACTTCCTTGATATAGTTATGAGAGTGATACATTAGAGATCAAGACACTAAAGCTCACACTTATATACACATCTCATTTCACTTCACTTCATGAAATTCACATCTTCACTTATGAGGAATAATTATACTAACTTGCACCTCGCCTCTCTCATTACTCTTATGAGATTGGTACTTCTACTTGTGAAAGGTTGATACAAAGATAATCATCATAATATAGGACTTGGAACATAACATGATTGGAAAATGCCATCTAAGAATAAAGAGATTCTCTTATGTTATTATTCTCTTGAGATAGTTCCTTTAGAGATTCCAACGTTATGACAACTTTCCTTGAAGCTTTGGATCATTAACCAATGGGTGAGAGACACGAGAATAAACATTGTGAGAAACATAACGTTATTAGAAAGATAACACTATTGGAACCAAGTCCGTACTTAGGTAACTTATGAACAACAACAACGAATGAATGAGAGATACGTGACCTAGGAATGAATAGATTCTTCTTACGTCGTCACTTTCCTTGAAACAATTTCTTTTAGTAGTTCCAACAACCTTATGAGAGCTTTAGGAATTTCAGTCCATGGATAAGAGACATATGAATGCCAATCGGTCAATGAATAAGAAACGTGTGGATAATAATATATATCAAATCTGAATGAGATACCTTAGCATATTTCGGAATAGGACAAGTATAATGTCATTATGAACATTATGTGTTGCAGAAGGATACAGACAGAGTAATCTTACATACCTTATCTTCCCAATGTAAGTACACAATCAAATATGTGAGCACAATAATTCCGCTCCTTCCTTACGTTTCACTCTACATCACAAGTACATAACGGAACCAACATTAACCACCAACTACCTTACAAATGCATATGACAACAATGAGTTACATGTTTATCTTTAAAATGGCATTTCCTTCTCTATAATACCATTTACGGCATTAACATACCAACAATGTCCCATTCATGCCATACATTGACCACAACTACATTTCAAGTGTATAAGACAACCGTAAGTTACATGAGTTCCCTATTCACCCTTTACAATACCATTCATGGCCCTTTTCATGCCAATAATACCATAACATTTTATTCCTTGACCACAACATCACATACCAATAGCATTTCACCACAAGGTTTCTCCTCTACACTTTCTCATAAGCACCATATCACAATTATTCCATTAAATTGCCTCAATACACCTCACAACAACAAATCGGCCAAAATCCCATAATTTGCACTTATAGAAAAATAACAAGTTTAGGACCATAATAACACCATACATGTTGATATTTTACCCATACCATGCTTTTTCATCAAAACTACAAGTCATAATTCAAGTTACAATCCCATGGATAACATGTCTTTTTCACAAAAACCAAAAGTGTCATGTCCAACACTTCCAACCATAACCAACATGATATACATAATCTCTCATGCTTATAATATGTTGAAGTACAAGAATAATCACTTACCCAAGCTTGGAAGAGGGTGATCTTGTCCAAAAATGCCTTAGGGTTTGAAGAGAAATATCTTGCTTTGGCTTCTTGGAAAAGTCTAGAAATGCCTGTGTCTTTGGGTGAATTAAAATCTAATTTTACTTTGCCTTTTATAGACCCTTTAAGTCATCCTTATCCACTTTTCTCAATCATTGACAAGTCAAGGCAAGAATGGGTCATTTGACCCATTTTTGGCCCATGACTTTTGCCTCATTTTTGGGCCTCTTTTGAGCCCAATTCACTTGATCCAACAAAATCAATAATTTCTCATGTTTAATTCATTTCATAAGCGTTAAAATAATATTCCCACTCACGGGATTTATATTCGTAGCCTCAATCCCAAAAACAAGCGATTCTAGCCACGTATGACTTATTTTGACTACAGGGGTAAAATCGTTATTTTGATGCCAAATTCGTTCTCGAGTAATTTTATCATACCAATATAATACTTTACTCATTTCATGTATATACTCATGGTTGTAGAAGAAACGTGGCAAAAATCGGCTCGATACATCCCCGGGAACCCTTGGAACTTAGAAAATTTCCAACTTTCAAAAATCTGAAAATTCCATCCTGGCACGCCCTGGGGCGCGCCAGCTTGCTGCCTCTGGGCACAAAATTTTGGCCCAAAGCGGCCTGGCACGGTCCCAAACGCGCCCCTTACTTAGTTTTTTTGAAAATTTCGTTTTTCGACTTTTCTTCGCGGGTTTAGTTAGATACTTCAAGTCCTATTCTTTAACTTACTTCTTAACCTTATTATACTTTGTTTAGAGGTCCTCTTAGCCTCGTTTTGAACCCCACAAATTCTCCATGAAAATCGCAAAACACCTCCTACACAAGTTTAATCACATGAACAAGGCCAAATTTCAATTTTTCCATCACCGACATTACAAGTTATATACTCATGGCATCTCGACACCTAAGTAATCATTGTTCAACGTCATCACTTAGGGTTGGGAAGGTACGGGGTGTTACAAATAGGTTCTATACTAAAACCTTAAAAATTAAACTCATAAAATTTTAATCAGAATCCACTTATGTCATTAAATATAAGTATGAGATATAGTTAGTGTTTGACATGGAAAAAATGTTCAAGCGGCAGAGCAAGAAAGAAAATATAGTTAGTGTTTGACTTGGAAAGGAGTCATCCAATAATATTTATAATCATGCTCATGATGTAGTGTTGGTTAAACGTTTTCTATTGGTTGGTTTTTCCAATGTTGCTCCACATTACCTGTTTTCATCAAGCTAAGAAGAATATTTTAAGAGCAAACCAAGTAGTTAATTGTTTTCTTATAGATACATGTCGGGGTGTCAAATACGATCCAAAAATTGATGATTTGTCCTATTCGCTCAAATTTTAAGGGTTGGGCCCAAGATAATTTCATATTGCCTGATTTTAGCCCAGCCCAACATAATCCATCTCAAAGGAGTCATTTGCACAAATGCATTATTTTGGGATGATATTTAATTTTTGCCCTTCAGCACTTTAAATGGCCGAAAATGTCCTTGACAACAAAAAACCAAAAAAAAATAAAAAATCATAAAGCAAAAAATTTTATGGGGCATAAATTCAGTGGTACAAGTAATGGCCCAAGACACAAGTTATGCTCCAAGGCATAAGTTCAGTGACATAAATTAGCCACAGTGCATAAGTTTAATAGCACAAGTTATGTCATAGGGCATCAATTCAGTGACAAAAGCTATGCCCCAAGGCAAAGTTTTCCAAAAGTCTTGCCTTGCGAATTAGATATTACTGGAGCGAACCCCAATCCGCTTCCCCCTTATTTGAATCTTCGGTTATGTGGGGCATGGGATGGGATGGGTGAGTTAAGTAATAACCACAACTTTTGTAAAAGTCAATTATGCGCATTATTATTAAAATTCTCTGTCATGACAAACAAAAAAAATGTTTTTTTTGTTAGTGGAGGATGCATCACAGAGATATAAAGATCATTTGAATTCAGTATTTTTAACGTAGAGATAAATTGTCTATAAAAATTTATTAAAATTGCACGAAAGAGTAAGTCCGAATTCATAGTTGCACAAATACAATAGGTTCAATATTAAAACCTTTAAAATTAAACTCATAAAATTTTAATTCGGAACCGCTTATGTCATTAAAATGTAAGGATGACATATAATTAGTGTTTAAGTTGGAAAAAAGTTCAATTGGAACATAGTCAGTGTTTGTCTTGGAAAGAAGTGGTCCATATTACATGTTGACATCAAGCTAAGAAGAAAATTTTAGGAGCACACCAAGTAGTCAATTATTTTGGATAATTTCAAAAAAGTACAATTAACTAACTTATATTGTAAAAAAAAAAAAAAAAAAGGTCCAAAACTCACATTGCAAATTGGAAAAATTACACAAAACTACAACTTAACTTATGTATATTACTTAAAAGACCAAATCCCCAAACTAATTACAAAATATCTTATATCTCACTTTCCCTCTCCTTAATCCTTATACATTACTCTACCCACTTCATCCTCCCACTTTTTATGCCTAATGCTACAAAAAGAAAGTCTATTTTCAAGGCAACTATCAAGCGGTTTACCATTTTTGAATTACCACAAAAAACACAAAAATCAGACCCTTTCTTCCTCTCTTCTTCACTTCTCTTCCACCGCCACCAAAATAGAAAAACCCTAGCCATGTCCGCGTCACCCTCGTCTGCCACTAGCCTGCGGGATTTGCCCATTTTTGCACTTCCTCAACCCGTGAATCCACAAAATCAGAGAAATCAGTCCCTAAATTCATACAACAACGAAAAAATGAGTTCAAATTCGTCATTTAATGGCCTGAAAAAGTCAAAATTTTGAAGAAGAGAAAGAGATTCTTGTCAGGACTTCAAAAATGTATATGTGGGTTTCTGTTACTGCATATACATAGATCTAATGTGTATGTGGGTTTATATTACTGCACATACATAGACCTACTGTATATGTGGAATTCTGGTACTGCACATACATAGATCTAATGTATATGTGGGATTCTGGTACTGCATATACATAGATCTAATGTATATAATCTAATGTATATATGAGTTTCTGTTATTACATATACATAGATCTAATGTATATGTGGGTTTCTGCTACTGCACATATGTATACAAATTTGTTGATGTATATGCTTGCGGAAACAAGATAATGTATTGTATTTGTTTATTCTGATACATATATGTAATGTTTTGATGATGAATATGATGGCGGAAACAAGATAGTGTAGTGTATTTTTTTTTATTCTGAGACATATATCTAATGTACATATAACAATTATCTATATGAAGTATGTGGCATATACATACAAGCTAATAAATCCATAACTGTGTTAACTAATGTATTGGATTAGACTTATGTATTTGAGTAGCATAGGCAATGCATATACATAGAAGAGAATGTTGCTTATTTGTCTGTTAATTTAGGTATTGGATTTGAACTATATTTTAATAATTATGTATATAATTACAGGGTATGAAATATGTAGCGGGTGCACTATAGAACAGCATGGCAATACGTGGAGGACTAGAAGGTGCACTCATGTAAGGAGTAGTACAACCACTGTCGAGATTGAAATCAACCGGCGTCAGAGATGACATCATCACTTCTATCTCCATTTAGAAAAAGAAAGAGAGAATAGTGAATGTTTGAATTTTGGAAAAACAGGGGAAGAGAAAGGAATGGTTATATAGGTAAAGATGAGAAAGGAAATAGGAAGGAAATGAGGGGAATTGACTGGAGGCATTATCTTGTTTCCTAATATGAATTCATTTTCCTTTTATGTCATTAAATAGTTTTGTACTTATGTATATGTTAGTGATGTATATGGTCGTTTAGTTATGTATATGCCGCGTAGAGATAAGGAATTTGATGTAATTCAAGCAAATGTTGGGAGAGAGTGTAATTAGCTAGTAAACTACTGGTATTTATGTTATTTACACTTGCAAATTTTTAGTCCAAAGCATAATAGTCTATTCCCGATAAGAAACTGTTTTTGCTGTTATAACCGTTCGTACAAAATTTAAAAAATTTGGTATACAATATTACACATTGATATACATCAATATACAAAACATTGATTTTTTTTTTTTACAACATTTAAAAACTTGATATACAATATTATAAACCCAATATACAATATTATACAAAATTATAAGACATTCATACACGATCCAATACAATATTATACACTATTATACAAAAACCTGATGTCGTTTTCTTCCTTGAATCCAAATACCACATTCATCCCCTTAATTCCTTCTTCGCCTATTTCTAATAAATAAGTAAATTCTTTTATTTTTCTTCTAAGAAGATCTTTTTTATTGACTCATCTTGCCTTAGTTTCAATTTGTTCGTCAAAGCAATGGTAAGTCAGTACAATAATGCTTTGCATGGAGATAAAAAATAATGAGCAGAACTTTATGTTAAATTTGACAAGATTCTAGAACTAGTGTGAACGCTTGACTAGAACTAGTGTGAACGTTTTGAAAAAAAGGGAATTCTTCTTTGAGAAGAAATGTCCAAGTTCAACTTGTAGTCGAAATCTTTGACTACAATTAAATGATTTCACACGTTGAACTTTGACATTTGTGTAATGATGATGTCACTGATGACATCAAGATGATGATGATGATGTCACTGATGACATCGAGATGATGATGATGATGTCACTAATGACATCGAGATGATGATGATGATGTCACTGATGACATCAAGAGGAAGAATTCACTTCTATAAATAGGGGCACTTAGTTCATTTGTAAAATAATCTCAATCACTTGCCTTCTCATCTTTAAGGCCTTTGAATCTTTCTTTTCTCTCTTGTAGTATTTCACTTGTATTTATTTGGAGTGAAATAAAGTTTGGTTGGTTGTGTCCGAGGAGTAGGCAAAAATAAAGTTTTGCCGAACCTCATAAATTTCTGGTGTTCTCTTATTGTTTCTCTCATATACTATTTATATAGCTAACTTTAGATATAGTAGTTGCGACTCAATCGCACTCTATATATTCGGCTTCCGCAACAATTGGTATCAGAGCCAAGGTTCTATCTGAGTATGCTCTGTGGTTGCAGCACAGTCTGAACTTCCACATCAGAAAAGAATTACTTTGGTCTTTGGTACGGTTAGTTAGTAAATAGTATTTGAAGTAGAAATGGCAGACAAGAACGCAAAAGATTCTACATCGGGTGTCAATAATACGTCATCGTTGGCATCTTCGCTTATGACAAGAATTGTGTCAAATGCGAAGTTTGCAGTTGAAATCTTTGACGGGTCAGGACATTTCGGGATGTGGCAAGGCGAAGTTCTTGATGTCCTTTTTCAACAAGGACTAGATATTGCCATAGAAGAGAAGAAACCAGACAGCATAGGAGAAGAAGATTGGAAGATTATCAATCGTGTTGCTTGTGGTACCATTCGATCTTACCTTGCAAGAGAACAGAAGTATCCATACACGAAGGAAACTTCTGCAAGTAAATTGTGGAATGCGTTGGAAGATAAATTCTTGAAGAAAAACAGTCAAAATAAGCTCTACATGAAAAAGAGACTGTTACGCTTCACATATGTTCCTGGTACCACAATGAATGATCATATCACCAGCTTTAATAAGTTGGCGACAGATCTACAAAATATGGACGTGACTTTTAGTGATGGAGATATGGCCTTAATGTTGCTAAGTTCACTTCCCGATGAGTTTGAGCACCTCGAAACTACTCTACTTCATGGGAATGATGAAGTTTCTCTCAAGGAAGTTTGTTCAGCCTTATACAGTTATGAACAAAGGAAGAGAGAGAAACAAAAAGGTGGAGAAGGAGAAGCACTGTTTATAAGAGGTCGTTCTCAAAATCAAACGAGAACGAAGAAAGGAAGATCCAAGTCAAAATCCAGACCCAACAAAGATGAATGTGCCTTTTGTCGAGAAAAGGGGCACTGGAAGAAAGATTGTCCAAAGTTGAAAAATAAGGCCAAACCTAACAATGGAAAGGCTGTCATGGACTCAAATGTAGCTGATTGTGACGACTCTGATTTCTCACTAGTTACAACAAAGCCATCCAATTCATCTGAAGTATGGTTGATGGACTCAGCTTGTAGTTATCATATGTGTCCCAATCGGGACTGGTTCACTGATTTACAAGAAGGAGAATGTGGAGTTATTCACACCGCAAACAATGATCCTCTTACCGCATATGGTGTTGGTTCCATTCGATTAAGGAACCATGATGGATTGAGCAGAACATTAACAGATGTTCGATACGTACCGGATTTGAAGAAAAATCTCATTTCTGTAGGGGCCCTAGAATCAAAGGGGTTCAAAGTCATTGCAGATAATGGGGTGATGAAAATTTGCTCCGGTGCACTGGTGGTAATGAAGGGAATTCGAAGAAGAAATAACATGTACCACTATTTAGGTAGTACAGTTATTGGGACTGCGGCAGCAACATCTAGTGATGATAAGGAGACAAAAATAACCAGGCTGTGGCATATGCGCTTGGGGCATGCTGGAGAAAAATCCTTGAAAACTTTATTAGATCAAGGATTGCTAAAAGGATTAAAGACATGCAACTTGGAGTTTTGTGAGCATTGTGTCAAAGGGAAACAGACAAGGGTTAAATTTGGAACTGCAATCCATAATACTAAAGGTATTTTGGATTATGTTCACTCTGATGTTTGGGGTGCTTCCAAAACACCTTCATTAGGTGGGAAACACTATTTTGTAACCTTTGTTGATGACTTTTCCTGAAGAGTATGGGTGTATACAATGAAAACTAAAGATGAAGTGTTGGGAATTTTTCTCAAATGGAAGGCGATGATAGAGACGCAAACTGGCAGAAAGATCAAGTGTCTTCGTACAGACAATGGTGGAGAATACAAAAGTGATCTTTTCAAGAAGATTTGTGAAGACAATGGCATTGTCAGACACTTCACAGTCAGAAATACACCACAACAGAATAGAGTGGCAGAACGCATGAATTGGACTTTGCTGGAGAAGATTCGATGTATGTTGTCCAATGCTGGCTTGGGCAAAGAATTTTGGGCAGAGGCAATAACATATGCATGCCACCTCATTAATCGTCTACCATCTGCCGCAATTGGTGGCAAGACACCATTAGAAAAATGGTATGGAAAACCTGCTGGAGATTATGGTTCTTTGCATGTATTTGGCTCAATTGCATATTATCATGTAAAAGAGTCCAAATTGGATCCAAGAGCAAAGAAGGTTGTATTTATGGGGATTACTTTTGGAGTCAAAGGATACCGATTATGGTGTCCAGAGACGAGAAAAATTATATTCAGCAGGAATGTTACCTTTGATGAATCTGCCTTGACAAATAAGGTAATAGGTAAAGATGTCAAACAAACTGATGGTGCTTCAAAGCAGGTAGAGTTTGAGGGAAAATTAATTTTTCCAATACAAGAAGAAAACGAGGAAACAATAGAAGATTTTCCTCGAGAAGAAGAGCCAGTTGAAGAGGAGATTCCATCTCTGGAACCTCAACCAGAACTTGAATCAATAGCAACAAGCAAGCCAAAAAGAACAATAAGAAAACCTGCTCGGTTCATGGATATAGTGGCTTGTGCAGACTCAATTGTAGCTGATGGTGTTCCTACCACTTATAAAAATGCAGTCCAAAGTTCAGAAGCAGATAAGTGGAGGATTGCCATGAATGAAGAAATGCAGTCCCTTCATCAGAACCACACATGGAGCTTGGCCAATCTCCCAAAGGGAAAGAAAGCAATTGGGTGCAAATGGGTATATGCAAAGAAAGAAGGATTTCCTGACCAAGAAGGCGTTCGCTACAAAGCAAGATTGGTGGCCAAAGGATATGCTCAAAAGGAGGGAATTGATTATAATGAGGTGTTTTCTCCAGTCGTAAAACACTCCTCCATTAGAGTTTTGTTGGCTTTGGTAGCACAGTTGAATTTGGAACTAGTTCAGTTGGATGTAAAAACTGCGTTTTTACATGGAGACTTGGAAGAGGAAATCTACATGACTCAGCCAGAAGGATTCAAAGTTGCTGGAAAAGAAAATATGGTATGCAAACTTGAAAGATCGTTGTACGGATTGAAACAGTCTTCTAGACAGTGGTACAAACGATTTGACAAGTTTATGTTGCGGCTAAGGTACAAAAGAAGCAAATACGATCATTGTGTGTATTTGCGCAAGCTTGAAGACGGATCCTTTATATATCTTCTCTTATATGTTGATGATATGTTGATAGCGTCCAAAAGCAAAGAAGAAATTGAGAAGTTGAAGATTCAACTAAAAAATGAGTTTGAAATGAAGGATTTGGGTGAAGCAAAGAAGATTCTTGGCATGGAGATAAAAAGAGATAGACATTTAAAGAAACTCTGTTTATCTCAAAAAGAATACTTGAAGAGGGTACTAGACCGATTTCATATGAATGAGCTAACAAAGTCGGTTAGCACTCCGCTTTCTCCTCATTTTAAGCTTAGTGACGCTATGTCGCCAAAGGATGAAGTTGAACAAGAATATATGTCAAGAGTACCATATGCAAATGCTGTTGGTAGCTTGATATATGCAATGGTTTGTACAAGGCCTGATATTTCACATGATGTGGGAGTTGTAAGCAGGTATATGCATAATCCTGGAAAGGAACATTGGCAAGCTGTGAAATGGATTCTGCGGTATATTCGTAATACTATAGATGTTGGTTTGATTTTCGAGCAGGAGGACGGTCACCATCTAGTTGGATATTGTGACTCTGATTATGCAGGTGATTTAGACAAACGAAGATCAACTACTGGTTACGTTTTCACTTTAGCAAACGCACCAGTTAGTTGGAAATCTACTTTACAGTCAACAGTTGCTTTGTCTACCACTGAGGCAAAGTACATGGCAATTACGGAGGCTGTAAAGGAGGCAATTTGGCTTCAAGGTTTGCGTAGAGAGCTTGGTATTGAACAAGAAGGCATCACAGTATTTTGTGATAGTCAAAGTGCTATCCAATTAGTAAAGAACCAAGTTTATCATGCAAGGACGAAGCACATTGATGTTCGATATCATTTTGTACGAGACATTATAGAAGAGGGTGGAGTCATGGTGCAGAAAATTTCGACTATAGATAACCCTGCCGATATGCTGACGAAGGTGGTGACTGCGGTCAAGTTTCAACATTGTTTGAACTTGATCAACATTATTGAACATTGAAGATTAAAGATTGAAGACACAATCAAAATTTGTTGCTGAGAGAAAATTAAAAATGGAGAATCTTGCCAAGGTGGAGATTTGTTAAATTTGACAAGATTCTAGAACTAGTGTGAACGCTTGACTAGAACTAGTGTGAACGTTTTGAAAAAAAGGGAATTCTTCTTTGAGAAGAAATGTCCAAGTTCAACTTGTAGTCGAAATCTTTGACTACAATTAAATGATTTCACACGTTGAACTTTGACATTTGTGTAATGATGATGTCACTGATGACATCAAGATGATGATGATGATGTCACTGATGACATCGAGATGATGATGATGATGTCACTGATGACATCGAGATGATGATGATGATGTCACTGATGACATCAAGAGGAAGAATTCACTTCTATAAATAGGGGCACTTAGTTCATTTGTAAAATAATCTCACTCACTTGCCTTCTCATCTTTAAGGCCTTTGAATCTTTCTTTTCTCTCTTGTAGTATTTCACTTGTATTTATTTGGAGTGAAATAAAGTTTGGTTGGTTGTGTCCGAGGAGTAGGCAAAAATAAAGTTTTGCCGAACCTCGTAAATTTCTGGTGTTCTCTTATTGTTTCTCTCATATACTATTTATATAGCTAACTTTAGATATAGTAGTTGCGACTCAATCGCACTCTATATATTCGGCTTCCGCAACACTTTACAGTTTATACCTGTCTATGGATTTTGATAAGTGTATTGATCTTTAATGTCACAAAGGATTAATTTTATATTTCAATATGTAAATTATGTGCAAGTCTTCCTACCATGTGTTCCTTGATATCATGTATACTGATTTTTTTTCAAGTCGACCAGCATATCTTAATTTTTGACGTACATGAAAAACGTAATATCGATATGTTTCCTAAGCTTTATGATTTTATGTCTTGCAGTACGCCAGTACATGAATCAGAGTCTCCAATTTTTTTTAAAAGAATGTAATTGTCCTGATTGCAATGTTCCTCATGAATCTGTTAGCAAACAACCAACACTAGCACAAGCGGAACTATATTCCATGCCCTTTGTCTTCCCCTTCTTCTCTCGTTCTTCCAACTTACCACTATCCTCTCTCCTTCACTACTCTTCCAATCATTTTCCTTCTTCCCCTGTAGACTGCACAGAAAGAATCTTGGTCTCGACTGTTGTGGGATTACACTGGGTATGTCGTTGTTTTATGAAGACATATTTATGAACTCTTTATCGCTGTGAAGACAAACTCGACTGTTGATTTTTATCACTGACTGATTGTCTAATCCATATTTAAATTGGCTGGTGTGATTTTTATCACTGACTGATTGTCTAATCCATATTTAAATTCACTGGTGTCTATAAGTGTCAGATATTTCAGTAATTTTTTGCGTTGCTTAGCTGATATTTTGAGTTCACAGCCGTAAGCCATTTGCGATAAGAGAATATAAAAGGTGGAAAGTGATAACACACAATGATCAATCCTGAGAGATAACTCTTTCGTCTAAAGATGCCTAACTACCACAACATTCATTAGGAGTTTCTTGGGTAGTTTATCAGGGGCAGATGCTTCCTAAAGAGTAACTGAGATGTGCAAAGGGACGCCTAAGCTAGGATCCTGCTCGTGAGAATAATGATCTAAGACTGCCGGACTTTGAGATCTAAGGAAAATAATTGATTGGAAAGCAAGAACTAAGCCATCAGATTTTTAATTTAAGTATTATATAATAAACGTTAGTTTGGTAGTACGACCAATGACAGTTCATTTCTGCTAGATTTTGTTTTCAGTATCCTGATTTATCTGCTTCATCCCTCTTCCTTCGACTTTTCAGGTTTGTCACTATTAAGAAGCATGGAAATGGACAAATACAGTAGGCTATATATATGTTTTGTTCCGTGCATTTTTCTCTGTTTTTCGGAACATGCACAGCAAGTCCTCTTTAAAGTGATTTTTTTATTGCTTCTTCTCTTTGAATTCCAGGAGTCATCATAGTGTGTGAATAGAGCCTCTTGCTAGCTACTGTATATACACATGTAATTCTGACAGAATGAAAACAAGTACTTCTGTTAACTTACATGATGTTTGGAAAGTTGATTTGCTTGAGTGGATTACCTTTCGGGAAGTTGAAACTTTATGTTTAGTGGCAAACTTGCACTCCAATTGTCTTCTCTTTTGTTTTTGATCATCTGATTGTCCTCCATTTTAGGTTTTATTTCGTTGGGAAAAAAATGTTTAAGATAGAGTTACTATTGTAGTTCATCCCTTTGAGTTATTATGGCTTTTGGAAGATATGGTGACATAATTTTTCTAGTTTTATATACACTTTATATCCCATTTCAATGTAGTGTACAAAACAAATCATAAGTACTAAATAACCAGTGGAGATCGTTAATCCTTGTCTTACAATCCCAAAATAATTTGATCATCTTTCTCTTAACTTCAACATATATACTTCATTTAACAATGGATCATATATTTTCTATACAAACTTTCAAAATTCAGAGTAATTATCATTTTAAACTGCTGAAATTAGAATAGAATTGCTACATTGAATTAATCATATATTATGACCTGGAGGGGCCTGCTGGCTGTTAGGATGTTGGAACTAAATGAGAGATTAGAATCCCATTATTAATTAATAGTTTGATTAATCAAGTGTAAACTGGAGTTACTCTGCACTGTGTGATCATTTGCCAACAGACCCATTGGCAATCCATCAATTGCTTAATCAAAGATAATTATAAAAAGTGAGTGCACTACACCTTGTCCCATAATTATAATATAGAAAAGAAGTACCCTCGTTGAGCTGGACATGTGCATCTCATATCTATAGTACTATTAATTAAATGAAACAATTCGATTTTCTTGTTTTGTAATATAAAGTGTACTCATTTGTCACTATACCAATCAAAAATCCATCATCTCTTTTAATTATAAACAAATGATAAAGATAGGTACACTATGTCTTTGTCCCCCATTTAGAACAAGGTGGAGAGGAAAAAAGTAAAGCATTTGGACAAAACCTCTTAGCCTAATAATAACAAAGCTACTGAAGCAGGGAGATAAAATCTGCAAGGCTCTATCTTTTAGTTATTCCAACAAACTTAGAGAAATGGCTTATGCTGCTCTTTCTTCACTTATGTATACATTGGAGCAACTCTTGAAACCTAACCAATCTTTGATTTGTGGAAGCTGTTCAAAACATGTTGAATCTGTCTATCAAAGTCTTTGTGCTCTGCAAGTTTTCCTTGAGGATACTACAAAAGAAGCCAAAGATATTGAAACTCTTAAGGTTATAGAAAAGAGGATCAGAGATGTAGTGTACAAAGCAGAAGATAAAGTTGATTCAAGCCTAAGAAGCATCATTCTAGCTGATTGCGAAGACAAAGGACAAAGGGCTCGTAGATTCTTCTATGAAGAATTGCTGAAAGTGGAAGAAGATGTTGATTCTCTTAGGAAAGAGGTTGTGCAGATCGATGTTAGCAAGGATGGAAGCAAATCTGCAGAATTAGCAAGAACTCCCACCTCACCAGAAAAAAGTACAATTGATGAAAATACTATTGTTGGGATGGAGGATGACTTCAACATCATACTTGATCGCCTCACTGCCCAAACAGATGAGTTAACTGTCATACCAATTTTCGGTATGGGCGGTATAGGTAAGACAACTCTTGCCAGAAAAGTTTATGATGATTCATCTGTTCGTTCTCGATTTGATAAACATGCGTGGGTCACTATTTCTGAAGAATACAATGAAAGACAAATGCTTCTTGAAGTTGTCTCTTCAATTACTAGAAGCAATCAAGAAATGCGTGATGATCAACTAATGGAGATTGTGTATAGAGGTCTGAAGGGTAGGAGATTTCTTATTGTCATAGATGATATTTGGAGTATTGAGGCTTGGGACCAAATGCAAAGAATATTTCCAAATGATGACAATAAAAGCCGAATTCTATTAACCACTCGGCTCAAGTATGTTGCTGATTATGTCAGTTGCCCTGATTTTCTGCCTCATAGTAAGTCTTTTCTAAATCGAAATGATAGTTGGAGTCTATTCACCAAAAAATTATTCAAACAAGATCCCTGTCCTCCTCTACTAGAAGAAATAGGGAGGCATATTGTACAACAATGTCGAGGATTACCTCTTTCAATTGTTGTTGTTGCTGGCCTTCTTGGAAGAATGGATCCAACGCATGATAATTGGAAGAAAGTTGAGGAAAATTTGAACTCATTCTTTGGGACGGTATCCGAACGATGCCAATCAATTCTTTCTTTGAGCTACAGTTCCTTGCCCCAATATTTGAGGGCTTGTTTTCTCTATGTTGGAGGGTTTCCTGAAGATACTGAGATTGGTGTTTCCAAGTTGATTAGGCTATGGATTGCTGAGCAATTCGTAAAGGCAAGAAGCAATAAAATGTTAGAAGTGGTGGCAGAGGAGTACATAGAAGAGTTAATTGATAGAAGTCTAATTTTGGCTGGTACAAAAAGGGCTAATGGGAGGACAAAAACTTGCAAAATTCACGATCTTCTTCGCCAACTATGCATAAGAGAAGCTCATACTGAAAATGTTGTGCATGCCATGGATGGGAATGTCCCCGTGTCCTCTGAAGCCATAGGGGATCAACGGAGAGTGATCATTCTGTCTAAACTAGAAGAGAAGCATGTTTATCTTACAAGGCATAACAGCGGTATTACAAGTATGACCCGCACCTTCATTTTAAAGCAATATCTTGTTTCAGATCTTAGAAAACCGGTTTGTTCCATTGTTTCACATTTCAATTTGATTAAGGTGTTGGACGTATTAACAATGACATTTGCCTTTGCATTACCTTGTATAATATCTCAACTTGTACATTTGAGATATGTTGCTGCATATATTAAGGAAGCTCTTGCACTTGCCAAATTGAGAAATCTACAGACCATAATTCTTCGAAGTACTGGCAGTACAAAGTTGAAGCACCAACTAGATATCTGGACAATGTCAGAGATAAGACATCTGGAAATTGTTTCACCGCTATATATATCTAATCCTCTTGAGGCAGAAAATCATAGTATTGGAGAACAACCTTTGTTTCTCAATAACTTGCAAACACTTCATCTCTATTACTCTCCTTTTGTTGTGGAAATCATAAGAAGAACTCCCAATCTAAAAAAGCTGAAGATCTTATATAAATTTGAGCATGCTGACTGGCTTGCTGATTTTGATTCTCTCAGTCTCCTAGAAGAGCTCGAGACACTAGACATATCAACAGAAGTAGCCATTAACCGGATGAGTTTTTCTGGGGATATTTTCCCTCCTAATCTCAAGAAATTGAGATTATCAGGTACTCATACTCCATGGGAAGTAATGCAATTGCTGGCTAATTTACCTAATCTTGAGGTGTTCAAAGGAGATGATGCATTCTATGGAACAGATTGGAGACTAGATGAAGATGTTGTGTTTCGCAAATTAAAATATCTACAGTTTATTGATGTATTTCTGGAACGGTGGGAAGCAAGTAGTGATAATTTTCCGATGCTTCAGCAACTATTACTGCAAGGATTGAATGAACTGGAGGAGATTCCCCAGAGTATTGGAGAAATAATGACACTAAAATTGATCCAAATAGATGATTGCATTCCTGCACTCGAGACAAGTGCAAAGAAAATTCAAGAAGAGCAACAAAGTTTGGGAAATTATGAGCTTCATGTTCGAATTATTAGGTATGTTAAAATTTCATCTTTGATCATTAGCCAATTCATAATTAATATGCTCATGTGGTCTTTTCTGTTTTCATTCTTTTTTTTAAAAAAAAATAATAAATTAATCCATTAACCTTTGGCATGGTGCCATTGGTTATGGGGGTTTTGACTGACCCCTACCATGTCTATTATTACCACAAAAAGTGAACTTTGGAGGGCGACATGAACCTAACGTCCATAAAAGATTGAGCAAATCAATCTTAAGCAAAAAGGAAGAGAAGTTACTTACAAGAGTTCTTCCTAATACAAAGGAGAGTAAATTCAACTAGCAAAAAAACTAGTCTTATCTTATCTTCTTCTAAAACTTGGAAGTTGCCATCCATCAAGTTGAAATGGTCCCTTTACATATCTAGGTAATTAGTCCCATACCCTGCTGAATATCAAGTTCTTTTGTTAAGATGCTCTAATACTTTCCCAAGCAGACACATTAGACTATTGACCATCATGACTTGCATTCCGGATAGCATAATCCTCTTGGTTGGAGTGACCTATATCAATGCCTTTAATGTATTGAATAATCCTCTTGTAAGTTATGGTGTATATATATATATTCATCAGTTGTTTTTACCTCTTTTGGTGGCCTGGTAAGTTATGGTAATTTCACAAAGACGAGAAAGTTTCTAATTGTTCATAAACTTATTACTTATTTTTAGATTTGGTTCAAGGAAGGGTTTGTATTGATAACATTTATTAAAAGTTCTCATTCACTTGAGGGAATAAAACATAATCATCAAAATATACTTTCATTATTCAACTATAGAAAGTTGAGACATTGTGGAATGAAGCACTAACAAGAATTCTTTCATCAGATATTAATGCAGGGGGAAGAAGATTGGAGAAAACTTCTAGCTCTCTGTGGAAGTTGGAAAATCTTCTGATGTTCGTGGCGTTAACATTGAGTGAATGAGATGTAGTAGCATTTTGAATCTTTGATCCTAATAATTGTTAGATTAATGCTCTCTTTTTCTTTTTAAGATCTATATTCAAACTTATAGATCCTTGAGATATTTGAATATTTGGACGTCTTTCAGCTTAATAATATATCTTTCCTTTTTCTTATTTCGTCACAAACAAAAATTCACATTATTTTCTAAAAGAACGATTAGCAATATGCAGTAATTAAGTTAAAAATTCATAATGAATGGAGGAAGTGTTGTGCCAATGTCCAAGCAGATTATATTGGTTCCCCAGCTTGTTGTTTCCATATCCCAAGTAAATGTTTGTTGAATCTCCGAGATAAAGTTAAAGCAAAAAAGAAAAAGGCAAACAAGAAACAATTGCTTAATTAAAGGTAAGTGCATCTCATATCTATAGCTCTATCAATAAAGTGAAACAATTTGATTTTCTTGTTTTGTAATATATGTATACTGATTTTCCTTACCAAAAGCCGCTTCACCCTGTCTACGTCTTTGCCTAATAACTTAGCTACGGAAGCAGGGAGATTAAATCTGCAAAGCAGCAACTGTAAACTCATATTATCCCAACAAAGAGAAATGACTTATGTTGCTCTTTCTTCACTTATGTATACATTGGAGCAACTCTTGAAACCTAATCAATGTTTGGTTTGTCAAACCACAAATTTCTTAATGAAGGCGCTGCAAGCAGTAGTGAGTACTTTTTCCATGGCTCTGGCGGAAACGAACCCTTTGTCAATGGCTGTCTTTATTGATTAATAATAAAATTCACCAGAAGATTACTAGCCTAATCGTATATTGGTTTTTAAAAAATATAACTAAGTAGTTTTATGTAGCAGGTATAAACTTTGGTTTATTTGATATATTCTACTTTACCTAACCTTAATTGGTTTTTTAATTTCTTGGTTGTTTCAAGATTTATTCAAGCAGTTATCATCATGAGAAAGAAAGAGTCCTTCTATTGATGTGAGAAAATATTTAACACTTAAAGACATTTACATCAAATAAATAATGCATGCTATTCGTCTTATAGAAGAACTTTTACCACTAACACGTAATATAAATATATATTTTTAGTTTAGTTTATCTTCGTAAGGAGAAGTAAGGTCAGTGTATACACTATCTTCTCTCGACTTGAGTTTTGGAATTACGCCGAATATGTTACTGTTGTAGTATATCTTTACTTTCATACAACAACATTATAGGCAAAATTAAGGTCCGTGTATACACTAACTTTTGACACCGAGTATTAGCTATATCTATGTAAAAACCAACTAAAATATCAAGATTTGTTGGATCTGAATCCATAATTTTAACATTACAATGAATAAAATACAAAGAATCTTAAGAATTGAACAAATCAAATTTAAATCCTGGATCTATCTCTGACAATCTGAAGAAAGCCTTTGACATCAGGGTGTTGTGGTTGCTGTTTTGATCTTCTTAATGGTCTTGACATCAGTCTTAAATGACTTAGCAAGTACCAATTCACTAATTCCACTATTAAAAATTGAGGATGGCAATGAAACAGTGCCAGGACTTGCACTACCAAGAGCAGCTATACCAACTGCTTCTTTCTTATGATCAAAATTATACTGATAGTGTTGTAGATCCCCTGCTTTTAGTCTCTGAGTATACAAAACATCCTTCGTATCGACGAATCCAACTTCTAAAACGCCTTCCAGGAGGAGAAAGAGTCCAGTAGCGCGAGAATGGTAGTGAGGCGGGTTCACAGAACCCGGAGGGAATTGAAGCACAGCTAGTGACACTCCTTGTCCATTAAGAACTGGAAACTCTGCCTTTGTAGCCTTTGTTGTAGTATATTTATCTACTGATTTTTGAAATATACCGCGCATCGCTGTGTATGTAAAGTAATTGGCATCAACATACGTTTGATTTGTTGGAACAATGAAATCTGAAAGTATGTCTGGGTCACTTGCTATTGTTGTTCTTGATATGACAATTGTAAAAATTGAAATTAGGAGCAATAGGGAAGATTTAGTGAAAATCCAGGCCATGGGTTGATTATTTGTATTGGATTGTTTTTGTGATCAAGAAATGTTCTCTAATTTGACAATTTTTTGATGGTTCACATGTTCAATTTATAATGTGTTGTAAGTAGCACACCCAAAATTTTGTTTTCTTTGGACCTACAATTGAATATATAAGTGCTGACAGAGTATGAAGATACATTCAATTGAGCAATATTTAGTATAGTAGGGTACTTTCAACTGTATTTCAAAAAGTTTCAAGACTTATTCAATTTTGACCTAAATTGAATATGAAAGTGCACCAAAACCAGGTAGCACTTAGTAAATTTGATGAAAAGTTGAGAGGATGTACCACCGATAAATGTGATGCAATGGATAAAATTCTTATAATAAGAAGGCTTGAGTTCGAGCTTTGGGAATGGATAGTCCTCTTTTAATGAGCCTCATGTGGCCCGAAGATGGAGACTATAAAAAAGTTTTTTTGCAGGGTACCTGAAATAGTAACACAAATACTCCGATATTCTCACAACCAATAGTGGAAGTAGGATTTTCATTAGAGGGGAGTCAAAATATAAAGAAACAAACACCAAAGAAAATCAAGTGATCCAAAAAAAAGTCCATGATCCAAGATAGGAGGATATGGAGGTCGAGGATTAGGGTAGAAGGATATTAAGTAATCGAGCATCATCCAGTTTTCGTTTTCAATATGTTGTTATTACTCTCCCACTATTTTATTCTTTGGCTTTATTATTATATGTTATTTTCTTTGATTTGATTACTGTATTATCTATTGTTGCTACAATTTCCTTCTCCTTTATTTTTAGTATGACTTCTTTACCATTGTATTTCCTTTGCATACTTGTTTTTTTGTATGGTTTACTTGAGCCGAGGGTCTATCGGAAACAACCTTTCTACCTTTGCAACATAGGGGCAAGGCAACATATACACCACCCTCCTCAGAACCCACTTGTGAGATATATTATTGTATCCCTAGAAGCCCTATAGTCCATTAATCTGTCTATATAAATGACATAGGAAAAAAATTACAAGGATGTATTTTTAACAAGTACATCAAAATTGTGATTAGTCCAAATGCATGATAAATACTACTACTCTCTAATATGTATAAACAAATCCTTCAGATGTATATACTTCATTAATATGGAGTAAGTAATTACTAAGGGACGATAATGCAAATGAAAGAAAAAAAGAAGGAAAATAGGGTAAAAATACCACAAATTTCTTAATGAAGGCGCTGTAAGCAGTGCTGAATACTTTTCCCATGGCTTCAGCGTAAACGTTCCCTTTGTCATTGGACGTCTTTATTGATTAATACTAAAATTCACCAGAAGATTACTAGCCTAATGGTATATTGGTTTTCAAAAATGATAACTAATGTAGTTTTATGCAGTAGGTATAAGCTTTGGTTTCTTTGATACCTTCTACTTTACCTAATCTTGGTTTTAATTTTCTGGTTGTTTCAAAATTTATTCAAGCAGTTATCATCTTGAGGAAGAAATTAAAGAGTCCTATTGATGTGAGAAAATATTTAGTCGCACTTGATATTTACATCAAATAAACAAGGCATGTTACTTGTCTTATATATAAACTTTTATCACCCACTAACGCATAATTAATTAATATACGGTTTGCGCATATATTATCTTTCTCAGACTCTACTTATAGAATTACGTTGAATATGTTATTGTTGTTGTTCTTTTGTAAGTAATTTTTAAGGTCACTTTAGATGGTTTGATACATAGGAACATTGTGTGAGTAAATTTAATATGATAATTTGTTGATCACTCATTATCTAAAGCTGGTTTCCATGCGATTACTAGCTACTGAACAGGTTTAATGGGTGTTTACAATATGGTATGATTATTTGGTATTTTAGTATTTCATATTTTATAAATATTGCTAAAGTAACATATTTCATAAGGTGAGTGTTGTGGAGATGCGGATATAAAGATGGATGTGCAGTCATATCAAATTAGATAGGTTATTAGAAATGACCATATTCTTCAGAAAGTACAAGTAGCACACATTGAGGATAAAATGCGAGAAGGTCGTCTGAGATGGTTTAATTTGAACATATTCCTATTATTTAAACTTTAAAGAACATTTTTTCCTAAAAAAAATTTTATAAATCATTTTAACCAGCTAAACACGGAAAAATTGAACTCCGTACCAAACACACCCTATATTTTGTCCTTTCCCTGAGTTATTAACAAGAGAATCACTATGAAGCGTTATGTTTGATACAATGTTTAATTAAATCATTGAATGAATCGTTCAAAAACTGTAACGCCACTTTCATATTAAATGATTTTAGGTGTGCTACTTACATCTCAATATAAGTTGAACAAGTTAACCATCAAAAAATTGTCAAATTAGAAAAACACTTCTTGATCACAAAAACAATAGTCCAAACAATCAACCTATGGCCTGGATTTTCACTAAATCTTTACTCTTGTTCCTAATTTCAATTTTTATAATTGCCATATCAAGAACAACAATAGCAAGTGATCCAGACATCCTTTCAGATTTCATTGTTCCAACAAATCAAACGTATGTTGATGCCAATTACTTCACATATACCACGATGCGCGGTATATTTCAAAAATCAGTAGATAAATATACTACAACAAAGGCAACAAAGACAGAATTTCCAGTTCTTAATGGACAAGGAGTGTCACTAGCTGTGCTTCAATTCCCTCCGGGTTCTGTGAACCCGCCTCACTACCATTCTCGCGCTACTGGACTCTTTCTCCTCCTGGAAGGCGTTTTAGAGGTTGGTTTTGTCGATACAAAGGATGCTTTGTATACTCAGAGACTAAAAGCAGGGGACATTTTTCTTTTTCCTAAAGGACTACAACACTATCAGTATAATTATGATCATAGGAAAAGAGCAGTTGGTATAGCTGCTCTTGGTAGTGCAAGTCCTGGCACTGTTTCATTGCCATCCTCAATTTTTAATAGTGGAATTAGTGATAATGTACTTGCTAAATCATTTAAGACTGATGTTTCCACAATTAAGAAGATCAAAATAGCAAGCAAACAACCTTGATGTGTTAGCCGAGGGTCTTTCCGAAACAATCTCTCTGCCTTCGTAAGGTAGGGGTAAGGCTGCCCTACCCACAATATGTATTGTTGTTGTTCTATATCCTTGTTGCTTATTGAATTCGATGCTCAATTAGTGTAGTATATAGGGTGTTGGCTCACTAAACTTATTTGGTTTCATTTTAGTTTTGTTTTGTGAGTATTTTAATTTGTTTCTGGAGAATTTCTAGTTTGGTGGGTTGTTTTGAGAGAACTGGTCCTCCTCCGTTCCCTGGGACCAACGAGGGATAATATAAGAATATTCACCTGTTGTTCATTGATTACGTCTTTCAGCTTGATTTTAGGCCTTGACTCACCCTCTGTGGACGAACCTTGTGGAGGAATCTTTATGCTCAAACACATTTGTAAAAGAATATATTGAACAAGAAAGTTAAGGAATTTGGAACTGCTAAAGAAAGCGGTCTTCAAATTGTTTACAACATTTGAAAAAAACTGAATTTTGGTTTTTATAGCTAGACGTGTTGTTTTGAAAAATAAAATCAACAAAATTAAATGGAAAAATCACCTAAAATATTGAGTGACTTTGTGAGTAAAATACCAATAGTTGAGTGATTTTTGGGTTATAAAATAAAGAAAAGTGAATTTCTGATTGAACTACACCTTAGTTGAGGGACAATCGGATATATTAACTCGTACTTCATATTGTAGTTTTAACATAAGTTACGTACAGATAATGAAGCTTGAAGCATCTTCCAAATTGATCGTATGCACACAAATTAACATGTTTCTTTAGCACATTTACATAATCAAGTGAAATAATAAACAGTAAGCCATTGATTTGGCTATACATTAGTCCTCCTTTAGCATCAATGTCCCTTTCCATCCTTATGTATCCATTTTCGCCCCAACTAGTTCCCCGAGAATTCTTGATCAACCAATACTTAGTCCCATCTTCTGCTTTTTCCGTATCTAATTGCTGTAATACCATGATTTATCTCAGTTCCACAAGTGGCTGTGAAAACTCAACTCGAGTAGAATTGGAACGAGAAGTCACTAGCATTGATGGACACTGAAACGGGCTGATTTTCCACAACATTGAGAAGTGTTTTTTTGTTGTTTTTGGGTACTTTTTTGTAGCCTTTAATATAGGCTGCAGGGGAAGATTCCTTTTTCTTGTTGCAAGACTTGCAACTTCCATCAGCAACTTTGTATGGATAAGTTTTTTTAGTTGTTTTGCCTTTGTTTTTCACTATGAATTCGAAGCGTCTTCCATGTAACCAACTTCACATCCTTGATCTTCACTCATTCTATCACAGTCCACCAGTTCTTTTTCTGATAGAGGGATCAACTTTCCTGTTGAGAGTATGGTGATCCCCTGTTGCTGATATTGTAGAAAATGCCCAATAGATCCCAATGTTCGAGGCGAACAAGAAAAAGCCGTTCAAGAAGAGCTTAAGCTATATGGCACTAACCTATAAGTGAGTAACTCGTAAATTCCTATTTGACAAGCTAACGTGCATTAAAGAGATACTTCCATTTCTCTGTTTCTTTTGGCTTATACTTCTTCTTGTAAATGGGATAAAGCAACGGTGCAACTCCTTAAAAGAAGTTCACACTAAATGCTACAGTGAGAATATGTTCTTTGGACAGTACAAAAACAAATCCAGCACTGAACATTTTGTAATATATCAGGCTATTTTAAAAGCCATGAAGTGCTTCCTTGTATATTCTTGTATATTATGGGTGATATTATCCCGTCAATTCTGTGAACCTGGATTGGGGAGAAAAAGAAAATGTTTTTCGATGTTATCATACATGATGTGTATATTATCCCGTCAATTCTGTGAACCTGGATTGGGGAAAAAAGAAAACGTTTTTCGATATTATCATACATGATGTGTTATGTGCTTATGTTTCATTCTCTTGCAGGATGGACAGATAATCATTTGTTCTTTGAGTTGTACTCACTGTGTTTTCTTCGTTCTATTTCTTTTTGGACAATCTGAGGAAATGTGGTGAAGGATAGGAAAGGTGATTATTTAGGTGGTTGTATATAGGTTGGCATGTATGCTTCAGTTTTTTTTAAAAAAAAAATCGTGGTGTCCGGGCTAGCTTTCGCACACCTCGACTAAATCCACGGGATACCTGGCACCAGAAACAGATATCAGGTAACTCTGTGCACCAAGGCTAGAACAGATGGGAAGAATCACCTAGTATTTTTTTGTCACTCATGTATGCTTCAGTTATTCAGCTCTGGAGATTAATTATTTAATGATAACGCATTTCAGATTCAAAATTGTACTCTTCAAGTTTTCATTCCAAAATTGACAGATGAGCTCTCTAATTACATTAAGCGTAAATCAAAACTCTATATTTCTAGTAGGAAAAAAAAACAAAAAGCAGATTGAAGAAAGTGAATTAACAATAGACTATTGTCAACTGTTTCCTAATCAATAATCATACACATCAAATGCCCAACTGAGGTCTGCTGCAATAAAATCATCAGTGTCAAATAATTCCTCCATTGAGAAGCACATGTCGCTATTTATATTTAACATTGTTGTTGGCTCAGCATAATAATCTGATGATTGTAACCTACCGATAAAATTGATAGGTGATGCCTCTTCAACATTCTGCACTTGCTCTTCGCAACTTGTTGACCACTGATCAGTCACAAATGCCGCAACATTAGTATTTCCTTCATTAAGTGTAGACACGTGATTTTTGACCCTCCCCGAACTTTAACCTATTTTAGCTTTAAATATTTATTATATGTCTAATCTTCGTTTTAGCTTCTATTTCATTTTTAGTAGGTTTTCTTTGAAAAATTGTGAAAAGATGTCAAAAAAAAAAAAGTCACATTTTAGTATAAGTTTTGTTTTTTCTTTGCAAAATAAAGAAAATTTTTCTAAAAAAAATAAAATGTTTTCTTTTAATTTAGGTTTTAATAAATAAGCTAGTAATCTTAATATTCTCTTAATTATATTTTATTTTAGTCTAGTTATAAATTTTTCTTAAATCTTCTTAGTATAAAAAATTAATTAGTTAATATTTTTTTATTTTATTTTTTTCAGAAAAAAAAAAAAAAAATTCCACTAATCCTAACTCCCCCCATCCTAAACTACCCCACTTACCTCAACTCCCTCACCACCTCACCCATTTTCCCCCCACCTTCTGCATACACAACACACACACACATGCACTACACACCTCTCAACCTACACTTACTATATATACAAAAAGGAAACAAAAGGGGGATGGACAGAAAAAAAAAACAATACAAAAAGACAATTAGAAAGGGAGACTTAAAGTTAGAAGAAAAAGCAACACTTAGTAGAAAAAACATAGAAAAAATATAAAGAATAGAAAGATAGGAGAGGAAAAAAAAAACAAGAAAAAATTATCCCTCAACCATCATGTAAACTCTATAAAAACATCACTTTTATCATGGTTTTCTTGTAAAGTGTCGAAAGTCATAGTGGATTGCCACTCGTGGTTCCGCTCGAGTTCTCGTGAAAAGATCTTTGATCATTGCTTTCATTGTACTGCAGAAAAGCTATAAAAGGATCATTCTTTCTCATTGTTATTTTATTCGAGTTCCATTCTCTTGAACATGTGATTCTGCTTTATACAATGAAATGTGTTCTCTTACTGATTTATTTAGTTTCTTTTGATTGTTGATTTTGTTTTTATTTCTATTTTATTTCTTGATTAGCGAAAGGGACGGAACATGATTTAGTGTATTTGAATGTTAAGTTTTATTTTTTTTCTCTTTTGAAGTGAGTATTCATGGTTGGCCTCTTTATAGTTAAGATTTAAATTTGTAGAATTTATAAAGGACACCTTTAAAATAATACTAGCTTCTTGTAAAACTTTTGCGTCACTTTCTTATTATATCTCCTTGTTGTGCTTAGATAATCATGTCTTCTGATATTTTCATTTAATAACATCACTAAGTGACCTTAACAAAATAAACATTTTAATAAAATTCTAATTGTTCGATGGACATTTCTAGTATGAAATTAATTGCTTCCAAGTTTGGTTACTTTTAGTAAAATAGTAAAGGGAATTAATGATTGAATACCATGTAGTTTGATTATTTTTGTGGAATAGATGCTGCAAGCTAGGAAATACCTCATGTGACAACAACTATAATAGTAATATTATGCCTTGGTCAAATCGATTGAGTACAATTGTGTTTTCTTATTTTGGTGTTGATAAATGCAACCATTTTGTTAAACGTTACCATCCTAATTTCCTTTAGTTGTCTTAAATCAATTTAAAAACTTATCTCGATAATGTTTTATTCACGAGTAAGAAGAACGAGACAAGCCAATTTTTAATAAATGTGATTGCGTGAGAAGTGAGCAAGATAGTCGCGAATTAGTAAAAAGAGTGCATTCAATTAATATATCGAGATTGATCATGTGTGCGGTTACGCTCCTTCGTTTACTTCATAATCACAAGGCTCCGTGTGTGGTTACGCTCCTCAGCCGAAAATAAAAGTCATAATGTCTCTCATAATCCTTAGGTAAATTTAGCAACCAATCAAACCTAATGTATCCAAAAGTAATTAACTTAAGCCAAATATAAGTCAATAAAGCGACCGTGCTAGAACCACGGGATTTGAGGGATGCCTAACACCTTCCCCTCGGTCAACAGAATTCCTTACTTGGATTTCTAGTTCGCAGACCAATAATAAAGAGTCAACTTCCTTTTGATTAGGGATTCAATAACGGTGACTTGGAACACCATAACTCAATTTCAAGTGGCGACTCTGCAAATAAAAATAATCCCTATTCAAAATAGTCACTTTAATTGGAAAAGCCCTTCGACTTCGACCCAAACGAGCGAAAAAAGGGGTGTGACATTAAGTACCATAGAAGTACTTTCTTGAGCCACAGGGCACATGACAATCTGCTGAGGAAGTTGATAATCATATCCAGATTCATCAATGCAGACAGGCAACTGGGGCTGTGTTCCAACATTGTTCATCATCAGATCAGCCAATCTTGTATCACATTCAACATTATAATCTTGAAAATTTGTCGCCCCTTCCCCCGAATAACTTGTAACATAGTCGATATGATATTGAGCAAAAGGCGCCATCTCTTTAATATTCTGCTCTTGGACTTTCACTTGTCAATGTCTTGGTCTTGTTGCAACTAAAACACGTTGTGTTCAGATGAAGTGACTTGATATACATGACATGTATCGTGGAAATTTGTTGTCCCTTGCTCTGAAGAACTTGTAACATAGTCAATTTGATATTGAGCAAAAGGAGTCATCTCTTCAATATTCTGCTCATGGACATTCACTTGTTCAATGTTTTGGTCTTGTTGCAACTCATGAAACAAGTCATGTTCAGATGATGTGAATTGATATACTGGACACGAATCGTGAAAATTTGTTGTCCCTTGCTCTGTAGAACTTGTAAAATAGTCAATATGATATTGAGCTGAAGGTATCATCTCCTCAACATTCTGCATTTGATTGATCACTTGTGTGAAGTTTTGGTCTTGTTGCAAGTTGCAACTCATGAAAAGTGCTATGCTCAAACGAATGAGAATCTGTCCATTGATCCTTTGAAGTCTGAAGAACTTGTAACATAGTCAAGATCATGTTCTTGAGTTGTCGAAAGCATGGAATCCATAACAGCAGTAACCTCGTTTCCACTGGCAATTTTCATAGGCATATAATTATTTCCTATTTCCTTATGATTACGAGCATGCACAATTTTATGCTTAATGCAGCACAAAACAACATCTCATGCAGAATTAAACGTCGTTGCCTTAATCCTTTAGGATCTTCTCATCAAGACTATAATCTTTCATAGTCCAAACAACATTATTAACTTGATCCGTGCTATTATTGTTGGGTTATGGGTCTTTTTGCCTTCCGATGTGGATAAATAAAAACCCAATTTGGACTAATCAATTTTCTCCCATAGGCCCATTACTATGGGGCATATATAAGGCTCCTTTAGGTCGTATGTTCAGCATCCACAAAGAGAAATCAGCAGTCATATAGAGAGGAGAGCAGATTTTCGTCCAAAATTTCAGCCCTAAATAGCCAACTTCAAATTGTGATTGCCGCATCGTTTCTTATACGATTGAGTTGATTTTTGGAAAGCTTGTTTCTATCATCTCAATCTTTGATTAGGAACTTACAGAGTTGGATTTGGTGCCCCGCAGCTCCAGTTTTGCATCAGTGAACAGTAGCTGCATTTTCAGTGCTTTTGCTCCTTTAGTTCTCTTGTTTTTGGTGTTGTGCTTTATCTATTGTTTCTCGTTGCTTGGAACTTCTTTGGTGGCCAATTTGAAGAACATTATTGTAACTCTTGGTGATTATAGTGTAGGTTTTGGTCCCGTGATTTTTTACTCTTCACACTGAAGGGTTTCCACGTAAATCTTGGTGTCTCGTGTGATTGGTTTTATTCTTGTCTTGTCATATTCGTTTGGTTGAATACTTGCTGCCTATTGTTTGTTGAGCTTGATTTGTTTGTCTTCTCTTGGTTCAAATTGAAAGAAAAAATTTAGACTAGGGTATTCTTCCGCTGCTACCTTGTCGTGCACTTTTGTTAGTGTCTTGTCTTTCCCAACAAAGTGGCATCAGAACATTGGTTGTTGTTAATTGTCAATTTGAATGATGAAGACAAATATGAGCAAGATGGTGTGTTTGAATGATAGTAATTATCACGCTTGGAAAGGCAAGATGAAATATCTTTTATTTGTTAACAAAATGCATTTGCCTGTGTTCGCTTCAATAAACCCCAGTCCATGATAGATGAGAATTGGAAATTTAAGAACTTGTAGGTTTGTGGCTATATTAGATAATGGGTTGAAGATAATGTTAGAAACCATATTGTGAATGAGACACATGCCAGAAGTTTGTGGGACAAGCTTGAGACACTCTATGCTTCGAAGACTGGCAATAACAAGTTGTTCCTGCTGAAACAATTGATGAATATCAAGTATAAAGAATGTAGTCCTATTTCTGATCATATAAATGATTTTCAGGGTGTCCTTGACCAGCTGTCCGAAATGGGTGTAAAGTTCGATGAAGAAATTCAGGGACTTTGGCTTCTTAATACTCTGCCAGACTCTTGGGAAACTCTTCGAGTTTCTTTGACTGATTCTGCTCCTAATGGTGTTGTAACTATGAAATATACTAAGAGTGGTGTCTTAAATTGTAACACCCCGTACCTACCAAACCCTATTTGACGACGTTGAACATTGTTTACCTAGGTATCGAGAGCCAAAGGTATGTATTATGTAATGTTATTGATGAGTTAATTAATATTGGGCCTAGCACAAGGGATTAGACCCTCGTGGGAGGTGTAACACTCCGTATGTTGCCGAACCTATATGACTACATGTACATTTATGGAAATATGACAACATGAGAGAAATGATAATTTTTGTGTTGAATTGTGGGCATTTAAGAGTTTAATACAATTGGGCCCTTAAATGAAGCCCAAAATAACAAAGAAGACATGGCCCAAAAGGGTTATTTTTGACCCATTCTTCCATTCATATCCATTTGACCAAATCAAATGTAGCATTAAATGCTAAGTAAAAGATAAGGAAGGCATGAGGGACTACATAAAGAGAAAGAAAATCAGATTTTATTCATTTGGGCTCTCATCTCATTTCTAGAATTTTCCAACAATATCTCATTTGCTCTCAAGAACCCTCATCACTCCTTTGGTCGAGATCATCAAGTGGTAAGACTTGGTAAGTGTTTATTATGATGGTTTAATATATTTTATGCATGAGAGATGGTGAATATTATGTTGGCTATGTTGGTGAAGTGGGAGAAACTCCCTATGTGCAAAACAAATTGTGTTTACTAAATCGGAGGATGGTATTGTCTTGTAAACTTGATTATGCACTTGTGGTCTTGAAGGAAGTGAACATGATGGAGTAAATATTGACATATGATATGTGATTATAGTATTTCCTTGATGTGTCATGGTGTTTAACATTTGAAATGATTATTGTGAAATTGGTTATGGTACTGGTGGCATATTGGCCGTAGAGTGTCATTTTGGGTGTTGTATGTGTGTTGTGAGACCATGGCTGATTGTTGGCATGTTATATGATCAAAAATATGTTCAAATATGTTTGGTTATGATCATGGACCATTCATGGCATTAAAAGACCCAAAAAGAAGCCATTTCGGACCAAACGGGCATCTGCCCCCGCAGACGGAGGCATCTGCGGGCGCAGATGCCAACGCAGATGGCTCTGGCTGCTGCCAAAGGCCATATGCGTGCGCACCTTGCCACCTGCAGGTGCAGGTGGCAGCGCAGGTCACTTCCAGAACTCAGCTTCGTATGTTTTCGTACCCAGTTGATCCCCGAAAGCCCCGATACCTTTTTGGATGTAAACAGAAACTTGTGATGTCGTTTTAATGACTTTAAAGTGTCGTATGAAGGCATGTTGGACTGTATTAGATGTGGATGGTTGTTCATACGTTGTTGTGAGTCAAATTGAGAAGCGTAAATGTGACGGAATGATAATGGGAAGGCCTAAAGGGTAAGTGTGATGCGAAATGATATTGTTGAACGAAATCTTGGTCAATGAGTGGAATGTTATGGTAGTGTTGGCATGTTGATATGATAAATGACATTGTAAGAAGATGAAATGACGTTCTAAAGTAACTATGTGATTCATGGTCATCTTGTGCACTTGTAAGGTAGTTGGTTGCTAATATAAACTTCGTTATGTACTTGTGATGTAGAGTGAGACGTAAGGAAAGAGCTGGACTATTGTATTTTCATATAATCTTGGGTATTCATAGTGAGACGCAAAGGTATGTAAGGTTATTCTTCTATTTTCCTTCTGCAACATATGGTGTTCACATTGTCATGGTACTCATTCGATTCCGAAATACTCTAAGGTATCCCGTATCCGATAGATGGCTAGAGTTATTCATATGATCCTTACTCATTGACAATTGGTGAATTATATGACTCATGTACATTCGTTGAATTGTGATCATTGACTAGTATGTGAACAAGTTCTATAAGTTTCTAAGGCATCGTATTTCTAGTTGGTAAGCAGTGGCTACTCACATGTGCCTTATTCATTGGTCACTATCCTAAGGTTCCACAAGTGTTACACTCCAAGGGAGGTCGATAGTATTCACATGTCTCATATGCATTGATAATGTTCCGAAAGCCAATAGTGGTTATGCCCATGTGTTTTGTTTAGTGCTCATTGTCTTAAGGTTCCAAAAGTGTTCTATTCCAAGGGGGTTCTATAGTATTCCAACTAAGGTTGATATAATGTTATTCATATATGTTTTACTCCTAGACGAATCATGACCCACCTAGTTCTTACTTATGGGTGGAAGTTCTTAAGTTGTCATATGTCGTAGATCCTAAGAGAATTATCCCAACAAGAGCAATGAGGTAAAGAGAGCTTGTTTAGTTAAATAGCATTGTTCCAATCATGTTATGAGTCCAAGTTCCAATAGAGTTATACACATGTCTCATATTCATTAGTAATGTCCCAAAAAGTCCAATGAGGTTATGTTCCAAGGTTTCAATAGTAGTTATACTCATGTATCTTATTCACCGATTGTTGTCCAATGTTTCCAATAATGTTATGACTACAAATGTATAAATCTCTCATAAGCAAATGTACCAATCTCTCAAAAGTAATGAAAGAAGTAATGTGCAAGTTAATGTACCTATCCCTCACAAATGAAGATGTCAATCTTACAAGAGCAAAGATGTGAAGTATTGTATGATTATGTTACAAGTTTCAATAATCATTGAACGGAAGAAAGAGTAATCAAAGAAAGAAGCAATGTACAATTGATGACTATCATGGGTGGCATCCCAGGGGTTAAATACCTAGCATGGGTCGATCCCAATAATAAGGGTGGCATCCCAGGGGCGATAAGCCTAGCATGGGTAGATCCCGATACATTGATATTAATACATTAATACATCCCAGGGGCAATAAGCCTAGCATGGGTTATCACATGACATCCCAGGGGCGACATGAAAGCCTAGCATGGGTTCACATAGCATGACATCCCAGGGGCGGTAAGCCTAGCATGGGTTCATATGACATCCCAGGGGTCCAAGTACCTAGCATGGGTTCATCTCATCTTCTCATCCCAGGGGCTACAAAACAGCCTAGCATGGGTAGAACAATAAAGATGATTAATCACAGAAGCAAAGAAGCAAAGAAAGTAATAAAAGCACTAGACATGACTCCAAAAGTACAGATTGATTTACAGTTGTTTTCCATTGATGTTCATATGTATTTACCCCACCAATAGAGTGGAGGTGTGTTATATGATTCACCCAAATCTCTAGAACCTCTCGAATAAAAGAATCTCTAGAATCTCTTAAGTGGAAGAATTTCTTGCATAGAAGAGTCTCTGAGAAGCAAGTCTTTTGAGTGGAGGTGGTTCTTTGGACTAAACGGTGAGAATACTTATAAGTGGTAATGATAGAAGAAATATAAGTTCATGGGTCATTACATCTAGAAAGAGAGTTTATTCACAATTGCTATTTCTCTAATATTGATTCCATAGTTGTTGTTACTATGTATAAATCATTGGAGATGATAACAGTGAAAGAAAGGTACATGGTTCCATCTGCAGAGTTTCTCTTATAATTATTTCCATTGAAGTAAAGAAATCAACGAAAGTATTGAGAGCAATACTCATGGGTTCCAAAATGCAACATGGTAACTTATTCACATTGATTATTCATTTGTATTTGAAGTTCATTGGAGAATTCATGCATTATACAGTTTCATCTAAGCCTTACATACTCAGTACATTCTTCGTACTGACCCCTCTTGGGGATTTACTTTACATGTTGCAGGTACAGGCATTAGTAGACCTCCTCGGTAGACTGGGGATCATTTGCAGAGTTTTGGTGAGCTCCACTTGGTTCGGAGCTTCCTGGGTCATAGTTGTATATTTGTTTTGATGTTATCTAAAGCGAGGACTTGCCCCGACTTAGTTGATCCTGTAAATGCATCTGTTAGAGGCTTTTATAGACGTATGTGTAGGTATGGATGTAAGATATGTACGATCAGTGCGATGTGATGGCCCAAACGGCCAAGTTTTATATATGTATATGTATGGCATTTTACATTTCATCAATTACATGAGATAGTATGTTATTCATTTAAGGTTATGCATACGAATGTTCATGAGCAAAGATTGGTTCTCTCGGGCCATATCGGCTTCGGGTGCCAATCATGCCTCAATGGAAATTTGGGGTGTGACATAAATGAAGAGATGGGAAGAAGATCTCAGGCCTCATCTTCTTCAGCTTCACACACCGATGTTTTGGTTATTGAAGATAGTGGAGAAACAATTCCAGAGGTACGAATGACAGAGATAAAAGTAGAAGTAAATCAAAGTCCAGATTCAAGAATGTTACATGTGACTATTGCCACAAGAATGGGCATATCATGAAATATTGTCATAAGCATAAAAGAGCTATGAGACGACAAAAGAAAGAGGCGATAATAAAAATCGTGTTGCTGATGTTGCTAATGATGATCTTTTTGTTGCTTGCGGTGAAAATGTCATTAATCTTGTTCGTGATGAGTCTAGCTGGTTTGTGGATTCTGGTGCTACTTCTCATGTTACGACAAAGAAGGAATTATTTTCTTCTTATACGCCAAGTAATTTTGGAATGTTGAAAATGGTCAATAATAATGAAGTTGAAGTACTTGGCATTATAACAGTTTGTTTGTAAAGTAATAATGGTTCGAGATTAGTTCTCAACAATGTCAAGCATGTTCCAGATGTTCGCTTGAATCTGACTTTTGTAGGGAACCTTGATGAGGAGGGTTATATTAACACCCTTGGTACTGACCTATGGAAGATTATTAGAGGTTCAATGGTTGTGGTTCGTGGTGATAAGTTATCTAACTTGTACGTATTTCAAGGCTCCATTTCTATAGGCTCAGTAAACTTGGTGGAGAATGATATTTCATTAGAGTTATGGCATAGAAGGTTGAGTCATATGAGTAAGAAGGGGATTGATAGTTTGGCTAAGAAAAATTTGCTTTCGGGAGTAAAAAAAGCAAAGTTGAAGAAGTGTATTCATCGCTTAGCCAGTAAACAAAAAAAAGTTTCTTTTTAGAGTCATCCGCCTTCAAGAAAGCTTGACTTGCTGTAGTTGGTACATTCTAATTTGTGTGGTCTTTTTAAGGTAAGGTCTCATATTGGTGCACTTTAATTTGTGACTTCTATTGATGATCATTCTCGCAAGCTCTGGGTATTTCCTTTGACGTCCAAGGATCAAGTACTTGATATGTTCAAGGGTTTTCAGGCCTTGGTTGAGAGATAGAAAGGGAAGAAATTGAAATGCATCCGTTCAGATAATGGTGGTGAGTATATTGTCCTTTTGATAGATATTGCAGAGAACAGAGTATTCGGCATCAGAAAACTCCTTCAAAGACTCCTCAGTTAAATGGTTTAGCAAAGAAGATGAACATAACTCTAGTTGAGAGAGTTAGATGTATGCTTTCAGATGCTAAGTTGTCAGATTCCTTTTGGGTAGAAGCACTTAATATTGTTGCTTATGTTATCAATTTATATCCTACTGTTGCTTTGGATGGTGATGTCCCTTACAGAGTTTGGTCTGGTAAGAATGTTTCTTATAATCATCTTAGAGTCTTTGGGTGTAAAGCCTTTGTGCATGTTCCTAAGTATGAGAGGTCAAAGTTGGATGTTAAAACTAGGTGGTGTATCTTCATTGGTCATGGCTAAGATGAATTTGGCTATCGTTTCTATGATCCAGTTGAGAAGAAACTCTTTAGAAGCTGTGATGTTGTGTTCTTTGAAAACCAAACAATTGAAGTGACAAAATTGAGAAGGTTGATTCTCAGAGTAATGAGAGCCTAGTTGATGTTGATCCAGTTCCTTTGACTACTGCACCTGAAAAAAGTCTTCATAATGATGAAAATCAAGTTGATAATGAAGATGGTGATCATGTTCAAAATGACCAGGATGATGTTGATTCTCCAGCGCAAGATGATACGGTTGATCATCAACCAATTGATATTGATGTTCCATAGAGTTCTCTGAGATGATCTACTAGAGAGAGAATGCCTCCATATCGTTATTCTCCCAATGAGTATGTACTCTTAACTGATGGGGGAGAACCTGAGAGGTTTGATGAGGTCATGGAAAGTGAAGAAAAAAAAAGGTGATTTGATGCTATGGAAGATGAAATTGAATCTTTTCATGATAATCATACCTTTGATTTGATTAAGCTACCTAAAGACAAGAAAGCTTTGAAAAACAAGTGGGTTTTTTGGGTGAAACATGAAGATGGCAATCCAGTTCCACGGTACAAGGCTAGATTAGTTGTGAAGGGTTTTAACTAGAAAAAGGGAGTTGATTTTGATTAGATATTCTCTTCAATTGTGAAGATGTCGTTCATTCGTATGGTTCTAGGCTTAGCTGCAAGTCTAGATTTAGAGGTTGAGAAAATGGATGTTAAAACTGTTTTTCTCCATGGTGATTTAGATGATAAAGAAATTTATATGGAGCAGACGGAAGGTTTTGAGGTCAAGGAAAAAGAGGATTATGTATGCAAACTGAAGAAGAGCTAGTATGGTTTGAAACAAGCTTCCAGGCAGTGGTACATGAAGTTTGGTTCTTTTATGAGTCAGCAGGGCTTCAAGAAGACTTCTTCAGACCATTGTGTTTTTGTACAAAAATTATCTGATGGTGATTTTATTATTGAGTTGCTTTATTTTGATGACATGCTTGTTGTTGGTCATAATACTTGCAGGATTCATAAGTTGAAGCAAGAGTTGAGTGAGTCTTTTGTTATGAAAGACTTAGGACCGGTAAGGCAGATTCGTGGCATGCATATTGTCTGATATAAACCCTAAAGGAAAGCTAAGATTGATAAAGAAATAAAGCATGATTTAGACTAATAGTAAGAGAATTAACAAAGAAACAAGAGGAAGATAGATAGATAGACACAAATTGAGAATTAAAGACAACCACTTTAATAAATAAAGAGACATTCCTTAAATATCCCAACAAGCACCTAACTCTAAGAAGAACCTCAAGGGAAAAGATATCCCAAGCAACTCTTCTTTCCAAAACAAGAAACAACTAAAAGCTTAGCAAGCTCTCATAATCTCTCAACAACAATGGAGTTTTTAGTTTTATGAAAATTCTATGTCTTCAAAGTATAAAAAAAGGCTATTTATACTAAGCAAATAAAGAAGAAACTATGTTATTACATTTCTACCCTTAATGATGTAAGGGCTTTCTTTGGGATGTCCTCTTTGTGATGAATTCAAGAATTCATCACATCAAAGCATAATCCTCCTCCTTCTTCTTAATGTATGCTCCATCAAATGCTATCACGAACATATGGAACCCTTGGGGGGACTCCATAATGCACTCAAGTGCATCTTTCTTCATGAATACCCTTGCTAATTTTGAAGCTCACGAGCTTGACTCCTTGTGAAAGGGATTGTAAAAGGCTTTGGAAGCCCTTGGGTTACATCACTCTCCCCTTCTTGAGAAGAATTTTTTCTCAAATTCAAAGGGTCTTCATCACACACATACATAGGAGAAAAATCACAAATGTTGAATGTATTGTGCACTTGGTAATCAGGGAGAAGATCAATTTTGTAGGCATTGTCATTAAGCCTTTCAAGCAATTCAAATGGGCCACCACCTATTGGAATTATCTTGGTCTTTCTTTTGTTGGGAAACCTCTCCTTTCGAAAATGGACCCATACCCAATCACCCAATTCAAGCACCACCCTTTTTCTCCCCTTGTTGACTTTCTTGGTTGTTTCTTGATTCTTTTTCTCAAGTTGAAGTCTCACTTAATCATGTCAAGCTTTCATTGCCTCGGCCCTATTATTACCATATAAACTCAACACAACATCTTGAGACAAAGGGGTTAGATCAAGAGGGGTAAGGGGGTTAAAACCATACACAACTTCAAATGGAGACATGCCAATAGGATTATGAGTGACACGATTATATGCAAATTCAACTAAAGGTAATTGGTCTTCCCAAGATGTGAGTTTTCCTTTGACCATGGCCCGAAGCATAGAACCAAGTGTGTGGTTCACAACTTCGGTTTGGCCATCAGTTTGTGGGTGACATGATGTAGAGAACAACAATTTTGTCCCAAGTCTACCCCATAACTCCTTCCAAAAGTGGCTAAGGAATTTAGGATCCCTATCACTCACTATGGATTGAGAAATACCATGCAACTTGACAACATGCTCAACAAACAAGGATGAAACATGGGGGGCATCATCACACTTGTGACATGCAATAAAATGAGCCATTTTGGAAAAATGGTCAACAACCACAAAAATGCTATCCATGCCCCTCTTAGTCCTCGGTAAACCTAATACGAAATCCATAGAAATATCAAGCCAAAGCCGTTGAGGGGTAGGGAGAGGTGTATATAATCCATGGGAAAGTAACCTAGATTTAGCACTACGACAATCAACATATTGACCACAAATTTTAGCAACATCACTATGCATTTTAGGCTAATAGAAATGTTCTTCAAGGATCCCTAATGTCTTGTCAATACCAAAGTGCCCCATCAAACCCCCATCATGTGCCTCTCTCACAAAAAGTTCCCTCCAAGAGCTTATAGGTACACAAAGTCGCTTGTTCTTGAACAAGTAACCATCAAATGTAGCAATTAGGGTGGGAGGTTTATCCTTGAGCTTATGGCCCCTTACCCATTCTCCACAATCTCGGTAGATTTGAGAAAAAATGGGATCCTTGGGGTATAACATGTTTCCTTGACAAAACATGTTTCCTTGACAAGGCATCCGGCGCTACATTATCCTTCCCCTTTTTGTAATAAATCACATAAGGAAATGTTTCAAGAAATTCAACCCACTTGGCATGCCTCTTGTTTAACTTTCCTTGTGACCTAAGATGTTTCAAGGACTCATGATCGGTCCTAATGACAAACTCCTTAGGCCATAAGTAGTGTTGCCAATTACCCAAAGCCCGAATCAAGACATAAAGCTCAAGGTCATAGGTGGAGTAATTCAACGTCGCACCTCTAAGCTTCTCACTAAAGTAGGCAATAGGTTTTAAATCTTGCATTAAAATAGCCCCAATACCCACTCTACTAGCATCACATTCAATTTCAAATATTTTATCAAAGTTGGGTAATTGCAAAAATGGTGCGGAACTACGCATTTGTTTCAAGGTGGCAAAAGCCTTGGCTTGTTCCTCACCTCAAAATAAGGATGTATCCTTTTGGATCACCTTAGTCAAGGGGGCGGCTATGGTGCTAAATCCTTTAACAAACCGCCTATAAAAACTAGCCAATCCATGGAAACTACGCATATCACCAATGGATGTGGGAGTTGGCCAATTCTTAATAGCGTCTATTTTGGATTCATCAACCTCAACTCCCCTTGAACTCACAACAAAACCCAAAAATACAACTTCGTCAACACCAAAAGAGCATTTAGACACATTGGCAAAGAGTTGTTCTTACCTAAGCACATCAAACACACACTTTAAATAATTAACATGCTCATCCATGGTCTTACTATACACCAACACATCATCAAAGTATACTACCACAAACCTACCAATAAAAGGTGTCATCACATGATTCATCAAACGCATAAAAGTACTAGGAGCATTGGTGAGGCCAAAAGACATTACCAACCATTCATAGAGACCAAATTTGGTCTTGAATGCCGTTTTCCACTCATCTCCGAGTTTCATCCGGATTTGATGGTAACCACTCCTAAGGTCTATTTTTGAGGATATGCAAGAATTACTCAATTCATCAAGCATGTTATCAAGCCGAGGAATGGGATGGCGATACTTTACCGTTATTTTGTTGATGGCTCGACAATCCACACACATGCACCAAGTGTCATCCTTTTTAGGAATTAAAATCATCGGTATCGCACATGGGCACATGCTCTCCCGCACCACCCCTTTCTCAAGAAGTTCATCCATTTGCCTTTGAAGTTCCTGGGTGTCCTTCGGATTGGATCTATAAGCCAGTTTGTTTGGCAATTGGGACCCCGGGATGAAATCAATTTGATGCTCAATTCCCCTTATAGGGGGCTTACCCTTTAGAAGTTCCGAAGGAAACACATCTTCATAGCCCTGCAAAAGAAAAAAAAAATAGAACTAGGAAGAGAATAAGTTAGTTCATTAGTGAGCAAGGAATAATCCCTATGCATAAGAAGGACCACCGGTTGCCTCTCTTTCAATTCATCCCGAATCTCCTTAAAGTTTGTCAAAAGAGCCACCTTCTCTTTCCCCTTAGAACAACATTTCCCTTCACTTTCTGCCACGACACCCCTGACCTCATTACTAGCATCCACACCCTTTCCCTTATCAGTCAGCTCTCTCAACTTGTGGTACATGTCACTAACTTATACCAGTGTAATAGAATGTAGGATGCATGTATAACCTTCATACTCAAAGGAATATCGATTGGTGCGACCATCATGATTAGTAGCTCTATCATATTGCCATGGCCTCCCAAGTAATAAACGAAAAGCTTGCATTGGCACCACATCACACAAAACTTTATCTTGGTACTTGCCAATCTTGAACTTAATCACAACTTGCCTATTTACCTTCAATTCTCCACAATCGCTCAACCATTGAAGTTTGTAAGGGGTAGAGTGTTTGGTAGTGGGGAGGTGAAGAAAATCAACCAATGTAGTACTTACAACATTAGCACAACTTCCTCCATAGATTATCAAGGAACACATATTTCCCTTGATGAGGCACTTAGAATGGAAAAGGTTTTCCCTTTGGTTTGGATCATCCAAGGCTTTACTTATCATTATCCGTTGCACTACATAGTTTGGGAGGGAGAGCTCACCTTCACGAGGTAAGTCCTTGATGAATAAAGCCTTTCTAGTCAACCCACAAGGAACAACAACATCACCATACTCCTCACTCTCCTCCTCTTCATCATCATCCCCCATGTCATGAGTATTTTTATTAACATTCCCCTCAAGAAGAGGGACACCATCAACATTACAAGAATCATTCATCATAACAATAAATTCCCTCCGATTGGGGCACTCACTCATTCTATGACCAACACCTTGACATTTAAAATATCGAAGAGGTTTAGAAGAAGTACCTCCTTCATGTGGAGTGGTTTTGGGAGTGGGCTTCTCAACGTGATTGGGTTGGACCAATGGTTTCTTGGTCTCTTGTATGGTGCCCTTGTTCTTTGACCAAGTGGAAGAGGAAGATCCCCCTTCTTTGTTGTAGTTCCAAGACCCTTTGTAGCCTCTCGACTTGTTAAGTTTCTCTTCCTTGAGCCCCAATTTAATTTCAATAGCCGCTTCAAGAGTTTCACCAATATCACGATAATTATGGAGTCTCATTTTGGAAGCAATCTCTTTACTCAACCCCGCTCGAAATCGTGTCATAGCATGCAAAGTACCTTCTTCAAAGTCTATTCTCATTTTCACAAATTGGAACTCATCATAGTATTGTTCCACACTTTTTGTGCCTTGTTGCAAAGTGTAAAGAAGATGTCTTCCGCACCTCAGACATGTCATTAGTTAAGAAGATGAGATCACATTGTATCACCCAATCAAGAAACACATTGGGGTTGCTCTCACCCTTGAAAGATGGAAGAGTTACCTTAATGGAGTTAAGACTCGTGTCTCGACCCCCAAGATGTCTATGAGGTCCATTATGTCCATATGGATCCTCGCCATAGTTGTCATCATAGAATTCCCAACCTTGAAATTCCCTTTGCCTACCCAATTGAGGGATAGGACCATGTCTTCCTCCTCTACCTCTATGAGCACCATGGAATTGTACATGCGAACCCCTCATTCGGTGGGCGTAGTCATCATTTACTCCCTCAAACTCATTGTGGAACTCCTCTAGTAACTCATCACCCAATGGTTGGATATTTTGGATTAGTGGGCCATTTCGAAGTAATTGGTGGTCATTTGGTGGTGGTGGAGGCCTATTTAATGGTGGTTGGGGAACTTGTTGGGGACGGGGGGGAGCATATGATGGTGGTTGGAAATGTTGGTGGGTGGTATTTATGGTTTGGGTTTGAGTTGGTGGAGCGGAGGATGTGGGATAGAGCACCCAGCGAAGAGCATCAGGTTAAATTGGGGTTGAGGAGTCATGGCGAGCTCCGCTTGTGTTTCCAAAGTAATTAGTAGCCGGAGGAGTGAAAGAAGCATCCTGGATCCTTGCTTCAAGAGTTTCTACTTGATTACCCAACCGGTCCAACCTTTCATCCATGCGGGTTAAGAAAGCGGTGAACATGTTCAACAATTCAAGTATTGCGGGATCCCGTGTTGTAATCGAGTCACCGTCTCCTTGGTTCGACATAGGTACCTAGTAAAAACACTCAAGCAAAACAAGCAAACACGTTAAGTTAGTCAAAAGAAAAGCTCACAAACACTCAAGAAATTGCACCTTTGTGTGTCTCACAAATTGCCTCGGCTAATGGTTGTAACTTGCTTAGCTCCGATGAGTTGCAAGGGTCCAATCTACTTGAAGGTTAAGAATAGATTTTTGACAACTCAAGAATGAAAGTTCAAAAGATAAGGACGGGAGCCAAGAAGTTTTCAAGGAAAAATAAAAAAGAAAAGCTAAAAAAAAAAAAAAAAAAAGTAGCACAAAAAAATATTCAGACTCAAAAACAAAGTAACAAGAGTAGACGAATTACTTGTTGTTACTTAGTTTGAAGGATTAAAGAAGAGGATTTGATGTTGTTAAACTAGTTAACAACTAATTAAAGATGTTAATTACTTGTTAAATAGTTGAGAAATCGAAAGAAGAAAGCGTAAGAAAAAGAATCACGGAGTTTGGACACTTAGAAAAAAAAATTGGGTCCAAAGTTAAACTAAGTGTTGGAAATGATTGCTCTCTGAATCTGAGAGTCACGCGCCTGCAGGTCTGATTTTCTAATTTGCTGACATCAGCTGCCACGTGGTAGGCTGCTGTTGGTCCACGTTGGTTGTTGACTGCTGATGTGGCGTTGACGTGGCCTGTCCACATGGAAATTAAAAATTTTTTCCAGAAATTAATAATTTTTTTTTTTCAAATTTTCACAAGTGGACCTAAAAACACCTTTGACCAAAATTGACTTGAGATTTTTGGATCAAAGTTTACTTCCTCTCTCTTCTTCTCCAAGAACAATATGAAGATATTTAAGAACACCTAGAATACCAAGAATACACACAAAATCCCAACACCTCCAAATCAACTCAAAATTGGCTCAAAATTTAGGAGTAGCTTTCCCAAGACGTGGGGAACAAACCCCAATGATTTTTAAGCCTCAATTTCGTCTCAATCAACAAACCCACTTTCCAAGTTTGAAAAGTTCAAAAACTTGAAAACCCTTTCATGGTAACTTCTTTTCTATTACTCCGAATTCAGTGAAATTCAAGATCTAGGCTCTAAAAACACTAGAGAAGTAAGATCTAGTGTCAAAAACAACAAATCACAACACAAATAATTTCGGATTTTTTTTTTTGGACTTTTTTTTTTTTTTTTGAAAAATACCAAAACCCAAGACTTAAGTTTGTAGAAACAAACCTAATCCAAGCTCTTGATACCAAATGATATAAACCCTAAAGGAAAGCTAAGATTGATAAAGAAATAAAGCACGATTTAGACTAATGATAAGAGAATTAACAAAGAAACAAGAGGAAGATAGATAGATAGACACAAATTGAGAATTAAATACAACCACTTTAATAAATAAAGAGATCTTCCTTAAATATCCCAACAAGCACCTAACTCTAAGAAGAATCTCAAGGGAAAAGATATCTCAAGCAACTCTTCTTTCCAAAACAAGAAACAACTAAAATCTTAGCAAGCTCTCATAATCTCTCAACAACAATGGAGTTTTTAGTTTTATGAAAATTCTAAGTATTCAAAGTATAAAAAAGGCTATTTATACTAAGCAAATAAAGAAGAAACTATGTTATTACATTTCTACCTTTAATGATGTAAGGGCTTTGTTTGGGATGTCCTCTTTGTGATAAATTTAAGAATTCATCACATCAAAACATAATCCTCCTTCTTCTTCTCAATGTATGCTCCATCAAATGCTATCACGAATATGTGAAATCCTCGGGGGGACTCCAGAATGTACTCAAGTGCATCTTTCTTCATGAATAGCCCTTGCCAATTTTGAAGCTCACGAGCTTGACTCCTTGTGAAAGGGCTTGTAAAAGACTTTGGGAGCCCTTCGATTGCATCATTGTCCATGATAGAAAGGCCAAGAAATTGTGGTTATCACAAGAGAACTACATTCAGAAAGTACTTCATAGGTTCAACATGGATAAGGCTAAGATTGTCAATACTCCTTTAGTTATGCACTCCAAATTGAGCACTAAGCAGTGTCCTTCTAATGATGATGAGAAAGAAGATATGAAGAAAGTTTCTTATGCTTCAGTTGTTGGTAGTTTGATGTATGCAATGATTTGTACAAGACCGGATATTTCTCACGTTGTTGGTGTTGTTAGCCGTTTTCTTTCTAATCCGGGAAGAGAATATTGGAAAGCTATGAAGTGGATCATGAGAGATGTTTGTGGCACTTCTAGTCTGAGTTTGTGTTTTGGTACAGGGAAGCCTATTATTTGTGGTTATACTGATTCAGATATGGCTGGTGATGTTGATACTCGCAAGTCTACTTCAGGGTACTATATAAGCTGAGCTTATTACTGCCATTGAAGATTGTAAAGAGTTGCTCTGGTGAAGAGATTCTTGGGGGAACTTGGTTGTGCTCAAGAGAGGTATGTGCTTTATTGCAACAGTCAAAGTGCTATACATCTGGGCAAGAATTCTACATTTCATGGTCGGTCTAAACGCATTGATGTGAAATAACATTAGATTTGAGATGTGTTGGATTCTAGTTGCTTGAACTTGAGAAGATTCATACGGATGATAATGGTTCTGATATGATGACTAAAGCTTTGTCAAGAGGGAAGTTTGAAGATTGTTGCATGATCGCCAGGATGGCGGTCTCCTCCACATAGTCGTGAGGGGGAAAATGACCTTCATATTGACATCGATAACTTTTCTTGAATCCAACTAACTTTGACCCTTTACAATTAACTGATTTTTCGTTGTCAATCCCTTTCCACCATCCTCCTCCAATAACCCTCTGAATAACCCTTGTATCATCTGATTTCTTCTTCATCAACTGAGTAAAGAAACATTTAACCTTTTTAATTTCTTCATCCCCTGCCGAATTGCTTTCGAATATCTCCCATGGCTTCTTATTTGCACAAAGATCCTCAAGTCGAATATTATCACATGAGTAATTCTTGAAAGAAACAAATTTGATTAGATAGCGAATAAGCTCTTCATAAGTGGGTCGAAACCTAAATCCCATGCCCATTGCTGGATTTGTTGATTTTGGCTTAAGAAACTTTGTATGATTGATGAGGTTATACTACTTTGCTTATTTATAAGGGTTTAGGACTTGCTTAAGGGCGGGAAGTCAAGTAACGGTAAACCTATTTAAACAAGAATTAGGAAAGGGGTTTATTACATACGTGTCTGATTATGACATACGAGTATTTATTTATTTTTGACAACTGTGGTGTTGGGGCTATCTTTCGCGAACCTCAACTAAATCCATGGAATACCTGTCTCCTTCGACCAACAAAAAATATAAGGTAACTCTGTTTACCAAGGTTATGTGTTACTGGTGGGAAGATGCAGGTATCCTATGGATTTTGTCGAGGTGCGCAAATGCTAACCGGGACATTATAACATATTTAATCCTCCAATAAGATGGAACTATTATACTCCCTCCGTTCCAATTTATGTGATGTAGTTTGACTTGGCACGGAGTTTAAGAAAGAAAGAAAGACTTTTGAAACTTGTGGTCTAAAATAAGTCATAGATGTTTGTGTGGTTGTAAATCATTTCATTAAGGGTAAAGCGGGTATTTTAAAGTTAAACTGTTACTAAATATAGAAATGTGTCATTCTTTTTTGGACTGACTAAAAAGAAAAGTGTGTCATATAAATTGGGACAGAGGGAGTAGTATAAGTTGATTTTTTGTTATATAAGGTGTTTATTACGTGTCTGATTATGACGTGTTTTTCGTAATTCAGTGTTATGAGTCCACTTAATGCAGTCTATTATAATATTTTGTTTTAATACATACACGGCTCCTTAAACTTGCCAATAAAGTATTTTTAGATTTTGTTGATTCAAATTTTGATTTATTTTTTTTTTACATCTATTCTCAAACGTCTATTAGGTAGCTAGTTAACTACAATAAATAAGTTATCTCCTTTAATTATTTATACCAACCTCAATTGGAACAAGCCAGGAGCTTTACGACTACTGAGGCTAAAATGTATAATTTTAAAAGGTAACATAATTTAACTAGTGCGTACTGTGCACTTGAGAACACGTGCAAATTCTTTACAAAAAATTGAATCGAAAATGTCTAAAAGAAACACTTCATTATGTTTTGATTAGGAGTGCTTATTGGAAGGATCAGACAGATATTTATGTTTAACGGTTCAGCTTATTAGTTATCGAATTTTAAATGTACCAATCCGCTAGCCAATTGATAAGATAACAGTTAGTTTGATATCCGATTAGCAATTAACGGACTGTTATTGGATAGTGTATTGGATAAATCTAAGAGATAATGAACTATCGAGTAGTTATGGTATGTCCTCCAATTCTTTACTGACTAAATTGTTTATATATTCAATCTTTTAGACTTGTTGAGTTTTGTCGTATTTAATAGGTTATAACATAGGATTAAATTAGAATTTTCTTCTAGACCTTAAACGTGGATATAAACATCTTTTAATTATTGGGTCAACAGAAAAATCAAAACTTTGATATGTTTTTAGAAATTTTTAATTTTATATCAAACTTTGTGAAGACACATTTGGGTTGTTGCATTTTTGTTGCAGTTCTTTATGTTATCAAGAATAATTTGTCTTTTGATTTAAGAATTAATTTCAAGTTTCCTTTATGTTTTAGGAAGACCGAATGCACTTTATGGTTAGAAGTCACAAGAAGTGGCTCGTTATTTTCTAAGCTAAGAAGTGAATAGAATAATGAATGGGATTTTAGTTTTTGGATTTACAAGAGATACTTTATATATCTAGAGGTAAAAATGTAAATTTGATAATTCTTAACGGCTTAAGGGTATACTCGATATAAGAAATTGAGTAATCCGCCCCCACACCGTTAAGTTATTAACTATAAAAGTATAATTCATTCACCAACCATTAATCCGATAATCTATTACCAATAAGCTAATTTTGCGATTGAATTATCGGTTACAGTTCGATTTTGAATAGCCAATTAATTTTAAGTGTTTAAAAAAAAAATTTACTGATAAATTAAAGCGATTGTCCATGTATTTCACATTGTCAATTTTTTTTTACCATCTATATTTCAAACAATAGACAACTAAAAAGACATTTAGAAGTCCAGCTCTAGAAAATTCCCAAATCCAACCCCATTTTTACAAGGTGATTTTTTACCTTTTAGTATGGAATTCACAAAGTGTCAGAGCACCTGTCTCTTCTGTTAGGGTTTTTGTCCTGATTTTCTTATCAAATTTGAGTTTTACTTTTCTTGAAAGGAAAATAAAAATAATACCATAATTACTTTTACTTTTCCTAAAAGAAAAATGTAATTCTCTTTCATATTTGGCTAACTTCTTTTTTGGAGGAAAAGATTTGGACTTCTATAAATAGAAGACTCCTCTTCTCAAACCAAAAACACAATAGTATCCATAATGTAGTCATTAAAAGAGTTTTGTTTAGGGTGAGATTTTCTCCCAATAAATTTTAATCTTTTTGATTTAGTTTTTAATATGTAGGCTTGTTGACCAATTATATCAAATAATATATTTTTTATTATAGTTTTCTTTGTCGTCTGAATTATCCACTCTATGGTTTGTAAACTATTAGCTTCCGCATGACGCCCCACTAATTTCGAACCCAACAAGTGGTATCAGAGCCTACAGTTCAAAGGTCCAATGGTTTGGTGAAACGAGATTAAAAACAGGTTCAAAGCAGTTTCAAATCGATTTGCAACCAATTTGTTGATAATGAAAATATATGTCCAAAAAAACTACATGTGGAAACGATTGTCAATCATATTTTCAACAATCTTGCTACTACATTTTTAAAAATAAAGCTCACTTTTAACCCTACAAAGGACTCCAATATTTTTAACCCGAAAGGGCTCATATATGTTTAACCCAAAAACGCTCAATTTTTAAGCATACCAAGCAGCAGTGATGAAGATTATGTGAAGAACGAAGATCATTTATGTGAAGAAGTCAGATCAAGTTTTGTCAAGAAAATCAAGCCAAAAAGGGGAGATTTGTTAAGGTTTTTGTCTGGATTTTCTTATCAAATTTGAGTTTTACTTTTCTTGAAAGGAAAATAAAAATAATACCATAATTACTTTTACTTTTCCTAAAAGAAAAATATAATTCTCTTCCATATTTGGCTAACCTCTTTCTTGGAGGAAAGGTTTTGGACCTCTATAAAGAGAAGACCCCTCTTCTCAAACCAAAAACACAATAGCATCCATAATGTAGTCATTAAAAAAGTTTTGTTTAGGGAAAGATTTTCTCTTAATAGAATTTAAGCTTTTTGATTTAGTTTTTAATATGTAGGCTTGTTGGCCAATCAAATCAAAGAATATATTTTTTATTATAGTTTTCTTTGTCGTCTGAATTAATCGACTCTATGATTTGCAAACTATTAGCTTCCGCATGACGCCCCATCAATTTCGAACCCAACATCTTTGATCATTTATATTTTTTGAGCAATTCACACATAATTTAGGTACTTTAGTGCAACCAAAAAAATAGTTCTGTGACATTGGGTAAAATTCAGCAGCCACACGTGATAATAAACTGATTTTGGGTGACTTCAATTTAGGAATTAATAACAAAAACAAGGCTAATTCATCGTCGAACTATGTAATTCATAGAGTTAATATCTCAGATAGTCACTCAACTAAAGTTAATTTACTCAGAAAATTACTTATCTTTCTTTTACAACTCAAAAGCCATTCAACTATTGATATTTTACTCACAAAATCACTCAATCATTTCAGGTGATTTTTCCATTTAATTTTATTGACATGAAATTTTTATTTTGAACCAAATTTTTAAGAAATATAGTGCTGCTCATTTTAACCAGGAAAATAGAATAGAAATATTCACATGTTGTCCATGATTACGTCTTTCAACTTGATCTTAAGCTTTGACTCATTCTCTGTGTATAAACCTTGGGGAGGAATATATGATAAGTCTTTTAATGTATGTGTATATATATAAATTCCGAGGTTAGTGGGTGCCCGTGCACCCCCTAGAATAGGCTAGGTCCGCTGCTAATTTGATTCTTCACACTAGAGTTATGATTTTCACTTTATTGCTATGGATTTCGGTTCATTCTTCTTCTTGTTAATTTCTTAAACATTATAATGAAGAATCACATACATTATTGCAAGTTGAATTTCCTAGCTGAAAAGTACAAACAAAAATAAAAAAGGAAAATCATGTTTTGCCAAGGTTGGGCAAACTACAAAAAAAAAATTAATGCTTAGTGGACGGGGAATTCCTAAAATTTCTTTTTTAGAAAAATAATCAAACGGATGAAATAAAAATGTTAAAAGGAAAAACCGAAAAAGGGTAGTTCACCCAATTTAAACGACCTTTTTTGATTTGTACTCTTAGGGCTTGTTTGGTACATCGGATAAAAAAAATAATCTTAGAATAAAATTTGAGATTAACTTTAATTCATTTTTAATATAAAACATTAATTAATTTCACAAATATTTTATCCAAAATAATCCCATTAGATATCTCATGAGTTTGAAGTAAATGATCTACATAATACCATTTTGGTTCAAATTTATATCCTTTAGACGCCAGACTCGATAACAAACAACAAAGAGCAAACAGAGTTGAAAAAGGAAGGAGAGAAACTGAAATATTTTTTAAAAAAAAAAAAATAAACAAAAAGGAAAGAAAAATAAAAACAAGAGGACTTGTGGGGCCCAGGAAGAAACTAGGCAGGAGAACAAAGAAAAAATTATGTTGGTGGAACCCACAATACTTAACCCTTAAGCAATTCATTCAGTTATAAATAGAAGAAAAGAAGCAGCAAATGTATTTGTAAACACACAATGAATAAACAGAAATGTACTTGTCTGTTGATGCTACCTGAGGGTTGTATCGCCGATATCTTTGCCTTGACGACCCCGCGAGACGTTTGCCGTCTTTCGTTAGTCTCTCCATTTCTCCGCTCTGTCGCTGACTCAGATTCCATTTGGGCTAAATTCCTGCCCTCTGATTATCTGTCCATTATGGCCACATCATCATCGACTCCGATCCCTGAATTCCGATCACTCAAGGAACTCTATGTTTATCTCTCACATAACCACATCTTAATTGATCAAGGTCGCAAGGTAAAAAAAAAATGAAAATCATACTATCTTGCTGCTAGTCATCTACATACTTTATCGCTTTTGAGCTTCATACCTTTAACTATCAACTGTGTGAGTTTATTATCTGAATTACTACCAAATGTTGATGAAAACACAACTATCAGTTGTTAACTTTTTCTACCTGAATTATCACCGTTGTTTAGGTAGGAAAAGTGAACAAGTGTGCCATTTAATTAACTTGGCCTCATTTGGTATCTATGTTCTCCAACTTTGGGTGCACAAGTAAACACTTAAACTATAATAAAGTTGAACAAGTAGACACACACATACTACATGGCAAATCGCGTGATATATGTCACGTAGGATGTGTTTGTCTATCTACTTACTCTCTCCGTTTAAAAAAGAATGACCTAGTTTGACTTGACACAGAGTTTAAGAAAATAAAGAAAGACTTTTAAATCTTGTGATCTTAAATTAAAGTTATGGAAAATGTATCAAAATGCCCTTGAATTTTGTGGTGTTAAACATGTCATGTGGAAAGTTGAAATTAAAGTATTACCAAAAAAGAAAAAGGGTCATTCTTTTTTAAACGAATTAAAAAGAAAAGTAGGTCATTCTTTTTTAAACGGAGTGAGTATTTAACTTTATGATAAGAGCTTAGTTGTGTATATCCAAAGTTGGCTGACATAGATGTCATATAAGGTCAAGTCAAAGAGTTCGTTTATGTATTATGCCTTTGATAAACATTTGGTGATGGTAGATCTGAATATTCTATCCTGGAGAATTGGAGCTGACAATTATTATTTTTAAAAAGATTGATTAGAGGGATAAAGGAACATTGAATTTACTAGGTGAACTCATTTGTTAAAGTTAATCCAATTTAGATGATTGGTTGCACATGATTAGTTTATAGTTCTGCTTATGGATTCGGCTGTTAGGATATACTATTAATCATGTTGGGTTTAAGTATTATTTTTACATTCCATGTAAAGACTATTTATTTTATTAATTTAATAAAGTCTTTGTTTAAATAGATTATTATGTTGACATGTGTGTCCTTTACTTATATAATAGGCAATTTTGTGCATGGAGTTATTTAACTCATGCACGGAAGATTAAAATTGTCGGTTCTTATAAGTTATAAATTAAAGTTCACAATCAAAGATGAAGTAGGACAAACATCTTGATGATTGTAGCACAAGATTAAAATATAATTTGATCTTAATTATGGGAGTGGTAATATTCCAACTTCTTGTGCTAGTACATTTCGTGTGTATTGAACGGACCAAGTGGAGATGTTTGTTTATGTTCTGAATATTAATAAACAACTTCTTTAGTCCATTACATGTACTTATACTCTTAATCTTGATATAATTATTATGATTTATGTAGTTTGATTTATTATTTTAATCTATTAAAAGGTGAGACTCTATTACGAGTCAATATATTCCTAATAGATTGGATAATGACAAAACACTTAGTGAAATAATAATTAGTTGATAGAACCATGTCTCGGATTTGAGATAGAAGACACCCCTATATGGTTGCTTATAAGTTTTCACTTGTGAACCCTGCAGGTGGATTTAGTATCCCTCACGTGAAATAAGTTGAGCATAGTAATATAGGATTGAGTTAGTCAATAAATTAAATTTTCAGAAAAATTTGATTTAATTGATTGGTGTAGGTAATTCTAACATGGGGAGTTAAATAAGATGTAATGGTAGATTTCGAAGTTAATATCGAGGAGTGCAATTACAGATTTTTAGTGGAATGATTTGTAATTTATTATGATATGATAATTCATTCATTTGCGAATTAATATCATAATTGAAAGCCTCAGTTAATAAATTTGCGGTCCCTATTACGCCTGATTAACTAATAAAATTTGATAAGAAAAAGTTTTTTATGGAAGAAGTAATATTATTTTACTAGTCTTCTATAAGGAATAAATGGAACTTAATACTAATAATGAGCTGAAAACGTTTTTCACATAATGGGACTATTAAGGGTGAAAAACGTTTTGCTCATTATGGAGGTATTAAATTGGCATGAATGGCTGAAAACGTTTTTCCCCTTCATCTTCCTTCTTCAATGAGATATTGAAATAAATAAGGGAGGGGAGCTGGTTTTCAACATTGGCAGATTCATTCTTTTTCTTAGAAAATCAAAGTACTCGTCCACACAAGTGTAGATTAATAAAAGGGTTAGTCAGGAAGTAGTAGAAGGCTTCAGTCCTGGAGAGCAAGGATCTAAACAACGTTTGTGAAAGCTTCAAGAGGTATGTATATACTTTCTGAATTTCGGTTTTTATGTTACATTATCATGTTGTCATGTAAGTTTGTGATCCGGAACTTATGCTTCCGCTGCGTATGTATATTATACGTTCTAGCATCGGCAAGTGTTGCTTTGCTGTTCCATATTTTTGTTATATAAGATGTTTCTATAAACAAGCATCTCTAGCTTCTTGTCATCTTGTTAAACCTTTACGGATTATAGGTACGTGTTTTCTATAAACTCGTACCTTAGAGGTAGGGCTAAGGTCCACTATATCATCTCCAGACCCCACTTTGTGGGACTACATTGGGTATGTTGTTAGTTCGCTCCCTTTCATCGTCGTACTTACTCGTATATCATGGTTTTGTACAACAGAGTTTCTCGCTAGAAAAATGGACTGGAAAGAAATGCTACTTCTTAGGTGCAAGGGATCTTACTATTATATGGAGTGATAATACACCACAATATTGGAGATGGACTTCACTACCAAAGTCCAGGTTCGCCATTTTTCCGCGTATATCTAATCAATAACTTAAAGACTGATTTTTCCCGTGACATCGTATATGAAAATGTTTACTTTTGATTGTCCATTAGGTTTCCAGAGGTGGCTCAGCTCAAAATTGTATGGTGGTTTGATATTTGTGGCAGAATAAGAGCTGGGATTCTGTCACCACGAACATCCTACACAGCTTACTTTGTTTACAAGTTGAAAAATGATTATGGGTTTGATACTCGACGCATGGAGGTTTCTATTGGAATTTCTGGTGTAAAATCTGAAAATGTGCGGATTGCTTTTTTGCGTTCAAATCGTCAACGTTACGTCCACAATGCAAGGATGGGGGTTCCTGGGCCAGACGAATCAGACAATTTAACATTTCCTAAACTTAGAGATGATGGCTGGTTTGAATTAGAAATGGGCGAGTTTTTTACAGGAAATGAAGATGATTGCATAGAATTGAAAATTCAAGAAGTGAAGAGTGGCATGGATAAGCGAGGCCTTATTGTTGAAGGAATTGAGATAAGGCCAACACTTGCTTAAATGAATATTATAAGAGTCAGTTTGGATTGGTTTATTTTAAGTGTTTTTAAGTCAAATAGTTTTAAGTATTTTTGTACTCCCTTCGTCCCAATTTATGTGAGTTAGTTTAACTCGGCGCGAAGTTTAAGAAAGTAAGAAAGATTTTTGAAACTTGTGGTGTAAAATAAGTTATAGATATTTGTGTGGCTATAAATCATTTCATTAAGGGTAAAATAGATATTTTAAAGCTAAAATGTTACTAAAGCTAGAAATATATCATTTTTTGGGGACATACTAAAAAAGAAAGTGAGTCATATAAATTGAAACAGAGGGAGTAGTATTTAGGTAAAATAAAAAAAATACTTAAAAACATTTGGTTTTAAGTTAAAATAGTTGTCATGTTTTGCTTTTCGAGAATTAATTTATGTGAACTTTGATCCGTCTCAATTTATGTGATGTAGTTTGACTTAGCACGGAGTTCAAAAAAGAAAAGAAGACTTTTGAAATTTGTGGTCTCAAATGAGTCATAGATGTTTGTGTGGTTGTAAATTATTTCATTAAGAGTAAAGTGAATATTTTAAAGTTAAATTGTTACTAAATATAGAAATGTATCATTCTTTTTTGGACTAGTTAAAAAGAAAAGTGTGTCATATAAATTGGGACAGAGGGAGTAACTTGTACTACTTTTTATACAATTTTTAGATGTCTAAACTTTAGTTGTAAAAATATTGAGTAAATCTAATCAAATTTAATTTTGAAAAATAGTCAAATTGACTCTCGAGATAAAAAAAAAAACATGATAATTAATTTGGGAGAAGCAATATTCACTGTAATGGATACTAAACACAAAATCTTCAATTAAAAAAGTACAATGAAAGCAAAGATGCAATAATTAAAAGTTCAAAATTGCGGAATGAATTACTACCGTCATTGTTAATTAGAGATCTCTTTTTTACTTTTTAATTTCCTTTTATTGTCTTCTATTAATCACCCTAATTAGGAAAAAGTTAAAAACTTTAATGTTTACCAATTTTGTAATCTATTTTAGAAGGAGTTTGTGGACCCATGAAATCATGTGTCAAGTAAAAACTATCTCACATAAATAATGTTTGTTATGTGACTCACAAAATAAAATTTCTCATTTAGGGGGCCTATTTGCCCGATAGGGATAGGCTTTTCTATCGCTTGGATAGGTAATTGTATAATAAGAATAGTATTGGATTAGTAATGTTGAAATTAGTTTTGTTGTATTTCTTATTCACGTTTTGGTTTGGTGTATTAAAAATAACTTTATCTTTATTTATGCTTATTCATGTATTATCTCTTGTATTGTGATGCCATATTTTATATTTGCTACGTATTAGTTAAATGAAACACCATATTCAATATTATAAGATATTTGATATACATATGTTGAAAATCTTATCAAATAAAGAATTAAGTAATATAATGCCTAATATAAATATTATTTTTTTTAATATATCCTATCAAATATCCTCTTAATGTTTAATCATTATTTGAAATGTAATTTGAAAAGTACTTTTTAATGCGAAAAAAATATTTGAACAAAAACACCTACGTTAACCACCGAAGAATTTATTTGTTTAAGACCCGAAATAATAAGGAAACAGGATGATAGTTTTTTTGTCATATAATTGAAATCATAATAATGTCTATACTAAGAAAAATTTAATAAATTGGGTTAAAATGAATTATTCAAAATAACTCAATTATCATTAACAATAAAAAATGGCATTCGGCCCTATTTATTGCCGGCGAAATACAATTTTGCTATCTTTATTTCTTCTTCTTCTTCCTTCGATTAAGAATTCATCATCAACTTAATTAAGACATATCAAAGAAGAATCTAGAATCTTCAAGAGTTGTAGAGAATTAAATAAACATCTCTAGAATAAGTGTTCTAGAGGGAAGGGTCTAGAAATATTCTAGAAAAGGTAGTTCTAGAATTAAGTAGTTGGCGGAAGATTCTAGAATAGAGTAGTAAATAACCTATAAATAGAAGTAGTCATTTGAATTGAATGTTTGCTCAAAGTAAAAGAGTGTGTGCTCAAAAATAGGTATGTTCAAGCAAAAAGAGTCGGTGCTCAAAAGTGTTATTGAAACAAGCAACAAGTGAAGAACAAAAAAGAGCAACAAAGAGAGTTGCTAGAGTGTGAGTACAAGAAAAATTAAGTGTAAGAATTGTAAGATCGAAGCGGATTCTTATTTTGTTATAACAAAATTCAAGTTGTGAGAAATCGATTGTGTCCACCATCAAATATTCAACACCTTCTTCTTCACTGCTTTCCTGAACATTTGCCGAACAACAATTTTTATGTCTCTTGTCGGTAGGAACTTATAAGAAAGTGACAAGTTCATTATTTTTTTTATTTTTGGCAGCCAATACTGTCACACTTATTTTGCCAGATAAATTTATTTGTCTGTGTTCCTCAATTTGTCTTCCAGAGGTGGCGCGGCTCGAAATTGTATGGTGACTTGAAATTTGGGGCACAATAAGAGCTGAGATTCTGTCACCCTTGACATCCTACACAGCTTACTTTGTTTACTAGTTGGAAGATGATTATTATGGGTTTGATACTCGTTACACGGAGGTTTCAATTGGAACTTGTGGATTTCTTATTTGCATCCGGAACCTCCATATGTACCGGATCATGTATACTGGTCACCTTATACTACGCCATCCCCTTATTTACCCTTCATAAGGGCGGAGATTTCTTGGCCAGACGAATCGGACAATTTAACATTTCCTAAACTTAAAGATGATGGTTGGTTTGAATTAGAATTGGGTGACTATTTTACTGGAAATGAAGATGATTGCATAGAGTTGAGAATGCAAGATGTGAAGACTGTTTGTAAGAAGGGAATTGAGATTAGGCCAAGTAGTATGTAATTGTTAGGTCTATACCAAAAACAATCCATTGCATTTTTCAATTAAGCTCCTTGTTTAAAATGAGAAAGTTAGGTGGGATGGTCAGATATCTCGAGATTAGTTATATTAAGATCAGAGAAGGGTCATATATACCCTCAAACTATCAAAAATGGTATGTCAATATCCTTCATTATATTTTGAGTACATATTATACCCTTATCGTCTAACTTTGGGTACATATATATCCTTCAGTTAAACGGAGCACTACATGTCCTCATCCTAACGAATTATCCCATTCCCCCTAATTTATTTTAACCGGATTTACAAACCCGCCTGATACCCGACCCATAATGCCTAAATGATTAAACCCACTAAAACACCCTCACCCTCACCTTCACTGCCACCCCAAAACCATCGGAGCTCTGGTGGAGTTCACACGACCATTGCAAGCATCACTACCGCTATCTTTCACCTCTCCCCCAGGTTGCTCTTTCTCCCTCTGCCTCACCACTTTTGCGCCAGACGGGCCAGAACTGGCCAAACATCGTGTAACTTGTCAAATCACTTAATATAATTTACAATTGAACTCAACAAATTAAGCGGGTGGTGAAAGGAGATGAAGAATGAATCGGGTGAGGGTGTTTTAGTGAATTTGTTGATAGTTTGAATTATATTAGAGTGAACAGACGAGCTATGCTTCGTAACAAGCGAGTGAGATGGTTTAAAAACGTTAACTTTCCTACCAGTCATACCAAGAAGAAACGGCTGATTTGAAGTTGTTAAATACTTGCCATAACAACTCTTTAATCAAATAAAGTTTTCGGTTTTTGGCACAAATTCGACTATACATTTTACATTTTGTGATGCTCCGTTATGATCTTGAGTTATTGATTCTTCATCTTCTTTAGTTATTTTGTTGGTGATGGCGTCGTCGCTGCCTGAAATTGTCATTAATTGGTGTATTGTCAAACTCAAATTTGAGGAGCTATGAGTGGTAACTTTTGAGGCTTCTTGTGGTGGTGGGTGCATCTTGTTCAGGCACCCATTCTGGCATTGATCTTGGCCTAAGATGGTGGCCTGAGATTCGGCGATGGCGGTGAACAGTAACACTCTCAAAGGGGAGATGAAGAATGATTAATTCATTGGGTTGGGACGGGTCGGGTATCAGGCAGGTTTGTAGATCCGGTTAAAATAAATTAGGAGAAATAAGTTAATTTGTTAGGATGAGGACATGTGGCGCTCCGTTTAACTGAAGGGTATATACGTACCTAAAGTTTGACGGCAAGGGTATATACATATCCAAAATATAACGAAGGTTATTTACATACCATTTTTGATAATTCTTATACATAGTTTGATTTGGTGTATTAAAGTTAATTTTGTTTTAAACCAGACATTCATCTATTAATAACTCTTGTATTGTTGATATCATGATTTATTATGTATTAGTTATATACCCTATTCAATAGGTTTAAAAGTGAAAACAAATATTGAACTGTTTTTTAAATCTCAAATTAGTATTTTTATGGCCAAATTAAACTATGACTTTTTTTGAATAAAGTGAAATAATTTTTTGGGATAAGATGAAAACAATCCATGGTCAAACGGTTTGGAATCATAGTTCACAATTGTCATGGCCAAACAGGCCTTATACTAAATTGATTTGCACACTCCAACTCAAAACCTCTAAATAATACTCCCTTGTCTAAAAAAGAATGATTTGTTTTGATTTGAAGCGAAATTTAAAAAAATAAAGAAGACTTTTGAATTTTATGGTCTAAATTAAAGCTATGTCAAATATATTAAATTGTCTTTTAATTTTATAATTTTAAATATATCATGTGAAAAATTAAAATTAAAATATTGTTAAAAAAAAAAAAACAATACCAAATCAGAGAAAAGCAAAAGAAAAGCAGTTCATATTTTTTTAAACACAGAGTAGCACAAAACAATACCAATCAATCACATACCAAATTAAGTAAGCAACATCAAATTGAACAACTTAACCCTTAAGCAACAAACTTGAACTTAATCCTTAAGCAATTCAGTTTCAAAAAGGAATCAACCCTTAATCAAATCAGTTCAAAAAATTTAAAAAACAGAAACTGTAAATGCACAATGGAAAAACAGAAAGATGAAGAAGTTGATGAGAAGAGTGCTTGTATATCTCTGTTGATGCTACCTGAGGGTTGTATAGCTGACATCTTATCCTTAACGACCCCGCGGGACGTTTGCCGTCTTTCGTTAGTTTCAACATCTCTCAATTCTGCTGCTGATTCCGATACCGTTTGGGCTAAATTACTGCCCTCTGATTATCAGTCTGTTATTGCCAGATCGTCCACTCCGATCCCCGAATTCCGATCACTCAAGGATCTCTATGTTTATCTCTCACATAAGCACATCTTAATTGATCAAGGACGCAAGGTAAAAATGAAATTACATCTGAGTATTCTATCCTCTTGTTGAAATTAGTAGGACAACCGAAAGTATTCCACTTAATTTAGTTTCATATCTGAACTATCAGGTGTATGAGTTTCCTAACCAAAATTTTTAGCAAAACACACCTCAACTATGAAGTGTAAAACTCATATACTTGATAGTTCAGGTGTGTTTCCCTAAACATTTGGTGATACTTCAGGTACTAAACTTACACACCTGATAGTTTAGGTATGAAACTCAAAAAATTAGAATACTTAAAAGGTGTGTTTTTCACCTTCCACTCAATTATTAACCTTGACCTTATTCATTCATGGAGTGCTCTAAAAATATTGTTTAGAGGGATCAAATAATATTGAATTTGCTATGTGAAGTCATTTGTTAAGGTTAATCCAATATAAGATGATTGTTTGCATATAATAAGGCTACAAATTTGCTTATGGATTTGGCAAAATTCAGTAATTTTGGCTTAAATGTGTATTTATGTTAAAAAATTGCTTAATATGTATAACTACTTTTTGAGAACTTAATAAGCGCTTTTCCAGAATTCAGACGCATAAGCTTAAAATCCTAAATTTGCGTCTGCACCAACTTTTCATTCTTTTTTTCTTTCTTGAAACTGAATTTCAGATGGATTAAAATCTGCCATAGATAGTTCTTAACTTTCAGTGCTCACATCATTGGTTAGCTCTGCAATAGTTGTTGATACATTAGGGGTTGTTTGGTACGTAGGATAAGGATTAATAATTTCAGTATAAAATTTGGTATTAATTTTATTACATGTTTGGTTTGAGGTATTAGCTAATTCCGAGATTATTTTATCCCGTCATTTGTACTAAAATGGTGAGATTACTATCCCATATAGAAGGTGAGATAAAATTATCCCTTGAAATATGCTTGCTTATCCCATCCCACTTACCAAACGACCTAAGAGAAGTATCCTCATTATACTTATGGGAAGGCTCACTTAATCTGACAATTTAGTGTTATTTACCATTCTAGCAAAACCTAATGGTCAATACATTCAAGATAGTTACTTTACAATATACCGTCTTAATTTGTCAGCAATTCCTTTGCTGTTTAAGTGGACAGGAGTGATGAGTCATGTTGTCGAAGATGTTCTTGAAAAAGTTGAATGTTCTAATGAAAGTAGCGTACCATTTTTTGTGTCAATTGTCAATCTGTAACCATAAAATTATGTTCATAACTCTTTATCATCAACTGTAAAGTTGTCTTTATGTGACCTATAGGTTGGGGGTTCGAGCCGCGGAAGCAGCCACCAATGCTTGCATTAGGGTAGGTTGTTTTCATCACAACCATGGGGTGCGGCCCTTTCCGGACCCTGCTAACGCAGGATGCTTTGTGCACCGGGCCGCCCCTAATTATTTACCATCTTCTTGTTTTCCTAGGCAAGTGCTGCTTTGTTGTTCCATATTTTTGTTCTTTAAACAAATATTTCTAGCTTCTTCTCATCTTGTTAAACCTTTATGGATTATAAGTATGTGTTTTCTGTAAATTCGCTCTCTTTCATCGGTCTACTTACTACTATATATGCTTTTGTACAATAGAGTTTCTCACTCGAAAAATGGACTGGAAAGAAATGCTACTTCTTAGGTGCAAGGGATCTTAATATTACATGGGGTGATACACCAGAATATTGGGAATGGACTTCACTACCAGAGTCTAGGTTCGCCTTTTTTCAGCGTATATCTAATTGATAATTGAAGACTACATTTTTTCTCGGGACATTGTATATGTTAAGTGTTTCCTTTTGATTGTCAATTAGGTTTCCAGAGGTGGCTCAGCTCAAAATTGTATGGTGGCTTGAAATTTGGGGCACAATAAGTGCTGGGATTCTGTCCCCACTAACATCCTACACAGCTTACTTTGTTTACAAGTTGGAAGAAGATTATTACGGGTTTGATACTCGATACATGGAGGTTTCAATTGGAATTTCTGGTGTTGAATCTGAAGTGCGAGTTGCTTATTTGCATCCGGAACCTCTATATGTACCGGAACGTTTATACGAGTCACCTTATACTCCGCCCTCCCCTTATCAGTCCTATGCAAGGATGGAGATTCCTTGGCCGGACGAATCGGACAATTTAACATTTCCTAAACTTAGAGATGATGGCTGGTTTGAGTTAGAATTGGGCGAGTATTTTACTGGAAATGAAGATGATTGTATAGAGTTGAGAATGCAAGATGTGAAAACTGGCTGTAAGAAGCGAGGCCTTATTGTTGAAGGAATTGAGATAAGGCCAACAAATATGTAACTGTTAGGTCTACACGAAGAACAATCCATTGCATTTTTCTACTAAGCTCTTTGTTTAAAATGAGAAATTAGGTGGAATGGTCGTTTGGTAGAGCGTACAAGAATGGTACTTGATAAAATGTATTATTAGTGTTGCGAATAGTTATATTATAATTAATTATTATACACAGTTTGGTTTGGTGTATTAAAGATAATTTTGTCTTTAATCATACTTATTATTCATGTATTGATAACTCTTGTATTGTTGATAGATGGTTTGGTATATATTAGTTATACGTTTTCAATTAAAGGTGTACAATTGATAAATGTATTTGTTGTGCATTTGCTGAAAATTCTATCAAAAGAAGAATTAAATTATATCACCACTAATATATTTTCTCTAATACATCCTACAAACGATCCATTTAGTATTCAACAATTGTTTGAAATGTAATAGGAATATACTTTTTAATGTGCAAAAAATATTTAAACAAAAGTACCTCTACGTAAACCACGGAAGAACTCCAGGACACCATGCCAAAGTTTGAAACATTAAGTGAAATACAGAAAATACTGAAGTTCCTATTTCTTTTTTTTCTTTTTTACAAGTGAAATTCCGATTCTGTGTTCTAAAACCTCAACTTGAAAGTCGAAAACATCTTCGAGCATGAACTCAACCAAGCTCATAATCAACTTCTTGTGTTGATTGGGACATCAAAGAGCAACGTTTTACGTTTGTTGTTGATTATACACGGAGAACTATCTTCGGAGGCGGATTTGTATTTAGGGACAGAGCTAATATTCCACTTAGGAATTCAGCGAAATTCAATAGCTTTAACATGTATCCTATAATATTTTTGCTCCATTTCAGATAGTTCAGTGGTAGTTTTGGCCTTTTTCCGTAAAAAAATTCATACTATACATAAATATTGAAAAAGTATATTTACATAATAATGCCTCTATACACTATTGATGTGTGTTTCGATAATTCTAAAAGATGCTTTTCACTTTTCACTCATCAGTTACATACCAAAAGTAGTAGTAACAAATTATCTACATCTTCCCAAAGGAAAACCGAATATTACGGCCTGTAATTAGTCCAGGATAATTTAATCTGCATACCAAATGATTCTTGAGAGTGCACATCTAGATATCTCAACTTGATCTTAATTGACAACTAAACATTTCATTAATTGAACCAAACTTAACCCTTAAGAAATTCAGTTTTAGTAGCTGCATCAGATTGAGCCAAACTTAATTCTTAAGCAATTCAGTAATAGAAAGATGTAAAAAAAGCAGAAAGTGTTTTTGTATAACACACAATGGAGAATCAGGAAGGTAAAGAAGTTGATGAGAAGAATAGTTGTACTTGTTTGTGGATGTTACCGGAGGGTTGTATCGCTGACATCTTAGCCTTAACGACCCCGCTTGATGTTTGCCGCCTTTCATACTAACTTGTTGCTGGTTATTTACTTACTGTATCTGTCTTTTTGTTTCTTTTGGAAAGTAGATCTGAATATCAACATATCTATCCTCTTCCTGGAAAATTGTTAAGGTTTTTTGAAAGAGTTAATACATAAACAAACTCAAACTTAGCTTCAACTGGCAAAATAAGCACTCTAACTATGATAATGCACATCTAAACACCTCAACTTGGTCTCAACGGGCAACTAAACACTTCAACTCATCCCCAATATGTCTAGTGGACACACGATACTAACTTGACACATAAATTGTGGTAGTGTTTAGATGATCATTTGGAGTGTTTAACTGACATTGAAAACCAGTTGAGTTCTTAATTTTCAATGCTCACATCATTCGTTAGCTCTGCTATGGATTTTGATGCACTAAGTAAAGTATCGTCATTATACCTTTGGGAACAGCTGGCTAGATGTGACAATTTTGTATATCTTTTGCACTTGGGCCAATGACATAGATAGTGAGGTTCTAACTCTGTTTTGCTGGTTTAAAACTATTTTCAAAACCCCCTCTTCGGGCTAGGTTTGCCCCTGGCCTCTGAAATAAAGAAGAAAAAATGTATAATTTACCGCTCTACAAAACTGTAATGGTTACTATATCCAACGTAGTTTAGTATTTACTATATACCGTCTCAATTCATGCTAAAAGAGAGCAACCAAGTTTTTCTTCAATCCCAATCCCTTCGTTTAGAGGACAGGAGCAAGGAGTCATCGAGGATGTTCTTAAGAAAGATGAATGTTTTAATAAAAGTATGTTTTGTCATTTTTGTGTGTCAATTTTTTGTATGCTTGTTCTCTTTCATCTCTCTACTTACTATATATATGCTTTTGTATAACAGATTTTCTCACTGGATAAATGGACTGGAAAGAAATGCTACTTCTTAGGTGCAAGGGATCTTAATATTGTATGGAGTGATACGCCCAATTATTGGGAATGGACTTCACTACCAGAGTCCAGGTTTGTCATTCTTCTGCAGATATCTTATTAATAATTGGAGCCTATCCCTTTCTTGAGATATACTCCCTTCGTCCAAGTTTAAAAAAGAAATGAAGCCTTTTGAAATTTGTGATAGAGAACAAGTCTTATACATTTGCCTTGTATCTTGCTATTTTGCTATCATATTTTCTTGCAATCCTGCTTCGATTACATCTCTTTTGAGCCGAGGACCTATTTGATACAGTCTTTCTATCCCACAAAAGTAAGGGTAAGGTCTTCGTACATATTACCCTCTCCACTTGTGAGATTACACCGACTATGTCGTTGTTGAATTTAAAATGAAAATTTTGAAGTTAAATTGAAGCCATCTATCTAAAACTGTTTTCTCCCTATTGATTGCCAGAGCAGGTTTCCAGCGGTGGCTCAGCTCAAAGTTGTATGGTGGCTTGAAATTTGGGGCACAATAAGAGCTGGGATTCTGTCACCACTTACATCCTACAGAGCTTACTTTGTTTACTAGTTTGAAGATGGTTATGGTTTTGATACTCGACACATGGAGGTTTCTGCTGGACTTTCTGGTGTTGAATCCGAAAATGTGCGTATTGCTTTTTTGCATCCAAATCCTCAATTTATACCGTGGGATCACTATATCTCACCTTATACTCCGCCCTCCCCTTATCTCGGGTACGATGGGGAGGAGTTTGAATGGCCCGAAAATATTGATATTCCAGAAGATATTGATTGGGATCGTAATCCATGTAACAAGCAGCTTGATAAACCAGTTCCTAAACTTAGAGATGATGGCTGGTTTGAGCTGGAACTGGGTGAATTTTTAACTGAAAATGAAGATGATTGCATAGAGTTGAGAATACAAGATGTGAAGACTGGTTGTACAAAACGAGGCCTTATTGTTGAAGGAATTGAGATAAGGCCAAGAATTGCCTAACCATTTTACAGTTGTACTTCACTTCATTTGGTTAAGTATTTAAGTTTGCCTTTTGAGTTCTGTTTTCTTGAAAAAGTTCATTTTATGCTACAAACCTAATATGGCTGGAATGATTAGTATAGGTTTTGAATTTTATGATACATGGGCCTATTTGCCCGATGGGGTTATGCTTTACTGTCGCTTGAATATGTATTTGTTAGGTTTAAACCAAAGATAATCCATTGCCTTTTTCCTATTAAGTTCTTTGTTTAAAACAGAGAAATTAGGTGGAATAATCATTTTTAGATCTCTTTAATTATCTAGAATTTGAAAGTTTTGCAATTGAAATACTGATACAATACAATACCGTTCCTTACAAGTGAAATTTCAGCGCGATAGTTGTTTTGTGTACGACCCTTCTGGGATTAGAATTCTGCAATCTTGCAGTTGACATTTGATTTGCTGCAGCTATGGGCCTCGCATACTTGCCAAAAAACTACTCTATATACAACCCAACTACCCAACAATTTATCACACTTCAGAAACCAGCTGTTCCTGATGGAAAAGGAAAAATTCCCAAGGCTGTTCTTGGGATGACACTAGTGTTGATCCATCGATATCGCCTTTTACAAGGTGGTTTGCGTCCTAATGTCTGAATTAGCTCCTGAACGATGAAATGGAGTCTTTGATTCACCTTTTTTCTGCTCGTTGTGACATAAACTTCGCGTTCAATGGAGTTTATTGGATGGTTGCATTTACTGGCCATGTTGCAACAACTCCTCATGTTTCAATATTGAAGACGAAAAGCTAAAAAGATGTTTAACTGTAAAAATTACAATTGATTGACCTAACAGAGCACCTAGGACTTCAATCGCCTTCTAGGAAGGGTGCTATAGTCACCTAGGCCTCAATCAGGAAAAAAAACCATAGTCCAAAACAGACTACTAATTACTCCACATAATTTTGAAAATAAGTATTTACATCTGTCAACATCTCTAAGACTCTAACCTATCTTGAATCTCTTTCTATATTGTCTGGAACTAGGTGAATGTTGAAGATGTTTGTTTCTGCATTTCATCGTACCATCCGTCTTTACCTTGAGCCAGCGTTATTTTGCCATGGTTGTGCTATGTGTTGTTACAGGGGAGAGAGAGGAAGACGCCATGACTGTGCTATGTGATTCAATTGTCTTTTGTGGAATACAAAGAATTAAATAATATCATGGCTAGTACACATTATTTTTTCTAATACATCCTACCAAATGTCCTTTTAATAATTAATATTTAGCCATTATAAATGCAATAGAAAAGTACTTTTAATGCGTAAAAAATATTTGAACAAAAGTACCTCTACGACCTGCGTAAACCACGGAATAACTTGAGTACAACATGCTGAAGTTTGGAACTTTTACAAGTGAACTACAGACAAAATTCTAAAGTTCAAAAATTGCTTACGTAGTGAAATTTCAGCACTATGTCCTAAAAATCTCAATTATAGTATTTTAAAAATATATTGTGATTTTCAATTGCGAAAGATGAACAAATTCCAAATCTTCTTAAAAAGGAGCAATCAAGGAGTAAAATGATCCTGCTCGATAGAGTTAGTGTGTTTTCATTAAACTATAGAGTTAATGAGTTATTCATTTTTCATTTTTTTAATTAGCAATTCATTTAACTAATCGTGACCATACATATTGATATCGCCTAAATGATGAATTTAGTTTATCAAAGAGGTGACTTCTGTAAACACTACAAGCATATTAGCTTTCCATCAACTTTAGTTTTTCGCATTATATGACTCTTTGATTCATATCATAGTCCTCTTACGCAGAGGCGGAGCCACATATACTCGATATTTCTTTGTCGGAAAATTTCACTGTGTAGTTGGGTAAAAGTATTTCTTTTATGTATATATATTATCTATTGACTTCCTTTGGCTTCTTCATAAATTTGCATCTTTAAAATTTTGACACTCCTTAAAGAAACTTTTAGCTCCGCCATTGCTCTTATATTCATATTACGTGTCTCTTTCAGCGACGGAGTCGATCTATCTAACTTGGCATGGTGAAGGAGATAGTGTTCAAGACCACGCTCTTGATTTTCAAAATTAATTTGCTTGGTTTTAAATTAGACAAGTCCACCAATATATATTTTTCAAAATTTGTGATTTTTTCCATGTCTTCTATCTTGACTATGTTTACTTAAAAAAGAAGAAAAAGATAATTTTGGGAATTTCTTTATATTTTTTATAACTACGCGACGCATGACTAAATTCACTAGCTTTTATATAAATTATACTTCCTCCGTTTCAAAAAGAATGACCCTAGTTTGACTTGATACGAAGTTTAAGAAAATAAAAAAGACTTTTGAATTTTGTGGTCCTAAATTAAAGTTATGACAAATGTACTAGAATGCCCTTGAATCTTGTGGTGTTAAACATGTCATGTGAAAAGCTGAATTTAAAGTATTACCAAAAAAAGAAAATGATCATTCTTTTTTAAATGAATTAAAAAGGAAAGTAGGTAGGGAGTAAGTTTTTTGTATAGCTTTTAATTTTTACCTTTAAAAACTTTAAAATGACAGCTCATCGCGTGGGTACACAAAATAATTCAGTTTAAAATGGAAAAAAAAGAATCAGAAAATGTACACACACAATGGAGAAAGAGAAATGTGAAGCAGAAGATGAGAAGAATACTTGTACTTGTCTATGGATGTTACCTGAGGGTTGTATCGCCAAAATCTTTGCCTTAACGACTCCGCGAGACGTTTCCCGTCTTTCCGTAGTCTCTCCATTTCTCCGTTCTATCGCTGACTCCGATTCCGTTTGGGCTAAATTCCTGCCCTCTGATTATCTGTCCATTATTGCCAGATCATCGACTCCGATCCCTGAATTCCGATCACTCAAGGAACTCTATGTTTACCTGTCACATAATCACATAGTAATCGATGAAGGACGCAAGGTAAAAAACTGAAACTCAGAAAAACAAAGATCTGAATATCTTATGCTCTTGTTGAAATTATTACGCTACACCTTATTCATTCATGTACTCACTTCGTCCCAATTTATGTGTCACTTTTCGAATTTCGAGATTCAATCAGGTTTATCTTTAACCGTAATTTTTTCATACATCTTTTAAATAGTTTAAATTATCAATACTTGTGACTTTTGGTACTTTTTACGTAGTATCCAAATATATAAATTTTATTTAAAAAATTTGAAGATTTCGTGTACAAATTTACGATCAAACTTAAATCGTTGACTCTCGAAAAATGAAAAGTGACATAAGAATTGGGACAGAGGGAGTAATATATTATTCTTCAATTTTTACTATTGCCTGTAGTTTCTTTAGCATTGTTCTACCTTGTTATTTTGCTGTCATTAGTTTCTTTTCAATCTGGCTTTGATTTCACTTCTTTTAAGCCAAAGGTCTATGGATATAGTCTATCAACCTTACAAAGATAGGGTTAAGATCTATCTGTGTATCCTTCCCAGACCTCATTGTAAGATTACAGTGTGTTTGTTGTTGTTGTTGTATGCTTGTGATTTTTTGTGTCAACTGTCAACTTGCACCCACAAAATCATGCTCATAAGTCATAACTTCTTTCCATCTTCTTGTTTTTCTCGGCGAGAAGGCTACATGAGTAATTAAGTTCGTCATATTTTACCCCTATCTAACAACTGTTGATTTGTTTGGTGTGAGGTATAAGTTATAATAATTCTGGGATAAAATGTAGAATTATTTTATCTTGTGTTTGGTTGGAGGTATTAGTTAATCCCAGATTATTTATCCCACCATTTATACTATAGCGATGGGATAAGTATCTCATATATGTGGTGGGACAACTAATTCAGGAATCGCTAATCCCGAGATTAATTATCTTCGAATAGCCAACCAAACAACAGTATGAGGTGTAATGTATAATAATCCCGGGATAAAATGTAAGATTATTTTATACTGTGTTTAGTTGGAGGTATTAGTTAGTAAAAAAAAATTATTTATCCCACCATCTATACCATAGTAATGGGACAAGTTATCTCATATATATGGTGGAATAACTTATCCCGGGATAGCTAATCCCGAGATAATTAATCCCAAGATAACTTGCTCCCAACCAGACGACTATGAGCAAGCATCTCTTGTTGTCATCTTGTTAAACTTTTACATATACATGTTTTCTGCAAGCTTGTTCTCTTTCTTGGATCTATTTACTATATATGTTTTTGTACAACAGATTTTCTCACTGGAAAAATGGACTGGAAAGAAATGTTACTTCTTAGGTGCAAGGGATCTTACTATTGTATGGAGTGATACACCAGATAATTGGGAATGGATTTCACTTCCAGAGTCCAGGTTTTCCATTCTTCTTCGGATATCTTATTAATAATTGGAGCTTATCCCTTTCTTGAAGTTTATGTGTCACTATCTGCTCGAGTACAAAATTAAGAAAGAAATGAAATTTTTTGAAATTTGTGATTTAAAATAAGTCATAAACATTTATCTTGTATCTTGCTAGTATATATTCTAGCAATCCTGCTTCGATAATTTCTGCTTTGAGCCTAGGATCTATCAGAAACAGTCTCCCTACCCCACAAATATAAGGATGAATTTAGGATTTGCAGATGATAGGGGCACCACCAAGAGCATATGCACATTAGTTAAAGCATGTGACGCAATCCCACTTCGAGGAATAACTTTATTGAACACACATAGAACTAGTGTACAAACTTATAAATATGAATTTAAAATGACTAACTTTTAGGGTTTGCTTTATAAAGAGATGGTTGTGGACTCCACTTTTGCAACCATGCCTTCGATTTGAGAAGAAAACCTGGCAATTTCGACCAGTGCACGTAACTTTGCTTTTGTACTTTAGGGTGCCTAATAAAATATACGGAAAGGAGATAAATATATCCTTTAATTATGATAAATAATACGTATATACCCTTTGTCATATTTTGGGTACACATATGCCCCTACCGTTAATGAAATGGTATGTATATGCCCCTCACACTAACGGTAGGGGTGTACCCAAAGTATGACGGAGGGTATATACGTACCATTTCTCATAGTTCGGGATTATATTTGTCCCTTTTCTATTTTAATTTTTTTTATCTCAAATAATTAACCCAAACCCACTACCCGACCCAATAAACCCACTACCCGACCCGGTCCCAATTAAAACTCAAGAGACGCCTATCTAACAGACGCATTTTTTACACCCATATAACTATATACACACATAATACAGTAACACCCACTACTACCAATTTCAAAAAAAAAAAAATCATTAACCCATAACACCCAAAAGCAACACCAAATAAATTGAACCCCTCACGTTCAATTTCCAGCAAAATTTCATTGGAAAAATACTACCCACCACCGGTCAAAACCACATAGCCACCATCTCTGTCGAACAGATAACGCCCCACCGGAGAATCATCGCCGCACCCCTAGCTCCGGCCACCTCCGGCATAATCTCTACTCCCTCTAATCGGTAAACATCAACTAGCAGCAGCGACCAATCACTGCAATTTGATTGAAGTTTCTGTTTAAGAGAAAAACAGAGGAAGTGTCGGGTATGAAATAAAAAATAGAGGTTGGGTCGAGTTGGTTTGGAATCAGGTTTGATGGATTTATTGGGTCGGGTAGTGGGTTTGGGTTAATTATTTGGGATAAAAAATTAAAATAGAAAAGGGATAAATATACCTCGAACTATGATAAATGGTACGTATATACCCTCCGTCATACTTTTGGGGACATACATGCTCCTACCGTTAGTGTGAGGGGCATATACGTACCATTTCATTAATGGTAGGGGCATATGTGTACCCAAAGTATGACGGAGGGTATATACGTACCATTTATCATAATTTGGGGGTTTAATTGTTCCTTTTCCGTAAAATATATGTTCATACGAAAAAGGGACAAATATATCCCCAAACTATCATAAATGGTACACATATACCCTCTGTTATACTTTGGGTACGTATATACCCCTGCCGTCTATGTTTTGGGTTGTGTATGCCCTTGACCTTAACGAAAATACACGTGGCATGATCTCAAGACATCTACCTAATTTTAATTTATTTTATACTCAAAATTAAAAATTCCACTCAACTATCCATTACCCTACTTGAATAAAACCCGACCCGAATTAAAAATGCCCTGAACAAAGCAACATCCGAATGTAATTAAAATCTCTTCGAACAAAACAACATCAATTGTTGAAACAATCCCCGAATCGAGAAATCTCGTATTCATAGTAGTCTTTAAATCTCTTCGAACAAATCTTCCACGACAACTTATGAGTTTCAGTGATTACTCATTCGAAAAGACAGAAAATAGAAAATGATTCAATTTTCCTAAGCACGAAGAAGTGCTCTAGTTTTTGTATGAGTTCGCTGAGGATTTTGGGATCAGAAAAATGATTCGATTCAATACGAAAGTTGTACAAGTTAGACAAATTGATTTTGGGGAAAATCGTTGGGTTGTTGAGTGAGTTGAGTTTAGAAAAAGTGTTTGATTGTGTAGTGATTTGTAATAGTCAGTATACAATACCTAGAGTTGCAAGTATTCCAGGTAAGAGATCAGATCTTTTATTTGAACAATTGATTACCATCCAAACCCAATTTAAATACTTGTGACCGGAGCTCGGAGCTCTCTGATGGCCTAGTTCCACCGAAGTGGTGACAGAAAATAGACAAATGGGGTCGGTGCTGATGGTCACTAGTGGTGACAGAAAATGGATTGGTTGGTATTGGGTTTTTTCGATCATTTGGTGGTGGTGTTTGGCTTTTCACCGGAGTTTGCGATACGGATTGCTACTTGAAGTTTGCTGTTTTGTTGTGCTCGCGTCGCCGGTGGTTTGAACGGAGAAGAGAGAGGAAGATAAGGATGGTGTTAATGGAGAAAGGGTGTTGATGATAAAAGGGTCGCGGTGATGATGGATTCAAGGTTGAAGATGATGAAAAAAATGGTCCCCGTATTAGTGGGTGAATCTGGTGTAAAAAAAAAATTGGATTCGGGTTTTAATTGGGTTTGGGTAACGGATAGTTGGGTGGGTTTTAAAATTTTGGATATAAAATAAATAAATTAAATCAGGTAGATGCCTTGAGAATTGAGATCATGACACGTGTATTTCCGTTAAAGTCAAGGGCATACACAACCCAAAACATAGACGGTAGGGGTATATACGTACCCAAAATATAACAGAGGGTATATCTGTACCATTTATGATAGTTTGGGGGTATATTTGCCCCTTTTTCGTATGTTCACATGTCAAAGTGTATATGTGTATATATATACAACTATAACTTTTTTGAAGTCAACGGATACAGTGCACCTCTACCCTTCAATCGGGGCTGGTTCAAGGGTGAGGCTAGAAAAGCCTTTGCTTTAGGCCCCCCGAAATTTTGAGTCCTCAAAAACTTTTGATTGTTAATTTTGTGATTTTTTTTTTGACAATATTGAATATAGTTTTAAAAAAAAATAGAGGTACAAAATCTATATAAGACAAAATAAAAACTATTATCATTTAATAGAAATATTTTAAAACTTTAAACTAAACTACTTTTTTTTTTTTTTTGGCAAATTTTGGACCGCTCAGGTATTATCCTGAGTGAACCTTTTTATTAATAATCAAAGAACCTCAGAAAAAAAATAAGTACAAGTAAGGGGGCCTAGGCCTTACCTTACAAATCTTAATGAGGTCAAACCCTCTACTAATACTAGCAAGCATGTAAGAAATAAGAACTTGAAAGAACCACATGCTTTATGATCATCACAGTGTTTATAACACACTCTATGATGATACTACAAATGAGGATACTAATAGAATGACAAAATAAAAGAAGGAAGAAATTAGAGCGGAACCCCTTCATCTTTGTACTTGTGATAAATTCAAAAATTTGTAACTCTGTATCAATTTGATTCTTCTCCTTGTCTTCTTCTTAAAACCTGTTCAAGAGTTCTTGAAATTACATTAATTCTTCTTAGGTTTGTTGGACCTTATTGATGTAGTTGAACCGTGTTTCCTTTTGCTTTGCAGCTCTCATTGGTAGTTGCCTCGGGACAAATCCCCAGACACTTTATCATCCCAACTATGATGTCTACTATGAGTTTTGCTTTTACTTTTGCGTTTTCTACTTCTTTGATACCTAGGAGAGATGTCAGTGTCCCTAGCAGCATTTGCAAAGCAAATATCCAACAATTCATCATCATTGCTTTCCTAAAAAAATCTGCATCTTGTAGAAGATCTTCATTTCCAATTTTACTATTTGGAGAACTTTTTTGAGCCATAAGTTGTCCCGCTGCTAGTGGTGGAACTATCATGGTACAACTAGGCACAAACGCTGGGGCTATTGGGCTCAACTTGTTGTGTATTGTAGGGTATGTAACCTGCGTCTCCTCCTCCATCATGTCCGCCCAACTCTTCGCGCTCGTCCCACCTCTTTTGTCACTCTTAGCGTCAAAGTTATTGGTTGAATGCATTAGAGTTGAGACCACCATTGTATCCTTATTTTGGTCACTCCCTGTGGATATTAGTTGTTGTCCAGAGCCATTTTGTAGCTCACCAAACGGCTCCACAGATTGTGCAAGCACTTCATGATTCTTTGAATTATTGAAAGTATCCATTAAGGGCTTCAAAATGGGGATGGAGCAAACCAAACTAGCAAGATGTTGTATTAACATGTTAGCTAATTCTGAATGTGCATCATAAAGTTTAGGACTACTCGTACTAGGTTGTTGTTCCTCTCTTTTGGACAGAGCATCAAAAAAGTTAGGACAAATAATGTCCTTTGAGGAATTTGATCGAACACCTTTCTTTGTCACAATGCTCAGCTCATTGTCATGAATCAAGGTGTTAACTACGGTGCCCACGCCTTGCTTGTGCGTTACCATGGTCCAATTCTCATCACTAGTCATATCTTTACCTTTGCTTAACTCCTTGGCTCGCATGGAAACTAGGGGTGGGCATTCGGTAATTCGGTTTAGTTTTTTAATATTTCGGTTTTTCGGTTTTCGGTTATGGGGAAGGGGGTACCGAAAACCTAACTGAATTAAATTCGGTTTAGTTTTATTCAAATTGGGTTCAGTTCGATTTGTTAAATTCGATTTTTCAGTTATGGGCTTATTTAATGGACTAGTTTTTGTTTGTAAATTGAACAATATTTTAAGGTAAAAAAATTATTTTATATTTTTTAAGCCTGCATCTGATTAGCTTTGTACTATAATCAGAAATAATGTCATTCAACCTCAAAATTGATAAAGTAAATAAAATAATAAAGCTATCCATATAACTTTAAACTCAATTGAAAGAAAATATGAAAATGATAATAAATTTGTCAAAATAAACCCACTTTTCCTAAAAAATAATGATAGTAAGAACGTCCATATATATCCACACATTAAAATGTAACCATTGAGTTCTCTGTGGCATAATTGTTAATTTAATAATTTTAACTAATGTGGCCATTGAATTGTCTTGAGCAAAAACATATGTTAATTTAAGAATATGGCTCCTGACTTCTCTTTCACCGGATGTTGGAAACTTTTGCGCTTGTAACAGAAATTGAAATGAAAATAATTCATAAAAAGAGTTCTAAAAAAAAAATTAAAAAATTGTTGGTCTTTAATAAAAGAGAAGCATAATAATGTTATTCAACTTTATAAGGGCATTTTGGTATTCTAACATTTAACTTTATGGCTCCCCACTTTTAGAATAAGTATGATATAAAAAAAAATTAAAATTACGTTATAAAATTTTGGTTTAACCGAAAAAACAAAATATATGGACCCTATAACCGAAAACCGAAAATCGAAAACCAAAATTATACTAAAAAATAAATCGAAACCGAACAGAAAAATTAAAAAATTGAAACCAAAAAACCAAATCAATTCGGTTCGGTTCAGTCCGATTTTTCGGTTTTCAGGTGTTTATGCCCACCCCTAATAGAAACCCCAAAATCACTCGTGACTATCCTTGTATCAACTTTCGCTACGGCTTCCATCTCTCTAACTTATTGGTCATCTTTTTCATGTACAACATTCACAACTTCATTATTCCCATTAGTATTATGAAAATTCTCAAGTTGTTGTTGATTCATGATCGGTTGTACACCATCAGGTTGTCCTGCTTTGTCATGAATTTTTTAGTTGACACCCAAATTTAGGTGCTCACTTCTAGTACCAAGAGGTTGAGGATTCGGATCTTTAGCCATTGTTTCATGTTGCACCTTATCACTGTCTTCCGTAAGTTGCTTCCTAGCATTCAAATAATCCCTTGCATCACCTTGAAGTTTTTCAACTAAGACTTCATCAGCTGTTTGTGGATCATCTTGAATACTGTCCACTTTCTTTCCTTGTAGCAAGCGACACTACTTATTATCATCGTGTTCTTGATGTTTGCAATGGATGCAATATGATGGTAAATTATCATAGACAAACTCTTAAAATTCCTCCATAATTTTACCAGTCTTTTTGTCCACAAATTGAAGACTCAACCTATTCGGCAATGTGTCCATTAAATCAAGAATCACCTTCACTCTTGTTGTAGTAGGTATTGACTTTGTTTGCATAGCTTTATCGATGGCAATGGATTTTCCAACTGCCAAAGCTATGGCTAATAGCGACCTCTTTGCAAACAGCTCCGGAGATAAGTTTGGAAGAGAAATCCAAATCACTGCCTTTGTAGTTTCCTCCTTAGGGTTAAAATCAATCGACCATGGAAAAATCCTAATTTGATGCTCCTTTCCCTTGTGCGTAAAGTAGGTGACGGATCTTAATAGAGCATTTACAAAGTCGTTATATTGATCAACCCTAATAAGTAATTGTCTCGGGGCAAGTAATTCGATCAAACATTGTCCCTTGATGCCAAACACTTTCGGTAGCAAGCTCTCAATGTTGGCAAATCCGGCGCACCTGAGGAGAGCTTCACTATTATGGCTTGATGAAATCCTTCCTCCTTAGCCAGTTCTTGTCGTTCATATGTTGTAAACAGTAGCGTGGGAGCCCCATGGATAACTTCAATAGGTTTTAGATTTGTTTTTGAAAAAGATGACTCAATTGATTTAGGATTTAGACTTATGGCATAAGAAACTTAAGGATTGTGTTCGTTAAAGTTTGGAGAAGTCTCTCCCGCAGCCAAAGGCTGGGGAGAGATGGTGGCAGCCATGGATATGGCTAAATTGCCACCATGCAATCGGAAGAGAGGAGAGATCTAATCGTAGGTTGCTGATTTGAACTAAACTACTCAAATCTTTATAGTAATAAATAATATTTTTACAATAACATCCAAGGTAATGTATTGAAAACACATGGTTAATGTCTTATTAACTTGCATCAATCCTTACTATTATAAATAACTAGTTTAGTGTACGTGCTTTGCGCGTGTACCTATATGTTTAACGTTAACCAATTGAGTGATCCTTAAAATAATTAAGTTTTAATATATAGCTATGCTAGTCTCTCATTTTTTTCATTTTTCAATTATTATATATTCGTTTGAGATCAAATAGCGCAAACTGGTCCACAATGAGCCAATCACATACTTCTTATCATTATGCCAACGCCAATTCATGTTTCTTAGACAAAATCCGTCGTCGATAATAATAATAATATTATTAAAAATAATGATAATAATAATAATAATAATAATCTATATTAATATTAAATATGACCAAAAAGAAATATTTCTAATGTTCTTTTAGTTTTTTGGATTAAAAATATGTTTAAAAAAAATAGAATTAGAGCTTATTAAGGACTCTCTATTCACAACTATCTATAGTCCTATTCCCTCCTTCAATTAATTAAATTTCCCATCTAAATCTTCTTTTTTTTTCCCCATCTAAATCTCTTGTTTCCTCTCCAATTTATTTATTTAGCTTCTTCCTTCCCCACCTTCACTTCCTTTGCCTCTTCCTATATCAATTTCACAACATACTTATTAATTAACCAACTTTAATGCAACATTGCAACCCCATCTTTCCCCTCTATAGTTTTCCTCATAATTATCATTAAGAACCACGTGAGTTGCTTGAACTATCATTAATAGATTAAATTAATTCGATAAAAAATATATCTTAAAATATTAATTAAAATTCATATAATTTGACTCTCAAAAAAATAAATTATAATAAGTATTTTGAAAGGAAGAGATGAACTATCTTTTGCGGATAGATAATGCTTCGGTTTTTCATCTAAACAAAATGTTGGAAACTGAAACATACACGCCCTTTCTCTAACTATTGGTTCTCTACAATATATCATTGATCAACATAAATGCAGGGACTTAAAAATCAAACACATGCACTACAAATCATATTTTTCTTTTGCATTGAGTCCTGGACATATGTAATAAGTTTCATTATAAAAAAATTATACGTTTGGGTTGATTTTTATTCATGAAATAGTAAAATATCAAAATTCTAAGCTATAAGATAAATGGTAGGCAACTCGCTAAAGATAAATAATAAAGTTGAAAATAAATAGTATAATAATGGAGAGAAATATTACCTTATGAAAAGCTTGTCGTCCAACAACAAATCTAATTATTTCAAAAACATTACATAACACAAATATAAATACAAAATACAATAAGAAAAGTACCGACAAGAGCCAAACAGTGACGTTCTCTCACCAAGAATCAATCCAAAAATAGCAGTAGCAGCAAAAGAATAATCAATTTCATAAATTTTCAATATAATTTCTAAGAAAAACTAATTCCATAATCTTCAATATAATTTCTTGTTAGAATGGTGGTAGTTGACATAATAATAGCATAAGCACAATTATAAATTAAGCTAATACCTCACTATGTAAAATGACATGAAACATTCATATGAGTCTTGTTAATTCTTACATATTGGTTAATTATTGACTTCAGCATGGTGTATATATATTAAAACAGTGCACCCAAGGGTGTGGCCTAGTGGTTCAATGAAGTTGGGTTGAGCACCATGAGGTCTCAGGTTCAATTCTCAACAGAGACAAACACTAGGTGTTTTCTTCCCATCTGTTCTAGCCTTGGTGGACAGAGTTACCTGGTACATGTTGCTGGTGGGAGGTGGCATGTATCCCGTGGAATTAGTCGAGGTGCGCGCAAGCTGGCCCGGACACCACGGTTATCAAAAAAAAAAAAAATATATATATATTAAAACAGTCCTCTAAATATTTGAAATTCTTACCTATTACAAATAAGTAAAATCTTACCATATATTTAAAGGCCTATTTTACTTACACCAGGAAATTGTTTCTTCTTACCATATATTTAAAGTCCTAATCTAATATATTTTAGGAGCCAATATTATTGAAAAAATTAAACAATAATAAAAATTAAATAATAATTTATTTAAATATATTTATAATAGTGTTACTATATTTTCCTTTTTTTTCGGTTACAATTTTTTTTTTTTAGAAAAAAAAGAAATGAACGTGAGTATATTTAGGAAAAGTTGACACTCCTATTTACTTTTACGAAGGAAGAAATTTTATGCTTCTAAATAAAAATTGAACGTGTTCCTAATATTATTGTTTGTACACCATAATTTTTCAGAAATCATAGTTTGAAGAACTAAGAGTTCAAAGTGTAATAAGATTTTCTATAAAATTAACAGTCTACACGTATTAGGACATTCTAATTAGCAAAAAATTATAAAAGGTAAAATATTAATTGATTTTTAGGTCAACGATCAAAATTTTCCATATATATATTTATTAATAGTCAATATTTAATATTATAATAATTGTAGAAAAAAAGTGAAAAGACAATTTAGTCTATTGCGAAATCTTTTAATGAAGGGCAAAAAGTTCAAATCACTTTTCTAAGGGTCTTCACACTTTTAATATACTAGTGTAGTGTACGTGCATTGCACGTGTGTCTTACATCAATCAATAATAAATACATATAAAAGAATTAAATTATTTAAAAATAGCAAATGACATTGAAACGAATGTTTTATCTATTTAAAATAAAAATTTATAGCAATTAATATTTACTTATTTTTGTTGAGTTTGAAATAGTTGCAAACTATGGAAACAATAAATTGAATGACAAAAAAAAACATACTAAAACATATTATCGATATGGTTTGGTCAATTGACCTACATTATGAAAACTAAAATAAAAAAGCATGAAAACTATTTGAGAGAAAATTTCCCCTAAACAAGACTCTTAAACGACTACATTGTGGGTGCTATTGTATTATGGAATAAGAAGAAGGATCCTCAATTTATAGAGGTACAAAATCTTTCCTCCAAGAAATAATAAACCAAATATGGTAAAGTTTTACATTTTCTTTCAGTAAAAGTAAAAGTAATTATGGTATTACTTTTTATTTTCCTTCCAAGAAAAGTAAAACTTAAATTTGATAAGAAAATCAGGACAAAAATCCTAACAATTTGTAAGATATAAGAGCTTGTAATATTTAATACTTTAAATTTTACAACACGTTTGTTTCTTAAATAATTTCTTATTTGAACTATATTAAAAGTCCTAACATTTAAAACTTTAAAATCAATTATTTTTGTTAACTTATAACAATCCTAATGGTACACACTCATTTTTTACTACCACTAATTATGTTTGTTAATGTCCGTTTGAATCTCATACAACAAATGTAGTTTTATTTGGACTCCAAATTTTGAAGTATTCCCCAACCTACGAAAAGGTTGTTGTATAAACAGTTGCTATATATACATATACGTGTAATCATAGCTGCATTGCTAAGCTTCAACATGCCAGCACAATTAGTTCTCAAAGTATTGATAGGGAGCAATTAGCATCTACACAAAATCTTAAGGTGTTTTTGTTCGTCAATTATAATCCCCGTAAAAATCAATAAAATCATTTTTAATTATGTAAGTTGTGATCTTAAAGGTTATTAACTAAAAAGAAATAAAGGAAAAACAGGAAAAAAGACTAACGGAGAAGTAGAAAGAAGTCACATGGTTTTTGTGTAATATGATCCACATAATGTTAGGACTTTTATGGCATATTTGGCCAAACTTATTTTTTTTCAAAAATGCTTATTTTTTTAAAACGTATTTAATTTTAAAAAGTGAAGTGTTTGGCCAAACTTTTGAGAGAAAATAAGTTCTTAATTGTCGGTAGAGCTATGATCCTTTGTCAAAGTCTTTAAACTTAATAGAACTTAAAACTTATTGATTTAACAAACAATTAAACTGTTGATTTTAATAAGGGTAAACAACATAAATCCCGATAGTTTGGTGTCTAATTACATAAAATCCCGACATTTTGCATATTTACAGAAAATCTCATTTTTGGGGCTATCGAGATACATAATTTGTTCCTGATACATTCTGTTGAGATACATAATCGCCCACACTGTGATCATTCAAAGATACATAGTGTATGGTGTATGTATCTTTTAAACAAAACTCACACTGATATACACAGAAATACATAATTCGTTTCCGATGCATTCCATTGAGATGCATGACTGATAATTGGGATTTTTGTAATTACTTTGTAAGGGTAGAGATTTGTGTAAATATGATAAGTTAAGGTGTATATTTATGCTATTTTTCTTTTTAATTTAATAATTATAATAAGACAATTAGGCTTTTTTTGTATAATTTATCTTTTATCACGTCGGTAGAGTCATGATCCTTAGTCAATATCTCCCCGGGCAAAATTACATTATAATTCAAAACTATAGGAGGTTTTGTTTCCTGTGAAAGTTTCAAATCCACAAGTTCAATTTAATTTTCTTGTTTTAGATGAATCCTCAACCAAGCCACAAGGATTGTTTTGTAAACTGAAATTAAGGGTGACAAAAAAGTTTGAAAATTAAAAAAAAGTGACACAAGTTTTAATTATTGAGTAGAGGTGACAATTTTATCATTAGTTTTAATGATATGCAGTAACTACCGAAGTTGCTGCAGCAACTTGCAACAACTTCCTAATCACTAATTAACAAAAAATTTGACTTGGGTTGGTCAAACTTGTCACTAATTTTAATTTCAACACTTTTTTGTCACCTCCTCCTCAATTTTCTCGAGTAACTTACATGAACATAAATGTTGAGCTAATTCTGTTTTTAAAAAATGATTTTGTTATGGAAAGAGATGTCATGGTGTGATCATGCGTACGTAAGATCTGATTACGCACAAGGGATTACTCATCCCAGATGACACTTTTAATATATTATAGATATAGATATAGATTAATAATATTACTATGTGAAATAAAATACTACACTAAAAACAATAATTATGAAAAAAAAAAGAAAAAGAAAAACCCCACAATAATTTTTATTTATTATGTATATGTATATTGTTATGGTCTCAGATTAAAACTAATTTTATTGAGACGACCTTGCCTTCTACGTGGGTCCGTTTCTGTTACTTGATATTTGTATGTCCATTTTCTAAGCAGGTTTCCGGAGGTGGCTGAGTTGAAAGTTGTATGGTGGCTTGAAATTTGGAGCACAATTAGAGGTGAGATTCTGTCACCCTTGACATCCTACGCAGTTTACTTTGTTTACAAGTTGGAAGATCATTGTTGTGGGCTTAACGTTCGAATCATGGAGGTTTCAGTTAGAATTTCTGGTGTTGAATCCGAAAACATGTATATTGCTTGTTTGCATCCGGATCCTCAAGATCTCGCAGGATATATATACGATTCAGCTTTAGACGAACCACTTCCTAAACTTAGAGATGATGGCTGGTTTGAGTTACAATTGGGTGAGATTTTCACTGAAAATGAAGATGATTGCATAGAGTTGAGAGTGCAGGAAGTGAAGATTGGTCATTATAAACGAGGCCTTATAGTTGAAGGGATTGAGATAAGGCCAAAAATAGCTTAGCCATTTTACATTTCTTCAGTTCAGTTCATGTGGAATGAGGCCATTTTAATATTTGTCTAAACAAGGAAATGAATGTTATTACATAATTTATGAAGATGCAAATATGAGGAATTTTGTTAGCATTTGTATCTCACTTGACAATCTTTTACCAACGATGTTATTGATTTATGTTCTCTTTAGTCGTTTTAATTGCATTATCATTATTCAAATATCATCATTGACAGTTCTTTAATTTTGAAAGTGCAACATATCATGTTGGGTTTCATATTTTTAAGATAAAAATACAGATAAGTTTCTAATTTATAGCAAAAAATAAAAATGTAGAAGAAATATAGGATTAACCAATAATAATAAAATAATGGTGGCTCAAATTTCTTGTATTTCCTAAACCTAAAAGCCAAAAAAAAAAAGTTTACAATCATCTCAATTTTTGTCCCTTTCAATTCCTCTATTCACACTAAGTTACTTATAGCGGTTTAACCAAACTTACTTTACTTTTCTTCAAAAGTACTTATTTTTTCTAAAAAATACTAATTGATGTGTTTGGCCAAGCTTTGGGAGAAAATAAGTGTTTCTGAGAGTAGCTATAACAGTTTTTCAGAAGCTAAAAAAAGTAGTTTCTCACCAAAAACACTTTTTTAAAAAGCACTTTTCAGAAAAATATACTTAAAACACTTTTCAAAGCTTGATCAAACATTAATTGCTGATCAGAGTTTTTTTTTTTTTATAAATTTATTGGCCAAACGTAAACTGTTTCTCACCAAAAGTACTTTTTTAAAAAATACTTCTATAAAAAACACTTTTCAAAATAAGTTGATTTTAGAAGTTTGACCAAACAGACTATTAAATATTACTTATATTTTTATGAGACATGGCCTATTTGCTCTGTGAGGATAGGCTTTCCGATCGCTTGGATATATAATTGTTAGGTTTATACATAAAACAATCTATTGCATTATGCATACCCTTTTTGAATTATGTTCCTTAAAACGAAGGAAATTAGGTGGACTGGTGGTTTTGGGGTCGTTTATTAGCCATTGGTTGAAATGAAATAGGAAAATAGCTACTTTTTAATACAACATCTCAGTTTAATCCCACAAGTGAAGTCTGAAAAGGATAGAATGGACGTAGACATCACCTCTAACTTTACGAGGTAGAGGGGTTGTTTCCGATAGACCATCAGCTTAACTAGTACTGCAAAACAATATATATATATAGGAAATTAGGTGGAATGGTTGTTTTGGGGTCGTTTATTAGCCATTGGTTGAAATGAAATAGGAAAATAGCTACCTTTTAATACAACAACTCAATTTAATCCCACAAGTGGAATCTGAAGAGGATAGAATGAACGTAGACCTCACCTCTAACTTTATAAGGTAGAGGGGTTGTTTCCGATAGACTATCAGCTTAACTAGTACTGCAAAACAATATATATATATATAAAAAAAAAAACTAATCGAAATGAAAAATGCTACACACAGTGCAATAAACGGCACACAAAACACCGGTGAAAGTTGCAATCGAAGCTCAAGCATAGTGCTAATAATACTGAAAATGCAGGAGGTCCAAGAATAACCTCTGAGCTTGTCTCAAAGGGAAGCGAGAAAATGATCAACAATAACCTTTTTGATGAGGAAGAGAAATTTGGATAAAAAATTTCCTAAATCGTGTACCCTCTCCATCACTGTATAGTGCATTAAACGGCACACAAAACACCGGTGGAAGTTGCAATCGAAGCTCAAGCATAATGCTGAATAACCTCCGAGCCTGTCTCAAAGGGAGTTGGACATAAATTTTCCTGAATCGTGTACTCTCTCCATCATTGTATAGCGATGTTTGGAAGATGAAACTCTGGGTTAATACAAATCAAAATTCGAGCTGCGCCCTTACCTAATGTATCAAATTATCTACATCATCTTGCCAAAGGAAAAAGTGAATAATTGGACAGAGTATAGCAATTGGAATTAACTAAGGTTTGCCTCTGCATCTTTTGAGACTCCTAAATTTGCTACTATTTCTTTGGCAAACAAAAGCCCATACATTGGCATGCTAAGTGAGAGAATTCAACCCTTGTTCTAGCTTAACATGAGAAAATATCAACAAGCAAATTTGGAGTGCGTTCCATCATTATTACATACAGAATATATACATTACAGAGTCTCAACTCCAACTGACGAACCCGGGTTGGCTGGGTCAATTCTATCCATGTTATCCTGCACGGTGAAGCGATTGAAACCATTAATCAAACTGCACTTGATGGTTATAATTCTGGACCGTACTTTCTCTTATATTGATGAGAATCAAAAGTTCCTGTACGTAGTCCAAAACATCCATTCTTACGCTATCTGCAGCGCATAATTTTCATAGGTAAGGCAATCCAACTTAACCACCTTACTTACACCTAGCTCCGCCCTGGATCTATGTGCTTAGAGTTGGTAGTCATAGATTGACTACTCATAGATTGACTACTTCTGGAAAGAAGTCCAATCTGCTAAAGACATTAATGAAAATCAATAGTACATTTTTACCATCATCTATAATCTAAAAGCTAGAGGGATATTTCTTACTTCATGCAGATGGGATTTACATTATGATTCACCAGGCAACTCAAGAAACGTAAAGTAGACGGCAAATTAGCAAGCGGTGCAGATTAGCCCAAAGAAAGTCGATCTTGAAAATAGCAAGTTAACAAGCATCATACACAACACGGACGGACTAAAAGCAAGATTATTAAACCATATTCTGTCAAGGACGAGCTCGATGAGCGATGAGGAGCAACAGGGTCAGCATAACATTATTTATCTACAGGGCTTGAAAGCAGGAGTTGCAGATAAGCCACTTCAGCTCTTATGACCCTCCCCTTCGGCCTTCTGCTAAAGATAAGAAATGACAGTGAGAAGAAAGTATGCATAACGTTATTATTGAATTATCTCGAGTTCTCAAATGAAGATCAAGTTGACGCACGTGTATGTGTTCGCGTATTTTTTATCAACACATTTTTTGGTAAAATAAAAGTAGTTCAGAGAATCAGAGTATGGTCATCGAGCCAAAGAATCAAATCCAGTTGCTCTGCTTTAAAGAGCAATACAGATTTTTACATAAAAAAAGTTTCAAAGTACTGAACAGGGAAGAACTAACACAAAAGATGGATCTAGAAACTGATAACTAATATGTCGCGACGAATTTTTAATTCATTAAATATGATCCCAACCACCCACCTTCTCTGACTAATGAATATTAAAAATCCAACATGTTGAAGATGAACCTCAGAATCATACATCTCCCGTTTACACCATTTGCCAAGAAGTAAAGGAGGACTGTGCAAATATCATCCAATCTTTTATACAGCAGGGACTTTTTGGTGCACCAAAACCTAAGAGTAAAAGACTATTCCTCAAATGTACAAAATCATTTTCTAGACCCCTTAAAAGCTCTCCTATTTCTTTCTTTCCGTAAGTACCACAAGTTGGCTTCAGAATCACACAAACACTTCTCTAGATATCATTTTCCCCAACCAATATCGAATGATTTCTATTTTGCATGTTATGACAAAAAGTATCATTACATAGTAAGACACTAATTCTACTATTGCCAAACCATGAAATACCATATGCCTTGGATCACTACTCCTTTTTGTTTCAATTATAAGTTGAGAACATAATGCATAGTTAGAGTTGGGAACATATCCATCAGTAGTGAACTAGTAAAATGAGAAAGAACATAACTCATCTCTACTGCGTACACCTAATTCAACCGTTCACTGATGAAGTAAAAATATGAGAAAAACGAGTTCGACCAAAAATGCCCCATTTTCGGAATCACAAGCAACAGAATTGGTGTATCTTTTTTAAAAAACTTCAAATAGACATAACCAACACGCATGAAATTGTCAATGAAGGCATTGAACCACATGCATCCTAATGGATTAATTGCAATGGAAAGTCAACTCACTTGGCCTTCCCAAATGGTTTAAGCAAATCTTTCTAGCAACACACATTCACAAGTTGGTATTTCAATTTTGAAAAAAGAACCCAAATGTCCTTCCTTAGTCAATCTATTCACTTATCTTGCTCAATGTGATCCTATCTTACATACCATGTATTAATAACGTTAGCACCATTTTTTATTAGACTAACAAACCATAATACGTCGGCTCATATAACAATCATTAAGCAAAAAGATTACTATTTAGAGCGCGCACACAAAAAAAACATCATAAAGATGTTTAGAACCCTGGTCTAGAGTTATTTTTCAAACAATGCTACTAAAATTCAAACAAAAACAAAGTGGCAGACCAAACAGACCAAACGACCCCTTATTTCGTAAGAATTAACTCTCCTAAGTGGTGTGGTCAAATGACGTGGTAGGAGAACCATGAAGTCACATGTTCAAATGCAAGTGGACATTAAAACAATTAGGTGATACTTCCCACCTGTCTAATCTTTGATGGACAAAGTTACTATGTAACTCCATTGCTGGTGGGAGATAATAGGTATCCCATTGAATTAGTCGAGGTGATACCTTGAATTAGTCAAGGTGTGCGCAAGCTAGTCTGGACACCGCAGTTATCAAAAAAATAAACACTCTTGCCAAGTGATTTTCAAAAGCTTCCAATATGGTTAAAAAGCTCCCAGTAGCAGCTTAAGCTTATGCAATTTCAACAAATTTCCACTGCATTAACACTACACAATCCTAGTACCATCTATTTAATTTAATTCTACATTACAAGCAGGATCAACTTGATTCCATTTTCGGTTAGTCATGATAGAATGCAAATTAAAAAAATTCTTAAGATTTAGAAAGATTCTCACCAAAGAAAGATGGCAAAAAGCTCTTTTCTTCAAACCATTATATAAGATAAAGCCAATGTTAAAAAGGGCAATTTTTTTAAAACAATACCGTACCTTGTCAGCTTTCTCTCTTTCAGCTCTCTCCTTTTCAGCTTTCAGTCTCGCCTTCTCCATCCTCTCCCTTTCCATTTTCTTTTCACCAAAAAGAGAACAACTAAATAAATAAGGGCATAATACACAAACAAATACTAACTCTGAGGAGTCGTTTGGTACACGGGATAAGGTGGGGATATACCAGGATTAAGTTAGATATTAAATTTATACCATGTTTGATTGACGGTATAAGCTTATCCCAGGATTAATTTATATCATCAACAAAACATGGTATAAATCTAATTCAAACATAGTCTTGGGGTATCCCACCTTATCCCCATCCAACACGTGATTATATTATCCCACCAACCATGCGCTATAAACTAATCCAGAACAATCTCAGGATAATTTAGTCCGCGTACCAAACGATTCTTGAGAGTGCACATCTAGATACCTCAACTTGATCTTAATTGACAACTAAACATTCCAACTGATTTATATGTGACACATAAATATTGAAAGTAATAAGATAAAATCATTTTGTTTTGGACATCTAATATTGACTTGACACATAGATTTTATATTGACAACTAAACATTCCAACTGGTATTCACTATATCTCATGGAAACCTAATACTGATGTGACACATAAATATTGAAAGTAACAAGATAAATCATTCTGTTTGTGTACATCTAATGATGCCATAATGTGACACATAAATTTTAGACTTGTCTAGACGATCATTTTGTAAGTTGAAATGCACAATCGACACCATGAATACAAGGTTGATGTGTCTAGATGATGATACTAAAAACTGTTTGGAATTTTTACTTGTCAGTCGAGGTCAAATTTGAAGTTTATTTAATATCTTAACCCAAACAACAACGTATCCAGTATATTCCCACAAAGTGAGGTCGGGGAGGTAAGTGTATGCCGTCTATACCACTACGAGGTGAGGTAAAGAGCCAAAACAGTCTATAAAAAGGCATAGTACGGGAACAGATAGGTATTAACGCAACAACAAAAAATAACAGAAACAACACTAGCAAAAAGTAATACTACAATCTGTTAGGATTTGTCCTAAATTTCCTAGTTTACTTGAATTTTATAATAATTGTGTTTTACTTTAAAAGGGTATTCTTTGTGAAACAGGTTTCCTTGTAAGAAAAGATCTTTTTCATAATTAATTAACCTCTTTCTTGGACAAAAGATTTTGAACCTCTATAAACAGAAGACTCTCTTCTCATACCATAACACACAAGCATCCACAATGTAAATCGTTTAAAAGAGTCTTGTTTAGAGGAAAAAATTTTCCCAATAGATTTTAAGCTTTTTGATATTAGTTTTTACTATGTAGGTCAATTGGCCAAATCATATTCAATAATATGTTTTTAGTATATTTTTGTGTCATCTGATTTATCGCTGTCATGAGTTGCAACTATTAGCTTCCTCATGACGCCTAACGATTTCGAATCCAACAAGTAACATCAGAGCTTATGATTCAATAATCCGATGGTCCAATTGTTAAACAAAGTTGCAACAAATTTGATGATAATGAAGATATATATTCAAAAAACTACATGTGGAGATAATTGTCAATCATATTTTCAACAATCCTGTTGTTACATCTTTGAAAATAAAAATTCACTTTTAATCCTATAAAGTACTCCAATATTTTTGACCCAAAAAGGCTCATATATTTTTAACCCAAAAAGGCTCCATTTTTAAGCATGTCAAGCAACAGTGATATAAGAAGATTATGTGAAGAAAAAGATGAAGATCAATTTTTTTCAAAAAATTCAAGCCAAGGAGAGATTTGTTAGGAGTTGCCCTGAATACTTTAAAAGGGTTTTCTTTGTGGAACAGGTTTTCTTATAGGAAAAAATCTCTTCCATAATTAATTAACCTTTTTCTTGGACAAAAGATATTAAACCTCTATAATCAGAAGACTCTCTTCACATACCATAACACAAAAATATCCACAATGTAAATCATTTAAAAGAGTCTTGTGTTAGAGAGAAATTTTCTTCCAAAAAATTTTAAGCTTTTTGATATTAATTTTTAATATGTAGGCCAATTGGCTAAATCATATTCAATAATATGTTTTTAGTATATTTTTGTGTATCTGATTTATCGCTGTCATGAGTTGCAACTATTAGCTTCCCCATAACGCCCTATCGATTTCGAACCCAACACAATCGTCCTATCCGAAACAACAAACATTACAAAAAGTGTACAAACAAGACACTACTACGTCTATGGGATGAGAAATAGAGTACCTGAATGTAAACGGCCTCTTTGGCACGTTCTTCTTCACTGAGGATTCTACCTGTGCTGTCACTCAAGTATCGAAGGCCCGAAGCCGATGATCGTCCCCCAACACCTTCCATTAAACGACGGACTCCACTGCTTGAAACGACAGATTTCATTCCCAATTTTTGATTTTTATTTATTATTATTATTATATTATTAACAGAGAGAGATCCCCAATTGATTTAAAAGCACGAGTGAGGGTTCGGACAATTATAGCAAGGCAGGTGAAGGTTCCAGATTCTGCGCTATCTTAGGGTTTTGTTGCCACGTACTGAGTCCAGAAGCTCACGTGGAATGAATTTTCTGGATAAATTGAGAAAATTGGCGTTTTGTCGAGGAAACAAATTATTTTAGGATTAATTATTTTCATATTAGTTATTTTGAGATTAGTTATCCCACACATTCAAGGTAGGATAAAAACAACATTGAAAATAAGCTTATCTTAGAACTAATTTCGGAATTCGTTATCTCTTGTATCAAACGAGTCCACACAATTGAACTTTTGACACTCACTCAAATTTTTTTATATATCATATTTAATATATTTAGTTATAAATTAGTATATTTTATAATATTTTTTACATAAATTTTAATATATAATATTATTTTTACAAATTTAGATATAAAATTTTTAATTATGTTATATAAATTGAGACGAAAAAAATAACATATTACTCCATCCGTCTCATTTTAATCAGACATATTTTATTTTACACGATGATTAAGAAATCATAAATGAAATGATGAATTTTACTATTCTATCATTTATTCATATTAATGATATTCATTGGGCATAGAAATGAACATTGGAATTGTAATTAATTGTAAGAGTAAAATAGGAAAAAACTAATTAATTCTATCTTGATTTAGTAAGTGATCAATTAATATGAGATATTATTTTTAGTAAGATGATCAACTAAAATAGGATGGAGGGAGTACAAATAGAGGAAACACATAGTTCTAGATTTGACACAACTATAAAAGAAAAGATTTAGCAAAATCTTATATTTGGAAGTATAATTTTTACGATTTTATTATTGTAATTTCTTTTTAGAGTTTGAAATAGTTATCAAATTGAATTTTTATTGTTTCTACTTATTTGTTTGGTATTCAAAATAGATTTTGGGGTGTCGTGTTTAGAATTTTGTGAATTTTTTATGGTATTTTTGATCAATTCTTTTTCCATAATTTTCGTTAAATATGATGCGTACAATAGTCAAAAGCTGACACTTCTGATAAATTTAGGAGTTGTTTGGTTGTGAAATAAACTATCCCAAGAATAATAATGATAGGATTGTAATATCAAATGAAGAGACTATTTATTGAATATATTTTATTGATAAATGCTTGATTATTAAACTAATAAAAAAATGAAATATACAAATTATAATATAATATATGTGTTTTTTAATTTTTGAAATAGATAAACTGAGTTAAATTTTATTTTCAAATTTAACCTTCTCTTAAAAATTTAGATGAAAAACTTTAGAAAAGAACAAATATGTCGTTCTGTTTATTTATTTTGAAATTAAAAATTTTAATATTGTTATTCTACTTCAATATGGAATAAAAATAATACACAATTATAACATAACTAATTCAAAAATTATAAATCTTTAAATAAAAAATTATTAATAAACTAATCTCAAATTTAATTTCAAAATCGTAACCCTAACCTTGAACCACAACCAAAATGATTCCTTAAAAGAACAAAATTGCTCAAAGAGTACTTTAGGAATAATTTGAACTACAGTTAGGGGTCGTTTGCATACCAAATGAGATAAGTAGGAATATTTCTCAAGTTGGTATACCTCGTGAGAATATTTTATACCACCTCATATATCAAATATGAAATAAATAAATCCAAACTTTATCCTCCTATTATTTTTCTTATTCTGTGTACCAAGCGAACCCTTAAACTGAAGCACCATATTTGTCATTTTCTCGGTACTTTTCTTCGAAGACAACCAAAATCCACATCTCTTCTCCGTTTTCAGTAGCTCGGTTCTTCAATTTGTTGGTGCAATTGAAATCTAGGGTTACAGTCAAAAAAATGTATCATCCAACTAGAGGTGGCGTTCGTGGTGGTCGAGATCGTAAGATCCCCATCTCTCCTTAATCTAGGGTTTCTTTTTTTCTTCTTAAAATTCTGTATTTAAAGTATTTATGTTTCCTTTAATTTCTCAATAATTCAACTTATAGTATAATTCAACTTATAGTTATTATCTCAGAAACACACTTTCTTTGTTGCAAGCAGAAAAGTGACTTTCTGTGTGATAATAACTATTAGTTGACTGAGCATCTGAGAAATCAACTATCAACCTCCAAAGTGCTAGCTCGAGTGATTACATACATACAAAGCCTTCTGTAGATGGCATAGGAGGTTCCTCCACAAAATTGTTCTCGTGTTTGGAGAATCAAGCTGTTATATTTTGTGTCCTATTATGTAGTGTTCCTAATGTATAATTTCTTTGCTGCAACAGAATTTAGCTGGGATGATGTGAAGGCCGATAAACATCGAGAAAATTATATAGGTCATAGTATCAAAGCACCAGTTGGCAGATGGCAGAAAGGTATACATTCTTGTTTTTGCATTATGTATGGCAATTGGAAATTAGTCTATAGAGACATATTGCTTCTGTTATTTTCCCCAAGATACACGCTAATTGCATTAGTAGTTTGTAGCGTTGTGTCCATTGCAAATAAAAGAATGGTACATATGTTGATCCATATGCATACGAGCTTCTCTTTCTTTTTTCAATGAAGAATTTTCTTCTCCTACTAGTTATCAAAAAGGCTAAAAAGTTCTTATTCTTCTGAAAATTAACTGAAATGTGAACTTCTTCATGATATTATTTTATTTGCTGCCCCAAATTTAGAGAAGAAATAATTCTATTATCTATTAACATACAATGCGCCTTAAGCGATAGATTTTAATGGAAGTTCTGATAGTATGTTGTATTGAGTTTTTCATCAAGTAGTCTGTAGTCTAGTTTTTAGTCAAGCATGTGATGGAATGCTAAGGGAAGTATACTTTAAAATAATGAATTCATACCAAATATGTTGATGTCATAAAAAACATGTACAAAAGGAGCTATTAAAAGTGAGAGAACAGTAGGAGGAGATATGAAGGACTTTGCTATTTTCTTTTGAACAGGTGAGGAAGGAGTTTAGTATAATCGTGGGTTTTAACCAAGGGTCTTTTGTGAGCTTGAATTTAATTACGCTGATGTCGGATGAGATCAGCACTAGTTTATAGGATGATGTTAGATGATGATGTACCTGCTGATGATATTGTGTCAATTGATGGAGTCCAGTACCTAAATGACGTGTTAAAAGACAAAAGTGATCAAAATAACGTGTAAAAAACTTCATATTCCGCACTAAATTAGTGCAATATATAAGATCCTTTAAGGAACCAAGCCTTAAAGGCCGTTAAAGTCAATGGACTTATATATCTCACTAATTTAGCCTAAGTTGGGAGTACTCTTCACTTTGGATGCCACACTCGTGTCAAATTCTCCAAAAAAATACACTAGTTTTGGCGAATCCAACACGCACCGGTTGACATTTTTGAAGAGTCTGGGCAACATAGAATTTTGCACACTAACTTAGTGTGCTATATGAGGAAAATAAAAAGGCCCGTCGTCTTAGTCCTTCGAGTCCAGAACCTAAATGACGTGTGAGAAGACAAAAGTGACCAAAACAACGTGCACAAAAGAAACTTTACAAAAACTACATATAGCGCACTAAATTAGTACGCTATATAAGATCCTTTAACGCACAAGGCCTTAATGGCCGTTATGGTCAATAGACTTATATAGCGCGCTAATTTAGTGTGCTATATGAGGAAAATAAAGGGTCCTTCAACGCTTAAGTTTTTTTTTTTTTGGTAGTTTAGGTTTATAAACCTTGGTTTTTTTGGAGTTTAGGTTTATGAACCTTAGGTCTTTGGTAGTTTATTTAGGTTTATAAACCTATGTTATTGTAGTGTGTGGTTATAAAGCTAAACTACAAAAAAAGAACCTAAATTTATAAACCTAAACTATTAAAAAAAGGCCTAAGTATTGAAGGACCCTTTACTTTCCTCATATAGTGCATTAAATTAGTGCGCTATATAAGTCCATTGACCATAACGGCCGTTAAGGCTTGGTCCAATAAAGGATCAAATAGAGTGCACTAATTATTTAGTGCGCTATATGCAATTTTTGTAAATGTTTATAAACCTTAGGTCTTTGGCAGTTTAGGTTTATAAACCTATGTTATTGTAGTGTTTAGTTATAAACCTAAACTACAAAAAAAGAACCTAAATTTATAAACCTAAACTATTAAAAAAAAAAACCTAAGTATTGAAGGACCCTTTATTTTCCTCATATAGTGCATTAAATTAGTGCGCTATATAAGTCCATTGACCATAACGGTCGTTAAGGCTTGGTCCAATAAAGGATCAAATATAGTGCACTAATTATTTAGTGCGTTATATGCAGTTTTTGTAAATGTTTTTTTTGCACGTTATTTTGGTCACTTTTGTCTTTTCGCACGTTATTTAGGTTATGGAGTCTGGTGAGGGTAGAGTGTATACAGACCTTGCCCCTACCTTAGGGAGGTAGCGAGGCTGTTTCGATTGATGAGACTAACTAGACGAAAAATATTGAAGCTGTGAAGAAGCACTCTAGTGATTGAGGATTTCTGGACATGTAGAAATTATATAGAGCATATGCATAGGAAGTGTAGCTCCCATAAGAATGAAGTTAAAGTAATATTAGGTCGAGATTATGGTACCTAAATGCAAACAATTCAAAGTTCTAGGTCAGTGTTGTGAAAAGTGGATGCATAAAGTGACGAAGCGAAATGAAGCTCGGGTATAGCTTCTTTAGTGTGAGGTGAGGCCAGGTGAGGTTGTCGAAGCGCAAAGTGGCCAAGCCCTTGAGGTAATTACTTATTATTTTTTTTATATTATAGAAAACGTATTGAAAGTAGTAAAAAAAAAAAGGATGGACATTTTAAGAGAAAATGGACATTTTTAGAGAAAAAAGGTCTCGATGTTGTTCGCTTTCTATTGTCTATGGTTGTTGCTGTTGCGTCTTCTTCTGCTAAGGTTTTATTGTTCGCTGCCTCCTTTTTGTTTTTTCTTCTTGGTTTTTTGCATTTTCTTCAGTGCCAATTGCCGCAATTTCTGGGTCTTCTAAGAGCGTTTCAGTTTGTTTAAGAGTAAAAACAATTAGTCTAAGTTTTTTAATTGTATTCTCACATAAATACTTTTTCAGTTTGTTTAAGAGTTGACAATCAATCTATTTAGTACTTCTTATTAGTGTTTAAACAATTAATGTTTTCAATTGGTTTAATTGTAAAAAATCAGTTTATTTAAATAACGTTTTTAATAGTATTTAAATAACTATATTTTCAGTTTTTTGATAATACAAAAATCAGTTGATTTAATACTCCTGCTGACCCAATTTCTATGACATTTTTCCCTTTTAGTTAGTCCCAAAAAGAATGACACCTTTCTACATTTAGTAACAATTTAGCTTAAAACTTTTCATTTTACACTTAATCAGATGATTTATTTGTCAAACAAATATCTATGGCTTGTTTTGGATCACAAGTTTCAAAAGTCTTCCCTTCATGCTTAAACTATGTGCTCAGTCAAACAACATCACATAACTTGGGACTCAGGGAGTAGTATTTTATTTCGTTTATTGTTGGTATTTGTTTCGGTGTCAGATTGAGGCGCCAAACAATTTGATTTTGATTTTGCTTCTCTTATGGAGGACTATTAGCTACATGTTAAATTGGAAGATTTGCTCTTAAGTCTTATTTTTGTTTCTTAGTTATTTGTGTAATGTTCATTTTGATATTCTTTTGGAATTGCGCTTTCCCTTCAATGAAAGATATGCTTTGCTTCTCGCTTAAAGACCTAGGACCCTTGTCGATTTTTTGCGTTTCATGCTTCTCAAAACAAACACCGATGTAGGCTATCTTTTAGGAGGATGACATGATAGATAAAGCTGTAAAATTGAACTAAAGTAGGATGATTAAAATGGAGGAATGCTACTTAAGTGATATTGGAGTCCTACGTGATAGGTAAATAAAGTTAAAGGAAGTCTTATAAACAGTTTCTGGACTAGCAATATCATATATGAGTGAATGTTGGCTACAGCTATAAGGCCTCTCAACAGCTTGAACCGATTTTAAAAAAATAGGCCTATCAACTGCTTGAATGATTTCGAAATTGCAATTGTTTTGATGAGTGTACGACTAAACAAAATTTTAAAACATTAGAGATGAACACATCAACAGGGGGTGCAAGTAGCCTGTGATGGTTTGGTCATGACTCCTGTGGACCATCACATATTAATTTGTAGGGATTACACAGATGATGATTAAAGGTGATATATATATGGGCAAGATAGGCCTACAATTACATTGAGGAAATTTTATCAGAAGACCTAATCCCTTGGAATCTAAGAAGAAGCACATAATGGAAGCAATAGATTGTCATATAGGCAATACAAACTAGCTGAAATTAAGAATTGGTTGTTGTTGTACGAACTAACTGCATACACATCACCCTTCCTAGACCCCACTTGTGGAATTACACAGGATATGTTGTTGTTGCATACATTAGGCAGTGTCTTTTTTAGTTTTATTCTGGTTACTGCCTTGTATGTACATTAAGGTAAGTGTTAAAAATTAGAGAATCTCTAGCTTTAGGAAACTCCGAAGTTGTCTTAGAAGACAATTATTTACTGAGAAATGAAACAAATCTAAATGGAGTTCAATGGATACAAAGAATTCTTATGGAGAACGACAACTAGTTTATGATTGAGACATAGTTGATTGATTTTCCATGTTTGGTTTTTTGGAGCGGTGAAATACAGATGTCTAAGCCCGAATAGTCGACTATATGAATTATCATGGATCATGTTTCTCCATTTAAACTATATAAATTCTCTATGACAAACCCCCTTTCTAGTTAATTATGCTAAATTAGTTTTTTATGTATATATAATAATAAATAGCTGATTCCCCTTGGCTTATTGTTGCATTTACCTTTTTATATTTTGAATCCCCTTAGTGAAATCATGGCTCTACTACTGTCATTAGCCTTTTGTTTTCATGCCAATATTATGTAAAATTCAAATAATAACAAAAACATATTAGAAGTTTTTTATATTTTCTATTGACATGTAAATTTCTGTTGAAACAAAAGACTCTTCGAAAGTATAGAATCTAAAATGACGCACTAATATGACTAAAATCCCAACTAATTGGTATCGGCTATATAGATTAATTTCTTCTATTTGCCCTATCTTTTGCTATTATCCATTGATTCAAAGAGATTGTAGGTCTTTCAAAACAACCTAAAGTGATTTGAGTTCTACCCCGTCCCCTTTTAACATTTTCATTCACCGTAACTTTCATGCTTGAGAACTGGTGCATCCGCAGGTCGATGCAAAACATAAAAAGCAATCTCAAGTACTTCCTCTGATCCTTGATGTGTGCTACTTGCACCTTCCGGTGATTGCAGTCATTTTTATCTTGGCTAATCTTGTACTCCCAGAGTAGATTTTGCTGCCCTGCTTTGTAGAACGTAATTATATTGCTGTGTGTGAGGAGATGCATATTTGGACAAAGCTAGCCGATATAGGTTTGAGGTTATAAATAACATGTTGGGGAATCCTGAGATGCTAAATCCATATTTTATCTGGAACACAATTGCTTTTTTACTGGGGAAAGACGGGAATATGTTGTGCTGGACATTTTATTTCTTCATTACATAGTCTTACCTAGTGGCATATTTTACATTTTGTTGTGGTATTTTCTCCCTCTGTGCAGGGAAAGATCTTCATTGGTACACCCGTGATAAGAAATCCCAGGAAAAGGATATGGAGGCAGCAAAAGAAGAAATACGTAGGATTAAAGAAGAGGAGGAGCAGGCAATGAGGGAAGCTCTGGGCTTAGCTCCCAAGCGTGCCACACGTTCTCAAGGTACTCGACTAGACAAGCATGAGTTCTCTGAACTTGTGAAGAGAGGTTCAACTGCAGAAGACTTGGGAGCAGGGCATTCTGAAGCTGCTCGGGTAGATGGTCTTGGTTTCTCAAAGTAAGTATTGGTTTCACTAGCATTGGGAGTTCTCTTTAGATTTTTGTAGTTCTTACGCACTATTTATCCTTGCCCTTTAGCTTTTCTCTTACGGATAAATCATCTCCAAGGTTCATCTCTAGTTAAGGAACAAGGGCTCGACTTTGAAGATGAAAGGTTCTAGAGTAACTAAACTATGATTCAAAGAAAATAACAAAGGATAGAACGATATGGATTTTGTTTCTTCTTATTCTGTGCGGGTGCCTAATCATGTTTGTTAACGTATTCTGCAGATTGCCCAAACCTTGGGAAGAACCAAGTTCACCATCGACTTTTCCATCTAACCCGATTGATGAGCCTGTAGAAAAGATTAATGCAAGTGTCACTGTTGCTCCACCCATACAGAATGAAGAAGAGTCAGAGGATGAAAGGAGCCAAAAGAAGAGGAGGCGAGAAGAGAAGAGACGGGAAAAGGATGAGAGAAGAGAGAAACGACATTTGCAGGACACATATGATAGGAGGAAACAGCCCCACGATTCAGATGACAGGAGGAAACATTCCCGTGATTCAGACGATAAGAGGAAGCATACTCGCGATTCAGATGACAAGAGGAAACATAAGAAAGACAAGGAGAAGAGAAGACGACATGATTCTGATTCAGATTAAACTTGAATAATCCTTGTAGTTATTGTGTGCTTGCTATCATTTACCTTAACAAGTGCATTCTGAATATTTCTGTTGGATACAATTAAATACCTTTTGTTTCCTGCATACACATCTGAGAAAGAAGAATGAAGCTTGTCTAGCTTTTAATGGTGACTACCATGGAACTTTTTCCTGCTTTATTCTACAAACGGTAGATTTCATTATACGATTGAGTGCTTGTATGGTAGGTTACTACTCGTAACCAATTTCTTGCTCACAATGGGTTGTATTCACTTAAGAGGCTCCTTATGTTGCATTACACTCTCTCTATTATTTTTGCTGATTGTTAAAAAGTGTCAAAATGACATAGCCGGCCTCTACTTAAGGTATTTAATATGAACAAGGTCTTCTTGAGGTATCTAAGTGAAAGTTGGTGCCAGCATAAGGGGTGGTCTGATGGGTTCCGCCTTTTTTATTTGGTGTGGTATAGGCCCAAAGTCATCTCTAATTTGATATTTGGTAAAGGATCACTACTATGTTTTAGACAACTTACTTTTACTCTCTTCTTGAACAACTAATATCCTCCATACTTAATTCCAAGCGATGTTAGTTATCAGTGGGTGTTAGTTTGTTAGCTAGTTTTTATTTAGTCGTTCAGTCAGTGATATGTTTTTTCAGTTTGTGTCACAAACGTCATGTGAGTCTAACTTTCACCTTTCTCAATTGTCAAAGTACATGTCTCACCTCTTTTAAGGGAGGCACCATAACGACACCTCTTATGAAATACTTATAGTTAATTTATTTTAAACAAAATATCCAACACACCTACCAGAGGTCAAATAGTTCCAGAAGAAATGAAGGGAGCTCCTACCACGGATCAAACAGTTCGCGGAGAAATGAAGGGAGCTCCTGCCACAGGTCCGCTCTTCAACAGGAGAACAGGTCAAACAGTTCCAGAAGAGATGAAGGGAGCTCCCAACACAGGTCTGCTCTTCAACAGTTGAGTGGATCAAACAGTTCCATAAGAAATGAAGGGAGCTCCTACCACAGGTCAAACAGTTCGTGAAGAAATGACGGGAGCTCCCATCTTAGGTCCGCTCTTCAACAGGAGAGCGGGTCAAATAGTTCGAAAAGAAAAGAAGGGAGCTCCCACCACAGGTCTGCTCTTCAACAGAAGAGTTCCTCTTACATGAATAAATATGAATGACCATCAATGCTTTCAGGGTAACTGGTATCAGCAAACAAGAACATACCCAGTGCAATCCCACTAGTGGGGTCTAGGGAGGGTAGAATGTACACATGCCTTACGCCCTATCTCGCGGAGGTAGAGTGGCTGCATGAAAGCCTGTAAACATAAAGAAAACAATAGCACCACAAGAGGTTTCCAAGCCAATGAAATCTCTGATGTAAAATTTTGGATAACCTTTGCTGGCAATGCGTGATAGGTCCCAATGTATATACTCATAGATGATTAGTGCTGGATTAGTCCAGCTCAGAAATCTGGATACAGAGCATCAATTCTCTCTTCCATTTTTTTCACTAGAATTAGGTTCCCAAATTTACTTTGTAGTTACAGTTTATCTCAAAATTATACCATAAATTTTTGCAGTGTGAACAGTAGAAAGCTGCCTGTGCTTCAGCAAAAAGACTTGCTTGTAGATTTGTTTTACCTATACTCAAGTTTTTACCCTGCATATATGCTTATATCGCATGCCAAGACACATAAATAATGCTGGATATGTTGTGATTCTGGTGCCTCGTTGGAATTACCACGTCGCGTTTAAAATCAAGATATTCTAGATGGGTAAGAAAGAACAAAGTTGTGCTCATATCGTTCGAGCTAAACTTTCATAGAACTAGCTTATTCTCAGGGTTTTTTCTTCGTGGCGGCAAATTCTAACAAAATAAAGCAGCTGGAAAAAGATGGAACTTCATGATGACGAAAAAAAGCTATCATAAGTTATACAATGACACCATTTTGTTTGACGAACTAAGAAGTTGATCAGGTAGATAGGCATAAAAATAAACAGCAGCCATCCCCACATTCTTGTCACCAAGTTGCAATCTATGTACTAGTTATTTTATCCATATAGATTTCAAGAAAGCTTGCGTCTCCAACTGTTTCTTTTTTTTTATGGAAAAGATGCTGCATCAGTTTGCAACAATTCAGCATTACAGCAAAGAGAATTGTTCAGTGACTGATATCACTCTGATATTATTGCAAATCTTTGAATAGTACAGATCCTTTCCATACTTTCACCATTCTGGACTGATGCCATGTCAGTGTTGGTGGACTTCATTGTTGAAAATTGCATATAATTGCTTATAGCTTCGATTACCGAGCTCCGAGTTTGATGCCATAGGGAGAAAGCTTCCTGATTTTTCTACCTATACTGAATACATCCTATTGTAGTTCTCAGTGACAGGCTCAGTATCTGATGCCACAGACAATGGCAGAGAACGTGAACGAGTCTCAGTTCCTATGTTGAACAACACAATAGAAGATGGAGCCAATCGTAGTGAGCATTATTATGCAACCAACCACAGTTGCATAGACAGCAAGCCATCTTTTCTTTGATCCAACCACTACATAACTAAGAGAGATAAAGGCGATTCAGATGAAGTGGCAATCTGCCCACATGAGCTTGTTTATCCAAAACATTAAGTCGCTTCTTTGCTTTCTGTTCAATCAGTACCACAGACGTCTGGACCACAGCAACAACAACAACGTCTGGACCATACTGTCAAACAAGAAGATTATAAAAGCAGCTTTTCTACCTATGTGTGCTTCACCAAGTGAAAATCCATCTGTTTTATCTTCAACATATTGGCCAGGTACAGCAAAGATGGCAGCAAAAGCAACAGTAGCAATAAGGACAGCAACAACCGTTGCATAGTTGATGGCATTATTAAAACCACTAATGTGGAGCTACTTCACCTTCATTGCAATTTTTCGTACTTTGAAGCCAGTCTGCCGACTCTGTTGGAGCTGGGTCTGCACATCATGTTTTTGTCACTGACAGTTTGCTTGAGTTGCTTTGCAGTTCCAGGGGGCTTCCCATGATCTTTGGAATTGGTAGCTTCGGCTTCTTTCAAGATAGAAACAAGCTCCTAAGTTCCAAACTTTTCTGCAATATCAAGAGCTGTTTCTCCAGACTTATTAATGGTGTTAAGATCAACGCCCTCAATAGATACAAGACATTGTACCATCTGCAATGACACATAGCATAGTTTTAGAAGAATGTTGGTTTTCCTTGATTGAACATGTAAAAAATAACATGGTACAGTCTGCAAGTACACATAGCAGAGTTTCATACAGATGCTAAAAGAAGACAGCTGATGTAGGATCTTGGTTGTCCTAGTTGAGGATGCAATTAAAACCAAAAAGTCTCTCTCAAAGACTTTATGTTACTTATACTGGAAGAATATCAAATGCACAAGTGTTAAGCTAGAGAATGCCCAGTAGTAGCTTCCCATCTTGATTAACCAAATAAACAGTATTCGCTTGATCTACCAGCATTTTTATTCAAGATATAGAATGCATCCCATATTCACCTCTCATAACAAATCTCAAGTTTGTGGAAGTTACTTTACGAGAAAAAATAGGTTAAAAAAACAAACCTGTCCCTTTCTAGTTGCTATATGAAGTGCTGTGTTTCCTTTGTTATCTTCCAATGCCAACACAGCAGGATAAGGGGCAGTTTGGTTTTCTTCATTTGTTCTAAAGCCAATTTCAGGATCCTTGCTAAGAACTGATCCAACTATCTGCAAGTGTCCCATTCTTGCTACTGTATGGAGCACAGTCGTTCCATTGTTAGTGGATCTTGGGGTCAATGTAATTCCTTTGTACCACCAACATTTAGAGTAATATTCGGGTTTGCCAGTTGAAATAGTGACTGAACGGTGTATCTTAAGTACGTTTTAATATAACATGCCTTAGTTGAGTAAATTTGCTTAATTCGAACCCTTTGGACTTCAACGTTTGTCTCCAAACCTCTAGCCTATTGTTAACTTCACCCTGTGTTTCGTCAATTTAAAACTGTCATCCGCAAATGACATACACCATGACACCTCTCCTTGTATATGACGCGTTAGACATCCATCCTCAAGGCAAATAGAAACGGGTTAAGAGTCGATCCTTGGTGCAACCCCATCAAGGCAAATATAAATCACTAAAGGAAACCTATTTTATTGGCAATTATTATAGCTGACTTAAATTGATCATGAATATACCTTAATCCACATAGTTAACACTCTTTTATAGCATCAAAAATACAATTCACAAGAGAAATCAGTTCGAAGGTAGTAACAGAAAAATTACCAAACTCAAACCAATGCCATTCACTTAAAATACTAGAAAAACTATAAAAGAAGGATAGCATTCTATCCTATAAGAGAGGACGAATTCATATTTTTTTTTAAACAGAATTTTCTGCATTTTATTCATCTTCCAGAAAATTACACCATGATCTGATGGAGTATACAAACAGTTTTGAACTTCTCCCTTTTCAGATATGAAGGATAGCACTCTATCCTATAAGAGATTAGGAAAATGCAAAAGCTAAGCTTGGATACTTGGTCATATAAATGAAATCCAAGGTATCCAATTATTACAAAAGATGGCCTATTTCTATTCCTACAAACTGTACACCCGGTCTCATCAAGGTGATTGTTCTAAATGAGGCCATGTTCCATCTATCCAAAGTCATCATCCCTCTAACCTCTGCTGGGAGATCATCAAAACTATCATAGAACTTGTTAGAGGGGGATCTATGACTCAAAGAAGCCAACTTGTCCGCCTCCCTATAGCAATGTTGCAAAATGAAGCCGTTGTTCATCATATGTTCTTTTAGTTCATCCACCTCTTTATGTAACTTCCATGGAGTGATGTTTTGATCATTAACACTGTTGAACCGTATTGAGTTTCACACCAACCCAGGGACCAGGTCCTCAGACAATTATGCAGTGAATAATCAACAAACAAGAACAATCAAGTGCAGAAAGTAAATAACGCAAGATATTTATGTGGAAACCTCCTTGCGCAAGGGAGTAAAACCACGACCTACCTCGTAAGATTTCTCAACCACTTCACTATCTTCAAGCAACGTTGAATAAAGACTCCATAGTTGCAAGAATTAAACTTTTAACCCTTAGACATCTTGCAACAACTCTATTACAAGACTCAACAACAATAACTCTATTTCTACCAAACTAATCAGCTAACTCTAGCCAACCAAGATTCGAGCAATGGCTAAATCTAGCCCTAGAACATTAACTAACTCTAGCTAATATTCTCTGCAAACAGTGAGGGAAAGAAAATGAGAATAAACCTACAACAACTTCAACTAGAAAGAGTAGGCTATCACTTTAAGAACAAGTTACAAAGACTCAATCACAACAATGACTGTGAGCAAGATGGATGACTGGAGCAGGTCCCTGTTGCTGATGAGACTTTGTATACGTGAGAGAGTTGGCTTTTGCAAGGAGAGATCTTCTTTTGTTAGGTGCAAAAACTGAACATTCTTTGTGCCATCCTTAACTTATATATGAGACATGGAAACCTAGAATCATTCTCATCGGTCGAGGTAAAAAGGTTGCAAAGCCTATGCTGCCGTGCCCACCAACTTTCTGCCAAAAGTATACAATACAGTTGTGATGCTGATTAACAGGATGTGCACAACTGATCTTGAACCAGGTCCCTTGTAAGTTTGTAATTATCCTAAAACGATACAACAACACAGGGACCAGGTCCCTGCAATAAGTTGTCCATCATCAAAACTTAGGACCTGACAAACACAATCAACAATCAACCTAGATTCGCTTTCTGCAAGAATATACTCATAACCATTATTTATACACCAATTGACTCCACACAACAGTGCCGTTGCTTCTTCCCAGTAACTAGTCCCAATTCCCAGGTTCAAAGAGTACACAAAAATCAAGTGGCCTTCATAGTCCCTAATCACCCCTCCTACTCCACGATTATCATCCTTACAACTACCATCTGAGTTGATCTTGACAAAACTGATAGATGGCTTGAGCAATCTTACCATATCAAACTTTTTTGTACACATTGTTCCCCTCATCAGTAAACACATGTCTTCCATCGGTAGCGAACTATATAAGCTAGTCTGCCAGAGATAATATTGGTAGTCTTCCTGATATTATGAGTCTCTCTACTAGCCTTCCATAATTCCCAGACAGTCGCAATAGATAAACACTTAATAATAAGACCAAGAATAGGATTCTTTGTTTTCCAAGTACACCAATTCTTAATCAGTCTTCTCAGCGGCATGATACAGTATTGGATACCTATTGGACCACATAACACTTTCCAGATTTATCTAGTGAAGTCCCAGAGCATAGCAAATGATCAATATATTCCTCATGTGGATTCCTGCAGCAGCAACGTAACATCTGGAAGGTACTGCAATGCCCATTTTGGCAAGCCTAGTATCTGTAGGAATTCTGTCTCTCAGAGCTCTCCACAGTACGAAACTCATTTTGAAAGGCACCTTTTTTATCCAGTTCATAGTATCAAGCCAGTTTTTGGGTCTTCTCTGACTCAGCAAGTTCCAAGCTGATGACGCAGTGGAGTTGCCTCTCTGATCAGCTGTCCATATTGGCTTGTCATCTACTCCTGGCTTAAGGATTATCTGCATACCATAGATATGCTCTAGCACATGGTTAGGAAGATGTACATCCCAGCCACCAATGCCACTGCCCATTCATGAAATAATCAGATAACTTCCCATCTCTTGGATTCTTGTCTTCAGAAAGAAACAGCCACAGTGCACCAAGTCCTGACCAGTTGTCAAACCAGCATTGTGAAACAGAAATCCGTTACGCACTTTAGTAAATGGTTTACGTCTTTTACATTTTGCGTCCTCATCTTGATAAATTAGAACACTTTAAAGTTATTAATACTGACAACAAACAAGAATTTAGCAAGAAGAAATTAAGTGAAGCAAAAAAGAAAAAATGTTTTGTTGCGTACAAAAGTGAATAGTAATTCCCACTTAAATGAGGCGTATAGAACTTAAACACTATATATGTACATTATTGATGGCTTATGTGAATCCACCAGTAGTTAAAGACCTGGTCCCTTAACACAAGATGCAATAAAAGGACTAAGTAAACCGGGCAAGGCAAAAAGTAAAGTGCACACAATGTTTACATGGAAACTCCTTGCTCAAGGGAGAAAAACCACGACCTGCCCAGCAAGATTTCCCAACTCTTCACTAAAAGCTCCGAGCAACCAATGTGACTACAGACTCCGGTAATCACCTAGGATTAAACTCTTAATCCTACACTTCTTGTAATAACTCTACTACAAGACCAATGCAATAACTCTATTGCATTCCATTTGTCAACTAACTCTAGACAACGACCCTAGGCAACTCTACCCAAGGGAAACATCAAACAAATGATAAGAATAAACTTTTGACTAAGAACTCAATGACTCAATCAACTAACTCTAATTGATATGACTAAAAACAAGAACTTAGACGAGCAACGATCTACTTGCCTGCGTAGATCTTACAAGATAAGCACATGAACATAAGACTCAAAACAACTAGAACTCGACACACTGGAACAGATCCCTTTGCTGAGAGAGCTATGTTTCTTGAGAGAGGCTTTTGCTTTTGATAAATCTTGATTGCAAAAAACTAGGTTTTGCTCCTTGAGATGATCCTCTTATAAGAGAGAGCAAAAACCTAGGACGGCTCTGATTGGACAAGGTTGGTACCTCTGCTGCCGTGCTACCTACTTTTCTGCAGAAAGTACACTTTTCCAGCTGTGTTCAAAGTGACTGCATATGATCCTGAATTTCACAAGGACCAAGTCCCGTATAGTTTGTAAATCATCAAAACTTCAATGAAACAACAATTATAATTAAGTTGCTAAGTCCGTTGCACCGAAATACAGATTCGTAGTTTCAAATACGAGCTCACCACGTACCTAGTACATGTAATCAAAGTCATAACGTGACTTAATTAACAATTATCCATACGTTAAAACCATAGTTCACACATGGAAATAATAAGGTAGGAGTAATTAATTTCCTTGTTCGTGGAATTAAGTGAAGCTGCCTTGTAGTACAATAACCACTTTTTAAAAAAAAAATAAGTACTTTTGAAAGATAATAAATTTTCAAACATGCTAATAGTTTATATTATTTTTAATGCAAAATTAATTGGAGAAGAAAGTTAAGTCATGAAAAGAGAGAAAGTTATGCAATGAAAAAAAAAAGTGCTTTAGTATATAAAGTAATCAAAAGAGTCAAACATTTAAATGCCTCACCACTGACCCTCGGGAATTTGTAATGAACAGACGACACAAGAGATTAATTCAAATCAAGCTTTGGGGCATGAGTTTACTTTATTTTCCCCCATTTTGCATTATGACTTTGAAGTCACTTTGATGCAAGATATCCCTTACTGGAACTCTTTTCTTTACTAGCTTCTTGGTTTTATGTTATCATTTTCTCTTCATCTTGTAATATATAACTCTGAATTGCAGAAAAACTGGAACCTTTTTAGTGTAAATGTGGCTATGGCTGGAACAGGCATGTACCAGCTTTCACGAAAAATTCGGTGAGTTAGTTCATGAAAGTACATTCTTATAGCTTTGTTTTTTTCGTTTACACAATCGGTTTTTCTTGATTCAATAGGCATTCTTGTTGCAGCTATATCTAAGTTCGTTTTTCTTTAATCTCGATTCAGGCATGATTATTCAACGAGGAGCGACACCCGCGCTAGCTAAAGAATGACGATGAAAATTGTGATTAGACAGGATTATCGAATTCCTAAGCTTTGAATGTTTTTCTATGCAATTAGATGTTTTAGTTCTTCTCCACTCTGAATGTCTTGTGATACTTACCGCTGTTAATGTCGTGATCTGATAAGTGATTGAATAATTGATCACAGTTGATAATTCATTTGTGTCAAATTATTCGAGGTCGACTATATGAATCTTTTATATTCATTCTAAAGGAAGAAACGGTGTGTGGACGTAGAAGGCCCATGGGCCGTATTTCTTTGCCAACTTTATAAATTTCAAATAAACTTATTCGCACTCGTGATATTTTTAGAAAGTCCGATCGACATAATATTTTTAGATAACACCATTTTTTTCTTGATTAGGTAGGCGTTTCCTTTCTTTCTTTTTTTTTTTTTTTTTAAAAAAAATCTGCACTCAGGCATAATTATTTTAAGGGGAAATGGCGCTTTTAGTTCATGAGTTATCACATGATTCTAATTTCAATTCCTGTGATATTCAACTAAGCACTTTTAACCGTCAATTAAGCAATGCGCGCTATTTTGGTCCTTGGCTAACGGATATCATCAAATTAAACAGAATGATAACTATGGTTATTGTAGGCGTATCAAGGTTGAAGAGGGTGCTATTCATACGATGTATAGGGGTAGAGCTACTGGGTCACATGAGATTCTGATGGATTTTTGGAAGTGCACGGGGAGGGCAAGTATGGAGTGACTAACTGAGTTGTTTAATGTCATTTTCAGGATGATGAAACTGTCTGAAGCTTGGAGATTGAGTACCCTGATTCTAGTGTAAAAAAAACAAGGGTGACATTCAGAATTGAAATAACTATGAAGGTTTGGGAGAAGGTGGTGGAGTTAGGGTTGAGGGGGGTCGTGACTACTTTCGAGAATCAGTACGATTACTTGTCTAGATGCTCGACTACAGAATCCATTCACCTCGTGAGGAGACTGGTGGAGCAATATAATGAGAGGAAAAAAGACTTGCACATGGTGTTCATCGATCTAGAAAAGGCTTATGACAAAGTCCTTAAAAGGTTCTGTGGAGGTATTTGGAGGCTAGGAATGTACCTGTGGCATACACTAGGTTGATTAAGGATATGTACGATGGAGCCAAGAATCGAATTAGAACACGAGGGGAGATTCAGGGCGCGAGCACTTTCCTGTGTTGATGGGGTTACACTAACGATCGTCCCCTAGCCCGTTTTTATTTGTCGTGGTGATAGATGTATTGAAGCAGAAAATTCAAAGTGAAGTGCCATGGTATATGTTATTTGTGGATGACGTAGTTCTGATTGATGGACCCGCGTAGGAGTTAATGCTAAGTTGGAGGTTCGAAGACAGATCTTGGTATCTAAAAGGTTTAGGTTGAGCAGAACCAAGACTGAATATTTGGAGTAGCACTGGGTTATGCTGCCCGTATCAGTTGGGCGTTTTAACTGCATTAGTCCTTAATTGAGAATGGCCTTAAGGTAATTGTAATGTAAAAACCATTGTACTAGAATATAGACTCACAAAATAGTTTTTCCCTATTGACTCAGGTTCATTTTTTTTTTCACCAGCGCTGTAGTAAAACAACACTATGATATTAAACTTGGTTGAATGAAATTGAACCTTGATTGATTTCATATACTCCCATTAAGTATATGCATATTCATGTCTTTGGGAGCAAAGTTGCTGCCTTCATTTATCAAATCGCCACATTAACCACGGTAAGTATCAGAAGAAGCATAGAGAAGTACAACTACAACGTTAACAGCAACAACAACATACCCAATGTAATCCCACAAGCAGAGAGGTTGTTTCCGATAGATCTTCAGCTCAAGGAAAGCAAAAACACTATTTATGAAGACATAAACAATAACAACATGAATTTGATAATCCTGACTAATCACAATTTTCATCATCATTCTACAAAAAGACTGGCTCGGACTCTTCAAAAACGTTGACGGATGCGTGTAGGATCCTTCAAAATAGTGTATATTTAGATGATTCGACATGTGTGTGGCAACATTTTTGGAGAGTCCAAACTGTTGGAAAGTAGGAGAACATATTTGTAGTTTTGATGATTGACAAACAAGAACCTGGTTCACTGCTTGTTATCTTTTGTATGCTGTATCAGGTGAACCAGGTCCCAGAATAGTTGATGTGAATGCACAAGGACATCAAGTACAAATATGGAAGATTGAAGCCACGAAATAAAAGTGCAAAGAAGAATAGAACAAAGAAGGAAACAAATAAAGGAGCAAAGAAGGAAAGAAATAAAGAGCAAAGAAGAAAAGAAATTAAAAAGGAGAAATAAAGTCTAAGAAGGAGTCAAAGTTTCCTTATATGATGTAATCTCCTTATAAGGAAAGGAATCACATAATTCCTATAGGAAACCAAGTTCTAGTTGGAGAAAAATCCCTAGTGCGTGATATTCTAGGGCATAGTGAATCTCTAGTATATATATGGCATGAAGACCATTGAGAGCCGCACCTATTGCATAGTCACGAAATTTATCATCTTGAGAGTAATAGTAATTGGAGCAAAAACTGCAGGACTTTGTCACAGCAAAACAGAAACCTGGTTTACTGCTGCAGGACTCTGTCACGGAAAACAGAAACCTGGTTCACAGTTTGTGTTCGAGTTTGCACTGCTGAATGTTGAAGTTTAGGCAATTGAAGGCTAAAGTTATTAGTCTTTGTTGAGTTCATCAGTTGGAGTAAATTGATGAGTTTCAAGTTTGTAATAGGATAGATTCTGAGTTGTAATCTTTTCTATTATTGAACCTTGTTTAGTTGTGAGTGTGAGAAACAAGAAGCGGGTTTGACTTCTTTTTTGTGACTTGTTGTAACAAGAAGCGGGTTTGGCTTCTTGGAGTGCTCGTGTAGTGGGTTGAACAATTGTAGTAAATTGTTGAGTTGTGAGTTAAGAGCTAGGTTCTAAGATTGCGGGGTTGTAATCTTAAACAAAGCTCTTTTGAAGTTAGTGGATATTGGTGGTAAAATCCTACACAGTGTAGGTCGTGGTTTTTACTCCCTTGAGCAAGGGGTTTTCCACGGTAAAATTTGTGTTGCACTTTACTTTACTGTTTGTTGTTTACTGCAATTCTTGGAACTAGGTTCCTAATACGTGTGGTGGGAATAGTTATTTATTTCAATTGGTATCAGAGCGGATCTTTTCAATTAAAGGTTAACACCTTGAAAAAGATCAGATGGCTGCCCCACCAACATCTCAGGAAGGTGCTTAGCAAATTAGACCACCCCTCTTCAACGGACAATATTATGGGTGGTGGAAGAACAGGATGATGGACTTCATCATTGGAGAGAATCATGATCTCTGGAACATTGTATTGGATGGACCAACAATCCCTACCGAGCTTGGTGAAGATGGAAAAACACGGGTTCCTAAAGGGAGTTTGGAACTAGATGATAATGATAAGATCAATGTTCAAAACAATGCGAAGGCCAAAAAAATCCTAATATGTTGCATTGGTCCCGATGAGTATAATAGGATATCTTCTTGTTCCACTGCAAAGAAAATTTGGGACACTTTGCAAACAGATCATGAAGGTACCAGTCAAGTGAAGAAGTCCAAGATTGATGTACTAAACAGAAAATATGAATTATTCAGGATGAAGGAGGGAGAGACCATTCAGCAGATGCATACCAGGTTCACAGCAATTCTAAATGAGATTTACTCACTTGGTGAAATTGTTCCCAGCGGGAAGGCAATCCGACAGCTTCTCAGTGTGTTACCAAAATCATGGGAAAGTAAGGTCGAAGCTATATCTGAGGCTAGTAATTTGGACACCTTAACCATGGATGAGCTCATTGGAAACCTGACAACCTATGAGCTTAAGAAAAATCAGGAGAGTGAAATTACTGGTGTCGAAAAGGAAAATAATCTGGTTCTGAAAGTTACTGAAAAGGTAAACTTTGAAGCTGAAAATTTGGCACTCATGACTAAAAAATTTTAGAAGATGATGAGGAAGATCCAGAATTCACAAAACAGGAACCAGGTTCCAAAAAACTATGATAGGGAAAACGATAATCAAGTGTGTCACAAGTGTGACAGTCCTGACCACTTCATCAAATTTTGTCCTTTATGGACTGTGGAGCACAAGAAAAATAATCCAGAAAAATATAAGGAACAAAATAAGGACCTGGTTCTCCTTTCGCACAGGATGATGACTCTACATGAAGCTGATCATGCTGTAAAAAGGGCTCGTGCTAAAATGGAAAACTCCTCTGATAGATTTGATGATGAGGAACCACAAAATCGGTCACTATTGGCTATAGTGGAATCTGATGATGAGGACACTCTGGCACTTGTTGCAATTACTGATTCAGATAATGAACAACAGGAAGAAAATTCCAATGAGGCCATACCTTCACACATGGCAAGTTCAGACTCAGACAATGATGCTAAACAAGGAGAATCTAAGGTATGTTTTCTTGATCTTAAACCTGAACTCAAAAGCTTTTCTAAGAAAAAACTTGAAAATTTGTCTTCCATTCTTATTGATGCCTATTATTCTGCTTGTTCATACAAGAATCAACTTATGAGTGATTATGCATCTTTAAGAATGGACTTTCAAACTCTTGATGAAGAAAAATATTCTTTGAAAAACTCTTTAAAGGAATTTTTCTTCTAAAGGAAAAAGTCAAGCGACCACTCTTCAACAATCCTTGGAAGATGACATCAAGAAATTGACTGTAAATCTTCAAGAGATCTCTGAAAAGAATAGGTTGCTGCAAGAAAATCTTGCAAGGACTAAAGATGAGTTAGAACACAACAGAAAGTGGACCAGGTCCTTAACACTATTAACTCAAATTCAAGAGAGTCAAACCACCACTAAACATGGGATTGGTTTTAAACTTAAAGAACACAAGTACTTACAAGGTAATCCTTCTGGATTAAAATTGTGTACTCACTGTGGAAAGGAAGGCCATCTTAGAAAACAATGTCAAGGTCAAATCTGGGCAAATCATAAAAACATCAATTTTGTCAAAAAGAGACCTGGTTCTTATAAGATGAATCATTCTATTTTTGTTAAGAAGAGATCAGGTCCTTACCATACAAATGCTCAAAAAGGGCAGTCCTCTTATTTGCCTTTTTGGGCTAGAAGAGATCTCATTCATCTTTTTACTCACAAGAAGGGGCCCAAGTTAATCTGGGTGCCCAAAGCTAATCTTTGACAAGTGTTTCAGGTGAAGGTGAGAGGAAGGAAAAAATCATGGTATCTGAATAATGCATGCCCCAGACACATGACAGAAATGCTAGAAAATTTCCTCTCACTCACATATTTCCAAGGTTGCTATGTAGCCTTTGGAAAGGAAAGAGACACAAAAGGTTGAAGCATAATTTGTTGATCATCTTTCAAATGCATGACAAAGGAAACAATATGTTGTTTACATTGGCTGAATGTCTTGAAATAAAATCATTTTGGAAACCTGGTTCCGAAAAAAAAAAAGTATGAAGGACCTGGTTCATGAGTTGCTCAACACTAAATTCAGCAAAGGAATGCTCAAAGTGATCAAAAATAGGGAGAATGTCAGAAAGTTAAAGCTTCAATATTGAAGGTCCACTTACAACAACAAAGAAACTATGAAGCAGGAACCTGGTTCATCCAATATGGTACTTGATTCAAATATAACTGTAATAGACACTTGAAGGATCTGTGGAAAACTGATGAAAAGATTGGTCTTGTGGATGGAAATTTTGATAATCCTGATCTTAAAGAGCAGGTTGAGAAGGAAGGATTTGATATTGCTAGAGATGATGATAAGGATTACGAATGTTCAACTCTTGCAGAACCTAGTTCCCAAGCTGTTCTAGAAAATGATCAAACTCATAGTATCGGTGATGATCCTCATACCAGTGAGGAGGTACATGAGATAGGGGGAACAATTGCTAAGAATATGCATGGTGAACATAATAATAAAAAAAAAAAAAGAAAAAAAAAAGGGGGGGTACACACCTCAGACACATCTCTGACAATGGCTAAAAGGTCTACAGATATTACCTCTACTTTCTTATTAACTACATCAAGAAATCGAGGAGGAACTCACAAAAGGGGAACTTGGTTCCTTATTTACAATCAGGTATGTACCATCCCTTTCGATGCATGTATTTCCTGGGTATGTGTAAAACTCAAGCACTGGTGAACCTGATCCATCTTTTTTTTAAAAAAAAAAAAAAAAAAATTCTTCCAAGAAAAGAACCAAGATTCCATTATTTTTATCGAGCATCCTTCAATCCCAAGTTACGTTGATAAAGGGAGCCTCAGTCTTAAAATAACCCAAGCTCTAATTCAGGGGGAACCTAGCCCCACTTTTTCAGTGTCTCCATTGTCTTAACCACCTCCAACATCTGAACCAGGTTCACAAATCTGAAATTGTAACCTCACCTTTCCAAGTACAACTAACCATTTCTTGAGGGGAACGACTTTCTTAGGAACAAACTACTATCAGTTCCCATATTGTTACGAAATCTATCATTGTTGCACTAAGTTTGATGAGTCCTTTAACCATATCTATTCTTCATTAAGAAGTTATTTGACGAAAATAACCCGGAAGAGTAAGATTTCTGTGTATCTGAAGCAGGTTCTGAAAAAGAAAAAATAAATAAATTAGGTTTCATTACTCAATTGTTGAACCTACATCTTGCAAGTGCACAATGGTATGAAGAAAAAAAACATTCCACCTCCTATTTCTCAGCCTTAGTAATCCTTTTCCCAGTATATGTCTTTTAACTCCTTTGACCGACTTCTTTGTTGTGCTTGTGTTTTTCTCATACTCATGATATGATATGCTTTTGATTGGGGTCTTAAGGGCTTAAATTGGTACATGTCTGCTTCATCGTGTTCCTTCTCTACATTTCTTTGTTGTGTGTGTAAGATGGCTAGTATCCTCAGATTGACTTACCTTATTGTCAGCAAGTGTGTACTGAATAGTGTTGCCCGAGTGGCCATGAGTTAAAATGATATTGCACTCATTGTATGTTCATTGGGTTCTTTGGTTGTTGATTTTCAATGATGCCAAAAGGGGGAAGTTATATGGCGTGGACAAGGAAGACATGATGCATTGTTTGTCATCATCAAAAAGGGGAAAATTGTTGGAAAGTAGGAGAACATATTTGTAGTTTTGATGATTGACAAACAAGAACCTGGTTCACTGCTTGTTATCTTTTGTATGCTGTATCAGGTGAACTAGGTCCCAGAATAGTTGATGTGAATGCACAAGGACATTAAGTACAAATATGGAAGATTGAAGCCACGAAATAAAAGTGCAAAGAAGAATAGAACAAAGAAGGAAACAAATAAAGGAGCAAAGAAGGAAAGAAATAAAGAGCAAAGAAGAAAATAAATAAAAAGGAGAAATAAAGTCTAAGAAGGAGTCAAAGTTTCCTTATATGATGCAATCTCCTTATAAGGAAAGGAATCACATAATTCCCATGGGAAACCAAGTTCTAGTTGGAGAAAAATCCCTAGTGCGTGATATTCTAGGGCATGGTGAATCTCTAGTATATATATGACATGAAGACCATTGAGAGCCGCACCTATTGCATATTCACGAAATTTATCATCTTGAGAGCAATAGCAATTGGAGCAAAAATTGCAGGACTTTGTCACAGCAAAACAGAAACCTGGTTTACTGCTGCAGGACTCTGTCACGAAAAAACAGAAACCTGGTTCACAGTTTGTGTTCGAGTTTGCACTGCTGAATGTTGAAGTTTAGGCAATTGAAGGCTAGAGTTATTAGTCTTTGTTGAGTTCATCAGTTGGAGTAAATTGATGAGTTTCAAGTTTGTAATAGGATAGATTCTGAGTTGTAATCTTTTCTATTATTGAACCTTGTTTAGTTGTGAGTGTGAGAAACAAGAAGCGGGTTTGACTTCTTGTTTGTGAGGTGTTGTAACAAGAAGCGGGTTTGGCTTCTTGGAGTGCTCGTGTAGTGGGTTGAACAATTGTAGTAAATTGTTGAGTTGTGAGTTAAGAGCTAGGTTCTAGGATTGCGGGGTTGTAATCTTGAACAAAGCTCTTTTGAAGTTAGTGGATATTGGTGGTAAAATCCTACACAGTATAGGTCGTGGTTTTTTACTCCCTTAAGCAAGGGGTTTTCCACGGTAAAATTTGTGTTGCACTTTACTTTACTGTTTGTTGTTTACTGCGATTCTTGGAACCAGGTTCCTAATACGTGTGGTGGGAATAGTTATTTGTTTCACAAACCAACATAGCAAAAGGAAGCGCATCGAAAAAAAAAACCAAAGTTAAAGAATATCAAAAGATTATGTTTCATCATAATTTCAGAAAATCATTTTGAATGATCTTCAGTGAGTAGGTACATGCCTGTTCCAGCCATTAACCACATGTTTAATTCATTTTATTGGTAACGGAGAAATTTCGAAGGCCATGGTGCACAGGTTCGAGACTCGAGGGATAATGGGTCTCTCCCTGTAATTCACACATCACACGTTGCTCTCATGCCCCTAGAGTTAAGCCTCGAGGCTAGCATCAAAGTGAGGCTATTATCATGCTAAGTCCTTCGTTTTTCTTTATGGAATTAATCACTTTGATACATAAAAATCTGATAACATGACATTTAGAAACGAAGCACTAAAAATCAACCATATCATACCGATAGAAGAAAAAGTAAACAAGCAAAAGTCTAATTATGTCCAAATACTTGTTCCCACCTTAGCTAGTACATATTTAGAGTTATCAACAACTCGGTTCTGTTCGCTCTCCTAGCCACTGCATCAGTGAGTTTTCAAAATAAGATCTTTACATCAAATAAAAGAGTTTGTAATTTGGTAACCTGAATAATTTTATATCATAAAATATCAATGTACAAAGAAAAACACCAATGGGTGAGCTTGGAATTAACTTGTATTCAAATAACCTTGCTCAATTACATCAGCTATTGTAAAAATAAATAAAGGGGAAACCATGAAGCTAGGAGTCCAATTTAGCAGAAGGCATGTCATAGCAGCTTTCATCATAGCTTTCTACTCCAGCATATATTTCTTCATTAAAAACGTCTTTCTTGAGCCCAGGGGTGTATTGGAAACAACCTCTCGTTAAAATCTGAGAGCACCCACCCACTATGTTGATGTTGTTGGCATGTCATATCGGCAAATAGGGCAATAATGGCTCTTGTCCAACCAAGTTGTAATGCAATCTCCGTGAAACATATGCGAACAAGGCATGCACAAGATCTTTGCCCCCTCCTTGCCAAGTTGTTCAAGACAAATGGCACAGTCGTGATCATTCAAAAATTGATCATCATCATCAATATCCATTCTCTCCGGCAACTGCATTATTGATGTCTTACTAGCAGGTAGCATCCCTCCATTCAAGCGTGATGGCATTTCTTCTAGCCTCTCGTCCAGAATATATTCCAATTTCAAAATCATATCAACCAACAACTCTACGTTTTGGCAATAAGTAGCAGCACCAGCATCAGCATTGTTCTTCAATTCAGCAAGAACAAATTTATATATACGATTTATCAATCGAGTGATGAGAATGTGATTACAATACTGAGTATAGTCGCACCAATTGTTGAGATTTTCTTCTAGGACATTGTGAAGCTCGTTGTATGAGGAGTACTGAGAAGGGCCCATTTTGAGTTGTAATGATTTGGTGTCATATCTGTGTGATTCAGGAATATATATGAGATGTGAAGGGTTATCAGGATGTTTACGCCAAACGTCTTGATGAATAACAAAGTTAAATTGAAGGAAAACACTGGGTAGAATATTGTTGTTAGTATGGTCGTCGTCATAGACGTGTGGTGCTGGTCGAACAAAGCTGGTCGCTTGAGCCCTGATATAGTCACGGAGCTCTTCAAAATTAATAGCCTCTTCGAAATTAACAACCTCCATGGAAATTAAACATTCATGTGTAGAGTCTCAACCCTTCATATATATATATAGATATATATAGAGAGAGAGAGAGAAGCAAAACCAAATCATATAAGGATACGGAAAAGACACTCCAATTACAATGAGGAAATAAACCCAAATAATATAATATAATATTCTATAACTAAAAAATTAATATTAATCTAATAAATCGTAAATACAAATAGTAAAACGCAGCAAATTGGTGAAGGAACTTACAGATCTGCAAAAGGGAGACTTATGCTTTGTTTCTCCCGATTTACTTTAACAAAATTAATATACGTACTTATGCGATACACGAATAATATTAAAATATTATTTTTAATTATTTTATGTTAAATGTCTCACTCCAGCATATTAAATCATATTACCTTAAAAAAAAATTAAGTATCATGTTATTTCTCAATAAATTAAGAAATGTAATTACATTCCCTATCTTCATTTCAAATTTTAATTTTTTTTTTATCCATCAATTCAACTTCAACAACTAACTACATTTTTTCATAAAAAAAACAATTATCTTTCAATTTCATTTCAAGAACACAAAAAGTAATTAATTGTGTCATTACAAAACCTCTAATTTCAAAATTTAAATTTCACCACTCTCAATTCAATAAAAAAAAGCACATACAATTCATTATTTTTTTAAATTTTCAAACAAAATTCAATTGTTCATAATTTTTTCATTGTTTGATTTTATCATTAATATTTTCAAATATTTTATTTATACTTTTTATTATATCTTCTAAATAAATTTTAATCCCTACCCCAAAACTCGCCCTCTCGGCTCCCCCAACAGATAAAAATTATTTTATTTTATTTTATTTTATTTAAAAAAAAAAAATCTTTACACCACCCACCCCACCACGAAACCCCCCTCCCCCCAAAAAAATTTATTTTATTTTTATTTTTAGAAAACTTTTTTTAAAATCTTTTTTTCTAACCCAAATTTTTTTTAAACTCTTTAATTTATATTTTTTAAGAATCTTTTTTCCTACCACCACCCCAACTCCTACCTACATTCACCACCACCCCTATCCCCACCCACCTAGACCACCCCCACCTAACGTATTCCACCCCACCCCGATCATATTCATCACTCTGCCCCTGTTCGTTTTTATTGCTTAGTATTAGTAATAAACAAATGCTTTTATGAAAATATCTTTTATTTGCATAGCGAACATAAAAAAATAAGTAAGAAACAGTTTGTTTTAAAAAAAAATATTTTTCATGAAAATTATATTCCTCCATATTGAACACACTCATAAAATCACTGAAAAAATCCAGTGATAAAAGATAAAAATGATGGTACACAAAATTTTGAACTTTTTTTTTTGGGGGGTGGGGGGTGGGGGTGGGGTGTAAATAGGAAATATTATATATAAATGATAGTACTTTTGTAACAATAATATTTATCAAACAAAAATAAAATATCAACAGTACTATTTTGTAAAATCAAAAATATGTTTGTTTTATAACTTAAAATGATCCAAATCCGTGAATCTAGAATGTATAAATAGATGAAAAGTACTACATGCAACTATGATACAAAATAATATATATTTGTGATAGAACCGTGAATATCCACATGTTGTAATTTTCAGATAGCTTAGTACACAACAAAGCATGTAATGCCTACATATACATTGTTCAAAACGGCAAAAGGTTGACTTTTACCAATTTAAGAAAATACAAATTGATTAAATTAGTGGACTTGAACATTAATGGAGAAAGATGAAAATGAAAATGACATATTCTTCCTGCATATAAAAAAGAAAAATGTTAAATCAAAAATAGTTTTTAAAAGATGAAGAATTAAAGAATGCAGTAAATAAATTCATGAATAAAGCTAATGATGTAGAGTATATATAAGAGAGCCTAGGAAGCTAGAATCCTATTCCAATGCGAATTCCATGTAAATTCAAATTCAAATACTATCCTATTTATTTGTTAAAAGAAGATTAGTTTATGATTTTTCCTTATCCCTACTTTTCTCAAATGTAATATATATTTATCTTATCTATATATTTGAATTGAGATAAATATTTAAAATCAATAAGATAATAATAATAATTTTTAAATTATTATTATTATTATATATTTAATATATAAATATATTTTATAACATTTAAAAAGGATAAATTTACAAATAGTTAAAGTTTACTTACTACTCTCCAATCATGATTTTCTAGTTTTAAGCTAATAAAAATATATTTTTTCTCTTCTAAAACCCTAATATTTTCACATTCAAATAATTTTTTTAAAATTATTATCATAATAATAATAATATTTTCTCTTCAATAACCTATTATTATTAGTAGTAGTACTACTACTACTACTAACACAACATTTTTTTTTTCTAAATTGAGAAAGTACTACTACTACGTGTCTTCTACTACTACTATTACAATTATTATTGTTTATTGTTATTATTATTATTAATATTATTATCTTTTATTTAATATTTAAATATATTTTATAATATTGAGAGGGATAAGTTTATGATAATGTGTTTATTATTCAGATTAAAAAATAATTTTTTTTTTGTTAAATATCTCATCCTAAACTTAATATTATGACTTCTACTATTATTTATTAATATATTATTATTTTTTGGCAATTAAAAGAAATTTCATTAATCACCAAGTGAGATCATTACAAAACATGGGTGAACTAAACCAGTTCAGTCCCTACTCAGTATGTCACTATGCCTCATTCCCCTAATAGCCCACATTACAATGAATCAATATAACAAAACAGCCTGGGGTTGCTTCTAACTCGAATACACAATGCAATCTTCACCTGATGCACCAGTACATCTATAGTACTCTGCCTATGCTGAAAAATGCGTGCATTTTGTTCCATCCATATACTGTAAATGACTGTTGTCAAGCTCGCTTTGAGCAGCATTCGACTGGGACATCTTCCTTTGGACATCTGCTGAACCCAACGCCATTCATTGCTCCAAGCTACTATGCTCCTAGTCCATCTTTGCCAAAGTAACACTCTTCGCCAGATTTCATTCGTGAATTGACACTCAAAGTAGAGGTGCTCTATAGTCTCCATTCCAATACCGCAAAAAATGCATGTTGGATCCACATTAAGACCCCATCGCAGCTAATATATTATTATTATTATGAAATAGTTAGAGTTTATTTAGGATTCTTCAATTATGGTTCCTACGTTTAAGTTAATGAAAAAAAAAAAAATTCTCCTAAAGCATTATTATTTTCTAATTCAAATATTTAATATCCTTTAATTCAAAAATTTTATTACAACTCTATTAAGTTTTGTCCTAAAACTGCTACGTGGTTTCTCAATAGTTTGCTACTTGACTTCTTCTAGTACTTCTACTTTTGCTTTTATATATATAAAGAGAGATTTTTTTTAAAAAATAATTAATATTTTCATTTAATATGTGGCAGTTTCTTATTAGATGGAATTTAATTAGTTAAAAACTTAATAATCCCTAAACTCAACCCGTAACCCACTTTAAATAACCCGATCCAGTTATCCAAATCCAACCCAGCAACCCGACGTATTAAATGGAGTTTTCTCTTTCAGCATGAATGTTGATGGATGGGAAGCAATATTGTTCAATATTAATTGCTCACTTCTTTTGTCCTTCTTCCTGGTTATCTACATTGGAGTATATTCCTCTGCACAAGGAAGCTCTCTGTTTTAGTGAATTCTAAGTTTAATTTAATTAGGAAAAGGAATTGAGCTAGACTAACAACTTATTTCCATCGTTATTAGAGGTTGAACACAAAGTTCCTCAGGCTTCTGACTTTGCCGACAAAGTTATTAAACAAGAAGACGAACAAGAAGTGCTGGACGATGACCAAGGAGCTAGACTACTTCCCATCCATTAACATTCATGCTGAAAGAGAAAACAGAGAGAAAACTCCATTTAATACGTCGGGTCGATTTGGGTCGCTGGGTCGGATTATTTAAAGTAGGATCTGGATTAGATTTAGGGATTATTAAGCTTTTAATTAATTAATTTCCAACTAGTAAAAAACTATCATGTATTTGTTCAAAGCTGAAAGAAGGGTATTTTAGGACCTTTTTCAATATCTTTGACCCTTTTCCACAATAAATATAATGATAGAAAAAATAATTTACTACGCCGTCCAACAAGATTTGACACATATGTTAGAGAAATACTTTCTTCGTCCTAATTTATGTGATGTCGTTTGACTTAGCATGAAGTTTAAGAAAAAAAGAAAGATTTTTAAAACTTATGGTCTAAAATGTGTCATAGATATTTATGTGGTTGTAAATTATTTCATTAAGGGTAAAATGAATATTTTAAAGTTAAATTGTTACTAAATATAGAAATATGTCATTCTTTTTTAGACTGACTAAAAGGAAAAGTATGTCATATAAATTAGGCAGAAGGAGTAATAAATAATATGAGTAATTTTATTAGATCATCCTTGAATATAATAAATTTAATGCATTAAGTAATTAATACTCCCTTTGTTCCAATTTATGTGATGTACTTTGACTTGACATGAAGTTTAAGAAAGAAAGGAAGACATTTGAAATTTGTGGTCTAAAATGAGTCATAAATATTTGTGTAATTGTAAATCATTTTATTAAGGGTAAAGTGAGTATTTTAAAATTAAATTGTTACCAAATATAAAAGTGTGTCATTCTTTTTGGGATTGATTAAAAAAGAAAGTGTGTTATATAAATTGGGACAAAGGAAATAGTATTTATTGCAAGGGTAAAATTGGTCGAAGCATTGATTTTTCAAAGATAAATATTATTATATATCTATTTTTAATATAGTGAATAAGAATTTTTTTTATTTTGAATGAAGTACAACCAACAATAATTATACGAGAGTACCTTATATTTTTTATAAATGTTTTTGTGGGTCCTTATGTCAACACACCTCTTTCTTTTTTCTTTCTTTTATTCTTTTGGCCCTGTCTTGTCTGTTTCGTTCTGTGAATTTCTTATTTAAGATTTTAACTTTTTGATGTAGGTTTAACTTCTTGAGGTATGAAATGAAAATTTTCAAAAATTCAATTCATTTTTTGGGTATAAAAGATTACTCCTTACGTATCATTTTAGCTTAAAAAAGTTATCTCAACACAATTATTACTTTTGAAATTTAAGATCAGAATTGACAATTATTTTCAATTATAACCTTAAAATTAAAGAGGTAATTCTTGTCTACACCACTCAATTTTTAAAATATATTTAATAAATAGAGGTAATTTAGTAAATTATATCTAATATTTATTATTTTTCTTAATAAATATGAAAAGAGTTAAAATAAAATAAAAGGAAATAATTTTTTAATTAATTTAATTTACGGGTGCAAGGATTAATGATTAATGAAAAAGAAAATATCAACCAAGTGAATTTGTGAAGGCACAAAGGAGTATCCCTCCCTATTTTTTCTGCCGACTATCAAAAGAAAAGGATGTGGAAAAAATATAATTGTGAGAGAGATGACATAAAATACTAGAAAAGAATCAAATAACACCATAAATGTGGAACGAAGGTTAATTTCTTGAAGAAATGAAGGAGAGATGGTGAGTGTTGACAACAGGAATCATAAACACATTTGTCAAAAATGTAAGATACCCTCATACAACTTTTATTGGTTGTGCGTCATTCAAAATAAAAAATTTCAATTATTTCTCCTCTTGTGCTTTATGCGCATTATTTCTCCTCGCCCTTTAGCTTTTCTCTTATGGATAAATCATCTCCAAGTCTCATTGCTAGTTAAAAAACAAGCGCTTCACTTCGAAGATGAAAGGTTCTAGAGTAACTAAACTATGATTTAAAGAAAATAACAAAGGATAGAACCATATGGATTTTATTTTTTCTTTATTCTGCGCGGGTGCCTAATCATGTTTGTTAACATATTCTGCAGATTGCAGGATAAAGATGATAGGATGAAACAGCCTCGGGATTTAGGTGACGGGAGGAAACATTCCCGTGATTCAGATGACAGGAGGAAACATAAGAAAGACAAGGAGAAGAGAAGAAGACATGATTCTGATTCAGATTAAACTTGAATAATCCTTGTACTTAATTGTGTGCTTGCAGTGACGTGCGCAAAATTTTTAGTAAGCAGTGTCGATATTTATAAAAGAAAGGATAAAAATTTACTTATCATTTTTTTAAGTAAGATATATCCTTGACTCATTGGTTTAGCATAGTTTTTAGTTTAGAAGAAGTTTTGGGTTCAATACTACTTAACCACAATTTTAAAGCAAATTTTGCAAAAAATACATAAAATATTGCACAAAAAAGAATTAGTTGAGGTTTCAACCCCCAACCTCAAAGACTAAAGGAGAGCTCTATACCAACACGCCAAGAGCAATATTCCACCAAGTAATGTCATTTCAATTAATATATCTATTTAGGCATAATATTAATATATATTTAGGAAAATTTTCCGACAAAGCAGTGTGGCTTGACACCCCTTTGACCAAGGTGGGTCCGCCCCTGTGTGCTTGCTAACATTTGCATTCTGAATATTTCTGTTGGATACAATTAAATACCTTTTGTTTCCTGCATACAACATCTCAGAAAGAATGATGCTTATCTAACTTTTAATGGTGACACTATTACATATTTTGCATGCCTGAAAGTACTTAATTTTGCGGTCTGTACAATTTTGGTTTATTCATGTTGTTGACATTAGTAAATAATAATGAGGTGAGATTCACATATCAAAATTCTTTGAGTTTGAAACAAGGCTGAGTTATTTGCGCTGTGAAAAGAAGGTGAAGAAGTTGAATGAAAAAACTTTAATGTATCAAATTTACCTTTCAACTTTGTCAATAATTGAAGTAATTTAACCTTCAAGTTTTAAAAATTAAAATTTCTTTTTTAATGGCATAATAATGTTAAATCAGAAGTCTAATGGAGAACAACATTATTAATTTCGGTACTCCATAGATAAGCAAATTTGATCCCTGGCCTCCCGAAAAAAAGATAATACTCCATTGCATTTAACCATTTTATCCTGACAATTGGTATTTAATTATTTACCTTTATTTATACCTTAAATTACAATCTCTTTTTATTAAATATTTGTTCTAGTTTTGCATCATAATTGAGGTAGTTATATTAAATTTTTATTTCAAAATTATTTATGTTTGTCCAGCAAAAATGAATCAGGAACATTTTAGACAGATGTAGGCATGTATGTAGAAAAATAAAAACCAGGAAGTTGTCACGTTGCTTTCAAGCCTTTCCAGCAATCGAGGACCTTTTGGCCTTTCTCTACAAGGGGTTGGTCCATGACGACATTATCAATGCAATAAAATATTCTACTATCCAAACACTTATAATAATAATAATATTTTTTATTATTTTTTGAATATAATAAATTTAATATTTTAAAAATTAAATTAGATAAGAAATAATATTCAACAGTAAGGATAAAATAAACACACATTGTTAAATTATTCATTGATTTTTAAACTAAATAAATATTATTAGATATCTATTTTTAATATACTGAATAATAAAATTATAGGGAGAGAGTACATCCTAAAATAATGTCACATTACTATAATTAAAAATAATTTGACTTTGAAATTCTTTTTTTAATATTAATTAAGTGATTTACAACTATAAATAAATATTTAAGAATTATTTTAGATCACAACTTTTAAAAATCTTCTTTTTTCCTTTAATATCATACTAAATTAAATGGTGTCACATATAATGAAATGGAGGGAATAGTATAATAATAATAATAATAATAATAATAATTGGCTTTTTCCAGTAGTACTCTTTTCCAGTAGTACTCTCAATAATAATAATTCTTGGGATCCATTAAAGCAAAAAGAAAAAAAAAAAAAAAAAAAAACTGAAAATAAGAGCCCAAAGTGGAAAAGGAAGAAGAATACTCTCTGAAGACTCTTTCTTTTTCACCCAGTTGCTTTTGTTCTTATTCTGCTTAGAATTTGTTAGGAAAAAGGGGTAACCCCCTTTAATTTCATAATCTTTAATTTGACTGAAATTGATTAACAATTGATCCATTAATTTTGTTAATTGATAATTGAAAGATCCATTCTTGATTGAGGGAAAAAGATGGTGTCTGCAAATAGGGAAATGGCTGTTTACTGTTTTGATGCATTGGTGTCTCACTACAACAAGGAACAATCTCCTCCTCCTGCTTTTGATGAGGGTGAACAGTAAGCCCCCCCCCCCCCCCTTAAAATTCCGTTTTAGTGTAAAATTAGAGACACCCATATTGATATTCTTGTAAAGTTTTAATCTTTATTAATTTTCTTGTATATGGGTGTTTTGGAATTTTATATGCATGTATGTGAGTTAAGCTTTGAAAATGCTTTTTTAGCCCCTTCCTAGGAGTTGTCACGCTTTTTGATGAGGTGGAGGGTGGTCAATATATGAGTTGAGCTTAAATGAAGAAGTGATGATTCATATAGCTGACTCTATTTTAGCTTAAAATTAGAGACACCCACATCAATATTCTTGCAAAGTTTCAATCTTTTTATGTTTTCTTGTACATGGGGTGTTTTTGAATTTTTGAATGCATGTATATGAGTTGATGCTTTGTTTATCTCGCTATTCAGTTGTGGTTATTTTCTTGCCTATCTTGTTTTTATTACACTTGATTTGAGCCGAGGGTCTATTGGAAACAGCCTATCTACTCCAGGTAGGGTGAGGTGTGCATACTTCCGATCCTCCTCAGACCCCACTTGTGGGATTACACTAGATATGTTGTTGTTTGTATATGAGTTGAGCTTAAACGAAGAAGTGATGATTCATATAGCCGACCCTAACTTTGTTGGGGCTGAGTTGTCATTGTGGTTGCTATGTGTGAACATATCTTTATTGCGCTTCTGTGCATAGTTTTTTATGAGTTGAGTTTCTTTTTTTCTTTTAATTTTTTTTATCCCTCCCTAGACGCTCCCACCCTTTTTTCTCCTTTGGTGACTCTAATCCATAACCTTAGAGTTGGAGGTGCAGGGTGCTTGCTGTCCGAGCAACCCCTCTTGTCAATATAGGAATTGAGCTTTAATGAAGAAGCGATGATTCATATAGTCCACCCTAACTTCGTTGGGACTGAATCCTAATTGTTGTTGTTGTTGTTGCTATGTATCAACATATCTTTATTACCTTTTGTGGCTTACTTTGTGGGAAATGTGTAACTTCCCTCCCGGAGATATGTGCAATTCTCTATCTTTAGATTGGAATGAGTTAGACTCTTTTGTACATGGGGTGTTTTGAATTCTTATATGCATGTTTGTGAGTTGAGCTTAAACGAAGAAGTGATGATTCATATAGCCGATCTATGGTTGTGACTGAGTCCTAATTGTTGTTGTTGTTGTTTCTATGTGTGAACATATCTTTATTACCCTTTATGGCATATTTTGTGGGAAATGTGTAACTTCCCTCCTGGAGATATGTGCAATTTCTCTATTTTTTGATTGGGATGAGTTAGATTCTTTTGTACAAGTTACTTACTCAAGTGTTTTACAGGGGAACAGTTTATTTTCTTGGTTGCATGGTGCTGAGGCCTTGGAACGGGAAGGGTCAATGCTATTTCAATCTTTTTGTGTTTTTGCATCTTAAAAATTGCCCGTTTATTTTGTTCTTTAATGCCAATTGGAAATGATGTGCTCTCAAGATGTGATTTTTAACTTCTACTGATAAAAAAGATGTGATCTTTGGCTTCTTTCATTCCAATCCAGTCACTTGTTACTCTTTATAAGTGTTGCTTTGTCATAGCCTTTTGAAAATTGTCTTTTACTTTACATCAAACGTTTTTCAAATAGGATTTTTACATAGGGCACTCCTTTTCTACACACTGCAAGCCTCCCTTTATCATTTTCTGCCTATATCTAATCGTTAGTCTTTGTAACATCTTTTTCCCTCATCAAGTGAAGGTTTGTGTTCCACGAAGCTTGTTCTGTTAACTGTCTCTGTATTTTATGCTCATGACAAAATGTTTTTAAGTATTGTCTTGTAAGTTGGAAAGCCCATCTGCTTATCACTTTTGGACGGGTAAGGCTTTTTTGGTGTCCCTTTTTGTAAACTAATGAAGTGCTAACGTCATTCTTAGTCTTTCTTCTGAAACTCATGAAATGCCAAACCAATGCAAAAATAAATTTGGATGCTTTGCTCTCATGTGGCTCAAACTGCATTTCAGCCCGTTGTTTGTGACTTGGAAGAAAGTGGTGAATGGTGGGGAGCCTCGTTTGCGAGGATGTATAGGCACTCTGGAAGCTCGCTGCATTATTACTGGTTTTAAGGATTATGCTCTGACAAGGTAGTTTGCAAGTGAAGTTCTTATATTTGAAGTACTTCCTTTTTACTTTTTGCAAAATTCATTCTTGTTTGTTAGCGAATAAAGAGGAATAGTATTAAGATAATTGAGCTTCATTATGTGACAATAGAATTTCTTGAATGATAGCTGATTATTACTGGCAAAATTGTTTTGAAGGATTAAATTACTTGTTAGGCTTGTGTATATATTTTCTATATTCAATTGATACACTTCTTGGGCGCCCGAGAGCATTCAATTTTCACTCGTATTGTACTTCATTCATGATTCAGTATGTTGGAGTGCATATATATGATTTATGTACAGTTAAATCTTGAGATTTTTGCACTTTAATCTCTTCAGATTCACTGTTTGAGTATAAATGACGTTTTACTCTTCCTTTTCCTTGTGTTGATTTGCTTTGAAACCTTAAGTTTGTCACACAGTCACACTCTTGGGTTTTTAAGTAAGTGATTGCTTGCTGCTTTTGTTTTCTTAAATTTTGGTTGTGCCTACATAAACACTTATTATATACATAAACACTTATTATATCTTATGACACTATATCTATGTATTTACATATTTGAATTCATATGCAGTGCGCTCAGGGACCGTCGTTTTCCTCCAATACAGGCTAAAGAGTTACCTACTTTACAGTGTACAGTTTCAATTCTCACTAATTATGAGACTGCAGCTAACTACCTTGATTGGGAGGTACTGCTTTTGAACTTTCTCTGAATTTCTGATTCTTAAATCATGGAGCAAATGTACATGCTTGACATGTATCTTTTTGTGATTGCGTCATGGATTTGTGGATCAAATTCATGAGCACGAAAAGAATTCAAATACGAATTACATCATGCCATAACTTAGACCGTCAGATTTCAATTATAAAAATGGTGTTGAAACATTGCCTGCATTATTTAGTTTCTAAGACATTATACTGTACTTTCTGAGCCGGGGTTCTATCGGAAACAACCTCTCTACTTCATCTGAGGTAGTGGTATGGACGACATTATACTGTACTTGGATGAGATGGTAGAGGTTAGTTTTGTTTGGAACAACGTGCTATTAAAAATTTGTTACACAAGCATGAAGATCAAATATGCCTTTGGACTCGTATAAACTCCCTAGACATGTAATGTGAAGCTTAGATCAAAGTCGTCTTTCCCTCATTTGCTCCCTCACGAGAATCTGGATTCTGAAATTAAATGCCAGTAGTAGTTTTACATTTTCGAAACTCTCCTATTGGTTTTTAGTTGATACATCTTGTCAGTGTGTAAATCCTCGTCATTGTTGACATAATCATATGAGAAATTTTGTCTCCCTGCATTCTGTGCTGTTTCTTGCAATGACTGCTTCTCTCTTGTTGGCTTGCTGCTAGTATTTTGTTCTCAGGAGTGTAATGGTTTGTTCAGGTAGGGAAGCATGGGATAATTATTGAATTTACTGACCCTGACTACAATACAAGGAGAAATGCCACGTACCTACCTGAGGTCGCTGCTCAAGAAGGTAATTTTCGTCTCCCTTCCTTGTCACTGAGAGAGAATGTTGTGCATCTTATCTGTTTAAGATTTTCTGGTACTTCTCGAACTGGTTGAGCTGCAAGATGAACTCGCTGAATTTTGTCTCCAGGGTGGACCGTTATAGAAGCAATTGACTCACTGATACGCAAAGCAGGTTACAATGGACCTATAACAGAATCACTAAGGAAGCGAATCCGTCTAACTCGATACCAGAGCACATTATTTACTATGCAGTACAGTGAATATGTTGCGTATGTGAAGAATACCAGAGGTCTCGCTCCAGCTATTAACGGTGTGAAACCTTGAAAGTGTGGATTGTTGGAAGAATCTTACACCCAAGACCAGTAGATTATTTTGGTTAGGTGGAAGATGCAACATTCTAAATTCATGGTTGGAATACTGTTATAAATTCCAATCCCCTCAGGTGATTGTTGTCATTATTGTTTTACATTGTTCTTCAAGTCCGAAGCTGAACTCATTTTCAGTGCTAAGTGCACCCAAAAAAAGTTGGATTTCAGATGATTGTTGTCATTAATGTTTACATTGTTCTTCAAGTCTGAAGCTGAACTCATTTTCAGTGCTAAGTGCACCCAAAAAAAGTTGGATTTCAACTGTTCCTTTGAAAAAGCTGCGTTTTTAGCTTTGTGGTTATAAATATTATTGTCTGCTTTCTGTGGTTAAAAACTTATTCCTGTTGGCTTTGTCCTTTAGGGGTCGTTTGGTAGAGTGTATAAGAATAATGCCGAGTAAGGTGTTACTAATGCAAGTATTAGTAATGCTGGTATTAGTTATGCAAACATTATTTCTTACACAGTGTTTGGTTTGATGTATTAAAAATAATATATATTTACATAATTTTTATAAAAAGATGTTTGTTTACCAAAATACCCTTCTTTCCATTAAAAGCTTCACAAATTTCTTGTGACAATTAGTAAAAATGGCAACATCCACCTACAAATCCACTTCCTGTAGAGCAGCCATTGTTTGATTAAATGGAAGGAAGAAGAAGAGCTGGAGAAAATCATTTTTGCTTTTCCACAGCAAAGTGCAGAGATGACTCTAAGCTTAGTGCAGAGGCACTTAGCAAGAAAGAGGCTAGAGTGTGCTTGGCAGATGAAGGTGGCAATGCAAACAAATGAAGATGACCCTTACTTAGATTTGTGCTTATGTGCCATCTCAATCTTCTCTAGATTTCATCAATGGTCATTGTGTGTGTCACTGTTGCTTTTCCATAGCAAAGTGCAGAGAAAAAAAAGAGAGACAAAATGATTTGAGGGGTAGTTTTGTAATTTATCAAGTTAATGCATGTGTTGAGGCTTTGTATTACTAATACATGAAAAATGGGTGGTATTAGTAATACACAATAGCGTGTATAACTAATACAAACATTAGTTATACATAGGATGAAAAAGTGTACCAAACACGATATTAGTAATGCACAAGGCTAATACATGCATTATTTTTGGTAATACACTCTACCAAACGACCCCTTAGTTCTCTACTTGAGAATCTGAGATACAAATAGACAAATATTGGTTACTTTCAAATTGCTGTGGGAAAATTTGTAGCTATTGCTGTTGTCTTGTTATTTACATGACTCTTGGGTGAAGGTTGAGATTATAGGTTAAAAGGGCAGCCTGGTACACTAAGCTGCCGCATGGGGGGTCCATGGAAGGGCCGGACCCCAAGGGTCTACTATACACAACTTTACCTTGCATTTCTGCTAGAGGCTGTTTCCATAGCTCGAACTCGTGACCTTTTGGTCACATGCAACAAGTTTACTAGTTAAGGTTATAGGTTCTTTGCAGATTTTTGCTCCTGTTAAGAAAGCATGATCATGGAGCATATTGAATTTTCTTGGATATTTTTGCTTTGCTAGTATGAAAACTCTTTTTTTTTTTTTTTGTCTTCGAAGTCTTATTTGTCCCTCTGTTGGATGTCAAGACAATGCTGTCTACTTTGGAGTAGCCAAAATGTAGGAAAGTTGGTTGCCATAGTGGAAATTGAGCTACATGGTGCATGTATATATGCATCACATAAATCTAATGGAGAATTGAAGTGTGAGTTGTTATTAAGGTACACCAACAAGAGGCTGAGAGAGTATATGTTCCCTAGACAGGATCATAAGAAGTCGGTTCCAAGTCTTGAAGGGTGTGACTTAGTTGCCAATGAAATGGGTGTAAATTTTGGAGACAGGGTTCAAATTCAACAGAGACGAAAAATACTAGGTGCTTTGTATCCTTTTGCCTAAGCCTTATCGGGCAGAGTTATTCGGTATAGGTCCTCGTTGGAAGTAGTAGATATCTGGTGAAATAGTAAATGATAGGATACTACTATTCCAATTCTCTGTAATGCACCAAACAATCTTGATCCTTGTCACTAAGCTCTGAGCTCTAACCCCGCGGTTAAGTGTGCTTGATTCTCCTTTGGATTGTGACTTGTTGGAAGAGCTGTTTCCACTTTTTTTAAGTTTATGAAATTTCATTGGAAACCTTCACCTCACCAAGGTCAGGACAATAAATAGGAGAGTATGAGGATCGAGGATTTGGTAGAAAATTAATAGGTAGTTGGCGTTGTCTTTCTTTTAAGTCTCACTATTATTGTGCACGTAATTCATTTCCTTATTCTCATCAGTTGTTCATGTACTTGAAGTTCTTGTCAATAAGGGTGCAAATTATCATGCACAAGCAGTGGCAAAAAGTCTAGTGGAAGACATTAAATTTTATGAGTTTATATACATGTTACATTTAATGTTGAAAATTTTGGCAATTACTTATGATTTGGATATGGCTTTGCAACAAATAGATCAAGATATTTTAATGCCATTAAACTTGTGGATTTTACAAAGAGACAAGTGTCGTCGATGAGGGAATCTAAATGAAATTCTTTGGTAGAAAGACATTTTCTTATTTTGTGAAAAGAATGGTACTGTACTTCCCGGATGAATGAGAAGTATGCTCTTGGAAGTCGAAGCTTAAGAGCTCAAGCATTACATATTCTTCTCATTTGCATGTGGAAGTTTTTTTCTGTTATTGATTTGCAACGTAGAGAGCTTAGCAATCGCTTTGATGGAGTTAATACTGATCTATTTTTTTGGCATGACTAATTTGAATCCCAAGAATTCTTTTGCAAATTATGATTAAAACATGATCATGAAACTTGCGACGTATTTTCCAAATGAATCTGATGCTTCTAACTCTGAAGTTTTTAGTTTTGATATTGACAACTATATTTACTATGTGAGGGAGTTAGCTAATGCTTTCTAAAATTTGAAATGATTTGGAGATCTTTAAAGAAGTTGGTTAAACCAAATATGCACAAGACATAGGGATTTGTTTATTTCCTTGTGAAGTTAATTAGTTTGACATTACTCTTGTGGCTATTATAATAGTGGAAAGAGCTTTTGCCTCAGTGAAGATTATTAAGTGACATATGAAGCAGAATTGTTGGTGACTTTCAAAATGATTGTTTAGTTTATTATGTAGAGGATGAAATATTTGACAGTGTATCTAAAGTGGTGATGATTGATCGTTTTAAGAAACATGACAACTTGTCGAATGCAATTATAATGATATAGTTATTTATATAGTGTTTAATATTCGTGTTTTAGAAGGGATAAACATCCACTATAATTTATCTCATAACAATAACATATTAATTGAATTGATATAGTATTACGTAGTACTAAAACCAATGACAATAATCTGACTCTCCTTCTAAATTGAATTTTGAAGCTATATAATCTAGCTAGGATACCAAGTCAATTATCTAAAGTTAAAACAGAAAATAAAAGTTATTTTGAATTTGATAATCTATTATAAACTATCTTTCTAAGGTATGGATAGAGTTTGCGTACATTTTATTTCTCCATAACTCACTTGAAAGATCTCAAATAGTTAGTTAATTAAGAATAATTATTTCCAAAAAATTACTACTTTTTTTGTTAAAAAGAAAATTAAAATACTAAAAATACTTAATAAAATAATAATAATAGTAGTAATCAAGTGAGATCATCTAGAAATGGTGTTGTCGTAGTAAAAGGAAGAAGTGGAAAAAGGGTGGAAAAGTCATTGTTGAAATTACCAAAGAAGCCTTAATAGAGTAGCATCATTGCCCTTCCTTGTGGGTGTCTCCGTAATTTAGCATACAAATCGTACGAAACCGCTTGACCAGCAGTTCAAAAGCCAAATCAGATACTCTCTCCGTCCAACAATACCAATAATACTTATCAATTTGAAAAGTTAATTGATAATTTATTTATTTTATCCTTATATTAAATACTACATATTGCAATATATTTTTTGAGATAATAAATTAATTATATTTAAAGAATAATATAATAGAATTATTTTTATTATTTATTATTTTTTAATCTGTGTTCTAAGTGGACAAATATTATTATACGAGGAGGAAGGAGTAATTAAGAGTGCTAATCATAAATCATAATTACAGTTTCACCTCAACTCCTCGACTCGGTCGCTGTTAATCTTAAAGATAAAGAAAAAGCCCCATTCCCACCCCGTTCTTGGAGCTCCATTTCTCCATATCAGTCGTGCACACCAAGTAATCCCAATTTCTACAATCACTGAGGTACTCTATTTCTCTCTCTTGTTCATCTAATTTCTCACAATTTTTTGCACGAATTGTTTCGATTTTGAACTTTATTGGTGAGGATCTGATCGCAAATATTGATATTGGTGTTTCTGCGGTAGTGAATTGTAAATAATTTGATCTTCATTTTCCGGATTTGAATTGTAGATTTCATTTTTTATTGTTGAAGTTGTTTGGATTTGACTATCTATTCCTTATTATCTTTGAGTTTGGGCGTATTATATTATCTTCACTACTCTCCTTTTTTTCCCCTAATTTTTTCCACAATTGGACTCTAGAAATTGACAAGGGAAGCCTTGGAGTAACCGGTAAAGTTGCTGCTATGTGACTAGGAAGGCACGGGTTTAAGCCGTGGAAACAACCTCTCGCAGAAATGTATGGTGAGGCTGCATATAATAGACCCTTGTGGTTCAGCCCTTCCCCGGACATAGCAGGAGCTTAGGTCCGGGCTGCCCTTTGACTCTAGAAATTGAGATGTGGAAACAACTTCTTGTAAAAATGTTAGGTAAGGCTGCATACAATATGGTCCGGCCCACGCATAGTGGGAGCTTAGTGCACTCTAGAAATTGAGGTTGTTTGGTGAAAACCCAAGTGAGGCTTTTTTCTTATGCAAAAACAAATGATGCTTGAAGAATTTTATTAGTTGTACTTATTTAATTTTGAAACATTATCAATTTAGTGAAAGCGTAGTCTACTCTCTAATTTTATGGAAAATCTGATTTTTTGTGTGTTGATTTTTGTATTAAGGGATTTAAGACCGGTCTTTTTGAATTACAGGCATCAAATTGGAGTTGTGATTGAAAATGAATCCAAAAGGTTTGATTTATAGCTTTGTTGCGAGAGGGACTGTTGTTCTAGCTGAGCATACACCTTATTCAGGGAACTTTAGTACCATTGCTGTCCAGTGCTTGCAGAAGCTCCCTTCAAATAGTAGCAAGTATACATACTCATGCGATGGTCACACCTTCAACTTCCTCATTGACAGTGGATTTGGTATTTATTCGTCTTATATTTTTATGTTGTATGTAATTTATTTTCAAATTAACTGGCTTCTGACTAGTTTGCTACCAACACATTTTGCAGTCTTCCTAGTTGTTGCTGATGAACCAACAGGAAGAAGTGTACCTTTTGTGTTTCTTGAAAGGGTTAAGGATGATTTCAAGAAACGGTATGGTTCAAGTATTAAAAATGATGGCGATCCACACCCTCTAGCTGCTGATGATGAAGAAGATGATGATCTATTTGGGGATCGTTTTAGCATTGCGTACAATCTTGACAGAGAATTTGGGTGTGTGTATTTTTTTTTTTTTAACCTACAATTTATAATATATTTGTAGCAGCTAGACTTAAGTATAGGGTCAAAAATCAGCCCAATTAATTTGGATTTATTTATCCTGGAATTGCTAGGCCAAAACTTAAAGAGCACATGGAGTACTGTATGAACCATCCTGATGAAATGAGCAAGCTCTCTAAATTGAAGGCTCAAATCACAGAGGTCAAAGGAATAATGATGGACAATATTGAGAAGGTAAAGTTTTATTATCCTTCTCTTCTTTGACCTCCATTTTCTTTCCTTTGATGTTGGTAAAATGTGTATTTGACTGGAAAGATGGGATAATGAGAGGTGTAGGAACTTTACCAAAAAAAGAAAGAGAAACGTGGGGTTGGAAACTTTTATATAAATGGACAATTTAGGAGACGCTCATTAGCAAGGAAAGTATGACTTTAAGAGTCTTGATGACAACATTGAAGCACACATTAAGCGATGCAAGCACTCTTAACATATTTTGCGCCTCGCTTTAGGGCTTAATCGCCTTTGACAGCACACTTTGACCATACTATTATGTAACAGTTGTACCGATGCAGTGAAGGTTAGTGGTGTTACATTGCTAAACTTTTTACATTTTTGATAATAGAGAACATAAAACAATGAAACCAATTTGTGCGTATAGGATATACGTTTTAGTTATAAGTAAGGTTAGTTATTGATGTTATAGTTTTATATGTCTTGCTTTATAATAGTCTAGCCCACTAGCGATATTGTCTGTTTTGGGCCTAGATAGCACGATATAGAATGCCACTAGGGGTTAAGGTTTGTTTTATTATATATCCTACAACTTTTTTATGTTCTACTGATGCAGGATATTCCTAGGGGGTATTGAATATACTCCCCATAGTGAATCAACGTCTTTTCTGAGGTTTTCCCCACAATTATCTCAAAAATATTGGATTCTTCTTAATAGTGACAGATTTGCCTAAAATCAATTGCAACCTGAGGTTTGACCCATAATTGCCTAAGGTTGCACAACAATGGCTTTATGCCAACGTTATCACAACCCAATTTGCAAGACAACACATTTTCGCGATAAAAATTTGACTGTCTCATCTAAATCTCAAGAAACGACTCATGCATTCTAATGAGTGAAACATTGACAACGAATATCCCGAAAGAGATAGGGAGGGGAAGGAGGAGAGGCGGTAAGAGCAAAGAGCTATTTTCAATCTAATAAGGAAAAAAATACAGGATTTGTTAAGTGCACTGGAAAGTTTGTTCTTTTGATAGCTCTTAACTTGGGGAAGAAAACAATTTCTTAAAAACAATTTTTTTTTTTTTTAAAGTTTATTGGGGTTCTTGGGCATCAAGAAGTAAGTTTTAATCCCAAAAACTTGTGGTTCCATTATTTAATTGATATGGTAAGCTAGATTATGGATTGAAACAACGGTAATGAGTTAGAATTGAATATGTGAGAACTAAGGTTGATAAAGTTAGGGGAATTCAGAAATGTGTTCCTTATCTGAATGAAGTTTTGATAAGAAGTAATAGGATATTGTGAATTAATGCTGCAACTGGACTTCTGTGGGTTTATCCCTAATATAAAAATTTTTGGACAATTGGGAATTTAACTATAGTTTGACCCAAGGAAGATAGTTGTGATCTTGTTCAAATTAACACTTCAACTGATATCGATGGATTCTAGACTGTTGAAGAAGTCAATTAGTTGGCTTACAAGCATCTAGTTTGGGAAAAGGAAGCTTGTACTGTGAGCAGTGGCTCTTCTTTATCCTGCGTTTTTCAAGTATAGAGTCCTTTAAAACAAATTTCCTGCAATAAAGTGGTTTGTTGCATGGGGCAAATAGAATTATCGTTGATATATTAACAAGTGTGATATTTTGAAACATGAGCTTAATTATATACACGAGTTGTGAAATTCTTATATGAGATATAACTTGTGACTGTTATATGTTTCTATATTATGACTAAGTTCTTAACTATTTTTGCTCCCCTATATATGTCAAATTGTCAATATATTCGTATTTATGATGGGAACAAGGTCTGCTAGAGGAGCTTCAGAGGTAGATGCTGATTCAGTCTGCGCTTAGTTCATAGGTATTTTCTAAGAACAGAAATTTTATAGAAAAATAGAGCATGAACTAAACTATACCTCTTCCCTTCTAAGGTTTATGAATGTTGTGATGCCATATAAGGGGTTAATATTGGTGATATTGTAAGGCCATTGTTGTCTGACTGCTGGAATTTTTAAGCCTGGTGGACCTTGTACAGTGACGCTATAAATGTTGATAAAGCCTCTGCTAGTAGGAATAAAAGGACTAGCACCAAGTATGTTTTGCACTAGGACTGATTGACTAATTGGCGACGACCGTAGTGAGGTCTAATATTGATTGACTTTGAAAATTCTCCATAACTTGAGATGCTAAACATATTTTGATAAGATTACAAAGTATTAAGAATGTTGCTCAGTTTATATATTATTTCAACTTGAATGTTACATTTGTTAGATAGTTAATGCATATAATAGACTTAGTGTCCCTCATTGGAAAGGGGTGTGTTAAGTACCCAAGGGTGTGGCTTAGCAGTCAATAACTTGGGTTGAGCACCATGAGGTCTCAGGTTCAATTCCCAGAAGAGACAAAAACACTAGGTGATTTCTTTCTATCTAAACTTGCCTTGGTGGACTGAGTTACCTGATACCTATTGCTGGTGGGAGGTCGTAGGTATCCCGTTGAATTAGTCGAGGTGCGCGAAAGCTGGCCCGGACGCCACAGTTATTCAAAAAAGTACTGTGCAGATATAAGTATATATAGGCTCAGTATAATACATTAGAGAGCTTATCTTAATAATAATTTTTCCCGTGCCTTTACTTCTCACAATTTTGATTTTAAATTAGCATGTGTTCACTATTGTATATGTATATTCTTGTCACCAAGAAAACAACTATGGTTGAGTTATCCACTCATCAGTCATTGTGATTGACCCTGTCTTTTCATCATCTATAGATTCACGGCATACATTGGTTCTTTTTTTTTTTGGGATAAGTTATTATGGCGTTCATACTACTACTATAGACGTGTGACCCACTAGGAGAGAATTGATAGAGTAAGCCTAACATTTGCTACGCGTGGGCATTATCTTCTATTTTTTTGTTAGACTTCTCCTTTATGATGTTTTAAACATGTTTCTGGAGTTATGCTCCCCAAGTCGGTCTTTGGGATTGCGTAATATGTTTTGCAAGTATTCTGTCAGCTAACTATTGAACATTTGATCGCTAGAGTCTTTGCTTTGTGGGTGGTGATGTTGGTGGCTATCATGTGTGTTGTGGTGAATGATTGGTTGATGACAAGATTATTGGAATGCTCCTGATACAGAAGAGAGAAAGTACTGAATTTTTGTCGTTAAAATGGTAGCCTTGCTAGGTGCACCTCCATTTAGCGCTGATCAAGGCCCTAAATTGGGTCACTACATGTTCACGTTGGTTGGGTTCACGTAGTTATCATTGCCAAACTTAAATTAGGTTTCATGTTAAGGATAGAGATGTGTATATATATATTTTTTTGAGAAGGGTAACCATTGATAGAGATGTATATGCTAGGGACTAAAATAATAGAACCCTCCAGTGTTAGAGAACTAATTATTTTAAACACAAATGATCAAGTATTGGTATGCAATGGACTCCATAGAACCAACTCAACTAGTGTAGGACTGAGGCATAGTTGATTGAAATATACAAGCATAAACTTGCAGCAACCAAAGAATATTAGAGCTTCTGGATGTAGAGTTAGTTTTTAAAGAAGTTATCTAAGTTTGTAATATTGGTTTTTCTTTGGCTGACAATGCTATAGTTGGTTTGAATGAAAATTTTCTCATTGCTTGATACTCTAGGATGAAATGACATAGTCATTGCATTTCTAGAGGTGTAATGCTACATCTAATTAATGGTGTGGAAATTTACTTAAGAATTGAGGATTGCATGCGAGTTTGAGAAGTTATAAGGTAAATTGTGATGACAGTTTTTGACTAGGTGAGGTGGGGGATTTTCTATAATCATCCAGCTTCCACTGCCAGCTGTGCTTTGACCTGCCCCGGTAAACTGCTGTTGCAAACTTCCAGAGGTACTAATAGGTTCACTTCATAAATTATCATAACGGAATTAATAGATAGATATCCTCATAATCATGGGTCTTACGCTTTTAGTGACTAAGAATGATGTCAAAGTCACATGACAGAGGGTGAGTGGTTTGATCTTACATGAAGATAAGAGGTTGTCTCTTTTGGGGATAATTGAGAAACAGAGTGGTTCGTCCTAAGCTGGATCTCAATGTGTGGCTATTTTTCAGAGTGGTTTGATCTTACATGAAGATAAGAGGTTGTCTCTTTTGCTTGATTAGTTTCTGACACTCCATACGATGTGGCTATTTTTCTTCTTGCTTTTGGCTAACGTATTGTAGAAGGAAAATATATCAAGATATGATTATGCAAATCAAGTTTTAAGAAAGGTAAACTGGAAAACTAGGGGACTGTTTTAAAAATGTCGTTGCATTCACCTCAATATGTTCCTTATTTAGGTTGTTTGCTCCTGGATTAGGGGTGAAATTACGTATTAAAGACATTTGATGTTGCAGGTTTTGGATCGGGGTGAGAAGATTGAACTGCTAGTGGATAAATCCGAGAACCTTCAGTTCCAGGTACGTGCTATTTTGCAGACTGTTTGCACTCGAAAATAACTGTTGTGATTGTGCTGATTGGCAACTGTGGATGTGCGCAGGCTGACAGCTTCCAGAGGCAAGGAAGGCAGCTTCGACGCAAGATGTGGTTTCAGAACCTTCAAATGAAGCTGATGGTTGGAGGTGCTATTTTAGTTTTCATTATCATCGTTTGGCTTTTCGCTTGTGGAGGTTTTAAATGTTAAAAGGGATTATGGTATGTGATTGATTTGGAACAGTACACTTTTATATCTCAGTTCTGTAGTGTACAAAACCTGTCTTGTAAATGTGAAACAATGCTGTGGACGCTTGTTTTGCTGACTTAATATTATGGCACCGTACCTATTAGTGTACGTATTATTAGCTGTTTGTGTGTAATTAGCATAACAATTTCATCATACGATTGTAAGGAGTGGCATTATTAACTACTCTGCGTCCAACGCATACAGGATAGTAGCTGTCTCCCTTCTGTCCCACAGAAAATCATGAGCACATACTAAAAATCTGACAGTAAATTTTGTTCAAACGAGCTTTTTGTTTTTTGAACTGATTTTTGAGTGGATTACTGTTGGAGGCATATGATAAAGATAAGTTTGGTTGTCTTGAGCACGTGGAGTTTTGTAATATCCGTTTTTCATCTCTTTTATTGTTTATTGGCATAATACACCATGCTCTTTAACTTGGCCTTAGCTGACATTTATGCCCTTCAACATTGGATGTGCATAAGTATGCACTTCAACTTGTATAAGGCTGAACAATTAGATGCATACATCTTACGTGACAATTTGCATCCTACGTGTATTATGTCAGGTAGGATATGCATGTTTACTCATTCAACTTTATACAAGTTTAAGTGCCTATAAGTGCACATCCAAAGTTGGAGGTTATAGTCTTATAGATGCTAGTTGAGGTCAAGTTAAAGGGCACGTTTATGTATTATGCCTTGCTTATTGCTGTTCAAGAAACTGTGGCCAATGTTTCATACCTGACAAATTGCTACTATATTAGTCCATGATGTCTCATTATCCTAAAACTAGCGTCACAATAGACAAAACATAGATGAAAAAAATGCTTTTCCTCATCACAGCATGTTTTTTTTTTTTTTTTTTTTTTTTTGGAATTAGCAGATTTTATTAATCACCCGTTGAAACGTTACAAAACCAAGGGATATCATACCAGATCATCCTTATCTCATGATAAACCTAATCTGACTACTTTCCTACTTTAACTAATACAATCCAAATATCCTATAAACTACATAGATAATGAAATAATCTCTTGTTGTCCCTAACCCGGATGCATATATCAGTTTGTAGCTTGTGTAGTATGTCCCCCATGCTCCTATGCTGCTGTTGAAACACCCTAGCATTCCTCTCTAGCCATATATTGTATACCACTGCTGCTAGAGCAACTTTTAGTAAGCATTTTTTAGCACTTTTCCCCTTCGATTGTTGAGCCACCCAAGTCCATTCCCCCTTCCATGATACTCTTGTGTGAGTCCATTCATCCATCTCAGTACTTTATGCCATAAGTCACTAGTTACTCCACATTCAAAGAGAAGATGATCGTTAGTTTCAGGCTCAATTTGACAGAACACACACATGTCGTCCACAATAATTCCCCATTTGAGTAGTCTATCTTTAGTCCGTAATTTCTCATGTAATGCTAGCCATTGTATAAACACATGCTTGGGTTCTGCTACAGTGTGACACGTTAAGTTCCTCCAAGCTACATTGCTGACATCACCTCACAGGTTCTTATAAGCTCTTATAATCTAAAATTTTCCATTTTGGATCACTTGATCTCTAATACACTGTTCTCCCCAGTATTTTCTCATGTTGAGAATTTTCCTCACTATCCAGGAAGCTTGGCTAGGAATTCCCATACTTTCCAAATCCTGTTTTTTGATGTAATACATATGAACCCAAGCTATCCATAGTTTATGTTTATTTTGACTCAGAGCCCAAAGTAGCTTACATAGAGCAACTTGATTCCACACTTTTAGTTGTATCACATTCAGGCCTCCAACACCTTAGGCAAACAAATCTTCTCCTAAGATACTAGAGCTCTTTTATTCACAACAGCTTCACCAGACCATAGGTAACTTTTACCCACTGCTTCAATCATTTTAGTCACTTTCTGAGGTAAGAGAAGCAATTGTCACCAATAGGCTTGCACACCAAATAACACAACTTTGATGAGCTGTAGTCTTCCTGCATAAGACACTCCCCTTGCCATCCAGTTGGTAATTTGAGCAGTTAAGGTCTGCATTGCAACACTGTAAGTTTTTTGGTGGAAAGTGGGACTCCGAGGTATTTAAAAGGCAAATCCCCTTTCTCAAACCCCAATACATTCAATATATCTTCCATAGTTCCCTGTGATACTCCTCCAAAATACACTTGACTCTTTGACATATTTGCTTTCAAACCTGAGGCTGCTGAAAACAGATTAAACTTTTCAAATAGTAGCTATACTGATTTCACATCCCCCTAGCAAACATTAAGAGATCATCCGCAAATCACAAGTGTACTATGTGTAATTTCTGGCATCGGGGATGGAAGTTAAAATCAGGCTCCTTTTTTCAAAGAATGTAGGCATCTATTTAGGTACTCCATTATTAGGACAAACACATAAGGGGAGGGACATAGGGTCCCCCTACCGTAACCCCTTCTTTGTTTGTACATGATCTCGTAACCCCTTCTTTGCTTGTACATGATCTGTCAACTTGCCATTCACCATGAAAGTATAACTAACGGTACTTATACATTGCATAATCCACCTTACCATTTTCCAAGGAAATTCAAGCTCTATTAGTACTTGTTCAATGAAGAACCATTCGACTGAGTCATATGCCTTTTGAAGGTCTACTTTGAGCATGCACCTTGAAGAGATATGCTTCCTATTGAATCTTTTAACCAACTCATGGCTGAGTATTATGTTATCTGTTATGACCCTCCCCGGGATGAAAGTTGACTGGCTTGTCCTATAATATCCTCTAGAGCACCTTTGATTCTTCCCCATATAATTTTTGATATGATCTTGTAAATAGTGGAGCAACAAGCAATAGATCAAAAATCCCTAACGTTCTCAGGCTGTACTTTCTTAGGGACAAGAGTGACAACAGTATTGTTCACCTCTCTTAACATCTTACTATTGTGAAAGAACTCCTGCACAGCTAGACAAACATCATCCTTTACAACTCCCCATGCCTCTTAAAGAATGCAGCAGTAAACCCATCTATGCCTGGGGGATTTATTATCATCAATCTCAAATAAAGTAATCTTAATCTCCTTTTCAGTCACATCAAAGCACATGATTCTCTGGTGATTGATTGATACACTTGGTCCCTCCCTTATGATTCTTAAATCAAGAGATGAGAGCCCGTTAGAAGAAGACCCCAGTAGCTCCTTATAAAATTTTAGTACCTCTGTTTCTATATCCTTCTGTGATTGTATGATCTAACCTGTTTCAGTCTTCAAAGTGGATATGTGTTTTTTACTCACTCTAGACTTCATACAGTTGAAAAAATAACCATCGTTTCCATCTCCATCCTTTATCCAATGTGCTTTAGATTTCTGTCTATGTACTTTCTCTTGTAGTGCAAGCCACTTATTTAGTTCTTGTCTAGTAATTTTTTCCTCTAATACTAGCTTGGCAGCCTGTGAATTATTTAGTTGAGCTTGTATGTTGTGCAACTTTTCCCTAGCAGTAGTGATTGTATTATTGAGACTCCCAATAGTGGTATTTTTCAGCTTCTTCAATGGTTCTTTACATAACTTCAGTTTTTGCCATACCTTATACATGCCTGACCCTTGAACACCTTGCATCCAACATCGCTCCACCACCTGTACAAATTGGTCATACTCAGTGAGCACATTGAGAAATCAAAATGGTTTCCTCCTTGCATCAGTATGCAGTGTACACTCCATTTGAATAAGAGTGTGATCTGAGAAGTTGTTCTCCAGGAACTGAGCAGTAATATGCCCATATTGTATTATCCATTTGTCATTACACATTGCTCTATCAATTTTGCTCCACACGTGTCTGTTGGTCCAGGTGAGGAACCGTCCAACAACCTTCATATCTGGGAGACTAAGTGTCGCAGAAGTATCCCTGAAGTTTTGAATCTCATGTTCAACTACTGGTTGTCCGCCCACCCTATCATCATACTTTAATGGAGAGTTAAAGTCCCCACATATACACCATGGTAAATCAACATTAACCCCTATTTGCATCAAGCCATTCCAGAGACTCTTCCTTTCCTCCCTATCAATGCTCTCATATACTAAAGTTAGAGCACAATGAAACTGTGACTTTCTATATTTGATACAACAATGCATAAGTTGTTCGTGGACCTTTTCATTAGTAACATAGATATCTTGAGCTTTCCACATCAACCATATTCTCCCAAAAGGAGCATGAGAGTAAATTTTTGGCAAACTTCCATCTTTTAGCTATAAGAAAAACACTAGCAACAAATTTAGGTTCCTTCACCTTTGTTTCTGATAGACCTGCAAACTGTATTTTATGTTTCCTCAAGTAACTCCCTATTTCTCTTTGTTTGAAGGGCTGATTCATGCCCCTCACATTCCAAATGGTCCAAATCATGTAGAAATAGGTGAGTTCCTCCCATCTGGAGGCCTACCAGAACTTACAGCATCCAAGTTTTCCAACACTAATGGAGAGAAGAAGTTCTAAGTGCTTACCATCCTGGGTTGAGATAACGAAAGAGGTCTGCCCTGTTGGACTAGAGCAGCGTAGGACAACTTTTTCATCTCAAAATTACTAGTTTGATGGGCATCACCACTATCAAGTAATGAATTCTGCACCTCAGGGAACATAACTTGTTTATTTTTCTTCGTGTGATCAATAATCTTCTTCTCCAATGTCCCATCTTCCTGAACCTTCTCAGCTTCTTTAGTAGCATTATGAGGTTCCTTGTTTACTAGGGGTTTTCCAATCCATTGCATATTTGCTTTCTTGGTCCCCTTATACCCTTTTCTCCTAGGTGGAACCTGCTTCTGGTTTTGGCCTTCTCTCTGGTGTAAGACTGGTGGTTTTTCATTGCATACATGGAGAAAAGAGATACAAGATCTACAAAAAAGTGGTTTCCGTTCATAGCTAACAAGCTGAGTAAAGGTCCCTCCAAATGGGTCTTTAATCTCTAACTCTGTGGGTAATTCGATTGTGATATCTATGTCAATCAAGAATGGAGCAAATGATACTCGGTTTTGCTTCTTAGTACATTCATCCGCGAATGTTGGGCCTCACAGACTGCTAGCAATCTTACTCAAGCTAATTTCATTCCAACAGTGCATCGGAAGATTCGGGAACTTCACCGACAGAGGCGTAGTTCATGGGAATTCCTCCTGGAAATGAAAATTCGGGGTCCATTCCTTTAGGATTAAAGGCATACTATTAATTGTGTTAGGTCCCGATGATAGAATTTCATGTCGGACACGAGTGTCATGAAATTTAGTGATATAGAATCCATCTTCATGGTAAAATAACTTTGTATTAGCAACTGAATTCCAGGTCCTTGCAATGTAACTACGCATGTATGTATAATTTGGGGTTTCTCCCATCATATACATAATTAGGGCATTTCGCCATTCCGCAGTCTCTTTTGCTACATACGTCTGCTCAATTTCAATAATAAGTTTCCCATCTATAATTTTGGGGGGTGCAAAATCTAGGGCCATACCATTGCTGGCTTCTCTATTTCTCGAGAATAATCTCGCCCAAATTTTGTTCTTTTCCTCCTATTTATCTGCGATTTCTTGTAATTCCATTTGTTCCACCTGTGGATTCAGTGTTTTCAACGAACTCACACTCTTTAATTGCTCCTCAGCATTCCCCTCTTTTGTCCCAGAGCTAGATGCTCTCTCTGCCATCCTACAAACAGATTCAATTGGGGTTTTCATCCTTTGGCTATGGAGTTGTGTGATCGGGCTAGATTTAGGAGTAGCTGTAGGCCTAGCCGTAGTCGGAGTAGCAGAGCCCTACCTAGTATTTTCGTTGCCGGTAGTAGTGTCATCACAACATGTTAATACATATTTAGAGCGATTGTATTGATGCTTAAGAATAGGAAAGCCAAGAGGAAAATGTGGTGCCACTCCACATGGTATAGTAGATATCAAATTTGATTGATTTGTTTTTTCAAGTAACAATTGTTAACAGATACAGGCTATTAGTTTCATGGTATTAGTGAACTGATACAATAAGTAAATCAAAACAATAACTACGAATGGTAAATAAGCAAACTATATTTATTAATGGTATTTTTTTTCTATTCTAAAGTAATGGTTTAATTAAGAAAAGCACCCCATCATGCATTACACCGGCCTAGTATCTTTCCAGCTATTCGTTGCTTCATGAAATCAGCGTCACACAGTCCACCCCACTTTAGGATCCTAACTACCCATGCTTTCGCTTGGGCCACCTGATCCAACTCTGTGCTTGGACAGGGCATGCCAGAGAATGGATATTTTACATAATTAATATCTTTTAATGCATTTTATTACTGTGTATAGTATAACTTTTGATTTATTACAATTTATAGCTTAACTTTAGCTTTAATTACAATCCCACTTCTTCTTCCTCACTTTGTCTCTCCCATCCTCCTCGTCTTCTCTGGCAAACTCAAGACGTCGGAGTAACCAATAATCAATGCTCCGACTCCGATAGCCACCACAACACCCATGCCGGAATTATAATGGCCCAACCAAATCTGACCAAAATTGTTGGATTTTATCGGAGTTGTTGGATGATGGAAGAGAAACGGAGTGGGTAAAGAAGCTGTTGGTTGTTCCGGCGACATGAGTTTGCCGGAGAAGACGAGGGTTGTTTGGTTGGCTGTTGTTTGATGGCTAGTTCACCAGAAAAATGGAAAATAGGAGGTGATGGATTTCAGTTTTGGCTAGAAAAATGAGGTGGTGTTAGGTAATGAAGGAGAAATGGAGTGGGTAGTGATTGTTGGTTGCTCCGGCGACGTGAGTTCGCTAGAGAAGACACGAGCAGTTTGGTGGCTGGCTCACCGAAAAAAAAGGGGAAAGAGAGGTGATAGATCTGTTGGTGGTTGTGGAGATCTGACTGGAGTTTAGTGGTTACGATGGCGACGGCGGTCTGATTTGTATTAAACATAAAAGATCGTTGTAATATAATTCGAATTTAATATTATACATTTTTATGAATTAGAAAGTTATTATTTTATAACAAATATAATACATTTCTAAATGTAACCTAATTTAAATTATAATAGAATGTTTAAAATTCACATATAATACTTATACTACATTTGTATTAAAAATATTTTAGTTATATATATATATATATATATATTTATCACGTATATTGAAATACATCTTTAATACGTATAATATATTGAATCCAAAATGTATTAAAATTGTTGTTTATTTTTTCTCTTATTAATGATGTTAAAATTGTGTTTAAAAATACATTATCTATGTATTTAGCTATTTTTGGTAAAAAAAATTAGGCTATCAACTATAAGAATAAAAATTTACTATAATTGGTAAATAAGATTATATATTTATACTATTTATGTAAATGACCCCCAGAGAATAGCCACAAATAAGATTATATATTTATACTATTTATGTAAATAACCCCAGAGAATAGCCACAAAAGCCCTACCTTCTGAACTATTAATGATAACTAGTTTAGTGTACGTGCGTTGCACGTGTATCAAGCGTTTATTAATAAAAGTAATAAAAATATATGTTTTGATATCCATATTAATTAATTATAGTAAAATATACGAACAACAACAACAACATACCCAATATAATCCCATAAAGTAGGGTTTGGGGAGGATAGAGTGTATACTGTACCGATACCTTAGAGGTAGAGAGGCTGTTTTTGATAGACCATCGACTCAAATAAAAAACATTTCAATGCAGTATAGAGAAAGAAATATCAGAAATAAAGACGACAACCATGGCAAATACCATAGACAACCTGCCAAATCATCCTAAATAGTAGTCGTAATAGGATACAATGATAATCAAAGTGTAAAAGCCACAACTAATAACCAAACTCAAAGGACAAGAAACTATAAGAGAAATACGGCTCATAGCATGACTAATAGTATAGAAGAATAAGTGAGACAACGCTCAATTATTTAACTAACGTCCTACCTTAATCCGTGCGCTACATAACTTCCTATCTAAGCCCACGTCCTTGGTAAGCTGAAGTTGTGTCATGTCCTGTCTAATTACCTCTCACCAATATTTCTTCGACATACCTCTACCCCTTTTAAAACCATGTATATATATCCAACCTCTTACGCTTTTGCACAGGTGCATTTGTGCATCTCCTCTACACATGCCCAAACTATCTAACCTCGTTTCCTGTATCTTGTTCTCTATCGATGTCACTCCTACCTTGTCCCAAATATCTTCATTACTAATCTTATTATCTCTCCTATTATGTCCATACATCTATCTCATCATCACCATTTCCACAACTTTCATCTTTTGGATATGGAATTTCTTGACTGGCCAATACTCTGCTCCATACAACATGGTCGGTCTAACCACCGCTTTGTAGAATTTGCCTTTAAGTTTTAGTGGCATCATTCTATCACGTAGGACTCTGGATGCGAGCATCCATTTCATCTACCCGGCACTTGTATGATGTGTGACATCATCATCAATCTCCATATTTCCTTGGATAATAGACTTAAGATACCTAAAACTTATTTCTTTCTAAATGACTTGTTTATCAAGCTTCACTTCCACGTCAGCCTCAGATGTTACATCACTTAACTTGTACTCCAAATATTTTATCTTGATTCTACTCAACATGAACCCTCTAGAATGCTTACAAACCTGCAACTTAGCGTTAACTCTACGTCGGGTCTCGTCAAACATAACTATGTCATCTGTAAATAACATATACCATGACACTTCTTCTTGGATATGTTGTGTCAATACATCCATTACCAATGCAAATAGAAATGGGTTAAGAGCTAATACCTAATGTAATCCCATTACAATTGGAAAGTGTTTTGAGTCTCCTCCCACTGTCCTTACCCGGATCTTGGCTCCATTATACATGTCCTGGATCACCTTAATGTATGTCACATGTACACTTTTATCCTCCAAACATCTTTATATAACCTCCCTAGGGACTTTGTCGTAAGTCTTTTCCAGTTCAATGAACACCATATACTTCTTTCTCTTCCTGTACCACTCCATCAATCTCCTTACAAGTTGAATGGCTTAAGTAGTCGAGCATCGCTGCATGAAACCAACCGAGTTCACAGAAATAGTCATGTCCTTCCTTACTCTCATCTCCACCACCCTTTCCAAAATTTAATATTTGAGAAAATAGTAAATGACTATTTTATCTATTGCGGAGTGTTTTAATAAAGGGTAAAAAGTTAAAACAACATTTCTAAGGGTTTTCACACTTTTAATATAATATAGATGTATGTGAATGTATTCCGTCGATATAAAAATTGTATATAAAAAGAATGAAGTATATAATATTGCAATTGAAGTGAAGTATATAATATTGCAATTGAAGTTACAATATATGCAACAATACACTCATTTAAATAACAAAAATATGTGTTCTTCTAATTTTAGTATACATGACTATAACTTCCTAAAAATGACAAATCTTGACCATTTTAACGACTTGGATACAACACAAGTTCAAGATATTTTTGAAAATATATTTCTATTTAATAATAATAATTAAAAAAAAATAACGAATTGAATGTAAACACTGGAGGAAAAAGAAGTATGATGCATACATATTTAATTTATCAAAATTTAATTGATTTCAAAGTCTTACACGTTAGGACTTTTAATATAATTCAAAAAATAAAATGATTTAAAAAACAAAATTTTAGTCAATGTACTATATATTAAGAATTCTACATCTTACAATAAATAAAAATTTAATAGTTATATGACATATTTTACTAATGATGTATGGTGATAACGTGCTCTAAGTTGCAACTTGCAAGGTAAAGGTTGAAAAGAAAAAAAGATTTCACATAAGGCAAAATCTTCATTGATTTATAGTAGTTTTTTTTTTTTTAACCTAATGCAAATAAGAAATGATTTAATAATTAAATACATTTGAGAAAATAAATTAAATTTGGCTAAGAATTTCATTGCTGTTAAATTGCTCGTTAAAATTTAACTTCAGGTATAGAATAATTAACGTGATCTACAATTTGGTGACTCCCATAGTTTTGTCCATTGAAAAATTTAATGTAACTAATAGGAGTACTTCCTCCATTCCATATTAATTATTCATTTTCCTTTTTATACGTATCTTAAAAAATCATAAATAAGAAGGTAGTTTGACAAATTACCCCTTAAGAAATTTTTTTACTTTACAAACAAATGTTCACTCTTTCAAAAAGAATTAATTGTAAGGGTCATATAGAAAAAAATTAATTCATTCTCTGTTGATTTAGTATGGTGGACAACTAATACGAGACAAATTATTTTTAGTAAGATGGATAGATAGTATAGAAGGAAGAGAGTATTTTCATTGATTTTAAACTCCTAAATATAAAAAAAAAAATAAAAAAAAAAAATTAGCTTACTGCTAAATTAACTTTTTCATGTGAATTCCAACTAATTTATACTTAAAATTAAACCAAAATTTTTAAATAACTAAATGAAAGAAAAACGTAATACTGATGCATGATATCCCATGATTTTAGGTAATCTATACCAACAATTATTTATGTATCCAACAGCTTAGGAATAGAAACTTTTAATTGGTATGTAAATATAAGCCTTTTTAAATGAAAAAAATAATGTTATTACATTATGTTTGTAGGAGGCGCTGATAAACGTATTGGGACATTAAATAATAGTAATAAGATTTATAAGGTAAACTTTTGACTACTTTTAAATTCTAAATAGTAGAACTTTCTACCTATATTAAAATGAGGAGATCTTTTTGTTAATTTTAAATTCATAAATATTAAAAAAATAGTGAAAAGACGATTTTGTCTATTGCAGAGTCAATTAATGAAGGGTAAAAAGTTCAATCAATTTTTCTAAGGACCTTTACACTTTTAATATAGTATATATATATATATATATATATTAGGGAAAAGACTCAAATATGCCATCGAACTTTGAGAAAAGGCTCATTTATGTCATTCATTAAAAGTTTGGCTCATTCATGCCATTGCCGTTACAAAAAAGGCTCATTCATGCCATTTTTTTTAACAGTCCGGTTTGGTGGTTTTTTGCAAAACCATTTTGTACACGTGGCCAATAATAATTCGTCCACATCATTAATTAAAGGGAAAAGACTCAAATATGCCATCGAACTTTGAGAAAAGGCTCATCTATGCCATCCGTTAAAAGTTTGGCTCATTAATGCCATTTTTTTTAACAGTCAGGTTTGGTGGTTTTTTGCAAAATCATTTTGTACACGTGGACAATAATAATTCGTCCACATCATTAATTAAATCAACCAAAGAAATTTTAAAATTCCTAATAAGAAAATATCGACTTCTCCGGCCAAAATATTTCTATGCATTTTGTAACTCCTTTATAGGCACTGTAAAGAGTTCATCGATTTTCAATTTCTTCGGAATCGCCGAACACAATTCTGCAAATCTCAAGGTCAATTCAAGCCCGAAACAGACATCAACTATTTCAAACAACGAATCAATTAGTTATCGAAACATAATTTTTCAAATACTTAAAAAATTGTACTTGAAGCAAAAATCAGAAGAATTCTATAATCGGTGAAATTACAGAGAAGAAAAGAAGAATATTTCAGCAAAATCAAATTAAAATCAAAACTTGAAGATTCTCATGACTTGAAGAATCAGATGTACCAGAAATTTGTGAGCCGTGGAAAACAAAATTTTAATTTCTCCTTTTAGAAGAAAGTTCAATTTTTTAGATTTTTTATTTGGCTGATTTAATTAAGGATGTGGACAAATCATTGTTGGCCACGTGTACAAAATGTTTTTGCAAAAAATCACCAAACCGGAATGTTAAAAAAAATGGCATGAATAAGCCTTTTTTGTAACAGCAATGACATGAATGAGCCAAACTTTTAACGGATGACATAGATGAACCTTTTCTCAAAGTTCGATGGCATATTTGATTAATGACGTGGACCTCTAGTAAGAGGCAACGTGACAAAGCTGTTTTAAAAAACCACCGTTAAGAAGTAATGACATGGATGAGCCTGTTTTATTTGTAACGGCGATGACATAAATGAGCCAAACTTTTAACGGATGGCATAAATGAGTCATTTTCAATAGTTCGATGACATATTTGAGCCTTTTCCCATTAGATTATGCTCCAAATTATAATTACTTACGGAAATTTCTCTTTATTTCTCAATCCCTGTTCATATAACTATAATTTGTTTTTATACTTCTTTTTTCTTGCATTGCAAATTTAATTTGTCATTTGTTCATTCATCTATCTTCGCTGATGCACACTCTTAGTTCTATTTTGCACTTAAAGCCCCAATGAACATTTGGTGCTTTTCTACGATTAACATTTGGCAACACAAATCTATGGTACATAATTCAAATGCAATCCACCATAATCGTCTAAGATTTCACTTAGTAAAGAAATTATTTCAACCACTTAAAACATCGACTTGAAATAAAAGTAAACCCAAATTAGTAAGCATCCGTTGAGGTAAAAGTGAACTCCACAGAATCCCTCAGAATGTTTAGAACAAATAGTCCATAAGTTGCATATATATCAATGCAACAAATAGTTTATAAGTTACATACTTAATGCAAAAGTAACAACTCCATCCTAACAAACCATAAGACAAAAATGATAACAATTGCATGGATCAAATACTTTCCCCTCTAATACCAAAAAAAAACAAAACAACTACCTTCTCCTCCCTTTCACCTTCTCTTTTTCTTTTCAAATGAAATAGATTTGAATGAACATGCTAACATATATATATAGTTTGCCATGATTTAATGAAAAATGATACGTGAACCGAAGAATTATCTAGTTAAAATAATGAAACTTATAATATATATTAGTATATATTAGAAAAAGGACATGGGAGAATATTGCCTAATTAAGAGAAGGCAATGTGGTAGCTGACAAACTTGCTAATTGGGGTGAACGTACTGGGAGGGTACATTCTTCTTCACTCAATCTGTTTCTTTAGAGCTCTAATGAAGAATGATCAAATCGGTCTCCCATGTTTCAGAGTTAGACATGCTAAAAGTGACTACATTTTTGTACAAAATCCTTCACGATTAGCAACATTTTATTAGTCACTTGGCTCATCAATACTTTTACTGCTTATCTTAGCATAGGCCATCTACTTCACAAGGATGAACTCTTCATCTTAAATATATCTCAGGGAGGTTTGGACAAAATGCCACCTCTTGTAAATATTCTTTTGGATGTGAAATCTACAGGTTGGGGTCTATACCTAACCCCCACCAATAGGTGGACTGAATTAAAAAAAAAAAAGAGGAGAATATCACAAGGTGTAGCAAATATATACTTAACATGTTTGAAATGGGAAGTGTATGCATTAATTAGTTGAGTGTACTTTGTGAGATTACATTTAACATTAATCATTAAACAAATAGATTTTTCTTTTCCTTTTTCTATTTTAGACCAAATAAAAAGATTGTAGGTTGATATGCGATACGCCTTATGTTGTTCTTGGAAATTGAACCCCCAAACTAGCTCTGACATCACCTGCTCTGTCATGCAGAAAACTACAATTGATAGCTAGAACATGATAAAAACTCTTAACCACAAAAAAAGATGTCCTGAGGCTAAATTCAAAATGTGGCTCCAGGTACAACATAGACCCTTAACTACAAACATACTTGCTAGATAGGTACTAATTTCGTTTGGCAGGGTATCTAAGAATAATGTAAAATATGGTGTATTAATAATGCTTGTATTAGTAATGCTAATATTAGTTATGCTGAGATTTTTCTTATGTAGTGTTTGATTTGGTGTATTAAAAATAACATTCATTGCATAATTTTTTTTTTTAAAAAGTATTTATTTACAAAAATACCCTCTACAAATATGATGGAAAGGACGTAGGGAGGGTTTTGAGGAGCAATTGTGTCTTTAACCATGTTTATGCATGCATTAGAACCATTGTATTACCAATACCATAAATTTTGAGGTATTAGTTATACACATCTTAATACCAAATAGAGTGTATAACTACTGCAAGTATTAGTTATACATAGGTTAAAAAATTGTACCAAACAAGGTACTAGTAATACACAAAACTAATACATGCATTATTTTTTCTAATGCACTCTACCAAACGATCCTTTAACAAGAAGAAAGCTCACGCCGCTTATTTGTATTGTTTATTTTCCTGTTCTATCCCTCTTGAAAATAATATTTCAAGACTATAGTAGCTTATTAGCATTGCCAAGAAATGAGAGAAATCATAAATGATTAAGGTGAATCACATATAAATTATGGGGATTCCTAAATTATGTAACTAATAAGACTAATGTTGTCAAATATGAAAAACGCAAAAAATTTACCAACGGCATGCTAGAGTTTTCAACGCAAACCGTAATTAAAAAGTGTACTTTAATGAAAAAAGGAACAAATCAAGAAATACAAATGTAAAAATGTCGTGAAACAAAAACACCTATATATGAACAAATGACAATAACATGGATAAAGACACTGAAATTTTTTCAATTTTATAAAATGCATGAAGTAATTAAAACACAAGTCACAAATTCAACAAATTTAAAATTCATTCAAATTTACAATTCTGATACAAAGATAATATTTTTAAGTTTCTGATTTAGTGTAAATTTTCGATAGTAAATTTTTCGAATGCCTCCATTTCTATTTTTTAAAGCTACTACTAATGACATAATAAATATTTCTATACCTATCTCTTAAAATTATTATAAATGGATATCCCGTTAATAAAAGTACGCCATTTTTTACGTTATACCCTTAACTTGAAAACTAGGGCAACAATATATATGTGTGTGAGCATATTAGGTAAATGAAACCAATATTAGTTGATCTATATTATGTTGTACCGAGCTTTAAAATTTAAGTGTGCTCTAAATGCACCTTTAATAACAAGAACAAAATAATATCTGAATTATAATTAACAAGAATAAGCTTGGGACAAGATGATGAAACTAATGCCTATGTAAACAGTATAATGAAGCTAATGTCCACTTGTTTGGAGACTGAATTGTCCCAAAGAACATTTGGACTAGATTACTCAACTGGATATGCAACTAACTGAGCCACTACCTGCATCATGGGAACAACATATGTCTTGGATCACTCAGAGACTAAGGGGAAAACACAAGGTGCTCAATTACTTAAGAATTAAGACGACCTTCACAGAGTTCATTCATTGTGTTTGGATAAAGCGCAATCAATGAGTCTTTGAAGCAAGGAGCAAAACTGAGGAACAAATAACCAAGGAAGTGGTGTATATATATGCTGTGTTAGAGCATCACCTAGACCGCAGGGGATTGTTATATGATCTTTTAATTATTTTTTCTACTTAGGTAGTGAATGTTGGAAGCTTTAAGAAGTAGTAGGCTTTGTAGCCTGCTATAGTTTTGTAATTCTTTACTCAGTAATTAATGGAAAACTTAGTTATAAAAAAAAAACAAAAAAAACGAATAAGCTTGGGATCCTTTGACTTGTACAGTTATGCTTGGTCAAAATTCAAGAAATCTATAATGGATTATGACAAATAAGAGTTTTTTTTTTTCTTTTTTTGCATTTTGCACCCTTAATATATGTCGTCTTTTGTTGTTTGCATTCTATCTTATTATTTTTGATGATTTGCACCCTTATTTCTTCAATTCTTGTAAACTAATAAAAAAAATTCATTTTTAAACATTATTCACAAGGAAAAAATAGAAAAATAAAAAAAATAATGCCAAATGAAAAATCAGTACACGTATCCCTTTCCTTTGGTTGCTACCTCTGTCCTCAAACACCCATATACAAATTATACAAAATATATATAATTCAAACCTAAACTTAAATCGGGTAATGTTATAGTCACATGGTAGAGAAATACTTTCAAGCACTCACTTTATTCCCTATTTTCCTTAGTCTCAAAACATATAGTTAGAAAAAATGACAAGCATGTTTTCCCAAGAAGGAAAGACAACATGGTTTAATTATTACTACTCAAACTGTTCTCCAAAAAGTTGACTACAACTTTAAATGTGTGTGTAAGCAATAAACAACCATTCTTGAGTTACACAACGTAACAGATTATAAGAACCTGATTTTGATATCAAAACGAATCTATGTAAGGAAACATTTCGGCACCTTGAATAATATATACTTTTAATACAATCACATGTCATGACAAAGAATGTATTACTCTAAAGGATCAGTCTAACATCAAATCAACATAATAATCTATATTCAACACTTACATAAAGTTACCATGATGTGTATAAGGACGATCTTAAAGGTAAAAATTGGAGTGTTTATCTTTAACAATTGTAGTTTCAGATGGCTTAAATATAGTATGTGCTCCTTTTTTTGCCCACAAATTTGTCTTCTCTGGCAAAATTATAAGTTTTTTGAAAGACTATTTCTATTGATGGGTTCAATTTGAGAGTGATCATCAAAGGTTATGATGTGATGATAAGTATCTCTATCTCTAATCAAATATTTTAAAAATAGAATCACCTTTAATAGAAAAAAATTTCCCCAAAAAAAATAAATTCTCAGTGCGAATTCAAATTATATCAACTGCAGCAATGTCAAAACTAGTACCCACTTAAATAAACAGACCTCCCACCCCCAACCACAAGTCTCAATATTCATTCTTGTAAAGTGTCAGACCACAAACAATCAAACATAGGATGGTTTCCAATAGTTCAGAATTTAATTAACAAATCAGAAGACAAAAGAATGTAGCACTTAATTATTAGAAAACAAAAGATTTTTCCATTACTTATTGTCAGCCATAATATCATATTGATATTAATTATATAATTTTCTTGAAGAATATAAGTTTACGTTACACAAGTACAAACGCTTTTATATTTTTAGAAATCAATATATATTACTACTATTTAATAGCAATATGATAAATAAAAAGAAAATAATAAGAGTCTAAAACCACTAAATAAAACTTGAAAAGAAGACAGATGAAAGTCTTTTGACTAATTTCGTTCTATAGTAATTGCAGGTAAGCAATAACACTTTCGATTTTAGTTATATGAAATAGTGAAAAATTTCTTTGAAAAGTATTTCAAGTGAAACAACAATTTCATTCATAAAATTTTACTTTTTTTCTCCTAATGAAATTCATATTCAAACATAATTTCAATTTCGATGTATGCTCTTTTTCACCTTCAATCACAAATACTTTTTTTTTTTCAACTTCAATCGATATTGTCTAAATTATTAACCTATGTAATACTACCAAAAAACACATCTATGTCTCCAGAAAGGCACTCTCGAGCACGCTGACAGAATGATTGACACACATTATTAATTCGTCAATTATTACTAGACATATATTGATTTATCAAAACTTTAGCTTGTAACAACCCTAGTTGTGATTTTTGGTTTTTAGAGTGCTTTGATCGTTTTATCCCTCCCCGTAGTTGTTTATTGGTGTTTGTGGTGTGAGGAGTGGGTGACGCAGTTCTCGAGGAGTTTGGTTGGTTTTAAAGTGAGTTTTTCATTTTTGGAGGTTTTAAGTTGAAAAGTTTGACTTTAGTCAACATTCGAAGATTCGAGCATTGTATGATAATTTCTTCAGTTCCATCAGCTCCAAAACATCTATTTTGTATTAGTAGCGTAGTTGATTCGGGTCCTGGGGCTTTTGGTGTGATTTTGAGCGTTTAGACGAGATAATGCAAAGTTTTGGCCTTTAGTTGACTTTTGTCAACATCTGTTGAAAATGACCACCATTGGAAATTCTGACTGTTCCGTTGAGTATGGAATGTTAAATTTGATTTAGTAGCTTAGCTGGATTGTGTTCACGGGGTTCCAAATGCATTTTGAGGGTCCATTGGGGTTTTTTTGATCTTGCCTTGTTGCAGCTGTAGTTGCATTCAACTGGTGACACGATGTCCTTGCAGCAATCATTGAGGAGAAATTTTTCCATCATTACGATCGCGAAGGATCGGTCGCGAACGCGATGAAGAGTTTGAGGAGGGTCCAAACCGGGTTATTGCTTGTTCTTTGCAAAGGTGAGGATCCTCGCGATCGCGAAGGTCCGGGCTGGACCGCGATCGCGTAGAGCATCTCGCTTGTCAGCCTTAAAACTCTTTTTTTTTGGGGACAAAACCCCATTTCACTATTTTAAAGCTTAGAACTCTATTTTGGGAGAATCAAGTGTGATTTTCAAGATCTTAACATTGGGTAAGTTTCTAATCCACTTTTTCATCATTATCCACTAATTATTTCATGAAATTAACTTCAAATCTTGGTTTTTTGACTTGAAAATTTGGGGTTTTTCTGATAAAGTTAATGTTTGATGAATTGATGATTTGAAGCCGATTTCAACTATGTTTTCAATAAAATTGTAGATTTGAACTTCCTAAATTATGGGTAACATGAATTTTTGATAAAATTCTAATTTTTCCCTTGTGGACTCCAGTTGACTTTTGGGTTGACTTTTTAGATTAGGATTCGAAGTATAACAATATGGGTGTCTTTAGTTTTACATTTTAAAGTAGAATTTATATTTGAATAGATTGGGCTTGTTTAGAGGCAATACTGAAGGGAAAGGCTTTGATTTAATTCTTCGGGATTCCTTAAGGCAAGTTGAGACTTTCTGTGACTCTTTTTCAAAGTGTTTATGTGTTAGTTGCTTGTATTGGGAGTAATGGAGAGTGGGGGTCCCGTATAGATGAAGTGACGAGTTTCTATACAGGTATCAATGTTATTTAAAGGGTTAAAAGCAAGTAATTGATTGGATTGGACTGATTTTTCCTATTTTCTAGCATGTTTTATGTGTTTTGAGGTTATGAAATGAGTTGTTAAGCATGCTAGTGGATGATAATACTCCCAATTGATAAATTGAGCTAGTGTTGACTTGATATCTGAGTTGACCTATGATATGAAATGCCTTAGTTGATTTGTTATGTTGATTTGGGGTCGGAGTTGCACGCCTGCACATCATACATTGCACTTCATATGGATCGGAGTGTACGGCTACACATATATATTATTATGAAATCGGAGTGCATGCCTGTACACTATATATATTAGAATTGGAGTGCACACTTGCATAATATTAGATGGGATCGGAGTGCACGCCTGCATATTCAATATATTGAGATCAGAGTGCACGTCTGCACAGTACATGAACCTCGCGAGTCCTCCATGAATTCTAACTTAGAGGCGATATGCTCGGCGGGTGTGTACATAATATATGAATTACATTCATTCATTTATTTCTGATTCGGATGGAATAAGGTATATTTTGTTGATTTTGTGCTATTTGAAATCTAAGTATTATTCACTAATTTCACTGCTTTGGGGCTTTCTTTGACTGTGTTGCGACATCTATATGACTGGTATTATATGTTTCTTCTGTTAGAATAAGGTGGCTTTCCCGAGTGCAGATTTATATGATTATTTTGGATGGTTGGTTTGGTGAATCGTGCCACCACTTTGAGTTAGGATCGGTCGATGATGCTACTGAGTACACGTATTTCTGTACTCACCCTTACTATTTTCTGCACCTTACTTGTAGGTATCGAGCCGGTGGTCCTTGAATGTCACGGCTCAAAAACTAGGTCATGATGGCACTTGCCGCGGCATAGCCTTAACAAGTTAGTAGATCACCTAAACTGATAATTGAAAATCGAAATCAATAATATAGCCAAGGCGAGACTTCTAGAACGAAGTCAGATCAATACAAGTCCAGTAATAGCGGAAATATGAAAGAAATATCAAATATCCCAGAACTTGGTGTCACAGTGCAAGAGCATCTAATACAACATCCGAATACTTAGAATAGTACATAAGTCTATCTCTGATAACCAAAATAAAGACATAACATAGAATAGAAGAGGTTCGAGTCATCCTCGAACTCTGGAGCAAATCAGTACCTCGAACTCTGAACAACCGAACAATCAACCGCCATGAGGAATGCTTGAATTGGGATCTGCACCGAAAGCGTACAGTAGGGGTGAGTACGGTCCCATGTACTCAGTAGGTATCATAGGCCGACTAAGCAGAATAGGCAATAATATAAGTAAAGAAGACAATGAGCACGTCCTGCAAACAGAAAAGTTTCCAAAAGGTAGCTCACACCATCTCCACTAACAGTTCTAATATAATACGGAATTGAAGCAACATAGACATACACGAAAGGTATACGAAAACTAAACACAAGTCAAAGAAAGATGAAATGAATTACAAAAGATGTAAATGCAATGCAATGTAATGATGAATATGGGGTGAAACAGTGAAAGTCATAGCATGACTTTTTGTATACACCTATCAAGCTCGCAGCTCCGCACTAGGACTCATAGGGGGTTCACAACCCGTATACTATAACTCATAGCTCAATCTCAACCCACCTCTCCAGGCAGTTTATGCTCAATAAGGCTTATAATAACATTTTAAACCCCCCATACGGGCATCATATCTAGTAATAAGGCATCTAAATGCACATATAAGGCCAAATGATGTCAAATAAGGCCCCAACACGGGTAATACGCAATAACAGATATCTAGCTCATGTTAACAATAACACAAATAAGCCCCCACACGGGCCCACAACAGTAATAATAATTTTAAAATATAAAACCCATTATTATTTTTCCCAACCCATAGCATGCTTTACTTATTTATTAACTACCCAGCTCAATTTGAAAAAAGTTAAGCCATAACCTACCTCAAAACGATAAAATCTGGGCCTAAAGTGCTTCAACATGGAGCTTTCCCCTTTCTAACGACCTTGGAATAAACTACAACACAAAAATATAGCATCTACACATTAAAAGAATGCCAACAATACCCATATTTAAATAGGGTCCAAAACAGACTTGAAAAATGAGTTCGAAAATGAGAAGGGTAAAACCAAAATTTTTCTTTAGAAACACATTCCCCAAGGTCATAGGATTCTATAGAAGAAAAGCCAAGTGAAAACAATCTTAAAATAAGGTCCAAATCGAAGAAAAATCATTTTCAAACTTTACCGGTAAAAACTCTAAAAATTCATTTCAAAATCATGATTAAAATATATTTTTGAATATAAAGTCAATGAAAATAGTGAGATTTAGATTTTAGAAGTTACCCACATTAAACTCGATGAAGAAACCCTCAAATATTGCCTTTCCCGAAGCTTGGAGGTCCAAAAATGGAGAAAATGAGTTTTTATACTGTTTACTGAATAGTGCCTCGCGATCACGGACCCCACCTCGTGATCACGAGGGTAAATGTTGACCGGCCATTAAGTTGGTCATCGTAGTCCCGTAGTTGGGCGGCCTCGCTATCGCAATGAGTCAACCCATCCAATCCACCGATTAACCCATAGCGATCGCGGCACCACCACTACGCGATCGCGATGAGGGCTTTCATCGAGGCTCGCGATCACAACATGTGTTCACACAATCGCGATGAAGGGCCTGATGCACCAGAAACGGCTGTACCAACAGATTTTCTAAGTGTTGAAATGTCTCTGAACCGATCCTCGGGATTCGTTTGGGACTCGATAGAAGTAAACCATATATCTACTAGGCTAATTTTGACGTTCCTGACTCAATGGAAATGTTGGACTTTTGAAGAAAGACTGTTTTTCATAAATTAATCCCCGAGATCCCTTTTTCACTATTTTCTAAACGAAGGATCGAAATGAGATATAAAGGCCCCAAACCCGAACCAATCACGCTACTAGTCCAAATTCGACATTCCAGATTTGCTGGTGCAGTCCAAATAGTCATCCGAGACCCGAAACATGAAATATTGACCAAAGTCAACTATTGGCTCATAAAGCCTCAAAACAACCTCAAACTCGCTCAAAACACTCCCGATCGCATCGGGAACTGTGCCAACCATTCTCTCTTTCCAAAACCTTTATGTAGAAACTGCGGGAAAGGACAAAATGATAAAAACACAAAAAAGCAAGTTTTTACAAAATAGGTCTTTACATTGAAAACTGATCTTGCAGTTTTGTGTTGATTACTTCGCAAAGATCCTGAGGTAGCGACTGTTGATCCCAGTTCCCTGGATTTCCTCTCTATTTCAGTCTTATGATTTTTCCCACATTGTAGACAATTTTTGGACTATTCCTTGGATTACTTCTATTAGAGGCTTGTACCTGTGAGGCTGTGACTATCAGACCTGGGTGTTATGTTGAATTCCGCATTGTTCTGGTGACCACTGTTTTGGAGTTTAAGTTTGTTTTTTGGCTTATTCTATCTTTTTTCGTTCAATTATTCTTTTATTTGTGTATGTTGGGATGAGTTTAGGCTTACTTATTAAGAAGAGTGTAATAGGTTCCATCACGATCCCGATTTTGAATTGTGAAATAGCTATATCTCCAACAAAACAAGATTGAAATAATATTTATTTTACAAAAAAATGAAAAATCCTAACAAACCAAATCGATATAGTTGATATAATTTTGATAAGAATTGAATCAAACCAGCTCATGTACACCCCTACTTAAAACATTAAGCTTAAAATTGAATGTGGGTTCACATTATGATTTATAAACAAGAAAATGTGGATAATATCTTATTTTTAAATTATTTATTGTCTAAATATTTTCACAGAGTTTTACTGTAAGTCAAACTATACGGAAACAATCATCAAAAACACATATGAATTATTATTTTTTTGCGAGTTTCACACCTCAACTATCAGATGTTTTCTTTTCCTACTTGAACTATCACGAGCTGTTTTATTTTTCTAACTGGACTATCACCATCTATGTACTAGTACTAATTCAGGTAGAAAGAGAGTACAACTGATGGTTGACATAATAAGCTTCGAAGTGTGTTTTAATACATAGACGATGATAGTTTAAATAAGAAAAGAGAATAGTTAATAGTTTAGATGTGAAACTCGTGAAAAGTAATTCAAATATGTTTTTGACCATTGACTGAATTATTTAATGTCTTTGTAATATCTTAACTCTTAATATGGTATCTCTAACTCACTTACCATTAAGACACTAATATCCCAAGAAGAATAAAAATACAGTCACATAATCTATATTCACATTTCAATCATATTATATAAATCTAATACACTTTGTGCTAGCTATATATATCCCCCCAAATTTCTTTTTCCCAATAAACAAACATATCAATTTTTATTTTTTTCTTTCTCAAAAGAAAATCATGAGTAGAGAATATAAGTATGTTAGCCTTCGTGATCTTTTGAAAAGCCAACCAGTCCACATACCAAAATTCACAAATTCACATCCAACTTTTTCTATGCCTTCTCCTGAGCAAGAAATTGAAGGAACTAGTGGTGATTAGTGATTACTCACTTTTATTTTGAAAATTTTAAAATAATTAATTTAATTTTTATTGAATTTTGCTTTTGAACTCTTATGGATACATTCAAATGGTTAAGATTTCCCCACTCTTAATACGATGTCTTGAAATTGAAGCCCTAAAATGAAGTGTTATTTTATAGGGAGTGTTGGATACCCTTTTTTCTGATGTGAGTCTGAATTAATCGGACCAGTGGTCCCAGATTATTTTGCTTTTCTTCCTTTTTCTAATTAAATTTATTTTTTGGTGTTCTTTTCCCAGAGATTGTGAAAGAGGACGAGGAGGAAGTCAAAAAGGAAACAAAGAGCAAAGGGATAAGAATTAACCAAAAAACAAAACTCAAGATTATTTGTCTGTTGAAGAAGGACATGAGGCAACTCATGAAGTGCAAAAGCATAAATTAGGAATTTATGTTTTTTGTCATTTTCATCAAATTAATATTGTTTTAAGGCATGCTTTTAATTTTCAAGTTAATTTTTGTGCAAGGGGTTATTTGAAAAGGCCAAAAAGGGGAATTGACTTGTTAATTCTCTCTTTTTATATCTATAAAATTGTTATCATTTTGATTTTATGTTTGCTAGAATTGACTTGTTAATTTCATTGCAACTCTTTAATATCATATTAATAGTATATGAATGTTAATCATAGCAGGAAAATAAAATAAATTTGAGCAATTTAAATGAACTGTTAATTAAATATGAGACAAAACTTGAGAACTTTAAACTGACTTCGAGTGTGATCCATTATAGAAAAAATTGAATCTGAAAAAATCATGAAGGTTGCTGGTGACAAACCTAAGTTACAAATTCAACCAAATTTAAAATCCATTCAACTTTACAATTCTGAAGCAAAGATGATATTTTTGTATTTCTGATTTAGTGAAAGCTTTTGATGGTAAATTTCTTGAATGCCTCCATTCATATTTATTTTTAAAGCTACTACGAATGACGTAGTAAATCTCTTTCTATATCTATCTCTTAAAATTATTATAAATGGATATTCCGTCAATAAAAGTATACATTTTTTACGTTATACTCTTAACATGAAAACTAGGAGAGTGATACAAACGCGTGTGAGCATATTAGGTAAATTAAAAAAATATTAGTTGATCTGTATTATGTTATACCGAGCTTTAAAACTTAAGAGTGCTCTAAACGGTGTCTTTAATTTTATGCCTTTTAAAATTGATTTTTTATATTATAATTAATAACAAGCACAAAATAATATTTGAGTTATAATTAACAAGAATAAGCTTGGAATCCTCTGACTTGAGCAGCTAGGCTTGGTCAAAATTCAAAAAATCTATCATGGATTATGAAAATGGATTTTTAATGATGTGCGCCATTATTTCTTTACATTCTAGCAAACAAATAAAAACTCATTTTTTTTTTTAAAAAAACTATTCGCGAGGGAAAAGTTGAAAAATAAAAAAATAATGCCAAATGAAAAATCGACACCCATCTCCCTCTCCTTCGGTTGCTACCTCAATCCACAAACATCCACATACAAATTATATAAAGTATATACAATTCAAACTTGAATTTAAATCGGGCAATGTTGTAGCCACATGGTAGAGAAATATTTTCAAGCATTCATTCTTTTCCCTATTTTCCTTAGTCTCCAAACATATAGTTAGTAAAATGACAAGCATGTTTTTCCCAAGAAGGCAAAAACAACGTGATTTATTCGTTACCACTTAAATTGTTCTTCAAAAATTGAATGCAACTTAAATGTATATGTCTAAGCAAAACAAATATCCTTGAGTTACAAATATAGCAGACCATAAGCACTTGAGTTTATTATATTTTAGCGAAAAGAAAAATGATATCATGATGAATCTATATAAGGAAACACTTCGACACCTAGGATAATACTTTAATGCAACCAAGTCCCATTCATTGCTCTTTATGACAAAAATGTCTTACTCCGAAGGACTAGTTAGCATTAAATCAACCTAATAATTTAGATTCCACATTATAAATAGAGTTATGAAATGAAATGAAAAAAAGAAGAAGATGAACTCCATGACGTGGATATAGTGATGAACTTAAAGGTAAATTTGAGTATTTTTGCTCTACAATTGCAGCTCCAGCGTGACTTAAATTTGGTATATTTTCATTTATTTGCTAACAGGTTTGTCAATTCTAGCAAAATTATAATTTCTTTGAGGGACTATTCTTATTGTTGAATTCGATTCGAGGAAGACCATCAGAGATTATAATCAGATGGTCAGTACCCCTCTATTTTAAATTAAATACTTCAAATTTTAATAGTTTAAAAAAAAGGTCGTCTTTCGTCGAGAAAGTTTTTCCAAAAATAAAACTTCTTGATGCGAATTCAAATTATCACCGTTGCAACAACGTCAAGACTAGTACCCACTTAAATAAACAATCCCCCAACACCAACACCAAATCCCAACATTCATTCTTGTAAGTGTCAGACAACAACAATCAAACATAGGGTGGTCTCAAAGTTTCAGAATTTGGTTAACGAATCAGAAAATAAAAGAATTTACCAATTGCTTATTTGAATTTATTTATTTATTAAAAAAAGGTTACTTCTAGATTTTAATCCATTAATAACTAAAATGAAATAAGAAGAGACGGGCTTAAAGAGAAAAAGCGTGACGGAGCCAAACATGAGGAAATAAAAATGGGCAGCTAAAATAAATAAATTCGAAAATTTTTCCGTTTATTTATTCAAATGTAATATCATACTGATGTTAATTATATAATTTGCTAGAAAAAAATATAAGTTTGTGTCACATAAATACTACTCTTTAATAGCAATCTGATGAATAAATAGAAAACAATAAGAGTCTAAAATCATTATGCGATTATGGAACAGAACCTCCGGTGTTAGAGAGCTCCGAATTATTTTAAACACAAATGAAAGTATTGGATTGCAATGGGCTCCATACAACCAACTCTTCTAGTGTAGGACCGAGGCATAGTTGATTGACATATACAAGCATAAACTTGCAGCAACCCAAGAATTATTTCTCCATAACTTGAGATGCTAAACATATTTTGATAAGAGTACAAAGTATTAACAATGTTGCTCAGTTTATATATTATTTCAACTTTAATGTTACTTTTGCTAGATAGTTATTTTATACAATAGACTTGGTGTCCTACATTCGGAAAGGTGTATTAAGTACTCTGTCGATATACGTATAAATAGGTTCAGTGTAATATAGTAGAGAGTGCATCTTAATAATATTTTCCCCATGCCTTTACTTCTCATTGAATGAGCATGTGTTCCATATTGTATATGTATGTACTTGTCACCAAGAAACGACTATGATTGAGTTATCTACTAATCAGTCAATGTGATTGACCCCTCTTCTCAGTTTTATAGATTCACGGTTTTGTATTGATACTTTTTTTGGGTAAATAATTATTGGTGTTAATACTACTACTATAGATGGGTGACACACTAGGAGAGAATTGTTAAAGTAAGTCCAACACTTGCTGCACGTGGACATTATCTTCTATTGTTTTTGTTAGACTTCTCCAGTTTGATCAATGTTTCTGGAGTTATGCTCCCCAAGCGGTCTTGGGGATTGTAGAATATGTTTTGCAAGTACCAGCTAACTATTGAGCATCTGATTGCTAGTGACTTTGGTTTGAGGGTGGTGATGTTAGTGGCTATCATGTATGTTGTTGTGAATGATTGGTTGATGACAAGATTCGGAATATATGCTCCTGTTCAAAACAATGATTATGGGAATGCTCCCGATACAGAGCAGACAGTACTGAATTTTTGTCGTGAAAATGGTAGCCTTGCTAGGCCCTAAATTTTGTCACTACATATTTGTATTGGTTGGGTTCACTTGGTTAGTTACCGTTGTCTAACTTATATTAGGTTTCATGTTAAGGATATATATATATATATATATATATATATATATATATGCTAGGGGTTAACATAATAGAACCTCCGGTGTTAGAGAACTTCTAATTGTTTCAAGCGCAGAAGATTAAGTATTGGAATGCAATGGGCTCCATAAAACCAACTCAACTAGTGCAGGACCGAGGCATAGTTGATTCAAATATACAAGCATAAACTTGCAGCAACCAAAGAATTATTAAAGCTTCTGGATGTAGAGTTTGGTTTTTTAAAAAGTAAACTGAATTTTTAATATTGGTATTTCTTTGGCTAATAATGGTATAGCTGGTTTGGATGAAAATTTTCTCATTGCTTGAAACTCTAGGATGAAACGACATAGTCATTAATTTATTGCATATTGTAAAATTGTCACCACCCAGAAGTTGAGGTCATGATGGCATCTACCTGACCCAACCTTGGTAGACAAGCCAATCACCCAAAATAAAAGAAGATTCGGGAACACTAGTAAAATAGAACAAGATGAGACTTCTAGAACGAAGTTGGGCCATAAATGTAGATAAATGTGAAAGTCTGAACAAAAGACATAACTATCCCAAAACCTAGTATCATAAGTACAAGAGCATCTAAAACTATAACCAAATCTGAATATTACATAAGTTTGTCGCCGAAAATAAATAAAGACATCAGAATAGATAAGATGAGGCCTGGAGTCAACTCTGATAAGCCTAGAGCGTGTCAGTACCTCGGAATCACCAACTCCACACGCACGAAATCAGCCACCGCATATCGTACTCGTACTAGGATCTACACCGAAAGGGCACAGTAGGAGTGAGTACGGTCCACTTGTACTCAGTAGGTATCATAGGCCGATTGAGCAAAACAGAAAATAATACAATTGCAAGTAAAGAAATACTATGAGCATGTCACCTGCTGTAACACCCCGTACATTTTCGAACCTATACGACTACGTGTACAATTATGAAAATATTAAAACATGAGAGAATTGGTGAATTATGCATTAAATTGTTGGGCTTAAAGGAGTCATGTGCTATTGGGCCTAAATGAGGCCCAAAAAAATTTCAAAAAAAAACATGGCGCAAGAATGGAAAAAGATCCATTCTTGCTTGGACCAAAGGACACCCTCAATCATTGACCAAGTGGATGGATAAGGAGGACCATGAGGCACTATAAAAGGCCACAAATCAGATTTTTAATTCATTTGGACTCTCATGCTTTTCTAGAATTTTCTTAAACATATCCACAAACCCTAAGCCTTCATTCTTTGGGCCAAAGATCATCACTTGGTGAGTATTGGTAAGTGTTTATTATTATGGTCTAATATATTTTATGCATGGAATATGGTGTATAATATGTTGATTATGTTGGTGGAGTATTGAGAAGGTCACAATAAGTGAAATGTTACATGTTGCCAAATCGGAGGGTGGTTTGTATTGTAAACTTGACTATGGACTTGTAGTTTTGAAGAAAGTGAACTTGGTGGAGTAAATATTGACATGTGATATGTGATTATAGTCTTGACTTGTTTTGTCATGGTGTATAATTTTTGGAATTTCTATTGTGAAATCGGTTATGGTTTTGGTACCGTATTGGCCGTGAAGTGTCGTTTTGGTGATGTTATTGTGTGTTGTGAGACCATGGCTGGTTGTTGGTGTCTAAGATGATCAAAAATATGTTTAAATAAGTTTGATTATGATCATGGACCATTCATTGCATAAAAACACCCAAAAGAGACCCTTTTTGGCCGAAACGGGCACCCGCCCTCGCAGACGAAGCACCTGCGGGCGCAGGTGCCAATGCAGGTGCCTATGGCTACTACCAAAGGTCACCTGCAGACGCAGGTCATCCACCTACGGGCGTAGGTGGCTTAGCGGATCGGCCCAGAACTCCGAATTACTTGTTTTTGCATCCCTTTGGCCCCCCGAAACCCCTATACCCTTCATGGATGTAATTATCAACTTGTGATACCTTTTGAATGACTTTAAAGGAGTATCCCGGAGGTATTTTGCATGGTATCAATTATGGATGTAAGAGACAAATGTCCGTTTTGACTTGATGGCCCCAACGGCCAAGTTTCCTGAATACATTTATATAGCGTATGTTTCCATGTTCATGTTTTCCGCATAGTTGCATAAGGTATCATAAGAATCATGCGAGGATATGCATACAAAGGTTCATAAGTAAAGATTGGTTCTCTCCGGTCATATCGGCTTCGGGTGCCAGTCCGTCCCGAATGGGATTTCGGGTCGTGACAAAAAGATGGATAGTTGTTCATGTGTTGTTACAAACGGTATTGAGATGCTTTGATGGAGTGATTGTGACGTAGTGTTAATGTGGAGGTATAAAGGGTAAACTTAGTGTAAAATGTTATTGATTTATGATGCCTTGGTTAATGTATGGAATACTATGGTATTGTTGGTATGATAAAGCCATGAATAGTGTGATTATGTTATTAAACTTGTTATTTTTCCATAAGTGTAAATTATGGGATTTTGGCCGATATGTTGTTGTGAAGTGTAAGGAGGTGAGTTGATGGAATAATTGTGATGTTGTGGTGATGAAGAGTGGAAAGTATGAACTTGGTATGATATGCTAGTGGTTTATGATATTTTGGTCAATGTTGGGCATGTTGTGGTATTGTTGATATGACCATGTCGTAAAGGGTATTGTAGAGAAGGAAATGACATTTTAGAGGCAAACATGTAACTCATTGTCGTTGTATGCGTTTGTAAGGTAGTTGGTGGTTAATGTAAATTCCATTACGTATTTGTGTTGTAGAGTGAAACATAAGGAAGGAGCGGGACTACGGTATTCATGTATAGGATTGTATATTCGTATTGAGGAGATAAGGTATGTAAGGTTATTTGTAACACCCCGTACCTTATAAGTATGTATTTGGAAATGTTAAAGATGAGAAAAATTAAAAATTGGCCTTGTACGTGTGACGAGCCTTTTATAGAAAGTGTTTCGTGGTTTCGTGGAGCAATTGTGTAATGCCCCGTACACATTCTAACCTCATTTGGTGACTTGGAGTCATGTTTACTTGATGATTAAGTTCACTAAGTAAGTATTTTATAGCGTTTTGATAAGGTATTGGACGATACGCAAGTGTTGGAAAAAATTTACCGAAAAATTCAGCAAGACATGGAAACTTGCGCCACTGCCCTATTTCAGGGGGTGTGGCGCAAGCCCTTGATTCAGAGGGCAGTGATTTCTTGCGCCACTGCCCTGCTTTTCAGCAGTGGCGCAAGGCACAAAAAAATATGCCCTTCCGAGCTCGTTTCGCAACGCGATTCTACGTCGATTCTTATATGGTTTCTTTTGGTTCTTTGGAGTTCTTTGAGCATTGTTAAAGCCTCAAATACTTCAATACACTTCTACATACTCCTACATGATCAAAGCATGAAACACAAGTAGGTATCATAAATGTTCAATGAAGCCATGGACGACTAGAATTTCTATTTTTGCAATCGAGACGACGAATGAGAATTTCGTAAGAGAATATTGTCGTGACATGAAGGAATTATTTATTTAAACATGAGATATATGGTGAATTATACATTAATGTTAGTGGGTCAAGATGATATGGGTTATTGGGCCTAAATAGAGACCAAAAATGAATAAAACATGAAAGGCCCAATGGGTCAAAATGACCCATTCTTGCTTTGACTTGTCAATGATGGAAATTAATAAGCTAAGGATGACTTTAAGGGGTTATAAAAGGTGGCCAAAAATCAGATTTAATTCATTAGCCACACACATCACTTTCTCTCATTTTCTAGAATTTTCAAGAGAGCTCTTTTAGCTCTTCAAACCCTAAGGCACTTTTGGAGCAAGATCATCATCTTCCAAGCTTGGGTAAGTGATTATTCTTGTACTTTAACATATTATGAGCATGAGAGAGTATGTAGGTCATGTTGGTTATGCTTGGAAGTGTTGGACATGACATTTTTGGTTTTGTTCAAAAGATGTGTTATCCATGGGATTGTAATTTGAATTATGACTTGTTGTTTTGATGAAAGAGCATGGTATGGACAAAATATGAACATGTATGGTGTTATTTTTGGTATTAAACTTGTTATTTCCATAAAAGTGTAATTATGGGATTTTGGCCGATTTGTTGTTGTGAGATGTATTGAAGTAATTTAATGGCATAATTGTGATGTTGTGGTAAGGGAGAAGTGTAAAGTATGAACTTGGTGTGACATGATCTTGGCTATCATGTATTGGTCAATGTATGGAATATTGTGGGATTATTGGGAGAATAAATTCATAAATGATATTTTGGTCAATGTTGGGCATGTTGTGGTATTATTGATATGACCATGTCGAAAAAGGTATTATCAAGGGGAAATGACATGTTAAAGCCAAACATGTGACTTGTTGTTATTGTATGCATTTGTAAGGTAGTTGGTGGTTAATGTTGGTTCTAGTATGTATTCGTGATGTAGAGTGAAACGTAAGGAAGGAGCGGAAATTGTTGTGCTCACATATTGGATTGTGTACTTACATTGGGAAGATCAGGTATGTAAGGTTACTTTGTCCGTAACTTTCTGCGGCAAATAGTGTCCATATTGTCATGTCACTAGTCCTATCCCGAAATGTGCTAAGGTATCCTATATCCGTTTATCACTCGTCATTGTCATATATTTTCTACTCATGGATCACTTGTGACTCTCATGTCTCATATTCATGGTTAATATTCCGAAAGCTCGAATAAAGTTACGTACCAATATTTCAATAGTGCCTATACTTGTGTCTCTTGTTCATGGATTCTTGTCCATTGGTGGATTTATATTCATTGATTGACTCATGTCCATTGGTTGATTTATATTCATTGATTGGCTCGTGTCCATTGATTGACTTACGTTCATTGGCTAACAAGTCAAGAATTCCAAATATTCTAAGGTATCGCATTCCTAGTTGGTGAGAAGTTGACATTCACATGTGTCTTAATCATTGTTCATTATGCTAAGGTTCCAAAAGTGTTCTATTCCAAAGGGGTTCTATAGTATTCCAACTAAGGTTGATATACATTGTTATTCATATGTGTTTTACTCCTAGACGAATCATGAACCACTTAGTTCTTATTTACGATGGAAGTTCTTAAGTTGTCACATGTTGTAAAGTCTAAGAGAACTATCGCAACGAGAGTAATGAGATCAAGAGAGCTTGTTTAGTTTGAATAGCATTACTCCAAGCATGTCATGATCCAAAGTTCCAATAGAGTTATACATATGTCTCGTATTCACTAGTAATGTTCCAAAAGTCCAATGAGGTTATGTTTCAAGGTTTCACTAGTGGTTATACTCATGTATCTTGTTCATTGAATATTGGTCCAATGGTTACAAAGATGTATCCTTTGCAAGTAGAGATGTCAATCTTACATGGGTAAATACGTAAAGTAATGTAGGTCATGTTCTGGAGTCTAAGAATAGTATGACTATCCTTGTACCAATCATTCACATGTAGAAGTACCAATCTTATAAGAGTAAGAAGGGAGGTGATTCCTCGTAAGTGAAGATGTGTATACATATGTGTGAGCTTTAGTGTCATGATTTTTATGGTATCACTCTCATAAGGTTAAGGAACTAAGTCATGCGAATGGTTACTTCATGTTATGTTTCATTGGATCACAAAGAGGTATAAGTCCAAGGTGGAATGATCCCAATAGTCTATGATACTGAGATTATATTATATATTATAGCCCACTGATCAGCTGGATGTCCGGTACTTATATTATATATTATATAGACCACTGATCATCTGGATGTCTGGTACTTATATTATATATTATAGCCCACTAAATGTGGATGTCCGGTATTATATTTACATATGATAGCCCACTAAATGTGGATGTCCGGTATTATATTTACATATATGATAGCCCACTAAATGTGGATGCCCGGTATTATATTTACATCTTCTAGCCCACCAAAGGTGGAGGTCCGGTATTAACTAAGTGAGTGAAGAGCAATGAAGATAGTTGTAAAGAGATGAGAATATTTTCCTCACGTGTATAGATGTAAATAAACATAAAGATGGTTATAAGAAAGTGATAGTGACGCGACTGATTGTTCAAGTATTGAGACTAATAGAAGTAATGAACATGGTTCCACACATCCAGGTTGGAGGTCTATTCACATTGATTATTCTCTTATGATTACTTTCTTGTAAGTACTTACGTAATACCATAGTTTCATCTGGCCTTACATACTCAGTACTTTATTCGTACTGACCCCTTTTGGGGGATTTACCTTACATGCTGCAGGCACAGGTGTCAGTAGATCTCCGCAGTAGGCGACGAGATATCCGCAGATTGTTGGTGAGCTCCAGTTGCTTCGGGGCTTCCCAAGTCACATGGGTTCATTAGGTTTTGGTATTTTGTAACCATTATATAGACATAGTCATGTATCTATTAGAGGCTTTGTAAACATATGTGGGAATGGTGAAAGTAAAAGATGTACATTCATTTTGACATAATGGCCCTAACGGCCAAGTTTCATATATTGCACATATTGCCATGACTTCCGCCATTGATATTTAATTACATGAAATAAAATGATATGCATACGCGAACAGACATATGAGAGTACATGAGCAAAGATTGGTTCTCTCGGGCCATATCGGCTTCGGGTGCCAATCACGCCTCGTGGGAGTTCGGGGCGTGACATTATTCTGTCCGTATCTTCCTGCAGCACATATTATTCATGTTGTCATTGTCCTTGTTCAATTCCGAAATGGTAAAAGGTATATCATTTCAGGTTGTCACATGTTACTATTCTCATGTTTCTTAATCATGGACCAATCATGACTCATATGTCTCTTAATCATTGATCGATATTCCAAAGCTTCCACAATGTAATAATTATTACCAAGTATCAATCTCATGAACAAAGAAGAGTGAAGTAATGCAAGTATGTGTTCCAATAAGGTTATGATCCCTCAATGTACAAATCTCATAAAAGTAAAAGAGAGAAGTAATTCAAAGAGGTGATGAAAGAAGTGATTCCCATATGGTTACTCTATATTTTTCTTATGGTTACTTTAAGATTATTGTATAATTACTTTACAAGTACTTTAATAATTACTTTATAATTCCTTTATGGTTACTTTATGGTCCTTTGAGTGCGGGTGATAGCTTTGGGGAAAAAGCTAAACTTGATGCCGAACCTGCTTCCTTGTTTTTCGGGTGGTAGCAAGGGGAAAGCTCAGTGAGGCAAAAGCCAAGCTTGACGCTGAACTTTATTATATTCACTGGATCAAGGGGGAAGCTCAGTGAGGTAAAAGCCAAACTTGACGCCGAACCTGCTTCCTTGTTTTTCGGGTGGTAGCAGGGGGAAAGCTCAGTGGGTAAAAGCCTAGCTTGATGCCGAACTTGAGACGGTTGCATATTGACGGATGCATTGCATATTAACGGTTGCATATTGACGGATGCATTGCATATTGACGGTTGTATATTAACGGTTATACATTGTTGACGGTTATGAATATTGATGGTAATGGACATAAAGGAAAAATAAAGGTAATGAACATAAGGTACATAATCCCACACAATCAGAACGATGACTTATCCACATTGACTATTCTCTTGAAATCAAGTTCATTGAGGTGTTTAAGTTTCATAAAGTTTCTTATAGCCTTGCATACTCAGTACATTCTTTGTACTGACCCCTTTTGGGGAACTTATTTTATTTGCTGCAGGCACAGGTGTTAGTAGACCTCTACAATAGGTTACGAGTCATCCGAGGATCATTGGTGAGCTTTAGTTGGTTCGGGGCTTTCCTAGTCACATGTGTATATTGTTTTGGTACTGTACTTGTTGTATAAAGTGGGGACTTGTCCCGACTATAGATGTTGTGTTCATGTATCGATTAGAGGCTTTGTAGACAAATGTGGGTTATGGATGTAAGAGACAAATGTCCGTTTTGACTTGATGGCCCCAACGACCAAGTTTCCTGAATACATTTATATAGCGTATGTTTCCATGTTCATGTTTTCCGCATAGTTGCATAAGGTATCATAAGAATCATGCGAGGATATGCATACAAAGGTTCATAAGTAAAGATTGGTTCTCTCGGGTCATATCGACTTCGGGTGCCAGTCCGTCCCGAATGGGATTTCGGGCCGTGACACCTGCAAACAGAAAAGTTCCCAAATGGTAGCTCACACCATCTCCACTAACAGTTCTAATATAAATACAAAATCAAAGAAAAACAAGTAATTATGACAGGTAGATAGAATTGATTACACATCAAGCAATCATAAAGATAACACTGAGTATGCATATGCATATGAGATGCAATGATGATGAAGTGAATGATTTTGAAGGTCATCACATAACCTTCTGTATATACCTATCGAGCCTCGCTGCTCCCAAAATAGGACTCATGGGGGGTTCACTACCCGTATACTATCTCAGAATCTCAACCCACCTCTCCAGTTCGTATTCACGGATCAATGTTTTCACGAAATATCTCATTTTCTTTCAAAATAGTGTTCCTCAATGGTACCAGTATCTCATGAATGTGTATGTATGAATGAGGATATAATGCTCACAATCAAATCAGTATGAAGATAACAAATCCATTCAATACATGTATAAGTGAGCCCATAACTCAACTCAATATGTCAACATTTCATGATATCAATTCTAGTGTGGCACCATTGGAATAAATATGCATTTAAGACATCATTAATATCATATCAACCCATAACTCGAGCATTTTCTAACATGATAAGGCAAACAATGCTCAATAAGGCCTATAATATCTATTCAAGCCCCCGCTCTAGCATCATGTTAAGAATAAAGGCATTTAAATACACAAATAAGGCCAATGATGTCAAATAAAGCCACTGCACGGGCAACACACAATATGTGATATTTCAAGTCAACAACAACAAGAATATAAGCCTCCGCACGGGCACACAACAATAATAATAAACTCGAAACACAATTTCTATAGTTATTCTCTCGAACCCATAGCGTGCTTTACTTATTTATTAACTACCCAACCCATTCTGAAGAAAGTTAAGCCATAACCTACCTCGATGCGTCGAAATCCAAGCCCAAAGTCCTTCAACACAGAGTCTTTCCCTTTCAGACAACCTCGAAATCAACTAAAACATACAAATATAACATCTACGCATTAAAAGAAAGTTAATGATACCTATATTGACCATATTTAAGTCGGGTCCAATACGGGTTCCAAAAATGGGTTTGAAAACGAAAGTGGTAAAATCAGAATTTTCTTTTATAAACACATTCCCCAAGGTTATAGGAGTCTACAATTAAAAACCCATGCGAAAACGAGTTTAAAATGAGGTCCTAATCTAAGAAAAACCATTTTTAAGTTTTACCGACAAAAATCCAAAAATCCATTTCAAAATAGAAGTTAAAAGGTGTTTTTGAAGACATAATCAATAGAAAATAATGGAAAGACGAGTTTAGAGGCTACCCATACAAAAATGATGAAGAAACCATAGAAAAATTGCCTTTCCCGAAGCTTGGAGGTCCAAAAATAGAGAAAAATTATGAAATTAAGGTATTTATACTGTTCTGTGAACAGTACCTCGCGAACGCGGTCACCCCTTCACGTTCGCGAGGGTCAACATTGACCAGGCCCATGAATAGCCTTCACGTTTATGGTCAGGGCTTCACGTTGGCAAAGGTCCATGACCCGGGCCCTCGCGTTCGCGACAGCCCTGTTGCATTTGCGAAGAAAGAACGGACCCGAACCCTAATTATTCTTCGCGATTGCGGCTCCCACCTCACAATGACGGCTCACACCTCACGATCACGATGAAGGAAGATATCCTTCTTCTCGTTCACGACCAGAGGCCCGCGTTCGCGAAGAAGGAAATGACCTGCACCAGATATCAACAATTCAGCTGAAAGTGCAAGTTGAAATATTTCCGAACGGACCTTAGGAATTCGTTCGGGACCCCACTGAAATAAATCATATATGCTACTAGGCTAATTTTGGTGTTCTGGACTCAATGGCAACATTGAATTTTCAAAAAAGGATGGTATTCAACAAATTAGCACCCCGGGATCCCTTAAAAGCTTATTTAAACTAGTTTCCAAACAGAGGATCGAAATGCAAACTAAAGGTTCCGAACCAGAACCTACCCTGCTACTAATCCAAATCGATGTTTTGGATCTAATGAAATTGTCCAAATCGCCATCCGGCACTCGGATCATCAAATGCTGACCGAAGTCAACTATAAAACTTTTAAAGCCTTTAAAAACCTCAAACTCTCCCAAAACCCTTTCGAAGGCATTGGGAACCGTGCCAACATCTCCACACCCCAAAATCAACATGTAGCAACTATGGGAAAGGGCAAAATGATCAAATCACATAAAAAGTAGAATTTCACTAATCAGGTCAGTACAAAAATTATCAGAAGAACATGTATTTAGTTCTGGAACTGAAATGTATTGACTCCACTTTATTCATGTCGCAGAATTTATTAGCATTTCTGTATGCATTTCTAAAGGTGTAATGCTACATCTAATTAATGGTGTTGAGATTTACTTAAGAATTGAGGATTGCATGCATGTTCGAGAAATTATAAGGTAAACTGTGATGACAGTTCTTGACTATATGAGGTTGGGAATTTTCTATAATCATCCAGCTTCCACGGTCAGATGTGGTTTGACCTGCCTTGATAAACTGTTGTTGCAAAACGCAGTCTTTTCTGCATGAATTAATTAATTTTTTTTGGGGCAAGTTTTATTCAAACAGAAAATTAGTTCAAAAGGTACCAATAGGTTCACTTCATAAATTATCATAATGGAATTAATAGATAGATATCCTCATAATCATGGGTCTTAAGGTTTTTAGTGACTAACAAATGCCGTCAAAGTCTCATGACAGAGGGGGGTGAGTGGTTAGATCTTACACGAAAATAAGAGGTTGTCTCTTTTGGGTAGATTTGAGAAACAGAGAGTAGTTCATCCTAAGCTGGATCTCAGTTAGTGCACTTTTGCTTGATTAGTTTCTGACACTCCATACGAAGTGGCTATTTTTCTTCTTGCTTTTGTATAACTTTTTATAGAAGGAAAATATATCAAGATATGATTATGCAAATCAAGTTTAAAGAAAGGTAAACTGGAAAACAAGGGGGCTGTTGTAAAAATCGTCGTTGCATTCACCTCAAATATGTTTCTTATTTAGGTTGTTTGCTCCTGTATTATGGGTGAAATTACGTATTAAAGACATTTTGTATTGCAGGTTTTTGATCGGGGTGAGAAGATTGAACTGCTAGTGGATAAAGGGATTATGGTATGTGAATGATTTGGAACAAGTACACTTTAATATCTTCAGTTCTGTAGTGTACAAACCTATCTTGTAAATGTGAAACAATGCTGCAGACGCTTGTTTTGCTGACTTAATATTATGGCACCGTACCTATTAGTGTCTGTTCGTGTGTAATTCATGTAACAGTTTCATCAAACGATTGTAAGGAGTGGCATTATTAACTATAATTAATTAATATGGATATCAAAACATATATTTTTAAAATCTGAAAGTATATTTTGTTCAAACGAGTTTTTTTCTTTTTAAAAAAAACTGATTTTTGATTGGAATACTGTTGAGGCATATAAGAAAAGTATATTTTATATCATTGTATGTCAGGCACGTGTGGAGGCAAATAGTATTGATGTTTAAGACATCAAATTTGATTGACACTGTTTTTTCAAGTAACAATTGTTAACAGATACAGGTTATTAGTTGCATTCTATTAGTTAACTGATCGATACAGCCTGTTATTGAACTGATACAACAATTAAATCAGAGCAATAGCTACAAATGGTAAATAACCAGACTATAACTATTAATGGTGAAATTTCTTTTCCTATTTTAAAGTGATAGTTTAATGGGAAAAGGATCAAATATGCCATCGAATTATTGAAAATAGCTCATTTATGCCATCCGTTAAAAGTTTGGCTCATTTATGCCATCGCCGTTACAAAAAAGGCTCATTCATGCCATTTTTTTTAACGGTGGTTTTCTAAAAAGGGAAAAGGCTCAAATATGCCATTGAACTATTGAAAACGACTCATTTATGCCATCCGTTAAAACTTTGGCTCATTTATGTCATCGTCATTACAAAAAATTCACCGATTATAGAATTTTTTTGATTTGTACTTCAACTACAATTTTTTAAGAATTTAAAAAATTGTGTTTCGGTAACTAATTGATTCGTTGTTTGAAATAGTTGATGTCTGTTTCGGGCTTGAATTGGTCTTGAGATTTGCATAATTGTGTTCGGCGATTCTAAAGAAATTGAAAATGGATGAACTCTTTACAGTGCCTATAAAGGAGTTACAAAATGCATAGAAATATTTTGGCCTGAGAAATCGATATTTTCTTATTAGAAATTTTAAAATTTCTTTGGTTGATTTAATTACTGATGTGGAAGAATTATTGTTGGCCACGTGTACAAAATGGTTTTGCAAAAAACCCCCAAATTGGACTGTTAAAAAAAATGGCATGAATGAGCCAAACTTTTAACGGATGACATAGATGAGCTTTTTTTCAAAGTTCGATGACATATTTGAGTCTTTTTACTTTAATTAATGATGTGGACGAATTATTGTTGGCCACGTGTACAAAATGGTTTTGCAAAAAACCATCAAACCAGACTGTTAAAAAAAATAGCAGGAATGAGCCTTTTTTGTAACGGCAATGGTATAAATGAGCCAAACTTTTAACGGATGACATAAATGAGCCATTTCCAATAGTTTGATGGCATATTTGAGCTTTTTCCCTTTTTAAAAAATCACCGTTAAAAAAAATAGCATGAATGAGCCTTTTTTGTAACGGCGATGGCATAAATGAGCCAAACTTTTAACGCATGGCATAAATGAGCCATTTTCAATAGTTCGATGACATATTTGAACCTTTTTCCTAGTTTAATTAAGGAAAGCACCTCATCAAGCATTCATTGGGCTTGAATGACACTGGCCCGGTATCCTTCAATCCATGCTTTTGGTTGGGTCACTTGACCCAACTTTGTGCTTGGACAGGGCAGGCCAGAGAATAGCCACTCAAGCCCGACCTTCTAAACTACTTAATGATAATTATGCTCCAAATTATAACTATTTATGAAAGTTTCTCCTTATTTTTCAAATCCCTGTTCATATAACTATAATTTGTTTTATACTTCTTTTTCTTGCATCGCAGATTTATTTTGTCATTTGTTCATTCATCTTTCTTCGTTCAGCACACTCTTAATTCTATTTTGCACTTAAAAGCCCGTAATGAACATTTGGTGCTTTTCTACTATTCACATTTGGCAACATCTTTTGTACATAATATTTGTATGCAATCCATCATAATCATCTAAAATTTCACACCAACTGGCGCTTTCAATAACCTACTAATGGACAAAAGAGAGTTGCTCGGATGGTAATTAAGCACTCGCTTCACTTTCAACCTAAGGTTGTAAGTTCGAGTCAGAGAAAATAGGGTGAGAGCTTCTACGGAGTGACTAATATATTAAAATATACCAGAGGGACCAAACATGGAAAAGAACTTATTTCGACCACTTAAAACATCAATTTAAAATTAAAAAATCCAAATTAGAAAACGTCAATTAAAGTAAAAGTGAACACCACAGAATCTCTTAGAATATTTAGAACAAAAATTCCATAAGTTACATATATCAATGCAACAAATAGTTCATAAGTTACATACTTGATGCAATAAAAGTATCAACTCAATCCAAACAAACGATAAGACTAAAATGATAACAATTGCATGAATATACAAGGTTAACAAATACCTTCTCCTCCCCTTTCCCCACATATATAGCAGAAATTTAGTGTACCGAACTTTCTTTTTTCTTTTATATTGAAATAGATTTGAATGAACATGCTAACATAGCTAAAGTTTGCCATGATTTAAATGAAAAATGATAAGTGAAATCAAGAATTATTTAGTTAAAATAATGAAACTTATCATATTTGTATATATTGGAAAAAGGACATGGGAGAATATGGTAAGGTGTGGCATAAGTATATACTTAACATGTTTGAAATGGGAAGGGTATGCATTACCTGAGGGCACTTTGTGATTAGTCATTAAACAAATAAACTTTTTCTTTTCCTTTTTCTATTTGGACCAAATAAAAAGATTGTGGGGTGATATGTAATACGCGAGACGTTGTTCTTGAAAATTAAACCACAAGAACTAACTCTGACAACACTTGTTGGATCAAGCACTTATTAAATATCACCTCAAGACGACTTTTTGAAAGAAAAAAAAAAGTGCTTACTGTCATTCAGAAAAGTATAACTATAACTAATAAAGAGCATAAAAAACAAAACTCTGTGGCTCCAGGTACAACAAAGACTCTTAACCAAAGACAGACTTGCTAGATGGGGACTAATGGTGGACACAAAGTGTGTATTATGCTAAAACTGTGATGAGACAGACTATCAACAAGAATGAATATTGGATTTGGGGTTGAGGTTGCGGTTGGGGGTTATTTAACTTCACACCAAGAAGTTTTATGTTTTTGGGAAAACTTTCTTTACGAAAAGACTCTATTTTTAAAATATTAAAATTTAAAATATCTAATTAGAAATAAGGGGTATTTATCATCCGATCATAATCTATATGGATCTCCCTTGAATCAAACCCATCAATAAGAATAGTCCCTTAAATAAATTATTATTTCTCTAGAATTGACAAATTATTTATTAGCAAATAAATGAAAACATGTCAAATTTAAGTCAAGCTGGAGCTGCAATTATAAAATTTTAAGGACCTGTGTTGTAAAAACTTGTCTTTTTTCGTATTTTGATCATTTTGCCCTTCCCCGTAGTTTCTACATGTTGGTTTTGGGGTGTGGAGATGGTTGACACGGTTCCTGATGCGATCGAGAGTGATTTGAGCGAGTTTGAGGTTGTTTTGAGGCTTTATAAGCCAATAGTCGACTTCGGTCAACATTTCTTATTTCGAGTCTCGGATGAAGATTTGAACTGCGCCAGCAGATTCAAAATGTCAAATTTGGGTTAGTAGCGTAGTTGGTTCGGGTTCGGGACCTTTATATCTCGTTTCGACCCTTTGTTTGAAAAATAGTGAAAAAGGGGTTCCAGGGGTTAATTTATTGAAAACAATCCATTTTCAAAAATCCGACATCTTCATTGAGTCCGGAACGTTGAAAATAGTCTAGTAGCATATATAGTTTGTTCCTGTGGGGTCCTGAACGAATTTCGAGGGTCCGTTTGGAGACATGCCAACACTTGAAAAATCTGCTGGTGCAGCATTTTCTGGTGCATCAGGCCCTTCATCGTGATTACGTGGACACACGTCACGATCATGGGCCTCGATGAAAGTCTTCATCGCGATCGCGTGATGGTGGTGCCGCGATTGCGATGGGTTAATCAGTGGACCAGGTCTGGTTGACTCATCGTGATTGCGAGGCCCAGCTACGCGACCACGATGACCAACTTAATGGCCGGTCAACGTTGACACTCGCGATCGAGAGGTACTGTTCACAGAACAGTATAATTCTCAATTTGTAATTTTTCTCCATTTTTGGACTTTCGAACTTCGGGAAAGGCGATTTTTGAGGGTTTCTTCAACTAGTTTCGTGTTGGTAACTTCTAAACTCTTAATCTCACTATTCTCCATTGATTTTATCTTAGAAAACACCTTTTAATCATGATTTTGAAATGAAATTTTGGGGTTTTTTTATCGGTAAAGCTTGTAAATGATTTTTCTTCGATTTGTACCTCATTTTTGCTTTGGTTTTCTTCTGTAGACTCCTTTAACCTAGGGGAATGTATTTCTAAAGAAAAATTCTGATTTTACCCTTTCGTTTTCAAAACTTATTTTTGGAGTTTGTTTTGGACCCTGTGTATATATGGGCAATATGGGCATCGATAGCTTCCTTTTAATGGGTAAATACTACATTTGTGTGTTTTAGTTGATTCCGAGGCCGTTCGTAAGGGGAAAGCTCCGTGTTGAAGGACTTTAGGCCCGCATTTCATTGTTTCGAGGTTGGTTATGGCTTAACTTCTTTCAGATTGAGCTGAGTAGTTAATAAATAAGTAAAGCATGGTTGGAGAAAATGACTATGGGTTTTATATTTTGAGATTATTATTACTGTTGTGTGTCCGTGTGGTGCTTATATTCGATGATTATTGATTTGTGATATCTGATATTGCATGTTGCCCGAGTGGGGGTCTTATTTAATATCATTGGTCTTATTTGTGCATTTATATGCCTTGTACTAGACATGATGCCCGTGCGTGGGCTTAAATTGTTATTATAAGCCTTATTGAGCATTGATTGCCTTATCATGGTAGAAAAACCCGAGTTAGGGGTTGATATGATATTAATGATGTCTTACATGCATATTTATTCTGATGGAGCCTAATTAGAGTTGATAATCATGAATTGTGGACATATTGAGTTGATTCTGAGCTCACTTATATACACGTAGTAAATTGATTGGATATCTTCATACTGATTTGGTTGTAAGCATTACATCCTCATTCCATATATACATTCATAAGATGCTCGTACCATTAAGGAACATTATTTTGAAAGAAAATGAGATATTTTTATAAAACCCTCTCTGTGAACACGAGCCGGAGAGGTGAGTTGAGACTGAGATTGAGATATGAGTTATAGTATACGGGTTGTGAAATCCCCATAGGTCCTACTGCGGAGCTGCGAGCTCAGTACGTGTATACAGAAAGTCATACGATGACTTTCACCGTTCCACCCCATCATCATCATTGCATTGCTTATGCATCTTTTGTGATTCCTTTAGTTTTCCTTGACTGGTGGTTAGTTTTCAGTGTATTTTCACATATATATGTGTTGTTTCTGTTTCTGTTTAATATATCTTAGAATTGTTAGTGGAGACGGTGTGAGCTATTGTTTGAGACTTTTCTGCTTGCAGGTGACGTGCTCATAGTATTATTTACTTGTTTATTATATGCTTTGCTCAGTCGATCTATGATATCTACTGAGTACAAGTGGACCATACTCACCCCTACTGTGCCCTTTCGGTGAAGATCCAAGTATGAGTACAGGACGCAGTAGCTGATTCTGTGCTGATTCGGAGCGGTGTTCGAGGTACTGAGTGCTCTAGTGATTTTCAGAGCTGACTTAGGACCTCCTCTTATGTTACTTTATGTCTTTATTTTATTTTTCACAGACAGTTATGTATTCTCAGATTCAGTCATTTACTAGATGCTCTTACACTGTGATACCAAATTTTGGGGATTTATGAGATTTCCTTCAGACTTTTGTTTTAATTATGTTTCGTATTGGCCTAACTTCGCTCTAGAAGTCTCGTTTTGATTTGTGTTGTTATCGATTTTGTTTTTCTTTATCAGTTTAGGGGATTCGCTTACTTATCAAGGCTCAGCCGCTATAAGTGCCATCATGACACATTTTTGGATCGTGACAAAAATAAAAATATTCCAATGTACCTTTAAGATCGTTACTATCCACACCATTGAGTGTTTTTTTTCATTTCTTCTCATAACTCTATATGTATAATGTTAGAATCCAAATTATTAGGTTGATTTGATGTTAACTAGCACTTTGGAGTAGGACATTTTTTGTCATGAAGAGTAATGAATGAGACTTGGTTGTATTAAAGTATTATCCAAGATGTCAAAGTGTTTCCTTATTTAGATTCATTTTGATATCAATTTTTTTTTTTTTTTTTTGGAATATAAAAAAGTCAAGTGCTTATAATATGCTATATTTGCAACTCAAGGATAGTTGTTTATTGCTTAGACATTTACATTTGTACTCAACTTTTTGGAGAACAATTTGAGTGGTAACAATTAAATCTTGTCTTTTTTGATTTCTTGGGAAAATAGCTTGTCATTTTTACTAACCATATGTTTGGAGACTAAGGAGAATAGAAAGCAGGGCGAATGCATATAAATATTTTTGTGCCATGCGATTATAACATTGTCCGATTTAAATTCAGGTTTGAATTGTACATATTTTATATAATTTGTATGTGAGTGTTTGTAGACAGAGATAGAAATCGAAGGAGAGGGAGACGTGTGCCCATTTTCCATTTGGAACTATTTCTTTATTTTTCTACTACTTTTTCTCATGAAAGATTTTTAAAAAATGAATTAATTTGTAAGAACATAAAAAGATAAGGGTGCAAATCATTAAATATAATGAGATAGAGCACAAATTACAAAAGAAGACACACATTAAGGTGCAAAGTGCAAAAAAATAATAATCTTATTCTCATAATTCATGATAGATTTCTTGAATTTTGATCAAGCGTAACTGCTCAAGTCAGAGAATTCCAAGCATATTCTTGTTAATTATAATTTAAATATGATTTTGTTCTAGTTATTAGTTCAAATATTATTATCACTCCTAAGAGACACAAATTAAAGACGCATTCGGAACAAACTTAAGTTTTAAAGGTCGATATAATATAATACAGATCAACTAATATTTGTTTAATTTACCTAATATGCTCACACACCTTTGTATCATTTCCCTAATTTTTATGTTAAGGGTATAACATACTAAAAAGGTGTACTTTAATAGACGGAATATCCATTAATAATAGTTTAAAGAGATAGGTGTAGAAACATTTATTACCTCGTTTGCAAGAGCTTTTAAAAAAAAGGAATGGAGGCATTTGAGAAATTTACTATCAGAAACTTAAAAATACCATCGTTGAATCAGAATTATAAATTTGAATGGATTTTAAATTTGGTTGAATTTGTGACATAGGTTTTAATTACTTCATTTATTTTATTGAATTAATTTTTTTTTGGTGCATTTATTCATATAATTGTCTTTTTTTTGTTCATATATACGTGCTTTTGTTTCACGATATGTGCACATTTATTTCTTTATTTGGTCCCCTTTTGTTCATTAAACACGCTCTTTAATTATGTTTTTTAATTATGTTTTACGTTGAAAACTCTAGCAAGCCATTGATAATTTTTTGCACCTTTTGCATTTGACAACATTAGTCTTACTAGGTACATAATTTAGGAATCCCCATAATTTATATGTGATTCACTTTAATCATTTATGATAATGAAATACTTATTTTTAAGGGGGATCAAAATAAGAAAAAAATTAAATAAATTAATAAATAAGCTCCACAAGCCCTTCTCAACACTAAGAAAGAAATAGAAAACCTAACATTGTGAACATTCTTTACCCCTTAGCATATAGCTTCGTCACTAACAACCACTCATCATTTTTTCTGATTCAATTTTTTCTATAATTGATTATACTAGAAGTCGCTTAAATGTCTCTCATTTTCTCACGTATTTAATTAATAGTTTATTTAAATTGCTCAAATCTATTTATGATTGACATTCATATACTATTAGAAGATGAGTCCTTAATTACAGGCTCTTTTTATTAATATTATATTAAAGAGTTGCAATGAAATTAACAAGTCAATTTCTAGCAAACATAAAACCAAAAATGATAACAATTTCATAGACATAACAAGCAACATACTAGGTTCCCCCTTTTGACTTTTTTAAAATATCCCCTTGCACAAAATATAACTTAAAAATTTAAAACATGCCATAAAACAACATTAATCTGATGAAAATGACTAAAAAACATATATTCCTAGTTTATGCTTTTGCACTTCATCAACTGCCTCCTGTCCTTCTTCAACAAGCAAATAATCTTGAGTTTTATTTTTTTGTTAATTCTTATCCCCTTCCTGTTTGTTTTTCCTCCTTCATTTGTTTCCTTTTCGACTTCCTCTGAGAATAAAAACACCAAAAAATGAATTTAGTTATAAATAAGAAGTAAAGTAAATCAATCAAGGATCATTGGTCTGATTAACTCAGATTCACATAAAAAAAAGGCTATTGAGCGCTCCCTATAAAAGAACACTTCATTTTAGGGCTTAAATTTTGAGACATTTGATTAAGAATGGGGAAATCTTAACCATTTGACCGTACCCTTAGATGTTAAAAGAAAAATTCAACAAAATTAAATTAATCATTTTTAAAAAACTCAAAATAAAAAGTGAGTAATCACTAATTACCACTAGTTCCTTCAGTTTCTTGCCCTGGAGAAGGCATAGAAAAAGTTGGTGGTGAATTTGTGAATTTTGGTAAGTGGACTGGTTGGCTTTTCAAAAGGGCACGAAGGCTAACATACTTATATTCTCTACTCATGATTTTCTTTTGAGAAAGAGAAAAATGAAAAATGTTGTGTTTGTTTATTGGGAAAATGAAGGATATATATAGCTAGCACAAAGTGTAGTAGATTTATATAATATGATTGAAATGTGAATGTAGATTATATGACTATTTTTTTATTCTTTTTGGGATATTAGTGTCTTAATGGTAAGTGAGTTAGAGATTGAAATTTTGAGGTAGAGTATATTCGAAATAAGATTGTCTTAAGAGTTGAAGATATTTCAAAGACATATTGCATAGTCCAATCAATGGTCTCAAAAACATATATGAATTATTTTTTCACGAATTTCACACCTTAACTATTAAATGTTCATTTTTCTTAGTTAAACTATCACCATTTACATATTAACTATTAAATATTCCTTTTTCTACCTTCGAAATAAGACTGCCTTAAGAGTTAAGATATTTCAAAGACATATTCAACAATCCCAACAAATCCAAGAGCCTCCTGTTCAAGCTCCTACTCAGGATCCCCTTCCAATTCCCATTCTTGTTCCCAATCAAATGCCAATGCATATCCCTCCAAACTATCAAGAACAAGAACAAGAAGAAATAGACATGGAAGAGGAGGTGGAGGAAATTCTACCATCGTGGGGCTCGTTCACAAAGATTTCAACTCTAAGAAATGCAGCCTTTATGATATTTGCGGAGAACGAGGACAAAAAATACATACTAAACTGTCCTGTGGCACTTATGAAGTGCTCTTTTGATCTTCGTCCAGCTATGAATAGAGCAGTTGCAAAAGTGATAGTAGTAATGACCCCCAAACTGAGTCCAAGTCAATTCCCTCCACAGGAGAGTCAAGCCTCCATTTACCCCTAAAATTTTAGACCCCCCATAATTAAACAATCATGCTTTGTAGTCTGGAATATCCGTGGAGCGCATAAGGTAACTCTCAAAAGAAACTTGCAAGAGCTCATTCATAATCATAATCCTTGCATGGTTGGTCTTCTAGAAACTAGGATGGTGGAGCATGCATATTTGAAGGACGAATTTGGATTTGACGATTATTTAGATGTCCCTGCCAAAAGCAGATCAGGAGGCATTATTCTGATGTGGATGACCACTATGATCTCAGTCACTGGTGTTAGGTAGGAGGATCAGGAATTGCATGCTATGATTGAGGTATACCCTAAGCCTGTCCAATGGTGTCTTAGTCTTATTTATGCTAGTACCAAGATTGGAAAACATAGGGAATTGTGGAATAGTCTAGAAAACATATCCAACTCTTTTAATGGCAATTGATGTGTAGTTGGGGAGTTTAACGACATCCTTAGTTAAGATAAAAAATGTGGGGTGGGGTGGGGGATCGTTTAATGAACCAATCAAGAAGTACTAGATTTTGGGACTGCATTAACAACTGTGGTCTCATCGGCTTAGGGTTCAAGGGAAACCGTTATACTTGGTCCAATCTTAGAAAAAGAAACGTCACAACTTAATTTTAGAACGTCTAGAGAGGTTCTTTGTTAATGAAAATTCGCTCTACATTTACCCAAATGCCTTAGTAACTCACTTACCTAAGACTTCCTCTAACCATAACCCCTATTGATTAATTTTCATAATAAAACCCAATTCATTGTAAAAAAACCTTTTAGACTGGAATCTTATCGGTGTGATCACCCTGATATTAAAAACACTATTCATGACTGTGGGAAAGATTACCTAGAAGCTACTGTTCAATTCCAAGATAAAGCCTTGATATGGAGAAAAGAAACCTTCGGTAACTTCTTTGCAAAAAAGAAAAAAAAGGCTTTTGGCTAGAATAAACGACATCCAAAGATCTAATGCCTATCCCACAAGCTCATTTCTTCAATCTCTTGAAAGATCCCTATTTACTGAATATAATAATATCCTTAGGGTGGAAGAGGAAACTCGTTGGATAATTACATGGATTAACGAGGGAGACGCAAATACTAGATTCTATCATATCCTGGTTATCAATAAAAGGAGGAGGAATAAAGTGTTATTCTTTAAACATAACCAATGTGTTTGGATAAATGATCATAAAAAAGTAGTTGAGCACAATAAGAACTACTTCATGGACATCTTTACTACTAGCCATCAATGCTCAAAGTTCAACAACTTATCCCATAACTTGAAGAGTTTTCATACAATAGACCTTTCACCCCTTTACAACCCGTTGCATGATTAAGAGATCATTAGAGCACTATTCTCCTTCAAGCCCTTCAAGGCCCCGGGATCAGATGGACTTCACCTAAATTTCTACCAAAAAAATTGGAAATTGGTGAGCCAATCAGTTATCAAGCAGTGCCATGAGGTCTTTAAAAACCAAATGATAGAGACTCCCTCAATGATAATTTTCTTTGTCTAATTCCGAAGTTAAAAAATTCTAACAACCTTAGATATTTCAGGCCTATTTGGTTTGTGTAACACCATTTATACGGTCATCATAAAAATTATTGTTAATCGTATCAAACTTTATTTAACCAAGCTTATCGGCCCTTACCAAACTTGTTTCCTCAAGGGTAGAAAAGTCAGTGATAACGTTATCCTGAATCAATAAATCTACAATTATGTTAATAAGAGTAAGAAAGGTGTGTCATGCTTAAAATCGATTTAAGAAAAGCCTTTGATCAAATAGAATGGTCTTTTGTCCACCACACCCTATCTTACTTTGAATTCCCTCCTAAAATCACAAAACTAATTATGAATTGCATTAGCGCAAGCAATATAGCTATTCTTATTAATGGCTCTATGACTAACTTCTTCTCCCCTAGTCGGGGTATCCATCAAGGTGATCCTATGTACCCATACATTTTCATACTTTGTATGGAAATGCTATCCACCTACATTAACCATCAAGTGGACATCCACAATTGGGACCCTATCATCCTAAATAAAAAAGGGCTCCTTTTTCACATCTCTTTTTCGCGGATGATTTAACACTAATGTCTCAAGACCACTCTAATTAAGTCCATCCCCACAATGCACCAATGTCTTTCCCACTTTTGCTCGCTGGCTGGATAATGTGTTAAACCCAGTAAATCCAAAGCATTCTTTTCTAAGTACTGTGGGGATGATGTATGCAATCTAGTTCAAGACCTCCTCAATATAAAACAGTCAGACAATTTTGCAAAGTACTTATGGATCCCTATTCTTCAGTAAAAATCCAAACCTCTTGATTTCCAGTTTATTCTAGATAATGTGAAAAATAAATTTGCCAACTGGAAAGTCAATTTGCATCCATTAGGCCGTTATCCTGGCCAACTCAACCCTCAATACAATTCCGGATCACATGATGCAATACTTCAAATTCCCACAAAAAATCTATAATAGGATTGACAAAATCCAAAGAGATTTTGTGTGGGGAAGCACTGCTGAAAAAATAAAAATGCATTACCTTAGCTAGAACACAACCTGTAACACCCCGTACTTTTCTAACCTCAATTGATATCTTGGGGTCATATATATGTAGGTTTTGATATTCCATGGGTATGTGTTTTATAGTGTCATTGGTGAAATATTTGATATCGGACCTACTATGTGCGATTAGACCTTCGTAGGAGGTGTTTTGTGCTTTCGTGGAGCATTTGTGTAATACCCCGTACACATTCTAAACTCATTTGGTGACTTGGAGACATGTTTACTTGATGATTAAGATCACTAAGTAAGTATTTTGTAGTGTTTTGATAAGGGATTGGACGATATGCAAGTATTGAAAAAATGGCCGAAAAATTCAGCAAGGTGTTGAAACTTGCGCCACTCCTTGTTTCAGGGGGTATGTCTCAAGCCACATGATTCATAGGGGGTTCAATTCCTGCGCCACAAGCTTGCTTTGCAGCTAGTGGCGCAAGGCACAAAAAATGTGCCCTTCCGGGCTCGTTTCGCAACGCAATCCTACGTCGATTCTTATATGGTTTCTTTTGGTTCCTTGGAGTTCTTTGAGTGTTGTTAAAGCTTCAAATACCTCAATACACTCCTACATACTCCTACATGATCAAACCATGAAACACAAGTAATTATCAAAAATGTTCAGTGAAGCCATGAACGACTATAATTTCTATCTTTGCGATTGAGACGACGAGTGAGAATCGCGTAAGTGAATCTTGTCGTGACATGATGGAATTATTTAAACATGAGATATATGATGGATTAAAAATGGAATTGTATGGGTTAAATGGATATGTGTTATTGGGCTCAATTAAGGCCCAAAGGATTAAAAGACTAGGCCCAAAAAGGGCAAAATGACCCATTCTTCCACTTTGACCACATTTAATGCCAAAGAGTGGCTAAGGATGAATTAAGAGACAATATAAAGGCACAAAACTGATTTTTATTTCATTATAACTCTCATGCCTTTTTGGATATTTCTCAAACATTTCTCTCTTTTCCAAAACCCTAAGGCAACTATTTTCTTTGGACACTTTGGACAAGATCATCACTTTGCGGACTTGGGTAAGTGTTTATTCTTGTGATTTAATATATATTATGCATGAGATATGGTGTATATCATGATGGTTATGTTGGTAGGGTTGAATAGGTTACTTTTACTTTTTGGTCAAGATGTGCCATTTTTGTGAATTGAACTTAAAAAGTGACTTGAGATTTGGATGAAAGTGCATGGTATGGATGAAATATCAACATGTATGGTGTGATTATTTTTCTCAACTCATTATTTTGCCATAAGTATAATAAGTGTAAATTATGGGATTTTTGGCCGAAATGTTGTTATGAAGTGATTTGATGGAGTAATGGTGACGTTGTGGTATGAAATGCTATTGGGTTGTGATATGTTGGTAAATGTTGGGAATATTGTGATATTTTTTATATGATCATGCCGTAAATGGTATTGTAAAGGGGTAAATGGTGTTGTAAAGGGTGAAATTACGTTATACGTACACTTGTGTGGTAACTAGTTGTTAATGTAAGCTCCGATATGTGTTTGTGTTGTAGAGTGAAACGTAAAGAAGGAGCTGGACTATTGTGTTCATATATAGGCTTGTGTATTCATATTGAGGAATTAAGGTATGTAAGGTTCCTTTTTCCGTATCCTTCTGCAGCATATAGTGTACACCTTGTTATGGTACTTAATCATTTCCAAAATGTCCTAAGGTATTTCATTTCGAGTTATCATTTGTTGTTAATCACATATATCTCATTCTTGGTCTATTGTCGTTCATGTGTCACCTAATTATGAACATGGTTCCAAGTTCCAATAATGTTATATTCAAAGTTCCCAAAATGAAGTAGCCATTGATTGAGCTATTTCAAATATTAAAGAAGTAATGTTGCAAAGAGGAGAGATGTTTCATGGGTGGTATCCCAGGGGTTAAATAACCTAACATGGGTCGATCCTAATATTTACGGATGGTATCCCAGGGGTGAGAAGAACACCTAGCATGGGTCGATTCCGCTACGGGTGGTATCCCAAGGGCAAAGGAAAAGCCTAGCATAGGTCGATCCCGATTACTATTGATTACCCACTGATCAGCTTGGGGCCCGGGCATTATATGAATGGATGAATGAGTGATGGATGAAGGAAAGAGTGAATGAACGAAAGAATGTAAGAGGAAAGAAAGTAATTCACATAATGTTTACTTTTTCCATATATGAAAAATGGTGACTTATCTATATTGAGTACTCATTTATATCTGATTTCATTGAAGTCTTTATGTATCATTCAGTTTCATGCAGCCTTACATACTCAATACATTCTTCGTACTGACCCCTCTTGGGGGATTTACCTTACTTGCTGCAGGCGCAGGCACTAGTAGACCTCCCCAGTGAGCTGCAGGACTTCTATTGACCTTTGGTGAGCTTCAGTTGGTTCGGGACTTCCTATGTCATAGTTGTATATGTATTTTTGGTATTGTAAAGGTTATGTAAAGCAGGGCTTGTCCCGAATTTAGGTTGGTCATGTATGTACTTCTGTTAGAGGCTTTTATAGACGTACGTGGGTATGTGAAATAATGGGAAGAGAAGAGATGTGTGTCGTTTGACGTGATGGCTATGCAGGCCAAGTTCCTCATATGTATGTATATTTATATATATATATATCCTACATGTTCCATGATTTTCGATGTTAGCCTATTATGTTCTTACATGATGGTGGTGTTTCCTATGGAATGTGTATGTATTAATGTAAGTGAAGCTTGGTTCTCTCGGGCCTTGTCGGCTATGAGTACCAATCCGTCCCGTCGGGGTTCGGGGCGTGACACAACCACCTTCACTAAAAATCAAGGAGGTCTGGGCCTTCGGAAATCCAAACATAAAAACATGGCCTTGATCGCCGGCCTTTCTTGGAGATTATTCTCTATACCACTCTTCCTCCGAGAAAAAACTCTTATCTCAAAGCACTATGGTAGAACCTTTTTGAGATATTAAGATGTATTGAAGTTGTTAAAATGAAGTTAAATGTAGCAAGGGTAGTATAGTTATTTTATATTATTAGTTATAACCAACTTGTCAAGTTGGTAGTTAGAGAAGTTAGTTAGAGGTGAGTTAGTTGAACTTTATAAATAGCACCTCTACTCTCTGTATCAACAAGTTTTCTTTCAATTCATAATAATGAATACTTCTTCTTCTTAGCTTTCTCTTTTTCCTCTCATTACTAATTCTCATTAACAAACATGGTATCAAAGCCATCATCACAGTGAGAATCCGTTGTGATTCATCGATTCACATATTGCTTCCAGTTATCTGGTATTTGTAATTGATAATCGATACTCTTTGAAGTTTGATTTCTGGTACTGTAGCAGTTCAAGGTTTAAATCTGCATTTTTTATTTCTGTTTAATTTTGGAAATTCAGTAGTGGTTTTTGGGTGTATTTCTTGCTTCCGTATTAAAAGATTCCTCGAAGGAACTCTGTGATTTCAAGGATTTCAAGATGACAAATGATAATGTAGCAGCTGATCTTCCTCAGAATCCTAACAATGGATCGAGTAGTGATGCATCTGGTACTCTGAATAACAGTTCTTTGCCAGGGCAAGGTATTGACTATAATCACCCTTTATTCGTAAGTCCTGCTGATGTGAGTGGAATTAGTATCATCTCTTTTCAATTGATTGGTCTTGAAAATTATACCCTGTGGAGTCGATCAATTAAGCTAGCTCTCTTGGGAAGGAACAAGGTGGGTATGATTGATGAAACTTGTAAGAAGGAGATGTATGGAGTGGAATTGTGGTGGCAATAGGAGAGGGTGAATGCTATTGTTTTGTCATGGCTCATGAACTCAGTTTCTAAAAGTTTGTTTAGTGGAATTGTTTTTGCATCTACTGCTTTAAGTGTTTGGGATACTTGAAAGAGAGGTTTGATAGAGTTGATGGGTCTAGAACATATAGCCTATACAAAGATATTGTTACTTTACAGCAGGGTACTGCTTCTGTATCTGTTTACTATACTAGACTGAAGAATTTGTGGGATGAGTTTGAGGCTCTAGTGCCTGAACCTTGCTGTAATTGTAAAAAGTTAAGAGGTTTTGTGACTCACATGAATAGGCAGAGGTTGTATCAATTTTTGATAGGCTTGAATGAGTTTTATCACCAGGCAAGAAGCCAAATACTGATGATGGATCCTTTACCTAGTATTAATCATGCATATGCTATGGTAGTAGGAGATGAGGGGCAAAAGGTTGTTGTGTCACATACTAGCAATCTTGGACTAGATTCTGTTGCAATGTACTTTAAGGTTGGTAGTAGTTCAGGAGTGAGTCAGAAATTTAAGAAGAATTCTCTCTTGGTGTGTGATTTTTGTAAGTGCAAGGGCTACAGTAAAGAATTCTATTACAAATTGGTGGGTTATCCACCAGATTTCAAGTCTAAGAGGAAGTTTCAAAATATTTCTTCTGCACATTCTGCAACTGAGATCAACTATTTTGATCAAAATCAACCAGTTCAAGCAAATTTATCTTATGGTATGAATACTAATGTACCTGTACAAGGGTGGAACAGGCAGAATGATCCAGATGATACTACTGGTTATGCTCCTGAAAAGAGTCAGTCAGGTATTCAGGCTTAAAGGGATGTCAAATAACTACTTCAAGGCTGCACTTTCACTAAGGATCAATATGATCAAATTCTTAAGATGTTGAAGTCAGGGTCTAGAAATGCTAATGCTGCAATTGAGTGCAATGCTGCAAGTGCAGGTAAAGCATTATTTGTTTCTGAAATAGTGGTGTGTGGATTGTTGATACTGGTGCAACAAACCATGTGGTGTCTGATCTGGACATGCTAGTTAAAGGTTCTATTTCACAACTTGATGTTCCTAAGCCTGTATATCTTCCAAATGGTGACACTACTCAAGTAACACATGTTGGTTATTGTGCTTTGTCAGCTAGAAGTGCAATAACAAATGTATTTCACATTCCTCAGTTCAAGTATAATCTTATGTCTGTAAGCAAAGTCACAAATGAGCTTGGTTGCTCAGTCACCTTCTTCCCTCATTTTTTTGTTTTCCAAGAGCCTTACAGTGGAAAGGTGAAGGAGGTTGGTAAAGAAGAAGGTGGGTTATATCTACTACTGAAACAGTTGACTCAAAGTGATGATAAGGATTCTGCATTTACAGTTAAGAGGGTGCACTCAGACATCAACACAGTGGATATGGAGTTGTGGCATCAAAGACTAGGGCATGTGTCTTCTGTAGTGCTTGCTAGAATGTTTGTTATGAATAAGCAAAGTATGTGTAAAGTTTCAAAGTGTTTAGTCTGTCCTTATGCCAAACAGACAAGACTTGTATTTCCTTCTAGTACTATCAGAAGTTGTGACTGTTTTGACTTGATTCATGTTGATCTATGGGGACCATATAATACCTCTACTTTTGATGGTAACAAGTATTTCATTACAGTTGTTAATGATTACTCCAGAATGACGTGGTTGGTTTTGCTTAAGAATAAATCAGATGTTTGTGTCTCTCTTAAAGTATTTCTGCAGTATGTTAAGAATCAGTTTGGAAAATCTGTTAAAATTCTGAGATCTGACAATGGTACTGAATTTGTCAATTCAGTATGTACTAGTCTATTTCAAGAATTGGGGATAGTGCATCAAAGGTCTTGTCCATATACCCCTCAGCAAAATGGTGTTTCTGAGAGGAAACATAGACATGTACTTTAGGTAACAAGAGCCTTGAGGTTCCAAGCTAAGATACCCTTAAGATATTGGGGTCATTATGTTTTAACTGCAACATTTATTATCAACAGATTACCCAGTAGTGTACTTAATAATCAAACTTCATTTGAGAGATTCTATGGTACAAAACCAGTTTTAACTCATTTAAGAACACTTGGTTGTATGTGTTTTGCAAATAATTTAGTTGAACACGACAAAATGTTGCCCAGATCAAAGGTTGCTGTCCACATGGGCTACTCTGAGACACAAAAAGGGTACATACTATTTGATTTAGTCAACAAAGTGTTTTTTTATAAGAAATGATGTATTATTTAGAGAAGATATATTCCCATTTGCACAAAAGAATAAGACTGCAATGCAAAAGGTGTTTGTAGATACTCTGCAAGGTTCAGAAGTGTTGTTTCAAGATTTTGGTCAGCCTCCTCATATGCTAAACCCTCTATGTGTTGAAGATAACACTGGTCAGGTTCAGTTGGATCATGCTCATGATCAGGTTGAACATGCTCCTGCAAATACAGACCATCTACCTGAAGTTGTTGAGTAGGTCAATTCTCCTAATGAAGATGGTATACTTGAGCACCATGGTGAAGTTGCTCCGGAGGACATTGTGCAGCCTGATACTAGGAAATCTACTAGACAAAAGCATGCTCCTACATGGATGAAGGATTTTGTATTAAATAAGAATGTTCAGTATCCAATGTGCAACTATATGAGCTATTCTCATCTGTCACCTGCTTATCAGTGTTACTTTGCTGCTACATCAACTATCGGAGAACCTGAAACTTACTCAGAGGCTGTCAAGGATAAAAGGTGGGTGGATGCTATGCAAGCTGAAATCCAAACCTTGGAAAGCAATAAGACTTGGGAAATTACTGATCTACCTCAGGGGAAGAAGCCTGTAGGCTGCAGATGGATTTACAAGATTAAATACAAATCCACAAGAGAAATAGAGAGGTTTAAGGCAAGGTTGGTTGCCAAAGGGTATAGTCAGCAAGAAGGAATAGATTACAAAGAGACTTTTTCACCTGTTGTTGAAATGGTTACTGTGAGAACCATATTGTCTCTTGCAGCTTCCAAGCATTGGCATATACATCAGATGGATGTTCTTAATGCCTTCCTTCAAGGTGATTTAGCAGATGAAATTTATATGCAGCTGCCTCAAGGATTTGTCAGTCAAGGGGAGAAGGTGTGCAGACTGACCAAATCACTTTATGGGCTAAAACAAGCTCCAAGACAGTGGAATCATAAGTTGACTGAAGCCCTACTTGGTCTTAAGTTCACACAGAGTAAGCATGACTATTCTTTATTCATTAGAAGGACAAAAGAAGGGATTATTATTGTATTGGTGTATGTGGATGATATGTTGATAACTGGTAGCAGTTTGAACTTGATAGAAGGAACAAAGAAGGCTTTGCAGCAAGCTTTCAAGATGAAGGACCTAGGTGAACTAAAATACTTTTTAGGTATAGAGTTCACTAGGTCTACAACTGGTATGCTGATGCATCAAAGAAAATACACTCTTGAACTCATCTCTGAAGTTGGGATGTCAGCAGCTAAGCCTGCAGGAACACCTATTGATGTCAATGTCAAACTTACTTCAAAACAGTATGATGAACATGTTAGCAAAGGGCAAGAAAATGCTGATGATCCTCTAGTAAATCAGACCAAGTATTAAAAGTTGATAGGGAAGTTGCTATATCTAAATATGACAAGACCAGACATATCTTTTAGTACTCAATCACTGAGTCAGTTCTTACATCAACCAAAGAAATCACATATGGATGCTGCATTAAGAGTGGTTAGATATTTGAAAAGACAACCTGGACAAGGTTTGTTGATGTCCAGTAGTTCAGATGGTTTGGTTACTGCCTTTTGTAATGCTGATTGGGCATCTTTCCCACTAACCAGGAAGTCTGTTACAGGGTACATGATTAAGGTTGGTAACTCGTTAGTCTCATGGAAAGCAAAGAAGCAAACTACAGTTTCTAAAAGCTTAGCTGAAGCTGAGTACAGAAGCCTTGCTAGTACTGTGTCAGAGTTAGTATGGTTGCTTGGTATACTTAAAGAAGTAGCTACTGAAGTGCAATTACCAGTTCAAGTGTATGGTGACAGTAAGGTTGCCATTCAAATTGCAGCTAATCCAATATATCATGAAAGAACAAAACATATTGAAATTGACTGTCATTTCGTAAGGAAAAAGCTGCAACAAGGGATGATCAAAGTTAAGCATCTTCCTACACAAGAGCAACTGGATGATGTATTGACAAAAGGACTGTCTAGGCTTCAACATGAACATCTTCTGTCCAAACTAGGAGTGTTAAAACATTTTGGCACCTCCTATTTTGAAGGAGAGTGTTGAGATATGAAGATGTATTGAAGTTTTAAAAAGCAGTTAAATGTAGCAAGGGCAGTATAGTCATTTTATATTGTTAGTTATAACCAACTTGTCAAGTTGGTAGTTAGAGAAGTTAGTTAGAGGTGAGTTAGTTGAACTTTATAAATAGCACCTCTACTCTCTGTATCAGCAAGTTTTCTTTCAATTCACAATAATGAATACTTCTTCTTCTTAGCTCTCTCTTCTTCCTCTCATTACTGATTCTCTTTAGCGAACAAACCTCCATGAGCTCCACCTCCTTCATATGGAACAACATACTCATGGGTGGAAATTTGTGTACACTGCTATCGCTTGGTCACCTAGGGATGGGTATCATATTGGGGTTTGGAATTTCAAGTGGATCCCTAACAAACCAAAGCTCAGAGCTCTTATTCACGACACTCTAACTCTTGAGGAGGCCAACTACCAACTAAAGGACATTTGGTAGCTTCACCATAATCTCCTTGGACCCAATCAAATTGATACTCTCTATTGCAGCCTGAACAGTAGTGGTAACTTCACCACGAAATCCATATACAACCTCATTCAACCAAACTCCAACATTGTGTACGACTTTCATTGGATTTGGAACTCAAACAAGCTGAATAAAATTGAAATTTTCCTTTCCCAATATTCCTACAATAGGTTACCAACGAATTGCTATCTCCACCACATAGGAGCCTCCCGGAATCAGCTTTTTCAAATCTGCAAAATGAAAGATGAATCCATCATTGATATATTCTTCGAATGCCCCATTGCTATTTAGTTTTGGCTGGATCACTGCTGGCATTTCTGAAAAATCTCAAACCCCCTCCAAACACTAGTCTGCTAGATTGAACTGAGTTATTTCCTTTCGCGTTATGGCACATCTGGTTGAACTGTAATAATAATGTTTTTAAAGCTTAATACAAACGGGGCATATAGTAGAACGATAACAATTTTAGTGTGGGTGGAATAATCAGAAATACTTAAGCGGACTGGGTCCTGGGATTCCACAAGAAAATCAAGGGCAATAATCATCTTGTGGCTGAGTTATGTGCACTGCAACAAGGATTACAACTGGCTTATGACTATCGAATTCATCCCATTGAGGTCGAAACAGATGGTATTACTATTTATTGGACAATCACATCACCTACTGAAGAAGTTGACAAATCCAGTGGTATGGCATAACTTTCGTGAAGGGAACAAGGTAGCTCAATTTTTGGCTAAAGAAGGACTAAAGCTCCAGTTATGCAATCAGCTATATAATATGCAAATCGCTCCCTATTTTGTTAACACCTATGTAGAAGCGGACATGAATGACTGTATGTAGTAGACTATTTTCCCCTGTGTTTTGTAATCAGCTAGTGGGTTATGGCAACCAATCGATCAGTACTATCCATGATAGTGACAATATGGATGCTACTAGCAATGTAATAGTTTGATATTATATATATCTATATCCCTTTATGCAAAAAAAAAACACAAAAAAACAGACATATTATATATATAGTTCAATTAATAGTCAAAAGCATATTGGAATTATCATTTTTTTTGCACATTTCACACCTTAACTATCAATGGTTCTCTTTTATTACCTGAACTATCACCATCTATTTGTAATCCGATTAATAGATTGACGCATTTTAACAACACTTCATAAAAAAAAGTGACGATACACATTAAATTAAGCATTATTTAAAGTATATAAAAATGAATGCACTAAATAGTTCTATTAAATATTACGAGAGAATCACAAATATTTCTTGACATATATCTTTAAAGAAAATTCTATATAAAAATTCTATTAAAGATTATATATTTATATGTCGGTTTTGCCTCTTATTTTCTTACTCAATACTAAATCACCGAGCTTAGAAGGTCTTTGCATAATCTGTTTGATTTGACTTTTCTATTTGGTGTGGGTTTCCAGTTTCATGAGTTACATTACTTTACTTACATTCCAGGTACTCATCTAAGTCGTCCTTCTTGATCTGAACCCTTTCGACTCAAGGGTCTATTTCCAAACCTCCAGGTTGTTGTTAACTCTGATGCAAGTGTCGTCAATCAATACTATGTCATTTGCAATAGCATATACCATGACACCTCCCCTTGGATAATATATCGCGTTAGTTCATCCATTGTCAAGACAAATTAAAACGGGCTAAGAGATGATCCTTAGTGCAACCTCATAATGACCGGAAAGTGTTTTGAGCCTCCTCTCACCATTCTCGGTCGAATCTGTTGTTTTCAAGTACAAATATCTGTATTTAATCAACAAGAATTTCAACTTTAAGTTCAAGAACAATAAAGAAGTTCAACAACTTCAAACACAAGTTCAACAATAATGAACTATAAAAATGAAGTTTCTACTATTTTCTGGAAAATTGCAAAACCGTAAGAAAGAAGATGAAACAGAAAATTTAGAATCAAGTCCACCGAATTCATGGTGTGTCCTTAAGGAATTTATTCCCCTCAAGTACCCGAGGTTATGAAATCTTTTCTCCCAGGATAAAATGATTCACTTCAGTAGAATAGTGGTACCTCAAATTCTACCGAACTTCGAATCTACTCAATGATTTGATGATCACACTTGAGTTTTTCAAGAAGAAGAATATGTTTTTCTTTCACAAATTTCGTACCAATACCTGAGTAAAAATCAGGTATTTATAGCCATAAAGAGTTGCTTCCTAAAAGAAACAATGGTTCATGAAAAGAGATAATTTTTCTGAAACGTCACTTGACCTGCGGACCCCACCTGCGCCCGCAGGTGGCGACATGCGGCCGCAGCTCGTCATTTGATGAATTCCAGAAACTATCCCGCCATCTGCGAAGGTCACTTGAGTCCGCAGGTGACAACCTGCGCGCGCAGGTTGTCCTTTTTCGCGTGAAACAGTGTGTTGCTTCCTCGAAGGGTCGCGTCCCTTCGAGGTGCGTTGTGACATGCGTCCGCACATGCCATGTGCATCCACAAATGGAGAAGAATCATTTCTTATCAAATTTTTGGATTAACATATCACTATATTTCAAGTTTCAAATGAATTTTGTCCAAAAAGATAATCTCTCGATCGATCATTTGCCAAATCCAAATCCAAATCCGAAACCGAAGCCGAGTCGAGTGACGACGTCGGCGCGAGGCTTGTCTTGTTCTTGGCTCACTATCCACATGAAGGTATGCATCTCAATATATGCATAAGAATGTTTCTTTCTCCCACCAATGTGGGAGAACTTTACATCTTAAAAGTGAACTACACATTTTCACTTTCCTTCCAATTTTTCTTCCCTCCATTTTCCATTCACAATACACTTATAACCCAACAATCCCCCACATGAATGGGTAATGGCTATTTCAACAAAGAATATATGGACAAGTGTGTGATCAACGAGCAAAGACTAATTGCATCCGGATAAGTACGTTTCCCTTTGAACTTTCCGTAGTGAACTTGTATCGGATGCACTCGGTCAACCGGTAGATGGGATATCTTTGAACCGTCGAACTTTAATGTACACCTAGACAACACAAGTCACACAACCAGCCTTTTACCATTTATGGTTCTCACGGTTTTGTTCTTTTCAACCATGAACACAACCTGGTTTGATGAGAGCTTAGAGAATAGGCCTTTACTATCTTTCTCATTGAAGCGGCTTCCACTTCACCCTTACATAGGTGATTCCTAAAGGTTTCAATCCTATAGATCAAACTATTTAGTCAAATTTGCCAAACTTAGAAACCATTAAAAAACTACCAACCATAAGTCTTATCCTTGTTTCCTGAACATTGTCTTCATCATGAGAACGGGTTGAGTTTATTGACAATGTTGAGCCGTCAATCACAACTTTGTTTGATCTTCTTGAACCTAGATCTTGGGATCTCCAGTCCGCTAAGTAGAGTTACCGTTGTGACGACTTGTCCTAGGCCGTAAACCCATTCCCTTTGATGATTTCTCAACTCCCTCTCTAGATAGACCTTTAGTAAGTGGATCTGACACATTATTCTTTGACTTCACATAGTCAATCGTGATAATTCCACTAGAGAGAAGTTCTCTAACGGTATTATGTCTCCGTCTTATATGATGAGATTTACTGTTATACATCATGCTCCCTGCCCTACCTAGTGCCTCTTGACTATCACAGTGTATGCATACTGGTGCTAATGGTTTGGGCCAATAAGGAATATCTTGCAAGAAATTCAGGAGCCATTCAGCTTCTTCACCGGCTTTTCTAATGCGATAAATTAAGATTCCATAGTAGAGCGGGCAATACATGTCTGTTTGGATGATTTCCAAAAGATTGCTCCTCCACCAAGAGTAAACAGATATCCACTCGTGGATTTTACTTCATTAGATCTGGTGATCCAATCTGCATCACTATATCCTTCTATTACCGCTGGATATTTGTTGTAATGCAAAGCAAAGTCTTAAGTATGTTTTAGATACCCCAAAACTCTTTTCATTGCCATCCAATGAGTTTGATTGGGATTACTCGTGTACCGACTTAATTTACTAATAGTGCATGCTATATCCGATCGTGTACAATTCATGATATACATCAAACTTCCCAACACTCTTGCATAATCCAATTGTGAATCACTTTCACCTTCATTCTTTTGAAGTGCAAAGCTCACGTCTAATGGAGTCTTGGCAATATTGAAATCCAAATACTTGAATTTGTCAAGTACCTTTTCAATATAATGATACTGTGACAATGTCAATCCTTGTGGAGTTCTATGAATTCTTATTCGTAAGATCACATCTGCAACTCCAAGGTCTTTCATATCAAATTTGCTCTCAAGCATTCGTTTTGTAGCATTTATGTCAGCAATGTCTCTACTGATGATCAACATGTCATCCACATACAAATAAACAATGACTTTGTGATTTGGAGTGTCTTTAATGTAAACACATTTATCACATTCATTTATTTTGAATCCATTTGCCAACATGGTTTGGTCAAACTTTTTATGCCACTGTTTGGGTGCTTGTTTTAGTCCATAAAGTGGCTTAACAAGTTTGTACACTTTCCTTTCTTTACCAGGAATCGCAAAACCCTCGGGTTGTTCCATGTAAATTTCTTCCTCCAATTCTCCATTTAAGAATGTCGTTTTCACATCCATTTGATGGATTTCAAGATCATATACCGCAACTAATGCAACCAACATCCGAATGGACGTTATCCTTGTTACTGTCGAGTATTTGTCAAAATAATCAAGACCTTATTTTTGTTTAAAGCCATTCACTACAAGTCTTGCCTTGTATTTGTCAATAGTATCATTAGCTTTCATTTTCCTTTTGAAGATCTATTTAGAACCTAAAGGTTTATTGCCTGGAGGAAGATCAACCAACTCCCAAGTATGGTTGTTCAAGATTGAATCAATCTTACTATTGACAGCCTCTTTCCAAAAGGATGAGTCTGCAGACGACATCGCTTCTTTGAATGTTTGAGGTTCATTTTCAAGAAGAAATGTTTTGTAATCTGATCCGAAGAAAGTTGACGTTCATTGTAGCTTACTACACCTTGGATTCTCTTCATTAAGTACATTCTCCCTTGGTTCATCCCTAGGTCATTTAGACCGTTTACTCGACAATTTATTTTGAGACTTATATGGATAAATGTGTTCAAAGAACTCAGCATTATCTGATTTCATTACCGTATTCTCATGGATATCCGGATGTTTGGATTTATGAACCAAAAATTGACATGCTTTACTGTTATAGCATATCCGATGAAAACACAGTCCACAGTCTTTGGTCCTATTTTAACTCTTTTGGGTATAGGAACTTGGACTTTCGCTAGACACCCCCACACTTTAAAATATTTCAAGTTGGATTTTCTTCCTTTCCATTTCTCATATGGAATAGAATATGTCTGTCACGCCTCGAATTCCAACGGGGCGGACTGGCACCCGAAGCCGTTAAGGCCCGAGAGAACCAACCTTCATTCATGTACATTCATATGCATGTCCCTGAGTTAGCAACCTTCTATCACATATAAATACAAGATACCAATAATGGAAGTCATGGAGAAACATTCAATATGAAACTTGGACGTTAGGGACACCACGTCAAAAGCATACATTCCTTACATTCCTTTATTTATCCCACAACATCTATAAAGCCTCTAACAGATACATAGACATAACTAACCTAAAGTCGGGACAAATTCCCGCTTTACACAACATTCATACAATACCAAAACCAATATACACATGTGACTCGGAAAGCCCCGAACCGACTGGAACTCACCAATATTTCGTAGATGACCCACAACCTACTGTGGAGGTCTACTAGCACCTGTGCCTGCAACAAGTAAGGTAAGTCCCCCAAGGGACGTCAGTACAGAAGAATGTACTGAGTATGTAAGGCTATGAACAACTACATGAAATATAAGAACTTCAATGGAATCAAATACAAGTGAGTGGACAATATTGATAATACACCATTGTGTATGTGTGGAACCATGTACATTGCTTTCATTACTTTCTTTACTTTTATGAACATTACTGTCAGATATTAGCGTTAATATTACCGTCAAATAATGCCCGGGCCCCAACTGATCATTGGGTCATAACATAACATAACACATTATACCATAAATCAATAAAGTAGGTTCGGCCCTAGTTAGGTTTTCACCCCTTTGGACTACCCCCTGTTAGGTTCGACATCAAGCTAGGCTTTTGCCCCACTGAGCTTCCCTTCTGATCCAATAATCTCGAGATAGTCTCTAGTTAGGCTTTCGCCCCTTTGAGCTACCATCCATAAATCAATGAAGCAGGTTTGGCATCAAGCTAATCTTTTACCCCACTGAGCTTTCCCCCTGATCCAATAATCTTGGGATCGGCTTGAGCTAGGCTTTCGCCCCCAAAGCTACCACCCGTACACAAAGAACCATAAAGTAACCATATATGCATTACTTCTTTCCTTTACTTGTGTGAGATTTATACATTGGTGGTTATAACATTATTGGAGCTTTGTAACATTAGTCAATGAATAAGAGACATATGAATAACAATATATGTTAAACCTGAAATTAGATACTTTGGAACATTTCGAAATGGAAACAAGTCGTTAACAATGAGAACAATAGGTGCTACCAAAGGATACGGAAAGAGTAACCTTACATACCTTATCTTCCCAATATGAATACACAATCCAATATGTGAATACAATAATTCAGCTCCTTCCTTACGTGTTATTCTACAACACAAGTACATAACGGACATCACACTAATAACTAACTATAGTGCAAATGCATAAGACGACAATGAGCTACGTGACTGCCATATAACGTCATTTTACCCTCTTACCATACCATCAACACCAAAACATACCACACATCAACTAAGACATCCTAAACCGATAGCATTTCACACCAATTTTATACTTTACACTTTCCCTTCAACACCACGTCACATTTAATCCATCAAGTCACTTAAATACCGTTTCCAACAACACATTAACAATAAATACACAATTGATATAATTCAACATACCTCAAAACTACCCCTTAAATCCATTCAAAGGGTACCATAAGTTGATAATTGCATTCCAAAAGGGTATAGGGGCCTTGGGGGGTCAAAGAGATGCAAAAACAATCGAAACGGAGTTCTGGACTGACCTGCGAAGCCACCTGCGCCCGCAGGTGGGTGAGGTGTGTCCACAGGTTCCTATTGGACCTGTACAGGGCCACCTGCGTTGGCATCTGCGCCTGCAGGTGCCCCATCCGTGAAGGCGGATTCCCGGTTTGGCCAAAATGGGTCTGTTTTGGGGTCCTTTTTTTGTAATAAATGGTCCATGGCCATAATTAAGCTTTTCTTTTCATATTTTAAGTTAACTTGGATTCCAACAAACAACCATGGTCTCACAACACACATGAACATCACAAAACTATATTTTCCTTTCAATACGCCACCAATTCCATACACAATTTCATAACAACAATTCCAATAGTTATACACAAAGAGAAAGCAAGTTAGGGACATAACCACATCTTGAATGTTGATTTTTAATCCATCAAATTCACTTCCTTCAATACCACAAGTCCACTTTCAAGTTTATAAGGCAAAAACCTTCACCGATTAAGCAAAAGTAGACTGTTTTACACTTAGTGGACTGCTCAACACTTTGTTAACATAACCAACATGATTTACAAACCATATTATGCATATAATATATTAATACATGAGATTAAACACTTACCAAGGCTTAAAAAAGGATGATCTTGTCCAAGAGAGTGATAACTTAGGGTTTGAGAGAAGTGTGAAATATCTTGGAAAATTCTAGAATTGGCATGTGTGTTGTAATGAATAAAAATCTGATTTTTGTGCCTTATATAGTCCCTCAAGTCATCCTTATCCAAACATTAATTGTGTTTACTTGGTCAATCCTAAGAATGGGTCATTTTTTTCCATTTGGGCCATGCCCTTTCGCTTAATTTTGGGCCTTTATTGAGCCCATTAACACATGTTAATTCAGCCCACTAAAATTAATGTGGATTACACTAACCATCTCATGTTTAAATAATTTCATAAATGTTAAGGTAGTCTCATAGGTTCGGAAATTTACGGGGTGTTACATCTTTCCCCCCTTAGAAACATTCGTCCTCGAATGTTAGTAACATTATCCAATTTAAACAAATTCAAGTCTAGTACACATAATGCTTATAGATACTTACTTGTTATTGCTCCAATTACACACCTTGAACTTTCTCTTCCATTTGAAACAATTGAGGGTACTTAGACTTCATAATTTCTTCAGCTTCCCAGGTGAGCTCTCCTACCTGCTGATTCCTCCAAAGCACTTTTATGGAAGCTACTTCTTTATTCGTTAACCTCTTCACTTGTCGATCAAGAATAGCAATAGGTATCTCTTCATAAGTGAGATCCTCCGTAGCTTGTACATCTTCAATGGGAGCAATACGAAATGGATCTCCTATGCACTTTCGAAGCATTGAAACATGAAACACTGGATGAACTATGGAGAGTTCCTAGGGTAGATCCAATCCATATGCAACTTGACCAAATATTCAGGTAATCTCATATTTAACCTTCTCCATAGCTTTATGGACAAGATCTGGCCCGAATAAAGCAGTTTCACCCGCTTCAAACCATCCAATTGGTGATCTACACTTTTTTCCATATAAAGCTTCATAAGGTGCCATTTTGATACTTGAATGATAACTATTATTGTAGGCAAATTCAATAAGCGATAGATGATCATCCTAACTACCTTTAAAGTCCAATGTACAAGCACGTATCATATCTTCAAGTGTTTGGATAGTACGTTCTGCTTGTCCATTTGTTTGAGGATGAAAAGCCGTACTAAAATTCACTTGGGTACCCAAACTCTTCTAAAAAGATTTCCAAGAACATGCAGTAAATTGAGCTCCCCTGTCTGATATAATAGAGATCGGAATCCCGTGTAATCGTACTATCTCTTTAACATACAACCGTGTATACTCTTCAGTTGTATAAGTGGTCTTGATCGGTAGGAAATGCGCTGACTTGGTAAGCCTGTCAACTACTACCCATATGGAATCAAATGTCCACAATGTACGAGGCAAACCGGTGATGAAATCCATGTTAATCATGTCCCACTTCCAGACTGAAAAATTGATACGTTGCATATAACCTCCAGGTTTCTGATGCTCTACTTTTACTTGTTGATAATTTTGACATTGAGCTACGAATTCTGCAATGTTCTTCTTCATGTTACCCCACCAATACATTTCTTTCAAATCATGATACATTTTAGTGGCTCTCGGATGAATAAAATACCGTGAATGATGTGCCTCTGTCATAATCCGTTTCCTTAGCTCATCTACATCCGGTACACACAATCTACCTTGACACTGGAGCACTCCTTCTTGCGTAAGATCACATGTCTTCGTCAACCCTTCTTGTACATTCTCCCTTAGCTGCAATAACATAGAATTCGCATACTGTTTTTTCTTCACTTCAGCTACTAATGAAGACTCTACCGCATTTTGCACAATAACCCCTTCGTCTAGAGATTCAAGAAAACGAACCCCCAAGCTGGCTAATTGATGTAAATCCATGACTATACCTTGCTTTTTCATCAACTGACCATTAGTGCTTCCTATTGCTTTGCGACTCAATGCATCGGCTACCACATTTGCTTTACCTGGATGGTATAAAATATCGATATCATAGTCTTTTAATAGTTTAGGCCACCTTCGCTGCCTCAAATTTAGGTCCTTCTGCTTAAAGATATATTGCAAACTTTTGTGATCAGTATATATGTCAACATGAACCCCATACAAATAGTGGCGCCATATCTTTAAAGAAAATACCATAGCTGCTAGCTCAAGATCATGTGTTGGATAATTTTCCTCATGTGGCCGCAACTACCTTGAGGCATAAGCTATTACATTACCGTGATGCATCAATACACATCCTAGGCCAACTTCGAAAGCATCACAATACACCACATACCCTTCTGTACCTTCTGAAAGTACCAATATGGGTGTAGTCGTCAATTTATCCTTCAACTCTTGGAAACTCTTCTCACATGCATCATTCCACTGAAACTTAGTTTCCTTATGTGTTAGCTTTGTTAAAGGTACAGAGATAGAAGAAAACCTTTCAACAAACCTTCTATAATACCCTGTCAATCCAAGAAAACTATGAATCTCTGTAGGCGTCGTAGGCCTTGGCCAATTCTTCATAGCTCCTATCTTCTATGTATCCACCCTTATTCCTTCATCTGACATAATATGACCCAAGAATGCTACAGATTTTAGTCAAAACTCACACTTAGAGAACTTTGCATATAACTTACGATCACGAAGAATCTGTAACACCTGTCATAAGTGATTAGCATGGTCCTCTTGTGATTTTGAATAAACCAGGATATCATCTATAAACACCGTTACGAACACATCCAGGAATGGCTTGAACACCCTATTTATCAAATCCATAAAAACTGCTGGTGGATTGGTTAGCCCAAATGACATAACCAAAACTTCATAATGACCATACCATGTTCCAAAAGCTGTCTTGGGTATATCTTTTTCTCTAACCCTTAGCTGATGATATCCCGATCTCAGGTCAATCTTTGAGAAGCATTTGGCACCCCGTAATTGGTCAAACAAATCATCAATCCTGGGGAGGGGATATTTATTCTTGACTGTCACCTTATTCAGTTGCCGATAATCAATGCACATTCTCAGCGTGCCATCTTTCTTCCGTACACATAATACTACATACTAGGTGTTATGAATCCCCTTGGATATCATTTTCCTTGCCTTAAGATAGGAAATAAATTTACCCCTCGGTACTCTGATATTACTCCGCCATGCAAGGACGGTCTTTTGTAGGAAATGGAAATGCACCTTCTTAGCTCGGTAATCCACCATGGCATAACAAGAAGCCAACCAATCCATACCCATTATAACATCAAAATCCACCATTTCCAGCTCAATAAGATCAGCCAACGTAACATGATCACAAATAATTACTATACAATATACTCTCTTACCTATAATAGATTCACCAATAGGTGTAGCTACTTCAAATGGCTTAATTAATAATTCCGTTGTTCTTTTAATTTTTTTTTCCAGCAATCAATGGAGTAATATATGATAGGGTAGAACCCGGATCAATCAATGCATATACATTATGTGAAAAGACGGATAATGTACCTGTCACTACATTAGGAGAGGCCTCCAAATTCTGCTGACCCGCTAGAGCATAGGTACAGTTCTGTACTCCACTAAAACTGGCCGCTCCTCTAGCACCTCTACCACGACCAACAAGCTACACACCTCAGCCTAAGGAAGGAACCAATGATGATGATGCAACGGTTGATCTCGTAGGTCGCGTCATAATACCCGTGCCCCTTCTTGGGCAGTCTCTCACCATGTGCCCGGACATACCGTACCAAAAGAAAATATTCATTCCAAATCGGCATTCCTTTAAGTGAAGCTTCCAACAGTGTTGACACGGCTGGAGAGAAAACCTTGATTGGTTCATACTTCCTTGCTCTCGATACCCCTCTATTTGTGAACCTCAGATTCCACTACTTTGCCCAATGTGACTGCCTCTAAACCCTTGGAATTGGGATTGAGTGCCTGTTGTATGATAACAAAGTGATGGTCTCTGTGGTCTATTAAAAACCCAAGGCCTAAATTCTCCTTGGGACGCCATGAACTGTCTCATAAATCTAGCCTTCTTTGATGGCCCCCTTTCAAATTCTTGCGTACTTCTTCTTTGCCTCTGATCCTCCATTTTCTGTGCAAAGGCTTGTATCCTGGCTATATTCATATCCCTATTCAAAGCAGCAATAGTACAATCTCTGACCAAATATGGATCCAATCGATCCACATACCGATGAACTCTGCTAGCCATAGTGGCTATCACATTAGGAGCATATCGAGCCAAAGAGTTAAACCGAAGACTGTACTCTCTGACACTCATATTCCCTTGACGAAGATTTAAAAACTGGTCTGCACGTGCCTCTCAGATCTCATAGGGAAGATAGTGATCAAAGAATGTTGTTTTGAATTCTTCCCAATTAGCTGAAAGTGCACTGATACCCCTAGATCGTTTCCAATCTTCGTACCACAATATAGCCCCTCCTTTCAACCTATATGCTGTAAGCTCAACTGTTTCTATATCAAATACGTGCATGACATCCAAAGCCCTTTGGATTTGATCTATAAAATCTTGCGGGTCTTCATTAAGATCCGATCCAGTGAATATAAGAGGATCTAATTTTAGAAAATCCTGTGTCCGTCGATTAGCTACCCTAGCCTCTCCATCATCATTTGTCGTTGGACCAGCTCGTCCTTGACTTTGTGCAGCAACTATCTGAATCAACATTTGCACTGCATTCCTTAAATCTTGCTCAGTAGCATTAACAGGTGGTTCTGAAGGTACTTCTCTCCTTCTCGGCTCTCCTGGAGATGGAAAAGTAGAAGAAGCCCGCGATGCAAACTCAGTTTCAGCCCCACCTTGACTAGCTTGGTTAGGTGGTGATTTACTAGTTCCTTCTCCGGTATGCATATCTACCTTCTTACCTTTGCCCCTACCTCTTCTTATAATCGGCATGTTTCTATAACAAAGGAAACCAATTTCAATGGTCAGATATGATTTCACCTACAACTTTGGCTCTAATGCACGATCTAAGAAATGAAGAAAAGAAACAACTCCTAAATGCCCCATAGCCTCCTACTTATAAATGTGGTGCACAACACATCCATAAGCAAGACTCTACTCAGACACGGCTTTGTATACACCCTAGGATAACCTGCTCCGATACCACTTTTGTCATACCTCAAATTCCAACGGAGCGGACTGACACCCGAAGCCGTTAAGGCCTGAGAGAACCAACCTTTATTCATGTACATTCATATGCATCTCCCTAAGTGAGCAACCTTCTATCACATATAAATACAAGATAACAATGGCGAAAGTCATGGAGAAACATTCAATATGAAACATGGCCGTTAGGGCCACTAAGTCAAAAACATACATTCCTTACATTTCTTCATTTGTCCCACAACATCTACAAAGCCTCTAACAGATATATAGACATAACCAACCTAAAGTCGGGATAAGTCCCCGCTTTACACAACATTCATACAGTACCAAAACAAATGTACACATGTGACTCGGAAAGCCCCGAACCGACTGGAGCTCACCAATATTCCGTAGATGACCCACAACCTACTGTGGAGGTCTACTAGCACCTGTGCCTGCATTAAGTAAGGTAAGTCCCCCAAGGGACGTCAGTACGAAAGAATGTACTGAGTATGTAAGGCTATGAACAACTGCATGAAATATAAAAACTTCAACGGAATCAAATACAACTGAGTGGATAATATTGATAAACCACCATTGTGTATGTATGGAACCATGTACATTACTTTCTTTACTTTTATGAACATTACTGTCAAATATTACCGTCAATATTACCGTCAAATAATACCCGGGCCCCAACTGATCAGTGGGTCATAACATAACATAACATAAATCAATAAAGCAGGTTTGGCCCTAGTTAGGTTTTCACCCCTTTGGGCTACCCCCTGTTAGGTTCGACATCAAGCTAGACTTTTGCCCCACTGAGCTTCCCCTCTGATCCAATAATCTCGGGATCGTCTCTAGTTAGGCTTTCGCCCCTTTGAGCTACCATCCATAAATCAATGAAGCAGGTTCGGCATCAAGATAATCTTTTACCCCACTGAGCTTTCCCCCTGATCCAATAATATCGAGATCGGCTTGAGCTAGGCTTTCGCCCCTAAAGCTACCACCCGTACTCAAAGAACCATAAAGTAACCATATATGCATTACTTCTTTCCTTTACTTGTGTGAGATTGATACATTGGTGGTTATAACATTATTGGAGCTTCGGAACATTAGTCAATGAATAAGAGACATGTGAATAACAATATATGTCAAAACCTGAAATGAGATACTTTGGAACATTTCGAAATGGAAACAAGTCGGTAATAATGAGAACAATAGGTGACGCCAAAGGATACAGAAAGAGTAACCTTACATACCTTATCTTCCCAATATGAATACACAATCCAATATGTGAATACAATAATTCAGCTCCTTCCTTACGTGTTATTCTACAACACAAGTACATAACGGAGATCACATTAATAACTAACTATAGTGCAAATGTATAAGACGACAATGAGCTACGTGACTGCCATATAACGTCATTTCACCCTCTTACCATACCATCAACACCAAAACATACCACACATCAACCAAGACATCCTAAATCGATAGCATTTCACACCAAGTTTATACTTTACACTTCCCCTTCAACACCACGTCACATTTACTCCATCAAGTCACTTAAATACCATTCCCAACAACACATTAACAATAAATACACAATTGATATAATTCAACATGACTCCAAACGACCTTTTAAATCCATTCAAAGGGTACCATAAGTTGATAATTGCCTCCCAAAAGGGTATAGGGGCCTTGGGGGGTCAAAGAGATGCAAAAACAATCGAAACGGAGTTCTGGACTGACCTGCGAAGCCACCTGCACCCGCAGGTGGGTGAGGTGTAGCCTAATGTGCCCATTGTCCCTTTCCAGGGCCATCTGTGTTGGCATCTTCCCCCGCAGGTGCCCCATCTTCGAAGGCGGATGCCCGGTTCGGCCAAAATGGGTCTCTTTTGGGTCCTTTTTTTGTAATAAATGGTCCATGGCCATAATTAAGCTTCTCTTTTCATATTTTAAGTTAAATTGGATGCCAACAAACAACCATGGTCTCACAACATACATGAACATCACAAAACTATATTTTCCTTTCAATACGCCACCAATTTCATGCACAATTTCATAACAACAATTCCAATAGTTATACACAAAGAGAAAGCAATTTAGGGACATAAACACATCTTTAATGTTGATATTTAATCCATCAAATTTACTTCCTTCAAGACCACAAGTCCACTTTCAAGTTTATAAGGCAAAACCATTCACCGATTAAGCAAAAGTAGACTGTTTTACACTTAGTGGACTGTTTAACACTTTGTTAACATAACCAACATGATTTACACACCATATTATGCTTATAATATATTAATCCATGAGAGTAAACACTTACCAAGGCTTGCAAAAGGATGATCTTGTCCAAGAGAGTAATAACTTAGGGTTTGAGAGAAGTGTGAAATATCTTGGAAAATTCTAGAAATGGCATGTGTGTTGTAATGAATAAAAATCTGATTTTTGTGCCTTATATAGTCCCTCAAGTCATCCTTATCCAAACATTAATTGTTTTTACTTGGTCAATCCTAAGAATGGGTCATTTTTTCCATTTGGGCCATGCCCTTTTGCTTAATTTTGGGCCTTTATTGAGCCCATTAGCACATGTTAATTCAGCCCACTAAAATTAATGTGGATTACACCAACCATCTCATGTTTAAATAATTCCATAAATTTTAAGGTAGTCTCATAGGTTCGGAAATGTACGGGGTGTTATAGTGTCTTTCTATGGGGCACTCGATTGAGTATTCGGTTTGCTGTAAGGATAGCTTCTCCCACAAGTTTTGCGGTAAACCTGAAATTATAAGTAAGGCATTCATCATTTCCTTCAAGGTTTGGTTTTTCTTTTCTGCAATCCCATTTTATTGAGGTGAGTACGGGGCTGTAGTTTGATGGATTCCATTTTTCAAACAAATCTCCGCAAAAGGAGATTCATATTCTCCACCCCTATCATTTCTTATCATTTTGATATTTTTATCCAACTGATTTTCAACTTCAGTTTTATATTGCCTAAATGCATCTATTGTCTCATTCTTACTATTCAGCAAATAGATATAACAAAATCTAGTGCAATCATCGATAAAAGTTATGAAATACTTTTTTCCACCACGAGATGGTGTCGACTTCATATCACAAATGTTTGTGTGAATCAAGTCTAAGGGATTTGAATTCCTTTCAACAGACTTATACGGATGCTTAGCATACTTAAATTCAACACATGTTTGACACTTTGATTTACTACACTCAAAGTTAGGCAAAACTTCCAAGTTAATCAGTTTTTGCAAGATTTTATAATTGACATGTCCTAAACGTTCATTCCATAAATCGTTTGAATCAAGTAAGTAAGAAGAACCAGAACTTTTATTCATATCAATAGTCATTACATTGATCTTAAAAAGGCCCTCGGTGAGGTAACTTTTGCCTACATACACTTCATTCTTACTAATTACAACTTTGTTGGAAACAAATACACATTTGAAACCATTCTTAGTCAGAAGTGAAGTAGAAACCAAGTTCTTTCGCAACTCCGAAACATGAAGGACATTGTTTAGTGTCACCACCTTGCCTGATGTCATCTTCAAGCAAACCTTGCCTGTTTCTTCAATATTTGCCATAGCGGAGTTGGCCATAAATATCTTCTCATCATCTTGAGCCGGAGCATTGATGCAAATAATTCTTTGTTGGCACACACGTGGCTGGTGGCACCTGAATCAATCCACCACTCTCTAGGATTTCCAACAAGATTTCATTCCGAGAGCATAGCACACAGATTGTCCATTTCTTCTTTGGATTCAGCCATGTTTGCTTGGTCCTTTTTCTTGCCCTTCTTCAGAGCCTGACAATCAGTAGACTTGTGGCCAACTTTGCCACAATTAAAGCAATTTCCTTTGAATTTCTTCTTAGGAGGATTGCCTTGTTGTGCTTTCTTTCTCTTCTTTGATTTGTTGGGATCATCTTCTACAATATTTGCTCTATTTATTGTAGAGTTCCCACGAGACCTCTTCTCCGCTGCCTTATTATCCTTTTCTATCATCAACTTCACAATGAGATCTTCGACAGACATTTCCTTGCGTTTATGCTTCAAGTAGTTTTTAAAGTCCTTCCACAAAGGTGGTAACTTCTCAATTATCGCAGCTACTTGAAAAGCATCGTTCACAATCAAACCTACAAAAAAGATTAAGTGAACATTAATAACATTCTTAAAATGTTTAACAAAGGAATTACCTAAAGTTATACCTTCTGCAAGGAGGTCGTGAATAATGACTTGCAACTCTTGGACTTGGGTAACTACAGCTTTGCTGTTTACCATCTTAAAGTCCAAAAATTTGGCAACAATGAATTTCTTCATTCCAACGTCCTCTATTTTGTACTTCTTTTCTAAAGCATCCCAGAGGTCCTTTGAGGTCTTCATCATGCTATACACATTGTATAGGTCATCTTGTAAGCCACTCAACATGTAATTCTTACATAAAAAATTCGAGTGCTTCCAAGCTTCAGTTACTACAAAGCGATCCTTTTCCAGAGTATCTTCCGGCAATTCAGGAACACTTTCTGTGATGAAATTTTGTAGACTCAAAGTAGTCAGATAAAAGAACATTTTCTGCTTCCAGCGTTTGAAATCAACACCAGAAAATTTTCTTGGTTTTCCGCCGGTGCCATGGCATGAGCAGCATTCGTACGACTTGAAGTAGCAATGTTTGTTGCTGCAACATTCGTCGTTCCATCATTGACTTGAATTTCATTAGTCATTTTGATGTCACAAAGAGACAACCAATTTAGTATTTTAAATACTAACAACAAAATCTTTAAACTTTAAACAACTTGTTTCTAGTTTAATGAAGAAGTTTTTATATTCTTCAAATCGTCAACCGAATGATCTTTGACTAGTGATAAAGTTTTTATATCTTCAAATCACTATCAAGTTCAGACAGAGTAGAAAACCAAATGGTTTTAATATCCAGAAACCAAAAATACAGATTATAATAAATTCCTTAAGATTGTTGTTTCCGAGTACAAATATCTGTATTTAATCAACAAGAATTTCAACTTTAAGTTCAAGAACAATAAAGAAGTTCAACAACTTCAAACACCAATTCAACAATAATGAACTATAAAAATGAAGTTTCTACTATTTTCTGGAAAATAGCAAAACCATAAGAAAGAAGATGAAACAGAAAATTTAGAATCAAGTCCACCGAATTCACGGTGTGTCCTTAAGGAATTTATTCCCCTCAAGTACCCGAGGTTATGGAATCCTTCCTCCCAGGATAAAATGATTCACTTCAGTAGAATAGTGGTACCTCAAATTCTACCGAACTTCGAACGCACTCAATGATTTGATGATCATACTTGAGTTGTTCAAGAAGAAGAATATGTTTTTCTTTCACAAATTTCGCACCAATACCTGAGGAAAAATCAGGTATTTATAGCCATAAAGAGTTGCTTCCTAAAAGAAACAATGGTTTATGAAAAGAGACAATTTTTCTGAAATGTCACTTGACCTGCAGACCCCACCTGCGCCCGCAGGTGGCGACATGCGGCCGCAGGTCGTCATTTGACAAATTCTAGAAACTGTCCCGCCATCCGCGAAGGTCGTCCTTTTTCGCGTGAAATAGTGTGTTGCTTCCTCGAAGGGTCGTGTCCCTTCGAGGTGCGTTGTGACATGCCATGTGCGTCCACAAATGGAGAATAATCATTTCTTATCGGATTTTTGGATTAACATATTATATTTCAAGTTTCAAATGAATTTTGTCCAAAATGATAATCTCTCGATCATTTACCAAATCCGAAGCCGAGCGACAACGACGGCGCGAGACTTGTCTTGTTCTTGCCTCACTATCCACATGAAGGCATGCATCTCAATATATGCATAAGAATTACATCTTAAAAGTGAACTACACATTTTCACTTTCCCTCCAATTTTTCTTCCCTCCATTTTCCATTCACAATACACTTTGAACCCAACAGGATCTTGGTTCCCTCTTACATGTGCTTAGCCGCCTTAATGTAAGCCACAAATACGCTTCTAACCTCCAAACATCTCCATAAAACCTCCTAAAAATAGACTAAACAAATAGACATTTCTTTTCATATTTTATTTACACCAAATACAAAAAATGTGGGGGGTGATACACAATACGCGAGTTATTGTTTTGGAAATTGAACTTCAAAAACTAACTTTGATATCATTTGTTGGGATCAAGCATTTACTATCACCTCAAGGTTGCTTTCTGAAAGAAAAAAATACCAAGTTACTATCATGCAAAAATTATATATAGTTGATAGCTAAAGCATAACAAAGACTGAGAATGATATCAGACCTCAAGCTAAATTCACGATGTGGTTCCAAGTACAACAAAGACTCTTAACCACATACAAACTTGTTAGATGGGGACTAATGGTGGACACTAGAGTCATTTGATATGTGGACTAAATTATTTATAGTTCTTGGATTATAATTCTTGGGCTAGTTTATCCCACCTGAGAGATGGGATAAATGGAATATCCCATGATTAAGTCTGAGATAAATTTATCCTGGATAATTTATATCGTCAACCAAACGCAATAAAATTTTTATTCCAGACTTAATCCTGAGATATCTCATCTTATCCGGTGTACCAAATAAACTAAGTGCGTTGTATTATGCCAAAACTGTGATGAGACAAAACTATTAACATACTGTCCACAGATTTCAATTCTAGTTTAGCTCTGTGTTATTTTTTTTCCCTAATGAGATAACACACTATGTGTAGCCTTGTTATGGTTCTTGTACATTGCTCACTTGGTGATAACATGCATCACATTGAATCCATTTTCTCTAGAACTTTAGGGTTAATTTGTTGTGCAATATCCCATTGGTAGTCTTATTTTAAACTATTAATTAGAAGCTGCCACATTCTTAATTCGTATCTTATCTTCTTATAAGTGTTTGATTTTATTTCTAAACTAGCAGAATTGTGGGAGAATAAAAAGAGAAAACTTTGATGATTGGTTTTTATTTCTCCTCACTACATCATAACAGGACATAATAAAACAATAAGTTATAATATACATTAATTACCGAAACCTAAAACATACAATAAAATGTTTCATCATTTTATTAAAGAATTAAAGATTCTTTTTTTTTTTGGTAAAGAAGATTTGAAGATTCACCTCGGTAAGAATAATTTAATAAATGTTCTTAAACATGAATATATTTATGTTTACATGCATGTAATTTCTAGAGGTAATGATCTAAATGAGGTCTCTTAACTTCTTGTACCCTCTAAAGAATAATTAATTTGCACAATATTCGGTTGACGTTTAAAAGAAAAAGGTACTTGTGATGTGATTGAAAGTGAAACATGTATTTCACTTGAAATAACAACAACAACAACATACCTGGTACATTCCCACAAAGTGGGGTCTGGAGAGGGTAAAGTATACGTAGACTGTACCACTAGCTCAGAGGTGAGGTAGAGAGGTTGTTTCCGATAGACCCCTACTTTCACTTAAAATATTTTTCAAATAAGTTTTTCAATATTTCATCAGTTTAAATACTTGAGTTCAATGTTATCAAATACAGATGCCCAAACTCTCAACCTATTATATGTAGGTATAAAACCTGTCTTGATTATTTCAAGATTGTAAAATCAGATATTTTAAAGAGCTTAACCCTAGGTATTTTTCGACGACGACAAGATAATGCAAGTTCCTTTTTTTTTTTTTTTTTACACCAATGATACATATATAATTAAAACGGAAAGTGTTATAGAGTACCTGCAATAACTATCGAAAGAATTTAGTCAAAAGACTTCCTTCGTTTCCATTTCAATTTTTATATAGGCACAAATCATTATTGCATAATGAGTTTAGACTTTTATTTATTTTCTATTTATTCATCAGTTTGCTACTCCCTCCGTTCATTTTTACTTGTCACTGTTTCACTTTTCGAGGTCAACCTGCATGAACTTTGATAAACATTTTAAGATGTATTTTTCATCATATTAATATGAGAAGCATTGCAACTTATAGCATTTTTTATATAGTTTTTAACCATCTAAATTTAAAATTTAAAATATTAAATTATACATCTTAAAATGTTGGTCAAAGTTCATGGAAGTTGCCCTCGAAAATTGAAACAATGACAAGTAAAAGTGAACAGAGGGAGTATTAAATACTTAGTACTTATATGATGCAAACTTATATTTTTCTTGCAAATTATATAATTAATATTAATATGATATTGGGCTTGACTTGTAAATATTGGAAAAGTTTTCTAATTTTCTTTTTCTAACTGCCTATTTTTATTTCCTCATGTTTGGTTCTGTTGCACTTTTTCCTTTAAGTTCGTCTTTTCTTATTTCATTTTTTTTGTTGGTGGATTAGAACTAAACTGTTTTTAAAAAATAATTCAAAAAAGAGTTAGTAATGAGTAAATTCTTTTGTTTTCTGATTTGTTAACCAAATTTTAAAAATTGAAACCATCCTATGTTTGATTGTTTGTTGTCGGACACTTAATGTAATGACTTGATTTGTGAAATCTTGCTTTTTTATGTGTTTTGATCATTTTGTCTTTTCCCGTAGTTGCTACATGTTGGTTTTGGGGTGTGGGAATAGTTGGCATGGTCCCCAATGCGATCAAGAATGATTTGAAAGAGTTTGAGGTTTTTAGACGCTTTAAAAGTCCTACAGTTGACTTCGGTCAACAATTGATGTTTTGAGTCCCGGATGATAATTTGGACAGTTGCATTAGATCCGGACTGTCGAATTTGGGTTAGTAGCGCGGTTAGTTCGGGTTCGGGACCTTTATTTTGCATTTCGACCCTTTGTTTGAAAACTAGTTTAAATAAGCTTTTAGGGGTCCTGATACGAGCATGGTTAGCTTGGGAAACATTAGGAGGTGCTTCCACATATGGATGATAGCTTGGAGTCCGGAGGAAGCCATGGATCAATAGACCCAAGGCCATGGGTGATCAAGGTGCCACTTTGGGCTATTTTTCTAATAGGCTATTTGTGTAAAGGCAATAAGTATAAATAGTTGCCTTAGCCATTTTTCATCCTTAGACTTTGATGAATTGAAAATTGAACTCCTTTGAGAGTGTAGGGTGGAATCCCTTTAGTGTATCAATAGTGTTAGTGAGATTAGTGATAGGTGAATTCCCATTGTTGATCTAAAACTTCTAAACTTGATTTTCACAAGAGTTACTCATTTGTGGATTCAAATTGGGTTTCTATCTTCTAATTGAAATCAAGTTCTTTTCTTCCTTGGTTAATTGATTTAATTAGCCCTTCTTTCTTCAATTCTCATCTCTTATTTTTCCACTATCTTTATTTTGTGTTGTTGATTTTCAACGTTTCGATATCAATTTTAGTCACTCGATTGAGGTCGTTATCCGTTCGGGAACCCACTGAAACAAACCATATAAGCTGTCAAGATATTTTTGATGTTCCAGACTCAACGGTAATATTGGATTTTTGAAAAAGTAACGTTTTCAACAAATTAATTCCTGAGACCTCTAAAAGCTTATAAAAACTAGTTTTCAAGTGGAGGGTCAAAATTCAAACTAAGGGTTTCGGACTCGAACCAACCCCCTACTAACCCAAATTCGACATTCTGGATCCAATAAAACTGCCCAAATCGTCATCCGTTACTCAAAACATTAAATGTTGACCAAAGTCAACTGTAGGACTTTTAAAGCCACTAGAAACTTCTCCCCAAACCCTCTCGAAGGTGTTGGGAACCGTGCCAACCATCCCCACACTGTAAAATTAACATGTAGCAACTACGAGGAAGGACAAAATGGTTAAATCACATAAAAAATAAAATTTCACAAATCAGGTCATTAAACAATTTCCTAAAATTTATGATCACATATCATTTTTCTAATTTATATGGATTTGTGAATGGGAAGGGGGTAGGGAAGTTTACCGGTAATTACAATTTGAAATTAATTATTACCAAAATATGTGTGAAGATTAATATTGCATACCAAAATTGAAAAGTGATTTTCAAAATTTAATATTTTAATCATAGTTAAGACGCTAGTTAAATTGATGTAATCTTGATCTTAGAAAATTATATTAGAAGGTATCGTTCATCTAGATGTGTACTTGAGAAAATGGAGAGACAGTATATATATAATGGAGGAGAACTAAATCTCCCAAAGCCAACCTAGATTCACTTACCATCCAAGATGCTTGTTTTGGGGTTTACCTCTGTAGAAAGTTGATGACTCTTTGGTTTAAACTTATGATAGAGTTTTTTCTTGAGAAAGAACTATTCATTTTGTGAGATTAAAATCATTTGACTTGACTGAACCATTTTGTCCAAAAGTTGATTTAACTACATAGTACATTGAACCCCATGAATATGGCATGAAATCTGAACCATATGAGATAGGTTGCTAATGATATCCAGATGATAGATAGGGTTGCTTCCAATTGCCTCCCACCAATCCAAAACTGTAAGAATTATAGCCAGATATATAGTAGAGACGAAAACCATTATCTGATTGAACAACCGCATTAAAGTAAGCTTATCATCAAACTAATTAGAAGTCTCTTTATAGCCTTGCTCTACAGCTGGTGGTTGATCAATTTCACCTAGTAACCAAAAAATTGATCAAAGGTGATCAATTTCACCTTTGATTCCAGTCACTACTATTCAATTTTCTTATTCCAGTCACCAGGTGAAATTGATCAACCACCGGCTGCAGAGTAAGACTATAAAGGGACTTATGATTAGTTTGATGATAAGTTTACTTTAATGCAGGTGTTCAATCAGATAATGACTCCATTCTCTACTATATGTCTAGCTATAATTCTTACAGTGTTGGATTAGTGGGAGGCAATAGGAAGCAGTCCAATCTATCAAGTGGATATCATTAGCAAACTATCTCATATGGTTCAGATTCCATGTCATATTCATGGGGTTCGATGTACTATGTATATACTAAAATCTGGGAATGTTAAATCAACTTTTGGACAAAATGGTTCAGTCAAGTCAAATGGTTTAATCCTACAAAATGAACAGTTCTTTCTCAAGCAAAAATTCTACCATACTTTTAAACCAAAGAGTCATCAACTTTCTACTGAGGTAAGCCCCAAAACAAGCTTCTTGGATGGTAAGTAGGATCTGGGTTGGGTTTGGGGATTATTAAGTTTTTAATTGATTAAAATTCCAATCAATAAGAAACTGCCACGTATTAAATGAAATTATTTTTAAAAAAGCTTCTGTTAAGTGAAAAGGAAAAATAGAGTCTATAGGTGGATTAGAAGGATATTTTAGAGCCCAAAGGTGGAAGGAGGGTATATTAGAACCATTTTCAATACTTGAAGGGTATATTAGACTTTTTTTCGTTTAATAAATCCATTGTGATGCTCTTAATTTAGATCACTAGATATTTTCTTTATTCTATTCGATCGGCAACTCTCCATTTTTTATTGTCTTCATCTTTTTTCTAAATTCATAATTAGATTAAAGACATTTATCATAAATTAAAATTAACTGAGATTTATTTAATTATATTTGTCCTTTTAATTAGCTTTTGATTCATAACCTTCTCCTAGCATCACAATAGGTCGATTAAAACAGTCAATTATCGTATTTTAATATGCTTAGTTACACTATAATTCATATTTTTCAAAACTAAACACTTATTAACGTTCTTGTAAAATGAAAATTAAATATTTTTCAAGCTAGCATTAAGCGAAAATTTCAATTGTGTAAGGAGGTTAAGTAAATAATTTAAAACTATAGGACTGTATTTATAGCTTGAGTTATATTAATTAACCTATATAATATGTTTGAAATGGGAAATGTCTTTCTGAGATAAAGTTATAATATCATGTTAACTTCAAACCACTATTAGTATAATGATTGTCTAATGAAAACAAAAGAATTTAACTGGAGAAGTATAACTGGTGAAAATTTATATATGTTTAATTTGTTTGAGATTGAAACATAGTTATAGTTATTAAAATAAAAGAAAAATAAAAGTGCTTTTTATTAATTAGATTTGATGATCTACCACAAGTAGAATTAAATTTAATTAGATAGAATCTAACTCGACATTTTACTCTCATTCCACTATATAGTCAAGGAAATCAACAAAATAAATCATCATAAAAGACGTTTGTTTATTAACTTGTGAAGCCAAATTAGAACTTCAATTTAGAGTTTAACTAAAATTATTTTGCAAATTCATTTTAGTTCTCTTACTCCAATTCCTTACTATATACGTCTTTTTTATTAGCTTATTTTATTAGGTCAAACTAAAACAATCAATTATTTTACAGTATATTAATATGCTTTGATACAATATAATTCATATTTTTCAAAATTAAACACTTATTAATGTCCTTGTAAAATAAAAAATATTATTCAAGCTAACATTTATCTAAAATTGCTATTGAGTAAAGAGGTTAATTAGTAAATAATTTCAAAATTGATACTAGGGTTGTATCTATAACTTGAGTCATATTAATTAACCTATACAATATGTTAAAATAAGAAATGTGCGTAGCGTGATTGTATATTAATTGCAAACTACTCAGAGATAATGAGTTGGACTACATTTATAATTAATGATAATTAGACAAAAGTTTCTTTGACCAAATAAGAAGATTGCTTGAATTATGCAAGGAGTTAATTAATTAATTATGTCCATCAAAATTGACATTTCAAAACTAATTTCAAATTATAAAAAGGATGATAAAAATGTTAGGCTTGAAAAAGGACGTAATAAAGTCCTTCTTTCTTGTTAAGAGAATATAATATAAACATTTAGACTATGAGCACAAGATTCTAATTAAAGCCTTAAAAGTAATTATTATTGTTTGTTAATAATACTATTTGTGATCACATTAAGTGAACTTGGCCTTCTTGAATAATAGAAGTATATCAACACATATTTATTTAATTTGGAAAAATTGCAATTTTCTTTAGCAAATTGAGTCTTAACAAAGTCTAACTTCAGATCTTGTGTCAAAAGTTTCATATAATTGAAGCCGGAGTCAGGATTTAAAATTTATGATTTCTGAATATTTTAGAATGATGACTTTAAGTGATAATAATTGGGTTCTAATTAAATTTAATATTTGTACATATTTAATAAAATTATTTGAGCAAACACTAATAGATTCGGTCAAACGCGTAACTGGCTACCCATGACTGAATTAAGTGATGACTGAATTTTTGCCTGACTCCAATCATTGCTTCTTGAACTTCAGCTATATGTATGAACTTCGAACAAAAGATACAGATTAAATGACGGTGCCAAAATAAACATGCCCGGTGAAATCTCAAGCAAAAGTTTATTAAGTTTAGATTTAACAATGTATAAGAGCAGTGGAAAAAAGATTTTAAAGTATCAATATATTTTGTTCAAAGTGTAATTTTATTCAACTTCCTCAACTACATCAACTATTTGTTGCAAAACAAAGACAGATCCAACTAATGCTTCTTTGCTAGTAAAATTTAGAGAATTTTATCCATCGCTAATTCTTGTTTAGCTGGTATCCAGGAGATCATAACGACAACTAGGGCATCTATGAGCCTTCTTTTACAAGGTTCTAGTGCAATATCCATGAAACACATGTGAGCAAGGCAAGCTTAGCAACTCGTGACCTGTTGCGAACTGCTCAGAAAAACAAATACCACAGTTATAATCATGTAACTTGAGTCTCTTTAGCAAATGCAACATATCTGACTTGTTTCTAGCACGTAACACCGCCCCGTCGATGTGCAACAAGTCGTATGAATAAATACGCCCATCAAGATAATGGGTAATGGTTAAAGATACACCAACGAACCTATCACTACATAGAGACCCTGGTTAGACTTACCGCCAACAATTTCAGCTAACCTTTCTATGATATTTGGACAACAATGTGACGATAATTATTCTCCAACTCCTCGCCCAATTCTCGAGTTTCCTTTTCATGACATGGTGGAATTCATCGTATGACATGTATATAGAAGGGTCAAGTTTGAAAACGAGTGTTTTGTCATGAATTTGTTGGTATTGGAATTCAATAGAGGGAGGGAGAAGACATGGCGCCGGCCTATAATAATTAATGTAGGTGACGAGTATGAAGATGAAATCCTAGCGACAACAACGGGAGAGCTGGAGAAATATTATTAGTTTTCCTTAATTGTAGTGGTTGTAATTGATATATTTTGTGTCCTATTAATCACATAGCAACAACTTTACAAGTTACGTCAAGAATCTCCTTTCAAAATTACTCATAATTAACAATTGGCTATGAATTTATCGTTAAGTAAAATTAGACGAATTATGCTGTGTTGAGCTACATAATATGTCCTTTTTCAAATTCTTTTTTCAGAATTGAATTACTTGCATTTTCCTTTTTTGGCCTGACAATTACTACTTGCATAACGTTAAATGTGTCCCCCCTCCCCCCACACCCACCCACCCACCCTAATTTTGATATGCATATTTTACCTACTTGACAAAAAGTAACAAACTTTGTCTTATTTCGAAACTCTCAAATTGGATTCAGTTAATCTAACTAATCTGAGTCAGCTTTTGTTACTTACAAATGCTTCTCAATTGGAAGTATCCTTTTTCTTTCTTTCGAGGTTTTTCACTTTGTGTTCGTTATTCGTTTTGAAGTCAGATTAATCTTGACACTTTTTGAAAAGTCAATTTGAGATAAATTGCAGTGGCGATCTATAAATTTTAAGTTTTAAAAATGACTCTAGTCACTAACAACATGTTTGGATTGTGTTTACATATCGTATCATATTGTGTTGTATTTTGATGAATACAATGTTTGAATAGAGATCATATTGCTTTTTTCCAAAACATTCTTGAATTCGCTAATATTATTGCTATTGATCTTGAACACATGCAGTTTACCAAGGACATGATCCTAGATAGGAAGATTTGGATGTTGAGTATTGTGATAGAAAGTTAGTAAGTAGTCTAACGTTGTCTAGTTTTCTTATCAGTATTATTTTTGTTACTCTCCCACTATCTTACTCTTAGATTTTAGTGTCTCCTTGGCTTAGGTTATCATATTATTTGCTCATTTGTTGGTGTTATTGTTCTCTTCTCCATTTGTTTTCAGAATGAATTCTTCACTACTATATTTGTTTTACATACTTGATTTTGATATGCTTTTATGTACTTGAGCCGAGGGTTATCGAAAACAACTTCTTTATTTTCTCAAATTAGGCGTAAGCAATTGACTTTCATCGTACCAAACACGCACCTCCATCTCAACTTCCGAGTTTCCAATTGTGTCCTTATATATTATCCTAGATTGAATTTTTCTTTTGAAGCTTAATTAAAATATAAAAGTGAAGTATTCTTAGGTTAATCAGATGATCTATATATACAAGCAAAAATATAATTAAATATTGAAATTCAGGCAAATATTACTAAACAAGACATCATAAGATGATGTTTATTTAACTTAACTTAATGAAGCCATAGATACAAACATGCATCACATGATTCCATTTTCCTATAATTTTGACTTAATTTTTTTAAAGCAAATTCACTAGACGAGGTGCCTAGAATTAGTTTTTTTTTACTTTATTTATTTATTTACAACTCCATCTCTTTTAACACTTAATTCTAAACTATTCTAACCAGCAACATTAGCTATCATCTTCCTTCTAAGCCTTCGATTCTTTTTGTCCTTTACCTGCTTCACAAGGGAAGATATATAGCAGTCAAATGTATATTGCCCCAAACCCAAAATTTTTAAAAAAAAAATCAAAAAATTCCATCATGTTATTGAGGACACATGTAATTAATGGTGTATTTGGTATTAGCATATAAGTAATTTTTCAGAAAAATATTTTTCATGAAAAAGTCTTTTTCCATCAAAAGGAAAAAAATACTTCCCTCATTACTTAACTAATAACACTAATATGTTACTCCCTTCGTCTATCTTTATTTGTCCATCATGACTTGTCTATGTATTATTTTCCTTTAAAAATGTTTTCAAAATTTTCTTGTCGAAAACGTTTCTAACTAACTTTCCATCAGAAATACCACACTTAATTTATTAGTGGTCCAATTAACCGAAAAAACATTTTCCAGAAAAAGTACTTCCCATCAAAATAAGTTTTTTGAAAAATTGAAAAACAAAAACTCCTAAAAAAAATTTCTCGTGAAAAATGACTTTTATCATACCAAACACGTTTTCAGAAAGAAAAAAAAGTAGTACATACCTTTTTGCATTTCTTTCACAACAATATCTCCATTTGGCATCTTTTCACTGAAATTAATTTTCTCAAATTCAGCTTCTGAAGTAGATGCATTATTAGCATTATTTTCACTAGTAGATTTTTTTGGCATTGGAGGAAAAAGGTCTTTTATGGATGATTCAGGATTTTGTTTTAACATTTTAGCTCTTTTTTTCTGAAAAAAACTTTGTTCTTGCCTTGTTATCTCTTCAAGAAATTCCTTAAAGGTTAATTCACGAAATTGATGTTTCATTTTTTTTTTTTTTGATTTGCAAAAATAAAAATGATGAAGCGATGTGAGAGGTGTAGTAGTGTACAAAAATTAGTTGATTTGTAGTGCTATATATAGGACAAATATGGGAGTGTGATGAGGTTAAAGTAAGTTGTATGGAGTCACCTCATTTACTTTTATTGTTGAGGAGAAGATGATATCATCCCTAATGAGATTAAAGTTTAAGTTAGGCATAATACATGAACTTGCATTTAAGTTTGGCTTCAGCCGATAAGTATGCAGTCCAACTTTGAGAAGAATGTACATCTAGACATCTCAACTTAGTCTCAATTGGAAACTAAATTAAACACCCCAACTAATCCCAATCGTGTCTCATAGATATTCGATAATGACATGACACAAATTTTGGAGGAGTCTAGATGATTATTTTATAAGTTAGAGTGTTCAACTTACAAAGTGAAGACAAGTTGATACTCAAACTTGTAGTATTTACTTGTCAGTTGAGGCCAAGTTTGCATGCATGTTCATATATTATGCCTTAAGTTATATGCACCATCGGTGTAAGAAATTTCTCACCATCATATCATATTTATAGTTTGTTGTAGTAAGTATAGGAACGGAGCTAGGGTGCGGTGAGGGGTTCATATCTGAACCCCTTTTGCCGAAAAATACATTATATATAAAGTTAAAATTATTTTTTATGTATATACATTGACTTTTGAATCATGTTGGCTTTTTCATGAGTTTACTTATTACTCCATGTTAATAGCACTACAAATCAACTCATTTTTGTACACAACTACACCTCTCACATCTCTTCATCATTTTTAATTACTTTTACAAATCAAAAAAAAATTAAAAAAATCTATTTTATATGAATTCACTACTAAAAAAAATGGTAAATTGCGGAGGTTAACACTGCAATTTGTGGAGGTTTAAAACCTCCACTATTTGCTGACAGCAATTAGCGGAGGCTTATAACCTCCACAAATTACAGTTTCAATCTCCCACAATTTACCTTTTTTGTAGTGATTAGCTACATAATCTATTCAATTTGGAGTATTGTATCTTAAATTCCATTGATTAGGTCCATCACGGCAAGTAACCTATTCTATTTTCAAAATTATAAATTTTATATTTTGAACAAGTGAAGAAACAAGTAACCGATTGATTTATGTTACATTTTTAAAGATTCAAAGGAAAAAAGCTTGTATTGTGTTCATACTTGCAAGAAAATTTTGAATTAGCTCTGGACAACTAACGCAATACTACAGCAACAACATACCCAGTATATTCTCACACAGTGGGGTAAAAATTAGGCAACAAAAATCCATTGCTAGCTAGTTTTATTTAACAACGAGTTCTCTGAAGACGACGAGAGATGCCGCCTGTTCTTTCCGTTCCTTCGTCGGAATTGGTGAAAAAAAGACTTTAGACATACAGAATAAGGGCAATGAAATTGGAACTAACTACTCCCTTCTGTCATTTTACTTGATCAATGTTGACTTGACACTTTCCTTAAGAAAATATTTATTAGAGGTTTATATATTACTAAATTAATCTTATTAATTATGTTTGAAAATCTAAATTTGGTTACTAATAATTTTTATAATCATCTAATGATAGGAATATTATTGAAAGAAAAGAGAAAAGGCATCGTTTCCATCCTAAACAATACCCGAAAAGTCGATGTCACACTTAAACTATTGGGATGACCTATTACACAACTGTACTATGTAAAAGTGAATTTATTCACACCCCAACACGTACCCAACCAGTCACATGATGAAGAGTGTTTTACACTCGTGCCTCATCATCGCCATGTTACTGCCACATCAAATATATGTCAATTTTTTTTAAAATAAATTCCATGTCACTCAATTGGTTCTTCTTCACCAAACCCACCATTAAATCACCTCCATTGTCGCCATTACCATCAAAACTACATCTCCACCACAATAATTTTAAGATCCCACCATAGAATTAATCACCGGAATCTCAACATAATCACTACTATCACAAAAATTACAAACAACCACCGTAAATTCAACACCCACTACTAAAATTGTTATCGGAATCACAATATCACCATTGTTAACATCCAAGATTACAAAGAACCACCACAAATTTAACACCCATCGCCAAATCCAACATCAAAATCGCACCACCACCGATACTAGATCCTACATCAAAATCGTCAAATCCAACATTCAAGTTATGAAATTTGTTACATACAATCCCATTGCCAAAATCAATTATTGGTGGTGAAATTGGTAGTGGCATTTGTGATGAAATTGATAGTGGTAGGTGACGAAATTGGTGATGGTGGTTGGTGATGGGTTAGGTGATGAAGGTTCGGCGGAGATGTGAAATTGGGTGATAAAGTTGTTATTTTTGGTGGTGATAGTGGAATTAATAAGGGATTTGATAGTTGTTCTTCATTGATGTTTTGATTGGTGTGGAGAAATCAATGGTGGTGTGATTTTTTCCCACTATTTTTCAGTAAAATTATAGTGAAGAAGAGGTATGGGGTGTGAAGAAGAGGTATGGGGTGTGAAGAAGAAGAGGTTTGGGTGGGTGGGGTGGGAAGGATGATTTTTGACCTTTTTTTAACTTTAATTTTGACTCAAACATGCCTATGTTTTGTTTTAATTATTTTTTTTTACCACGTCAGTTTTAGGGAGTAAATAAATTCACTTTTACATAGTACAAGTGTGTTATAGGTCACCCCAATAGTTTAAGTGTGACATCGACTTTTCGGGTATAGTTTAGGGTGAAAATGATGCCTTTTCTCGAAAGAAAATGCTAAACTTCTATTGATTTCATAAATTGGACAAGTAAACTGAAACAATTACTTTTAGTAAGCAGGCCAAGTAAAACGAAACGGAGGGAGTATTTATCAATAAATCTACAACGAATTTCCAATAGCTGATTTTTTTAATTTTTTTTTTTGGGTGGTTGTTTATTGTTTGATCTAATATTTTACTGTCTATTTGATTTCAACTTAAAAAGATGATCTTTTATCCATGTTAACATGCATGTTTCTGAAGGTAAATTAAGTGAGGAATCAAATGTACAAACCATAAAGTTGTACAAGCTGGAAAGAGCTTATCTTCTTCTATGTATAAAGAAGAAATATGCAGCATTATGTAGTGCGTGTACCCTCTATAATTAGCATATATATAAATTTAGAACAACTTGCTTGTCATAATTTGAAATTTCTCATTTGGAAAAGTGGTGTTTATTTGTCATTTTTAGCTAAGAATTTGACAAGATAATTGTACTTACGTTGAATCTGAGCACAATATTGTACCCTTCTTGTTGGAGCATCTATCTGTTCTCTTATCAGTATTATTATTATGCTAGCAGTATCTTATTCTTCAATTCTATTACTATTGTTAGGGCTCGTTTGGTACAACGGATAAGGGATAATTAATCCCCAGGTTAATTTTAGCCTAAGCTTATCTCATGTTTGATTGGGATAAAATGCATGAGATAACTCATCCCCGGATTAGTTATCTCCGGATTGTAGTGTTATTTTTTCCCACCATGAGGGTGGGATAACTAATTCAGGAATAACCTGTTTCCCAACCAAACGACCCCTTATTTTTTCTTACTGTGGTTATCTTTACTACTTTCATTGCTACTTTTTTTTTTCTTTAATATTTTCATCATAGCTTTTATATATTGCATTTTTTTCAAACCAGTTCAAAACAATGATTTTTGTGAGCAGAAGATCTATCGGAAATATCTTCTCTACCCCATAAAGATACAGGTGAAGTCCTTATAGAACTATACTGGGTATGTTATTGTTGTTGTGTAGCCTCCTAAAGGATATTTATAAGTATAAAACTTATTTAACTTTTATAAATTGATTGTCCAAGAAATTTTAGACGCAACTAAGCTACTTAAAAGATATTTATTACAATATGTTTAAATACATTTATATTAGAAACATTCTTTACTTAATCCTTGTATATAAGTTAAATCTAATTCTTAAAATTCATTTATAGTTTCCTAAATAAAGAAACTTAAGTGAGAATTGGTGAATGACAGACTTGAAATAATTAAACCTTATTTTTACTATTGTTGCTAAACAGAGATGGATTAACAATGTAAGTATGTCACCTTCAAATTCACGTGAAATGAATAACTTTTTTTTGAATCCTATATATTTATATATGGCGAATCTATAGTCTTATATATGGTTCACCTGAATCCATAGTCTTTTCACCAAATTATATATATATTTTATGTACATATTTTATTAGAATTGATCCAATATTATTTGCTGACACCTACGCTCTAAGAAGGCTAAATAATACATTATCTCGTTGAATAATGAACTATTCATCTGAAGAAACAAGAATCACTTCTCACTTAATACTTTTATTTCTCCTTTTCGGGGGTACACCCATATTATAAAAATCCTCTAATATATGATGGAAATATTGAATTATAAGATTTTTATAATATGGATTACACTAATATATTGTGTTCACACTTCAATATTTCCATCACTGCTAAACTCTTTAGAGGTACATTTTGTAGTTTTGTGCTTATTTGTGTAAGGATAAAAAAGGGAGTAAAAGTAATTATTGACTAGCAAGGTCGTATTTGACATTTAGCAACAATAACATCTTGTCATCTTGTGTTCACACTTAGTATATATACATTCAGGGGTCGTTTGGTAGAGTGTATTAAAAAATAATGTATGCATTAGCTTTGTATATTACTAATACCTCGTTTGATATACTTTTCATCCTATGTATTACTAATGCTTGCATTAGTTATACACTCTATTGTGTATTAAGGAGTGTATTACTAATGCATGAAAATCCTTGGTATTATTAATGCAATGGATTCTAATGCATGCATTAGTATGGTTAAAGTCATAATTGTCCCTCAAAATCTTTTCTACATCCTTTCCATCATATTTATAGAAGGTATTTTTATAAAAAGTAATTTATTTTTAAAAATTATGCAATTCATGTTTTTTTTAATGCACCAAATCAAACACTGCATAAGAAAAAAGTAAACATAAATAATGCAAGCATAACTAAATTACTAATACACTATATTTTGTACTATTCTTATACACTCTACCAAACGACCCCTCAATGTATATATGTGTGTGTGTGTCATATTTGGCATTTAGCAACATAATATATTATTATTATTATTTTTTTTTTTTGGAATCCCAGGATAAATCAATATATTATTATTGCTAAATGTCAAATACGACTTTGCTAGTCAATAATTACTTTTAATGACTAGTAAGGTTGTAATTGCAATTTAGCAACAATAATATATTGTGTTCACACTAAAATATTATAAAACTTATAAATATTTTAATGTGAACACAACATATTGGTGTTGCTAAATTTCAAATACGACCTTGCTAGTCATTATTACTTTGAATTTTTGTAACCGAAAGCACAGTTGAGAATTGGAATTAAGTGTAAAGACAAATGAGCTTTTACTCTCTTTTTAATCCTTACACAAATAATTAAGCACAAAACTACAAAATGTACCTCTATAAAGAGTTTAGCGGTGACACGCTAATGATGCATCTTCGATGTAAACAAGACGTAAGACTTGTATTATTGTTTGGGTTCATAGTATGTGCAAATTAAGTGAGTAGTATACAACCAAATCTCTTTCTGATATTATTGTTGCGTTTGGATATATTTTCTACTGTTATAATAAAATATTATTATAAAGAACATATAATTCAGTGACTAGTTTTGAATCCATAAATATCAAATCTTGATTCTGCTTCTAAAAACTTTCATTTCACCACACAGTCAAATGGTTTCAAGAAAAAGAAACCAACTCCTATGGGAGTTTATATCGAACGATAAAAGTACATCAATTATAATGTACTTTACTTCTACTCTTACTAATAATTTTAATTTTTGATTAGAAAATCCAAATGATTCTCTATCAGGTGAACTAGTTAGTATAGGAATTTCAATGTTTAATGCTGCAAAAATCACATGTAATAACAATAGTATGCGTGCATATGTTTTAAATTCGATCAAAATTGAATAATATGCTCATGACCTTATTTCTGATTGAGATGATTCTATAGTGCGATTAAAGACTAAAGAAAGAATATAGGTACTTACATAATCCAAGATGAATACAATCAGTAGGTTGAGGGAACCCAAGAGCAAGAAGGGGCTAAACCTGCAATTTCTTATTTCAGGGACATCTTTTGCAAAACTCCTAACTATGATGACTTTAAGGATCTTCACATTATTGATCCCATGATTTTAGAGGAATCGATTAACCTTGTGTTTTCTTCATGGATCCAGATAATTCTTCAGGATCAGATGGTCTTACTATCAAGTTTTTATAGCTAGGAATATTGGGATACTGTTGGAATTGATATAACTCAAGTCTTTAATTGTCTTCTTATGTGGGGCCAATTTTTTATAGTGGTTTATTAACACCTGTCTTTGATGCTTACTGAGGTGTCCTCTCCTCAACGTTTTAATGATATAAGTACATGCAATGTGATTAGCAAAATCTCTGCTAAACCACCCAATGCCAGGCTCTATACAATTTTTTAAATTGATTACTAGTTGTAATCAAAGTGATTTTATTAAGGGGAGGTCTATTAATGAGAACATAATTTTGGCATATCATAAATCTCCTTGGATCTGCAGATTTATGAAACAAATTAAATTTAAGGTGGAAGTCAAATATGTGTCCCTAGAATCATATATATTTTTTTTAAAATCAAAAAAATATTTTATTTATCTGACAACAAAAAACAAAGTATATTATTGTAGTGAGAGTTGTTCACAATAACAAACTCCCCCAACCATATTTGAAAGATAGTCATAGCTATCTCTAACTAGATATATCAATTGCGTTGGGGGGTTGGTTGGAGAGGTGGTGGCGCAACATTTAATTTTTGGAAATTTTAAATAGGTTAGGGCAGGTAGCGGTCAGCGGGTGAGGACTGTTATCCGTTTTTTGTTTTTTTTTCATCAATGTATTAGTTAGTTGTTTGATGATCTCTATAATGAAATGTTTTGCAGTTTTACTTTGCTTTTTTGACCTTAAAATCTCTGTTTACTTGGTTGTTTTGATTTTTTTAAGAGAAACATTTTTTAAAAAAAAATTAAAAAATTGTTCAGAGGTTTAGATTTTTCACCAGCTACTGTACCAATTGTCAAATGTAGCACCAAATCTATATTCTTCTAAAGTTGTCGGTCACTTACTCATACTATGTTTGTAAAGATGGAGTAATTAAGTGACCGACAACTTTAGAAGAAAATAGATTTGTTGCTACATTCGTGTAATGACCTTCTCGGTCATTTCCCTCGTTTTTGTGTGTTCTCAGCGTTTAGAGCTTTTCTATAACTGCCCCAAGTTATTTATGACTTGCTGGGACTGACAGTCCGGTTCCCGGGCAGTTCGTTTGAGAATATTATTTAGACCGAGCATTGTAATGACCTTCCCGGTCATTTCCCTCGTTTTTGTGTGTTCTCAGCGTTTAGAGCTTTTCTATAACTGCCCCAAGTTATTTATGACTTGCTGGGACTGACAGTCCGGTTCCCGGGCAGTTCGTTTGAGAATATTATTTAGACCGAGCAGGTTGTAAAATATTAAATTAAATTAAAATTTGGTAAAATGACATAGTTAATTACCTTTCGAAAATGTTTTTGAAATTTATAAAATTCTTTAGTTATGATATATCTATACTATTTTATAATAGTTTTATAATTTATTAATATTTTAAGTGGAGATAGTAAATCTAAATATGTTAAAATAATATTATTATTTTATAGAGGTTTTATTAGAAATAATTTTCTATTAATTATGGTATATTCAAAATATTATATTTATTTTACCACGGACCTATGCAATACCCGAATATACACAAGTGGGATATATAGGAGTGAGGTATTAAACACCTCCACTTCACACGTGGAAGTGGAGGAAAGCATACAACAAGTGTATTGGTGGCAGCAACTTAGTGCATTTAGCAACTAAGTGACATATATTGTTTCAAGTGACATTTGCATTCATTTTTTGTTCATTCACGTCACTTACCAAATGAAGACCATATATACTTTGATAAGAGAATTTCAGATAAAAACATTTTTGATGTTTCATAAATTTATTACCTACATCAAGTTATTCAAGCTCGGGTTCTAGTGGGAAAGTGTTTGTGGACGTGTAATAATCGTTATTTTGGTAAGTTTTATTTTATTTACGGTAGTTTTCTTATACGTTGGTATTGTTGGTGCTTATTTAGAGCTTAATATGAGCTCGGATTGGATAACATCTGTTGTGACTATTGGTCACAGAGTTATTTGGGACACTGTGACGGTTTTAATTTTGTGATACCGCAAGTGGGCCCCACGTGGACTGTTCGGACATTTTCCGAACTAATGCAATATGGGTATCAATAGTCATGTTTTGACATGTAGTTTATTATTTTGGTAGTTTGGCAGCAGTCTGAGGCCTCTCGAAAGGGAAAGGCTCCTATTTAGCTGGTTTTCTTGGCAGGTTCGCGGCAGGCGTCCAGGTAGGCTAGGTTTACCTTCCTTTGCACTTAGATTGGGCTTATGTGTGATATATGTATGCTATTGTGCTGGTATTGTGGGCTGGTACTATAGACTTGGTGGTGGTGGTTTGCTGTGATTTAGGCCTTCTAGGCCGGATAGGGCTATTCGGATATATATTCCAGGCCTGTTATCCTCGTGGTACCCCACAGATGACCTATTTGGGGTCGGATAGTATTGTTGTTGTTGTTGCTAGTCTGGGAATGTTATTGTTGGACCTTAGTCCAGGCTTAGACAGACTTAGACAAGTATAACCAGACCTGGTTCTCGGGACCCGATAGCGGGCCCCGTTACCCTTTTTTGTCGACTTGTCGAAACTTTGACATCTTTGGGCTTAGATAAGCCCTATATGACTATTAGGGTTATGACGGGATTGAGTCACCCCGATTATACCCGGTTGGCCTGTTTATCCTTATTAGTCCCTGATAGCACCGTATTTGACCGGGATCGGCTAGTTTGATTTAGAATACGGACCTACCTTTCCATGACTTATGATGTATACTCAGACTTGTATATACATATTTCTTATAGTAGATATTTGACCTAGAAGGACCCCGAGATTGACTTGCAACATGTTGTGGGGTTAGCTTCTGTACCCATAAACTAGTATTGACTTGGAACTAGGGCGTTCCCCGTTTATCTGATATGATATGACATTTGATTCTGTTCTGGTTACTGGCTATGATGAGTTCCGGTTCGAGTCCGGCTACTGATTCAGGTATGATGATTTTGGTTATTGACTATTGGGTGTTCCGGTTCGAGTCCGGCCCCGGATTGTGGTACACTATGAGTTTCGGTTCGAGTCCGGCCACTGATTATTATGAGTTCCGGTTCGAGTCCGGCATCTGATTATGATATGATTGGAGAGTTTTGGTACTGGGTACCGTGATCATGATACTGTTGTTTTATGAGTTCCGGTTCGAGTCCGGCAGATATGATATATATGTGGCCTCTTGTTATTACCCACTGTTTCCGGTTCGACTCCGGCGTCTGGCCTCTTGTTATTACCCATTGGTGCCGGTTCAAGCCCGGTGCACTCTTGTTGGTTATTGTGGTTACTGGATACTGATACAACTTCGAGACACTGGTGACTATGCATTTACTATTTTTGTGTGTCCCGCCGGTTTATGGGGGCCAGGCTGGGTTATTGTTTTCTTCCGTGTGCCTATCGGGTTTATGGGGGACCAGATAGGTTATGTTTAACTTGTGTGTTTACATACGCATTTATTTACTCAAGTATTCGGTATCACATTTATTTATTTCCTAAGCATATCTACACGCCTCGGCAGTTACTTATGTATTTATTACTTATACCCCAGACTTAGCATGCACCCTCGCATTTTAGCTTGCTTATATTACTTTGAGCTCAGTCGGCCGATGATGCCTACTGAGTACCCGTTGCCCCGGTACTCATACTGCACTTCTGCATCTTTTTCCCTGATGCAGATCCAGGCACCAGTCGACTGTTTTGACGTGACTCTTTTCTCAGCACTGATTTCGGAGCAGGGTGAGCTTACTAACGTCCGAGGCAGATCCTACTCCATCTTCTACTGTATAGTCTTTTGCTCTCAAGACTATTGTACTTGTTATACATATTTGGTTTCTGTCTTGTATTTTGGGTATTTAGTAGTGGCTCCTGTACTGACCCCACCAGGTCTTGGGAGGGGTTCTTGACACACATTCTAATTCTGTCTTTAGCGTTATAGCATGTTTATAAATGTGGGTACTTTCACTTCTTCTCTGTTTTATGAGATTCCGCCCGTTAGCCCGTCGCTTGTCGCTCCGGGCTAGGGTTTGGCTTGCCTATCGGTGGGTTACGGTAGGCGCCATCATGACTCAAATAATGGGGTCGTGACAATTCGACAATTGGTACAGTGAAAAATCGAAACCTTTGAACAATGTTTTCAATTTTTTTTTTTTTAAAAAAATGATTCTCTTAAAAATACCAGAGCAGCCAAGTTAGCAAAGATTTTTAAGGTAAAAAAAAGCAAAGTAAAACTGTCAAAAGTTTCATCTACAGAGATCAACAAACAACTAACTAATACATTAATGAAAAACAACTAAAAACAGATATCAATCCTCACATGTTGACTGCTACTTGCCCTAACCTATTTAAAATTTTCAAAAATTAAATGTCCCTCCCCCAAACCTAACCACCCAAACCAATTGATATATCTAGTTAGAGATAGCTATGGCTATCTTTCAAATATGGTTGGGGAGTTTGTTATTGTGGAGAACTCTCACAACAATAATATACTTCATTTTTTGATATATCTAGTTAGCTGGATCCAGCTAAGACATCAATAAAATAAAAAATGTATATGATGAAAAATTTTATTAGTAGCAAGTTGTTAAACCCAGAAACTTCAAATCTTAAATTCGCTTTTAATAACATTCATCTAACCACACCCTCCGATGGTTTCAAGAAAAAGAAACCAACTCCTATGGGAGTTCATATCAAATGATAAACGTACATCAATTATGGTGTGCTTTTTACTTTTACTCTTACTAATAATTTTAATTTTAGATGAGACGGTACAAACGATTCTCTATCAGGTGAACTAAGTCTAGGAATTTTAATGTTTAATGGTGCAAAAATCACATGTAATAACAATAGTATGTGTGAATATGTTTTATATTAATCAAATTTGAATAATATGCTCATGACCTTATTTCTAATTGAGATAATTCTATAGTGCGATTAAAGACTAGAGAAGGAAATATAGACACTTACAAAATTCAAGATGAATACAATCGGTAGGTTGAGGGAACCCAAGAGCAAGAAGTGGCTAAAGCTGTAATTTCTTATTTCAGAGGCATCTTTTGCAAAACTACTGACTATGATGACTTGAAGGATCTTCACATTTTTGATCCCATGATTTCAGAGGAACCGATTAACCTTGTGTTTTCTTCATGGATCCAGATAGTTCTCCAGGATCAGATGGTCTTACTATTAAGTTGTTATAGCTAGGAATATTGGGATATTGTTGGGATTGATATAACCCAAGATTTAATTATTTTCTTATGTAGGGCCAATTTTTATAGTGGTTCATTAACATCTGTCTGTGATACTTCCTGAGGTGTCCTCTTCTCAACGCTTCAATGATATAAGTACATGCAATGTGGTTAGCAAGATCTCTGCTAAACCACCCAATGCCAGACTCTCAACATTTTTTTATAGTGATTCATTAACACCTATCTTTGATGCTTTATGAGGTGTCCTCTACTCAATGCTTCAATGATATAAGTACATGCAATTTGGTTAGCAAGATTTCTGCTAAACCACCCAATATCAAGCTCTCTACAATTTTTTATAGTGGTTCATTAACACCTGTCTTTGATGCTTTCTGAGGTGTACTCTCCTCAACGCTTCAATGATATAAGTACATGCAATGTGGTTAGCAAGATCTCTGCTAAACCACCACTACTAGAAATTACGCCTATGGTAATGGTTCCAAAACCGTTGCAATATATAAGAAAACCGTTGCCATAGATCCACCTATAGCAATGGTTATTTTTCCTCCTATTGGGACGCTTCTTTTTACCTATAGCAATTGTTTATAACCATTGCAATGGATTCTATTACAAAGAGTAAAACTGTTGCGATAGACTCTATTGCGACAAATTTTTTGTTCTGTTGCAACAATATTTGGCTACCTCTTGCAACTATTTCGGATACCAATTGCGACAATTTTTGGCTACTTATTGCAACAGTTTTTGCCACCTATTGCAACCAGTTCAAATACCAATTACAATACACAAAATTATATACACATCAGAAAACTAAATCTCTCATTAATAATCATAATCCAAAATATGCAACAAACTAGTAATCTAACCCAAAAGCAAAAAGTTAAATCCAAATGATTAGTTAAGTTTTTACATAGTATCAAGATCGAGTCGCGATAAGTTTCAAGAGATAGCAAGAGATCGATCAACAATCCAAAATCTTCTCAAGTAAGGTCAATGTCTTCATCACTGTTTCTTCATCTCTTTCTTCATTTCGGACCCCTACAAAAAGAGAATAAATAATCTCAATTAGCACTTAAATGAGATGATATAAGCTATGAGATAATTAATAGACTAGTAGTTGCTAGCACACATGCATAAGTCCACTTTTCCAGCAAGATTGCTATAATATAATATTGCCAATAAGCCAAATGGACAGGCAATAGGCAATAGGCAAGTATAACACTACAGTATGCACTCAAATCAAAAGCTAATACATGATGAACGCAATCAATCAATCAACTACACAAAAATACCATACAAGTTGAAATTCCTCATAGTTTGACTATTTATCAAATTAACATTTAACCTATGGAACTTAAAACCTTCTAAGCACAGTTCACTACCATTGATCAATCTAGAAGGTTGCCATAACTCCTTAAGGTTATCTATTGTATCAAACACTACAAGTAACAACTATTGTATCAAACACTGCAAGTAACAACTAATGACAAAAAAAAGCCTGACCTTTCATTTTCAAAGCTCTGCTAAATTAGGGAGGTGTATTGAAATGTCCTTGAGCTAAATTTACTAGAGGGGACCCCACCTCACAACTCCCACCCCATATTTATCAAACAAAGTCAGCACAAATAAATTGAACATTTCTAGACTAGCTTCTGGTCACATTGAACCTGAAGAACTACCAGTAACTTGCAGGTGAATTGCAATTCTATATTAGTTCTGTCAAGCTGAAATTTGTTAGGTGATGTTCCTAAAGGTCAGAATTATTGCATTTTAGTAAGACCAGTTGTAGTGTATTTTTTATGTTCTTGGCTTTGCAAAAAATCAAATATGAGAAGCAGAGAGGTTGATAGATCCTTTTCCCGTGTATACTTGCCTCTTATCGATGTTAATTGTCACGTTATAGTACATGAGAAGATTCAAGAACCTTACATTGTGAACAAAACACCCACATGCTATACTTCATGAAAACACCAAACTTAGTACAAACTAAGTCCTCTTCAACCTTGACAACTACAAAGCCACAAACTTTTCACTAGAAGCACAAAAAAAAAAACAGCAGGTAACATTTCAACCATATTTCACTGTTAACAACAAAATACCCACATTCTATACTTCAAGAAAATACCAACATACCCCGAATGTACCATATTCTAGCGACTAGTAATATCCTCGTTCTGTCCCCAAACAAGAAAGATCGTATTCCATCTGCCATAGACACTTTCTTTATTTTTACTGCGCAAGCAAGCCGAGGAGTGAGGAAAGCAGAAGTGGGACAGGAATAAACCAGTAGCAAGAAAAAGGGTACCAAGCATTCTGGGCATTCCTCTTATTAAAGAAATCGGTGAGTGAAGACAAGATCGGATCTTTAAAGCTGAAGTCTTTTTCTTCATCAAGAGTGAGAGATCTGTCTAAGAACAATAGAAGAGGGATATCCATCAAATCGAATCTTAGAGAAGCCTCGGTCTTCGTCCACACCTAGGACAGGGAAGAGGCAATGAAATTGATGAATGAATGAGGGATTCTTTTCTAGCCTAGTTCTTCCACATGAATATCATATGATAAAAAGAAAGACGGATTTACCTGTGTTAAGGATCAAAATAGACCATCTATGTTTGGGTCCCCAAACAGTCTAGGAACAAACAACATTCAGCAACATATACAAGGAGGTCTACGTACATAAAGGAAGATCCTACAACATTTATCCCCAAAAAGTTTAGGAACAAACACAAAGAAGGTCTACGTATACAAGGAGCTAAGCAACATTACTAATTATAAGTATCCAACAAAAAAACCCAAGTTGATACCAAAAAAGAAAACCTTAGAGATATCTTTCTAATTCAAAAATAGTAAAATCCAGTAGAACATATAACCAACTACCTAGACAATATGCAATACAGAAACTTCCAAAAAACTGATACTAGTTTAGTTGTATAGTGGAAGAAGAAGCAGAAGAAAAAAAGGATGAGAAGAAGAAGAAAAGGAGGAGACTGACCTTGATTGTTACTACCAGTAGATGGACGACTTATTGGTTGAATAACAGCCTTTTCTCCCGACGAACGAATACTGCATCTTAGCATATTTTTTTATCCCTTTTTAGGCTCGAAGGGTTGAAAAATATTAATTTTTGACTTTTCAAACTATTTCAAAACTTTAAAGAAAAATTTGAAATAATTTAAGAAAATATAGAGTCACCATTTGATTTTTATAGAAAATATCAAGAAAAACTAAAATAATTTTAAAGACTCAAAACAGAAATAAATCTTTAAAATTAGAGAAAATGGGTAAGAATTCTGGTAATGCCTTGAGAAGGGTTTTAAGGCACTCAAGAAGCGTCCGCGAAAGCGGTTGACCAAAAGACAGTTTGACTGATTAGTAAAAATGACCAATTTTGAAACATGACTAACTTTGTAAAATCTTAAACTTATTTGCAAACATGACATTTATTCTATTCAAGTGAAAGTAATAATTTATCTAAATTAAAGGAAGATCTATTTACACTAATTTTTCAAATTTATATATGACATCCGAGAGAAACACATTATTTTATGAAGAAAAGTTAATGTTAGTCAAAATAGAAAATAACATTTTTCTAAAGGTAGGAGTTTTGAGAAAATGTTAAATTGAGACAAGTATCCGAATAATACTCGAATTTTCAAGAGAATTAATTTTTGAAAGTTAGAAAAGGTCACTTTAATCTAAATAAACCACTAGAATTAAAGGACAATGTGAAGATTAAAAAAAAAAATAACTCGAAGGGGATTTATCTTGATTTAACCAAATTTAAGAGTTAAATACGCATATTAAAATTTGAATTACAATGAACAAATAAATGGAGGAGAGTTGAGGAGAAACGAATTTTGGACCCGTTTGAACCTTGCCGGCTTTAATCCCCACTATTTCATAGGCTTTTTAGTCTATGTTAATTTTTCGACTTGTCTTCAACCCTGTATACTAGCTTCCCTATGTAGCTTTTAAAGCTACAAATTCTTCAATTTCAGATTTTCACCCATTTTTGGGTCTTGAAGAGATTCGACGACTTGGGCCTCTTCGGCCCATCAGGAATATGCAAGAGATACGGGATTCCATATGGGCTCCAAAGGAGGTTCATGAGAGAAATAAAGAGAAAATGGTTAGTATCGAGGAAGAGCCTTTACCCATCAACTATGATCAAATAAAATTAAATAATGTATCCAAATTATTTATCACTCAAACAGTTAAAACATAGTGGTCTCATTATAAAACACAAGGCATGTAATTGTCATACAATGACCTATATGTATTCTATACTGACGCTGGATAGTTCCGCAATATTCAAACAGACAAACATTTAGACAGTTTGCCATATTTTCAAAGAAAATTAAACTAGTTATCGATGCCAAATTATATACAAACCAAAAAATGTATTCATATGAGAGAACCAAGTAAAAGTTAAAACTTTTGAACTCAATTACTAAAAAACATCGCATGCACAATAAGAAAAACAAATTATTATGACATATCCTATATTTAAACAAAATTTAACAAAATCAAATCAAGATGCAGAGAGGATACAATCATCTAGAACAAGAAAAAAAAAAAGAAAACAACTTCATGGGAGAGATGCCAAGAGAAGGGGATACAAACAACATACAAAGTAAGTAGCATGAGTTCAATTCTTACTATAAGACATCACCAATTTGTTCTTATGATCAGCCTAAGAAGAATTTAGTTACTAAAGATGTAAACTACTATAATCCCATCAATCAATCTGTATTATCAAAATAAATGCAGCAACTAAACATCATTAACTTTCCATGTCAAATGCAAAATAAAGAGGCACGTAGATTGAATAATCATTTGAGGTCAAAAACTGGAAAATGGTGAAATCACACACATGCACTAATTGGGTGAATAAGGGCCTAGCATGCTTATGCTAATAATGGGGAATTCAAATGGCCATGACTTCAAATTAATAATGACTCACATACAATTTCAAAATAGGAAAAAACCAGTTCCTTTTAATTAAGTTCAAACGAACTCTTGTGACCAATTAACTCTAGAAATACTCAGCAAGTTAGGGAAAGATTGGGAGTACTTATCTCCACATCCCAGTCCTTAATTCAAGAAAAAAACACAGTAACGGGTTCACCCTCTCCTACTTGACGTTATAGGTCAAGAGACAAGTCCTCGAGGGATCCTCAACTTTAGAAAAAAAAATGCATTCATACCACAATATTAAGCGTTTAAACCATCATTCAAATATGAAATGGAACTCTACTCACCAACAAAAATCTGACTAGAACTCAGAACATAGCCATATACTCACGACATCAGTATAGAAAATAAGACCTCTAAGCATGATTCTTATCAAAAAAATTCCGCGAAAATAGCTTTAGCAAATAGGTTGTAACTCCTAATCCCTAGACTTCACCGATCAACCGAAAATACCACATAAAACTTCAAACAAGACCAGTCCAAAACATCACAAATATAGTGAAATTTCACATGTTTACACTTTAATACAACAAGAATCAAGAGAAAGGTGGAGTCTTTACACAAATTCTATTAGAGAAACAGCCTCACAATTATAATAACACCGAGAAATCAAAACATTGACAAAATTCCACACTGTCACATTCACACACGAAACAGGAAAGAAAATGCAAAGAGACGAGTTATTCACTTGCTTCAAAGCAATGAAATGGGACAAAGAGTTTCAATGGGGATGGCTTCCACCAGAATTTATGCTTGTTTCTGCCGAAGTTATAATTCCAACTCGTCAAAATTTATCTTTTCGTCGAAACTTGATCTTTTTAGAGTATGTACTCCCTCTCGAATTTTTGGTTACGTGAGATTAGAAGCATGAGCCTCCCCAATCCCCAAATTTTTCCCCAAAAATCCACCGTTCAACCCTCAACCTACACTCTCTATTTATAGAAAGAATCGGGGCTGTTTTGGGGGGAAAACGGAGGGGTAAAATGGGGATTTCGATAGGAGAATTTTGAAATTCAAAAACATGTTTGGATAAGAGTGGATTTTTTAGCTTGCATATCCATGAATACAGAAATATATAATATGTCACTTAAATGACAAAATTAACTCAAATAAATATTTTATAAAGAATTCATTCTGGATAAAATAAATAATTTGATTTTATTTAGAATCAAAGCAACTCAGGATTAAATTTAGTCATGGAGGGAAAAAATTAGGTGTCAACACATATTAGGATTGAGTGTTAATTCTGGATTTAGACGCTGAAGTTGTGCAATGATGTTCATTGTAACATCTCGTTCAATGGCATCTTTTTTAGCATTGAATTTTTTCAGCATTTTTTGTTGTATCCTCTCTTCCAGTTCACCCAATCTTTTCCCTACCAGTTCATCAGCAATATTTGAAGAGGGTCTAGAATCTCTTGCTTTCTGTTTCAAAATAGACTTGGTAACCCCACGTCCGTACAGTCTCACTCGACCTGGATGATCAGGCCCCATAACTGTTGTGAATGCATCACCTCATTGACTACCATCTTCACTTTCTTAAGTTTCTATTCTCTGCATTTCAACCTACAAATCAGATCCAAGAGCAAGTAAATTGAGATCTAACTGGAACATAGTTTGACTTCTCCTTCTGCTTGTGATCCTTTTCCTTTGTCTTTATGCACCTTGTGTTCTGCTTGTTCTTGTGTTTTAGTATCTATTTGTTTCGTAAAACTGCTAGTGATCCAGCTGAAACAAAGTTCTTAACTTTCTGGCTTTTCTCTTCTTAATTCATGATTGTTCAAGTCTCTGTAAGTTTAGAAAATGAAATATAAAATAGGTTCACTTTATGTTTGAACAGAAGCTTTTAAATTAATTAAAATGAGGTTGGTGTCCAGCAAAGCACAACCAAATGGTTCAATTTAAAAAATGCTTTCCATTTACACTAAGCATAAAAGGAATTAGCATAGTCATGACATTAGCAATTAAGGAAATTAAAGGATATCATAATATGAATTGTCCAGTTATTTCAGGATATGCAGGTCCAAAAGTGAAATAGAAACATAATTGACTGTTTTGTAGAAAAGGAAGAACGTTTACAAAAATTTTAAAAAGACCGTAAAAGAAATTCAAAAGGCTGACTTTTAGTTAACTTTACAGGAACTTAAAGAAGAGTAAAGTATACAAAACGAGGTCAAGTAGAATAGAATATTTTCTATATTTAGAAACCAGAACTGCGAAAGATTTGTTTAAATATTCTTAGTATATGATGCATTTGCAAGGCTCCTTGCTTCCGACAACAAAGCAACAACAAAAATTGTCTTTATTTAGGCTGAAATCTTCATCTATGAGATATCTACTAAAACATCACAATTAAGCTAAGTGCGCCCAACTAACACGATTACAATTCCGTGTCATCTTTGGCACTATCTTCCACTTTTGAAAATTTGTATGCCACAAATTTCTTCTATAGCACTCCAAAGTATCAACCAATCACATGACAGTCCTGCACTAAAGTTTTTGGTACGTGGGGTTTGAAAAAAAATCGAACTACAAAAATTTGTTGTATGCACCTTTATGACTTGACTTGTGATCCTCCTAATCACGTGACAATAACTTTATCAATTCTGCCTGGACTCCCTTTCTTAACCAATCACAATAAAACAAATAAAAATAGATGAAATGAGCAGTAACAGAGATAGATTGCGCGTGACTGAATAGTAGTTATCACAAGACAGAATAAGAAGTACTGGAACTAATGACAGATCACTCTGCCAATCAGTTTAATATTAATACCTGGTGCCGAATGTACCAGATTCTAGCACTAGTAATATCCTCGTTCTGTTCCCAAACAGGAAAGCTAGAGTAGACCACCTACCATACCCGGAGGAGCAAATAATTTTTCAAAGTTCTGAAGTGACTAACTTCTTTCCTCCAATCACCAGATGTGAACACATGTCCTATCTACTACATTCACAAAAAACTAAATGCCTCTTTCTTCTGTCAAAATGAGAAAGGTTTTGACCAGCCAACTTAACATAACAGAGACCTAATAACTTTATCGCATACTTACAAATAAAGTGTCACACCTCAAATCCCATTGGGGTGGACTGACATCCGAAGCCATTAAGACCCGAGAGAACCAACCTATGATCATATACATTCATACGCATGTCATCAAGTGAATAAAAATTTGGCCACATGCAAAGATAATATATTGATGACGGAAAGCATGTACAGACGTGCAAAATAGAGACGAAACTTGACCGTTGGGGCCGCAACGTCAAAAAGGTAAGATACTTCTATGCTTGACTGTATTATGTATACAAAGCCTCTAAAATATATATAACCATGTCTAAGGTTGGGACAAGTCCCCACGTTATACCACTACTACACAAAACCCCAAAAAAATATACAAATGACTCGAAAAGCCCCGAATGAACCTGGAGCTCACCATCAGTCTATGGACGACCCATATCATACTGTGAAGGTCGACTAGCTCCTGTGCCTGTAACAAGTAAGGTAGGTTCCCCAAGGGACGTCAATACGAAAGAATGTACTGAGTATTTAAGGCTATAAGTAACTGTATGAAAGATAGAAACTCAAATTGAATCAAATACAAGTGAATAGATAACACTGATATACCACCGTACCGTATATATGGAACCATGTACATTACATTCATTTCTTTCCTTTTCCCTTTATATCAACATATCAATGTTAATCATACAGTGCCCGAGACCAACTGATCAGTGGTAAATAACATTGGGATCGGCTCGAGCTAGGCTTATGCCCCCAGAGATGCCACCCATAAATCAATAAATTAGGTTTGGCTGGAGTTAGGTTTTCACCCCCAGAGCTGCCCCCTGTATCCAATAATCTCGGGATCGACTTGAGCTAGGTTTTTGCCCCCAAAGCTGCCACCCGTACTCAAATAAATATGCATTACTTTATTTCTTTAATTTTGTTGTGGGATTGTTACATTGGTGGTCATAAAATTATTGGAACTTTGGAACCATAGTCAACGAATAAGAGACATGAATAACAATTGCTAACAAACCTGAAATGACATACTTTATAATATTTCGGAGTGGAAACAAGTTTGGTCAAGATATGAACAATAGGTGTGGCCAAAGAATACGGAAAAGAGAAACCTTACATACCTTATCCTTCCAATATGTGACTACAACAATTCGGCTCTTCCTTAAAGTTCTACTGTACAAGCTGAATACATAATGGAGTTCACATTAACAACCAAGTACATGACAAGGTCACAAAGCGATAATTAAAATATCCAACATCCTAAACACATGGTATATCATTACACCTTCCTTCCTACTGCCATATAACTTCATTCTATCCTACTACAAGACAATTTACTGCCTCACAACACCAACAACATCAAAACAGTCCTCAAACTAACATAGAAGGCAAATCCTTTATCGATTATAACCAAAGTGGAATGCTCAGCACTTTTTAATCATAACCAACATGATATACATACCCTCTGGTGCATATAATATAGTAATCTACAATAGGAAACACTTAACAAGACTTGCAAGTGAAAGATTTTCCCAAAACTCCTTGAAGAAAATTAGGGTTGCTAGGGTTTGAGAGGAGAGAATATTTGATAAAATCTGATTTTTGGCAAGTGACTTATGGTGAATTTAGGCTGAATTTCAGCCTTAAATACTCCCTCTTGTCCTCCCCTCTCAAGTCTATTCTTATCCACCCTTTTTGACCAAAAAGTCCAAGTTGACTTGGTCCATTTGGAAATGGATCATCTCCCTTTTGAGCCCATGTATTTTTATTTCATTTTGGGCCTCCATTAAGCCCATAAACCTCATATTAATTCAGCCCAACACATTTAAAAGGTAATACACCCAAATCTAGGGTTTTCGATCCAAAACCAATAATATGGTTATGAACTCGAAAACAATAGAACATGTCTCTCAAATTGATGTCCTATCTTCCTTTTGCACATAGGGCAATACAGGGGTATTTATAAATATAAGGCTAATCCTTTCCGAATCAAAATAGGATAATAGAGTCGATAAATTTCCATGGTACCATGACTTGGTGTCGTGGACCAAGTCACTCCACATAGATGGGTGTCATGGAAATCAGACAACATCACAAATTCTTTGAAGTTCATCCACGGTACCCACTCACATCACGTGAGTGGAGTCACGCCACGTGGAAGCCCTGCCGTGGAAATCAGGCTCTTGTCGACCTGCAGGAGGTGATTCATGGCAGCCACCCATGTCACGTGGGTGGACTCACAACACATGAGTCCCTGCCATGGGTCACTCCTTCGTCTTGGTTCCTTTCTTCTTCGCATGCTCCATTCCAGTACATGCTTCTTCACTTTTCCTCCATTTAGCTTCATACCCCAGTTATTACATATTTTTATGTGATCATAACACCTCAAGTGTTAAATTCTTCCCCCCTTAGGAACATTCATCCTCGAATGTTAGTAACAGTATCCAAGATACACAAGTTCAAGTTTAAGTTCATTTATCACATATACATACACATAATACTTATATGTACTTACTTGTTATTGCTCCAATCCCGCATCTTGAACTTTCTCTTTCGTTTGAAATAAATGCGTTACTTAGTCTTCATCATTTCTTCGGCTTCCCATGTGATATCTTCTACTTGCTGATTTTGCCAAAGGACTTTTACAGAAGCTACTTTTTTATTTCTTAACCTCTTAACTTGTCGATCCAGAATAGCAATAGGTACTTCTTCATAGGTGAGATCTTCTGTAACTTGTACATCTTCAGTGGGAGCAATATGATATGGATCTCCTATACACTTCTGAAGCATTCAAACATGAAATACTGGATGAACTGTGGAGAGTTCTTGGGGTAGTTCTAGTTCGTAAGCAACTTGACCAAATCTTTAGACAATCTTATATGTCCCTATATAATGTGGACTCAGCTTTCCCTTCTTCCCAAATATTATTACCCCTTTCATTGGTGAAACTTTCAAGAATACCCTAATCACCTATGGCAAATTCCAGCCCCCTTCTTCTAACATCGGCATATGACTTGTGCCGACTTTGGGCCATTTATAGCCGTTGTTGTATCACCTTAACATTCTCCATAGCTTGATGAACAAGATCTGGCCCAAATAAGGCAGTTTCACCAGCTTCAAACCATCCAATTGGTGATCTACACTTTTTTCCATATAAAGCTTCGTAAGGCGCCATTTTTATACTGGAATGATAGCTATTATTGTAGGCAAATTCAATAAGAGATAAATGATCATCCCAACTACCCTTAAAGTCCAATGTGCAAGCTCGTAGAATAGCTTCAAGTGTTTGTATGGTACGTTCTACTTGTCCATCTATTTGAGGATGAAAAGCCGTACTTAAATTCACTTGGGTTCCCAAACTCTTGTGAAAAGACTTCCAAAAGTGGACAGTAAATTGAGTTTCCCTGTCTGATATAATAGATATTGGAATTCCGTGCAATCAAACTATCTGTTTAATATACAAACGCGCATAAGCTTCAGCTGTGTAGGTGGTCTTAATCGGTAGGAAGCGTGCTGATTTGGTAAGCCTGTCAACGATTACCCATATGGAATCAAATTTTCAAAGTGTACAAGGCAAACCTGTGATGAAATCCATGTTGATCATTGTCACGACCCGAAATTCCATTCGGACCGGACTGGCACCCAAAGTCGATATGGCTCGAGAGAACCAATCTTTGCTCTTGAACATTCGTATGCATATCATCGTATGAATCTTATTAAACCTTATGCAACTATGCGGAAAACATGAATCATGGAAACATATGCCATATATATATAAATAAAACTTGACCGTTGGGGCCATTACGTCGAACTGACCATACGTATCTTACATCTGTACACCCACATATGTCTACAAAAGCCTCTACTAGATGTATCAACAAGATCAACTTAAAGTCGGAACAAGTCCCCCCTTTATACAGTATTTACAATGCCAAAACAAATATACAACTATGACCCAGAAAGCTCCGAATCAAGTGGAGCTCACAAAACTCAGCAAGTGATCCCCAGTCTACAGAGGAGGTCTACTAAATGCCTACACCTGCAACATGTAAGGTAAGTCCCCCGAGGGGGGTCAGTACGAAGAATGTACTGAGTATGTAAGGCTCATAATAAATAACATCATACATGAGAATATCAATAGAATAAAATATGAGAGAATAGTCAATGTGGATAAGCCATCATTTTAGATAATATCATTTATAATTACTTTATTCAAGGGAAATTACCTTCACTCAAGAAACTTGCCTCCAATAGCTTCTTCTATATACAAGAGATTCTTTCTTGCTTCTAGGTTCATTACCACTAGTGTTCATCTACTTGGTTAGAAAGAATAACACTCATCCACATACATCCACTCTAGTGGTGGGGGTAATAATATAACATACATCTATTCTATTAACGTACATCCACTCTATTGGTGGTTTTAACCTACATCCATTCTATTGGTGGGGCAACATACATCCACTCTCATGGTGGGGCAACATACATCCACTCTCATAGTGGGGAGACATACATCCACTCTATTGGTGGGGTAACATACATCCACTCTCATGGTAGGGAATCATACATCCACTCTCATGGTGGGGCAACATACATACACTCTCATGGTGGGGTGACATACATCCACTCTCATGGTGGGGTGACATACATCCACTCTCATGGTGGGAGAACATACATCCACTCTATGGTGGGAGAAATTGATATATCAACTTATGAGAGATTAATACATTAAGGATCATAACACTATTTGAAACACACAAATACGCTTTACCTCACTCTTACACTACATGAGATTAACACCTTAATTTGTGAGGGATAGATATTTTAGCTCGCACTTCACCTCCTTCACTAATCCTATAATATCTTACATAAGTAAGTATATGATACCGGACCTCCACCTTGGGTAGGCTATAATAAATGACATATCACAACATTGGGATTATTCCATGTTGAACTTATACTCTCTAGAATGTGATCCATACTCAATGAAACATATAGCAACCATGCGCATTACCTCTTTACAATCTTATACCCTCTACTTAGTTATGAGAATGACACACGAAAGATCGTGGCATTAAAGCACGCACTTATATACACATCTCACTTCACTCCTTTACTTCATGAGTTTGACATCCTTCCTTATGATTATACGAACTTGCACATCACCTCTCTTATTACTCTTATGAGATTGGTACTCTTACTTATGAACAATTGGCACAAGGATAATCAACATACTATAGGACTTTGGAACAGACATGATTGGGATAATGCTATTCCAACTAAACAAGCTCTCTTAGAATTTAAAACGTTATGACATCTTTGAAACTTCCATCAACGACTAAGAGATAAGTGAATCATCGTTCATCTAAGAATAGGACACATATGAATAACAATAGACGTCAACCTGAATTGATATACTTTAAGCCTCTCGAAATTGAAACAAGTCCAATGTCAATGTGAACAACATGTTGCAGAAGGATATGAAAAAAGAAACCTTACATACCTTGTATTCTTAATACGAATACACAATCTTAGACGTGCACACAATAGTCCCGCTCCGTCCTTGTGTTTTTCTCTACAACACAAGTTCATTATGAAACCAACATTAACCACCAATTACCTTACAATGGCATACAATAACAATAGGTCACATGTTTAGCTTTAATGTCATTTCCCCCTTGACAATACCATTTATGAAATCCTTACTCCAAAAATCCCATAATATTCCCAACATTGACCAATACATGATAATCAATACATGTCACCATAACACTTCTCCTTTATGCTTTATTATCCACACCACATCACAAATAATCCATCAACTTACCTTAATACACCTCATAGCACATATCGACCAAAATCACACAATTTACACTTATAGAAAAATAACAATTTTAATAACAAAATCACACCATACATCATATTTTATCCATACCATGCTCTTTCATCAAAGGCACAAGTCATAATTCAAGCTTGAATCTCATGGATCACATATCTTATTTACAAACACAAAGTACCATGTCCAACACTTCCAAGCATAACCAACATAATTTACATACTCTCCCATGCATATAATATATTAATACATAAGAATAATCACTTACCCAAGCTTGGAAGTTGATGATCTTGCTCCAAGAAGTGCCTTAGGGTTTGTGTCACGCCCCGAGCCTAGGCCCTGGGCATGACACGCACTCGATACTATTGCTAGTACGAGCGAACAATCTGAGATATTACATGAGCATACGTCTAACTTAAATAAAATAAGCGGAAAGAATATGAAATTGAAATACGATCCCTTAAGGAATAAAACTTTCACCAAAGTTTATTTGTACCACATAATGTCCAACAATACTAATAGTCATGATAAATAAAGACCGAAAAATTACAAAGTTTGTTTGACAACTACATCAGCCTGTGAAGCCTCTAATAAGTACCAATACTAAAAGAAAAAAATATAAAGAAGTCATCATCTCACGTCCGGCCTCCAGGTAGAAAAGAGGCTCACCAATGGCAGAAGATAGAGATCCTAATGATGCGCCTGACCACGGACTTGAGAGCCAGAACCTACATCATGAAACGATGTAGCGCCAAAGACGATCAATACGTGGAATGTATTGGTATGTAAAACCATTTTAGGAGAATAGTAAAGCAAGAGATTATCAATGTCAATTAAAATTCAACTTTAAGTGACGATGAGTTGGAAAGGAACAAGAGTATAACTAAATTAATAATTGACCAAGTAAAAATAAATTTAATTCTTTTTGTTACTTGTGGGAGCAAGTAGTGAACCGACATAAACCACCATGTGAGCGCATGGAGTCTGATCTCGGCCCGATCAGCTAAGCCATCCTATACCTTGCCGGGCATAGGACATGACATGACATGATTTGCTAGCAAGTATCCATAATTAGCCCCTTTTTGGGACACATGAAAAAGAGTCATCCGACTTGCGGAATAATCTCTATCCTATGTCGGCAAACATAGTTTCGGGCATTTGTCGTTTAGACCTATGCCTTCTCGGTCAGCCAGCTAACTCCCTTATGCTCATAACATTATCTTATTTATTTATATTCAAAGTGTTAGCCATATTAGGCTCATGCTCGTGGTTTAGCCTTTTTAGGCTCATGTACATAATTAGCCTTTTTGGGCTCATGTTGGAAATTCAATCACTCTGGTTTCATAAGATTTTGAATTGGTACCATTTTATAGCTTTTTGGAAGAGTTAAGAAACGCTCTGTTAAGGATTCAACTTTTCTTTGTCTGGCAGAAATGAAAGAATTGAGCGAGTCATCTTTCATATCATATCTTGAACAACTCAAAGAAGTACAACATTTATTGGAAACCAAGGGGAAACAGTTAGTTGACTCAAGTAGATTATCTGCAAATAGTTGACTCAAGTAGATTATCTGCAAACCAGAAACATGCGTTGGAGGACCTTAATGAAAGACTTAATACATCTGAGAAGATGGCTGCCACATCTCTTGAGGGAACTATGTTTATGAGTTACTGAGAAGGAAGCAATTTACACACTGTAATAGTTGGGATAACCAAATCTGTCCAGAAATAGACCCTTAAGCATTAAATAAAATCCTAACTAAAGTTTGGAAAATTCCCTGAAGCATTTCTGTAATTATTGAGGATATAATGAATGCCTCGTAACTTTGTAGTACTCATTTAAAACACATTTACAGAGAGGGAATCATGCTTGCAAATTTTAATTCTAAATGAACCACTATAACCAACAGATGTGTATCACAAATAAGAATGACAAGCCAGCATAGTTTACTGTAGAGCATCAACCAAATAACATATCACCAGTTTAGGACATTAAATAAAAAAAAACAGAGAAATCTAAATCAATATCGATTAGTTCAGTAGCCTTAACTAAATTACACATACTTCAGAGAGAAAACCCAATATAAAACAATATTCGATAGCATCAAGGTAATTAGATTGCAACAACTGATGGCCTTTGAAATCATATCAATTAAAGTAACTGTGTTTTACAGAGAGTGTCCAACATGGGATTTGACTCTACTGACAGATTTAAATTTTCAGAATTTCTCAGAATTACCTAGGCAAGAAGGGAGAATTCTTAATCTAGACAAACACCAAGTTCCTAATCTACGCATCAAGTTAACGAACACCAGACCATGTAGAGGGAAGGAGATTGCAAAACAGAAAAAAAAAACATTCAAAAACGTGAGAAAGAGACGATTCTACATACCTCTTAAACGTTAAAAGAACTTGAGATTGCAAGAAGTAACTTGAACTTGATTCTCCCAATTCTCTTGTGTTTCTTAGGAGTTGTGATTGAGAGAAGAAAAAGGATATTAGCTAAATGGAAAACTTCTGAAAACTGATGGGAAAGGTGTGACTTTTATCGTGTGAATTGGAGGAAAACAGAGGGACTTGTTTTAACGCATATAACTGATGGAAAATTAGAGAGATGTATTTGGCTGGGAAACTAACATTCTATTGAAAAAATAACGTATGGGAATTGATTACTTAAAAGGGTTTTAATTTCTTGCAATAAAGTATAAAAGGAAAGGACAAAATTACCCTTGAAATATCTCACAAAGTAATGGGCCTGAGATGTTACAGTTTGAAGTTGAGAGAAAATGCTTTTGGGAAATTTCTAGATTGGCATGAGATTTTTATGTGATACAAATCTGATTTTGGCCCCTTTTTATAAGCCTTAGGGTCATCCTTATCCACTCTTGGCATTTAATGCAAAGTGTTGCATTAGTCAATGGAAGAATAGGTCATTTGACCCATTCTTGACCCATGTTTTCTTCTCATTTTTGGGCCCTATTTTGAGCCCAATTCTCTTAACCCACTAAAATCCATAATTCCCCATGTTTAATTCATTTCATACTCTTTACTACAATATTCCCACTCATGAAATTCATACTCGTAGCCTCAATTCCGAAAACAAGCAATTCTAGCCACGTATGGCTTATTTTGGCTACAAGGGTAAAATCGTCATTTTGATGCCAAATTCGTTCTCGAGTAATTTTATCATACCAATATAATATTTCACTCATTTCATGTATATTCTCCTGGTTTTAGAAGAAACGTAGCAAAAATCGGCTCAATACGTCCCCGGGCACCCTTGGGACTTAAGAAAATTTTCAACTTTGAAAAAGTGGCAAAACCAGCGTGGCACGCCCTTGGGCGCGCCAGATTGCTGCCTATGGACTAAAAATTTTAGCCCAAAACGGCGTGGCAGGCCCTCCAGCGCGCCCCAGACTTAACATTTTCAAAAATTTCATTTTTCGACTTTTCTTCGCGGGTTTGGTTAGATACTTCAAATCCTATTATTTAACTTACTTCTTAACCTTAATATCCTTTGTTTAGAGGTCCTCTTAGCCTCGTTTTTAACCCCACAAATGCTCCATGAAAATCACAAAACACCTTCTACGAAGGGTTAATCACATGTACGAGACCAAATTTCAATTTTCTCATCAGTAACATTACCGAATACATACTCATGGCATCTCGACACCTAAGTAACCATTGTTCAACGTCATCACATAGGGTTGGGAAGGTACGGGGTGTTACAATCATGTCCCACTTCCATACTGAAAGATTTATACATTGCATATAACCTACAGGCTTCTGATGCTCTACTTTTACTTGTTGACAATTAGGATAATGAGCTATAAATTCTGCAGTGTTCCTCTTCATGCTACCCCAACAATACATTTCTTCAAATCATGATACATTTTGGTGTCTCCCGGATGAATAGAATATCGTGAATGGTGTGCCTCTGTCATAATCCGTTTCCTTAGCTCATCTACATCCGGTACACACAATCTACCTTGGCACTGAAGCACTCCTTCTTGCGTAAGATAAAATGCCTTTGTCAAATCTTGTTGTACATTCTCCTTCAGCTGCAATAAAATAGGATCCGCATATTGCTTTTCCTTCACTTCAGCTACTAATGAAGATTCTGCCGCATTTTGCACCATAACCCCTTCGTCTGGAGATTTAAGAAGACAAACCCCCAAGCTAGCTAGTTTATGTAGATCTTTGATTATCCCTTATTTTTCTGTGGACTGGACATCAATGCTTCCTATTGATTTGCGGCTTAATGCATCGGCTACCACATTTGTTTTCTCAGATGGTATAAGATATCGATATCATAATCTTTAAGTAGTTCCAGCCATCTCCGCTGTCTCAAATTAAGGTCCTTCTGCTTAAAGATATATTGCAAACTCTTATGGTCGGTATATATGTCAACATGAACCCCATACAAGTAGTGGTGCCATATCTTTAAAGCAAATATTACAGCTGCTAGCTCAAGATCATGTGTCGGATAATTTCTCTCATGTGACCGCAACTGTCTTGAGGCATAAGCTATTACATTGCCGTGCTGCATTAATACACATCTTAAGCCAACTCCTGAAGCATCACAATATACTGTATACCCATCTGTACCTTTCGAAAGTACCAATACAGGTGCAGAAGTCAATTTATCCTTCAGATCTTGGAAACTCTTCTCACATGCATCATTCCACTGAAACTTGGTTGCCTTGTGTGTTAGCTTTGTAAAAGGTGCCAAAATAGAAGAAAACCCTTCAACAAATCTTTTATAATAACCTTCCAACCCGAGAAAACTATGAACCTCTGTAGGCGTTGTAGGTCTTGGCCAGTTCTTCACAGCTTCTATCTTTTGAGTAGCAACCATTATTCCTTCATCCGACACAATATGACCCAAGAATGCTATAGATTTTAACCAAAATTCGCATTTAGAGAACTTTGAATATAACTTAATCACGAAGAATCTGTAACACCTACCGTAAGGGATTACCATGGTCCTCTTGGGATCTTGAATAAACCAAAATATCATCTATAAACACCGTCACGAACACATCTAAGAATGGATTGAACACCATATTCATCAAATCTATAAAAATTGCGGGTGCATTTGTTAGCCCAAATGCCATAACTAAAAACTCATAATGACCATACCATGTTCGGAAAGCTGTCTTAGGTTTATCTTTTTCTCTTACCCTTGTCTTAGGTTTATCTTTTTCTCTTACCCTTACTTGATGATAACCCGATCTCAAATCAAACTTTGAGAAACATTTGGCACCCTGTAATTGATCAAACAAATCATCAATTCTGGGGAGGGGATTTTTGTTCTTAACTGTTACCTTATTCAATTTCCAGTAATCAATACACATTCGTAGCGTGCCATCTTTATTTCGTACAAATAACACTAGTGTACCCCACGGGGACATACTAGGCCTTATGAATACCTCGTCCAGCAAGTCTTTTAATTGCTCCTTCAATTTCCGTAACTCTACCGGGGCCATTCTATATGGAGAAATAGAGATAAGCTGAGTACCTGAAAGCACATCAATACCAAACTCTACTTCCCATTCTGGAGGCAAACCTGGAAGGTCTTCAGGAAATACATCAAGGAATTCATTTACCACCGAAATCGATTGAAGAGTTGGTGGCTTCACATTGGTATCTTGCACTCTTACTAGATGACATATGTACCCCTTGGGTATCATTTTGTTTGCCTTAATATAAGAAATAAATTTACCTCTCGGTGCTCCAATATTACCCCTCTATTCATGGACGGTCTTTTGCCGAAAATGAAAATGTACCTTCTTAGCTCGGCAATCTACCGTGGCATAACAAGAATCCAACCAATGCATACCCATTATAACATCGAAATCTACCATTTCCATCTCAATAAGATCAGCCAACGTTTCATGATCACAAACGGTGACTATACAACTGTGATAGACTTTTTTAGCTACAATAGATTCACCAACTGGTGTAGATATTTCAAATGGCTTGACTAGTAATTTCGGTGTGTCTTCGAACTTTTCAACAATTAATGGAGTGACATATGATAGGGTAGATCCTGGATCAATCAATGCATATACATTATGTGAAAAGACGGATAATGTACCTGTAACCACATCAGGAGAAGCCTCCAAATTCTGTCGATCCGCTAAAGCATAGGTATGATTCTGGAATCCACTAGAATTAGCTGCTCCTCGAACACCTCTACCACGCCCAATAGATTGTACACCCGATGATGATGATGCAACGGCTGATCCCGTAGGTTGCACCATACTACCCGTGCCCTTTTGTGGATATTCTCTCATCATGTGCCCCGACATACCACACCAAAAACAAACATTTGTCCCAAACATACATGCACCGAAATGAAACTTTCCACATTGTTGACATGGCTGAAAAGAAAACCTCAATTGGCTCATTCTTCCTTGTTCTTGATACCCTGTTGCCTGTGAACCTTGAATTCCACTACTTTACCCAACTTGACTGCCTCTAAACCCTCAAAATTGGGATGGAGTACCTGCTGTAGAATAAGAAAATGATGGTCTAGGCGATCTATTAAAAACCCAAGGCCTAAATTCTTCTTGGGATGCCATGAATTGTCCCGTTGGTTTAGCCCTCTTTGATGGTCCTCTTTCAAATTCTTGTGTTCTTCTCCTTTTCCTCTGATCCTCCATCTTCTGTGCAAAAACTTGTATCCTGGCTATATCCATATGTCTATTCAAAGCAACAATAGTACAATACCTAACCAAATATGGATCCAATCTATCCACATACCAATGAACTCTATCATCCATAATAGCTACCACATTAGAAGCGTACCTGACCAAAGAGTTAAATCGAAGATTGTACTCTCTGATGCTCATATTACCGTGATGAAGATTTAAGAATTGGTCTGCACGAGCCTCTCAGATCTCATATGGAAGGTAATGATCAAGGAATGCCACTTTGAATTCGTCCCAACTAGCTGGAAGTGCACCGATGCCCCTCGATCGTTTCTAATCTTCGTTCCATAATATAGCCTCTTCTTTTAATCTATACGCTGCCGGTTCAACTGTTTCTATACCAGATACATGCATAACTTCCAAAGCCCTTTGAATTTAGTCCACGAAGTCTTGTGGGTCTTCATTAAGATCTAACCCGATGCAGGTGGGAGGGTCTAATTTAAGAAAATCCTGTGTCCGCCGACTCGCTGCCCTATCCGCACCGTCATTACTTGTAGTTGGACCAACTTGTCCTTGGTTTTGTGCAGCAACTATACGAGTCAATATTTGCACCGCATTCCTTAAATCTTGCTCAGTAGCATTAACAGGTGATTTTATGGATACTCATCTCCTTTGTGGCTCTCCTAGAAATGGAACAGTAGAAGAAGCCTGCGATGCAAACTCATTTTCAGCTTCAGCTTGACTAGGTGGTGGTCTACTGGTTCCTTCTCCGGAAATCATACTTACCTTCTTACTTTTGCCCCTACCTCGTCTTATAATCGGCATCGTACTATAACGAAAGAAAAACAATTTCAGTGGTTAGATATGATTCCACCTACAACTTTAGCTCTATTGTACGATCTAGGAAATGAAGAAAAGAAACAACGCCTAAATGTCCCGTAGCTTCCTACGTATAGATGTGGTGCACAACACATCCATAAGAAATACTCTACTCAGACACGGCTTTGTAGACACCCTAGGACAACCTTGCTCTGATACCACTTTTGTCACGCCTCAAATCCCATTGGGGCGGACTGGCACCCATAGCCGTTAAGGCCGGAGAAAACCAACCTATGATCATATACAGTCATACGCATGTCATCAAATGAATTAAAATTTGTCCACATGCAAAGATAATATATTAATGACGAAAAACATGTACAGACATGCAAAATAGATACGAAACTTAACCGTTGGGGCCGCAACGTCAAAAAGGTAAGACACTTCTATGCTTGACTGTACCATGTATACAAAGCCTCTAAAAGATTCATAACCATGTCTAAGGTCGGGACAAGTTCCCGCCTTATACCACTACTACATAGTACCCAAAAAAATATACAAATGACTAGGAAAGCCCCGAATCAACCTGGAGCTCACCAACAGTCTGTGGATGAGTCGTATCCTATTATGAAGGTCGACTAGCTCCTGTGCCTATAACAAGTAAGGTAGGTTCCCCAAGGGACGTCAATACGAAAGAATGTACTGAGTATTTAAGGCTATAAGTAACTGTATGAAAGATAGAAACTCAAATTGAATCAAATACAAGTGAATAGATAACACTGATATACCACCGTACCGTATATATGGAACCATGTACATTACATTCATTTCTTTCCTTTTCCCTTTATATCAACATATCAATGTCAATCATACAGTGCCCGAGACCAACTGATCAGTGGTAAATAACATTGGGATCGGCTCGAGCTAGGCTTATGCCCCCAGAGATGCCACCCATAAATCAATAAATTAGGTTTGGCTGGAGTTAGGTTTTCACCCCCAGAGCTGCCCCCTGTATCCAATAATCTCGGGATCGACTTGAGCTAGGTTTTTGCCCCCAAAGCTGCCACCCGTACTCAAATAAATATGCATTACACTAGGTTTACACTAGGTTTGATGTGGGATTGTTACATTGTCGGTCATAACACTATTGGAACTTTGGAACCATAGTCAACGAATAAGAGACATGAATAACAATTGCTAACAAACCTAAAATGAGATACTTTACAACATTTTGGAGTGGAAACAAGTTTGGTCAAGATATGAACAATAGGTGTGGCTAAAGAATACGAAAAAGAGAAACCTTACATACCTTATCCTTCCAATATGTGACTACAACAATTCGGCTCTTCCTTAAAGTGCTACTCTGCAAGCTGAATACATAATGGAGTTCACATTAACAACCAAGTACATGACAAGGTCACAAAGCGATAATTAAAATATCCAACATCCTAAACACATGGTATATCATTACACCTTACTTCCTACTACCATATAACTTCATTCTACCCTACTACAAGAAAATTTACTACCTCACAAACACCAACAACACCAAAATAGTCCTCAAACTAACATAGAAGGCAAATCTTCTACCGATTACAACCAAAGTGGAATGCTCAACACTTTTTAATCATAACTAACATGATATACATACCCTATGGTGCATATAATATAGTAATATACAATATGAAACACTTAACAAGACTTGCAAGTGAAAGATTTTCCCAAATCTCCTTAAAGAAAATTAGGGTTGCTAGGGTTTGAGAGAGGAGAGAATATTTGATAAAATCTGATTTTTGGCAAGTGACTTGTAACACCCCGTACCTTCCCAACCCTATGTAATGATGTTGAACAATGGTTACTTATGTGTCGAGATGCCATGAGTAGGTATTTGGTAATGTTAATGATGAGAAAATTGAAATTTGTCTTCGTGCATGTGATTAGCCTTTCATAGGAGGTGTTTTGTGATTTTTGTGGAGCACTTGTGGGGTTCAAAATGAGGCTAAGGGGACCTCTAAACAAAGTATATTAATGCTAAGAAGTAAGTTAAAGAATAGGACTTGAAGTATCTAACCAAACCCGCGAAGAAAAGTTGAAAAATGAATTTTTCAAAAAAACTAAGTGTGGGGCGCGTTTGGGACCGTGCCACGCCGCTATGGGATAAAAATTTTAGTCCATAGGCAGTAATCTTGTGCACCCAAGGGCGTGCCACGCTGGTTTTGCCACGCTGGTTTTGCCACTTTTTCAAAGTTGGAAATTTTCTTAAGTACCAAGGGTACCCAGGGACGTATTGAGCCGATTTTTGCCACATATCTTCTACAACCATGAGAATATACATGAAATGAGTAAATTATTACATTGGTATGATAAAATTACTCGAAAATAAATTTGGAGTCAAAATAACGATTTTACCCTTTTGGTCAAAATAGGTCATACGTGGCTATAATTGCTTGTTTTCGGAATCGAGGCTGGAAATATTGTTGTAACACGTATGGAATGACTTAAAAATGAGAAATTATTGATTTTATTGGGTTAAGTGAATTGGGCTCATAAAGAGGCCCAAAATGAGAAGAAAACATGGGCCAGGGATGGGTCAAATGACCCATTCTTCCATTGACTAAAGCCACACTTAGCATTAAATGCAAAGAATGGATAAGGATGACCCCAAGGCCTATAAAAAGGGGCCAAAAATCAGATTTTTATCACATAAAAATATCATGCCAATCTAGAAATTTCCCATGAGCCTTTTCTTTCAACTTCAAACCCTAAGAGCTCAAAGCCAAATTTTGGAGCAAGATCATCATCTTTCAAGCTTGGGTAAGTGATTATTCTTGCACTTTAAAATATTATAAGCATGAGATATTATGTATATCATGTTGGTTATGGTTGAAAGTGTTGGACATGGCACTTTTGGTTTTGTGAAAAAGATGTGTTATCCATGAGATTTAAGCTTGAATTATGACTTGTGACTTTGATGAAAGAGCATGGTATGGATAAAATATGAACATGTATGGTGTGATTTTGTTATGAAACTTGTTATTTTTATAAAAGTGTAAATTGTGGGATTTTGACCGATATGTGCTATGAGGTGTATTATGGTAAGTTGATGGATTATTTGTGATGTGGTGTGGATAAGAAAGTTTAAAGGAGAAGTGTTGTGGTGAAATGTATTGATTATCATGTATTGGTAAATGTTGGGAATATCGGGGGATTTTTGGAATAATAATTTTGTCAATGGTTTTGTCAAGGGGAAATGACATGTTTAAAGGCAAACATGTAACACGTTGACATTTTATGTATTTGTAAAGTAGTTGGTGATTAATGTAAATTCCGTTATGTATTTGTGATGTAGAGTGAAACATAAAGAAGGAGCGGGACTATTGTGTGCACGTCTAAGGTTGTTTATTCGTATTGAGACTACAAGGTATGCAAGGTTACTCTATTCGTATCTTTCTGCGGCAAATAGTATTCACATTGACATTACGCTTGTTTCATCCCGAAATGTGCTAAGGTATCCCATATCCGGTTACCCTTGGTCATTGTCATATATTTCCTACTCATGAATCATTGGTGAATCTCATGTCTCATATTCATGGTTAATGTTCCAAAAGCTCAAATAAGGTTATGTTCCAAAGTTCCAATAGTGATTATACTCATGTCTCTTATTCATTGATTATGGTACAATGGTTCCGGTTCCAATAGTGTTATGTTTCTATGAAGTCTATGTTTCCAATAATGTTTATTTGCATGTTTATCACTCATTGACTATTGATCCAAAGCTTCAAATAAGGTTGTGACTATCATTGTATTGATCTCTCATAAGCAAAAGTATCAATCTCTCACAAGTAAAGGTATCAATCTCAAAAGTAAAGAAATGAAGTAAGAAAAAGTAATGCATATTGATTATGTTCATTTATCCATGGGGTGCAGTGCAAACACCTGCATGAGGATGATATACTATCCATGGGGTGCAAGAACACCCGCATGATGATGTTACTTTATCCATGGGGTGCAAAGGACACCCGCATGACGATATGATCTTATCCATGGGGTGAAAAGTATACCTGCATAACGGTGACATGTTATCCATGGGGTGAAAAGAACACCCGCATGATGAGGGCCCAGACAACATATGTAAAGGAAAGGAAAGGAAAGAGAAAGAGTGAATGTAACATACATGGTTTCCAAAGTTCAGAATAGTGACTCATCTACATTGTGATTTATCTATATTGATTATGCATTTGAACTTGAGTTCTTTGACATACTTACATATCTTACAAGTTTCATATGGCCTTACATACTCTGTACATTCTTCATACTGACCCCTCTTGGGGAATTTACCTTACTTGCTGCAGGCGCAGGTACTAGTAGGCCTCCACAGTAGGTTGCCAGTTGTTGCAGATCTTTGGTGAGCTCCAGTTAGTTCGGGGCTTCTCCGAGTCACTATTGTACATATGTTTTGGTGTTGTACATGTTATATAAAGCGGGGACTTGTCCCAACTTTTAGTTCATTTTGGTCAATGCATTGTTAGAGGCTTTTGTAGACGGTTGTGGGTGCATAAATGTAAAAGGCATATGTCATTTTTGACTTGGTGGCCTCAACAGCCAAGTTTCGCATATGTGAATATATGTATCAAGTTCCATGATTCCATTGTTGATATCCAAAGTTATTATGTGATTATGGATTTCCTATAGCATGCATATGATTGATTAGAGGCAAAGCTTGGTTCTCTCGGGCCTTGTCGGCTACGGGTGTCAATCCGTCCCGATGGGACTCGGGGCGTGACAAGACTTATGGTGAATTTAGGCTGAATTTCAGCCTTAAATACTCCCTTTTGGCTTCCCCTCTCAAGTCTATCCTTAGCCACCCTTTTTGACCAAAAAGTTCAAGTTGACTTGGTCCATTTGGAAATGGATCATCTCCCTTTTGGGCCCATGTATTTTTATTTCATTTTGGGCCTCTATTAAGCCCATAAACCTCATATTAATTCAGCCCAACACATTCAATAGGTAATACACCCAAATCTAGGGTTTTCGATTCCAAAACCAATAATATGGTTATGAACTCGAAAATAATAGAACATGTCTCTCAAATCGATGTCCTAGCTTCTTTTTGCACATAGGGCAATACAGGGGTATTTATAAATACAAGGCTAATCCTTTTCGAATCAAAACAGGACAACAGAGTCGATAAATTTCCATGGTACCATGACTTGGTGTCATGGACCAAGTCATGCCACGTAGATAGGTGTCGTGGAAATCAAAAAACACCACAAACTCTCTGAAGTTCATCCACGGCACCCACTCACGTCACGTGAGTGGAGTCACGCCACGTGGAAGCCCTGCCGTGGAAATCAGGCTCTTGGACAACCTGCAAGAGGTGATTCACGGCAGCCACCCATGTCACGTGGGTGGACTCACGTCACGTGGGTCACTCCTTCGTCTTGGTTCCTTTCTTCTTCGCATGCTCCATTCCAGTACATGCTTCTTCACTTTTCCTTCATTTAGCCTCATACCCCAGTTATTTCATATTTTCATGCGATCATAACACCTCATGTGTTACATGAATCCACTTCACACCTATAATATTTATGAGAATGTCAACTAAATACCTTAGCTACATTGGTAAGAACACCATAGATGCTAAGTTTGATAGATTACTAAAAAGAGGGTCTAATAACATGATATGCTGATATTTTATTCCTTGATCTAGTAAATGAAAAACACATCTGATCTTCAGAAAACATATTACTAATATTACTAAAAAGTTGACGCAGTACACCTTGAAGTGATCAAATTATCTAAATCCAATAACAAGCTTACTTTGAACAACACTTCACTAGGAATCTAAATTCCGATACCATATTTGATATTCTAAGTATTTATGAACTATGTCAATTGGTACAAGGGACAAATTAAAGACCTCAAAAGGTACAATAAATTGTAATACTAAAAGAATTCTAGATAGTTGTTATTTGGTCCTTAACTTTCTCTTTTTAGTTGAAAACACTACTGCGTTAGTGCCCTTTATTTTTTGCATTTTTAGTTGAGTGGTAAGCCTATTTATAAGGCATTATCAGTGATGGATGTGAAGTGAAGAACAGTCTTGCAATTTCAGAAAAACTCTCTGCCATTCTACTTCTACCAGGATAATAATGCCCTTCTTCTTCAGGTGCCCATATAAACACAACAATCACTGCTCCTGCTCTTACTCCAGCAGCCAAAGTAGGATTATCTTCCACTCTCAAATCCCTCCTAAACCACACTATGCTACATCCACCACCTGATATCTTCCTTCAACAACCCCAACACACATACACAATCTTTTTCTCTCTATTTTTCTTAAAAATGAATGAAAAGAGTATTTTATTTATTGTTTGTTAAGGGGGTGTCAAATCAAACATCCATAATGTGTTGAACATTAAAATGTGGGTAAATCTACCTCATAACTACGTACACAAAAAGAGCCTAAACTTTAAGCACACTTCACTTCAAGAGTCAAGGCTCCCATATCACAACAATTTAATAAGTTTATCAACTAAGCATACTCCAACATTGTTGTTCAACACATAAATTGTACTCAAAATAGATAGTAATAATAAAAAACAAAGATATAAAACTAAAAATAGCAATACTAAAACGAGGATGAATATTCATTTATTTGAATCATCAATAGAAAGATTATGTTTTCACTGTACTTGTTGTATCATCAATAGCTCTACTAGTACATAGAATCAGATACGCAGAATTCTAATGCAAAACCACTAATGTATTTCTCAGTTTGATACTAGCTCATTTATAGTAGTAAGAATTACTATAAAAAATAATTATTCTAACACTTGTAGCATAAGAGGTAACTTACAGAATAGAGTAATTTATTAATATGGTTTAGACAGAAAAGAAGAGGAAAATCTCACCTTTTGCAGAGCAACAAATTGGAGACCACAAGCTTCGATGGACTATTTGACCAACTTTTTTAATGAATCATCCAAAGAAAAGGTTGTGAATCATCCTCAATCACCATCCCTAATGAATCCTCTTCAATGTTGGAATGAATAAACACACCTCAAATCCTAATTTATTGGTGATTGAGAAACCCACAATCCTAATTTATTTACAAACCCTAAATGTAAAGTAAACTAAACAAAATCTAAAATTATTTTGGAATGAATAAACGAACTTCAAACCCAAAAAGCTAAGCAAAATGGAGAATAACACCATCAATTTTCTGAGCGAACTCACATCAATGATTTTGGATGAGAAGGTCCGTAATGCAACGATTTGAGCACCAGCGATTTGAGAACCCCAAACCTTAGTGAAATAATTTTTGAGACCAGCAATTTTCTGAGCGATTTGAGCATTGCTATTTTGTAGGTGAGTAATTTCTAGAGACTGAGAGTAATGAGAGTGTAAGTGAGAGCGATTTGAGCGTTGTTTGAGTGTGGGTGAAGTGAGAGTGTTTTCTGAGAGTGAAAGGTTTTGGTGGGTGAATATGTTTGGCGGTATAGTGAAAACTAGGGGATAAAATAAGGAGGGATAATTAAATAGTAGCAATAGAAATACAACTGTTGCCAAAAATAGTCTATTGCATCGGGTTAAAATAACTGTTGCTTTGCAATGTCTATGGAAACGGGCATTACATAGTTGCAACGGTTGTTTAGTCTTATGTAATGATATATATGCAACGGATCTAACCGTTGCGATAGAAGGTCTATTGCAACAATTTTAGAACCGTTGCCATAGAGTTCGTTGCCATAGGCCCAATTTTTAGTAGTGCACCCAATGTCAGGCTCTCTACAATTTTTATAGTGGTTCATTAATATCTGTCTGTGATGCTTCCTGAGGTATCCTCTCCTCATTGCTTCAATGATAGAAGTACATGCAATGTAGTTAGCAAGATATCTGCTAAAACACCCAATGCCAGACTCTCTATAATTTTTTATAGTGGTTCATTAACACCTCTCTTTGATGCTTTCTAAGGTGTCCTCTCCTCAACGCTTCAATGATATAAGTAGATGCAATGTGGTTAGCAAGATCTTTGCTAAACCAACCAATGCCAGGCTCTCTACAATTTTTTCTAACTTAATTACTAGTTGTAATAAAATTGATTTTATTAAGGCAGGTCTATTACTAAAAACATAATTTTGGCGCATGAATTATTCATGACATTGTAGATCCAATTTTAAAGGGAATGTGATATTGAAGTTGGACATGGCCAATTCTTATGAAAGTATCTCTTGGCTATTCTTATATACTTTAATGAAGACCATATGAACTCTGGATTGATCTTATATATAGGCATATCTCTAGCAATTGATGTTCTCTTATTGCCAATGGTACAAGAAAGGGTTTCTTTAAATCTTAAGGAGGACTTAGACAGAAAAATCCTCTTTCCCATTCTCTATTTGTGTTCAATGCTGAATTATTTTCTAGAAAACTTATAAATATTTCCAATATTCATGATTTTATTCCTTTCTTTACAAATAAGAAATGTTAACTCATTAAGCATCTTGCTTTCCTGAGATTAATAAAATACAAGGCATCATTGGCATAGTCTATAAGGAGCTTCTCATTAATATTTGGGTTTGCCTCTCTACGTTAGCAGGAAGAAAAAAAATTTCTTCTCTGAAATAATCAGCAACATTTTGCACAAGGTATCAGAGTGGCATACCAAGTTACTGTCTAAAGGAGGGAAATAGTGTTGTTTTAATCAAGCATGTGCTGTTAGCCCTTCACATTCACCTTTTAGCAGCTATTCACCCTCCTAAAAGAGTTATTCAGCAATTGAAAAAGTTTTGTTGCTAAGACCAAACATTATGAGGCTTCCTGGGAAACTTTGGTGTTTTCCTAATGCTGAGGAGGGTGCAGATTTCAATGACTTGCGGATATATGTAATTCTTTTATAACAAAGCTTTGGTGAAATCTCAGAACTACCAACTTTCTTCGAAAGAATTTTCCTTTATTCAAGTATTGTCAAAGAATTGATCCATTGAGTAGGAGAGGATAGTCTGGTATTTTCACTTTGGATAGTCATTTGCAAGATTAATTAAAAAAAGTGGGTAAAAGAATTCTATGAAAAGTGGCCAAAGGTCATATCTCCTTTTGATTTGACAAATGGTTCAACTTAGGACCACTTTGTTACTATTAGCCAAAGGATTTTAATCCTGGCAATTTGAAACTCAATGAGGTTATTTTTTATGATGAATGGAACTGATATGGCTGGACTGCCATTATTCCAACACATGTTATTATTAATATTGAGGGGAGGGATGGGGCCAACACTATGCTCTTTGGTATGAATGGGTGTCTAGCTAATGATATGGAACATGTGCAAGCTAAGAGTGACTCAAAACTTTTAGTGGATTGTGTGACTAATAATTTTAGTACTCCTTGGAAAATCAACAAAGAGGTTCAATCTATTAAAGAGAAGCTGGAGATCATTAACCACAAATGTGGGACTTTTTTCATTCCTTAACAAAATTTAGAGAATTTATCCATTGCTAATTCTTGTTTAGCTAATATCTAGGAGATCATAACGACAAATAGGGCAAAAATGATTCCTCTTTAGCCAGGTTTTAATGCAATCTCCATGAAATGCATGTGAGCAAGGCAAGCCCAGCAACTCTGAAAAACATATAGGCAAAAAAGTTTGAGAACAAGTGATTTGTCATGAATTTATTGATATTGGAATTCAACAGAAGGAGGGAGAAGACATAGTGGTGGCCTATAATAATGTAGGTGACGGGTATGAAGATGAAATCCTAGAGACAACAACGGGAGAGCTGGAGAAATATTATTAGTTTCTCTTAATCATAGTGGTTGTAATTGAATCTTTCGTCTTAGTTTGAAACTTTCATCTTTCGTAAATTCAATCACAACCCTAGTTTGTAAATCATATAAAATCATACTAAATAAGAAGAAAACTATTATTTCATGATCTTTACTTGAAAAGGGTTGTTTGTAACACCCCGTACATCCTGAACGCAGGCGACTACCTTAATATTTACGGAATTATTTGAACTTGCGATAGTTAGTGTATTACTCACTAAAGTTGTTGGGCTAAATTAACCTTGTGCTAATGGACCCAATTGAGGCCCAATATTAAGCAAAAGACTTGGCCCAAAAAGGGAAAAAATGACCCATTCATCTTTTGACCAAGTAAACTCAACATTAATGACCAAAATGTTTGGCTAAGGATGACCATGAGGGGCTATATATAAGTTTAAAAATCATATTTTTATTCAAAAAATCACACTTGCCAATTCTAGAGTTTTCCAAGACATTTTCTCTTCTCTTTCAAACCCTAAGGCAACCACTTGTGTGGGAAAGATCATCTCTTTGTAAGCATTGGTAAGTGTTAACTCTTATGATTTAATATATTATACGTATGAGAGGTTGTGTAGATCATGTTGGTTATGCTTGAAAGTGTTGAGTAGTCCACTTTTGCTTCTTTGCTAAAAGATTTGTTCTCTATGTGACTTAAACTTGAAAGGAGACTTGAGGTATTGAAAGAAGTGAGTGAGATGGAGGAGATATCAACATGTTAGGGTGTGGTTGTTAACATGTTAGGATGTGGTTATGGCCCTAATTTGTTTCTTCTTTGTGTGTGACTTGTGGACATGTTGTTATGTAATGGTGTAGTGAAAGGAGAGGGTAATTTTGTGATGTTTATGTGCATGTTAAAACCATGGTTGTTCATTAGCATCAAGTTGACCTAAAATATGTAAAGAGAAGCTTACTTATGGCCATGGACCATTTATTGAAAAAAAAAGACCCTAAAATGACCCCTGGAGGCTGAAACAGGCACCCGTCCTCGCGAACAGGGCACCTGCGGCCGCACCTTACCACCTGGGGGCGCAGGTGACCCCACAGGTCCCTCCAGGACCCCGTTTTGCATGTTTTTGTCTCTCTTTGACCCCCGAAGTCCCTCTACCCTTCTTGGATGCAATTATCAACTCATGGTACCTTTTGATGACTTTAAAGGAGTAGTCTGGAGGTATTTTGGATTGTATGAATTATTGATTGTCTTTAATGTGTTGTTGTGAAAGGCGTTTAAGTGACGTGGTGAAGTAAATGTGACGATGTATTGAAGAAGAAGTGTAAGGCATAAACTTGGTGTAAACTTGTAATATAGTTGACATGTAATGTATTCTCCGTTATGTATTCCTATTATAGAGCAGCGCTTTAAGGAAAGGTCAAACTGTTATAGACACACGTTGGAAAGATAAGGTGTGTAATGTTACTCTTTTTCGTATCCTTTGAAAGCACTTAAGGTTCACATTGTAATCGCACTTGTTCCTACTCCGAAATGTCTTAAAGTATCTCATTTCAGGTTTGTTATCAATTGTTATTCATGTGTCTCATAATTGTGGACTATTGTTCCAAAGTTCCAATAATATTACAACCACCAATGTATCACTTTTATAACAAAAGAATGAAAGTAATGCTTACTTGTTTTAGCATGGGTGGTAGCTTTGGGGGCGAAAGCCTAGCTCAAGCCGATCTCGATTGATTATTGGACACAGGGGGTAGTTCTGGGGGCATAAGCCTAGATCGAGCGGAACCTTTAACAAAACTAACACACAAGGCGACCAAGTTTCAGTGGAACGATGCATGTGAGAAGAGTTTCCAAGAGCTGAAGGATAAATTGACATCTACACCCGTATTGGTACTTTCAAAAGGCATAGAAGGGTATGCGGTATATTGTGATGCTTCAGGAGTTGGCCTAGGATGTGTATTAATGCAGCACGGTAATGTAATAGCTTATGCCTCAAGACAGTTGCGTCCACATGAGAGAAATTATCCCACACATGACCTTGAGCTAGCAGCTGTGATATTTGCCTTAAAGATATGGCGCCATTATTTGTATGGGGTTCATGTTGACATATATACTGATCACAAAAGTTTGCAATATATCTTTAAGCAGAAAGACTTAAATCCGAGGTAGCAGAGGAGGCTGGAACTCTTAAAAGACTATGATATTGATATCTTATATCATCCAGGGAAAGCAAATGTGGTAGCCGATGCATTAAGCCACAAAGCAGTAGGAAGCACTAATGGTCAGTTGACGGAAAAGCAAGATATAGTTAAGGATCTACATGAAATAGCCAGCTTGGGAGTTCGTCTTCTTGAATCTCCAGACGAAGGGGTTATTGTACAAAATGCGGCAGAATCTTTATTAGTAGCTGAAGTGAAAGAGAAGCATCATGTAGATCCTACGTTATTGCATCTGAAAGAGAATGTACAACAGGGTTTGACAAAGGCATTTGATCTTACGCAATAGGGAGTACTTCAGTGCCAGATAAGCTAAGAAAATGGATTATGACAGAGGCACATCATTCACGGTATTCTATCCATCCGGAAGCTACGAAAATGTATCATGATTTGAAAGAAATGTATTGGTGGGGAAACATGAAGAAAAACATTGCAGAATTTAAAGCTCAATGTCCAAATTGTCAACAAGTAAAAGTAGAGCATCAGAAACCTGGAGGTTATGCGCAATGTATAAATCTTCCAGTCTGGAAGTGGGACATGATTAACATGGATTTCAGCACAGGTTTGCCTTGTACACTACAAAAATTTGATTCCATCTGGGTAATAGTTGATAGGCTTACCAAGTCAGCACACTTCCTACCGGTCAAGACCACCTATACAGCTGAAGACTATGCACGGTTGTATGTAAAAGAGATAGTTCGATTGCATGGAATTCTAATCTCTATTATATTAGATAGGGGAGCTCAATTTACTGCACATTTTTGGAAATTTTTTCAGAAGAGTTTGGGAACCCAAGTGAATTTAAGTATGACTTTCCATCCTCAAACAGATGGACAAGCAGAATGTACTATCCAAACACTTAAAGATATTCTACGAGATAGCACATTGGACTTTAAAGGTAGCTGGGATGATCATTTATCTCTTTTTGAATTTGCCTACAATAATAGTTAACATTCAAGTATCAAAATGGCTCCTTATGAAGCTTTATATGGAAGAAAATGTAGATCGCCGATCGGATGGTTTGAAGCGGGTGAAACTGCCTTGTTTGGGCCAGATCTTGTTCATCAAGCTATGGAGAAAGTCAAGATAATACAACAACGGTTACAAATGGCCCAAAGCTGACATAATTCATATGCCGATGCTAGAAGAAGGGGACTAGAATTTGCCATAGGTGATTGGGTATTCTTGAAAGTGTCACCAATGAAAGGGGTAATAAGATTTGGAAAGAAAGGAAAGTTGAGTCCACGTTATATAGGGCCATATAAGATTACCCGAAGATTTGGTCAAGTTGCGTATGAATTGGAACTACCCCAAGAACTCTCCACAGTTCATCCAGTATTTTATGTTTCAATGCTTCGAAAGTGCATAGGAGATCCATCTCGTATTGCTCCCATTGAAGATGTACAAGTTACGGAGGATCTCACCTATGAAGAGATACCTATTGCTATTCTAGATCGACAAGTGAAGAGATTAAGGAATAAAGAAGTAGCTTTCGTAAAAGTGCTTTGGAGAAATCAGCAGGTAGAAGAACCATCTGGAAAGCTGAAGAAATGATGAAGTCTAAGTACCCGTATTTGTTTCAAACCGAAGAGGATGCCCAAGACGCTAAATTGGAGAAATAACAAGTAAGTATATATGAGCATTATATGTATGTGATAATATGAAGAATACACTTAAACTTGAACATGGTTAGATTGGTTAATGTTACTAACATTCGAGGATGAATGTTCCTAAGAGGGGACGGATGTAACACCACGTAAATCCCTGAACGCAGGCGACTACCTTAACATTTACGAAATTATTTGAACTTGTGATAGTTAGTGTATTACTCACTAAAGTTATTGGGCTAAATTAACCTTGTGCTAATGGACCCAATTGAGGCCCAAAATTAAGCAAAAGACTTGGCCCAAAAAGGGAAAAAATGACCCATTCATCTTTTGACCAAGTAAACTCAACATTAATGACCAAAATGTTTGGCTAAGGATGACCATGAGGGGCTATATATAAGGTTAAAAATCATATTTTTATTCACAAAAGCACACTTGCCAATTCTAGAGTTTTCCAAGATATTTTCTCTTCTCTTTCAAACCCTAAGGCAACCACTTGTGTGGGAAAGATCATCTCTTTGTAAGCATTATTAAGTGTTAACTCTTATGATTTAATATATTATACGCATGAGGGGTTGTGTAGATCATGTTGGTTATGCTTGGAAGAGTTGAGTAGTCCACTTTTGCTTCTTTGCTAAAAGATTGTTCTCTATGTGACTTAAACTTGAAAGGAGACTTGAGGTCTTGAAAGAAGTGAGTGAGATGGAGGAGATATCAACATGTTAGGGTGTGGTCTTTAACATGTTAGGATGTGGTTATGGCCCTAACTTGTTTCCTCTTTGTGTGTGACTTGTGGACATGTTGTTATGTAATGGTGTAGTGAAAGGAGAGGGTAATTTTGTGATGTTTATGTGCATGTTGAAACCATGGTTGTTCATTAGCATCAAGTTGACCTAAAATATGTAAAGAGAAGCTTACTTACGGCCATGGACCATTTATTGCAAAAAAAGGACCCTAATATGACCCCTAGAGGCTGAAATGGGCACCTGCCCTCACGGACGGGGCACCTGCAGGAGTAGGTGGCACCGCAGGTGGCCCTGGACAGGGCCAAAGGGGCACCTGCGGCCGCACCTCACCACCTGCAGGCGTAGGTGACCCCACAGGTCCCTCCAGGACCCCATTTTGCATGTTTTTGTCTCTCTTTGACCCCCGAAGTCCCTCTACCTTTCTTGGATGCAATTATCAACTCATGGTACCTTTTGGATGACTTTAAAGGAGTAGTCTGGAGGTATTTTGGATTGTATGAATTATTGATTGTCTTTAATGTGTTGTTGTGAAAGGCGTTTAAGTGACGTGGTAAAGTAAATGTGATGATGTATTGAAGAGGAAGTGTAAGGCATAAACTTGGTGTAAACTTGTAATATAGTTAATGTCTAATGTATGCTCCGTTATGTATTCCTATTGTAGAGTAGCACTTTAAGGAAAGGTCAAACTGTTATAGACACACGTTGGAAAGATAAGGTATGTAAGGTTACTCTTTTGTGTATCCTTTGGCAGAACTTAAGGTTCACATTGTAATCGCACTTATTCCTACTCCGAAATGTCTTAAAGTATCTTATTTCAGGTTTGTTATCAATTGTTATTTATGTGTCTCATAATTGTGGACTATTGTTCCAAAGTTTCAATAATATTACAACCACTAATGTATCACTTTTATAACAAAAGAATGAAAGTAATGCTTACTTGTTTGAGCACGGGTGGTAGCTTTGGGGGTGAAAGCCTAGCTCAAGCCGATCTCGATTGATTATTGGACACAGGGGGTAGTTCTGGGGGCATAAGCCTAGCTCTAGCCGAACCTGCTTTATTGATTTATGGGTGGTAGCTCTAGGGGCATAAGCCTAGCTCGAGCCAATCCCAAATGTTATTATTTACCACTGATCAGCTGGTCCCGGGCATTATATAATTGATATTGATGTTGATATGAATGTAAAATGAAAGGAATGAAGGCAAAGTACATGGTTCCATACTTATACATTACGGTGGTTTATCTATATTGTCCACTCACTTGTGTTTGATTTCATTGGAGTTCTTATGTTTCTTATAGTTACCTATGGCCTTGCATACTCAGTACATTCTTTCGTACTGACGTCCCTTGGGGGACTTACCTTACTTTTTGCAGGCACAGGAGCTAGTAGACCCTCGCAGTAGGATTTGGATTATTTGCGGATTGGTGAGCTCCAGGTTGATTCGGGGCTTTCCGAGTCATATGTACATGTTGGTTTTGATGTTGTGTAATAGTTGTATAAAGCGGGGACTTGTCTCGACTATAAGCATGGTCATGAATCTATTAGAGGCTTTGTAGACGTTGTACAGTTGAATGAAGGAATGTCTTATTTTTTAACGTTGTGGCCCTAACGGCCAAGTCTCATGCCCATATGAATGTCTTTTATTGGTTTCCATTATTGATATTTCATGTCCATGTGTGACTGAACGTTATTCATTTGATGACATGCATAAGAACGTATAGGTTGGTTCTCTTGGGCCTTAACGGCTTCGGGTGTTAGTCCGCCCCATTGGAATTCGAGGCGTGACATTGTTTTACATACCTTTTGACGAAAAACTTAGTGAAGAAACCTTGAGGATTAACCTAAGACTTTGCTTCTTGAAACCTTGATCATTTTAGATTTTTGTGGGGATGAGAGGGGTGTTTTGATCGTGATTTAGGGTAACTAAAAGAGTAAGGGACGTTTTATAATAGGTGGGGGACGGTTTCTATTAAGGAAAGGAGCAAAAGGCCTTTGAAAACGCGTCAAAAATTGAAGAGGGCCACGACTGGCCACCCCTCCGTGACACGTCTCATCGCGGAGGCTAGGGTCCGTGGCACGGGGCTGTCGCAAACCCTTACTGTTTTGGCCCCCCAAATTTCTCTTTTGTTGGCCTCTTGCTCCGTGTCACAGAGTTGGACGCGGGGCTTCTTCTCCGTGGCATGTTGGGCAACCCCCATACTCCAAAAACTCAATTTCTAAAGCCCCGGTTCAATCAAAATATTTACCAAAGGTTGAAACTCAACTAACTCCATTTTCCTAGCTTAACAAGGCTCAACAAAGCTCATTTAACAACATCGAAACTCATTGAAGCTACGAGGCGTTAGAAATAAAGGAGGGAGTGAAAGGCTGCTCTGTTCTACTATAAAATGAGGGCTTGAGGTCATCCAAAGAAATCATTCTACACACCACATAAAACACATTGATATCTTCCTTAGACAAAAGAGTGAAGTTATGGTGGAAAACAATACAAGACTACATAGTGATCTTGTAAGAAATCGGTAAGGCAATTGGTGGTGGTGATAACAACACACATAGATCCTAGAGAAGAAGGTACGTATTATTTCGCATAAATCTCCAAATTTAAATCCTTCACTGCATCCCCTGCCCTTTGTTCCTCGATCCGCCCTCCGCCATATCCCTTTAATCTCTAGCAAACAAATCCCTTTCCTAGCCACTGGAGAAGGTTTTGTACACATTTCTTTGAGAATACAAACACAAAAAACTCATGTTCTATAGTCTCTTTGGCATCATCACACATTAGGCACTGTCGTCCTGTGTTATGTTCATCTTTTACAGTCTCTCCTTCATTAGTAGCCTCCATGCATGGTCAGCCAGCTTACAAAACTATGTTTTGGGTAGTGTCCCATTACACCATATCCATCTACTCCACACCCATCTATTATGCCCCTATTGATCCATTTAAACCCACTGCTTACTGTATACTTACCATTTGCTGTTAGTCAGCCATTCTGTAGGAAGCCAGGTGCATATTTGTCCCTTAGGTGGAAAATTTTCTTCCAATACCAACAAGTACCTTGAGGCGGTTCATGAGCCCACCAGTCCATTCAAATTAAGCATTATTTAAAGTATATAAAAATGAATGTTACATATTACATCCAATGAGAGAACTACAAATATTTGTTGACATATATCTTTAAAGAAAATTATATATAAAAATTATATATTTATATGTCGGTTTGGCTTTGTATTTTTTTTTCTCAATAATAAATCTAATCAAACCAGCGTAATCGATCTTTTTATCAGTTTGATTTGACTTTTCTATTTATTGTGGTTTTCAGTTTGGTTTTGACCACCTATTAGCCTTTGTAACATATTCAGGATAATTTCACAAGTAAAATTTGGGAGGGTGGTGTATACACAAAGCTTACCTGTACCTTGTGAAGGTAGAGAGACTGTTTAATTTACGGTAGACCCTCGGCTAAAGCTTACCAAAGCAGGTTTAAAAATAAAATACAGTAATAAAGAAAATATAATAATTAATAAATGTCACTGTGTCCAAAATAATGGTGAAGAGAACAATATTAATAACAGTAATATGATAACTGAAAATAAAGAAGACAGCATGTAATAATAATATTAGGAGAATAATGATAGTAATACTATACTAGTATACTACTAAAGAAACTAGGAAATGCTTTTTTATAATTGATTACACTCACAATCAGCTTAAATTTCTCTTGTTTTCACTCGTATTTAATTAATAGTTCATTTAAACTACTCAATCTATTTTCTTTTCTTGGTATGATTGACTCTCATATACTATTAGAAGATGAGTCCTTAATTAGAGGCCCTCTTATTAATATTATATTAAAGAGTTGCAATGATATTAACAAGTTAATTCTGACAAGACCCTCTTATTAATATTATATTAAAGAGTTGCAATAAAATTAACAAGTTAATTCTGACAAACATAAAATCAAAATGATAACAATTTCATAGATATAAAAAGCAACATACTAAGTTGCCCCTTTTGACTTTTTCATATACTCCCTTGCACAAAAATTAACTTGAAAATTAAAAACGTACCATAAAACAACATTAAATTGATGAAAATTACCAAAAAGCATAAATTCCTCCTCTCTTTCTTCAACAGGCAAATAATCTTGAGTTTTGGCTTTTTGTTAATTCTTATACCCTTGCTGTTTGTTTTTCCTCCTTCATTTGTTTTCTTTTCGACTTTCTCTGAGAATAAAAACACCAAAAAATGAATTTTAATTACAAAAAAGAAGAAAAGAAAAACAATTGAGGATATATCATTGGTTCGATTAACCCAGATTCACATCAGAAAAAGGCTATTGAGCGCTTCTTATAAAAGAACACTTTCATTTTAGGGCTTAAATTTTGAGACATTTGATTAAAAATGGGAAAATCTTAACTATTTGACCCTACCCTTAGATGTTAAAAGCAAACTTCAATGAAAATTAAATTAATCATTTAAAAAAACTCAAAATACAAAGTGAGTAATCACTAATCACCACTAGTTCCTTCAATTTCTTGCTCTGGAGAAGACATAGAAAAAGTTGGGCGTGAATTTGAGAATTGGTATGTAGACTGGTTGGCTTTTCAAAAGGTCATGAAGGCTAACATACTTATATTCTCTACTCATAATTTTTTTTGGAGAAAGAAAAAAATGAAGGATGATGTGTTTTTTAATTGGGAAAATGAAAGGTATATATAGCTAGCACAAAGTGTGTTAGATTTATATAATATGATTGAAATGTGAATATTGATTATGTGACTATGTTTTTATTCTTTTTGGGATATTAGAGTCATAATGGTAAGTGAATTAGAGATTGGAACGTTGAGCCAGAGTATATTCGAAATAAGCTTGTCTTAAGAGTTAAGATATTTCAAAGACATATTATATAGTCCAGTCAACGGTCAAAATATTTGAATTATTTTTCACGAGTTTTACACCTTAACTATTAAATATTCCTTTTTCTTACTTAAACTATCACTAACTACATATTAAAATGCACCTCAAAGATTATTCTGCCAATTATCAGTTGTACTCTTTTTCTACCTGAACTATCATCAATGGTGCTAGTTCAGGTAGGAAAAAGAAACAACTCGTGATAGTTCCAGTAGAAAAAAGAAAATATCTGATAGTTAAGGTGTGAAACTCGCATAAAAAACTCTGTGCAAATATTTAGATGGTAAATAATTTAAAAATAAATTATAATATGTACCCACATTCAATTTCGAGATTAAGGTTTTAAGTAGGCATGTAAGTGGGCTGGTTGGTTCGAGTTTATTAAAATAAAATTAAATCAACTATATCGGGTTGGTCAGTTAGGGTTTTTTTTTTTTCATTTTTAAATCAGGTAAAATACTATTTCAATCTTGTTTTGTTGGAATTATAAATAAAAATTTTATAAATCAATATATGTCTAGTAAAAATTGACAAATTAACAAACATAAGATCTATTAAACACATGATAATCCTTTTAATTAAAAAAATACATGATAATTCTTTCGATCGTCTACAACAATTTTTCAATGGTGTAAGCTTTAAATTTAATAAAATTTTAATTATTAAAAGAACAAAATCAATGTATAACCTAGAAAATGATACACTTTGTTTAATTTTAAAAATTATCGATAGGCGATAATACATCATCCCAATTATTTTTTTAAAAAAGAGTAATATAGATCTTAAAATATAAACATGAAAAAGTAAATAGATTGACACATTTTAACAACAGCTGATAAAAGAAAATGATGATACACATTAAATTATGCATGATTTAAAGTATATAAGAATGGATGCACTGTATAGTTCTATGAAATATTACGAGAAAATCACAAATATTTCTTAACATATACCATATTAAAGAAAATTCTATATGAAGAATATATTAAAGATCATATATTTATATATCGTTTTGACCTGGTATTTTCTTACTCAATGCTAAATCACCAAGCCTAGAGGTGTTTTTTTATCGGCTTGATTTGACTTTTCTTTTTGGTGTGGGTTTACAGTTGGGTTTGATCACCTATTAGCCTTTGTAATATATTCAGTATAATTCTATAAGTAGAATCTGGAGAGAGTGGTGTTTACGCAGACATTACCCCTACCTTCTGAAGATAGATCAGAGGTTGTTTCTGATAGATCCACAACTCAAATAAAGTCTTCAAAGTAGGTTTGAAAAGAAAATATAGTAATGAAGGAAATACAATAATGAATGTCATTGTGCCCAAAATAATGGAGAAAATAAAAATATCAACATGGTAATACGATAACTGAAACAAAGGAGACAACATGTAATAATAATATATAAAAATAAGATATTAGATAGGAGATTAACAATACTAATTAATACTAATAAAGAAATTACACAACACCCGATTACCTACTATCTTCTACCCTAATCCTTGACCTTCATATATTCTTATCTAGGGTCATATCCATTGTAAGCTGCAGGTGTGTAACACCCTGTCTTATCATGCATCTCTTCCTATACTTCTTTGACCTACATCTATCTCTCCTTAGATTCACAATAGTCAACCTCTCACATCTCCTCACTGGTGCATCTCCTCTTCACATACCCGAACTATCTCAGACTAGCCTTTCTCATCTTGTCCACCACAAGAAGCCACTTCCACCTTATCTCAGATATCATTGTTCATAATCCTATCTTTCCTCGTATGTCCATACATCCATCTCTGTATCCTCATTTCCGTTAATTTTATCTTTGGACGAGCAAGTTCTTGACCATCCAACTCTCCACCCCATACAATGTAGCTGATCTAACAACTACTTTATAAAACTTACCTATATTTAAGTCTTAGTGGAAAATTCTTATCACACAAAACACCAGATGCGAGTCTCCATTTCATCTACCGCCGCTCTAATATGTTGTGTAAAATCATCATCAATCTCGCCATTTTCTTGGATTATTAATCCAAGATACTTGAAACTTCCTCTCTTGGGATAACTTGCGCATCAGTCCTCACTTCCATATCTGCTTCACGAGTTACGTTACTTATGTAATGACCCAAAATGTCGTTACGCTGAATTAGGAGGTAAAAGATTCACCTAGACTCCCTTTAGCTAAATTTTGAGAAATTCAGGGGTAGTCTAGTTTTGGATCAAATTTGAAGGTATGGTAGAAGAGTGAAATATGGTATTTATGCGATTGGTAATATCTGGGTTTAATATGATAGTTGGATAGCCAACAAGCATAGGAAGTCGTAGCAACTTCCGGCACCTGAAATGGTGTTATAAAACTCCAGTTATGATGTTTATCGTGGAGGGGTTGGTTCGCATTGTTGAAATTCATGATGTTTGTTGTTTAATAAGGAAAATTGAAGAGAGGTACCGGGTTTCTGTCTCGGACCGCTGCAGCGGAAAGAGTAACGACTGCAGCGGTACCACTGCGGCAGTAACTTGAACCTCAGTAGTGGCCTTCGTGAAAAAGGATGCGAACCGCTGCAGCAGAACTTTAACCGCTGTAGCGGTAATTATCTACTGCAGTGGTAACGCACAGTAATTTTCAGTTTTAGAAACCCCAAAAATGTTTTCTTTCCCCATTTTTTAAAAAACGCAATTGGGCTCTGGGGAAAGGCAATTTTCAATGGAAATTCAAAGTTGTTCATCTTTGGAGGTAAGTCATTACGTTCTAGATTTAAAATTACTTCGTTTAACCTTAGAAAATCACTAGAAACGAATTAGTGGTGGATTTTGGAGTTTAACCATAATTTATGAAAATTGGTGGAAAATGATGGGAATGTTTACGAATTCAGTATGTAATGATCCTAAGATGTTAGAAAACACTAATGGGACTAGAATTATGATTAAATATGCTAATTTGAGTAGTATTCATGAAGTTTAAATGATAAGAAAACCCTAAAATGATGATATAGGGTAAATTTATGACTAAAACCAGTGATTTGTGATCCCTAGTAGTTGAAAGGGGATGAATTATTAAAATGTGTGTATATTTTATGGTTGTATAGATCAAGAACGAATTGAACGAGAATGTAAGAGAAAAAGTGTGGCTTAAAGGTGACTTTGAGCAAAGGAGTTGAGGTAGGCTATGTTTTGTGTAGCACTTAAACTTTCTTGGCTTTGTGCTTGTTTGCGATTTAATCATCTGTGATTGTCTTCTATCATGATTTGTGGTTGATGACTGCACTGCATTTTGATTGCATAGTGATGAGGTGTTGAGATGATGGATCAGGTACCACGCCGGTATAATATAATATGTTATAATAATGGGTCGGGTACCATGCTAGTATAATTTGATATGTTATGATAATGGGTCGGGTACCACGCCGGTACATTATGATATTAATGAGGAGGATGACAAGGGTAAGAGATGATGCGTACATCTTGCATACATGCACTCTTTTACATGCATTGAGTGCTATTTGATGAATACATATGATGATGAATGGTTGATTAAAATGATTAAGTATGAAAGCATATACAAGTGAACTTTTGAGTGTAATTATATGGTGATCCATGATGTGTTGTTTGATTGATAACATTAAGTATAAATCTTGTTATGATCTCTTTCATACTTGTTTGACTTGCTTACTTGTACATTCTTAAGTTAGTCGACCTATGATGCTTACCAGTACTTGTTAATGTACTGATGCTACCTGTACTCTTCTTTTTGTTGAGTGTAGAACATCTTCCAGCGATTAACACGCGACCTCAGCTCTAGTTAGACCTCGGCTCTAGTTAGTAGTTCGAATCTGACTTTGAGGGTGAGCACTATGTTCTGGAAACCTTCAGATCTTCTTATATATGTTGTTGACGTTCCTTATTTTCGGGACTAAGATGTTTCCTCTTGATTATGTTTTTGGATGTTGCTAGATGTTTTTTAGGCTTATTTTTTCTTTCTTTTAGATGTTCTTGTATGGTGACTTCAGGTCCAGGGGATTGTAATAATAGAGGTTTCCGCACTATGTCATTTTATGGATGATATTTTGGTGACTAAGATGCTTAATTAAATGAAAACCCTTTATAATTGATTTAATACTTGAGAAATCGAATAATGTGAAAGAGAGAGTAACATTTAAGTGAGTAAGGGTGAGATTAGTATGGTTCTCCCGCCATAGGTTAGGGTGGGTGTCATGACCGGTTGGGTCGTGACAACTTAATTTGCATGTCAAGTACTCTGTCTTATTCCTACTCAATCAGAACTCTCTTAACTCAAGGATTTGTCTCCAAATCTACAACTTGTTGTTATCTCTAACGCAAGTCTTGTCAATCAATACTATGTCATTTGCAAATAGCATACATCATGACACCTCCCCTTGAATAATATGTCGTGACAGTTCATCCATCGCCAAGATAAATTAAAACAGGGTAAGAGATGATCCTTAGTGCAACCTCATAACTACTGAGAAATGTTTTGAGTCTCCTCCCACTATTTTCAATTGGATCTTGATTCCCTCTTACATGTGCTTAATCGTCCTAATGTAAGCCATAAATACGCCTCTAACCTTCAACATCTCCATATACCATTACTAAAATAAACAGGAAAACCGACCACCAAAAGAGACCACAAGTGGTCGGTTTTCCTGTTTTTTCGACCAAGAAACCTACCATAAAGTGTGGTCGCAAAAATAGTGGAAGTTTTTCCAAAACGTGGTCAGTTTTGGAAAAGTTTCCATTATTCATGTGCTTAATCGTCCTAATGTAAGCCATAAATACGCCTCTAACCTCCAACATCTCCATATATCACTACTAAAATAAACAGGAAAACCGACCACTATTTTTTCGACCAAAAAAACGACCACAAAGTGTGGTTGCAAAAATAGTGGAAGCCTTTCCAAAACGTGGTCAGTTTTTCCAAAAAAAAACTATTTATTTATATATCGATATTATTTATATTATAAATAAAAATATTTATAATAAGTTTTTTTATATTAAAAAAATTTAATAAAAAATTTCGACCATAATGAGTGGTCGGTTTTATATTTATATAATTTTTTTAATTTAGTTTACTGACCACAAGTGGTCGGTTTTTAAAATAAAATAGACAACTTGAGGTCGGCTTTTTTAAAAAAATATTTAATTTCTTTTAATAAAAAATATTTAGTTTTTTTAAGAAAACCAACCACTTGTAGTTGTTTTTTCTGGAACTTTTATAAAAAAAAATTATATCATATATGCTGCATTTCCAATAAAAAACCTGCTAATACAAAACAGCCCACCAATTCAGAAACATTCAATCATCTCAATACAACCTACCAATTTAGAAATATTAAAACATCTACTTAATTAATTTCAAGTAACTAATACACATTTCAAGTGACTACACTTAACAATTTTCAAGTAACTAATGTACATTTCAAGTCACTACACTTAACCATTTTCAAGTAACTAATACACATTTCAAGTCACTACACTTAACCAATTTCAAATAACTAATACACATTTCAAGTGACTACACTTAACCATCTGCAAGTAACTAGATCACATTTCAAATGACAACAATGCACCATTTTCAATTAACTAATACACATTTCAAGTGACTACACTTAACCATTTTCAAGTAACTAGTTCAAGTGACTACACTTAACCATTTTCAAGTAACTAATATACATTTCAAATGACTACACATAACCATTTTCAAGTAACTAAAACACATTTCAAGTCACCACACTTAACCATTTTCAAGTGACTACACATAACCATTTTCAAGTAACTAATACACATTTCAAGTGACTACACTTAACCAATTTCAAGTAACTAATACACATTTTAAGTCACTACACTTAACCATTTTCAAGTAACTAGTTCACATTTCAAATCACTACACTTAAGCATTTTCAAGTAACTAATGCACATTTCAAGTCACTACACTTAACCATTTTCAAGTAACTAAAACACATTTCAAGTCACTACACTTAACCATTTTCAAGTAACTAATACACATTTCAAGTGACTACACTTAATCAATTTCAAGTAACTAATAAACATTTGAAGTCACTACACTTAACAATTTTCAAGTAAATAGTTCACATTTCAAGTGACTACACTTAGCCATTTTCAAGTAACTAATACCCATTTCAAGTGACTACACTTAACCATTTTCAAGTAACTAAAACACATTTCAAGTCACCACACTTAACCAATTTCAAGTAACTAATACACATTTCAAGTGACTACACTTAACCATTTTCAAGTCACTAGTTCACATTTCAAGTGACTACACTTAACCATTTTCAAGTCACTAGTTCACATTTCAAGTGACTACACTTAACCATTTTCAAGTCATTAGTTCACTATTTCAAGTGACTACACTTAACCATTTTCAAAGCACAAGTTCACATTTTCAAGTGACTACACTTAACCATTTTCAAAGCACAAGTTCACATTTTCAAGTGACTACACTTAACCATTTTCAAGTTACTAGTTCACTATTTCAAGTGACTACACTTAACCATTTTCAAATTATTAGTTTATCCATTGTTTGGTTTGGTGAATCAAGGCCAATTTTATCTTTCGGCTTGCTTAATAGACCTTGAATTGATAAAATAATGTCTTGGCTATGAGGCTGAAATTCCTGCCAAACAAAGCACCAAATAATATCATAACTAATACATCCTCCTAGACAACCCCTTGAATGGTTCAATCAATTAAAGATCAACAGAAAAGACAAATGCTCTATAAATTTATATCAAGACGTATCACTTTCGGAGGAATCAGTTCACTGCATCAATATTTCCAACTTTTTTCCATAAATCAAAAACCCTACATCTCCCTCAACATACTAAAAACATTAATTCAAAGTTGTAAATCATACACACACTAAGGGATAGAGTCTAGCAGCAACTGAATTAATTTAGCAATCGTAAATTAAGCACGAAACTATGAATTTAAGGAGATAAAGAGTTTAGCAGTAGCTGAATTAATTTAGCAATCATAAATTAAGCACAAAACTACAAAATTAAAGATATAAAGAGTCGAGCAGCAGCTGAGAGATGAGGAAGAGAGACAAACGGCGAAGAGAGACGATGGTGGTCGGAAAGAGACAGAGACGACAATACGGTGGTGCTGCTGAATCGATGTTGGGAGAGAGACCGTTGTTGCTGCTGCATCGATATTGTTGTTGTTGCGTCTATGGAGGAGGGTCGGTCGGAGACGAAGGCAGTGTTGTGGCATCGATGGTGTTGCTGCACCGATCTTGGGAGAGAGACTGTTGCTGCAGCATCGATGTTGTTGCTCTAACATCGATGTTGTTGCTGCTGCATCAATGTTGTTGCTGCTGCGTCGATGGTGGAGGTTCGGTCGGAGACGAGGTGAAGGTTTCTGCTGCGGCGTCGATGTTGCTGTTATGATCGATATTGTTGTGTTGTTGCTGCTAGGGTTATTAGGAAAGGGCTTATAAGCGTAATGGGTCAGTCGAGTCAGGCTTTAGTTGGGCTGGGTCGGGTAGTAAAAATAATTAAGAAAACAGACAACAGTGGTCGGTTTCTTATTTTTAAAAAAATAATTATTCAAAAACCGACCACAAGTGGTCGGTTTTCATTAAAAAAAATTTAAAAATATATAATAAATTGTATAATAGTTATAATAAATATAAAATAATTTAATACGATGTATATAAATTGGATAATTAGTTATTTCATCATCACATTAACACGAGTAGTATATTTCCTCAATCAAATAATAATATCAATGTATTTCGTATATTAGGATGAATTTTTGGTGAATTAGCTTGTGAATACGTATTATACACCTCGTAATACAATGTATTCCATATTCAGTTAGCTTTTGAATACTACGTACATCAATACACGAGATATATACACACACACTCTATCGACTATCAAGTTCTAAATACGTACTATATACATCACATACACGAGTATATTATCCCGTAATACAACGTATTTCATATATACTCTGATGAATTATGGGTTAATTTAGCTTACATTATTATAACAAAAAGAAGCCCATTATTATACCTCGATTGTATGATATCAACAACAACAATAACATACCCAATGTGTAGATACTTGGATACATTCAGTTAGCTTTTGACTACTACGTACATCAATACACGATATATATATATATATATATATATGTGTGTGTGTGTGTGTGTGTGTGTGTGTGTGTGTGTGTGTGCGTGTACACACACACACTCTATCGACTATCAGGTTCTAAATACGTACTACATATATCACACACACGAGTATATTACCCCGCAATACAACGTATTTCATATATACTCTGATGAAACCGGTTAATTTAGCTTACATTATTACAACTTCAACATTATAATATTACCTCAATAGTATGATATCAACGTATTATTCAATATACTTAGATAGATTCAGTTAGCTTTTGGTTACTACGTACATCACTACACGAGATGTACGTATACATATATACATATATATATATATATATGTATACGTACATCTCGTGTAGTATATATATAAAAAATTCTGAATATGTACAATATACATCACATGCACGAGTATATTACCTCATAATATAGCGTATTCCTGATACTCTGATGAATTATCAGTTATTTACCTTACATTATTATAACTCCAACAGTATATTATTACCTCGTTCGTATGATATCAAGTATTCAATATACTTGTATACATTCAATTAGCTTTTGACTAATAAGTAAATAACTACACGAGATACACACGTATGTATATATATATATATTTATATATATATTTATTTATTTATTCGATGAACAATATATTTATTTTATTGAAACATAAGTAAAAAATAAAGATTATGCTTTATGTTATTTATTTATTTTATTTTATATTTTTTAATTTAATTTTAATATTTTTTTACAAAAACCGACCACAAGTGGTCGGTTTTTTAATATTAATTGATTTTTATTTTTATTAAATAAAAAATAGACCAAATTTGGTCGGTATAATTAAAAAAAAATATTTAATATCTTTTAAAAATATATTTGATTTTACGTTGTCTATTTATTTTATTTATATTAATTTTATAACAAAAAAAATTAATATATTATGTATAAAAAATTAAAAAGAATTTTTAAATAATTATTTAATTTATTTTTTGATATTACCGACCACTTGTGGTTAGTTTTAAAGAATTATATTTTTGCAGGTTAATTTAATTAGTTTCCCGCAATTTTAAAATATAAAAACCGACCACTTGTGGTCTGTTTTGATTAAAAAAATCAAAAAAAAAATTTTATGAAAAATCGATCACTTGTGTTCGATTTTTCTGCCACCACAACCCGTGGTCGGTTTTTTGTGTTTTTTTAATAGTGATATAGAACCCCATAGAAACTTTGTCGTGTGTTTTATTATTAAGTCAATGAACACCTATTATCCTTTCCTTTCTAATAATTTGCTGAAATCTTATTTAACTTAATTGGGAAGCCAAATATGCACACATGCATCACACTTGCTTCAATTATTACTTAACGTAAAAATTATTATTATATTTGTCGATATTTATAACTTAAATTTATATATTTTTATTATATGACGTGTTTAAAAGAAATTAAAATGGATGGTTAGTTTTTGAATCCAACACATTCCTAAAATATTAAAAAACATTAATTATGGACAGAAAAGGAAGAAAAATAAAGGTTTAGTTTAAGATTTTTTTATTTTTTTTTTTGGTATTTGATAATGAGGATTAATTTCTTAAATTGTTTTTTTCTTTTTAATTGTGTTTTTTTTTTTGCTTAATTAGAAAAAAATGGAATTTAAATAAAAAGACATGGTCAGTAACGATTCACATAATCAGCAGGGGCGGACCTAGGTGGGTGCCAGGGGGTTCACCCGAACCCCCTCGGCAAAAAATTACGGTATATATATAGGGTAGATTTTCTATATTTCTGTACATATAATAATTTTGAACCACCTAAACTAAAGACAAGAGACAGCCCAGTGGTACATAGTCCACTACTTGGGCGCTACCTCTTGCCACTTTGCAGGTTTGATTCCTGCTGGGCGCGCGTAGGCTGTTTTTTTAAAAAAAAAAAAAAATCTTTGCTGGTGCTTACCCTGTACTGTACAGCTGCTATAAAAATTAAAAAAAACGCTAAAATACCTTAAAACCCAAAACCTCAATTGAAAAACAAAGCTGAAATAGGGATTTGGCCTTTGGGAATTCACAAAGTCAAATCCCAAAATCACTTTCTTGTTTTCACGCAAAGTTAAAACCCTTTTTCTTTTTTCTTCTTTTCTTCCATTTTTCTTTTGAAATTAAAGTCACTCTTGTAGCCACCATTGTTGCTTTCCATTCAAGAGTAAATGAAGAGATATTTTTCTGAAATATCAAATTCAAGTTCTGTCGCTCATAATCAACCTAATCGGAAAGAAAATGTGAATAAGTTAGGAGTATCATCGCATTCTTCTCAAGAATTCGACTTAAACTCTTTAAAGGCTGATCCGGGTGAAAGAACTTCAATTTTAGAATTTCATCCAAATGATCATGATTCGATTAGAAGAGCTTATCTTCTGAAAAAACCTTGTCAACCTCAACTACAACAGTTTCCTCAAACGGAGATTTCTGGAGATATGCGTCATTTTAATCGTAAATGGTATGATGAATTTCCTGACTGGTTGGAGTATAGTGTAAGTAAAGATGCAGCTTATTGTTTATATTGTTATTTATTCAAGGGAAATAACAATCGTCAAGGTGGAGGTGAAGTATTTTCGAGTACGGGTTTTAGGAGTTGGAACAAAAAGGCTAGTTTGGAATCACGCGTTGGTGGGATTAATAGCATCCATAATCAGGCAAAATGAAAATGTGAGGATCTAATGCGGCAAAAACAATCTATTCATGCTTCATTTGAGAAACAATCTAATAAAGATAAGCATGGATATCGCATTCGGTTGGCAGCTTCGATTGATGTAGCAAGGCTTCTTGTGAGACAAGGATTGGCATTTCGGGGTCATGATGAATCTAAGACATTGCTTAATAGAGGTAATTTTCTTGAAATTATTTCATTTTATGCTCAAAAGTGTGATGAAATTCGTAACTTTGTGTTGGAAAAGGCTCCTCAAAATGATCAAATGACTTGCCAAGAATTCAAAAAGAAATTGTGATTGCTTGCAAGATTGAAACAATTAAGGGTATCATAAAGGAACTAAATGGTGACTACTTTTCCTTATTGGTTGATGAATCTTTTGATGTTTCACGCAAGGAGCAAATGGCAGTTGTTTTACGATATGTTGATGGTAGAGGATTTGTGATGGAGAGACTTCTTGATATTGTTCATGTCAAAAATACTAGTGCTTTATCTCTAAAAGATGCAATTGTCAATTTACTTTCTCAAAATTCCTTGAGTTTATCTTATGTGCGTGGACAATGCTATGATGGAGCAAGCAATATGCAAGGTGATATCAACGGTCTTAAGATGTTGATTAAGAAAGAAAGTAGATCGGCTTATTCCATTCATTGTTTTGCTCATCAACTTCAATTGACTCTTGTTGGTGTTTCTAAAAGATGTCTTCAAGTAGGAGAACTTGTGCACTTGGTTTCAGATATTTTTAATGTGTTGGTAGCTTCTTATAAACGTATGGATGAATATCGGGAATCTCAAAAAACAAAAATTCAAAAGGCTTTTGATATGGGTGATCTTAAAACTGGTAGGGGCTTGCATCAAGAACTTGGTATTTCTAGGGCTTGCGATACTCGTTGGGGATCTCACTTCAAATCTTTTAATTGTTTTATTCTTAAGTTTGATACAATTATGGATATACTTGATAATATTGTTGAAACTGCACATTCTTTGGATGAAAGATCTAGGGCTACAGGATATATTAGAGCTGCTCAAACGTATGAGGTTGCATTCATATTGCATTTGATGAAAGAAATTTTAGAAATTACAAATGATCTCAGTACATGCTTACAAAAAAAAGAGCAAGATATTGCAAATGTCATGCTATTTGTTCAAGTGGCAAAGAAAAGGTTGCAAGAGTTGATGGAAGATAATAAATGGGATTTGTTTGTTTCTGAGGTGTCTACATTTTGTATCAAGCATAACATTGTGGTACCTACTTTTGATGAGTTGTATGTTAACTCTGGAAGATCACGGCGTAAATCTGTTGATTATATTGTCTTTCATCATTATCGTGTTGAAGTATTTTGCAAAATAATTGATTGGCAATTTCAAGAACTTAATGATCGCTTTGATGAGGTGACAACTGAGTTGCTTAATGGTGTTGCTTGTTTGAATCCGGTAGACTCATTTTCAAGTTTTGACATCCAGAAAATAATGAGAATGGCTGAATTATATCCTGATGACTTTGGTGAACTTAATATGTGTGCACTTGAGAATCAACTTGCAAATTACATTATTGATGTTCGTGACATTGATAAAAGGTTCTCCAATTTAAATGGGCTTTGTGATCTTTCAAAAAGATTGGTTCAGACAAAAAAACACTCGTGTTATCCTCTTGTATTTCGTTTGGTGAAATTTGTTTTACTTCTGCCAGTTGCCACTGCATCTATTGAAAGAGCTTTTTCAGCGATGAAGTTTATTAACAATGAGTTGCGGAGTAGAATGAATGATGACTTTTTGAGCGGTTGTATGGTTCCTTTTATGGAAAAAAATGTGTTTAATAATGTTTCAACAGATGATATTATTTTGTCGTTTCAAGCAATGAAACCTCACCGAGTGGTATTGTAAATGTTCTTGAGAAGTATTAGTAGTGATCTCCTTTTGGAGTTTTTACTTTGCACTCTAGTTCTATTTTGATACATTGTGTAGGGCTAATTTTTTGCTCTACGAAGCACCCTAGTTTTAATTGACACATTGTAAAGGACTAAGTTTTTGCTTTACTTAATTACTCATATTTAATTTTAAGTATTTTGTATCTATAGACTATATACTATTGCATTCCTTGAAATTGTATTTGTTGGCTTATTCACATATTATATTTTTATTTTTTGAACCCCCTGAGGGAAAATCCTAGATCCGCCACTGATAATCAACCAACTTGCTTATGAATAAGGCATATTAGTTATAGTTCTTACAAAATTAAAAACAAAATCTAACTAATTAGATTGGATGATCTACCGCAAGTAGAAATTTATTTAGACAAAATCTAACTTGAAACTTTACTCTTATTCCACTATATATTCAAGGAAATCAATGTAATGACCTTCCCGGTCATTTCTCTTATTTTCGTGTGTTTTCAGCGTTTAGAGCTTTTCTATAACTGCCCCAAGTTATTTATAACTTGCTGGGACTGACAGTTCGGTTACCGGGCAGTTCATTTGAGAATATTATTTAGACCGAGCATGTTGTAAAATATTAAATTAAATTTGAATTTGGTAAAAGGACAGTTAATTACCTTTCGAAAATATTTTTTGATATTTATATAAATTCTTTAGTTATGATATATCTATACTACTTTATAATAGTTTTATAACCTATTAATAATTTAAGCGGAGATAGTGAATTTAAATATGTTAAAATAATATTTTTATTTTATAGAGGTTTTGTTAGAAATAATTTTCTATTAATTAGGGTATATTTAAAATATTGTATTTATTTTATCACGAACCTATGCAATACCCGAATATATATATATATAACGGGATAAAATTTATATTGAGGTGTCACCTCCACCACCACGTGGAAGGTGAGGAGGTGCACAAAGGTGACTTTTACTAAGTGGTATCCGCCACTTGGCCTAAAGGCAAATAAAGGAATAGTGCATACTTTTGTTTAGGATTAAACATTGAACATAATAGGTTCCTCACTGTTTCGCCTAATTTCCTCACCGCTAATGATCATATAAGCTCAATATTGAGCTAATACGTTGAGGTTTGAGCTTAGGAGTTTATATATTTGAGTCCGTGGACTCGTCCTCATCATTTCTACGGTACATTTTCTTATTTTTACGGTAATTTTCATTTACACGGTGATACTGTTGGGATTGATATTGATGTTTGAGATATATTTTGAGCTCAAATTGAGGAGTGTTAGTTGTGACTATTGGTCACGGGGTGATTTGGGACGCTGTGACGGTTTTGGTTTTGCGATTCCGCAAGCGGGCCCCACGTGGACTGTTTGGACATTTTCCGAACTAATGCAATATGGGTATTAATAGTCATGTTTTGACATGTAGTTTATTATTTTGGTAGCTTGGCAACAGTCGGAGGCCTCTCGAAAGGGAAAGGCTCCTATTTAGCTGGTTTTCTTGGCAGGTTTGCGGCAGGCGTCCAGGTAGGCTAGGTTTACCTTCCTTTGCACTTAGATTGGGCTTATGTGTGATATATGTATGCTATTGTGCTAGTGTTGTGGGATGGTGTTATAAACTTGGTGGTGGTGTTTTTCTGTGATTTAGGCCTTCTAGGCCGGATAGGGCTATTCGGATATATTCCAGGCCCGTTATCCTCGAGGTACACTACAAATGACCTATTTGGGGTCAGATAGTATTGTTGTGTTGATTTCTGGTTGGGGAACGTTATTGTTGGACCTTAGTCCAGGCTTAGGCAGACTTAGCCCAGACTTAGACAGGTATAACTAGACTTGGTTTTCGGGACCCGTTAGTGGGCCCCGTTACCCTTTTGGTCGACTTGTCAGAACTTTGACATCTTTGGGTTTAGTTAAGCCTCTATGACCTGTTAGGGTTCTGACGGGATTGAGTCACCCTAAGTATACCCGGTTGGCCTGTTTAGCCCTGTTAGTCCCTGATAGCACCGTATTTGATCGGGGTCGGCTAGTTTGACTTAGAGCACTGACCCGCCTTTTTAGGACTTATAATGTATACCCAGACTTATATATACATATTGTTTGTAGTAGGTAGTAGCCTAGAAGGACCCCGAGATTGACTTGTAGCATGTTGTGGAATTAGTTTCTGTACTTATATACTAGTGTTGACTTGGGACTAGGGCGTTTCCCGTTTATCTGATATGATATGACATTTGATTCTGTTCTGGTTACTGGCTATGATAAGTTTCGGTTCGAGTCCGACTACTGATTTTGGTTATCGACTATTGGGTGTTCCGGTTCGAGTCCGGCCCCAGATTGTGATACACTATGAGTTCCGATTTGAGTCCGGCATCTGATTATGATATGATTGGAGAGTTTTGGTACTGGGTACCGTGATTATGATACTGGAGTATTATGAGTTTCGGTTTGAGTTCGGTAGATATGATATATATATGTGGCCTCTTGTTATTACCCACTGCTTCCGGTTCGACTCCGGCGTCTGGCCTCTTGTTATTACCCATTGGTGCCGGTTCAAGCCCGGTGCACCCCTGTTGGTTATTGTGGTTACTGGATACTGATACAACTTTGAGACACTGGTGACTATGCATTTACTTTTCTTGTGTGTCCCGCTGGTTTATGGGGGCCAGACTGGGTTATTGTTTTCTTTCGTGTGCCTATCGGGCTTTTGGGGGCCCAGATAGGTTATGTTTGACTTGTGTTTTTACTTACGCATTTATTTACTCATTATTCTGTATCGTACTTATATTCTCCTGAGCATATCTATACGCCTCGGCTGTTACTTATGTACTTATTATTTATACCCCGGACCTAGCATGTACCCTTTACTTACTTATTATTCAGTATCGCATTTTCTTATCAATCATACCCGGACCTAGCATGTACCCCCGTACTTTAGCATGTTTATATTACATTAAGCTCAGTCGGCCGATGATGCCTACTGAGTACCCGTTGTCCCGGTACTCATACTGCACTTTTGCATCTTTTCCCCGATGCAGATCCAGGCACCAGTCGACGGTTTTGACGTGACTCTTTTCTCAGCGCTGGTTTTAGAGCAGGGTGAGCTTACTGACGTCCGAGGTAGATCCTAGTCCATCTTCTACTGTATAGTCTTTTGCTCTCAAGACTATTGTACTTGTTACACATATTTGGTTTCTGTGTTGTATTTTGGGTATGTTAGTAGTGGCTCATGTACTGACCTCACCAGGTCTTGGGAAGGGTTCTTGATTTTATATACTGTCCTTTTCCTTCTCAGTCTTGGTAGATATACATATTCTGATTCTGTCTTTAGCGTTATAGCATGTTTATAAATATGGTTACTTCTATTTCTTCTCTGTTTTATGAGATTCCGCCCGTTAGCCCGTCGTTTGTCTCTCCAGGCTAGGGTTTGGCTTGCCTATTGGTGGGTTACGATAGGCGCCATCATGACTCAAATATTGGGTCGTGACAATCAAAAACGTAAACCATTATAAAGGGATGTTTATCAATTAACTTGTGAAGCCAAATTGGATACACAAAATCACAAATGCATCTTATTTGATTCCATTATTCCTGAACTTTAGAGTTCAATCATTTAATAAATGGAAAAGTGCCTACTATACCCTTCAAGTATTGAAAATGATCCTAGAATACCCTTCTTCCACCTTTGGACTCTAAAATACCCTTCTCATCTACCTATAGGCTCTATTTTACCCTTTCACTTAATAGAAACTTTTAAACAATTATTAGTATTTTCATTTATTAATATGTGACAGTTTGTCATTGATTGAAATTTTAATTAATTAAAAACTTAATAATTCCCAAATCCGTATTTGGCTCCCTTTCATTATACTTTCTCTCCATTTCCCCAAGTATACATCTAGATGAATGACACTTGTCTAATATAATTTTTAAAGATAAAGATTAGATCAATTTAAATAGCATCTTAACTACGATTAAAATATTAAATGTGGAAAAAGTGTTCTTTAATTTGGGTATTGTCACGACCCAAAAATCGGGTCATGATGACACTTATCATGGCCTAGCCTTGATAAGTAAGCTGATCATCCCAAAAGAAACAATAACAATAGAAATAAGGAAAATAGAACAAGCGAGACTTCTAGAACGAAGTCAGGACAACTCATACACAAACATTTAGCGGAAATCCAAAGAAATAAATAAATCCCAAAGGCCTGGTGTCACAAGTGTAGAGCATCTAAATATACATCCTAATACTAAACAATACAAACTCTGTCTCTGAATCACAAATAAAGACAATAAGGGTAGAGGAGGTCATGACATTGACTCTGAAGGCCTAGAGTGTGCCAGGACCTCGAATAACCAGGCTCCACGGCACAAATCATCCTCCACGGACAGCGCTCGTACTAGGATCTAGGTCCACTTGTACTCAGTAGGTATCACAGGCCGACAGAGCAAAGTAGAAAATAACATAGGTAAATATAGACTATGAGCATGTAAACCTGCATGCATAAAAGTTCCCAAACGGTAGCTCACACCATCTCCACTAACAGTTCTAAAATAATATTGAAGTAAACAACACAAGTAAACACAGTAATACAAGAAACTAAGACAAGTCAAGAATTACGAAAACACTAAATATGCGAATGAAATGCAATGCAATGGTGATGATGGAGTGGAACGGTGAAGGTCATCGCATAACCTTTAGCATATACCTACCGAGTTCGTAACTCTGCAATAGGGCCCATGGATGGGTTCGTAACCCATATACTTTATCATAGCTCAATCTCAACACAACTCACCTTTTCGGCTCATGTTCACGGAGAGGGTCTTTATGAAAATGTTTCATTTTCTTTCAAAAATAGTTTTCCTCAATGGTACCAGTATCTTATGAATGTATACATATGGAATGAGGATATAATACTCACAATCAGATCAATATGAAGATATCCAATCAATTCAATACGTTGTATATGTGTAGGTGAGCTCAGATATTAACTTAGTATGTCCATAATTCATGATTCACTAACTATAAATGGGCAGCATTGGAATAAATATGCATATAAGACATCATAAATATCATATCAACCCCTAACTCGGGTATTTCAATCATGATAAAACAATCAATACTTAATAAGGCCAATAATAATAATTTGATCCCCCGCACGGGCGTCATATCTAAAATAAGGCATCTCAATGCAAAGATAAGGCTAGATGATATCAAATAAGGCGCCACACGGGCTATATGCAATATAAAATATCTTAAGTCAATATCCACACAAAATAAGCCCCCACAAAGGCACACAACAGTAAATATAATCTCAAAATATAACTCCATAGCCATTCTCCTCAACCCATAGCATGACTTACCTATATATTAACTACCCAACTCAATCTGAAAGAAGTTAAGCCACAACCTACCTCGAAACAATGAAATCAGGACCTCAAGTGCTTCAACACAGAGCCATCTCCTTTTGAACGGCCTCAAAATCAACTAAAAACACACAAATATACCATATATGCATTAAAAGAAAGCCAACAATATCCATATTGCCCATATCTAGACCGGGTCCAAAAAGGACCTCAAAAACGGATTTTGAAAATGACGGGGGTAAAACCAGAATTTTTGTTTAGAAAACCATTACCCACATCAAAGGAACTCATAGAAGAAAACCCAAGTGAAATCGGGTTAAAAACGAGTGATAAATTAATGAAAAACCTTTTTTAAACTTTTCAAGCAAAAATCCCAAAAATTCATTTTAAAATCACAATTTAAAGGAAGTTTAGAAGATATAATCAAAGTAAATGATGGAGAAAGGATTATGGAGCTTACCCAAGCTTAAGAAGAGAAGAAATCGCTCAAAAAAACTCTCAAACCCTAAGCTCTAATACTCAAAATGGAAGAAAAATCATGAAAATGAGTTTATATATCATCCCAGCAGGTACCACTAAAGCAGCTAAATGACCGCTAAAGCGGCCTGGGTTGACCGGCTAGGACCGCTAAAGAGGTCGGGTGCCCGCTTTAGCGGTAGGCCATGCATCCGGGGTCCACTAAAGCGATAGTTGACCGCGTAAATAGCCACTGCTAAAGCGGTTGCACCAGACTTTAGCAAATCAACAACTTTGCTAAGTTGCAAAGTTACCGATGGACCCCGTGGGATTCATTTCAGTATCCCGTGAAAGCAAACGAACAATGCTACTAGGCTAATTTCGATGTTTCGGACTCAATGGATATGTCGGATTTTTGAAAAAAGATTGTTTTTAATAAATTAACCCCCGGGACCCTAATTCACAATTTTCCAAACCGAAGATCGAAATGAGATATAAAAGCCACGAAACTGAACCAACCCCGCTACTAACCCAAAATCGAGGCTCCAAATCTGCTGGCATAGTCCATTTTGCCATCTGACACTCAGATTAAGAAATGTTGATAAAAGTCAATTATGAGGCTTTTCAAACCTCTAAAAACCATAAACTCGTACAAAACTTTTCCAATCGCATTGGGAACCATGCCAACTATTTTCGAACCCTAAAATCAACGTGAAGCAACTATGAGAAAGGGAAAAATCATCAAAACACATAAAAATAAAAAAATCACAAAAATAGGTCTTTATAATATCCACCACTAAGACTCTAGTTCGTCCTCGAACTAAAAGGCAAAGAAGTACCTGAATCGGTGAATAGCTGAGGGTAAGTACTATGCATGTTGGACTCGACTGCCCAAGTAGCCTCCTCAACTGAATGATGTCTCCACTTAAACTTAACTATAGGGATATCTCTAGAACGTAATCGTATAGCATCCCTAGCTAAAATAGAGACTGGCTCCTCGACAAAGGTCAACCTCTCATCCAACTAAACTGAATCTCAGCTAAGCACGTGAGACTCATCTAGAATATATCATCGAAGCATAGAAACATAGAAGGCTGGATGAACGGCTGAAAAATTTGGAGGTAAGGCCAACTTATATGCAACCTCCCCAACAGTTCAAAGAATCTCAAAAGGTTCGATATACCTTGGGCTAAGCTTACTCCTCTTCCTGAACCTCATCTCACCCTTTATGGGCGATACACGAAGGAAAATTCGATCTCCAATACTAAACTTCAAGGCACGAAGTCTACTGTCTGCATAGCTTTTCTGCCTACTTTGGGCTGCTCGAAGCCTATCCTGAATCAAATGAACTCTATCTAAAGACTCGCGAAGCAAGTTAGTACCATGGGGTCTAATCTCAGAAGTCTCAAACTAACCAATAGGAGATCGACAATGCCCACCATACAATACCTCGAAAGATGTCATCTCAATATTCGAATGGTAGCTATTATTAAAGGCAAACTCCGCTAGGGTTAAATTTTGCTCCCACTGACCTCCAAAGTCCAAAACATAAGCGTGGAGCATATCCTCCAAAACCTGAATGGTCCGCTCCGACTGACCATCTGTTTGAGGGTGGAGAGTTGTACTGAGATCAATCTGAGTGTCCAACTCCTCTTGAAACGCCCTCCAAAAGCTAGAAGTGAACACAAAACCTCTATCTGAAATAATAGACATGGGCACCCCGTGAAAACAAATAATCTCACTCACATAGATCTGAGCTGACCTCTCGGCACTGAAGAAAGTCTGAATAGGGATGAAATGGGCTGATTTGGTCAATCGATCCACGATGACCCAAATACTTTTAGAACCACAAGAAGAACAAGGCAATCCACTCACAAAGTCCATAGTGTTCCGCTCCCGCTTCCACTCCGAAATGGGTAACCTCTAAAGTAAACCACCTGGTCTCTGATGTTCGGCCTTCACCTGCTGATAACACAAGCAACGAGCTATGAAATTTGCCACATACTTCTTCATTCCCATCCTCCAGTAAAGTTATCTCAAATCATGATACATCTTAGTAACTCCAGGATAAATGAAATATCTAGAATAATGCGCCTCCTCCAAAATCAATCTCACCCAACCATCAACTCTCAGTACACAGACTCGTCTGCCAATCCTCAGCACACCATCAGAATCAAGAGAGGCTTCTTTAGCCTCGCCACTCAACACCTTATCCCGAATCACTCTCAAGCAATCATCATAAAACTGGTGAGCATAAATCTGCTCCATCAAGGAAGATCTAGCATCAATGAAGGCTAAAGCACATCCAGGTGTCAAAATATCAAGCCTAACCATCTGGTTGGCCAAAGACAAAACGTCTAAGGCTAAAAGCCACTTCTGAGTCAAAAGATGAGCCAAACTTCCCATACTAGTCGACTTCCGACTCAAGGTAACGCTACTATATTAGCCTTACCCTGATGATACAAAAAAAAAGATATCATAATCCTTAAGCAACTCGAGCCAACGATGTTATCTCATATTAAACTCTCTCTGGATGAAGAAATACTGAAGATTATAATGATCCGTGAAAATCTCACAACGGACTCCATACAAGTAGTGTCTCCACAACTTCAACACAAAAACAACTGCGGCCAACTCCAAATCATGGGTAGGGTAATTCTTCTTATGAGGATTCAACTGACGAGAGGCATAAGCAATCATCTTTCTTTCCTGCATCAACACCGCACCTAAACCAACACATGAAGCATCACAGAACATGGTAAAACCCACGCCCTTCTTGGGCAAGGTCTAGATAGGAGCCTAAATCAACAACTCCTTGAACTTTTGGAAGCTCTTCTCACATGCTTCCAATCACTGAAAGGTAATCTTCTTCTCAGTAAACTTGGTCAAAGGAGCCACAATCGAAGAAAAACCCTCAACAAAATACAGATAGTAACCTGCCAAGCCAACAAAACTCTGAATCTTGGTAGGACTAGTGAGTCTAGCCTAATCGCGAATCGTCGCAATCTTGGCCGGATCGACCATAATACCATCCTTGGTCACCACATGACCCAAGAAAGAGATAGAATCTAACCAAAACTCACACTTAGAGAACTTAGCATACAACTTCTCATCACGCAACCTCTGAAGTACAGTCCTCAAGTCATATGATCGACCTTATTCTCAAAATAAACCAAGATATCATCTATAAATACAATAAAAAAAAGGAGTCAAAATACGGTCTAAACACCCTATTCATCAACTCCATGAACGCTGCTGGGGCATTTTTCAACCCAAAAGACATGACCAAAAACTCATAATGATCGTACTAAGTCCGAAAAGCTGCCTTCAAAACATCTGAAGCTGTAATCCTCAACTGGTGATACCCGAATCTCAATTAATCTTAGAAAACATAAAAGCACCCTGAAGCTGGTCAAACAAATCATCAATACGAGGAAGAGAATACTTGTTCTTAATCGTAACCTTGTTTAATTGCCGATAATCGATACACATATGCATAGAACCATTCTTCTTCTTCACAAACAAGACAGATGCACCCCAAGGAGAAACACTAGGTCTAATGAAGCCTTTACTCAACAAATCCTGCAACTGCTCCTTCAACTCTTTCAACTCAGTCGGGACCATCCTATAAGGAGGAATGAAAATAGGCTTAGTACCCGGCTCAATATCAATAGCAAAGTCAATATCACGGTTCGAAGGCACACCCGATAAATTTGTAGGAAACGCATCCATAAACTCACGAACTACTAGGATAGAATCCATGAGAGGCGGTAAAGCAACACTCGTATCATGAACATGAATCAAATAATACAAACAACCTCTTTATACCATGCGACGAGTATGTAGAAAAGATATAACCCTCTTCGGACCTAAATTAAGCATACCCTTCCAAGCTAGTCTTGGCACATTCGGTGCACCTAAGGTCATGGTCTTGGCATGACAATCCAAAATGACATGATAAGGGGCTAACCAATCCATACCCAAGATGACATCAAAGTCAACCATATCTAAGCGAAACAAGTATACCCAAGTCTCGCGCCCAGCAAAGGTAATCACACAAGATCGGTAAACCCGATACACCACTAAAGTATCTCCTATGGGGGTAGATACATAAAGAGGCATAGCAAGAGGCTCACATGTAACATCAAGTCCAAAAGAAAAATATGTAGACACGTAGGATAATGTAGATCCAAGGTCAAATAACACGAAAATAGATCTGTAGTAAACTGGGACAATACCTGTAATAACTGCATCAAAAGCCTCGGCCTCAATTCTCCAAGGTATAGCATAGCACTATCCACGTTCGCTCTCGGACTGAGTATCCCCGCAATCACTATCACGAGCTCCCCTACCTCTACTACTCTGAGAACCACCTCTCATTATAGATATAGGAGTAAGTCTAAAAAAATTTCGGGGACAATCCTTGGCCATATGGCCAAACTCATCACATACGTAACACCCTCTATGACCTGACGCAATCTGAGGAGGTGTGGCTGAACTATAACGACTACCCTGGCTCGAAGTCTGGCTACCCGTAGTCATAGAACCTGAAGGTATACCACCTGATCCCTGTAACACGGCCTGAACTGGCCTACCATGATAACCACATAAACCTCTACTAGAGAAATCTCTACCTTGGGAGGTGTGTCCACTGAACTCACCCTGACAATGTACCTTCTTGGTGCCTCCCTGAGTAGCCTGGATAATAGACTCGATCAACTTGGTATGACCAATAATACTCTGGAAAGAAGCCCCTGAAACAACCATCTGAGCTGTAGCTAACAAACCCTCTAACCCCTTTACGAACTTCTGAATCCTCTCAAACTCGGTGGAGATGCTAGTGACAGAATATCTGGATAAGGTATGGAAACATGCCTTATTCTCAGTAATGGACAGAGAGCCCTGCTCTATATGATCAGACTCATCTCTCAAGATAAACGGCACAAACCTCTCCAAGAAAGCCTCAGAAAACTGAGTCCAAGTCATAACAAGCGAACCCAACAGCCTACAACTAGCATACGACCTCCACCAATCCCTAGCCACATCCATCAACTGATAAGTAGTATAAGCAACTCCATGAGACTCAACAGATCCAAGATTATGCAACTTTTCCTGACAATCAATTAAAAACTCGTAGGCATCTTCGCCTATAGCTCCACTAAAGTTGGGCGGACCCAAGCGAACGAACCTCTCAAATCTCTTCTGATCCTCAGAAGACATGACTATACCCGAAGCAACCAAGGAATAGTAAGTCTGGTAGGCTGTGAATCCACCCTTGGGGGTACCATAGATGTTGGTTATACCCCTGAACTTAGAATACCAAAATCAGATACTGGCACAGAAGGTGGAGAACTATTCAAAGTTTGCGGAATACCATGAGTAGATGTCAGTAAATATGGAGGAATCATACTCGGAGTCGAAGGAATACCATAAGCAGATGCTGGCACAGACGGTGGTACAACACTCAAAAATGAAGGAACACCCGGTGCACTCAAAGGAATACCCTCCAAACGGGTCAAGAAATAAATCAACAAGCCCTATAATATTGGGGCAGTAGTACCCTGTGGAACCTGAGCCTGCCCCATACTCTCTGCACGTCCAACCTCAGGGTCGGGGGAGATCCCTCTAGCACTACCTCTGATCGGGGCAGCTCCTCGTGCCCGTCCTCTACCTCAAGGTCATCCATGACCCCTACATCACCCCTAATCTAGGCTCCATCCTCGGGTGCTGGCTCAGTATCCATAGCCTCTCGAGATTTAGTCCTCACCATCTGCACAAAAAAGAATGAAACACAACTTAGAACATTAGATAAGAATAACCTGTACAATAAGAAATCAAATTATAGAAGTTTTTCCTAAGGATATCTTATAGCCTCTCGAAGATAGATACGACGTCTACATACCGATCCTCGAGACTCTACTAGACATCTTGCTCTTACACTTATGAGACCGATGAAACTTAACGCTTGGATATCAATTTGTCATGACCCAAAAACCAAGTCATGATGACACTTATCGCGGCCCAACCTTGATAAGTAAGTTGATCATCCCAAAAGAAACAATAACAATAGAAATAAGAAAAATAGAACAAACGAGACTTCTAGAATGAAGTCGGACCAACTCATACACAAACATTTAGCTAAAATCTGAAGAAGAACATAAATCCCAAAGACCTGGTGTCACAAGTGTAGAGCATCTACATCTGAGTACTGAACAATACAAACTATGTCTCTGAATCCCAGGACCTCGAATCACCAGACTCCACGGCATGAATCAACCTCTGCGGACAGCGCTCGTACTAGGATCTGGGTCCACTTGTACTCAGTAGGTATCACAGGCCGTCAGAGTAAAGTAGAAAATAACGTAGGTAAATATAGACTATGAGCAAGTAAACCTACAAGCAGAAAAGTTTCCAAAGGGTAGCTCACACCATCTCCACTAACAATTCTAAAATAATATTGAAGGAAATAACACAAGTAAACACAGAAATACAAGAAACGAAGACAAGTCAAGAATTACAAAAACACTAAATATGCGAATGAAATGCAATGCAATGGTGATGATGGGGTGGAACAGTAAAGGTCATCGCATGACCTTCAGTATATACCTACAGAGTTCGCAATTCCACAATAGGACCCATTGGGGTTCGCAACCCATATACTTTATCTCATATCTCATACTCAACATGACTTACCTTTTCGGCTCGTGTTCACGGAGAGGGTCTTTATGAAAATGTCTCATTTTCTTTCAAAAATAATGTTCCTCAATGGTACCAGTATCTCATGAATATATATATATGGAATGAGGATATAATGCTCATAATCAGATTAGTATAAAGATCTCCAATCAATTCAATATGATGAATATGTGTAGGTGAGCTCAGAAATCAACTCAATATGTTCATAATTCATGATTCACCAACTATAAATGGGCAGCAATGGAATAAATATGCATGTAAGACATCATAAATATCATATCAACCCCTAACTCGGGTATTTCAATCATGATAAAGCAATCAATGCTTAATAAGGCCTATAATAACAATTTGAAACCCCGTACGGGCGTCATATCTAAAATAAGGCATCTCAATGCACAGATAAAGCCAAATATCAAATAAGTCCCCCACACCGACTACATGCAATATCAAATATCTTAAGTCAATATCCACACAAAATAAGGCCCTACACAGGCACACAACAGTAAATATAATCTCAAAATATAACCCCATAGCCATTCTCCCTAACCCATAGCATGCTTTACCTATATATTAACTACCCAACTCAATATGAAAGAAGTTAAGTCATAACCTACCTCAAAACGATAAAATTTAGGTCTAAAGTGCCTCAACACGGAGCCTTCCTTTTTCGGAAGGCCTTGGAATAAACTAAAACACACAAATATAGCATCTATGCATTAAAAGAAAGCCAACAATACCCATATTGCCCATATCTAGATCGGATCCAAAACGGACCTCTAAATGGGTTTTGAAAAAGAAGGGAGTAAAACTAGAATTTTTGTTTAGAAAACCATTACCCATGATCAAAGGAACTCATAGAAGAAAACCCAAGTGAAATCGGATTAAAAAACGAGTGATTAATTGATGAAAAACCCTTTTTAAACTTTTCGAACAAAAACCCCAAAAATTCATTTCAAAATCATAATTTAAAGAAAGTTTAGAAAATATAATCAAAGTAAATGATTGAAAAAGGATTATGGAGCTTATCCAAACTTAAGAAGAGAAGAAATCGCCCAAAAAATCTCTCAAACCCTAAGCTCCAATACTCAAAAATGGAAGAAAAAATATGAAAAATGAGTTTATCTATCAGCCCAGCAGGTACCGCTAAAGCAGATAAATGACCGCTAAAGTGGCCTGGGTTGACCTACTGAAACCGCTAAAGCGGTCTCCTTCCGCTAATGTGGTACCCGCTAAAGCGGTCGGGTGCCAGCTTTAGTGGCAGACCATGCATCTGGGGTCCACTAAACCGGTGCTTGGCCGCTTAAGTGGCCACAGCTAAAGTGGTGTTTGGTCCACTAAAGCGGTTGCACCAGACTTCAGCAAATCAGCAACTTTGCTAAGTGGCAAAATTGCCGATGGACTCCTCAGAATTCATTTGGAATCCCGTGAACGCAAACGAACTATGCTACTAGGCTAATTTCGACGTTCCGGACTCAATGGAGATGTCAAATTTTTGAAAAAAGATTGTTTTCAACAAATTAACCCCCGGGATCCTAATTCACAATTTTCCAATTTGAGGGTCGAAATGAGATATAGAAGCCACGAAACTGAACCAACCCCACTACTAACCCAAAATCAATGCTCTAGATCTGCTGGCGCAGTCCATTTTGCCATCCAGCACTCGAATCAAGAAATGTTGACCGAAGCCAACTATGAGGCTTTTCAAGCCTCTAAAAATCACAAACTTACACAAAACATTTTCGATCGCATTGGAAACCGTGCCAACTATCCCCGAACCCCATAACCAACATAAAGCAACTACGGAGAAGAGAAAAATGGTAAAAACACATAAAAATAAAAAATAAAATAATAGGTCTTTACAGGTATGCATAGTAATCTCCCAACATATTTTGGTACTCACTAATTTCATTTCAAAAATTCACATTAAAAAGGTCAATAATCCAAAGCTCGTTCATATATTTCAAAATCTTAATTAAATTTAATAGCATCAAAATAAATATTATTGTCACAGTACCCTCCCCAGATTTTTTCATATATTCACCATCTAAATTAACTAGATTAAATGAAGGAGAATTAAATTAAATACTATCACAATAATCTCAACACTTTAGTTTGCTTTCAAGTTGTCAATTGAAAATTAGAATTATGATTTCACTCCCCTCACATGTTCTTTAATTCATTTTTTTAGGCATTTTAAGATCAATTTCCCAAAATTTATGATCGCATATTATTTTTCTGATTTATACGGATTTGTAAATAGGAAGGGGGTAGGAAAGTTTACCGGTAATTACAATTTGAATTTAAATTATTACTAAAATATGTGGGGAGACAAATATTACATACCAAAATTGAAAAGTGCTTTCCAAAAAATCAATAGTTTAATCATAGTTAAGATGCTAGTTAAATCATAGTTAAACTTCCCTACCCCCTTCAACACTCTAGTTTGCTTTCAAGTTGTCAATTGAAAATCAGAATTATGATTTCACTCCCCTCACATGTTCGTTAATTCATTTTTCCAGACATTTTAAGATCAATTTTCTAAAATTTATGATCGCATATTATTTTTCTGATTCATACGGATTTGTAAATGGGAAGGGGGTAGGGAAGTTTACCGGTAATTACAATTTGAAATTAATTATTACCAAAATATGTGGAGAGACAAATATTACATACCAAAATTAAAAAGTGCTTTCCAAGAAATTAATATTTTAATCATAGTTAAGATGCTAGTTAAATTGATCTAATCTTGATCTTTAAAAATTATATTAGGCAGTGTCATTCATCTAGATGTGTACTTGAGGAAATAGAGAGAAAGTATAATGGAGGGGAGCTAAATCTCCCAAACACCCAGATCAACTTACCATCCAAGACGCTTGTTTTGGGATTTACCTATGTAAAAAGTTGATGACTCTTTGGTTTATAAGTATGGTAGATTCTTTGCTTGAGAAAGAATTGTTCATTTTGTGAGATTAAAACTATTTGACCTGACTCAACCATTTTGTCCAAAAGTTGATTTAACATTCCCAAATTTTGAATATCTATATAGTACATTGAACCTCATGAATATGGCATGGAATCTGAACCATATGAGATAGGTTGTTAATGATATCCAAATGATAGATAGGGTTGCTTCCCATTGCCTCCCACTAATCCAATACTGTAAGAATTATAGCCAGGCATATAGTAGAGAAGGGAATCATTATCTGATTGAACACCCGTATTAAAATAAGCGTATCATCAAACTAATTATAATTCCATTTATAACCTTGCTCTGCAGCTAGTGGTTGATCAATTTCACCTAGTAATCAAAAATATTGATCAAAGGTGATCAATTTCACCTTTGATTCCGATCACTACTGTCCAATTTTCTAATTCCAGGCACTAGGTGAAATTGATCAATCACCAGCTGCAGAGCAAGGCTATAAAGAGATTTATAATTAGTTTGATGATAAGTTTACTTTAATGCATGTGTTCAATCAGATAATGATTCTCTTCTCTACTATATGCCTGGCTATAATTCTTACAATGTTGGATTAGTGGTAGGCAATGGGAAGCAGTCCTATCTATCATCTGGATATCATTAGCAACCTACCGTTCAGATTCCATACCATGCTCATGGGGTTTGATATACTATGTAGATATCTAAAATCTGGGAATGTTAAACCAACTTTAGGACAAAATGGTTCAGTCAAGTCAAATGGTTTTAATCTGTAACACCCCGTACATTTCCGAACTTATTTCACTACCTTAATATTTATGGAATTATTTAAACTTGAGATAGTTGGTGTATTACCCACTAAATTTGTTGGGTTGAATTAATATTATGCTAATGGGCTCAATTGAGGCCCAAAATTAAGTAAAAAGACATGGGCCCAAAAAAAGGAGATGATCCATTTAAAAATGGACCAAGTCTACTTGGACTTTTTGACCAAAAGTGTGGCTAAGATTGGACCATGAGAGAGAGGGTTTAGTGGGGACTATTTAAGCTGAAATTCAGCTCATTTTTCTACACAACACACTTGTAAAAATCAGATTTTCAATCAAACATTTTTTCCCCTCTCAAACCCTAGCCACCCTAATTTTCCTAAGGACTTTTTGGACAAATCTTTCACTTGTAAGCCTTGGTAAGTGTTTACCCTTATAGATTAATATATTATATGCATAATAGGTTGTGTAAATCATGTTGGTTATGTTTAAAAAGTGTTGAGCAGTCCACTATTTGTACAACAGTCCACTTTTGCTTAATCGCTAAGGATTTGCCTTCTATGTGGTTTAAACTTGAAAGGGGAATTAAAGTCTTGAAGGATTTGAATTAGATGGACTAAATTTCAGTATATTTAAGTGTAGTGATGTCCCTAATTTGTTCCCCTTGTGTATGACTTATGGAAATGTTTATACGTAATTGTGCATGGAATGTTTGGTGTAGTGAAAGGAAAATAATTTCTTGTTATGTTAAAGTGAATTCTGAAATTGTGTGGACTGTTTTTGGTATATTGTTGTGTAAGATTTATGTGACTTGATGGAATAAATATGTGGAGTTGCATTGAGGTAAAAATGTGAAGTATGCGCTTGGTGGGAAATCTTGTCGGTTTGTGACGTCTATGTTGGTTTGTGGACTGTTTTGACATTTTTGGTGTTGTGAGGAAGTAAATTGTATTGTAGGAGGGTGAAATGAAGTTATGTGGCAGTAGGAAATAAGGTGGAATGATATACCATGTGTTTGGGATGTTGGGTAGTTTTTACTTCCCGTTAAGTGACTAATTACCGTCTTGTGAACTTGTAACGTAGTTAGTTGTTAATGTTAGCTCCATTATGTATTCATATTGTAGAGTAATGCTTTAAGGAAGAGCTGAATTGTTGTAGTCACTTGTTAGAAAGATAAGGTATGTAAGGTTACTCTTTATCATATCCTTTGGCCGCACCTATTGTTCACATCGTTACCGAACTTGTTTCCACTCTGCAATATTTTAAGGTATCTCATTTCAGGTTTGTTAGAAATTGTTATTCACGTATCTTATATTCATTGACTATTGTTCCAAAGCGCCAATAATGTTATGACCACCAATGTAACAATCTCACAAAAATTTAAAAAATAAAGTAATGCATATATGGTTGAGTACGGGTGGTAGCTTTGGGGGTGAAAGCCTAGCTCAAGCCGATCCCGATTGATTATTGATTACAGGGGGTAGCTCTGGGGGCAAAAGCCTAGCTCAAGCCAAACCTGATTTATTGATTTATGGGTGGTAGCTCTGGGGGCATAAGCCTAGCTCTAGTCGATCCCAATGTTATTTACCACTGATCAGTTGGTCCTGGGCATTGTATGATGTATATTGATATAAAGGTAAAAGGAAAGAAATGAATGTAATGTACATGGTTCCACATATACAATATGGTGGTATATCAGTGTTATCTATTCACTTGTATTTGATTCCATTTGAGTTCTTATATTTCATACAGTTACTTATGGCCTTACATACTCAGTATATTCTTTCGTACTAACATCCCTTGGGGGACCTACCTTACCTGCTGCAGGCACAGGAGCTAATAGACCTTCACAGTAGGGTACGGGTCATCTGCAGGCTATTGGTAAGCTCCAGGTTGATTCGGGGCTTTCCGAGTCATTTTTATATATTTTTGGTACTGTATAGTAGTTGTATAAGGCGGGGACTTGTCCCTACCTTAGTCATGGTTATGTATCTTTTAGAGTCTTTGTAGACATGGTAAAGTCAAACGTAGAAGTGTTCTACCTTGTAGACGTTGTGGCTCCAACGACCAAGTTTCGTATCTATTTTGAACGTCTTTACATGATTTTCGTCGTCAATATATTTTATCTGCATGTGGCAGAATTTTTGTTCACTTAATGACATGCATATGAATGTACATGATCATAGGTTGGTTTTCTCGGGCCTTATGGCTACAGGTTGCATGTCCACCCCAATAGAATTTGAGGCGTGACAAAAGTGGTATCAAAGCGGGTCGGCCTAGGGTATCTACAAAGCCGTGCCTGGGTAGATTCTTGCTTATGGATGTGTTGTGCATCACATTTATAAGTAGGAGGCTATGGTACATTTAGGAGTTGTTTCTTTTCTTCATTTTCTAGATCGTGCATTAGAGCCAAAGTTGTTGGTGGAATCATATCTGACCACTGAAATTGTTTTTCTTTTGTTAAAGTAAAATGCCGATTGCAAGAAGTGGTAGGGGTAAAAGTAAGAAGATAGACAGGATTGTCGGAGAAGGAACCAGTAAATCACCACCTAAACAAGCTAATCAAGGTGAAGCTGAAAATGAGTTTGCATCGCGGGCTTCTTCTACTCTTCCACCTCCCGGAGAGCCAAGAAGGAGAGGAGTACCCCCAGAACCACCTATTAATGCTACTGAGCAGGATTTAAGGAATGCGGTGCAAATATTGACTCGTATAGTTGCTGTATAAACTCAAGGACAAGCTGGTCCAACTACAAGTAATGACGGCGCAAATAGGACAGCTAGTTGGCGGACACAGGATTTCCTTAAATTAGACCCTCCCACATTCACCGAATCAGATCTTAATAAAGACCCACAAGACTTCATGGACCAAATTCAAAGGGATTTAGATGTTATGCATGTATCTGGTACAAAAACAGTTGAGCTTGCAACATATAGATTGAAAGGAGTAGCTATATTATGGTACGAAGATTGGAAACGATCTAGGGGTATCGGTGCACTTCCAGCTAGTTGGGAAGAATTCAAAGCGGCATTCCTTGATCATTACCTTCCATATGAGATTTGAGAGGCTCGTGCAGACCAGTTCTTAAATCTTCATCAAGGTAATATGAGTGTCAGAGAGTACAGTCTTCGGTTTAACTCTTTGGGCAGGTACGCTCCTAATGTAGTAGCTACTATGGACGATAGAGTTCATCGATATGTAGATAAATTAGATCCATACTTGGTTAGGGATTATCCTATTGCTACTTTGAATAGAGACATGGATATATCCAGGATACAAGCTTTTGCACAGAAGATGGAGGATCAGAGGCAAAGGAGAAGAATGCAAGAATTTGAAAGAGGACTGTCAAAGAGGGCTAAATCTATGGTACAGTTTATGGCGTCACTGTTGACACCCAATTTTGGCTCTCCGTGCTTAAAATTAACGTCTTCAGGCTTCCTGATCGTTAAAGAGCACAAAATACATTCTTTTTACACACTTTTACAATTCATTGATAATTATCCTTAATTTTGTAAATATTAGGATTTTTATCAATTTATTGTCATTTTAAATTTTTCACAGTCATCTGCACACGTACACAACATAACCCTATAATTCTTCGCAATACACTACATTTTTAACTATTTACATGATAATACATTTTTCAGGATAGTTATATTTTTATTATTATTTATATTTCCTGTAATTACATATCAACATTTACATATTTTTGTACATCATTTAATACAATCCGCAAATGATAAGCCGGATCAATTATTTTGATACATGGAGCAATAATTTGGTCAAGTCGAGGTCTTGTCACCTTTATTAAAGATGACTTGTCACTTGTCACCTTTATTAAAGGTGATGTGTGATATGACTACACATGATCTTTATTTTTTGGATATTAGCCTTTACATGTTGGTTAAAAGGATAAAAAATCCTTTAACTAATAACCGATAAATTAAAATAATATTTAATGAACAAAAGGGAATAGCCTATTATTTTTTGGGTAAAAGATGACATCTTTTTCCATTATAAATAAACACACAATACACTTCTACACACTAGACAAAAAATACAAAAACACCCAATACACATTAAAAACCCCACACACACAGATCTCTCTCTCTCACTCTCAATTTTTTCTCTCTCCCCTCTCCCTCTCTTCTCTGCCGCTGCTCCTTCTCCGGCGAAGCTCCGCCAGAGCACACCACTACCACAACGCCTTCCTCTCTCCCTTTTCCCCTTCTCGCCACTGTCTCTCCTAGTCACTGCCTCGCCGGAATTGGTCACCGGCGAGCTCAACACACCACCGTGTCGCACCCATATCCCTCCACGTTGCTCTTCTCCCCTTCGTCTCATCACTGTCACACCTAAAATGGTCAGATCTAGACGGACTCTCGACGTACTCAGGCGTTGCTCCGGCGAACGCCGTTGAAGCAACGTCACCACTAATTTCTCCTTCATCGGAGATCCTAGATCTATTCGGAAAATGCCATCTCTGGCGACCTCTCTTTGTTGTTCTGTATTTGTGTATTTAGCATTTTGACTTATTGGAAGTTGATTCACTGCACAACTTTACCTTCTCCGACGAGGCTCCACTGTTCCCGTCACCACTATGAATTTGTTGATTGCATTTGCATCTATTCTTTTAGCTAAATCTTGTTGCCGCTACTTAATACTTGTTGCTATGGTTTTGCTCTATCTTTGCCATGGATACATTGCTTCTGTGTTTTGTTGTTATTCTACAGACCGTTCTGTTAATTCAGGGTCGATTTTCACTCGAAAATTTACTTCGGAGATGCTTTCGCTTTAACACTGTTTGGCTGATTTTTGGACTGTTTTAGGGCACTTTGTCTTTCCATTGCTTTGTCACTTATTACACTGATAATGACATGATACTACACTAACGTTGGCCAATGAAAAAATATCCGTCGATTTTTGAGGTCTCCACAAATAAAAAGACGGGATATTACGTATACAAATACGTAACAATAAATAAATAAATTTGGGCGATGACGAAATCTTTACATTATCACGATGACATAAAAGTTTTATGATTCGTATCTTGGCAAGGAGATTTAGGACGGCCGATAAATTCGAGCAACCACTTCGTAGCCATGGCTTATCTAAAACTTAATCCGAGCCCACTTTATAACAAAAAATCTATTTTATTTATACATATACAAATATTTGATTTTGCTAATTATTTATTCATTACTAATATTTATATCAAGTGTGTATACAGGTTCCAGGAGACACTTTCAAAGACGATGTTTAAAAGAAGATCTCCTCAAACTCATTGTTTGTATTTACTATTTATATTCTTACAATTGTACAATTATTAATTATAGTGAAACTTTACTTTGGGGCATCGGGCGGGAAGTCCTTTACTTATATATTCATTATCGTGCGTTTAGGAAAAACTTAGGCCGTTAATATTTATTCAAATAATTAAATCGATTTAGATATCTGATCAACTAATTCACATTCTTTACGTTATATAACAATATAGTCTTTTCTTTAAAAACAATTATATTTTTATTATTCACAATTAATTATTTTTCATTAATTTTGTTAAGTTAAAATTGTTAGAGAATACTTTTTTATAAATAATACTCTATTCTTCCATACATTACAAAGTGTTTTCCATTTCAAAAGAGTACTTTTCTTTTCACATGTATCTTATACCATTTTATACATTGATTATACATCTTTATCATATTTTTATACATATATTTTATAGCAATGAATTTCATTTATATATTTGATACATACTCTTTATACATATATTTTGCATTATATTTTAGTACACATTGTACACGTTTATACTTCCAAAACTATTTTTTTACCTCCTCCCTCTTTTGATAAATTTAGTCTAGTCGGGTACCACCTTTTGTGGATTCTGAAGGGTGCCTAATCCCTTCCCTTCGGAATAATTTGAACCCTTACCTAGAATCTAAACTGGTTTTCGCAGATTAAAACACAAGTCATACATGTCAATAATAAAAATAGGTTTCCTTATTTTCCTTAAAAATTAGGTGGCGACTCTGAACAAATTCAATTCTTTTAGAGTCCATAAGTTGTGCTTGTTTAAACCTTGGTGAAAAACGGGGCATGACAGTCACAAGGAGAATTTAGGCCTCGAGTTCTTAATAGACCACCTAGACCATCATTTTCTTACTCTACAACAGGTACTCTATCCCAATTTCGAGGGTTTAGAGGCAGTCAAGTTGGGAAAAGTAGTGGGATTCAAGGTTCATGGACAACAGGGTATCAAGAGCAAGGAAGTATGAGCCAATCGAGGTTTTCTCGTCAGCCGTGTCAGCACTGCAGAAAGCTTCATTTAGGTGCATGTCGGCTTGGGACAGATGTTTGTTTCTGGTGTGGTATGTCGGGGCACATAATGAGAGAGTGCCCACGGAGGGGCATGGGTAGTATGGCGCGACCTACTGGATCAGTCGTGGCATCATCCTCGTCAGGTGTACAGCCTACTGGGCGTAGTAGAGGTGTTCGAGGAGCAGTTAATTCTAGTAGAGTCCAGAACCATACCTATGCTTCAGCGGATCGGCAGAATTTGGAGGCTTCTTCGGATGTAGTTACAGGTATATTATCCATTTTTTCACATAATGTATATGCATTAATTGATCCAGTTTCTACCCTATCATATGTCACTCCATTGATTTCTAAAAAATTTGAAAGAACACCAGAATTACTAGTCAAGCCATTTGAAGTATATACACCCGTTGGTGAGTCTATTATAGCTAAGAGAGTCTATCGTAATTGTATAGTAACTGTTTGTGATGATGATACGTTGGCTGATCTTATTGAGCTGGAAATGGTAGATTTTGATGTTATAATGGGTAGATTGTCGAGCTAAGAAGGTACATTTTTATTTTCCACAAAAGACCATCCTTGAATGGAGGGGTAATATTGGAGCACCGAGAGGTAAATTTATTTCTTATCTTAAGGAAAAGAAAATGATATCCAAGGGGTACATATGCCATCTAGTAAGAGTGCAAGATACCGATGTGAAGCCAACAACTCTTCAATCGGTTCCGGTGGTGAATGAATTCCTTGATGTATTTTCTGAAGATCTTCCAGGTTTACCTCCAGAATGAGATGTAGAGTTTGGTATTGATGTGATTTCAGGTACTCAGCCTATCTCTATTCCTTCGTATAGAATGGTCCCGTTAGAGTAACGGGAATTGAAGGAGCAATTAAAAGACTTGCTGGACAAGAGATTCATAAGGCCTAGTATATCCCCGCGGGGTGCACCAGTATTATTTGTACGAAAGAAAGATGGCACGTTGAGATGTGTATTAATTATCGGCAACTGAATAAGGTAACAGTTAAGAACAAATATCCCCTCCCCAGAATTGATGATTTGTTTGATCAATTATAGGGTGCCAAATGTTTCTCGAAGATTGACTTGAGATCGGGTTATCATCAAGTAAGGGTTAGAGAAAAAGATATACTCAAGACAGCTTTTCGAACACGGTATGGTCATTATGAGTTTTTAGTTATGTCATTTGGGCTAACAAATGCACCAGTAGATTTTATGGATTTGATGAATAGGGTGTTCAAGCCATTCTTGGATGTGTCCGTGATAGTGTTTATAAATGATATTTTGGTTTATTCAAGATCAAAAGAGGACCACGCTAATCACTTACGACAGGTGTTACAGATTCTCCGTGATCGTAAGTTATATGCAAAGTTCTCTAAATGTGAATTTTGGTTAAAATCTGTAGCATTCTTGGGTCATATTGTATCTGATGAAGGAACAAGGGTTGACACTCAAAAGATAGAAGCGGTGAAGAACTGGCCAAGACCTACAATGCCTATAGAAATTCATAGTTTTCTTGGGTTGGCAGGTTATTATAGAAGGTTTGTTGAAAGATTTTCTTCCATTTCGGCACCTTTAACAAAGCTAACACACAAGGCAATCAAGTTTCAGTGGAATGATGCATGTGAGAAGAGTTTTCAAGATCTGAAGAATAAATTGACTTCTACACCCGTATTGGTACTTCCAGAAGGCACAGAAGGGTATGTGGTATATTGTGATGCTTCAGGAGTCGGCTTAGAATGTGTATTGATGCAGCATGGTAATGTAATAGCTTATGCCTCAAGACAGTTGCGACCACACAAAAGAAATTATCCAACACATGATCTTGAGTTAGCAGCTGTGATATTTGCTTTAAAGATATGACGCCACTACTTGTATGGGGTTCACGTTGACATATATACAGATCATAAGAATTTGCAGTATATTTTCAAGTAGAAGGACCTAAATTTGAGGCAGCGAAAGTGGCTGCAACTACTAAAGATTATGATATCGATATCTTATATCACCCAGGAAAAGCAAATGTGGTAGCCGATGTATTAAGCCGCAAAGCAATAGGAAGCACTGATGGCCAGTTCACAAAAAAATAAGGTATAGTCAAGGATCTACATCAACTAACCAGCTTGGGGGTTCGTCTTCTTGAAACTCCAAATGAAGGAATTATGGTGCAAAATGTGGCAGAGTCTTCATTAGTAGCTGAAGTGAAGGAAAAATAGTATGCGGGTCCTATTTTATTACAGCTGAAAGAGAATGTACAGCAAGGTTTGACAAAGGCATTTGATCTTACTCAAGAGGGAGTGCTTCAGTGCCAAAGTAGATTGTGTGTAGTTGATATAGATGAGCTAAGGAGACGGATTATGATAGAGGCACATCATTCACGGTATTCTATTCATCCGGGAGTAACCAAAATGTATCTTGATTTAAAATAAATATATTAGTGGGGTAACATGAAGAAGAACATTGTAGAATTTATAACTCATTGTCCGAATTGTCAACAAGTAAAAGTACAGCATCAGAAGCCTAGAGGGTATATTCAGTAGATAGATCTCCCAATCTGGAAGTGGGACATGATCAACATGGATTTCATCACAGGTTTGCCTAGTACACTTCGGAAATTTGATTCCATATGGGTAATAGTTGACAGGCTTACAAAATTAGCACACTTTCTACCCGTCAAGACCACCTACACAGCTGAAGATTATGCGAGGTTGTATATTAAAGAGATAGTTCGACTACACGAAATTCTAATCTCTATTATATCAAACAGGGGAGCTCAATTTACTGCACACTTTTGGAAGTCTTTTTCAGAAGAGTTTGGGAACCCAAGTGAATTTAAGTACGTCTTTTCATCCTTAAACAGATGGACAAGCAGAACGTACTATACAAACACTTGAAGATATGGTACGAGCTTGCACATTGGACTTTAAAGGTAGTTGGGATGATCATTTACCTCTTATTGAATTTGCCTACAATAATAGCTATCATTTAAGTATCAAAATGGCGCTTTACGAAGCTTTATATGGAAGAAAGTGTAGATCACCAATCGGATGGTTTGAAGCGGGTAAAACTGCCTTATTTGAGCCAGATCTTGTTCATCAAGCTATGGAGAAGGTTAAGGTGATACAACGGCGGCTACAAACAGCCCAAAGTCGGGACAGTCATATGCCGATGTTAGAAGAAGGGGGCTAGAATTTGCCATAGGTGATTGGGTATTCTTGAAAGTGTCACCAATGAAAGGGGTAATGAGATTTGGGAAGAAGGGAAAACTGAGTCCACGTTATATAGGGTCATATAAGATTGTTCGAAGATTTGGTCAGTTGCGTATGAATTAGAACTACCCCCAGAACTCTCCACAGTTCATCTAGTGTTTCATGTTTCAATGCTTTGGAAGTGTATAGGAGATCCATCTCATATTGCTCCCACTGAAGATGTACAAGTTACAGAAGATCTCACCTATGAAGAATTACCTATTTCTATTCTGGATCGACAAGTTAAGAGGTTAAGAAATAAAGAAGTAGCTTCTATAAAAGTGCTTTGGAAAAATCAGCAAGTAGAAGAAATCACATACGAAGCCGAGGAAATGATGAAGTCTAAGTACCCGCATTTATTTCAAACGAAAAAGAATGTTCAAGATACGGAATTGGAGCAATAACAAGTAAGTATATATAAGTATTATGTGTATGTGATAATATGAAGAATGAACTTAGACTTGAACTTGTTTAGATTGGATAATGTTACTAACATTCGAGGACGAATGTTCCTAAGGGGGGAAAGATGTAACACCCCGTACATTTCCGAACTTATTTCACTACCTTAATATTTATGGAATTATTTAAACTTGAGATAGATGGTGTATTACCCACTAAATTTGTTGAGCTGAATTAATATTATGCTAATGGGCTCAATTGAGGCCCAAAATTAAGTAAAAAGACATGGGCCCAAAAAAAGGAGATGATCCATTTAAAAATGGACCAAGTCTACTTGGACTTTTTTACCAAAAGTGTGGCTAAGATTGGACCATGAGAGAGAGGGATTAGTAGGGACTATTTAAGCTGAAATTCAGCTCATTTTTCTACACAACACACTTGCAAAAATCAGATTTTCAATCAAACATTTTTTCCTCTCTCAAACCCTAGCCACCCTAATTTTCCTAAGGACTTTTTGGACAAATCTTCCACTTGTAAGTCTTGGTAAGTGTTTACCCTTATATATTAATATATTATATGCATAATAGGTTGTGTAAATCATGTTGGTTATGTTTAAAAAGTGTTAAGCAGTCCACTATTTTTAAAACAGTTCACTTTTGCCTAATCGCTAAGGATTTACCTTCTATGTGGTTTAAACTTGAAAGGGGAATTAAAGTCTTGAAGGATTTGAATTAGATGGACTAAATTTCAGTATATTTAAGTGTGGTGATGTCCCTAATTCGTTCCCTTTGTGTATGACTTATGGAAATGTTTATACGTAATTGTGCATGGAATGTTTGGCGTAGTGAAAGGAAAATAATTTCTTGTTATGTTAAAGTGAATTCTGAAATTGTGTGGACTGTTTTTGGTATATTGTTATGGAAGGTATTTATGTGACTTGATGGAATAAATATGTGGAGTTGCATTGAGGTAAAAATGTGAAGTATGTACTTGGTGGGAAATCTTGTCGGTTTGTGACGTCTATGTTGGTTTGTGGACTGTTTTGGCATTGTTGGTGTTGTGAGATAGTAAATTGTATTGTAGGAGGGTGAAATAAAGTTATGTGTCAGTAGGAAAGAAGGTGGAATGATATACCATGTGTTTGGGATGTTGGATAGTTTTTACTTCCCGTTAAGTGACTAATTACCGTCTTGTGAACTTATAATGTAGTTAGTTGTTAATGTTAGCTCCGTTATGTATTCATAGTGTAGAGTAATGCTTTAAGGAAGAGTTGAATTGTTGTAGTCACTTTTTGGAAAGATAAGATATGTAAGGTTACTCTTTTTCATATCCTTTGGCCGCACCTATTGTTCACATCGTTACCGAACTTGTTTCCACTCCGCAATGTTTTAAAGTATCTCATTTCAGGTTTGTTAGAAATTGTTATTCACGTGTCTCTTATTCATTGACTATTGTTCCAAAGCGCCAATAATGTTATGACCACCAATGTAACAATCTCACAAAAATTAAATAAATGAAGTAATGCATATGTGGTTGAGTACGAGTGGTAGCTTTGGGGGCGAAAGCCTAGCTCAAGCCGATCCCGATTGATTATTGGATACAGGGGGTAGCTCTAAGGGCAAAAGCCTAGCTCGAGCCGAACCTGATTTATTGATTTATGGGCGGTAGCTCTGGGGGCATAAGCCTAGCTCGAGCCGATCCCAATGTTATTTACCACTGATCAGTTGGTCCCGGACATTGTATGATGTATATTGATATAAAGGTGAAAGGAAGGAAATGAATGTAATGTACATGGTTCCACATATACAGTATGGTGGTATATCAGTGTTATCTATTCACTTGTATTTGATTCCATTTGAGTTCCTATATTTCATACAGTTACTTATGGCCTTACATACTCAGTACATTCTTGACATCCTTTGGGGGACCTACCTTACCTGCTGCAGGCACAGGAGCTAATAGACCTTCACAGTAGGGTACGGGTCATCTGCAGGCTATTGGTGAGCTCTAGGTTGATTCGGAGCTTTCCGAGTCATTTGTATAGATTTTTGGTACTGTATAGTAGTTGTATAAGGCGGGGACTTGTCCCGACCTAAGTTATGGTTATGTATTTTTTAGAGGCTTTATAGACATGGTAAAGTAAAACGTAGAAGTGTTCTACCTTTTAGACGTTGTGGCCCCAACGGCCAAGTTTCGTATCTATTTTGAACGTCTTTACATGATTTTCATCGTCAATATATTTTATCTGCATGTGGCAGAATTTTTGTTCACTTAATGACATGCATATGAATGTACATGATCATAGGTTGGTTCTCTCGGGCCTTACGGCTATGGGTGCCATGTCTGCCCCAATAGGATTTGAGGCGTGACATAATCCCACAAAATGAACAGTTCTTTCTCAAGTAAAAACTCTACCATACTTTTAAACCAAAGAGTCATCAACTTTCTGCAGAGGTAAATCCTAAAACAAGCATCTTGGATGGTAAGTGGGATCTGAGTTGAATTTGGGATTATTAAGTTTTAATTGATTAAAATTCCAACTAATAAGAAATTATCGCGTATTAAATGAAAATTCTAATTATTTTTTTAAAAGTTCTTGTTAAGTGAAAGGGAAAAATAGAGTCTATAGGTGGATTAGAAGGATATTTTAAATCCCAAAGGTGGAAGGAGAATATATTCGGACCATTTTCAATACTTGAAGAATATATTAGGCCTTTTTTCGTTTAATAAATCCATTGTGGTGCTCTTGATTTAGGTCACTAGATATTTTCTTTATTCTAGTTGATCGGCAACTCTCCATTTTTTATTATCTTCTTTTTTTTCTAAATTCATAATTAGATTAAAGACATTTATCATAAATTAAAATTAATGACTGAGATTTATTTAATTATATTCGTCCTTTTAATTAGCTTTTGATTCATGACCTTCTCCTAGCATCACAATAGGTCAATTAAAACAGTCAATTATCGTATTTTATTATGCTTAGTTACACTATAATTCATATTTTTTAAAATTAAACACTTATTAACGTTCTTGTAAAATGAAAACTAAATATTTTCAAGCTAGCATTAAGCGAAAATTTCAATTGTGTAAGGAGGTAAGTACATAATTTAAAGGGAAAATTTCATATATATACAATAAAGTAATTAGTTTACAGAAAATATAATCATACTTTTTACATTAAAAAATAGCCAGAAGTATATTGAACGAGCTTAAGGATCTAACCACCTTAGCCAACAAAGATCTTCAAATAATTCAAATGCAAAATCTAACACTACAAAACAAAATTGAGATAATATATTTAATTCATTGATTTCTAGATGTTCTTTTTCTTTATTTTAATTTATTAATTTACAGAAAAAGAAGGTCACACAGCTCACAATATCAATGATCAATAGTACAGATCAGAGATCAATTTGAAGGATCCTCCCACATCATGTACCTCTGGTATGTCAGCTCTACATCATTTTTTTGCCTTTCACTTTAAATTATTGTATGATATGTAATGTATATATAATGCATAGATATTGTATAAATAGTTATGTTATGTATATTTAATGTATATGTAATGTATCATTGTTGTATAAATAGTTATGTAATGTAATATATCAATATTCTAGAAATGGTATATAAACGTGTATTAATATTATATAAATAATTATGTAATATATATATAATGTATCGATATTGTATAAATAGTACTTTATATAGATGTATAACTATGTACCAGAGATGTATATACATCCATATATACTGTTTATACAATATTTATACATTATAATTCAAACAATTTTCAACCCAACTCTATCAAAATTTGAAAGATAGATGCAACAATTTTTCGACGAACAGTAGGAGCTTCACGGTCAAATTTGGAAAGATCCTACTAGTAGAAACCGATCCATTGAATCTTAACTCCATGAACAAATTACAAATAATTCAAACAATATCATAGACGAACATAAACACAATCCCAAGGATCGGCAGAAAAAAAAAAAAAAAGAGTTACATTATTTATAATCTGCAGGCAAGAGGAGAGGAAAACCAAAGGGTCGAATTTGAGTTTTTGGTCCACTGCCGCCTCAGGCGATTTCTGACTATGGCGGTATTACTGTCTCGGAACTCAGAAATCAAAATTGTATTTGTCCTCAAAAAACTTTTCTTCTACTTAAATGCGGGATCAAACGAAGAATCCTTATCCACTTACTTTGCAATTCGATCGAATTCGGTTTTACTAAATCCAGAAAATCTCATCGGCAACCTCGAATGAAAAAAAAACTTCAAACTTTAATTACCACCCAACTGAACACTACCTTCAAGAGGAGTTGTACTGGTTTAATGGTGGAAAATATTGATTTTATGATTGATAATGTTGAGCTATTAAGGATGGATGTTTTTCTGTTGCATTTTCTTATTATCAACGAAGAAGGTGAGCTACAATTGTGAGAATTTCAATTGAAAATGGGACAAATCATGTGAGGTGAGAGAAAAAAAAAAAGTGAAGACCAGCTGGATGACATACCATTTATCAATTATTGTGTCTTAATTACCAAATATATACCAATTAGGCTAAATTGGGTAATTTTAGAAAAGTTGGGTCAATATTTTTGTAAACAAGATGGCTGAGAGGTCAATTTTGATAATTATCCATAATTTAAAACTATAGGACTATATTTATAGCTTGAGTTATATTAATTAACCTATATAATATGTTTGAAATGAGAAATGTGCATAGTGTGAATGTCTTTATGAGATAAAGTTATAATGTCATATTAATTGCAAATCACTATTAGTATAAGGATTGTTTAATGAAAAAAAAAAAGAGAATTTAACTGGAGAAGTATAACTGGTGAAAATTTATATATATTTAATTTGTTTGAGACTGAAACATAGTTATAGTTATTAAAATAAAAGGAAAAGAAAAGTACTTTTTATTAATTAGATTTGATGATCTAATACCACAAGTAGAATTAAATTTAATTAGATAGAATCTAACTCGACATTTTATTCTCATTCCACTATATAGTCAAGGAAATCAACAAAATAAACCATCATTAAAGGATATTTATTTATTAACTTGTGAAGCCAAATTAGATACACAAATGCATCAGATTTTGTTCCATTATTAATTCCTAAAACTTCAATTTAGAGTTTAATTATCTTACAATTTAGTTGTAGTTCTCTTACTCAAAAAATTTAGATGTTTGCTATATTCTTATTTCTTATATATACGTCTTTTTTATTAGCTTAATTTTTATTAGGTCAAAAACTAAAATAAACAATTATGTCACAGTATTTTAATATGCTTAGATACAATATATTCATATTTTTCAAAATAAATAGCTTATTACCGTCCTTGTAAAATAAAATATATTACTCAAGCTAACATTTATCTAAAATTTCTATTGAGTGAAGAGGTTAGTATATAATTACAAAATTAATACTAGGATTGTATCTATAACTTGAATCATATTAATTAACCTATATAATATGTTAAAAATGAGAAATGTGCATAGCGTGATTGTATATCAATTGCGACGTACTTAAATATTGGTATAATGAGTTGGACAACATTTATAATTAATGATAATTAGACAATTAGAAGTTTCTTTGACCAAATAAGAATATTGCTTGACTTATGCAAGGAGTTAATTGATTGTATCCAACAAATTGACATTTTTAAAACTAATTTCAAATTATAAAAAGGATGATAAAAACTGTTTCGCTTGAAAAGGGACGTTATAACGTCCTTCTTTCTTGTTAAGAGAATATAATATAAACTGTTAGATTTTGAGCACAAGATTCAAATTAAAGCCTTAAAAGTAGTAGTAGTAATAATAATAATAATAATAATAATAATAATAATAATAATAATTATTATTATTATTATTATTATTATTATTTGTGATGACATTCATTGAACTTGGCCTTCTTGAACTAATAAAAGTATATCAACACGTATTTATTTAAGTTGGAAAAATTGTAATTTTCTTTAGCAAATCGAGTCTTAACAAAGACTAACTACAAATTTCACGTCAGAAGTTTCATATAGATGAAGTCATAGACGGAGCCATGATTTAAATTTTATGATTTCTGAATATTTTATAATGATGATTTTAAATGGTAATAATTGAGTTCTAATTAAATTTAATAATTATACATATTTAACAAAATTATTAATAAAAATTATTTGAGCAAACGCTAATAGATTCGGTCAAACGTGTGACCGGCTACACATGACTGAAGTTCATTTTTTTTCTTTATCTTACTTCAATCATTTTTTCTAGTTTTTAGTCATATATGACTAAATTTTTTCGTGACTTCCATTAATCATTACTTCTTGAACTTCTGCTATATGTATGAACTTCAAACACAAGATATATACAGACTAAATGACGGTGCCAAAATAGATATGGCCCGTGAAATCTCATGCAAAAGTTTATTAGTTTTGATTTAACAATGTATAATAGCAAGTAGAAAAAAGATTTTAAGGTATGAATATATTTTGTTCAAAGTGTAATTTTACTCAACTCAAATTCCTCAACTACATCAACTATTTGTTACAAAATAAAGATAGGTCCAACAATGCTTCTTAGCAAGCAGAATTATTGAGAATTTGTCAGTTGCTAATATTTTTTTTTAAGCTAGTATCTAGGAGATCATAACGACAAATAGGGCATCTATGAGCCTTCTTTAACAAGGTTCTAGTGCAATCTCCATGAAACACATGTGAGCAAGGGAAGCTTAGCAACTCGTGACCTGTTGCGAACTGCTCAGAAAATTAAAACAAATACCACAGTCATAATCATGTAACTTGACTCTCTTTAGCAAGTGCAACATATCTGACTTGTTTCTAGCACGTAACACCGCCCCGTCGATGAAGACAATGGGTAATGCCGTAATGGTTAAAGATACATCAACAACCATCTCGACTATGTATCGACCCTGGTTAGACTTATCACCAACAATTTTCGCTAACCTTAGTATCATATCATGGAAAAATATGTGACGATAATTATTCTCAAACTCCTCGCCCCAATTTTTGAGTTTCCTTTTCATGACATGGTGGAATTCATCGTATGACATGTATATAGAAGGGTCAAGTTTGAAAACGAGTGTTTTGTCATGAATTTGTTGGTATTGGAATTCAATAGAGGGAGGGAGAAGACATGGCGCCGGCCTATAATAATGTAGGTGACGAGTATGAAGATGAAATCCTAGAGACAACAACGGGAGAGCTGGAGAAATATTATTAGTTTTTCTTAATTGTAGTGGTTGTAATTGATATATTTCGTGTCCTATTAATCACATAGCAATAACTTTACAAGTTACGCTAAGAATCTCCTTTCAAAATTACTCATAATTAACAATTGGCTATGAATTTATCGTTAAGTAAAATTAGACGAATTATGCTGTGTTGAGCTACATAATATGTCCTTTTGCAAATTCTTTTTTTCAGAATTGAATTACTTGCATTTTCCTTTTTTTTTGGCCTGACAATTACTACTTGCATAACGTTAAATGTGTCCCCCCCCCCCCCCCCTTTATTTTGATATGCATATTTTACCTACTTGACAAAAAGTAACAAACTTTGTCTTATTTCGAAAATTTCAGATTGGATTCAGTTAATCTAACTAATCTGAGTCAGCTTTTGTTACTTACAAATGCTTCTCAATTGGAAGTATCCTTTTTCTTTCTTTTGAGGTTTTTCACTTTGTGGTCGTTATTCGTTTTGAAGTCAGATTAATGTAGACACATTCTAAAAAGTCAATCTGAGATAAATTGCAGATCTATAAATTTTAAATTTTAACTTGTTTGGATTGTTTTTACATATCGTATTAATTGTATTTTGTTGTATTTTGATGAATACAATGTTTGAATATAGATCATATCGTTTTTTGCCAAAACATTCTTTCATTTGCTAATATTATTACTATTGATCCTGAACACATGCAGCTTATCGAGGACATGATCCTAGATAAGAAGATTTGGATATTAAGGATTGTGATAGAAGATTAGTAAGTAGTCGAACATTGTCTAGTTTTCTTATCAGTATTATTTTTGTTACTCTCCCACTATCTTGTTCTTAGATTTTAGTGTCTCCTTGGCTTAGGTTATCATAGTATTTGCTCATTTGTTGGTGTTATTGTTCTCTTCTCCATTTGTTTTCAGTATGAATTCTTCACTACAATATTTGTTTTACACACTGGATTTTGCTATGCTTTTATGTACTTGAGCTGAAGGTTTTCGAAAACAACTTTTTTATTTTCTCAAATTAAGCGTGATCAATTTACTTTCATCGTACCGCGTGAGCAATTTACTTTCATCGTACCAAACACGCTCCTCTATCTCAACTTCCGAGTTTCCAATTGTGTCCTTATGTATTATCCTAGATTGATTTTTTCTTTTGAAGCTTAATTAATTAAAAAAATAAATGTGAAGCATTCTTAGGTTAATCTATTAGATGATCAATATACACAAGCAAAAATGTAATTAAAATATAGAAAGTCAGGCAAAAATTACTAAACAAGACATCATAAGATGATGTTTATTTAACTTGACTCAATAAAGCCATAGATACAAACATGCATCACTTTAATTCCATTTTCCTATAATTTTGACTTAATTTTTTTAAAGCAAATTCACTAGACAAGGTGCCTAGGACTATTTGTTTGACTTCATTTATTTATTCGCAATTCTATCTCTTTTAACACTTAATTCTAACCAGCAACATTACCTACCATCTGTTGAGAATATATATAACTAAATAATAAAAGTGTGTCCTATCTAACAGCTTAGCTTTTAGATGAAATGGTCACACACTTCAACATGGTATCGATCAGAGCAGGCAGAGGTCCTGAGATCGAATCTCACCACCACCCATTATTAAAAAAAAAACTCCACGTGCTTGACCCATGAAATAAAATCAGGCCCGCACGTGAGGAGGCGTGTTGAGAATATATAACTAATTAATAAAAGTGTGCTCTCTCTAACAACTTAAGCTTTTAGATGAGATGGTCACACACTTAACACCATCTTCCTTCTAAGTTCTAAGCTTTTGATTCTTTTTGTCCTTTACCTGCATCACAAGGAAGATATAAAGCAGTCAAATGCATATTAACCTAAACCCAAATTTTTTTTAAAAAAATCAAAAGATTCCATCATGTCATTGAGGACACATGTAATTAATGGTGTATTTGGTATTAGCATATCATAAGTCATTTTTCAGAAAAATATTTTTCATGAGAAAATCTTTTTCCATCAAAAGGAAAAAACGACTTTCCTCATTACTTAACTAATAACACTAAGATGTTTTCCCTTGTCTATCTTTACTTGACCATTATGACTTGTCCATGTATAATTTTCTTTGAAAAGTGTTTTGAAAACTTTCTTGTCGAAAACGTTTCTAACAAACTTTCCATCAGAAATACTACACTTAATTTATTAGTGGTCCAATTACAAGAAAAAATACTTTCCATCGAAAAAAGTTTTTTGGAAAATTGAATTATATTAACTTTACATATAAAAGCAAAGAATAATTAGAAGTTTGATAAATCTAGAATACTATGTTTCGAAAACGATTAAATGTATTGGCGGCCTCCCTTTGGATTTCTCATTATTATACCACGGATGTACTTGAACCGCCTCAGTTGTCGTTGGATTAAAGATATCCAGTATGGCGAGGCGGCAATAGGCTAAGGAACCACACAGACCGATGAAAATAGGGATCAATAGGAAATAAACGCAGACATCCTTTGGATGCTTCACAAACTCGCTGATGAATAAAGCAGTAAGACCAGCAGCTATTGCAAAGGAACCTATAGCCATAATTATATGGAACACCAAACAGCAAGTACCAAAATCATCTTCTTCTTTACAAACACAGCATGCTTCAATGTCTGCTGCTGCTGCTTCCTCTGCTCCGCCGCCGCCATATTGTATTATGTTATACTATGGGACAATCTGAACCTTGATCAATCGATTGATCTCAACAATGGTATATTGAGTAGTACTAATGTCCATACACCATATATATATATATATATATATATATAAGGAAAATTATTATCCTAGTTCTAGTTAAACTCGGAAGCAGAAATATATAAAGTGGTCTTGCTGATTCATAAAAGAATAAGGACTCCTTCTCCTACTTGGAGTACTAGCTGATATGCTTTGTTTGCTTGAGCCGAGGATTATCGAAAACAACTTCTTTATTTTTCTCAAATTAGGCGTAAGCAATTGACTTTCATCGTACCAAACACGCTCCTCCATCTCAACTTCCGAGTTTCCAATTGTGTCCTTATATATTATCTTAGATTGAGTTTTTCTTTTGAAGCTTAATTAAAAAATAAAAGTGAAGTATTCTTAGGTTAATTAGATGATCAATATATACAAGCAAAAATGTAATTAAAATACAGAAAGTCAGGCAAAAAATACTAAACAAGACATCATAAGATGATGTTTATTTAACTTAACTTAATGAAGCCATAGATACAAACATGCATCACATTAATTCCATTTTCCTATAATTTTGACTTAATTATTTTAAAGCAAATTCACTAGACGAGGTGCCTAGGACTAGTTTTTTTAGTTCATTTATTTATTAACAACTCCATCTCTTTTAACACTTAATTCTAAACTATTCTAACCAGCAACATTAGCTACCATCTTCCTTCTAAGCTTTTGATTTTTTTTTTCCTTAACCTGCATCACAAGGGAAGATATAAAACAGTCAAATGCATAATACCCAAAACCAAAAATTAAAAAAAATAAAAAATAAAAAAAATCCATCTTGTTATTGAGGACACATGTAATTAATGGTGTATTTGGTATTAGCATATAAGTCATTTTTCAGAAAAATATTTTTCATGAGAAAGTCTTTTTCCATCAAAAGGAATAAACGACTTCCCTCATTACTTAACTAATAACACTATGATGTTACTCCCTTAGTCTATCTTTACTTGTTCATGTATTATTTTCTTTGAAAAATGTTTTCAAAATTTTCTTGTTGAAAACTTTTCAGACGAACTTTCCATAAGAAATACCACACTTAATTTATTAGTGGTCCAATTACCGAAAAAACATTTTTCAGAAAAAATGCTTCCCATCGAAAAAGTTTTTTCGAAAATTGAAAAACAGAAACTCCTAAAAAGTATTTCTTGTGAAAAATGACTTTTGTCGTACCAAATACGTTTACGGAAAGAAAGAAAAAAAGTAACAATAATACCTTTTTGCATCTCATTCACAACAATATCACCATTTGGCATCTTTTCACTGAAATTAATTTTCTCAAATTCAGCTTCTGAAGTAGATACGTTAGTAGCATTATTTTCACTAGTAATTTTTTTTGGCATTGGAGGAAAAAGATCTTTTATGGATGACTCAGGATTTTCTTTAAACATTTCAGCTCTTTTTTTCTGGAAAAAACTTTGTTCTTGCCTTGTTATCTCTTCGAGAAACTCCTTAAGGGTTAATTCACGAAATTGATCTTTCATTTTTTTTTTTATTTATAAAAAGAAAAAAGATGACGAAATGTGAGAGGTGTAGTTGTGTACAAAAATGAGTTGATTTTGTAGTGCTATATATAGGACAAATATGGGAGTTTGATGAGGTTAAAGTTAGTTGTATGGAGTTCTTTCATTTACTTTTATTATTGAGAAGAAGATGATATCATCCCTAATGAGGTTAGAGTTTAAGTTAGGCATAATACATGAACTTGCATTTAAGTTTGGCTTCAGCCAACAAGTATGCACTCCAACTTCGAGAATGTACATTTAGACATCTTAACTTGGTCTCAATTGGAAACTAAATTAAACACTCCAACTCATTCCAACCATGTCTCATGGACACCCGATGTTGTCGTCACACATAAATTTTGGAGGTGTCTACACATAAATTTTGGAGGTGTCTAGACGATCATTTTATAAGTTAGAGTATTTAACTTACAAAGTGAAGACGAGCTGATACTCTACGTTAGAATGCTTACTTGTCAGTTGAGGTCAAATTTAAGTGCATGTTCTATGTATTATGCCTTTAAGTTATATGAACAGTTGGTGTAAGGATTTTTTCAACATCAAATCATATTTATAGTCTGTTGTAGTAAGTATAGGAACGGAGCTAGGGTGCTGTGAGGGGTTCATATCTGACCCCTTCACCAAAAAAATACATTATATACAAAATTAAAATATTTTTTTTTATGTATATACATTGAATTTTGAATCATGTTGGCTTTTTCGTAAGTTTACTTATTACTCCATGTTAATAGCACTTCAAATCAACTCATTTTTGTACAAAACTACACCTCTCACATCTCTTCATCATTTTTACTTTTACAAATCAAAAAATATATTCTATTTTATATGAATTCACTACAAAAAAAAAAATGATAAATTGCGGAGGTTAATATAGCAATTTGTGGAGGTTTAAAACCTCCACTATTTGCTGACAGCAATTAGCAGAGGCTTATAACCTCCGCAAATTGCAGTTTCAATCTCCCATAATTTTCCTTTTTTTAAGTGATTAACTATGTAACCTATTCAATTTGGAGTATTATATCTTAAATTCCCTTGATGAATCCTAGGTCTATCACGGCAAGTAACCTATTCTATGTTCAAAATTATAAATTTTATATTTTGAACAAGTGAAGAAACAAGTAACCGATTGATTTATGTTACATTTTTAAAAATTCAAAGGAAAAAAGCTTGTATTGTGTTCATACTTGGCAGGAAAATCATGAATTAGCTATGGACAACTTATGTCAATACTACAACAACAATATACTCAGTATATTCTCACACAATGGGGTAAAAAATAGACAACAAAAATCCATTGCTAGCTAGTTCTATTTAACAACGAGTTCCTTGAAGACGACGAGAGATGTTGCCTGCCCTTTCCGTTCCTTCGTCGGAATCGGTGAAAGGACTTTAGACTTTCGGAATAAGGGCAATAAAATTGGAACTAACTACTCCCTCCGTTTATTTTACTTGATCAATGTTAACTTGACACTCTTCTTAAGAAAACATTTATTAGAGATTTATTTTACTAAATTAACCTTATTAATTGGGCTTTGAAAATCTAAATTCGACTATAATACTTTGTATAGTCATTTAATGATAGGGGTATTATCGAAAGAAAAATGATAAACTTCTATTGATTTCATAAATTGGACAAGTAAATTGAAACAACTACTTTCGTAAGCAGGCCAAGTAAAACGAAACGGAGGAAGTTTTCTCCCCATAAATCTACAACGAATTCCCAATAGCTGATTCTTTCTTTTTTGGGTGGTTGTTTATTGTTTGCTCTAATATTTTTAGTCTTTTTGATTTCAACTTAAAAAGATGATCTTTTTTCCATGTTAACACGCATGTTTCTGAAGGTAAATTAAGTGAGGAATCAAATGTACAAACCATAAAGTTGGATAAGCTGGAAAGAGCTTATCTTTTTCTATGTATAAGGAAGAAATATGTAGCATTATGTGGTGCCTGTACCCTCGATAATTAGCATATATATCAATTTAGAACAACTTGCTTGTCATAATTTGAAATTGCTCATTTGGAAAAGTGGTGTTTATTTGCCATTTTTAGCTAGGAATTTGACAAGATAATTGTACTTATGTTGAGTCTGAGCACAATATATTGTACCCTTCTTGTTGGAGCATCTATGTTTCCCTTATCAGTATTATTATTATGCTAGTAGTATCTTATTCTTCGGTTCTATTACTAGTGTTAGGGCTCATTTGATACAAGGGATAAGGAATAATTAATTCGCAGACTAATTTCAGAATGAGCTTATCTCATGTTTGGTTGGGATAAAATGCATGAGATAACTCATCCCGGGATTAGTTATTTAGAGATTATAGTGTTGTTTTTATCCCACCATGGGATAACTAATCCCCGGATAACTTGTTTCCCAACCAAATGACCCCTTATTTATTGCTAATTTTTTTTTCTTTAATATTTCCCTCATAGCTTATTTTTGCTTAAGTGAATATTTTTCCTTGAAATAATTAAACCCTATTTTTTACATTTGTTGCTAAACAGAGACAGATTATCAATGTAAGTATGTCACCTCTAAATTCATGTGAAATCAATAACTTTTTTCCGTTTCCTATATATTTATATAAGGCGAATTTATAACCTTATATATGGTTCACCTGAATCCTTAATCTTTTCACCAAATTAGGTATATATTTTATGTACATATTTTATTAGAACTGATCCAATATTATCTGCTTGACACCTACGCTCTAGAAAGGCTAAATAATACATCTAATTGAATGATGAACTATTCACCTAAAGAAACAAAAATCACTTCTCACTTAATACTTGTTTTTTCTCCTTTTTGGTGGTACACTCATTTTATAAAAGTCCTATAATATATGATGGAGATATTGAATTATAGGATTTTTATAATATGGGTTACACTAATATATTGTGTTCACACTTAACATTTCCATCACTGCTAAACATTTTAGAGGTACATTTTGTAGTTTTGTGCTTATTTGTGTAAGGATAAAAAGAGAGTAAAAGTAATTATTGACTACCAATGTCGTATTTGGCATTTAGCAACAATAATATATTGTGTTCACACTTAGTATATATACACTCAGTGTCAAATACGACTTTGCTAGTCAATAATTACTTTTAGTGACTAACAAGGTCGTATTTGCAATTTAGCAACAACAATATATTGTGTTCACACTAAAATATTTATAAAACTTATAAACATTTTTTAGTGTGAACACAACATGTTGATAATGTTGCTAATTTCAAAATACGACCTTGCTAGTCAATATTATTTTGTAGTTTTGTAACCGAAAGCACAGTTGAGAATTGGAATTAAGTGTAAAGACAAATGAGCTTTTACACAAATAAGTAGAAAGCTACAAAACGTACCTCTATAAAGAGTTTAGCGGTGACACGCTAATGATGCATCTTCGATGTAAACAAGACTTAAGAGTTCTATTAGTATTTGGGTTCATTGTATGTGCAAACAAAGTGACTAGTCTACAGTAAAAAATTTCTATAATAACATTGACAATTTGGATACATTTTTTTTTTTGTTATGATAAAATACTGTTATAAAGAATATATGATGTAATAGAATATTATATATTTGATTTCAAAAAAAAAAACTTGAATGTTATAGTGAAATAATATTGTTATAGAGACTTATTGAAAGGTCTGATTGTAACTAGAAAATAAATATCAAACAGATCTAACGACGTTCTAACCTGATTGTACTCGTTATCATGATATCTTATCATTGTTGCTTTTGATTAGACCCTATATTTGTACCAGAAAATTCATTAAATATATGTATACAAATATAATCGTGAACCCAATATAACAAAAATGAGATATGGTTTAGTGGCAAGTTCTTCAACCCAGAAACTTCAAATATTGACTTCGCTTTTAATAACATTCATCTAACTACACCCTCAGATGGTTTCAAGAAAAAGAAACAACTCCTATGGGAGTTCAGATCAAACAATAAAAGTATATTAATTATAATGTACTTTTTACTTTTACTCTTACTAATACTTTTAATTTTAGATGAGACTGTTCAAATAATTCTCTATCAGTTGAATTAACTTTAGGAATTTCAATGTTTACTGGTGCAAAAATCACATGTAATAACAATAGTATGTGTGAATATGTTTTATATTCAATCAAATTTGAATAATCTGATCATGACCTTATTTCTAATTGAGATAATTCTATAGTGCGATTAAAGACTAGAGAAGGAATATAGGCACTTACAAAATTCAAGATGAATACAATCGGTAGGTTGAGGGAACCCAAGAGCAAGAAGTGGCTAAAGCTGCAATTTCTTATTTCAGAGGCATCTTTTACAAAACTACTAACTATGATGACTTGAAGGATCTTCACATTTTTGATCCCATGATTTTAGAGAAACCGATTAACCTTGTGTTTTCTTCATGGATCTAGATAGTTCTTCAGGATCAGATGGTCTTACTGTCAAGTTTTTATAGCTAGGAATATTGGGATATTGTTGGGATTGATATAACTCAAGTCTTTAATTGTCTTCTAACTATATGGAGTCAATTTTTTATAGTGGCTCATTAACACCTGTCTGTGATGCTTCCTGAGGTGTCCTTTCCTCAACGCTTTAATGATATAAGTACATGCAATGTGGTTATCAATATCTTTTGGCATAATTTTATTAAGGGGAGGTCTATTACTGAGAATTCTCATAATTTTGGTACATCGTCCACATTTACCTCATCTCTTTTTAGTTAGAGATAGGGATAGCAATGGAGCAAATTTGGGTAGGGTAAACTTTGACCTGCTAATATTTTGACCCACCCTGTACTGCATCGATTATTGATTTTTGAAAATTGGAATCATCTCTTTTTAGTTAAAGATAGTGATGACAATGGAGTAGGTTGAGGCCGGTAAAACCTTGACTAGCTAATATTTTGACCTACCTTGTACTGCCCCATTTATAAGTTTTTGAAAATTCCCCCCCCCCCCTCGGCCCTACCTTGTTTATTAGTCTCTTTTGAATAATCTTTCTTTCTTTTTTTCGTGATGCACATCCTCATATGAAAATTAGTCTTATTTAAATATTAAGATAAAATTGAGACTGATGAAAAATTTGAAGGTTTCTGTATCAATACACGTTTGTACTGTATTTGTAAAGAAGGGGTAAGTGACCGGCAACTTTAGAAGAATATAGATTTGGTGCTACATCTGACAATTGGTATAGTAGCAGGTGAAAAATCTGAACCTTTGAACAATTTTTTTATTTTTTGAAGAAATGTTTCTCTTAAAAAATCAAAATATCCAAGTAAATAAAGATTTTTAAGAAGGTCAAAAGAGTAGAGTAAAACTGTCAAAAGTTTCATCTCCAGAGATCAGCAAACAACTAACTAATACATTGATGAAAAAGAACTAAAAACGGATAAGCGTCCACACCCGCTAGCCGTTACCTGGCCTAACCTATTTAAAATTTTCAAAAATTGAATTTCCTCCCCTCCCCCCTAGCCAAACCCAATTGATATATCTAGTTACTATCTTTCAAATATGGCTGGGTGTGCATGATAGCTATTGCTATCTTTCAAATATGGTTGGGAGTTTGTTATTATGAACAACTCTCACAACAATAATATACTTCTTTTCTTGTTGCCAGATAAATAAAATATTTTGTGGTTTAAAAAAATTATTCCCTGCGTCCATCTTTGCTTGTCCACTTTTCTATTTTGGGATGTCTAACAATACTTGTTTAGTTTGGAAACCAATACATAATTTACCTTTTTCCCATTGTACCCTTGATATTAAATACTATTCATCCCTCATTATATTTTTCAAAGAAAAAATTTATTATATTCAAAAGGTGATATAGTAAAATCACCCCTCTATTTATTGTTTCTTAAGGTAATCTCTCCGTTCCAAAATACTTGGCCCCTTTGGACTTGGCATGCCCCTTAAAAACCTAATTATTGAAGGTGTATCTTTACCAATTTACCCTTGTACTTTAATAATTAAACAATTATGATAAGAGTAGAAACCAAGAATTGGCTCTCTATGTTCATTTAATAGCCTTGAAATTAGTGTGATATTAGGGGTAAAACTGAAAATGAATACCCAAAATAGTCTTGATTTTATAAGTAGGACAAGTAATTTGAAACAAACAAAATTAGAAAGAAGGCCAAGTATTTTGGAACGGAAGGAGTATGTGCCAAGTCAAAAATCAACAGCTAAAAATGGACGGAGGGAGTAATAAATTAATATAATTCTATGGACACATATTTGACTTCCACCTTAAATTTTATTTGTTTTGTATATGTACAAGTCAAAGGAGATTTATGATATGGCATTTCATTCAACACATTAAATTAATGTCATTTGGATTGTAACTTTTAGAAATTAATTAGGAACCATCTTGATCTTCTGGACTCTAGCTATGACAATCAATAAAATTAAAAAATGTACATGATGAGAAGTTCTATTTTATCTTTGCTTAGACATTAAGGACTCGATACAAAGATAAGCGATAACTAATCCCGGAATTAATTTTAGGATGAGCTTATATTATCTCATGTTTGGTTTGGATAAAATGCATGAGATAATTTATCTCGGGATTAGTTATCCCGGGATCATAGTGTTATTTATATCCCATCTTGAGGATGGAATAACTAATCTCGTCTTAGCTAATCTCCAAATAATTAATTTCGGAATAACTCGTTTCCAACTAAACAACCCCGAAGTGCAAAATTGTAACACCTGAGATGTACGGGTACCTGTAAATAGGTACTTACATGTATACGAGGTTAAAGGAATGAAAAAGAAAGAATCATGTACTGGAAACGAGCATGCGAAGAAGAATTGAACCAAGTCACAAAAGTGACCCACGGCAGCGGTCACTAGCCGTGACTGACACTCACGTGGCGTGAGTGGTGCCGTGGAACACCTTCAGAGACTTGGAAAAGTCTCTGATTTCCACGGCAGGAGTCACGAGCCGTGACTCTCAGCCACGTGGCGTGAGTGGTGCCGTGGAAAAGTTCAGAGACTTGGAAAAATGGGTCTGATTCCCACGACACTACCTACGTGGCGTGACTGGTGTCGTAGACACCAGTCACGATACCGTGACATTTTGCCGGCTTTGTTGACCTATTTTGACTAGATGAAAAATTTAAGTGTGGGACCCATTAAAGGTGTTGGACTGGATATTTATTCTGTATTTGAGGCCCAAATAGCATGTAATAAGCCATGGGCCTCAACAAGATCCATTCAATATGGAGCAAACTTGTGGCCAAGGATCAATGGCCTTGAGGGCCTATAAAAAGGCATGAAAATCAGATTTTATGCATTAGAACTCTCATCTCTTTCTAGATATTTCTCACAAGCTTCTTATCTCCAAAACCCTAAAGTAACAATACTTGGTTGGGACAAGATCATCTATTATTGGTGAGTGTTTACTCTTATGACTCTTATGGATTAGTATATTCTATGCATGAAAGGTGGTATAGGTCATGATGGTTGTATTGAGAAGTCCACTTTGTTGGTGGTGATGTGGAATAAGTGATACAGTAGTAGGAGGGAAGGTGGAGTGATATTCCTATGATGAAGATGTGGGTGATTTCATTAACATATTGTAAACTTATGCTAGGTTTGGTTACTAATGTAAGTTCCCTTATGTATGTATGTATATTGTAGAGTAGCATTTTACGGAAAGGTGGAATTGTTGTAGTCACATATTGAAAGACTAAGGTATGTAAGGTTCCTCTTTTCCATATTTCTTTGACCACGCCTATTGTTCACCTATTGACCAAACTTGTACCCGTTCCGCAAGGTTATAGCATATCTCTTTATTGTTGATCCTATGTTGTTTATTCATTGCCTATGGTTTCCAAGTGTCCATAATGTCACAACCACCAAATGTATCATTCTCATAATGAAAGAATTGAAGTAATGCATATAAGTGTTTCTTGAGTACGGGTGGTAGCTCGAGGGGGCGTAAAGCCCAGCATAGAGACGATCCCGATTGCTTATTGGATATAGGGGGTATCCCGAAGGGGTGAAAACCTAGCTAGGGACGAACCTACTTATTGATTATGGGTGGTAGCTCAAAGGGGCATAAGCCTAGCTAGAGACGATCCCAATGTTATGACCCACTGATCAGTAGGGGCCCGGGTACGATATGAGTTGTTGATGATAATGAACGTAAAAGCAAGGTAATGAATGTAATGTACATGTTTTTCCCATATACAGAATGGTGGTTCTCCATATTGTTTATTTGTTGATATTTGATTCCATTTGAGTTCTTATTTGTCATACAGTTGCTTATCGCCTTACATACTCAGTACATTCTTTCATACTGACCCCTTGTGGGATTTACCTTGCTACAAACGCAGGTGCTAGTAGACCCCCACAGTAGGATTTGGACTTTCTGCGTATAGTTGGTGAGCTCCAGGCTGATTCGGGGCTTTCCGGGTCATATGTACATGTTGATTTTGATGTTGTGTACATGTTTGTGTAAAGCGGGGACTTGTCCCGATTATAGATTTGGTTTGATTTCTGCTAGAGGCTTTGTAGACGTTGTACAGTAAACGAAGGGGATGTCTTCTCATTTTGACTTTGCGGCCCTACCGGCCGAGTTTCTTACGTATATAAATGTCTTTCCACGCTCTCAGTTTCACGATGTTGTGCCCATATGCATACATATTGTGTTCCATTCGAATGTATAGGTTGGTTCTCTCGGGCCTCAACGGCTTCGGGTGCCATGTCCGCCCCGTTGGAACTCGAGGCGTGACAAAAGTGGTATCAGAGCGAGGTTGTCCTAGGGTGTCTACAAAGCCGTGTCTGAGTAGAGTCTTTCTTATGGATGTGATGTGCACCACATTTATAAGTTGGAGGCTACGGGACATTTAGGAGGTGTTTCTTTTCTTCAAATCTTAGATCGTGCAATAGAGCTAAAGTTATCGGGAGACTATTATATCTAAACGTTGTTTTCTTTCATTCTCTTTCATGGTAGTGCAAATGCCGATCACAAGAAGAGGTAGAGGTAAAACTAAGAGGTTAGACAGAATTGCCGAGGAAGGCACTAGTAGACCACAACCTAGTCAGGGTGAAGCTGAAGCTAAAAGTGAATTTGCATCGCGGACCTCTTCTACTATTCCAGCACCGGAAGGGTCAAGAGGTAGAGAAGTACCCGCAGAACCACCTATGAATGCCACGGATCAGGATTTAAGGAATGCAGTATAGATGTTGACATAGTTAGTTGCTGCACAAAGCCAAGGACGAGCTGGTCCAACCACAGGTGAGGATAGTGTGGCTAGGGCAGCTAGTCGTCGAACACAGGATTTCTTGAAACTAGATCCTCCCATGTTTACCGGATCGGATCTGAGCGAGGACCCGCAAGATTTTATTGATCAAATTCACTGGGCTTTGGAGGTTATGCATGTATCCAGTGTGAAAACGGTTGAACTTGCTGCCTATAGATTGAAGGGAGAAGCAATATTGTGGTATGAGGATTGGAAGAGATCAAGGGGCATCGGTGCACTTACCGTGGGCTGGGAAGAATTTAAAGCAGCATTCCTTGATCATTACCTCTCATATGAGGTCAGGGAGGCACGTGCAGACCAGTTTCTAAATCTGCGCCAGGGAACCATGAGTGTCAGAGAATACAGCTTGCAGTTTAATTCTTTGGCTCGCTATGCTCCAAATATGGTGGCCACAATGACAGACAGAGTCCATCGATATGTGGACAGATTGGAACCCTATTTGGTGCGGGACTGCACTATCGCTGCTTTGAACAGAGATATGGACATTGCCAGAATTCAGGCTTTCGTCCAAAAGATGGAAGATCAGAGACAAAGAAGAAGGGTACAGGAGTTTGAAAAAGGGCCATCAAAAAGGGCTCAATCTATGGGGCAATCTATAGTATCCCAAGGAGTACCTAGGCCTCGGATGTTTCCTACACCGCCTAGGCCATTATTTTCTCATTCCCTGCAGGCACTTCGTCTCAGTTCTGAGGGTCTCGAGGCGGTTATGTTGGGCAGAGCAGTGGTTCCGATTCACAGAGTGCCGGGTTTTCTCGTCCTCTGTGTCAGCATTGTGGAAAACCTCATTTAGGTGAATCTCAGTTGAGGACAAATGCTTGTTTTTGGTGCGGTATGACGGGACACATCATGCGAGAGTGCCCACGAAGAGGCGTCGGTAATGTGACGCAACCTATGGGATCAACCGTTGCATCTTCATTATCGGTTCCTTCTCTTGGTAGAGGGGTACAGCCTATAGGGCGTGGCAGAGGTTCGAGAGGAGCAGCTAGTTCTAGCGGAACCCAGAATCGTACATATGCTCTAGTAGACAGGCAGAATTCAGAGGCTTCTCCTGATGTCGTTACAGGTATATTATCTGTTTTATCCTATCCTGTATATGCATTGATTGATCCGGGTTCTACTTTATCATATGTTACGCCATTAGTTGCGGAAAAATTCAACAGAATGCCGGAATTCTTAGTTAAGTCCTTTGAAGTATCTACGCCTGTCTGTGAATCCATTATAGCTAAGAGAGTTTATCGTAACTGTATAGTCACTGTTGGTGGTCATGATACAGTGGCCGATCTTATTGAGATAGATATGATAGATTTTGATGTTATCATGGGAATGGATTGGTTAGCGTCTTGCTATGACATGGTGGATTGCCAAGCGAAGAAGGTATCTTTTCATTTTCCGCAAATGACCGTCCTTGAGTGGAAAGGGGATGTTGGCGCACCGAGGAGTAAATTTATTTCCTATCTCAAGGCAAGGAAGATGATATCTAAGGGGTATATATGCCACCTAGTAAGGGTGCAGGATATTGATGCGATGCCACCAACTCCTCAAACGGTTCCGGTAGTCAATGAATTTCTTGATGTATTTCCTGAAGATCTCCCAGGGTTACCTCCAGAGCAGGATATAGAATTTGGTATTGATGTCATGCCAGACACTCAACCTATTTCTATCCCTCCGTATAGAATGGCTCCAGCAGAATTGCGAGAATTGAAGGAGCAATTAAAAGATTTGCTGGATAAGGGATTTATCAGGCCTAGCATGTCCCCATGGGGTGCACCAGTCTTATTCGTACGGAAGAAAGATGGTACGTTGAGAATGTGCATCGACTATCGGCAGTTGAATAAGGTAACGATCAAGAATAAATATCCCCTCCCCAGAATTGACGATCTATTTGATAAGTTACAGGGTGCCACATGTTTTTCAAAGATTGACTTGAGGTCGGGTTACCATCAAGTTAAGGTCAAAGACAATGACGTACCCAAGACAGCCTTCCGAACACGGTATGGACATTATGAATTTTTAGTTATGTCGTTTGGACTAACAAATGCACCAGCTGTTTTTATGGATCTGATGAATAGGGTGTTTAAGCCATTTGTAGACGTGTTCGTGACAGTGTTTATAGATGATATTCTGGTTTATTCAAGATTAGAAGAATACCATGCTACTCATCTACGGCAGGTGTTACAGATTTTGCGTGAACGGAAGTTATATGCCAAGTTTTTAAAATGTGAGTTTTGGCTAAAATCTGTAGCATTCTTGGGTCACATTGTCTCAGGTGAAGGAATACGGGTTGACACCCAGAAGATAGAGGCGGTGAAGAATTGGCCACGACCTACGACACCCACAGAGATTCGTAGTTTTTTGGGACTCGCAGGGTATTATCGTAGGTTTGTCGAAGGGTTTTCTTCCATTGCTGCACCTCTAACGAAGCTAACATATAAGGCAGTCAGGTTTCAGTGGAACGACGCCTGTGAGAAAAGTTTTCAAGAGCTGAAAGATAAATTGACTTCCACACCTGTCCTAGTACTTCCCGAAGGCACAGACGGGTATGCAGTTTATTGTGATGCTTACGAAATTGGCCTTGGGTGCGTATTGATGCAGCACGGTCGAGTAATAGCGTATGCCTCTCGACAGTTGCGGCCACATGAGAGAAATTATCCCACACATGATCTTGAATTAGCAGCTGTGATATTTGCTTTAAAGATATGGCGTCATTACTTGTATGGGATTCATGTTGATATCTACACTGATCATAAAAGTTTGCAATATATCTTTAAGCAGAAGGAATTAAATCTGAGGCAGCGAAGATGGCTCGAATTATTGAAAGACTATGATGTCGATATCTTGTACCATCCAGGCAAAGCAAATGTGGTAGCGGATGCTCTTAGTCGTAAAGCAGTCATTACTGACTAATCCACAGAAAAACAAGATATAGTCAGAGACCTACAACAATTAGCCAGTTTGGGGGTCCGTCTTCTTGAATCTCCAGATGACAGGGTTATTGTGCAACATGCAGCAAAATCGTCCTTAATAACCGAGGTAAAGGAGAAACAGTACGCAGATCCTCTGTTATTGCAGCTGAAAGAGAACGTGCAGCAAGAGTTGACAAAGGCATTCGATCTTACACAAGAAGGGGTACTTCAATGCCAAGGTAGATTATGTGTACCGGATGTAGACAAGTTAAGGAAGCGGATTATGACAGAGGCACACCATTCACGGTATTCTATACATCCAGGAGCTACGAAGATGTACCATGATTTGAAAGACATATATTGGTGGGGAAATATGAAGAAGATCGTTGCAGAGTTTGTAGCTCAGTGTCCAAATTGTCAACAGGTGAAAGTGGAACATCAGAAACCGGGAGGTCTTATGCAATGTATCAATCTTCCTGTTTGGAAGTGGGATATGATTAACATGGATTTCATTACAGGTTTGCCTCGTACACTCCAAAAGGTTGATTCCATATGGGTCATAGTTGACAGGCTTACCAAGTCAGCGCATTTCCTCCCAGTTAGGACCACTTATACAGCCGAAGATTATGCAAGGTTGTATGTGAAAGAAATAGTACGATTACATGGGATTCCACTTTCTATTATATCAGACAGAGGGGCTCAATTTACGGCTCATTTTTGGAGATCTTTCCAAAAGAGCTTGGGGACACAGGTGAATTTGAGTACGACCTTTTATCCTCAGACAGATGGTCAAGCAGAGCGTACGATTCAAACACTTGAAGATATGCTACGAGCTTGTGCAATGGATTTTAAAGGCAGCTGGGACGATCATTTACCACTTGTTGAATTTGCCTATAATAACAGTTATCATGCCAGTATTCGGATGGATCCTTATGAAGCTTTATATGGGAGAAAATGTAGATCACCAATTGGGTGGTTTGAAGCAGGCGAAACTTCCTTACTTGGGCTAGACCTCGTTCATCAAGCCATGGAGAAAGTGAAGGTGATACAACAGCTGTTACAGATAGCCCAAAGCCGACACAAGTCATACGCCGATGTCAGACGAAGAGCGCTTGAATTTGCCATAGGTGATTGGGTATTTTTGAAGGTATCACCAATGAAAGGGGTAATGAGATTTGAAAAGAAAGGAAAGCTAAGTCCACGGTACATAGGTCCATATGAAATTGTTGATCATCTTACTAAAAATAAATATCTCATATTAGTTGATCACTTATTAAATTAAGATAGAATTAATTAATTTTTTCTCATTTTACCCCTATAATTAATTACAATTCCAATGTTCATTCCTATGTCCAATGAATATCATTAATATGGGTAAAGGGTAAAATAGTAAAAACAACCACTGCATTTATGATTTCTTAATCACCGTATAAAATAAAATGTGTCCAACTAAAATGGGAAGGAGGGAGTATAGTAATTGTATGATAATGTGTATTCAATTTTTTACTTTCTATTGCACAGTTGGTAGTTGGATACCAAACGGCCCAGCACCGGCCCATTAATGCATTTTACATGGGCTGGGCCAGGTCGGGTCCCGACTAAAAAAAAATTTGAACTTTGATTATTTTTTAATATAATACTACTTAGAATACGACTTTAAAGAACATACATATGTATGTACATTCAATATATACTACTTTAAAGAACATACATATGTATGTATATTCAATATATACTATTTTAAAAAATATACGGATGTATTTACATTCAATATACACTACTTTAAAGAACATACATACATATGTACATTCAATATATACTACTTTAAAGAATATACATACATATATACATGCAATATATACTACTTTAAAGAATATACATACATATATACATTCAATATATACTACTTTAAAGAACATACATATGTATGTACATTCAATATATACTATTTTAAAGAATATACATATGTATGTACATTCAATATATACTATTTTAAAGAATATACATATGTATGTATATTCAATATATACTATTTTAAAAAATATACACATGTATTTACATTCAATATACACTACTTTAAAGAACATACATACATACGTACATTCAATATATACTACTTTAAAGAATATACATACATATATACATTCAATATATACTACTTTAAAGAACATACATATGTATGTACATTCAATATATACTATTTTAAAGAATATACATACATATATACATTCAATATATACTATTTTAAAAAATATACACATGTATTTACATTCAATATACATTACTTTAAAGAACACACATACATATGTACATTCAATATATACTACTTTAAAGAACATACATATGTATGTATATTCAATATATACTATTTTAAAGAATATACATACATATATACATTCAATATATACTACTTTAAAGAACATACATATGTATGTACATTCAATATATACTATTTTAAAAAATATACGGATGTTTTTACATTCAATATACACTACTTTAAAGAACATACAGACATATGTACATTCAATATATACTACTTTAAAGAATATACATACATATATACATGCAATATATACTACTTTAAAGAACATACATACATATATACATTCAATATATACTACTTTAAAGAACATACATATGTATGTACATTCAATATATACTATTTTAAAGAACATACATATGTATGTACATTCAATATATACTATTTTAAAGAATATACATATGTATGTATATTCAATATATATTATTTTAAAAAATATACACATGTATTTACATTCAATATACACTACTTTAAAGAACATACATACATATGTACATTCAATATATACTACTTTAAAGAATATACATACATATATACATGCAATATATACTACTTTAAAGAATATACATATATACATTCAATATATACTACTTTAAAGAACATATATAAGTATGTACATTCAATATATACTATTTTAAAGAATATACATACATATATACATTCAATATCTACTATTTTAAAAAATATACACATGTATTTACATTCAATATACACTACTTTAAAGAACACACATATATATGTACATTCAATATATACTACTTTAAAGAACATACATATGTATGTATATTCAATATATACTATTTTAAAGAATATACATACATATATACATTCAATATATACTACTTTAAAGAACATACATATGTATGTACATTCAATATATACTATTTTAAAGAATATACATACATATATACATTCAATATACACTACTTTAAAGAACATACATACATATGTACATTCAATATACACTACTTTAAAGAACATACATACATATGTACATTCAATATGTACTACTTTAAAGAACATACATACATATGTACATTCAATATACACTACTTTAAAGAACATACATATGTATGTACATTCAATATATACTATTTTAAAGAATATACATACATATATACATTCAATATATACTATTTTAAAAAATATACACATGTATTTACATTCAATATACACTACTTTAAAGAACATACATACATATGTACATTCAATATATACTACTTTAAAGAACATATATATGTATGTATATTCAATATATACTATTTTAAAGAATATATATACATATATACATTCAATATATACTACTTTAAAGAACATATATATGTATGTACATTCAATATATACGATTTTAAAGAATATACATACATATATACATTCAATATATACTATTTTAAAAAATATACACATGTATTTACATTCAATATACACTACTTTAAAGAACACACATACATATATACATTCAATATATACTACTTTAAAGAATATACATACATATATACATGCAATATATACTACTTTAAAGAATATACATACATATATACATTCAATATATACTACTTTAAAGAACATACATATGTATGTACATTCAATATATACTAATTTAAAGAATATACATACATATATACATTCAATATATACTATTTTAAAAAATATGCATACATATATACATTCAATATATACTATTTTAAAGAACATACATATGTATGTATATTCAATATATACTATTTTTAAAAATATACACATGTATTTACATTCAATATATACTACTTTAAAGAATATACATACATATATACATATATATATACATTCAATATATACTATTTTAAAGAACATACATATGTATGTATATTCAATATATACTATTTTTAAAAATATACACATGTATTTACATTCAATATATACTACTTTAAAGAATTTACATACATATATACATGCAATATATACTACTTTAAAAAAAGAATATATATATATACATTCACTATATACTACTTTAAAGAACATACATAAGTATGTACATTCAATATATACTATTTTAAAGAATATACATACATATATACATTCAATATATACTATTTTAAAAAATATACACATGTATTTACATTCAATATACACTACTTTAAAGAACACACATACATATGTACATTCAATATATACTACTTTAAAGAACATACATATGTATGTATATTCAATATATACTACTTTAAAGAACATACATATGTATGTATATTCAATATATACTACTTTAAAGAATATACATATGTATGTACATTCAATATATACTATTTTAAAGAATATACATACATATATACATTCAATATATACTATTTTAAAAAATATACACATGTAATTACATTCAATATACACTACTTTAAAGAACATACATACATATGTACATTCAATATACACTACTTTAAAGAACATACATATGTATGTATATTCAATATATACTACTTTAAAGAACATACATATGTATGTATATTCAATATATACTACTTTAAAGAACATACATATGTATGTACATTCAATATATACTATTTTAAAGAATATACATTCATATATACATTCAATATATACTATTTTAAAAAATATACACATGTATTTACATTCAATATACACTACTTTAAAGAACATACATACATATGTACATTCAATATATACTACTTTAAAGAACATACATATGTATGTACATTCAATATATACTATTTTAAAGAATATACATACATATATACATTCAATATATACTACTTTAAAGAACATACATATGTATGTACATTCAATATATACTATTTTAAAGAATATACATACATATATACATTCAATATATACTATTTTAAAAAATATACACATGTATTTATATTCAATATACACTACTTTAAAGAAACATACATACATATGTACATTCAATATATACTACTTTAAAGAATATACATACATATATACATGCAATATATACTACTTTAAAGAATATACATACATATATATACATTCAATATATACTACTTTAAAGAACATACATATGTATGTACATTCAATATATACTAATTTAAAGAATATACATACATATATACATTCAATATATACTATTTTAAAAAATATACATACATATATACATTCAATATATACTATTTTAAAGAACATACATATGTATGTATATTCAATATATACTATTTTTAAAAATATACACATGTATTTACATTCAATATATACTACTTTAAAGAATATACATACATATATACAATATTCAACAACATATACTTTTATACTATTATATTAAAAGTATTGAATTCATACAAGATATTCAATTTAAATTTTAAATTGAAAAAATATGTAAAGAGTAAATGAACTTAATATTTGATTGATTGCAAAATGTTTGAAAACTTACAAGTTATAAGGTTGCAATTACATTTCACTAATTTCACAAAGTTAAATTGAAAAATGAAAATTCAATTGATTAATTGTAAATTCTACAAATTTTTCATCATTTTTTTCAATTCACACTTGTTAACATTAACGGGAATTGGCTGTGGATTGTCAAAATCAATGGCAATAAAGCCATGCATTGGACTTGATTGTGCTGAATTCTCTCTTGAAGTCATTATTTCTTCAAGATCTTCTTCGTCTTCCGGCTCCACGAACATTCCTTGATTTCTTCGTTCTGCTCTAATCCAATCTCTAAGGTAAACTAAAACATTCATGGCATTGCCTCCCAATGAGTGTCGGTTGTCTCCAATCTGCTGCCGTCCTTGACTAAAAGCGCTCTCTGATGCAACGGTTGACATTGGAACATTCAATATATCTCTAGCTAATCTTGAAAGTACAGAATATTGTCTTTCATTGTTCTTCCACCACTCCAGCGTGTTGATTCTACCTCTAGGATCCTCTGTAGGCTGCATAAGATAATACTTAAGTTCTTCCCGACTTACGGTTCTTTGCGATGAAGGCTGCAATCTATTCCAAACAGATAGATCAGAAACACAATAAGCAGGCATATTATGTGCCTGTATTTTAGAAGATGATGGTTCCTCAGAAGAATGGGGAGCGGGGGTCTGTGTAATGTATGACGGTAACGCATTGTCAAGTAAATCAGCATAATGATTGTATAATGTGTTCATGTAACTATTCGCATCAGACATAGCCGTAAAGAAAGAAGGTTCTTCATTAGCTTTTACTCCTAAAGCAGAATAAATAAGAGAAGTAAATTCGGACATAGTATTATATTTCATACATGGATTTATTATAGCACTAACTAAGAGGGGGAAGCGAAAAAAAATATTTTTTAAATTTATCAATCATTGCCTCAATAGCATATTTGTAACCTGGTTTAGACATATACTCGTTAAGCAATAAAGAAATGTCGGCTAAATAAGCTAAAATATTACAAACAGTAGGATAATAAGCATCAGAAAATTCAACCGTAGCTAGATAAAATTTTTGCAAAAAATTAACAATATCATCAATTTCAGCCCAATCTAAATTTTGTAACATACAATCGGAAAAATCACTAGCAAATTGGTTAAAAGTTATAGTAATAGAAACTTTATAAATATTGCAAGTATTTAAGAAATCATACGTAGAATTTCATCTAACATCTATTTCTTCGGGCATTAATCTCGGTCTAAGTCCATTTTCCTGACATTTTCTTTTAAATTCGGTAAGTCTAATTTTTCTATTATTTCCTTGAATAAAGCCAACTGCAAGTCTAACTTTTTCAATAGTATGCTCAAAAAAAGCAAGACCATCTTTTACAATTAAATTATATATATGACAGCACACTTAACATGAAATATTTCGGGTAACGGTGGAGAAAGTTCAGTTTTTAACAACTCAATAACAGCGTTGTTGTTAGATGCATTATCAAAAGATATACATAAAACTTTACGGTCAATACCATAATATCTTGCAACTTTTGTAATAGATTCAGAAATAAATTTTTCAGTGTGTCTACGGTCTTCATCATACAAAAATGCTACAATACGTTTGTGCATAACAAAACTACTATCTACCCAATGACAAGTAATTGTTAAATAATCATTTTTATTAATAGCACGACCAAGATCAGAAGTTAAAGCACCTCTACATGAAAGATTTTTTAATAATGCAGATAAATAGTAAATATATTGTGCATGGAGTCTAAAAATATCGGACCGACAAGTACTTCTAGGAATACCCTCAAACATAGGATTATAAATTGCCTGAATATAATGAATAAAAGCTTCAGAAGAAGCAAAAGAGAAAGGCAAACAACCCACAACTATCATTTTGGCTAATTCTTCATGATCCTTCATTTTATTATAATTCTTAACTAATTGACCGATTTTTGGGTTCAATCTAGTTTGACTTGGGCCCCCAACTGTCCCACCACCAGTTACCTGAGTTAGCTCTATTGGGTGGATCTCCTTCAAATGTCTCGACAACTGACCCGTACCTCCTTTATTACCCCCGGTCTTATGCTCGTATTTTGACTGACAAAGATCGCATTCAACCTTAGTGGTTCCTTCTATTCGGGTAAAAAAATTCCACACAACACTAGTTTTTTTATGAGATCTTACAGGGGGCCGGGAGGAAGATTAACCGATTCAGATTGAATATTAACATTATCAGATTCGGGTGTAACATCAACATCATCATCATTTTCATCTACATCAACAGAGTCTAGTTCATTCTCTTCTTCTATACCATAATTTTCTTGAGCCTCAAAATAATTCATATCGTGAGCACCTACACGTATTTCATTTTCAAATGGTTCGCTAATTGGTACCGGAGGCACACGAGTATATCGAGTATTTGAACTACCTCTACCGGAACCAATTTGTTTCTTACTACCACTACCACTACCACTTCCGGGACAAAAATTTCTAACACTTTTACCGACTTTCCTTAATTTATCCATATTACAAATTAAACTAACAATTATTCAAAAAACACAAAAACAATCCAAATAAATATTCAACAAATAATACACTAATTAAAAATTAAAAGTAAGAGATGAAACGATAATACCAAATTGGCGAAGTATCCGAAAGTTGATCAATTGAGCACTTTTGAAAACTCCCACTTGATATTTTTAATTGCAAAATAATAAAATATAATTGAGCACTTTATGAGATAATTAGAAATTAAAATAATTGAGAGAGATTGAGATTTTGAGAGAATGAGATTGTAAGTTGTGGAAAAATTATTTTTGAAATGGGGTATTTATAGAAAAAAATTTTAAAGTTAATTTTTTTTTTTTAAAACGGCACAATTGGCCGTTGGGCCAACGGCTATATAGCCGTTTGGACTGCCAACGGTCCAATTGGCAATGGGCCTGACCCATTTAATTTTTTTTTACTACCGGGCCGGGCCGATGCATCGGTAGGCCTGGTCCGGTTTTTTACTGGGCCGGTCCACTGGTCCAAAATTCTTGTCCGGCCCAGCCCCCTAAAAACCCCCCAGCCCCCTACGTTATCGGGTCTGGGTCCGGTCCGGTCTCTAACTGGGCCGATCTAAATGGGCCGAAACCGGTCCGACCCGGCCCAATTGCCACCCTTACTCTGCCACGTCTGTTGGCGGTTTTAGTTAGAATAAAAAATATATAAAACAAAGTAGCCCATTGAGAGATGAAAAATGACTACTAAATCTATGGATTTCATTAATTTCCTTCCAAGATTAAGTTCAAAAATATCTGAAGTTAGACATTAATTTACAGCTTATTGACATTTTAAATTTCAATTTTGAAATTAGATATAAACAGTTTCAATCTTATGTTCTAATTAATACATTGATACATGTTCTCAGACAATACTCAAAATCAAAGTAACAAATTAATACTCCATCCGTTTCGTTTTACTTGGCTCCTATACTGAATATAGATGTTTCAATTACTTGTTCATTTTTCATAAACTAAGAGAGTTAAATTACTTCTTTCTCATATTACCCTTGGTATTAAATAACTACATAAAATAATAGAAGACAAATTTAGAGTTTTAAAGCATAATTAATAAAGTTAATACAGTAAAATACCCCTTTAATTAAAATCTTTTTAAAAAGTATGTCAAATCAACCAAAGTCAAGTAAAACGAAATGAAAGGAGTAAAGGAGCAAATGTGATAATTAAGAGACATAAAGACTGAAGGCTTTCTAAATCTTCATACTGAAATTCTAAAAGCATACATTTAGTTCATGGACAAATCCTTTTAATACAAGAATTAATAAAGTTGTCATAAACTAAATTGTTATTTATGAAACATAAACACTTGGGAAATTCAATCCCATGATCAATGTCTCCACATCTTTTTTTTAAAAAAAAATTAAAAAAATAACACTTTTCTTCTAAATATATGATTTTTCTTGTTTTATTTTCTCTTTTTTCCTCGGCTAAGAACTCTTGATGAACCTTCTTTATCAAATTCATTGTCCTTCCTTTTCCTGCAGCAATAAAAAATAAAAACCACCATGTGAAAATATTAGACAAATGATGGTAGAAATAAAGTTATGCACCCTCTATTTCATTTTATATATATGACGATGTTTGACAAATACGAAATCAAAGAGAGAAAGCACAAGTTTTTAGCACATGTATCAAAAATACCCTTAGAACTTGTAATTTTAAATGTATATACCATGACATTTTTATGATTATATATGAACATGTCATTAAAGATAAATTTGAAACAAAGTTAAGTGATTACCTATCTGCAGGTTTTTCATCAGTCATCCTTTTCACCACTTCATTTTCCTTAGGTGTCTCATCAATAATCCTTTTCACCACTTCATTTTCCTTGGGATCAACAGGAGGAGGAGAATTTGGCAAAGATGAATCATGTTCATTAACAGGTTTCTTAAAGAACTCTTGTCCTTCAGCATTCAACTTTGGTCTGAACACCCATGTAAGAGCATACTTTTTTGGTTCAGTCATGTCTTAATTTTGACTTGCACTTATGGGGAGAATAAATTAGTTGTGATGATGATGTTACAATTTATAGTGCGTATATATAAGGAAAAACATGGGGGGGGGGGGGGGGGGGGGAAGGTACAAGGTGGATTAGCATAATTTTTGTATTTTTTATTTATATGAGGAGAGTGTAGAATAAGGTGAGTGGTTATTGAAGGGATGAGTACCAATTAATTAATTTTCCTAAAAAATTTATAAAATTATAGTAGGCTTGTAGATTAAAAAAATGTCCACATGCATAGCATTGCAATATTACACACCAATCAGTAATTTACTAAACATAACTTTGACCAATTAAATCACCATAATCTAGTGGTATTGACTAGCATCTTGACTGAGATTATTATTTTAATTAATTTTAATAAATCCTAATATTCATATAGTATTTAAATATTAAAGAAATTAGGGTAAAGGATCAAATTTATCCCTGATGGAACACATATTCTCTCTGTTATTGTTCGGGTCAAATTTGCCTTTGAACTATGTGAAATGGAATAAATTTTCTCTTGAATTATGTCAAATGGAACAGCGCTCTCTCCGATAATAGTTAGGGTCAAATATATCTTGTTGTTACCAGTAATTGGGTATTCAAATTTGTCCCTGAACATAGAGATTTATGATATGACATTTCATTCAACACATTAAATTAATGTAATGTGGATTTTAACCTTTAGAAATTAATTAGGAACCACCTTGATCTTCTGGACTCTAGTTAAGACATCAATAAGATTAATATGATGAAAAGTTTTATTTTATGTTTCATTACACATAAAGTACGAAATATTAATTTGACTCGTCTACAATGTAAGTAGTAATTAAAGAAATCATTAATAAAGTATTGATAGACCATTTTTTGTTAGAAAGCGATTATTTTGAAGTCATGAAAAGTTCCACGTATAAGTTTGTATTCTTGCTGAAAATTATATAAACTAATACTCCTTATTCATGGAATTGTCAAGTATTTTGGGATTATCATTTCTACAATAAAAAAAATTATCATACGTAAAATTTGTTTTTCTTATTTTAATTAAGAAAGTCATTTTTCTTGTTTTTAAGGACAAATTATCTTTAGTTAGTCGTATAATTATGTTGTCCAATTTCCTGAAAATAATATTTGACTAGTATGTGCTAAGCAGATAGCTAAATTCTTTTAGGTCAAAACCAATCTTTTTTAGGTATGATTGAACTCGGCAGAAGAACATGAACTATTTATTATATTCTTACAACTTTCTTTAATTAACTGATTAGATGTAATAAGAAATCAATACAAGTCAAGTCAACTACTTGCAGAGTGCATTGTTACAGTCATTGTATGACAATGTGTATTCATTTTTCTTTTTTACTTTCTATTGCACGGTTAGTAATTGGCTAAACGCTCTGCCACCTCAGGCTGTTTTAATTTGAATAAAAAAATATATATAAAACAAAGTAACCCATTGAAAGATGAAAATTGACCACTAAATCTATGGATTTCATTAATTTCCTTCCAAGATTAAGGGCCCGTTTGGGATTGCTGGTAGAAAACTGCTTATTTGGAAAGTACTTTTTAAAAATAGCTTTTGAAAAAAAGCAATTTGTGTTTGGTAAATTCATTTAAAAAGTGCTTTTGATAAACAAATTGTGTTTGAATAATCTTTTTCAAAAAGTGTTTTTGAGAGACAAATGACCAAAAAGAACATGTATGAATAAACTTTTACTACTAAAATCATTTTATAGAGAAAATTTATTTTAAATATCTATTATAATATTTTTAATTAAAATTTTATTTTTATTTAATTAAAAAGTATGTACCATAAAATTTTCAACCAATATTTATATACATAGATACATTAAAAAATATTAAATAATAATATAATATTACTAAAATAATTTAAATATTACTTAAAAATATCAAACAAAAATGAATTTAAAAATTATTCCATAAATTAAATCACTACATATGAAAAAATTCACCACAAAAATAAGAAGTCCTTCATACATCACAGAAATTCTCAATGATTTCATCCCTAATTTTATCACTCAATAATGTCTCCATACTAGTAGAAGATCTATCTTGTATTTCTATTTTTTTTTTTTGATACTTTTTTACTGTGTCAAAATTTACTAAGAATAAGCAATCATAGATGTACACTATATGATAATAAATATGTCACTTTTTATGAATTATTTATTTAAAATTAAATATTTGAGAAAAAATATTTAGAAGTGCTGTCAAAATATCATTTGATCTTGCAACGTGATACGTCTATCATTTATTATCAATAATAGTAAAAAATAAAGAGTTGTATATTCTTCGATCATCATCATCAATGATATTTTTGATTTTATTTTTAAAAAAATGAGTAAAAAGTAAAATAATAATATATAAACCATAGAATGAAATAAAGAATTATGATGTAAATATGAAGTATAAAATTTTAAAATCAAACTTTAATCTAACTTATAAGATATTCTAATTAATTAATAAGCGATATTTTGATATATGTGTGTGTGCAAGTGATAGGGATATTTTTGTCATGAAAAAAATAATTCTGCTTCTGCTTTTGCTTATTTTGAAAAGCAGAAATTTTTTGTTTCTTCCCAACAGCAGAAAAATTGTTTCTACTTCTTTTTAAAAGCACTTTTGCAAGTTTACCAAACACCCTTTTTTTCAAAAAAAAAGTGTTTTTTCCTCAAAACAAGTACTTTTTTCGAGGAAAAAACAATCCCAAACAGACACTAAGTTCATAAATATCTGAAGTTAGACATTAATTTAAGCTTCTTGACATTTTTAATTTCAATTTTGAAATTAGGTATAAACAGTTTCAATCCTATGTTCTAATTAATACATTGATACATGTTCTCAAGCAATACTCAAAATCAAAGTAACAAATTAATAAAGGAGAAAATGTGATAACTAAGAGACATAAAGACTGAAGGTTTTCTAAATTTTCATACTGAAATTTTAAAAGCATACATTTAGTTCATGGACATATCCATTAATACAAGAATTAATAAAGTTGTCGTAAACTAAATTGTTATTGATGAAAAACCCAAAAAACTTGGGAAATTGAATCCCTTCAATGTCTCCACTTTCTTTTTCTAAATAACAATAATAACAATAATAATAATAATAATAATAATAATAATAATAATAATAATAATAATAATAATAATAATAATAATAATAATAATAATAAACACTTCTCTTCTAAATATGCTTTTCTTGTTTATTTTCTCTTTTTTCCACTGCTGACAACCCTTGATGAACCTTCTTTATCAAATTCATTGTCCTTCCTTTTCCTGCATCAATAAAAAAATCACCATATGAAAATAGTAGACAAATGATGGTAGAAATAAAGTTGTGCACCGTCTGTTGCATTTTATATATATGACGATGATACAAAATCGAAGAAAGAAAGAACAGGCTTTTAGCATATATAGGAAAAGTATCCTTAAAACTTGTAATTTTAAATTTATATACCGTGATATTTTTATGATTATAAAAGAACATGTGATTAACGATAAATTTGAAACAAAGTTAAGTGATTACCTATCTACAGGTTTCTCATCAATCATCCTTTTCACCACTTCATTTTCCTTGGGATCAACGGGAGGAGTAGAATTTGGCAAAGATGAATCATGTTCATTAACAGATTTCTTAAAGAACTCTTGTCCTTTAGAATTCTTCTTAGGTATGAACACCCATGTAAGAGCATACCTTTTTGGTTCAGCCATATCTTAATTTTGACTTTCACTTGTGGGGAGAATAAATCAATTTTAATGATGATGATGTTACAATTTGTAGTGTGTATATATAGGGAAAAAAATGGGTGTGGGGGGTTACAAGAGGGATTTGCATAATTTTTGTAGAATATAGAATAAGGTGAGTGGTTATTGAAGGGATGACTACCAATTAATTTTCCTAAAAAGCTAAAAAATTATAGTAGGTTTGTAGAATAAAAAAAGTGTCCACATGCATAGCATTGCAATATTACACACCAAACAGTAAACATAACTTTGACTAATTAAATCACCATAATCTAGTGGTATTGACTAATATCTTCATTGAGATTATTTTAATTAATTTAAACAAATCCTAATATTCATATATTATTTGCAATATTACACACCAAACAATAATTTACAAAACACACACTTTCACTAATTAAATCAACATAATCTAGTGGTATTGACTAACATCTTTACTTAGACCATTTTAATTAATCTTAACAAACCCTAGTATTCATATATTATTTGCAATATTACACACTAAACAATAATTTACAAAACATACACTTTGACTAATTAAATCACCATAATCTGGTGGTATTGACTAACATCTTCACTTAGACTATTTTAATTAATTTTAACAAATCCTAATACTCATATATTATTTAAATATGAATATTGCCCTTAAACTAGGTGAAATGAAACAGATCTTCCCTTGAATTATGACAAATGGAACAGATATGCTCCTCGTTAATAATTGGGGTCAAATATGCCCTTGTTGTTACCAGTTGAATCAAATTTGCTTTTGTATTATGTCAAATGGAACATATATGTCCTCAATTAATAGTTGGGGTCAAATATGTCCTCATTGTTACTAGTTGGAGTCAAATTTGCCCTTATTTTTAAACATATGAAGCTTAGCACTTGGTGATGCCACATTTCATGCATTAAGAATTAATTATTTTAAGTGGTGGGTAAATTTGAACTTTTCACATAATACAGAAGAAAATTTGATCCTTTCCTATAATTTTGAGTTTTTTTGGGTTCCTCCTTTCTCCCTTCGACCATTATCTTTACCAGCAATCATTCATATAATTTATATCGTTCTTTTTATATAGTAGTTTCTAATTATCTAAAATTTATTTTAGTAAGATTAAGAAATCAAATTTCAAGTCGAAACTAAAAATTTCAACTCTCATACTCTAAACTCCTTCATTATTTCTGAAACATAGAAAATAATACGTTATTCTATTATATGCTTCGATATTTATATTTTTTTTCTCTCTTATCAAACACAACAAAATAGTCTAGTAATAATATCAGATTTCAAGATACAAGGGTAGGGGGATACTGCAAATTTTGAATTCAATTTTTTTTTTTAAGTCTAATGATAAACTGAAAACCGTACTGCATATTGCAGGATGGAGTTTCATACAATTTATTGGCCTAAATTATCATGAGGGCCTTTAAGAAACGTAAATTAGCAATAAGAGATTTCTACAATTTATTTTTTATCAACAAATTAAATTCTTTATGTGGCTGCTCCTCTCTAATTAACAAGCTTATTTCCTACTATTCTTTAGGAATATTGCTTCTTCAAAACATCTTTTTAATATTTTTGCTGATTGCAGGTCTATCCACCTACAACTGGAAAGCCCAAGACTGCAACACATTCCGAGGGATACTAAGGGGCGAAGCTACATTGTAGTAAGGTTGGTCAGTTGAACACTCTTCGCTGGAAAATTATATTATTTATATAAATAAAATACTGCTGTAAATGATTAAATATATATTTTGAACAACCTTGAAACAATGAAGTGCAATAGCTTAGCGGTGGCAGGCGCGCAGGGGAAGGCTAAGGCTTCAATTGTGCGCAGGTTCTCGAATCCTTGTGGCAGTTTGTATTTTAAAGCTTTTTTTCTCACATTTTAAGAAGAGCTTCTATTTTATTACTATTCATTAAGAAGAATAAATTGATAACTTGATTATAATTCATTACTTTTAAAATTATAGTTCATAAATCTGTAATTTTTGAAATAATTCAAAACTAATACGGAGTTTTATTAAAATAATCCATAATTAGTGAAGTAATTCAAAATTACTACTTCCTCCGTTTCAAAATAGTTTGCCCTTGTTGACTTGCACTACCCTTAAGAAAATATTTACTAGGGATTTATTTTATCGAATTAGCCTTATTAATTTGCTTTGAAAATATAAATTTGTGTATACACACTTTATTTAGTCATTTAATGATAAGGATAATATTGGAACAACATAAAGAAATCCTCTTGATTTCATAAACGGGACAACTAAATTGAAATAAATATTTTTAGAAAGAGGGCCAATTATTTTGAAATGGCAGAAGTATTATTTATTAAACTAATTCTTCATTAGACACCTAGAACTTAAAAATCTAAGGCAAAAAAAAATAAATTAAAGATTAGTAGACACTTGGATTTTCAATCGATTTGAGTGTGGCTTTATTTTTCTTTTTATTAAAATTTTAAATAAATCTTAAAAGTAATTGTTTAATTTTAAGTTAATAAGTAAATATAAAATTTTTCTATAATGTTGCTAAAGCGAAAAAGGCTCAATATAGATTGTTTTTTTTAAAAAAAATATCGTTTTATTCTACTCTTCATTTTTCACGTTTTGTTGTTATTATTGTCGTCACCAGAGGTCGGTGAAAGCTTGAAGTGTAAATTCTTTCTCTTTTTATTTTGCTCTGTCCATTCACTTCATATTAAATTAAACATGAACATTAAAGCTAAATATTATTTAGTTTGATTTAATTTTTTTGATATTTATTCATAAAAAATAATTATTAGTATTACGTAGTTTAATTTTAAAATGTTCAATGCATCATTCGTCAAAATTTTTTTTACTTATGCAATGTTTGAATACCCTTAGTGAAATTTCTGGCTCCGCCCCTGGAGAGACTGATATGGTAGCGGATATCCTAATAGAATATGGAAGGAAATCTAAGGAACTAACTATTCAAAGAAGCAGTCCTTATATTTTTTAAGCTTCTCCTTCTTTTGTACCTCGTGCTCTTGGTAGATGAATGGAACTATTTCATGTAGATCAGTTTCGTATTATATGTCAACGAACCTTAATATATAAATAAAATCCTTGTACGTACAAGGAGGCTAGAAGTAGATCGTGGTATGAAATGGACTTGCTTCTACTACTTAAAATAGTGAAAATAAAATTGTACTCTCACTAATTGATTTTTCTAATAATATTATGTTTTTGGCTACACCTCTAACTCATGGACGAGATAAAGCTACCTTAAAATAGAAACTTTTATATTTGCTTTTGTCCAATTTCTTGAAAATAATACTCAACTAATATTCTTTTGAGTCGAGATCAAATTGGCTTTTTTTCAAGTATGATTATGAGTCATGTGGTAGAACTTGGTGAAATCGGGAATGTTTATTTTTAACCTTTTGTGAATTTTACTTCTCTTAATAATTCTTGCCACTTTCTTTAATTAAGTGATGATTGGTGTAGTAAGACTATGTCGACATTGTCATTTGGTCACTCACGGTTTAACTAGTCATAGTTTTCTTCTTTGGAGGGTTGGTTTGCTTTCTTATCGGCTAGATGGGCTTTAGCTTTGTTTACTCAGAGTTCTTTCTGTCTAGTCTAGCTTGCTTCTTTGCATTCTCTCGCGGAGCTCTAGTTAGATGAATTCTTTGTATCTATCAATTAAATGCATGCTAAAATTTTCTCACCGACCAGGCTATTCCAAGTTGATTGGCTAAACAAAGGACTTGGTCAATAAATCCACTTGTGGAGTGCGTTTGTTATATTAATTGTATGATGCATAGACTTCTTGCCTCCAACAATATATATTCATTTTTCGCTTTCTATTATACGATTGATAGTCAGCTAAACAATTTGCCACCTTAAGATATTTCAGTTTGAACAAAAAGAAAATATAAAACAAAGTACGCGATTGAGAGATATAAAATGAGTCAAATGACTATTTAATCTATGAATTTTAGTAATTTCCTTTTGAGAATCGGTTCATTATAATATCAGAAGGTTAGACAGTAATTTTCTTTCTTATTTCACTTTTTTTCAATTTTGAAATTTAGGTATAAACAGTTTGATATATTGTTTCTTTCTAAATGCAGCAATACATCTTCTCAAACATTAACTCAAAATCTTTGCAAATTTATTTATTGAGAGCGAGTCTATCAAATTTAACTAATCATTAATAAGTATGTAGGCTAATTTGTTAGGGAGATGTAGAAATAACTGAAAGAAAGAAATAAAGGTAATAAGACTGAATGTTTTTAAATCTTTAGAATATAACTGTAAAAGCATACATTTAGTTCATGGACAAATCATATTAATACAAGAATTAAGAAAAATTTTCATAAACTAAACAGTGAAACATAAACACTTTGGGAAATTCAATCCCATCAATGCTTCCACTTCCCTTCTTTCTATTTAATCACTTCACTTTCCATTGACAAATACCTTTGATGAACCTGATTCCACATCAAACTCAATGTCTTTCCTTTTCCTGCATCAATAGAAAATCACCATTTGAAAATAGTTGATAAATGATGATAGATAAAGTTAAATATCTTCTATTTCATTTTATATGATGATGTTTGACCGTTACAAAATCAAAGAGAGAGAAAACAACCTTTTAGCATGTACCAAAAATACCCTTAGATCTTGCAATCTTGAACATATATATCATGACATTCTTATAACTATAAGAACATGTCATAAAGGATAAATTTAATCAAATTTTGGAAGTTACAAAATTTTCAAACATAGGAAAGCCTCATTCTCTTTGTTACATAGTAAAAAAAAAAGAAAAATATATAAAAACAAAGATTAGTGATTACCTCGTAGGCTTCTTATCAGTCACCACTTTCACCACACCATTTTCCTTATAATCAACTCTAGGAGGAGTTGGAGGGTTTTCATTAATAGATTGCTCAGACCTTAGTTTCTTAAAGAACTCTTGTTCTTGAGCATTCAACACTGCTATGAACTCTCTAAAAGTATACTTTTTTGGTTCAGTCATGCCTTAATTTTGACTCTCACTTTTGGGGAGAATAATTGGTGATGTTACAACTTCAAATGTTTATATATAGAAAAAAAATAAGGTAGGGGAGCGGCATGGATGGATAGGGGTACAAGGGGAATTTGCATTTGCATATTTATTTTTTGTTTGTATTTGGAGAATATAAAATAAGATGAGTGGTTACTGAAAGGATCGGATGAGTACCAATTAATTGTTGATGAAGTTAATTAGATTAACTTAACAAAATTGTATTTGCTAGAGTTATGAATATTTTGGAGAAGGGACAAGTAATCATACGATAAAAGAGACATATGATATAACATACATAATAGTTTTCGTAACAAGTGACTTCATGTTTTTTTTTCTTTAACTCACTTAATAGTACGAGTCTCATTCTTTTTTATTTATTAATAAATATCAAGAAAAAAAAATTTCTTCCATATTTGTGAAGTGAAAAATTTTCCTAAAGAACTTATGAAATGATATTAGATTTGCAGATTAAGAAAAACTATCCACAAGCGTAGCATTGTAGTAGTACACACCAATCATTAATTTACTAAATATACACTTTGACTACTTAGTCACTATAATCTAGTGGTATTGACTAACATCTTCACTAATTAAATCATCATATTCAAGTAATTTACTACCTTTTCACTCATTTTTTACCAGGAGTTAAATGATTAATGTTGATTAAATGTAACCTCAACTATCATCCCAACTTATTTGAATTTAAATGCACTTATTAAAATTGGTATTGAGAGTACGATCGAGGAGGCTAGACATGGATCGTGGTATAAATGAACTTATTTGATGCTTCTGCAACTTAAAACAGTGAAAATAAAATAGTACTCTCACTTTCCCTATATAATTAGTATTTTTTGCCAACTTTTTTAAGGGTGTCAAAGCTTTTCCTAAATAATCGAATCGATTATTTAGGTTTTATTTCAGTAAATTCATAAAGAACCTACATAATTTTATTTTATAGGTTAAGTTTAAAAATAGAAAATATTAAAAATTTTGGAAGCAATTACTACACACTCCCACCCACCATGGGTGGGTCCACCTTTTTTTTAAAAAAAAAATAGAAGTAGGGAAAGGGAAAATAGGGAGGGGGATTACAATGTGAAGAATTAAACCGTCACCGAGGTAGAAATTCAGCTAGTCAACCAGTTGAGCTACTGTTGCAAGGTGTATTAAATTTTTTATTTATTTAAAAAAAGAAGAAGCAAGTACTACAAAATACACAAACATATTTCTATTGAACCTCATGTGTAACTTTTTTTAATGATAATATCACCGATATGATTATGCAAAAACTAAAGAAATTGTGAAACAACATATGACAACAAATATTCAAAGTTTATAAGCTTTAGTTTAAATTTATTTATATGAAATTCGTCATATTTTGTAAAGCACCATCTTTTGTATATATTTTAAATGGTGTGGTATCAGGTATGCCTTTTTTATAAATAAATTTTCATGTTTTAATTTTTCTCTAGTTGTTGACATTGTAAGTCATATAAAGGAGTATGGTCAGTACGGTATCAGTTTCTCATTATTACGAGCAATTTAGAACTACATTAGTCTCACAGAATCATGAAAAATATATACTTTTTTGCATTATATTAAAGCTTGTTATATTTAATATAACATACCGAACATTTGGATAATAGTATGATTTTAAGAAAATAATCGAAAAATTATCGGACCATAACGATGCCGAAGAAAAATCAAGATGATTTGAACGGTTTTGAAAATATTAAATTTGACTATGTGTAATAGAATAACCAAATATTTGATATGATATAATATTTTTAAATTTAATCGATCAAATCGTACCAGGGAAACTCCTAAACTCTTCTACCTCATGGATGAAATATTCTACCTTTAGTTAGAATTACATATATTTGTTTTCTTTTCTTTGCCTGAAAATAATTTTCAGTTAACAAGAGGTGAGTGGATAGCTTACATTCTTTTGAGTAAAGATCAAACTCGTTCTTTAAAGTATAATCAAACTCGTTTTTTCAATTTTGAAATCTAGGTATAAACTGCTTCGATATATTGTTTATTTCTAAATGCAGCCATATATCTTCTCAAATCATTGTAAATTATTTTTCAAAAGTGAATCTATCAAATATAATCAATCTTTAATGAGTAAACCTATTGTACATAGGCGGCTTTGTAACTATCGTAGTTGTGAATTTCACCTTCTTTTGCATTTTGACCGTTTTGCCTTTCCCCGTAGTTGCTATATGCTATTTGTGAGTAGTGGGGTAGGTTGACACGGTCCCCGATGCAATCGGGAGTGATTTGGGTGAGTTTGAGACCCTTAAAGGCTCTTGAAGTGGTTAGTTTGACTTCGGTCAACATTTTGTAATCCGAGCGTCGAATGGTGATTTAGTCAGTTCCACTATATCTGGAATGTCAATTTTGGGTTAGCAACGTAGTTAGTTCGGGCCCCAAGCCGTTATATTTCATTTCTATCTTTTAGACGAAAACTAGTTAAATTAAGCTTAAAGGGGTCCCGGGGGATATTTCATTGAGCGTATTTGATATGTACTAAGGTCATACAATACTCCAAGCAAAAAATTAAGTTGAAAGTATCCATACCTATTTAGTTTTGGGCTAAGTTCAAACTAGGTTCAACTTCAAACGATCATTTCTCCTAGAATATAAGGAGTTAGGGGCATAATACCCACTAAATTAAAGATCTCTGGGTCTTCTTTCCAACGCAACCAACCGTGCATTAATACACTTCCTGCGTAAAAAGTTATGACCATTTTACTGAAGACTGTCCGTGATGAAAAGCTAAAGGCGTTGTAGCGGATCAGGTCGCTATAGCGACATGCACAGCAGTTTATAACCCATTTTTTGACGGGTTTCATCCCCCAAACCCCAAAATTTCATTCCTAAGCCCTAGAGGGGCGATTTTCTCTTGGTATGGGTGGAAATTCTTCGTTGAGGTATGTTTCTTCCGTCATATTCTTTATTTTCAATCCGTTAATATCCTAGAATCATTAGAACAACCTTTAATGGTTAAATTCTTGGGGATGTGAACCCTAAGTTCATGATATTTTGGGAAAAACCTACGGGTTGGGTTAATATAATCTAGAATCACTTCTAAATTATTAATTAACAATTCCTAGCATAAATTAGTGATTCTAAAACATGAAAATTGATAGTTGGGGACTTTGAATTCCATAAAAGTGGAACCTTTAGCCTAAAACCTCCATTAATGGAGTCGTGTTGAGCTTGAAGGAACTATTTTGATGGCTAATTGACCCTTGGGTAATGTTGTAGACCGTAAATGAGGGTAGAATTAGTGGGGTTGAATTCCCAATGTATTTGTTTGAAGAGAAGTTTATTAATTATGTGGGCATGGAGTTTGAGTGGATAAAACATGAATTTAATGTAATAAGGACCTAATTGTATGTTGATATGTTAAGTATGAATCCTTGATGGATGTTTTGTGTTTGTATGACTCTATGATGGATTGTAATGTGAATTATGTGAATATAAATGACAATGAGATTGTGCGAGCTCATAATCTAGTTATTTAGCCAAATTACCATAAGAGGGTGAACTTGGTATTATGTGGTGAGTGAAGGGTTGCTAGATAATAATGAAATCTCCAATCTCGGTATAAATAAAGGAGGATTGAAATAGTGAATGAATTTATGAATGTTGAACTAAAGCTTAACTCCTTTGGGTTAAGTGTACACTCCTAAATTGAATACTTGAATTTAATGATGTGTCTTGATAATGCTTCCTTGAAGAAACCGTGAATTGGTCTTCGGACATGTTGTAATTTATGAAACCAATAAATCATAGCTACTTGTAATTTGTTGTGTTAAAGAATGATTGTTATTTACATAGAATAATTAGCTCGAGTTGACCAAGTGTTTGGGTGGTTGTCTATTGTTGCAATGCATGATTATGGAAGGGAATTGTTAAATAATATCCTAGGTGTTAATCACATATAATGTGGTTATATTAAAGGCTTGTTGACTGTACAAGTATGATTGCTTATTCTCATTGTGGTTGTGATTGTTGTGATATCTGTTATTATTGTGGGATGTACCGATATTTGGACATCTTTATGGAATTGGTTATTATGATTCATTGGTTAGTTCAGGTATCACGCCGGTACAGTACATGGATAAGAGCTCATCCCCTGCAGGTCATGACTAGTGGGCAACCATAAGACCCTTAGAATGTACATACAAGGTATGTATGAGTGTGACGGTTTCTTGAGTGGACCGGGTAGATGATTATTGTTATTGTTGCCGTTTATATTGGTTCTATGAGTGGACCAAGTTATTGTGGTTGTTGTTGTGGGTTTCTTGAGTGAACTGAATTATGATGTTGCTTGATATATTTGGGATTCTTATGTGGCCTGGTTACTTGTCATATAATTTGAGATTCCTGTTATTAGAGTCATGGTTTGTTGACTTGGTCATTGTTAGAGTCATGGTTTGTTGACTTGGATATGGTTAGAGTCATGGTTTGCTTACTTGGATACAGTTAGATTCAGGGTTGTTGACTTGGTCATGGTTTGACTTGACTTGTTGTCTCTTGACTTGTACTTGACTGAAGTTGTAGAGGTACTTGAAAAGGCTAAGTGTCATAAACTCGGGGTATTTATCATAATGTGTGTTCATAGTTGTACTTGTTACAAGGTGATTATTAGTGATTTTCAATTATCATTGAGGTCAATTAAGGCGTAAGTGAAATAGATTGACTTATAATAACTATTGGGGTTAAACTCTGAGAGTTAGGATGGATGACACTTGATGTGAAGGTGATGAACGATCAACGGAAATAAGAATGGGAATACTCTTAGGTAACACAAGTGGATAATAGTGTTGTGGATTAAATTGTTATATAAGTTGTCATGTTTTCTTTTATGATTTCTATATTACGTTTATGTGATCTAACCCTGGTCGGCCAGTGATACCTTCCAGTACGTGTTGTTTGTGCTGATACTACTCTTGTTAAGGATCAGTTGATGTTTCATAGGTGATGTGGATAGTAATCACCAGCAGCTTCTACTTCTCTCATTCATGGTAGAAGATGTGTCCAGTCTTATCGTTCTTGATTAGAAGCTCTTGTACCTATTTAGACTAGTTCCTAGGAGTAGTTTACATTTCTGCACTTAATATTCGTAATAAAATAGTTGTAATAAAGGTTGGTTATTTCTATTCAATAAAGACTTCCACATATTATATTGAACGGGTGGTAAGAGGTTCTCTTATCTAGGTGGATTAGAGTAGGTGCCCTCACGATCCGGTAGTTTGGGTCATGACAAGGGGGAAGTCGCGATCGCGTGTTTTGGCTCGAGTCACTATCGTAATTGCGTGACTCTCTGTTGTGATTGCGGTGGTCATTTAATGGGCGAGGTCAATGTTGACCCTCGCGATCAGGTGGTGAGGGCTGCGATCTCTTAGTGGGGGCCACGATCGTGAGGTATTGTGTAGTTGGGCAGTGCAAAACCCTTTTTTTCATGATTTTTCATCATTTTTGGACTTGAAAACCTCGAAAAAGGCAATTTCAAGGAGGAAATTCGATCAATCTTGTGTGGGTAAACTCTTAACTCCTATTTTTATCTTTTTCCATTGATTTCATCTTCAAAATAGCTTTAAAAACTTATTTTCAAACTCAGATTTTGAGGGTTTTACCAGGTAAGCTTTAAATTGGTTTTCTTCTATTTGAGGACTAATTTCAACTCGCTTTTAGTTGGGTTTTCTGATTTATTCTCCTCTTGATATGAGAAACATGATTCTCAAAAATAAATTCAAATTTACCCTTTTTGATTTTGAACTGATTTTTGGACAATTTTTGAATCCGAAATACATGTAGCCTGTATGGGTATTGTTAGTTTTCTTTTAATGTGTAGATTATGTTTTTGATAGTTCTAGTCCATTTCGAGACCACTCGTGAAGAAAAGGCTCTGCGTTGAAAGGTCTAAGCTTGGATTTCAGCTTTTCGAGGTAGGTTATGGCTTAACTTTCTTTAGACTGGGTTGGATAGTTAACCATTCATGTAAAGCATGCTATGGGTTTGAGAATTAGTTGTAGAAATTGTATTTTGAGATTATTATTATTATCGTGCTGCCTGTGTGGGGGCTTATATGCATATTGTTGTTGACTTGAGAAATTATATCTGTTGTGATGCCCGTGTAGGGGCTTTATCTGATATTATAGGTCTTAGTTGTGCATTGATTGCCATTATTATTGTTGTGATACCCGTGTGGGGACTTGAATAGATATTATAGGCCTTATTTGAGCATTTAATTACCTCTATCATATTAGTCCTACCTGAGTAATGGGTTTAAAATGATATTATTGATGTTTTACATGACTATTTATACTAGTGGTGCCATGCAGTGGCTTATATTATGAATTATTGTCACATTGATTTGATTCTGAGCTCATTTATACCTGTATTGAATTGATTATTATCTTCATGCTGATTGGTTGTAAGCATTACAACCTTATTTCATCTATACATATTCATGAAATTGGTACCACTGAGAAACACTGATTTTGAAAGAAAATGAAACACTTTATAAAACCCTTAACCGAGGGATATGCCGGCAAAGTGATTGAGACATGAGATTGAGATTGTGAAAGTATATGGATTGCGAACCCCCCATGGGTCCTGTCCTGAAGTGCTGAGGCTCGAAAGTTGTATACGAACGTCATGCGGTGGCTTATATCATCATTATTCGACCATTATTGCATTGCATAATTCGCTCTTCTATTTACATGTTTGTTGTCGTGTACTTAGCTTTTTTATATATTCGTGTGTAGTTATTCTTTATAGATGTTATATTGTAGAATTGTTAGTGGATATGGTGTGAGCTACTATTTGGGAACTTTTCTATATGCAGGTGAAAGTGTGCTCATAGTATCTTTTACTTATTTAGTTTTCTACTTTGCTAAGTCGACCTATGACACCGATTGAGTTCAAGTGGACTGTACTCATCTCCTACTTCTGTTCCCTTTAGGTGTAGAGCCCAGTACATGTGCGACCCGCGGTGGCTGACTTGTGCTGTGAGTGCCTGATTTCGAGGTACTGGTGAGCTCCAGCGTCCGGGGCAGATTTTCAGACCTCATTTTATCTTATTTGTCTTTATTTACTATCAGAGATAGATTATGTATTCCTCATTTTCAATATTGTACTAGATGCTCTTCACACTTATAACACTAGGGTTTTGAGGTTTGATGTGTTTTATTTTGGATATTTCTGTTTATAAGTATCATGGCCTGACTTCATTCTAGAAGTCTCGTATTTATGACATTTCTTTCGTATATCAATTTTCTTTATATTGTGGGTTTTCAAATTACCTACCAAGGCTGGGTCGAGGTAGGTGCTCTCATGACCTCAATTTTTGGGTCGTTACAAATTGATATCAGAGCACTAGGTTCACCGGTATCATAGTGAAAGAGCATGATGTCAAATAGAGTCTTGTGGATCGATACGTTGACATTTGTATCTATCTTCGAAAGGCTATAGGACATCTTTAGGAAATATTTCTCTAAATTGATTCCTTAGCATACGAGTAGTTCATACCCAATATTCTAAACTTGTATTATATTCTTTTCTGCTCAGATGGTGAGAACTAGATCCAAAGATATTGAGGACGCTGAGCTAGCACCCAATGTTGGAGCCCTAGTCTAGGGGTGAGGCAGGGGTCGTGGCGACCTAGAGGTAGAGGTCGGGCATGAGGAGCTACTCCAGCCAGAGGTCGAGCTAGAGCGGCCTCTCCCGAGCCTAAGATTTATTATGATGAAGAGTATTATCAGATAGAGGGTGCGAGACCAGCTCAGGTCCCTCAGTGTTTAGTTGCTACCCCGATGTTACAGGATTTGTTGGTTCGTCTGGATGGCATTCCCCAAACAGGTATTCCATCGAGTGTGTCGGGTAGTTCTCAGACTCCAGGAGGTTTTCAGCCTACAGGGTAGGCTTTTACTTATGGTTTTCCGACTCCAATGGTACAGCCAGTTGCTGTAGTACTTCCTCGTGTAGATACTTTGCCTCTAGACTTTTTGTTTCTCCTATTGCTTTGGGTCCTGTGATGTTTTTTGATGATCGAAAAAGGTTTAAGAGATTCATTCGCTTGGCTCCTCTCAAGTTTAGTGGTGTAATTGGAGAGGACGCCTATGAGTTCTTGCTTGACTGCCAGGAGAGGTTGTATAACCTCAAATCCCTTGAGTCCCATGGTGTTGCCTACACTACCTACTAGATGAATGATGTGGCTAAGCAGTGGTGGAGGTCTTTTGCTAAATGGAGACCATTGGGTTCTCCTGCTATGACATAGACTCAGTTTTCTGAGGCTTTTCTATAGAGGTTCATGCCTTACAGTTTAAGGAATTAGATGAGAGATGAGTTTGACCAATTGGACCAGGGCTCTATGACTATTATAGAGTACTAGGCTTATTTCATGCACTATCCAGCTATGCCACTGCGAGTATTTCCACTGAGTCTGAGAGGATTAGGAAGTTTGTTTAGGGTTTGACAGGTTACAATCAGTTGGCGACAACTCAGGTTGTGGTTTCGGGTGGTTCTTTCCAGGGCACTTAGAATGGTGGTGCCAAGAGGGTCCGCTAATAGGGTGAGTTCATTAGTCAAGCATCCCGAGGTAGGGATTTCTTCGATAGAGGTTCTCACAGTTACCATGGCATACCAGTTCAGGTAGTATTATAGAATTCGGGTAGTAGATATGTGGTTTATAAGGCTGCAAGTAGCCAGGGATTAGGTCAGGCAGGTAGGGACTCCAATTTTTGTTCATCAGGGCAGGGACAACGTTCTGGCTCTTCTAGGCCCTCTCCACAGCAGAAGGTATTACGCATGTGAGGAGCCTGGTCATTATGCGAGGGAGTGTCTTTGGCGTGTTTTGGGTCCCGTCTAGCAGGGTTCTCGGCTTCAACTTTGCCCTACTCCTATATCTGAAGTTAGAGGTGGTTCACAGAGCAACATGAGTGGTTCTAGAGGTGCTCGATGTGTAGCTCGTGGTTTTGGTCGTGGGGCTGCTCAATTTGGGAGTGGGCATGGTCAGTGCTATGCTATACTCGGGAGAGTTGAGACAGTGGCTTATGATGCAGTTATCACAGGTATCATCCCAGTTTGCCACCATTCTGCTTTCGTGTTATTTAACCCTGGGTTTATATTCTCCTATGTGTCTACATACTTTGCTACTAGTTTTGATGCTGCATATGAGTCCTTTGCTATGCCTATTCGTGTTTTCACCCTCGAAAGAGATTCTTTAGTGATGGATCGGGTGTATCGATCATGTGTAGTGACCATTGCGAGGCGTGAGACCTGGGTAGACCTGATTATCCTAGACATGGTTGATTTTGATGTTATTTTGGGTATGGATTGATTAGATCTCTATCATGCGGTGTTAGATTGCTTTCCCACGACCATGACTTTAGCTACTCCGGGTGTGCCAATATTAATTAGCATGGAAAAGGGGTGACTTTCCTATTTGGCCTATGTTCATGATACAAGTGTTGATTCACCGCCTCCCTTAGTTTCTGTTTGAGTTGTTAGAGAGTCCCAGGACGTGTTTTCTACGGACTTACCCGATATACCTTCAGACCGGGATATTGATTTTGTCATTAATGTTGAGCCGGGAACCAAGCGCATTTTTGTCTCTCCTTATAGGATGGCCCCAACTGAGTTGAAGGAATTGAAAGAGCAATTGCAAGATATGATGGGTAAGAGTTTCATTAGATCGAGTGTGTCTCCTTGGGGTGCTCCTGTATTATTTTTGAAGAAGAAGGATAGATCTATGATCATGTGTATTGGTAATCGACAATTGAACAAGGTGACTGTCAAGGACAAGTATCTTCTTCCTCGCATTGATGATTTATTTGCTCAGCTTCAGGGTGCCTCGATATTTTTTGAGATTGACTTGAGATCCGCCTATCATTAGTTAAGGATTTGAGCTCCTGATGTTCCAAAAAAAGGCTTTTCAGATGCGGTATGTTCATTATGAGTTCTTGGTCATGTCCCTTGGGCTAACCAATGCCCCGACAACATTTATAGAGTTGATGAATAGGGTAGTCCAACCTTATTTTGATTCCTTTGTGATTGTATTCATCGATAATATCTTAGTTTATTCCAAGAATGAGGCTAACCATATGAGACACTTGAGGACTGTACTTCAAAGGTTGCGGGATGAGAAGTTGTATGCCAAGTTCTCCAATTGCAAGTTTTGGTTGGATTCTGTTTCTTTCTTGGGTTATGTAGTGACCAAGGATGATATTATGGTCGATCTGGCCAAGATAGAGGCAGTTTGTGATTAGGTTAGACCTACTTCTCCTACTGGGATTGGGAGCTTTGTTGGATTAGCAGGCTATTATCGGCGCTTTGTGCAGGGTTTTTCTTCCATCGCTAATTATTTGACCAAGTTGACTCAGGAAAAAATTATTCTTCAGTGGCCGGATGCATGCAAGGAGACCTTTCAAAAGCCCAAAGAGTTGTTGACTTAGGCTTTACCTTAACTTTGCCTAAGGAGGGTATTTTACCGTATTTATTGATGCTTTCGGAGTTGGCTTGGGTGGTGTGTTAATACAGGAGGGTAAGGTGATTGCTTATGCTCCTCGATAGTTGAAGCCTCATGAGAAGAATTACCATACCCATGATTTAGAGTTGGCTGCGGTTGTATTTGTGTTGAGTTATGGCAACACTACCTGTATGGAGTCCATTGTGAGATTTTCTCCGATCACCATAGCCTTTAGTATTTTTTCACCTAGCGAGATCTCACTATGAGACAGCGCCGATGGCTTGAGTTACTTAAGGATTATGATCTCACTATTCCTTATCATCCAGGTAAGGCTAACGTGGTGGCGGATGCCTTGAATCAGAAAGCGATGAGTATAGGGAGTTTGGCTTATCTTTTGACTCAGGAGCGACCTTTGCCCTTGGAGGTTCAGTACTTAGGTAACCAATTGGTTAGACTTGATATTTCAGCACCCGGGCATGTTTTGGCCTTTGTTGAGGCTAGATCTTCATTGATGGAGCAGATCCGAGCTGATTAATTTGATGATGAGATATTGAAGGTAATTAGTGATAGAGAGTTGAATGGCGAGGTAAAGGCGACATCTCTTGATCCCGAGGGTGTTTTGAGGATTAGTGGTCGTGTTTGTGTGTCTACAGTTGGTGGTTGGGTTAGGTTGATCTTGGAAGAGGCTCATTGTTCGAGGTACTCTATTCATCCAGGAGCGGCTAAGATATACCATGACTTAAAGCAACACTATTGGTGGGGTGGCATGAAAAAGGACATCGTGGAGTTTGTGGCTAATTGTTTGAATTGTCAGCAAGTGAAGTATAAGCATCAGCAACCAGGTGGTATGATGCAGAGGATGTCTATTCCCAAGTGGAAGTGGGAGTGGATTACCATGGATTTTATAATTGGCCTAGTTTGATTCTATTTGGGCGATTGTGGATAAATTAACCGAATCAACACATTTTGTACCTGTGAGGGCAAGTTGTAATGTGGAGAAGTTGGCCAAGATCTATATTAGAGAGATGGTTAGATTGCATGGTGTTCCTATCTCCATTGTTTCTGATAGAGGTACTCAGTTTACCTCGAATATTTGGAGTTCTATACAGAGTGAGTTGGATACTCAGCTAGATTTGAGCACAACTTTTCATCCTCAGATCGATGATCAGTCTGAGAGGACTATTCAGGTGCTAGAGGACATGTTTTGAGCATGTGTTATGGATTTTGGTGGTCATTGAGACCCGTACTTGCCCATAGCAGTGTTTGCCTACAATAATAGTTACTGTTCCAGCTTTCAGATAGCGCCTTTTGAGGCTTTATATGGACGAAGATGTAGATCCCTCGTGGGATAGTTTGACTCTTTTGAGGTGAAAACTTGGGGCACAGATTTGTAGAGAGACTAGATGGATCGAGTGAGATTGATTCAACAGAGGTTTATGGCTGCCCAGAGTAGGCAGAAGAGTAATGCAGACAGTCGAGTCTGCGATGTTCCATTCATGGTTTAGGAGAGGGTTTTTTGAAGGTTTCACCCATGAAAGGTGTGATGAGGTTTGGAAAGAAAGGAAAGCTTAGTCCGAGGTTCATTGGACCTTTTGAGATCTATGAGAAGTATGGAGATGTGGTGTATAGGCTAGCTTTGCCTCCATATCTGTCAGTTGTTCATCCGGTATTCCAAGTTTCCATGTTGAAGAGATACCATCCATATAATGCACATATGATCCGATGGAATTCTGTTGTATTAGACCATGATTTATCCTTCAAGAAGGAGCCCATCGTTATCCTAGAAAGGCAAAGTAGGAAGTTGAGATCTAAGCATATTGATTCAGTAAAGGTCCAATGGAGACGTCGCCTTATTAAGAAGGCTACTTGGGAGGTCGAGTACTACATGAGGCATAGATACCCCCAACTTTTTACCGCTTTGGGTATTTTATTTGCTTTTTAGTTTGAGGACGAACTTGTGTTTTAGTGGTGGATAATATAACAACCGTAGTTGCGAATTACACCTTCTTCTGTGTTTTGACCATTTTGACCTTTTCCATAGTTGTTATATGCTATTTGTGAGTGGTGGGATTGGTTGGCACGGTCCCCGATGTATTCGGGAGTGATTTGGGTGAGTTTGAGACCCTTAGAGGCTCTTGAAGTGGTTAGTTTGACTTCAGTAAATATTTTATAATTCGAGCATCAAATGGTGATTTTGTCAGTTCCATTTGATCTGAAATGTCGATTTTGGGTTAGTAGCGTAGTTAATTCGGGCCACGAGCCATTATATTTCATTTTGACCTTGTAATCAAAAACTAGTTAAATTAAGCTTAAAGGGGACCTGGGGGCTAATTCATTGTAAACGATCTCTTGTCCTAAATTTGATATTTTCATTAAGTCTGAAATTTCAAAATTAGACTAGTAGCATAGTTGGTTTATTTCTGTGGGGTCCCAAATGAATCCCTAGGGTCGGTTCGAAGTATTTTTGGTCATGGACTGATTGATGGTGCCCCAGATATTCCTTCATTACGAGCGTGAAGGGTAGTGTAGTTGAACACCGCAATCGCGTGGGGGGAAGTCGCAATCGCGTGGTTCGATTTGGGTCACTATTGTGATCGCATGACTAATTGTCGCAATCGCGATGGTCATTTAATAGTAAAGGTCAACGTTGATCCTCGCTATCGCATGGTGGGAGCCGCGATCATGAGATATTGTGTACCTGGGTAGTGTAAAACCCCTATTTCCATGATTTTTCACTATTTTTGGACTTGGAAACCTCGGAAAAGGTGATTTCAAGGAGGAAATTCCATCAATCTTGTGTGGCTAAACTCTAAACTCCTATTTCTATCTTTTTTTCCATTGATTTCATCTTCAAAATAGCTTTAAAAACTTATTTTCAAACTTAGATTTCGGGGGTTTAACCTGGTAAGCTTTAAATTAGTTTTCTTCAATTTGAGGACTAATTTCAAATAATTTTGTTGGGTTTTTGGATTTATTCTCCTCTTGATATGAGGAACATGATTCTCAAACAAAATTTTAAATTTACCCTTTTTGATTTTGAATTGATTTTAAGACTATGTTTGAATCCGGAAAAAAATGTAGCTTATATGGGAATTGTTAGTTCCCTTTTAGTGTGTAAATTAGTTTTTGCTAGTTCTAGTCCATTTCGAGACTGTTTGTGAAGGAATGACTTCGCGTTGAAAGGTCTAGGCTTGGATTTTGGCTTTTCGAGGTAGGTTATGGCTTAACTTTCTTCAGAATGGGTTGGGTAGTTAACCATTCATGTAAAGCATGCTATGGGTTTGAGAATTAGTTGTGGAAATTGTATTTCGAGATTATTATTATTATCGTGTTGCCCTGTGAGGGCTTATATGCATATTATTGTTGACTTGAGAAAATTATATATGTTGTGATGCCTGTGTAGGGGCTTTATTTGATATTATAGGTCTTATTTATGCATTGATTGCCATTATTATTGTTGTGATGCCCGTGTGGGGACTTGAATAGATATTATAGGCCTTATTTGAGCATTTAATTTCCTCAATCATATTAGTCCTACCCGAGTGATGGGTTTAAAATGATATTATTGATATCTTACATGACTATTTATACCAGTGGTGCCATGCGGTGGCTTATATCATGAATTATTGTCACATTGGGTTGATTCTGAGCTTATTTATACCTGAATTGAATTGATTATTATCTTCATACTGATTGGTTGTGAGCATTACATCTTCATTTCATCTATACATATTCATGAGGTACTGATAAACACTGAATTTAAAAAAATGAAACACTTTATAAAATTCTTGATCGAGGGATGTACCGTAAGGTGATTGAGACATGAAATTGAGATTGTGAAAGTATATGAGTTGCAAACCCCCTGGGTCCTGTCCTAAAGCGTTGAGGCTCGAAAGTTGTATACGAAAGTCATGTGATGGCTTATATCATCATTATTCCATCATCATTGCATCGCATCATTCGCTTTTCTATTTACGTGATTGTTGTTGTGTACTTAGCTTCTTTATATATTTACGTGAATGTTTTCTAAATCTCTAAAATGAAATGTGTTGGAAAATATGTTCCATGAACACATATAAAATTACAAGAAGAAGAACACAAGATGAAGGCTTGACAATGTGAACAACGAACACAGATTTGAGGCTTGAAACACGCACGAAACGCTTTCCTAAAAACGATATTTGCTCACTCTCCTCTGCGAGATTGCTATGGGATTATACGCAAATAGTTTTAGTGGATATGACAAGCCTATTGAATTCTGCACTAAGCAAATAGTGAAGAAATTCTTCTAGAAAGCAAGAAATCACAACTTGATCTTTTTATGGAGAAAAGACTCTGTAAAAGATTCGTTGAAAGTAGGAGGAAGTAGGATTTAAATAGAATAGGTGGAATCCAAATAATGAAAGGACCCAACCTTTCATCTAAGAGACACCTCTTTATCTAAAAGACACATCTTATTAAAAAGACACTTTTTCTCTAAAAGACACCTTATCATAAAATACATTTAGTAATTTAATTTAAACAAAAAATCGAACAATCCCCCACTCGTTTAAATATAAATTAGGACACAAAGATCAAGTTATGTTCACGCATAGAGTAATGTATCTTTCGATTTGAACAGTACCTTAGTGCAATGCCACAAGACGAAATCGAAATTCCACGTAGCATAATAGCTTTGAACGTGTTATTCCTTGTGATAACATCGGTGACACTACACACATAAACATTTCATTCCTGCTTTCCACTTAACATGCTTAGAACTTTTATGGCCATGTGCTATCCAAAATTCATGAACATTTATGAGAGAAACTCCAACCCCCAATCGAAGCGACACCACTTCTATGTTCATACAGGTGAAGTTCTTTCAGTGTCTTTGTCATATTTGAGACACTTATTTCTTGAACTGAACCTCATTAAGAGTATTAGAACTCAACCCTCTAATCTATGACAACCAGTACTAGTATATCTCTTACTTAAGTACTGAAACATCCACGTATCAACAACTTGTTGTTACCCTTTGAACCCATAACTATTCATTTCACAGTGTTGGGTAGGGTTGCCATTACTGGTGGACCTAATTAAGGAGTTTTAACATAATCTAACTTGAAGTTGTATTCAATAACTTCCTTTTAAGATACTTAGTAAATATATTAGTCAAATTCTTTTGACTCCACCAATGTGATAGAAGTTATTCCATCTTGAATTAACTTTCTCACATAATTATGTCAATAACTTCTGCGTTTTGACTTCTCATTATATAATCTCTATATGCTCGAGCTAGAGTGGCTTTACTATCACAAATTAAACTCATATTTTGCAAAATCAATGGATTCTCTTAATAATCCCTCAACCACTCAACTCCTTTAATTTGCTTGCTTTTATTAGTTCAAGATTTTCCTGATCTTTAGAAATTGTATTTCATCCTAAGGTAAACATCCATCATGTGATAAATTATTTTCTCACATATTTGATACCAACTTGTATCGATATATCTTTATTAGATAGTATGAAACTCAGAGTTTCAGAAATCTTAGGGTATTTTTTCTTTTATGCTTAAGTGACTAAATTTATTTAGCACTCTTTTCTCAATCTAATGAGATTAACTCCATATATTACCCCCACTATTTTGTTTAATCTTGATACCCAACAAAGTACCAATTTCTCCAAGATCCTTCATAACAAATGTGGAAAATAGAACCTCATTATTTCTATTATGACTTTTGTATCAAGTCTTATGCTCAACATATTGCTAAACTATCACACAATATCATATATCCATCAAGAATTGTAAGACGAAGGTATACTAACTATCTCAAATTTATGCTCTTCAAATATATATTAACTAATGCTAAATCTAATATTGGCTGACTCCTAATCACATGCCAAATACCCCCACACTTTGAACATATCAAGTGCATTGTCATATCACATATAAAGAAAACTGAATTCACTAACTCATGTTCTCTATATCTCATATTCATTTATAATAATTTTCAAGTATGCTCACACTTGTAAACAATGTAATTTTTTTTTAATATCATTCTACAACTTGACAATAAATTTCATATATGATCTTTATGCAAGAAACGAATCACAATAATCACACAAGAAAATATAATTCTTAAAATATCAAACATTTGAAGATCATCATCACAAGAATATCATCTACCCTAATATTTATGAAAAGAAATTTCACAAAAATCACAAAGGGCAGAAATTCATAAATAAATAATAAGTAGGTTAAGAAAATAGAACCCGATTTTTGTTGTCACTGTGTTCTGAATCGTCACTTGCCTTATTGTCACAGTTTGATAGTGAGAGAATTTAATAGAATCCAAACACCTTGTGAACTTCTCCTAATTTTCTGATAAACTTGTCCGCGTCTGAGATGTGGGTTTGATCCCCACTAACTAATGCACACCTTCCTAATCGATGCCTCAGAAGCACACAACAAAACTCAAAAACTACTCTTTTTTTTAAAAAAAAAAATAATCAAACCCAAAGCCAGTGTCATGAGATTTCATTCCCACGCTCACTTGGACGTTCATGTATAATATCTTCCAATATTTTCCACTAACCTCATCTTCATATTAATGCTCAGGGAAAGAAAAGAATTGAAAACATCCACCAAACCTCAGCACACTGAAATTGTTCGATGCTTTAAATCAAAACAAACCACCGTGTGACTAATCCATCTAAACCAATGATAAGAAATTTCAACGCACATGTTATACTCTGGCCAAAAACACTGACTTTCGCCAGACAATTGCCACAAACGCAATATCACACTTCTCTGGTCTCGACCATATATCGTGAATTGTTTCTCGAAAATTGATAGTATCTTATTCATCATAAATATCGTTTTTAGATTGTTGGAAAATATGTTCCATGAACACATATAAAATTACAAGAAGAAGAACACAAGATGAAGGCTTGACAATGTGAACAACGAACACAGATTTGAGGCTTGAAACACGCACGAAACGCTTTCCTAAAAACGATATTTGCTCCCTCTCCTCTGCGAGATTGCTATGGGATTATACGCAAATAGTTTTAGTGGATATGACAAGCCTATTGAATTCTGCACTAAGCAAATAGTGAAGAAATTCTTCTAGAAAGCAAGAAATCAGAACTTGATCTTTTTATGGAGAAAAGACTCTGTAAAAGATTCGTTGAAAGTAGGAGGAAGTAGGATTTAAATAGAAAAGGTGGAATCCAAATAATGAAAGAACCCAACCTTTCATCTAAGAGGCACCTCTTTATCTAAAAGACACATCTTATTAAAAAGACACTTTTTCTCTAAAAGACACCTCTTCATAAAATACATTTAGTAATTTAATTTAAACAAAAAATCCAACAAAATGTAAAAGCATACATTTAGTTCATTGACAAATCATATTAATACAAGAATCATAAACTAAACTGTGAAACCTAAACACTTGGGAAATTCAATCCCATCAATACCTGACTTCCTTCTTTCTATTTAATCACTTCACTTTCCATTGACAAATACCTTTGATGAACCTTCCACATCAAATTCAATGTCCTTCCTTTTGCTGCATCAATAGAAAATCACCATTTGAAAATAGTTGATAAAGGATGGTAGATATAAAGTTACACATCTTCTAGTTCATTTTATTTGACGATGTTTGACCATTACAAAATCAAAGAGAATAAAAAACCTTTTAGCATGTACTAAAAATATCCTTAGATCTTGCAATCCTAAGCATATGACATATTTTAACTATACGAACATGTTATTAAGGATGAAACTAATCTAATTTTAGGAGTTACAGAATTTTCAAACATAGAAAAGTGTCATGCTCTTTGTTACATAGTAAAAAAAAAAGAGCGACATATAAAACAAAGATTAGTGATTAACTAGTAGGTTTCTCATCAATCACCTCTTTCACCACACCACTTTCCTTAGGATCAACTCTAGGAGGAGTTGGAGGATTTTCATTAACAGATTGCTCAGACCTTAGTTTCTTAAAGAACTCTTGTTCTTGAGCATCCAACACTGCTATAAACTCTCTAAAAGTATACTTTTTTGGTTCAGCCATGCCTTAATTTTGACTCTCACTTGTGGGGAGAATAAATCAATTTCGGAGATGATGTTACAATTTCTAATATGTATATATAGAAAGAAAAAAATGAGGAGGGGAAGGGAGGGAGAGGGGTACAAGGGGAATTTGCATTTTCATCTTTATTTTTTGTTTGTATTTGGAGAGTGTAGAATAAGTATAGTGGTTATTGAAGGGATGAATACCAATAATTGTTGATAAAGTTAATTAGATTACCTTAATAAAATTGTAATTTGCTAGAGTAATGAATATTTTGAAAAGGGACAAGTAATCATTTGCTAAAAGAGACATATTTTATAACATGCATAGTAGTGTATGTAATGTGTAAGTGTTCATTTTCTTTCTTTAAATTGCTCTATAGTATGAATCTCGTTCCTTTTTAGTTATAAATTTAATATCAAAAACAAAAAAAATTGTAAAAAACAAACAAACATTCTTCCATATTTGTTAAATATAAATTTTTCCTAAAAAACTTATAAAATTACAGTAGGTTTGCAGATTTGAAAAAATGGTGTCCACATTGTAATGTTAAACACCAATAATCATTAATTTACTAAACATACACTTTGACTAATTAAATCTCCATAATCTAGTGTTATTGACTTTTTTTTTTTAAGCAAAGGACCCGTTAGGTCAGATTTTATTTAAAAAGATCTATTTACAAAAATGGGCTAGCCCAAAGTACTATAGCCCAAAGAAATCATAAATTAAAAAGAAAAAGAAACAAATAAAATAAAAAGACAAAAGCTAGTGGTACTGACTAACATCTTCACTCATTTTTTTTATTAGGAGTTAAAGAATTAATGTTGATTAAATGTAACCTCAACTTTATGTACTAGAGATCATGTTAGGCCACGGACTTAAATTGGAGCGATATGACTCTGAGAGTTCATATGATTATCCCAACTTATTTGAATTAAAAACACACTTATTATTGGTGTTGAGAATACGATCGAGGAGGCTAGAGATGGATAGTGGTATAACTGAACTTGTTTGATGCTTCCACTACTTTAAATATTGAAAAATAAATAGTACTCTCACTTTTCTAACATAATTAGTTTTTGCCAACTTTTTAAGGAGTTTCAAAGCTTTTCTGAAATAATCAAATCGATTATAAATAAATTATTCTCATGTTCTTCTTCTAGTTGTCCATGACATAGTAAGTCATGTAAAGGAGTATGGTCAGTTCGACATCAGTTTTCATTACTACGAGTAGTTTAGAACTACATTAGTCTCACGAGATCATGAAAATTATTTACTTTTGCATTATATTAAAGCTTGTTATTATTTTATATAACATATTTTTGGATAATAGTGTGACTTTAAGATGGAGTTTAAGAAAATTCATCAAAAAATTATCGGACCATACCGATACCAAAAAAAAATGAGATGATTAGAACGGTTTTGAAAAATTTAAATTTGATTATGTATAATAGAATAATCAAAAAATTGATATGACATAATATTTAAAAAATAATCGATATCGTTAGATGGGAATTTATTGAGGAGATGTTGTTTGGCTATGGCTTTCCCAACAAAACAGTCCATTTAATCATGAGTTGTGTTACTTCTACCAAGTTTACCATTAAAGAAAATGGGGTAGGACATAGCTACTTTAAAAGAATAAGAGGACTAAGACAAGGCGACCTATTATCTCCTTTGCTATTTGTGAATTGTGATGGTTATGGAATATTTCAAGAGGATCATGAGCAAGATGGATAAAGTCTCCGACTTCAACTTCCACCCAATGTGTAAGTGTAACATCCCGTACATTTCTGAACTTATGCGACTACCTTAATGTTGACGGAAGTATTTAAACTAGAAATAGTAGGTGAATCATCTACTAAAATTCTTGGGCTGAATTAATACCATGCTAATGGGCTCAATTGAGGCCCAAAATTAAGCAAATAAGACATGACCCAAAAAGGAAATGATCCATTCAACATTTGCCCAAAAGTTTGGCTAAGGATGAGGTTTGAAGGGACTATATAAGGCTGAAAATCAGCTCTTAATTCACCATAAGACACTTGCAAAATCTAGATTATTCCAAGATATTTTCTCCTCTTTCAAACCCTAAGCAACCACCCCTTTGGACAAGATCTTTCCCTTGCAAGCTTTGGTAAGTGTTTACCCTTATAGATTAATATATTCTATGCATAAGAGGTTGTGTATACCATGTTGGTTATGTTTAAAAAGTGTTGAGCAGTCCACTTGTTGTGAAAACAGTTCACTTTTGCTTCTTTGCTAAAGGTTTTGTCTTCTATGTGGTTTAAACTTGAAAGGGGACTTAAGGTCTTGAAGGAAGTGAATTGGATGGATTAAATATCAACATGTTAGGATGTGGTTATGTCCCTAACTTGTTTCCTCCTTGTGTATGACTTGCGAAAATGTTGTTATGTAATTGTGCATGGAACCGGTGGTGTAGTGAAAAGAGAATATAGTCTTGTGATGTTCATGTGCATTTTGAACCCATAATTGTTCATTAGCATCAAAGTTAACCTAAAATATGAAGAGAGAAGCTCATTTATGGCCATGGGCCATTTATTACAAAGTTGGACCTAAAAGTGATCCATTTCAGCAAAGTTGGGCATCCGCCCTCCCAGATAAGGCACCTGCCCGCGCAGGTCGCACCGCAGGTGGCCCTGGACAGGGCCAAGAGGGCACCTGCGGCCGCACCTCACTACCTGCGGGCACAGGTTGCTCCGCAAGTCCTTCCAGGACCTCGTTTAGCTTGTCTTTGCTTCTCTTTGACCCTCCAAGGCCCCTCTACCCTTCTTGGATGTAATCACCAACTCATGGTACCCTTTGGATGGCTCTAAGGGGGTAGTCCGGAGGCATTTTGAATTATATCAATTATGGATTGTTTTTAATGTGTTGTTGTGAAAGGTATTTAGGTGAATTGATGGCGTAAGTGTGACGATGTGTTGAGGAAGGAATGTAAAGTATAAACTTGGTGTGAAATTCTATCGGTTTGTGATATCTAGGTTGATGTGTGGACTGGGTTGGTGTTGTTGGTATGGTGAGGCTGTAAATTGTATTGTGGGAGGGTGGAATGAAGTCATATGGCTGTTAAATAGTTTATTATCACCTTGTGAACTTGTAATATAGTTGACGTTTAATATAAGCTCCGTTATGTATTCATATTGTAGAGTAACGCTTTAAGGAAGAGCTGAACTGTTATAGTCACACGTTGGAAGGATAAGGTATGTAAGGTTACTCTTTTCTGTATCCTTTGGCAGCACCTATTTTTCACATTGTTATCTAACTTGTTTCCACTCCAGAATGTTTTAACGTATCTCTTTTCAGGTTGTTAGCGAATGTTATTCACATGTCTCTTAATTGTTGACTATTGTTCCAAATCTCCAATAATGTTATAACCACCAATGTATCAACTCATAACAAAAGAACTGAAGTAATGCATATTTGCTTGAGTACGGGTGGCAGCTCTAGGGGCGAAAGCCTAGCTCGAGCTGATCCCGATTGACTATTGGATACAGGGGGCAGCTCTGGGGGTATAAGCCTAGCTCGAGCCGAACCTCATTTTTTGATTTATGGGTGGCAGCTCTGGGGGAATAAGCCTAGCTCGAGCCGATCCCAATGTTATTTACCACTGATCAGTTGGTCCTGGGCATTGTATGATTGATGTTAATATTGATATGAATGTAAAAGGAAAGTAATGAAGGCAATGTACATGGTTCCACATATACAGTACGGTGGTTTATCAATATTGTCCATTCACTTGTATTTGATTCCATTTGAGTTCCTATATTTCATACAATTACTTATAGCCTTACATACTCAGTACATTCTTTCGTACTGACGTCCCTTGGAGGACCTACCTTACTTGCTGCAGGCACAGGAGATAATAGAACTTCCCAGTAGGATACGAGTCATCTGCAGACTATTGGTGAGCTCCAGGTTGCTTCGGGGCTTTTCGAGTCATTTCTATATTTGTTTTGGCACTGTGTAATAGTTGTTGGCTTTTGGTGAAAGATGAATGGAAAATGATGGAACAAAGTGGGAACAAAGGGAGGTGAATAGTCACCTTATAGAAGAAAAAATAGTTTCTCCCTCATTGGTGGGAGAAAGAAACCTTTTGTCCTTTATATTAAGAAGTACTCATTTGGATGGATAGTGAGCCAAGAAGAAACCAAGCCTCGCGCTGTCGTCGTTGTCGGTCGCTCGGCTCGGCTCGGCTTCGAATTTGGATTTGGATTTGGATTTGGCAAATGATCGAGAGACTATCTTTTTGGACAATTTTTTTTTTTTATCCAGAAAAAATCCGTCCGAAATTTTCCTCTAAATGCAATGTTCCAACGAAATATTTTGCAACGTTTGTGACTATTTGAGAAACAGTGCATCATTCCAGAACAATGCAACCATTCCAGAAACGATGCATCATTTTCAGAACCAATGCTATGTTTCAGACACAGTACTTCAAAACAGTGCAACTTTTTGAAGCAGTACATTCTTTCGAAACAGTGCATATTTGGCTATAAATACCTGTGTTTTTCTTCATCAGATATTCAGAAAAATTTTGAGGAGTGAAACGAATTTCTGGCCAACTAAAAACTCTCTTCTTCTATAACATACAAATAGTCAGTGTGTGATATTCTACTCCATTCTTGAGTTCGACAAAGTTCTATAATTTTTCATTGCCGATATTGTAGAATAGAGTTCTATTTTATTCTGGGAAGAATTAATCCATACCTCGGGCAATAGTGAGGGGATTATATTCTTTAAGGACACACAGTCTAACTGTGGACTTAGAACAAAACTCAGTGTGCTAATAGTTTAACAAGGTTCTTCAGGAAAAACTCCAGAAAATAACAAGATTAAAGGATCTAATTCGAAATGGCAGAACCTGTTGATACTGTTATGAACTCTACTTCTGTGCAAACGAATGCAGTTTCATCAAACCGTGTTGTTCCTGCACTAACAGCGACTGAAAAACCCGGAGAGTTTTTCGGTGCTGACTTTAAGAGGTGGCAACAGAAGATGCTGTTCTATCTAACCACTCTCAGTTTGCAGAAATTCATTTCTGAAAATGTTCCAACCTTCCCGGATGATACTCTGTAAAAAGATAGTGTCACGACCCGAAATCACATTCGGGCCGGACTGGCACCCAACGCCGATATGGCCCGAGAGAACCAATCTTTGCTCTTGAACCTTCGTATGAATATCTTCGTATGAATCTTATTATTCCTCATGCAACTATGTGGAAATTATAGACATGGAAACATATGCCATAAAAATATATATATAAACTTGGCCGTTGGAGCCATTACGTCGAACTGAACGTACATATCTTACATTCATATACCCACATATGTCTACAAAAGCCTCTAACAGATGCATCAACAAGAACAACTTAAAGTCGGGACAAGTCCCCGCTTTATATAACATCTACAACATCAAAACAACTGTACAACTATGACTCGGAAAGTCCCAAACCAACTGGGGCTCACCAAAGATCTGCAAATACTGTCAACTTACGGTGGAGGTCTACTAGTGCCTGCACCTGCAACATATAAGGTAAGTCCCCCGAGGGGCTCAGTACGAAGAATGTACTGAGTATGTAAGGCTCATAAGAAACTACATCATACATGAGAAGGTCAATGGAATAGAGTATGAGAGAATACTCAATATGGATAAACCATCATTTTAATTGTGGAAACATGTATATTGCTTCTGTTATTGTTACTTTAGATCACTCACTTATATTATTATTATTCATATAATATCTTTCATATTCAAGAGAATTTTCCTTCACCCAAGAGACTTGCCTCCAAGAGGTTCTTCTATTCCAGAAATTCTTCTACTCAAGAGATTCTTCTATTCAAGAGATTCTAGAGATTCATCTATTCCAAAGATTCCTCTATTCAAGAGATTCGGGTTAATAATATAAAATACATCCACTCGCTTGGTGGGTTAAGAACATGCATCCACTCTTTTGGTGGGTTTAACATACATCCACTCTTTGGTGGGTTTAATATACATCCACTCTTTGGTGGGTTTATAATATTTACACATTTTTCTTCACTTCGTACTTGGGAGAGATTAATACTTTTATTCTTGTCCCGAATTTAAGATGGTCATGTATGTACGTCTGTTAGAGGCTTTTGTAAACATATGTGGGTATATGAACGAAGATATGTATGTCCACCTTGACTTGATGGCCCTAACGGCCAAGTTTCTTATATGTATATATATCATGTTCCATGATTTACGATATTAGCATTTTATGTCCTTACGTGGTGGTGATGTTTCTTATGGCATGCATATGATTGGGCATGAGTAAAGATTGGTTCTCTCGGGCCTTAGCGGCTTCGGGTGCCAGTCCGCCTCGTTGGAACTCGGGGCGTGACATAGATAGCTAACAATCTTTTGAGTATAGATCAAACTTGTTTTTTAAGGTATAATTGACCCTTGTAGTAGAATTTGGTGAACTTTGGGCATTTATTTTCTAACCGTTGGTAAATTTTGCTTCTCTAAATAATTCCTGCCACTTTGTTTAGTTAAGTGATTGATGTCGTAAGAATAATATCAATACCCTAGTTAGTCAATGAACCCACTTGTGGGGTGCTCTTGTTATAGTAATTGTATGATATATGCAGGTTTAATCTTTTAAGAAATGTGTATTCACTTTTAACTTTCTATTATATGATTGATATTCAAACCAAACACTTTGTCACCTTAATTCAGTTTAAATTTAAACAAAAAGAAAATATAAAACAAAGTACTCGATTGGGAGATGTAAAATGAGTCAATGACTACTTAATCTATGGATTTTAGTAATATCTTTTTGTGAATCAGTTCATTATAGTATCGGAAGGTTACAATAATTTACAACTTATTTTATTTTTTCAATTTTGTAACTTAGGTATATACGGCTTCAATATATTGTTTCTTTCTATATGCAGCAATACATCTTCTCAAATCATTGTAAATTATTTTCAAAAGTGAATCTATCAAATATAATCAATCATTAACGAGTAAACCTATTGTAGGCGGCTTTGATTAGGGAATGCAGAAATAATTTAAGAAAGAAACAAAGGTGATAAGACTGAATGTTTTTAAAATCTTTAGAATAAAATTGTAAAAGCATACATTTAGTTCATGGACAAATCCTATTAATACAATAATTAATAAAAATTGTCATAAACTAAACTTTGAAACCTAAGCACTTCAGAAATTCAATATCATAAATGCCACCACACTTCCTTCTTTCTTTGTAATCTCTTCACTTTCCATTGCCAGGTACCTTTGATGAATCTTCAGTAGTATATTCAATGACCTTCCTTTTTCTGCATCAATAGAAAATCACCACTAAAATAGCAGATAAATGATGGAAGAAATAAAGTTACACATAGTCTATTTCATTTTATTTGGCAATGTTTGCACGGATATATAATCAAAGAAAAAAGGAACAGGCTTTTAGCACGTACCAAAAGAACCCTTAGAACTCGCAATCTTAAACATGACATTTTTATGACTATAAGAACATGTCATTAAAGATAAAATTAATCAGATGTTAAAAGTTATAGTTTTGAAACAGGGAAAGCGTCATTCTCTTTGTTACGTAGTAAAAAGAAAAGAGCAACATATAAAACAAAGATTAGTATTACCTGTTAGGCTTCTCATCAATCACCACTTTCACCTCACCATTTTCCTTAGGATCAACTGTAGGAGGAGTTGGAGGATTTTCATTAACAGATTGCTCAGACCTTAGTTTCTTAAAGAACTCTTGTTCTTGAGCTTCCAACTCTGCGATGACCTCTTTAAAAGTGTACTTTTTCGGTTCAACCATGCCTTAATTTTCACTCTCACTTGTGGGGACAATAAATTAATTTTGATGATGATGTTACAATTTGTAGTGTGTATATATAGAAAAAATTAAGAAATGAGGGGGGGAGTGTTACAAGGGGGATTTGCATAATTTTTGTTTTTTTGTTTGTATTTGGAGAGGATAGAATTAATAAGGTGAGTGCCGTCAGTGGTTATCGAAGGGATGAGTACCAATTAATTGTTGATGAAGTAAATTAGATTTACCTAACAAAATAATTTGCTAGAGTTGGCAATATTTTGAAGAAGGGACAAGTAATTAATCATATCATAAAAGAGACATGATATAACATACATAGTAGTTTTCGTAACGCGTGTTTTTTCTTTCTTCAACCTGCTCAATAGTATGAGTCTCGTTCTTTTTTATTTATAAATATGATATCGAAAAGAAAAGAAAATCCAAATTCTTTCATATTTTATTTTGGAACCCCAGGATAACCCTGAGTAAATTTTCCACTGTAATAGCTTATAAACTACACAGGAGATGTAAACCGCACTAGGCACGCCCTGTGCGACAGGCTCGACTCAAAAGGCATTGAGGGAGGATCGAACCCGGGTCATCCAACCCTCCAAACCAACTGAGCCATCCCGAGTTAGTGTGAAATTTTCCTAAAGAACTTCTGAAATGATAGTAGATTTGCAGATTAAGAAATAGTATCCACATGCATAGCATTGTAATATTACACACCAATCATTAATTTACTAAACATACCCTTTGACTAATTAAATCACCATAATCTAATGGTATTGACTAACATCTTCACTTAGATTATTTTAATGAATTTTAATAAATCTTAATATTCATATATCATTTAAATATTAAGAAATTATGGTAAAGGATTAAGTTTGTTCCTGATTATGCCAAATGGAACATATATTCTCTTAGTTTATTGCTTGGGTCAAATTTGCCCTTGACCTATGTTAAATTGAACAAATAAGCGCTCCGTTAATAGTTGGGGTCAAATATATCGTCATTTTTACTAGTTGGGGTCTAATTTTCCCCTAAACTACGTCAAATGAAACATATATACTCTCCATTAATAGTTGGGGTCAAATATACCTTCATTGCTACTAGTTGGGATCAAATTTGCCCTTATTTTAAAAAAGAAAGCTTAACACTTGGTAATGCAATGTATCACACAATTAATTACTTTAAGCAGTGGATAATTTGAACCTTTCACATAGTTCAAAAAAAAAAAAAATTGACCCTTTCCCCTAATATTGAGTTCTTTTTTGGTTCCTCCTTTCTCCCTTCCACCATTATCTTTACTTTCAATCACTCTCATAGTTATATCATTCTTTTTATATAAATAACGGAGTAGTTTCTAATTATCTAAAATTTATTTTAAAAGATTAACAAATCAATGTTCAAATCGAGACTCAAAATTTTAACCTCATATTTCTGATGGATGAAATTTCATATAATCCCACTGAGATTTTATTGGCCTAAATTACCATTGAGGGCCTTTAAGAAACATAAATTAGCAATAAGAGACTTCTACAATTTAATCTATCGAAAACAAGCTCTCTATCTCACCTTTGAGATAGTGATACGGACTGCATACACTCTATCCTCCCCAAACCCCACTTTGTGGGAATATACTGGGAATGATGTTGTTGTTGTAGAATTCTACATTTTTTTTTTACCACTATTTTTTTTTGTGGTCTCCTTTAAAAAAAATTTAGAGGTACCCTTCTTTACTTCAAAGGAGACAATCAGCTCGAACCCTCTGTTTTTCCCTTGGCAACCACTGCTGGTGCTACAGGGTCGACCTATTCTAATCCCAACTCCCGATCTCAACCCCTCCATGCAACATTCAGTTCCTATGGACAATCCGACTCTCACTTCCCACCCTCAAGAAGAAACAAGGATCCCGCTTTGAAGAACTTCCTTCACAGAAATATCAACTCTAAAAAACGGAGCCCTTATGGTATTTCCAGAAAACAAAGACCAAAAAGTTAGGATGTAGTGATCATAACCCCAACTATGAGCTAGGAGGACTCCAACCTTGACTCCGGAGGAACAGGAACTAATGGCACCACTAATGACTCATAACCCTATGAAACAAGAAACTAGTATAATTGTCTGGAATACTAGGGAAACTAATAATGATAACTTCAAAAGGAATTTTAGGGAGGTCATTCGTAACCATAATCCTTGCTCAGTAGCACTCCTTGAAACTAAAATGGATGATTACTTAGGATGAAAGAATGAATTTTCCTTTGATGAATACTATGAAGTGTCGGCCTAGGGAAGATTGGGTGGGATAGTCTTGATGTGGGTAACTAACATGATTGATGTCACCCGGAAAAAGCTATACTGATCAAGAGCTCCATGCAACTGTTCAGGTACGTACTTCCAAATTACCCTACTTGGTTATTTTCTTCTATATATGCTAGCACTGATTCTACTAAGCGTACCATATGATGGAATAATTTAGAAACTATTAGTAAATATTTTTTGATTAGCAAGAGGTAAGCGGATAGCTAACATTCTTTTGACTAAAAATAAAACTGGTTTTTTAAAGTATAATTGACCCTTGTAGTAGAACTTGGTGAACTTGGGAACATTTATTTTCTAACCTTTTTTGAATTTTAATTCTCTTTATAATTCTTGTATAGTGATTGGTGTAGTAAGAATAATATCAGTACTCTAGTTAGTCAATTATTCCACTTGTGGGTGCGTTTGTTACAGTAATTGTATGACATATGTAGATTTAAATCCCTCCAAACAATATGTATTCAATTTTCACTTTCTATTATATGATTGGTATTTAGCTACATATCACCACCTTAGGCGGTTTAAATTTAACAAAAAGAAAATCTAAAACAACCTATGCGATTGAGAGATGTAAAATGAGTCAAATGATTACTTAATCTAGGGATTTCAGTAATTTCCTTTAACTATAAAAGCATACATTTAGTTCATGGACAAATCCTATTAATACAAGAATTAATAAAGTTGTCATACATTAAAATGTGAAACCTAAACACTTTGGGAAAAACAATTCCATCAATGCCTCCACTTCCCTTCTTTCTTTTTAATCACTTCACTTTCCATTGCCAAGTACCTTTGATGAATACTCAATAGCATATTCAATAACCTTCCTTTTTCTGCATCAGTAGAAAATCACCATTTTGAAAATACTAGATAAATGATGGCAGAAATAAAACGGAAAAGGACTTAATATACCCTTCAAGTATTGAAAATAATCATAATATACCCTCCTTCCATCTTTGGGTTCTAAAATACTCTTCTCACCCATCTATAGGCTCTATTTTGCCCTTTCACTTAGTAGAAACTTTTTAAAAAAAATGAGTATTTTCATTTAATACATGACAGTTTCTTATTGGTTGAAATTTTAATTAATTAAAAACTTAATAATCCCCAAATCCAACCCGGAGCCCACTTACCGTCCAAGATGCTTGTTTTGGGATTTACCTATGTAGAAAGTTGATCTCTTTGGTTTAGAAGTATGGTAGTGTATTTGCTTGAGAAAAACATTACATTTTGTGGGATTAAAATTATTTGACTTGACTAAACCATTTTGTCCAAAAACTGATTTAACATTCTCAGATTTTGGATATCCACATAGCATCGAACTCTATTCATATGGCATGGAATCTGAACCATATGATATAGGTTCCTAATGATATTCAGATAATAGACAGGGCTGCTTTCCATTGCCTCCTACTAATCCAACACTGTAAGAATTATAGCCAGGCATATAGTAGAGAAAGGAACTATTATCTGATTGAACACCCGCATTAAAGTAAGCTTATCATTAAACTGATTATAAGTCACTTTATAGCCTTGCTCTATAGCTGGTGGTCAATCAATTTCACCTGGTAACCAAAATAATTGATCAAAGGTAATCAATTTCACCTTTGATTCCAGTCACTGTTGTCCAATTTTCCATTTCAATCACCAGGTGAAATTGATCAACCACCAGCTGCAGAGCAAGGCTATAAAGGGACTTATAATCAGTTTGATGATAAACTTACTTTAATGCAGGTGTTCAATCAGATAATGGTTCCCTTCTCTACTATATGCCTGGCTATAATTCTTATAGTGTTGGATTAGTGGGAGACAATGGGAAGCAGTCATATCTATCATCTGGATATCATTAGCAAATTGATCTCTTATGGTTCAGATTCCATGTCATATTCATGGGGTTCAATGTATTATGTAGATATCAAAAATCTGGGAATGTTAAATCAACTTTTGAAAAAAATGGTTCAATCAAGTCAAATGGTTTTAATCCCACAAAATGAACAGTTCTTTCTCAAGCAAAAACTCTACCATACTTTTTAACCAAAGAGTCGTCAACTTTCTACAAAGGTAAATTTCAAAACAAGCATCTTGGATGGTTGGTGGGATTCGGGTTGGGTTTGAAGATTATTAAATTTTTAATTAATTAAAATTACAATCAATAAGAAACTGCCACGTATTAAATGAAAATACTAATTATTTCTTTTAAAGTTTTTGTTAAGTGATAGGGTAAAATAGAGCCTATGGGTTGATGAGAAGGATAGTTTAGAGTCTAAAGGTGGAAGGATGGCATATTAGGACCATTTTCAATATTTGAGGGGTATATTAGGTTCTTTTTCGGAAAAAAATACTATGTTTGACAGATACAAAATTAAAGAGAGAGAAAAACCTTTAAGAGTGTACCAAAAGTACTCTTAGATCTTGCAATTTTAAACATATATACCATGACATTTTTATGACTACAGGAACATGTCATTTAAAAATAAAATTAATCAGATTTTAAAAGTTATAGAATTTTCAAACATAGAAAAGCGTCACTCTCTTCGTTACATAGTAAAAAGAAAAGAGCAACATATAAAATAAAAGATTAGTAATTACCTATTAGGTTTCTCATCAATCACCACTTTCATCTCACCATTTTCTTTAGGATCAACTCTAGGAGGAGTTGGAGGATTTTCATTAATAGGTTGCTCAGATCTTAGTTTCTTTAAAAATTCTTGTTCTTGAGCGTTCAACTTTGCTATGAACTCTTTAAAAATTTACTCTTTTGGTTTAGCCATGCCTTAATTTTCACTCTGACTTATGGGGAAAATAAAACAATTTTGGTGATAATGTTACAATTTCTAATGTGTATATATAGAAAGAAAAAAAAAAACAAGGTAGGGGAGGGGTACAAGGGGAATTTGCATTTACATTTTTGTTTTTTGTTTTTATTTAGAGAGTATAGACTAAGTATAGTGGTTATTGAAGGGATAAATACCAATTAATTGTTGATGAAGTTAATTAGATTAACTTAACAAAATTGTAATTTGCTAGAGTTATAAATATTTTGAAGAAGGGATAAGTAATCTTTTGCTAAAAGAAACATATTATATAACATGCATAGTAGTGTCCGTAACGCGTAACTTACATCTTCTTTCTTTCACTTGCTTTGTAGTATAAATCTCGTTCTTTTTTATTTATAAATAAAATATCAAAAACGGACAAAAAAACACATTCTTTCATATTAGTTAAGTGTAAAATTTTCCTAAAAAACTTATAAATTATATTTGGCTTGCAGATTAAAAGAAAAAGTGTCCACATGCCTGCATTGCAATGTTAAACACCAACCATTAATTTACTAAACATACACTTTGACTGATTAAATTACAATAATCTAGTGGAATTGACTAACATTTTCACTAATTAAATCATCATAATCTAGTAATTTACCAAACATACACTTTGACTGATTAAATTACAATAATTTAGTGGTATTGACTAACTTTTTCACCAATTAAATCATCATAATGTAGTAATTTACTAAATATACCCTTTCAGTATTTACTTTTTCACTAGTTAAAGAATTAATGTCGATCAAATGTAACCTCAACTTTATGTTAGGCCACGGACCTAAATTGGAACGATATGACTGTGAGGGTTCATATGATTATCCCAACTTATTGAAATAAAAAACACACTTATTATTGGTGTTGAGAATACGATTGAGGAGGCTAGAGATGGATCGTGGTATGAGTGGACTTGTTTGTTGCTTCCACTACTTTAAATATTGAAAATAAAATAGTACTCTCACGTTTCCAATATAATTTGTTTTTGCCAACTTTTGTAGGAGTGTCAAAGCTTTTCTTAAATTGTTGGGTTCAGCCAGCCCAAAGATACTCTTATATGTTGTGATATTGTCCGTTTTAGGTCAAGCTCGCACGGTTTTCCCCAAAAGGCCTCACATCATTAAGAGACCTTACACCTTATGTGTAGCTATCCAATCCTTTCAACTACCAATGTGGGACTTTTGTTCGCACACCCAACAATCTTTCCCTCGAACTAAGTTCCATGTGACCTATCACCACCACAATCCACAGGTTACAGAGATTCACTGTGTGCCACACACATCGTTTGAGTATTTTTTTATGACAACCAAAGCTCGCAACTGGCTTCTTCTTATGTGTGCATCTCCAACCTCGTAAGGATAAGCAAACCGAGCTCATCACCACGATCCACAGGTCACTGAGATTCACTGTGTGCCACCCACATCGTTTGAGTATTTTTTTATGGAAACCAAAGCTCGCAACTAGCTTCTTGTGTGTGCATCTCCAACCTCGTAAGGATAAGCAAACCGAGCCCCTCACCCCATCATTCCGCCATGTCCCCATATTCAACCCACAGAACTTGGGCTCTTATACCAGTTGTTGGGCTCAGCCAGCCCGAAGACACTCTTACATGGTGTGATATTGCCCTCTTTGGACCAAGCCCGCACAGTTTTTCCCAACATATTACATGGTGTGATATTACATGGTGTGATGTTGGGTGGGACTTTTGTTCATACACCCAACATAAATCATCAAATTGATTAAAAATAAATTCTCATGTTGTTTCTCTGATTGTTGACATTGTAAGTCATGTAAAGGAGTATCGTCAGTTCGACATCAGTTTCTCATTATTACGAATAGTTTAGAACTACATTAGTCTCACGAGATCATGAAAATTATATACTTTTGCATTATATTAAAGCTTGTTATTATTTTTTATAACATATCGAACATTAGGATAATAGTGTGACTTTAAGATGGAGCTTTAAAAAATTCATCGAAAACTTATCGGATCATATCGATATCGAAGAAAAATTGAGATGATTAAAACAGTTTGAAAAAATTAAATTTGGTATGTGTAATAGAATAACCAAAAAAATTGATATATGACATAATTTTTTAAAAATAATCAATCAAATCGTACCAGTGAAACCCCTAAACTCTTCTACCTCATGGGTGAATAATCTACCTTTAGTTAGAATTACGTATATTTGTTGTTTTTTTCCATTGCCTGAAAGTAATTCGATTAGCAAGAGGTAAGTGGATAGCTAACATTCTCGAGTAAAGATCAAACTTGTTATAGTATCTGAAGGTTAGACAATAATTTACAACTTATTTTTTTTTCAATTTTGAAATTTAGGTGTAAACGGCTTCAATATATTGTTTCTTTCTAAATGCAGCGATACATCTTCTCAAATCTTTGTAAATTATTTTTCAAAAGTGAAACTATCAAATATAATCAATCATAACGAGTAAACCTATTGTAGGTGGCTTCGATTAGGCAATATAGAAATAATTTTAAAAAAGAAACAAAGGTGATAAGACTGAATGCTTTCTAATTTTAGAATGAAATTGTAAAATGCATACATTTAGTTCATGGATAAATCCTACTAATACAAGAATTAATAAAGTTGTCATATACTAAACAGTGAAACCTAAACACTTTGGGAAAAACAATCCCATCAATGCCTCCACTTCCCTTCTTTCTTTTTTAATCACTTCACTTTCCATGGCCAAGTACCTTTGATGAATCCTCAATAGCATATTCAATGACCTTGCATCAGTAGAAAATCACCATTTTGAAAATAGTAGATAAATGATGGCAGAAATAAAACGGAAAAGGGCCTAATATACCCTTCAAGTATTGGAAATGATCCTAATATACTTTCCTTTTACATTTGGGCTCTAAAATACCCTTATCATCCATCTATACGCTATATTTTACTCTTTCACTTAACAGAACCTTTAAAAAAATTATTAGTATTTTTATTTAATACGTGACAGTTTCTTATGGTTGAAATTTAATTAATTAAAAACTTAATAATCCTGAAACCCAACCCGGATCCCACTTACCATCCAAGATGGTTGTTTTGGGATTTACCTCCATAGAAAGTTGATCTCTTTGGTTAAAAAGTACGGTAGAGTTTTTGCTTGAGAAAAACATGTTCATTTTGTGGGATTAAAACTATTTGACTTGACTGAACCATTTTGTCCAAAAATTGATTTAACATTCTCAGATTTTGGATATCTACATAGCACCTGTGGAACATGTTTTATGGAATTTCACTCTTTATTCCATATTTCTTTTCTTACTGATTGAATTCAGGTAGAGAGAGGAATATTCGATCAAAACCCTTAGTTCGATAGGGGGATAGTATACATTCAATCCGGATAAGACACTGAGATGAAAGACGAATCAAGCAAGAAAGGCAGAGCTCTATTTATGTGGCATGGAATCTGAACCATATGATATAGGTTCCTAATTATATACAGATGATAGATAGGGCTGCTTTCCATTGCCTCCCACTAATCCAACACTGTAAGAATTATAGCCAGGCATATAGTAGAGAAGGGAACCATTATCTGATTGAACACCCGTATTAAAGTAAGCTTATCAACAAACTGATTATAAGTCACTTTATAGCCTTGCTCTGTAGCTGATGGTCGATCAATTTCACTGGTAACCAAAAAGATTGATCAAAGGAGATCAATTTCACCTTTGATTCTAGTCACTACTGTCCAATTTTTCAATTCCAGTCACCAGGTGAAATTGATCAACAACCAGATGCAGAGCAAGGCTATAAAGGGACTTATAATTAGTTTGATGATAAGCTTACTTTAATGCGGGTGTTCAATTAGATAATGGTTCCCTTATCTACTATATGCCTGGCTATAATTCTTATAGTGTTGGCTTAGTGGGAGGCAATAGGAAGTAGCCCTATCTATCATCTGGATATCATTAGCAACCTATCTCATGTGGTTCAGATTCCATGCCATATTTATGGGGTTCAATGTACTACGTAGATATCCAAAATCTGGGAATGTTAAATCAACTTTTGGAAAAAATGGTTCAGTCAAGTCAAATGGTTTTAATTCCACAAATGAACAGTTCTTTCTCAAGCAAAAACTCTACCATACCTTTTAATCAAAGAGTCATCAACTTTCTACAGAGGTAAATCTCAAAACAAGCATCTTGGATGGTAAGTGGGATTCATGTTGGGTTTGGAGATTATTAAGTTTTTAATTAATTAAAATTTTAATCAATAAGAAACTGGCACGTATTAAATGAAAATAATAATTATTTTTAAAAAGTTTTTAATAAGTGAAAGGGTAAAATAGAGCCTATAAGTGAATGAGAAGAATATTTTAGAGCCCCAAGCTGGAATGAGGGTATATTAGGGTCATTTCCAATTCTTGAAGGGTATATTAGGCCCTTTTTCGAAAATAAAATTGTTTATCTTCTATTTCATTTTATATGACAATGTTTGACAGATACAGAATTAAAGAGAGAGAAAACAACTTTTTAGAATGTATCAAAAAGTACTCTTAGATCTTGCAATCTTAAACATATATACCATGACATTTTTATGGCTATAGAAACATGTCATTTTTAAAATTAATCAGATTTTAAGAGAGATAAAATTTTCAAACATAGAAAAGCGTCACTCTCTTCATTACATAGCAAAAAGAAAAGAGCGACATATAAAACAAAAGATTAGTGATTACCTATTAGGTTTCTCATCAATCACCACTTTCATCTGACCATTTTTCTTAGGATCAACTCTAGGAGGAGTTGGAGGATTTTCAATAATAGATTGCTCAGATCTTAGTTTCTTAAAGAATTCTTGTTCTTGAGCATTTAACTCTGCTATGAACTCTCTATAAGTATATGTTTTTGGTTTGGCCATGCCTTAATTTTCACTCTCACTTGTGGGGAGAATAAATCAATTTTGATGATGATGTTACAATTTGTAGTGTATATATATAGGAAAAAATGAGGAGAGGGAGTAGCGTTAAGGGGCGGGTTGGGGGGGGGGGGGGGAGGGGGTACAAGTGGGATTTGCATAATTTTTGTTTTTTGTTTGTATTTGGAGAGTATAGAATAAGGTGAGTGATTATTGAAGGATTTGTAACAATTAATATTGTTGATGAAGTAGATTAGATTTACTTAACAAAATTGTAATTTGCTAGAGTTGGCAATATTTTGAAGAAGGGACAAGCAATTAATCATATCATAAAAGAGAAATATGATATAACATACATAGTAGTTTTCGTAACGTGTGACTTTACGGTTGTTGTTTTTTTAACTCGCTCAATAGTACGAGTCTCATTTTTTTTAATTTATAAATACATATTGAAAAGAAACAAAACAAATTCTTCCATATTTGTTAAGTAAAATAATTTCCTAAAGAACTTATAAAATAATAGTGGATTTGCAGATTAAGAAAAAGTATCCACATGCATAGCATTGTAATATTACAAACCAATCATTAATTTACTAAACATACCCTTTGACTAATTAAGTCACCATAATCTAATGGTAGACTAACATCTCCACTTAGACTATTTTTATTAATGAATTTTAATAAATCCTAATATTAATATATCATTTAAACATTAAGAAATTATGGTAAAAGATTAAGTTTGTTCCTGATTATGCCAAATGGAATAGATATGATATCCATTTATAGTTGGGGTCAAATTTGCCCTTGAACTATGTTAAATTGAACAGATATGCACCTCATTAATGGTTGGGGTCAAATATGTCTTCATAGTTACTAATTGGGGTTAAATTTTCCCCTGAACTATGTCAAATAGAACAGATATACCTTCCATTAATAATGGGGTCAAATATGCTCTCATTGTTTCTAGTTGGGGTCCAATATACCCTTGAATTATGTAAAATAGAACAAATTTACCCTTATTTTTAAACAGAGAAAAAAGTTAGCACTTGGGGTGTGTTCGATATGGAGGAAAATATTTTCCTATTTTCTCATGTTCGTTTGGCTAAAAGTTTTGGAAAATATTTTCCAAAGAAAAACAAGTTCCTTCAAAATAAGAAAAATGACTTTCTTTACCAAAGTAGAGAAAACAAGTTGCAATGTTCGTGCTACTCTCAAAATCACTTATCTCTACCTTTAACCTTCCCCCCACCCCCTACCCCAAAAAAAAAAAAATTCTTACCCACACCGTACCATACCCCCGACCTCCACCCCTACCAGCCCCCACCCCACCCCACAAAATTGTTTTTACCCTACCCCCACCCCCACCCAAAAAAAATAAATTAAAAATAATCAATTTTTTTCTTATTGTACCCCTAACCCCTACCAACCTCCCCCCTCCCCCCCCCCCCCTCCCAAAAAAATTATTTCAAATTTTTTTCTTTACCCTTGTCACGTTCCGAGTTCCAACGGGGCGGACTGGCACCCGAAGCCGATAAGGCCCGAGAGAACCAATCTTTAATCTTGAACACTTATACACATACCTGTCAATGAACTTTACTGTCAGATGCAAATACAAGATGCCAAAAGCGGAAACCATGGAACACATGTGATATATATACAACTTGGCCGTTGGAGCCATCAAGTCAAAATGGATATACATCACTTACATTCATCTCCTCACATATGTCTACAAAGCCTCTAATAGATACATGACCATGCTTATGCAATATCTACATAGTACCAAAAACCAATGTACACATGTGACTTGGAAAGCCCCGAAGCAACTGGAGCTCACCAATACTCAGCAAAAGATCTGCAACCTACAGTGGAGGTCTACTAGCACCTGCGCCTGCAGCAAGTAAGGTAAGTCCCCCAAGGGACGTCAGAATGTACTGAGTATGTAAGGCTATAAGCAAATATAAGCAACATAGGAATTTCAATGAAAGCAGAGACAAGTGAGTAGACAATATGGATAAACCACCGTCCAGTATGTGTAGAACCAAATACATTACGTTCATTACGTTCTTTGATTTTACGTTCATTATCATCGTCAATAACTCATATTGTATCCGGGCCCCAACTGATCAGTGGGTCATAACATTGGGATCGTCTCTAGCTAGGCTTATGCCCCTTTGAGCTACCACCCGTACTCAATCAACCAGGTTCGGCCCTAGCTAGGTTTTCACCCCTTTGGGCTACCCCCTGTGTCCAATAATCAATCAGGATCGTCTCTAGCTAGGCTTTCGCCCCTTTGAGCTACCACCCGTACTCAAGAAACACAAATATGCATTACTTCAATTCTTTCGTTATGAGAGTGATACATTGGTGGTTGCAACATTATTGCCACTTGAGGACCATAGGCGATGAATAAGCGGCATACAACAACAATTTCTAACAACTTACTTGGAATGAAACATATTTCGGAATAGAATTTCTACGGTCAAACGATGAACAAGAGGTGTGACCAAAGGTCATGGAAAAGAGAAACCTTACATACCTTAGCCTTGCAATATGAGACTACAAAAATTCCACCTTCCTTTCTACTCTACACATAAGGGAACGCACATTAGGAACCAAGAACTCACATTAGGAACCAAGACTAGTACAAGTTCACAATACGATAATAAAACCATCCAACATCCTCCACATAGGATATATCATCCCACCTCCTCTTATACTACCATATCACTTTATTCCACAAACAAAGTGGACTTCCCCACACTTTGGAACACAACCATCATGATCTACACCACCTTACATATACCTAATATATTAATCCATAAGATTCATAAGCGTAAACACTTACCAATAATTACAAAGAGATGATCTTGTCCCAACCAAGTGTTGTTGCCTTAGGGCTTATGAGATAAGAATGACTTTAAGAGATATCTAGAAATGGCATGTGTGTTTATGTGAATAAATGCTGATTTTTATGTCTTATAAAACCCCTCAAGTCTAGTTAATCCTTGGCCACAAGTTTGATCCATGTTGAATGGGTCTTTCTTATATTTGTTGAGGCCCATGGCTTATTATATAATATTTGGGCCTCAAATACAGAATATAGATCCAGCCCAACACCTTTAATGGGTAATACACTCAAACATTCCATCCGGTCAACACAGGTCAACAAAGACGGCAAAATTCCACGGTATCGTGACTGGTGTCTACGACACCAGTCACGCCACGTAGGCTGGTGTCATGGGAATCAGACCACATTTTTCAAGTCTCTGAAGTTATCCACGGCACCCACTCACGCTACGTGAGTGGTAGTCACGCCACGTGACCCCTGCCGTGGAAATCAGACAATTGTCCAACTCTCTGAAGTTGGTCACGACAGCCACCCACGTCACTTGGATGGAACTTACGCCACGTGAGTCCTGCCGTGACTCACCTCTGAGTCTCAGGTCTTTCCTTCTTCGCATGCTCATTTCGACACAGATTTCTTCACCTTTCCTTCATTTGGCCTAATACCCCGACTATTGTATATTTTCATGTAATCGTAACACCTGAGGTGTTACAACCCTACCCACCCACGACCCCCCACCCCACCTACCAGTCCCACCTCCCCCCAAAAAATTATTTTTTAAAATTTATTTTTTTATAAAAAAAATTCAAAACTTTTTTCTTACCCTACCCCTACCCCTACCCCCTACCACCCCCCATCCCCCACCCCCCCAAAAAATTATTTTTTAAATTTGTTTTTTTAAAAAAATAAATTTGATTTCTTACCCCACCCCCTTACTCTATTCGTTCTCATTATTTTGTGTTAAATATATATACAATTGCTTTTAAAAAAAAATCTACTTGCGTAACGAACACAAGAAAATAAGTACGAAACAACTTGTTTTCCTAGAAAATATTTTCTTGGAGAACATTTTCCTCCACACTGAACACACCCTTGGTGTGTGCTAATTTTCTTTTTGCACTTGGTACAGATAGGGGGGTAGCGCAAATTTTGAATTCAATTTTTTCAGTCAACCTTCCAAGTCTTGTCTTTATGCAGTAGTAAGTAATTTAATCCTAATCTAAATAAGTCTTAATGATAAAATGAAAACCACTCATATTGCATGTACTATATTCCACACAGTAATTACTTGTGAAAATGGATGGAATTGCATATAATCCCACTTTAAATTCCTGGCCTAAATTATCATTGAGGGCCTTTAAGAAACGTAAATTAGCAACAAGAGACTTCTACAATTTTATTTTTTACCAACACTTTCTTTCTTTCTTTCTTTCTTCTTCTTCTTCTTCTTCTTCTTTTTTTTTTTTTTTTTTTTGTGGTCTCCCTTAAAAAAAAATTAGAGGTGGGAAAAAATTGGATTACAAAATGGGGGAACCGTAAAAGTGGATATATGTTTTTTTGACATTTTCTTATGGATCAATTTACGGTATCAAGGTTGCAACATTGACCCAAATATCGGATTAGTTGTTTGGGCTGTAATTGACCAATGAGTTTATTCGAATTCGACCCATTCCCAGTCTCCCACACTGCTCAAGTAAGTGTGAGACTCCATATAAGGACCTCCTTCTCTTCTGCCCACTCAGTTCACACCATCATCTGAATCGAGTATGCACCAAATATAGACTCCCTATGCAATAGTTCACAGACCACACAGTACAACAAACTCAACTGAGAAAGTGTTAGCTAAGGGATAAATCTAGCCTTCCCGTATGGGATACCACAATTTTACCAGTTTAGCCACCCTTACACTCAACTAAGAAAGTGTTAGCTAAGGGATAAATCTAGCCTTCCCGTATGGGATACCACCATTTTACCAGGATACCACCATTTTACCAGTTTAGCCACCCTTACGGATTATATCATGAATTTATGATATCGATTCACGTCAAATCAATGTTTCCTTTGACATGAACAAAACAACAAATAAATTGCCTCTATTTAGAATTGCTGAACAAACAAATTATTGGCATCTCTCTTCCCTCTTCTTAACCAAGAATAAGCGCTTGGTTATGTATTTTTTGTGCGTGTGTGTTGGGGTGGGGTGGGGTGGGGTGAGGGTGAGGAGGGGAGGGGAGGCTCTTTCTCATGACTGCCGAGAATGGTGGAACACACCTTTTACCTCGAGAGCATTAAAAGGAACTGCATTCAGCACATAGTGCACTAATTGAATAGAGACAATTGATGATCAAACTTGGACAGAAATCCATTGTCATGTTAACTATTATCTAGACTGAATCCTGATAGTACAAACTTATGTTCCTTAGGTTCCTTTAAACGGACGGCAGCAGCATCTGGAGCATCAACAAAGATCCCTTAGCTACTGAGGTCTAGCGACTGGCTCCAACGCTTCAATTGTCACCACGCTATTACCACGAATCACCTGAAAGAGAAATTTTGCAGCAACTCATCAGTAAGGACCAGCTTAAATTCACTCAAGGCACATATATCATTATGGATTTTTTTCGAATTAAAAGATACAGAACAAGATCTCATTAAATTAGACAAAAGCCAAATGGTATTCAAAAGAAAATAGGTTTGATTATGTATTAGCAGCCGGCTTTTACCATCATATTCACAGCTGTAAGCTTCAAGTATCCAGAGATGAAAAGGGACGAGGGAGAGAAAAAAGGAGAAGAGAATAAGAAACTCACCACCATGCCAATTTCATTCTTTTCATTGCCATTAACTTCCACAGTGTTGTCAATGACCAAATTCATGAACTGATCAAACCCACGAAGGGTTCCAGTGACTAAGCGGTTGGCATTCAACTTAACTGCCAAAGACAAACAGCATTACTCAAGTGTGATAGCAACATCAGAAGGCAATTAACAGAGATATGTAAAACTAAAAAATGCAGAACATGAAAATTGATGCTATCTCTGACTAAGAAAATGCTGTCTATCCATTAACATTGCACTTTAAACAAGTTTTATGCAGTTTAACAAGCAAGGTTAATGCAAAAAGATGCATTTACAGCTTCATAAAAATAAGCTGTTCAAGTCAAGGGGCATCGCTGCTTGGACAAAAGTTGCACCTTTCAAAATTTACCACAAAAGTCACTTCAACTAGTTCCTCAACCAGCCCCCCCCCCCCCTTTTTTTTTCCTTCTTTATCTCACATATTGAAAGAAATTGAGAAGTAAATCACAAGATGGCCTCATTGCTGCAGCAAAAGCATGCAATAACAACAGTACCATTCATGAAAAGGTTTTGGGTTGCAAGATGACCAGAAAGGTGCTGTAAAATTGCAGTTTAAGCCACTCATACTTAAAACCTTTTGCCTTAAAAGGAAAAATAAAACAGGGATGTATTGAGAGCCAAGAAATTCAGAGCATGGTAAATGATGCTGAGATGCCGTTCTAGCAAAGGGTATAGAGGTCAAAATAGTTTCAGCTCTTAATAGTCTAACAATAAGTTCTTTGATTGTGGCTGGCTAATGCATTACTTGGCGAACTTAATTTCTACGTTGATAATGGGGAAGGGGACGAGAATTTATCACTTTCCAGCAAACACTGCTTGCTTGACCTTTATACCAAGATAAAAGGCACTAACAGACTCAGATAACTAGCAATTTTGCACAGACAAATATAAGCAGTGGCAGAAGACAGTAATAGACAAGCAACTATACTTCACAGCGCAGTTTTTTCCAGAAGGTTAAGAGCCCTAGAAACCAAAAGCGGGGTCCGGGGGAGGGTAGAGTGTAGGCAGACCTTACCACTACCTCGAGGAGGTAGAGAGGCTGCCCCCGGAAGACCCTCGGCTCGAGTAACGAACATCAGGGCAGCTAACAGAACAATACAGAAGTAAAAGGGACATAGAAAATAATAAGGAAAACATAACATAGCATACCAAAGAGGAGCAACAACCATAACCAACTAAATGTGATAACTGAAGCACAGTAAATAACAAGTAATAATAGAAATCGTAAGATAGGCCAACTACGAGTTACTGGTAAAAAATAAAAATCGGGAAACAATTACAATGCACCAACCTATGCTGCTAGGAAATGAGACAACACTCAATTACCTACTAACCTTCTACCCTAATCCACGACGTCCATAACTTCCTATGTAAGGTCATGTCTTCGAAAAGCTGGAGCTGCACCAGGTCTTGTCTAATCACCTCTCCCCAATACTTTTTCGGCCTACCTCTACCTCTCGTCTGATGCGACCTAATATTACTAGTCCTCTGCCTTTGGTAAACAGAATTGGGGAATTAGCCTTCAGAACCAATCAATTGAGAATACTTGCAGTACCTCAATGATCAGCCTAGGATGAAATCTGATTTCATGATCTGTGTACAGGGTTCAAAGCAAAAAAGATCTAAGGTAGAGTTAAGGCAAATTCTAGATGGTTTAGCCTGATCCTACTCATTTGTTTCATGATAGGTAGTGATACTTTTCCTAATCTTACCAAGAATAAGGTTCACCTACCCAAATCAATCTGTCTTGAGCAACTGTTCCCCTCTTTTATGGCTTATTCCAAGAAAAGCATATGCATAGAGAGGAGCAACGACCATGCAAATGAGGAGAAATTTCTACAAGAGAGGACAGGAGTTCTAATCCATCAGCTATCAGCTGATCTAAAACACAGCAATTTTAGAAAGATTCACTTACTCAAGAATCAAAACCTCTAGCTTTAAAAGGATTGGTTAAACGACATGACATGTCGTTTCTTTTTCTTTTTTACAAAAGAAGATAAAGAAATTGTTTTAAAAGTAAGAAGGAAGCAGCAACATTTGGAAGATAAATTTCCCCTAATCTAGAATGGGATCATGACATAGAGCGCTAATCCCTGCATGTAATAACCAAGAACATCTGATGCAAGCTCATTGATATGTGGAAAAGAAAAATAAATCCATGCTTAATGAAGTTTATGTATTTTCTACTTCCTTGAACAAAGGCCCTCTCCTTCTGCTGACTTCCTTTACCTTCATGTCGTTTATGTCCAAACTTTGTGTAACTAACTCGAATGGATGTGACAATGTATCCAATAAAAGGAAAAAGGAAACACAACAAAGTATGTTTCTAATTAATGAGAGCACAGATTATGGTTCGACCATGATATTCAACCCTAAAGTTTGTTTTTGTTTCAGAAGAAAACCTTGGGACACTATGCAGCGTTACAACTACGCAAAATAGACATCTTACCATACTGGTTTGTTCAAACTCTTTCCTTTTTTCTGGACAAAATTAGTTGATAAAGCTGAGTCATGGATGATTGCAAATGATATTCGCACAACAAAATTCATCCTAGGCATACATCTATTTCTGAGAGGTTGATTTATCATGTCTAGTCCACAATAACATAGCGGGCCTTACTTTGAAATATGATTAACAGAAGATATTGACTCACCCAACTTGGCCTGGACACCACAATTAAAACAACAACAACAAGATACTCAGTATAGTCTCACGAGTGGGGTCTGGGAGGGTAGGGTGTAAGCGGACGTGTACCTAGACCGTACCCCTACATCGGTGGGGTAGAGAGGTGGTTTCTGATAGACCCTTGGACTCAAGAAAATCATTTTTCTGAACAGATTGGACACCACGATTATCGAAAATAACTTCGTTCACTCACTAAAAGATTTTTTGACAACCCATGCAATGTTTCTTTTTTTTTTTTCTTTTCGAAAAAGTACAACCCATGCCATGTTTCTTGTAGCAGGTAACATTAACATAAAAAGTTACCGATACACTCAAACATCGTAATTTTGACAATGCATATGAAAATATCAGTTTGGGTGCATGCAATTGTTGGCTTGTTACTTGGATTGAAGAATCAAGCAGCATTAAGAAAATACTACAAGAATTCCTATGTTGAAGTTGCAAATGCATCAAGACTGAAAAAGAAGAGGAAAAAAATAGAAAGGCAAAAAATCTGAAAAAGGAAGTTTAACAGCCTCAATAGTCATGTAAGAACAATAAGAAAACATGACACAAAAAACAAGAGCACACATAACCAGTATTCGTCTATAAGAGTAACCCTAAACTCTAAACCCTTAACAAAAACTCTTAAGGGGTCGTTTGGTACACAGGATAAGGTGGGATATCCCAGGAATAAGCTTGAGATAATATTTATACCGTGTTTGGTAGATGGTATAAATTTATACAGAGATAAATGCTACCAAAAACGGTATAAATCTTATCCCAGGCTTAATCCTGAGATATCCCACCTTATCCTATCCAGCTTGGGATTATTTTATTCCATTTCCCATGGGATTAATTATTCTTATCCCAGGCTTAATCCTGGGATATCCCACCTTATCCTATCCAGCTTGGGATTAATTATTCTTATCCCAGACTTAATCCTGGGATACCCCACCTTATCCTATCCAGCTTGGGATTAATTATTCTTATCCCACGCTTAATCCTGGGATACCCCACCTTATCCTATCCAGCTTGGGATTAATTATTCTTATCCCAGGCTTAATCCTGGGATATCCCACCATATCCTATCCAGCTTGAGATTATTTTATTTCATCTTCCATGGGATTAATTATTCTAGGGATTATAATCCCAGAATAATTTAGTCCACATAACATATAACCCCTTAAACCCTAAGAATATTGCAGCGAAAACATATTAACCCTCCACATAAAGCACAAAAACAAAAACAACACCATACCCAGTATTATCTCACAAGTGAGGTCTGAACTCTGGAGAGGGTAGAGGGTACGCATACCTTACCCCTACCTCATAGAGATAGAGAGCCTATTTCCCATAAATCCTCACCTACATAAAAGCCTCAGAACGTAAAAACACAAACCATTACCAACTACTAAACCCTAAATCCTTAAAAAAACACTAAAACCCTAGACAAATTAAACATCCACAAAAAGCAACAAAAAAATAACGTAGAAACATAAAGCAATTAGTAACTTACTTTGAAGCTGCTTGTCCATATACCTGCATAAAACAAAACAAAAATGAAAAACGAATAAGAAATAAACATAGAAAGAAAAAAAAAAGATAGGAAAATCAGAAGCTAAGGTTGATAAGAAAAATGGACGTACTTTTTGAGATCCGGAGGTTGACCCGACCTGCTCATCCTTTGAGTTCTACTCTACTCCTTTGCTCACTGAAAGAGGAGGATGGGAGAAATTTGGGGATTTTTTCTGCACAATCGCGGCGAGGCTCAACTTTTTAACTTCACTTCGCATTTTATATTGTGGCTCAACAGACCAAGGGTTTGGAGGTAATTTTGAATAAAAATCAAACTTTTATTTTCCTCAATAATTAGAACACGTATAACAAAGGTGAAAATAAGATAATTTGATAATTGCAAAATATAAATTGACCAAAAATACATGTAAAAATGTCTCGAGTCTCAACGTCGTAGTATTATTATAGAGTTTTATTTGTATGCGTTTAAATTTTGATACATTAGTGAATATATTCGCGCTTCGCGCGATCATAAAAATAAATAAGTATATATTTAAAAATTCTTAATTAGTTTCAAGAAATATTAATTTGAAGCAAATAAAATGATATTGTGCCTAAAACTATGTATACTTAATATTTATACATGCATATACTACAATCATATAGTAACAACCATTTCTTTTCTAGGTGAATATAACAATAGTACTACTATATAGAATCACGAGTGAGCACACAGCTCAAGCAGGTATTTGACGATTGTTATGTCTGCTTTTGATCAAGGGCATTTTTGTAATTTCATATTTTTCATTTTAATTTAATTAGTTTATTTTTATTTTTAATCTGTTATATGTTTAAAAATTACGTAAAAAGTATAATAAATTACAATAATTAATAATTTAAATTATTTGGAGACACATAAAAAAAAAATTTGGTTGACTCCAAATTCTATTAGTGCAACATAACTGGGATATATTATCTGAAAATTTCATGAAAAATAATATAAATCACAATTTAACAAATTAAAATATTTAAAAAATGTATTAAAAAAAATTGTTTGACTTTCAAGTTCTATCAATGTCATATAAATTGGGATAGATGGAGTAACATATATGACTTGAAAATTACGTAGAAAGTCGTATAAATCATAATAATTAACAACTTAAAATATCTAAAACTATATAACAAATTTTCAGTACCACATAAATTAGGACCAAAAGAGTAACATATAGTATTTGAGATTATGTAAAAATACTACTATAAACCAATAATTAATAACTTAAAATATCTAGTATATATATATATATGATAGAACGTTGATTTGATTCGTCCTTAACAAAATTGTTTCCTTTTTCTTTCAAATTTTTTTGATGATTTTTTTTTTTTTGAACCGTCATAGAATTTTCTATATCCTTTTTGTGTCTTTATAATTTTCTAATGAAGCACCATCAACAATTTTATCAACAAAATTTAACTTATACTTCCCAAGCTCTAAACTAAATGAGTCTTTACATGTGCATGACGTAATTTATATACAGTTGAGGATATGAAGGCAATCACATAATAGAGGAAATATGATGATAATGTCAGTGTATTATAAATTAAATTTCTGTATGTGGAACTTGAAAAGCAACCAAATATATTTGTTAGCATACGTTTGTGACATTTGTACTAACAATTATTCTGCTTTACGAAATAAATATTAATTTTTTTTATAAAAATATGCAAAAATAAAGATAAATTAACAAAGAAATACACAGATTTGTGCAATTTACATTCAGAGCATGTCCATCTAACCTTCTTCAATAGTTTCATTTGCTTTTTTTGTAACACCCGAATTTCAAACATAAGCCTATGCATGTGGAACCTGAAAAGCAACCAAGTATATATGTTACCATACATTTGTGAAAATATGTGCAAAAACTATTCTGTCTTACGATACAAATATTTCGTATATAAAAAAAAATAAAAAAATGAAGATAAATGAAAAAACGAAGATGATTAACAGAGAAATAGACAGATTTATGCAATGTATATTTAAAACATCTCCATCTAACCTTCTTCTATAGTCTCATTTACTTTTTTGTAAGCACCTGAATTTCAAATTGTAAATTAAACCTCTACATGTGGAACCTGAAAAGAAACCAAGTATATATGTTAGCATGCGTTTGTGAAATCTGTGGAACAATTATTTTGTTTTACGATATAATGCATTTCTTTATTTTAAAAAATGGAAAATAAAAATATATTAACAGAGAAAAGATAGATTAACAGAGAAAATAAGTTGTTTGTCTATATAAACAATCACATAAAAGTGCAAGCAAATGAAGGATAAATATAATCACAAGAGAATCACGTGAAGAAGACTAGCAGAAGGAAAAATGTATATGTTTCATGAGTAAGGAAAATGAAACTTAAAAGGAGGAAATTAATGGGGAAAAAAATTTGAAAAGTCGCAGCAATATGGAAGAGTAATAAATGTGTGATTAAGAGCTAAGAGATTTAATTAGAAACTGTTTTTTTAATGTGGCAACGTTTCAGGACTTTCAGCAAGAAGTTTTTGAAACTGCAAAAACGTTTCTCTTTCGTAGTATTTAATAATATTTATTTAAACTTTTTTTAATTTAAAAGACAAAGAAAATTCAAAAAATTAAGAAAATAGATAAATCCATTTCCTGATCATTGAGACATGCCACATCAACAGGGTCATGTTTCTCCTTTATATATATATATATATATATATATATATATATATATATATAAATATATATATATAGATTGTTCTAAAAATCTTGAAGTTTCACTTATATAAGTTTGAAGTCCATGACATTATTATAAAGCCTCATTTGTAAATTGGAACTCTATACACTTGTAATTTGAATAAGGAAAATGCAAATTATGAGGCTATTCAAGCTTGGATAGTTCTAGAAAGGTAATTTGCAAGAAACATAATTAAACTAAGGGAACTTAAATAGGTTAACGTGATGCAAATTTTATGATAATATTATCATTTTTGTTGTGCCTTTAAGATATTATCATAGAGTTTTAATTTTTTCAAGTAAAATTTTACGATAGTGTCATGGAATTCAAGGAGAAGGAGAAAACGCTTTTGTCTGGAGCAAAAATAATTTGTGTGACATTCATATGTATACGGATATTATTATCCAAATACTTTTTGTAAAAAGTAGCTAAATATCAATTAATTTTGAAATAGGGACTCATATTCCATCAAAGTGGCTATTTGTCAAAATCAATCTAGAGAGTTAATATCACAAAATGTCATTCAATTTTGGGAATATATTTAACAAAGTCATTGAACTTTGTTTTATATCAATAAGATCACTGAACTTTGGCCTTTGTATCAATAAAATCACTCAACTAACTTTATCATTAAAAAATAACAATCTAACATTGCAAAATAAATTATTTTTTTATGTCATGTAAATATGAATCCCATAAATAAATAAAATTATAAAAATTTCATTAAAATACTTTTACGAGTGAACTTAATTAGTGAAAATAATATTATGGTATTACTATATATTTAAAACTTACAATGTATAATAATGAGTGGTTTTCTGCCAAACGAAGAGAAAAGAGAGCAGCCATCGATATTCTAATTTGATACAAATCCTGTACTCACTCTATAACTATAATTAATTGAGCATAAAATATTTATTACTTTTATCTGTATTATGAAAGGTTTAAAATCCCATAGAGCCAAGTTCAATTCTAATTTCTGAAATCAATGTGGACTTAAAAATAGAAGACAATGGAAAACAAATAAGTACTACGAGTACCAATTAGTTAAAATTAAGATCTATATTATCATTAAACTACATTAAGTTTGGTGAGGACAAGTGTTAGATTTGGAAAACCTCTCATTTTAAAGATGTAAAATCCTTATAACGTTTTTCTCCGGTAAAATAATGTAGATAGTAAGTTTTTTTTATTTAAATATTTGAAAGTAGGGTAATTAATTTTAAAAAAGAGTATTTAAGTAATTTAATTTCGATTCAAGTCTTATTACTTTTATAATATATATATATATATATATATAGATTATTATGACAGGATTGTGGTAGACATGTCAAGAATTACTTTTTGTAATTATTGTTATAAATATACATGCTCTGTTTTTAAATTGTTAATGTTTTAAATTATTAAGAGTCCTTAGGATATAAAATATATAGTAATACCATAATATTTGTTTTAGTAACAAAGATTTTCTTTTTATTTACTAAATCAAGACATAATATACAGTAATACCATATTATCTTTTCCACCAATTAAGTTTGCCCGTAAAAACTCCTTAATGAGTTTTCTTTAATTTTATTTATTTGTGTGGTTCATGTTTATATGGCATAAAAAATAATTTATTTTGCTATGTTAGATTTTTTTTTTAAATAACAAATTTAGTTGAGTGATTTTATTGATACAAAGGACAAAGTTCAATGATCTTATTGATATAAAACAAAGTTCAATGACTTTGTTAAATGTATTCCCAAAGTTGAATGACATTTTGTGATATTAACTCTCAATCTAGATACAGTTTAAAACTTGCCCAACACTCTTTTACTGGGCCGATACTGGAAGCGGCCTTTAACGGGCCCTCTTGTGCCATTAGGATCGTAGTCATGAAACAGAATTGGTTCTCGATCATCATATCCCGGGATGTCCGACTAAATATGAATGGGAAAAGTACATAGAGTAGCAAACTTTAGCCTTTAATTAAGCTAAATCACAATACTTTGAGATAATTATATTTTATAGCAAAAATAACAATATTTTCAGTGGGGCCAAGCTACTACCGCTAGTTACTGTTACCTTCTTTAACTTCTCCCCTTTTCATGCTTCCCTTGTAGTTATCCCCTTCCTTCCTTTCTTTATTTTACCTGTTTTTGTTTTTTTTTCAATTATTGTCCTATTTTTTTGATTTCTAATTTCAAATTCTACCAGTAACCATTATTATCAGTTATCGGGAAGGAGAAGAAGGAGAAGAAGGAGGAGGAGGAGGAGAAGGAGAAGGAGAAGGAGCAAGAGAAGAAGAAGAAGAAGAAGAAGAAGAAGAAGAAGAAGAAGAAGAAGAAGAAGATGTATTTTTAAGTGATTGTATAGTTGGATATGTATACATATCTTTTGCAAATACAACTGCAAATACATATGTATGTTTAAGTGATTATGCAGATTTTCTCTAGTCGGGTTTGTATATGTATTTTTTTGCAAATACAGTTGCCAATACATATGTAACTGCATATGTATTTTGAAGTGATTGTGTAAGTTTATATAGTAGTGTATGTATATGTATTTTTACAAATACAGTTACAAATACATATATAACTGCATATGTATTTTTGGGTGATTGTGCATGTTTGTATAGTTGTGTATGTATATGTATTTTTTACAAATACAGTTGCAAAAACATATACATCTGCATATGTATTTTTGAAGATTGATTTTGAAGATGATGAAAGGAAAAAAAAATTGACTGATAATTTTTATTTTTTTTTGAATTTGAATTGAGCGTATTAGTTTTGATGTTTTTCGTTGAATAAGCATCCTTTATGGAAATGAAATCTTTAATTTAAAATGGACGCGTGATTTTAGTGGTTAGGATATTCAGTTCCTTTTTTATCTCATCCAGCTGGAGAAAAAAATGCGAAGTCCATCTATTTGTATATGTATTTATCAACAGAAAAAGTCTTCAAATACATAATACAAGTTGCTATTTAAGGTAATTAGCAACTTGTTGCTACGACTCGCTTAATTAAAGGCTTAAGTTTGCTATTTGTGAAGTTTTCCCAATATGAATTTGTGTCGGGATGTCCCATTGGAGGTAAGCGACAAAGATAACTCCGTACCCATCAGAATTTGAAATTGAGATCTCTGAGTAAAAATGAAAAAATACTTATCACTCCATCACATTCTTGTTAGTTGGGGAACAAAAATTTCAATCGACACGTTTTTCTACAATGCTTTCTAAAGAAAAAATTTGTGCAGAATAATATGTTTGGGTAATTTTAATTGCTTCTTAAAGGTTGAGTGAAGTGATTTTGAGCCGTGAGATGAGATTTTATAGCTTAAAACCACTACTTTGAAAAAATCTCAAGAGAAATAAAAGATTTGATGATCTAATCAAACAATAGTATTATGGTTCGAGAGAAACTAACAATATCTACTCGACACTATAGTGAAAGTGTGTTGAATCAAGATCAAACAGTATAAACACCTTTATTATGAATGTTTATTCTATCTCCACTTATAAAAGGCCAAGCCAAGCCGATTGAAAAATAGTTTTCTTTTTGAAAATAAAATTGAAACCTTCTCTTGAAAATTATCCAAACAACATACTCTATTCTTGAAAAAATTGGTAACATGATTTCGAAAAAATTATCGACAAATAAATGCCGCGTTTAATATGTCTTTTGAATTGAATTGATTGTTTTGTCAGACATATATGTTTGCGTGGTCCCTATTTAATATTTTTAGTCTAAATTCTTGTCCTCTTGATTTATGTAAGATAATGGCTTATAAATTCAAAAGCAGAGCTAGTGTGTCAGTTGCAGTTGCAGGTTCATTCCAATTCATTAATTTTGGTTTAAGTTTTATATTTATCTTAAATTTTTATTATATATGGGCAGATTATTAATTTAAAATCTAATACATAACTTAAAAAATAAAATCTTGAACCCATAAACTTTAAATCGCAACTCGTCTCTTAATAAATCATATAGGTAGGTGTAAGGTCCATTGGTGAGATATAGTCGCATGTTCAAATTTTATTAAGAATTGCATATTCTTTTACAATCCTTAGTTCTAAGAAAATAATTATTTTATTAAGTATCTTAATTTATATCTTATCTACCAATATTTTTTCTTGCAAATCTTACAAAGTACTTACTACTAGTTTATAATTCATTCAAAATAAAATTTGTACTTAATTATTACAATCCAATCCAATCCTGCTTCAATCTTGTTATGTATGTCTAAAGAACACTTTAGCAATTTTGGATCTAGGCCTTAACAAACAAATACAATTGTAAATAAATTCTCTTGCAAAAACTTTTTTCAAAATTTAATTTTCGAAAAAGTTATATCAAAACTAAATCCAACGTATTTCTTCCATCCATCATCTAATAGCTTGCACCATATTATTGTCGTTCCATGATTGCATAGTGGAAGATGGGCTTATAGGGAGCGCCTGCAACGGTTATTGGTAACAAATAGTCCGAACCATCGGTTTTTAGATCGCTGGTTAATAATCTACGGACAAAGATACTCTTAATTAAAACGAAATAACCCAACACATATGATATCGAGTTTAATTTTGATAAGTGAAACTCACTCAAACATAATGTATTGGTGCTCGAAAATTTATGGAAAACTTTCTAAACGACATTGAGTTCAAACATTTATCAATTGAACAATTTTTTGGTGTAAAATTGGATATAGAGACCTCACAAAGAAGAATGAAGAAGGAAGGATCAAATAAAATAAAATCCGAAATATATGAAATTGATGATAAAAATTTAATTGCATCGATGTTTATATCAGTCCAATGAATACATCAACATGTCTTAACTCATAATCTTATTGGTAATTACAGCTAATTAAAACATATTTTAAACTTAATTAAACCATTATTAAGTAGCATTATTTGGTGTAAAAACGAGTGTGGTTTTCTTACTTGATATGGACTATGATTGAGCTAGCAATCAATTGTCAAGAGGAAATATTGATAGGAACAACTCATTAAAAGCGATAATCCACATTGCCATGATTAATTGGAAGAAGGATACGTAATCAACATTCTTTCATCACACATTATAATCATTTCTTAACTAACTCACCAAACTAAATTTGAGGAATTGTCACTCTTATCGACAATAGGACAATCCATGCACTAAAGCTTCCGCTATGTGCAAGGTCCAAAAAAGGGTCAGACCATTAGGGTCTATTGTGTGCAGTTTTACCTTGCATTTCTGCAAAAAACTGTTTCCACTGCTTGAACCCGTGACCTTCACATGACAACAACTTACCAGTTACTTCAAGGCTCTCCATCGTCACTCTTATGCATCATTCATCAAATTACATTTTGACAACGATGTACATACCAACTCTTTCTTCTTCTTTTTTTGACATGATGTGACTTCAAAGATATCTACTTTTGGGCCCAAATTAATGCTTAAATGATTGGAAAAATAACATAAATATACACCTTAACTTATCATATTTACACAAATCTCCATCCTTACAAAGTAATTACAAAAATTCCAATTATGTATCTCAATGAAATGTATCGGAAACTAATTATGTATCGTTGTGTATATCAGTGAGTTTTGTTTAAAAGATACATACACTCTGTATCTTTGAATGATTACAGTGTGGGTAATTATTATGTATCTCAACGGAATGTATCAGGAACAAATTATGTATCTCGACAGCCCAAAAAAATGGGATTTTCTGTAAATATGTAAAATATCAAAATTTTCTGTAATTAGGCACCAAACTGTCGAGATTTATGTTGTTTACTTTAAATGATTAGCATGGCATGTTAATAGCCTCAGTTTCAAAGGTTTTACGTATTGAACGTATTATAATAAATTTACTAGAGATCAGAGGCGAAGTCAGGATTTTGAACTTACATTTTTTAGGTTTTTGAATTGATTTAAAAAAGACTGCTTAATGGGTTCTAGATATATTATCTATATATATTAAGTGTTTTTTTTTATATACACATAAGATTTGAGCCAAAATTATTGAATTTTGCCGAACTAATAGGTGGCACTCCGAGATAAGGATAATAACAGTACATATGTACATGTCATATTTAACTAATTCAAACCATGTAGGCAATGTGCGACTAATAAATTAATGTCCAAGTCACATGATTTCAAACCATTACTTATTATATTACCATGATTTTTAATTTCAAATTTGCATATTAGGCGCTAAATTTTATTAGTGTATCTTGTGAAAATTCAGATCTAAAACGTTACATCATGCTTAGTCAGTAACCACATGTTCCATCATATATTACAAACTGAGACAATAATTAGAAGATGCATAGTTGATTTTTGATCATTTTCGTAGGCAACTGGATCTTGATTTTGCTCACACAGTTTCTTGTCCTTCGATTTTTGTTATTGTCTGTTGTTTCTTGTACTAGTTATTGTTCAGTATGCTTTGTGATGTTTTTACTTTTGTTTATTTTTTTTCTGAACTACTTTGAACTATTTTACTTGAGCCGAGAGAATATCAGAGATAACTTCTCTACCTCTACCTTCCCTATCAACCTCCAGTTTGTGGGATACTACACTTTGAATGTTGTTGTTGTAGATAAAAACCTAGAGAGAAACAACAATTAGTTCCACCTAATTAATCCAAAGGTAGTTGATATCAACTGTATAATTAAATTAATTCTTACCATCCATTCTGTTACATTTGGACTGATATCGTTCCAATGATAAAAAAAGGTCTTGCTAACAATTTTTGCTTACATGCAAATCTCTAATCATACTAAAACAAACTCATCGAAGCTAATTTAAGCATATAATTATAGTTAAGCGTTAATGTCAATTAGTTAAGTACTATCACCTATTATGCTAGAAAAGTTGTTACAATATTGATACCAAACAAAATAAAAAAGAAAACAAATTATATGTAATAAAAAAATGTGTTGTTTGAAGTTACTGTTTTGAAAGAAATTTCGGCCGCATTGAGACGCAAATCATTGTGAACGATCACTCCCCAAGATTTCAAGACACTTCCAAATATGTGGAAGTAGGAATTATATCTCACAGTGCACATGGGAAATGTACAAATTTTGCCTTCAAGTCACCTTTCATGATGTGCACAACACAATTTCATTTTATTAGCCCTTGACAAACTCAATAACAAATAATTCAATATAAGAAAAAAAAAATTTAGCTCTTTCTCATCAACGAGAGACTTTTATCTTTCACATAAAATAAAAAATTAAGAGAAAAAAAGACCCACAATGACTCTGTCACTTTACAATTTACATTACCAACTAGGACAAAAATACCAACAACCTAGAGAAGATTTGGAAGAGTAAGTAGAATTTGCTAAGTTTATATTTGTCATTATATTATATTAAACAAAGGACATCAACAAATTCATTGTCATAAATGCATATATAGTATAGCCACCAAAAACTTTGACGAAGAAGCTTGTCAGTAAATTTTTGCTGCTGTCTCCTACTCTCCATAAATATGCATTTATATGCTCATTTATATTTTGGGAGTTTGTTTCTTTACGTTTGCCAACCAATTTCTTTGGATGCATTAATATGGTTTTATTGACGGGAAAAACTTAAATATGTCATCAGAAATAACCTATCACGTTACCCATTAATAGTTGGGTATAAAATGTCATCGTCGTACATTTGACCCTCTCATGTTATTAACCACTAATGTCCACACATCCGATTTTATTAGCTACTTTTTGGTTGTTAAATAATCAAATCTATCACGTGTCGTCAAATTAAACCCCCCATGTCATGTAACTCATTTCCTTTATGTTTAACCCGATCCATGGTACTTGCTACGTCCATATTATTTGTTCACATTACTAAACATTTTATCCCGACTTATTTTAATTTATAAAATTAAAAATAGAATAATTAAATTTTCTCACTTTTCCCTTAAGGAGTGCATTAATTATCTGGATAAGACACATAAATAGGAGGAAATGAGATCTCTTACCTTTTTACAATTTGAAAAGAAGAAAATAGTTTTTTTTTTCTAATTTCTTATATGTAAAAACAAATACCTCTTATGTGTAAAAATGAATTTTTTGTAAAAAGAACATGAAACTTAATTTTTTTTTGTAAAGGATTAGAAAATCATTTCAAAACGTATTAAAAAGCACGCGGAAACGGTCTTTAATGGAACTTTATCCTTACCTGATTGTGGCCAAGAAACCACTGGTTTCTCTTGGTGGACCGAGAATGCCCGATTTATCAATTTATCCGGTAAACTAATAGGTCGGAACTTACTTGACAAAGAATTTCACTACCTTAGGACTGTTATAGTTACGACCGCCGTTTTCAGAAACAACAACAACACATCAACAACATACCCAGTGAAATCTCACAAGTGAGGTATGGGGAGGATACGTAGAGTATACGCAGACCTTACCACTACCTCGAGGAGGTAGAGAGGCTGTTTTCAAAAGATTCTTGGCTCAAGTGCAGCAAATTCAGGTATAAAGAAGAAGGAAATAGAGGAGAAAGTATAGCAACTAACACGGAAACAGTGCAAAGTTTACAGGAAAGAAACAATAATAACAACAAACTAGTGCGATAGGCAAAACATCATAAACAACATACTATGATAGATATCACAATTCACAAGTAGGGATCAACTACACCTCAACATCTATAGCTAAGCTCTAAACTACCATACTACAAGTAGTACACAACATACACCCACAAGTGTAACCTCTCAAAAATTAAGACAATACTCTTATTCGACTAACCTCATACTCTAATACGCGTCTTCCACACCCTCCTATCTAAGGTCATGTCCTCGGTAATCTGAAGCTGCGTCATATCCTGTCTAATCACTTCTCCTCAATACTTCGTTGACCTACCCCTATCTCTCCTCGTACCTGCTATATCCAACCTCTCGCACCTTTTCGCTAGGGTGTCTGCACCTCGCCTCTTCATATGTCCAAACCATTTCAATCTCGCTTCGCTCATCTTATTCACCACAGAGGCCACTCCCACCTTATCTCGATTAACTTCATTCCTAATCCTATCGCACGTAGTGTGCCCACACATCCACCTAAACATCCTCATCTCCGCAACATGTATCTTCTGAACATGAGAGTTTTTAACTGACCAACACTCCGCTCCATACAACAACGTCGATCTAACCATGCACCACTATATAAAACTTACCTTTAAGTTTCGGTGGAATCTTTTATCACACAAAACTCCGGAGGCAAGCCTCCACTTCATCCATGCCGCACCAATAAGGTGTGTGATATCATCATCAATGTCCCCATTCCCCTGCATTACAGAGCTAAGATACTTGAAATTGTCTCTCTTGGGGATAACCTGTCACACCCCGAGTTCCAACGAGCCGTGATTGGCACCCGAAGCCGATATGGCCTGAGAGAACCAATCTTTGCTCATTTTCACTCATATGCATGTCACTCAATAAGCAGAACCATCACGTAGAGATATAAGATGTCAATTGCGGAAGTTATGGAAACATGCAATTTATACATATAAGAAACTTGGCCGTTAGGGCCACCAAGTCAAAATGGATATACATCTCTTACAATACATCTCTTCCATTCATTTTCCCACATATGTCTACAAAGCCTCTAATAGATACATAACCATGCTTATGCAATATTTACATAACAACACAAAAACCCATGTACACATGTGACTTAGAGAAGCCCCGAAGCAACTGGAGCTCACCAATACTCAGCAAAAGATCAGCACCCTACTGTGGAGGTCTACTAGTACCTGCGCCTGCAGCAAGTAAGGTAGACTCCCCAAAAGGGGTCAGTACGAAGAATGTACTGAGTATGTAAGGTAAATAGTAACTGTGCAAGATATAAGAACTTTAAGGAGTTCAAGTACAAGTGAATGATTAATGTAAAATAAACCATGATTCTATGTACATTTGGAAACATGTATCTTGCTTTCTTTGCATTTGCATTCATTTGTCATTAACCATTATCATGTGATACCCGGGCCCCAACTGACCAGTGGGTTATAACATATCATTGGGATCGTTCCAGCCAGGCTTACGCCCCTTAGAGTGCCACCCATAAATGATATATCAATAGGATCGTTCCAGCCAGGCTTATGCCCCTTAGAGTGCGATCCATGAATAATAATAGTGGGAGCGTTCCAGCCGGACTTGTGTCCCTTAGATTGCACTCCCTAATTGTACAATTATGCATTACTTCTTTACTTTTGAGAAATCGATACATTGGTTACTATTGCATTATTGGAACATTTGGAACAATAGTGAAATATTTGGAATAATATTGGAACATCTATGTAACACATGAATAATAAGTGATCAACATATGAGGTACATGTGAGTAACAAGATAACTACTTGAGTTGGACTACTTTTGGACATTTCGGAATAATACAAGGACATTGCCAATGTAATCAATATGAGCTGCAGAAGGATACAGACAGAGTAACCTTACATACCTTGTATTCTCAATACGAATATACAATCCTAGATGTGCATACAATAGTCCCGCTCCTTCTTTATGTGTCACTCTACAACACAAATATATAACGGAATTCACATTAACCACCAACTACCTTACAAATGCATATAACGTCAATGAGTTACATGTTTGCCTTTAAACATGCCACTTCCCCTTGACAAAACCATTGATGAAATTATTATTCCAAAAATCCCCCAATATTCCATACATTGACCAATACATGATAATCAATACATTTCACCGCAACACTTCTCCTTTACACTTTCTCATCCACACCATATCACAAATAATCCATCAATTCACCTTAATACACTTCATAGCACATATCGGCCAAAATCCCATAATTTACACTTATAGAAAAATAACAAGTTTAATAACAAAATCACACCATATATGTTCATATTTTATCCATACCATGCTCTTTCATCAAAGTCACAAGTCATATTTCAAGTTACAATTTCATGGATTTCACATCTTTCACAAAAACACAAAGTGCCATATCCAACACTTCCAAGCATAACCAACATGATTTACATACTCTCCCATGCATATAATATATTATTCCATAAGAATAATTACTTACCTAAGCTTGAAAATTGATGATTTTGCTCCAAGAAGTTGGCTTAGGGTTCTTGAGAGTGGAGAGAAATTTTGGGAAATTTCTAGAAATGTGAAGTGTACTCCTTTGAATAAAATCTGATTTTTCCACTTATTTATAGTCCCTCAAGTCTCCTTGGCATTAAATGCCATGTATAAGTGGTCAATATTGGAAGAATGGGTTATTTCCCTTTTGGGCCTTTTATTTTTGGCTCATTTTGGGCCTTAATTTGGGTCCAATTGCACATGTTAGCTTAGCCTATCAATTTAACATGTAATTCATCATATATTTCATGTTTATATAATTCCATAATGTCACAACAATATTCACTTACAAGAGTCATGTTCGTCACCTCAATCGCAAAAATAGGAATTCTAGCCACCCATGGCTTACTTGAACTTAATTCGATAACTACTTGTGTTTCATGACTTGATCATGTAGGAGTATGTAGGAGTGTATTGAAGTATTTAAAGCTTTAACAATTCTCAAAGAACTCCAAAGAACCAAAAGAAACCATAGAAGAATCGACGTAGCATTGTGTCGCAAAACAAGCACGGAAAGGCCAACTTGTTGTGCCTTGCGCCACTGCTGCAAAACAAGGCAGTGGCGCGAGATTTCCTTGCCCTCTGAACCTGAAGGCTTGCGCCACACACCCTGAAACAGGGAGTGGCGCAAGTCTGGCCACCTTGCTGAAATTTTTCCTACTCCGTCTAATACTAGTATATCGTCCAATGCCCCATCAAAACACTACCAAATACATACTTAGTGACCTTAATCATCAAGTAAACATGACTCCAAGTTACCAAATAAGGTTATAAATGTACGGGGTGTTACATAACCTATGAGGCAAGCCGCAGTTTCACGCCTGCCTCATGCAACCCCTCCCTAAATTTGCACTCCAAATACTCGGTTTTGATCCTGCTCAACCTAAACCCTTTAGCTTCCAGGGTTTGTCGTCACACCTCCAACCTAGCACTAACACCGCTACGCGACTCATCAATCAGTATTATATCATCCGCAAATAACATAAACCAAGGCACTTCATCTTGAATGTACCATGTCAATTCATCTATTACTAAGGCAAAGAGGAATGGGCTAAGAGTTGATCCCTGAAGCAACCCCATATCCACAGAAAGTGCTCCGAGTCTCCTCCTATCGTTCTAACTTGCGCTCTCCATTATACCCAGTATAAGCCACCGGTACACCTCTAACCTCCGGGCACCTCCAAAGGACTTCCTCGGAAGTTTGTTATAAGTCTTCTCAAGGTCGATGAATACCATATTTTTGTTCTTTATAATTTCTGTAGGGGTGTAAATGAAAAAGTGGATTAGAACTTAGGAGTATAATCCAACCGAAATCCCATTTTAACCCAACACCTCCCTATTAAAGGAAATCAGTTAGTCAAAATAAAAGACGTTAAGCCCCAAAGACCAAACCAAACAACAAAACAAAGCCGTCCACTCCGGTCCCAAAGGAGCGTCTCTCCAATTGTCACCTAATTTCTCCTTCTATATCTGCTCTATATCCCATTCATCAATTACACAGTATAATAATATACATATTCCTCCATTGCACTGCACTGTGCACACATCCCCATAGCTTAAAAAACTCGAAAGAAAATTCAGTATCAAGACACAATACCCTTGCATTTCCCCCATTACTATACACGTCTACTTGTCTTCTTCAAACCCCCCCCCCCCGCCCCCCCCCCCCCCAAACAGCATTAGCACCCCATTTCTTACTTTTTCCTGCCCTCTTGATCTAGATTTGGTCCCTTCACTTGTTTTCTAATATAAGCATATTGCCTTCCGTACATTCGTAAACTTCCCCTGTTTCATTATCAAGATTTGTTATTGTCTTGTCCCTTTCTCTTCTGTTAGTAATTTCTTCCGTTCAACTCTTCTTCAAGCTCTTCAAGAATCTTTCTTTCTTCATTTGCTCCTAACCCCACTATATAAAATTCACTATTTTTACCCTATATAATATTCCTTAATTCCAAAAACCCAGAAAAACCCATTTCTGTTTTTCATAAATAATTTTCATTTCAAGAAAAGAAAGAATCTTTACTTAATTTCCAAAACCCCAGAAAAACCCATATATTTTTTTCCAGAAATATTTTTCATTTCAAGAAAAGAATCTTTGGTCAATTCCAAAAACCCAGAAAACCACCTTTTTTTTTTGCATAAATAATTCTCATTTCAAGAAAATAATCTTTGGTTAATTTCCAAAACCCAGAAAAACCCATATTTTTTTTCATAAATAATTCTCATTTCAAGAAAAGAATCTTTGATTAATTTCCAAAACCCAGAAAAACCTATATATTTTTTTTCATTTCAAGAAAAAAAATTTGCATTAAAATAGTCGTATTTCGATTTTTATACTATTTGTATAAATGGGAAATTGTTTGGGTGTATCAAGAAAATCAACGTCGGAGATTGCACCTTCCGACGTGGTAAAGCAACATCCGGCCGTCAAATTGTACGGACACCCAAACGTTATATCAACTTACTACATTCGTTGTGCTCTTCTCTACAAGCCCGTTACCGTCAATTTCATCCCCTCTGATCAATCACCGCCGCTGTTGGAGTACAAGTCAGACACCGTTACCGGCACCGTTGATACAATCCTCCGTTATTTGGACGTCAAGTTTCCTGAGCCAAAGTTGTTAACGGGGAGGTATGATGAAACGACGCCGTTTGTTGTGTGGTTAGTGATGTTGCAGCATAGGAGTATGACGTGGCATTTGGAGAGAATGGGGAGGTGGGCGGAGGATTTGGCGGCGCGTGGGGGAAAAGCGCGTGGTGATCCGGTGATGGGGACACCGAGAATGGAGATGAGGAAGTTTGCTAGAGGGTATTCACAGTTGTTGGAGGTAATGCTTGAACATGCTCAGATGGAAGAGAAAGTTGTTTTCCAAATCTTGGAGAAGGCTGATAGAGGTAACTTTTCATACCAGTTGTTGTAGTGTTTTGACGGTATTAATTGTAGATCAAGTAAACTTTTTTATTGGTCAATCGATTATAACTGTGGGTAGTAGAGCCTTGTTTAGCTTATCCTTCCATACTAATAGTCGTAGTACTTCTCTGATATGAATTGTAAATCAAGTAAACATTTTTATTAGTCAATCAATTATGACCATAGGTAGTAGAGCGTTGTCTAGCTTATCCTTCCATACTAGCGGTCGTGGTATTTCTCATGTTGTTTCTTGTCCTTTGACTTTTGCTACTATGCGTGTAGGTAGTAGAGCATTGTCTAGCTTATCCTTACATACCTATAGTTGTAGTATTTCTTCTGTATTAATTGTAAAGTGATCAGTAACATTTCTTCCATGTGGCCGTGGAAACAACATCTTGCTTGCGTACGATAGACCCTTGTGGTCCTGCCCTTCTCTGGACCGCGCATAGCGGGAGTTTTAGTGAACTGGCTACCTTATAACTGTAAATCAAATAAACCTTTTTATCGGTCAATTAACTATACCGGTAGGTAGTAGAGTGATGTCTTGCTTATCCTTGCATAGTAGTAGTTGTTGTAGTATATCTCATGTAGTTCCTTGTCCTTTGGTTTGTGCTATTATCTGCTGTCTCTTGTACTTTGATCATCACACTATCTTGTTGTAGTTACTGTTCCTTTTTTGAGAATGCTTTTTCATGCTTTATATAGTATTTTGCTGTGATTGTCTTCACTTCCGTTATTTCTTATTCAATCTGCTTTGATGTGCTTTTCCTTGAGCCGAGGGTCTACCGGAAACAACCTCTCTACCTCCCAAGGTAGGGGAAAGGTTGCATACTCTTTGCCCTTCCCAGACCCCACTCCACTTGTTGAATTACACCGGGTATGTTGTTGTGTAATCAACTACGCCTCAATCCAAAATTCTCTGTATCTATTCCATTCTGTAGTTGGACGCGCAGAAATATTGTGTTATGTAATGCTGGTTGTTGGATTGTATTGGTGTTTGTTCCCCTGTGTGGGCTTGTTTTGGACACATTGCAATTTTGGTTCAATAGTTAGACGATTAGCTAGTTTAAATAGACTAGTTTTGGCTAGCATAGACTAACCACATGATTCGAGCTTGAGACCATTATGATTTGCCTATTCTAAGAAGGATATTTGGAAATGGAAACGGGGTTACAACGACAAAGTTGAATATAGCAGCTTGTGCCATAAATTTAGTAGTTACAAACTTACAAGATTGATTGATCGTCAGTGGATTTTTAGATTGATTTATCTTCATGGTGGGACTGTTATTCTTATGTAAGTTTGAACAAATTCAGAACTCCAATTGTATGTATCCTTTCTAGACAAATTAAAGAACTTGAATAAGAAGTTTGAAAGATGGGGAAAGCTATATAGACACTGCAGATTCTGCCAAGCATACATCAGAAGGGGAGCTTGTCTCCTGGGTTATTGGGGATGGGGAGTGTTGAACTGAAAGAGAGAAATTTTCCGGGATAGGCAGTGACTGATCAACAAGAATGTTTAGCTTATTAATTTTTCTGATGGGGATTATGCCCTAGCTTTAGTTCTGAGTTTGTCCAACATTAGTTGCTTCTGTTGTTTTGCCGCGATATATTGACTTTACATGGACTATAATTCAGGATTATCTAAAGCTGCAAATGAGGAGCATGCAAGGGACCTTCCTATGATGAATGGTATTAAAGAAGATATCAAATCTATAGGAGTTCTTGATTCAGGGCATCCTGCTTACCAAGAGGCCCTCTGCAACCTCTCTACTCGACTCAAAACTTTAAAGGTACGTACATTCTGCGTTCAGTTTATTACTTATCAGGATTCTGATAAAAGTTTTGAAGGGTAAAGATTTTAGTCCACCAGATGCTTCTGAAATGTGGCTATCTTTTACTATATGTCTAATACAGGAGCGCAGCAAGAAACACTTTGAGGAAGAGGAGAAGAATCTACTGCCGCTGATGGAGGCAGCCGAATTGAGTAAAGCGCAACAAGATAAAGTCCTAGACCAGTGTTTGGATGTCATGCATGGGACACACTCACATCTGTTTCGGTTCTTTATGGAAGGCCTCCTCCCTCCGGACGCAATGCACTACTTGGACATGCTTTCTAGATGCAGTGACCAAAACCTAGTGTCTTCAATGATCCGGTTAATCGTTGATAAGGTTGTATGATTCAATTTGACAATCAATCATCGTTGCTTCGAATATAAATTGCAATCATCGGTGAAATTAATCAGTGAGTTGGTCTAGCTTTGCTTGTAAAATGGAGCACTTGATAATGCTGTGATCTCTGTAATTGCTTTGCTTTGCTCTTCTTTATTGGCTTGTGGGCTCCTAAGTTGAGTCCTTAAGCATCATTGATACCTTTTGTTATTTCTTTCACATGGCAGATACTCAAAGCAAAAGGGGGTAGAGGTTGCCTTTTGTTCTTTCTACTTTTGATTTTTGCTATATCTTTTTTCTTTTACTTTAGCAGTTTAGCTTGGTTATAGTAATCTGTACATAGTGAGAATATCAAAGGGACAAGCTTTGATGGATGTTGCTTTGAATCTACTTCTCTGTTATAATGTAAATAATTTGAAGATGGTCCATGTGGATGTTGTTACTTTTCTGTAAATAAGGTTTTATGTCATTTATGCTTTATCCATGTTATCTAAGTTTTCTTGTATATCATGCCATTGATTTTCACTTTAATGCCTTCAGCTTGGGAAAACAAAAGAGAATATTGGATTGTGGATAAGCCTATTGCTTCTTCCTTTATGTTATACTTTCTGCCTTTTTATTCCTTTGTTATTCTTCACTTCAAAGGTAAGCTGCATCTTTTCAATTTAGATGCTACAACTTTGAGGACAATAATATACCCAGTATAATTCCATAAAATGAAGTCTGGAAAAGGTAGAGTGTACGCAAATCTTACCTCTGCATTAGAGGTAGAGAGATTGTTTCTGATAGATCCTCGGCTCAAGAAAAAAAATAGTTCAAAGCAATCTCGAAAACAAAGTAATAAAAGTACAACAATAGCAGATGGGAACAAAAACAACATATAACAAGACAATAACTACGACTAATAACAAAAATCGAAAGACTTGAAACTACAAGAGCAATACTACAACTACTAGTGTGGACAGATGACAATGCAATACTAACCTTCTACCCTAATATGTGTTCTCTACAACCTCCTATTAAGGTTATGTCCTCGGTAAGATGGAACTGCGGCATATCCTATCTAATCACCTCTCCCCAATACTTCTTCGGTTTATCTTTGCCTCTCTTAAAACCATTCATAGCCGGCCTCCCACATCTTGTCCTCTACGGAAGCCACTCTCACCTTGTCACATATATCTTCATTTTTAACCCCATCTCTCTAGTATACCCACACATCCATCATAACATCCTTATTTCTGCAACTTTCAACTATTGAACATGAGAGTTCTTGATTGGTCAACGTTCCGCTTCATACAATATAGTTGGTCTAACTACCACTCTGCAGAACTTGACTTTTAAGTCTTGGTGACACCTTTTTACAAGACTCTGGATGCAAGTCTCTATTTCATCCACCTTGTACATGCGGTGCGTGACATCCTCGTCAATGTCTCCATTGGGTTGTAGACTTAAGATACTTGAAACTTCCTCTCTTTTGGATGACCTGAGTATCAACCCTCACTTTCATATCTGCCTCATACGTTACATCATTGAACTTGTACTCCAAGTATTCAGTCTTGACTCAGCTAAACCTGAACCCTTTCGACCCCAGGTCTGTTTCCAAATCTCCAGCTTAGCTTAACTTTGTCACAAATTTCGTCTATTAAAATTATGTTGTAAATAAATCTTCTCTTTAACTTGTGAAATAGAGAGACTGTTTCGATACAATATTTCCCCCAGTTAATTCTATCTTCAGCGTTGAAATTTATTATAGCTGCCCTCACTTGTATGGATTTTTTTTCTTCCAATTTTTTAAATTTAAATTTGAGCAGTTTAGAAGCACTTATTGGACGAAATAAATTCAATCTGGAAAATCACGTGATTTAGCAGACTTTAGAATACTTGCATTAATAATAATATTGACCCAAACTTACACATCATTCATTCATTAATTTCATTTGGTTGAAACAACTTGACTATAATGAGTTGACTCATTCCATGTATTTAAAATAATTTTTTTACTTGTTTATTTTAATAAATGAAAAGAAATTTATTTATCTTTTTCAATTTATTTTATTATTAATAACTATTTTTCAAAGTTATTGAAAACATAATAACTAAATTTAGATTTTTAAAATATATAATTAATATGAATAACCTAATAAAATGATTTTATCCAATCAATGTAAGCATCTTACTGCAAAATTTGATCATGCTGCTAATAACCTATGTTTTGTCATCAAGAGTTTTCAAATATAATTGAGTTTGTATATATATAACATTACTATTTATGTTTTTCAGATAATTAACAACCATACATGTTAATACCTATGACCTCTGCCTGGCGCCTAAATATTGGAATTACTTTATTCATCAAACTTGAATAAATACAAAGAAATTATCTTCTTTTTTTTTTTTTTTTTTTCCCGATGTGCCTAACTCAAACCTGATGTATTTTGTGTCTTTGTTATTGTTGGTTTTGTCTTTGTTTAATTACTTTTATATATGTTTACGCATACAAAGTATTATTTATTTTATAGATTTCATCAAGATAAGATAAAAATTATAATCCAAAAATCTAAAAATGAGCACTAGAGTGCCACTTGAATTTAATGAACTTAACTATAAGAGGAAAAATGCCCTTCTAGAGAGAACTAAAAGTACTTTTAGACTACTAAAACGATATGGCAATCGCACTGGAAGTTCCAATGGCGAACTCTACTTCTCTTCATGTTTCTTCTTCAAATTTTGGGTAGAACGCAATAACTTTTCGTACAACAAATGAATAATATAAAGTCAATGATCTATAAGATTTAAGGTATATATACTAACGATGTAAAACTGACCTGTATTTTCACCTCGACATTTTCCTTGAGCAACTTCTCGAAATAGCAAGAAAAGCAAATTCTTTTGCGAATTTTGTCCTCCATTAATAGTCTTTCCATTTCAAGCCACATTTTTTTTTATTCTCATTCTCAGCCTCCCTAAGAGCTCTAAGCACTATAAAAACTTTATAAGACTATAGAATAAATAACAATTTATATGTTACACACATGCACACACACAAAACAGAATTAGCACGGATAGCTATAGTCGTTAAATAATAAAACTCAGTCGCTAATTCTATTTAATGACGGATTATCAAAAGGTTCTTGCTAGCGACGAGGTTTTAGTGAAACATTGAATACTATTTAATGACGGATTATCAAAAGGTTCTTGCTAGCGACGAGGTTTTAGTGAAACATTGACGATGACTTTCATAACTAATTTCTATTTATTTATTGTGGAGGAAAAATTATATAGAAAAGAAACTCACTCATTAGCGTTTCGATCCAGGGAAGCCATTTGCTAGAAATTTGGAGTAAAATAGAAATAAATAAGCTTGATTTATTGTACTTTGCTATAACACTTGATTCTCATCACAAGAGGGGAAATTTAAATAGAATGTTCTCATAATGTTCTTACCAAGTGTAATTATAATTATGTATTAGAAAATGGTAAGAAATTGATTTTGTTGCTAAATTTCATGAAATAAGTGAGTTTGAATAAAGGATTGTAATATTTAAAGTTCATAATATATTGTAATCATATGGTAAAAGATGGTAAGAAATTGATTTTATTGCTAAATTTCATGAAATAAGTGAGCTTGAATAAAATGAAAATCACATTAGCTACTTCATTTATGTTTTTCAATCAGATTTATTACTTGGAGTAATTGTTGAAGGTCCCACATCAGATAAAAAATGAATGAGTGATCTCGTTATATAGTCGTAGATAATCCTCTCTCATAAATGCTTATTATTTAGCCCTATCTAAAGCCTGGACTTGGTCCATAAAGTATCAAGTTGTGGCTTTGTGCTAAGTGCTATTGGATCACTATTGTGTGGCGTTGGACTATGGGTCATAGACAAATTGGGCTGGTTATGATTTTATGGACTATTTTGCCACCTCTAATATTTTGAACGCTTGATCTTGAAATATAGGTAATTAGATTCATCCAACAAACAATAAAGAAAATTGATATTTGATAATTACTTTCTGAAAGTGGGGATAAACAAATATTATGATTTATGAGTTTCAGTCTGAGTTTTTTTGTAAATTCAATTAAGGTTTAAAATTTTTCCTATGAATTTGATCAATATTGAACTATTAAAAGAATAGTTAAAGTTATCGTTTATTATTTTTATCCCTATTTTTAAATTATCGTTATCATTAATTTACCAATATATACCAACAGGCAATAAGGATTGTTGTGGAGTGATAAGTACTTTTTCATCCTTAGCTTTGATCTTGAGTTAGAGTCCCCTTGATACATAGACGCCTTTGTTAGAGAGTGTTTTGTCCCCCAATGTGGGACTTCCCGGTGTGAATTTGAATTTAATCGGTGTGAATTTGAATTTAATCGGGTTTTAATGTGGGTATCGAACACCGAGTGAGAAACCGAAAAAAGAAAAAAGAAAAAATCAATTTACCAATATATTAGAAGTATGTTTAGTGTTGATCTTGCTAATTAATATAATAAAAATATTGTTGTGGTTAAGCTACATTACTCCATGATGATGATTTGATTTGAGTGTTATCCCAAGTGTCTCGTGTCTCTATAATTTTGATGAACATGACCAATAACAATCCTTATCCTTTAATGCAGTCGATCTGTTCGAGAAATTTTAGTCGAATAAGCTTAATGCGAGGTTTGTCCATGGTCAGGAGCGGAGCTATCCTTGTATGAAGGGTGTCAAGTGATATCCCTTAATGCAGTTGATACCTTTTGACACAAGTTGATGGTTGACCATTGTGGTTAAGGGGTTGTAAAACCTCCTTGAGGTTGCCAACAACATAATGATAGTTTCTGACGCCAGCCATTTTCTCTTTTATTCTTAAATAAGTAAAACGACACGCATTTTACTTGTTATTAGTATTTCGTCAAGTTATAAAGTAATTACCTTTTGCTTTCATTTGTAAAATTTATTTTATTTGCTTTTTTGTGTGTTTACTTCTTTACTAGTTATACCATACGTGCATTGCTTGTGTAATTCTAGTTTAGAAGTATATATTATCGGTAAATATTATCGATACAATTTTAGCTAATTATTGGATATGCTGAGACTGGAGATGCATATTATCGTAAAATAGCATTGAATTTAAGCAATGTTTTAGAGAACTAATTTGATATGAAATAATATAGTACGCTCTTATTTATGTTGAGTCATGAAATACAAATTTACCGTTTAACAGTAGCAAATTTATTTTAGCATTATTTTGAACAAATAATTTGACACGAAAAAATATCACGTAGTCTTCTGTAAAAGTAGAATGTGGATGGCCATATCATCTTTCTTCACCTTAACCTACGAGGATAATCAATGAAAGATTAATTAGGTACATGTCATTTATATATTTATTTCAATTTGCTTACTTTGAAACATGTCATTAATCGTATCTCACCTAGAACTTCTTTATAGATGATATTCCTTGTGTATGTTCCTGTCTTCTGATCTGGGTGTTCACACATAACCATTACTTTAACGTATTGTCTGAGCTATTTTAGTCAATGCACCTTTATTATTGTACTCCTCTTATAAAGCTTTAGGTTGCCAATATTTTTTCCCCTTCTTAGTTTGTGGTTCTTCAACGTGTGCATCTTCTATTTGATGAGTTGCGGCAACATATTTTTGCACCCTTCGCAATGCACTCTTTATATCAGACAGTGTCTTACGTTTGACTCCTACCAAATATGTTATGTAACTAATGTGTTATAATTAATGTCCTAAAGTACAATATTAATGATAAACTTTAATATATGTTAAACTTAGCTGTTGTTTTGGGCCATAAATTATCTTGTATTTTCATGCCCTTACATCTTTTTGGTGGTATAGGAGTCTTTATATTTAGATAAAGATACAAGACATATTTTCTAATGCTCTTCCAACAGAAGCTATGTTTCTAAATACCAGAAAAATCAAAAAATTATTACAAGATATACAATTAGAGGACTAATTTAAGCTAATTATTTCATAGTTTATTTCCACCACCAAAAATCACACCTATATTTTCTCGACTTTAATTTTCTTTGTTTTGATAGGACGGGTATCTGTGGGGTTTCTGGTGGCCCTCTTTCATCGCATTCTTACTGCAATTTCTCCATCTTTAACAATTAATGATGCTTCCACTTCAATTTCATGTATTTCTTAAGCAATTTCACTCCTTGAATTCGCATTGATCCTATCAACTCTGACAAGAAAATGAAATATTTGTCTTTTCTCAACACCAACTTGCGGCAGTTCTTACACTCTTTCTCCTACAAAATTAGCAAAAACCCAGGTGTTTAAAAAAATCATGGTAAAAAGGATTATACTATTTATGTATGAATTTAAATAATTTCACATGTTGAAAAGAGGTTCTTACTGAAGTTCATACTTACACGAAGGTTGATGCAATGTACTCGTTCACGTTGCAACCTAGCAAATATTTACCGCATCAAAAAGAATAACGCGGACACCCCGTTCCCTATTACATACTTCAACTCTTAAAAAATATCTATAAAGATGGGGGAGAAGTTGAATATCCTATAATATAATGAAACAACTAAAAAGATTTTCTGCCAAATCTCATCTAATTTCAAAATCCACATTCTCTATATTACACTTGCCACAAGTTGCATTATTTTCTATAACCTACACGTTCTTGTAGCATTTTTTGCAAAAAGAATACCACGACTTATCTTTATATACTGTGATTTTTGCTTTGAACTTGAATTCTTGAAATATGAATCCTGCACATCAGGAATATAAAGTGCGTAAGATTATATTCTATACATAGGAAAGACCTGTTATGTATTATCAAAACGTGTCTTTAAAGTTATCCATGGTTCGGCAAGTAAGCCAACCATAATATTGATGAACTTTACTTCTTTTGCTTTCTTGATTAACTTACATAGAGTTGTCACAATGTCTTTCTTTTATGATTTCATGTTTTCACGCCTGTATCCAAATGAAAAACGAAAATCACGTTTGATGCAAATTGATTAAAAAAATAACAGAAGAATGGATTAATCTAAGAGCAACTGTTGTTATGGTGAGTTAACGTAGGCTGTGTATTAGCTAAATGAAATGGCAACGATAGCTTTACCATAAATTTAGTACCCATAGAAGAAACTAAAATGAGAAATAGGAGAAATCTGAAAGTACCAATATGCATAAGAATCTCCACACATGATATAGGATTCAGATTTTCATAAGTATTACTACAAATAATTAAATATATGCATTTTATGCTCTTCATGTGTCATGAATAAGATTCTCTGTAATGCCTTTTGGTGAATGTGAATAAGTTGGAAACGATATGATAAAGAACGCTCATTTTTTGCATTGATCAAATTAGGTATCGATATAAAAAATGAGTGAAGCGTAACAATACTATACCAGGTGTGGAGATCTGTTACTTTTTGAAATGTGGAGTTGATTAGCACACTGCTAACTGGAATAGTTGATAGACTGAAAATTCCTAATTTGTAAATAGTTAAAGAATTTTAATTACATTCAACACATATTATATGATATTTATAAATACATATGGTAGTTGGAGCGTTACCTCTACACATTGAGACTCTAACATCACATAATCCAAGGGTTGGTTTATCATCCTTTAGCTTTGCCATGAATCTGCCGTCGTTAAAAGCAAAATCTCCCCATAACGTATAGTTATGTGTTCAAGACTGTATTTTCATATAGTTTACTGTACTAAGTACATGTTATGAATGGGCCTAGACCAGTATTGGTAAAGCAGCCTAGTACCATATTAAGTGGTTATGTTTGGGATCCGGATTGATAAAGAGTACTTGTGGGAGTAAAATAGATTATGAAAATTGTGATTATATTTAGGCAAAAGACTATGCTTCCCATCCCCAATTCTCTCTAAGTCCTCTCATCCCCCTCTACTACTATTGTTGTTCTTCATATTGTAATTTCTCCTTTCCGTATTAATCAAAGTTTGTTAATTTCGTTCCCTCTGTTTATTGATTGTTGAGCTGAGAATTTGAGTTCGTTACATTGGTGATTTCATTGTTCTTACTCCATGGATTTATACTCTTCTACCATGATCCGTACTAAATTCAACTCCCTCCTCGAATCAGTAATGGCACTGCAAGAGAGTCGTACCCTTCTGAGCCGCAAAATCGACAAAGTTGTGTCCTTTGCTGCTCAATATGCTGAAGTGCTATCTGCTTTTTCCAAGGCATTTTCTGAAGACGAGCTTCCAGATATAAAAGTTTTAACCTCTACATTGCCTTCGTATTTGGACACTGAACCCACAGAGAAGGACCAAATATTCATTACATCTGCGATTGCAATGGGGTCTCATACTTCATCAGATTTTGCTGAGACTGGTATAGATTTCAAATACCCAAATGACAGGCATGAAGCTGTCACAGATTTCAGTGGCAATGGACAATTCATTATGTTGGGTGACTTTAGGAAAATGCTTAACATGGAGTTTGCACACCTGGTGTTTGATGAAATGTTGGCTCGAGATATTTTTGAAGTAATTGGTGCGCCTAATCAGGATAATGTGTGGCATTATTTCATTGAGTCTAGGATGTCAGATGCACATAGTGAGTTCTTACCCATTCCCAAGCAGCATGAGGCAGTGGACCATTATCAGGCGGGTGTTTCGTTGTGGGGCAGTTTTACCAACTCATCCTCGTCTCAATACTGGAATTCTCACTTTGATTACAACAACATGAACTTCGCTCACAAGGTGTTTGGTTAAAAGCTGAATAAGGAAACTGAAAATGTAATAGTTGCTGAGATTATTGTGTTTCCAGAAACACATATATGTCCTCTAGCTGAGCAGGGTGGTATCTCAGTTTCACTTGCATTCGAAACTACTTTCGATGCTGGAAACTCTGAGGTGGGCCACGTGTTTGATAAAAGGGCTGAGAAGGATTCTGATGTGGATTCATTGGGCAATGATGCTAAGGAAAGTAATACTCAATTTGAACTCCAAAAAGCATGGAAACACGTGAAATTGAAGTTGAGTTATGTCTTGTACGAGCCAAACACAATGCATTGGATGAGCAGACAGTAAACGAGGATGCATCAATACAAATTTCATATGAAGGCGCTGAAATTACAGTACGTAAGGCGGCCGACGTATTTGATAAAAACACTCTGAAAGATTAGCTTGTGCTTCCATCTTTACAAAGGTTCTCACTTAAACAAATGTTGCCCAGTGCTAACATTGGATTGATCTTTCCCAAAGAAGAAATGAGGGTACTTGATGCTGAAGTTTCCAAGGATACGGTTATAATTATTACCCCTCTGGAGGTTATTTAGGTCGCCGAGATTACCCAGGTGAGCTCATATGAATCCACTTATTTTACTAGGGCAGTTGGGAGAGTTGAGGATACTGGGAGGATGTTAGATGAGGTCTCACAATTTACTTATGATCGGGTGTAGACACGTGATTTTTGACCCTCCCTGAGCTTTAACCTTTTTTTGCATTAAATATTTATTTTTACACCTAATTATTATTTTACTTTTATCTCATTTTTATAGGTTTTATTTGTAAAATGGTTTCAATAAATGAGTCACATTTTAGGATAAGTTTTGCTTTTACTTGTCAAAAGAAAAGAAAATTTTCAAAAAAAATATATTTATTTATTTATTGATTAACAAATAATCTAGTGGTTTAAATATTTTCTTCATCAATATTTTAGGACTAGCTATTTAACTTTTCTATATTTTATTAGTTAGCTATACTACTTTAGTTATTTATTATTTTTTATAAATTTATTTATGTATTTTTTTTTTTTTGAAAAAAATTAAAAAAAAAAACAAACTAACCTAATCTAACCCCCATTCCCCACGCCCCCTCCCTTTTCCCCACTACACACGTCCCTCACTCACATTTTCCCCACTAATCCCACACATACAAACACACACATGCACCCCCCCATATTAATACACACACACCGAAGATAGAGGGGAGGGGATAGATGAAAACACACACACAAAAAGTAGACAACACTTAGGCAAGGAGGGGAAACCAAAAAAGACACAGAAACAGTAACGTACAGAGAAGGAAAAACAACAAAAACTACGTAGAGAAACACAGCAAAACAGAAAGAAAAGGAAGGAAAAGACTTAGGCAGAAAAAAAAAGCGGAGAAATATAGAAGGAAACAGAAGAAGAAAAACAGTAAGGCACGAGAAAAAAAACAATACTACTTAGAGGGAAAAGAAAGGAAATAGTGGTGAGTTGAGTCCGGGTTTCGTTCGAGTTTTCGGTGACGGCGTTCTTACTTCTACGCTTGGTTTAATTCGGCACACAAGTTCTTATCCAATCTTGTACTATAGCTTTTTTTTATAAATTTTACTGTGAATCAAAGCATGAATGAAGTTGCTTAAATGGTTTCATATATTATTTAGTCCGCTCAATTGATTAATTATGTGAGTATTTTATTATGAGTAATTGGTCCGGAGTTCAATCTCGCCCATATAACATATTATACTTGCTTCCATTTGTGCGTTACTTGTCTACGTTTGTAACACCCCGTAGATTTCCGAATGTATGCGACTACGTGAAAAAAATTTGTGAACATGTAATAAAGGGTATATAATACATGCAAAGTGTTGGATTTAATGTATATTGGGTATTGGGCTCTAAATTGGCCCAAAAATGATAAGGAAGACATGGCCCAAAACAAGGGAAAATGACCCATTCTTCCTTGACCCACTTGGACACCTCATCCTTGACTTAAAATTGACTAAGGATGATATATATATAGCTCAAAAATCAGATTTTAATCATAAGGAACACCTTGCCATTTGTTGAAATTTCTAGACTTTCCAAGAAGATCAAAAAGAAACCCTTTCAAGCCTAAGGCAACTATACTTATTTTGGCCAAGATCATCACCTTGCAAGTGTTGGTAAGTGTATATTCTTGTGATTTAATATGTTATGTTCATGAGAAATTGCATGGGTTGTGATGGTTATGTTTAAAAGGGGTTGATTGGTGCACTTTGGCTTATGTGACACAAGTTGTGTATTTTGGTGATTTGAACTTGAAAGTGGCCTTGTGGTCTTGAAGAAAGTGATTTGATGGATTGGACATCAACAAGTATGATGTGGTTATGTCCCTAATTTAATTTCTCTTTTTATGTTATTTTTGGAAATTGTTGCTATAGAAAAAGTGTGTGGAATTGGTGGCGTATTGAGAGGAAAATGTGATTTTGGTGATGTTTATGTGGGTGGTAAATGTTTACTCTTGTAGATTACTATATTATATGCATAAGAGGGTGTGTAAATCATGTTGGTTATGTTGAAAAAGTGTTGAGCAGTCCACTATGTGTAAAACAGTCCACTTTTGCTAAATCGGTAAATGATTTGCCTTCTATGTGATTTAAACTTGAAAGGGGACTTAAGGTCTTGAAGGAATTGAATTATATGGATGAAATTTCAGTATATTTAAGTATTGTACTGTCCCTAATTCGTTACTTTTGTGTATGGCTTGATGGAAATGTTTTTACCTAATTGAGCATGGAACGTTTGGCGTAGTGAAAAGAGAATACTTTCTTGTTATGTTAAAGTGAATTATAAACTTGTGTGGGCTGTTTTTGGTATATTGTTGTGGAAGGTATTTATGTGACTTGATGGGATAAATATGTGGAGTTGTATTGAGGCGGAAATGTAAAGTAGAAACTTGGTGTAAAATCCTATCGGTTTGTGATGTCTACGGTGATGTGTGGACTGTTTTGGTGGTGTGTGGACTGATTTGGTGTTGTTGTTTTGCTAAAGCAGTAAGTTATAGTGTAATGTGGTGGAATAATGTGATTTAGTAGTATAATGACGGGGGGAGTGATGCACCATGTGTTTTGGAGGTTGGACGGTTTTTACTTTCCGTTAAGCACCTACTTACCGTCTTGTGAACTTGTAATGTAGTTAGTGGTTAACGTGAGCTCCGTTATGTGCTTATGTAGAGTAACACGTAAGGAGAAAGCTGGAGTGTTATATTCACGAATAAGATTGTGTCTCCATATTGGGGAATTAAGGTATGTAAGGTTACTCTTTCCGAATCCTTCGGCGGCACATAGTATCACATTGTCATTATACATGTTCCATTCCAAAATGTCCAAAGGTATTCCATTCCCGGTTGTTAATCATTGTTACACACATGTTCCTTATACATTGATTAAATGTAATTCATATGACTCATGTTCATTGATTAATGTTCCAATAATGTTCCAAAGTTTCCATAACATTGTAACCACTAATGTACCAATCTCATAACAAAAGAATTAAGTAATAAACACTTGTTGAGAACGGGTGGCAACCCAAAGGGGCATAAGCCTAGCTAGGGGCGATCCCGAATGAATATTGGATACAGGGGGCAGCTTAAAGGGGCATAAGCCTAGCTAGAGACGATCCCAATGTTTTTTTCCACTGATCAGTTGGGCCCGGGCATTACATGATTGATGATCACTTGATTGACGATGAAGTAAAGTAAAGTGAAATTAAAGTAAATAAAGTAATGCACATGATTCCACATGTATACCTATGGTAATTTATTCACATAATGTGTTCACTTGTACTTAATTTTATCAAAGTTTCTATATCTTACTTATAACCTTACATACTCAGTACATTCTTCGTACTGACGTCCCTTGTGGGACTTCCCTTACTTGTTGCAGGCACAGGTACCAATAGGCCCCCACAGTAGTACTTGGAATAATCTGCGGTTTTGTTGGTAAGCTCCAGTTTGCTTCGGGGCTTCCCAAGTCCTATGCACATGTTGGTTTGGATAATGTATCACAGTTGTCTAAAGCGGGGACTTGTCCCGACTTTAGGATGGTTATGTTCATGTATGTATAGAGGCTTTGTAGACGATGTTGGACAAATGAAAAATGTATGTCATGTCATGATGGCCCTAAAAGCCATGTTTCACATATGTATATATAAATCACCTGTTTTGCCATGATTTCCGCCATTGGTGTCATGCGTCTATACATGGTAGTGATAGTCAATGAATGACGTGTGTATGAATGTACAGGGTGATAGTTGGTTCTCTCGGGGCCTCAACTGCTTCGGGTGCCAGTCTGCCTCGTTGGAACTCGGGGCGTGACAACGTTCATGTTCTTTGAGGTCCATTTCTCATCCAACTCTTAATTAATGTTACTTTTTGATAGCTAATATTGTGGAGTTTAAGTAAATGATGTTTCATTTTAGCATGCTACTTTTTTTTTTTTTTTTAGTTTATCTTCTAATTTGTGTACTATATCAGTGTTATCTTCCATGACGCATGTCTAAAATTATGTGTCAGTGCAAGCTATTAGATACTTGGGTCGTTGGAATTTGTTTGTTCAAGAGGAATAACTGTTAAATTAGGTTTAGTTTGAATTATTAATTGAGCAATTGATTCTATATAACTTCTGTTTGTAATTGAGCATGGTGCAAATTGTTAATCCAAATGGGTTTGTATCACAAATTATACCGCTTCTTCATTGTTATTTAAGTTCAACAGGTTGGACAAAATTTAGTGGGGACTAAAGAAATTGAGTTGCTTCGAATAAGTTATTTTAGATTAATTAGGGTCAAACAATTGCTTTTAACGTTATATGCGTATGAAAATGATAAGAATCTTATTTCGATTAAGAATGCAAATATGCATCTTTTTCGATACGCTTAATAACAAATAAAGAAATTCAAGGATGCATTTGTGCACCTTGGCAAAGATCGTCCTAAAATTAACTTTCATTGGGTTAATACAAGAAGTATAGACAGTTATTAGACTTTAAGAGGAGCGAATCAAGGCCTACAAACATAATTTATCCAAAATAGTTTAAGTTAAGTATAAGTTGATAAAAGCGACTGTGCTAGAACCACGGGACTCGAGGGGTGCCTCATACCTTCCCCTCGGTCAATAGAATTCCTTACCCGGTCTTCTGTTTTCGCAGACCAATAAAGAGTCATTTTCTTTTGATTAGGGATTCAAAAAGGTGACTTGGAACACCATAACTCAATTTCAAGTGGCGACTCTGTAAATAAAAATAATCCCTATTCAATACTGTCACTTTAATTGGAAAAACCCTTCGACACCAAAGACGGAATAGGGGTGTGACATCTCTGGAGACTCTGCTGGGGACATTAACTAGAATTCGAGCTTTATGACATTGACTTATGCTTGCTTTAATTGTTTGGATATTGTGTTTTTGGCCTAACGTGCTACTTGTCGCTCCTTTACCGCTTTGATATTGTTGAATTGTATTATAAACTGTCTTCTCTCGCGCGCCCCTCTGAGTCTCTGAAATATAGGATAGAAGGAATGCAAAACATGCATCCTACTTTCTTTTTGAGATAAAGCCAGAGTGCCAAGGCACCTGGTGAAGGATTATTAGTCACACGTGTTAGGCGGGGTTTGTGTCACGCCCCGAGTTCCAACGAGGCGGACTGGTACCCGAAGCCGTTGAGGCCCCGAGAGAACCAACTATCACCCTGTACATTCATACACACGTCATTCATTGACCATCACTACCATGTATAGACGCAAGACACCAATGGCGGAAATCATGGCAAAACATGTGATTTATATATATATATGTGAAACTTGGCTTTTAGGGCCATCATGACATGACATACATTTTTCATTTGTCCAACATCGTCTACAAGTCACATAAATACCTTCCACAACAATATACCAAAAATAGCCTACACAATTTTAGAATCACTTTAGCACAACAAGAAAGTATTCTCTTTTCACTACGTCCAACATTCCATGTAAAATTACGTAAAAACATTTTTATCAAGCCATATACAAAAGTAACGAATTAGGGACAGCACCACACTTAAATATACTGAAATTTAGTCCATGTGATTCAATTCCTTCAAGGCCTTAAACCCCTTTTCAAGTTTAAACCACAAAAAGGCAAATCCTTTAGTCGAAAGTAAAAGTGGACTGCCACTTAAAAAGTGGACTGCCCTATGCCTTTTAACCATAACCAGCATGTTTCAAACCATATATCATGCATGTATTACATTAATATACAAGGTTAAACATTTATCAAGGCTTGCAAGTGGAAGATCTTGTCCAAAAATCCTTAAGGAAGCTTAAGGTGGCTAGGGTTTCTTTGAGAGAGAAATGTGTTGTGTTGAAAATCTGATTTTTTCTAAGTGTATTTGTGTGGAAATGAGCTGATTTTTCAGCTTAAATACTCCCTTTTCCACAGCCCCTTTATGGCCAAGTTTAGCCATATTATTGGTCAAGAAAAGCCAAATTATTGGTATGTTGACTTGGTCCATTTATAAATGGATCATTACCCATTTGGGCCCATTCTTATTTATTAAATTTGGGCCTCAATTGAGTCCAAAAACATGCCTCTAAATTCAGCCCAATAAACTTAATACATGATTCACTTACTATCTTTAATTTAAATGCTTCCATAGATGCTAAGGTCTTCGCATGAGTTCGAAATTGTACGGGGTGTTACAGTTTGGACCCGCAACGAAGGCGGAGTAGCACTGCTACCGAACAAGTTGCCCCACCCCGACTCGAGTGTCCGCTCGGGTAAGCCAGTCTAGACACCTATCTCCATCAGGTTAAACCTAGCAGAACTAAAACTCAGACGTGGCTATCCCTATTAGGCTTCGCTTTATCTGCATCATATGCATTTAACTTAGTGGGACTCGGCACAGGGGCCGGGTCCATCTAGGACAGGTGTTCCTCTTTATATGACCAACATGTGCATCCTATGTGCTCTTCGACATTTATTTGGAAGGCCTATTCGATTGTTGACCGGCCTTATACAACTTAATGAAATAGAAAAGGTATTTTTTCCTCTAAACTTTTATAACTGTCTTCTTAAAAAATATATTTTTGAGGAATAAAGCGGAAAAAAAGATCACCCATCGATTGAGGATCATTTTGAAAATATGACTACTATTTTCTTATCCCCAGATTTATTATTTATATTTATATCTTAATAGCCCTGAACCTTTAGGGGTCTTGAGGCTAAGTTTTTACAAAAAAAATAAAAATAAAAAAATAAAAAATTTATATATATACACATACGTCCTAATAGCCCTGAACCTCTAGGGGTCGTGAGGCTGAGTTTTTACAAAATTTATATAACTTAATAGCCCTAAACCTTTAAGGATCGTGAGGCTAAGTTTTTTATAAAAATAAAAAAATAAAAAATAAAAAAATAATAAAATAAAATAATAATAATAAGAAAAAAAAATTAATAATAATATAAAATTTTTTATATGTCTTAATAACCTCGAACCTTTAGGGGTCATGAAGTTAAGTTTTGCAAAATATATAAAATAATTGTGTTACTATTCTTATTATTTTATTCTTTTTTATAAAAAAAAATAAAATAATAATAATAATAATAATAATAATAAAGTCAATAAAAAAAAAAAACTTGGTTGCATCTTATTCCCCCCCAAACTCCTCGTTGAAATTATATAGAGGTCTATCTTTGGAAAATGTCCCTGTAAGGTTGGTATAGACAAGAATCAGTCCCTAAAAATAAAAATAAAAAATGTTGATATTTAGGTTTTCCCCACCTCCCATTTTGAATAAAATTATTTTTTCATTGGAGTTCAATTTTTGCACTAACATTCGCGAGTCAAGTCAAAATTTGAGAATTGAGTTTCGTTAGGAGTTTAGACGTTTTCTAATCCCGTGTCTCTATCCATAGGTGCAACATGTCTCATCCAGTTCGTGGGGAGTTTCAGAAGAGGAAAAGGGATGGGAATGTACCACTGCAGGTTGTGGATTGTGCCCCCCGGCAGCTTTGGACATGGTGGAATGAGATGGATTCTTCGGATCATGATGTATTCAAATATTTGGGTTTTCTGACAAAAATCATGACAATCAACCCTAGGAGGGATGTAATTGAAGCCCTACTATCTTTTTGGGACCCATTGAACAATGTGTTTCGTTTCTCAAATTTTGAGTTGACTCCAACTTTAGAAGAGATAGATGGTTATATCGGATATGGAAACATGCATCGAAAAAGACTTATAGCCCCAAGAATAATTTCAGTGAACAGATTCTGTGCGCTTCTGAACATGCGCGTTCCAAAAGAGAAATCACTGGAAAAAGGCTGGGTTTCCTTGCAGTTTTTATATGAAAGGTATGGAAGGCAAGAGGGGTTTGAACAGTTTGGAAAACAACTCGTTAACAAGGGAAATTTTGAAACCTGAAAAGAGCATAGGCGATTTGCATTCATGTTGGCCTTTTTGGGGACGATGGTTTTTCCAAGGAGGGAGAAAAAGATTAACATTCGTTTAGCCGGAGTGGTACATGTCTTGATTAAGAAAGAAGATCACACCCTGGTACCGATGATCTTGGCGGACATATATCGCGCTCTAACTGTCTGTCAGAAAGGGAAAGGTTTCTTTGAAGGGTGTAACATCTTACTGCAAATGTGGATTGTGGAACATCTTTACCAACGTCCTGTGGTAGCAAGGTTTGTCCCTGAGCAAAATGATCACATCACATACTATGAAAAGAGGATGAAAGGATATAAATGCCCAGAAGGGGTTAGTGCTTGGGATAAGTGTTTTCGCTCGCTGATAGCAGATAAGGTCACATGGAACCTCCCTTAGTTCCCTTGGAGGCAGGTCATGGTCTACTAGTCGCCCTTTCTTGCTATTGATGGGTATTAGAGGTATTCAATCATATGTGCCATTGCGGGTTTTACATCAGCTAGGCAGGCGTCAAATAATACATGTAACTGAAGACATGATAAGGTTTATGTTTGAGGTCAGACCAGAGATTCCCCTTCCAGAGGGGTTGGCCAAGCAGATTTGGGATGGTTGTCGTCTTATGGGAAATGAAACAATGGTGGTAGAACGCGAGGATGGGGAAGTACACCCGGGTTACTCTGAATGGTTCAAGAAACAGCCACCTCCGCCAGTCAGACCAGAAAGATCGATTAAAGGATCGATAGATCAAGAGGCAGCGATAAGGATAGGAATTGAGATGGCTATGCGAGATCATTACTCTGCCAATCAGGCTTTGAGAGCAGAGTTGGAACGTGCTAGGGCAGCATTGACTCAACAACAAGCAGAGAGTAATGCAGTGATTGAGGTAATGGTCAAGAAAGATCGATTAGATATGGAGAGAGAATATCAGTATACTATTGAGGTGTTGAGTGCCGATTTGGAACGAGCTAGGGAAAGGTTCGAGGAACAACAAAGAGAATTTACCGAAGAAAAGGCTAAGTTGGCTCAGATTGAGGTTGCACTACGGGGACAAATCAAGCTGGCAACAACCAGGGAGTCACATGTCGCAGAACTCGCTGCATCCCGCCTCCAACAATTGCAGGAATATGAAAAGAAAATGCAATCAGAGTTTGATCAAGAAAGGTCCCAGTGGATGCGTGAAAGAGGAATATTGCGAGAAAAGCTAGAGGAAGCTTCCACTCGAGAGCAGTGCGCAAAGGAGACGATTGCCTCCCGTAATCAGCAGATGCAACAATGGGATCAACCTTTTAGTTCTCTTCGTGGGAAGGTCCATCGTGTGGCGGAGTACACTGCTCAAATGGGCCTGGATTATCAAGAGATGGCTTACGAACAGTTTCTAGTGCAAGTGCCGGCCTTTGCTCAACGTCTCACTACTTCGTTGCAAGACATATACTTGGGTTTGGGAGGTCATCTGAGCCCAACATCTCCATGAGCAGACAGTTTGAGGCTAAGAAGATCACCAACAGATTTCGAGACATTTAGAGGCTACTCGTAGGGATGGACATTTGTTTCCTTCTGTTGCATTATTTCAGTTTTAGTCTTTGAATCTTTTCTCAAAATTTATGTCTCTTAGTTAATCTTGTCTATTTAAGTTTAGTTTCATTTTCAAGTGTCAGTTCGTAGAGCTTGTTGTTAGGTGTCTTTTCGCTTTTTCTGTCGTACCTGTGTTTGAAAAAAGAAAATTTAATGAAAGGTGAATGTGTTGGAAGCTTTCTACTTATCTTTTATATATATGTATATATTTTTACTTTTAGTCTTGAAAATATATATATAATAGTAATAATAATAATAATAATAATAATAATAATAATAATAATAAAAAATTAATAAATAAATAAAAAATAAATAAAATTTATTAGTTTTCTTCGAACTACGCAATGATCTGATTCATGTCCCGACATGATACGTAGGCAATCCTACAACGGGTTCGATCAAAGCTTTTCAAAAATAATAATAATAATAAAATAATAAATAAAATAAAGTAAAATAAAATAAAATAATAATAATAATAATAAATATATATATATATAGAAAGGAAAATGCGCCTAGATAAGCCGGGATGAAACATAAGGCCTCCCACATTAAGATGGGAAATGCATTTAGAGGCATAACATACAATATGTTATAATTTCAAGTGTGCAACACTTACCAATTTGTCACTTGTCACAGAAAAGGTTAGAATTTTATAAGGTGGTTGGTTTGTGGTTACACTGGCATCTCATCCGTACAATACCAGATCCAAAGGAAAGGGCAAAATGACACACAAAGTGGGGATAGAGTCTGACAACGAAGATGACCAAAATCAGTTGATTCAACAAGAATTTGCATCGATAGAAGAGAATAAGTTATTGAAACAGCAGATGACAGAAATGTATCAAGCTTGGATAAATGGGCAAGCACCACCTTCTTCAATTCCTGGACTTTCGAACACGACTGTCCTAATTTCCACTCTGGCCCAAACCGACGATCCGTTTTACCCACCGGGATTCCGCCTAAATACTAATGTGCCTAGCACAGTTGGGACCTCCACTATGCGCCCCCCAAATCCATCTCTCACAAATAACCCGCTCTTCACTCATGCAGTACCAACTACTATAGATCCTCAACCAAAGTTGATACCAAAGTTTACGGGTGAGCTACCTCGTGATCAATTCTATTCCACTGGAGTAACTTTTAAGGTCCCAGAATCCTCCAATCCTACTTATCTGCACAACTCCCCTATAGTAATCGAAAAGACGACAAAGAATGATGAACAAGAGGAGATGGCCAAAAAAATGAGAAGTTTGGAGCAAAGCATGAGGAACATGCAAGGACTAGGAGGGAACAAGAGTGTTTCTTACAAAAATTTGTGCATGTTCCCCGACGTCCACTTGCCTCTAGATTTCAAAACCCCAAAGTTCGATAAGTACGATGGCCATGGTGATCCGTTAGCTCATTTGAAAAGATTTTGTAATCAACTAAGGGGAGCAGGGGGAAAAGAAGTGCTACTTATGGCTTATTTTGGAGAGAGTTTGACGGGGATAACTTCAGAATGGTTTATCGATCAAGATATCTCTCGTTGGCATGTTTGGGATGATTTGGCTCGGGATTTTGTCCAGCAATTTCAATACAATATTGACATAATTTCAGATCGCACCACACTTGCCAATCTGAGGAAAAAGACTACTGAGGGTTTCCGTGAATATGCTATTAGGTGGAGAGAGCAAGCTGCCAGAGTTAAGCCCGCAATTAAGGAGTCAGAGATGATTGATATTTTTCTCCAGGCACAGGAACCTGACTACTTCCATCATTTACTTTCTGCTGTAGGAAAAACATTTGCTGAAGTCATTAAGGTTGGCGAAATGGTGGAAAATGGAATTAAGTCAAGAAAGATTATAAGCCAAGCTGCTTTAAAAGCTATGACACAGGCAATTAAAAATGGTTCGGTAGGTATTTGGGGAAAGAAAAGGAAGGAAGATGTGGCTACTATTGTGCCTGGGCCACGACAAACTCCAAGAGGTCCGCCTCACCAATACTCACAATCTCAACCCCAGATATATACCCAAGACCCATATAATCACCCACAACACTACCCACTATATTCCGTACCATCTCTTCAGTATCCCATTTATAATGCACGACCATATGCCCAACCCTCTTCTTACCCGCAATGGCGTGCACCAGGCCCTCAAAATCATCCTCCACTCCCACAAGTTTACCAAGGCCCTCCTAAGCCTAATTTTCGACCTAGGGCAGAGTATAAAAGGGGTAACATAGCCAAAGATAATTTCACTCCTATTGGAGAATCGTATGCTAGCTTATTTCAGAGGCCGAGGGCCTTGAATATTTTGAGCCCAATTGAGAGGAAAGTATCAAACCCTCCTCCAAAAAATGTGGATTATTCTCGAAGATGTGCATACTGTTCCGATGCCCCAGGGCATGATACAGAGAAATGTTGGTTCTTGAAAAAGGCCATCCAAGAGTTGATTGATACACAACAAATTGTGGTGCAAAACTTAGATGCTCCAAACATTAATCAAAACTCTCTGCCGACTCATACTGAAACAAATATGCTTGAGTTGATACACGGCGGTGAAGAATCCACAATTTCCTACAAGCCTATCATTAAGATCAGAAGTGATGAGGAAAAGACAACAAATGTGGTGGATTTGACAAAAGTAGTATCTTCAGGAGTGAACGTGTCACGACCCGAAATCCCATCCGGGTCGGACTGACACCCGAAGTCGATATGGCCCGAGAGAACCAATCTTTGCTTATGAACCTTCGTATGCATATCCTCGTATGAATCTTAGGATTCCTTATGCAACTATGCAGAAAACATGAACATGGAAACTTACGCTATATAAATATACTTAGGAAACTTGGCCGTTGGAGCCATCAAGTCAAAACGGACATTTGTCTCTTACATCCATAACCCACATAATATGTCTACAAATCCTCTAACCGATCCATAAATACAACAACCTATAGTCGGGACAAGTCCCTGCTTTATACAATAAGTACAAAACCAAAATAATATACACATGTGACTCGGAAAGCCCCGAACCAACTGGGAGCTCACCAATGATCCGCGGATAACCCGTAGCCTATTGTGGAGGTCTACTAACACCTGTGCCTGCAACATAGAAAGTAAGTCCCCCAAAGGGGTCAGTACGAAGAATGTACTGAGTATGCAAGGCTATAAGAAACTTCATGAAGCTTAAACACCTCAATGAACTTGATTTCAAGAGAATAGTCAATGTGGATCAATCATCATTTAGTATATGTGGAAATAGGTACTTTATGTTCATTACTCCATTTGCCTTTATGCCCGTTACCGTTAACAGTTAGAACCGTCAATAATGTATAACCGTTAATATGCAACCGTTAATATGCAATGCATCCGTCAATATGCAACCGTTAATATGCAATGAGTCCGTCAATATGCAACCGTCAATATGCAATGCATCCGTCAATATGCAACCGTCTCAAGTTCGGCATCAAGCTAGGCTTTTACCCCACTGAGCTTTCCCCCTGCTACCACCCGGAAAACAAGGAAGCAGGTTCGGCATCAAGTTTGGCTTTTACCTCACTGAGCTTCCCCCTTGATCCAGTGAATATAATAAAGTTCGGCGTCAAGCTTGGCTTTTGCCCCACTGAGCTTTCCCCCTGCTACCACTCGGAAAACAAGGAAGCAGGTTCGGCATCAAGTTTGGCTTTTTCCCCCAAAGCTATCACCCGCACTCAAAGAACCATAAAGTAGTGATACAGTAATTATAAAGTACTTATAAAAAAAATAATGTTAAAGGAACCATAAGGAAAATTAGAAAGTAACCATGAGGGAATATATATATATATAGTAACCATGAGGGAATATATATAAAGTAACCATGAGGGGATGTATATAAAGTAACCATGAGGGAATATATATAACGTAACCATGAGGGAATGTATATAAGGTAACCATGAGGGAATATATATATAAAGTCATCATACGGGAGTTACTTCTTCCATTACTTCATTGGATTACTTCTCTCTTTTACTTTTCTGAGATTGATACATTGGTGGATCATAACCATTTTGGAAACACATAAGTGCATTACTTCAATCTTTTATGTTCATGAGATTGATACTTATGAAGTTGTAACATTGTTGGAAGCCTTGGAACATAATATTATTGGAACTTGGGATCATGTCCATAATTATGTGATACATGAGAATAATAACATATGACAACTTGAAATGAGATACCTTTTAACATTTCGGAATGGAACAAGGACAATGACAACATGAACAATATGTGCTGCAGAAAAATACGGACAGAGTAACCTTACATACCTTATCGTCTCAATATGAACACTCAATTCTATACGTGAATACAATCGTCCCGCTCGTTCCTTATGTTTCACTCTACAACACATAAATATACAAGGGAGTTTACATTAACCACCAACAAACCATTTACAAAGCTATCATACCAAGAATCCCACAATATTCTCAACATTGACCAATATCATACACTACTAGCATGTCACCCCAAATTCATACTTTACACTTCCACATCACCACAACATCATAATGGTTCCATCAATTCACTTCAATACACCTCACAACAACAAATCGGCCAAAATCCCATAATTTACACTTATGGAAAAATAACAAGTTTAGGACCATAATCACACCATACATGTTGTTATTTTACCCATATCATGCTCTTTTATCAAAACCACAAAGCATATTCCAAGTTTAAATTCCATAGATGGCACATCTTTCACAAAAAAACACAAAGTGTCATATTCAACACTTTGAAGCATAACCAACATGATCTACATAATCTCTCATGCATATAATATATTAATCCATAAGAATAATCACTTACCTAAGCTTGGAAGATGATGGTCTTGCTCCATAGATGACTTAGGGTTTGAAGAGCTTGAGAGAAAACTTGAGATAATTCTAGAAATGTTATGAGAGACTTTTATGAATAAAAATCAGATTTTTGGCCTTATATAGGCTCCATTACATGGTTATATTTAGCCACTTGGTCCAATAATAATATATACACTTGGTCTATGGAAGAATGGGTCATTTGACCCATGTTTGGCCCATGACTTTTTTCTTCCTTTTTGGGCTTTATTGAGCCCAAATCTCTTAACCCAATAAAATCAATAATTGCTCATGTTTAATCCATTTCATACGTGTTACAACAATATTCCCACTCATGTTATTCATATCCGCAGCCTCGATCCCAAGAACAAGCGATTCTAGCCACGTATGACCTATTTTGCCCAAAAGGGTAAAATCGTCATTTTGACCCCAAATTCGTTCTCGAGTAATTTTATCATGCCAATATAATATTTCACTCATTTCATGTATATTCTCCTGGTTGTATAAGAATTGTGGCAAAAATCAGCTCGATACGTCCCCGGGAACCCTTGGGACTTAAACAAAATTTCCAACTTTTGAAAGGTGCGCAGGGGCGGCGTGGCACGCTGCCTGGCGCGCCCCTTTAATGCCTATGGACCGAAAATTTCAGCCCAAACCAATGTGGCACGCTCCCTAGCGCGCCCCAGACTTAATTTTTTTGAAAATTTCGTTTTTTGACTTTTCTTCGCGGGTTTGGTTAGATACTTCAAATCCTATTCTTTAACTTACTTCTTACCCTTAACATACTTTGTTTAGGGGTCCTCTTAGCCTCATTTTAAACCCCACAAATGCTCCATGAAAATCGCAAAACACCTCCTACGCAAGTTTAATCACATGTACGAGGCCAAATTTCAATTTCCTCAACATTAACATTACCAAATGCATACTTATAGCTCTCGACACCCAAGTATACATTGTTCAACGTCGTCAAGTAGGGTTGGGAAGGTATGGGGTGTTACATTCTCCCCCCCTTAGGAACATTCGTCCTCGAATGTTAACGATGTCGCTTCAATTACAAATGCTTCCCGATATTAGCATTGGTCCACTTCCGCATGTGGAACTTTTCCTTTTGTATGAAACAAATGTGGGTACGTCGATTTCATTATTTTTCTGGCTTATCACATCCTCTACTTAAGATCTTGATAATTAAAGTTATATCACATACTCTTGAAAGCAGTATATACATCAACTTAAACCCCCATACAACTTATGGTGCCCTATATCTACATCAACTTAAACCCCCATACTAGGTTTAATGATGATTCCCTTTAGATATCAGTCGCCTTACCTAAGATAGGAACTAAATTTACCCTTTCGGTACTCTAATGTTACATCTTCATTCATGGACTTTCTTAGCTCGGCAATCCACCGTAGCATGCTCATAAATAGGTTCTATATAGTTACGATGTACTTTCTTAACTATAGTAGATTCATCAACAGGTGTAAGTATTCCAGATGATCTAACTAATAATTCTGCAATTTTGTAGCAGTTAATGGAATAACATATGATACTGTAGAACCCAGATCAATCAATGCATATATAGATACATTATGAAGACAACAGATCATCTACCTGTAGCTACATCAGGATGGGCCTCCACATTCTGCTGACCTGCTAGAGCATAAGTATGGTCCTGTGTTCCACCAAAACTGGCTGCTCCTCTAGTACCGTTACCGTTACCACGACCAACCGGCTGCACATCTTGGCCTAAGAAAGGAACCGATGATGATGGTGCAACGGTTGATCCCGTAGGTCGCATAATAATTCCCGTGCCCCTTCTTGGGCAATCTCTCACCATGTTCCCGGACATACCGCACCAAAAGCAAATATTGGTCCCAAATCGGCAGTCCTTTAAATGAAGCTTTCCACAGTGTGGACACAGCTGGCGAGGAAACCCCGATTGGTTCATACTTCCTTGCTCTAACCCCATTGGTTGGAAACCTCGCATTTCACTACTTTGCCCAACGTGACTGCCTATAGGATGAGAAAGTGATAGTCTCAGCGGTCTACTAAAATCCCGAAGCTCAAATTCTCCTTGGGACACCATGTACTGTCCCATAGGTCTAGCTTTCTTTGACGGGCCCTCTTCTGCTTTGTACATCTTTCTTCTCTCCCTCTGATCCTCCATCTTTTGTGCAAAAGCCTGTATTCTGGCTATATCCATATCTTTATTCAGAGCAGCAATGGTACAGTCTCTGACCAATGATGGATCCAATCGATTCACATACCGATGAATTCTATCAGCCATAGTGGCCACCATATGGGGAGCATATCTGGCCAAGGAATTAAACTGAAGACTGTACTCCCGAACGTTCATATTTCCTTGTCGGAGATTTAGAAACTGGTCTGCGCGTGCCTCCCGAATCTCATATGGAAGGTAGTGATCTAGGAATGCCATTTTAAATTCCTCCCAACTAGCTGGGGGTGCACCAACTCCCCTAGCTCGCTTCCAATCTTCATACCATAATATCGCCTCTCCTTTCAATCTATACGCCGCGAGTTCAACTGTTTCTATACCAAATATATGCATAACGTCCAAAGCCCTTCTGATTTGATCAATAAAATCTTGCGGGTCCTCATTAAGATCTGACCCAGTGAATATAGGAGGGTCTAATTTCAGGAAGTCCTGCGTCCTTCGACTAGCTGCCCTAGCCTCACTGTTACTACTTGTCGTTGGACCAGCTTGTCCTTGATTCTGTGCCGCAACTATCTGAATCAACATATATACTGCATTTCTTAAATATTGGTCAGTGACATTAACAGGTGTCTCAACAGGTTCTTCTCTCCTTCTCGGCTCTTCTGGAGCTGGAAAAGTAGAAGAAGCCCGCGATGCAAATTCACTCTCAGCTTCATCTTGCTCAACCCGTTCGGGTGGTAAGTGACTAGGTCCTTCTCCACCAATCCTATCTAGCTTCTTCATTTTTCTCTTGCCTCTTCTTGTACTCGGCATTTCTTACTATACCAAAGAAAAACAATTCCCATGGTCAGATACAATTCAACTTACAACTGGCTCTATTGCACGATCTAGAAGTGAAGAAAAGAAACAACATCCTAAATGCCCCATAGCCTCCTGTTCATAAATGTGGTGCACAACACATCCATGAAAAAGACTCTACTCGGACACGGCTTTGTAGACACCCTTAGAACGACCTGCTCTGATACCACTTTTGTCACGACCCGAAATCCCATCCGGGTCGGACTGGCACCCGAAGCCGATATGGCTCGAGAGAACCAATCTTTGCTTATGAACCTTCGTATGCATATCCTCGTATGAATCTTAGGATTCCTTATGCAACTATGCAGAAAACATGAACATGGAAACTTACGCTATATAAATATACTTAGGAAACTTGGCCGTTGGAGCCATCAAGTCAAAACGGACATTTGTCTCTTACATCCATAACCCACATAATATGTCTACAAATCCTCTAACCGATCCATAAATACAACAACCTATAGTCGGGACAAGTCCCTGCTTTATACAATAAGTACAAAACCAAAATAATATACACATGTGACTCGGAAAGCCCCGAACCAACTGGGAGCTCACCAATGATCCGCGGATAACCCGTAGCCTATTGTGGAGGTCTACTAACACCTGTGCCTGCAACATAGAAAGTAAGTCCCCCAAAGGGGTCAGTACGAAGAATGTACTGAGTATGCAAGGCTATAAGAAACTTCATGAAGCTTAAACACCTCAATGAACTTGATTTCAAGAGAATAGTCAATGTGGATCAATCATCATTTAGTATATGTGGAAATAGGTACTTTATGTTCATTACTCCATTTGCCTTTATGCCCGTTACCGTTAACAGTTAGAACCGTCAATAATGTATAACCGTTAATATGCAACCGTTAATATGCAATGCATCCGTCAATATGCAACCGTTAATATGCAATGAGTCCGTCAATATGCAACCGTCAATATGCAATGCATCCGTCAATATGCAACCGTCTCAAGTTCGGCATCAAGCTAGGCTTTTACCCCACTGAGCTTTCCCCCTGCTACCACCCGGAAAACAAGGAAGCAGGTTCGGCATCAAGTTTGGCTTTTACCTCACTGAGCTTCCCCCTTGATCCAGTGAATATAATAAAGTTCGGCGTCAAGCTTGGCTTTTGCCCCACTGAGCTTTCCCCCTGCTACCACTCGGAAAACAAGGAAGCAGGTTCGGCATCAAGTTTGGCTTTTTCCCCCAAAGCTATCACCCGCACTCAAAGAACCATAAAGTAGTGATACAGTAATTATAAAGTACTTATAAAAAAAATAATGTTAAAGGAACCATAAGGAAAATTAGAAAGTAACCATGAGGGAATATATATATATATAGTAACCATGAGGGAATATATATAAAGTAACCATGAGGGGATGTATATAAAGTAACCATGAGGGAATATATATAACGTAACCATGAGGGAATGTATATAAGGTAACCATGAGGGAATATATATATAAAGTCATCATACGGGAGTTACTTCTTCCATTACTTCATTGGATTACTTCTCTCTTTTACTTTTCTGAGATTGATACATTGGTGGATCATAACCATTTTGGAAACACATAAGTGCATTACTTCAATCTTTTATGTTCATGAGATTGATACTTATGAAGTTGTAACATTGTTGGAAGCCTTGGAACATAATATTATTGGAACTTGGGATCATGTCCATAATTATGTGATACATGAGAATAATAACATATGACAACTTGAAATGAGATACCTTTTAACATTTCGGAATGGAACAAGGACAATGACAACATGAACAATATGTGCTGCAGAAAAATACGGACAGAGTAACCTTACATACCTTATCGTCTCAATATGAACACTCAATTCTATACGTGAATACAATCGTCCCGCTCGTTCCTTATGTTTCACTCTACAACACATAAATATACAAGGGAGTTTACATTAACCACCAACAAACCATTTACAAAGCTATCATACCAAGAATCCCACAATATTCTCAACATTGACCAATATCATACACTACTAGCATGTCACCCCAAATTCATACTTTACACTTCCACATCACCACAACATCATAATGGTTCCATCAATTCACTTCAATACACCTCACAACAACAAATCGGCCAAAATCCCATAATTTACACTTATGGAAAAATAACAAGTTTAGGACCATAATCACACCATACATGTTGTTATTTTACCCATATCATGCTCTTTTATCAAAACCACAAAGCATATTCCAAGTTTAAATTCCATAGATGGCACATCTTTCACAAAAAAACACAAAGTGTCATATTCAACACTTTGAAGCATAACCAACATGATCTACATAATCTCTCATGCATATAATATATTAATCCATAAGAATAATCACTTACCTAAGCTTGGAAGATGATGGTCTTGCTCCATAGATGACTTAGGGTTTGAAGAGCTTGAGAGAAAACTTGAGATAATTCTAGAAATGTTATGAGAGACTTTTATGAATAAAAATCAGATTTTTGGCCTTATATAGGCTCCATTACATGGTTATATTTAGCCACTTGGTCCAATAATAATATATACACTTGGTCTATGGAAGAATGGGTCATTTGACCCATGTTTGGCCCATGACTTTTTTCTTCCTTTTTGGGCTTTATTGAGCCCAAATCTCTTAACCCAATAAAATCAATAATTGCTCATGTTTAATCCATTTCATACGTGTTACAACAATATTCCCACTCATGTTATTCATATCCGCAGCCTCGATCCCAAGAACAAGCGATTCTAGCCACGTATGACCTATTTTGCCCAAAAGGGTAAAATCGTCATTTTGACCCCAAATTCGTTCTCGAGTAATTTTATCATGCCAATATAATATTTCACTCATTTCATGTATATTCTCCTGGTTGTATAAGAATTGTGGCAAAAATCAGCTCGATACGTCCCCGGGAACCCTTGGGACTTAAACAAAATTTCCAACTTTTGAAAGGTGCGCAGGGGCGGCGTGGCACGCTGCCTGGCGCGCCCCTTTAATGCCTATGGACCGAAAATTTCAGCCCAAACCAACGTGGCAAGCTCCCTAGCGCGCCCCAGACTTAATTTTTTTGAAAATTTCGTTTTTTGACTTTTCTTCGCGGGTTTGGTTAGATACTTCAAATCCTATTCTTTAACTTACTTCTTACCCTTAACATACTTTGTTTAGGGGTCCTCTTAGCCTCATTTTGAACCCCACAAATGCTCCATGAAAATCGCAAAACACCTCCTACGCAAGTTTAATCACATGTACGAGGCCAAATTTCAATTTCCTCAACATTAACATTACCAAATGCATACTTATAGCTCTCGACACCTAAGTATACATTGTTCAACGTCGTCAAGTAGGGTTGGGAAGGTATGGGGTGTTACAGAACGAGACGCCCATAAAGCCCAAATAATCGAATACTCCCACGGTTATCGTGAAAGGAGCTTCAGAAAGTGCTGGGTCAAGCCAGATGGTCCCAAAGTTGATTGCTCCAAGAATGCCTGCCAATCCCCTCTTAATTGTGAAAGGAGCTCTCACAGCTCCTATTATTATTAAGCCAGTGTCACAACTTCCAATGGTTAACACCAAGACAGTCCCTTGGAACTATAATCACACGGCAGTGACATATAAGGGAAAAGAAGTCTTTGCAGAAGTGGATGGAATAGGGGGGTTGACTCGTTCAGGGAGATGTTTTACCCCAGAAGAGTTAAGAAAAGATAGAGACAACCAGAGGCCAGTCAAGAAGCCGGTTACCGCGGAGGAGGATGAGGAGTTCTTGAAAAAGATGAAGTTGCCAGAATATTCTGTTGTGGAACAGTTGAGGAAAACGCCAGCCCAAATCTCTTTGTTGTCTTTACTGATCCACTCAGAAGAGCATCACAAAGCTATAATAAAGATTCTGAATGAGGCACATGTACCAAGTGAGATGTAACATCCCGTACCTTCCCAACCCTATTTGATGACATTGAATAATGTTTACTTAGGTGTCAAGAGCGATAAGTATGTATTTGGAAATGTTAAAGATGAGAAAAATTTAAATTTGGCCTTGCATATGTGCCTATCCTTTCATAGCAAGGGTTTTGCGATTTCTTGGAGCATTTGGGTAATACCCCGTGCACATTCTAACCTCATTTGGTGACTTGAAGTCATTTTTACTTGATGATTAAGATCACTAAGTAAGTATTTTGAAGTGTTTTGATAAGGTATTGGACGATATGCAAGTATTGAAGACATGGTCGAAAAATTCAGCAAGGTAGGAAAACTTGTGCCACTACCCTGTTTCAGGGTGTGTGGAGCAAGCCACTGATTCAGAGGGCAAGAAAATCTTACGCCACTGCCTTGCTTTGCAGCAGTGGCGCAAGGCATAAATATTTTGCCTTTTCGGGCTCATTTCGCAACACAATTCTACGACTATTCTTAGATGGTTTCTTTTGGTTCTTGGGAGTTCTTTGAGCATTGTGAAAGCTTCAAATACCTCAATACACCCCTACATCCTCCTACATGATCAAATCATGAAACATGAATAGTGATCCAAAATGTCTAATGAAGCCATGAGCGACTAGAATTCCTATTTTTGCGATCGAGACGACGAATGAGAATCTCGTAAGAGAATATTGGCATGACATTATGGAATTATGTAAACATGAGATATATGGTGAATAATACATGAAATTTGATGGGTGACATGGATATGTATAATTGAGCCCAAAGTTAGGCCCAAATTGGAATTAAAAGACTTGGCCCAAAGGGCAAAAAGACCCATTCTTCCACTTTGACCACAATAAATGCCAAAGAAATGGCTACGTATGACTTGGGGTCTATATAAAGGCCCCAAGATCAGATTTTTAATCATTCAAAGCTCTCATGCCTTTAAGATATTTTCTTCAACATTTCTTTAAGTTCCAAACCCTAAAGCAAAATATTTCTTTGGACTCCTTGGACAAGATTATCATATTCCAAGCCTCTGTAAGTATTTCTTCTCATGAATTAACATATTATATGCATGGGAGATTATGTATATTATGATAGTTGTGTTGGCAAAGTGGTGAGTAGTGTATTTTTGCTTTTGGTGAAAGATGTGCTATCTTGGTGATTTGAACTTGAAATAGGACTTGTGCCTTTGATGAAAGAGCATGGTATGGACAAAATATGAACATGTATGGTGTTATTTTTGGTATTAAACTTGTTCTTGTTTATAAGTGAAAATTATGGGATTTTGGCCGATATGTGTTATGAGTTGTATTAAGGTAATTTGATGGATTATTTGTGATGTGTTATGGATAAGAAAGTGTAAAGGAGAAGTGTTGTGGTGAAATGTATCAATTATCATGTATTGGTCAATGTTGAGAATATTATGGAATTTGTGGAAGAATAGTATGATCAATGGTTTTGTCAAGGGGAAATGGCATGTTTAAGGGTATTGCGAATCCAAGGTATGTAAGGTTACTTTGTCCGTATCTTTCTGCGGCAAATAGTATCCATATTGACATGTCACTAGTCTTATCCCAAAATGTGCTAAGATATTCCATATCCGGTTATCAATTGTCATACATTTCCTACTCATTGATCATTTGTGAATCCCATGTCTCATATTCATGGTTAATGTTCCAAAAGTTCAAATAAGGTTATGTTCCAATGTTTCGATAGTGACTATACTTATGTCTCTTGTTCATTGATTATTGTTCCAATGGTTCCCATGGTGTTATGGTACTAATAGTGTTATGTTGCCAAGTTTCTCATGTCTCTCACTCATTGGTTAATGATCCAAAGTTTCAAATAAAGATATGGCAACCATTGTACCAATCTCAAAGTAAAGAACAAAGTAATGCATATGTGGTCAATGATCAAGTATGGGTGACAAGTCTAGGGGCATAAGCCTAGCTAGACTCGATCCCAATGTATTGATTTATGGGTGGCAAGTCTAGGGGCATAAGCCTAGCTCGACTCGATCCCGATGCATTGATTTATGGGTGGCAGGTCTAGGGGCATAAGCCTAGCTCGACCCGATCTCGATACACTGATTTATGGGTGGAAAGTCTAGGGGCATAAGCCTAGCTCAACTCGATCCCAATATGACGATAAGTCATGGAAAGACCCACTGATCAGTAGGGGCCCGGGTACATTGTGACACATGTATTGATAAGTAAGCATTGAAGTAAAGAAAGCAAAGAAAGTAATGAAAGCAATTCACATGGTTTCCCAAAATGCAAAATGGTGACTTATTCACATTGATTACTCATTTGTATTGAGTTCAATGATATGGTCATGTATTCTATAGTTTCATTTGAGCCTTACATACTCAGTACTTATTCCGTACTGACCCCTCTTGGGGAATTTACCTTACTTGCTGCAGGCGCAGACACTAGAAGGCCTCCACAGTAGGTTGCCAGTCGTTGCAGATCATTGGTGAGCTCTAACTAATTCGGGGCTTCTCCGAGTCAGGGTGTATATATGTTTTGGTTATGTACATATTGTGTAAAGCGGGGACTTGTCCCGACTTATGGTTCATTTTGGTCAATGCTCTTGTTAGAGGCTTTTGTAGACGAATGTGGGTGTATCAGTGTAAAAGGAATATGTTGTGTTGACTGGATGGCCTCAACGGCCAAGTTTCATATGTATATATATATGTCCCATGTTTTCTGTTATTCGTCTTTCAAGTTCTCTCGTAATGGTGGTGATGTTAATGTTATGCATATGATTGAACATAGGCAAAGGTTGGTTCTCTCGGGCCTTATCGGCTACGGGTGCCAATCATGTATCGATGAGATTCGGGGCGTGACAAAAGTGGTATCAGAGCAGGTTGGTCTAAGGGTGTCTACAAAGCCGTGTCTGAGTAGAGTCTTACTTATCGATGTGTTGTGCACCACATTTATAAGTAGGAGGCTACGGGACATTTAGGATGTTGTTTCTGTTCTTCATTCTAGATCGTGCAATAGAGCCAATGTTGGAAGGTGCATTGTATCGGATCTTGGTAATTGTCTTTCTTTGGTATAGTAAAATGCCAATAACAAGAAGGGGTATAGGCAAAGATAAGCAGGTAGATATGCCTGTTGGTGAAGGAAAGATATGTCCACGGTATATACATGTCAGCTGGTCCCTGTAGGGTGCACCAATGTTGTTTGCACAAAAGAGAAATGGCACATTGAGACTGTGTATTGATTATCGGCAATTGGATGAGGTAACAGTCAAAAATACAGAAAGTTTGAGGGAACATATCACCCAGACACTTGAAATTATGTTACCAGCTTACACATTGTATTACAAAGGTAGTTGGGATGATCACAAAATGGTATCTTACAAAAGTTTATATAGAAGGAAGTTTAAATCATCAATGAGATGATCTAGAGCAAGTGAAACTGCCTTTCTTGGGGTTAGATTTTGTTCACTAGGCTATAGAGAAGATTAAGGTGGTACAAGAGTAGCTACAAACTAACACAAGTCATACGTCAAGATTCATTGCTTTTATTGAAAATGTACAAGTTATAGAGGATCCCACTAGGAAGAGATACTTACGGATATTCCAGATCGACAAGTGCAAAGGTTAGTAAATAAAGATGTAACTTTCATAAAAGTTCTTTGGAGAAAGCAACAAGTTGAGTCGATAACTTGAGAAGCTGAAAAACAAATGATGAGACCAAGCTACCCATATTTCTTCCAAACAGAAGGAAAACGTTCAAAAGTGCGAAAGTGGAGAAAGACCAAGTAAGTATCTATGAGCCTTAAGGGTTTATGTGTATGTATGCGAATGTAGAGATGCATGTGTTGTAATTTACCCGACATCGTTAGTGGGAGGCCACTCCTCTTCCCACTAAGAAGGAGTCTTGGTAGTTTGTTTTATTTTCCTTTCTGTAATTTGAATTATTCCAGGGTTGTAATTCAGATCTTTATCTTGTTTGTTTTATGTTCAAACCCTCTTATCTTTATTTTCATTGAAATGCAGTTTCCCTTTTTCTATTTTGAGTCTAATATTTACTTATTTATTTCCTATTGTACAATTCTTTCTATGCTGATTCTAGTGATATGACATGCATGCGAAATTTTCAGCCAGATCTTAAAACTCAAACTGATCATGAAATAACGAATGAAGAAGTTGAATATGATCAAGATGAAGTATTAGAGGAAATAAGCAAGGATTTTGAACAGTTTGAGAATAAGTCCAATCCCAATATGAATGAAACGGAGTCAATCAATCTAGGAGATCATGAAAATATTAGGGAGACTAAGATAAGTGTACATGCGCAACCACAACAAAAGGAGGAAATAATCGAAGCCTTGCTCGATTATAAAGACATATTTGCTTGGTCTTATGATGATATGCCTGGTTTGAGCACTGACCTAGTAGTTCCTAAGTTGCCGACGGATCCCGCCTTTCCTCCAGTCAAATAAAAGTTGAGGAAAATTAAAACTGACATGAGTATAATAGTTAAATAGGAAATCACAAAGCAACTTGAGGCTAAAGTCATTCAAGTTGCACAATATCCTACTTGGTTAGCTAATATCGTCCCCGTGCCAAAGAAAGATGGCAAAGTTCGAATGTGTGTTGATTATCGGGATCTAAATAAAGCGAGTCCAAAAGATGACTTTCCGCTGCCTAACATCCATATTCTGCTGGACAATTGTGCCAAGCATGAACTTGCATCTTTTGTGGATTGTTACGCGGGATACCATCAAATCATCATGGACCATGAAGACGCAGAAAAGACATCATTTATCACATCATGGGGGACATACTGTTATCGAGTCATGCCATTTGGGTTAAAGAATGCAGGATCAACTTACATGAGGGCGATGACCACTATGTTTCACGACATGATGCATAAAGAGATCGAAGTTTATGTGGATGATGTGATAATTAAGTCAAGAAAGCAGTCAGACCATGTCAAAGATCTGAGGAAATTCTTTGATAGGCTTCGCAGGTATAATCTCAAACTTAACCCAGCAAAATGCGTATTTGGGGTCCCGTCGGGAAAACTTTTGGGGTTTATAGTTAGTCGGCATGGTATTGAATTAGATCCTTCAAAGATAAAAGCTATTCAGGAATTGCCTACACTAAAGAATAAAACCGAGGTGATGAGTTTGCTGGGAAAGTTGAATTATATCAGTAGATTCATTGCCCAACTCACGACAACATGCGAGCCCATTTTTAAATTATTGAAGAAGAACGCTGCAGTTGAATGGACTGAAGAATGTCAAGAGGCATTCAATATAATCAAAAGGTACTTGTCGAATCCACGTGTATTGGTTCCACCTGAGCCGGGCAGACCCTTGATATTGTATATGTCTGTTTTGGACAACTCTTTTGGCTGTGTATTGGGTTAACATGATATCACAGGAAAAAAGGAGCAAGCTATCTACTACCTCAGCAAGAAGTTTACCACGTATGAGTCTAAGTACACACTTCTCGAAAGGACGTGTTGTGCCCTGACTTGGGTGGCACAAAAGTTGAAGCATTATCTTTCATCCTACACCACTTACCTCATCTTCCGTATGGATCCCTTAAAGTATATTTTTCAGAAGCCTATGCCCACAGGTAGACTTGCAAAATGGCAAATATTGCTCACAGAATTTGATATTGTCTATGTGACGCGGACTGCAATGAAAACCCAAGCGCTAGCGGATCATTTGGCCAAAAACCCTGTTGATGAAGGATATGAGCCATTAAAGACCTATTTTCCTGACGAAGAGGTATCATGTGTCGAAGAACCTGTTTCCGATGATATCCATCTAGGTTGGAAGTTATTCTTTGATAGAGCTGCTAATGTGAAAGGAGTTGGAATAGGAGCTTTTCTTGTTTCAGAATCAGAACAATATTATCCCATCACAGCCCAACTTCGATTCTATTGTACCAATAATATGGCGGAATATGAAGCTTGTATCTTGGGTTTGCGACTAGCTATTGACATGGGAATCCAAGAATTATTGGTGTTAGGTGACTCAGACTTGTTGGTGCACCAGATCCAAGGAGATTGGGAAACTCGGGACTCGAAGCTTATACGATATCGAGATTGTTTGCAAAACCTTTGTCGACGATTCGTATTGGTGAAGTTTCGACACATTCCCAGAGTTCATAACGAGATTGCTAATGCCTTGGCAACCTTATCTTTGATGCTCCAACATCCCGACAAGGCTCATATTGGCCCCCTGCATATACGAATTCATGATCAGCATGCTTATTGCAATGTGGTCGAAGAAGAACTCAATGGTGAACCTTGGTTCCATGATATCATAAAATACATTCAATTTGGATAATATCCAATACATGCCGATGGTAACCAAAAGATGACTATTCGATGATTGGCTAGCGGATTTTTTTAAGCGGAGGCATCTTGTACAAAAGGACTCCAGATTTAGGACTTTTAAGGTGTGTAGATGCTAGAGAAGCTTCCACTATCATCACGAAAATACATTCTGGAGTTTGTGGACCGCATATGAATGGGTATGTGTTGACAAAGAAAATACTTCAGGCAGGTTATTATTGTCTCACCATAGAGCGAGATTCCATTCGGTTCGTCCGTAAATGTCATGAATGCCAAGTGCACAGGGATTTGATACATTCTCCGCCTTCTGAGTTACATACAATGTCTGCTCCATGGCCCTTCGTGGCTTGGGGAATAGATATGATTGGACCTATTGAACTAAAAGCATCAAATGGGCACAGGTTCATTTTGGTAGCAATTGATTACTTTACAAAGTGGGTGAAAGCAGTAACTTTCAAGTCGGTGACCAAAAAAGCTGTGGTAAATTTTGTTCACTTCAACATTATTTGTCGATTTGGTATCCCAAAGGTAATTATCACAGACAATGCTATGAATCTCAATAGTCGTCTGATGCAAGAGGTATGCCAACAATTTAAGGTTACGCATCGAAATTCAACTCCATATCGCCCCAAAGCAAACGACGCTGTAGAAGCTGCCAATAAGAACCTAAAGAAGATACTCCAAAAGATGGTGCAAGGTTCCCGACAATGGCATGAAAAGTTACCTTTCGCTTTATTGGGTTATCGTACTACAGTTCGTACTTCAATAGGTGCGACTCCCTACTCGTTAGTATATGGGACCGAAGCAGTTATACCTGCAGAAATTGAGATTCCATCTCTTCGAGTCATTGTAGAAGCTGAGATTGACGATGATCAGTGGGTCAAGAACCGATTGGAGCAATTGAGTTTGATTGATGAAAAAAGATTAACCTCAGTATGTCACGGCCAACTATACCAGAAGAGAATGACACGAGCATATAACAGAAAAGTACGTCCCAGACATTTTGAAGTCGGTCAGCTAGTATTAAGACGCATCCTCCCCCACCAGGTTGAAGCTAAAGGCAAGTTTTCCCCGAATTGGAAAGGTCCATTCATGGTGAAGAAAGTATTGCCCAATGGTGCATTATATTTGACCGATGTAGAAGGAAAAATGGTAGAAGTGGCTATCAATGCCGATGCAGTTAGAAGATATTATGCATGATCTTTATTTATCGTTATTGCTATTTACATGTTTGGTTTTGGCATATTTGAAAGATTGATATAATGAATACATTTTATTCTACTATCCAAATATCGTGTCATCATTTGTCTATCCCATTTGAGGTTAAGTTTTACTTTCTTTCGTACCCCTCTTTTGGAATCAAAATAGAATCAGAAAAAGGAAAATGAGAAAAGTGTTGAAAAAGAAAAAATAGAGCCAGGAAAACATCCAAAAGAGCGAAGTGTCAAGAAAAGGAAATTGAGTCAAAAAAAAAAAAAAAAGAAGAAGAAGAAGTCAGAAAAAATGAAAAAAAAAATAAAATAAAAAAATCAAAATCAAGCAAAAAGAACAAGTTACCTGAACTACGTTTGACCTGATTCTTGCTACGACAAGATACGTAGGCAGCCCGACTCTGGGTTCGGTCCAACCAAATAAAAAATTCAAGTTACCCAGTTAAAAGAAACTGGGGCAAAAGTTATTTTCTTTGTGAGTCGATTCCAAAAATTGTAAGTCTAACCCTATGTTAAGTGTCTTTTGAACCTCATGCCACCCTTTCTTTCTAAACCTATTCAAAAGCCACGTTACAACCAAAGAAAGACCTTCAGATCAATCTTTGAAAATGTCGAGGCTTAGCATGGTATGGTGACATGATGTTCTATATTTTGGGCCACACTTGTCTTTATCAGCATAAAGGAAATACGACAGAAATGAAAAATGAGAGAGTCTTATTGGTGAAAACCCTCACGGGCACCGTAAGGCGACGGTGAGATGAGAGAAACAAAAATGAGAGAGTCTTATTGGTGAAAACCCTCACGGGCACCATAAGGCGATGGTGAGATGAAAAAAAAAAATGAGAGAGTCTTATTGGTGAAATCCCTCACGGGCACTATAAGGCGATGGTGAGATGAGAGATGTTTGCTGGTGAAAACTCTTTGGGGCTTCGCTAGCCGGATGAGGTTTGTGATATAGAGGCGACAGACTCAAAAGCAAAACTCAGTTTTGAATTCAATAAGTTGGCAAAAGTTGATAAATGGTTGAGCTTGAAAGATCAGGCTGCTTGATCCCAAATGCATGTCATAAGCACTAGAACCGGCTATAATATTCAGATAAGTTTTCTTTCCTTCTTTCTTTTGGAAATAGGGTCGCCCATTACGTTTCTTTCCGTTCAATATTTCCCTTTTTATTTTCTTGTCTTTGTTATCAAAATGAAAAATCACTGTCCTCATTTGTCTATTGTCTCTGAGTCAAGTCGATGGCAAAACAAGTAAGAAGGGACTTCAAAATTTGCTATCAACTCCTTCAATGGTGCAAAGCGGGGGAAAAGGCCAGTACATGAAAGTATTATGATTCAAAGTGAAATAAAATACCGAAGAATAGTCATCATCTGACAGTTTCTGGATTCATTGGAATATAAAGGTGCGACGTAAGTTAAGATTCAGAGGCGCTATGAAATGAAAATATGGTTTGATTTACAGTCATTGGGTAACCAGAATTTTTGTTCGATAGTACAACAAGTTAATGATACTCATCAGCGGCTCAAAATAGAGCTGAACATGACAAGGGCAGGAGCAATTGCATCAAAAGTCAAATGCCATGAACCAACCACCATGTTGTTAAACTCACAATTTTTCTTTGTCTGAAACAGAGATAGGTGTTGCCTGCAAATCAAAGGCTTCGAAGCCTGGATATCAGAAAGGGGCAATTCTTCACTTCAGTGAATGCAAGAAGCAATATTGCGACGTAAGCTTGCTAGATTACAGTCATAGTAAAAAATTATTATCTTTTACCTTTGCGAGAGGCGCTTTCGGGAATTGGGCAGGTCTTGGATTCACCCTCTTCGTTTTTCAAATAGTTATGATTTTTCAAACACTCACAAAAAATTTTTGGTACAAATTGGGGCTAAATTTTTGTTCGTGTTATTTGGGATTTTATTTTTCAACTGAGGACCCTCCTGGATAATGAGACTCTATATTTTGGCTCAGGACCCTCCTGGAAAATGGGTTTTTACTTTTCTGTTCAGGACCCTCCTGGAAAATGGGACTTTAATTTTCAACTGAGGACCCTCCTGGAAAATGGGACTAACAGGACCCTCCTGAAAAATGGGACTTTATTTTCTACTCAGGACCCTCCTGAAAAATGAGACTTTGTTTTCTACACAGGACCCTCCTGGAAAATGGGACTAACAGGACCCTCCTGAAAAATGGAACTTTATTTTCTACTCAGGACCCTCCTGAAAAATGGGACTTTGTTTTCTACACAGGACCCTCCTGGAAAATTGGACTTTATATTTTAGCTCAGGACCCCCCTGAATAATGGGACTTTACCTTTTCGCTCAGGACCCTCCTGGAAAATGGGATCGACAGGACCCTCATGGATAATAGAATTTTATTTTCTACTCAGGACCCTCCTGAAAAATGGGATTTTACTTTTCAGTTCAGGACCCTCCTGAATAATGGGACTTTTATTTTCTGCTAGGACCCTCCTGAAAAATGGGATCGACAGGACCCTCCTGGATAATGGAATTTTATTTTCTGTTCAGCACCCTCCTGAAAAATGGAATTTAGCTTAGCAGGACCCTCCTGAAAAATGGGATCAACAGGACCTTTTGAATAATGGGACTTTAATTTTCATCTCAGGACCCTTCTGGAAAATGGGATCAACAGGACCCTCCTGGATAATGGGACTTTATTTTCTGCTCAGGATCCTCCTGGAAAAATGGGATCAACAGGACCTTCCTGGATAATGAGACTTTACCTTTCTACTCAGGACCCTCCTGAAAAATGGGACTTTATTTTCAGCTTAGGACCCGCCTGAATAATGGGACTTTAATTTTTAGCTCAGGACCCTCATGGAAAATGGGATTTTACTTTTCTTCTCAGGACCCTCCTGAAAAATGGGATTTTTATTCACTGCTCAGGACCCTCCTGAATAATGGGGCTTTAATTTCCAGCTCAGGACCCGCCTGAATAATGGGACTTTAATTTTTAGATCAGGACCCTCCTGAAAAATGGGATTTTACTTTTCTTCTCAAGACACTCCTGAAAAATGGGATTTTTATTCTCTGCTCAGGACCCTCCTGAATAATGGGGCTTTAATTTCCAGCTCAGGACCCTCATGGAAAATGGGATCAACAGGACCCTCCTGGATAATGGGACTTTATTTTCTGTTCAGGACCCTCTTGGAAAATGGGATTAACAGGACCCTCCTGAAGATTGGGATTTACTTTTCTAGCCCACTATTCATTTTGAGTTCAGGAGCACATTTAGAGAACAAGGATTACTCTCAGTTTTGAAGCTCAGGTGCCCACCTGGAGAATAGGATCAATTTTCATTTTTCAAATTCAGGAACCCTCCTGAAGAACAGGGTCAACTTTTAATTCAAGCTTAGGATCCCGCCTGAAGAACGGGGCGATTTTCAAATCAAAAGTCAGAAGGAGCAAGTGCCTGCCTGAAGAATAGGGACAATTGTCAAGTTCATCTCCATTACTCAAAATCAACTGAAGAAACAAATTACTTTTGAGTGCAACCCAAGTGGAAAGCTGATATCTCATCATTCGAGAAAGCATGAAGATTCAAGTCAAGCCTCAAGAGAAGCTGAATAGATAGGATCTTGTACTTGAAGGATCATTTTTATTCTTGTCTTTTATTTTGATGTAAAATCAGGAGTCACGAACCGGAGACTCGACGGGACCTCACTCGACCTCTAACTCATCGGCTCACCCTTTCATCTCGTTGAACTACACGTGATCTGATTCCCTTATAACCCGGGATATGTAGGCTGTCCCAAACCAGGACTCGGACGCATCTTTTCCCCCTTTTCTATTCCATTTTAAATAACAATAGGGTCAAAACTTGTCTCGTTGTCTACTTCTTTGTCTGAAAACTCTTTCGTGTTCACAGACAAAGAGGGCAAATGTAGACACGTGATTTTTGACCCTCCCCGAGCTTTAACCTATTTTTGCATTAAATATTTATTTTTATGTCCAATTATTATTTTACTTTTATCTCATTTTTATAGGTTTTATTTGTAAAAAGGTTTTAATAAATGAGTCACATTTTAGGATAAGTTTTACTTTTACTTGTCAAAAGAAAAGAAAATTTTCAAATTTTTTTTATTTATTTATTTGTTTATTTATTGATTAACAAATAATCTAGTGGTTTAAATATTTTCTTCATCAATATTTTAGGACTAGCTATTTATATTTTATTAGTTAGCTATACTACTTTAGTTATTTATTTATTTTTTATAAATTTATTTATGTATTATTTTTTTTAGAAAAAAAAAAAAGAAAAAAAGCCTAACCTAATCTACCCGCCATTCCCCACGCCCCCTCCCTTTTCCCCACTACACACGTCCCTCACTCACATTTTCCCCACTAATCCCACACATACACACACACGACATGACACACACATGCACACCCCCCATATTAATACACACACACGGAAGATAGAGGGGAGGGGATAGATGAAAAAACACACACAAAAAGTAGACAACACTTAGGCAAGGAGGGGAAACCAAAAAAGACACAGAAACAGTAACGTACAGAGAAGGAAAAACAACAAAAAATACTTAGAGAAACACAGCAAAACAGAAAGAAAAGGAAGGAAAAGACTTAGGCAGAAAAAAAAAAGCGGAGAAAGATAAAAGGAAACAGAAGAAGAAAAATAGTAAGGCACGAGAAAAACAACAATACTACTTAGAGGGAAAAGAAAGGAAATAGTGGTGAGTTGAGTCCGGGTTTCGTTCGAGTTTTCGGTGATGTCACGCCCCGAATCCCAACGAGGCGTGATTGGCACCCGAAGCCGATGAGGCTCGAGAGAACCAATCTTTGCTCATGTCTATTCCCATATGTATGTTCGTGTATGAATATCATTCTATCTCATGTAATTAAATATTAATGGCGGAAGTCATGGCAACATATGCAATATATGAAACTTGGCCGTTTGGGCCATTGCGTCACAATGAACGTATACATCTTACATTCAGCTTCCCACATACGTCTACAAAAGCCTCTAACAGATGCTTATACAAGACCAACTAAAAGTCGGGACAAGTTCCCGCCTTTATACAACATGATTAACATCAAAACAACTGTACAACTATGACTCGAAAAGTCCCGAATCAACTGGGGCTCACCCACTGTCTGCAATACTGTCAACCTACTGCGGAGGCCTACTAGTGCCCTGCACCTGCAACATGTAAGGTAAGTCCCCCGAGGGGGTCAGTACGAAGAATGTACTGCGTATGTAAGGCCATATGAAATTAGAACAATAGAACAATGCATAAGTACTTCCAAGAAATTTATCGTACGAGAAATAATCAATGTGAATAGACCTTCAACCTGAGTGTGGAACCATGTTCATTTCTTCTATTATTTCATTACTCGGTCATTCAATCGCATCATCTTCATCATTATCATAACCTTTATATTTATGCAAGGAATATAGTCTCATCTCTTTTACAACTATCTTTATTATTGTTCACTCAACTAGTTAGTACCGGGCCTCCACCGTTGGTGGGCTATAATATATGAACATAATACCGGACATCCACCTTTAGTGGGCTATCATATATAAATATAATACCGGACATCCACCTTTAGTGGGCTATCATATGTAAATATAATACCGGACATCCACCTTTAGTGGGCTATCATATATAAATATAATACCGGACATCCACCTTTAGTGGGCTATCATATATAAATATAATACCGGACATCCACCTTTAGTGGGCTATCATATATAAATATATTACCGGACATCCACCTTTAGTGGGCTATCATATATAAATATAATACCGGACATCCACCTTTAGTGGGCTATCATATATAAATATAATACCGGACATCCACCTTTAGTGGGCTATCATATATAAATATAATACCGGACATCCACCTTTAGTGGGCTATCATATATAAATATAATACCGGACATCCACCTTTAGTGGGCTATCATATATAAATATAATATACTATTGGGATTATTCCATCTTGAACTTATACCTTTGTGATTGTAATCCATTCTCAATGAAACATATAGTAACCATACGTACATTACCTCTCTACAAATCTTGTATCCTTTCCATAGTTAGGAGAGTAACACCTTAAAGATCATGACACTAAAGCTCATACTTATAGACACATCTCACCTCACTATCTTACTTCATGGGATTGACATCTTCACTTATGAGGAATAATTATATTAACTTGCACATTACCTCTCTTAGTACTCTTATGAGATTGGTACTAAGATAATCCTCATACTATAGGAATTTGGAACATGACATAGTTGGAAAATGCTTTTTAAGCATAACTAGATTCTCTTACATCTAACTTTCTTTGAGGTAGTTCTTTTAGAAACTTCAACGTTATGGCAATCTTCCTTGAAGCTTTGGATCATTAACCAATGAGTGAGAGACATGAGAATAATTTGGCAACATAACATTATTGGAACCATTGGACAATAAGCAATGAGCAAGATACATAAGTACAACCACTATTAGAACATTGGAACATGACCTCATTTGAGTTTTTGGAACACTAACCATGAATATGAGACATGTGTAGAACTCTATTGGAACTTTGGATCATGACAATAATTGGAACACACCCATATACTTTACCTTACTCTTGTACTTTATGAGATTAACACCTTAGCCAAACACGTACTTACATGCACATCTCACTTCACCCCTTTATCTCATGAGGTTGACAATTTCACTCTTATTACTCTTATGAGATGGATACTCTTACAATTGGCACTAGGATGATCATCACACTATAGGACTCATAACATGATTGGAACAATGATATTCAACTAAACAAGCTCTCTTTACCTCATTGCTCTTATTGGGATAATTCTCTTAGGATTTCCAACATGTGACAACTTAAGAACTTTCGCCCATAAATAAGGACTAAGTGATTCATGATTCGTATAGGAGGAAAACACATATGACTATCAATAGAGCAACCCTAGTTGGAATACAATAGACCCCCTTGGTATAGTACACTTTTGGAACCTTAACATAATGATCACTAAATACGATACATGTGGATACTAACTATTCACCACCCTGCGGTGCAATACCTTAGACCATTTGGAACTTTTGACATATTAGCCAATGAACGTGAGTCAACCAATGGACATGAGTCAATCAATAAACATGAGTTATACGATTCACCATTGACCAATGAATAAGGAACATATGAGTAACTCTAGCCAATTATCGAATATGAAATACCTTAGAGTATTTCGGAATCAAGTGAGTGCTATGACAGTGTGAACATCATATGTTGCAGAAGGATATAAAAGTAACCTTACATACCTTGTCTTCCCAATGTAAGTACACAATCAAATATGTGAGCGCAACAATTCCGCTCCTTCTTTACGTTTCACTCTACATTACATAATAGAACCAACATTAACCACCAACTACCTTACAAATGCATACAATAACAACAAGTCACATGTTTGGCTTTAACATGCCATTTCCCCTTGATAATACCATTTTCGGCATGGTCATATCAATAATACCACAACATGCCCAACATTGACCAAAATATCATTTATGAATTTATTCTCCCAATAATCCCACAATATTTCATACATTGACCAATACATGATAACCAAGATCATGTCACACCAAGTTCATACTTTACACTTCTCCATCACCACAACATCACAATTATGCCATCAAATTACTTCAATACATCTCACAACAACAAATCGGTCAAAATCCCATAATTTACACTTTTATGGAAATAACAAGTTTAATACCAAAAATAACACCACACATGTTCATATTTTGTCCATACCATGCTCTTTCATCAAAACAACAAGTCATAATTCAAGTTACAATCCCATGGATAACATATCTTTTTAACAAAACCAAAAATGCCATGTCCAACTCTTCCAAGCATAACCAACATGACCTACATAATTTATCATGCTCATAATATGTTAAAGTACAAGAATAATCACTTACCCAAGCTTGGAAGATGATGATCTTGCTCCAAAAGTGCCTTAGGGTTTGAAGAGCTAAAAGAGCTCTCTTGAAAATTCTAGAAAATGAGAGAAAGTGATGTGTGTGGCTAATGAATTAAATATGATTTTTGGCCACCTTTTATAACCCCTTAAAGTCATCCTTAGCTATTAATTTCCATCATTGACAAGTCAAAGCAAGAATGGGTCCTTTTGACCCATTGGACCTTTCATGTCATGTTCATTTTTGGTCTCTAATTAGGCCCAATAACCCATATCATCTTGACCCACTAACATCAATGTATAATTCACCATATATATCATGTTTGTATAATTCCATAATGTCACAACAATATTCTCTTACGAGATTCTCATTCGTCACCTCGCTCGCAAAAATAGGAAAGTCTAGTCGCCCTTGGCTTCATTAGACATTTTGGATCACTATTCATGTTTCATGATTTGATCATGTAAGAGTATGTAGGAATGTATTGAAGTGTTTGAGGCTTTAACAATGCTCAAATAACTCCAAAGAACCAAAAGAAACCATATAAGAATCGACGTAGAATCGCGTTGCGAAACGAGCTCGGAAGGGCACATTTTTTTGTGCCTTGCGCCACTGCTGAAAAACAAGGCAGTGGCGCAGGAAATCCACCCTCTCTGATCTCAGGGGCTTGCGCCACACCCCCTGAAATAGGGCAGTGGTGCAAGCCCCTGAGATCAGAGAGGGTGGATTTCCTGCGCCACTGCCTCCCCCTGAAACAGGGCAGTGGCGCAAGTTTCCATGTCTTGCTGAATTTTTCGGCAATTTTTCCAACACTTGCGTATCGTCCAACAACTTATCAAAATACTATCAAATACTTACTTAGTGACCTTAATCATCAAGTAAACATGACTCCAAGTCACCAAATGAGGTTAAAATGTGTACGGGGTATGACATAAACGCTTCAAGAAGTCACAAAACACTTCCTATGAAAGGCTCGTCACATGTACACGGCCAAATTTTAATTTTTTTCTCATCTTTACCATTTCCAAATACATACTTATAACTCTCGACACTTAAGTAAACATTATTCACTATCATCAAGTAGGGTTGGGAAGGTACGGGGTGTTACAGGTGACGACGTTCTTACTTCTACGCTTGGTTTAATTCGGCACACAGGTTCTTATCCAATCTTGTACTATAGCTTTTTTAATAAATTTTATTGTGAATCAAAGCATGAATGAAGTTGCTTAAATGGTTTCATATATTATTTAGTCCGCTCAATTGATCAATTATGTGAGTATTTTATTATGAGTAATTGGTCCGGAGTTCAATCTCGCCCATATAACATATTATACTTGCTTCCATTTGTGCGTTACTTGTCTACGTTCATGTTCTTTGAGGTCCATTTCTCATCCAACTCTTAATTAATGTTACTTTTTGATAGCTAATACTGTGGAGTTTAAGTAAATGATGTTTCATTTTAGCATGCTACTGTTTTTTTTAGCTTATCTGCTAATTTGTGTACTATATCAGTGTTATCTTCCATGAAGCATGTCTAAAATTATGTGTCAGTGCAAGCTATTAGATACTTGGGTCGTTGGAATTTGTTTGTTCAAGAGGAATAACTGTTAAATTAGGTTTAGTTTGAATTATTAATTGAGCAATTGATTTTATATAACTTCTGTTTGTATTTAAGCATGGTGCAAATTGTTAATCCAAATGGGTTTGTATCACAAATTATACCGCTTCTTCATTGTTATTTAAGTTCAACAGGTTGGACTGAATTTAGTGGGGACTAAAGAAATTGTGTTGCTTCGAATAAGTTATTTTAGATTAATAAGGGTCAAACAATTGCTTTTAACGTTATATGAGTATAAAAATGATAAGAATCTTATTTCGATTAAGAATGCAAATATGCATCTTTTTCGATACGCTTAATAACAAATAAAGAAATTCAAGGATGCATTTGTGCACCTTGGCAAAGATCGTCCTAAAATTAACTTTCATTGGGTTAATACAAGAAGTATAGACAGTTATTAGACTTTAAGAGGACCGAATCAGGGCCTACAAACATAATTTATCCAAAATAGTTTAATTTAAGTATAAGTTGATAAAAGCGACTGTGCTAGAACCACGGGACTCGAGGGGTGCCTCATACCTTCCCCTCGGTCAATAGAATTCCTTACCCGGTCTTCTATTTTCGCAGACCAATAAAGAGTCATTTTGTAACACCCCGTACTTTTATAACCTCACTTGATACCTTGGGATCATATCCACCTAGGTGTTGAGATGCCATGAGTATGTGTTTTATAGTGTCATTGGTGAAACATTTGATATCGGACTTAAAATGTGAGATTAGACCTTTGTGGGAGGTATTTTGTGGTTTCGTGGAGCATTTGGGTGATACCCCGTACACATTCTAACCTCATTTGGTGACTTGGAGTCATGTTTACTTGATGATTAAGATCACTAAATAAGTATTTGGTAGTGTTATGATAAAGTATTGGACGATATGCAAGTATTGGAGAAGTGGCCAAAAAAATTCAGCAAGGTGCTGAAACTTGCGCCACTACCCTGTTTTAGGGGTGTGGCGCAAGCCACCTGAATTCAGAGGGGTCTTATTTCTTGCGCCACAGCTTGCTTTGCAGCTAGTGGCGCAAGGCACAAATATTATGCCTTTTCGGACCCGTTTTGTAACACAATTCTACGACGATTCTTGGATGGTTTCTTTTGGTTCTTTGGAGTTATTTGAGCATTGTTAAAGCTTCAAACACTTCAATACACTCCTACATGATCAAATCATAAAACATGAATAGTGAACCAAAATGTCTACTGAAGCCATGGGCGACTAGAATTCCTATTTCTGCGATTGAAATGACGAATGAGAATCTCGTAAGAGAATATTGTCGTGACATTATGGAATTATGTAAACATGAGATATATAGTGAATAATACATGAAATTTGATGGGTTACATGGATATGTGTTATTGGGCCCAAAGTTAGGCCCAAAATGAAATTTAAAAGACATGGCCCAAGGGCAAAATGACCCATTCTTCCACTTTGACCACATTAAATGCCAAAGGAATGGATAAGTATGACTTGGGGTCTATATAAAGGCCCCAAGATCAGATTTTTATTGTCCAAAACTCTCATGCCTTTAAGATATTTTTCTCAACATTTCTCTCATTTCCAAACCCTAAAGCAAAATAATTCCTTTGGACTCCTTGGACAAGATCATCATATTCCAAGCCTTGGTAAGTATTTATTCTCATGGATTAACATATTATATGCATGGGAGATTATGTATATTATGATAGTTGTGTTGGCAAGGTGGTGAATAGTGTATTTTTGCTTTTGGTGAAAAATGTGCTATCTTGGTGATTTGAACTTGAATTAGGACTTGTGCCTTTGATGAAAGGGCATGGTATGGACAAAATATGAACATGTATGGTGTTATTTTTGGTGTTAAACTTGTTAGTGTCTATAAGTGGAAATTGTGGGATTTTGGCCGATATGTGTTATGAGGTGTATTAAGGTAATTTGATGGATTATTTGTGATGTGGTATGGATAAGAAAGTGTAAAGGAGAAGTGTTGTGGTGAAATGTATCAATTATCATGTATTGGTCAATGTTGGGAATATTATGGAATTTTTGGAATAATAATTTTATCAATGGTTTTGTCAAGGGGAAATGGCATGTTTAAAGGCAAACATGTAATTCATTGACATTGTATGCATTTGTAACGTAATCGGTGGTTAATGTGAGCTCTGTTATATATATTTGTGTTGTAGAGTGACACATAAAGAAGGAGCGGGACTATTGTATGCACCTCTAGGAATATATATTCGTATTGCGAATCCAAGGTATGTAAGGTTACTTTGTCCATATCTTTCTGCGGCAAATAGTATCCATATTGACATGTCACTAGTCTTATCCCAAAATGTGCTAAGATATTCCATATCCGGTTATCAATTGTCATATATTTCCTACTCATTGATCATTTGTGAATCCCATGTCTCATATTCATGGTTAATGTTCCAAAAGTTCAAATAAGGTTATGTTCCAATGTTCCGATAGTGACTATACTTATGTCTCTTGTTCATTGATTATTGTTCCAATGGTTCCCATAGTGTTATGGTACTAATAGTGTTATGTTGCCAAGTTTCTCATGTCTCTCACTCATTGGTTAATGATCCAAAGTTTCAAATAAAGATATGGCAACCATTGTACCAATCTCAAAGTAAAGAACAAAGTAATGCATATGTGGTCAATGATCAAGTATGGGTGGCAAGTCTAGGGGAATAAGCCTAGCTCGACTCGATCCCGATGTATTGATCAAGTCTAGGGGCATAAGCCTAGCTCGACTCGATCCTGATGCATTGATTTATGGGTGGCAGGTCTAGGGGCATAAGCCTAGCTCGACCCGATCCCAACATGATGATATGTTATGTAAAGACCCACTGATCAGTAGGGGCCCGGGTACATTGTGACACATGTATTGACAAGTAAGAATTGAGATAAAGAAAGCAAAGAAAGTAATGAAAGCAATTCACATGGTTTCCCAAAATGCAAAATGGTGACTTATTCACATTGATTATTCATATGTTTTGAGTTCACTGAAATACTCATGTATTGTACAGTTTCATCTGAGCCTTGCATACTCAGTACTTATTTCGTATTGACCCCTCTCGGGGAATTTACCTTACTTGCTGCAGGCGCAGGTACCAGTAGGCCTCCTCAGTAGATTGCCAGTGTTAGTGGTTCTTTGGTGAGCTCCAGCTACTTCGGGGCTTCTCCGAGTCAGAGTGTTTATATGTTTTGGTGATGTACATGTTGTATAAAGCGGGGACTTGTCCTGACTTTTGGTTTGTTGGTCAATGCATCTGTTAGAGGCTTTTGTAGACGCACGTGGGTATATGTATATAAGGTGACTCATGAAGTCTTGTTTTGATGGCCTCAACGGCCAAGTTTCTCAAATGTGTATATATATGCCACATGTTCCATGATTTCCAATACCAATCGTTCTTGTTCTTATGTGATAATGGTGTTTCCTATGGCATGCATATGAACGTATAGAAGCACAACTTGGTTCTCTCGGGCCTTATCGGCTACGGGTGCCAATCATGCCTCGTTGGGATTCGGGGCGTGACACATTTCCTTTTGATTAGGGATTCAAAAAGGTGACTTGGAACACCATAACTCATTTTCAAGTGGCGACTCTGTAAATAAAAATAATCCCTATTCAATACTGTCACTTTAATTGGAAAAACCCTTCGACACCAAAGACGGAAAAGGGGTGTGACATCGGGGTGTAAATTTACTTGTGTTAAACCATTTGATTAATAACATTACTGAAGATGAAGCAAGTGAATTCCCAAACAAAGTTGTCTCTGAACTGCCTCATTATGGTAATGACCAATCAAAGCGAGAAGGTGGACAAAATTTTCGTACCATATCCTATGAAACACCTCCACCAAATGAATCCACTAGACTGTTGTTGTCTACTTTCGGTGTGAGCAGTGTTCATTCCAGGGACACTTTCTTCCTGCGTGAAGTTGTTGATCCTAATAAACTCGTGAAAGCAATCACCGCTGAGAAGTATAAGAGGATGGTAGTTGTTGGAGGAGAGTACGATGATTGTGAGCTTCTTAATGAATGGGGACTGTGTGCAATGGAAGAGGAAACTGTCAAACATTTCAGAATTAGTACAACAAGAGTGTTCGACAGCAATTTTCGGTGGCCTTGTTTCATTGGTTATGGCCACAACGTCACAAGAGCGTTAATTGGAGATCCCAATTTTAGTTGGGCTGTTATTTTTAACGAATTTGTATTGAAATACTTGAACGAAGCAGAGGATAAAGTATTTCCATTCTTCACCACTATCTATTTATTTGTAGATGATATTTCCACAATTGATTCTATCATTGGCTGGAATCCTAGAATTGCACTACTGGAGGCAAGAATGGTCGTGCATCAGCACACCAACACCAACCACAAGATTGCAAGCTAGTGCAAAATGGAAATAATGTTGAAATGGTAATAACTACTTCCAATGTCCGGTTGGCTTCCTTCTTTCGAAAGGAAAATCTGTTTCTAGAAAAGGGGTCCTCGAATACCCTTGCGCCTTGTTGATTTCCTTTTTACAAACTACCGGACATACTAAAGATAGCAACAGATATGATGGGTAACATGTATCCAGAAGAAGTGCAAATATATTTGAAAGGGAATCGTCTTTAAAAGAACAAAGTTTTGTTATGCTTCTGGTTAAAGCTGGACAAGATGTCAAAAAGGCAATAGGAGTAAAGCCAATTTTCTTAGTACTCTCCAAAGACAACATAATGCTGCACTTTGCATCAGATCAGCTAGATCAATTTCTTTGGCCAAATTTATTGCTGGATGCAGTGTCGCCTCACTATGCACCTGTGACATTGCAGTATGTGAAAATTGCTACTTTTCAGATAATTGAGGAAGTGTTGGATGGATTTTGTGACGTGAACCTTGAGGACAAGGTTCTTATTGGGGCTGGAGGTATTGTTATGAATGGCCCTAGACCAGTATTGGCAAAGCAGCCCAATACCATATTAACTGGCTATGTTTGGGATCCGAGTTGATAAATAGTACTTGTGGGAGCAAAATGGGTTATGGAAATTGTGATTATGCTTAGGCAAAAGACTATGCTTCCCATCCCCAATTCTGTCTAAGTCCTCTCATCCCCTTCTACTACTATTGTTGTTCTTCATATTGTAATTTCTCCTTTCCGTATTAATCAAAGTTTGTTAATTTTGTTCCCTTTGTTTATTGATTGTTGAATTGAGAATTCGGGTTCGTTACAGTAAATCACAATTTTACGATTGAACTTGAATAGCACATGTAATATGTAAATTTACATAATTTTAACTTTCATTTGTAACAATTATCTCTCTTCACTTGCTCTGCCCATTTTCAATGAGAGGATTCACGCTAACTAAAAATGAAAACAAAATTTGAAAACAAAATTTGAAAACAGTAAAAGTAATTTAACTTAGTGATTGGTGCTAAGTAGTAATTGGTGCTAAGTAGCTATTAATGAAATATACTGTTAATTCTAGTATAAAGATTACCAAATATAGTGTCCCCAGGTAACTTTTTTGCATGTTCCAAGGCCACAAAATCATTTGAGAAGTTGTGGCTGCGAACATCATATCCGGACTCCTTGACGCTGGTGTTGTTCGTAAAAGTAAGTTCAATGGATTTGTGACTTGAAGAGTAGTTGGGGTTGATACAGTCGAAGCATTCGAGGTTGTAAACAGAGAGTTAGTTCTTAAAGTAAAAGCCAGAAAGTAAATACATCGTATTCATAAGGAAAGAATATGTATATTAACAATATGAAAATTTACATAGAAATACATATACAATTAGTGGATGGTGCAGGGAAATAATTTCATGATAAACATATTGCAGAAATACAACAACATCATAAACTAATTGTAACACTACAGGCAGTACAATGCAGTCATGGACGGGAGATCCAATAGGTTGCATAATTTTTAGTCTTCCCGTGGTAATGTGTTGCATAATCTTTACTCTTCCAACTCCTTTTGGCACCTGTAAAATGTTTGATGTTTTTTCTTTATCCGTCCTTTTCTTGTTAAAGGACCCTCGAAAACTCCATACAATGCCTTTTCAAGACTTTGGTTCTATTAGGCCTTCGTAACAAATAACAATATTGTTCACTGGCTTGCTCACAAGTGTAAGGATTCTGCCGATATTTATCATAATCCGTTGGTGTGTAATAATGGAAGAGATTGATCTGTCAAGTTTATTTAGCAGCAAGATCTGGTTGGGTTGTTCCCCATCTGTTTTAGAATGAAAATTTACTTCGCTAAAACCATTGAACCCAAATTCCTGCTTTTCTTCAGCGGAACTATCCCTAGAAAAGGGTTTACTTGATTCGGGCTTACCATGCTAGAAATTAGATTCAATATGTTTCTATATCATCATCAACAAATCAGTCATATTTAGGGGGGAATTATTACAGAAATTTCATAAAAGCTAAAGTGATTAGTGGCACAATACCAGATGGAAAATAAGCAAGTAAAATGCGAATAGAATCTAAGACCAAAAATCATGTTCTTTTTCTTAAAAATAACGGAGTCAACCCTTCACAGTTTGTTGTCATACAATGACTATGAATCAATCAAGCTGTTAGGGTCATGTACGAATCGAAGTTACACCAAAGGGATAATACACAAAATACTCAATTTTAACGATGGTACATTTGTGGAGGTTTCATTCCAAATCTGTTGCTATCACTCTCTCTATAAGGCTCTAATTATTGGTTTCGACTTCTTTAATAGTGTAACAGAGACAAACATATGCAGATTTTTAGAACACACAAATCAGTAAATAAGCAGAATAATGCTATTCTACTCTGGAAGTGAATACAGGAAAGTGAAAAGCCACATAAATTTCTATGTTAAACTCGTAAATGCATTGATTATAAGGAACACATTCAATATATATTATGTTAGCGCGAAAGCAAACTTGATTAGGAGCAGCAGAAGGGTGAAAAGACATGGACTTTACTAATCAGGTTCAGATAAAATGACTTACAACTTGGTCTGAAATTAGGAAAAAAGGCACTAAAATTCTAACTCCATAGCACAACGGCCAAAGGGTAAGTTGCAGCCTGTATAATAGTTCAGCCTTTTGGTAGTAGACTAGGGCTCGGCTTTTAACTTTTCCATCTTCTTTTCCTTTACACCGCTGCTATATTACTTTATGACAATGCATGGAAGGGTGAAAAGACATGGACTTTTACTATACAGTTTCAGATAAAAGGACTTACAACTTGATTTTGTGGGCGGAGAATTTCACCAATGTTTTGCGCTTTCTTTAACAGGGGAAGGAGATGGATGAAATAACGACAATAACAGAAATCTGAACATGAAGTACAATGGAATTAATTGTGTGAATTAGATGGATAATCTTAAAACGCTAGAAATTTTTGTGTCTGGGAATTAACAGGGCATACCTTATAGCTTTATAGAGAAGATGGATGATTGTTGGGGTACTGCCATGGCGCTTCTGCATCTTAAAGAGCGTAAACAGTGCTTTGGTGTGACTATTGGCCAAGAAATATAAAGCGGGTGTGTTTTTGAAGTAGGCTTAAGTTATTTAGATGATTAGTCGTGACTATTGGCAAAGAAATTAAGGCGCCTGGTTTTTTAAAGTAGGGTTAACTTATTTAGGGGGGTATTTATGTAATTTCAATTTAAGTTTTTTGAGTTTTTGAGGTAGTATAGAAGATATAGATATAGAAGATATAGACATAGATATAGATATTTTGTCACCTCTTAATGAAAATTCTGCTCATAACACCATCCACTTGCAATCTTTGGCCATAACAACATAATAGTATGTCAGAGGTTTAGGATCACAACTGGTTTGCCTGGAGATTACATGATTTGATTTAGAGTTGGTCGAACTGGAAATACATGTTGCGTCGATGGCGTAAGAGCCTTTTGTAGTGATACGATCTGGTTCACTGGCAATATTAGGGTCCATTGTGGTGGCGCGTAGGGTTACGCATTGCCCGTTTGTTATGTTACCGTAAACCAAATAAATTCAAATACACATTAGGAGGTCCGCATTTCCAATAGATGGACAATGTCTTCAAATTTAACAATGTCGTAGTCACAAATAAGTGTGTGTATATTTACACACACTATTTTAATTTGTTGTTGTGAACATGAATAACTCACATAATTTTGATGGACCAGTTATTTGGATAAAGGTTGGCCTGGTTTTTGGGCTAGGATGTAAAACGCAAAGAGACCAAGAAATGGGATACCAAGTTAAGTGTGGAAGCACGTGACAAAGGGATAAAAGAGTTATTGTCTACAGACTTTGAGATTATGTGTATTGTGCTTAGGAGTATGCTTCTCACCATGGGATTATGCGTATTGTGCCTAGGAGTATGCTTCTCACCAACGTTTCTTTTGTTACTTCTCATGCTTCTCACCATGGGATTATGCGTATTGTGCCTAGAAGTATGCTTCTTACCAACTATTCTTTTGTGACTTTTCGTCCCCTTTATAATGTCTAACCCCAATATCCTTCTACCTTTTCTATCAATAGTGTTTTGTTATCAACTATTTGTTATCGTAATTCCGTATTTCAGTTTATTCATACAATCAAAGGATCTTGCTTGTTTACTGTGAATTGGAGTAGTGTTTGCTACCGTTGTCTTGAAGTTATAGCTACAACAGGATGCCGTGTCCTAAATTTCAGTTTATATTTGGAATTCAATGTAAGTCAGCCACAGCCACTCTAATATCTTGTGGAATACTCTATCCTATCCTAGTGACATGTTTTAGTCTTTTCATTTTGTTCCTAAATATATAACTTATGTTTTTAAGTAGTAAGTTAGTAAAGACACTTTATTTTCTAGAAATAATCAGTATATTCTATAGAATTTACCCAAGCACAAATTATCGATTATGACAAGTAACAACATATGTTGGAATGCCACTCGGAAGTGTCCCTGACGGACCTTGGGTTACTAGTATGTGTTGGTTCATTGGACAGGGTTGGTTCACCTGTTTCATCTGATTGTTATATTCGTCTACTGCACTGCATGACTTCAATTCGTCTAGAATCAGAGATACATTCAGAAAATGAGCCTCAACACATTAATATCGTCCCATATTCAGAATACCCTTGTACATATTATTTGTTTCCTTTTGTACATCCTAGATAAATCTTTTATGTATCCTCAACACATTAATCTTTTATTATTTTAACAGTATACTGTCTTGCGAGCACAACATGCCTGGCCTAGGTTTCACACGAGACACGTTTTTCGTCGTTGCCATCATGAACTTGACTTTCTTGAATAGCACCACCTTCCTTTACTTGTCTCAACGCATGGTTAGTTTGCATCACTGCATGCAGTACCACCAAAATATGTTATTAGTAACAAAACCGCTCGGCCCTAAAAGGTTCCGGCCATGCATGACCATATTTTAAAACATCATAAAAAAAGAAAAGAAAAAGGAGAAGAGAGCAATCAAATACGTACCTGAGAATGAAACAAGCAAGAAAACCATACAAACAATGTTTCAGTCTCCGGTGCTTGAAAACATCGAGGGCAGACTGAATTAGCTGCAAATTTCTTCTTGGAAAGACTCTCACATGTAGTTAAAATATTTCTCAAAACTCTCCAAATAAAGTTAAGCACCTTAGGAGGTAATGACATGCTCCAGATGAACTACTAAAGTTGTTGGTTCTGTGAGTTTGGTGCTATGTTTTGATAATAAAGGAGACTATATGATCCAGTACTCCTCAAGGAGTACAATCGTGCCTTAGCTTGGTATCCCATTCCACATCCATGTATTTCCTCGGGGCCTAATATTCAATGGGATTTGTCTAGCTGCCTCTATCTCAGAGTCATTAAAAGGAGCATGCAGCAAATCCCAATCCCATTCTTGTACATCTTGCTTCATCTAATCAGCTACAAGTAAGCTCTCACTCCCAAGAAAATTACAGCTTTCCACATAAATCGAATTGTTATAAGGTACTACTTAAATAAACAAAGTACTTCATATATCTTTTTTTTTTTTTTTTTTTAAATAAAGATTCTAATAAGATCTATCGCACAATTTGCAGAAGCCATTAGTTAAAAACTAAAGCAAAAAAAAAAAAAAAAGTTGGAGGTTAACTTAAATCATAGAAATGGAATGAGGTAGAGCACATAATTGTTGGTGTGATTAATTAAAATTATAGTTTGTGGGAAATAATTTAAGTAGCTGAGGAATTAGAAAGAAAATCTACAACATTTATCAATTTGTTTTAGTTCCATAAATAAATTACTTACGAGACATGTGCAAGTTGGTTGAATATAAATTAAAGTATAAATAATACTTATTTGGAGATATTCCTTTGCATATTAAGTTAGTTAGTCGTTTCTTCATTGTTAAGAATGAAAATATAGTCTCTAGGAAGATAAATATGAAAATTAGCAAATTATGTGTTAGACCCCTAATAGGAGCATGTAAGTCATGAATTAGTTAAGGAAAAATGGAAAATAAACAAATGTATTTTTTTCGTCTCAGTTTATGTGACATTGTTTTGCTTGAGACGGAATTTAACAAAAGAACGGTCGCCTTTTGGCTTGTGATCTAAAGCAAGTCATAAACATATGTGTGACTATAAATTATTTCTTGTTGATAAATGTTGTTTTGTGTAGGTCGCTTGTAGCATTACTTTCTGGTGGTATTTGTTCTGTTTCTGTTGTCGTGTTACTCCTTATTGTCTTTTGTACCTCTTTTACTCCTTATTATTTTATGGATTGTATTTTGTCTTGTGCCGAGGGTCATTCGAAAATAGTCTGTCACGCCCCGAATCCCATCGAGACATGATTGGCACCCGTAGCCGATAAGGCCCTAGAGAACCAACCTTTGCCTATGCTCAATCATATGCATGTCATAATCATAACCACCATTGCGGAAGAACATGAAAGACGAATAAAGGAAAACATGGGACATATTTAAACATACATATGAAACTTGGCCGTTGAGGCCATCCAGTCAAAACAACATATGTCTTTTACATTGATACACCCACATCCGTCTACAAAAGCCTATAACAAGAGCATTGACCAAACTGAACCATAAGTCGGGACAAGTACCCGCTTTACACAATATGTACATCACCAAAACATATATACATTCTGACTCGGAGAAGCCCCGAATGAGCTGGAGCTCACCAAAGAACCGCTAACACTGGCAATCTACTGGGGAGGCCTACTGGTACCTGCGCCTGCAGCAAGTAAGGTAAATTCCCCGAGAGGGGTCAGTACGAAATAAGTACTGAGTATGTAAGGCTCAAATGAAACTTTGTAACACAAGAACATACTAATGAACTCAATACAAATGACTAGACAATGTGAGTAAGTCACCATGTTGCATTTTGGAAACCATGTGGATTGCTTTCATTACTTTCATTACTTTCTTTACATTCAATACTCACTTGTCATTACATATGCCACAATGTACCCGGGCCCCGACTGATCAGTGGGTCTTTTCATATCATATCATCGTGTTGGGATCGAGTCGAGCTAGGCTTATGCCCCTAGACTTGCCACCTATAAATCAATGCATCGGGATCGGGTCGAGCTAGGCTTATGGCCCTAGACCTGCCACCCATAACTCAATACCTCGGGATCGAGTCGAGCTAGGCTTATGCCCCTAGACTTGCCATCCGTACTTGATCATTGACCACATATGCATTACTTTGTTCTCTACTTTGAGATTGGTACAATGGTTGCCATATCTTTATTTGAAACTTTTGGATCATTAACCAGTGAGTGAGAGACATGAGAAACTTGGCAACATAACATTATTAGAACCATAACACCATGGGAACCATTGGGCAATAAACCATGAACAAGAGACATAAGTATAGTCACTATTGGAAACATTGGAACATAACCATGAAGATGAGACATGAGATTTACCAATGATCAACGATTAAGAATTATATGACAATGACCATGGATAAGCGGATATGGGATACCTTGGTACATTTCGGGATAGGACTAGTGCAATGTGAATACTAGTTGCCGTAGAAAGATACGGACAGAGTAACCTTACATACCTTGGATTCGCAATACGAATATACAACCTTAGATGCGTATACAATAATCCCGCTCCTTCTTTATGTGTCACTCTACAACATAAATACATAACGAAATTCACATTAACCACCAATTACTTTACAAATGCATACAATGTCAATGAGTTACATGTTTGCCTTTAAACATGTCATTTCCCCTTGACAAAACCATTGATCATACTATTATTCCAAAAATTCCATAATATTCCCAACATTGACCAATACATGATAATTGATACATTTTACCACAACACTTCTCCTTTACACTTTCTTATCCATCACACATCACAAATAACCCATCAAATGACCTTAATACAACTCATAACACATAACGGCCAAAATCCCACAATTTCCACTTATAGACAAGAACAAGTTTAATACCAAAAATAACACCATACATGTTCATATTTTGTCCATACCATGCTTTTTCATCAAAGGCACAAGGCCTAATTTAAGTTCAAATTATCAAGATAGCACATCCTTCACCAAAAGCAAAAATACACTTTCATCACCTTGCCAACACAACTAGCATAATATACATAATCTCCCATGCATATAATATGTTAAACCATAATAATAAACACTTACCCAAGCTTGAATAGTGATGATCTTCTCCAAAAGTGGACTTAGGGTTTTGAGAGCCAAAAGGGGTTTCTTGAAATGTTTTGGAAAAACATAGAAATACATGTGTGTGTATAATGGATAAAAATCAGATTTTTGGTCCCTTTTCTAAGCTTTTGAGTCCATCCTTAGCCACTCTTTATCATTTAATATAGTGTTCTAGAAGGTCAAATGGAAGAATGGGTCATTTGACCCATTTGGGCCATGTCTTTCTTCCACTTTGGGCTTTAATTTGGGCCCAATAAGACATATCCATTTAAAACATCAACTTTCATGTATTATTCACCATATATCTCATGTTTACATAATTCCATAATGTCACGACAATATTCTCTTAAAAGATTCTCATTCGTCCTTTCGATCGCAAAAATAGGCATTCTAGTCGCCCTTGGTTTCATTGGACATTTTGGATCACTATTCACATTTCATGATTTGATCATGTAGGAGTATGTAGGAGTGTATTGAAGTGTTTGAAGCTTTAACAATGCTCAAATAACCCCAAAGAACCAAAAGAAACCATCCAAGAAGCGTCGTCGAATTGCGTTACAAAACGAGTCCGGAAAGGCACATTTTTTGTGCCTTGTGCCACTGCTGAAAAGCAAGGCAGTGGCGCAAGAATTCACTGCCCTATGAATCAGTGGCTTGCGCCACACCCCCTGAAACAGGGTAGTGGCGCAAGTTTTTCTGCTTTGCTGAATTTTTCGGCCATTTTTCTAACACTTGCGTATCGTCCAATCCCTTATCCAAACACTACAAAATACTTACTTAGTGATCTTAATAATCAAGTAAACATGACTTAAAGTCACCAAATGAGGTTAGAATATGTACGGGGCATCACCAAATGTATCACGAAATCACAAAACACCTCCTACGAAGGTCTAATCGCACATGTTAAGTCCGATATCAAATGTTTCACCAATGACACTATAAAACACATTTTCATGGCATCTCAACACCTATGTAGATATGATCCCAAGGTATCAAGTAAGGTTAGACAAGTACGGGGTGTTACACAGTCTCTCTACCTCACCTCTGAGGTAGTGGTATGGACGGCGTACACTTTACCCTCCCTAGACCCCACTGAGATTACACTGGGTATGTTGTTGATGGTGGTACTCTATGAATCCCTGTGAAAACATAACATTCAATTAGTGTGGGATGATGAATATACACACAAAAACCATGTGGACAAGGTGCTTGATGATAAAACCCAAAGTAATAAATCTAATCTAATGAAGCATCAACCGATGATAGATTAAGGATTTTCATTTAAGCGACACAAAATATTAAAAAGTAGACTGGCAAAGAAGCTAAGAAAATTTAATATTTATTTAAAAATAATTTTGACCTTGCTAATTAACTTGTGATGCAAAATCAAATTTTAATTTTATCATTTTACTGAATACCTCCTAATAATTCAATGTTACGTTCTTTGGAAGAAAGGATTTGCATGGCTTAATACTGCACAACAAATTTACTAAACTTTTCATGGTCGTTACAATGTGCGCAACAACACCTCCTCCCCTCCCTTAACCCCCCCCCCCCCCCCCCCCCCCCCCAAAAAAAAAAAAAAGAGCATCACACATTTCACATTCTTAAAGTATAAAAGATAGAACTTTTAGACCATGAATAAATTCATGTCTAACTTTTATACATGATAGTGTAAAGATTTTACACTATTACAAACCACTTTTCCGTTTACATTAGGTAACTTGTATTGTTTTCTAATGTTACTAATATTTCACCTTTTTAGTCGTGTGATCACTAGTATTTAATTATCTTACAGATGATCCGATAGACTAAAATTCATCAGTATTTATAAGTTCAACTCTTAATTCAACAGTTTCCATCTATATATTCGTTCCGAGAGGTCAATAATTAATTATAGCTTATCCATATCCAATTGTTGGAAGAAGGATTTATAAAGACTTATATTATCTAATCAGTGTTGACACCTAATTTTTGCCCTCCTTGACTAAATTTAATCCTGAGTTTCTTCGATTTTAAATAAAATTGTAATATTTGTTTTATCCGGATAAATACTTTCTAAAATATTTATTTGCGTTAGTTTTTATCATTTAAGTGACAAATTATATATTTCTGTATTCATGGATACGAGATTGTATAATTTTGGTTGCTTAAATAATTATTTTATCAAAATTCAAGTTTTAACCAAGAATTATATTGAAAATTAATCCAAATGGATATAGTTTTGACTTAAATATAATTTATTTGGAAAAAATATTTATTTAGTTTTATTAAATCAAGAAGCTCGGATTGAAATTTATTTATAATTCGTATCAAGTTTTGATTTAATCAGGCCCAAAATCCCAACCCATTCCCTTAAAAATCTGCCCTATTCCTAATTCTCCACCCAACCCATACATGCCAATAACCAGCCCAGCCCAATAGCCTTGACCCGGCCCAGTCCACCTTATAACCCCTTTAATCCCTCCTCTCCTTTACCCGATATTAACAACAACAATATCATCGAACATCAGCAACCAGCAACTCCAACACCCAAAACAACAACACCAGAACATCGACAACAATGGAAAAACCCGACCTCGACCCGACCTCAACCCAAACCCATCAAATCTTTTCCCTCTTCCCTTCGGTTTGTAAGCCACGTGAATGCCACACGAGAATTCGTACCCGAGGAATCTCGAAGCTTCTAGAAAAGGTACAGCTCACCCTCACCAACGTTCAAATTCGTACCATAGTAGTATGACGTTGTTCAATTTCTATTGGCTATGGGGGAATTCGTTTTTTTCCCCCCAAAAGCCCCAAAAATTCACCTCGAACTTGACCTTAATTCGGTCCAAGTTCATTGATTCCAACCTGAACGATCCATACCTTATCCCCAATTTTGAATTTCAAAAGTTCTTGTTCGTTTACCCGTTTTACCCTTTTTGTTGGCCCCCCAAAACAGACCCAATATTTCCCTATAAATAGAGAATGAGGGTTAAGGGTTGAGGGAGGATTTTTTGGGGAAAAATTGGAGGTTCTGGAGGCGCATGCTTTTAACCTCACGTAACCAAAAATCCGAGAAGAGGAAACACGCTTGAAAATCAAATTCTGATGGAAGATCAAAATCCTAAAGCTAGTTTGAATTCCAGCGAACTAGGATTGAGTTTTAGCAGTGGTGGAAAATCCGTCGATTGAAATTCGTTGTCCCATTTCGCTGCTCTGAAACAGGTGAATAACCCATCTCTTGCATTTTCTTTTCTGTTTCGTGTGTGAATGTGATTCTGTGAAATTTTGGTGATGTTTGGATCTCTGGTTATTATTGTAAGACTGGTTTGATAATGGAACCTGTGCAAAGACTTTACTTTTCATATCTATTTTCTGAGAATTCGATGTTTTATTGATGGTACGGGACTGGTCTTGTTCGAACAGGACTGTATGTAGAGTTTTATTTCCAGCTTCAATGTGTAAAAAATGTTTGGTGTCAAAGCATGAGATTTTAACGCCATTTATGTTTTAGTATAGGATCCCGTTTGATCTTGTGTACAAAGAGAAGCAGGAAATGATTGGTTTAGTCTAAGTTGGAATTAGCCTGGGTTTGTTATTTCCTCAAAACTCTCCTGGTTCATAATACCATGTTGAAGTTTTTCGAGGAAGATAGGGAGTCTTTGAGGATTACTCTTTAGTCTTCCTCAAAGTAACTCCCAAGAGATGGAACAGAACTTCAAGATAGCCTACTTTCAACTCTGAAATTTTCTATGTGTAATATGTTATCGAGCATGGTTGATGGCTAATTCGAGTTATGTCTTCTTTTTCTTACTTCATCTGCTTGTGTGAAATTGTTCTTCTCTTTATCTTTCTTGTTGTATTCAAGCTTCGACCATTTCATTCCTCAACATGAGAAGCTTCCATGTTTTGTTTCAGTTTGTCGCCCTAACTGTAAAGCACGCATAAAGAATCAAAATGTGTGTCGAGATTTTGCTCTTTATGACTACATGTCTGTTTCCAGAGGAGTAATAGGTTGAGTATAATTACTCATTTGTGTTTACTGTAAATAGCTTTTGGACATAAAGGTATATGTTTTCCCCTCTCCCAAAAATCCAGTGCAAGTGTTCTGAATGGTAAAAGACAATAAAAGACAAGAGCGCAATCCAGTAGCTAATTTCTTGCAATTTTTTTTGAGCATCAGTTCTGTTAGGTCATACCTTTCTCAATTTGGGATTACAAAGGGCCTTAAAGCAAAATGACAATTTTCCTAAAGCAATTACTGGTATAAGTAGCCTTAGTCATGTTGGTATGATTGCCATTTTTTTTTTTTTTTTTAAATAGTGTGAAGTTTCTCATCTTTTCTTCTTCTTTGCTTAGTGTCTTTGATTGAATTTGACCTATGATCTTTATCATATATGTATGTTCAAGATGATGTGAATTCCATACTAATCCGTTGCCTTATCTTTTCTTGCATGAATCTCCTTGGTTGAGTCCATTTGGACTCCCTCTTGCATCTTCCGATGGGACCAAGTCCCCAAAATCATCGAGTCAAGTCCCATATTAAATCCATGGGACTGATCTGCGGCGATATACAGAATATACAGGATTTTGCAGCTGATATACAGTGAAGTACGGGAAATGGAATCAAGTATGCAGCTGGAAGGGTCACAAATACATGTATATAGACTGATATACGTCTATTATACACTCTATACAAAGGAAAATGCAAGGTGAAGGCTGCGATATACAGTAGTTATACAGAGCAGTAAAATGGACTTAAAAGTCCATAACTTTACATAGCCCAAGTCTGGGCGGATTGCAAATGGGCCAACAGGGGCCCAATTCTGACCTTCCCTCTTTATTTGTAATTAATTCTCTCTCATGTGTATTAACTCTTAAATTTGGTTAAATCTAAATAAATTCCTCTTCGAATTGTCATTTTTGCTTTATCTCGGTATCTTTCTTTCTTTATCATTTGTCCCGTAGCATATTTTCGAATTAATCAAAAAATGAGTTTTCTTTATATTTCCTTTTAGAACGAAATTTTGAAAAATCAAAAATGGCATTTACTTTCGATCGTGTGTTAAATTGGCTTATTTGAGTTAAAAAGAGTTCTCCTCAAGATAAAAAGTCAATCTTTCTTATAAAATCAAAATCTTTCATAATTAGTCAAAAATCTCATAACTTTTCTAAGTTGGTACTTCTTTCAAAATTCCTATTTACTCAAAAATCTATATTTGTAATAAAAAATCACTTTCCTTCGTCTTTTATCAAACTAATTGATTTTGTAAAGAAATCAAATTTATTTTTCTTATTAGGAGAATTTTTTCTTTAAAATAAATAAATCATTTTTTTCAAGTGAATGAAATAAGTGTCATAGTTGCAAATGATTTTAAGATTTTACAAAATTAGCCATGTTTTCAAAATTAGTCAAATCAGTCAACTGTCTTTTTTGGTCAACCGCTTTCGCGGACGTTTCTTAAGTGCCTTAAAAACCTTCTCAAGGCGTTACCAGAATCCTTACCCATTTTCTCTAATTTTAAAGATTTGTTTCTGTTTTCGAGTCCTTAAAATTCTTTAAGTTTTTCTTGATATTTTCTATAAAAAATCTAGTGGCGACTCTGTATTTTCTTAAATTATTTCAAAATTTTCTCTAAAGTTTTGAAATAGTTTGAAAAGTCAACACCAATGTTTTTCAACCCTTCGAGCCTGAAAGGGATAAAACAATCAGTGTAAGCATCTTATGCAAAATTTGACCATGCTGCTAATAACCTATGTTTTGCCATCAAGAGCTTTCAGATATAATTGAGTTTGTATATAATATTAGTATTTGTGTTTGTTAGAAAATTAACAAGAATATATGTTAGTACCTATGACCTCCTACCTAGCTAGGTATCGAAGAATTTTATTCACCCAAACTTGGACAAATTTGAAGAAATTATATACCTTATATTTGTTTTGCCTCTGTGCTAAAATCGTGAGACCCAATGTATTTTGTATCTTTTATTTTAGTTGGCTTTTCTTTGTTTTATTTTCATATCTTTTTATAGATACAAAGTAAATTCAAGAAAACATAACAAATTTCATCAAGATAAGATAAAAATAATAATCCAAATCTAAAAATGAGAACTGCCATTAGAATTTAATGAACTTAATCATAAGAGTAAATTACCCTTCAAGAGAGAGCTACAAATACTTTTGCTTAAACTATTGAAACAATATATCGGTATCATGCAATCTCATTGGAAGTTTCAATAGCCAACTCTACTTCTCTTCATGTTTCTTAATTCTCCAACTTTTGGATAAAATGCAACATTTTTTCGTACTGCTAAAAAGAACGACATAAAGTCAATAATCTATAGAATTTGGAGGTATATACACTAACAGTATAAAGTTGACGTGTATTTTCAACCCAACATTCTCCTTGCACAAATTCTCGAAATAACAAGTAGAGCAAATTCCTTTCTTCAATATTTCTTAGAGTACTTTATCCTCCATCAATAGCATTTTCTTTTCCAATCTAAGTTTTTCATTTTCATTCTTTCCCTCCCTAAGAATTCTAATTTCTAAGCACCATAAAAACTTCATAAGCCTATAGAATAAATAACAATTTATATGTTACATACACACACACTGTTTACACTTTTAGTCTCCATAAAATATTTATTGAACACTGTGTTAGAATTGAAGGAAACAGTGGGAAAACTATATTTAACTGTCCTTTTCTAAATAAGGGAAGAGATACAAGATAAGAAATCTGTAACACCCCGAACATTCGAGGAATAGGATTCGAACCATTTTTTGTACGCGTATAGGCCCCTAAACTCGATGATGTACAATTGAATATAAGTGTTAAGATCAATTTCATAGTGTAGTGAGTTCGATTAATGTGAATCATGGTCATAAGAAAATCTAGCGTAAAGTTGAATTGAGAGCTTTTTGATCAATTGAGTTTTAGTATACATTTTTACATGGATCAACTTCAAACGAGCATTTCTCCTAGAATATGATGATTTACTTGGGGCATAACCTATCAAATTAAAGGTCTTTGAGTCTTCCTTCCAATGACGTAAACGGTTTGTAAATCAAAGTTCGGAGTGAAAAGTAATGAGCTTTACAATTGTCACGCCCCGAATCCCAACGAGGAGTGATTGGCACCCGAAGCCGACAAGGCCCGAGAGAACCAAGCTTTGCTTCTATTCATTCATATGCATGTTATAGGAAACACTACTATCACATAGAAACATGAGAGGCTAAAATCGGAAAGCATAGAACATGTGACGTATATACATATGAGAAACTTGGCCGTTCAGGCCATCAAGTCAAGGCTTCATCTACCATCTTATACACATACACCCACATACGTTTACAAAAGCCTCTAACAGATGCATTGACCAAAACCAACTGAAAGTCGGAACAAGTCCCCGCTTTATACACAATGTACAATATCAAAACATATGACCCACTACAACTCGGAGGAGCCCCGAACTAACTGGAGCTCACCAATGATCTGTGATTACTGTCAACCTACGGTGGAGGTCTACTAGTGCCTGCACCTGCAACATGTAAGGTAAGTTCCCCAAGAGGGGTCAGTACGGAATAAGTACTGAGTATGTAAGGCTCAAATGAAACTGTACAATACATGAATAGTTCAGTGAACTCAAATGCATATGAATAATTCTTATGAATAAGTAACCATTCTGCATTTTGGAAACCATGTGTATTAATTTCATTGCTTTCTTTGCTTCAGTACTTCAATGCTTAATCATCATTACATGTGTCACAATGTACCCGGGCCCCTACTGATCAGTGGGTCTTTACATAACATATCGTTATGTTGGGATCGGGTCGAGCTAGGCTTATGCCCCTAGACCTGCCACCCATAAATCAATGCATCGGGATCGGGTCGAGCTGGGTTTATGCCCCTAGACCTGCCACCCATAAATCAACATATCAGGTTCGGCTCGGGCTAGGTTTTTCACCCCTAGAGCTTCCCCCTGTCAGGTTCGGCTTGAGCTAGGCTTTCGCCCCTAAAGCTGCCCCCTGATCCAATAATTTTGGGATCGGCTTGAAGTAGGCATTTCGCCCCCAAAGCTGCCACCCGTACTCAACCATTAACCACATGTGCATTACTTTGTTCTTTACTTTGAGATTGATACAATCATAGTCATAATATCACTTTGAACTTTGGAACATAACATTAGTGGAACCATGGAATCTTTGGAACATTAGTCAATGCATATGAGACATGTGAATGACAATTGATCAATGCATAAAGAACATGTGAGGAACCATAATTGATACCCGTACATAGGATACCCTTGGCTTATGAGAGATTGATACTTTTGTAGCCATAACATTGTTGGAAGCTTTGGAACAATAACAAATGAGCAAGAGACATGTAAATAAACATTATTGGAAATATAGCCTTCATGGAAACATAACACTATTGGAACCATTGGATAGTAATTAATGAAAAAGGTACATGAGCATAACCACTATTGGAACTTTGGAACACAACCTTATTGGGCTTTTGGAACATTATCCATGAATAGAGGACATGTGATTCACAATTGATCAATGAGTAGGAAACATGTGATAATAACCATTGGTAACCGGAAATAGGATACCTTAGCACATTCCGGTATAGGACAAGTGTAATGCCAAAGTGAATAATATTTGCCGCAGAAAGATACGGACAAAATAACCTTACATACCTTGTATTCTCAATATGATTCTACAATCTTAAGTGCATACAATAGTCCCGCTCCGTCCTTATGTTTCACTCAACAACACAAGTACATACGGAACCAAAATTAACCACAAATTACCTTACAATGGAATACAATAACAATGAGTCACATGTTTGGCTTTAAAATGTCATGTCTTTCGCTACAATACCATTTTCGGCATGGTCATATCAATAGTACCACAACATGCCCAACATTGACCAAAATATCATTTATGAATTTATTATCCCAATAATCCCACAGTATTCCATACATTGACCAATACATGATAACCAAGATCATGTCACTCCAAGTTCATCCTTTACACTTCTCCATCACCACAACATCACAATTATGCCATCAAATTACTTCAATACACCTCTCAACAACAAATCGGCCAAAATCCCATAATTTATACTTATGTGAAAATAACAAGTTTAAGAACATAAGCACACCATACATGTTGATATTTCACCCATACCATGCATTTCTACCAAAACCACAAGTCATTTTTCAAGTTCAATTCACAAAAATGGCACATCTTGAGAAAAAGCAAAAGTTCACTATTTAACACCTTGCCAACATATCTACCATGATATATATAATCTCTCATGTACATAATATTTTAAATCACAAGGATAAACACTTACCAATCCTTGTAGGATGATGCTCTTGCCTAAGAAGAGGATTTAGGGTTTGAGAGTTTGAGAGCAATATATTGGAAATATCTCCAAAAAGGCATGTGTGTTTTAAGAAATAAAAATCTGATTTGTGGTGGCTTTATATAGGCCCTCATGCTCATCTCTATCCATCCAATTAGTCAAAAAGGTTGTGTTTACTTGTCAAATGCAAGAATGGGTCATTTGACCCTTTTGGGCCTTTTATTTTTGGCTCATTTTGGGCTTTAAATTGGGCCCAACAACATATCTCAACTTAGCCCACCAAATTTCATGTATAATTCACCACATATCTCATGTTTCAATAACTCCATAATATCACGACAATATTCTCTTATGAGATTCTCATTCGTCGTCTCAATCGCAAAAATAGAAATTCTAGTCATCCATGGCTTCCTCGAACATTTTTGATAACTACTTGTGTTTCATGGTTTGATCATGTAAAAGTATGTAGGAGTGTATTGAAGTGTTTGAAGCTTTAACAACACTCAAAGAACTCCCAAGAACCAAAAGAAACCATCTAAGAATCGACGTAGAATTGCGTTGCGAAACAAGCCCGGGAAGGCAAAATCTTTGTGCCTTGCGCCACTACTGCAAAGCAAGGCAGTGGTGCAAGAAATGCACCCTCTCTGAATCAGTGGCTTGCTCCACACCCCCTGAAATAGGGAGTGGCGCAAGTCTTGGTACTTTGCTGAAATTTTCGGCCACTTTTTCCAACACTTGCATATCATCCAATACCCTATCAAAACACTACAAAATACTTACTTAGTGATCTTAATCATCAAGTAAACATGACTCCAAGTCACCAAATGAGGTTAGAATGTGTACGGGGTATTACACAAATTCCCCACGAACTCACAAAAACACCTCCTACGAAGGTCTAGTCGCATGTACGTGGCCACATTTCAATTTTCTCGTCATTAGCATTACCAAATACATACTTATATCTCTCGACACCTAAGAAAACATTATTCAACGTCATAAAGTAGGGTTGGGAAGGTATGGGGTGTTACCTTCTTCCCCCCTTAGAAACATTCGTCCTCGAATGTTAGTAACATTGTCTCATTGTAACTACTTAAGTTGAGGTGAATCCTTCACATTATCGTATACACATACAACACTTGTAAAGACTTACTTATTACGACTCCAATTCTGTATCTTGAACTTTTCTTTCATGTACAACAATTACAAGTACTTTCGATTCCATTATTTCTTTGGATTCCCTCGTAATTTCTTCTACGTGCTAATTTCTCCAATATTGCCTTTACGGAAGCTACTCCTTTATTTCTTATTGCTTTCGCTTATTGATCTAGAGTAGTAAGCAGTACCTCTTCACATGTGAGGTCTTTCATAACTTGTATATCTCCATTGGGAGCAATACGAGATAATCTCCTATACACTATCAAAGCAGCGAATATGAAATACTGAATGAGCTGTGAAGAGGTCTTGGACTAGTGCTAAAAGATACGCAATTTGCCCAAATCTTTGGACACTTTCCCTTTCTTTCCGATTCTCATTATTCCTACTGTCAAAATATCTAATCACCTATGGCACCCTTTAATTCCCTTCTTCTAAATATGATTTGTATTGACTTTGGGCCATTTGTAGCTGTTGTTATATCACCTGCACTTTCTCTATAGTTTGATGAACAAAATCTGAACCGAGCAAAGCAAATTCCATCAGCTGTACCCCATCCAATTAATAATCTATATTTTCTTTCACATAAAGCTTCGTAAGGTGCCTTTTGATACTTTTATTGTAAGCTATTTCAATAAACAATAGATGTTCATCCCAACTACCTTAAAGTCCAATGTACACCCTCGTGGCATATCGTTAAATGCTCATATAATACGCTCTGTTGTACATCTATCTGAGGATGATAAGTCGTACTTATATCCACCTGTGTACCCATGCTTTATTGAAAAGAGTTCCAATCGGTGGTCTTAATTGGTAGGAAATACGCTGACTCGGTAAGTCTGTTAACTATCACTGATATGGAATCAACCTTCGCAGTGTATGAGACAACCCTGTGATTACATCCATATTATTCATGTTCCACTTCAAAACTGGAAGGATAATATAGTGCATAAACCATACAGACTTCTGCTGCCATACTGTCAATCAGTGACCGCTTGGACATTGGGCTATAAGTTCTACAATGTGCTTCTCAAGTATCCTTACCAAGACCTCTCTTCTACACCATGGTACATTTTGGTTGCTTCCGAGTGAACGAAATATTGTGAACGATGTTCTTCTATCGTAATTCATTTTCTTAACTCATCTATACCCAGTACACACAATCTACACTGGCATTAAAGTACTCCCCCTTGTGTTTGCTCAAATACTCTCGTCGACTTTACTGTACATATTTTTTTCAATTGAACTAAAAATGGAATTTACATATTGCTTTTTCCTTTATCTCCAATATCAATGAAAATCCTACCACATTTGACACTATAATTCTTTCATCTGGAGTTTCAAGAAACAAAACCCCATATTGCCTCATTAATATAGATTTCCTGACTATATCTTTCTTTTCTGTGAGCTGGCCATTCATACTCTCTACTGCCTTGCAGCTTAATGTATCAACTACCCCATTTGCTTTTCCCGAATGATACAAGATATCAATGTCCTAATCTTTCAATAGTTCAGGCCACCTTCGCTACCTCGGACTTAATTCCGTTGGTTTAGAAATATGTTACATTTTCTTATGGCCAGTATATGTCAATACGAATCCCTTACAAATAGTGACACCATAACTTTAAGCAAATATTGCAGCCGCTAGTTTAGGGTCATGTGTTTGGTAATAATTTGTGTTCTCATGTGGCCGCAACTGTCGTGACGCATATGCTATTACCTTATCATGCTACATCAATATACATCCGAGGCCAACCCCGGAAGCATTACCATACATTGCATAACATTCTTATGCCTTCGGAAGGCACTTACAATTGTTGTGAAAGTTACTTTATCTTTCAACTCTTGGAAACTTTTCTCACATGCATCATTTTACCGGAACTTAATTGCCTTGTGTATAGCTTTGTTAAGTGTGTAGGGATAGAAGAAGATCCTTCAATAATTCTCATATAATGATCAACCAATCTAAGAAAACGATGGATCTCTGTAAGCATCGTAGGCCTTAGCCAATTGTTTACCACTTTTATCTTTCGCGTAGCAACTTTTATTTATTCATCCTAGACAATGCATGGTCCTCTTGTGATTTTTGAATACCATCACCGAACATGGTTACACACATATTGATAAGTGTCTTGAACACCCTATTCGTTAAACCTATAACAACTACAGGTGCATTCGCTAACCCAATTGACATACCAAGAATTCATAATAACCATACCATGTTTGTAATGTTGTCTTGGGTATATCATCATCATTCATTTTTTTGTCATCTTCATTTATTTCATCATTTCACCATTCATTTCACCATTTTTTTCTAACCCCGTAACTGATCAAACAAATCGTCAACTTTAGGGAGGGAATATTCATTCGTAATTGTCATCTTATTCGATTGCCGATAGTCGACACACATTCTCAACGTACTGTCTTTCTTTTGCACAATTAACACTGTCGGGGACATGCTATATAAAGAAATAAAATAGATTGAGTGCCTGACGTCATACTAATACTAACTCACAAATTGAGGAATTTATTTACCACCAGAACTGATTGAAGAGTTGGTGGCATCACATCAGTATCTTCCACTCTTACTAAATAACATATGTATCCCTTAAAGTATCCTTTTTTTTGCTTTAAGATGGGGAATAAATTTTCCTCGTGGTGCCCCCACGTTTCCCTGGCAATTTAAAACATCCTTAGTTCGGAAATCTACTATGGCGCAATCCCTTGATAATATCGAAATTTCACTATTTCCAGCTTAATAGGAGCAACCCGTGTCTCACAACCACAAACAATTAGTATGCACTTGTGATATACTCTTTTAACTTCACTAGATTCTCCGACTAATGTGTAGACCTCATATAACATAACTAGTAATTCTGGTGTTCATGTGAATGTTCAGCAATGAATAAAATAACATATGCTAGTGTCGAATATGGGTCAATCAATACGTGTACGGTACCTATAGCTACCTCAAGAGAAGCCTCATTTTGTGGCCCAACATACCACACCAATAACAAACATTCAGCCCAAACCGACATATCCTTTTCTGTTGCCTCTGAGCTTTCATTATCTGTGCAAAAAGCCTGTATTCTGACTATATCAATATCTCTTTTCTAGATTGCAATGGTACAATCCATCTATCCATATACCGATGCATTCTATCGGTCATAATGGTTACCACTTTTGGAGTATACCTAGCCACAAAATTAAACCGAAGATTGTACTTTCTGACACTCATAGTTCTTTAGCAATGCCTTAGCAATGGATCTGCATAAGCTTTTTGGACCTCATATGAGAGGTACTAGTCAAGGAATGCCGGTTTAAATTCCTCCCAACTAACTGAAAGTATATTAATACACAGTCACATGCATATCATCTAGATCCTTTTTGATTTGGTCCATAAGGTCCTGTGGGTCTTCATTCATATACGACTCGGTGGACGTGAGAGGGTTTCATTTCAAAAAAAATCCTGTGTTCGACGACTAGCTACCCTAGCCCCACCATTATCACTCGTCATTGAGCTAGCTCACCAATGACATTTCACAACAACTATCTGAGTCAACATATACACTACATTTCTTAAATCCTATTCAGTGGAATTTATAGGTGGTTCTGCGGATACTTCTCTACCTTTTAGCTAAGAGAAACCCGTATAACAAATTCCATGTTAGCTCCACCTTGACTACCTTGGTCAAGTGGTGATTTACTCATTTCTACTTCGGGAGGCATATCAACCTGCTCACCTTTGTCTTTATCTTGTCTGATACTCAGCATTTGACTATACAAAAGAAAACCAATGTCAATACGTACATATGTGTCCACCTACAACTTTGGCTCTACTGCACGATCTAGAAGTGAATAAAAGAAACAACTCCTAAATATCCCGTAGCCTCCTTCTTATCAATGTGGCGCGCAACACATCCATAAGCAAGACTCTACTCAAACACGGCTTTGTAGACACCCTTGGACGACCTGCTCTGATACCACTTTTGTCACGCCCCGAATCCCAACGAGGCGTGATTGGAATCCGAAGCCGACAAGTCCTGAGAGAACCAAGCTTTGCTTCTATTCATTCATATGCATGTCATAGGAAACACTACTATCACATAGAAACATGAGAGGCTAAAATCGAAAAGCATAGAACATGTGACGTATATACATATGAGAAACTTGGCCGTTCAGGCCATCAAGTCAAGGCTTCATCTACCATCTTATACACATACACCCACATACGTTTACAAAAGCCTCTAACAGATGCATTGACCAAAACCAACTGAAAGTCGAAACAAGTCCCCGCTTTATACACAATGTACAATATCAAAACATATGACCCACTACAACTCGGAGGAGCCCCGAACTAACTGGAGCTCACCAATGATCTGTGATTACTGTCAACCTACGGTGGAGGTCTACTAGTGCCTGCACCTGCAACATGTAAGGTAAGTTCCCCAAGAGGGGTCAGTACGGAATAAGTACTGAGTATGTAAGGCTCAAATGAAACTGTACAATACATGAATAGTTCAGTGAACTCAAATGCATATGAATAATTCTTATGAATAAGTAACCATTCTGCATTTTGGAAACCATGTGTATTACTTTCATTGCTTTCTTTGCTTCATCACTTCAATGCTTAATCATTATTACATGTGTCACAATGTACCCGGGCCCCTACTGATCAGTGGGTCTTTACATAACATATCGTTATGTTGGGATCGGGTCGAGCTAGGCTTATGCCCCTAGACCTGTCACCCATAAATCAATGCATCGGGATCGGGTCAAGCTAGGTTTATGCCCCTAGACCCGCCACCCATAAATCAACATATTAGGTTCGGCTCGAGCTAGGTTTTTCACCCCTAGAGCTTCCCCCTGTCAGGTTCGGCTTGAGCTAGGCTTTCGCCCCTAAAGCTGCCCCCTGATCCAATAATTTCGGGATCAGCTTGAAGTAGGCATTTCGCCCCCAAAGCTGCCACCCGTACTCAACCATTAACCACATGTGCATTACTTTGTTCTTTACTTTGAGATTGATACAATCATAGTCATAATATCACTTTGAACTTTGGAACATAACATTGGTGGAACCATGGAATCTTTGGAACATTAGTCAATGCATATGAGACATGTGAATGACAATTGATCAATGCATAAAGAACATGTGAGGAACAATAATTGATACCCGTACATAGGATACCCTTGGCTTATGAGAGATTGATACTTTTGTAGCCATAACATTGTTGGAAACTTTGGAACAATAACCAATGAGCAAGAGACATGTAAATAAACATTATTGGAAATATAGCCTTCATGGAAACATAACACTATTGGAACCATTGGATAGTAATCAATGAACAAGGTACATGAGCATAACCACTATTGGAACTTTGGAACACAACCTTATTGGGCTTTTGGAACATTATCCATGAATAGAGGACATGTGATTCACAATTGATCAATGAGTAGGAAACATGTGATAATAACCATTGGTAACCGGAAATAGGATACCTTAGCACATTCCGGTATAGGACAAGTGTAATGCCAAAGTGAATAATATTTGCCGCAGAAAGATACGGACAAAATAACCTTACATACCTTGTATTCTCAATATGATTCTACAATCTTAAGTGCATACAATAGTCCCGCTCCGTCCTTATGTTTCACTCTACAACACAAGTACATACGGAAACAACATTAACCACAAATTACCTTACAATGGAATATAATAACAATGAGTCACATGTTTGGCTTTAAAATGTCATGTCTTTCGCTACAATACCATTTTCGGCATGGTCATATCAATAGTACCACAACATGCCCAACATTGACCAAAATATCATTTATGAATTTATTATCCCAATAATCCCACAGTATTCCATACATTGACCAATACATGATAACCAAGATCATGTCACACCAAGTTCATCCTTTACACTTCTCCATCACCACAACATCACAATTATGCCATCAAATTACTTCAATACACCTCTCAACAACAAATCGGCCAAAATCCCATAATTTATACTTATGTGAAAATAACAAGTTTAAGAACATAAGCACACCATACATGTTGATATTTCACCCATACCATGCATTTCCACCAAAACCACAAGTCACTTTTCAAGTTCAATTCACAAAAATGGCACATCTTGAGAAAAAGCAAAAGTTCACTATTTAACACCTTGCCAACATATCTACCATGATATTTATAATCTCTCATGTACATAATATATTAAATCACAAGGATAAACACTTACCAATCCTTGTAGGATGATGCTCTTGCCCAAGAAGAGGATTTAGCGTTTGAGAGTTTGAGAGCAATATATTGGAAATATCTCCAAAAAGGCATGTGTGTTTTAAGAAATAAAAATCTGATTTGTGGTGGCTTTATATAGGCTCTCATGCTCATCTCTATCCATCCAATTAGTCAAAAAGGTTGTGTTTACTTGTCAAACACAAGAATGGGTCATTTGACCCTTTTGGGCCTCTTATTTTTGGCTCATTTTGGGCTTTAAATTGGGCCCAACAACATATCTCAACTTAGCCCACCAAATTTCATGTATAATTCACTACATATCTCATGTTTCAATAACTCCATAATATCACGACAATATTCTCTTATGAGATTCTCATTCGTCGTCTCAATCGCAAAAATAGAAATTCTAGTCGTCCATGGCTTCCTCGAACATTTTTGATAACTACTTGTGTTTCATGGTTTGATCATGTAAAAGTATGTAGGAGTGTATTGAAGTGTTTGAAGCTTTAACAACACTCAAAGAACTCCCAAGAACCAAAAGAAACCATCTAAGAATCGACGTAGAATTGCGTTGCGAAACAAGCCCGGGAAGGCAAAATCTTTGTGCCTTGCGCCACTGCTGCAAAGCAAGGTAGTGGCGTAAGAAATGCACCCTCTCTGAATCAGTGGCTTGCGCCACACCCCCTGAAATAGGGAGTGGTGCAAGTCTTGGTACTTTGCTGAAATTTTCGGCCACTTTTTCCAACACTTGCATATCATCCAATACCCTATCAAAACACTACAAAATACTTACTTAGTGATCTTAATCATCAAGTAAACATGACTCCAAGTCACCAAATGAGGTTAGAATGTGTACGGGGTATTACACAAATTCCCCACGAACTCACAAAAACACCTCCTACGAAGGTCTAGTCGTATGTACGTGGCCACATTTCAATTTTCTCGTCATTAGCATTACCAAATACATACTTATATCTCTCGACACCTAAGAAAACATTATTCAATGTCATAAAGTAGGGTTGGGAAGGTACGGGGTGTTACAACAATGAGGGTCTGCGATATCACCGTGCCACGGAGCTTGGCCTCCTCGATTTTAGAGTGGCACGGAGATGATGTTTAGCGGCGAATCCTTTTATTTCCTACACATTTTTAAGGGCCTTTTGGTCCTTTCCTTATCCAACACCATCCCCTATTATTCTAAAAAGTTTCCCTACATTCCTATTAGCCCTAAATTGTTTAAAACTTCCTCTTTTATTTTCTCAAGCTTTCAACCTTCAAGTTGTAAGAGAAACTCAAGCTAGGGCTCCAAATCCAAAGGATTCTTCTCCATATCTCATCTCTGAGGTACGTAAGAGCAATATATTTTGTGGGGAACCCTTTTCATCCCCACAGTTGAGTCATAGTTCCATGATTAAGTCATGATTTCAAGTTAGGTTTTTAAGATTTCAATATTCTAAGCATTGTTCTTAATTCTTGTTACAATTTCCTTCAATATACCTTGAGTTTTATCAATTATTTTCCAAGTTAAGGTCGTTCTTGAATTTAATTTTAATTTCCATATCCAAGATTAGTTATCACATAAAGCTTATGACTTGGGAATTTTGTATTGAAAGTGTATTTCATGCTTTAATAGATTCGTTTATAGTTTTATTATAAAGTATGTTCAAAGGTAGTAAATTTATGAAACGTTTATGAAAACCCTTTATGTATTATGTCATGACTTGAAAAGTGAAAAGAAGTTATCGTATCTTGAAAAGTAAAGCAAAGTTATAAAGATTTAGACCCAAGGCTCGCAGAGAAAGATATGTTTCTTGATACGATTTTTTTAGAGACTAGTATGGTTTCAGAAAGTATTTTTAAGACTTATTATATGAGCAGCTAGTATGTTTTGGGAGGATTATTTAGCATCGAGTTGGGTATGAGTCCGAGGTCACATGCCCCGGAACCACGTTGCCACCACGGGCCTTCGGGCTAAGTTTTGGATCCATAAGTTATGATTTCGTTTTATACCCTAGCAAGGTAGAAGACGACTCTTCTCAATGTGGGCAAGACATTGGACTTCATGTTGCTCACATGGTTTAATTTATGTCGGTTAAGAGAAACTCCCCAAAATAAAACTTACTTATTGAGAGAATATATGATTGGCCGAGGCCACTAGTTTAAAGAAAGTTTAATGAAGCATTGTTTTCAAGTTTTGTCCAGACTTCAGTCATTTATTTTCTAGTCTCAGTTTTAGTTTGACGAATTGTATTAAAGTTGTTTTATTACAACATTGTAATTATTGCTGTCGGGTTTACATTTCACGAAGTTTACTATTTAAGTTTTACATATTTTTAAATAACTTATTCATTGCACTACTTTAGTCCCGACAGTTTTGCAAGAAAAGGTCAGTAAGTCTTTTGTCCCATATCTCCTTACTCATGTCATATGTTATGATTTAATTCAAAAGTTTATTCAGTTCAATTTTTATTCCGCTATTATGTACCAATACATTCAAAGTATTGACGCTCTTTTTGTGCCACATCGTTGGACGATGTAGTGCCCAGCTTTTAGATATGCAGGTTCGTGTACAGACTCTTCAGTAGGATATGGCATTAGCTTGAGGGAGTTCTCATTCTTCTGAGGACTTATCAGTATTTCAGTCTCTGGTTTCTTTTGTTACATAAATATTGACGTAGTTATAATGTATTAGAGGCTTCATAGACATAGTCAAGTCAAGTCAGTTGTATCAGTTTATAAACATTTATAATGTTTCAGTTAATGAAAGTTTAAGTTAATTTATTTCATTTTGTTTATAAAAGTTAGCCATGTTTCCAGCTTCCGCATTTTATAAAAAGTCCAGCTTTGTTAGTTGCATGCCAGGCCAAGTGGTTCTCTCGGGCCATTCGTGGTTCGGGTGCCGGTTACGTCCAGGGTGTAGGCTCGGGGCGTGACAAAATCGAACCTTCACCAACAGGGTGAAAGTTTTGATTGTCAACCAAGTGAGCTACTAAGGTTTTTCAAAAATGTTTAACTATAAATATTAAGAAAGTTCCATCAAATCTTAAACAAGCAATTCAACAAATAGACACCAAAAAGACAAAAAAAAAATGCAAAAATTGTACCCAATAAAAGTTGAAAGAAATAAATTGAAAATAAAAATTATAAAAATTATACCTCTAAATGTGAGTTACCGCTAATTTTCATTTTCCTCATAGATCACGTCAAATCTGATAGATGAAGTTCGGTAAATATTTAATGAACAATTTAACTTTTGACAAATTTAAAGGACGAAAACTATTTAATGCATACTAGAACTATTTTTATTTGACGGAGAATTTTACTTTTGACAACTTTAAAGGATGAAATAGTGCATACTTAAACTTTTTCTATTTTTTAATGTTTTTTACCATATCCCACCCCAGGAGGATCAATAGTACGTGTTTTCACTCACCCTCTAGAGTGACTCAAATTCTCAACCTACAGATTTATGATGGAGATACTTGATCACTAAGCAAGCCTAACTTGTCATTAAACTATTTTGAACCTACCCTCAGGACTATTTTTGTCATCTTATCTGAATTCGGAAAATGAGCATAGCTAGATAGAGGGACTGCCATTTTATTAAAATTAGAGAAAAGTGAGGATGACAGAGATCGATTTTCAAAGGATTTCATTTAAACTATTTCCTGTTGGGAATTTAGGCATAATACATAAATAAATTCTCAAATTTTGCCTCAACTTGTAAGTAAGTACTCCAACTTTGAGTATGCATATCTAGACACCTCAACTCGTCTTTAATGTGTTAGTTCTACACTAAAGTGGGTCACGTCAGCATGGGGTGCCCATAAGACACAATGAGGACGAGTTAGAGTGTTTAGTTGTCAGTTGAGACCAAGTTGATGTGTCTAGATATGCTCTCTCAAAATTGAAGTACTTACTTACAATTGCGATCAAGTTTAAAATGTCTATTTATGTGTTATGTCAGAATTTTAAATAGAATTACAAGGTAGCCCAATTTCTTCTTTTCCATTCAAGTAGGACACATTGTATTGTCTGCTTTCGGTGACAAAGAAACCCATTATTTACATATTTTACAATTTCAAATATACTTAAGGACTGTGCAGTTCTGGTCTTTGAAGGAATTTTCTACTTCCTTCAATTAAAATATAGCCAATTTTCTATTCTTACTTTACAGTTGTTGATGGCCATGTGATTCACTTTTTTTTTCTCTCACCAATTTTCCTGTTTTTATGTAAAGGAAATTTCCTATTAACAACAACAATTCTAATCAATAGTGGAGTAGAAAGCATTAAGAAGCTCCTCAATTCACAGAAAAATTCATCTTATATCACACCTACACACAAGTTGTAATTTTTTTTAAGACCATCATCCATGGCATCATCTTCCTTTTTTGCGAGTAACTGTCCTCGATGAAAGTACGATGTCTTTCTGAGTTTTAGAGGAGAAGATACTCGTAAAACATTTACTAGTCACTTGTATGAAGGTTTGAAAAACTGGGAATATTCACCTTTCAAGATGATAAAAGGCTAGAACATGGCGATTTCATCCCAGAAGAACTCTTGAAAGCTATCAAAGAGTCTTAAGTTGCACTCGTCATTTTCTCAAAGAATTATGCTACATCCAGGTGGTGCTTGAATGAGCTAGAGAAGTTCATGGAATGCAAGAAGGAAGAAAATGGACAAACAGTCCTACCGATCTTCTATGATGTGGATCCATCAGATGTTCAATACCAAAGGCCGTCAAGCTTTGCAGAAACATTTGCCAAACATTAATTAAAGTATAAGGATGATGTTGAGGGAATGCAGAAGGTGCAAGGATGGAGGACTGCTCTTAGTGATGCTGCAGATCTAAAAGGATATGATATCCGTGATGGGTGAGTTGAAAAACACATAATTGCTTTTAATGAAAAAAGAAATGGAACAATTTCCATTGTTTATTATCATTTAGATGTAAGAAATGTTTTATGTTTTTTTTCCGTAAAACATAAATGTTTCCATAAAAAAAAACCGATGGTGGATTGTTAAAGTATCAATTCCATCACACTTAGGCAAATTAGGATCACACCTTTAATATCACGTAAATGCTAATTCACAAAGTTAGTTACTAGTTTTCCGGATGTTAGTTATACACTGTTTAGGTAGTTAAGTTAGTTATTAGTCTATGAGTTAATCATCAGCTACTATACATCACTATATATACACCTATATCATGTACAAATAATTACAAGTTCATTAATGAGAATCACCTAATACTACACTAGTTGCAGTCTTCTTCTTCCTCTCTTCTTCTCTTCAATGGTTCTTGATTTCTATACTGTTACATTGCTATTGTTCTACTGTTTCTCTGAGTCATAACATGGTATCAGAGCCCTCGATCTCTGATTAGAGCATTCCTTTGCTATTTCTAATCATCTCCTGATCATTCTTGATCACTCTTCTTGTTCGTTAACAAGACAGTTCTTGATTTCGAAGTTTTCTGTTCTTGCTTCAACTAATCTGTCATCAAATTCAAGTCAAACGCTGAGAGAAGGATGTAGCATTCAGCTGGTTCTATACCCACTCAGATTCCACCAAATGTGAATGTTGATGGATCACAAACCTCCACTGCAATTCTGGGTTCATCTCAGATTCCTGGTATTGACTATAACCACCCATTGTTCTTACATTCTTCTGATGTTAGTGGTATTCAAATCATCTCTTTTCAACTTACTGGCATAGAAAATTACTCAATTTAGGCTAGGTCTATGCGTATTGCTCTCTTAGGTAGGAATAAATTGGGGTTGGTTGATGGTACTTGTGCTAAAGAAAAATTTCCTAAGATCATGTGGAATCACTTGGAGAGGGTTAATGCTATTGTTCTTTCTTGGATCATGAACTCTGTTTCTAAACATCTTCTTGGTGGTATCATGTATGCATCTAGTGCACAAGGTATTTGGCAAGACTTTCTTGAAATATTTACTAAATATATGGTTCAAGGATCTATAATGTTCACAAGAAGATTGCTACTTTGGTGCAAGTCACCTTGTCTGTTTCTGTGTATTTCTCCAAGTTAAAAGATCTATGGGAAGAGTTTAAAGCACTGGTTCCTGCACAAAGGTGTGATTGTGATAAGTCCAAGGATTTTGTAGTGCATTTGCAGAAACTTAAACTGTTTCAATTCTTGATGGGCTTGAGTGATAACTATGGGCAGGCTAGAAGCCAAATCCTAATAATGTGTCCCTTGCCCTCTGTAAACAAGGCTTGCCATGATTCTTGGTGATGAAAGTCAAAAAACTGTGGCAAGTGTTTTAGGACCAAGTCCTGGTCATGTGAATTTTGATGTTGCTATGCATACAAGAAACTTTGGAGGAAGTAATACCTATAGTCATGGAGGCAGTAGTGGTGTGAATTCTCATGAATATGGTGGTAACAACAACACTACTACTGGGGAGAATCAGAAATATAGAAAGAACTTCCGTCTGGTGTGTGACTACTGCAAGTCTAAAGGTCATACTAGAGAAGTATGCTACAAGCTTGTTGGTTATCCAACTGACATTAAGAATAAGAGGAACATGTCAACTGCTAATGGCCGTGCTGCATACAATGTAGTTACAAATTCCATCCATGAAGGTTACAAACCTGCTTACACTCAGCCTAATGACCAAAATCTGGAGTGTATGAGGTTGCAGCCCCAGGGTCAAATTTCTAATGTGGTTTCAGGACCAAGCAATTGCAACAAACAACTTTAGAATCAATTGGAGGGTATTATTCCATTCCCTTCACCATAAGTCAATATGAACAGATAGTTCAGATGCTGAATCAAAACAATCTTCGATCTACTTCTTCAATGCTTGCAAATAGTAGTAATGCAAAGGTTAATGCTAGCACTGCAGGTATGGGTAAAGTTCTGGCATTTTTAGTTCCAAATACACTTGACTGGATCATTGATACGGGAGCCACTAATCATATGGCTTCTGATCTTGATCTACTTAATACAAATTTTATCAAAGAAACATATGCACCTAGAAGAGTGCATTTACCTAATGGTGATGTTTCTCTAGTTACACACATTGGCAATAGCTCAATAACTACCAGAAGCACCATATCAGATGTGCTTTATGTGCCTCGGTTCAAATACAACTTGTTATCTGTTTCAAAACTAACAAAAGAGCTGCAATGTGTTGCTTTCTTTTTTCCTGACTTTTGTCTTTTTCAGGATCTCTTCACTGGGAGGGTGAAGGAGATTGGTAAGCTAGATGATAGATTATATATGCTTATGAATCATCTTGGAAATAAAAAGAAAAAGGAAGGCCAGATTACTAGTTGTGCTGCTCTAGATAGAGAAGCTGTCAAGCTGGATTATAGTACTTGGCATAAGAGATTTGGGCATAGTTCTTCTGTAGTATTACAAAGTGTTTCCTAATAGCTTACACCTAATAAATGCATCTATTCATGATTGTACTGTATGTCCTTGTGCCAAGCAAACCAGGCTTCCATTTAATTCTAGCAGTATTAAATCTCAGGCTATATTGGACATGATCCATGTAAATTTGTGGGGACCTTATAAGACACCTACCTTTGATAATAATAGATACTTTCTTACTGTTGTGGATGATTTTTCTAGGCTTACTTGGTTATTTCTCTTAAAACAAAAGTCTGATGTATATGTTGTGCTACAATAGTTCTTCACTTACATTAAGAACCAATTCAATAAAACAGTCAAGATACTGAGGTCTGATTATGGGACAGAGTTTACTAACTCACTATGTCAAGATATGTTTAAAAACCTAGGTATAGTTCATCAAAGAACATGACCCCTCAGCAAAATGGAGTTGCTGAGAGGAAACATAGACATGTTCTAGAGGTGATAAGAGCTATCAGAATGCAACCTCATATACCTATTAAATTCTGGGGTCATTGTGTTTAAGCTGCAGGATACTTGATCAATAGAGTACCTAGTAGTGTTTTAAACAACCGATCTCCTTATGAAGTGTTCTTTAACAAGAAACCTGCTATCACTCATGTTAGAACTATAGGTTGTTTGTGTTTTGCTAAAGATATGACGCAATCTGATAAAATGCTATCTAGATCTAGAGTTGCAGTACACATGGGGTACTCAGAGGTGAAAAAAGGATATATTCTATATGATTTGAATTCTAATTCTTTTTTTGTTAATAGGGATGTAATTTTCAAAGAAGATGTCTCTACTTTATACACATATACTTCTGAGGCCAATCCCATTTTCACAAGTGACTCAACCCTCTCTGAAGATTGGCCAGATCACTCATTTATACCATTCCATCATGGCCTTGACAGACACAATTCTCAAATGAACAATGTCCCAGCAGCAGCTGAAGATGTTCTCATATAGTAGCCTGTGCCTGAAGTTCAAGAACATCAGCCTATAAAACAACCTATTCAACCTCAAGTTGCTGATGTGTTACTGCCTCCTGCAGTACCACAAACTAGAAGATCCACAAGAAATAAACAACCACCTATTTGGTTGAAGGATTTTGTATCTCTTAACATTCATCAGGGCTCACTATATAGTCTTGATAAGTACAATTCTTATGCTGGTTTATCTACTACCTATCAATCTTATATTGCTGCCTTTTCTTCTATCACAGAATCTAACACTTCTCATGAAGCTACTAAAGATGCAAGGTGGATTCAAGCCATGAAAGAAGAGATCAATGCCTTAGAATCCAACCAGACATGGGAAGTGGTTCCATTACCTGCAGGCAAGACAATTATAGGTTGTAAATGGGTGTACAAGGTGTAATATAAAGCAAATGGTGAAGTGGAAAGGTTCAAAGCTAGGCTTGTGGCTAAGGGTTACAATCAGAGGGAAGGTATTGATTTTCAGGAGACTTTTTCTCCAGTAGTTAAAATGGTAGATGTAAGAATAATACTATCTTTAGCAGCATCAAGGAAGTGGAATATACATCACATGTAAGTATATAATGCCTTTCTACAAGGACATTTATATGATGAGATATATATGCAACTACCACAAGGTTTCACTAGCCAGGGGGAGAACATGGTGTGTAGGCTAATGAAATCTTTGTATGGTCTAAAACAAGCACCAATACAATGGAATACAAAATTAAGTGAAGCTCTAATCAAGTTTGGATTTGTACAAAGTCAGTATGACCATTCACTATTTGTCAAGAAATCAGATCAAGGAATTACTCTAATCCTAGTCTATGTTGATGATATGCTCATCACTGGAGATAGCTTGATACAGATTCAAGAAACTAAAGATGCTCTACAAAGTGCTTTCAAAATGAAAGATCTTGGAGAACTCAGATATTTTCTAGGTATTGAGTTTGCAAGATCAGACAAAGGGACCACTATGCATCAAAGAAAATATACCTTAGAGTTAATCTTAGAAACAAGTTTAGTAGGTGCAAAAACAGCAGTTATGTCACGCCTCAAATCCCATTGGGGCGGACATGGCACCCGAAGCCGTTGAGGCCCCGAGAGAACCAATTTTTATTCCTGTAAACTCATGTGCAAGTCATTCCATGATTATCAATATCACAAATAGATGCAAGATGCTAATGGCATAAGTCATGAAAAATGTGTGATGATAAACACCTACAAATATGAAACTTGGCCGTTAGGGCCACCATGACATAACATACAACCTTCGTTTGTCCAACATCGCCTACAAAGCCTCTATAAATACATGAACACAACCATCCTAACGTCGGGACAAGTCCCCGCTTTACACAACTGTGATACAATACCAAAACAAACATATACATAGGACTCGAAAAGCCCCGAAGCAACCTGGAGCTCACCTACAATCCGTAGAAATATCCAAGTCCTACTGTGGAGTCCTACTAGTACCTGTGCCTGCAGCAAGTAAGGTAAGTCCCACAAAGGACGTCAACACGAAGAATGTACTGAGTATGTAAGGCTATAAGTAACTGTATGAGATATAGGAATTTTAATGGAATCAGGTACAAGTGAACGCATCATGTAGATAAACTACCATAAGGTATACATGTGGGATCATGTACATTGATTTCTTTACTTTACTTTACTTCATCATCAATCATATAATCATCAATCATGTAATGCCTGGGCCCAACTGATCAGTTGGAAATAACATAATAATCGGGATCACCTCTAGCTAGGCTTTCGCCCCTTTGAGTTGCCACCCGTTTCCAATGAACTTTCGGGATCGGCTCTAGCTAGGCTTTTGCCCCTTCAAGTTGCCACCCGTACTCAATATCCATTCGGGATCGCCTCTAGATAGGCTTACGCCCCTTCAAATTGCAACCCGTACTCAACAAGTGTTCATTACTTTAATTCTTTTGTTATGAGATTGGTACATTAGTGGTTACAATGTTATTGGAACTTTGGAACATTATTGTAACATTAACCAATGAACATGAGTCATGTGAATCACAATTTATCAATGAATAAGGAACATGTGAGTAACAAGGATTAATAACCGGAAATGGGATACCTTTGAACATTTTGGAATGGAACAAGTATAATGACAATGTAACACTATATGCTGCAGAAGGATACGGAAAGAGTAACCTTACATACCTTAATTCCCCAATATGGATACACAATATTATTCGTGAATACAACACTCCAACTTTATCTTTATGTCTACTCTACACACAAGTACATAACGAAGCTTATATTAACCACTAACTACATTACAAGTTCACAAGACGGTAAGTAGGCGCTTAACGGAAAGTAAAAACCGTCCAACCTCCAAAACACATGGTGCATCACTCCTCCCTTCATTATACTACCAAATAACATTATTCCACGACATTACACTATAACTTACTGCTTTATCAAAACAACACCACCAAATCAGTCCACACACCACCAAAACAGTCCACATATCGCCGTAGACATCACAAACCGATAGGATTTTGCACCAAGTTTCTATTTTACATTTACGCCTCAATACAACTCCACATATTTATCCCATCAAGTCACCTAAATACCTTTCACAAAAATACACCAAAACCAGCCCACACAATTTTAGAATTCACTTTAACATAACAAGAAAATATTCTCTTTTCACTACGCCAAACGTTTCATGCACAATTGCGTAAAAACATTTCCATCAAGCCATACACAAAAGTAACGAATTAGGGACAGAACCACACTTTAAATATACTGAAATTTAGTCCATATAATTCAATTCCTTCAATACCTTAAGTCCCCTTTCAAGTTTAAACCACATAGAAGGCAAATCTTTTACCGATTAAGCAAAAGTGGACTGTTTTTTAAATAGTGGACTGCTCAACACTTATTAAACATATCCAACATGATTTACACAACCTATTATGAATATAATATATTAAAACACAAGAATAAACACTTACCAATACTTACAAGATGATGATCTTGGCAAAACAAGTGTAGTTGCCTTAGGGTTCAAATGGTTTCTTTTGGTCTCTTGGAAAAGTCTAGAAATTACAAGAATTTTGCAAGGTGTATTGTGTGAATAAAATCTGATTTTCTTGGACTTATGTAGACCTTTAATGGTCATCCTATCCATACACTTGGTCCTTAATGATATGTTTACTTGGTCAAGATGAATGGGTCAAAATTCCCTTTTTGGGCCATGTCTTTCTTGTTGAATTTGGGCCAATTTTGAGCCCATTAGCCAAGATGAATTAAGTACAACACTTTGCATACATAATATACCCTTTATTGCATGTTCAATTACTTTCGTCACCTAGTCGCGTACGTTTAAAAATTTACGGGGTGTTACAACCTTCCCCCCTAAGAACATTCGTCCTCGAATGTTAACAGTAGTAGTAATCAACCCAAACAAATGTAAGTCTAAATAAATTCTTCATATTATCACATACTTATAATATTCATATGTACTTACTCGTTAGTGCTCCAATTCTGCATCTCGAACCTTTTCTTCGGTTTGAAACAAATACGGGTACTTTGCTTTCATTCTTTCTTCGGCTTCCCATGTAACTTCTTCTACTTGTTGATTTCTCCAAAGCACTTTTACGGAAGCTACATCTTTATTTCTTAACCTCTTGACTTGTCTATCCATAATTGCAATGGGAACTTCTTCATAACTGAGATCCTCCGTAACTTGTACATCCTTGATGGGAGCAATTTGAGATGGATCCCCTATGCATTTTCGAAGCATCGAAACATGAAATACTGGATGAACTGCAGAGAATTCTTGGGGAAATGCTAATTCATACGCCACTTGACCAAATCTCCATATAATTTCATATGGCCCTATGTAACGTAGACTTAGCTTTCCTTTCATTCCAAATCTCATCACCCCTTTCATTGGTGATACCTTCAAAAATACCCAATCTGTAATATCCCATACATTTCCTACCTTACTTGACGAGTTTGAGACATGGTTACCTTAGTATTAAGTACAAAAAGTATGTATCTTGGATGGTATCGGAGGGTAGGCTAGTACTTGCAAAAGCTGAAAAATTTCAGAGGGGTAGCCAGACTTGTGCCACTCCCTATTTTAGGGTGTGTGGCGCAATACAACTGATTCATAGGGGCAACAATTTTTGCGCCACTGCCCGTATTGCAGCAGTGGCGCAAGGCACAAGTGTTTTGGCCTTTCCGAGCTCGTTTTGCGACGTAATGCAATGTCGATTCTTCCATGGTTTCTTTTGGTTCTTTGGTATTTATTTACTCCTTATTAAGGATCCAAGTACATTAATACACTCCTACATGATCAAACCATGAAACACAAGAATTTACCAAAAATGTTCAATTAAGCCATGGACGGCTAGAATGTCTAGTTTTGCGATTGAGGCTACGAAAGGGAATCTCGTAAGTGAATATTGTAGTGACATTATGGAATTATTTAAACATGAGATATATGGTGTATTATACAATTATTTTAGTGGGCTAAGCTAATATATGTTATTGGGCCCAAATTGAGGCCCAAAACAAGGCCAAAATGAAAAGCCCAAAGGAAAATGACCCATTCTTATATTAATTAAGGGACCATGACATTTAATGCCAAAGAAGTGGCTAAGGATTGACTTGAGGGTCTATATAAAGGAACAACAATCAGATTTTAGTCATTACAAAGTCTCATAACTTTTTGGATATTTTCACAAACATTTCTCTCATTTACAAACCCTAAGGTAACTATCCCTTTGGACACTTTGGACAAGACCATCACTTTGAAAGATTGGGTAAGTATTTATTCTTGTGATTTAGCATATTATATGCATGAATTATTGTGTAGATCATGATAGTTGTGTTGGAAAGGTTGAATAGGACACTTTTGCCCTTTGGTAAAAGATGTGCCATTTTGTGAATTAAACTTGAAAGGTGACTTGTGGTTTTGATGAAAGAGCATGGTATGGATGAAATATCAACATGTATGGTGTGATTATGTTACTAAACTTGTTATTTTCTATAAGTGTAAATTATGGGATTTTGGCCGATATGTGCTATGAGGTGTATTAAGGTGACTTGATGGATTATTTGTGATATGGTGTGAATGAGAAAGTGTAAAGAAGAAGCTTTGTTGCAAAATGCTATTGGTTATGATGTTTGGTCAATGTATGGCATGTTGTGGTATTTTTGGTATGGTCATGCCGAAATTTCATTGTAAAGGGGGAAATGACGTTATAGGCAATTATGTAACTTTTGTCGTCTTTTGCACTTGTAAGGTGGTTAGATGTTGACGTAAACTCCGTTATGTACTTGTATTGTAGAGTAAAGGGCTGGATCATTATATTCGTTAGGATTGTGGATTCTTATTGAGGAATTAAGGTATGCAAGGTTACTCTTTTCGTATCCTTCTGCAGCATATAATATTCACCTTGTCATGGTATTTACTCCTTTTCGAAACGTCATAAGGTATCTTATCTCAAGTTATCATCTATTGTTAATCATGTATATTTCATTCTTGGTCTATTATCATTCATGTGTCACCTAATTATGAACATGGTTCCAAGTTCCAATAATGTTATATTCAAAGTTCCCAAAATGAAGTAGCCATTGATTGAGCTATTTCAAAGATTAAAGAAGTAATGTTGTAAAGAGGAGAGACGTTTCATGGGTGGTATCCCAGGGGTTAAATAACCTATCATGGGTCGATCCCAATATTTATGGATGGTATCCCAGGGGTGAGAAGAACACCTAGCATGGGTCGATTTCGCTACGGGTGGTATCCCAGGGGAAAAGGAAAAGCCTAGCATGGGTCGATCCCGATTACTAGTGATTACCCACTGATCAGCTTGGGGCCCGGGCATTATAGGAATGGATGAATGAGTGATGGATAAAGGAAAGAATGTAAGAGTAAAGAAAGTAATTCACATAATGTGTACTTTTTTCCATATATGAAAAATGGTGACTTATCCATATTGAGTACTCATTTATGTTTGATTTCATTGAAGTTTTTATGTATCATTCAGTTTCATGCAGCCTTACATACTCAGTACATTCTTCGTACTGACCCCTCTTGGGGGATTTACCTTACTTGTTGCAGGCGCAGGCACTAGTAGACCTCCCCAGTGAGCTGCAGGACTTCCATTGACCTTTGGTGAGCTCCAGTTGGTTCGGGGCTTCCTATGTCACAGTTGTATATGTATTTTTGGTATTGTAAAGGTTATGTAAAGCAGGGATTGTCCCGAATTTAGGTTGGTCATGTATGTACTTTTGTTAGAGGCTTTTGTAGACGTACGTGGGTATGTAAAATAATGGGAAGAGAAAAGATGTGTGTCGTTTGACGTGAATTTTGTCCTTAAGTGATGGTGGTGTTTCCTATGGCATGTGTATGAATGAATGTAAGTGAAGCTTGGTTCTCTCGGGCCTTGTCGGCTATGAGTGCCAATCCGTCCCGATAGGGTTCGGGGCGTGACACAATCACCTATAGCAAATTCAAGCCCTCTTCTTCTAACATCAGCATATGACTTATGACGGCTTTGGGCTGTCTGTAGTCGCTGCTGTATCACCTTAACTTTCTCCATATCTTGATGAACCAGATCCAGTCCAAGTAAAGCAGTTTCACCTGTCTCAAACCATCCAATAGGTGATCTACACTTTCTCCCATATAACGCTTCGTAAAGAGCCATCTTGATACTTGAATGATAGCTATTGTTGTAGGCAAATTCAACAAGAGGTAAATGATCATCCCAATTGCCTTTAAAGTCTAATGTGCACGCTTGTAACATATCTTCAAGTGTCTAGATGGTACGTGCTGCCTGCCCATCTGTTTGGGGATGGAAAGCTGTGCTTAAGTTCACTTGAGTTCCCAACCTCTGCTGGAAAGATCTCCAAAAGTGAGCAGTAAATTGAGCCCCTCTGTCGGATATATTAGATATGGGAATGCCATGTAACCGAACTATCTCTTTGATATACAACCTCGCATAATCTTCAGCTGAATAGGTGGTCTTGACAGGTAGGAAATGCGCTGACTTGGTAAGCCTATCAACTATAACCCATCTAGAATCGAATTTTCGCAGTGTACGAGGCAAACCTGTGATGAAATCCATATTAATCATATCCCATTTCCAGACTGGAAGATTTATACATTACATGTAACCTCCTGGTTTTTGATGCTCTACTTTCACTTGTTGATAATTTGGGCATTGAGCGACAAATTCTGCAATGTTCTTCTTCATATTTCCCCACCAATACACTTCTTTTAAATCATGGTACATTTTAGTAGCACCCGGATGAATAGAATAGCACGAATTATGCGCCTCTGTCATAATTCGTCTCCTCAGCTCATCTACATTTGGTACACATAATCTTCCTTGGCATTGAAGTACCCCTTCTTGTGTAAGATCAAAGGCCGTAGTTAGACCCTGTTGTACATTCTCTTTCAACTGCAATAACATAGAATCCTTAAACTGCTTCTCTTTGACTTTAGCTATTAAGGAGGATTCCGCTACATTTTGCACAATAACCCCTTCATTTGGAGATTCAATAAGTCGAACTCCCAAGCTGGCTAGTTGATGTAGATCTTTGATTATCTCTTTCTTTTTAGTCAGCTGGCCACTAGTGCTTTCTACTGTCTTGCGGCTTAATGCATCAGCTACCACATTTGCTTTGCCTGGATGATAGAGAATATCAATGTCATAGTCTTTTAAGAGTTCTAACCACCTTCGTTGCCTCAAATTGAGTTCCTTCTACTTAAAGATATATTGAAAACTTTTGTGATCAATATAGATATCAACATGAACTCCATACAAATAATGACGCCATATCTTTAGAGTAAAAACCACTGCTGCTAATTCAAGATCATGTGTGGGATAATTTTTCTCATGTGGCTGCAACTGTCGTGAAGCATAGGCTATAACTTTATCGTGCTGCATCAATACACACCCTAAACCAACTTTTGAAGCATCACAATATACTGCGTAGCTTTCTGTGCCCTCCGGGAGTACTAATACAGGTGTAGAAGTCAATTTATCCTTCAACTCTTGGAAACTCCTTTCGCATACGTCATTCCACTGGAATTTAGTTGCTTTGTGAGTTAACTTTGTCAATGGTGCAGAAATAGAAGAAAACCCTTCAACAAATCTTCTATAATAACCGGCCAAACCAAGAAAACTACGAATTTCTGTAGGCGTCGTAGGTCTTGGCCAATTCTTCACCGCCTCTATCTTCTGGGTATCAACCCGTATTCCTTTATCCGATACAATATGACCCAAGAATGCCACAGATTTCAACCAAAACTCACATTTAGAGAACTTTGCATATAACTTACGATCATGAAGAATCTGCAACACTTGCCGTAAATGATTAGCGTGGTCCTCTTGTGATCTTGAGTAAACCAAAATATCATCAATAAATACCATCATGAACACGTCTAGGAATGGCTTGAATACCCTATTCATCAAATTCATAAAAACTGCAGGTGCATTTGTTAGTCCAATGACATAACTAAAAATTCATAATGTCCATACCGTGTTCGGAAAGCTGTCTTGGGTATATCTCTTTCTCTAACCCTGACTAGGTGGTAAACCGACCTCAAATCAATCTTTGAAAAGCATTTAACACCCTGTAGCTGATCAAATAAATCATCAATTCTGGGAAGGGGATATTTATTCTTGATTGTTACTTTATTCAATTATCGGTAGTCAATACACATTCTCAATCTGCCATCTTTCTTCCGTACAAATAATACCGGTGCACCCCACAGAGACATACTAGGCCATATAAATCCTTTGTCCAGTAAGTCTTTCAATTGCTCCTTCAATTCTCGCAATTCTACTGGAGCCATTCTGTATGGAGGAATAGAAATAGGCTGAGTGCCTGGAATCACATCAATGCCAAGTTCCACTTCCCGTTCTGGAGGTAAACCTGGAAGATCTTTAGGAAATACATCAAGAAATTCATTTACCACCGGAACTGATTGAGGAGTTGGTGGTTTCACTTCAGTGTCATGCACTCTCACTAAGTGTCATATATATCCCTTGGATATCATTTTCCTAGCCTTAAGATAGGAAATAAATTTGCATCTCGGTGCTCCCACATTACCCTTCCATTCAAGAACATCCTTTTGTGGAAAATGAAATTGTACTCTCTTGGCTCGGCAATCTACTGTGGCATAGCAAGAAGCTAGCCAATCCATTCCCATTATAACATCAAAGTCTATCATTTCTAGCTCAACAAGGTCGGCCAATGTATCACAACTGCAAACAGTGACTATACAGTCACGATAAACTCTCTTTGCTATAATGGAGTCACCAACAGGTGTAGTTACTTCAATTGACTTAACTAGTAATTCCGGCGTTCTTTTAAATTTTTCAGCAATCAAAGGACTAACATATGATAATGTAGAACCCGGATCAATCAATGCATGCACATTATGTGAAAATATGGACAAGATACCTGTAACAACATCAGGTGATACCTCCGAATTCTGACGGTCAGCTAGCGCATAAATACGATTCTGAGTTCCGCTGGAACTAACTGCTACTCTAGCACCTCTACCTAGACCCATAGGTTGTGCTCCTCTACCTAAGAAAGGCACGAATGATGATGATGCAATGGCTGATCCCGTAGGTCCTGCTAGACCACCCATGTTCCTCTGTGGACACTCTCTCACCATGTGCCCTGGCTAACCACAAAAAAAGCAAACATTCATTCCAATCCGGCATTCACCTAAATGAGACCTCCCGTAGTGCTGATACGGATGGCGAGAAAATCCTGCTGTCTGTGGAACTCGAACCACACTGCTTACGCCAACATAACTTCCCCTAGACCCTCGAAATTGAGGTGGAGTACCTGCCGTGGAATAAGAAAATGAGGGTCTAGGCAGCCTATTAAAACTCTGAGGTCTAAACTCTCCTTGTGATGCCATAGACTGTCCCGTAGATCTAGATCTCTTCGACAGCCCTTCTTCAAACCCTTGTGTTCTTCTCCGTTGCCTCTGATCTTCCATTTTTTGTGCAAAGGCCTATATTCTAGCTATATCCATGTCCCTGTTTAACGCAATAATAGTACAATCTCGGATCAAATATGGCTCTAATCTGTCCACATACCGATGAACTCAATCGGTCATAGTCGCGACCACATTCAGAGCATACCGGGCCAAGGAATTAAACTTAAGACTGTACTCTCTAACAGTCATGTTAGCCTGTCGCAGATTCAAAAATTGGTCCGCACGAGCCCCTCGGACCTCATAGGGGAGGTAGTGATCAAGGAATGCCATTTTAAATTCTTCCCAACTAGCTGGGAGTGCATCAATGCCTCTCGACCGTTTCCAATCTTCGTACCACAGTATAGCTTCACCCTTCAATTGATAGGCTGCAAGCTTGACCGTTTCCACATTGGACATGTGCATAACCTCCAAAGCCCTTTGGATTTGATCTATATAATCTTGCGGGTCTTCATTCGGATCTGATCCAATAAAGGTAAGAGGGTCTAATTTTAGAAAATCCTGTGTCCGTCTACTAGCTTCTCTAGCTGCACTATCATCACCTGATGTTGGACCAACCTGTCCCTGAACCTGTGAAGCAACTATTCAGGTCAACATCTGCACTGCATTCTTTAAGTCCTGGTCAGTAGTATTTACTGGTGGTTCTGCAGGTACTTCTCTTCCTCTTGACTCTTCTGAAACAGGAAGAGTAGAAGAAGCCTGTGATGCAAACTCTTGTTCAGCACCGCCTTGATTAACTGGTTTAGGTGGGACTCTGCTAGTTCCTTCTCCTGCAATTCTGTCTAACCTCTTACTTTTACCCCTTCCTCTTTTTGTCATCGGCATTTTACTATAATATAAGAAAAACAATTTCAACGGTTAGAAATGATTCCACCTATAACTTTGGCTCTAATGCACGATCTAGAAATGAAGGAAAGAAACAACCCCTAAATGTCCCGTAGCCTCCTACTTATAAATGTGGTGCACAACACTTCCATAAGCAAGACTCTTCTCAGACACGGCTTTGTAGACACCTTAGGACGACCTGCTCTGATACCACTTTTGTCACTCCTCAAATCCCATTGGGGCGGACATGGCACCTGAAGCCGTTGAGGCCCCGAGAGAACCAATTTTTATCCCTGTAAACTCATGCGCAAGTCATTCCATGATTATCAATATCACAAATAGATGCAAGATGCTAATGGCATAAGTCATGAAAAATGTGCGATGATAAACACCTACAAATATGAAACTTAGCCGTTAGGGCCACTATGACATAACATACAACCTTCGTTTGTCCCACATCGTCTACAAAGCCTCTATAAATACAGGGTGAAAATCGTTTACACCCCCCAACTTTACTTTAAAAATCAAACTTCCCCCTCAACTATAAACAATAGACATTTTCCCCCTTTTTCCTATACAATGTCTATATTACCCTTGACATTTGTAATCTCCATCTATATACTATATTTTTATAATAATATTATATATTATTTATTTATTTTACTCAGTTCTTTATTTATTTTATTTAAATTCATTAATGTTATAAGTAGAATAATCCTTTTATAAATTTGTCATGCTAAAGTATTTTTTATGAATGTTATTTTATTACATGCATTAAGTATTATATATGTATGTGTGTGTATATTTAAGTTTTATTTGTACTGTATTTTCTATTTTTTATATAGATAAATGAGTTTTGATTGACATTAATGAGATGCTCTAAATTATAAATTAGAATTTACTTACAATATAAGTAAATTTTAGGAATTAACTTGTTATAAAATATATTTCCATTTTTATTACTTATTTTTATATTGCATGCATCAGAATATATTTATAAAGTTATTATTATCTGTCATTTGATTATCAGGAAGGTGTGACAAACACGAATTAGGGTAGAAAGTTAGGAGGTTGGAGTGAGTTCATGTTAGTAGATATGAGCATTGTCCTTATTAGTACTTGTAGTGCTATGCTTGTAATTTTCTGTTCTTGGATTCTTATTGATATATGTTGTTTCGGGTAGATCACTTGTAGTATTATCTTGTGGTAGTATTGATTTATTACTATATATTATTGTGTTGCTCCTTATTATCTTTTATCCTTTTTTACATCTATTTCTGGACTGTATTTTGTCTTGAGCCGAGAGTCTATCGGAAACAGCTTCTCTATCTCACCTCGGATGTAGTTGTACGGACTGCATACACTCTACCCTTCCTAGACCCCACTGTGTGGGAGTACACTGGGTATGTTGTTGTTGTTGTTATTATTATTATGCTCATTTATTTTATTTAGGACGTCATTAGCTTGTATGCTAAATTAATGCTTTTCACTTTCTTTTTTTGTCTAAAACTAATATTTGTTTTATATAAATAAAATTTACTGTATACATTAAAAAATTAAAAAAAATCATGATTTTAAAGAAGTAAAGAAAAATAAATATTAGTAATAGAGTAAGGATAAAGTAGGCATTTAAAAAAGATAAATAGGATAAAGGGGGGAGAATGACTATTGTTCAAAGTTGAGGGGGGAGTTTGATTTTTAAACCAAAATTGGAGAGGGTAAACGATTTTCACCGATAAATACATGAACACAACCATCCTAACGTCGGGACAAGTCCCCGCTTTACACAACTGTGATACAATACCAAAACCAACATATACATAGGACTCGGAAAGCCCCGAAGCAACCTGGAGCTCACCTACAATCCGCAGAACTATCCAAGTCCTACTGTGGAGGCCTACTAGTATCTGTGCCTACAGCAAGTAAGGTAAGACCCACAAGGTACGTCAATACGAAGAATGTACTGAGTATGTAAGGATATAAGTAACTGTATGAGATATAGGAATTTTAATGGAATCAGGTACAAGTGAACCCATCATGTAGATAAACTACCATAAGTTATACATGTGGGATCATGTACATTGATTTCTTTACTTTAATTTACTTTATCATCAATCATATAATCATCAATCATGTAATGCCCGGGCCCAACTGATCAGTGGGAAATAACATAATAATCGGGATCACCTCTAGCTAGGCTTTCGCCCCTTTGAGTTGTCACCCGTTTCCAATAAACTTTCGGGATCGGCTCTAGCTAGGCTTTTGCCCCTTCGAGTTGCCACCCGTACTCAATATCCATTCGGGATCGCCTCTAGCTAGGCTTACGCCCCTTCGAGTTGCCACCCGTACTCAGCAAGTGTTCATTACTTTAATTCTTTTGTTATGAGATTGGTACATTAGTGGTTACAATGTTATTGGAACTTTGGAACATTATTGGAACATTAACCAATGAACATGAGTCATGTGAATCACAATTGATCAATGAATAAGGAACATGTGAGTAACACACCCCGTATGTTTCTGAGTCTAGTTGACTACCGTAACATTTATGAAAATATTGAAACATGAGAGATTAGGAGAATTATACATTAAATTGTTGGGCATTAATGGGTCTTGTGCCATTGGGCCAAATGAAGCCCATTAATCATAAGAAGACATGACCCAAAAATGGAAATTTGACCCATTCTTTCAATTCCCTTCCATTGACCAAGTAAACCATTAAACATGTGGATAAGGATCATTAGAGAGGGACTATAAAAGGGCTCAAAAATCAGATTTTTATTCATTGTGACACCCATACCTTTTTCTAGAATATTCACAACATTATCTTGTTGGCTCTTAAGAACCCTAAGTTCTCATCTCTTTTAGAACAAGATCACCTTGTGGTAAGTATTCTTCTCATGGTTTACTGTATATGATATGTTTAAGATGGTCTATAAATTATGTTGATGGTGTTGGAAAATGTCACGCCCCGAATTCCATCGAGACATGATTGGCACCCGTAGCCGATAAGGCCCGAGAGAACCAACATTTGCCTATGTTCACTCATATGCATAACATAAGCATCACCACCATTACGTAAGAACTTGAAATACGCATAACAGAAAACATGGGACATATATATACATGTGAAACTTGGCCGTTGAGGCCATCCAGTCAAAACAACATATGCCTTTTACACTAATACACCCACATCCGTCTACAAAAGCCTCTAACAAGAGCATTGACCAAAATTAAATATAAGTCGGGACAAGTTCCCGCTTTACACAATATGTACGTCACCAAAACATATATACACTCTGACTCGGAGAAGCCCCGAATTAGCTGGAGCTCACCAACGATCTGCAATGACTGGCAACCTACTGTGGAGGCCTACTAGAACCTGTGCCTACAACAAGTAAGGTAAATTCCCCAAGAGGGGTCAGTACGGAATAAGTACTGAGTATGTAAGGCTCAAATGAAACTATATAACACATGAACATATCAATGAACTCAATACAAATGACTAATCAATGTGAGTAAGTCACCACGCTGCATTTTGGAAACCATGTGTATTTCTTTCATTACTTTCTTTGCATTCAACGCTTGCTTGTCAATACATATGTCACAATGTACCCGAGCCCCGACTGATCAGTGGGTCTTTACATAACATATCATCATGTTGGGATCGGGTCGAGCTAGGCTTATGCCCCTAGACCTACCACCCATAAATCAATGCATCGGGATCTGGTCGAGCTAGGCTTATGCCCCTAGACCTGCCACCCATAAATCAACATATCAGGTTCGGCTCGAGCTAGGTTTTAACCCCTAGAGCTGCCCCCTATCAGGTTTGGCTTGAGCTAGGCTTTCGCCCCCAAAGCTGCCCCCTGATCCAATAGTCTCGGGATCAGCTTGAGCTAGGCATTTCTCCCCCAAAGCTGCCACCCGTACTCAAACATTAACCACATTTGCATTACTTTATTCATTACTTTGAGATTAATACTAGGATAGTCATAACTTTACTTGAAGCTTTGGATCATTAACCAATGAGTAAGAGACATGTGAATAACTTGGCAACATAACATTATTAGAATCATAACATCATGGGAACCATTGGACAACAATCTATGAACAAGAGGCATAAGTATAATTACTATTGAAACATTGGAACATAACCTTATTTGAGCTTTTGGAACATTAACCATGAATATGAGACATGAGACTCACAAATGATCCATGATTAGGAAATATATGACAATGATTATATAGGATACCTTAGCACATTTCGGGATAGGACTAGTGAAATGTCAATGTGGATACTAGTTGCCGCAGAAAGATACGGACAGAGTAACCTTACATACCTTGGATTCGCAATACGAATATATAATCCTAGAGGTGCATACAATAGTCCCGCTCCTTCTTTATGTGTCACTCTACAACACAAATATATATAACGGAACTCACATTAACCACCAATTACGTTACAAATGCATACAATGTCAATGAATTACATGTTTGCCTTTAAACATGTCATTTCCCCTTGACAAAACCATTGATAAAAATTATTATTCCAAAAATTCCATAATATTCCCAACATTGAAAAATACATGATAATTGACACATTTCACCACAACACTTCTCCTTTACACTTTCTTATCCCTACCACATCACAAATAATCCATCAAATTACCTTAATACAACTCATAACACATATCGGCCAAAATCCCACAATTTCCACTTATAGACAATAACAAGGTTAATACCCAAAAACAACACCATACATTTTCATATTTTTTCCATACCATTCTCTTTCATCAAAGTCACAAGTCCTAATTCAAGTTCAAATCACCAAGATAGCACATCTTTCACCAAAAGCAAAAATACACTATTCACCACCTTGCCAACACAACTATCATAATATAAATAATATCCCATGCATATAATATGTTAATCCATGATAACAAATACTTACCAAGGCTTGGAATAGGATGATCTTGTCCAAGAGTCCCAAGGAATTATTTTGCTTTAGGGTTTGGAACTTAGAGAAATGTTTGATAAATATCCAAAAAGGTATGAGAGTTTGTGTAAATAAAAATCTGATTTTGGGGCCTTTATATAGACCCCAAGTCATACTTAGCCATTCCTTTGGCATTAAATGTGGTCAAAGTGGAAGAACGGGTCATTTTGCCCTTTGGGCCTTGTCTTTTAATTCCATTTTGGCCCAAATTTGGGCCCAATAACACATATCCATCTAACCCATCAACTTTCATGTATTATTCATCATATATCTCATGTTTACATAATTCCATAATGTCACGACAATATTCTCTTACGAGATTCTCATTCATCATCTCGATCGCAAAAATAGGAAATCTAGTCGCCCATGGCTTCATTAGACATTTTGGATAACTATTCATGTTTCATGATTTGATCATGTAGGAGTATTTAGGAGTGTATTGAGGTATTTGAAGCTTTAACAATGCTCAAAGAACTCCAAAGAACCAAAAGAAACCATATAAGAATCGACGTAGAATTGCGTTGCGAAACGAGCGCGGGAAGGGCACATTTTTTGTGCCTTGCGCCACTGCTACAAAGCAAGGCAGTGGCGCAAGAAATACACCCTCTCTGAATTCAGGGGCTTGCGCCACACCCCTTGAAACAGGGTAGTGGCGCAAGTTTCAGCACCTTGCTGAATTTTTCGGCAACTTCTCCAATGTTTGCATATCGTCCAATACCTTATCAAAACACTACAAAATACTTACTTAGTGATCTTAATCATCAAGTAAACATGACTCCAAGTCACCAAATGAGGTTAGAATGTGTACGGGGTATTGCCCAAATGCTCTACGAAATCACAAAACACCTCCTACGAAGGTCTAATCGCACATACTAGGTCCGATGTCAAATGTTTCACCAATGACACCATAAAACACTTACTCATGGAATCTATACACCTAGGTAGATATAACCCCAAGGTATCAAGTGAGGTTATAAAAATATATGGGGTGTTACAGCAAAGACTTGGACAGTGTGCTATGTACAAAAACTGTCTATTTTTGCAATCAGAGAATGGTTTTGTCTTGTAAACTTGAATATGGACTTGTGTCCTTGTAGTAAATGAACTTGATGGAATACATATTGACATGTGAGGTTTGATTATAGTCTTACCTTGTTTTATCCTTGTGAATGATGTTTGGAGTTGTTGTTGTGAAATCGGTTATGGAATTGGTAGCGTATTGGCCGGGAAATGTGGTTTTGGTGATATTATTGTGCGTTGTGAAACCATGATGGTTTATTGGTGTCCAAGTGACCTAAAATATGTTAAGAAAATCTTATTTGTGGCTTTGGATCAATTATTACACAAAAGACCCAAAAAGGACCCATTTTGGCCAAAACGGGGCAACCGCCCCCGCCGACAGAGGCATCTGCGGGCGCAGATGCCAACGCATATGATCCTAGAATCTGCCAGGATCCATCTGTGCACGCACCTCATCCACTGTATATGGCGGCGCAGGTTGGCCCAGATTTCCGTTTTGATTGTTTTCGTCCCTCTTTGATCCCCGAAGGCCCCGATACCCTTTTTGGATATAATTATCAACTTGTAATGTCATTGTAATGACTTTAAAGTGTCATATGGGGACATGTTGGATTATGTTAAGTATTTATTGACTTTAATGTGTTGTTGTGAAAGACGTTTGGGCGACGTAATGACGTAAATGTAACATAGTATTGAAGAGGAAGTGTAAAGCATGATTTTGGTGTGGAATGTTAGTAATGTGTGATACCATGGGTGATATGTGGCTTGTTTTGGTAATGGTAAAGCAGTACATGATATTGTACGAAGGTGAAATGACGTTGTGTGACAACTATGTAACTTATTGTCATGTTATACACTTGAAATGAAGTAAGTGGTTAATGCAAGCTTCGTTATATACTTGTGTGTAGAGTAGACATAAAGGGAAAGCTGAAGTGTTGTATTCGCGAGTAAGATTGTGTATCCATATTTAGGAATTAAGGTATGTAAGGTCCCTCTTTCCGTATTATTCTGCAGCATATAGTGTACACCTTGTTAGGGTACTTACTCATTTCCGAGTTGTCCTAAGGTATTTCATTTCGAGTTATCATTTCTTGTTATTGTTAGTCACATATATCTCATTCTTGGTCTATTGTCATTCATGTGTCACCTAATCATGAACATGGTTCCAAGTTCCAATAATGTTGTATTCAAAAGTTCCCAAAAATGAAGTAACCATTGATTGAGCTATTTCAAAGATTAAAGAAGTAATGTTGTAAAGAGGAGAGATGTTTCATAGGTGGTATCCCAGGGGTTAAATAACCTAGCATGGGTCAATCCCAATATTTACGGATGGTATCTCAGGGGTGAGAAGAACACCTAGCAAGGGTCGATTCCGCTACGGGTGGTATCCCAGGGGCAAGGAAAAGCCTAGCATGGGTCGATCCCGATTACTATTGATTACCCACTGATCATCTTGGGGCCCAGGCATTATGTGAATGGATGGATGAGTAATGGATGAAGGAAAGAGTGAATGAACGAATGAATGTAAGAGTAAAGAAAGTATTTTCACATAATGTATACAATTTCCATATATGCAAGATGGTGACTTATCCGTATTGAGTACTCATTTATATTTGGTTTCATTGAAGTATTTATGTATCGTACAGTTTCATGCAGCCTTACATACCCAGTACATTCTTTGTACTGACCCCTCTTGGGGGATTTACCTTACTTGCTGTAGGCGCAGGTACTAGTAGACCTTCCCAGTGAGCTGCAGGACTTCTACTGAGTTTTGGTGAGCTCCAGTTGATTCGGGGCTTTTCGTGTCACAGTTGTATATGTATTTTGATGTTGTAAATGTTATGTAAAGCGGGGCTTGTCCCGAATTTAGGTTGGTTGTCACGACCCGAAATCCCATTTGGGCCGGACTGGCACCCGAAGCCGATATGGCCCGAGAGAACCAATCTTTGCTCCTATTCACTCGCAAGCATATTTTAGTATGAATCTTATTATACTTCATACAAATAGGTGGAAGTCATGGAAAACTTAACAATATATGAAACTTGGTCGTTAGGGCCGTCAAGTCAAACAGAATACACATCTCTTACATTAACCTTCCCACATATGTCTACAAAGCCTCTAACCGATACATGAACACAACCACCTGTAGTCGGGACAAGTCCCCGCTTTATACAATGATTACAGAACCAAAACAATATACACATGTGACTCGGAGAAGCCCCGAACCTACTAGGAGCTCACCAATGATCCGCGGATAACCCGTAGCCTATTATGGAGGTCTACTAACACCTGCGCCTGCAGCAAATAAAGTAAGTCCCCCTAAGGGTCAGTACGAAGAATGTACTGAGTATGAAAGGCTATAAGAAACTTCATGAAACTTAAACACTTCAAGGAACTTGATTTCAAGAGAATAGTCAATGTGGATCAATCATCGCTTAATATGTGTGGGATTATGTACCTTACGTTCATTGCCTTTCTTCTTCCTTTATGTCTATTACCATCAATATTTATAACCATCAATAATGTATAACCATTAATATGCAACCGTCAATATGCAATGCATCCGTCAATATGCAACCGTCAATATGCAACCATCAATATGCAACCGTCAATAATATAACCGTCTCAAGTTCGGCATCAAGCTAGGCTTTTGCCCCACTGAGCTTCCCCCCCTGCTACCACCCGAAAAACAAGGAAGCAGGTTCAGCATCAAGTTTGGCTTTTACCACACTGAGCTTCCCCCTTGATCCAGTGAATATAATAAAGTTTGGCGTCAAGCTTGGCTTCTGCCCCACTGATCTTTCCCCCTGCTACCATTCGAAAAACAAGGACGCAGGTTCGGCATCAAGTTTGGCTTTTTCCCCCAAAGCTATCACCCGCACTCATAGAATCATAAGTAACCATAAGTTAATGGTAAAGTAATTATAAAATAATGTTAAAGTAACCATAAGGAAAAGTATAAAGTAACCGTGAGGGAAAATATAAGGTAACCATGAGGTAATATGTATAAAGTAACCATGAGGGAATTACTTCTTTCATTACTTCATTGGATTACTTCTCTCATTTACTTTTATGAGATTGATACATTGGGGGAATATAACCTTTTTGGAACACATAAGTGCATTACTTCAATCTTTTATGTTCATGAGATTGATACTTTTGAAGTTGTAACATTATTGGAAGCCTTGGAACATAATATTATTGGAACTTGGAATCATGTCCATAATTATGTGATACATGAGAATAATAACATATGACAACTTGAAATGAGATACCTTTTAGCATTGTGGAATGGAACAAGGACAATGACAAGATGAACAATACGTGCTGCAGAAAAATACGGACAGAGTAACCTTACATACCTTATCGTCTCAATATGAACACTCAATTCTATGCGTGAATACAATCGTCCCGCTCCTTCCTTATGTTTCACTCTACAACACAAATATACAATGGAGTTTACATTAACCACCAACTACCTTACAAATGCATACAACGACAATGAGTTACATGTTTTGTCATGCCCCAAACCCCGTCGGGACGGATTCGCACTCGTAGCCGACAAGGCCCGAGAGAACCAAGCTTCACTTACATTCATTCATACACATACCATAGGAAACACCACCATCACCTAAGAACATAATAGGCTAACATCGAAAATCATGGAACATATAGGATATATATAGATACATATGAGAAACCTGGCCGACATAGCCATCACGTCAAACGACACACATCTCTTCTCTTACCATTATTTCCCATACCCACGTACGTCTACAAAAGCCCCTAACAGAAGTACATACATGATCAACCTAAATTCGGGACAAGCCCTGCTTTACATAACCTTTACAATACCAAAAATACATATACAACTGTGACACAGAAGAAGATAAGGTATGTTTTTCTGATATTAAGCCAAATCTTTACAAATACTCTAAAAAGAAGCTTGAATCTCTCACAGCTGTTCTCTTAGATGCATATCACTCTGCATGTTCTGATAAAGAAAGCCTAATGACTGATTATGCCTCTCTAAGATTGGAATATATAAGCCTTGAGGAGGACAATGCTAATTTGAAGAACTCACTCAAAGAATTCTCAGATAAAGAAAAGAACCAAACCAACATTGTTCAACAAAAATTGGAAGAGGACATTAAAAAACTAAACATCAGTTTTTCTGAATTATCTGAGAAAAATGTTCTACTAATGAAGGACTTAAGCAAAGCCAAAGCAGAATTGGAACATAATAAAAAAAATGGACCAAATCCTCTATCCTTCTCACTCACATTCAAAATAGTCAATCCACCTCTAAACATGGGCTAGGATTCAGACCTGAGTGTTGTAAAGCTAATCAGTCCATGAACATAGTATGTATTGCTTAAGGACATCTCAGAACACATTGTGCTTTACAAATAAGAGCTAAAAAAAGAAATCTCACTTTCATAAATAGACGCAATACTGAGGAATTGAAAAGAATCTTGTCTATTAAGAAGGATATTCCTCATTGGGCAATAAGAGACTTAATTCATCCTTTTTCTCATAAGAAGGGACCCAATTTAATCTGGGTGCCCAAGTCTAACCCTTGAGTTTAAAATTATAGGATAAGCAGAGAGGAAGGAGCAAACCTTGGTACCTTGATAGTGCTTGCTCTAGACATATAATTGAAAACAAAGAAAACTTTCTTTCTCTTACAGATTATCAAGGTAAAAGTGTTGCTTTTTATGTAATGGAAAAACTGGAGAAATTATTGGTGTTGGTAAAGTAGGAAATTTTTTTTCTCATACCATTGAGAATGTCTACTATATGCTTGGCCTAAAGCATAACTTACTGACCATATCAAAGATGTGTGATAAGGGAAACAATGTGGTGTTCTCTATTGCCTACTGTATTGTGACAAACTCAGTCAGTGGAAATATAGTGCTCAAAGGAAAAAGACACAAAAATGTATATAAAGCAGACGTAATGGACCCATTACAGTCAGAGATAACTTGCCTTAGTGCCTTAACTAACAGTTCATTGTTATGGCATAAAAGGTTGGGACATGCTAGTTTCTCAACAATCAACAAGCTAGTGTCAAAGGATTTGGTAATAAGACTGCCAAAGAAGAAAGTAGATGAATCTCTAGTGTGTGATACTTGTGCAAAAGGGAAACATGTAAGGTCTTCGTTCAAACCTAAGAAAATGGTAAGTATTGCCAAGCCACGTCAGTTACTGCATATGGACTTATGTGGTACCATGAGAGTACTAAGCAGAGGGGGAAAGAGGTATGTCTTTGTGATTGTTAATGATTACTCAAGGTTCACTTGGACACTCTTTTTGAGCTCCAAGGATGAAACCTTTGAAATATTTCAGATATTTGTTAGGTTGGTTCAGAAGAAGTTGAATACTGAAGTGGTAGTAATAAGGTCTGATCATGGTACTGAATTTGAAAACTCAAACTTTCTAACCATCTATGCTGAATATGACCTTGATCACAACTTTTATGCACTAAGAACTCCTCAGCAAAATGGTGTGGTTGAAAGAAAGAATAGATCTTTAGAAGACATGGCCAGAACAAGGCTTATAGCAAGTAGTCATCCCAAAAGCTTCTGGGCTGAAGCTGTAAACACTGCCTGCTGTCTGCTTAATAGGTGTATGATTAATCACTGTTAGACAAGACCCCTTATGAATTACTCAAAGGTAGGAAGCCAAATCTGACCTATTTGAGACCTTTTGGATGTAAATGTTTTGTTCACAATAATGGAAAGGATACATTAGGTAAATTTGATGCAAAAAGTGATGAAGGCATCTTCCTAGGGAGCAAGGTTAAAAATCTTCAACAAGAGGACTGGTTGTGTAGAAGAAAGCATTCATGTCATATTTGATGAAGAAAATCATGAGAAAAAGGAAAGCTACATAGATGAGGATAACAAAGTGTTTGAATTGACCCATGAATCTGAAGATGAGGAAGAGCACAAGGATATCACCTCAGCTGTTGAGGAAGGTACTGTGGATCAGGAGTAGGTGTCCTCCTCAGAGGGAACTACCTTTTCAGATGATTCATCTTTACATCCTGAGGCACCTGGTATTTCTCAGATCACTATTGCAAGGAACTGGAAACATAAAAGTTCGCATCCCATTGAAAACATCATATCCCCCTAAGATTCAGGCATGCAGACCAAAAATAAAGTAAGGAGTATGTGTGCCTACTCTGCCTACCTATCACTAATTGAACCAAAGAATATCAAGGAAGCTTTGCTAGATGCAGACTGGATTGTTTCTATGCAAGAAGAATTGAATCAGTTTGAGAGAAGCAAGGTATGACACTTAATTCCCAAACATACAGAGAGGACTATCATAGGAACTAGTTTATGTTCAGAAATAAACAAGACAATCAAGGTATAGTTACTAGAAATAAGGCAAAACTGGTGGTGCGAGGATATAATCAAGAAGAGAGAATTGATTATGATGAAATATTTGCTTCTGTTGCCTGAATGGAAGCAATTAGAATGCTGATTGCATTTGCTTCTCATATGGAGTTCAAACTATTTCAAATGGATGTGAAAAGTGCCTTCTTGAATGGATATCTAATGAAGAAGTTTATGTGAAGCAACCACCAGGCTTTGAAAGTTTTGAATATCCAGATCATGTGCATAAACTTGACAAAGCCCTGTATGGTCTTAAGCAGGCGAGCATGGTATGATAAACTAGCTCTTTCCTTCCAGAACATGGATATATTTGGGAAAAGATTAATAATACATTGTTCATCAAAAATGAAGAATCCAAGATTCTCATTGTGCAAATCTATGTGGATGACATAATATTTGGAAGAACTGATGGTGTCTCATGCAAAGAATTCTCTGTATTGATGAGCAGTGAGTTTGAAATGAGCATGATGTGGGAGTTAACCTTTTTATTAGGAATATGGATAAGTCAGACTAAGGCTGGGACATCCATACATCAACAAAAATACATCAAAGATTTGCTGAAGAAATTTGAGATGAATGGAGCTACGATAAATAGTACTCCCATTCCCGTTACCACAAAGCTTGACAACGATGAGGCTGGTGTGTCTATTGCTGAGACAAAATATAGAGGAATGATAGGTTCCTTGATATATATTAATGCTAGCAGACTTGACATTGTGTATAGTGTGGGTCTATGTGCTAGATTTCAATCATCTTCTAAAGAATCTCAATTAAAGGCTGTTAAGAGAATCTTTAAGTATCTTAAAGGCACTCAAGGACTGATTCTATGGTACCCTGTTGGAGACTTCTTTGAACTTGTAGGTTATGCTGATGCTGATTATGCTAGTTATCTGGTGGATAGAAAAAGTACTTCTAGAATGGCTCACTTCTTGGGACTTTGTCTTGTCTCTTGGGAAACAAAGAAACAAAACTCTGTGGCTTTTTTAACTGCCGAGGCTGAATATATAGTTGTTGCATCCTGCTGTTTTCAACTACTCTACATAAAGAAGCAACTTAGTGACTATGGAATCAATGTAGGATGTATTCCTATCATGTGTGATGACACAAGTGCAGTTTGCATAAAAGGACCAAACACATTGATGTAAAACACTACTTTCTCAGAGATTGTGTAGAAAAGGGATTGATTGAAATGGTGCCTTGTGGAACTGCTGAACAAATTGCTGACATCTTCACTAAAGCCTTGGGGAGAGAAAATTTTGAGAAAAATAGATTGGCCCTTAGGCTAATCAATCAACCCTGACAGAAGAAGAAATATAGTCTTCCCTCAATGCTTGATTATGAAACTAAGGTATAAGATCATGCTTGGAAATTGTTAGATATTGTAATTAACTTAGATTTTGTTCCTTGTTAGTATCACATCTACAACTTAAGTGCTCACCTTTAAAAGTTGATCAAAATTTCAAGAGTAAAAGCTTAGGAAGACACATAAGGACCTGGTTCTCAAGTCAGGTATGCACATTGTAACACCCCGTACATTTCCGAACCTATTTTATTACCGTAACATTCACAAAAATATTTAAACATGAGAGAATTGGTGAATTATGTATTAAATTGTTGGGCTTAAAGGAGTCATGTGCCATTGGGCTTAAATGAGGCCCAAAATTACATGGAAGACATGACCCAAATAATGGAAAAGATCCATTCTTGTGTTGACGAAGCCAACATGCATTTAATTGGAAAAGAAGGACCATTAGTACTATATAAAGTGAAGGAAAAATGAGATTTTTATTCTTATCAATACACATGCCCTTTTCTAGATTTTTCCAAACCTTTCTCTCTACACACAAACCCTAAGCTTTCCTCTTTGGACAAGATCATCATTTTGCAAGCTTTGGTAAGTGTTTATATTTATGGTTTAATATATTATATGCATGGAAGATGGTGTATATCATGTTGGTTATGTTGGTGAAGTGTGAGAAGTTCACTATGTGTGAAACAATTTATGTTTGCTTAATCGGTGAAGGGTTTTGTCTTGTAAACTTGAAAGGGGACTTGTGATCTTGAAGGAAGTGAACTTGATGGTTTCAATATTTACATATGATATGTGATTATAGCATTAACTTGTTTTATTCTTGTACATAATGTTTGGAATTGTTATTGCAAAATTGTGCATAGATTTGGTGGTGTATTGAAGAAAAAGTGTGGTTTTGGTGATGTTCATGTGTGTTGTGAAACCATGGATGATTTTTGGCATCCAAGATGATCTAAAATATGTTAAGAGAAGTTTAGTTATGATCATGGACCATTCATTGCATAAAAAGACCCAAAAGAGACCCTTTTTGGCCGAAACGGGCACCCGCCCTCGCAGACAAAGCACCTGTTGGCGAAGGTAACTTCGCAGGTGCCTCTGGCTACTGCCAAAGGTCACCTGACGATGTAGGTCATCCACCTGTAGGCGCATATGGCTTCGCAGGCCAGCCCAGAAGTCCGTTTCGGTTGTTTTTGCATCTCTTTGACCCCCCCAAAGCCCCTATACCCTTCATGGATGTAATTATCAACTTATAGTACCTTTTGAATGACTTTAAAGGAGTATCCCAGAGGTATTTTGAATGTTATAAAGTATGGATTTTTGTTCATGTGTTATTATGAAAGCTATTGAGATGATTTGATGGAGTAAATATGACGTAGGGTTAATGAGGGAGTCTAAAGTATAAACTTGTGTGAGATGCTATTGGTTTATGATGTCTTGGTCAATGTATGGAATATTATGGTATTTTTGGTATGATAATGCCATGAATGGTGATGTAAAGGGAGAAATGATATTCTAGGGCAATTGTGTAACTCATTGTCGTCTTATGCACTTGGAATGTAGCTTGTGGTTAATGTTGGTTCCGTTATGTACTTGTGTTATAGAGTAAGACGTAAGGAAGGAGCTGGATTATTATAATCACATATAGGATTGTACTTTCATATTGAGAACATAAGGTATGCAAGGTTACTTTTTCCGTATCCTTCTGCAACATATAGTGCTCATATTGTTATTGTACTTGTTCTATTCTGAAATATTCTAAGGTATCCCATTTTCGGTTATTGAATAGTGTTACTCGCATGTTCCTTATTCATTGATCAATTTTGATTCACATGACTCATGTTCATTGGCTAATATTTCAAAGTCCCATGTTTAAAAATTTCAATAATGTTATGTTCCAAAGTTCCAATAATGTACAATCACCAATGTATCAATCTCATAGAAGTAAAGAAATGAAATAAAGAATTGAAGTAAGTTATAAGTGGTTGAGAACGGGTGGTAGCCTAAGGGGCGAAAGCCTAGCTTAAGGCCCATCCCGAATGATTATTGAGTACGGGTGGTAGCCTAAGGGGCGAAAGCCTAGCTTAAAGTCGATCCCGAATATTATTGAGTATGGGTGGTGGCCTAAGGGGCGAGAGCCTAGCTTAAAGCCGATCCCGAATATTATTGGGCACGGGTGGTAGCCTAAGGGGCGAAAGCCTAGCTTAAAGCCTATCTCGATTATTATGTTATTTTCCACTGATCAGTTGGGCCCGGGCATTATATGATTGATGAATGATGATGGATAATGTACAGTAAGGTAAAGTACAGTAAAGTAAAGCAAAGTAAAGTAAAGTAAAGTAATAAATGTAATGTACATGGTCCTGCAGATACAGATACAGATACAGATACAGAACGGAGATTTATCCATAATGATTACTCACTTGTTATGATTCTAGAAAAGTATTTATATATCATGCAGTTTCACATAGCCTTACATACTCAGTACATTCATTCGTACTGATCTCCCTTGGGGGAGGGGGGGGACTTACCTTACTTGCTGCAGGCACAGGTACTAGTAGACCTCTATAGTAAGCTGCGGGACATCTGCGAGTTATTGGTGAGCTCCAGTTCGTTCGGGGCTTTCGGGTCACATGTGTATAGTTGTTTTGGTATTGTATTACAGTTGTATAAAGCGGGGACTTGTCCCGACTATAGGTTGGTTATGTCTATGCATCTGTAGAGGCTTTGTAGACGTTGTGGGATAAATGAAGGGATGTAAATAATGTGTGTCCATTTTTACTTGATGGCCCTAACGGCCAAGTTTCATATGTATATATACATCGCATATTTTCCATGACTTTCGCTAATGGTCACTTGTATCTAAATTAGATAGAGTGTGGCTCTTGTAATGGTATGCATATGAAGGTACGTGAATGAAGGATGGTTCTCTCGGGGCCTCAACGGCTTCGGGTGCCATGTCCGCCCCAATGGGATTTGAGGCGTGAAAAAAGTGGTATCAGAGCAGGTCGTTCTAAGGGTGTCTACAAAGCCGTGTCTGAGTAGAGTCTTACTTATCGATGTGTTGCGCGCCACATTTATAAGTAGGAGGCTACGGGACATTTAGGAGTTGTTTCATTTCTTCATTTCTAGATCGTGCAATAGAGCCAATATTGTAAGTGAAAATTTTATTTGACCATGGAATTGGTTTTCTTTATTATAGTAAAAATGCCAATTACGAGACGAGGTAGAGGCAAAGGTAAGCAGGTAGATATGCCTGCCGAAGGGAAATGATTAAATCACCACCTGACCAAACTAGTCAAGGTGGGGCTGACATTGAAATTGCATCGCGGTCTTCTCCTAGTCTTCCATTTCCTTAAGAGCTGAGAGGTAAGGAAGTACCGACAGAACCTCCTGTAAATGCGACTGATCAGGATATAAGAAATGTGGTGCACTTGTTGACTCAGATAGTCGTTGCACAAAATCAAGGACCAGTTGGTCCAGCCTTTGCACAAAAGAGGGGCAATCAAAGGCAAAGGAGAACGGCACAAGTAATTGAAAGAGTGCCGTCTAAGAGGGCTAGATTTAGGGGACAGTCCATGGCGTCCCGAAGAGGATTTGGGCCTCAGATTTTTAACAGACCGCCTAGGCCATTATTTTCTCATTCTACAGTAAATGCTTTACTTCGATCCCAAGGGGTTAGAGGCAACCAGTTTGGGCAAAAAAATGAGATTCAGGATTCACGAACAATAGGGTATCAAGCATAAGGAAGTATGAGCCTATCAAAATCTCTCCGTCAGCCATGTCAGCGCTGCAGAAGGTACCATTTGGGTGAATGTCGGTTGGGGACAAATCTTTGCTTTTGGTGTGGTACATCGGGGCACAAAATGAGAGAATGTCCACAGAAGGGCACGGGTAGTATGGCAAGACCTACGAGATTAGCCGTGGCATCCTCCTCGTTAGGTGTACAGCCTATAGGTCATGGCAGAGGTTCTAGAGGAGCAGCTAGCTCTAGCGGAGCCCCAAATTACACCGATGCTCCAGTAGACCTGCAAAATTCAGAGGCTTCTCCTGATGTAATGACAGGTTCATTATCTGTCTTTTTCCATAATGTATATGCATTGATTGATTCAGGCTCTATCCTATCATATGTTTCTCTATTGACTGCTGGGAAATTTGAAAGAACATCAGAATTACTAGTTATGCCATTTGAAGTTTATGTACTAGTTGGTGAATCTATTGTAGTTAAAAGAGTATATCGTAATTGTATAGTAGCTATTTGTGGTTATGATACATTGGTTGATCCTATTGAACTGGAAATGGTGGATTTTGATGTTATAATGGGTATGAATTGGTTGGCTTTTTGTTATGCCACGACAGATTGCCAAGCTAAGAAAGTACATTTCCGTTTTCCACAAAGAATGTTCTTGAATGAAGGGGTAATGTGGGAGTATCGATAGGTAACTTTATTTCCTATCTCAAGACAAGGGAAATGATACCCAAAGAATTACATATGTCACTTAAAAAGAGTGAAAGATACTGATGTGAAGCTATCGACTCTTCAAACGGTTCCAGTAGTAAATGAATTTCTCGATGTATTTTCTGAAGATCTTCCAGGTTTACCTCCATAACGAGAAGTAAGGTTGGTATTGAGGTGATTCCAGGCGCTTAGCCTATCTCTATTTCTTCGTATAGAATGGATCCAGTAGAGTTACGAGAATTAAAAAGAGAAATTAAAAGATTTTCTAGACAAGGGGTTTATGCGACCTAGTATGTCCCCGTGGGGTGCACCAGTATTATTTGTACGGAAGAAAGATGACACATTGAGAATGTGTATTGACTATCGGCAATTGAATAAGGTAACGATCAAGAACAAATATCCCCTCCCCATAATTGACGGTTTGTTTGATCAGTTACAGGGTTCCAAGTGTTTTTTGAAGATTGACTTGATATCGGGATATCACCAGATAAGGGTTGGAAAAAAAATATATACCCGAGGCAGCTTTCTGAACACGTTATGGTTACTATGAATTTCTAGTTATGCCATTTGGGCTAACCAATACACCAGCAGTTGTTAGGGATTTGATGAATAGGGTGTTCGAGCCATTTTTGAATGTGTACGTGACCATGTTTGGAGATGGTATTCAAGATCAAAAGAGGACCATGTTAATTACTTGCGGCAAACACTACGGATTCTTCGTGGCAGTAATATATATGTAAAGTTCTCTCGACGTGATTTTGGTTAAAATACGTATTGTTCTTGAGTCACATGGTATAGGATGAAGGAATGAAGGTTGATACGCAAAAGATAGAAATGGTGAAAAAAATTTGGCTAAGGCCTATGATGCCTACAAAGATCCATCGTTTTCTTGGGTTGGTTGGTTATTATAGGAGAATTATTGAAGGATTTTCTTCTATCCCTGTACCCTTAACAAAGCTAACACACAAGGCAATCAAGTTTTGGTAGGATGATGCATGTGAGAAGAGTTTCCAAAAGCTGAAATATAAATTAACTTCCACACTAGTTTTAAGTACTTTCCGAAGGCACAGAAGGTTATGTAGTGTATTGTGATGCTTTCGAAGTTGGCCTAGGATGCGTATTGATGTAGCATGGTAAGGTAATAGCGTATGCCTCACGACAGTTGAGGCCACATGAGAGAAATTTCCCAACATATGACCCTGAACTAGCAGCTGTGATATTTGCTTTAAAGATATAGTGTCACTATTTGTAAGGGATTCACGTTGACGTATATACTGATCATAAGAGTTTCCAATATATCTTTAAGCCGAAGGACTTAAATCTGAGGTAGCGAAGATGGCTTGAACTATTAAAAGACTATGATATTAACTTCTTATATTATCCAGGAAAAGCAAATGTGGTAACCGATGCATTAAGTTGCAAAGCAACAGGAAACACTAGTAGCCAGTTGAAGGAAAAGTAAGGTATAGTCAAAGATCTACATAAATTATACAGCTAGGGGGTTCATCTTCTTGAAACTCCAGATGAAAAGATTATAATGTAAAATGCGCCAAAATTTACATAGTAGCTGAAGTAAAGGAAAAACCAGTATGCAAATCCTATTTTTATCGCAGCTGACAACTAATGACAGCAAGGGTTGATGAAGGTATTTGATTTTACGCATGAGAGAGAGAGTACTTCAATGCCTAGGGTAGATTTTGTGTACCGAATATAGACGAGTTAAGGAAATGAATTATGACGGAAGCACATCATTCACGATAATTTGATTCATCCGGGAGCTACCAAAATGTACCGTGACTTGAAAAAAACAAATGTATTGGTAAGGTTACATGAAGAAGAACATTGCAGAATTAGTAGTTTATTGTTCGAATTGTCAACAAGTGAAAATAGAGCATTGGAAACCAGGAGATTACATGCAATGTAGGGATTTTCCAGTTGGAAATGGGACATGGTTAACATGGATTTTATCGCAGGTTTGCCCCATACACATAAGTTGTCTCATACACTTTGGAAATTTGATTCCATATGAGTGATAGTTGACAGGGCTACCAAATCAGCACACTTGTTGCCTGTTAAGGCCACCTACACAGCTAAAGAATATATGAGGTTGTATATTGAGGAAATAATACGAGTGCACGGAGTTCCAATCTCTATTACATCAGACAGAGGAGCTCAAGTTACCGCACATTCTTGGAAGTTTTCTGTTAGAAAGTTTGGGTATACAAGTAAATTTGAGTATAGTTTTTCATCCTTAAACAGATGGACAGGAAGAACGTACTATATAAATATTTGAAGATATGTTATGAGTTGTACATTGTATTTAAAAGGGTAGTTGGGATGAACATCTATCGCTTATTGAATTTGCCTACACTACTAATAACCCCTTATGAAGCTTTGTATGGAAAGAAGGAAGGTTGGCCCTATATAACGTACCATATGAGAATACCCGAAGATTTGGGTAAGTGCATATAAATTAGCACTACCCCAAGAACTCTCCACAGTTCATTCAGTAGCTTGTGTTCGATGCTTTGAAAGTGTATAGGAGATCCATCTTGTATTACTCCCGTTGACGATGTACAAGTTATGGAGGATCTCACTTATAAAGAGGTACCTATTGTTATTCTAAATCTTTAAGTGAAAATATTAAAAAAATAAAGAAGTAATTTCCGTAAAGGTATTATCGGAGAAACCAGCAAGTAGACGGAATCACATGGGGAAATCGAAGAAATGATAGAGTCAAAAAATCTGTATTTGTTTCAAATGGAAGAAAAGTTCAAAGTGCAGAATTAGAGCAAGAGTAAGTATCTATGAGCATTGTATATCCATATGATAACATGAAGAATGATCCGTCTGTTCAAAATGGATAATGTTACTAACATTCGAGGACGAATGTTCCTAAGGGGGGAAAGATGTAACACCTCGTATATTTTCGAACCTATTTTACTACCGTAACATTCAAGGAAATATTTAAACATGAGAGAATTGGTGAATTATGTATTAAATTGTTGGGCTTAAAGGAGTCATGTGTCATTGGGCTTAAATGAAGCCCAAAATTACATGGAAGACATGGCCAAAATAATGGAAAAGATCCATTCTTGTGTTGACCAAGACAACATGCATTTAATTGGATAAGGAGTACCATTAGTACTATATAAAGTGAAGGAAAATTCATATTTTTATTCTTATCAATACACATGCCCTTTTCTAGATTTTTCCAAACCTTTCTCTCTACACACAAACCTTAAGCTTTCCTCTTTGGACAAGATCATCATTTTGAAAGCTTTGGTAAGTGTTTATATTTATGGTTTAATATATTATATGCATGGAAGATGGTGTATATCATGTTGGTTATGTTGGTGAAGTGTGAGAAGTTCACTATGTGTGAAACAATTTATGTTTGCTTAATCGGTGAAGGGTTTTGTCTTGTAAATTTGAAAGGAGACTTGTGATCTTGAAGGAAGTGAACTTGATGGTTTCAATATTGACATATTATATGTGATTATAGCGTTAACTTGTTTTATTCTTGTACATAATGTTTGGAATTGTTATTGCAAAATTGTGCATAGATTTGGTGGTGTATTGAAGGAAAAGTGTGGTTTTGGTGATGTTCATGTGTGTTGTGAAACCATGGATGATTTTTGGCATCCAAGATGATCTAAAATATGTTAAGAGAAGTTTAGTTATGATCATGGACCATTCATTGCATAAAAAGACCCAAAAGAGACCCTTTTTGGCCGAAACGGGCACCCGCCCTCGCAGACGAAGCACCTGTTGGCGCAGGTGACTTCACAGGTGCCTATGGCTACTGCCAAAGGTCACCTGCGGATGCAGGTCATCCACCTGAGGGAGAATATGGCTTCGTAGGCCAGCCCAGAAGTCTGTTTCGGTTGTTTTCGCATCTCTTTGACCCCCTAAATCCCCTATACCCTTCATGGATGTAATTATCAACTTATAGTACCTTTTGAATGACTTTAAAGGAGTATCCCAGAGGTATTTTGAATGTTATAAAGTATGGATTATTTTTCATGTGTTATTATGAAAGCTATTGAGATGATTTGATGGAGTAAATATGACGTAGGGTTAATGAGGGAGTGTAAAGTATAAACTTGGTGTGAGATGCTATTGGTTTATGATGTCTTGGTCAATGTATGGAATATTATGGTATTTTTGGTATGATAATGCCATGAATGGTGATGTAAAGGGAGAAATGATATTCTAGGGCAATTGTGTAACTCATTGTCGTCTTATGCACTTGGAATGTAGCTTGTGGTTAATGTTGGTTCCGTTATGTACTTGTGTTGTAGAGTAAGACGTAAGGAAGGAGATGGATTATTGTAATCACATATAGGATTGTACTTTCATATTGAGAACATAAGGTATGTAAGGTTACTTTTTCCGTATCCTTCTGCAGCATATAGTGTTCACATTGTTATTGTACTTGTTCTATTCCGAAATATTCTAAGGTATCCCATTTCCGGTTATTGAATAGTGTTACTCATATGTTCCTTATTCATTGATCAATTTTGATTCACATGACTCATGTTCATTGGCTAATATTTCAAACTCCCATATTTCAAAGTTCCAATAATGTTATGTTCCAAAGTTCCAATAATGTACAATCACCAATGTATCAATCTCATAGAAGTAAAGAAATGAAATAAAGAATTGAAGTAAGTTATAAGTGGTTGAGAATGGGTGGTAGCCTAAGGGGCGAAAGCCTAGGTTAAAGCCAATCCCGAATGATTATTGAGTACGGGTGGTAGCCTAAGGGGCGAAAGCCTAGCTTAAAGCCAATCCCGATTATTATGTTATTTCCCACTGATCAGTTGGGCCCGGGCATTATATGATTGATGAATGATGATGGATAATGTACAGTAAGGTAAAGTACAGTAAAGTAAAGCAAAGTAAAGTAAAGTAAAGTAATAAATGTAATGTACATGGTCCTGCAGATATAGATACAGATACAGATACAAAATGGAGATTTATCCATAATGATTACTCGCTTGTTATGATTCTAGCAAAGTATTTATATATCATGCAGTTTCACATAGCCTTACATACTCAGTACATTCTTTCGTACTGACCTCCCTTTGGGGGGGGGGGGACTTACCTTACTTGCTGCAGGCACAGGTACTAGTAGACCTCCACAGTAAGCTGCGGGTCATCTGCGAGTTATTGGTGAGCTCCAGTTCATTCAGGGCTTTCGAGTCACATGTGTACAGTTGTTTTGGTATTGTATTACAGTTGTATAAAGCGGGGACTTGTCCCGACTATAGGTTGGTTATGTCTATGCATCTGTAGAGGCTTTGTAGACGTTGTGGGATAAATGAAGGGATGTAAATAATGTGTGTCCATTTTGACTTGATGGCCCTAACGTCCAAGTTTCATATGTATATATACATCGCATGTTTTCCATGACTTTCGCTAATGGTCACTTGTATCTAAATTAGATAGAGTGTGGCTCTTGTAATGGTATGCATATGAAGGTACGTGAATGAAGGATGGTTCTCTCGGGGACTCAACGGCTTCGGGTGCCATGCCCGCCCCTATGGGATTTGAGGCGTGACACACATCCTGTACCAAGCATTCAAATTATTACAAGTATTAAAAGGACATAAAATATTTTGTCATTAGAACCTGGTTCCAATTACCAAAACTTGAACATCTAAATAAGACAAATATTAAGCAGGAAAAATAAATAAAATCACCTTTTTAATCATTACTCTCTCCTTTTAAAAACTGACAACTGTCACCTTAACCATTACAACCCTTATAATTGCTTCCTCTTTCCTTCAAAAACTCTTCATATTCACTAAAACCCCACTGCAAAATCTCTCTCAAAATCTCTCCTCCTCAATATAAAAGAAATCTCGTTTCTTCTCCAATGGCTTCCCCAAGTTCTTTATCTTCAAAACTTACTTCCGCTCTCTTGTGGATTATTCTGACAATGAGGATGTCTCATCTGGTGCATACACTCAGGGGGAAAAAAGATCACGATCCTCTTCACCTTCTCTTCCATTTGCTCCACCCAGATCACTCACGCACATTCCCTCTCTCAACTCCTCTCTAAAAACCTCATCCCAATAGGCTCCAAAATCTAATTCCCTTAACTACTCCTGAACATCTGAGGAAACACCTACTGCGACAACAACTGCTGATAACCCTAAATCTCCTTATAAGGGAGAAGAAATTGATAATGATAGGGACATTGTGGTTAAACCCAAGTATGTTCCTTTAATCTCCACCCCTGTTCCTGGCTACAAGAAAAGGGCTGCTCATGTAACACCCCATACATTTTCGAACTTATCCGACTACCTTAATGTTTATGGAACTATTAAGACTTGTGATAGTTGGTTTATTACACTCTAATTCTCTTGGGCTGAATTAATTTTGTGCAAATCGGCTCAATTAAGGCCCAAATATTAAACAAAAGACATGGCCCAAAAAAGGGGAAAATGATCCATTCATCTTTGACCCAAGTAGACACCTCATATTTGACCCAAGTTTGGCTAAGGATGACATAAATAAGGCTGAAAAATCAGCTCTTAATCACCACAACACACTTGCAAATTCTAGAATTTCCCAAGATATTTCTCTCTTCTCTCAAACCCTAAGCAACCATCCCCTTTGGAAAAGATCATCTCTTTGCAAGACTTGGTAAGTGTTTATTCTTATGGTTTAATATATTATATGCATAAGAGGGTGTTTAAATCATGTTGGTTATGTTTAATAAGTGTTGGGCAATCCACTTATTGGCAAAACAGTCCACTTTTACTTCTTTGCTAAGGGATTTGCCTTCTATGTGGTTTAAACTTGAAAGGGGACTTAAGGTCTTGAAGGAATTGAATTATATGGATGAAATTTCAGCATATTTAAAGTGTGGTGCTATACCTAATTCGTTACTTTTATGTATGGCTTGATGGAAATGTTTTTACGCAATTGTGCATGGAACGTTTGGCGTAGTGAAAAGATAATATTTTCTTGTTATGTTAAAGTGAATTCTAAAATTGTGTGGGCTGGTTTTGGTATATTGTTGTGAAAGGTATTTAGGTGACTTGATGGTATAAATATGTGGAGTTGTATTGAGGCGGAAATGTAAAATAGAAACTTGGTGTAAAATCCTATCGGTTTGTGATGTCTACGGCGATATGTGAACTGATTTGGTGTTGTTGTTTTGCTAAAGCAGTAAGTTATAGTGTAATGTGGCGGAATAATGTTATTTGGTAATATAATGAGGGGGGGGGGAGTGATGCACCATGTGTTTTGGAGGTTGGACAGTTTTTACTTTCCGTTAAGCACCTACTTACCATCTTGTGAACTTGTAATGTAGTTAGTGGTTAATATAAGCGTCGTTATGTACTTGTGTGTAGCGTAGACGTAAAGATAAAGCTGGAGTGTTGTATTCAGGAATAATATTGTGTATCCATATTGGGGAATTAAGGTATGTAAGGTTACTCTGTTCGTATCCTTCTGCAACTCATATTGATTACATTGACAATGTCCTTGTATTATTCCGAAATGTCCAAAAGTAGTCCAACTCAAGTGGTTATATTGTTACTCACATGTTCTTCATATGTTTATCACTTATTATTCATGTGTTACATCGATGTTCCAATATTATTCCAAATATTCCAATATTGTTCCAAATGTTCCAATAATGCAATAGTAACCTATGTATCGATTTCTCAAAAGTAAAGAAGTAATGCATAATTGTTCAATTGGGGAGTGCAATCTAAGGGACATAAGTCCGGCTGGAACACTCCCACTATTATTATTCATGGATCACACTCTAAGGGGCATAAGCCTGGTTGGAACGATCCTATTGGTATATCATTTATGGGTGGCACTCTAAGGGGCGTAAGCCTGGCTAGAATGATCCCAATGATATGTTATAACCCACTGATCAGTTGGGGCCCGGGTATCACGTGATAATGGTTAATGACAAATGAATGCAAATGCAAAGAAAGCAAGATACTTGTTTTCAAATGTACATAGAATCATGGTTTATATTACATTAATCATTCACTTGTACTTGAACTCCTGAAAGTTCTTATATCTTGCACAGTTACTATTTGCCTTACATACTCAGTACATTCTTCGTACTGACCCCTTTTGGGGAATTTACCTTACTTGCTGCAGGTGCAGGTACTAGTAGACCTCTACAGTAGGGTGCTGATAATTTGCTGAGTATTGGTGAGCTCCAGTTGCTTCGGGGCTTCTCCAAGTCACATATATACATGGGTTTTTGTGTTGTTATGTAAATATTACATAAGCATGGTTATGTATCTATTAGAGGCTTTGTAGACATATGTGGGAAAATGAATGGAAGAGATGTATTGTAAGAGATGTATATCCATTTTGACTTGGTGGCCCTAACGGCCAAGTTCCTTATATGTATAAATTGCATGTTTCCATAACTTCCGCAATTGACATCTTATATCTCTACGTGATGGTTCTGCTTATTGAGTGACATGCATATGAGTGGACATGAGCAAAGATTGGTTCTCTCGGGCCATATCGGCTTCGGGTGCCAATCACGCCTCGTTGGAACTCGGGGTGTGACAGCTCATATACTTAGAAGTACTCGTAATCCCATGGCTAAACCAGTTGCTAAAGATCCATCTCACTTGCTTTCAAAAATTCCTAACGCTAGGAAAAGGGCTGTTGAAGTGAGGGAGGTTAAAGAATCAAAGAGAGAAAGAGTGGCTAGAGGGAAGAAAAAAATTGGTGATGGTGATAAACCTATAGAGATTGATGAAGAAGAAGAAGTAGAGATGGATGAAGAAGAGGAAGTTACTGAGAAGAAGGGAAAGATGAGTAAGAACTATGCAAAGTTCTTGAGATTGGGTCCCATTGGGTACTACTCCACTCAACTGATGCTCAGGGGAAGGACTTTTACTGAAGAGGTACTTGATAACCCCTTTATTGTTCAATTACTAGAAAAACTTAGGTTCTAGGGGTGGGAGCACTTGTTTCTTTTAAAAAATCCTGTGTTATTTAAAGAGGCAGTTGTAGAATTTTATGAAAACTTGAAATTTTTGAAAGGTTGGGTGATAAGTTCCAGTGTTAGAGAGGTAGAAATTGTTTTTGATCCCATTAAGTTGGGAGAAGTTTTAGGTGTTCCTTCTGAAGGATTAGAAAAATATGTGTGGAAGAAGGATGTTGAGTGCTTGCTTACAAAGAAGTTCACTTAGGAGAAGGAAAAGAAGAAGCCAAGGAAAGTGAAAAAGGGGGAGATGGCTCCTAGCCATAAGTTGTTGTTTGAGATAGTACACAAGGAGATACTGCCTAGGGGGGGGGGGAGAAAATATGAGGCATGCTTCAGAGATCTAGGCATTATGAATACCCTAGAAATGAGTGGGAAAGTAAAGCTCCCTGCACTGATGATCAAACATATGAGAAGGGTAACTTCTTCTAAGACTAGGCCTCATGGACTTACATATGGCTTTCTTCTCTCTATTTTGTTTGGAAAAATTGATGTGCCTCTAGGGAAGGGTGTTGCAACAACTAGGCATGACATGTTTACACTCTCCACCTTGCATGAGTATGACTGCTTGAGTGAAAAGCCTATAGGGAAGAAGTGCACCAACCCTATCACTCAAACACTTTTGGACTTGGAAGCAGTACATAAGGAGATTGCTCAGTTGAAAGAAGAAAATGCTGGTTTGAGAGAGTGTGTGGTAAAGTCTCAAGCACAGATGGATTTTATCAAATCAAAAATTGTCAAAGTGCAGAACATTCACTTTGAGAAAATCCAGCAACTCATGTCTCTCCTTCCTAAGCCCAGTCCTTCTCCTTCCTTCTTCTCTAAAGCCCTGATGTCCTTGACCCCTTTATTTTGTGGTTCTGATGATAAGACAATTTTTTTGATATTTTGTAACAAATTTTTGTATGTTTTGTTTTGGGCCAATGGTTGGCTTAATATTGTGCTTATCTTACTTTGATCCTTACCTTATTCTTGATGTTGTTACTTCAAATTTTGTTGATTTCGCTTAACTGTTGTGACTCTTTTGATTGTGGCTATGTTGCCTCAATGTCACTGAGTTAGTTACTATCTACAATTAAAGTTTAAAGTTAGTATTGTCTCTGTCTGGTTTTTAATGATTTCAAAAAGGGGAAGTAGTGTAGTGTATAGGGGAGCAGTGTATGTTATATTACAGGGAGCAGTGCACGTAGTACATGTTATGTTATAGGAGCAGGATGAAATGCAATAGTGCATGATGACTGAAATATGCAATAATCTATGGAGTTTATAAACTTATACAAAAATGGAGATAGGTTTGTCATCATCAAAAAAGGGGAAATTGAAGACTCCTTGATTCCCAAGTTTTGATAATTGAGAAATCCTATTTTTAGAAGTCTAAGTATGGTAATTTAGGTGTCCTCAACAAGAAAGGAAATAAAGTCAGTCGGCTACCTAATCACGCCTCAAATCCAAACGGGGCAGACCGACACCCGAAGTCGTTAAGGCCCGAGAGAACCAACCTATGAACGTGTACATTCATCTGCATGTTACTAAGTGAATAAAAAAATGCTGCCACATGTAAATAGAATATATCGATGACGGAAATTATGTAAAAACGTTCAAAGTAGCTACGAGACTTAGCCGTTGGGGGCACAACATCAAAAAGGCAAGACACTTCTACGTTTGACTTTACCATGGTCTACAAAGCCTATAAAAGATGTACATAACGATGACTAAGGTCAGGACAAGTCCCCGCCTTATCCAACTACTACAGAGTACCAAAAATATATACAAATGACTCGAAAAGCCCCAAATCTACCTGGAGCTCACCAATAGCCTGCGGATGACCCGTACCCTACTGTGAAGGTCTATTAGCTCCTATACCTGCAACAAGTAAGGTAGGTCCCCCAAGGGACGTCAGTACGAAAGAATGTACTGAGTATGTAAGGCTATGAGTAACTGTATGAAATATAGGAACTCAAATGGAATCAAATACAAGTGAATAGATAAAATTGATATACCACCGTACTGTATATATGGAACCATGTACATTACATTCATTTCTTTCCTTTTACCTTCATATCAATATAAGTCAATATCAATCATACAATGCCCGGGACGAACTGATCAGTGGTAAATAACATTGGGATCGGCTCGAGCTAGGCTTATTCCCCCAGAGCTACCATCCATAAATCTATAAATCAGATTCGGCTCGAGCTAGGCTTTCGCCCCTAGAGATACCACCCGTACTCAACCACATATGCGTTACTTCATTTCTTTAATTTTTGTGAGATTGTTACATTGGTGGTCATAACATTATTGGAGCTTTGGAACAATAGTCAATGAATAAGAGACACGTGAATAACAATTGCTAACAATCCTGAAATGAGATACTTTAAAACATTTCGGAATGGAAACAAGTTCGGTAACGATGTGAACAATAGGTGCTGCCAAAGGATACGAAAAAGAGTAACCTTACATACCTTATCTCCTCACCACGTGAATACAATAATGATTCATCTCCTTCCTTATGTATTACTCTACAACACAAGTACATAATGGAGCTAACATTAACAACTAATTACACTACAAGTTCACAAGACGACAATTAGTTATTTAACGGGAAGTAAAACCCGTCCAACATTCCAAACACATGGTACATCATTACACCTTCCTTCCTACTGCCATATAACTTCATTCCACCCTCCTATAATATAATTTACTGCCTCACAACACCAACAATACCAAAACAGTCTGCACATCAACATAGACGTTACAAACCGATAGGATTTCATACCAAGTTCATACTTCACAATTTTACCTTAATGCAACTCCACATAATTATTCCATCAAGTCACTTTATTACCTTCCACAACAATATACCAAAAACAGTCCACACAGTTTCATATTTCACTTTAACATAACAAGAAAGTATTCTCTTTTCACTACGCCAAACGTTCCATATATAAACACGTATAAACATTTCCATCAAGCCATACACAAGGGGAACAAATTAGGGAAATAAACACACATTAATATACTGAAATTTCATCCATATAATTCAATTCCTTCAGGACCTTAAGTCCGTTTTCAAGTGTAAACCACATAGGAGGCAAATTCTTAACCGAAAGCACCGGTGGACTGCCACTTAAAAAGTGGTCTGACCTATGCTTTTTAAACATAACCAACATGTTTTACGCAATATATTATGCATGTGTTACATTAATATACAAGGGTAAACACTTACCAAGGCTTGCAAGTGGAAGATCTTGTCCAAAACCCTTAAGAAAAAGAGGGCAGTTTGTTAGGGTTTGAGGGAGAAATGTGTGTTATGTTGAAAATTTGATTTTTTTCTAAGTGTAATATGTAGAAATAAGCTGATTTTTCAGCTTTAAATACTCCCTTTCCACCACCTCTTTATGGCCAAGTTTAGCCAATTTATTGGCTAAGAGAAACCAAATTATTGATGTGTTGACTTGGTCCATTTTTAAATGGATCATTACCCATTTGTGCCCTTTCTTATTTACTAAATTTGGGCCTCAATTGAGTCCATAAATATATACCTTAATGCAGCCCATTAAATTTAATACATGATTCACTTCCTATCTTTAGTTTAAATACTTCCATCAATGTTAAGGCCGTCGCATGAGTTCGGAAATGTACGGGGTGTTACACTACCTATGTCCTTGTTTAACAAGGAAAGGTTTTCTAAAAGCAGGGTTTCATACTTACCTTAGGAGAGCAGCATTGGAGAATTTATAAAAGGAGAAGATCAATATAATTTTTCTCACCTATTGCATATGCAGAGAAAGCTTATTCTTAAGCAATAGGAGAAGTCATTCATACACAACACAGTTGAGTCTTTTGCAGTAAGAGTTTCTGTTGATTTGTTTGGAATCTTGTTACTTTGTTATAGTATAGTATTTGTTATAGTTATTAAAGGTTGTGTTGGTGAGGTTTTGTAACAAGAAGTAGGTTTGGCTTCTTGGAGGGTTGTGAGTTAAAACAGTTATAATTGACTGTTTGAGTCTAGTTGTTGAAGTTTAGGTTTTTGATTATTGAGTTATAATCTTAAAACCTTGTTTGAACTTAGTGGATTTGAGTTGTCATTGTTACTCCTTGAGAGAGGAGGTTTTCCAGGAGGACTCACCACTGCTGGAATTTGAACTGCTAATATCTATCCACGAGCCTGAGAATGATCGCAAGTATCTACGTCAATGAAAATGTAGCACAAAAAAGGGTATGTGGTTAGACAAGGATGGTACTAAGTATGCAGGAGCAAAACTAAATAACTGAAATCATGATCTTGGCATAATTAAAGAAAAGATAAAAAATGTGAATTTCATAATGTAGGTATCATTTGAGAGTAAAAGTAGTTAAGGACTATAGATGAGGATTTTCTATAAACAATGCATAATAGAAATCATATTATCTAAAATCGTATAAAGATCTTAGCACGTAAACTATAAAATGGAGTGAAGTCTTTTAGGTGGGAGTTTCTTATAACCGACAAAATAATGCAAGCATCATGGAGTCCAGAGTCATACACACATACTGAAAAAGGTTGTTCCAACTGTCAAAGTTGGAACCATATACATAAGGATCCTGAATTTGTGCCTAAAAAGGTTCAAGAGCCTACGCTGGCAAATTAGTTATGGAACTTGGGTTTATCCGAACCCTTGTTCTCTCAGTGCTAAATAGTACTCCCATAATAGTTCATATAATCATATGCTCATATCATACTTAAACCATATCTATCCGTATGTAATGCTTGAATCCTTACTAAAACTCGTATTTCAAAGCTATCATGGAATTCACCCTTATTTGAGTTCATTCTATTTTCTTGAAAGTTCATAATGCCGTAAAGATTCTAATTCATGCTTGAGACATAACATTTCAAGAACATTATATAAAAAATCATGTTAAGAATAAAAGGGACAACAAGAAAACCTTGCTAAGCGTAAAAGTAAATGTAATTTACATAAAAACCATAATCATAAGTAAAAGCCTCAAGAAATCATGCAAATTGATCAATAGAAGGGTAACTTTGAAAGTGGTTGATAAACTCTTAACTCTAACTTAAATTCATGAAAACCATGGAGTTTTGGACATGAGGATGAAAGAAATCCTCATTAAAATCCTACATACCTGAATTTAGAAGAATCTTGGAGAAATTTTTGAACTTGGAACCTTTAGAGCTTATGAATTGAAAAGCCCTTTCTTGAGTTCTTGGGTTTTGGGAGAGAAGAGAGATGAGGGATTTGAGATGAATCTAAATGTTTTGGGAAGAATTTGGGATTAAAATCGGGTTTGGGGAGGTTAAAGGACGAGATTGCCCTCAACTGAAAAGAGAAAAAATGAAATTTCATGCATGGGAGGGGGGCTGCGTGCCGCACACACCAACGCGGAGGTGTGCCCAGTGCGCTGCGCCCCTTATCGCGCAGGCTATCAAGTGGCCACCTGGCATGTGCTCTGCTGTGCGGAGCCCAAGGCAAAAGCTCTCGTGCGTGGCACACAACCCTATTTCTCGGTCTCTGACGTCCTTTTATGACTCAAGACTCAATCTAAACGATTTCTAACCTTCCTAAGTGTCAAAGGACCTCGTTTTATGACTCTAAACCCATGGGAAAGCTACGACAAATATGTACAAACTTTGGTGATGTTACAACTTTCTAGAATGAAATAAGTTATCAATTTCTTAAATGCAAATTAATGTATTTTATATTATTTTGGGTTCTCATATTTATTAATTGCTATATATAAGATCTTTATGTTGTTTCTTCTCCCAAGTTTTCCTATTATCATTTTAACTAAGAAGCTAACTCATTCAAACATTACGTTCTAACAAGATATGAATCTCATCCTAAGCTAATGGCACCGAAGGAATACTTGTTAAAACATAAGGAGTTTATTCTATAAAATTATTTTCTTGAATGATATATAAGCTTCTGTACGTTTTTTTCGAATGCAACACTTTATTTTTCCCATGCTATATTACATTTCTTTAATGAGCCAAATATCCTTCTGTTAGGCTACAATTTTCTTCAATTATTTCATCATAAATTTAACATTAGGGCTAAAAACTCTCCTCAATTTGGTATGTTTTATTCAGGGCAGATATGACACATAAATTTTGGAGGCGTCTAGATAATCATTTTGTAAGTTGGATTGTTGAACTAACACAATGGAGACGAATTGAGCTGTCTAGATGTGCATACTCAAAGTTGGAGTGTTTACTTGGCAGTTTGAGTGTATGCATTTTATTTATATAATATGAAAAAAGGTTTAAAAAAACCATTGAATCAAGTTTGTCCCTAAAACAAATTGTTCTTATATCTTGCATCTTTTGTTAAGCCTTGAATTTAGGGAATTGCGCTGCAAAGTACAACAAAAACAATTAAAAAGAGAAAAACAAGAAAATTGAAGAACACACCCAAAATGTTGGTTGCCTCTCATAATCCAAGTACCTGGTTCTTGTGTTCCTATCTCATTTTCTGTGTTCTAAATAGCAGCATTTGCCGTTTCTACGAAAGCTAGTTCTCAGCGGCTCTGGAAACATGACGCGCACACCAGATTTCACGGGGATGCCAAATTTGGAGTATTTGAAACTGAAGGAATGTACGAGTCTTGAAGAGGTTCACACTTCCCTGGGATATTGCCAAAAACTCATTAGGTTAAGTTTGTATGGTTGTAAAAGCCTTAAGAGGTTTCCATGTGTTAACGTTGTTGAATCTCTAAATCTATGGGGTTGCTCTAGTTTAAAGAAATTTCCAGAAATCCTCGGAAGAATGCAGCCGAAATTAGAGATTAAGGTGGAACCCTCATCTATTTAGTACCTAACTCATATTACCAAGCGAGAGCTCAATTTGGGTTATATGAGAAATCTTGTAGCTCTTCCAAGCAGCATTTGTAAGTTGACAGGTTTGGTGAAGCTATATGTGTCCAAGTGCTCAAAACTTGAAAGCTTGCCAGAAGAGATAGGTGATTTAGAAAACTTGGAGGTTCTTCTTGCCAGAAGGACTCTAATTTCACGACCTCCATCTTCCATCGTCCGCCTGAACAAGCTTAAATACTTGAGTTTTACAGATCAAATATCAAAAGATGGAGTGTTCTTTGTGTTCCCTCAGGTGAATGAAGGGTTACGCTCATTGGAAATGCTGGATCTCAGTTGGTGCAATCTAACAGATGAAGGACTTCCGGAAGACATTGGATGTTTACACTCTTTGAAAGAATTATATCTCAGGGGAAATAATATTGAGCATTTGCCTCGAAGCATAGCCCAGCTTGGTGCTCTTCGATCCCTGAACTTATCAAATTGCAAGAGGCTGAAAGAGTTGCCGGTTTTCATGGGGATGCCAAATTTGGAAACTTTGAATCTCAGTTCCTGCAATATAATAGATGGAGGGCTTCTGGAAGACATTGGATGCTTATCCTCTTTGAAAAAGTTGGATCTCAGGGGAAATGATTTTGAGCTTTTGCCTCGAAGCATAGCCCAGCTTGGTGCTCTTCGATCCTTCAACTTATCAAATTGCAAGAGGCTCAAAGAGTTGCCGGGTTTCATGGGGATGCCAAACTTGGAGACTTTGGATCTCAGTTACTGTGATTTAATAGATGGAGGGCTTCCAGAAGACATTGGATGCTTATCCTCTTTGAAAAAGTTGGATCTCAGGGGAAATAATTTTGAGCATTTGCCTCGAAGCATAGCCCAACTTGGTACTCTTCAATGCTTGTACTTATCAGATTGCAAGAGGCTTACACAGCTGCCAGAATTTCCAGAGCAATTAGGTAGAATAGAAGCAGATTGGAGCAATGATTGGATTTGTAATTTGTTGTTTCAGAATATCTCGTCATTGCAGCATGACATCTCTTCTTCAAATTCCTTGTCACTAAGAGTGTTTACCAGTAGGACCGTTGATTGTTGGTCGGGGACGCTGTTGATCCCAAGTTGGTTCCACATTCGCGGTACTGGTACAAGTGTATCAGTCAATTTGCCTGAGAATTGGTATGCAACTGATTATAACTTCTTGGTATTTGCTGTATGTTGTTACTCTTACTCTGGAAAATTAACTGACATCACAGCTCACTTGATTCCTTTATGTGATGATGGGATGTCATGGATGACCCAGACACTCTCCTTATCCAGCCATTCGGAATATGTCCATTTAAAAAATTTCTTGGTACCTTTTGCTAGCTTATGGGACACATCTATGGCAAATGGAAAAACACCAAATGACTATGGGCGCATTGTGTTATCTTTTTCTGAAGAATTGAAGAAGTTTGGACTTCGTTTGTTGTATAAAGACGATCTTGAGCTTGAGGCCTTGTTACAAATGAGGGAAAATAGTGATGAACACCATGATGAAGCCAGTTGCTCCTCTTCTAAGAAACATTCTAATATTCATTGGAGAGTGGCCAGTCTCTTCAGAAACTTTGCAGCACTTTCTTGCAAACCCAGGAATTTAGCTTAAATATAGGTAATATTCTAATATCTGTGTTCTCTCATTTTTTATGTAACTCTCTCCTTCTATTAGCTACAAAGTCTTCTTCCAAAACCAATGCATTTTTCTTTTTCCTTTTTGCTTGCAGGAGCTCGTCAATGGGTGATGTACATATCAACAATGCATTGATTCTAGAAGGTTGTTTTGCCATTTTGAAAAAGATTTCAGAAGCGCACACAGGACTAATACAGTCGCAGAAAAATGAATATCTATGATGTTAAACAGGCTTTTCCTATCGAAGTGAATGATTCATAGGAGCTCGCATTTTCTTATGGTCAGTTAGAAAGAACTGCTTTACCCTCTGCTAGATTAAAATTTTTCTAAAAGTCCATCTTCAGGTCTTGCATTAGAAATAAATGCATGTTATCTTTCTAAGTTCTATGCTATACTCAAAAAAATTCTTTCTATGCTATACTCAAAAATTTCTTTTGACTTGTTCATGATTCTTTTTGCAATTAAGTGGCTCTAAAGTGGTTAATTGAAATAAAGTATTTTGTTTCTTTAATTTGTTTACTCACCCTTTTCAATGTGAATGAAGGACTGGGCATTCTTCTAGATAATTTAATTATCATATTCATTTTGAAGTATCATGGTTTTTGAGCATCAATCCCCTATTGGCATAGTTCTCAACTTAATAAATGTTACATCACGAGTTAGAATTTTCTTACCCGGTAGATATCTTGTTCAAGGTGATAATGCTCGATTGAGAAAGCGGATTACGGCCCTTATGCCGGAACAATTGAGTCTGAGTTCTTCGCTTAATCATGTGCTGCGTTAGACAGAACTAGTTTTTCCTCCATGAGGTAGAATTTTGGTGGGTTTTTCAGGCCTGTGCAGCTGTTGAGGAGTTTATGCGGCAAGACTGAAGATGTTGACAAAGTGAGCACTCTGGATTTAATTTATACAATACTTACTATTGTGATAGCCATCTTATCCGAAAAAACCTACTCTCGTATACTATCCATCAGAAACTGATGTTCACCTTTTTACTTGCAAAATAATTTTTGTTGTGTATTACATCAGATAAACGACAGAATGCTAGCGGTGGTAGAGTTAAGGGATTATCATCTGTCAAATTTCTTGCAAAAACATTCAGGGCTTCATAGTTAAGCGAAAAAGTTACTTAGCTTACTCTTGTTTCGGATTACTTTTCAGTGCAAACTGATAAGCGGAAGATGGTACTTTGAGGATAGAACCAGTGACACTGCCTATGAAAGGACACATGTTTCCTCCGCATGAGAAAGAAATTCGCGAATGAACTTGGGTATGCAATAATTCCTTCTTTTTAAATTTCATTTCGAAATATAATCACATTTTCCATTTGCTGAAAAGTAGCTGGCCCAAAACACAAATTGCAGATGAATGGCAAGATAATTTTGCCAAATGGGTGGACGAAAGAAGCCCGACATCACAAAGCAATAAGACCAAAGGGGGACTATTTCCAGGAATCCAGAGTAGCTCCAATATTCGAGCTCAAATAATTTCTCCCTCACCATCAAGTTCTACTGAAGAAGCAGCGTAGTCTCCATTGATATCTACTGTCAAATGTTACATGATGAAAGCAGCTTGTGAATAGGAGTAAAGTACTGAAAATGGTCAATCCAGCACGCGGATTAAGTTGTTCAGAGGAATTTAGAGCAAATCCAGTTTTAAGGGAACAAAAGAGGTAGTCATAGGAGTTATTTTTGTTTGTTTGTAATCTCAGAATTGGAATTGTGTGAAATAATAGATACATCTTCTCCTTCCCCTAAATGCACTAAAGATTAGTGTTACATTATGGATGAACAAGAAATTATGCTCAAGTTACAAATTTAGGTTCTTCATCTTAAAACAACAAAAATTAATTTTTCGATTACCCAAATAATGCACATCCTTAAGCTTGGTGTTTAAATGGAGAAGAGTAAGGGAACAAACTCATCATCCTTGAGCTTTGAAGGTTGTGGCAAATTTCTGATTTTAAAAAAAAAGGGGGAAAAGAGGCAAAAATATACCCCTCAACTTTGCTATTTAGAGCAGATATACCCCTTGTTATTAAAGTGGTGCATATATATCCTCACTGTCTAATAAATGGTGCATGTGATACCATTTTGCATAAAAAAATTTTTTTAGCTATTGGTACAACAAGGATGACTATGGCAAGCCTTGCATCATCATCACTGGAAAGTATGTTAAATTTGGGTTTATATTTTTGGATAAAAAGACAATAAAGCCCCTCATATTTTTATTCGTTGTTAAAATTGGATATACTCAAAATTGTGGCAGAGTATCAATGGGGCCTCTTCTTCTCCTTCTTCCCAAAAGACGAAAAGTGACGATGGAAAATTACAGTTGTTATTGATTCTTCTTTTCTAAACAAACAAACAAATTTTTGAGAAAAGTTGCAATCATTCACCCACTATTGATATTTTGTTTATCTTCGATCTCAATGAATGAGAGAAGTCTACTTGTGTTATCATTGACGAAGAAATTACTAGGATATTACCCTTCTTTTCCTTTGCAGCTTCATCCGCTTGTTCTTTAAGCTGTCCATTTTGTACATATTTTACCGTGGAATTTGAGCCACATAGGCTGGTATTCTAATACAGTTCAAAGAGAAATTTCCTACTACTTACTACTCTACTATGACTGAATAATATTCAATGAAAATGTACCAGTTGACTTGTCCAATACCAATAATTCCATGGGGTAAGCCTCATCCTCATTGAAACTTTTCTTATTTGAAGTCCTTTATAACACTTTGTCCCAAATATCATCAATTTAATCTCGTTTCACAACCACAATCTATCCGCACACTTCTTATCTTTTTCTTCACAAATTTTAACAACTTAACTGAATTCATGGCATCAACTTCTTCTTCTGCGAGTAATTCACTGCATTGTCCTAGATGGAAATACGATGTCTTCATAAGTTTTAGAGGTGAAGATACTCGTAACACAATTACGGGTTACTTGTACGAACGTTTGACAAGGAGGGGAATAATCACCTTTCAAGATAATAAAAGGCTAGAGCATGGAGATTCGATCCCAGAAGAACTCTTTAAAGCTATCAAAGACTCTCAAGTTGCCCTTGTCATTTTCTCAGAGAATTATGCTACATCGAGATGGTGCTTGGATGAACTAGTGAAGATCATGGAATGCACAAAGGAAGAAAATGGAAAAACAGTCATACCAGTCTTCTATGATGTGGATGCAACAGATGTTCGAAACCAAAGTAAAAGCTTTGCTGAAGCATTTGCCAAACACGAATTAAAGTATAATGATGACGGTGAGGGGATGCAGAAGGTGCAAAGATGGAGGGCTGCCCTAACTGCTGCCGCAAATCTGAAAGGATATGTATTCCCTAACGGGTGAGTTAAACTCATATATATATATATATATATATATATACATATATGTGTGTGTGTGTGTGTATTCTTGACTTTTTTGTTTCTATATATTAGCAAATCTTTTTTTGTAGGGTTGAATCAGACTGTATTGAGCGTATTGTTGATGACATTTCGTCCAAATGCAAGACTTCAGTATCTTATTCGTACAAAGTTGTGGGAATAGATACTCAATTAGAGAAACTAGAATCCCTATTAGAGATGGAAATTGATGATGTTCGGATTGTGTGGATCTGGGGAATGGGGGGAGTTGGTAAAACGACAATAGCAAATGCTATTTATAATAAACTCTCGTCCAGCAAATTTAAAGATGCTTGTTTGCTTGAGGATATTAAAGAAAATAAATGTAGAATGTACTCTCTGCAAAATATCCTTCTCTCTAAACTCTTAGGGGAAAAAGAAAATTTTGTAAATAATAAGGAGGAGGGGAGGAGCATGATGGCTCGTAGACTTCGGTTTAAGAAGGTTTTAGTTGTGCTTGATGACATAGATCACAGAGACCAGTTGGATTACCTAGCAGGGGATCTTGGTTGGTTTGGCAGGGGAAGTAGGATTATTGCAACCACTAGAGACAAACGTTTGATAGGGAAGAATGTAGTGCATGAAGTGGAAACACTACTTAACCGTGATGCTATTAAATTGTTCAATCAATATGCTTTCATGGAAAAAGTTCCAGATGAGTGTTTTAAAGATCTAACGTTGGAGATAGTAAGTCATGCTAAAGGTCATCCTTTAGCCCTGAAAGTGTGGGGTTCTTCATTACACGGGAAGGGTATAAATGTGTGGAGAAGTTCTCTATACAGAATAAGAGAAAACTCTGGTTCAGAAATTATTGAAAACCTCAAAATAAGTTATGATGGGTTGGAGCCTAACGAGCAAGAGATATTTCTTGATATAGCATGTTTCTTCCGAGGAAAAGAAAAGAAAAAGGTCATGAAAATCCTTGAGAGTTGTGATTTTCCAGCTGAATATGGATTGAGTGTCCTAATCGACAAATCTCTTGTGTTCATCTCTGACCATAATAAGATTCAAATGCATGACTTAATACAAGATATGGGTCAATATATAGTGAAAATGCAAAAGCATCCGGGCGAACGTACCAGACTATGGAAGGCTGAGGATATCAAAGAAGTGATGGTCGACAATATGGTAAGTAGGCAAAGCAATACAATAATATTCAATTTCTGGTTTCCAAACAAAAGATATATAGGACAGTCGATTCCAATTATTTGTTCCAATTGCTTCATATTCTTGCAAGTATACCATTGTAGTTGTTACTTTAATAGGAGAAGCAAACGTAACATTAGTTGCCTAACGTAGCAATCTAATTCGTCAAGTAGCCACTTTGAATTAAAGCTCCCCAATCCGTTTATCTTATGTTATTATGCCTTATGTTTTATCCAATTTCAATCTTTGGATTAACTTGTAATTTGTATGACATTTTGTACATACAAATTCAACTCATTAAATTTTAAGTTAATATCACCCTCATATTTACCCTGGGTAACTTTTTATTAATATTGGTAAGCAGATTGTACACAACATCTAAGTTATGATTTGTTGACTCATGATCCTTTTACCAGGGGACCATGGCAGTGGAAGGAGTCTGGTTTACTTTTATTCAAAAACTAAGCTTTAGCAAAGAGGCAATGAAAAATATGAAAAGGCTTAGGATATTATACATATGTAGCTTCATCTCTCCGATCGATCGAGAAGGCGTTGTCTACGATTCCAATTGCCATGATGGCTCCATTGAGTACCTGCCCAACAACTTGCGTTGGTTTGTCTGGCATGAATATCCTTGGAAGTCATTGCCAGAAAATTTTGAACCCCAAAGGCTTGTTCATCTTGATCTACAGTGGAGTTCGCTGCATGATTTATGGGCCAAAAGAAAGGTACCGTTTTATGCTCTTTGTTATCATTTATCCTCGTGACAAGTTTCGGGTTGAGATCCACGCCACCACATGGCATTTTTAAATAATAATGATACTTTTTACCTTTTCAAGTTTTGAAACAAAATTTTGAAATACATGCTGGAATTCCATTAAATATACAGATGGAACTTTACTACCTTGGCTAAATCTTTTTTTCTTTGGATAAACATAATGAGATTTTAGCCAATTGTCAAGTTTAAGGGGTTTTAGTTATTCTACCTTCTATTTATAAGAATAACACTTTTATTTAGTTTCTGAACGTGTAATTTTCATATAAAAATGAAAATTAAAAAAATTTATAATTTCCCACAAAATATTTTGTTGACTCTCATAATCTAAGGGAGTAAATTAAGCATTTTCTTTCTGTGTTCTGAATAGGAGCTTTTGCCAACTCTACGAAGGCTAGATCTCAGCTACTCCAAAAGCCTGATGCGAACACCAGATTTCACGGGCATGCCAAATTTGGAGTATTTGAATCTGAGAGGATGTACGAGTCTTAAAGAGGTTCACCATTCCTTGAGATGTTCCAGAAAACTCATCCAGTTAGATTTGTATCATTGTGAAAGCCTTGAGAGGTTTCAATGTGTTAACGTGGAATCTCTTAAATATCTGGTTCTAGAGGGTTGCTCTAGTTTAGAGAAATTTCCAGAAACCCTTGGAAGAATGAAGCTTGAGTTAGAGATTCACATGCGATTCACATGGATAAGGGAACTACCATCGTCTGTTATTCAGCACCAAGCTCGTCTTAGAGTGCTAGATTTGAGTGATATGAAAAACCTTGTAGCTTTTCCAAGCAGCATTTTTAAGTTGAGAGGTTTGGTTAAGCTAGATGTGTCCTACTGCTCAAAACTTGAAATCTTGCCAGATGAGATATGTGATTTAGAAAACTTGGAGGAGCTTCATTCCAGCTATACTCTAATTTCACGACCTCCGTCTTCCATAGTCCGCTTGAACAAGCTTAAATTCTTGACTTTTGCAAAACAAGAATCAGAAGATGGAGTGCACTTTGTGTTCCCTCAGGTGAATGAAGGGTTATGCTCATTGGAAACTCTGAATCTTGGTTGCTGCAATATAATAGATGGAGGACTTCCGGAGGACATTGGATGCTTACGCTCTTTGAAAAGGTTGTATCTCAGTAGAAATAACTTCCATCATTTGCCTCGAAGCATTGCCCAGCTTGGTGCTCTTCGATCCTTGAACTTATCACATTGCAGGAGGCTTACACAGCTGCCAGAATTTCCAGAGCAATTAGATACAATATATGCAGATTGGAGTAATTATTCGATCTGCAATTCTTTGTTTCGGAATATCTCATCATTGCAGCATGACATCTCTGCTTCAGATTCCTTGTCACTAAGATCGTTTACCAGTAGGACTGTTGAATGGTGGTTGCGGACGGCAACAATCCCAAGTTGGTTCCACCATCGGGGAACTGCTAAAAATGTGTCGGTCAATTTGTCTGAAAATTGGTATGTACCTGATAATTTCTTGGGATTTGCTGTATGTTACACTGGCAGGTTAATGTACGCGACAACTCACTTGATTCCCTTAAGTTATGATGTGATGTCGTGGATGAATCTGAAACTAGACTTACTCGAGCCCGATGGTAATTGTCGTGTCCGTGAATACTCACCTGATTCCGTTATTCATTTTTTCTTGGTACCTTTTGCTGGCTTGTGGGATATATCAAAGGCAAATGGAAGAACACCAAATGACTATGGGCGCATTATGTTATCTTTCTCTGGAGATATGTGGGAGTATGGATTTCGTTTGTTGTATAAAGATCATCGCATTGGGACAAGGAGGAGCAGATTTGATAGTTGTAAACACCATGACTCTGTGACCAATGAAGCCAGTTGCTCCTCTTCTAAGAAACAAAAGTCACATTTCTAATATTCAGAAACTTTGCAGCTCTTTCCCACAAGCCTAGGAATTTAGGTATATACCTCATGCCTTGTTTTTACTCTAATTGGTAATGAAATTGTGTTCTCTCTTTTCATAGAATTCTCTCGTACTATTAGCTACAAAGTCTTCTTCCAAAAATAATAAACTTTTTCTTCTCATTAATCCGTATTTTCTTTCCTTTTTATTTTCTTTCTTCCTTCTTCTATTGACAGGACCTCATTAATGGGTGATGTTGTACATATCAACAACGAGTTTCGTCTATTGATTCTCCACCTTGTCTCCGCTTGTGCTGAGCCTTGATTGACCGCGGTGAGTTGAAGGAGGTGAAACAGTTTAAATTTTCAATGTTCAAGTTAGATCTTGGAATCATGCTATCTTAACTAAATTCTCAACTTAAATTACCCGCAAATCAAGAATTGTTTTTGATAGGTACTCGCAAGTCAAGAATTTGAACATGAAAATTTAGTAAACTCTAAAATGAAAAGATAATGCTACAAAATGGGGAACTGCAATGAAGTAATAGCCACTATTTAAGTTATGATGCCAGAAAGTTAGTTTTCCATTTTGAAAAGATGTCAGGCAATTCTAACACAGTCACAGAAATATGAAAATCCTCAAAGTATTTTGTCTCTTTAATTAGTTTACTCACCCTTTTCAATGTGAATGAAGGCCTAGGCTTTCTCCTCAATAACTAATTATCATATTCATTTTGATGTATCGTGTGTTTTGAAAACATGAATACTTCAATTACTATTTCCTTTGTTCAAATTGGTTAATCAGAGTCTTTTATAAGGACACGTGTCTAGAATTCTTTGGCTTTGCTGTGTGATATCTAAGCATCAATTCCCTATGGTTGAAAATAATGGCATAGTTCTCAATTTATTGTGCATGTTTTAATGTCAAGATTCCTCAAGTAAGGGAAACATTCTCCTCTATTTTGTAATGTCATGTAACACCCCGTAAATTTTCGAACGTATGAAAATAAGTGACGGAATTAATTGAACATGTAATAAAGGATATATTATGTATGCAAAGTGTTGGACTTTATTTCTTTGGATTGTTGGGCTCAAAAATTGGCCCAAAATTCCAAGAAAGACATGGCCCAAAAAGGGAATAAAATGACCCATTCTAGACCCAAGAATTAATGACCACTTGGACACCTCATCTTTGACTTAAGAGTGGCTAAGGATGATATAAATAAGGGGCCAAAATCAGATTTTAATCATATCTTACACCTTGCCATTTCTTGTATTTTCTAGACATTTCCAAGAAGCATAAGAAACCAACATAAACCCTAAGGAAACTTCACTTGTTTTGGCCAAGATCATCATCTTGTAAGTATTGGTAAGTGTTTATTCTTGTGATTTAATATATTATGTGCATGGGAGATTGTATGGATTTTGATGGTTATGGCTAAAAGTGTTGGTTGGTGCACTTTTGCTTATGTGATACAAGATGTGTCATCTTGGTAGTTTTGAACTTGAAAGTGGCCTTGTGGTCTTGAAGGAAGTGAGTTGATGGATTTAACATCAACATGTATGATGTGGTTATGTCCCTAATTTAATTTCTCTTTGTATGTCATTTTTGGAAATTTGTTGCTATGGAAAAAGTGTGTGGAATTGGTGACGTATTGGAAGGAAAATGTGATTTTGGTGATGTTTATGTGTGTGGTAAGTGTTTCCTCTTGTAGATTACTATATTATATGCATAAGAGGGTGAGTAAATCATGTTGGTTATGTTGACAAAGTGTTGAGCAGTCCACTATGTGTAAAACAGTCCACTTTTGCTAAATCGGTAAAGGATTTGCCTTCTATGTGATTTAAACTTGAAAGCGGACTTAAGGTCTTGAAGGAATTGAATTATATGGATGAAATTTCAGTATATTTAAGTATGGTGCTGTCCCTAATTTGTTAATTTTGTGTATGGCTTGATGGAAATGTTTTTACGTAATTGTGCATGGAACGTTTGGCGTAGTGAAAAGAGAATACTTTCTTGTTATGTTAAAGTGAATTATAAACTTGTGTGGGCTGTTTTTGGTATATTGTTGTGGAAGGTATTTATGTGACTTGATGGGATAAATATGTGGAGTTGTATTGAGTCGGAAATGTAAAGTAGAAACTTGGTGTAAAATCCTATCGGTTTGTGATGTCTACGGTGATGTGTGGACTGTTTCGGTGGTGTGTGGACTGATTTGGTGTTGTTGTTTTGCTAAAGCAGTAAGTTATAGTGTAATGTGGTGGAATAATGCGATTTGGTAGTATAATGCAGGGGGGAGTGATGCACCATGTGTTTTAGAGGTTGGACGGTTTTTACTTTCCGTTAAGCACCTACTTACCGTCTTGTGAACTTGTAATGTAGTTAGTGGTTAACGTGAGTTCCGTTATGTGCTTATGTAGAGTAACACGTAAGGAGAAAGCTGGAGTGTTATATTCACGAATAAGATTGTGTATCCATATTGGGGAATTAAGGTATGTAAGGTTACTCTTTGCGTATCCTTCTGCAGCACATAGTATCACATCGTCATTATACATGTTCCATTTCGAAATGTCCAAAGGTATTCCATTCCCGGTTGTTAATCATTGTTACACACATGTTCCTTATACATTGATCAAATGTAATTCATATGACTCATGTTCATTGATTAATGTTCCAATAATGTTCCAAAGTTTCCATAACATTGTAACCACTAATGTACCAATCTCATAACAAAAGAATTGAAGTCATAAACACTTGTTGAGAACGGGTGGCGACCCAAAGGGGCATAAGCCTAGCTAGGGGCGATCCCGAATGATTATTGGATACAGGGGGCAGCTCAAAGGGGCATAAGCCTAGCTAGAGACGAACCTGCTTTATTGATTTATGGATGGCAGCTCAAAGGGGCATAAGCCTAGCTAGAGATGATCCCAATGTTATTTCCCACTGATCAGTTGGGCCCGGGCATTACATGATTGATGATCACTTGATTGACGACGAAGTAAAGTAAAGTGAAATATAAGTAAAGAAAGTAATGCACATGATTCCACATGTATACCTATGGTAATTTATTCACATGATGTGTTCACTTGTACTTAATTTTATCAAAGTTTCTATATCTCATACATTTACTTATAGCCTTACATACTCAGTACATTCTTCGTACTAACGTCCCTTGTGGGACTTCCCTTACTTGCTGCAGGCACAGGTACCAATAGGCACCTACAGTAGTACTTGGATTTATCTGCGGTTTTGTTGGTAAGCTCCAGTTTGCTTCGGGGCTTCCCCAGTCCTATGCACATATTGGTTTTGATAATGGATCACAGTTGTCTAAAGCGGGGACTTGTCCCGACTTTAGGATGGTTATGTTCATGTATGTATAGAGGCTTTGTAGACGATGTTGGACAAATGAAAAATGTATGTCATGTCATGATGGCCCCGAAAGCCAAGTTTCACATATGTATATATAAATCACCTGTTTTGCCATGATTTCCGCCATTGGTGTCTTGCATCTATACATGGTAGTGATGGTCAATGAATGACGTGTGTATGAATGTACAGGGTGATAGTTGGTTCTCTCGGGGCCTCAACGGCTTCGGGTGCCAGTCCGCCTCGTTGGAACTCGGGGCGTGACATGTCCATTCCGCCAAGTAGAGTATCAATCTAAGACTAAGAGTCTAGGGGGAAAAAAGAACTTTCCACATTCCTTCAAAAATTTTACACTCTCTAAAAATTCCTATATAGAGAAATTGTTGTTTCATTTAGAATTTTAATTGCAGCAGTACTTAGTCCTAGTACATAGAGTGGTTCTTTATTTTTAACTACATTTTTTATCCAATTTGAAGCTGAAAGGGAAAGAAGTTTGCGTGGAATATGTCTGGAGATTATGTCATACGAATATGTTGTGTGATTCAATCTAGTTCAGCTAAAAAGAGGAACTTCAAGAGGCGATTCAACACTTGCATGACAGCACATTTTCTTTTGTCACAAGATTGAGTAGCTCACAAGCTTTTATTATAAGTTTTCTTACTTGTATTCGTGCTATGTTTTATCTGACAAAATTTATGTATATGAAGGTCTTGAATATCATTAGAGTCATGGATGTTGTCAACAGAAAAGGGACTCACCGAGCTGCAATAATACAGTAAGGAGTTCACAACTTAGGATTTTATTACATAAATGTATTAACTACCAAAAGATATGGAAAGCAAACTCTGATAATGCGTGGTCGGGGTGCTTTGACAGCTGGTGGAATACTCTGTTTTTTTGAGTACCGAGTTTCAGATTTTGACTATGATTTTCATGTCGGAGGATGTATATGCTGTTAATGTTGTAGTTCATTATTAACTATATTTGTTACCTTACATATATAAAGATTTCATCCTGCAGATGCATACTTTACATATATAGAGATTTCACTGAGCTATCAGTTGTAGGTGACGATTCATTTGAAGTTTTTCTCATTAAGTCCAGAGAGAAAAGGCAAAGGTTTTTAAGCCATTTTCTCAAGACTGAATGCACTAATTCATGATTGGATGTTGTGATCATTACGCATTAGGAATATGTGATGATCTTTCTGTCTGCTTCTTTATTCACATTGATCTTGATAAAGTAATGCTAACGTTTTATTCTTGATTACTTATAAGTGGTTCTAATAAATTTTATTCTGGTTTTGGATTACTTTATCCACACACTTTTTATCTTTTTCTTCACTAATTTTAGCAACTTAACTGAATTCATGGCATCAACTTCTCCTTTTGCGAGTAACTCACAGTACTGTCCTCTATGGAAGTACGATGTCTTCTTAAGTTTTAGAGGCGAAGATACTCGTAACACAATTACAGGTTACTTGTACGAACGTTTGACAAGGAGGGGAATAATCACCTTTCAAGATAATAAAAGGCTAGAGCATGGAGATTCGATCCCAGAAGAACTCTTGAAAGCTATCAAAGACTCTCAAGTGCCCTTGTCATTTTCTCAGAGAATTATGCTACATCGAGATGGTGCTTGGATGAACTAGTGAAGATTATGGAATGCACAAAGGAAGAAAATGGAAAAACAGTCATACCGGTCTTTTATGGTGTGGATGCAACAGATGTTCGAAACCAAAGTAAAAGCTTTGCTGATGCATTTGCCAAACACGAATTAAAGTATAAGGATGATGGTGTGGGCCGAGGGGATGCAGAAGGTGCAAAAATGGAGGGCTGCCCTAACTGCTGCCGCAAATCTAAAAGGATATGTATTCCCTAACGGGTGAGTTAAACACATATATTTTATTCTTGAATTTTTTATTTCTATATATATATTTAGCAAATCTTTTTTTGTACGGTTGAATCAGACTGTATTGACTTGTTTATTTGAAACTGCAAGGTAAAATCCTAGCAATTTCTTTGTGACTGACAAAGCAAGACGACTAGACTTCATTGCTATTGAAGATAAATAACCAGTCAAAAGCAATAATATGTACCATAACAGAAGTAGGAAATTCCTTCAAAACTCCAATGTAATATGCACACAATGGACAACTAACAAAACAAGAGAATGAAGGTGCGAAGAAAAAAAAAGGGTAATTTCTTTGTCACCGACAACACGATTTGACTTCATCATTCATTATGATTGAATACAACAACCCATCAAAAGCAGTGATATGGTCCAATTTTTCTTTTTGCGGATGGATAGTGGGCCCACAACGATAAATGAGAAGAATTAAGTATTTATTGGCACTTATAACTCCTTACTATTAACTTACTTCTATTTGCTAATTAAATTAACAAGTCCTTTGGGTTCAAATCAGTAAAAATGAATGGCTAAAACCCATTGGATTTCTGAAGCAATAACTGCTTAAACTTCTCAGAAAGTATGGTAAAACACACACCTAAGGTATCATGTTTTGCGAGTTTCCTATCTAATTATGAGGCTTTAATTTTTCTATTTGAACTATACATTACCATGGTTCAAGTAGGAATAGGGAATCGCAAAAACGTGATGTTAAGGTGTGTTTTGACCATTTTCTCTTTCTATTGCAGTTCAAAGAGGCTTCACAAAAATTTCCTACTACTTCTAGCAGTTGACTAGGTCCAATAGTTCAATTGGAGTAGAGCCCATCTTCGTAGGAACTTTTCTTATTTGAAGTACTATATATTTAACTTTGTCCCAAATTTATCTCTTATCACAACCACTTTCTATCCACACATTTCTTATCTTTCTTCACAAATTTCAACAAATTAACTGAATTCATGGGATCGTTTTTTTCTTTTCTGAAAATGCAACCGGAACCATGTCAGATCGACCAAAAAAGCACAACTTCAATAGAATTTGACACGGTCTCCTTGACATCTTTGAATAATCTGAGTGATCGATGGAAGTACGATGTATTTATAAGTTTTAGAGGTGAAGATACTCGTAGAACATTTACGAGTCACTTGTACGAAGGTTTGAAAAACGGGGGAATATTTACCTTTCAAGATGATAAAAAGCTAGACCATGGCGCTTCGATCTCAAAAGAACTCTTGAAAGCTATTGAAGAGTCTCAAGTTGCCCTCATCGTTTTCTCAAAGAATTATGCTACATCGAGTTGGTGCTTGAATGAACTATTGAAGATCATGGAATGCAAGGACAAAAATGGACAAACTGTCATACCGGTCTTCTATGATGTGGATCCATCACATGTTCGGAAGCAAACAGAGAGCTTTGGAAAAGCATTTGCCGAACACGAATTGAAGTATAAGGGTGATGGTGATGAGGGGATGCAGAAGGTGCAAGGATGGAGGAATGCCCTAACTGCTGCCGCCAATCTAAAAGGATTTGATATCCGTGGCGGGTGAGTTAAAATCATAATTACTTCTAATTTAACAAAGAATGGAACTGATAATAAATTATTATCTTATCTCAAAAGAGGTATTTAATTTTGGTCAAAATCTTCCAGTTGACCAACGTCTCTTTTCTTAAAGTTTTTAATTGTCTTCAATTGTATTTAATTGACTCCAACGGCCTTATGGCTCTTAAATATTTTGACCGTTGGTTGATGATTTCATTGGGCTATATAATTCCATCAACTATTGAGGTTGGGGAAGTAGCAAAAAACAAGAACAATTTTTCTCTTCTTCTCCTCTTTTCAATTTGCTGGGTTTGAGATCATATTTAAGCTTTGTTGTTCCTGCTCCTAATTTATATTAGAAGAGCTTGTTGAATCCTGGAGGATACACCTTACCGTTGAAATATCCTTAAAGACAGTGTCACACACGCCTCAAGCTTTCTAGATATTCTATTGTTTCCGTGATTGTGCAACAAGATTTTACAACAGGAACAATTTCCATTAAAATTTGGATGCTTTTGTGAGTTAAACAGAATCAACCCTAAATAAATATGGAAATAAATCAATATATCTTTGAGCTAATAAATATTTTTATATTTTTTTTCCGGAAAAAAGAATGATGGTAGGTTATATATGTTTCTATCTGTGAGAAGGCATAGTCTTATCAATTTAATTAGAGAGAATACGTAAAAATCCTCCGAAACCATTCAAGTTTTGCAACTTTCATGCTTAGCAGTATGAAATACTTACTAATACTTGACCTTCTCACATTTTCCACTCTCAATCTTCTTATTTATAGGGTTGAATCTGACAATATTCAGAAAATCGTTGACCACATCTCCAAATCATACAAGAGTGCTTATTTTTTATATTCTTCGCAAGATGTTGTGGGAGTAGATACTCATGTAGAGAAAGTAGAGTCCCTACTTGAGAAAGAAATCAATGATGTTCGGATCGTAGGGATCTGGGGAATGGGCGGGATAGGCAAAACGACAATATCAACGACCATCTTTCATAAATATAATCTATCTGGTCAATTTGAAGCCTCTTGTATTCCTGATGATGTTAAGGAAAATGCAAAAACGAATGGGCAAGTGGGGAAGTGCATGATTCAGAGCAGACTCTGATCTATGAAGGTTCTAATTGTGCTAGATGACATAGATCATAATGATCATTTGGAGTATTTAGCAGGTGATGTTAGTTGGTTTTGTAATGGAGGCAGAGTTATTGTAACAACTACAAATAGAGATCTGATAAAGATTAATGATGATGCAATATATGAAGTGAATCTATTGCCTTATCATGAAGCTATGCAATTGTTCAATCAACATGCTTTTAGAAAAGAAGTTCCAGATGAGCGTTTTAAGAACTTGTCATTGGAGGCAATAAATCATGCTGAAGGGTCTTCCTTCAGCCCTCAATCTGTGGGCTTCTTTGTTGTATAAGAAAGACCAAAATCAATGGGAAAGAACTGTAGACAAAATAAAGGAACACTCTAGTTCAGAACTGGTTGAAAAGCTCAAAATAAATTATGATGGGTTGGAGCGCGAAGAGCAAGATATATTTCTTCCGAGGATATCGAAAAAAGGATGTCATGGAAATCCTTGAGAGTTGTGATTTTAAAGTTGAATATGGATTGGACGTCCTAATTGACAAATCTCGTGTTCGTATCTAAAAATGATACAATTGAAATGCATGACTTAATACAAGATATGGGTAAATATATAGTGAAAATTCCAAAGCATCCGGTTGAACGTAGCCAACTATGGGATGCAAAAGATTTCAAACAAGTGATGCCGACAATACAGTAAGTAAGCTAAACAATGCAATTATAATATTCAATTTCTAGTTTTCATATTCCAGTTACGTACATAGGGCATCTCAAGTACAATTATTTTCTCCTCTTGCTTCATATTCTTGCAAGTACACCATTTTAGTAGGAGAAGCGAAGTAACATTAATTTTGTAACGTGGCTAATGTGTCACGTAACCCTTTTTAATTAACGCTGCCTAATCCGTTATCTTATGTTATTAACACAGGTACTCAATGTAGCCAGTTAATATGTTTATCCCTTCTGTGCAATTCCATCTTGAATTCTCTTTTAATGTCCTTGAAGTTTGGATTCAATACAATAATTCAGAAAATAGTCATAGTGAAATTTTTGCCAATCTGTAGTGACTTTCCAGTTTCAATATTTCTACAAGATAGCTCAATTCTTTCTGGGAAATCATCTAATAAATTCACCTCGACCTTTCATCGAGCAACACTTGGTCTAGTTTGATCCTTAGTTGGTCCCATAGACTTCCCTACGGCTACTTTTCTCGTAAACAGTCACGATTGAACAAATTGCACGCCAAACCTGGAAGTGAAATCCATGCTAATATAATGCAAGTTTCTTCTTTGAATATGCATATGATAGGATTCGTTATTGAACACAATATAAATCCCAGGCCTAGAATATATTATTGATATAATCCTCAAAGAGATCAAACCTTATAAGAATATGCTTGGACTCGAGATAACCAATTCTGAATTTATGATTTATTCACTTATGATCTTTTTACCAGGGGACAATGGAAATGGAAGCAATTTGGTTTACTTCTTTTGAACAAATATTCATTAATAAAGAGGCAATGCAAAATATGAAAAGGCTTAGGATGTCATACATGATCACATTCGGTTCATCCCGCTTTTTGATTGATTCGGAAGACATTCCCAACAGCTCCATTGAGTATCTTCACCTCTAAAACTTAGAAAGACAACGTACTTCCATCGAGGACAGTACTGTGAATTACTCGCAAAGATACAATAAGGAGTGCACAATTCTCAGCAGGATTTGCCGTATCTACGATGGATAGATCTCAGCAACTCCACAAGGCTGATGCAAACACCAGATTCCACGGGTATGCCAAATTTGGAGTATATGGATCTACAGGCATGTGAGAGTCTTGAAGAGGTTCACCCTTCCCTGGGATATTGCGAAAAACTCATTAAGTTATATTTGTCTGGTTGTGAAAGCCTTAAGAGTTTTCCATCTGTTAGTGGGGAATCTCTTGGACATCTTAGTCTAGAGCAGTGCTCTAGTTTAGAGAAATTTGCAGAAATGGAGATTGAGGTGAAGTACGCTGGGATAAGGGAACTACCATCATCTATTTTTCACACCCAAGCTCATCTTACAGAGCTGGATTTGAGTTATATGAGAAACCTTGTAGCTCTTCAAAGCAGCATTTGTAAATTGAAAGGTTTGGTGAAGCTAAATGTGTCCAAATGCTCAAAACTTGAAAGCTTGCCAGAAGAGATCGGTGATTTAGAAAACTTGGAGAAGCTTGATGCCAGCTGGACTCTAATATCACAACCTCCGTCTTCCATCGTCTGCTTGAACAAGCTTAAATTCTTGACTTTTAAAAAAGAAGAATCAGAAGAAGAAGTATGCTTTGTGTTCCCTCCGGTGAATGAAGGGTTACACTCGTTAAAACGTCTGAATCTCAGTTGGTGCAATCTAATAGATGGAGGACTTCCGGAAGACATTGGATGCTTATCCTCTTTGAAAAAGTTGTATCTCAGTGGAAATAATTTTGAGCATTTGCCTTGAAGCATAGCCCAACTTGGTGTACTTGGACTTATTAGATTGCAAGAGGCTTACACAGCTGCCAGAATTTCCAATTACACACAATAGATGCAGATTGGAGCAATGATTGGATCTATAATTTGTTGTTTAAGAATATCTCATCATTGCAGAATGACATCTCTGCTTTCGATTCCTTGTCACTAAGAGTCTTTACCAGTTTGTTTGATTTGGATATCCCAAGTTGGTTCCACCTTCGCGAAACTGGTACAAGTGTATCAGTCAATTTGCCTGAGAATTGGTACGTACGTGATAACTTCTTGGGATTTGTTACTCTGGCGAATTTATTGACATCACAACTCAATTGACTCCCTTATGTGATGACGGGATGTCTTCGATGACACAGAAACTTGCCTTATCCAACTCTTCAGAAGAATCTGCTATTCATTTTTCTTGGTCCCTCTTGATGGCTTATGGGATACATCTAAGGCAAATGGAAAAACACCAAACGACTATGGGTTTATTAGGTTATCTTTTTCTGGAAAATGGAAAAGGTTTGGATTTCATTTGTTGTATAAAGAGCTTGATGTCAGTTGTAATGATGAACCAACAGAATACCATGATGAAAACCTTGGCTCCTTTTGGAATGATTATTCAACCGAATACCATGATGAAGATGGTTTCTCCTTGCAATGATAAATCCCAGAACATTGCATTGGGATAAGGTGGAGCACCAGTTGCTGTCGAATACTCTAATAACATTACAAACAAAGGTCACATTCTAATATTGTGTTCTTGTTTTTTATAAAATTCTCTCCTTGTATTAGCTACAAAATCCTCTTCCAAAACCAATAAATTCTTTCTTCTTTTTTCCTTTTTCTTTTCTTTCTTGTTTCCCCTATTGACAGGAGCTAATCAATTTGTGATGTACATATCAACAATGAGTTTTGTCTATTGATTCTTCACCTTGTCTCCACTTGTGCTTAGGCATGATTAACCATGGTGAGTTAAAGGCTTGATTAACCATGGTGAGTTAAAGGCTAACAACAAGTATAAATGTTGGATGATCAAATCAGCTCCTGGAATGATGTGACATTAATTCAATTAGCACCTAAGAGTATTCCCAAATCAATTATTTGAAAATTAGTGAACTCTCAAATGTAAAGATAATGCTACAAATTGGGAGAAATTATGATGAAGTAATAGCGACTATTTAAGTAATGGATGCCAGAAATTTATGCTGCCATTTTGAAAAGATTTACAGTCACAGAACAAATGAAAATCCTTGATATTCCACAGGCTTTTCCAGTCAAAGTGAATAATCTAACACAGAAATTTGATTCCATGAAAAGTAATGTATAAACCATGCTCAAATTTCCTTATAGACGATATATTCACAATTTAACTGGCTCTAAAACGGTTTGTTCAAATAAATTATTTTGTTTCATTAACTAATTTAGCGCGTTTTCTGTGAGAATTAAGGACTAGGATTTCTCCTCAGTAATCAATTATCATATTCGTTATGAAGTATCATGGTTTTTTTTTAGCAGATGAATCCTTCAATGCTATTTGCTTTGTTCAAACATTTTCTTGTCGAAAGGTAATGATCATGCTCTAACTTTAGAAATACACTTTTGCTACATGTGGGGTTCTTTCTTATATAAGGGAAAAAAGGAACTTTCTACATTTCTGTATAATCATTCCTTCAAACTACTCTCGTATACTCTCCATGAGAAACAGATGTTCACCTTTTAACTTGCGAAATAATTTTCATTAGTTGGTGAGGATGCATCTGCAGAGAAAAGGCAAAGTGCTATTCCCAAAGTTCATTTTGATGCTCTCTCTGATTGTTATATTTGGGAAAATCTCTGTTTTAAATATAAATATCTCTCCTGTTATGGCAGGAAAAAAGATGAAACGATTGAAGATGCAGCATAGCGTCAGTTAGTGGAGGAAGCTGGAGTAAGAGGTGAAGTTGGCGTTCGTTCTCCCCCATGATCTCTCTTTTATGATTTCACTTTTAGGGAAAATCTGAGGAAAAAAAAAGTCTTTTTATACCCATTTTTGTCCTAAACCGGGGGTCTATCGGAAACAGTCTCTCTACTTCATCTAAGGTAGTGATATGGATTGCGTACACTTTACCCTCCCTAGACCCCACTTTGTGGGAATACACTGGGTATGTTGCTGCTGTTGTTGGAAAATGTGAAAAATAAGAAACAAAGTCTTTGAGCTATCTAGTTGTGTATTACATCAGATAAATGACAAAATGCTAGCTGTGGTAGAGTTAAAGGCTTATCATCTGTCAAATTTCTTGCAAAAACATTGAGTGCTAGATAGTAAAGTGAAAAATTTACTTAGCAGTTCTTTGTTCTCAAAACTGTTTGCACTAATTAATGATTAAATCTGATGTTATGATCGCTCCTTTTTGGATTAGGAATACACGATTTTTTAAATCTTAGGGTCTACTATCTTGTTGACATTAAATTGATAAAGTAAGGAGTAACTGTAAGAATATTACGTATTAATGACCCACATATTTTTGGTAATAAATTTATCTTGTCTTTCAAGTAAAGTAATAAATCAGCAATTACTTTTCCTTCAAGTTATGCATATATGGTATTTCTTTGATGACAAGAAATAACTGTGAAAGTCCTTAGGGTTAAAGTTATTTGCCTAAGAGTCCCCTAGCCTACCTATAAATACGTCTGTGACTCCATCAGTCTGGCATACTCTTTGATAGGCATAGGCTAGAAGACTCTATAGGTTTCTTCTTCTTTTAGTTCTTGGCAAGGCGAATACGATTATCAACAACACTTGAACAATATGGCCGAAGGTACGTTCCTATTTATTTTTCCGCTGAATTTGGCTTTGTGAGATGTATTGAAATTCAACATGTGGTATCAGAGCCTACTTTCAATCATGTTGTTCGGTATCAAGATTGTATTCATAATGATGCAAATCTCATTTTTTTTGGAAAAACTCATATGTATAGTTCTACATATTATTGGGGCATGACTGATTGTGTAGTATATTGTGCAGATTTTCTCTTCTTTATTTGTGCATAATTAAATGTATATTAGTTGTCATTTACAGCTGTATATTAGGTCATAATTTTACAGCTATATACTCCTATAATTTAGGAGTTAATCTTGGTCTATTGATTGTATATAAATTGCTTTGCACAGTACGAATAATATACAAGTCTGAAATACTTTTCCATCTCTTGAACCTTTATGGTATCCGAGCCTTTCTAAACTCCAACGAGTCTTCTCATCTCTTTATAGTCTTCCTATCATTTCTATGGCATCCATGGTGAATCCAAGTGATTCTATTATTCCTGCTAATAACACCAGACATCTGGTGCAATTTAACCCTAGTTCCCAACTTCCCCTAAAGCTTACTGGTCCAATGAATTTGTCATTTAGAAAGCGCAGGTCGAGTCTCTCATGTTCGGTCATGATCTCTACTGTTATCTAGATAGAACCTTGACAGCACCATCAAAAACGGTAATCCTCAAAAACCAAGAGGTACCCAATCCCAAGTACAAACTCTGGTTTCGTCATGACCAGTTGACTCGCAATGCTTTAATGGAATCTGTTGATCCACAGTCATCTCTGCAATCACTAAAACTTCCACCTCGAAGAAAGTGTGGGACACACTGCATAACCTGTATGCTAACAAATCACATACCAGGTTTTTAGTCTTCGAAACTCTCTAGCTACAATCATAAAAAAACTCTCACAGTATGACAGAGTACTTGCGCGAGATCAGTAATATTGCTAATGAACTTGCAACGGCTGGAACTCCTATTCCTGATGACGAACTTGTTGTCAAAATACTCAGTGGTCTAGGAGACTAGGACCCGAGTATGATTCAATTTCAACGGTTATCCAAGCGTGAGATACACCCATCTCATATGAGGAACTGTACAACAAGTTTCTCAACAGAGAACTTCTCCTCAAGCATAAAGAGCCTAATCTGGCCTCAATTACAGCTGCAGTGGCACAAAAACCATCGCCAAACAATTTTACACCCCGCAATAATAAGAGAGGACAACCATGGCATTCACAACATCCCAAGCAAAAAAATGCACCAGCCTCATCACCAAATTGGCGTCCAACGAATGCACCAGCCTCATCACCAAATTGGCATCCAACGGCCTCTCAACAAAATCGTCCAATTTATCAGCTATGTGGTCGCACTGGGCATACTGCCAATGTATGTCATTCATGCTCCCACAATCACTTGGAAGCCAGAGCAAACTTTGCTTTCATGCCTTGGGTTATCGATTCAGGAGCATTTCACCATGTGACTGCTAATTCTCAAAATCTTCAATGTCCGGATGACTACACTGGTATTGAGGATATTACCATGGGTAATAGTAACAAAATCCCTATAACTCACACCGGTCATCCTATTTAATAAGCGGTGATCCGTTTGGACGACCAAACGGATCTCGACCGTCCACGTGCCCCGTCATCCGACGGATCTAATCCGTTCCTCCACCTCTTGGTCCTAATTAATTATTTTAGCTCATTTCGGTATTAGAAAATTAATAATATTTAATTAAAAAAGGTAAATAAATACAACATGATGAATTAAGGGACGAACCCACCTGCTTCAATCCCGTGATTTTACTATATCACCCCTAATTAATTATTATAAGTCGTTTGAGTATTAGAAAATTGATAATATTTAATTTAAAAAAAGTCAAATAGACACAAAATGATAAATTACATTACGTACAAAATGATGAATTAAGGGACGAACCCACCTGCTTCAACCTGGTGATTTTACTATATCACCCCTAATTAATTATTATAAGTCGTTTAAGTATTAGAAAATTGATAATATTTAATTAAAAAAAAAGTAAAATAGACACAAAATGATAAATTACATTACGTTAAAAAGTAATATAATTAACAACTAACGATCTTGGCCGTCCACCTCCCCCTTTGATCCGACGGATCTTATCCGTTCCTCCACTGCTTAGTCCTAATTAATTATTTTAACTCATTTAGGTATTAGAAAATTAATAATATTTAATTAAAAAAATAAATAAATACAAAATGATAAATTAAGGGACAAACCCACCTGCTTCAACCCGGTGATTTTACTATATCACCCCTAATTAATTATTATAAGTCGTTTAAGTATTAGAAAATTGATAATATTTAATCATCCCTTTTAATAAGTGTGGGTCTTTGGTATGACCAAAAAGATCTCGGCCGTCCACAGCCTTTGATCAGACGGATCTTATCCGTTCCTCCACCTCTTGGTCTTAATTAATTATTTTAACTCATTTAAGTATTAAAAAATTAATAATATTTAATTAAAAAAGGCAAATAAATACAACATGATGAATTATGGCGCCAACCAGCTGCTTCAACCCCGTGATTTTACTATATCATCCCTAATTAATTATTATAAGTCGTTTGAGTATTAGAAAATTAATAATATTTAATTAAAAAAAGTAAATAAATACAAAATGATAAATTAAGGGACAAACCCACCGGCTGCAACCAGGTGATTTTACTATATCACCCCTAATTAATTATTATAAGTCGTTTGAGTATTAGAAAATTGATAATATTTAATCCACTTTCTCACTCATCTCAAAAATTATTTACGTATCATGAGAAAATAATGATTAGACACCCGTGCGGAGCACGGGCACCCTTATCTAGTGTTCAAATAAATGCTTCAAATAAAAAGTTTCATCTTTCAAATACTTTGTGTGCACTAGAGATTAAACGTAACCTTATATCTGTGTCTCAATTTTGCAAAGATAATCTGACATCCATAGAATTTTTTCCTTTTGATTTTCTTGTGAAGGACCTGAGTACGGGGGTACCATTGGCACGAGGCCAGAATAAAGAAGGACTTTATGAGTGGCCTACTGGAGGATCCCAATGCAATCTGAGCTACCACTCCTATATGGTAGAATCTCAACAATCTTGGCATAGAAAATTAGGACACCCAAATAAAAGAGTGCTTAAAACACTCTCACAAAAGTTTTCAATTCCAGTTTCAAATTCTGAAATGTTTGATTATTGTAATTCCTGCTCTTCTAATAAAAACCATCGACAACCTTTTTCTGAGAACACTCCGGTGAGCAAAAAGCCTTTACAAATTATTTTCAGTGATGTATGGGGCCCCTCACCTGTTTTGTCAATTGACAAAAAATTATATTATGTAATTTTTGTGAATCAATTTACAAAATACATTTGGCTGTACACGCTTAAAAATAAAAGTGAGGTCCAAACAATTTTCTCTAAATTTAAACCCCTTGTTGAAAATTATTTTCATACAAAAATACTCTTGGTTTACACTGATGGCGGTGGTGAGTTTGAAGGTCTCAAGTCATTTCTTCACACCAATGGCATTGAACACCTTATATCACCACCATACACACCACAACGAGTAGTTATGGATCAACGTAGACATCGACACATCATTGAGACAGCAAGAACCATTTTACACCAAGCCTCCATGCCTCCAGTATTTTGGTCCTTTGCCTGTCAACAAGCCACATTCTTGATTAACAGGCTGCCCACCTACACACTTCATTATGATTCTCCATACCAATGATTATTTGAAGAAATTCCAAATTATCAATCCATTCGTACTTTTGGTTGCCTATGTTATCCATGTCTTAAATCGTATGTCAAACACAAACTAGAATCCAAGTCCACCCCTTGTGTTTACTTGGGCTATTCTAATATCCATCATAGCCATCAGTGTTATTATCCTATTTCACAAAGGATATATATTTCACGAGATGTTATTTTTTATGAAAATAAATTTCCTTTTTCTGATATATTTTCATCTTTAAAGATAAAAGAATTTCAAAGTTAAGAGTGGGATATCTTGTACAAAGAGTCAAATGACACTAGTGTCAAGTCTATGCCTTCAGTGGATTATGAGATTCTCCATCCAATCAAGGTTGCTCCAAAATTGCCGGCGCCTCCTCCTGCAGGGTTATCTTCAGGTCCATCTTTGGCAGCTGCGCCAACTCCTACCGCCGTCTCAGATTGCTCCATAGAGCCTATTGTTGTCCCACCTACCACACAACCACTAATCCAGTATCAACACCGAAATCGGCACTCCCATACAACCCCTTTATATATACCAACTCCAGATCCCTCCTCGTCAACCCACCATGTGACCACGCCCATCCCATCTCCCAATCATCACCAATCTTCCTCCACAGCTTCCGCACATACCTAACAACCATCCATTCACCAACCTCTTACTCGTTCACAGAACAATATCAACAAACCCAAGCAAATATTTGATTATCTTGCAGTTGCATTACAAATCAGATGGAAGTATTGACAGGTATAAAGCTAGGCTAGTTGCAAAGGGTTTCATGCAACGACCGGGTGTGGATTATCACTCTACATTCAGTCCAGTGGTAAAACCTGTTACTGTTAGACTCATTTTGTCGCTTACAGTTCATGACAATTGGCATTTACACCAACTGGATGTGAATAACGCATTTCTTCAAGGACACCTTGAAGAAGATGTTTATATGTGTCAACCTCGTGGGTATGCTCATCCTGATTTTCCCCATTATGTGTGCAAATTAAAGAAAGCAATTTATGGACTTAGCAAGCCCCTCGAGCCTGGTACTCTGAGTTAAAGCAATTCTTGCTTCAGATTGGCTTTCAAAAGTCTAACTCTGACTCATCTTTATTTATTCGTCATCAAAATAGAGCATTGGTCTACATTCTTGTATATGTTGATGACATAATTATCACTGGATCCAACTCTGAGGTTATCAAAAAAGCCATCCAGGTTCTTTCAGCCAGCTTCTCTCTCAAAGACCTCGAACATCTGCACTACTTTTTGGGTATTGAAGTTCTCCGCACTAAAGAAGGGATCATTCTTTCTCAGGCCAAGTATGTTTCTAATCTTCTTGATGCCCATAAAATGTCTGAATGTAAGCTTGTTACAACTCCCATGAGTTCCACTACCTCCCTATCCTTAAAGGATGACACACCTCCGGCGGTTGCCACTTTGTATCGTTACTTGGTAAGCTTCAATATCTATCATTCACCAGACTAGATATAAGCTTTGCATTTAACAAATTATCTCAATTCATGCATGCTCCTACACGAACACACTGGTCTTTTGTTAAGAGTCTCTTGCGATACCTCCAGCATACCAAAAATCATGGCTTACAGATAACAAGCAAGACACATCCTGGGTTGTTTATGTATTCACATGCCGATTGGGCTAGTGATATTAATGACATGACCTCCACTTCTGGATATATCCTGTACCTTGGTGTAAATCCTATTAGCTGGTCATCCAAGAAGTAATGCATTGTTGCGCGCTCCTCCACTGAAGTAGAGTATCGTACAGTAGCTTCTGCACTTGCTGAGGTCAATTGGGTTCAAAAACTTCTGGTAGAACTACATGTGCAGTTGCCTGATCCACCCATAATCTATTGTGATAATGTTGGTGCTACCTATCTTTGTCAAAATCCGGTACTACACAGCAGGATGAGACACATTTAAGTTGATTTTCAATTTGTTAGAGATCAAGTACAGCAAAAATAGGTGCTCGTTCAGCATTTACATGCTGCTGATCAACTCGCGGACACACTTACAAAGCCTTTGCCTCATCTGCTTTTTCATCAACATCTGTCCAAGTTAAAGGTTATTGATCCCACCTTCAACTTGCGGGGGCGTATTGGGGCATGACTGATTGTGTAGTATATTGTGCAGATTTTCTTTCCTTTATTTGTGCATAATTAAATGTATATTAGTTGTCATTTACAGCTGTATATTAGGTCATTATTTTACAGCTCTATACTCCTATAATTTAGGATTAATCTTGGTCTATCGATTGTATATAAAGTGCTTTGCACAGTATGAATAATATACAAGTGTGAAATACTTTTCCATCTCTTGAACCTTTACATATAACACCTATGATCTGATTTGTTGTAATGGAGGTAATATTCAGTGAGACAATTTTTTTAAAGAATATTGGTGATTTTTGAATTACATTTCTTGTTGTTAAGTTAAAGATTTGTCCTCTGTCAAGGAAAACTCTTGAAGTACTTAAATGAGATCTTTGGTATTTGAGATGTGCTAATATAGATGAATATTTGTGTCAATTTTTGGCCAACGTTATTTAGATATTTTGTTACTATTTCAATGTGAATTTAGTTTTGACTTTTAAGTTTATCTCATTAAAGAACTAGATTTGTCTTGGTATTATGTACACTGGAAAATCTATTTTATTTGGTACATAAATTGATTCAGTTAATTGAGTAACAATTAATTACCATGTTTCAACGAGGGATATGTAGGCTCAGTCTATTATTTTGTTGTATGGTTTTTTGTCCTTGTTAACATGAGACACTTTGTGCACCGGATTGTCTTTGATGTAGGCCCTGCCTATTCAATCCGATTTTAGCATTGCAATTAATTAACTATATGTTTAAGTTAATTATTAAAGTTAAATACTTTGAGATGCTTTATACAATGGATTGCTTTGATGTAGGTTGTGCCTATTCAATCCGTTTTAGCATTTTAAGAATTAACACTTTGTTTAAGTTAATTGTTAAAGTTAACTATTGTGAGATGTTATTTTGAGTTCTTTTTATCATATGCTTGGATTAGTCACTGCATCCTGAGTGTATGATATAAAGAAAATTGAGTTCTTTAATCACATAGAATTAAGTGATTGAGATATAATAATGACATCTAATAAAGCCCAAATATCTTATCAAAATAACAGCCTTACCCCACAGGGAGGTAACTAGTTTGATTAGATTAATTGGAGCAAGATAGTATACCTTTCAGTGGAAAATTATCCTATGCCCATAGGTACGGATTATTTTCTATATTTATTTGGTTTACTAATCTGATAAAGTTCAGTAAATTTTATGCATGAGTTGCAACCTCTACCCACAGGAAGGTTTAAAATTTACTTAGAATCGGTATTCACTCGATACTTTAATGGTTATGTATTTCATAGCTTATGTATGCGCATCCTTGATTTGCAGTCCAAACAATTTTTCCTACTGTAATATTTAACGAAAATGCTTGAATTTCAATGTTGTATGGTGACGAATTTTCTGAATGGAAAGAGAAAGTACTTCTCACTTTAGGTTTTTCGGATCTGAATTTGGCACTCCGTGTGAAAGAACCATCTAAACCACGGAATCAAATTTGCCAGAAGCTAAGGCTTTTTATAAATGGTGGGAGCGATCAAATCGCTTCAGCTTAGTGCTCATAAAAGCTTATATAAGTCAAATCATTAGGGGTTCTATACCTAACAATGATAAGGTCAAAGCTTACATGAAGGCAATTGATGAACAATTTGTAAGCTCTGACAAGACGTTGGCCGGTACCCTTATGAAAAGGCTCTCAAGTATCAAATTTGATAGAAGTCATACAGTGCACAAGCACATTATGGAGATGAGAGATATTGCTGCTAAACTCAAGTCCCTTGAGGATGATATGTTTGCATCATTTCTTGTGCATTTTATTCTCAACTCTCTTTCTACGGAATATTATCTGTTCAAGATATCTTACAACACACATAAAGATAAATGGTCAATCAATGAATTCTTGACCATGTGTGTGCAAGAAGAGGAGAGGTTGAAACATGAGATACCTAAAAGTGCTAATTTGGTGACTCGTGATAAGAGAAATTTATGAAGGGAAAAAGTGCTCCTATAAAGAAGAAAGAAAATCTTGACAAAGACTCTTGCCATTTCTGCATAAAGAAAGGAAACTGGAAGAAAGATTGCCTGAAATACAAGAAGTGGATTCAGAAAAAAGGTAAAATTTTACCTTTGTATGTTATGAATCTAATTTCATTGAAGTTTTTGATAATACATAGTGGATCGATTCTGGTTTCACAACTCATATTGCCAAAATCATGCAAGATCCAATGGGAAGTGAACAGAATATTTATCCTGATAATAGAACGATATCACATGTGGAAGACGTGGGGACTTCTAGGCTCATTTTAAAAGATGATTTTCAATTAAATTTAGAAAACACATTTTTTTTGTGTTCCATCGTATTCAATAACTGGTTATGATTTAAATTTTCTTTTGTCTACAATGAAATTTTTGAAAGGCAATAAAGTTATTGGTTTTGGAAATTTGTATGGAAAGTTGTTTAAATTTGAGCTAGCCCCCACGACTGAATGTAATGTCTTAACTCTGCATGATAAAGAAATTGACACTAAGGGATGTATTATCAATGAGAACTCGTCAAGTCTTTGGCACAAGAGATTGGGACATATCTCTATTGAAAGAATCAAAAGGTTAGTTAATGATGGAGTTCTTGAAGCTCTTGATTTTTCTGACTTTGGGACTTGTGTGGACTGTATAAAGGGTAAGCAGACCAACAAATCTACTAAAGGTGCCAAAAGGAGCTCTCAATTGCTTGAGATCATACATACAAATATTGTGGACCTTTTCCTACCCCTTGCTTGAATGGTGAGAGATATTTTATCTCATTTATTGATGACTATTCAAGATATGTATCTTTATTTTATGTTTAATAAATCGGAAGCACTTGATGCTTTTAAAGTTTTTAAAATAGAAGTAGAGAAAGAAATTAGAGCTCAGATCAAAATTGTAAGATCTGATAGGAGTGGAAAATATTGTGGTAGGTACACAGAAAAGGGACAAGTTAAAGGTCCATTTGCTGAGTTCCTTAAAAAAAAAGAAGATATAATTGCACAATATACCATGCCAGGAACATCACAACAAAATGGTGTGGCAGAAAGAAGGAACCGAACATTAATTGACATGGTAAGAAGCATGATTAGCAGATCAAGTTTATCTTTATCCTTATGGAGTGAAGTCTTAAAAACTGTTGTGTATATTTTAAATAGGGTTCCATCCAAGGCTGTCCCCAAGACACCTTTTGAATTATTTAAAGGTTGAAAACCTAGTTTAAGCCATTTACACGTTTGGGGATGTCCAACTGAAGTGAGAGTTTATAACCCACATTTAAAAAAGTTGGATGAACGAAGAATAAGCGGTTTCTTTATAGGCTATGTGGTTAACTCTAAAGGATTTAGATTTTATTGCCCTTCTCATTCTTCTAAAATTGTTGAGGCTAGAAATGCTAAATTTCTTGAGGAGCATGAAGTAAGTGGGAGTGGTTCAACTCAAGTGGTGAAACTAAATGAGATAAGGGAACCACTTATGGTACCTTCATATACTGGAAACTAGAATGCAAATCAGATAAATTCTAATGAATTACCTGAAGAGCAACAAGTTCAAGAGCCACCACCACTTGATGAGTCACATGAAGAGCAACCCATTTTACCTGAACCCCTTGTTGAAAGAGCACCTGAACAAGTGAAAGTAAGAAAATCCTCAAGAGTTCGTAAACCAGCAATTTCTAGTAACTATGTAGTATATCTCCAAGAGTCTGATTATGATATTAGACTAAAAAATTATCCATCTTCTTTTTCACAAGCCATGAGTGGAGAAAAATCCACACTTTGGTATGATTCCATGAAAGAAGAGTTGGAATCTATGGCTAAAAATAAAGTCTGAAATCTCGTTAAATTACCTAAAGGAGTCTCTACGATAGGATTCAAATGGGTTTATAAAACCAAAAGAGACTCATCTGGTAATGTTGAACGATATAAAGTCAGACTTGTAGCCAAGGGTTTCACTCAAAAGGAAGGTATTGATTACCATGAAACCTTCTCTCCTGTATCAAAAAAGGATTCATTAAGGATAATCATGGCATTAGTAGCTCACTTTGATTTAGAGCTACATCAAATGAATGTGAAAACGAATTTCTAGAATGGAGAACTTGAAGAAGAGATATACATGCGTCAGCCTGAAGGATTTTGTGATAAGGATGAAAGTCACCTTATTTGCAAGTTAAATAAGTCTATTTATGGACTAAAACAGGCTTCCCGCCAATGGTATATTAAATTTCATAATGTTGTTTCTTCATTCAAATTTGCGAAAAACATCATTGATCAATGTATATACCTTAAGATAAGTGAAAGAAAATATATTTTCCTAGTCCTATATTGTCACGCCCCAAATCCCATTGAGGCGTGATTGACACCCGTAGCCGATAAAGCCCGAGAGGACCAAGCTTTGCTTCTGTCCATTCATATATATGTCATAGGCAACACCACCATTACGTAAGAACACAAAAAGCGAAATACGGAAAACATGGAACATGTGACATATATATATACATATGTGAAACCTGGCCGTCGAGGCCATCAAGTCAAGGTGGACATACATCTCTTCATTCATACCCACATCGGTCTACAAAAGCCTCTAACAAGAGTACACACATAGACATCTTAAATTCGGGACAAGTCCCCTCTTACATAACATCTACAACACCAAAACCAATGTACAACTCGGACACGGAAAGCCCCGAACCAACTAGAGCTCACCAAAGATCAACAGATGCCCTGCAGCCTACTGAGAGGTCTACTAGTGCCTGTGCCTGCAGCAAGCAAGGTAAATTCCCAAGAGGGGTCAGTACGAAGAAAGTACTGAGTATGTAAGGCCATAAGAAACAGTACAGTACACAGATACTTCAATGAAATCAATCTGTAAGTGAGTAACCAATGTGGATAAGTCATCATTTTGTATATATAGACGTATGTACATTACGTTCATTGCGTTGTTTGCATTTACATTCATTGACCATCATCTATTCATATCATGCCCGGGCCTCGACTGATCAGTGGGAAATAACATACTATTGGGATCGTTCCAGCCAGGCTTATGCCCCTTAGATTGCGATCCATCATAGCATAATTTTGGGATCGTTCCAGCCAGGCTTACGCCCCTTAGATTGCGATCCATTCCAATAAAACAGGTTCGTTCCGACCAGGGTTTTCACCCCTCTGGATTGCCCCCTGTGCTCAAAAATAACCAATTAAGCATTACTTTATTCTTTTACTTTTGGTTGAGATTGATATATTGGAGATGGTACATTATTGGAATTTTGGAACATTAACCAATTATGTAACACATGAGTAACTAATGATCAATGAATAAGGAACATGCAACTAACAATAGATGACAACCTGAAATGAGGTCCCTTAGAGTATTTCGGAATGGAATACAAGTACCATGTTAATGTGAATAATATGCTGCAGAAGGATACGAAAAGAGTAACCTTACATACCTTGTATTCTCAATATGAATACTCAATCCTATGTGTGAACACAATGGTCCTGCTCCTTCCTTACGTCTTACTCTACAACACAAATACATACCGGCTTACATTATCAAATGGTTTCCTTACAAGTGTACAAAACGACAATAAGCTATATGACTGCCGTATAATGTCATTTATCCCCTTACAATACCATTTACGGCATAGTCATACCAACAATACCACAACATGCCCAACATTGACCAAAATATCATAAACCATTAGCATGTCACACCAAGTTCATACTTCCCACTCTTCATCACCACAACATCACAATTATTTCATTAAATCACTTCAATACACCTCACAACAACAAATCGGCCAAAATTCCATAATTTACACTTATAGAAAAATAACAAGTTTAGGACCATAATCATACCATACATGTTGATATTTCATCCATACTATGCACTTTCATCAAGACAACAAGTCATCTTTCAAGTTTAAATCTCATGGATTTCACATCTTTCACAAAAAACACAAAGTGCCATATCCAACACTTCCAAGCATAACCAACATGATTTACATTCTCTCCCATGCATATAATATATTATTCCATAAGAATAATTACTTACCTAAGCTTGAAAATTGATGATTTTGCTCCAAGAAGTTGGCTTAGGGTTCTTGAGAGTTGAGAGAAATTTTGAGAAATTTCTAGAAATATGTTGTGTGTTCCTTTGAATAAAATCAGATTTTTCCATGTATATATAGTCCCTCAAGTCTCCTTGGCATTAAATGCCATGTACAAGTGGTCAAGGGTGAAGAATGGGTCATTTTTGGCCTAATTGGGTCATATCTTTTGTCTCATTTTGGGCTTGTGTTGAGTCCAATTCAATTAACCCAATAATTTCTCATGTTTAAATCATTTCATACGCATTACGACGATATTTCCACTCACGGGATTCATATTCGTAGCCTCAATCCCAAAAATGAGCGATTCTAGCCACGTATGGTCTATTTTGACCAAAAGGGTAAAACTGTCATTTTGATGCCAAATTCGTTCTCGAATAATTTTATCATACCAACATAATTCTTTACTCATTTCATGTATATTCTCATGGTTGTAGAAGAAACATGGCAAAAATCGGCTCAATACGTCCCCGGGCACCCTTGGGACTTAAGAAAAATTCCAACTTTGAAAAGTGGCCAAAACCAGCGTGGCACGCCCTTGGGCGCGCCATATTGCTGCCTCTGGACTAAAAATTTTAGCCCAGAGCGGGGTGGCATGCCCTCTAGCGCGCCCCACACTTAAAATTTTCGAAAATTTCGTTTTTCGACTTTTCTTCGCGGGTTTGGTTAGATACTTCAAGTCCTATTTTTTAACTTACTTCTTAACCTTAATATCCTTTGTTTAGAGGTCCTCTTAGCCTCGTTTTGAACCCCACAAATGCTCCACGAAAATCACAAAACACCTCTTACGAAGGTTTAATCACATATACGAGGGCCAAATTCAATTATCTCATCAATAGCATTACCAAATACATACTTATAGCTCTTGATACCTAAGTAAACATTATTTAATGTCGTCAAGTAGGGTTAGGAAGGTACGGGGTGTTACATATATGTAGATGACATTTTACTTGCTAGTAGTGATTTGGGGTTGTTGCATGAGACGAAATAGTTTCTTATCCAGAATTTTGAAATAAAAAATATGGGTGAAGCCTCATATGTCATTGCATAGAGATTCACAGAGATAGATCTCAACTATTGCTTGGACTATCTCAAAGAGCCTACATTAAAATAATTCTGAAAAGATATGGAATAAAAAACTGTTCACCTATGGCAACACCTATCATTAAAGGTGACAAATTCTCATTGAATCAATGTCCACAAAATGCATTGGAACAAGAGCAAATGAAAGGCATTCCATATGCTTCACTTGTTGGAAGCCTTATGCATACGCAGGTCTGCACTAGACTTGATATATTGCCTTTGTAGTAGGAATGCTTGGCAGATATCAAAGTAACCCTGGTCTTGTTCATTGGAAAGTTGGTAAAAGGATTTTGAGATATTTGCAAGGAACCAAGAATCTTAAGCTTACATACAAATAGTCTGACTCATTAGAAGTCGTTGGATATTCAAACTCCGATTTGGATGGATGCAAAGATAGTGGTAAATCTACTTTTGGATACATTTTCCTCCTTGCTGGAGGTGCTGTGTCTTGGAGAAGTGTTAAGCAAACTATTGTTACAGCATCCACAATGAAAGCTGAATTTATATCATTCTATGAAGATACATCACAAGCGTTATGGCTGAAGAATTTCACTTTAGGCCTTTAAGTTGTCGATTCTATTGCAAGGCTATTAAGAATGTTTTATGATAACTCAGCTGCGGTATTCTTTTCAAAGAATAATAAGAATGGCAGTCAAAGTAAGCACATCGACATAAAGTATTTGATGGTTAGAGACTAGGTCAAGTAGAAAGATGTGAGTTTTGAACATGTTAGTACTACTATGATGATTGCTGATCCTATGCCTAAAGGTTTACTAGCTAATGTTTTCAAGGATCATGCATCTCGTATGGGGCTTAGTAACACATTATAGTCTTGCTTTGTTCTCTAACACTTTGTCTAGACAGTATCGTTATACATGAATGTGCACATTTTGGTTTTCATGTATTATAAAGTAATCATTGGATCTAATAAAGTTGGAGTCTGAATGACTTATATTAAGCTCATCATAAAGTTTTTGAATACTTTATTTACAATGTATTGTACATTGTAATACATGGAAGGAAGTGTTTGATTAAGAGCATTACCACCATGATTCTTGTATTATATATTCTTGATAAAGTGATTGTTGCATAACTATTAAGTTGAGTGAATATGCGTTTATGGCCATATTGTTTATTTTCACTCATAAAGGATTGTCTGATTTTGATATGTGGGTCAAGTGGGAGAATGTAAGAATATTACGTATAATATTACGTATTAATGACCCACATATTTTTGGTAATAAATTTACCTTGTTTCCTAAGTAAAGTAATAAATCAGTCAATTACTTTTCCTCCAAGTTATGCATATGTGGTATTTCCTTGATGGCAAGAAATAACTATGAAAATCCCTAGAATTAAAGTTATTTGTCTAAGAGTCCCTAGCCTACCTATAAATACGCCTATGACTCCATCAGTCATACTCTTTGATAGGCATAGGCTAGAAGACTCAATAGGTTTTTTCTTCTCTATCTCTTTCTTCTTATAGTTCTTGACAAGGCGAACACGATTATCAACAATACTTGAATAATAATGATTGAAGGTACATTCCTATTTATTTTTCCGCTGTGTTTGGCTTTGTGATATGTGTTAAAATTCAACAGTAACAACTATATTTGGATTACTTATAAGTGGTTGAACAAGTTTTTACTCTGGCTTTGGATTACTTTTACAGTGCAAACTGAGAAACGGAAGATGGTACTTTGAGAATAGAACTGGTGACACTGCCTATGAAAGGGGGCACATGATTCATCTGCCTGAGAAAGAAATTCACATAAGAGCTTGGGTATGCAATAGTTTATTCTTTTTAAATTTAAATTTTGAAATATAATCACATCTTCCATTTGCTGACAAACTAGCTTGTCCAAAAACCAATTACAGATGATTGTGCACGAAGCATGAAAACTTTGCCAAAACGGGTGGACGAAAGAAGCCTCGGGACTATTAGGAAGTTGCCTCACATCAAAAAGCTAACAGACCAAAGGGGGACTATTTCCAGGAATCCAGTGTAGCACCAACGCTCGAGCTCAAATAATTTCTCCCCCACTACAAGTTCTACTGAAGAAGCGTAGTCTCCATTGACATCTAGTGTCAAATGTTACATGGTGGAAGCAGCTTGTCAATAGGAATTAAATACTAAAAATGGTTATTCCAGCACGCGGATTAAGTAGTTCAAAGGACTGAGTTTAGAGCAACTCCAGGTGTGTTATTTTTGTTTGTTTGTAATTTCAGAATTGTAGTTGGGTGAGATAATAGAGAGATCTTTTCCTTTCCCTAAATACATTATTGATGAACAAGAAATATGCTCAAGAAATAACAATTCAATTTCATATATATATATGTATGGTCCTTTGTAAAAGCTAGCTAAGGTGGAAACGACAAGTGAGGCTTGAGGGAGAAAAGTGCGAGTGAGAGAGGGAAAGAAGTCTTTTTGGAGATTTTAAAGTTGCTTTTTTCTCAAGTATGTAGTGTTGGATTAGGTCAGACAACTCCTTGTTGTGTGATTCAATCGAGTTCAGCAGCTCACAAGCTTTGATTATATGTTTCTTTACTTGTATTTACACTATTTTTAATCAGACACTCAATGTTTATGAAGGTCTTGAGATACGTTGGAGTCGTCGAGCTGCAAGGATACAATAAGGAGTGCACAACTCTCAGGTCGGAGTGCTTTGACAGCTGGTGGAGTATTCTGTGACATCTTGAAACTTGCATCATATCTTGGTGCTCCATCTTTATTCGTTTCAGATTTTGACTTTGTTTTGTGATTTTCATGTCGAAAGATTTATATGGTGTTAAGGTTGCAGTTGAATCACTAACAAAATCTGTTCCCCACAGGTATAAAGATTTCACTTTGAAGGTAGTAGATAAAGATACCTTTGAAGTTCTTCTCAAAAATCGACAGGGAAGAGGCAAAGGGTTGTTATTTCCCAAAGGTAGCCACTGATCCATGGGATTAAAACTTACTGATAATATCATTTTGATGCTCTCTTTGAGTATTATTATACTAGAGGTGATCTCTTTTTTTAATACAAATATCTCTCATGTTATGGCAGGGAGGTCCGGAAAAAGATTAAACAATTGAAGATTCAGTACAGTGTAAGAAAGTGGAGGAAGCTGGAGTTATGAGGTGAAGTTGCGTTAGTCCTCTTATTTCTATCAGAGCATGTCACTTTTAAAGTTAAAGAGTTCCCAAATACAGAAAAGTGTCATTTTTTTGGGTACAGACTAAAAGAAAAGAGTGTCGTATTAAATGGAACAATGGGAGTACTTCTTTTAAAGGGAAAAGGTGAAAAATAACCAAGAATCTTCATATTGACTTGTCTATTACACGAGATAAATGACAGCAGGATACTTTCTGTGGTAGAGATAATGACTCGTGACATTTTCATTTCCAGCAAAATATTGACTGCTAGATTTTTAAGCCCTTTGCTCAGAGACGGAATACACTAATTCATGATTAGATGTTGTGATCATTTTGGATTAGGAATATGCGATTACCTGTTGTGGTATTGACATTTATATTTTGAGTACTTATAAGTGGTTCCAACAAATTTTTATTCTGGTTTTGGATTACTTTTGCAGAGTAAACTGGGAACCGAGAACAAAACTGGTGATTCTGCCTGTGAAGGGCACATGTTTCCCCTGTTTGTAACAGAACAACTTGACTCTTGACCAGAGAGAGAGATTCACGAAAGAAATTGGGCATGCAATAATTCATTCTTTCTAAATTTCATTAAAATATAATCACATCTTCCGTTTTTCTGACAAGTAGCTTGTCCAAAGCCCAATTGCAGATGAATTTGCGCCAAACAAGGAAACGGTCAATCTAGCCAACGGATTAAGTAGTCCAGAGCAATTCCAATTTTAAGGGAACAAAAAATAGTACAGAAAGTGTATACTGTTTGCTATTTCAGAATTGGAGTTGTTTGAGATAATAGAAATTTTGATTAAAAGCTGACATCTGCACATTGGCTTTAGGGTTAGAAACAGAGTCTTTTTAGTAGTCAATGTTGGTTGGAATAGCTAGTAGCAAGTTTAATTAAGTATTGGCATATGTAAATACCTTCCCCGGAACAATCAGTGGCGAAGCCACATAGATCGGAGGTTGGTCAGGTGAACACCCTTTGTCAGAAAATTATAGTGTGTGTAGAAAATTATGCAGCATCTATGGAATTATTTTTGTATATGTTTTATGAATTTTTATAACACAAAGACATGATCTGAGCCAGCATTGTTGAGTTCTACCAAATTCGTAGTATCAATGCGGCTCCGTGAATGCTATGGCCAACATTGAAGCACTACAAAATTTTCTTTTGGAAGAGAATTACAAGGTAATTTGCATAAAGAGAAGAGAGAATTTTCTTTTAGCTATCCATGGTGCATATTACATTAGTGTTTTGAAGGAATTTCCTACTTACTTATGTTACAATATATATTCAATGCAATGAAGTTAAGTCGTCGTGCTTTGTCAGTGACAACGAAACTGTAAGGATATTACCTATTTACCTTTCTTTTAGGCTTTACCCATTAATATGTTTTGCAGTTTCAAATAAGCAAGGGTCACAATTTATTGAGTAAAAGTTTCATTTTATTCGTTCTATTTAGTTTATTTTTATTAACCCGTCCTTCTAGAGAAATTATTTTGATCCAAAGGTGGGTCTAATGGTCAATAAAGTTAGTATGACATTTTAAGTTCAAATTCTACACAGAGGCAAAACTTATGAGGTGACTTATTTCCTTTTGCCAAAATTTTGGTGACCAGAGTTGTGTCCAATATTTATACTGGTGGAAGATAATAATACCCAATAAGATAATCGAGGTAGCGACACCACTATCACAAAATTTTAAAAAGAAAAGAAATAAATACACACATTTTGTTAGATGAAGACCTATTCAACCTTCGTGTGGAATCTTTTTCCTTTAGCAAAGAAAGAAATGTGGACGTTGGAGCAATAATTATATTCAACTACTATGGAAAAAAACACATTCCTTATAATTTCTAAGTCCACTTTTTGTTTTCAGTTTATGAACAAAGAAAAGGTTAGATGCTAAACAGACCGTAGTGATTCTAATAGCTTCATCCGCTGGTATATTTTTAGCTGTTCATTGTGTACGTATTGCAGTGAAGTTTTAGTCTTTGAAGGAATTTCTCAATTCTTTCTATTAAAGTTCAAAGAGTTCAGAAATATACAGCATCATATTTTTCTTTACGTAAGGTACGGTATTCCAAAAAGAAATGCTAAAATGTCACACTTGTACTAATTTGAACTTGTGAAATAAAGTAACCTTTGAAAGCTGTGTGTTTCCTCAGTAGACTACAATATTCACTTGTTCAAAAGGAATTCACTATATATATATATGTGGAATACATCAATAATTCCTTAATTTCGTCAATAAGTTCTATTTACACACTCAAACTACAATATGTTTCGATTGAACACGTGAGAAAACGTCACATTGCTAAATTATGTCAGTTCATCCAATTGTACGCATTATCCTCAATAAGTCGTACATAACTTTAACTCCTTTAGGAAAAAAAAATACGAGGAATGACACATTTGGAAATTTGAACCCGTAGCTTATCAGCAAAAAAAAATGGAATGGCACACTCGACAATTTGTTAACATCTTCTTACTCGTATATTATTTCGTTTTAATAAATTACAGTTGTTGAATTTGTAAAGATATGACACATGCGCCTAACTCAACCTCAAAAGTTAACTCATGAGGGGAGGATTACACATCCCTTTTCTGATGTGGGATTCTTAACACTCCTCCGCATGCCCTGACCTCATTTATTGGAGCGTGGACAATATAATATGGGGTTCCAACATCGGTGAACAAAGAATTAGAATGAACATGGCTCTGATACCATGTAATGATATGACACCTGGGCCTAACTCAACCTCAAAAGTGTAATGACCTTCCCGGTCATTTCCCTCATTTTCGCGCGTTTTCGGCATTTAGAACTCGGTAAAAAAAAAGATAATATATAGTTAATTACCTTTCTAAAATATTTTTGATATTTATAAAAGTTCGATAGTTTGTTATTATTTTAGCGGAGATAGTAAGCCTAGTTATGTTCAAAGTTTTACTATTTTATTAATTAGGCTCATTATTTTGACACCTAGTATATTATTCAAGTAATATATATGTAGATATATTTGGTCAAGGTTGGCTGAAGTTACTTTAATTATATCCATTTATATAACCCCACTTTGTCTTCTAAAACATTCCCAACACTTCTCTTTCTATATTTCACCATCTTTGATCAATTTAAGCTCAACTTTGAGCATTTCTAGTGAGATTCAAGGTTAGGGGTGGGTAGATTTGGATCCGTGGTTGCGTTCTCATCATTTCTACGGTACGTTTTCTTATTTTTACGGTAGTTTTAGTTACGGTGGTATTGGGGTTGATGTTTGAGCTCAAATTGAGCGGTGCTAGTTGTGACTATTGGTCACGGGGTGATTTCCGACGCTGTGACTGTTTTAATTTTTGCGATTCCGCAAGCGGGCCCCACGTGGACCGTTTGGGCATTTTTCAAACTAATGCAATATGGGTATCAATATTCATGTTTTGACGTGTAGTTTATTATTTTGGTAGTTTAGCAGGAGCCAGAGGCCTCTTGGAAGGGGAAGATTCCTATCTAGCAGGCTTTGACAGACATTCAGCGACGTCCAGGTAGGCTAGGCTTACCATATACCTAGACTGAGTTTATTTATAGTATTTGCCTACTATTATGCTAGTATTTGGGCTGGTAGTTGTAGATTGGCATTGGCTTGCTATGATTAGGCTTTTTGGGCTAGTTAGGGCCTTGTTCAGTTATGTTTCGGGCTCGTTATCCTCGTGGTGTGCCAAAGATTACCTTTATAGGGTTAGTTAATGTTGTAGTACTGTTAGTAGGGGGTTGGGGAACCTTAGTCCAGACTCGATTAGATTTAGCCCAGACTTGATTTCAGGACCCCGTAGTAGGCCCCACTACTCTTCACAGTCGGTATAGTTAGCTTTAAACATTGTTAGGCTTAGTTAAGCCCTGAGATGATCTTTTAGGATAACATTTGGGTTGAATTACCCCAGTTATGCCCTTTTGACTTGTTTAGCCTTATTAGTCCCTGATAGCACCATATTTGACCGGAGTCAGCTAGTTTAATTTAGAATGCGGACCTGCCTTGCCATGACTTATAATGTATACCCAGACTTGTATATGTATATTGCTTATAGTATATAGTTGACCTGGAAGGATCTCGATATTGACTTGTAGCACGTTGTGGGTTAGCTCCTTTATTTATGTTTCGGGTTAGTTCTGGGGCCGGTATGTCCCCGTTTACTTGTATTTGTATGGATTCTGGCACTACTCTGACACTTGGTTACTCATTATTATGAGTTCCGGTTCGATTCCGACCACTGATTCAGATATGATGGTTCTGGTTACTGATTATTATGAGTTTCAATTCGAGTCCGGCATCTGGTTATGATATGATTTGAGAGTTCTAGTACTGGGTACCGTGGTTACGATATTGTTGTTCTCTGAGTTTCAGTTTGAGTCCGGCGGTTATGATATATATGTGGCCTATTGTTATTATCCACTATGTACGGTTCTATTCCGGCGTCTGGCCTCTTGTTATTATCCATTGGTGCCGGTTCAAGCCCGGTGCACCCCTGTTAGTTATTATGGTTATTGGATACTGGTACAGCTTCGAGACACTAGTGACTATGCATTTACTATTTTTGCGTGTCCCGCTAACTTATGGGGCCAGGCTGGGTTATGTTTGACTTGTGTGTTTACTTACGCATTTATTTACTCGTTATTATGTATCGCACTTACTTTTCTCCTGAGCATATCTATATGCTTCGGCAGCTACTTATGTATTTATTATTTATACCCGGACCTAGCATGCACCCTTGCATTTTAGCTTGCTTATATTATATTGAGCTCAGTCGGCCGATGATGCCTACTGAGTACCCGTTGCTCCGGTACTCATACTACACTTCTGCATCTTTTTTCCCGATGCAGATCCGGACACTAGCCGACGATTTTAATGTGACTCTCTTCTCAGCACTGACTCCGGAACAGGGTGAGCTTACTGACGTCCTAGGCAGATCCTACTCCATCTTACTGTATAGTCTTTTGCTCTCGAGACTGTAGTACCTGTGGTATATATTTGGTTTTTGTCTTGTATTTTGGGGATGTCTAGTAGTGACTCTTGTACCGACCTCACCAGATCTTGGGAGGGGTTCTTGACTTTATATATTGTCCTCTTCCTTCTCAGTCTCGGTATGTATATATGTTGGTGCAATTTTTACATTGCTAGCATGTTTATTAGTATGGTTACTTCCACTTCATCTCTGCTTTCTGAGATTCCGCCCGTTAGTCTATCGCTTGTTGCTTCGGGCTAGGCTTTGGCTTGCCTATTTGTGGGTTACGGTAGGCGCCATCATGACTCAAATATTGGATCGTGACAAAAAGCTAGCTAATGAGGAGAGAATTGTCCAAATCCATATTAAGAGACCAATTACTCATCCCCTTTCCCACGTGGAACTCTTAACAAAATTAACATGCTTTACAATTTTAAAAATATTTTTCCAAATAAATTAATTCAAGTAGGACCTATATTGTTTTTTTGAAGTCAAATCCTTCTTCCGGTGATGAAGAAAGCCATTATTAACATATTTTAGAATTCCAAGCTCACTTTTTCCATCACAAATAAAATTAGTTTAATTAAAATTTTGTACTTTCATTTTTCCTTTCTCACTAACTTTCACTTTAATTAGTTTAAGCCACCTCTTTCACTTTTTCTTTCTCGCTAACTTTTTCCTACTTTCTTCTATATATTAAAGTTTGGGGTGGGGATGACATTAACATGGATTCAATAAACGTATTATTATGTAGATAACTTAATCAGTACGTCACCTCATTTTAATTGTATTCATTATCCTCAATAAGTCATATATAACTTGATTCCTCTAGTGAAAAACACACGGAATTACACGTGAAAAATTGAACCGGTAGCTTATCCAAAATAAAAAAAATACATGGAATGGCAAAGGACAATTTTTTTCAATTTCTTTTGACCAATTAAACATTCTAGATGATGTGAATACATTGCTTCCAGAAAGAAAAGATTTATATTATATTATCAACAATTTGATTACAACTTTTAATGTGAAAACTAGGGGTCACATGATATAGTGACGCCACTATCCTAAAAAAAAAAAAGGATATAAAAAAGAAAAGATACAATGAAGATTTTTTCAAGCTCCGTGGGGGGTTTTGTTGGATGAATACATTTTCTTTACCCATTAATATATTTTATAATTTTAGTTTCCTCCTCTATTCTTTCTTTTTAAATTAATTAGAGTAGTTGTTGAAAATTGATTAAAGTAAGTCTGCCTGCTTATGAATTAATGTAACTTTTGAACCCCTTTGGCCACTAGACTAAAATCTTCCCTTGTGCTAAATGAATTCAATATATAAAGTTTATTTATAGGCAAAATACATCAACAATTCTTTAATTTTGTCAGTAAATTTCATTAGACACACAAATTATGATATGTTTCGATTGAACACTCGAAGACATGAGAAACCATTCACATTATGTAGATAAGTTAACCACTTTAAATAACCTCACATCCTTTAATTGTACAGATTACCCTCAATAAGTCTTTTTATTTAAAACAATGATACCCTCAATAGGTCATATATAACTCCTTTAGAAAACTTACATGGAATGGCACATTGGAAAATTTACACATTTATTATTTCATCCATAACCATATACTCCCTCCGTTTAAAAAAAAATGACCTACTTTTCTTTTTAGTCTGTTTCAAAAAGAATGACCCCTTTCCTTTTTTGACAATACTTTAATTTCAACTTTCCACTTGACATGTTTAAGACTACAAGATTAAGTGGCATTTTCGTATATCTGACATAACTTTAATTTAGGACCACAAAATTCAAAAACTTTCTTTATTTTCTTAAACTCCGTGCCAAGTCAAAACAGATCATTCTTTTTGAAACGGAGGAAGTATTAATTTTTCGAGTTTCATATCTAAATTATTCGACGTTCGAGTTTTCTTCTTCCTCTATTACTGATTCTTCTTTTCCAAATAAATTGATTCTCTTCTTTTCACTTTTCATTTTCACAAAATAAAAGTAGGACCTATAGTGTTTTTTGAAGTCAAGTGTCTGCTTTCGGTGATGAAGAATGCCATAAACATAATTTAGTTTAAGGAGAGGGCCAGGTTATTCACTTTTTCCTCTTTTTATTTTCTAATTTGTAGCTTCATAGGCTTGTACTTTAAGCTGCCCACTATGTACATATCACGCTGGAGTTTTTGAGTCTTTGAAGGAATTTCCTACTTCCTTCTATTAAAGTTCAAAGGAAAGCATTCAGAAACTTCACAAAAATTTCCTACCACATGCTATAGTTCAGTAGCATTTCTAATCAATAGTGGACTAAAATAGCTTCACCCGGTGAACTTTTGAACCCACTTTGCGCACTAGACTAAAATATTCCCTTGTGCTAAAGAAATTCAACAATTTATACTTTATATATAGGTGGAGTACATCATAACTCCTTAATTTCGTCAGTAAATTTTATTTGTAGCTCAAACTACAACGTAAATACAGTTTGATCCAAACAATTTCACAGCCTAGCTCCCCTCCTTTTCTCATCAGTTTTTTTACAATTTTAAGGAGAGGGCCATGTGATTATTTTTAATAATTTGTCCATTTTGATTGAGAAATATTTTGATCCAAAGGTAAGGTCTAATGGTCAATAAAGTGAATATGAGATTACAGATTTAAATTATACAAAAACACAAAAAAACTATTAAGTGATCTATTTTCTTTTGCTAAAATCTTGGTAGACAGAGTTTTCTCATGTCAATATTAGTGGGAGATAACAATACTCAATAATGAAAATCAGGGGCGGACCCACAGGTAAAAAATGGGTGCTCGAGCACCCATTGACTTTGGCTCGGAATAGATATAACTATATAAGAAATTGAAAAAAAAGGATATAATAAACCAGAAAGCATCCACAAACATTAAGTCTGGTTGGGTGCTTTGGTTTAAAAGTGGTGTTGGAAACTTTCAAGTGAGAGCGTGTGGGAGTTCGAACCCCACTCGAGTCCTTTTTAAGCATATTTTTAGTTCTTTTGTAGCCACGTACTTTAGTTTTACCTTCTTCTCTCTCTCTTCCTTTTTTTTTTCTTTTTTACTTATACATAATTTATTATAGCATAGAAAGAAAGAAATTCGGCTTCATAAATAAAGAATTAATGACTCCAAAGTTTGACCTCTATTTTTTTTTTTAACCCCTCCTTAACATGAACTTAACCAATCAATTTTTTTTCTTCTTCAATTGTGTTTTTTCATCAAAGATTCACGATGTCCATAATACAAATATAAATAGTTTTAATCAAATTTTTTCGTTGCCATCATCAAATAAATGTGCACTTATACTATATGATTAATAGTAACTATACGTTCAAATAGGTTGAGCACCCACAAACCCAAAATCCTGGGTCCGCCACTGATGAAAATAGGGGTCGATATAGTGACACTACTATCATAGAATTTTTTTTAAAAAAAGATACATTTTATTGGATGAGAACTTTTTCACCTCCGTATGGGGTCTTTTCTTCCTCTTTTCTGAAAGAACTTCCGTTACAATACATATTACTACTTTTGACTGATTGTTGGTAACAAAGAAATTACTCGGATATTTTCTCTTCATATGAAAATACCAAGTATATTTGCTTATTCTGTAACAGATTTATGGGGTTTTGGTGAAAGATGAATGGAAAATGATGGAATAAATTGAGAACAAAGGGCGGTGAATAGTCACCTTATAGAAGGAAAAATAGTTTATCCCTCATTGGTGGGAGAAAGAAATCTTTTGTACTTTATATTAAGAAGTACTCATTTGGATGGATAGTGAGCCAAGAAGAAACCAAGCCTCGCGCCGTCGTCGTCGCTCGCTTGGCTTCGGCTTCGGCAAATGATCGAGAGACTATCTTTTTGGACAAATTTTTTTCAGTCCAGAAAAATTCATCCGAAATTTTTCCTCCAAATGCAATGTTCCAACGAAATGTTTTGCAACGTTTGTGAGTGTTCAAGAAACAGTGCATCGTTCCAAAACAATGCAACCATTCCAGAAACATGCAACGTTCCAGAAATGATGCATCAGTTCCAAAACGAACGCGATGTTTCAGAAACAGTACTTTGAAATAGTGCAACTTTTTGAAGCAGCACATTCTTTCGAAACAGTGCATAGTTGGCTATAAATAACTGTGCTATCCTTCATCAGGTATTCAGAAATTTTTTTGAGGAGTGAAACAAAGTTCTGGCCAACTAAAAACTCTCTTCTTCTACAAAATAAAAACCAGTCAGTGTGTGATTTACTCCGGTCTAGAGTTCGACGAAGTTCTACAATTTTCATTGCCGATATTATAGAATAGTGTTCTATTTTATCCTGGGAAGAATTAATCCATACCTCGGGCAATAGTGAGGGGATTAGATTCTTTAAGGAGACACAGTCTAACTGTGGACTTAGAACTAAAACAGTATATTATTTCTTTGTGAAGGTTCTGCAGAAACTCCAGAAAACAACAAGCTTAAAGAATCTAATACGAAATGGCAGAACCTGTTGATACTGTTATGACTTCTGCTTCTGTGCAAACAAATGCAGTTTCGTCAAACCGTGTTGTTCCTGCACTGACAGCGACTGAAAAACCCGAAAAGTTTTCCGGTACTGACTTTAAGAGATGGCAACAGAAAATGTTGTTCTATCTAACCACACTCAGTTTGCAGAAATTTATTTCTGACAAAGTTCCAACCTTCCCGGATGACACTCCGAAAAAGGACCGTTTCATAGTAATGGAGGCATGGAATCATTCTAATTTTCTGTGCAAAAATTACATTCTGAATGGGTTGGAAGATAGCTTGTATAATGTCTATAGCGTATGCAAAACGTCTAAAGAATTATGGGACGCATTAGACAAGAAATACAAGACTGAAGATGCTGGACTAAAGAAATTTGTGGTAGCCAAATTTCTGGAATATAAAATGGTTGACAGTAAAACTGCCATGTCTCAAGTCCAAGAATTCCAAGTAATAATCCATGATTTACTTGCTGAAGGAATCGATGTAAATGAAGCATTTCAAGTGGCAGCCTTTATCGAAAAATTGCCTCCTTTGTGGAGGGATTTTAAGAACTACTTGAAACATAAAAGGAAGGAAATGAAGTTGGAGGACTTAATTGTTTGGTTGTGGATTGAAGAAGACAACAAAGCTGCTGAAAAGAAAGCCACTTCAAAGTCTTCAATTCCGGGAGCAAATCATGTTGAAACTCCTCCAAAGAACAAGAAAAGAAAAAAGTCCAATGAAGAAAAGAATGAACCAACCAAGAAAAGGTTCAAAGGAAATTGCTACAATTGTGGCAAATATGGTCACATGGCTTCGAAGTGTCGTGCTCCTAAGAAGGATAAGAAGAAAAAGGACCAAGCGAACCTGAATGAGGACATGGACAATTTGTGTGCAATGCTGTCCGAGTGCAACTTGGTTGGAAATCCCAAAGAATGGTGGATGGATTCGGGTGCAACCCGACATGTTTGTTCAAATAGGGAGTTGTTCTCTTCATATACTGTGTCTGAAAAAGACAAGACCATTTATATGGCAAATTCTGCAACCGCAAAGATAGAAAGAACAGGAAAGATTGGCTTGAAAATGACTTCGGGCAAGATAGTGACGCTTAACAACGTTCTTCATGTTCCCAAAATGCGCAAGAATTTGGTCTCGACGTCACTTCTGGTCAAGAATGGTTTTAAGTGTGTTTTTGTGTCTGATAAGATTGTACTTAGTAAAACTGATATGTTTGTAGGAAAAGGTTACCTCACTGAGGGCCTTTTCAAGCTAAATGTAATGGTTGTTGATATCAATAAAAGTACTTCTTCTTCTTACTTGCTTGAGTCCAATAATTTATGGCATGCACGTTTAGGACATGTTAATTATAAAACATTGCGAAAAATGATTAACTTGGAAATATTGCCTAAGTTTGAAAGTAATAATATGAAGTGTCAAGTATATGTGGAATCTAAGTATACTAAGCATCCGTATAAGTCGATTGAAAGGAATTCAAATCCCTTAGACTTAATCCACACAGATATTTGTGACATGAAGTCAACACCATCACGTGGTGGTAAAGATACTTTATAACTTTCATTGATGATAGCACTCGATATTGCTATGTTTATCTGCTTAACAGCAAAGATGAGGCAATTAATGCATTCAAGCAATACAAGAATGAAGTTGAGACACAACTTGATAGGAAAATCAAAATGATCAGAAGTGATAGGGGCGACGAATATGAATCTCCTTTTGAAGAAATATGTTTGGAATATGGAATTATTCATCAAACAAGTGCCTCATACACTCCACAATCCAATTAAATTGCGGAAAGAAAGAACAGAACATTAAAGGAGATGATGAATGCCTTGTTGATAAGTTCTGGTTTACCACAGAACTTGTGGGGGGAAGTTATTTTAATGGCTAATCGAATACCCCATACCAAGACAAAGTCCATTCCATATGAGAAATGGAAAGAAAGGAAACCCACCTTGAAATACTTCAAAGTGTGGGGGTGTTTGGCAAAAGTCCAAGTTCCTAAACCCAAGAGGGTTAAAACAGAACCGAAAACAATTGACTGTGTATTCATTGGATATGCAACCAATAGCAAGGCGTATCGATTTCTGGTTCACAAATCAGACAATCCTGACATTCATGTAAATACGGTAATCGAATCAGACAATGCTGAAGTTTTTGAAAATATTTATCCGTATAAGAATGAATGTGAGTCGTCTAGTGAAAAATCTAAACGACCTTGGGAAGAAGCAAAGGAAAGTACACTTAATGGGGAAAGTGTAAGAAGAAGCAAACGTCAAAAGGCATCAACTTCCTTTGGTCCCGATTTCTTGACATTCTTAGTAGAGAATGAGCCTCAAACCTTTAAGGAAGCTATGTCTTCTTCGGAAGCACAATATTGGAAAGAGGCAATCAATAGTGAAATAGAATCCATATTGAATAATCATACGTGGGAATTAGTTGATCTTCCTCCAGGAAACAAACCATTGGGTTCTAAATGGATCTTCAAAAGAAAAATGAAAGATGATGGCACTATTGATAAATATAAGGCAAGACTAGTTGTCAAGGGGTTCAGAAAACGAGAAGGTCTTGATTATTTCGACACGTACTCGCCAGTAACAAGAATTACGTCAATTTGAGTATTGATAGTGTTAGCCGCCGTGTACGGTCTTCAAATTCATCAAATGGATGTAAAGACAACCTTCTTAAATGGAGAATTGGAGGAAGAGATCTACATGGATCAACCCGAAGGGTTTGTAGTTCCAGAAAAAGAAAAGAAGGTATGTCGACTTGTTAAGTCGCTTTATGGACTAAAACAAGCGCCCAAACAATGGCATGCGAAATTTTACCAAACAATGTTGGCAAATGGATTTAAAATCAATGAGTGTGATAAATGTGTTTACATCAAGAACACTCCAAATCACGTTGTCATTGTTTGTTTGTATGTTGATGATATGTTGATAATGAGTAAAGACATTTCCGATATAAATGCTACTAAGCGTATGCTTGCTAGCAAATTTGACAAGAAAGACTTAGGAGTTGCAGATCTGATTTTAGGAATAAAAATTCACAGAACTCCTCAAGGTCTAGCTTTGTCTCAGACTCACTACATCAACATAGTATTGGAGAAATTCAAGTATCTGGACTTCAAAGTCGCAAAGACTCCAATTGATGTAAATCTTGCTCTTACAAAGAACAAAGGTCAAAGCAAGTCCCAAGTGGACTATGCTCGAGTGTTAGAAAGTTTGATGTACATAATGAATTGTACAAGACCTGATATAGCTTGCGCCATAAGTAAACTGAGTCGATACACGAGTAATCCTGATCAAACTCATTGGATGGCGATAAAGCGAGTGTTGGGTTATTTAAAATACACTCAAGAATATGCATTGCACTACAATAAATATCCTGCGGTGGTTGAAGGATATAGTGATGCAAATTGGATCACCGGATCATCTGAAATAAAATCAACAAGTGGATATGTGTTCACCATTGGTGGAGGAGCAGTGTCTTGAAAATCTTCCAAACAGACGTGTATAGCTCGCTCTACAATGGAATCCGAGTTTATAGCTCTGGATAAGTCCAGTGAAGAAGCAGAATGGCTAAGGAATTTTCCAGAAGATATTCCTTTATGGCCAAATCCAGTTGCTCCTATATATATACATTGTGATAGTCAATCGGCAATAGGACAAGCTGGAAATGTTATGTACAATGGAAATTCTCATCACATGCGACGAAGACACAACACCGTTAGACAATTACTCTCTAGTGGAATTATCACAATTGACTATGTTAAGTCAAAAGATAATGTGTCGGATCCGCTAACAAAAGGCCTAACTAGAGAGGCAGTTGATAAATTGTCACGCCCCGAATCCAATCGAGACATGATTGGCACCCGTAGCCGATAAGGCCCGAGAGAACCAACCTTTGCCTATGTTCAATCATATGCATGCCATAAGAAACCCATAAGCACATAACAGCTATAAAGACCAACAATGAAATTCATGGAACATGATATATATATATATATACATATGCGAAACTGGGCCGTTGAGGCTACCGAGTCAAGTACGACATATCCCTTTGACATTTATACACCCACACCTGTCTACAAAAGCCTCTAACAAAGCATTGACCAAAATGAACTAAAAGTCGGGACAAGTTCCCGCTTTATACTACATGTACAACACCAAAACATATATACACTCTGACTCGGAGAAGCCCCGAATTAGCTGGAGCTCACCAATGATCTGCAACGACTGGCAACCTACTGTGGAGGCCTACTAGTACCTGCGCCTGCAGCAAGTAAGGTAAATTCCCCGAGAGGGGTCAGTACGAAATAAGTACTGAGTATGTAAGGCTCAAATGAAACTTTGTAACACAAGAACATACTAATGAACTCAATACAAATGACTAGACAATGTGAGTAAGTCACCATGTTACATTTTGGGAACCATGTGGATTGCTTTCATTACTTTCGTTGCTTTCTTTACATTCAATGCTCACTTGTCATTACATATCACAATGTACCCGGGCCCCGACTGATCAGTGGGTCTTTCATATCATATCATCGTGTTGGGATCGAGTCGAGCTAGGCTTATGCCCCTAGACTTGCCACCCATACATCAATGCATCGGGATCGGGTCGAGCTAGGCTTATGCCCCTAGACCTGCCACCCATAAATCCATACCTCGGGATCGAGTCGAGCTAGGCTTACGCCCCTAGACCTGCCACCCGTACTTGATCATTGACCACATATGCATTACTTTGTTCATTACTTTGAGATTGATACTTTGATAGTCATAACATCATTTGAACTTTGGAACATAACATTGTTGGAAGCCTTGAATCATTAACCAATGAGTGAAGGACATGTGAATAAATATCATGATAAATATAACATTACTAGCACCATGACACCATTGGAACCATTGGACAATAATCCATGAACAAGAGACACAAGTATAGGCACTATTGGAATATTGGAACATAACTTTATTTGAGCTTTCGGAACATTAACCATGAATATGAGACATGAGATTCACAAATGATCCATGAGTAGAAAATATATGACAATGACTAGTGATAAACAAATATCGGATACCTTAGCACATTTCGGGATAGGACTAGTGACATGTCAATATGGACAACATTTGTCGTAGAAAGATACGGACAAAGTAACCTTACATACCTTGGATTCGCAATACGAATATATAATCCTAGAGGTGCATACAATAGTCCCGCTCCTTCTTTATGTGTCACTCTACAACACAAATGCATAACGAAATTCACATTAACCACCAATTACTTTACTTTACCAATGCATACAATGTCACTGAGTTACATGTTTGCCTTTAAACATGTCATTTCCCCTTGACAAAATCATTGATCATACTATTATTCCAAAAATTCCATAATATTCCCAACATTGACCAATACATGAAAATCAATACATTTCACCACAATACTTCTCCTTTACACTTTCTTATCCATAACACATCACAATTAATCTATCAAAGTACCTTAATACAACTCATAACACATATCGGCCAAAATCCCACAATTTCCACTTATAGACAAGAACAAGTTTAATACCAAAAATAGCACCATACATGTTCATAGTTTGTTCATACCATGCTTTTTCATCAAAGGCACAAGTCCTAATTCAAGTTCAAATCACCAAGATAGCACATCTTTCACCAAAGGCAAAAAGACACTATTCACCATCTTGCCAACACAAATATCATAATATACATAATCCCCCATGCATATAATATGTTAATACCTGAGGATAAATACTTACCAAGGCTTGGAATATGTTTATCTTGTCCAAGGAGTCCAAAGAAATTATTTGCCTTAGGGTTTGGAAATGAAAGAAATGTTTGTGAAAATATCCAAAAGTTATGAGAGTCCTTTGGGAATAAAATCTGATGTTGGGGACTTTATATAGACCCAAGGTCATCCTTAGCCACATGTGGCATTAAGTGATATGTTCAATTGGTCAAATATTGGAAGAATGGATCACTTTGCCTTTGGGCCCATGTATTTTATTCCATTTTGGGCCTCAAATGGGCCCAATAACACATATCCATGTAACCCATCAAATTTCATGTATTAATCACCATATATCTCATGTTTACATAATTCCATAATGTCACGACATTATTCTCTTACGAGATTCTCATTCGTCGCCTCGATCGCAAAAATTGGAATTCTAGTCGCCCTTGGCTTCATTGGACATTTTGGATCACTATTCACATTTCATGATTTGATCATTTAGGAGTATTTAGGAGTATATTGAAGTGTTTGAATCTTTAACAATGCTCAAATAACCCCAAAGAACCAAAAGAAACCATCCAAGAAGCGTCGTCGAATTGCGTTACAAAACGGGTCCGGAAAGGCACAACATTTGTGCCTTGCGCCACTAGCTGCAAAGCAGGCTGTGGCGCAAGAAATGAGGCCTCTCTGAATCAGGTGGCTTGTGCCACACCCCCTGAAACAGGGTAGTGGCGCAAGTTTTATGCTTTGCTGAATTTTTCGGCCATTTTTCTAACACTTGCGTATCATCCAATCCCTTATCCAAACACTACAAAATACTTACTTAGTGATCTTAACCATCAAGTAAACATGAATTAAATTCACCAAATGAGGTTAGAGAATGTGCGGGGCATCACCCAAATGCATCACTAAATCACAAAACACCTCCTACGAAGGTCTAATCGCACATGTTAAGTCCGATATCAATGTTTCACCAATAACACTTTAAAACACATATTCATGGCATATCAACACCTATGTAGATATGATCCCAAGGTATCAAGTGAGGTTATAAAAGTACGGGGTTTTACATAAATCATCGAAGGGAATGGGTTTAAGGCCAAGGACAAGTCATCACGGCGATAACTCTACCTAGCAGACTGGAGATCCCAAGAGCTAGGTTCAAAGAGATCAAACAAAGTTGTGATTGACGGTTCAACATTGTCAACTAAACTCAACCTATTCTCATGATGCAGACAATGTTCAGAGAACAAGGATAGAGCTTAAGATGTGAAGCTTTTGATGATTACCTAAGTTTGGCTGGTATGACCAAATAGTTTTGTCTATTGGACTTAACGTTTAGGAATCACCTATGTGAGTGTGAAGTGTAAGCCGCTTCAAGGAGAATATAACGAAAGGCCAATTCTCTACGCACTCATGAAACCAGGACGTGTTCATGGCTGAAACGAACAAAACAATGAGAACCAAGAACGGTTAAGGGTTAGTTGTGTGACATATATTGTCTAGGTATACATAAAAGCTCAACGGTTCAAAGATATCAAATCTACCGATTGGCCGAGGATACCCGATGTATGTTCACTATGGAAAGTTCAAAGGGAAACCTACTTATCCAGATGCAACTGATTCTTATTTGTAGATCACACATGTTTTTCTAAAATGAAATAGCCATTCCCCATTCATGTGGGGGATTGTTGGGTTTTGGTGAAAGATGAATGGAAAATGGTGGAACAAAATGGGAACAAAGGGAGGTGAATAGTCACCTTATAGAAGGAAAAATAGTTTCTCCCTCATTGGTGGGAGAAAGAAACCTTTTGTACTTTATATTAAGAAGTACTCTTTGGATGGATAGTGAACCAAGAAGAAACCAAGCCTCGCGCCGTCTTCGTCGCTCGCTCGGCTTCGGCTTCGGCTTTGGATGTACATTCAATATATACTACTTTAAAGAATATACATATGTATTTACATTCAATATATACTACTTTAAAGAATATACATATGTATTTACATTCAATATATACTACTTTAAAGAATATACATATGTATGTACATTCAATATATACTACTTTAAAGAATATACATATGTATATACATTCAATATATACCACTTTAAAGAATATACATATGTATGTACATCCAATATATACTACTTTAAAGAATATACATACGTATGTACATTCAATATATACTACTTTAAAAAACATACATATGTATTTACATTCAATATATACTAATTCAAAGAACATACATATGTATTTACATTCAATATATACTACTTTAAAGAACATACATATGTATGTACATTCAATATATACTACTTTAAAGAACATACATACATATATACATTCAATATATACTACTTTAAAGAATATACATACATATATACATTCAATATATACTATTTTAAAGAATATACATATGTATGTACATTCAATATATACTACTTTAAAGAACATACATATGTATTTACATTCAATATATACTAATTTAAAGAACATACATATGTATGTACATTCAATAGATACTACTTTAAAGAACATACATATGTATGTACATTCAATATATACTACTTTAAAGAACATACATACATATATACATTCAATATATACTACTTTAAAGAATATACATACATATATACATTCAATATATACTACTTTAAAGAACATACATATGTATTTACATTCAATATATACTACTTTAAAGAACATACATATATATATATATACATTCCATATATACTATTTTAAAGAATATACATATGTATGTACATTCAATATATACTACGTTAAAGAACATACATATGTATTTACATTCAATATATACTACTTTAAAGAACATACATATGTATGTACATTCAATATATACTACTTTAAAGAATATACATACAATATATTCAACAACATATACTAAAGTATTACTTAATATAATATAATGAAATATATTCAACAACATAAACTACTATGTAAAAGAATATGCATACAATATTCATTGAAAAGAGTAAATGAACTTAATATTTGATTGATTGCAAAATGTTTCAAAACTTACAAGTTACAAGGTTGCAAGTACATTTCACTAATTTCACAAAGTTAAATTGCAAAATGAAAATTCAATTGATTAATTGTAAATTCTATATATTTTTCATCATTTTTTCTAATTCACCCATGTTAACATTAACGGGAATTAGCTGTGGATTGTCAAAATCAATGACACCAAAGCCATGCGTTGGACTTGATTGTGCTGAATTCTCTCTTGAAGTCATTATTTCTTCAAGATCTTCTTCGTCTTCCGACTCCATGAATATTCCTTGATTTGTTTGTTCTGCTCTAATCCAGTCTCTAAGGCAAACTAAAACATTCATGGCATTGTCTCCCAATGAGTGTCGGTTGTCTCCAATCTGCTGCCGTCCTTGACTAAAAGCGCTCTCTGATGCAACGGTTGACATTGGAACATTCAATATATCTCTAGCTAATCTTGAAAGTCCAGGATATTGTCTTTCATTATTCTTCCACCATTCCAGCGTGTTGATTCTGCCTCTAGGATCCTCTGTAGGCTGCATAAGATAATACTTAAGCTCTTCCCGACTTACGGTTCTTTGCGATGAAGGTTGCAATCTATTCCAAACAGATAGATCAGAAACACAATAAGCAGGCATATTATGTGCCTGTCTTTTAGAAGATGATGGTTCCTCAGAAGGATGGGGAGCAGGGGTCGGTGTAATGTGTGACGGTAAAGCATTGTCAAGTAAATTATCATAATGATTGTATAATATGTTCATGTAACTATTCACATCAGACATAGCCGCAAACAAAGAAGGTTTTTCATTAGCTTTTACTTCTAAAGCAGAATAAATAAGAGAAGTAAATTCGGACATAGTATTATATTTCATACATGGATTTATTACAGCACCAACTAAGTAAATAGGGGAAAGCGGAAAAAAATATTTTTAAAATTTATCAATCATTGCATCAATAACATATTTGTAACCTGGTTTAGACTTATACTCGTTAAGCAATAAAGAAATGTCGGCTAAATAAGCTAAAATATTACAAACAGTAGGATAATAAGCACCAGAAAATTCAACCGTAGCTAGATAAAATTTTTGCAAAAAATTAACAATATCATCAATTTTAGCCCAATCTGAATTTTGTAACATACTATCGGGAAAAACACTAGCAAATTGGTTAAAAGTCATAGTAATAGGAACTTTATAAATATTGCAAGTATTTAAGAAATTATACGTAGAATTCCATCTAACATCTATTTCTTCAGGCATTAATCTTGGTCTAAGTCCATTTTCCTTACATTTTCTTTTAAATTCGGTAAGTCTAATTTTTCTATTATTTCCTTGAATAAAGCCAACTGCAAGTCTAACTTTTTCAATAGTAGGCTCAAAAAAAGCAAGACCATCTTTTACAATTAAATTATATATATGGCAAGCACACTTAACATGAAATATTTCGGGTAACGGTGGAGAAAGTTCAGTTTTTAACAAGTCAATAGCAGCGTTGTTGTTAGATGCATTATCAAAAGATATACATAAAACTTTACGGTCAATACCATAATATCTTGCTACTTTTGTAATAAATTCAGAAATAAATTTTCCAGTGTGTCTACGGTCTTCATCATACAAAAATGCTAAAATACGTTTTTGCATAACAAAATTACTATCTACCCAATGACAAGTAATTGTTAAATAATCATTTTTATTAATAGCACGACCAAGATCAAAAGTTTAAGCAACTCTACATGAAAGATTTTTTTAATAATGCAGATAAATAGTAAACATATTGTGCATGGAGTCTAAAAATATCGGACCGACAAGTACTTCTAGGAATACCCTCAAACATAGGATTATAAATTGCCTGAATATAATGAATAAAAGCTTCAGAAGAAGCAAAAGAGAAAGACAAACAACCCACAACTATCATTTTGGCTAATTCTTCACGATCCTTCATTTTATTATAATTCTTAACTAATTTACCGTTTTTTGGGTTCAATCTAGTTTGACTTGGGGCCCCAACTGTCCCACCACCATTTACCTGAGCTAACTCTATTGGGTGTTTCTCCTTCAAATGTCTCGACAACTGACCCGTACCTCCTTTATTACCCCCGGTCTTATGCTCGTATTTTGACTGACAAAGATCGCATTCAACCTGAGTGGTTCCTTCTATTCGAGTAAAAAAATTTCACACAATACTAATTTTTTTACAAGATCTTACAGGGGGCCGGGGAGGAAGCTTAACCGATTCAGATTGAACATTAACATTACCAGATTCGGGTGTAACATCAACACCATCATCATTTTCATCTACATCAACAGAGTCTAGTTCATTCTCTTCTTCTATACCATAATTTTCTTGGGCCTCTAAATAATTCATATTGTGAGCACCTACACGTATTTCATTCTCAAAGGGTTCACTAATTGGTACTGAAGGCACACGAGTATATCGAGTATTTGAACTACCTCTACCGGAACCAATTTGTTTCTTACTACCACTACCACTACCACTTTCGGGACAAAAATTTTCTAACACTTTTACCGACTTTTCTTAATTTATCCATATTACAAATTAAACTAACAATTATTCAAAAAACACAAAATAATCCAAATAAATATTCAACAAATAATACACTAATTAAAAATTAAAAGTAAGAGATGGAACAATAATATCAAATTTCTGAAGTATTCGAAAGTTGGTCAATTGAGTACTTTTGAAAACTTCCACGTAGTATTTGTAATTGCAAAATAATAAATATAATAGAACACTTTATGAGATAATTTTAGCAAATTTGAGAGAGAATGAGAGAATGAGATTGTAAGAAATTTTTTTTGAAATGACATGTATTTATAGGAAAAAAAATAGCCTAAAAGGCTGTTATGGCCGTTGGGCCAACGACATTATAGCCGTTGGGCCTCAACGGTCCAAAACAGCCTTTGCAGGCAGGGGCCCAATGGCTTTTCAAAAAAAATATATATTTTTTTTTAATCGGGCCGGGCCGGGCCGGTGCACTGGTGGACCCGGTTCGATTTTCTAACTGGGCTGATCTACCGGTCTCGTAACCTTGACCGGCCCAGCTCCCTAAAAATCCCCCTAACCCTCTACCTATACCGGATCCGGTCCGGTCTCCTACTGGGCAGGTCTAATCGAGCCGAAACCGGGTCAACCCGGCCCAGTTGACGGGTTTACCCTAGCTACAACAATAAAATATATGGCCTATTTATAGAGTCAGTTAGGCGGTTTATGTGTCCTATCCCGTAATAAATTGGGAAAGGTTTCCCACATGAATTTGGTTAAGTTGAGAGGCGGTGAAACTCTATTTTTGTGAAGACTTTATCCACGTAAGCCCATGTAGAAAAGAAGGCAAACTCTCCAAGTGGGAAAAGGTCTCAAATTCCATTCTAAGTTCAAGTTTATTTAGAAGTCACTATAGCTTCTGCAAATTGCTTTGCTGTTGGAAAAAGGGAATTGCATTGAAGTCAAAGGAGCAAAATTAAAGTGATTCATGCGGCCCACGTGGATGCATGGAAATGTCATAATTTTATATATGTATATATACTCCATCTTGGTTACAAGATCATATTTTAATAAACATCAAGTCTAGTCATGGACAATAATTACCTTGACAAGTTTTGAGTGGGGGCATTTGTACACAACAAAATTTTATTGGATTTTAATCCGTACGAAATTTGAATTATACTAAATTTAAAATATATTAGTCTAAATAAATATTATGGATTAATATAATTAGATTAATTATTTAAGTTCGATACGGATTTAATTCGAGCCCAAATTTTTATTGGGTTAATCCATTAATTTGGGCTACAATTGATGAGCCCACTTTGCAACCCAAATTGTCATCTTATTCTAGAGGCCCAACTTGGTGCCACGTGTCGAATGACGTGGCATGCCAAGTCAAGTGAAAGAGTCAATAGGATCATGCCACATATCAAAATGATGCAGCATGTTCAACCAAATCCAAGGCTAATGAAAATGCGACACATGTACAGTTGACATGTTTCAACCAATCAAATATGGTCATATCATTTCAATCTGATTGGCCGAAAAGAGTTTGTACTTACCATGACTATTCCCTTTCCACAACTATAAATAGGGGTCTCATAATTCAGAAAAAGGGACCAACAACTCTAACAAGAAGCAAGAGAGAGCTCGAGGATCAAACGCCACAGATTTCTCTACAAGCCCCAAGTTCAAGCATTCAAGCATCAAGTTCATCATGAAGATTCAAGATCAAGACCACCAGATTCAAGATTAAACTCAAAAGTTCTTGAATTCAAGTACAAGTCAAGATCCTATCCATCAAGATTCAAGATCAAGACCACAAGATTCAAGATCAAGCTCAAAGGCCCTTGAATTCAAGTACAAGTCTAGATCAAGTTCATCATATTCACAAATCAAGATCAAGTTCACCAAATTCGCAACTCAAGATCAAGACCTCAAGATTCAAGAACAAGCTTAAAAGCCCTTGAATTCAAGTGCAAGTCAAGATCAAATCCATCAAATTTCCAAGTCAAGATCAAATTCACTATATTCAAGATCAAGCTCTAAGTTCTTTGAATTTATATTTGAAAAGGTGAATCAGAGGATTCATAGAGATTGTAACACTCACATATTTGAAATCAAATAAAACGATTGTTGCGATATTTTATTGTCTCGATTATTATTTTCTCGACTCAAATTTTATTGTCTATACTTCCCATTTCGTTAATTATCTTATGTTATTATGCCATGAATTTGTCACTAGCCACTTAATCTATTTTCTCAAACTTGATTCTTTTTTCATACGCCCATCGTATCAAAATCATGTATAAGATAATCTTTGAAAAATCAATCAACCCGTATATGAAATCCATTTACCGATTAGGAGCCACAATTCCTCAAGTCTTGTATAAAACAATGTAGTATGGGTCAATCCATTCTTGTTTCATTAAAACGTTAATATACCGTAAAACTTATCAAGTAGCAATGATATTTGACCCAAACAATATCAAACAATTTAAAAGGATAGAAGTAAAATAGGTTCAATTGACTCTTCTAATTCAATTCACCAAATAATTAAGACAACCTCAAGAAAAGGGGTTTCGTCACAATTTCATGCCTATCTCATATATTCAAAACATAATTTGCAACCAAATCTCAAGGCTTAAAACATGTAAACGTATATAAGGGTTAAAAGATCATAGATTTGAGAAGATATTTTGAAAAGAGTTTCTCTACATACCTTTTGACGAAGAACTTAGAAGAGGGACCTTGAAGATTAACCCTAGACTTAGCAATTTGAAACCTTGAGAGTTCTTGAATTTTGAGAGGATGAGTGGAGAGTTTTTAATCGATTTAGGGCAATTAGGAACATAGGGAAATGTTTTAGAAGGGTGGGGGACAATTTAGGTTAAGGAAAGGACCAAAAAACCCCTAATTACAACGCTGGAGAAAAAGAATCCCATCGGAGCCTTGTGCAGACGCAAACAGTGGTTTGCGGACGCATAATGGCCATGTAAGGCTTCCAGATAACTAACAGAATCGTAGCTGTTACTGAGTTAATGGCTTATGATACTGTTACAGAGTTAATGGCTTATGATCTTCCATATCTCCTGTTTTTTTTGAGTGCTAGATTATGGAGCCAAGACTGAATGCACTAAATGATGGTTAGATATTGTTATCATTGTGGATTAGGAATATGCTGTCTTACTGTCTTCTGTCTAGCTTGTTGTATTCAATCTTTATAAAAGTAATAAGTAGTAAGTAACGTCTATGTTTTGATTACTTATTATAAGTCGTTTTAACAAGTTTCACTCTTTTGGTTTTTGGTTACTTTTGCAGTGCAAACTGGGACCAGTAACACTGCCTATGAAGGGCACATGTTTCCTCTGTTTGTAACAGAAGAACTATACTCTTGGCCCAAAAATGAGTTTGAGAAAGAACTTCGGTATGCAATAATCCATTCTCTTCAAATATACATATATCTATATGCTGGTCTTATTAGTAAAGGTGGCACGACACCTCTCTTAGACCAGAAAACCAAGTTTCATTATGAATAAAATCACATCTTCACATTCGCTGATGAGTAGCCTGTCCAAAATCCTATTGCAGATGAATGTGAGCGAAACTAGAAAGTTGTGCCAAAAAGGGTAGATGGAAGAAGCATTGGTACTAGTAAGTCGCCTCTCATCACAAAGAAAACAGACCAAAGGGGAACTATTTCCAGGAATTGAACATACCTCCATTGATAGAGCAAATGAGCAATTATTCTTCCTTTAGGGATGTAGAGCTCAAATACTTTCTGCCCCACTACCAAGTTCTACTGAAAACGCATAATGTACGATCCATTCGTATCAAATCGACATGATAGAAGTAGTTTGTGAATACGAAGCACTGCAAATTATCGATCTAGCACTCGGATTAAGTATAATTAATACTAGTAGATATAAGCTCAAGTTACCATGACATTTGATTGTAAATAGCTTTCAGAAACGGTGATGTTGGAAAATTTTGCATTAAATTATTGGATGTTCAGTTGGTTAACTTTCATATTGTAAGCAAAGTTAGAAGGATAGAGTTATTTATTACCTCCTGTCCTGTTTCAATGTCTTTTAAGGTTTTTGCTCAAGTTGCTCTCTCATGGTTTAATTGAAAGAAAAAAAAATTATTTTCACATTTGAGACGAGACAGGACGAGGTATACATAAGTTGTACCTTTGATGAGACGAGGGTAAATAAAAAAAGAAAGCAAGGTATACATCTAAATAGTAGTACCTCACCGGTGGAGTCATAAATCTTATGTAAGGTAATTCAAAAAAGAAATGCTAGAATGTCACACTCGTAATTTGAACTTGAGAATTAAAGTAACTTTTGAACCCTCTTGCTCACTAGACCAAAATCTTCCCTTTTGCTAAAGGAATTGAAGACATAAGTTTATATATAGGTGAAATATATTAATTAACTCTTTAATCTTGTTAGTAAATTTCATTTAGACACTCGAGGTATGATGTATTTCGATTGAACACTCGAACACATGAGAAAGTGTCCATATTATGTAGATAAATTAATCACTTAAATTTCATCATCTCATTTAATTATACTGTACCCTCAATAAATCGTACATCACTTAAATTTCTCTCGGAAGAAATATATAGAATAACACCTTTGAGAATTTGAATCGGCCATAGCTTATCCAAAAATGACAAAAAGAGAAGCTATTTCATTCACTTTTTCTTCTTTATAATTTTATAATAATACTAGCCAGATTATTAGAAGAAAAAAATAATTACTTCACAAACTAGAGGGGCAAAATTGGACCCTTTTTTTTTTTTTTGATAGCTTTGTTAGTGAGGATGGTAGGGGTGCTTATTGGTCGGTTCGGTCCGATTTTTTGCATTATCAATTTGGTTTGTCGGTTTATAAAAACCCTAAATCGATAACCAAACCAATATAATTTTTATTATCGTTATGGTTAGTAAGTTTTTTTCTCCTTAATGGTTAGATTTTAGATCTAACCAATAAGAAAATGCTCATCTATTCACGATGTTCACTAGCTATTTTGAATGTTTCTAGCTAACTTGTTGTTTACCATGTCTAATCAAATTGCTCTGGAACGAAAGTAATACCAAAATTTAGGAAGTAGAATAGGGTTTGTAAATTACTAAAGTCACTATTATATAATTAGGGCTAATATAGCAAATTTAATATAATGTAATTGAGTTATCTGTTTAACCATTAACAAAAATTATAAAATCGAAAATCAAACTGATAAACTAATAAAAAAAATTACAAAATCATTTAAAAACTGTTAACCTAATATCCTCATATCGATAAATCAATAATAATATTCTTTTGGGGTTCAATTTATCAACTAAATTGATTTTTGCACTTCGCCGAGGAAGGGGAAGAGTCAACTATTTCACAAATTTCAGGGGCAAATATGTGTCAGTGTTGCAATGGCAAGGGCCTAACTGATCCCAACTTTTAGCATAAGGTAAAAATAGAACATATGAGAAACCACTAAGGATAATTTTGGCAAAATCATAAAAAAAATAAAATTCTAATGGCCTGGGCGACCAGTGGGCAAAGGAAAAAGGTGAAAATAGAGATCCAATTTTTGCTTTTTCCTCATTACGTTTGTTGTTGCTTTTTTCTTTTCGAAAAGAACAAAATGATTCTTTTGCTTTTACTTTCCACCTCTCCATCTCCTTTCTTTAATTTCTCACAAACTTTCCCTTTTTCAAAAAAATTATTCCTTTTGAATGGTTATTTCTCTTCAATTTAATGAAGTTAAGTCATAGTGTTTTGGTCGGTGATGAAAAAGAAATTGCTAGGATATTACCCTTCTTTTTCTTTGGTCGGTGGGTTTTCTATAAAGAGAAATCCATCTCTTACCACAACAACAACTACCCACACAATTGTATCTTTCTTCTCAAATTTCAACGAATTTAATGAATCCATGGCATCCATCTTCTTCTTATGCGAGCAATTCACGGTATTATCCTCAATGGAAGTACGATGTCTTTATAAGTTTTAGAGGTGAAGATACTCGCAGAACATTTACTGGCCACTTGTATGAAGGTTTGAAAAATAGGGGAATATTCACCTTTCAAGATGTTAAAAGGCTAGAGCATGGAGATTCGATCTCAGAAGAACTCTTGAAAGCAATCGAAGAGTCTCAAGTTTCCCTCATCGTTTTCTCAAAGAATTATGCTACATCGAGTTGGTGCTTGAATGAACTATTGAAGATCATGGAATGCAAGGACGAAAATGGACAAATTGTCATACCGATCTTCTATGATGTGGATCCATCACATGTTCGAAATCAAAGTGAGAGCTTTGCAGTAGCATTTGTCGAACATGAATCAAAATGTAAGGCTGATGTTGAGGGGACGCAGAAGGTGCAAGGATGGAGGACTGCCCTAACTGCTGCCGCAAATCTAAAAGGATATGATATCCGTGACGGGTGAGTTAAAAACACATATTTGCTTTTCATGAAAAAAGAAATGGAACAATTTCCTTTCAAATTTAGATGCTTCTGTGAAGCATAGAACAAAGAATGTACACCTCCAGAATGAGTTAAACAGAATCAACACTCAATAAATTTGCCATATTTACCAAAATAAAAAGGTGGAAATTAAATTAATGTATCTTTGAGCTAAGAATACTGCATGCATAATCGAATTTCACTGATTATCATTTAGACCATAAGAAATATTTTTATATTTGTTCTGGAAAAGAGAATGATGGCAGATTATATTTGTTTCTATCAGCAAGAAGGTATAGTGATATCAATTTAGTTAGAGAGAATACATAGTAATCCTTCTAAACTATTCAAGTTTTGCAACTTTTATACTTCAACAATAGTGTGTTGCTATTACCCTCAACTACAACAATAGTGTGTTGTTTAGGGGGAGATTTTCTCTCAAATAGTTTTTATGTTTTTCTATATTAGTTTTCGTATAGGTAGGGGTGGCAATTTCATCCCATATAAGTGAAAAGAGTCCATTTAACTCATATTTAATTAATTGAATCACTCATATTTTAAATAAAAAAATATGAGCTTCAACTCATACAAATATGGACAAAGTGGATAAAATATGGATATCCATATAAGCACTTATGCTCAAAATCTCTCACTGCACTAATTTTATTTTTTTTGTAAAAAGAAAATTAGGGGGTGGGGGTAGGGGGGGCAGAATTTTATTTTTTTTTGAAAAAAAATTAATTTTCTTTTGGGAAAATTTTGTGGGGTGGGTGGGGGTGGGGAGCAGAAAATATTTTAATTTTTTTTTTAATTTAATTTTAGTTTTCTTTTAAAGTTTGTTTTGGGGTGCGGGAGGGGATAAGTGGATGGGGTCGGGGTGGGGAGGGTAAGAAAAGAATTGTTTTAAAAAATTTATTCTTTTTGTGGAGGGAGGGGTAGGGGTGTTGGGGGGGGGGGGGTAGGAAAGTGGGGGCTGAGATTTTTTTTTTAAAAGAAATTGTTTTTTGGGGTAGGTGGTGGGGGGAGGGGTAGGATGTGTGGGGGTGCATGGTCGGGGGTACGGGGTAGGGGTGGTGAGTGGGGTAAGAAAAAATTTTAAAATTTTTTTAAAAAACAAATTAAAAAAAAGATTGTGGGGGTGGGAGTAGGGGCGGGGCTTGGGGTGAGATAGAATTTTTGAATTTTTTTTTTAAAAATAAATTTAATAAATAAAATAAAAAAAATTGGGAGGGGAGGAGGTGGTCTGGTAGGGGTGTAGGGTAAGGGGGGGTGGTGGTGGGGTAAGAAAAGTTTTTTAAAATTTTTCAAAAAAAAATTAAAAATAATTTTTTTTGGTCGAGGGTGGGGGGCTGGTAGAGGGTGTGGTGGGGGTAAGAAATTTTTTTTAAAAAATAATTAGGAGGCTGGGGTGGGGGTTAAAAAAATCAAGTTGATATGTATATAGAAGTTCTAAAGTTTTTAGGAGTGGGTTCCAACTATTTTTATCCAATTCATATTTAACCAAATTCATATTTACCCATGTTATATATGGATGAATTGCAATTCAATCCATTTAAAGTCAATCCATCCAAATCCAATCTAATCCGCCTATTTGTCACCCCTATATATAGGTCACTTGACCAAACCTATAATAATATATATTTTTTAATAATATATATTATTTTAATATAATTTTATGTGTCGTCTGATTTATTGTCAACATAATTTGCAATAATTTGTTTCCGTTTGACACCCTACCAATTTCGAATGCAACAATTAGTACACTGTTCAATGCCATGAGTGACAGGAGCCAGGTGGAATCCACTGAAAATGCTTGGGCAAAACATAGATTTCAGAATGAGTGGACTGTAAAGTTTAGTTGTAACATGTAGGTTCTCCCACATTGCTGGTTTAAAGGCAATCTTAAGGTCATATATATATATAAGGCCAAGCCTATTAAGTATACTTGTACTTGGATCTTTCAATTAAAATTTTATTTTTCGTATTTTTTTTTATCTGTATTTAATAATTAATTTTAAAATAACTGGAATAGTTGTGTCTGTTACAACAGATGCGTCTGTTCAAAAAAGGAGTAACTTTTCTGAAAAATCTCCTTGTTGGATTCTATAAATAGGAAAGAAAACCCAGAAGTAGTGTATTCAATTTGAAAATATATTTTCGGATTTTGTTGTATTCTGATAGAAAATTACTTATAATTCCTAAAGAATATACGGGCCTTGAAGCCATAATTTTTCTGTTTTTCATCCAATTTTTCTAACATGGACTCCACCTACCACAACACAAAAACAAAAGCGCACTTTCGAAATATCTATATACCATTCACTATGATTAGTTCATCACCAGCCCCTCGTTAATAGGAAGCAGAGGAGTAAACTGTTGTTATGCAAATTTCCTAATTATTTCTATGGCAATTTTACTTTAATTTTGTTGCTCAAATTAACAAACAAACAAAAAAAAGAACTACAACATTCCTGTTTTATTAGTTCCCTCTTGAAAATTAACGATATGAAATAGTATTTTTTTTTAATACCTGACTTTCTCACATTTTCCACAATCAATCTTCTTATTTATGTAGGATTGAATCAGAGACTATTCATCAGATCGTGGATCATGTCTCTTCCAAATTATGCAAGAGTGCTTATTCTTTATCTTCTTTACAAGATGTTGTGGGAATAAATGCTCATTTAGAGAAACTGAAATCCCTACTTCAGATAGAAATCAATGATGTTCGGATTGTAGGGATCTGGGGAATAGGAGGAGTCGGTAAAACGACAATAGCAAAAGCCATCTTTGATACTCTATCTTATCAATTTAAAGCTGCTTGTTTTCTTGCGGATATTAAAGAAAATGCAACATATAATCAACTGCATTCTATACAGAATACCCTTCTCTCTGAACTGTTAAGAAAAAAAGATGATTATGTCAATAATAAGTATGACGGAAAGTGCATGATTTCAAGCAGACTTTGTTCTAAGAAGGTGCTAATTGTGCTTGATGACATAGATCATAGTGATCATTTGGAGTATTTAGCAGGTGATGTTCGATGGTTTGGCAATGGAAGCAGAGTTATTGTAACAACTAGAAATAGACATTTGATAGAGAAGGATGATGATGCAATATATGAAGTATCTACACTACCTAATCATGAAGCTATGCAATTGTTCAATCAACATGCTTTCAAAAAAGAAATTCCAGTTGAGTGTTTTGAGATGTTCTCGATAGAGGTCGTAAATCATGCTAAAGGCCTACCTTTAGCCCTCAAGGTGTGGGGTTCATTGTTGCATAGGAAAGGCCTAAATCAGTGGAGAAGGACTGTAGATCAAATAAAGAAGAACTCTAGTTCAGAAATTGTTGAAAAACTCAAAATAAGTTATGATGGATTGGAGCTTGAAGAGCAAAAGATATTTCTGGATATAGCATGTTTCTTCAGAGGATATAATAAAGACGTAGTCATGCAAATTCTTGAGAGCTGTGGTTTTGGAGCTGAATATGGATTGGATGTCCTAATTGACAAATCTCTTGTGTTCATCTCCGAATATGATAGGATTGAAATGCATGAATTAATTCAAGATATGGGTAGATATGTAGTGAAAATGCAAAAAGATTCGGGAGAACCTAGCAGACTATGGGATGCTAAAGATTTCGAAGAAGTGATGGTCAACAAAACAGTAAGTAGGCTAAACAATGCAGTAATATTCAATTTCTAGTTTTTATATTCCAAAGACATATAGGGAGGTCAATAACAATTATTTGTTCCTCTTGCTTCATATTCTTGCAGGTATCACCAATTTAGTACTTTATTTTAATATATGGGAGAAGATAAAGTATAATTATTTGCCTAACGTGGCTAATTAGTCAAGTAGCCATTTTTAATCAACACTGCCTAATTCATTTATCTTATGTTATTAAGCCATGAATTTTAGTCTAGCTAGTAGCCGCTTAATATGCTTAATCCAATTTAACTTGAAATTTATATGATATTTTGTATGTACTAACTCAACGATTTACATCACCCAGATATTTATCCTGGGTAAAAATTCTCAAATTAATGGAAAAAGTACAAGGAGGGCCATAACTTATAACCTCGGTCCGGAATTTACTTGATCATTGGTTATGTATTTTATTTTATTTTTTAACTTTAAAGATGACAATTATTGGTATTGTTTCAATAAAAATTTCATTCTATCACAACATGATTTTTTTTTGATTTGACTCTAAAGAGCTTCTCAAAAAAAATATTATTAGGAAATAGAATTACTGAAATTGCGCATAGCATTTTTCTTAAGCAACATATTTCTTAATAAAGATCTAACTAATATTGTACCTTAAAATTTTAAAATAGTGCTAGCTATTCAAGAACTTCAAGTGCAATAATAAATAATAGAAAACATAACAAAATTTGGCATTGTGAGGAGTGAGAAAGTAGTCATACTGACATTTAGATTTTTAATTTGAAATTATATTTTGTGGACTAATGATCCTTTTATCAGGGGACAAAAACAATGGAAGCAATCTGGATACACGGTGTTCAAAGACTACGCTTTAACAAAAAGGACATGAAAAATATGAAAAAGCTTAGAATATTAAACATTTGTGATTTTGATGCACATGATGACTCCATCGAGTACCTGCCCAACAGCTTGTGTTGGTTTAACTGTCATAAGTATCCTTGGGAATCATTACCGGAAAATTTTGAACCCAACAGGATTGTTCAACTTGATCTTTGGTCGAGTTTGCTGCGTCATTTATGGACTGGAATAAAGGTACGTAGCTGAATTCAATTTTATTTTTCTTTTGGTCAAATACATCTATAGACATCTAACTAGCTATTGTAGTGACCATACATAATGCATACACCTTTTAATGACATATATAAGCGTGTGTTTTGAATATCCCAATCAGACTTGGCTAACCGCATCACATACAATTGCTTTTGTGTTGGGTGATTTATTAACCAGGCTAGTTCCAGTGGACGAAAAGTAACATTGAATAGTGAAATTTAAATTTTAACAAAAAGAAAAAGAAAAAGGTAACATTAATACTCCTTACGTTCCGAATTAGTTCACTTTTTTTCTAACTAGTTTAGGGTACGTGCTTTGCACGTGTGCAAAACGTTAACTATTAAAAAAAATAAAAATTTATATTAGAAAATAATAGTAATTTACTTTTATTTATTTGTCACTTTTGTCTTTCGTTATACTATGAGGCTATTTATACGCCTACCGTTACTAAACTTAACAAAAATACCATTTATTTGAATGAATACCAAATTGATCAAAATTATCCGACTTTGATTTTTAACCCGACCCAACCCAACTATGAACACCCCAAATAAAATATAGGAAAAAAATACCTATTTAAGTACTTTTTATAAAATATTTACTAATTTTAAGTATATTTTTTAGTTATTATCTAGATATATCATATTTAGAAAATATTTATCATCTATAGCAACTATACTATGTATTAAAAGTGAATTATGTGTCCAATATCGATGTATTAGAAGTGTATTAAAATGTATTATACTTGTTTTGGGAAAAAATGCACTATATATTAAAAACGAATTATGTATACAATATAAATGTATTACACTATGTACTAAAAGTAAATTATGCATGCAATATAGATGTATTACAGGTGTTTTAAATGTATTATGCTTGTTTTGGCAAAAAATCTACACTATATATTAAAAGTGAATTATGCTAACTATAAATAATAAATATTTTCTAAATATGGTATATTTAGGTAAGTTTTCCAATAAATATATGCATACCAAATTAAACCCTAAATATGAACACCCCAACCCATAATTAAAAGTCCCACTAAAACTCTCAAGCTCTCCTACATTTGCTTTAAGAATTTGAGCCCGAGCCATCTTCCTTACACAAACAAAAAAGTATACCCCTACCACCACAATTTTCTACTCAGAACTCAAATGCGCACACATTAATAATCTGGGTTGGGGTCTGTTGGTATTTGCCCTGATTTTCTTACCATAATTGGATTTTCCTTTTAGGAAAAGGAAAACATGAATTCTCCATATTTGGCTAATCTTTGTTCTTGTAGGAAAAGGTTATAGACTCTATAAATAGAGACTCCTTTCTTCTAGTTTGAGAGCATCCACAATGTAGTCATAAGGGCTTTGAGAGTATTGCTTGGGGGGAGACTTTGTGAGACACAAGTGTTGCGGTGTCACTTGTGTGAACCTCTTTTTATTCTGAGTGAATTGTGTGAGGTCGTCTCTCTTGACATTTTGTACTCTCGTTTATATAGTGGATTGTTCATCTCCTTTTGTGGACGTAGGTCGATTGACCGAACCACGTTAAATTATTGTGTCTCTTTGGTGTATTTCTCGCATGTCTTCTTATGTGGCGTTTTTTGAGGTTTGCTTTTGCTAGCTTTCGCATGACACCTGCTTATTTCTATCCTAACAAGTGGTATCAGAGCGAGGTTAAAACGGGTGTTCATCTTGGCGGGTTCAGTTCTAGTAGCAACCTATTTGACGATAATGAAGATTTTGGTTTGAGAAATTTTATTAGAGTGTTACTCTATGTAGAGACAAAGATTTAATGGAGGAGATTTTGGAGATGGAGATTGAATTTGTTGAAGACTACGCGAAGAAGGTGGAGCAAATTTATTTTATTAGAAATTCAGGTCAAGGGGGAGAATTGTTGGTATTTGCCCTGATTTTCTTATCATAATTGGGTTTTCCTTTTAGGAAAAGGAAAACATGAATTCTCCATATTTGGCTAATCTTTGTTCTTGTAGGAAAAGGTTATAGACTCTATAAATAGAGACTCCTTTCTTCTAGTTTGGGAGCATCCATAATGTAGTCATAAGGGCTTTGAGAGTATTGTTTGGGGGGAGACTTTGTGAGACACAAGTGTTGCGGTGTCACTTGTGTGAACCTCTTTTTATTTTGAGTGAATTGTGTGAGGTTGTCTTTCTTGACATTTTGTACTTTCGTTTATATAGTAGATTGCTCATCTCCTTTTGTGGACGTAGATCAATTGACCGAACCACGTTAAATTATTGTGTCTCTTTTGGTATATTTCTCACATGTCTTCTTATGTGGCGTCTTTCGAGATTTGCTTTGCTAGCTTACGCACTTGGCAGTCAAAAATCGAGCGAAGGAAAAAATGGGTTGGTGTTCATATTTGGGGTTTATTTGGTATGAGTATATTGTCATCAACAATCCTCGAATATTACTCTCTCAAAAAATAATAAATTAGATATTTCTTCATGCTTAAACTAAAACAATATAAAGAATAACTTATTAGTTTGAATTTGTTAACACAAAATTTTCTTTGTGACGATCAAGCATGTTCACCTATAATAAATATAGCGATCCTCCTCCTTTAAATATCTATGCATGCACAGTACTTATGATACATTGTCATTCTACCAAGTAATTTGTTAGTACCCAGTGCATAAACTAGTACTCGTAAGGGGTCGTTTGGTAGGAGGTATAAGGTGGGATATCTCATGGAGAAGTTCAAGTTATTCCATGGATAAAATTTATATCATGTTTGGTTGATGCTATAAGTTTATCCCGGAACTAATTTACACCATCAACCAAATATGGTATAAAACTAATATCAAAGTTAGTCTTGGTATAACCCATCAACCATGAGACTATTTTATACCACCTCCCATATGGAATAAAATAGTCCAGGAATTATAATCCCGGGATTCCTCCCATATGGTATAAAATAGTCCAGGAATTATAGGAGGTGGTATAAAATAGTCTCATGGTTGATGGGTTATACCAAGACTAACTTTGATAGTAGTTTTATATCATGTTTGGTTGATGGTGTAAATTAGTCCCAAGAGAAATTTATACCATCAACCAAACATGATATATTTTATACATGGAATAACTTAAACTTCTCCATGGAATATCCCACCTTATACTTCTTACCAAACGACCCTAGTAATATTCATCTGCAGAGGCATGTATATTGTTATAACTGGTATTAAACTAATGCAAAACTAATTTCTTGTAGGATATATATTTCCTGTATTATCTTGAGTTCACCAAAATTTATATGCAAAATACTTTTTACTTCTATTTACTCCTTCATGCATTATTTATCATTAAAAAAAATCAAAATTTTGTTGAGCATTTAAGATTAAAATAGTGAAATAAAAATTAAACTAATTTCTATGTGACCATGGCGGATCTAGGATTTGAAGATCGTGAATATTTACTTCCTTTAATATAAGTTGCTACGAATCATATAGTAGAAGTGCACAAATATTCAAATGTTACCATGAAATAAGTTACATGAAAAAATTAAGAATTATATTATCATTATCCGAAAAATTCCTTCTCATCACAAGTCACAAGAATATCATGATTACGGATAAAAGGACTTCTAATCATACATCACAATTGTGTTGGTTGATTTTTCATATGCTTAAATAATAAATAATAAATAATAATATCATTGTGCATATAGTTGCGAATTAAAAAGGGCATGTTAGATACCTATTGAAGTTCATTATCCTAACCAGTAGGCACATGTGGTCCTTTCATGTTTGAACCAGTAGTAGTCCAACTTCTTTCAGCTGCACTAAAGATCGACCAAACCCATAGTTGCATTCTGGTAAACCTTTCTTTGCCTCATGTAACACGAAGTAATATAATTTATGACTTGAATCATTATGTCATGAATCACAAATCTAGAGAAAAATAAGAAAATAAATAGATCATTAATTGCAGATCAACCAATCAAGTGTAGCCTTAACATATGCATATCATAATAATTTTATAATTTAAAAAGAACAAATTTTGAAAAGAAAAAACTACAGCGTGTTCTTAGGATTTTTTTTTTAAAACTAAAATTTTGTAAATCACAAATATAATAGAAATATTTAATAAAATATCTTCAACTTTGCATTCAAGAAAGCATGCACGGGAAATTTAATAAAGGGTAAAAATTTCAAACAACATTTCTAAAGGCCTTCACACTTTTAATATAATAGAGATCAGTGTTTTAAAAGGCGGGGGCGTGGGGCGAGGCGTTTTGCATAACATGGGGCGAGGCGTAAGTCTTGAAACACGGGGCGTAAGTCCCATGGATCTACGGGGCGTATCTTAGATATCTTCAATTTTATAATTTTATTACTAAGAAAATAAGCAAAAGTACGATTTTCAATAATTTATAAATAAAGTATATAGCAATAATTAAAAAAATATCATTACACCAATAATCAAAAAAATATGATTCGTAGCAAAAATACTTTTAAAATAAAAAAAATCAAAATTAACGCTCGGGACTTACGTTTTTACGCCCGGGACTTACGCCCCAAATTCTAGGACTTACGCCCTATGGATCTGCGTTTTTCAATTGCGCCCCAGAGCGTTTTTGGTACGCCCCGCCCCGGGACTCGCCCCGAAAACGTTTTTGAAAACACTGATAGAGATAGAGATAGAGATTTGATTTCTATTTTTACTCGTCATTTTTGACACATTACGAAAATACAAAATCTTTTTTCATGTTTTATCCTTAACATTAATTACTAATTCTTCAAATAATTTTTCAATGCATATTACTAAAATATCAATTAATAGGGGTAATATGATAAAATCACCATGTCAATCCTTATTTTCTTAATAGGGGTGTCATGCAAGTCAAAAAGTGATAACTAATTCTGAACGAAGGAAGTACTTTTTAAAGGTGCCACATGGCTTTGTACTGAAAAAGAATATAGTTCATATTTATTTTAGTTTTTAAAAATTTCAATAGAACAATACATTTTGTGGGATTCGGCTCCTCTCCATTTCCCATCTCTCTATTTTTCTCAAGTTCTTGCTTGAATTGGAACACATGTCATAGTTTAAAATTAATGATTGGGATTTAATTAACTAAATAAAGATCTTAAACATGATCAAAATAATTAATGATTTTCATATATTTTCTACCAAAATGTTTTAACAATTTCACAATTTTAGATCTACATTATATTTTAGTATTACATCTTTCATAAATATATTAAAAATAAATTATTTCTTGCCTTGAGTAAATTGTATGCGTGCATAAAATACTACGTTTTTTCTTTTCTTTTCATAATATACGTAAGAGCTTTATTTTGCTAAATTCACCTTCTGAAGAGTAACAAAAAATTTGAAGTTGATGACTTAAATTTGTTTGGGTCCTAAAACTAAAAATATGCCATGTTACATTTTTTTATTTTTTATTTAATAAATATAATTTTGTAAAGTTTTTTAATTTATATTATTATTGGTTGGAGCTTACTTCTAATTTTTCTATCTTTTGAAATAGAATGTGAGCATATTCCTTTGTGAGATATTGAAGTTAAACATGTCAAGCGATGGAAAGAAAAAGAAAATAAATTAAAATAAAATTGATGCACGGTAAAAATTTAATCAATGCAAGAAATAATATTTTTTTATATATATATTTATGAAAGATATAAGACTAAGATATAATGTAGATCTAAAATTATGGGATTGTAAAAATATTTGGGACAAAATATATAAAAATTATTAATTATTCTAATTATGATTAAAGCTTTATTTAGTTAATTAAATCTCAATCATTAATTTGCTTAAAACTTGGAAATTTGCTAAGCCATGTTCTCGGTCAGATTAGAAGAAATAAGAAAAATATACAATTGAAACTCTATTATTTTGGCTATAAAAAAATTATTTGGCTGAAAATTATGGTGTTCCAACCACATTTTCTGGACTTGGCTCCTCTCCATTTCCCCTTTCTCCATTTTCTTCAAGTTTTTGCTTGGATTGAAGACACATGATATAGTTTAAAATTAATGGTCAAAATTCAATTAATTAAAGTGAAGTCCTAATCATAGTTAGAATAATTAATTACATCCATATATTTACTCCTAAAATATTTTTACAATCGCACAATTTTAAATCTATATTATATCTGTCACGCCCCGAATCCCATCGAGACATGATTGGCACCCGTAGCCGATAAGGCCCGAGAGAACCAACCTTTGCCTATGCTCAATCATATGCATATACTATTCACCATTGCATAATATTACTAAATACGAATAAAGGAGAACATGGGACATATTTATACATACATACGAAACTTGGCCGTTGAGGCCATCCAGTCAAAACAACATATGTCTTTTACACTATTACACCCACATCGGTCTACAAAAGCCTCTAACAAAAGCATTGACCAAAATGAACCATAAGTCGGGACAAGTCCCCGCTTTACACATTATGTACAATACCAAAACATATATACACTCTGACTCGGAGAAGCCCCGAATGAGCTGGAGCTCACCAAAGAGCCGCTAACACTGGCAATCTACTGAGGAGGCCTACTGGGACCTGCGCCTGCAGCAAGTAAGGTAAATCCCCCGAGAGGGGTCAGTACGAAATAAGTACTGAGTATGCAAGGCTCAGATGAAACTGTACAACACATGAATATTTCAATGAACTCAAAACATATGAATAATCAATGTGAATAAGTCACCATGTTACGCTTTGGAAACCATGTGGATTGCTTTCATTATTTTCATTACTTTCTTTATCTCAATGCTCACATGTCATTACATATCACAATGTACCCGGGCCCCGACTGATCAGTGGGTCTTTCATATCATCATATAGGGATCGAGTCGAGCTAGGCTTATGCCCCTAGACTTGCCACCCTTGGGATCGAGTCGAGCTAGGCTTACGCCCCTAGACTTGCCACCCAAAAATCCAAACCTCGGGATCGAGTCGAGCTAGGCTTACGCCCCTAGACTTGCCACCCGTACTTGATCATTGACCACATTTGCATTACTTTGTTCATTACTTTGAGATTGATACTTTGATAGTCACAACATCACTTTGGAACTTTGGAACACAACATTGTTGGAAACTTTGAATCATTGACCAATAAGTGAAGGACATGTGAACAAATATCAATGGGGAACAAGAGTCACAAGTATAGGCACTATTGGAATATTGGAACATAGCCTTATTTGCACTTTCGGAACATTAACCATGAATATGAGAAAAGAGATTCACAATTGATCAATGAGTAGGAAATATAAATATGACAATGATCATAGATAATTGCATATGGGATACCTTAGTATATTTCGGAATAGAACTAGAGAAATGTCAATGTGAACACTATTGGCTGTAGAAAGATACGGACAAAGTAACCTTGCATACCTTGGATTCGCAATACGAATCTATAACCTTAGATGCGTAGACAATAATCCCGCTCCTTCTTTATGTGTCACTCTACAACATAAATACATAACGAACTTCACATTAACCACTAAGTACTTTACAAATGCATACAATGTCAATGAGTTACATGTTTGCCTTTAAACATGTCAATTCCCCTTGACCAAACCATTGAGCATACTATTATTTCAAAAATTCCATAATATTCCCAACATTGACCAATACATGAAAATCAATACATTTCACCACAATATTTCTCCTTTACACTTTCTTATCCATAACACATCCCAAATAATCCATCAAAGCACCTTAATTCAACTCATAACACATATCGGCCAAACTCCCATAATTTCCACTTTTAGAAAAGAACAAGTTTTATACCAAAAATAACACCATACATGTTCATATTTTGTCCATACCATGCTTTTTCATCAAAGGCACAAGGCCTAATTCACACTTGAATTCCATATACCACAAATCTCATACAAAATCACCAAGTACCATAACCAACTTTTCCAAGCACAACCAACATGATATACATATTCTTTTATGCATATAAGATATTAATCCATGAAAATAAATACTTACCAAGGCTTGGAATATGTTGATCTTGTCCAAGAAGTCCCAAGGAATTATTTTGCTTTAGGGTTTGGAAATGAGAAATGTTGAGAAAAATGTGTTAAAGGCATGAGAGGTCTTGTATAATAAAAATCTGATTTGCCTCTTTATATAGGCCTCTCATGTTGTCCTTAGCCAATTCTTGGCATTTAATAATATGTCTAGAAGGTCAAATGGAAGAATGGGTCTTTTGACCCATTTGGGCCATGGATTTCTTCCACTTTTGGGCCTCAATTTGGCCCAAGAAGACATATCCATTTACCCAACAAGTTTCATGAATTATTCACCATATCTCTTATGTTTATATAATTCCATAAGGTCACGACAATATTCCCTTAAAAGATTCTCATTCGTCCTTTCGATCGCAAAAATAGGCATTCTAGTCGCTCTTGGTTTCATTGGACATTTTGGATCACTATTCATCTTTCGTGATTTAATCATGTAGGAGTATGTAGGAGTGTATTGAAGTGTTTGACTCTTTAACAATGCTCAAATAACTTCAAAGAATCAAAAGAAACCATCTAGAAATCGTCGTAGAATTGCGTTACGAAACGACGCCGGAAAGGCATAGTTTTTGTTCCTTGCGTCACACCCCCTGAAACAGGGTAGTGGCGCAAGAATTGGGCCTGCTCTGAAGTTTATGCAGGCTGGTGGCTTGCGCCACACCCCTGAAACAGGGTAGTGGCGCAAGTCTCAGCATTTTGCTGAAATTTCCGGCCACTAATCCGACGTTTACGTATCGTCCAATCCTTTATCCAAACACTACAAAATACTTACTTAGTGATCTTAACCATCAAGTAAACATGACTTAAAGTCACCAAATGAGGTTAGAATGTGTACGAGTTCTTGCCCAAATGCTCCACGAAATCACAACACACCTCCTACGACGATCTAATCGCACATGTTACGTCCGATATCAAATGTTTCACCAATGATACTATAAAACACATATGCATGGCATCTCAACACCTATGTAGATATGATACCAAGGTATCAAGTGAGGTTATAAAGTACGGGGTGTTACATTCTTCCCCCCTTAGAAACATTCGTCCTCGAATGTTAACAACAGTGTCTTATATACAACAAATGCATCTTTACTTTAACATACCTATACACATTCACATAATGCTTTTAAATACTTACTTGTTATTGTTCCACCTCCGCACTGTGAACTTCTTGGTCCATTTGAAATAAGTGGGGATACTTGGATTTCATCATTTCTTCCGCTTCCCATGTGATCTCCTCTACTTGTTGGTTTCTCCAAAGGACTTTTACGGATGCTATGTCTTTATTCCTCAATCTCTTTACTTGTCTATCTAGGATAGAAATGGGCACTTCTTCATAAGTGAGATCCTCTGTAACTTGAACATCCTCTACAGGAACAATACGAGACGGATCTCCTATGCATTTCCGAAGCATCGACACATGAAAGACCGGATGAACTGAGGAAAGTTCTTGAGGTAAGGCTAATTCATATGCGACTTGCCCAAATCTTCTAATAACTTCATAGGGGCCTATGTAACGTGGACTCAATTTCCCTTTCTTTCCGAACCGCATTACCCCTTTCATCGGTGACACCTTTAAAAATACCCAATCACCTATGGCGAATTCAAGCCCTCTTCTTCTAACATCGGCATATGACTTGTGACGACTTTGAGCCGTTTGTAATCGCTGTTGGATCACTTTGACTTTCTCCATAGCCTGGTGCACCATATCCGGCCCAAGTAAAGCAGTTTCACCTGCTTCAAACCACCTAATTGGTGATCTACATTTTCTTTCGTACAAAGCTTCATAAGGTGCCATCTGAATACTTGAATGATAGCTATTGTTATAAGCAAATTCAATAAGAGGCAAATGGTCATCCCAACTGCCTTGAAAATCTAAAGTACAAGCGCGTAGCATATCTTCAAGTGTCTGGATAGTACGTTCTGCTTGTCCATCAGTCTGAGGATGGAAAGCCGTACTCAAATTCACCTGAGTACCTAAACTCCGCTGAAAAGATTTCCAAAAGTGTGCTGTGAACTGTGCTCCTCTGTCTGATATGATAGAGAGTGGAATACCATGCAATCGTACTATCTCCTTTACATACAACTTTGCATAATCCTCAGCTGTATAGGTCATCTTGACCGGTAGAAAATGCGCTGATTTAGTAAGTCGGTCCACTATGACCCATATCGAATCAAACTTCCGCAATGTACGAGGCAAACCCGTAATGAAATCCATATTAATCATATCCCACTTCCAGACTGGAAGATTGATACATTGCATGTAACCTCCCGGTTTCTGATGTTCCACTTTCACCTGTTGACAATTTGGGCATTGCGCGACAAATTCTGCAATGTTCTTTTTCATGTTGCCCCACCAATACACTTCTTTCAATTCATGGTACATTTTAGTAGCACCTGGATGAATGGAATAGCGCGAATGGTGCGCCTCTGTCATTATTCGTGTCCTCAGTTCATCTACGTCCGGTACACATAACCTCCCTTGACATTGAAGCACCCCTTCTGGTGTAATATCAAATGCCTTGGTCAAATTCTGCTGCACATTTTCCTTTAGCTGTAATAAAGTAGAATCCGCAAATTGCTTCTCTTTCACTTCAGCTATCAAGGAGGATTCTGCCGCATTCTGTACCATAACTCTATCATCTGCGGTTTCAATAAGGCGAACTCCCAAGCTGGCTAATTGATTCAAATCTTTGATTATCTCACGCTTTGCATCCAACTGACCACTAGTGCTTTCTACTGCCTTACGGCTCAATGCATCAGCTACCACATTTGCTTTGCCTGGGTGATAAAGAATATCAATGTCATAATCTTTTAAAAGCTCTAACCACCTTTGTTGCCTCAAATTGAGTTCCTTCTGCTTAAAAAGATATTGCAAGCTTTTGTGATCCGTATAGATATCAACATGAACTCCATATGAATAATGACGCCATATCTTTAAAGCAAAAACTACCGCTGCCAATTCAAGATCATGTGTGGGATAGTTTTTCTCATGTGGCCGCAATTGTCGTGAGGCATATGCTATCACCCTACCATGCTGCATCAATACACATCCGAGACCAATCCCGGAAGCATCACAATACACTGCATAGCCCTCTGTGCCTTCAGGAAGAACTAACACTGGTGTAGAAGTCAACTTATCTTTCAGGTTTTGAAACCCTCTTTCACATGCATCATTCCATTGAAATTTAATTGCCTTGTGAGTTAACTTTGTCAATGGTGCCGCAATAGAAGCAAAACCTTCTATAAATCTTCGGTAATAACCTACCAAACCCAGAAAACTGCGAATCTCTGTGGGTGTCGTAGGTCTCGGCCAGTTTTTCACCGCTTCAATCTTTTGGGTATCAACCTGTATGCCTTCATCTGATACAATGTGTCCCAAGAACGTGACTGATTTCAACCAAAACTCACATTTGGAGAATTTTGCATACAACTTACGCTCACGGAGAATTTGCAACACTTGCCGTAAATGATAAGCATGGTCTTCTGGTGATCTTGAATAAACAAGGATGTCATCTATAAATACTGTCACGAACACGTCTAGGAATGGCTTAAACACCCTGTTCATCAAATCCATAAACACAGCCGGTGCATTTGTTAGTCCGAATGACATAACTAAAAATTCATAATGGCCATACCGTGTTCGAAAAGCTGTCTTGGGTACATCCTCCTCTCTAACTCTGACTTGATGGTAACCCGACCTCAAGTCAATTTTTGAGAAACACTTGGCACCCTGTAACTGATCAAACAAATCATCAATACGAGGGAGGGGATATTTGTTCTTGATCGTTACTTTATTCAGTTGACGATAGTCGATGCACATTCTCAAGGTGCCATCTTTCTTTCGCACAAATAATACCGGTGCACCCCACGGGGACATACTAGGCCTAATGAAGCCTTTATCCAGTAAATCTTTCAACTGCTCCTTTAATTCACGCAGTTCCGCTGGAGCCATTCTATATGGAGGAATAGAAATGGGCTGAGTGCCTGGAATCACATCAATACCGAATTCCAATTCTCGTTCTGGGGGTAAACCTGGAAGATCCTATGGAAATGCATCAAGAAATTCATTGACTACCGGTACTGACTGTGGAGTTAATGGTTCCACATCATTATCTTTCACTCGTACCAAATGACATACGTATCCCTTGGCAATCATTTTTCTGGCTTTCAAATCGGAAATAAATCTCCCTCGTGGTGCCCCTACATTACCCTGCCATTCAAGAACATTCTCCTGCGGAAAACAGGCCCGGCAATCTACCGTAGCATAACAAGAAGCCAACCAATCCATCCCCATTATGACATCAAAATCCACCATGTTCAATTCAATGAGATTGGCCAACGTATCACGACCACACACAGTTACTACACAGTTACGATACACTCTCTTTGCAACAATATATTCACCAACCGGTGTAGACACTTCAATTGATTTAATTAATAATTCCGGTGCCTTTGCAAATTTGGCAGCAACCAATGGAGTAACATAGGAAAATGTAGAACCTGGGTCAATTAGTGCATATACATTATGTGAGAATATGGATAATGTACCTGTGACAACATCAAGGGAAGCCTCTGAATTCTGGCGGTCCACCAAAGCATAAGTGCGATTCTGGACCCCGCTAGTACTGGCTGCTCCTCTGGCACCTCTACCTCTACCAATAGGCTGCACCCCTCGGCCCTGTGAAGGAACCGATGCGGAAGACGTAACCGCCGACCCAACTGGTCGTGCTATACCACCCATGCTCCGCTGTGGACATTCTCTCGCTATATGTCCCGGCATACCACACCAAAAGCAGACATTCGTCCCTGTCCGACATGGACCTGTGTGCATACGCCCGCAGTGCTGACACTGCTGACGAGAAAAACCTGCTGACTGTGATCCATGACCCCCACTACTCTGTCCAGCTGAACCACCTCGAAACCCTCGAGACTGAGAATAAGCACTCCCTGTGGAATAAGAGAATGACGGTCTAGGTGGTCTAGGAAACATGCGGGGCCTAGATCCTCCTTGGGACATCATAGGTGGTCCCATAGGTCTAGCCCTTTTGGACTGTCCCCTATCAAATTCATGTACCCTTCGTCTCTGTTTTTGATCTTCCATTTTCTGGGCGAAGGCTTGTATTCGAGCAATGTCCATGTCCCTATTCAAGGCCGCAATAGTGCAATCTCGCACCAAGTATGGCTCTAGTCTGTCCACGTATCTATGGACCCTGTCTGTCATCGTAGCCACAACATTTGGGGCATATCGAGCCAAGGAATTAAATTGCAAACTATATTCTTGAACACTCATATTCCCTTGACGCAAATTCAGGAACTGATCTGCACGTGCTTCCCGAACCTCATACGGAAGATAATGATCGAGGAAAGCCACTTTAAACTCTTCCCAAGTAGGTGGATCTGCACCAATGTCACGGGATTTCTTCCAATCCTCATACCACAATTTTGCCTCTCCCTTCAACCTGTACGCAGCAAGTTCAACTGTCTCTACCCCTGTCACATGCATAACTTACAATGCCCTCTGAATTTGATCCACGAAGTCCTGTGGATCTGCTTTTGGATCTGCCCCTGTGAATATAGGAGGGTCCAGTTTCAAGAAATCCTGTGTTCGGCGACTTGCCATTCTAGCCGCATCATTATCATGTGCCATTGCACCAGCTCTTCCCTGGCTTTGTGCCGCCACTAACTGTGTCAACATTTGTACAGCATTCCTAAGATCCTGATCTGTGGCATTTGTCGGTGGTTCCACGGGCACTTCCCTTCTTCTCGGCTCTTCTGGAGCTGAAGAAGTAGAAGAAGCTCGCGTTGCGAACTCAGTTTCAGCCCCACCTTGATCAACTTGCTCAGGTGGTGGTCTACTTGCTCCTTTACCAGCAATTCTATCTATCATCTTACTTTTACCTTTTCCTCTTCCTCTTCTAGTGTTCGGCATTTTGACTATACCAAAGAAAAACAATTACCAAGATCAGACACAGGGCAACTGACAACATTGGCTCTATTGCACGATCTAGAATGAAGGAAAGAAACAACATCCTAAATGTCTCGTAGCCTCCTACTTATAAATATGGTGCACAACACATCGATAAGTAAGACTCTACTCAGACACGGCTTTGTAGACATCCTTAGACCGACTGCTCTGATACCACTTTTGTCACTCCCCGAATCCCATCGAGACATGATTGGCACCCGTAGCCGATAAGGCCCGAGAGAACCAACCTTTGCCTATGCTCAATCATATGCATATACTATTCACCATTGCATAATAATACTAAATACGAATAAAGGAGAACATGGGACATATTTATACATACATACGAAACTTGGCCGTTGAGGCCATCCAGTCAAAACAACATATGTCTTTTACACTATTACACCCACATTGGTCTACAAAAGCCTCTAACAAGAGCATTGACCAAAATGAACCATAAGTCGGGACAAGTCCCCGCTTTACACATTATGTACAATACCAAAACATATATACACTCTGACTCGGAGAAGCCCCGAATGAGCTGGAGCTCACCAAAGAGCCGCTAACACTGGCAATCTACTGAGGAGGCCTACTGGGACCTGCGCCTGCAGCAAGTAAGGTAAATCCCCCGAGAGGGGTCAGTACGAAATAAGTACTGAGTATGCAAGGCTCAGATGAAACTGTACAACACATGAATATTTCAATGAACTCAAAACATATGAATAATCAATGTGAATAAGTCACCATGTTACGCTTTGGAAACCATGTGGATTGCTTTCATTATTTTCATTACTTTCTTTATCTCAATGCTCACATGTCATTACATATCACAATGTACCCGGGCCCCGACTGATCAGTGGGTCTTTCATATCATCATATAGGGATCGAGTCGAGCTAGGCTTATGCCCCTAGACTTGCCACCCTTGGGATCGAGTCGAGCTAGGCTTACGCCCCTAGACTTGCCACCCAAAAATCCAAACCTCGGGATCGAGTCGAGCTAGGCTTACGCCCCTAGACTTGCCACCCGTACTTGATCATTGACCACATTTGCATTACTTTGTTCATTACTTTGAGATTGATACTTTGATAGTCACAACATCACTTTGGAACTTTGGAACACAACATTGTTGGAAACTTTGAATCATTGACCAATAAGTGAAGGACATGTGAACAAATATCAATGGGGAACAAGAGTCACAAGTATAGGCACTATTGGAATATTGGAACATAGCCTTATTTGCACTTTCGGAACATTAACCATGAATATGAGAAAAGAGATTCACAATTGATCAATGAGTAGGAAATATAAATATGACAATGATCATAGATAATTGCATATGGGATACCTTAGTATATTTCGGAATAGAACTAGAGAAATGTCAATGTGAACACTATTGGCCGTAGAAAGATACGGACAAAGTAACCTTGCATACCTTGGATTCGCAATACGAATCTATAACCTTAGATGCGTAGACAATAATCCCGCTCCTTCTTTATGTGTCACTCTACAACATAAATACATAACGAACTTCACATTAACCACCAAGTACTTTACAAATGCATACAATGTCAATGAGTTACATGTTTGCCTTTAAACATGTCAATTCCCCTTGACCAAACCATTGAGCATACTATTATTTCAAAAATTCCATAATATTCCCAACATTGACCAATACATGAAAATCAATACATTTCACCACAATATTTCTCCTTTACACTTTCTTATCCATAACACATCCCAAATAATCCATCAAAGCACCTTAATTCAACTCATAACACATATCGGCCAAACTCCCATAATTTCCACTTTTAGAAAAGAACAAGTTTTATACCAAAAATAACACCATACATGTTCATATTTTGTCCATACCATGCTTTTTCATCAAAGGCACAAGGCCTAATTCACACTTGAATTCCATATACCACAAATCTCATACAAAATCACCAAGTACCATAACCAACTTTTCCAAGCACAACCAACATGATATACATATTCTTTTATGCATATAAGATATTAATCCATGAAAATAAATACTTACCAAGGCTTGGAATATGTTGATCTTGTCCAAGAAGTCCCAAGGAATTATTTTGCTTTAGGGTTTGGAAATGAGAAATGTTGAGAAAAATGTGTTAAAGGCATGAGAGGTCTTGTATAATAAAAATCTGATTTGCCTCTTTATATAGGCCTCTCATGTTGTCCTTAGCCAATTCTTGGCATTTAATAATATGTCTAGAAGGTCAAATGGAAGAATGGGTCTTTTGACCCATTTGGGCCATGGATTTCTTCCACTTTTGAGCCTCAATTTGGCCCAAGAAGACATATCCATTTACCCAACAAGTTTCATGAATTATTCACCATATCTCTTATGTTTATATAATTCCATAAGGTCACGACAATATTCCCTTAAAAGATTCTCATTCGTCCTTTCGATCGCAAAAATAGGCATTCTAGTCGCTCTTGGTTTCATTGGACATTTTGGATCACCAGTGGCGGACCCAAGATTTTCACCAAGTGGGTTCAATATATACAAAATAAATACACGGAGAAGCAAACAAAACAAAACAAAACAAAAATTTAAAAATTTAAAGTAATACTATAGTGATAAAAAAATTTAAAATAAATAGCTGAGCAATGGATGAAAGCAGGTTAAGTTATTTATTATTTGGTGGACTAGCAAATTGTTTAAGAGAAAAAGAGTATTGCTGGCGTCTGGACTAGCAAAAATTTAAAGAAAAAGGAGCTTATTTGTTGTAGGTGGGTTTCGAACTCGGGATTTGGGACTACTTAAAAAAGTGAACCCACTTTGCCACTAGGCTGAGCTGTGCAATTGTTTAAAAGTGGGTTCAAATTTAATAGATACCTTATACATTTTCAAAGACTGATTATATATACATATATATATAGAGTAATTTTTCGACGAAGTGGGTTCATATGAACCCACTTGAACCTATGTAGGTCCGCCCCTGTGGATCACTATTCATCTTTCGTGATTTAATCATGTAGGAGTATGTAGGAGTGTATTGAAGTGTTTGATTCTTTAACAATGCTCAAATAACTTCAAAGAATCAAAAGAAACCATCTAGAAATCGTCGTAGAATTGCGTTACGAAACGACGCCGGAAAGGCATAGTTTTTGTTCCTTGCGCCACACCCCCTGAAACAGGGTAGTGGCGCAAGAATTGGGCCTGCTCTGAAGTTTATGCAGGCTGGTGGCTTGCGCCACACCCCAGAAACAGGGTAGTGGCGCAAGTCTCAGCATTTTGCTGAAATTTCCGGCCACTAATCCGACGTTTACGTATCGTCCAATCCTTTATCCAAACACTACAAAATACTTACTTAGTGATCTTAACCATCAAGTAAACATGACTTAAAGTCACCAAATGAGGTTAGAATGTGTACGAGTTCTTGCCCAAATGCTCCACGAAATCACAACATACCTCCTACGACGATCTAATCGCACATGTTACGTCCGATATCAAATGTTTCACCAATGACACTATAAAACACATATGCATGGCATCTCAACACCTATGTAGATATGATCCCAACGTATCAAGTGAGGTTATAAAGTACGGGGTGTTATATCTTTCCTAGATATATATTTTTTAAAAAAGTTCTTGGCAAGAGTAAACTTTTGCTCGCATAATTTTTTGTTTACTGTGTCCCTTTTTTTTTTTTAATAGTATAGTTTAATTTTTTTTTTTATTCAAGTATTTAAAAGAGGATGTTCTATATATGATAGTGGATCCACCTAAAGGAAGCACCAAAGAATTAAAAGTTGGGGTACTTAAAATTATTTTGCTCCTAAATTTTAAATATATCATGCCACATTTTTTTAAATTTTTTTTGGCAAATGTTATTTTGTAAATTTCTTTTAACTTTTATTATTATTGATTGAAGTCTACTCATTTTTCTGCCAATGAATGATGACATGAACATATTAAGGGATGGCAAAAGATAGCGAATTTTTATTTTAAAAAAATTCGATTGATGGAAATAATTTACTCTAGGGAAAAAAAGAAGAGTTTTTAATATATTTAGGAAATATATAAGGCTAAGATATAATATAGATTTAAAATTATGGAATTGTAAAAATATTTTAGTAATACATGGAAGTAATTAATTGTTCTAACTCTAGTTAAGGCTTTACTTTAATTAATTAAATCTCAACCATTAATTTTAAACTATGACATGTGTCTCCAGTCCAAGAAAGGAATTGAGGAAAATGGAGAGGAGCCAAATCCAAATTTTCTTATATTTGTAATTTGCACATTGAAAATAATGGCAACCTTTTTTTAATAACAACACTTTTATTTAGTTTCCAAACATGTAATTTCCACTTGAAAATAAAATAAAATAAAATAAACAATTTCTATTTTCACAAGTTGACTCTCATAATCCAAATGCTCTTACATTGTTTTATTTTTTTAAAAAAAATAGGGTAGAGGAAGGAGATTAGGGAAATTCAACCCTCACCAATAAGTATAGGTGAAAGTGGAAGTAGCCAACCAACTGAGCTATTATTCTGGGGCGGTTCAAGCACATTAGTGGCCTAAGGTCAAAATCAAATAGAGGCGTTAGATTTTAAGAAAAAGTTCTTAAAATAATTATATCAAATTTCTTCTAATAATTATTTCCTTTTGTATAAAAAGTTTATTTTTTCTACAAATAGTATTGCATATTTTCTTAATAAAATATCTATTATCTGTTATTGCTAAAAAATGAGGCCCCTCAAATTCGGGGGCCTAAGGCGGCTGCCTTTTATTTTACATGGTAGAGCCGGCATTGCTACTATTATTCCCTAAATGTCGTTACTCACCTTTTATTTTAATTGAAGGGGTTAAACACAAAGGTCATTCTTTATGTGTTCTAAATAGCAGGATTTGCCGTCTCTACGAATGCTAAAACTCGGTCGCTCCAGAAAGCTGAAGAAAACACCGGATTTTACGAGGATGCCAAATTTGGAGTATTTGGATTTAAAGGAATGTACAAGTCTTGAAGAGGTTCACCCTTCCCTAAAGTGTTGCAGAAAACTGATTTGGTTAAATTTGTATGGCTGTGTAAACCTTGAGAGGTTTCCATATGTTAATGTGGAATCTCTTGAATGTCTGGATATAAGAGATTGCTCTAGTTTAGAGAAATTTCCAGAAATCCTCGGAAGAATGAAGCCGGAGTTAGAGATTCACATGAGACCCTCTGGGATAAGGGAAATACCATCATCTATTATTCAGCACCAAGCTCATCTTACAGAGCTGGATTTTAGATTTATGAATAACCTTGTAGCACTTCCAAGCAGCATTGGCATGTTGAAAGGTTTGGTGAAGCTAGTTGTGTCATACTGCTCAAAACTTGTAAGCTTGCCAGAAGAGATAGGTGATTTAGAAAACTTGGTGACGCTTGATGCCCGCTGTACTCTAGTCTCACAACCTCCGTCCTCCATTGTCCGGTTAAACAAGCTTAAATTCTTGAGTTTTGCGAAACAAAAATCAGAAGTAGGCCTCAAAGACAGAGCGTGCTTTGTGTTCCCTCCAGTGGATAAAGGATTATGCTCACTGAAAATTTTGAATCTCAGATACTGCAATCTAATGGATGGAGGACTTCCGGAAGACATTGGATCCTTATCCTGTTTGGAAGAGTTGCATCTCTGGGGAAATAATTTTGAGCATTTGCCTCGAAGCATATCCCAACTTGGCGCTCTTAGATCCTTGGACATAACAAAGTGCAAGAGGCTCAAAGAGTTTCCAGGTATTAACGTGGAATTTCTTGAATATCTGTATCTAGAGGGTTGCTCTAGTTTAGAGAAATTTCCGGAAATCCTTGGAAAAATGAAGCCAGAGTTAGAGATTCACATGGGAGACACTGGGATAAGGGAACTACCATCATCTATGAAGTACCAAACTCATGTTATCAAGCTGGATTTGAGCTGTTTAAAAGACCTTGTAGCTCTTCCAAGCATTATTGGTTTGTTGAAAAGTTTGGTGGAGCTAGATGTGTCCTACTGCTCAAAACTTGAAAGCTTGCCAGAAGAGATAGGTGATTTAGAAAACTTGGTGATACTTGATGCCCACTGTACTCTAATCTCACAACCTCCATCTTCCATTGTCCGGTTAAACAAGCTTAAATTCTTGAGTTTTGCAAAACAAAAACCAGAAGTAGGCCTAGAAGATGAAGTGTATTTTGTCTTCCCTCCGGTGGCTGAAGGATTACACTCATTGGAAACTTTGAATCTCAGTTACTGCAATCTAATAGATGGAGGACTTCCGGAAGACATTGGAAGCTTATCCTCTTTGGAAGTGTTGAATCTCAGTGGAAATAATTTTGAGCATTTGCCTCAAAGCATATCCCAACTTGGTGCTCTTCTATCCTTGTACTTATCAAATTGCTTGAGGCTTACACAACTGCCAGAATTTCCAGAGCAATTAAATACAATAAATGCAGATTGGAGCAATGATTCGATCTGTTATTCGTTGTTTCAGAATATCTCAGCGTTGAAGCATGACATCCCTGTTTCAGATTACTTGTCATTAAGAGTATTTTCCACTGGGAAGAATATCCCAAGTTGGTTCCACCATCAGGGAACTGGAACAAGTGTATCAGTCAATTTGCATAAAAATTGGTACGTACATGATAACTTCATGGGATTTGCTGTATGTTACTCTGGAAAATTAATTGACACCACAGTTCACTTGATTCCCTTATGTGATGATGGGATGTCGTCGATGACCCAGATACTTGCCTTATCCCACCAGTCAAAATATCTTGCAGAATCTGCTATTCATTTTTTCTTGGTACCTCTTGCTGGCTTATGGGATGCATCTAAGGCAAATGGAAAAACACCAAATGAATATGGGCTCATTAGGTTATCTTTCTCTGGAGAAATGAAGGAGTTTGGGTTTCATTTGTTGTATAAAGATGAACATTGCATTGGGAGAAGGAGGAGCAGATAAGAAAGTAGTGAACACCAGGATGAAGCCAGTTGCTCATCTTCTAAGAAAGAAAGATCATGTTCTAATAGTCTTTGAGAATCTGCAGCAACAAGTAGAAGCGCCAGTTAATTCAGAAATCTTGCAGCTCTTTCCCATAAACCCTGGATTTTAGCTTATATATAGGTATATACCTCATGATTTGTTTTTCCTTTGGTGTGAAAGGTGGGATCATGCTCTCTAACTTTAGCGATAGAATTTTGCAGGGGCCATTTTCATATTTGTACCAAGTTAAACATGGAGGTTCAATGTAGGTTAGAGGGATATCTAATTGTTCAAGGTGATGATGCTCAATTGAGAAAGCAGATTACGACACAACTTTCAGTCCCTTGTGCCTGAACCATTAAGGGTGAGTGCTTAGTTAAGTTGTTTATTGCATTTAGTTAACGAACTAGCTTTTCTTTCAGTAAGTAAATTTTGTTGGGTTTTTCAGGCCTGTGCATCTGCTGAGGAGTTCATGCGGCGTTTTCCACAGGGTATCCACAGATCCATGGGTTTAAAACTTCTTAATATATCATTTTGATGCGAGGAAGCCTTAGGAATATGATTGAATCGCCTCACATCTTGCGATTTGCATCATATGTTGGTGCTTCATCTGTATTCATCTACAAGCCAGTATTCTGCCTTTTTTAGTACCAAGGTTCAGATTGACTTTGTTGTATGATGAATGTGGAAAGATGTATTTTTGGTCTTAAGGTACTTCATATTTATACTATACTTGTTCCCCTGATCATGTCTTTCTGTAGATGTATACCCTACTAATATAAATATTTTCACCTCGTTATCATTGGTAGATGAGGATGCCTTATAGGTTCTTCTAATAAGTCTACACCGAAAAGACAAAAGTGTTATTCCCAAAGGTAGCCAATGATCCATGACTTTAAAACTAATTACTAGTTCATTTTGATTCTCTCTCTGAAGAGGTGGCTCAAGGGTGAGGCCAGTAAATCATTTGCTTTACGCCCCCAAAATTTTGAGGTCCCGAAAAATTTTAATAGTGAATTTTATGATTTTAATGTCACTTAAAACAATATTGAAGATTGTAAAAGATAAAAAGGTACAATTTTTTTAAAAAAATAAAAAATCTACTTTTTATATTATCAGAAATATTTTTAAACTTTGAATTAAACAACTCAAATTGTCATATTAATAAATAAAATTTTTACGATAACATCCAAGATAATGCATTTCAAACAAATGACTACTATCTTATTAACTAGAATTAATTTTTATATTTATAAATAATAATATTAATATGTGAAGTTAAAAGCTTAGTGTCTCTTAAAAATACTACACATCAAATAATATGTAAGAAAGAAAAGATTACTTTAAATTATTATCATTTTTGTGAGTACGTGCACATATCTCTTATTAAAATTTGGCTTTAGGCCACTAATTTTATTGACACGCTCTTGTCTCTCTGATTTTCATATGTGGGCAAATCTTTGTCTTAAATACAAATATCTCTCCTGTTATGACAGGGAGGTTGGGAAAAAAATATGAAACAATTTAAGAAGCAGCACAGCGTGAGACGGTGGAGGAACCTGGAGTATGAGGTGAAGTTGAGGTTCGTTCTCCCTCGTGATTTCTTTCTTTTATAATTTAATTTTTAGGGAAAATGTGCTTGCATCAGATAAATGAAAGAATGCTAGATGTGGTAGAGTTGAGGGCATTTCATTTGTCAAATTTCTTGCAAAAACATTGAGTGCTACATAGTTAAGCAAAAAAATTACTTAGTTTACTCCGATTTCAGATTACTTTTCAGTGCAAACTGGTAAGCGGAAGATGATACTTTAAGAACAGAACCGAACACTGCCTATGAAGGGCACATGTTTCTTCTGCATGAGAAAGAGATTTGCGAAAGAACTTGGGTATGCAATAATTTCTTCTTTTTAAATTTCATTTCGAAATATAATCACATTTTTCATTTGCTGACAAGTAGCTGACCCAAAAAACAAATTACAGATTAATGACGAGATAACTTTGCCAAAATGGGTGGATGAAAGAAGCCTCAAATCACAAAGCAAACAGACCAAAAGGGGGACTATTTGCAGGAATCCAGTGTAGCTCCAACGCTCGAGCTCAAATAATTTCTCCCCCCCCCCCCACCAAGTTCTTCTAAAGAACCGTAGTCTGCATTGACATCTACTGTCAAATGCTACATGGGGGAAGCAACTTGTAAATAGGAGTTAAGTACTGAAAATGGTCAATCCAGCGAGCGGATTACAACTCAAGTCATAGGAGTTTTTTTTTTTGTTACCTCAGATTGTTGATAATTAGTGTCATATTATGTCACGACCCGAACCGAGGCCCTAGCCATGATGGGCTTCCCGAACCAATGATGGCCCAAGAAGGCCCCTTAGCATTACATCATAAGCATAGTCATAATAAAAATAAGGAAAATAGACCCATAAAATAAGAGATTCAACTGAAAGATAACTAAAGTCCAAAATCTTGGAATGCAACATCAAAACAATAACCAACTTGAGTCTACGAAGCCTCTAACATTATGAATAGAAATTCTAGTCGGGACATGGCCCGGAAAATACCAGAAAACCCAAATAGTCTGAATTCAACTGAAAATAAGTCTAAGACATATGCCTTCCGAAAGATGGATGGCCCACCACAGGCTAGCTGCAACTCTGAATGTATCCTAATGCGGGGTAGAATCTCGGGTAAGTGCTTCGAAACCTACATCATGAAAAGATGCAGTGTCCGGGAATGGTCAGTACGATGAGTACTGGCATGCAACCCGGGAAAAGGGAATCCAAAATAGTTTATGTAATATAATAATTAAAATTCGGAAAGCTTCACAATATAAGTCTGTCATAAAAGAGGTACGAAATAAAGAACATTTAAAATATAAAATAAAGCAATCATTTGAAATTCTTTAGTTCAGAACTATGTGGTTACACCGATATTAAGTAACCCACGGGCAATATGGGTCCAGTACTCCCCAACTGGCGGGGCCTCGGTCCATGTTAGTCGTATAGACTGAGATAACATAGTTGATCAATCATAACATAATCATAGTTACATACAATTGCTTAAGGAAAGTATACAGTGGTCATCCAATTTTCAGGACAAGACCTCCCCACGTCGGCAAACGCGGTTTCAAGCATTGGTCACAAGGACTACACTTTATCGGTGAACCTATACAATTCTCTTTAAGCCAATTAAAACATTTTCATTACATTTAATCATGGAGTCTTTCATTAGGGCATTCACATTTTGGTATCGTCGTACTAAGACTTGCAAGTCACTCTTTCATACCAATTTTGGTATCGTCATACTAAGACTTGCAAGTCACTCTTTCATGCTAAATCATTATCATTAAACATTTTTTACTCCAAAATCCCGCCTTTCAAAATCATAAACATAATCATAATTGAAATTCCCATAACAATTACAACCCGTTGAATAACACCATACCTTCAATGATATAAAGAACGGGGAAAAACACTTATATTCCTTATGAAATTTCAAAACTTTCTAGAGACTAGAAATCATGGCTCAACATGTATAAGTTAACATTCAAACTTCAAAACATAATAGTTCATTGTTTTCAAATAGCCAATTCAGTCACAAAAACCCCAATTAAAGATTGAATCATTATTCATAAAGAAAAGGGGAAAATTCATATCAAGCTTTAAATAACAAAATCCCCAACCCTAGTTTCAAATCACCATCATAACATACATAATAAATAATTTGAGAAAGCTGGAATTTGAGCCTTGAATCTTGAACCCTAGATGTTCTTGCTTCTTTGAATATTTTGGGGAAGGAGAAAATGGTTTATAATTGCATTCCTCTTCAAAAAAAGTGTAATTGATCACTCAAAAGGTGTTTTAAGTGTGAAAGGATCGGATCTCATAAGGAGAAAATGACAAAAATACCCCTAGGATGACCCTAAAAAAATTTCTCTGAATCAGGCCCACGACTTGATCTACGGGTCATGGAACCAGTTCACGACAAGTGGATCCAAGTCGTGGAAATCAAATGAATTTTCCAACTTACAGGATCAGGTCCACGACTTGATCTACGGGTCGTGGAACTAGTCCACGGTCCATGAAAACCTGAAACCCAGATTTTTCAGCCTACATTTATATAAATTTATGGGTACTTAAAGGTTCAAAATTTTTGGGGTAGTACAATATCCCTCCTTTGGGATCATTCGTCCCGGAATGATGATTAGGGAAACATTTAGCTTGGATAAAGAGATTGCGTGAAACTTGAAGGACATGAACTTATAACATAAAAGATGAGTATAGCGTTAGTACCTCAAACAACGTCACCCGGCGTCGGAAATAAGAAGGGATATATAGTCTTCATGTCTTCCTCAGCTTCCCAAGTAGCCTCCTCCACCTTTTGATTCTTCCACAAGACCTTAACTGAAGCTATTTCTTTGGTTCTCAACTTTCGGACTTGGCTATCCAAAATCTCTATAGGAACCTCCTTATAAGACAAAGAGTTGTCCACACTAATGTTCTCTACGGGAACAACAAGAGAATGATCACCCACATACTTCTTAAGAATAGACACGTGAAACACGGGATGAACCAATGCCAAACTCGCGGGCAAGTCTAGCTCATAAGCAACACTACCAAACTTTCTTAAAATCTGATACAGGCCAATGTAATGAGTACTGAGCTTACCTTTCTTTCCAAACCTCATTTCTACCTTCATAGGAGAAACTTTCAATAATACCCAATCACCAATCTCAAACTCTAACTCTCTATGCCTCACATCCGTATATGACTTTTGACGATTTTGAGCAGTTTTAAGCTTTTTGTGAATAACCTTAACTTTCTCCATCGCTTGGTGGACAAGACCAGGCCCGAACAATTGGGTTTCACCCACTTCATACCACCCAATTGGTGATCTACAGCTCCTACCATAAAGAGCCTCAAAAGAAGCCATTTGGATGCTGGAGTGATAACTATTATTATAAGCAAACTCAATAATAGGCAAGGGATCCACCTAACTACCTTTAAAGTCAATAACACAAGCCCTTAGCATATCTTCTAAGGTCTGAATAGTATGCTCCGCTTGCCCGTCTGTTTGAGGATGGAAAGCAGTACTAAGGTTCATCTGTGTACCCAAACCTTTCTGAAAGGATTTCCAAAATTAAGAAGAAAATTACGTACCTCTGTCGGATATGATGGACACCAGAGCTCTATTAAGTCGAACTATCTCCTGAATGAACAACTTAACATAATCCTCTCCCGAATAGTTTGTCCGCACAAGCAGAAAGTGAGCGGACTTGGTCATCCTATCCACAATGACCTAGATGGAATCGTGTTGATTCTGAGAACGCGGAAGGCCGGTGATGAAATCCATATTTATCATCTCCCACTTCCACATGGGAATGGCTATCTCCTGAGACGTACCACTAGGCCTTAAGTGCTCAACCTTAACTTGTTGGCAATTTAAACACTTAGCAACAAAGTTTGCAATATCCCTTTTCATATTATTCCGCCAATACATCCCTTTCAAGTCATGATACATCTTAGTAGAACCGGGATGAGCAGTACACCTGGATACATAGGCTTCAGTCAAGATCATCTGTCGTAGCCCATCGATGTCGGGAACACACAATCTCCCTTGATACAGCAAAATACCATCTCTTCCAATCTCAAAAACTAAAACCTTTTACTAACCAACATCTTTATTGATTTGCATAAGTATGGGATCATTAACCTATTTCTCCTTAACTTCAGTACCTAAAGAAGATTTAGCCACTTCGTGAACAATCACTCCCCCATCTTCGAAATCCAACAGTCGGACTTCCAAATTAGCAAGCCTGTGAATTTCTTTCACTAATCCCCTCTTTTCTTCCTCAACCTGAGAAAGGCTCTCCATGGACAACCTACTAAGAGCATCAGCAACAACATTAGCTTTACCTGGATAATAGTGCAAACTTATGTCATAATCCTTTAGCAATTCAAGCCACCTCCTTTGCCTGAGATTTAACTCTTTTTGTGTGAAGATATACTGCAAACTCTTGTGATCTGAATAAATATCCACATACACTCCATATAAATAGTGACTCCAAATCTTAAGTGCAAAAACCACAGCCGCCAACTCAAGATCATGAGTAGGATAATTCTTCTCATGCACTTTAAGTTGCCTAGAAGCATAAGCCACAACCTTCCCATATTGCATAAGTACACAACCAAGTCCCACCTAGGACGCATCACAATACACCACAAATCCTTCAGTACCATCTAGAAATGTCAAAACAGGGGTTGAGGTTAAACGACCCTTCAACTTCTCAAAACTATCCTCACAAGCATCAGACCTTGAAAACTTCACCTTTTTCTGAGTCAACTTCGTTAGGGGAGCAACTATAGAGGAAAAACTCTCCACGAACCTTCTATAATACCCTGCCAGACCCAAGAAACTCCTAATTTTGATCAGAGTTATTGGTGTAGACCAATTCTTAACCGCCTCAATCTTTTGGGGATCAACTTTAATTTCTTCACTAGAAACAACATGACCACAAAACGTCACGACATTAAGACAGAATTCACACTTAGAAAATTTGGCATACAACTCTTGGTCCTTAAGGATATGAAGTACAATTCGGAGGTGATTGGCATGCTCCTCCTCACTCCGGGATTACACCAGAATATCATCAATGAAGACTATCACAAAAAGGGCCAAAAACTGCCTAAACACCCTGTTCATAAGATCCATAAAAGTTGCAGGTGAATTAGTCAGACCAAAAGACATAACTAGAAATTCATAATGGCCATACCTGGTTCGGAAAGCAGTCTTGGGATTATCTGTTTCCCTAATTTTTAGTTGATAATACCCCAAACGAAGATCTATTTTAGAGAAACACTTAGCACCCTGAAGCTGGTAAAAAAGATCATCAATTCTAGAAAGAGTGTGTTTATTTTTCCCAGTGACCTTATTCAACTGACTATAATCTATGCACATACGAAGGGACCCATATTTCTTTCGCATAAAGAGTACCGGAGCACCTCAAGGAGATTCACTAGGGCAGATAAAGCCCTTATGAAGAAGGTCCTTCAACTGATCTTTTAACTCTTTTAGCTCAGCCAGAGCCATTCTATAGGGAGGAATGGAAATAGCTTGAGTGTCAGGCAAAAGATCAATACCAAACTCTATTTTCCTATTGGGAGGAATACATGGAAGATCATCAGGAAAAACTTTGGGAAACTCATTGACTACCGAAACTGACTTTAGTGAGGGACTTTCAACGCTAGAATCTTTGACCCAAACTAGGTGGTACAAACAACCCTTAGATATTAATTTTCAGGCTCTAAGATAAGAAATAAACTTTCCCTTTGGTGCTAAGGAATCACCCTCCCACTCTATATCTGGCTCATTAGGAAAACAAAAAATGAGACTATGGGTTCTACATTCCAAGGTAGCATAACAAGAGTGGAGCCAATCTATTCCCAGAATTAAATCAAAATCTACCATATCAAGTTCTACCAAAACCACCATAGTGTCCCGATGAAAGATAGACACCACACAGTTTTTATAGACCCCGTCTAGCAATAATAGACTCACCAATAAGAGTAGGGACTGAGAAGGGTTAAGAAATATCCTCGGGGCCAAAATCAAAACTCACAGCCACATAAAGGGTCACATAAGATAGAGTGGAGCCAGGATCAAATAACGCATAAACATCACAGGAGAAAATCTGTAACATACCCATGACAATATCTGGTGAGGCCTCTGAATCCTGATAGTAGATAGGGCATACAAACAGTTACGGCCTCCGTCGATTCTCGAAGTAGTACCCTTACCTGTTGGGGCTGAAAAAGCAATAACTTGGGATTTATTGCCCCCAAAAGTTCCCTTTGTCGAAGGGCATTCCCACTGAAAATGACCAGCCTGACCACAACCATAACACACACCCTTGCCCAAACGATAAAGCCCACGGTGGAACTTTCCATAAGTGCGACAAGGAGGATAAGAATGAGATGATTGAGTCACACTAGCCTGAGACTGAGTACCCTGCACCTTGGAACCATTGCTAGGCTGAAATTGCTAGTCACCCGAAGGCTTAAGGGCAGGTGCACTAGCTGAAGACTGAATATTACCCCAAGATTTCTTCTTATGCCATCTCTTAACCCACTTATTGTTACCACCAGACTGTTGATTTGTCTTTTGGTCTACCGACCTAGCCCTCTTACTCTGCCTATCCTCAACCTCTGCCGGTCTCTTCTTTTCATCTTCTACCTGCTACATAAACACCACCAACCTAGATATATCCATGTCGCTATTCAACATCGTACCTTTACATTCCAGCACTAAATCATCCTTATGACCGAAAGCAAACTTCCTTATTTGAGACCTTATATTGGACACCAATTCTAGAGCATAACGAGAAAATTGAGTGAACTTCAAAGAATATTCTTTGACACTTATCTTATCCTGCTTCAAATTCACAAACTCCTCAGCCTTAGCTTCTCTCAACTCCCGAGGAAAAAAGTGATTAAGAAAGGCTTGAGAGAAATCCTCCCAAACCACTGGCTCAGCATCTTCACCCCTAAATTCTTCCCATTCATCATACCGTTGATAAGCTACCTCCTTCAATTAATAATCTGCAAATTTCACCCCTTCAGTATCACTAGCATTCATCACCCTAAAATAAATTTCCATTTCTTCCACAAACCCTTGAGGATCCTCCTCAACTTTGGACCCAGTAAATGTCGGTGGATTCAGTAGTATAAACTAACCCACCCCGGTAGCATCAGAAGAACCAATGGCAGAACCACCACTACCTGATTGATAAACCTAGGATGACATAATTTGGGCAAGCATCTGAATAGTTTGTCTGAACTAGGAATTTGAGACTTCACCCTAAGAAGCCTTGGTATGATTGGCGCCGGTTCTAGGGGCTCATAGAGGACTGGTTGGGACAGGTGGAACCCCAACATGAGCAGTCGGACAAGAGGTGTGAACTTCATTACGTGTCAGCATCCCATGAGTAGGAAGAACCTCTTCAGCATTTCCCCCAGTGGGGACAGAGGTTCCAGCAGGAGTTCCTTGGTCGTTAGACCTTCATAGAGGCATAATCTGAAACGTTGAAAGGTAGAAGTCAGAAGAATTTTCTTAGAACTAGACTTTCTAGCAAGAATTTAGAGTATGAAGAAAAGGGAACAATTCCTAAATGTCTTGTAGCCTCCCCTTTATAAGTGTGGTGTGCTACACACCTATAAAAAGGACTCTACTTGACATGGCTTTGTAAACACCCTGGGATCCTGAACTGTGCTCTGATACCAAGTTTGTCATGACCTGAACCGAGCCCCTTTCCATGATGGGCTTTCCGAACCAATGATGGCCCAAGAAGGCCCCTTAGCATTACATCATAAGCATAGTCATAATAAAAATAAGGAAAATAGACCCATAAAATAAGAGATTCAACTGAAAGATAACTAAAGTCCAAAATCTTGGAATGCAACATCAGAACAATAACCAACTTGAGTTGACGAAGCCTCTAACATTATGAATAGAAATTCTAGCTGGGACATGGCCCCAGAAATACCAGAAAACCCAAATACTCTAAACTCAACTGAAAATAAGTCTAAGACATATGCCTTTCGAAAGAGGGATGGCTCACCACAGGATAGCTGCAACTCTGAATGTATCCTAATGCGGGGTAGAATCTCGAGTAAGTGCTTCGGGACCTACATCATGAAATGATGTAACATCCGGGGACTGTCAGTAGGATGATTACTAGTATGCACCCCGAGGAAAGGGAATCCAAAACAGTTTATGTAATATAATAATAATTAAATTTCAAAAAGTTTCACAATATAAGTATGTCATAAAAGAGGTAAGAAATAAATAATATTTAAAATATAAAATAAAGCTATTATTTGAAATTCTTTAGTTCTGAACTATGTGGTTACACAAACATTAAGTAACCCATGGGAAATATGGGTCTAGTACTCCCCAACTGGCGGGGCCTCAGTCCATGTTAGCCGCATAGACTGAGATAACATAGTTGGCCAATCATAATATAATTATAGCTGCATACAACTGCTTAAGGGAAGTATATACAGTGGTCATCCATTTTTTCAAGACAAGACCTCCCCACGTCGGCAAACGCGGTTTCAAGCGTTGGTCACAAGGACTACACTTTCTCGGTGAACCTACACAATTCTCTTTCAGCCCAATTAAAACATTTTCATTACATTTAATCATGGAGTCTTTTATTAAGGCATTCACATTTTGGTATCGTCATACCAAGACTTGCAAGTCACTCTTTCATGCCAAATCATTATCATTAAATATTTTTTTACTCCAAAACCCTTTTAAAAATCATAAACATAATCATAATTGAAATTCCCATAATAATTCCAAACCCTTTGAATAACACCATAACTTCAATGATATAAACAACGACGAAAAACACGTATATTCCTTATGAAATTTCAAAAAAATTTCTGGAGACTAGAAATCATGGCTCAACATGTATCAAGTTAACATTCAAACTTCAAGACATAATAGTTCATTGTTTTCAAATAGCCAATTAAATCTCAAAAACCCCAATTAAAGATTCAATTATTATTCATAAAGAAAAGGGAAATTCATATCAAGCTTTAAATAACAAAATCCCCAACCCTAGTTTCAAATCACCATCATAACATACAAAATAAATAATATTCACAAATTTAGAATAGTAATTGAAATAAAGAGCGTTCAAACATGCCTTTTGATGAAAAGAATTTGGGAAAGCTGGAATTTGAGTCTTGAATCTTGAACCCTAAATATTCTTGCTTCTTTGAATGTCTTAGGGGAGGCGAAAAGGGTTTATAATCGTATTCCTCTTCAAAATAAGTGTAACTGATCGCTCAAAAGGTGCTTTAAGTGTGTTGCGTCCAAATGCACACGCAAGTGTACACGGTCGTACAAGTAATATAGGATTTTTAAGTCCGAATATCATACCAACAGGGACTATTTTCTCAGTACTTTTCTTAATTTCGTTTCCAATTGTTTTTCATACAAGTGATGAATGTTCTCAAGAGAGTTTGTTGATTTCTAATTTCCTATTGATGTGCAAGGAAAATAAAACAAAACAGTTATAAATGATAAATAAGGGTGTAAACAGTATTCGGAGAGATTCCAGGGCTACGACACTTATTACAATCATGCATAGTAATTATTCTATTCAATGAACTTTATTTCTCAGATTATGGGTTTCGGGGTTAAGTGTAGATCTAGGAATGGTCATCCTCTAAATCACCTACTTGAATTAGTCTCGCAACTACATCATTGAGTGGGGATGCGATATCCTAATTCAAGTATCTTACGTTATCATCCCGTTCATAACCTAACAAGGCCACATAGGTAGACGTCTATCCTAGTTGTAAGTCAACCCTAACATGCGTAAGAGATGAGCTTGTTCCTCTTGTTCTTAGTCCAATTCATACAATCCCATGGTCAGTTCATGCAAAAATTACCCATTTACTCTAATGTTGACCAAACATTAAAATAGTATAATCAAGAACAAAAGCATAATCGAATAAGAAACGATGTCATTGAATAAAATGAACTACTACGGAATCATGTTCTAGCCTTAACCCCATAAAAAGGGAATTAGCTACTCATAATTCTTGATAATACTACAATGAAATAGTTGTTCATACCAAGAAAAAAGAAAGTAGAAGAGTTACAAAAGATGAACCCTTGAGAAAACCCTTGTAATTTTTCCACAATAATTTCTAGTGATCCAAGTTGCTTGTAATTGTTGCTAAGTTCTACTTTTATAGTGCTTTGGGACGTCCTTAAGCTGTTCCACATGTATCTCATGCATTTACCACTTTGCCTTTACTTAAACCAAGTCGAAATCCAACTTTTGGGCCGCATTGGAGGAGGGTGTGGCGCACAAGCCATCGCGCACTTAAGGAGGCGCGAAGCGAGGTCAAAGTGCTCATGGAACAGTGACCCCTCACAACAGGAGGCCCGGCGCACACCCTCTTTTGCGCGATGGAGGATGCAACGCACGCCTTCCCCCGTTGTGTGTGGGTTTCGTCCAATCTTCACGTGCTTTCGTCCCTAGCTTTCGTACATCCTGTGGCTTGTGTTGTAGGCTTGATTTAGATTCCGTATCTCATCCAATGATACCCTACAACATATCAACACACACATAAGTCCATTCAACGCAATAGAACAAATCCAAGTATACTAGAACAAATATAGCTCAAGCTAGCTACAGTAGTTTCCTTATCTAAGTTCTATGTGATCTTTTTGACCTAACACTTAATTCAGATGCACCTTAAACATCATGAACGTGTACTTTACACACAAATACACATAAACACTCTTCATACTTCAACTAGCACCTCAAATTATCCTCAAAACTAAGCTAAATGTGCATAGATAATGACCTTTGGATGTATAAATATGCCCCAGATCACCACCCCACACTTAAAGCTTTGTTCGTCCTCAAACAACTCTATGCTCATCACTCAATAAAGAGGACCTCACATCACCAATTAAAACAAGATACTCAAGCAAGAAATACACAATTAGTATCGACACAAGTTCTACAGAAAATTTTCAGAAAGCATATGCATTGACCACTCCATCTAGCCTCAAGAATAGGCTCTTTAACATTGACAAATTTATGCACATCACCCAACAAAGAAGTCATATAAGTTTCTCACCTATCATCAAACATGTGCCGTTACAACAAGAGAGTCACCCGATGTCACTCACCATTATGCATTTTTTACACAATATGGGTGTAATAGATAAAATTTTGCTCACTCTCTCAAAGACTTCACATGCATATTGTATGACCCATAAGCTTGCCCTTAGTGTAATACTCCACTAATATAAGAATATCAAATTCAAGATCAAGTAGGACTTTTATTGGTTTTAATGTATGCTGAGGGACGGGTAGGAACTATTTGGTTAAGAATAGTGGATAACTTTCCCAAGCGCTTTAATACACTACATTTTTCATCAAGCTCTTCTTCAACCACACATATTTTTCAAACTAATTTCTTCCTAACTTTCTTTTGTTTTGCCCCAACTCTTTCAGCTAGCTTACACATGGTTAGTAAGGAGTATTTTGTTTATCATTATCACATCCCTTTTTTTTCAAACTATTCATTATATTACTCCCTACCAACAATTACATAAGCCTTTTCACACACCAAAAGCTACTGCATTGGAGCTTCAACTTCACTTTCTTCTTCTTTAATTTTCACACTCCTTAACATCTTAATTTTTCACTAAAGCGCTTAGAAGTTTTGGATTAAATTATGGTCAATTGAAAGAAAAGGAAAAAGCTACATATAAGGCTACCAAAGATTAGGTTCAAGGCTCGAAGGGGATATCTAAGATCATGCAACAAGATGGGTAAAGGTGGTCTCAAATAAAGCCAGCAAAGAAAGGCCAAAATCATTTCATAAGTTTTAACATTCCTCATTTCGATTTACATCCATACCGGGCAAGTTTTAGACATTCAAATGTAAGCATGGAATACACAAAACCTCACACACACATGACACATGTTCAACTCAAGATGGACTCTTATAGACTCTAAGTCAAGCAACAACACAAATTCAAATTTTTAAGCCATAGTCATGCAAGAGTCACATAATTGAGCCTAAGCATTTCAAACTAGCCAAGACATTCATTATACATGCTTTTGAATTCAAACATACTTGAGCCATACAATTATGCATTTTACAAGAGTACCTAATCCTAATTTAGTGAAACGATTCACTTCTACTCTCTACCCATGACTAATTTTCTCTTAAGACGGTCGTCATCCATCCATCATCAAGAAAAATATTCCACTATGACTCACAACTTACTCCTAAAATCTAGTTGGTTCAAAGGGACTATCCTCAAGAAAAGTACCAAAAACAAAAGCCGAGGAACCCATAATAAAAACAACTAACACCAGAAAAAACTAAATAACAAAATACTAACGACATAAATACATAACCCCAGAGATGCTTTTTCCCCCACCCCACACTTATTCAAATGTACTATCCCCAGTGCACAATGAACACACAAAAATAAAGAGAATGGGGAAAAGAGCTCCCTGGGCCTAGTCGCCATCCTCATCAACGTCGGGAATCAGATAACCCTCCTTAGAATACCCTCAATCAAAACCAATCTCAATGTCTAAATCAGCAAGCAAGTGTTCCTCATCGATAGGCACATCATCATCTACCGGCTCTCGAAAGGGTCACCCAACTCGGCACATTGCTTTTGCATGGTCATTCATTGGATAATCATAGTCCAACTCTCTCAGCTCCTCTTGGGTTGGTAGCCTGCCACCACATATCAATATCAACTTAGACATGCCGTACTAGTGCCACATGAAACTATCATCTCGAGCATCTCTCTTTGCAGCAGTCAGGATCGGCCCATGAGTGGTGTCAGGCTCCTTCACCTTTGACACATCAAAACCTCTCAAATTTTGGGGAGGTTTGAAGTCAACTGGGTCCTCTTCGACCCCTGGTCTAACAAAAACCTCATTACAAGGCCACCAAAGCTAAATCTGAAGCCCTTATGCACTTGGGTTTTTGCATAGTGGACCTGATCACAACATCAATATTTATAGGAACACCAGTCATCAAAGCATAGACAAGACATACCCGTTCACGTGTAACATATGTGAAGTATGAACCTGGTATCAAGGAAGCCCCAACAATCCGCAACCATATCCTAGCTTCCTTGTTGAAGTGGGCATAGGCAAGGGTCCTGTGAACCCTCTTATCCATGTTGTGTTCCCATCTCGCCATAGAACGTGGCCCACAGAGTGTGTGTCGAATAGCTTGGTATGGAGGCCTAATGTACAACTCTTTTAACCTGGTGTGATCCACTTCAGGAGTGTGGAGGAATGAATTAAGTGTCTCTACAATAAGCTTAACAACTTGACCCTGAGTTTTGATGTTATTTCCTTGTGTGTTAGGGAAACAGTTAGCAAAGAACTCGCATACTAGATCCAAATTGCATTCCCCCAAGTCCTCTAGGATGAAATCCAACTTCAACTGTCAGATTCTTGTCAATATCAGAGGGTAATGTGTCGCCAAACTATCCTTATCAGTGCATTCTGTTGGTTGGTAGCTGTTCTCTTTGTTATCCTTGTACCACTGGACACCATCACTCTCAACCCATTTCATACTGAATCGTCTTCTAACCCTTTGAGAGGAAGATGTGGTAGCTTGAGTAGTCCATGAGGACTGCCCTGTTCTAGCTCGCTTCTGCCCCTATCGGGAAGAAAAAGCTACTCCCTTCCCAGAATTAGGCTTGGGTGCCATAAATCCTGTCACAAGCATACCAAAAAGACATGTTAGTTGAAACCCAACATGGCTAACCACAACTAAGTATGGTGACACCACCCCATATTTAATTTGTTAGCATAGCCATGTAATCAATTTGGTGGGTACTCAGACTTCCCGCTATGCTTTTGCATTACTAGATAGCACAACAATTTCCCCATCACCAAAACAATAATTTTATTTTAGGAATTCCTCCCCTTCACTTTACTATTCAATTAACACCATGAACCCCCATTTCTAAGCAATTTCATTGGCATACAGTCACACTTTGTGCAAAATGGTGGGTGACAAGCTTTTTATTTACATGCAAACTTCCATTACATAGCTAATCTCTCCCACAATGCCTTTGCATTCCTAAAAACAAGTTATAATTTCAAAATTCAAAATTTCCAACAAAACCCATCACTTACAAGCATGGTGTTCATCACCCAAGTAAGAATTTTAGCAAGTTCACTCTAATTCCCCCATTTATTTCACCAAGGCATGATTTTAAAAACCCATTTCATCCAATAACCATAAGAACATAAAGAAGTTAAGAAAACATACCTTAGAGTGGAGAGATAAATAGAATAGAAGAGAGAAAATGAGTGTTGGAGTATTTTTTTTTTACAACTTTGAAAAAGAAAGGGATGGGGTGCGGTGCGGGTTAGGGTTGGAAATGGGGAAAATTTTAGCTTGGGGGTATTTTTTATAAGTTACAGTGTCGGGTTTGACCCGATTTAAAAACCAATGTTTTCAAAAAATGGAAGGGGTCGCGACGTGTATGGGATTGCGCTCTCCAAGGGATGCAGCGTACGCCCATCGCGCATAGAGGGAGTCACAGTGAGAGTTGTGCGCGTGTAGCCTAGGCTGTGAAATTTTGGCACCCTTGTCAATTTTGTGCTCAAAACTTACCCCATTGCTATTTACTCAACTTTAAATCTTTACCCAACACCTATGTGCCTCCGTGGGATGTGGAAGACCTGTAAAACAAGTAAAATTATGTTATAAAGGTGGGTTGCCTCCCACTAAGCGCCTTAGTTTTGGTCGTGGCTTGACACTTCTTTTTGTATTTTTGTTTTTCTCATCTTTTTTTAATAAACAACCTAAACTATTGCATTACATTCATGGGTTGCCTCCTATGTAGCGCCTCATTTAACGTTGCGGCAAGACTCAACTCATATCATTCATTCACAAAGTTAATGGACGTGCTCTGACAGTCCCCATCTTCTCCCTAATAGTGCTTCACTCTCTGGCCATTCACAACAAACTTTTTGCCATTCTCTTTATCAATGAGTTCCACAGCACCATGGGCAGTTATTCTCACTACTTCAAATGGACCATACTACTAAGACTTCAACTTACCGGGGAACAACCACAACTTTGAATTGAACAATAATACCTTTTGCCCTGGCTCAAATGTGTGTGATATCATGTGCTTGTCGTGCCACCTTTTTGTCTTCTCCTTATAGAGCTTTGCATTTTCATAGGCGTGCAGCCTAAATTCCTCCAACTCATGTAGCTACAACATCCTCTTTTGGCCTGCTAACTCCGCATCAAGGTTCAATTTCTTGACAGTCCAGTATGCTTAGTGTTCCAACTCAACCGACAGATGGCATACTTTCCCAAACACTAACTTATAAGGAAACGTCCCAATGGAATCCTTGTATGCTATCCTGTATGCCCATAATGCATCATCGAGCTTCAGTGCCCAATCCTTACGTTGTGCATTCACAGTCTTCTGTAAAATTTACTTAACCTCACGATTCGACACTTCCACTTGACCGCTAGTTTGGGGATGATATGTAGTGGTAACCTTATGTCGTACCCCATACTTAGCCAATAGATTTTGAAACCAATTATTGATAAAATGTGAACCGCCGTCACTGATTATAGCTCTTGGTGTCCCAAATCGTGTGAATATCTGCTTTTTTACAAAATTAATCACCACTTTTGCATCGTTGGTGGATAGTGTTGCTACTTCCACCGACTTTGATACATAGTCCACTGTGACAAGAATGTAAGTGTTCCTATAGGAGGGTGGAAAAGGGCCCGTGAATCGACTCCCCACACATCAAAGATTTTGACTTCAAGAATATTGTTCAATGGTGTTTCATGCTTCCTAGAAATTGACCCTATACGCTAGCATTGATCACGTTCCTTAGCAAATTTTACAGCATCCTTTAAATATGTTGGCCAATAGAATCCGGATTGCAGCACTTTGTGAGCGGTATACTCACCACCATGATGGCCTCTATAAGGAGACTAATGACACCTCTCCAAGATTGGTCTCACTTCACATCTTGGGATACACCTTCTAATCACTCTGTCAGGGCCCTGCTTGAACAAAAAAGGCTCATCCTAAGTATAGCAATGAGAATCATGATAGAGGCGCTTTTGCTGCTAACTAGTTGCTTCGGGTGGGTACACTTCACTTACTATCAAATTCACAATATCAGAGTACCATGGTTCTGCACTCTGTACTGCTAAGAGTTGTTCATCAGGGAAATTCTCTCGAATAACGCCATCCTTTGGGATGTGTCCCTAATTTTCCATCCTGGAGAGGTGATCTACCACTTGATTCTCAGTTCTCCTTCGATCTTTTATTTCTAAATCAAACTCTTACAGCAATAGTATCTATCTGATGAGCCGCGATTTTGAATCCTTTTTGTTGAACAAGTATCTAATGGCTACATGATCTATATACATAATCACTTTCGTGCCCACTAAATAGGATCAAAATTTATCAAAAGCATAAACTAGAGCTAGCATCTCTTTTTTTGTCACAGTGTAGTTCACTTGGGCGGCATCAAACGTCTTGCTCGCATAGTATATTGAATGGAAGACTTTCTCTTTTTTTGACCCAATACTACTCCTACTACAACATCACTTGCATCACACATCAGCTCAAATGGTAATTTTCAGTAGCAAGCAATCAATATAAGAGCTTCAACTAACTTCTTTTTCAAGTATTCAAAAGCCTTCACACAATCGTCGCAAAATTAGAACTTCACCTCTTTTTCAAGCAACTTGCACATGGGTCTTGCTACCTTTGAAAAGTCTTTAATGAATCTCCTGTAGAAACCTGCATGCCCAAGAAAACTCCTCACACCCTTAACTGACACTGCGGGTGGCAACTTCTGTATAACCTCCACCTTAGCTTGATCTACTTCCAAACCCTTTTGTGACACTTTATGGCTAAGGATAATGCCTTCCTTGACTAAAAAGTGACACTTCTCCCAGTTTAATACAAGATTAGTCTCCTCATACCTCCCAAGCACTCTGTCAAGGTTCTGCAAACAAGCTTCAAATGAGTTACCAAAAATAGAAAAGTCATCCATAAATACCTTGATGAGGTCCTCCACCATATCATAAAAGATCACCATCATACACCATTGGAAGGGGGATGGGGCATTACATAATCTGAAAGGCATGCTTTTAAAAGCATATGTACCATATGGATAGGTAAATGTTGTCTTCTCTTGATCTTCGGGACCAATGGCTATCTGATTGTAGCCTGAATAACCATCTAAGAAGCAATAATATTCCTGTCATACAAGACTGTCTAGCATTTTGTCAATGAAAGAAATGGGATAATTATCCTTGCGTGTGGCCTCATTGAGCTTGCGGTAATTCATACAAATCCTCCAACCAGTAATAGTATGGGTTGAGATCAACTCATTATTCTCATTAGTAATCACCATCATTCCACCCTTCTTGGGGACACACTGAACTTGGCTAACCCACTTACTATCCGAAATGGGATAAACAATGCCTGCATCTAACCACTTGATCACCTTCTTTCTAACCACTTCTTTCATTGGAGGATTTAAACTCTTTTGTTGTTGAGTTTGTGGTTTATATCCTTCCTCTAAGAAAATTTTATGCATGCAATAGGCCGGGCTTATCCCTTGACTATCACACATTTGCCATCCAATCGCCTTCTTTCTTCTTTTCAGCACAGCCAATGCCTCTCCAACCTGTATGTTAGATAATCTTGCAGACAGAATAACAGGTAAGATCTCATTGTGTAACACCCCTTACTTTATAACCTCACTTGATACCTTGGGATCATATCTACATAGGTGTTGAGATGCCATGCATATGTGTTTTATAGTGTTATTGGGGAAACATTTGATATCGGACATAACATGTGCGATTAGATTGTCGTAGGAGGTGTGTTGTGATTTCATGGAGCATAAGAGTCAAACACTTCAATACACTCCTACATACTCCTACATGATCAAATCACGAAAGGTGAATAGTGATCCAAAATGTCCAATGAAACCAAGGGCGACTAGAATGCCTATTTTTGCGATCGAAAGGACGAATGAGAATCTTTTAAGGGAATATTGTCGTGACCTTATGGAATTATATAAACATGAGAGATATGGTTAATAATGCATGAAACTTGTTGGGTTAAATGGATATGTCTTCTTGGGCCAAAATAAGGCCCAAAAGTGGAAGAAATCCATGGCCCAAATGGGTCAAAAGACCCATTCTTCCATTTGACCTTCTAGACATATTATTAAATGCCAAGAATTGGCTAAGGACAACATGATAGGCCTATATAAAGAGGCAAATCAGATTTTTATTATACAAGACCTCTCATGCCTTTAACACATTTTTCTCAACATTTCTCATTTCCAAACCCTAAAGTAAAATAATTCCTTGGGACTTCTTGGACAAGATCAACATATTCCAAGCCTTGGTAAGTATTTATTTTCATGGATTAATATCTTATATGCATAAAAGAATATGTATATCATGTTGGTTGTGCTTGGAAAAGTTGGTCATGGTACTTGGTGATTTTGTATAAGATTTGTGGTATATGGAATTCAAGTGTGAATTAGGCCTTGTGCCTTTGATGAAAAAGCATGGTATGGACAAAATATGAACATGTATGGTGTTATTTTTGGCATTAAATTTGTTCTTGGCTAAAAGTGGAAATTATGGGATTTTTGGCCGATATGTGTTATGAGTTGAATTAAGGTGCTTTGAAGGATTATTTGTGATGTGTTATGGATAAGAAAGTGTAAAGGAGAAGTATTGTGGTGAAATGTATTGATTTTCATGTATTGGTCAATGTTGGGAATTTTCCGAAATTTTTGGAAGAATGGTATATCAATAGTTTTGTCGAAGGAAAATGACATGTTTAAAGGCAAACATGTAATTCATTGACATTGTATGCATTTGTAAAGTAATTCGTGGTTAACGTGAATTCGTTATGTATGTATGTTGTAGAGTGAAGGAGAGGGATCATTGTATACGCATCGAAGGTTGTCTATTCGTATTGTGCATCCAAGGTATGCAAGGTTACTTTGTCCGTATCTTTCTACGGCCAATAGTGTTCACATTGACATTTCTCTAGTTCTATTCCGAAATATACTAAGGTATTCCATATGCAATTATCTATGGTCATTGTCATATATTTCCTACTCATTGATCAATTGTGAATCTCATTTCGCATATTCATGGTTAATGTTCCGAAAGTTCAAATAAGGTTATATTCCAATATTCCAATAGTGCCTATACTTGTGTCTCTTGTTCATGGATTATTGTCCAATGGTTCCAATGGTATCATGGTGCTAGTTATGTTATATTTCTCATTGATATTTATTCATATGTCCTTCACTTATTGGTCAATGATTCAAAGTTTCCAACAATGTTGTGTTCCAAAGTTCCAAAGTGATGTTATGATTATCAAAGTATCAATCTCAAAGTAATGAACAAAGTAATGCAAATGTGGTCAATGATCAAGTACGGGTGGCAAGTCTAGGGGCGTAAGCCTAGCTCGACTCAATCCCGAGATATGGATTTATGGGTGGCAAGTCTAGGGGCGTCTAGCTCGACTCGATCCCAAGGGTGGCAAGTATAGGGGCATAAGCCTAGCTCGACTCGATCCCTATATGATGATATGAAAGACCCACTGATCAGTCGGGGCCCGGGCACATTGTGATATGTCATGACATGTGAGCATTGAGATAAAGAAAGTAATGAAAATAATGAAAGCAATCCACATGGTTTCCAAAGCGTAACATGGTGACTTATTCACATTGATTATTCATATGTTTTGAGTTCATTGAAATATTCATGTGTTGTACAGTTTCATCTGAGCCTTGCATACTCAGTACTTATTTCGTACTGACCCCTCTCGGGGAATTTACCTTACTTGCTGCAGGCGCAGGTCCCAGTAGGCCTCCTCAGTAGATTGCCAGTGTTAGCGGCTCTTTGGTGAGCTCCAGCTCATTCGGGGCTTCTCCGAGTCAGAGTGTATATATGTTTTGGTATTGTATATATTGTGTAATGGGGGGACTTGTCCCGACTTATGGTTCATTTTGGTCAATGCTCTTGTTAGAGGCTTTTGTAGACGGATGTGGGTGTATGAATGTAGAAGGGATATGTCGTCCTTGACTTGGTGGCCTCAACGGCCAAGTTTCACATATATGTACATATATCATGTTCCATGACTTCCATTGTTGGTCTTGATAGTTGATATGTGTTTATGGGTTTCTTATGGCATGCATATGATTGAGTAAGTAAAGATTGGTTCTCTCGGGCCATGTCGGCTACGGGTGCCAATCACGCCTCGTTGGGATTCGGGGTGTGACACATTGTCCCCCAAGTATGAATACTTGAGGTGTGATAGCAACACTTTCATCTCCAATTTTGGGGGTGCCACCACAGATGGCTTAGGTGGAAACTCTAATTCGATATCAATCGTGGTAATTGCAGATAACTCCTCATATATAGCGGGGAGCTTCATTTCCTTGTACATATCAAAGACCTCAACTTTGTCATGTGCTCTCATTGTCAGTTGCCCAGTAACTACATCTATAAGTGCACGACCAGTTTTCAAGAATGGAAGCCCCAAAATAAATGGGACTTCTAGGTCTGCATCGAAGTCAAGAACAATGAAGTCCACAGGGAAGATAAGTGATCCCACCTGCACCAATACATCTTTTACTATGCCTTGCCTATGAACGATCGGCAAGTTGCAATATGACTGTCGTGGGTCTCGGGCTGCCTATTGTTCAATAGTGATCTGGATTGTGAAACTGCCCTGATCTTTGAGCTTTGTTGGCAGTCTGTTCTGAATGTGAGATGTGTACTCTTTAGTAAGTGCTACAGTGACATATTCTTTCAACCTACTCTTGTTAGACCCAATATCCTTGATGTACTGAGCATACCTAGGAATTCCCTGCAAATCATCAATAAGAGGCAGATTAACATGCACCTGCTTTAACAACTCAATAAATTTTTGAAAATAAGCCTCCTTCTTTTGATTTTTAGTTTCTGTGGGAATGGGGGAGGTGGCTTAATTTTGGCTACAGTGTTTTGACATTCTCCTCTGTCTCACCCTCACTTTGCTTTTCATCACCAACTACAACCTTTTTCATCACTTTTTTGGCTCCAATTCCTCCAATTGTCTACCTCTTTGAGTTGAGATTGCTGTCACGCCCCGAATCCCATCGAGACATGATTGGCACCTGTAGCCGATAAGGCCCGAGAGAACCAACCTTTTCCTATGCTCAATCATTCATATGCATCTCATAATCATAACCACCATTGCATAAGAACATGGAAGACGAATAAAGGAAAACATGGGACATATTTATACATACATATGAAACTTGGCCGTTGAGGCCATCCAGTCAAAACAACATATGTCGTTTACACTAATACACCCACATCCGTCTACAAAAGCCTCTAACAAGAGCATTGACCAAAATGAACCATAAGTCGGGACAAGTCCCCGCTTTACATATTATGTACAAAACCAAAACATGTATATACTCTGACTCGGAGAAGCCCCGAATGAGCTGGAGCTCACCAAAGAACCGCTAACACTGGCAATCTACTGAGGAGGCCTACTGGGACCTGCGCCTGCAGCAAGTAAGGTAAATTCCCCGAGAGGGGTCAGTACGAAATAAGTACTGAGTATGCAAGGCTCAGATGAAACTGTACAATACATGAATATTTCAATGAACTCAAAACATATGAATAATCAATGTGCATAAGTCACCATTTGGTATTTTGGGAAACCATGTGGATTGCTTTCATTACTTTATTTGTTTTCTTTATCTCAATGCTCAATGATAACAATGTACCCGGGACCCTACTGATCAGTGGGTCTTTTCATATCATAACATCACATTGGGATCGAGTCGAGCTAGTCTTATGCCCCTAGACTTGCCACCCATAAATCAATACATCGGGATAAAGTCGAGCTAGGCTTACGCCCCTAGACTTGCCACCCATAAATCAATACATCGGGATCGAGTCGAGCTAGGCTTACGCCCCTAGACTTGCCACCCATAAATCCATATCTTGGGATCGAGTCGAACTAGGCTTACGCCCCTAGACTTGCCACCTATACTTGATCATTGACCACATTTTCATTACTTTGATCTTTACTTTGAGATTGATACTTGGATAGTCATAACATTACTTTGGAACTTTGGAACATAACATTATTGGAAACTTTGAATCATTAACCAATGAGTGAGATACATGTGAATAAACATCGTGAATTGGAACCATAGGACAATAATCCATGAACAAGATACACAAATATAGGCACTATTGGAATATTGGAATGTAACTTTATTTGAGCTTTCGGAACATTAACCATGAATATGAGACATGAGTTTCACAAATGATCCATGAGTAGAAAATATATGACAATGACTAGTGATATACGGATATCGGATACCTTAGCACATTTCGGGATAGGACTAGTGACATGTCAATGTGAACACTATTTGCCGCAGAAAGATACGGACAAAGTAACCTTACATACCTTGGATTCGCAATACGAATATACAACCTTAGATGCGTATACAATAATCCCGATCCTTCTTTATGTGTCACTCTACAACACAAATGCATAACAAAATTCACATTAACCACCAATTCCTTTACAAATGCATACAATGTCAATGAGTCACTTGTTTGCCTTTAAACATGCCATTCCCCCTTGACAAAACCATTGATCATACTATTATTCCCAAAATTCCATAATATTTCCAACATTGACCAATACATGATAATTGATACATTTCACCACAACACTTCTCCTTTACACTTTCTTATTCATAACACATCACAAATAACCCATCGAATGACCTTAATTCAACTCATAACACATATCGGCCAAAATCCCACAATTTACACTTTTAGAAAAATAACAAGTTTGGGACCATAATAACACCATACATGTTGTTATTTTATCCATACCATACTTTTTCATCAAGACCACAAGTCATAATCCGAATTACAATCCCATGGATTTCACATCTTTTACCAAAACACAAAACATCATATTCAACACTTCCAAGCATAACCAACATGATATATATAATCTCTCATGCTCATAATATGTTAAAGTACAAGAATAATCACTTACCCAAGCTTGGAAGATGGTGATCTTGTCCAAAAATGCCTTAGGGTTTTTGGGAGTCAAAGAAGTGTTCTTGAGATTTTTCTAGAAAAAAGATAGAAAAAACATGTGTGTTTTGCTTCAATAAAATCTGATTTTTGAGTCCCTTATATAGTGCTCAAGTCATCCTTAGCCATTTGGGAGCAATAATGGAGTGGTCATGGCAAGAATGGGTCAAATGACCCATTTGGGCCAAGTCTTTTATTCCATTTTGGGCCTAATTTTGGGCCCAATAACACATATCCATGTAACCCACCAAATTTCATGTATTATTCACCTTATATCTCATGTTTACATAATTCCATAATGTCACGACAATATTCTCTTAAAAGATTCTCATTCGTCCTTTCGATCGCAAAAATAGGCATTCTAGTCGCCCTTGGTTTCCTTGGACATTTTGGATCACTATTCACATTTCATGATTTGATCATGTAGGAGTATGTAGGAGTGTATTGAAGTGTTTGAATCTTTAACAATGCTCAAATAACTCCAAAGAACCAAAAGAAACCATCTAGAAATCGTCGTAGAATTGCGTTACGAAACGACTCCGGAAGGGCACATCTTTTGTGCCTTGCACCACTGCTGAAAAACAAGGCAGTGGCGCAAGAATCCACTGTCCTCTGAATCTTCAGCCTGCAGGTGGCTTGCGCCACACCCCTGAAACAGGGTAGTGGCGCAAGTTTCAGCACTTTGCTGAAATTTTCGGCCACTTATCCAATGTTTACCTATCGTTCAATCCCTTATCAAAACACTACAAAATACTTGCTTAGTCATCGTAACCATCAAGTAAACATGACTTAAAGTCACCAAATGAGGTTAGAATGTGTACGAGTTCTTACCCAAATGCTCTACGAAATCACAACACACCTCCTACGAAGATCTAATCGCACATGTTAAGTCCGATATCAAAGGTTTCACCAATGACACTATAAAACACATATGCATGGCATCTCAACACTTATGTAGATATGATTCCAAGGTATCAAGTGAGGTTATAAAAGTACGGGGTGTTACAATTGCGTTCACCTGCTTGGGATTTAATTCAGTATCACTTGGAAACCCTCCTTAAGGTCTAGTATTCTATGCTCCAACAAGCTGCGTCATCTGAACTTTAAGAGTCTTTATGGCTAACTGCTGATTTTTTATGTCAGCAACCATCTGTGCTTGAGTGGCTATAATTTGTTTCAGCATCACCTCAATGTTGTTGTTAGATTGAGCATTAACATTAGCAACTTGGTTTTATTGTTGTTGGAGATTCTGGTTTACTCCTTGATTTCTATACTGGTTCATATTCTGCCCTTGATTTCCACCCCATGAAAGATTGGGATGATTCCCCCAACCTGCATTATAAGTATTTCTAAAATTTTGATTTCCTTATCATTGAGTATTACCGATAAAGTTCACAAACTCTGGATTTGCCGCACAAGTCTCTGCAGAATGATCTCCATTGCCACAAACCTCACAAAATACCTGCGTCTGCTGGACCATATTCACGGGAGTTGCCTGTTGATTTTCGAAATTCAAGTTACTGAACTGATTGCTCATTTGATTCTGTAACGCTGAAATTTATACCGCAATCGATGTCAACTGATCAACTTCTAATAACCCAGCAACCTTTTTTGGAGTACTCCATGAAACATCTGGATTCCCTTACAATATGCGATTGAGGAGTTCAAACAGCTGATCATATGTTTTTTCTAAAGCCTAACCACCTGTTGCAGAATCTAACAGTATCTTCATGTTAGGCTCAAGTCCTTCTATATAAGTGTGCACCTAAAACTCATTAGTCTGATGGTGGTGTGGGCAATCACAAAGCATGGACTTAAACCTTTCCCAAACCTGATACAAATTCTCACCATCTTTCTGTCTGAAGCTCAGGATCTCACTTCTCAACTTTGTTGTCTTTCCCGATGGGAAGAAATGGATCAAAAATTTCTTACCCAAGTCATCACAAGTGGTGATGGAGTTTGGTGGTTCAGCCTTCAACCACCTCTTTGCTTCCCCTAACAGAGAAAAGGGAAAGAGTGTGAGCCTCACATAGTTAGATGAGACTCATGCAGGAATATATGTGTCGCTAATCTCAAGAAAATTCTGCAGTTGCTATGGATCCTCAAGAGATAGCCTTGTAAATTCCCCGTTGGTGTGCAAAAGTTGCACCATGTTCTGTTTGAGCTCGAATCGACCTCCCACTTTCGGTCTACGGATGCTAGAGGTGACATTTTTAGCGAGTGGGATTGCCATGTCGCAAACTGGTCTCGCGTTTTCCATTTATACAGGAGCAACTTCCACAGGATCTGCCAGCTGGAGTTATTAAATTGGATATTGAAGAGCGGTTTCTCTCCTACGTTTATGGAATGTTCGTTCAGGTTTAGGATACGGCTCCACCAATTCAGTGTCCCTTGCCAGTTTGAAGCGAAATTTGGACCTGCAAAATCTCAACCGCTAAGATCAAGTTGTCAACACTTGTTTAATAATTTTAAAAATAAAACTCAGAAAACTACTAATTTCTTTAGTCCCCGGCAACGGCGCCAAAAATTTGTTGCGTCCAAACACACACGCAAGTGTAATCGGTCGTACAAGTAATATAGGATTTTTAACTCCGAATATAGTACCCATAGGGACTATTTTCTCAGTATTTTTCTTAATTCCGTTTTCAATTGTATTTTGTAAAAGTGATGGATGTTCTCAAGAGAGTTTTTTGATTTCTAATTTCCTATTGATGTGCAAGAAAAGTAAAACAAAACAATTATAAATGATAAATAATGGTGTAAATAGGATTCGGAGAGATTCCAAGGCTATGACACTTATTGCAATCATGCATAGTAATTATTCTATTCAATGAACTTTATTTCTCGGATTATGGGTTTCGGGGTTAAGTATAGATCCGGGAATGGTCATCCTCTAAATCACCACTTGAATTAGTCTCGCAACTACATTGTTGAGCGGGGATGAGATCTCCTAATTCAAGTGTCTTACGTTATCATCTTGTTCATAACCAAACAAGGCAACATTGGTATACGTCTATCCTAGTTGCTAGTCAACCCTAACATGCGTAAGAGATGAACTTGTTCCTCTTGTTCTTAGTCCGATTCATACAATCCCATGGTCAGTTCATGCACAAATTACCCATTTACTCTAGCCAAACATTAAAATAGTATAATCAAGAACAAAAGCATAATCGAATGAGAAACGATGTCATTGAATAAAACAAACTACTATACAATCATGTTCTAGCCATAACCCCAGAACAAGGGTATTAGCTACTCATAATTCTTGAGAATACTACAATGAAATAGTTGTTCATACCAAGAAAAAAGCAAGTAGAAGAGTTACAAAAGATGAACCCTTGAGGAAACCCTTGTAATTTCTCCACAATAATGCCTAATGATCCAAGATTCTTGTAATTGTTGCTAAGTACTCCTTTTATAGTGCATTGGGACGTTCATAAGCCGCTCCACATGTATCTCATGCATTTACCACTTTGCCCTTACTTAAACCAAGTCGAAATCCAACTTTTGGGCTGCATTGGAGGAGGGTGCGGCACGCAAGCCATCGCGCACTTGAGGAGGCGCGATGTGAGGCCAATACGCACATGGACCAGTGACCCCTCGCAACAGGAGGCGCTGTGCACACCCTCTCATGTTCTATTGAGGGTGCGGCGCGCGCCTTCCCCTGTTATGTGTGGGTTTCATCCAATCTTTGCGTGCTTTCGTCCCTAGCTTCCGTACATCCTATGGCTTGTTTGTAGGCTTTAGTTAGCTTCCATAGCCCATCCAATGATCCCCTACAACATCTAAACACACACATAAGTCCATTCCACGCAATAGAACAAATCCAAGTACACTAGAACAAGCATAGCTCAAACTAGCGACACTAGTTTCCTTATCTAAGTTCTATGTGATCTTTTTGACCTAAGACTTAATTCAAATGCACCTTAAACATCATGAACACATACTTTACACACAAATACACATAAACACTCTTCATAGTTCAACAAGCACCTCAAATTATCCTTAAAACTAAGCTAAATGCGCATAGATAATGACCTTTGGGTGTATAAATACACCCCAGATCAAAGTGTGAAAGGATCGGATCTCATAAGGGGGAAAAGACAAAAATTTCCCTAGGATGACCCTAAAAAAATTTCTCAAAATCAGGCCCACGACTTGATCTATAGGTCGTGGAACCAGTTCATGACTCATGGATCCAAGTCGTGGAAATCAGATGAATTTTTTAACTTGTAAGATCGGATCCACAACTTGATCTATGGGTCATGGAATCAGTCCACGGTCCGTGGAAATCAAAAAAAAAAAATCCAACTTGCAGGATCAGGTCCATGACTTGATCTACGGGTCGTGGAAACCTGAAACTCATATTTTTCAGCTTACATTCATATAAATTTATGGGTACTTGAAGGTTCTAAAATGTTGGGGTGTTACACATTATGGATGAACAACAAATATGCTCAAACTTACAACTCCAATACGCATTTCACTTTTTATGTGGTTTATACTTTATATAGATTCTTGCAAAAATAGGAAAAGAATAACATGCAATACAAGTACTTTTGTTTTTCATTTCAAAAATCCGTATCCAAATTGAAAATAAAAATAAAATTAAGTTCTTCATCTTAAAACAAATTTTAAAAAATTATTTTTTGATTTAACCCAATTAATACACATCCCTAAGCTTGGTTTTTAAGTAGAGAAGAGTAGGGCGATGAATTTCTTATTTAAAAAACAAAAGAAGGAAGTAATAAAGGTTGAAGATTTGATCACAGTAACCAATAAAATAGTTGAGGTGGCACAAGCTATCTTGGATACTACCATCATTGTCAAAAACATAAAAAGATCGAGGAATAATTTGCTAGACGAAGACTTTTTCAACTTCCGTGGAAAACTAAAATAGAAAAAAATATGTTCCTATTTACATTTTCCGATGCTACCATGACTGCCTTATTGTCTTCAATTTTGCTGAGATTCAAACCAAGTCTGTATCTATAGCTACTAGAAAATAAAAGCCAAAGCCCAAAGCTATACTAACTTTCTTGATTTTAAAAGACCCATTAACATTAGAGTTGAAAGATTTGCAGCAAAATCGATGACGAAACTGGAAAGAAAAACTGGGGATGTTATTCAATTATGATCTGTTTCTAGCAAATATAGGTTCTTTTAGAATACAATGACAAATATGACCCTAAAGTTGGATGAAAAAGAAAGAATATTGAAATTATATAATGAATGACAAATATTATTTAGCTATTGGTACAATAAGGATGACTGTGGAAAGCCCCACAGCATCATCAATGGAAAGTCTCTGTTAAATTTGGGTTTATATTTTTGGATAAAAAGACAATAAAGCCCCTCATTTTTTTTATTCTTTATTAGAATTGGATATTAATCAAAATTGTTATGGGGCTTCTTCTTCTTCCCAAAAGGCAAAAAGTGATGATCGAAAATTACAGTTGTTATTGATTCTTCTTTTCCAAACAAACAAACAAATTTTTGAGAAAAGTTGCAATCATTCACCCACTATTGATACGTCATTATCTTCAATCTCAATGAATGAGTGAAGTCAAGCAGTGTTATCACTGACGAAGAAATTACTAGGATATTAACCTTCTTTTTCTTTGCAGCTTCATGCGTTTGTACTTTAAGCTGTCCATTTTGTACATATTTTATCGCGGAATTTGAGCCACGTAGGCTGGTATTCTAATACAGTTTAAAGAGAAATTTCCTACTACTTACTTCTCTATTATGAATGAATAATATTCAATAAAAATGTACCAATTGACTGGTCCAATGCCAATAATTCATTGAAACTTTTCTTATTTGAAGTCCTATATATAACTTTGTCCCAAATATCATCATTTTTGTCTAGTTTCACAACCACAATCTATCCACACACTTCTTATATTTTTCTTCACAAATTTTAACAACTTAACTATATTCATGGCATCAACTTCTTCATCAGCGAGTAACTCACAGTACCGTCCTCTATGGAAGTACGGTGTCTTCTTAAGTTTTAGAGGTGAAGATACTTGTAACACAATTTGTTGGAAAGAATATTATACAATCATTACAACCATCACAGCCTTCATCTTCCAGTAGAAACGAAAAGATTGAGACAAAGAAGATGAAGGTTAGAAAACTTCCAACAGTCACGTAAGGAGCACACTCTAGAGTATATCTTAGTAGCAGATATTATAGGATAGCAAGTAAAAACAAGACGAGTGTAAATAATTGTTATTTTCTTTCTTAAGTAATATCTGAAAAGTTTCTTGAGTCTTATCTGAGAAGTTTCTTTAGTCTTCTCTAGGAAGTTTCTTTTTGTATATATTGGCAGTCCTTGTACAGATGAAATACATCAGAAAATTGGTCCCAAAACTTTGCTCTCTTTTACTTTTCTACATGGTATCAGAGCATTGATTACATATCAATATATATCTTCCTTCAAACAATTTCTGAAGAACAGCAAACCACCGTGAATACTGCTGTAATAGGAACAACAACTGGAAAAGTTACTGGGATGGATGTCAATCACCCCTGCTACCTTAGTCCTTCAGATTCTCCTGGTATGACTTTGGTGAACAATCCCTTCAATGGAAGAGGATATCAAGGTTGGAGAAGATCTATTTTGACTGCTCTCTCAGCTAAGAATAAGCTGGGATTTATCACAGGAGATTCTGCTGCTCCAGGTGCAACTTCGCCAGACCTGCCAATATGGAACAGATGCAATGACATAGCCATAATTCTCTGTCGAAAGATATAGCAGATAGTGTTATTTACTCTAGAACTGCTAAGGTGCTATGGACAAGTCTAGAACATAGATTTGGTCAATCAAATGGTGCAAAACTTTACCATCTACAAAAGGAACTTAGTAGGATGGTTCAAGGGTCCAGCAATGTAGCAGGATATTTCACCAAACTCAAAAGTATCTGGGATGAACTGGATTCACTCAATTCTGATGTTAAATGATCTTGTTTATGTGTCTGTGAGGGAAAATAAAAACTTAAAAAATCTTTAGAGGATGAAAAATTGATTCAGTTTCTTATGGGTTTGAATGATGTTTTCTCATAGGCACGGGGTAATGTTTTGATGATGAATCCTTTACCTAACATTAATGTTGCTTATTCTTTAGTATTGCAGGATAAGAATCAAAGGGAAACCTTTATAGCACCTACAATCCCTTTTGATTCCTCATCTATCATGGTTGGTAATATGAATGCATATAAGAATGGAAAATAGGTCCAAAGATATTTAGGAACCCCTCAAAAGGCAAACAATGGTTATCCAAAGATGAATAGCATACAGGGATCAACAAAGTTTCAAAGGCAGAATCAAAGGTTCAAACTAAGGAAAACAAAATTCAATGCAAATGTTTCATGCATTTATTGTGGAAAGATAGGACATATTGCAGAGGATTGATACAAGTTGATAGGATTTTCTGAGGATTTTCAATTCACAAATGAGAAAAATTATCAAACACCAGTGAGGGCAAATGGTGTTGTATCAATGGAAGAAGCTTAAACACACAGTTCTGAGCATATGTGTTTCAACCCTCATGTTTTCACTTCCATGTCAGCTCTTAGAGTTCCCCTAATCATTAATCTTCCTAATTCCCAAAATATTGTTGTCACACATACAAGAACTATTTTTTTTATTCTGATCTCATTCTTCGTAATGTTTTATATATTCCAAGTTTCAAGTATAATCTACTATCAGTCCATAAAATTTGTTGTCAATACAAATCTACAATTTTCTTTGATTCCAATCAATGCTTCTTACAGGGTCCTTTAATGAAGAGCCCACAAGTTTTTGGTGAAGGAAAGGAAGGTCTCTATTTGCTTCAGCCCAGCTTTAAAGAGTCAAGTTTTAAGAATAATCTTTCGAGTCCAGAATCCTTACCTGTTGCAGTTTCAAATGTTAATGGTTCAACTTCTTTTCCTATTTTTGAAAGTGTTCCTATTTGTCCTAGTGTTTCTTCTGATGTAAAACTCTGGCATGTAGACTTGGACATTTGCCTTTAAATTCAATGAAAAATGTCAGTTTTCTTTCCATTCCTTCAAATTCAGAATGTATGTGTGATATTTGTCCTCAAGCTAGACAAGAAAAATTACCTTTTTCTATTAGTCAAATCAGTACTAAATCCATTTTTGAGCTCATTCATGTTGATACATGGGGACCATATAAGGTTCCTACGTATAATCACTATAAGTAATTCTTAACTATTGTTGATGACTATAGTATGGGGACTTGGACCTATTTGTTATCAACAAAGGGTAATGCATTCACTCTCTTATAATGTTTTCTACAACTTGTTGAAAGACAATTCAATACCAAATTTAAGAAGATCAGATCAGACAATGCAATGGAGCTAGGAAAGAGCATTGTTGCTTCTGATTTCTTTAATTCACAAGGAATTGTACATTAGACTTCATGTGTGGCAACCCCACAATAGAATGGAATAGTTGAGAGAAAACATAGACAATTGCTTGAGATAGAAAGAGCTCTTATGTTTCAATCTAAAGTCCCTATGATCTATTGGGGTGAATTCATACTCACAGCTACTTTTTCGATTAACAGATTGCCTTCAAGAGTTCTTTGAGGAAAAACTCCATATACAATTCTTTTTGGGCATTCCCCTTCATATCATTTTTTAAAATGCTTTTGTTGTTTATGTTATGCTAACACTTTGGCTTATGGCAGAGACAAATTTCAACCAAGGGCAAAAGGATGTGTTTTCTTGAGTTATCCTAGCAATCAAAGAGGTCATAAATTGCTAGATTTGACCAATAAAACAATTTTTGTGTCAAGAAATGTTCAAATTTATGAATCTATTTTTCCCTTTTCTCTGTAACTCCCCAAACTATTTTTCCATGGTCTTAGTATTCTATTGACGAGGTTACGATTCAATAATCAAGTATTGAGTCCCTGGAATCAAGCCTAATCATTTAGAATGCCTTCCGGTACTTAAAAGTGAGTTTTAGACGTAGAAATAGGCCCGTGCACTGCGCACACAGGCCTCTACTTAGAGTTCCGTGTTGCGTAGCATGGGGGAAGGAACAACTGGAATCCCTCCACTCTGGGAGGCTCATTGCACGGCAAGGGGTGGTGCATTAGGCCCCGTGCCGCAGACCCTCTTCCCCGATGTTAAAATTCTTCAGTTTCATTTTATATTAGGGGAACAATGGTCTTTTCTATTTTAGAAACCGTCCTTTAAATGTAAAATACACCTCAAAATGTCAGAAACCCTCACTCTCAAATAAAAAACCCTCCTTCATTCTCTCAAGCCCCCAACGTCCAAGTTGCAAGAAAGATTAAGCTAGGGCTTCAAATCCGAAGGGATTTCTCTCCATCGTTCATCTTCGAGGTACGTAAGAGCAACACCTTTCGTGGGGAGCCCTGTTCCTCCCCATAATTGAGTCAAAGTTTCATGTAAATCATGATTTCAAGTTAGGGTTTTAAGATTCAAATATTCTACATGTTGTTCTTGAGTTTTGTTATAATTTTCTTTTATATGCTTTAAGTATTGGGAATTATTCCCCGAGTTAAGGTTGCTTTTGAATTTAAATTTAAACTTCCATATCTAAGAGTTAATTTTCATACAAAGTTTAGGACTTCAGAATTTGGTATTGAAAGTTATTTCATGTTTCAATTGTTTTTTCAGTCTTATTGTAAAGTATGTTCAAAAGTAGTAAATTCAAGAAAAGTTATGAAAATCGTTATGTATTATGCCATGACTTGAAAAGTGAAAGATTTATCATATCTTGAAAAGATAAAGCAAGTTATAATGACTTAGAGCCAAGACTCGCAGAGAAAGATAATTTCTTGATACGATATTTTAGAGATTAATATGATTTTTAGAAAATATTTTTAACTTATGATATGAGCAGCTATTATGTTTTGGGGAGGATTATTTAGCACCGAGTTGGGTATGAGTTTGAGGTCACATACCCCATAACTACGTCGCCACCGTAGGTTTTGCCTTCGGGCTAGAGTTGGATCCATAGGTTATGTTTCATCTTATACCCCGGCAAGATGTAGGACGGCTCTTCTCAATGTGGGTAAGACATTAGACTCAATGTTGCTCACATGGTTTATGTCGGTTTAGAGAAACTCCCCCAATTTAGAAAGACTCAATATTTGTTCAAGTTACTTATCATTTATGATGATTATATTAAAGTTGTTTTCTACGGCATTCCAATCAATTGTTTTCGAGATTAAGTTTCATGAGCTTTAATATTTAAGTTTGTATATGTTTTCAATGTTTTGAATAACTCATTCTTTCGTACTACTTTAGTCCCGACAACTTTGAAAGAAAAAGGTTTGTAAGTCTTTGGTTTCATACCTCTTTACTCATGTCATATGTTATGTTTTAATTTCAAAGCTATGTAAGTTCCAATTTTCTTTCCGCTTTTATGTACCAATATATTCAAAGTATTGACGCTCTTTTTGCGTTACATCATTTCATGATGTAGATTCTGGAAGAAAGACTTAGGACCGCAGCCAGACCTTTCATTAGATCATCCAGTATCAACTTGTAGTGAGTCCTCCTTTCATCCATAGGACTTGGTGATGATTTGCTGAATTTTCCAGCTTACTAGATAGTTTCAGTTTCAGTTGTTAGTTTCCAATAAAGGTAGATCGGGTCCATATCCCAGCAACTCTTTAATTTCATGAGCTATAGAGGCATCATTAGACATTAGACAGTCGGATGTTTTGTTGTCTTTCAAAGTTGACATTTGGTATTTCAAATTAAAGTTTATCTTATTTCAAGAGATTTAGCCCATAACTATATTTCTAGCTTCCGCATGATTCAGAGTTGAGTTTATGAATCAATTGCCAGACCAAGGGTTCTCTTGGGATCACTCGTGGTTCCAGGTGCCATGTTACGTCCAGGGTGTTAGCTCAGGTCATGACATTCTCAGACAAACCCTTTACCATCTCCAGTCTTCCCTGTTTCTTCTCACTATGATTCAGCTGATCCTAACATTTTTACTCATGAGGATGTTACATCAGAGGAGACTTCTTTCCCTATTGATGGCCCCACAAATAGAGTCTCTTTCTCCTTTTCTTATACCTTCACCACAAACTAGTCCCTCCTTACCATCACACCAAGTATCCAGCATCATTCCTCCATCAGCTCAATTAGAATCTTCCCTTAGAAGATATCAAAGATCAACTAAAGGAAATATTCCTTCACATCTCTAAAACTTTTTTTACAACTCCGTTTTCCTGACTGATGTCACTACCTCTTGTCTTGCTACACCTACCAGACCACAAAATCTTTCTTTCAATGATCTTTCTAACTCTAATCAACTCATTTTAGAATCAGTTTCTAGTATTCCAGAACCTACCAATTACTATCAGGCATGCAAACATACATGATGGGTACTCACAATGAAAGAAGATATTGATGCACTATAGTCTAATCATACTTGGGAAGTAATGCCTTTGCCTGAGGATTGAAAAGCCCTGTCCTATAAGTAGGTTTACAAAGTCAAACAACATACTGATGGAACAATTGAAAAACTGAAGGCAAGGTTGGTTATTCAGGGTGACATTCAAAGGGAAGGCATAGACTACATTGAGACATTTTCCCCAGTAGTCAAGATGACTACTATCGGGTGTCTATTGGCCATCGCAGCAAAGAAAAATGGCCAAGTTCTCAATTTGATGCTAATAATGCCTTCTTACAAGGAGATTTGTAAGAAGAGGTCTATATGAAGTTCCAGCTGGCCTAATTCCTCCTAAACCCAACTTGGTTTTCAAACTCAGGAAATCTCTTTATGGGTTCAAGCAAGCATCTAGGCAGTGGTATGCTAGGGTTGCAGGGGCCCTAAGTTTCAAAGGTTTTACAGCTTCTTTGAATGATTATTCATTGTTCTTTAAGCAGTTGAAGGATTCTATTTCTATAGTTGTGGTTTATGTGGATGACTGATGTAGCCCAAAATATGCCTCCTAAGAAGTATAAAGCGGTCGCTGAATCAAATATAGAACTCAACTAGGTTGGGGTCGATCCCACAGGGAATAGGACGGAAGTAGGTTACATTCTTGTTTGAGTAGTTAGCAAATAAGTAAAAATAGGGGGTTTGTAAGTAAGCAATAACGGTAACGATTTCTGATTATAGAGTTTGTAGTCAATATGAGAAGTACACTAGGACTGTGATCCCTAATGATTCCTTAACTCTACTGGTTATTGGTGCTGGCAAAACTGTCCCGTTGTGTTGCATGAAAAATCTGACAAGTTATGTTTATCTAAACGTCTCTCGACCTTCGTTAGACAAATTTCACTCTTCTCCTCTCGGTCTCCGAGTGTCGCACTACTTACCCTTGTCCTGGATCTCAGATAACTATTCCCGCTAAGGCTCATGTTATTAGATGAAGGTTGATAGCTTCAAATCTCTGTTGTTATTTCCTTTTCCAAATCTCTACCTCTCTCTCGAGCAAGTCTAGAATATAGGCGAGTTTCTAACGTTTGCAACCGTTAGAAGATCAATCACAATGAAGGAAATACCAATACATGCATTCACAGCAGTTCAGAATTACTTTGTACTTAACCCATTTCGTTAATTCCTCATGGTTCACACAACCCTAGTTGATGAGTTTAGTTACTCATAACTGCAAGAACACAAGAAGGATTCAAAGATGAAAACATAATTGCACACTCATAATAATGAAGAAGAACTGAAATCTCAATTATGAATTAAACTCGAATCTAGGGTTTTTGATTACAAAACCAATAATATATTTATGAACTCAGAAACAATAGAAAATATCTCTCAAAACAATGTACTGACTAACTCTCGCACATAGGACTATACAGGGGTATTTATAGATACAAGGCTAATCCTATCCTAATCAAAACAGGAAAATAGAGTCGGCAAACTTCCACGGTGTCGTGACTTAGTGTCGTGGGACAAGCCATGTCACGTAGGTGAATGTCGTGGAAATTAGTCTCAATTAAACATCTTCAGAAGTTGACTCACGCCACCCTTTCAAGCCACGTAAGTGGACTCACGCCACGTGAGTGCTGCCTTGAAAATCAGGGTCTTGTCCAGGCTGCAGGAGGTGTCCCACGGCAGCCACCCACGTCATATGGGTGGACTCCACGGCACTTGAGCCCCTGTTGTGGGTCACTCCTTATCTTCAACTTGGCTCTTCTCTTCTTCATATGCTCCACTCTAGTGCCTGCTTCTTCACGTTTCCTCCATTTAGCCTCCAAAACCTATCTTCCTACAATATAAGATAGAAAACACATCATACCCAAAAGATATACCCAAGTTATTGCATATTTTCATTATTTTAAGCATCAAAAGTGTCATATGATCATGACACATCAACACCCTCAACTTAGAACGTTTGCATGTCCTCAGGCGAACAAAACAAAAGCATACATGTATGATGCTTAATTAAGAGAAACCTAGGGGACTTATGGCATTCGACTCATTTCCTTTGGCACAAAACTTTTTCGACCCCTCCTATTTGCAAATCATGACCACAGTGTGTATCCAAACAGCATATTATTATGACACAGAAGGGATCAAGTGATGGCACCAGATTATGAACAACCAACTAAGCATATATGCAAATGACATTATTCGAATAAATAGCAGCTAATAATGCAACCCATGTACTCTCACAATCAAAGAAGTTCCATGCACTCACAGCATGCTAATGAATCTCAAATTAAGGACTCGGTCAAAACACTCTCTCTCACAAAGAAGTTCACACAGTGTGCATGAAATACCATAGGCTTGCCCTTATTTTCTATGCCTTAGTTTTTCGGACATTTTAATTAGGATCACTATAGGACTTTACTCGGCTTGTAATGTAGGCTTGGGGACGGGTATGGTACATATGGATATGGTGACTCAACCCTCCTTGACATTACACTATTTTTGGCTCCAACTTCCAACCATTCTAATGTTTACCCTCCCTTATTCTCCTTTCTTTTATTTTCAGATTTCGGGTGTGATTTTTCTCAAACTTCACAACACAATTTTTTTTTTCTTTCTTTCACTTTATATATTTTTTTCTTTTTCTTCACACCCAAATCTATTTTCTCTTTTTCTTTTATTACCCCCTTCTTCATAACCAAATCAATCTACGCACCCCTATAATAGCCACCCTTAACTTAGGCTATTTGCCTGAGTTGAGGTACACAGTGTCCAAGGAGGGACCAGGGCCAAGACAGGTTTATTGTAATTTAAATGGGAAGGTGAATAGGCTAATGAAAGAAATTGGTCAATTTAGGCTCAAAATCGGGATCAAGGGATATTTAATTAATTTGGTCGGGTGTTTAGGCTAACAGTGGACTTATTCCAAAAATGGCCTATGATCCTTTCCTAACCACTATCCTCTAACCTAGGCAAGACTAACCGGGCAAGTTCTGGATCGCACACACAAAGTGAACTAAGTAATGACCTCACACACACAGTATAGGGTTCCATCATCAACTACTACCTATCAAGTTCATGCAATGCTAGCTACAGTTATTTTGCTTATAATACTAATGCCATAACATGATCCAACAGCTGTCACACATAAATATGCTACACACACATTCTTCAAAATAAAAATTTTCAGGAGGGGTATCCTTAACATTCAAAAAGCATAATTTTTTTCAAAACTAGACTGCAATACGATTCCCTTATTTTTCTCCTAATTCAACAAGAAACACATGAATACTATAAATAACACCCTAAATATGCCGGTTCTACTATGATAGCACACTCGGGGGAAAAGAAATACGGCAACAAAAAACCCCAAGTGGTGGTACACCCCCACCCCCAACTAAAAATGGTGCACTGCCCTTAGTGCACAGCTATCAATAAAATATAAGGGAGTGAAGACATACCTGTGGCGCCCTAGGCACCGAAAGTGGGTCTAATGTCGATCAAAAATAACAAAAAATTAAAGAAAATATAGGAATAGCAAGACACCTTGGGTTGCCTCCCAAGCAGCGCCTGATTTAACGTCGTGGCACGACGCGGGTGTCTTGATTACTCAGACTTCATCAAGATATCCCTTAGGTTTGCTCCAGGGTCATCTAAAATATTTATTTTTGAAACCACCCTCATGTCCTTTGGTTGCTTCATAGTTCTGCAAACATTGAACGTGACTTCTTTATTATTCAACCTGAATTTCAGCTCACCCCGCTCAATGCTCTGCCAGTGGCTAGAAGTGGTCTCCCCAAAATTATGGGCATCTCAAAATCGACCTCACAGTCCAAGATAACAAAGTCAGCAGGAAAGATGAAGTTTTTAACCTTGACCAAAACATCCAATAATATGCCTTCAGGTTTTTTGATCGTACGATCCGCCATCAACAACTGCATCCTTGTTGGCTCTAGAGTTCCTAAGCCTAATTTCTTGAATACTGCCAGCAGCATCAAGTTAATGCTTGCACCTAGGTCACACAAAGCTCTGGCGAAGTTAACTGACCCAATTGTGCATGGAATTATGAAGGCACCAGGATCGTCTTTCTTTTGCACAAGAGAACGGGATAAAATTGCACTACAATGGTGCAAATCACCAACAGACTCATAACTAACAGTTCTCTTCTTTGTGACCAACTCTTTCATGAACTTTGCATATCCCGGCATTTATTCCAACGCCTCCACCAATGGAATATTTATAGAAAGTTGCTTCAATATAGACATGAACTTATGAAATTTTCTATCCTCCTTCTTCTTCTTAAAGCGCTGAGAGAATAGAGGTGGTGGCTTAGGAATGGGGTTTAGCATTTGTGGGGCTTCCTTTTCTTTCTCGTTTTCAGCATTCACCTTTTTTCATCAGTCTTTGGCTTGTCAACTTCTTTCATGATCTCCCCACTAATACTTTTATTTTCATCAACCTTTTTCTTGAGACGTTGAGGGAAAGGTGGAGGAAGTTTTGGGAATGGAACATACTTCTTTAGATCTTTCTTTACCTTATTCGTGGTGTTTTTGCTCTTCCAGTATAGCTTGAACACCCTCAACTTGTTTCGGTGCCTCAATGAGAGTCATTCTGCTTCTTGTTGTGATAGCCATACAATGAGCATTATTTTTTGAGTTTGGGATGGTGTTGCTCGGAAGTGTACCAAGTTGACGCTGGTTTAATGCCACCGATACTTGCCCGAACTGTTGCTCCAACTGTTTTATGGCAGTTGAGTGAGATTCAACTTCCTGACTTATTCCAGAAATATCTATTCTAATCTCTTTTAGAAAGTTTTCTTGGCTCTCTGACCTCGTAACCAGTTTATTAAGAAGGTCTTCAATCCTTGAATTTCCAGACTCATCATTACGGCTACCTGGTGGTACGTAAAGACCATTTTTCTCTCTATAATCATCCTTCCTCCTCCAATCACTGTCATGATCTCATGCTCTATCTTTATATCCCGACTTGTTATAATTGTCACCATAGTAGTTCCGGCCTTGATTCCCTTGCCTCCAGTTCCAAGAGAGTCTTGGTTAGACCCTTGGCCCTTGGCTCGAAAACCCACCACTTCTCGATCCAGATACTTCGCCTCTTCATCAGATTCATAATCTTCATGTCTAGCCGTTTTACCTTGTGCACCTACAGCATGCACCTTTTCAGAATCTCTGGCTGCAATTTGTTTAGCTAGCAACCTAATTTCTGTCCTTAGTTGCGCGACCTCTTGAGCCACTATTTTGTCCAATGCCCGTTGTGCAGCTGAGGCTCCAATAGCATATGTACCAGCAGGCGTATCTTTCTCCCGAGTATGCCATCCTCGGTTGGTCTTAGTGATACAATCTAATATCTCTAAAGCTTGCTCCCATCTCAGACTCATGAATGCTCCACCAGTGATAGTATCTGCTACAGCCTTAGTGTTTGCGTTCAAAGCCCTGTAGAAAATTTCAAGTAAATTTCTACCACTCATCCTATGATTTGGCACATTCTGCAGCTTCTTCTTAAATTTGAGCCATGTCTCATAAAGTGCTTTAGAATGTAGTTGTCTGAAATTGTAGATCTTATCCTTCAACTGCAGCATCTTAGAAGGTGGGAAAAATCTTTCTAGAAATTGAATCCTCAAGTCTTACCAAGTAGTGATGGAACCTAGTGGTAATTCTGCCAATTACAATGTCGCTTCTCCTGTTAGGGAGAATGGGAACAATCTCAATCGAATCACTTCTTGGTTAACTCCAGGCAGATTATAAGAAGTGCAGACCCCCACAAAATTCATCATGTGCATGTTTGGATCATCTAAAGGAAGATTGACTAACATACCTTTCAAATTTAGCAAATGAATCATGGCACTGGTAATGTCAAACTTCATGCCCGGAGGTAACTCTGGTGGAATGATGGCACCAGTCTCAACCGGTTCGAGATAAGCCATATCCTCTTCTTCAGGATCATCATAAACAGGCACATATGGTCTCTGATGTGCTCTGAGTCTTTTTTGTCTCTCTTCAGTATCAGCCAGATGTTGTGCTACTTCTTGCATCGCTCGATTATCTCTTTCTGCTTGTCTAAAAGCAGCTTGCCTAGCTTACTCTTCTAGTGTCAATCGAGCGGTAGTTTGATCCGCTATTTCATGAATGTCTCCCGCAGCTGCAGGATCCTGAACTCCGACAGTATTTACCATTCTTCGATCAGCTCTCAGAGTTCTTTCAATTTCAAGATCAAGTGGAATCAGGGGATTGCCTTGACTCCTAGTATTGGGCATACACCGGCGTGTAGCCTCAAAAGTATGTAAAAACAAAACCAATCACTCCAACCAGGACTAATCAACTCCGTAACCGTATTCCCCGGCAACGGCGCTAAAATTTGATGTCACCCAAAATATGCCTCCTAAGAAGTATAAAGCGGTCGTTGAATCAAATATAGAACCCAACTAGGTTAGGGTCGATCCCATAGGGAATAGGACGGAAGTAGGTTACGTTCTTGTTTGAGTAGTTAGCAAATAAGTAAAAACAGGGGGGTTTGTAAGTAAGCAATAACGGTAAGGATTTTTGATTATAGAGTTTGTAGTCAATATGAGAAGTATACTAGGACTGTGATCCCCAATGATTCCGTAAGTCTACCGATTATTAGTGCTGGCAAAACTGTCCCGCTGTGTTGCATGTAAAATCTGACAAGTTATGTTTATCTAAACGTCTCTCGACCTTGGTTAGAAAAATTTCACTCTCCTCCTCTCAGTCTTCGAGTGTCACATTACTTACCCTTGTCCTGGATCTCAGATAACTATTCCCGCTAAGGCTCAAGTTATTAGATGAAGGTTGATAGCTTCAAATCTCTATTGTTATTTCCTTTTCCCAATCTCTACCTCTCTCTCGAGCAAGTCTAGAATATAGGCGAGTTTCTAGGCTTTGCAACCATTAGAAGATCAATCACAACGAAGGAAATACCAATACATGCATTCACAGCAGTTCAGAATTACTTTGCACTTAACCCATTTCGTTAATTCCTCATGGTTCACACAACCCTAGTTGATGAGTTTAGCTACTCATAACTGCAAGAACACAAGAAGGATTCAAAGATGAAAACATAATTGCACACTCACAATAATGAAGAAGAACTAAAATATCAATTATGAATAAAACTCGAATCTAGGGTTTTTGATTACAAAACCAATAATATATTTATGAACTCAGAAATAATAGAAATATCTCTCAAAATAATGTACTGACTAACTCTCGCACATAGGACTATACAGGGGTATTTATAGATACAAGGCTAATCCTATCCTAATCAAAATAGGAGAATAGAGTCGGCAAACTTCCATGGTGTCATGACTTGGTGTCGTGGGACCAAGCCACGTCACGTAGGTGAATGTCGTGAAATTCAGGCTCAATTAAACATCTTCAGAAGTGGACTCACGCCACCCTTTCAATCCTCGTACGTGGACTCACGCCACGTGAGTACTGCCTTGGAAATCAGGGTCTTGTCCAGGCTGCAGGAGGTGTCCCACGATAGCACGTGGGTGGACTCCACGGCACGTGAGTCCCTGCCGTGGGTCACTCCTTGTCTTCAACTTGGCTCTTATCTTCTTCATATGCTCCACTCTAGTGCCTGCTTCTTCACGTTTCCTCCATTTAGCCTCCAAAACCTATCTTCCTACAATATAAGACAAAAAACACATCATACCCAAAAGATATACCCAAGTTATTGCATATTTTCATTGTTTTAAGCGTCAAAAGTGCCATATGATCATGACACATCAATGACATAATTATTACTAGGAATGCTTACGAAGAAATTAAAGCACTCAAGTTATTTCTTCACTATGAATTCAAAATCAAAGGCCTTGGGGCTCTATACTATTTTCTAGGTATGGAAATTCTCACAGAAGAACAAGAAACCATTGTTAGTCAAAGGAAGTATACCTTTGATTTGATCTGCGAGTTTGATGTCACTGCTATATAGCCCCTGTCTCATACCCTTTGGATCCTTCAGTAAAGCTTTCTGTAACTAAAGGTGAACCAATGTCATATCCCACTCAATTCAGACATCTAGTTGGGAAGCTGAACTATTTAACACACACTAGGCCCGATTTGTCTTTTGTGGTGTTAACCTTGAGTCAATATATTCATCAGCCGACTATGGATCATTATAATACAGGACTAAGAGTGGTAAAATATTTGAGTTAGTATCCAAATCAGGGCTTGTTCTTCAGTGCTTCTCCATCATTCAGTCTCACAGCTTTTCTCGATGCCGATTGGGCTTCATGTTGTGATTCCCTTCATTCTGTTAGCAGGTTTTTCATCAATCTTAGAGGATCACCTATCTCTTGGAAGTCCAAGAAACAAGCCTCTGTATCTCTCTCTTCTACTGAAGCCAAGTATCGGTCTATGAAGAGATTGGTTACAGAACTCACATGGTTAACCCAGCTTCTTTTTAGATTTGTCGCTTGCCCCTCATCTTCCAATTCCAATCCACTCAGATAGACGGGCTGCCATACACATCACTATAAATCCAGTATTCCATGAATGGACAAAGCATGTCGAACTCGACTGCCACTTCGTCTAGCAGCAATACCTTTCTGGCCTCATTTCTTTGTCCTTTGTACCCTCTAAAGCTCAACTTGACGACATTTTCACAAAGAGTATTTCTGGGCCTTCTCATTATCTTAACCTTTGCAAGTTATGTGTCACTACCCTCCCCTCCAACTTGAGGGGGAATGTTGGAAAGAAGATTATACAATCATTACAACCATCACAGCCTTTGTCTTCCTGTAGAAAGGAAAAGATCGAGACAAAGAAGATGAAGGTTAGAAAGCTTCCAGCATTCACGTAGGGAGCACACTCGAGAGTATATCTTAGTAGCAGCTATTATATGATAGCAAGTAAAAATAATACAAGTGTAAATAATTGTTATTTTCTTTCTTGATTCTTATCTGAAAAGTTTCTTGAGTCTTATCTGAGAAGTTTCTTTAGTCTTCTCTAGGAAGTTTCTTTTGGAATATATTGGCAGTCCTTGTACAGATGAAATACATCAGAAAATTGGTCCCAAAACTTTGCTCTCTTTTACTTTTCTACACAATTACGGGTTACTTGTACGAACGTTTGACAAGGATGGCAATAATCGCCTTTCAAGATAATAAAAAACTAGAGCATGGATACTCAATCCCAGAAGAACTCTTGTAAGCTATCAAAGACTCTCTCGTTGCCCTTGTCATTTTCTCAGAGAATTATGCTACATTGAGTTGGTGTTTGGATGAACTAGTGAAGATCATGGAATGCACAAAGGACGAAAATGGAAAAATAGTCATACCGGTCTTCTATGGTGTGGATGCAACAGATGTTTGAAACCAAAGTAAAAGTTTTGCTGAAGCATTTTCCAAACACAAATTAAAGTATAATGATAATGGTGATCAGGGGATACAGAAGGTGAAAAGATGGAGAACTGCCCTAACTACTGCTGCAAATCTAAAAGATATGTATTCCCTAACGGGTGAGTTAAACACACACACACACACATATATATATATATATATATATATATGAAATTCTTGACTTTTTTATTTCTATATATTAGCGAATCTTTTTTTGTAGGGTTGAATCAGATTGTATTGATCTTAATAATGATGACATTTCGTCCAAATGCAAGACTTCAATATCTTATTTGTACAAAGTTGTAGGGATAGATACTCAATTAGAGAAAGTAGAATCCCTATTAGAGATGGAAATTGATGATGTTCGAATTGTGTGGATCTGGGAATGGGGGGAGTTGGTAAAATGACAATAGCAAATGCTATTTATAATAAACTATTATCCAATAAATTTAAAGATGCTTGTTTGCTTGAGGATATTAAAGAAAACAAACATAGAATTTACTCTCTGCAAAATATCCTTCTCTCTAAACTGTTAGGGGAAAAGAAAATTGCGTGAATAATAAGGAGGGGAGGAGCATGATGGCTCGTAGACTTTAGTTTAAGAAGGTTTTAGTTGTGCTTGATGACAGAGATCACAAAGAATAGTTGGATTACCTAGCAGGGGATCTTGGTTGGTGTAACACCCCGAATTTTGGAACTAAGATCCGACCCATTCTTCAAATGCATATAGAACCGAACCCGATGATTTCTAGTTGTACATAAATATTAAGATCAATTTCGTAGTGTGAGAAGAGCTTTGGTTATGAATTAAGGTCGCAAGGAACTCCTAGCTCAAAGCTAAGTTGAAAGCTTCTTTACCGATCGAGTTTTCGTATAAGATTTTACTAGGTTCAACTTCAAATGAGCATAAATCCTAAAATATAAAGAGTTTTGTATCTCAAGACCCACCAAATTAAAGGTCTTTGAGTCTAATTTCCAAATCCACTGACCGTTTGTCAATCCAATAGCAGAAAAGAAAATTATGCTTAATTTACCAGAAGGTGTCTGTCTGCCAAAGTGTGACAGCTCTGGTGACGAACCGTCACATTTGTGACGGTCCGTCAAGGCAAGACGTCAGGATTAACCAGTAGGACCAAATTTTGGACATTTTTTAACAGTTCGGGTTGATGGTTCATCAAGGGTTTGACGGCCCATCACCTGAACAGTCAGATGGAAATTTTCTGCACTTTTTAAGAGTTTTATAAGGGGTAGTTTGGTCCTTTTATTACCCCAAAACCTCTCCCCACGACTTAAATCACTCAATAAATGTTATTTACTCAACATTTAGCAAGTTTTCATCGCTCTGTCTCCTCCTAACTCTCAATAAAAATGCTAGAAGGGTTTCTCAAACCCATAACTCCGAAGCTCCCAAGTTCAAGGATTTCTCCAAGAGTATTCTTCTTTCAGGTATGTAGGGCTTCAAAAGGGTTTTTCGTTCATCCCCATAACCAAAACCTTAGAGTTTGTTTATAAGTTTCAAAATCCTAGTTATGGTTACGGATCCTGTTTAATCCTTACGTTATTTGAATCAAAACCTTGATTTTTTTTAAAAGTGTTTATTGATGGCTTTAGCCTTTATGAACATCGAAGTGACTTCTATGAATAGAAAAGCTTTAGTTATCATCTTTTTCAATTATGACACAAACTTGCATATAATTCTTATGATTTATGTTGAAAGCATGAAACCAGAACTATAGTGTCATTACAAATGTTTAAGAAAATAGATTCAAACCCCATTAAAGGTAAAGTTTGATAGTTTTCAGTTGTGAATTTAGGAAAGTTTCAATCTTTATGATAGATAGATAATGATTTAAATCATTTATTGAGCATATGATTATAAGAACTATTTTGGGAGTAGTATTTAGCACCGAACAGATACGGATCTAGAAAACCCAAGTCCTAAAACTACGTGCCACTGTAAGATTATATTTTACCATAATGTCGGTTGATCATTAGCTTAAAAAGTTCATTTAGTGGATCCACATATAGATAGGCCCTATACCATGGCAATGTATGGGTCAGCCCTCCTAATTAGATTAGACGTTGGACATCATTAGCTCAAATGATGTATGTCAATTATAAGAAACTCCCACTTAAAAGTTTTTACTTCACTTTGATAGCCTATCGATATGATTATATTATGCATTCAGACAATATGATTTCAAATATGTATTTCCCAAAAAGTTTTATTGTGATTTTGTTAAACTTATTTTCAGTCATTTAATATTTTTTCTATATACTCAGTACATTCAGACGTACTGACTGCATACTCTTTGCCTACATTTTTCATGTGATGTAGATACTGGTGACCAAGCTCAGACTCGTGGATAGTTGATATCAGCTCAACTTCTAGTAGTGGTGAGTCCTCATTATTCGTGGACCTAGTTAGTTGTTTCTTTTTGTTCTACTTTTAGACATTGTTTTATGGTTATTCGGGGGCCCTGTTTTGGTAGATTATGACATTCAGTATTCAGACTGATATCACCAACGCTGAGTTTCGCAATACAATTCAAATCCTTGCTTAGGCTATGACCGCCTAAGTTAATCGTCAGAAAGTAGTGCCAGCAGCTCCTTAGGGTGTTCCAGACACTATCAGGATTCGTGAGTTTCTCAAGATGAATCCACCTGAGTTCTCTGGGACCAAGGTAGACGAGGAACCAAAGAATTTTTTCAAGGAGGTCTAGAGGATTCTTCTCTTGATGCATGTGAATGAGGTTGAAAGTGTGGATTTTGCTGCTTACCAACTCAAGAAGGTTGCTAGAACTTAGTTTGATTAGTGAAAGAAATATTTGGGTGATGTTGTTGCACCTCCAGATTAGAATATGTTCGAGGAAGCTTTCTTAAGGTAGTTCTTTTCCCGAGAGCTGATGGAGGCAAAAACCCAAGAATTCTTACTTTGGAGCAAGGTTCTATGAACGTAAGAGAGTATAGCCTTATGTTTATCCAAGTGCTTCAATATGCCCCGGAGATGGTTGCTGATATAAGGAATAGGATGAGTTTACTTGTTCATGGAATTAGATGTCGCTCGGCTAAGAAAGGGAAGGCAACTATGTTGATTGGAGATATGGAGATTGACAGACTTATGACACATGTCTAGCAGGTTGAAGAGAACAAGTTGAAGGAAAGGGAAGAGTTTCATAACAAAAAGACCAGAACCTCAGGTAATGAGTTCAGTTAGTCAAAGACCGGTAATGGAAATTGATCATTCTTTCAGAGTAAGATGCATAATTCTCATTCTCAGGATAGTGCTGCAAGGGGATTCACAGCTTACCCTGCTTGTAACAAGTATGGAAAGAATCATCCTGGTGAGTATTTATATGGTAGGAAGGGTTGCGATAGATATGGACAGGTAGGTCACAGGCTTAAGGAGTATCCCTCTTCCAGGTAGGAAAATGGGGGTAACAGACCCCAGGCTACTTCATAATCAACTCCAGCAGGCCGAAACTTTTGAAAAGGAGCAAATTTAGGTGCAAGCGGTAGCCAGAACCGTTTCTATGCCCTGTCTGCTTATCAGGATCAAGAGAACTCCTTTGATGTGGTTATTGGTATGTTAAAAGTTTTCTCTCTTGATGTGTATGCCTTATTAAATCCTGGAACTTCATTGTCCTTTGTCACTCCTTATGTTGCTGTAAACTTTGGGGTCAGTCCTAACTCCTAGACCCATTTATTGTTTCCACTCCAGCTGGAGAATCTGTGGTAGCTAGAAAAGTTTACCAAAGTTGTCCTATCTCTACCCAATATAAGGACACCACAGCCGATTTAGTAGAATTAGATATGATAGACTTCGATGTTAATCTGGGTATGGACTGGTTGTATTCATATTATGCTTCAGTTGACTGTAGAACCAAATTTGTAAAATTTCAATTCTCGAATGAACCAGCCTTAGAGTGGAAAGGTAGTCCTGGTATACCTAAAGGTCGTTTAATCTCAAAACTCAAAGCTAGAAAAATGATTTCCAAGGGAAATATCTACCACTTAGTGAGGGTTAAGTATTTTACTTCTAAAACTCCAACTCTTAGGTCAGTTCCTGTAGTCAATAAGTTCCCAGATGTCTTCCTCGAAGATCTTCCCGGAGTTCCTCCTGATAGAGAAATAGATTTTGGGATAGATGTCCTTCCTGATATACAGCCTATCTCCATTTCGCCCCATAGAATGGTCCCAGCAAAGTTAAAAGAGGTAAAAGAGAAGTTGAAGGATTTGTTAGATAAGGGGTTTATTAGGCCTAGTGTTTCCCCGTGGAGTGCTCCGGTCCTCTTTATGAGTAAGAAAGATGGTTCCCTCAAAATGTGTATTGATTACCGTCAGTTGAACAAGGTTACAATCAAAAATAAGTATCCCATTCCTAGGATTGATGACTTGTTCTACCAACTTCAGGGTGCCACCTGTTTTTCTAAGATTGATCTTAGGTTGGGTTACTATCAGTTGGAAGTTAGAGAATGTAACATTCGGAAGACAGACTTTCGAACTCGATATGGCCACTATGAATTCTTTATCATGTTTTTTGGGCTGACCAATGCTCCTGTAGCTTTCATGGACCCGATGAATAGGGTGTTCAAATAATATCTTGATATGTTTGTCATTGTGTTTATAGATGACATCCTAATTTATTCTCGTAGTGAGAATGAGCATGCTGACCACCTTAGAATTGTTCTTCAAACTCTCAGAGATAGAAAGTTGTATGCGAAGTTTTCTAAGTGTGAGTTCTGGTTGAAATCAGTTGCCTTTTTGGTCACATTATTTCTGGTGAGGGAATACAGGTTGACTCTCATAAGATTGAGGCAGTCAAAAATTGTCCTAGATCGATGACTTCGTCTGACATTAGGAGTTTCTTGGGTTTAGCATGTTATTACAGGAGATTCGTAGAGGGCTTCTCTTCTATTTTAGCCCTGTTGACTAGGCCGACTCAGAAAGAGGTGAAATTTAGGTGGTCCAAAATTTGTGAAAAGAGTTTTAGGGAGTTGAAGGATCGGCTTACTACTGCTCTAGTGTTGACCCTGCCCAAAGGTACAGATGGCTTTGTGGTATATTGTGATACATCCCGAGGTGGACTTGGTTACATTCTGATGTAGAATGGTAAAGTAATCGCCTATGCTTCTAAACAGCTCAAGGTTCATGAGAAGAACTATCCAACCCATGATCTTGAGTTAACGGCTGTAGTTTTTGCTTTAAAGATTTGGCGTCATTATCTCTATGGTGTGTGCTATGATATTTCGCACATGCAAGTGTACATGGTCGTACAAGTAATAAAGGATGTAAGTCCAGATATCGTATCCACAGGAATTGATTTCTAGTTTGAATTCTTATATGAGTTATTCAGTCGGCAACCAATAATTAAGAGTGATTTGTATTTTTTGAATGTAAATAAAAACAATTGGAGACAAATCGTGGATTAGTTGTGTTGTAATTCAGATTTGAGAAAAGATCTAGGGTTACGGTATTTTGATGAGTAACTAGTTGCAGGTTAATTGTAGCTATATTGAGCGTTTTTCCAACAACTCTAAGCCTACTCAGCTATCTCTAACGTCTATATTTCTATGGTCGTCCGTTAAAAGTGAAGTGCATAAAGATATCGTCTGTATCAACTAAGCTAGGTCACAGGGTATATTTCTATCCTCAGTGATGAATCGATTCCCTTTCCCTATAAGGTTGAAAAACTAGCCCTATTTCGTCTTTTTACACTTGTCGTTACCATTTTCAAGTCTAACAAACAAGCCCTAGATAATATTCGCAAGGTGATCAATCAAACGAATAATTGAAAGCAAGAAGACATAAATAACTCAATGTATGGAAATCAAAATAGATAATATGATGTTCAAGCCACAACTTTCATGTTCAACCACAACCCTAGAAATTAAGAGGTGTAGCAACTCATGAATCTCTTTAGAAGAAGAGATTTCATGAGTTTACAAGGCAAAAATTGAAATAAAATAAAAGAAATAAACTAAACCTTGTTCTTGAGCTTTGCCCTAGCTTTTGGCTTCCCCAAATCAGTTGTTTATTGATTAAAAATGTGGGAGGGGGTTTATATAGAGTTTAGAAACCCTTAGAAGGTCAAAAACTAATCCCAATCGGGTTAGCAGAGGTCCCGAGTCGCGCCACAGCCCAAAAGGTGAGCAGTGGCGTAAGGAACACTTAAAAATCCAGAGCAGTAGCTAAACTTGCGCCACTCCTTGATTTGGGTGAGTGGAGCAAACCTTCAAATTTCCAGAGAACATCACAAAGTTGCGCCACTAGCTTGCTTTGCAGTTGTGGCGCAAGGAAGCTTCAATTAGCTATTTTTCCGCTTGTTTTGCAATGCGTTGCTACGTTGATTCTTCCTTGGTTCCTTTTGGTTCTTTGGTGCTCTTTTCTTTCTTGTTTAAGCTCCAAATACATCAAGAAACTCCTACATACACAAGACATGAAACACAAGTGTAAATCACATCATTTAAGCTCAAGACGACACCAAAAATAGAACAAATGTGAGGCAAAAGACGATAAAATAAGGTGGCTTTTAGCCTCGCATCAGTGTGCATGTTGATGTATTTACAGATCATAAGAGCTTACGGTATGTCTTTACTCAGAAGGAGTTGAATCTTCGGCAGAGGAGATGGCTTGAGCTCCTCAAGGATTATGATGGATGCTTACACTCTTTTAAAAGGTTGTACCTCAGTAGAAATAACTTCCATCATTTGCCTCGAAGCATTGCCCAGCTTGGTGCTCTTCAATCTTTGAACTTATCACATTGCAAGAGGCTTACTGTAACACCCCAAAAATTTTGACTAGGATTTGAACTATTCTTTGTACGAGTAAAGGCCCTAAACCCAATGTTTCCAATTAAATATAAGTGTTAGGATCAATTCCCTAGTGTAATGAGTTCTTTTGATGTAAATTATGGTCATAAGAAGCATTTAGCGCAAAGTTGAGTTGAGAGCATTTCGATCAATCGAGTATTGGTATGTGATTTTACTTGGGTCAACTTCAAACGAGCATAACTCTTGAAATATGCAGAATTTTGTGACCCAAGACCCACCAAATGAAAGATCTTCGAGTCTTCTTTTCAACTCCACCAACCGCTCATCCATCCGAGTCCCGAGTAAAAGTTATGGTCATTTTACTAACATGATGCAGTGCAGTAAACTGGGCCACGTTTGGCCGATGGAAAATTATTAAAAAGGGTCATTTTTGTCCTTATACCCCTAGGAAACCCCCCAACCTGGTTACTTAACTCCTAAAAGGCCCTAATCAGTATTTCCATTATATTTCCCCTCCTCTCCCAAAACCCTAAGGCTAAAAATTTCAAGAACATCAAAGCTTAGGATCTCCAAGAAAGGTTCTATCAAATCTCCTTCAAGTTTCTCGACTTCTCAGGTACGTAAGAGCAATATCTTTCGTGGGGAACCTTGTTCATCCCCACAATTGAGTCATAGTTCCATGATTAAGTCATGATTTCAAGTTAGGGTTTTAGGATTTGAATATTCTAAGCATTGTTCTTGATTCTTGTTTTTCTTTAATATGCCTTGAGTATTATCAATTATTTCCCGAGTTAAGGTCGTTCTTGAATTTAATTTTAATTTCTATAACCAAGAGATTGTTTTCATATAAAGCTTATGACTTGGGAATTTGTATTGAAAATTGATTTGATACTCCAATGGTTTTAACTAGTCTTGTTATAAAGTATATTCAAAAGTAGTCAATTTATGAAAAACCCTTATGCATAATTTCATGACTTGAAAAGTGAAAAGAAGTTATCGTATCTTGAAAAGTAAAGCCAAGTTATAAAGATTTAGAGCCAAGGCTCGCAGAGAAAGATATGTTTCTTGATACGATATTTTAGATACTAATATGGTTTCAAGAATGTTTTTAAGACTATATTATGAGCAGCTAGTATGTTTTGGGAGGATTATTTAGCACCGAGTTGGGTATGAGTCCGAGGTCACATGCCCCAGAACCACGTTGCCATCGTGGGCCTTTGGGCTAAGTTTTGGATCCATAAGTTATGATTTCATCTTATACCCTGGCAAGGTAGAAGACGGCTCTTCTCAATGTGGGTAAGACATTGGACTCCATGTTGCTCACATGGTTTATGTCGGTTAAGAGAAATTCCCTAAAAGAAAACTAACTTATTTTGTGAGAATATATGATTGGCCGAGGCCACTAGTTTAAAGAAAGTTTAATGAAGCATTGTTTTCAAGTTTTATCCAGACTTCAGTCATTTATTCTCTAGTCTCAGTTTTAGTTGATGAATTTTATTAAAGTTGTTTTATTACAATATTGTAATTATTGTTGTCGAGCTTATATTTCACGAAGTTTACTATTTAAGTTTTTACATGCTTTTAATATTTTTAAATAACTTATTCAATTGTACTACTTTAGTCCCGACAGATTTGCAAGAAAAGGTCAGTAAGTCTTTGGTCCCATATCTCCTTACTCATGTCATAAGTTATGATTTCGTCTTATACCCTGGCAAGGTAGAAGACGGCTCTTCTCAATGTGGGCAAGACATTGGACTCCATGTTGCTCACATGGTTTATGTCGGTTAAGAGAAACTCCCCAAAAGAAAACTAACTTATTTTGTGAGAATATATGATTGGCCGAGGCCACTAGTTTAAAGAAAGTTTAATGAAGCATTGTTTTCAAGTTTTATCCAGACTTCAGTCATTTATTCTCTAGTCTCAGTTTTAGTTGATGAATTTTATTAAAGTTGTTTTATTACAATATTGTAATTATTGTTGTCGAGCTTATATTTCACGAAGTTTACTATTTAAGTTTTTACATGCTTTTAATATTTTTAAATAACTTATTCAATTGTACTACTTTAGTCCCGACAGATTTGCAAGAAAAGGTCAGTAAGTCTTTGGTCCCATATCTCCTTACTCATGTCATATGTTATGATTTAATTCAAAAGCTTATTCAGTTCAGTTTTCATTCCGCTATTATGTACCAATACATTCAAAGTAGTGACGCTCTTTTTGCGCTGCATCATTGGACGATGTAGTGCCCAGCTTTCAGATATGCAGGTTCGTGTTCAAACTTTTCAATAGGCTATGACATCAGCTTGAGGGAGTTCTCATTCTTCCGAGGACTTAACAGTGTCTCAGTCACTAGTTTCTTTTGTTACATAAGGTTTTGGCGTACTCATGATGTAGTAGAGGCTTCATAGATATAGTCAAGTCAAGTCAGTTGTATTAGTTTATAAATTTTTTTAATGATTCAGTCAATGAAAGTTTAAGTTGATTTATTTTATTTTGTTTACAAAAGTTAGCCCATGTTTCCAGCTTCCGCATTTTTATAAAAAGTTCAGTTTTATTAGTTGCATGCCAGACCAAGTGGTTCTCTCGGGCCATTCGTGGTTTGGGTGCCGGTTACGTCCAGGGTGTAGACTCGAGGCGCGACACTTACACAGCTGCCAGAATTTCCAGAGCAATTAGATACAATATATGCAGATTGGAGTAATTATTCGATCTGCAATTCCTTGTTTCGGAATATCTCAGCATTGGAGCATGACATCTCTGCTTCAGATTCCTTGTCACTAAGATTGTTTACCAGTAGGACCGTTGAATGGTGGTTGCGGACGCCGGCAATCACAAGTTGGTTCCACCATCAGGGCACTGCCAAAAATGTATCTATCAATTTGTCTGAAAATATGTATGTACCTGATAACTTCTTGGGATTTGCTGTATATTACACTGGCAGGTTAATGTACGTGACAACTGACTTGATTCCCTTAAGTTATGATGTGATGTCGTGGATAAATCTGAAACTAGACTTACTCGAGCCCGATGGTAATTGTCGTGTCCGTGAATACTCACCTGATTCCGTTATTCATTTTTTCTTGGTACCTTTTGCTGGCTTATGGGATTCATCAAAGGCAAATGGAAGAACACCAAATGACTATGGGCGCATTATGTTATCTTTCTCTGGAGATATGTGGGAGTATGGATTTCGTTTGTTGTATAAAGATCATCGCATTGGGACAAGGAGGAGCAGATATGATAGTTCTAAACACCATGAGACTATGACCAATGAAGCCAGTTGCTCCTCTTCTAAGAAACAAAAGTCACATTTCTAATATTCAGAAACTTTGCAGCTCTTTCCCACAAGCCCAGGAATTCAGGTATATACCTCATCCCTTGTTTTTACTCTACTTGGTAGTGAAATCGTGTTCTCTCTTTTCATATAATTCTCTCCTTCTATTAGCTACAAAGTCTTCTTCCAAAACTAATAAATTTTTTCTTCTCATGTTTTCTTTCCTTATTATTTTCTTTCTTCCTTCCTCTATTGACAGGAGCTCATTAATGGGTGACATTGTACATATCAACAATGAGTTTCGTCTATTGATTCTCCACCTTGTCTCCGCTTGTGCTGAGCCATGATTTACCACGGCGAGTTAAAGGATGTGAACAAGTTTAAATTTTCAATGTTGAAGTTAGATCTTGGAATCCTGCGATCTTAACTAAATTCTTAACTTAAATTACCCACAAATTAAGAGTTGTTTTTGATAGGTACTCGCAAGTCAAGAATTTGAACATGAAAATTAGTAAACTCTAAAATGAAAAGATAGTAACTACAAATTGGGGAACTGAAATGAAGTAATAGCCACTATTTAAGTTATGGATGCCACAAAGTTAGTTTTCCATTTTGAAAAGATGTCAGGCAATTCTAATGCAGTCACAGAAACATGAAAAATCCTCAAAGTATTTTGTTTCCTTAATTAGTTTACTCACCCTTTTCAATGTGAATGGACTAGGCTTTCACCTCAATTGCTATTTACTTTGTTCAAATTGGTTAATCGGAGTCTTTTACAAGGACATGTGTCTAAAATTATTTGGCTTTGCTGTGTGATATTTAAGCATCAATCCCTTATGGTTGGAAATAATGGCATAGTTCTCAATTTATTTTGTACATGTTTCTATGTCAAGATTCCTCTATTTTGTAACTTTCCTCAAATATCTCATTAAAAAAAAGCAACTTTCCTCAAATATCTCATTTAAAATTCCTACATAGAGAAATTGCTGTTTCATTTAGAATTTTAATTGCAGAAGTACTTAGTCCTAGTACGTAGAGATTTTTAACTACTGTTTTGATCCAATTTGAAGCAGAAAGAGAAAGAAGTCTATCTGAAATATGTCTGGAGATTTGAAGTTGCTAATTTCTAAAGTACGTAACTTGAATTTGGTCACACAAATCATGTTGTGTGATTCAATAGTTCAGCTAAAACCGAGAAACTTAAAGAGGTGATTCAACACTTGCATGACAGAACTTTTTTTTTTGTCACAAGATCGAGTAGTTCACAAGTTTTATTTTATGTTTTCTTTACTTGTATTTGTGCTATTTTTTATCTGACCAAATTTATGTATCTGAAGGTGTTGAATATCGTTTGAATCGTGGATGTTGTCAGCAGAAAAGGTCTCATCGAGCTTATTAGGTTATCTTTCTCCGAAAATATGAAGAAGTATGAATTTCGTTTGTTGTATAAAGATGAACCTGAGCTTGAGGCCTTGTTACAAATGAGGGAAAATAATGATGAGCCAAAAAATCATCGCATTATTTATGAGCCAACAGAGCATCACATTATTACCAGCAGCAGATATGACAATAGTGAACACCATGACTCCGTGACCAATATAGCCAGTTGCTCCTGTTCTATGAAACAGAGGTCACATTCTAATATTCGAGGGAGACTGGCCAGTCTCTTCAGAAACGTTTCAGCTCTTTCCTGCAGACCCAGGAATTCAGCTTACATATAGGTAAAATACTACATGACTCTTTACTTTTTCTAGTTGGTAGTGAAATTATCCTCTCTCTCTTTTTATGTAACTCTCTCCTTCTATTAGCTACAAAGTCTTCTTCCAAAGCTAATACAGTTTTTCCTCTCATTCTTCTCTTCTTTTCCCCTTTTTGTTTTCTTTCCTGTTTCCCCCATTGATTGGAGCTCATCTATGGGTGTTGTACATATCAACATTGAGTTCTGTCAAGTGATTCTCCATCTTGTCTCTGCTTGTGTTGAGCCATGATAAACATTGGTAAGCTAAAGGATGTGAACAAGTTTAAATTTTCGATATTCAAATGTTAACTTTCTAGGTGCTATGCTATATTCAAATTTGCTTTCTGACTTGCTCATTTATTGTGGTTCTTTGAAATGAAGGATTTTGTTTCTTTAATTAGTTTGAGGATTTTGTGCGGCAATTGCCACTGTTTGATCAACGATTGGCTAAGCAGATGCAAGAGACTAAACATGTTGAGGAAGTGAACACTGCTACTGCCATGGCCATCTTATCCAAAAAAACACATTTTCATATACTCTTCAACTGAAACTGATTTTCAACCTTTCACTTACAAAATAGTTTTCATTTTCGGAAAACCAGAAGTTTCTTACATGTTACATAACTTTAAAAACTTTATGTGGTACGACTCAGTTTTACTCGTGCATTAAAATATTTTCATGTCAAAAGGTAATGTTCGTGTCCTAACTTTAGCAATAACTTTTGCAGGGGCCATTTTCATATTTGCATCAAGTTAGACGTGGAGGTTTAATTTAGAGAGGGAATAAAATAACATTTTATAAAATAAATAATAGTAGGAAAGAAAAGCATTAAGTACGTGTATATTTTCTCAGTAAAAGTTCCTGCGTAGGAAAATTGCTGATTCATTTAGAAGTTAATCACAGAAGTCCGTCTGGAATAGTGCAGATTTTTATGTTCCTAATTTCTCAAGTATGTAACATTGGATTAGGTTATAAGAATCTTCTTTGTGTTGTTCAAATTCAGCAGCAGCCCTTGCGCGGTAGAATGCTTTCTTTTGTCACAAGCTTTTATTACATGTTTTTTTTTTTTTTACTTGTATTTGTGCTATTTCCTATCTGACAAAAATGATGTACACGAAGGTCTTGAGATACATTGGAGTCATGAATGTTGTCAAATGAAAAGGGATGTTAAGCTGCAAAGATACAGCAAGGAACGTTACCCATCTCATACCCATCTCAGGATCGGATAATACAACTCCATTCACTACTGAAAGATATGCAAACCAACCTATATTAGTGCGTTGTCCGGCTGCTGGAGTATCTGTGACATCTTACGACTTGCATCATATCTCGGTGCTCCATCTGTATTCATTTACTCTTCAAGTCATTATTTTGCGTTTTTGAGTACCAAGTTTCAGATATTGACTTTGTTGTATATATATGACTCATATGGAAAGGTGTATATCTTGGTGCTCCATCTGTACAGTTCATTTATTAACTATACCTGTTCTCCTGATCATGTCTTTTTGCAGATGTATATCCTAGGCCTACTAATATAAAGATCTCACCGCATTATCATTGGTAGAGCCTTGTTATTTCTTCTAATAAGTCCATAGAGAAAAAGCAAAGTGTTATTCCCTCTCTCTCTCTGGTTGTTATAATTGGGGAAATCTCTGTTTTAAATACCATTATCTCTCTTGTTATAGCAGGAAGGTCCGAAAAAAGATGAATAATCGAAGATGCAGCACATCGTGAGACAGTGGAGGAAGCTGGAGTACGAGGTGAAGTTGAGGTTTGTTCTCCCTCATGATCTCTTTCAGTTCCTTTTATGTATTAACTAGTCAATTCGCCCGCGCTTTGCGCGGTCATAATAAGTAAATCAATAGATTCATTAAGTGATTATTTCATAAATTACTTGATACAAAAATAGAAGAAACATGACAAATACTTGTAGGTAAAACTTAAAAATATAACATAGAAAATCTTAGTAGCTCAGTTGGTTGGATAACTAAACTTTCACCTAGTTCGTGAGAGACTTCGTTGCTCATCAAAATTATCAAAAAAGTTTGCGACATAACCAAATACAATAAACAGTGAAACAAAGGAAAGAACAAAGCCCTATTTTTGCTTAAATTGAATAGGAAAGGAATCATCGACTCCTAAATAAAATTGAAAAGCAAAAATTCAATATTTCAATGACAACGTAAATATTTGTCTCTCAATCAAATTGGAGTGTTTGTGATATTATTAAAAACATTAAAAAAAAAAAAAAAAAATCGAGAATATGAAAAAAGACTTCTGTAATTTAGCCTCGAGTAGTTCCATAAGCTATGAGCTAACTGAAAGAGGAGAAAGGACTCCTTAAAGATAAGTTGGGACAGATATCTATTGGGCTCGTTTGATTTGGACTTGTCTTGCATTGACACTGAACTGATATTGGGCTTGTTTGATTTGGACTTGTCTGGCATTGACATTTGAACTGAATATACTTGACAGCTCACAAGAGATACACACAGCTCACAAGATATGCAGCTGTACAAAGATTTATTGTATATATGGTAGAGAATAAAATCAGCCAGGATTAGAGTAAATACATTAATTCTATTTTACATTTCCTTTTCAGCATATAGATGTATAAATAGTGGTAGGATTCTGTACATTGATGATAAGGAAATACAGAAAATTTTCATTCATTCTCTCTTACATTTCTTCATGGTATCAAAGCAGTAACATCTGCTAGCTCATTTTTTAATCTCTTCGATATTTTTTTTTGTCTTCTTTCTCAAAAAGGATGTCAAACTCCACTGTTGAGAGCTCTGAAAGCACTCCTAATGCTACTGCTCAACAAGACAATGGAATCACCATTGACAATTCTCATCCCTACTTTCTTCATCCATCTGATGCACCGGGAATGGTCTTGGTCAATACTCCTTTTGATAGCAAAGGATACCCAGGGTGGAGAAGGTCTATTCTTATCTCTCTTTCAGCAAAAAACAAGTTGGGCTTCATAGATGAAACTTGTTCTGCTCCAGCCCTGGATGATCCGACTTTTAAACTCTGGAGTCGCTGCAATGACATGGTAACATCTTGGCTTTTAAATTCTCTTTCTAAAGATATTGCTTCCAGTGTTCTTTATTCCAGAACGGCCAAAGATCTTTGGTCAGATCTTGAACATAGATTTGGCCAGCCCAATGGGGCAAAATTGTATCATCTGCAGAAAGAATTAGCAGATTTAGTCCAGGGATCTAGTGATATTGCTGGATACTTCACCAAGATGAAAAGGTTATGGGATGAGTTGGACACTCTAAATGCTAACGTGCTTTGCACCTGTGTGTGTCCATGTGAAGGAAAAAAGAAGATGATCCAATTCAAAGGAGATGAGAGGCTCATTCATTTCCTCATGGGACTGAATGATACCTATGCACCGGCCAGAAGCAATATTCTTATGCTTAATCCCTTACCCACTGTGAACCATGCTTATTCTCTCTTGATGCAGGATGAAAATCAGAGAGAAACCCATCTCTCTTCTCAGTTTCCTGGAGATAGCTCTTCCTTCATGGTAGGAAAATCAACTATCTTAGAAAATCAACTCAATACTCAACAAAAAATTGGATCTGGATCTGGATTTAACTATCATCAGAAGGCTGGAAATACTTATTTCAAAGGAAACACTTCTAACAAAGGAAAGAAAAACAACCAATTGTGTAATTATTGCAAGATGACTAATCACACTATAGACAATTGTTACAGGCTAATAGGTTTTCCAGCATATTTTAAGTTCACCAAATCCAAGAAATTTCAAGGAACTGTGAGAAGTAACTCTGCAAGTTCAATGGAAGAACCAGAAGGGAATCAATCTATTCTTGCTGCCTCTGAGAATCCTAATTTTGCTCAACAACTCTCCCCAAATCAATTCACTCAGCTTGTTCATCTCTTAAAACATATTCAAGATGGAAAAACTGTTGGATCAGAAGTGAATGCCAACTCAGCTGCTGGTATATATTTTGAACATTCACCCTCTTGTTATTCAGTAGATAATTCAAATTCTAAATCATGGATTATTGATTCAGGGGCCTCTGAACATATGTGTTTTGATCCTAACTCTTTCTTATCTCTCATTCCCTTACCTAAGCCTATAATGGTCAGATTACCTAATTCATCTAGAGTAAAGGTTACTCATGCAGGAACTATTTCACTTTTGCCTGATTTTATACTCACAAATGTCCTTCATATTCGAAGTTTCAGATATAATTTACTCTCAGTTCATAAATTATGTCTATCTTTCAAGTGTATCCTCATGTTCACATCTACTGGTTGTCTTTTGCAGGGCCCTTTATTGAAGAGCCCTCAAGTTTTTGGTGAAGTCAAAGACGGACTTTACATATTAGAGACTACTCGCACTCAACATCTTGCTACAAATAAAGTTGTTTCATTCCCTAAGAGATCTACTTCTCATTCTGTTTTAGATTCAATAGTTTCATTTCCTAAGAGATTTAATTCTCATTCTGTTCTAGCTTCAGTTTCTGTTCCTATTTCAGCTAAATCACAGTCTAATGTAATGTTATGGCATGTAAGATTGGGGCATTTGCCTTTCAATGCAATGAAATATATCAGTTCCATTTCATTTTCTTCAAATTTTGATTGCCCTGCAGTGTGTGCCCCTTAGCAAGACAGTCCAGATTACCATTTCCAATTAGTCATATCAAGAGTAAAGGAATTTTTGATCTTCTTCATATTGACATCTGGGGTCCATATAAGGTTCCTACTTATAATAGATATAAATACTTTCTAACAATTGTGGATGATTTTAGTAGAGGAACTTGGACCTATTTGTTGACTGCAAAATCAAATGCTTTTTCAGTACTAAAGAGTTTCTTATACATGATAGAAAGGCAGTTCAATGCTAAAGTGAAAATGATAAGATCTGACAATGCCTTGGAACTAGTGAAGAGTGCAGAAACATCTTCATTTCTACAATCACAAGGAATTCTACATCAAACCTCTTGCATAGCCACACCCCAACAGAATGGAATTGTGGAAAGGAAACATAGACACTTACTGGAAATTGCAAGAGCCTTAATGTTCCATTCCAAAGTTCCTATTCCTTATTGGGGCGAGTGCATACTCACGGCAACATATTTGATTAACAGGTTTCCATCTAGAGTGTTGCAAGGTAACACACCTTATGAACTCTTGTTTCATCAAAAACCCTCATATCATCATTTAAGAAGCTTTGGATGTTTGTGTTATGCTTCTACATTATCACATGCTAGAGGCAAATTCGAGCCTAGAGCAACTGCTTTTGTCTTTTTAGGATACCCTACTGGACAAAAAGGATACAAAGTTCTTATTCTGGATTCAAAGAAGGTATGCACATCAAGAGATGTTCATTTTCATGAGCACATTTTTCCATTTGCCTCTTTTCCTAATACTGTTTTATCTACCATTTTTCCACCTATCTCTTCTATTTATTCCGATCACATTACAAATGACTCCATGTTCTTTCCTTCTCCTACAATTTCAGACCAATCCTCACCAGTTTTATCTCCTACTATGGATACTAATTCCACTTCTCATCCTCAAACTACTACTACTACACCTACCTCCACTATTCAAGAACCATTACCTACTCCTACCATCCCACCCCCTAGAAGATCTAGTAGAGAAAACAAAGGCACTTTACTTAGTCATTTACATGACTGTGTTTGCAATAATTTTTTGCCACTGATCTTACTACTACTTGTCTAGCAGTTCCTTCATCACCACCTACATATCCATTTCCTTCTCTTTCCGGTCAAAATCAGGCTTTACTACATTTTATTTCACAAATTTCAGAACCCGCTCATTATTCTCAAGCCTGTCAACATCCTGGATGGAAAGCTGTCATGGATTCTGAATTACAGGCTTTGATCATTAATAAAACATGGGATGTGGTACCTCTCCCTTCTGGAAGGAAAGCTTTACCTTGTAAGTGGGTATACAAGGTTAAACAAAAGGCAGATGGAAGTATAGAAAGACTTAAAGCAAGATTGGTTATCAGAGATGATATACAAAAGGAAGGCATAGACTACAACGAAACCTTTTCCCCTGTTGTTAAGATGACAACTATCAGATGCCTATTATCTATTGCAATCAAGAAGAATTGGCATGTTTCTCAATTTGATGTAAGTAATGCTTTTCTCCATGGAGACCTCCAAGAAGAGGTTTACATGAAATTTCCTTTAGGAATGTGTCCACCCAGTCCCCACCATGTTTGTAAACTCAAGAAATCTCTCTATGGTTTAAAACAAGCCTCCAGACAATGGTATGCAAGGCTTGCAGGGGCTCTCAATTTTAAAGGTTTTTCCTCATCTCTTAATGATTATTCATTATTTTTCAAAAAGACAGGAAGCTCTATCTCCATTGTGGTTGTTTATGTTGATGATTTATTACTCACCGGTGATAATGCTCAAGAACTTTCAGATCTTAAGTCTTTTCTACATTCAGAATTTCAAATAAAGGATCTTGGGCAGATTCATTATTTCTTGGGAATGGAAATCATGCGAGAACCAACAGGTTTTATCATTACACAAAGCAAGTTTACAAGGGATTTACTCAGTGAATTTGATTGCTCCAGTCTCTCCACAGTATTTGCTCCACTCGATCCTTCCATCAAATTAACTGCTGCGTCTGTAACTCCTATGCTTGATCCAACAATCTATCGGCGTTTGATTGGCAAACTTAACTACCTTACCCACACAAGACCCGACCTTTTTTTCACTGTCTTGACCCTTAGTCAATACATGCAACAACCATCTACTTCCCATCTTACAGCAGCTCTCCGCGTCCTTCAATACCTTAAATCAAACCCCACTCAAGGTCTCCTTCTCAATTCAAACCCCAATTTCTCTCTTTTATCCTTCTGTGATGCAGATTGGGCGGCTTGTCGTGACTCTCGCAGATCTGTCAGTGGTTTCTTTATAAGCTTAGGCGGTTCTCCTATTAGTTGGAAATCGAAAAAACAAACCTCCATATCCCTTTCTTCAGCTGAAGCTGAATACCGTTCAATGAGGCGTCTTGTTGCAGAACTAACCTGGCTCACCCGTCTTCTTACTGATTTATCCCTTGAACCATCATTACCAGTTCCCGTGTACTCTGATAGCCAAGCTGCAATCCACATTGCCCGAAATCCGGTCTTCCATGAAAGGACAAAGCATGTTGAGCTGGATTGTCACTTTGTCCGCCAACAATTTCTTTCAGGAATGATATCTCTGTCTTTTGTCCCTTCAAAATCTCAGCTTGCCGACCTCTTTACAAAACCCCTATCTGGTCCATCTTTGCATTCGGTTCTTGGCAAGTTGGGGCTCTCTTCTTTCCCCTCCAACTTGAGGGGGGATGTTAGAGAAAAGAAGCTAATTTCACACAGAAAGGGAACTGCTGCTGAACTGCTGAATATGAGTACGCCCAATGATGTAATCAACCAAGATAAGAAAGAGGAGAAAGGACTCCTTAAAGATAAGTTGGGACAGATATCTATTGGGCTCGTTTGATTTGGACTTGTCTTGCATTGACACTGAACTGATATTGGGCTTGTTTGATTTGGACTTGTCTGGCATTGACATTTGAACTGAATATACTTGACAGCTCACAAGAGATACACACAGCTCACAAGATATGAAGCTGTACAAAGATTTATTGTATATATGGTAGAGAATAAAATCAGCCAGGATTAGAGTAAATACATTAATTCTATTTTACATTTCCTTTTCAACATATAGATGTATAAATAGTGGTAGGATTCTGTACATTGATGATAAGGAAATACAGAAAATTTTCATTCATTCTCTCTTACATTTCTTCATATGTAAATCACAAATCTCAGATGATTGAAAATACATTAAATCTCAAGAAATAACACCAATTTTGCTGTAGTTTTCACTCCAATTAGATAATTCTTTTTAGGGGTTGGAAATGACAAACATATAATCTTTATGTACTACCTTTTTAATGTAATAATCATAAATATTTGGGGGCCGCAATATGGAAGCAATATCAAATTGAACTGACAAAAAAGAAGTTAATTTATATAGTACACACTACACAGTGAAAGGAAGAGTTGCACACTAATTTTCGGCTAAACACTATCAAGGTGAAAAGGAAAACTTTTTATCTTTTCTTTTGTTTTTATACAGAGAGAGAAAATCAACTAAACCAGAGCTGTTTCACCATTTACCATCACAAGTCACATTTCTCTTATGAATTTTAGCAGTAAATTCAGGGAAAAAATGATTGGGCTTACATTCTCGAGACTACTGGTGGTGATTTCAAGAACAAAAATCATTTAACAAATCAGTAGCAACTGTTGACACACCATTATTTCTGCTCAATTCAAGCCTTAGTTCAAGGCGCATCATGGAAGGTGTCTTTAAAGCGGATATTCACTTTAATGTGCATCCAAATAGATTGTAAAATATCTCAACTATTCTGTATAATTTAGAGCGAATGAAACAGTAAAAATGAATAGCCAAAAGATGAATATTTTCAAGTGCTAGACTCTTTTCAGTGTTGAAATATTTAAGTATTGAAATTCTTGCTAAGTGCTGAAAATTCTGTAGAAAGAACAATATTTACAGTGAGTTAAAAAATAACTACCACACCTTTTCAGAGAATGGATGCATCTCATGAAAATAGATGACACCTTCTCACATTTAATTTTTTTTTCTAAAGTATAAACCAACAAACATTGTTCTTCTTAATTTTTATCATTATCTTCTTCCTAGAAATGTTACAGAATTCATTTTTTGTTTAAAGTTAGAACTGAATTTCATTCTCTCTCTTAGTCCCCATGTCTATATTTCTTTGTTCTCCATTGAATCGTTGATATTAAACATTTAGTGGATCAGTTTAAGGAAAATAAAAAGAGGCATAACCTTCATGTTTATCACAGACTATGACTAATTTTTTTTTCTAAAGTATAAACCAACAAACATTGTTCTTCTTAATTTTTATCATTATCTTCTTCCTAGAAATGTTACAGAATTCATTTTTTGTTTGAAGTTAGAACTGAATTTCATTCTCTCTCTTAGTCCCCATGTCTATATTTCTTTGTTCTCCATTGAATCGTTGATATTAAACATTTAGTGGATCAGTTTAAGGAAAACAAAAAGAGGCATAACCTTCATGTTTATCACAGACTATGACTATAGGAAATAGAACAAAATCAAAAGGACAAAATGCATGTGGTGAAAACTCAAAGCGACAATCAATTTGATTCCTCAATCATACACATTATTATATAAAGAAGAAATAAAGCCAGTCATAACATGTTAGTCCTTTCTTTTTCAAATCTCTTAAAATTCTTTATCCTATCATGTATAGAAAGTTAATCCAAGAACTAAAACGTACCAATAGAGTATTAGATTTTGGGTTTACAAAATGTGGGGATATATATTACTGTCTGGAAAAAACACATCAAATTGTCAATGTTTGAGTAGCTGCTACTGGTTATCAACTTTCATTCCCTATCCGATCCTATCCTCCCCAGGGTAATCCCATAGAAAATGACTACAAAGCAATCAAAAATATGGGAACTCTTTGGCTAGTTGAGTAAAAAGAAATAGTAAAATGTAACTTTATAGAGGAAATTTTTGCCGCTATAGCCATTATGTGTCTTCCAACAGCAAAATCCTGTATCTTTTTTTATCCCTCCTCTTTGGATTCTCTTCCTTGTCACACCCCTTCATGTCCTCAGCCTCTTAATGCACATTTGTATGTCGGTTTTCTTCTTTCTTGCATTGTCACTATTTCAAGGACCAAAAAGTATTGCCTTTCTGTAGAATTCTCACAAATGATTGATCATTAATCTCTCAAACTGAAGATCTCATTACTTTGCATCTTCTCAATTTCTATTTTATTCTGCAACCAAAAAATCTACAATAGTGGTTAACTTTCATGTTCTCAAATCATAAGCAAATAGCGAGCAAGATATATAAAAATTTGTGCATTGCTCATTGAATTCTAAAACACAGCACTCTACTTTACCTTTGATGACAAACAGATTTTGGCCCATTCTTCAATTGAATCATTTCATTTTAACGTCGTCCTTTTAAGACCATGGATTAAATAAATTCTTTCTCATATTAATTGACTAAGGCATTCAGTTTTTTTTTTTAATCTTGATTGAACCGGAGCAAGAACAAAATGTTGCAAGATATCAGAATCAGTCGACTTTTAACAACTTTCACATCCACAGGGTTAATTTAAACTTATATTTCAATTTATTTTTTAAAAAAAAAAAATAAATAAGAACTATACAATACGAACATATAAATGAGAATAGGCAAGAATGAAAAGCCGAAAAAAGGATGAAAAGAGTTTAAAACGGTTAATTACTTGCAGAATCTTGCATGTATATTGGAGCTACTAATATAAGAATAGGGCCATGAAAGATAAGCCAGAGTGAAAACGTGAAACGAAATTCCAAAGACGCTAATAATACCTTCAATTATCCCTTAAACATGCACATATACATGTTCCTTTGATCCCAAAAATTTTATTTATTGAAAGGGATGACTCTTTTCTCCTAGTAGTTATTTTGGGCTTCCAACGGTGACTTTTTGGAATCTGCAGTAACATACCAATTAGTTCTTTATTCTTTAGTTAAAGGAATGAGAAGAAAAAGACAAAAACATCATCCAAAAAAATCACGTCCTTGACTAAATGTCGAACTGTAAATGCAGATTATATAAGTGAACGATCACAACATATTCAAATATGAAATGGAATAAATAAATCAAACTGTGAAAGTAACTGGAACATAAAAAATAAAAACGACGATAACGAATTCATGTAATTAAATTTACGGAAAGCAAGAGAAAACAAAGCGTAATCCAGACGAAAGAAACTGTAAAGTTACAAAATTTAAGAAAAGGAATGTCATACCAGATGTTGTTGTCATATGAACAGAGAGAAATTTCCTTCAAATTTTCTATCTCAGACCTAAGAAGATTTATGTAATTATTTTGAACTCGTCTCTCTCTCTCCTCTAAAGTAGTGGTATGGATTGCGTACACTTACCCTCCCAAACCCCACTTTGTGGGAATACACACACTGGGTATGTTGTTGTTGTAGTATTTTGAACGCGTCTCTAGACTGTGCTGCATTCCTTGAAACTCTACCAAACATCATAGAAAGAGGATTTACCTGAGTAGTAGGATTAAGGAACCAGAAATTGAAGGAACAAATTAATAATTAAAGAGCAAAAGAAGATTTTACGTAAAGAAGAAGGCATTATAAGCAGAACAGTAAGAGCACTAAACAATAAGGTTTTAGAAGCGACGGTTTTATGTGAAAACATGAACATATATACAAATACATAATTGAAATCTGGGCCGAGACAAATACATAATCAAAGCCTGGTAGAGTAGAGGATGTAAGAGAGAACTGGAATAAGGTTTGCCAATAGCAGTAGCGTCGGATTGAAGGGAAAGATTGTTAATCCTTGCAAGGGTTAGAATTTCACGAAAGAAAGGCCTTTTAACTGTAAGCGACCGATATGAAGGGTTGTATCGTTTGCAGGGAGTTTTCTCAAACGTATGGATTGCGGGAGTACATTTTTCAGTTTTTGTGGAGACTACTTTTTAAAAAAAAAAAAAACAGGGAAAACAAAAATGACAAAAAATTAAGTGAATGAATTGTGAGGGTGCCACGTAGGCGGCGCTATGACCCTCTTTTATATATATATATAGATATATAGATATATAGATTTTAGGGAAAAGGGTGAAAAATAAGAAAATGAAGTCTTTCTAGTCCTCTATTGCATAGATAAATGACAGAATACTAGCTGTAATAGAGTTAAGGGCTTATCATCTATCAAATTTCTTGTTAAAATATTAATGATTATCTGAAGTTGTGATCACTGTTTTTCGGATTAGGAATACACGATTTTTTTAAATCATACAGTCTCGTCTTGTTGACATTGAATTGATAAAGTAAAGAGTAACATCCATATTTGGATTTCTTACTTATAAGTGGTTCTAACAAGTTTTTTACTCTGGTTTTGTATTACTTTTGCAGTGCAAACTGAGAAGCAGAAGATGGTACTTTGAGAATAGAACCGGTGACTCTGCCTATGCAGGGCACAAAGTTTCCTCTGTTCGTAACAAAACAACTTGGGTATGCGATAATTAATCCATTTGTTTTCTTTTATTTGTGTTATTTTTATCCGACAAAATTGATATATATGAATGTCTTGAAATACGTTGAACAGAAAAGGGGTCGTTGAGCGTCAAAGATTTACTAAGCAATAGGAAGGACAATTTTGTAAAACTGTAAATTGGCAAGAGGTGCACGGGTATGTTACCGTACAATTCATTTAAGATACAAAATGAAACCAGAGAATAAGTTCTTGAAATCTAAAACTAATTTCCAAACTACAAGATCCAATGAAATGCATCATTTACAAATGCCAAAGCGGAATCCATACCAAGACACTTGGCTGCAAATTCCACGAGGATGTTTATTAATATTCCTCCAAGGATCACTTTTCAACTCGGGAATTTCACCAGCTTCTTTGCTACCATCTATGCTATTGCGAATATTTAGTATCTTATAGTTGAGTCATAACCCAATCCCAAACAATAATCACCTGGTAGCGGAAATTCTGTATCAGGAAGTAGTATTGATTCTCTTGTGGAGTGGGTTCAATAGCATAAGTATGGATGGAGCGATTATATCTATTTATCAATAACAAGGATAACAACCAAGCCATTGCAAGAACTATAGACCGCACGTTTAGAGTTTGAAGGGCAATCAAGCTTTTGTACATTCACAACCAACGATAAAGGACAACAAAATACACTCAAATTATCTTGTGCAAAATTCAATAATATGCTAGGGAACAAACTTGATTCCTGATAATATTAGAAGCAATGCACTCCTTTCAATTTCCCACATTCCAAAGATATACATGTTGCTTTTCTACATTTAAACGTCTCTGATTTCTTTCAAGCCAAGTACACATGATGCATAGAGGAACACTTCTCCAAGATATCTGCTAGTAATGTATTGATTTGGTGCCCCCTGCCCTGCCAGCTAAATATGGCATTGTACTACAAAACATTGTCCAGGAAAACCAATGAGCAATAGATAAACCAATAAGAATACGAGAGTTGTAACATAACAACAGGAGGAAAGAAGTGACTCAATCATACATAAGAAACTAATAAGTAAGTGATTTTGGAGAAATCAAGCTTTCTGTAAAAGGATGTCCCTCCAGTATGGTATCACATGGAGGCCATGATCCAAATGGTCCACTGCTTGTTCTAAATGCTCTCTCAGAACACTGACCGCACCAGAATAGCACTTCACCATTTGCAAACCTATATTTCGGTACAGCAATAACAATAGAAGGATCTTCTATAGATAGCAATGGAATCCAAGAATCCTTGACACCATACTCTTTCAATACCCATAACTTAATAGTATCCTTCCTCTGACGAAGAGAATTAGAATGAACACAAAGCATTCCTTCCAACACTGAAATGCCAATAATGCCCCTCAATCTTAAAATTTCCTCCGGCAAGGGAATCTCTCCATACACTTCATTTGAAATACTAAACGAAACCACCAAAGAACAATTTCCTGAAATACCGATCCAATGAAACGCCGCACGTACAAATGCCAAAAACTGCATAGTACACAACAGACTGTAAATGCCAAGAGGATGCTTATCAAATCTTCTCCAGGAGCCACCTTTCAACGTGAGAATTTCATTAGGTGATTGGCAACCACTTGTGTCCGGGTGAATATGAAGGATCTTATACTCACCATTGGTTGAGTCATAACCCAAACCAAAACAAGAAGTTCTCGTCTGTGGAAATTCTGGAGCAGGAAGTACTATTGATTCTCTTGTGGAGGGGTTCCAGAGCAAAAGTGTGGAGTGTTCATCAGCATCCGAATTATCAGGAATCTCGATAACAACCAAACCATCGTAACAACAACGGATTGTGCATCGAAATGGTGAAGGGTTTGAAGGGCAATCAAGTTTTTGTACATTCTCAACCAGCTGAACCGACGACAAAGGATAACTATACATGGAAAATATATCATCCTTACAGCACATTTGGCTAATAAGAAGTTTTTGGGAATCTTGGTCATTCTTGGCATGATTGAGATGCTTCTTCTTAAAGTAAGGCTTGGAGATCAATGTTCCCCAAAATTTTGAAACACATTTGAATCGAAGTAGAGACTGCACAGGTAACCTGCTGAAGATGTCCATAAGTATTACCTCTTGGAAGTGCATTGTCGTGGCCTAGATAGGACACGAAAGAGCGATCAGACAGTTTTTTTTGAGTATTCATCTATTAGACATTTCAACCAAGAGTTCAAAAAAGATAACCTGGATTTTATTTTATTTTTGATTTCTTCTATCTACTATCTACTAACGAAAATAAAAGGCAGTGGCACCAACCAACAACAGAAGTACAATGTACTTCAAGAATTTGTCATGTTTGAAGTCTTGGCTATAGTTATGGTGTCCAGTTTGACAAGATAAATCGGAGAAGGAAGAAAACTGGTGTGAGAATAAAAGGCATAAATTTCACATTTTTCCCAATGAGGATGATGACAAATTTATAGAATTGGCGTTGTTAGCTAGCCATAATATCTTCCTTGGAAAATGTAATCTTTAATGTTGTTAATCATATCCTTGGAAAATGTCTAACTACCAAGCATCTAAGTCCCTACCAACAACAACTAAGAAAACTCAATTGTAAGTAACAACACCCAGAAATCAGAACTTACCTCATCAACGTCCATCTGGTTTGTGTTATCATTTGACGGTTCCACAACGCTCTTCCCTGATTTAATTAAAAAAATTGTGGTTGGTTATAAAGCAAAATAGAGAGAGAGAGAGAAGATTCAGGTGCATAAACACATATATAGACACAACAGATACCTTTGGAGAACTGATTAAATTTTTGGGACGCGTCATCTCCATTGCTAATAAAATTTTGATTGAAAAGATAAGCCTCTAATTTTGGAATTGCAATGGATTTCTTCTTCTGTTTCTTTATCATTGAAGCAGAACTACTATTTGCTAATTTCTTCTTTTGTTTCTGTATCATTGAAGCAGAACTACTATTTGCTAATTTTCCCTCATTCATAATTTTCTTTGCCATCTTTCTTTGGAGAGATTAATTGATTTCTTGATTGAAAAGACTCAATCTTTTTTGATGTGCAAATGAAATGGCGCGTCCTTTTTCGAGCCTTTTCGTAGCCGCAATGGGAAATGCTTGCTAGGGTTTATTTTTAGATTGAAAAAAAGTTCTACTTTTATTCATGGCATAATACATAAACATGCCCTTTGACTTGACCTCAACTTACATCAATGCCCTCCAACATTGGATGTGCACAAATAGGCACTTAAACTTGTATAAAGTTGAACAAGTAGACACACGTGTCTTGTGCAGCATCCTATATGGCAATTCACGTCCTACGTGTATGATGCCACGAAGGACACGTATGTCTACTTGTTCAACTTTATACAAGTTTAAGTGTCTACTTGTGCACACCAAAGTTGGAGGGCATAGATGTCAACTGAAGCCAAGATGAAGGATACATTAATGTATTATGCCCTTATTCATTCATTATCACAATTATTAATTGAAAAGCCTGATTAACACAAATATTAGATAGTTAGAGTATTATAATGCCAATGATTTCAGGATGCAAATAATAAATTACCATGACAAAAAGGAGAAATTTCAACAGTAGTCCGTTTTTGGTTGGACAACTGTTAATAAATGACCTTTTTATTTTTTCTTACAATTTATGGTTCTCTTTCATGTCACGGTCTAAAGATTCCTTTTAAGCAAAGTGAAAATTGCAGGAGATATGTTAGAATGTGGTTTAAAATTTTAAAAGTTATCCAAACATTAAAAGATAGTTTAATCTTTTATTAGTAAGATTGGGAAACATATGAGCAAACATTAAAGACCCGAGTCTAATGTTATTTGGAAGGTAAGTATTAGGGGCTATATTTGCACAACTTTTAAAAATAGAAACAATATAAATAGTGGCGTAAAAAGGACATTTATGTAAATCGCCAGTAGGTGTGCTGTTATTCACAAAGAAGAAGCTCCGAATCCGACACAAGGGGCAAATCGCCAACAAGGAAGAAAGAAGTATCTCCTAAACAAATTCCTGGAGAATATTGTCAAACATCTACGTGGCATTTACAATGAGATCGATTGTGTGCATTCTTTGTCATTTGAAAATGAGGCATTTCATTGTATCAGTATTTTGGAAATTATTATGTGGTTTCATTTAGTCTTTCAAATGAAGTGCACGGAGTGATATCTTTGTCATAGCAAAGATTTTGCTTGAAGGGCGACATCTCTATTGGCATTTCAGTATTGGAAGGTATGATTTGTGTTAATTCTACTTCTATTCGTCAGAGGAAAGACTCTTTTAGGTTATGGGATTTAAAGACTATGGTGTTAAGGAATCTTGGAATGCCTTGTTTTTTTATTATAGATGATCCCGGGCTTTTTGGCGCCATCCCAAACTATGATTTGAGGATGAAGTGTTATTTTAGTGCATACATTCTGATTGTAACGGGCATTCTTTTAGGACATCCAGAGGACCATGCATACATTTTGATTGTAACGGGCATTCTTTTAGGACATCCAGAGGACCATTTGGATTTGAATTTTGGCCTCGATGTGATGGGGGGGGGGGGGGGGGGGGGGCGTGAAAGTTTCCTTTCATGGCTCAAGTAGGTACACCAAATAAGGGTTCTCGTCATGCATTATTCTATTCTTCCTATTTACCAGCAAACACCACAGACATGGTTCAGTTAAGTTTTCCCGTTGGAGTCTATAACATTTTGAACAATTTTATGTGAATTAAACAAATACACATCTTAGCTATAGCAAACACACCTGGAAATAGAATCTAAGTCCAACCAATAAAAATTAAACTAAATCGTAAGCAACATCGTGAACTCACAACAACATACCCAGTGAAATCCCACAAAGTGGGATCTCGGGATGATAGAGTGTACACAAACCTTACCTCTACCTTTTGGAGGTAGACAGGTTGTTTAATTTTGAAAGACCCTCAGCTCAAGTGAAGCAAATAAAAGTAGTAATGGAGAGGGAAAAAAAACAGTAGTGAAGAAAAACATGAAAGCTAACGAGAAAGCAGTACGGAACCGTAACATCGACAATAAGGTGCGACCACCTAAACATAGTAAACAACAGATGATAACAAACACAAAAAGTCAAAATCTACATGAATAGGCTAATACTACGACAGACACGGTGCTCTACACTACGACCAAACTAAAGACTACAAGAATAGGTTAATACCAAGACAATGTTCGACTGCCTACTAACATTCTACCCTTATCCGCGACCTCCACCAAAGGTCATGTCCTTAGTAAGCTGAAGATGCACCATATCCTGTTTAATCACCTATCCCTAATACTTCCTTTGCCTAGCTCTACCTCTCCTCGTCTCCGCTATATCCAACCTCTCATTCCTCCTCACTGGGGCATCTGCACATCTCCTCTTCACATGCCCAAACCATCTTACCTCTACTTCTTGGGATACATGTCACCTCCCACTAGTACCAAGTATCCGTAGGACTAGGATAGATAGAAATAAATCAACAATTCCAGTAATTTCTCTGGCACAAAATCACAATAACGCTTAACACTTGCAAACTCTTTTCAATCACAAAAATCATGCCAGAACTAATGAAGCATTCGGATTAAAGCAGAAGAGAGAGAAAGAGATACCTTTTAAATCTGATTAAACTTTTGGTTAGCATCTTCTCTATTGCTAACAATAATTCCATTGAAAAAATACTCCTTTTCGACAGAGATTCGCTTTCATTGAAAAAATTCTGAACCGGATTGTCCCAATTAAATATCACCAATTTGAGTAGCAAAAACTAAATACTTCCTTGTTTCATTTTACATGATTTTATACTAAAAATTAGTTGTTTCAATTTAATTATCTAATTTATTAATAAAGAGAATTTTGTTATATTTTTCTTTTTATGTCCTTAACATTAATAATCATACAAAATAATAATAATCAAATTTAAAATTTTTAAACATATTTAATAAAATTAATTTAATAAAAATATACATATAATTTAAGTTTTCTCAGGGGATATACTAAGACAAGATGGGCCAAGTAAAAATGGGGAAGTACTACTACGAAATGGGGGTATTTGTGTGAATGACCTCTCTTAAGATAATATGGTTCTAGTCAAAATCCAGTAAATTACATGGAATGTCCCTATAATGGGTGGCTTTATATTTTTGTCCTCTATAAAAAAAGTCTTTAAAGACTAGCCTTCCTTCATTTTTATGTATACAACAAGTATATTTTTACCTCTCTACACCTCCAATGTTTTTATTCTTTTCATGCTCATTTGTCTCTCAATTTAATTTATTTATTTTTTTACTGTTACTTGATTTTTATTTTTTATTTTCTCTTTTCTTTTTTTTTGGTTTTAATTCATTTGTCTCAACCTTTATTTTTTTTTATTTCTTTTATTTCTCAAACATTATTTATTTTTCATTTCTCTTTTTTTAATTCATTGTCTCAACCTTTCTTTTTTTTATTTTTTATTTTATTTTATTTTCTCATTTTTTTTATTTTTCTCAAACTTTATTTTATTTTATTTTTTCTTCTCATTTTTTTCTCAACTTTTATTTTTTATTTTTCTCTTTTTTCTATTTTCTTAATCTTTATTTTTTTTCTTCTCTTTTTTCTTAACCTTTATTTTTTTCTTCTCTTTTTTTTTTTCTTTTTTCTTAATCGTTATTTTTTTTCCTTCTCTTTTTTCTTTTTTCTCAGCTTCTATTATATTTTGCTAAAGAACAGAAAGTTGGATAATCCTCAAAAAGGATCTTCTTTCTTTGACATCAAAGTAAACTTAAGGGCATGACTTGCCGTTTAGAAGTCCTTTGGGATAAGTCTTGCCTCTAAGGAAAGAGTTATAGAACATTAACTTGTTGTTTGTAAATCTTTGAACTAAGTCTTGCCTCTAGGGCAAGAGTTATAGAGTATCTCATAAATTAACATAATGAAATAGTGTTAACTCTTGTCCATGGGGACTAATTTATTTTTTTGGGAGATTCTTGGGCTAAGTCTAGTTTTAGAGGCAAGATATATAGAGCATCTCATAAATCAAAGGCACAATGTGGTAGTGCTAACTTTTGCCCATGGGGGCGTATAACTTATTTTTTGAAAGTCTTTGGGTTAAGTCTTGCCTCTAAGGGAAGAGTTATAGAACATCTCATAAATTAAGACACAATGTGGTAGTTTCAACTCTTGCCCATGAGACGTAACTTGTTGTTTGAAAGTCCTTGGGCTAAGTCTTGCCTCTAAGGCAAGAGTTATAGAGCATCTCATAAATCAAGACACAATGTGGTAGTGCCAACTCTTGATCATGGGGCATAACTTGTTGTTTGAAAGTCATTGGGCTAAGTCATGCCTCAAAGGCAAGAGTTATAGAGCATTTCATAAGTCAAAACATAATGTGATAGTGTCAACTCTTGCCCATATGACGTAACTTGTTGTTTGAAAATCTGTCTTGCCTCTAAGGCAAGAGTTATAGAGCATCTCATAAATCAAGACACAACGTGGTAGTGTCAACTCTTTCCCGTAGGGCATAACTTGTTGTTTTAAAGTCCTTGGGCTAAGTCTTGCCTCTAAGGCAAAGTTATAAAACATCTCATAAATTAAGACTCAATGTGGTAGTGTCAATTCTTGCCCATGGGTCATAACTTGTTGTTTGAAAGTCATTGGGTTAAGTCTTGCCTCTAAGGCAAGAGTTATAGAACATCTCATAAATAAAAATACAATATGGTAGTGTCAACTCTTGCCCATGGGGCGTAACTTGTTGTTTGAAATCCCTTGGTCTAAGTCTTGCCTCTAAGGCAAGAGTTATAGAACATCTCATAAATAAAAACACAATGTGGGAGTGCCAACTCTTATTTATGGGGCATAGCTTGTTGTTTGAAAGTCATTGGGCTAAGTCTTGCCTCTAAGGCAAGAGTTATAGAGCATTTAATAAGTCAAAACATAATGTGGTAGTGTCAACTCTTGCCCATATGACGTAACTTGTTGTTTGAAAGTCTTTGGACTAAGTCTTGCCTCTAAGGCAAGAGTTATAGAGCATCTCATAAATCAAGACACAACGTGGTAGTGTCAACTCTTGCCCATGGGGCATAACTTGTTGTTTGAAAGTAATTGGGTTAAGTCTTACCTCTAAGGCAAAGTTATAGAGCATCTCATAAATCAAGACTCAATGTGGTAGTGTCAACTCTTGCCCATAGGGCATAACTTGTTGTTTTAAAGTCCTTGGGCTAAGTCTTGCCTCTAAGGCAAAGTTATAAAACATCTCATAAATTAAGACTCAATGTGGTAGTGTCAATTCTTGCCCATGGGTCATAACTTGTTGTTTGAAAGTCATTGGGTTAAGTCTTGCCTCTAAGGCAAGAGTTATAGAACATCTCATAAATAAAAATACAATATGGTAGTGTCAACTCTTGCCCATGGGGCGTAACTTGTTGTTTGAAATCCCTTGGTCTAAGTCTTGCCTCTAAGGCAAGAGTTATAGAACATCTCATAAATAAAAACACAATGTGGGAGTGCCAACTCTTGTTTATGGGGCATAGCTTGTTGTTTGAAAGTCATTGGGCTAAGTCTTGCCTCTAAGGCAAGAGTTATAGAGCATTTAATAAGTCAAAACATAATGTGGTAGTGTCAACTCTTGCCCATATGACGTAACTTGTTGTTTGAAAGTCTTTGGACTAAGTCTTGCCTCTAAGGCAAGAGTTATAGAGCATCTCATAAATCAAGACACAACGTGGTAGTGTCAACTCTTGCCCATGGGGCATAACTTGTTGTTTGAAAGTAATTGGGTTAAGTCTTACCTCTAAGGCAAAGTTATAGAGCGTCTCATAAATCAAGACTCAATGTGGTAGTGTCAACTCTTGCCCATGGGGCATAACTTGTTGTTTGAAAGTCCTTAGGCTAAGTCTTGCCTCTAAGGCAAGAGTTATAGAACATCTTATAAATAAAAACACAATATAGTAGTGTCAATTCTTGCCCATGAGGCGTAACTTGTTGTTTGAAAGCCCTTGGTCTAAGTCTTGCCTCTAAGACAAGAGTCATAGAGCATCTCATAAATCAAGACATAATGTGGTAGTGTCAACTCTTGCTCATGGGGCATAACTTGTTGTTTGAAAGTCATTGGATTAAGTCTTGTCTCTAAGGCAAGAGTTATAGAGCATTTCATAAGTCATAACATAATGTGGTATTGACAACTCTTGCCCATGGGGCTTAACTTGTTGTTTGAAAGTCCTTGGGCTAAGTCCTGCCTCTAAGGCAATAGTTGTAGAGCATTTCATAAATCAAGACACAACGTGGTAGTGTCAATTCTTGCCCATGGGGCGTGACTTGTTGTTTGGAAGGAATCGAAGAAAAGTAAAGAAAAAAATAAAGGTTACAAAAAATAAATAAATAAAAGAAAAATAAAGGTTGATAAAATAAAAAAAAATCAAAGAAAATGAAAACGAGAAAAAGAAAAAAAAAAAAAAAAGAAGAAGAAAGGTTGAGAAAAAAAATAAAGATAAAAAGTCAAAATAAAAAATAAAGGTTGAGAAAATAATGAGAAAAAAGGAGAATTTTTTTTTTTAAAACCAAAGAAAAATTATAAAGAGAAAAAAAAAATAGAAGTTGAAAGGAGAAAAGGAAAAAAGGAAAAAAAAGTAAAGGTTGAGAAAAAATTTTAAAAAAAAGAGAAAATAAAAAAAATCAAAGTAAAATAAAAAAGAAAAAAAATGAAGTTGAAAGATAAATGAGCATGGAGAGTTGTTTGAAAATATTTGATATATAGAGGGGCAAATATGTATTTGTTCCACACATAAAAAATAAGGAAGATTAGTTTAGTAAGACTTTTGTTATGGGGGACAAAAAAGCAAAGCCACCTACTATGGGGGCTATTTGTGTAGTTTACCCGTCAAAATCAAAGTCGTGATTTAAAACTTATAGAGTTGGGGATCCTAATATTTTTAAGTTATTCAATTTTAAATTAATAATATATACATAATCAATGAATTTTTAACATAAATATAGAGTTTCAATCAAAATTATTAAGTTCGGTCGAATTTTTATTGTCAATAGTCTAACTTCGCCCCTTAGCTCGTTTCTTTTTCTTTTGGTTGTGATGTACTTAATTTCTTATTTCTCTTTTTGCAATTGTAATTTACTTTTTACATTATAATAATTGTACAAGTACAACCATATAATATAAAGTAAATTACATAAATCTCAATACTTTAACACCTAATTTACTCCCTATCCCAACTTTTATCAAAACTACATATAATTCCGAAATTCGCTTCATCCGGATGCATAGCTCAACGTCTGATACATTCATCTAACCGATACATCAGGTAATAATTAAGCGCTATAAAAATAGAAATAACAGAAATTTATTCAGTTATGGAGCAAATCACGCGACATCCATTTAAATGTCTTCTGAGTATCCCAATTATTGCGTAATCACTTCAAAATTCAAAAATGGATCACGATTCTTCTAGCAAGAAAAAACTGCTTCTTTCTTCTATATTTTTCAAGGTCGATTTTTTTTTTGACGATACATAATGAAGCGAGATACATTATATCTTGGAGAACATACTTCTGTAACACCCCGTACTTTATAACCTCACTTGATACCTTGGGATCATATCTACATAGGTGTTGAGATGCCATGCATATGTGTTTTATAGTGTCATTGGTAAACATTTGATATCGGACGTAACATGTGCGATTAGATCGTCGTAGGAGGTGTGTTGTGATTTCGTGGAGCATTTGGGCAAGAACTCGTACACATTCTAACCTCATTTGGTGACTTTAAGTCATGTTTACTTGATGGTTAAGATCACTAAGTAAGTATTTTGTAGTGTTTGGATAAAGGATTGGACGATACGTAAACGTCGGATTAGTGGCTGGAAATTTCAGCAAAATGCTGAGACTTGCGCCACTACCCTGTTTCAGGGGTGTGGCGCAAGCCACCAGCCTTCAGAAAATTCAGAGAAGGCCCAAAACTTGCGCCACTACTCTGTTTCAGGGGGTGTGGCGCAAGGCACAAAAGTATGCCCTTTCCGGCGTCGTTTCGTAATGCAATTCTACGACGATTTCTCGATGGTTTCTTTTGGTTCTTTGGAGTTAATTGAGCGTTGTTAAAGCTTCAAACACTTCAATACACTCCTACATACTCCTACATGATCAAATCATAAAATGTGAATAGTGATCCAAAATGTTCAATGAAGCCAAGGGTGACTAGAATTTCAATTTTTGCGATCGAGGCGACGAATGAGAATCTTTTAAGAGGATGTTGTCGTGACATTATAGAAATATGTAAACATGAGATATATGGTGAATAATACATGAAATCTTTGGGTTGCATGGATATGTATTATTGGGCCCAAAATTAGGCCCAAATGGGATTAAAAGACTTGGCCCAAAGAGGAAATGACCCATTCTTGCAATAATTGACCAATTGAACATATCCCTTAATGCCACATGGAACTAAGAATGACCTTGGGTCTATATAAAGTCCCCAACATCAGATTTTATTATCAAAAGCTCTCATAACTTTTGGATATTTTCTTAAAACATTTCTCTCTTTTCCAAACCCTAAGGCAAATAATCCCTTTGGACTCCTTGGACAAGATCAACATATTCCAACCCTTGGTAAGTATTTCTCCTCATGGATTAACATATCATATGCATGGGAGATTATGTATATTATGCTAGTGGTGTTGGCAAAGTGATGAATAGTGTATTTTGCTTTTGGTGTAAGATATACTATCTTGGTGAATTGAACTTGAATTAGGCCTTGTGCCTTTGATGAAAAAGCATGGTATGGACAAAATATGAACATGTATGGTGTTATTTTTGGCATTAAATTTGTTCTTGTCAAAAAGTGGAAATTATGGGATTTTGGCCAATATGTGTTATGAGTTGAATTAAGGTGCTTTGATGGCTTATTTGGGATGTGTTAAGGATAAGAAAGTGTAAAGGAGAAGTATTGTGGTGAAATGTGTTGATTTTTATGTATTGGTCAATGTTGGGAATATTATGGAATTTTTGGAATAATAGTATGATCAATGGTTTTGTCAAGGGGAAATGACATGTTTAAAGCCAAACATGTAATTCATTGACATGGTATGCATTTGTAAAGTAATTGGTGGTTAATGTGAATTTCGTTATATATTTGTAGAGTGACACATAAAGAAGGAGCGGGCTTATTGTATACGCATCTAAAGTTGTATATTCGTATTGCGAATCCAAGGTATGCAAGGTTACTTTGTCCGTATCTTTCTACGGCCAATAGTGTTCACATTGACATTTCTCTAGTTCTATTCCGAAATATACTAAGGTATTCCATATGCAATTATCTATGGTCATTGTCATATATTTCCTACTCATTGATCAATTGTGAATCTCATTTCGCATATTCATGGTTAATGTTCCGAAAGTTCAAATAAGGTTATATTCCAATATTCCAATAGTGCCTATACTTGTGTCTCTTGTTCATGGATTATTGTCCAATGGTTCCAATGGTATCATGGTGCTAGTAATGTTATATTTCTCATTGATATTTATTCATATGTCCTTCACTCATTGGTCAATGATTCAAAGTTTCCAACAATGTTGTATTCCAAAGTTCCAAAGTGATGTTTTGACTATCAAAGTATCAATCTCAAAGTAATGAGCAAAGTAATGCAAATGTGGTCAATGATCAAGTACGGGTGGAAAGTCTAGGGGCGTAAGCCTAGCTCGACTCGATCTCGAGATTTGGATTTATGGGTGGCAAGTCTAGGGGCGTAAGCCTAGCTCGACTCGATCCCGAGGGTGGCAAGTCTAGGGGCATAAGCCTAGCTCGACTCGATCCCTATATGATGATATGAAAGACCCACTGATCAGTCGGGGCCCGGGTACATTGTGATATGTAATGACATGTGAGCATTGAGATAAAGAAAGTAATGAAAATAATGAAAGCAATCCACATGGTTTCCAAAGCGTAACATGGTGACTTATTCACATTGAGTATTCATATGTTTTGAGTTCATTGACATATTCATTGAAATATTCACGTGTTGTATAGTTTCATTTGAGACTTGCATACTCAGTACTTATTTCGTACTGACCCCTCTCGGGGAATTTACCTTACTTGCTGCAGGCGCAGGTCCCAGTAGGCCTCCTCAGTAGATTGCCAGTGTTAGCGGTTCTTTGGTGAGCTCCAGCTCATTCGGGGCTTCTCCGAGTCAGAATGTATATATGTTTTGGTATTGTACATAATGTGTAAAGCGGGGACTTGTCCCGACTTATGGTTCATTTTGGTCAATGCTCTTGTTAGAGGCTTTTGTAGACCGATGTGGGTGTAATAGTGTAAAAGACACATGTTGTTTTGATTGGATGGCCTCAACGGTCAAGTTTCATATGTATGCCTAAATATGTCCCATGTTCTCCTTTATTCGTATTTCGTAATATTATGCAATGGTGGTTATGAAGATTATATGCATATGATTGAGCATAGGCAAAGGTTGGTTCTCTCGGGCCTTATCGGCTACGGGTGCCAATCATGTCTCGATGGGATTCGGGGCGTGACAACTTCATACCCTGTAATGAGATACATTACAATATATGAGTTAGATTACTATTTGGTTATTTATCAGTGAAGAATTGATACATAACTTGACGCACAAATGTATCAGTAAAATAAAAGGCATGAAGATACATTACACTATACAACTTTGTGTCGAGATATATTACTGTAGATAGAATTTGATAAAGATACATATATAAGACTACCTATGTACCTCACTTATAGATCTAACAGATATAATGTATATTCACCACAATTTTAATGTATCTTCATGTCTTTTAAAATGATACATAACTATAATACCTTTTTAAGAGGGTCTCTTGATGTATCTTCAACAGCTTTGCCTTTTGAAGCACCAGAACCTCGTTTTTTCATAGTTTTAACTGCCTCCTCGTGCAGCTTCTTCATCATAACAGGATCAAGAGACACTCATCCCGATACATAATTCTTATGTATCAGTAACACATATATCATTTTGATGCATAAGTCTTATGTATCAGTAATTCAAAAAAAGCATTCTGATACGTAATTTTTGTCATATTTTCAACTAGATACATCATCTTTATATATCTTCAACCAGATACATCATCTTTATATATCTTCTTGAATAAATAAGCAAAAAAGCAGTACTTTAGGTGACATGACTGTGGTCACTGATGATGTATCCGGCGATGGAATTGAAAGCGAGAGAAGCCAATGAATTGAAGGGAGAAAAATGAAAGGAAGAAGAGATCAATGGGTGTTATTTTATTGTGAAAGTGCTCCGATGAAATCAAAGGAAGATAATTTGTTTCCAACTAAGATAATTTTGGGTTTTGTTAATTCATTACGTTACAATTATTTTACAGAATTGTATGAAATGGGATGGGGGTTGGATATTTTAGGTATTCTAGTTTTCAATTTAAAAATTTTCCGCCATTGATGGTGGTGGTGGTGCAGTGGAGATGGAGGTTGGGGGTTTGGGTGTTCTAGAAGTTTTTGGTGTTGGGTATTATATTTTTGAAATTGTAGAAAGGAAAATTTTTAAAGGAGATTAGACATTAATGGGTATTAAATTGGTGGAGAGAAGATTTTCAGCTAAATTTTTAAGGGGACAATTAATGTATTCGATTTTTTAGGGTGACAATGATGTATAAAATTTAAAGAGATAGAATGTAAATCAGGGATTTTAGTAATTAGTATAAAGAATAGAGATTTTAAGTAGTCTAGATAAGTTAAATTGTGATATTAGGCAATTTTTCTTATAATATATGTGTTGGTGTCAATTTCTTAATTTTGACAAAATAAAGTTCACTTGTTAAAAAAAAAAGAAGGGTTGAAAATCTCAATATTTAATTACTATATTAGTTGAATGAAACATTGTGAAAATGTTTGTGGAATTGCACAAATTGTGAAACATTATGTATGTATACTAAATTGGCTAAATTTCTAGATAGCTGATAAACCTTGCACGATTTATAAGTTGGATGCTTTCTTAACGAGTTACTAGATAGACACTTCTACTCGACAAAAACGTTTCTTTTGAACATTCATGGCCAAAACACTGAGCGCATGAGACATACTTGATGCTTACGAGTCAGTGAACCAATTATTGAAGGGAAAATTACACAACATAACAAACTTAAGCCCTTAATTATGACTCATAGCATCATTTTAAAATAATTACCAAACACAACAGAAATAGCAATATTTTAGTGGGTTCTTATCCTCTCTTATTTTTCTCTCTTCTTTTTTTAGCCTTTATTTTTTTCTTTTACGTTTTTTTTTCCTTCTTTTTGGGTTTATTTTTCTAAATTTTTTTTTCTTTTCATTTCTTTCTTTTTGCTTTTCTTTCCTCTTTTTTTTTTCTCTCTTTTATCTTTAGCCTTTATTTCTCTTCTTTTTTTCTTTTTTTTTCTTTTTAGTTTTTATCTTCTTTTTTATCTATTTTTTCTTTTCCATTTCTTTCTTTTTTTTTTTTTTTTCTCGCTTCCATCTCTAGCTTCTATTTTTCTTTCTTCTTTTTTTGTATTTTTTTTCTTTCTCTTTTTTTTTTCTTTTTTCTTTTGGTTCTATTTTTTTTTTTGTATTTTCGAGAAACATGGCTACGTTGAGCACAAGTCATGGATGATAACGAAAATATCAAACTGCTTATTGTATTTGTATTTGCACCATTTTATTTTATTTTTGTATTCTTGATACAATTGTATTTGTTGATACAATGGAATCATCCAAATACAAATGATATGTTTTTATACAATTCTATTTACGTTGATGTACTTGTATTTTAAAGAACCGTATTGTATTTGTATTTTATAGTTAACTACATATTATATTTTTATTTTGTGGTTTCATTTTCTTTGTATTTGTATTTGCATTCTATTTTCATCGATGCACTTGTATTTTTAAATAACTATTTTGTATTTGTATTTGTAATTGACCACATATTGTATCTGTATTTGTAATTTCATTTGTTTGTATTTGAATTTGTAGTTGACTGCATCATTTGTATTTTTTAACAATCGAAAAAGATTTTTTTTTATAAACACTTGTATATATATTCATTGGTACGAATTGTATTTTATTGATACAAATTGAACAATACAAATACAAATGATAAATCATACAAATACAAATGTTATATTTGTATCAAATAATCATGTTTATACAACTTAAACCATACACATACAAATGATACTTGTTAATATATAAATATAAATGATAAATTTAATATACAAATACTAACGGTATATGTGTATTAAATGATACATTGCATATTTATATATTTTAGACTCAAGAAAATATAATTAATCCATATACTTGTTTGTATACAAATAATAAATTGTACATATTCACGGTTAAACTATCCAAATACAAATAATAAATTTATTTGAAATATATAATTTGATACAAATAAATATAAAATATTAAAAATATATAAAATATAAAATACAACAAAAAAATAAAAAGAATGAAAAATACAAAAAAAATGATAAAGAAAAAAATGAAAAAAGAAAAAAATAGAAGAAAAAAAAACGACAACAAAAGAAAAAAAGAAAAAAGGAAAAAAAATACAAAAGAAAAAAAAAATACAAAGGAAAAAAGACAAAAAAAGGATTAAAAAACAGATTAAAAAAATTATTTAAAAAAAAGAAAATATAAAAAAACGAGAAAAAAAAGAAAAAAACGGAAAAAAAAAAGAAGAAAGAAAATAGATGATAGAAATAGAAGATAGAGAAAGAGAGAAAATTAAGGGAGAAAATAAAGGAGAGAGTTGCTATGAAATATAATTATGTAAATATTGCTTTTTTTCCTAGTTAAGTTTATTTATTGCTATTTCTAAAATTTCTCCATTATTGAATGATATGTGTAATCAATTGTAACTCAAAAAAAAAAAAAAAAAACCACCCAACTCAGCACTCCTACACCCCAGACGATATCAGAATGGAAATTCTGAGTTTCAACAATATTGATTAAGAATGTCAAATTTGTATATTAATTAGAGTTAATGGTCAAAAACATACCTAAACTTTCACATTTTTGCGAGTTTTATACTTCAACTTTCCAGTGTTCTCATTATTTACCTACACTATTACACCGTACTTTTGCACATTATTTGGTGCATGGCAAATCTTTTGGCGAATGTGCCTAATGTAAGAAGCAATAAAAACACAGAAGAACATATATACCAGTGGAGAGCACTGGAATCCTCATTGTTCACAACATGACGGGTACATAAATTGCAAGTATCTTTTTGTTAGTCTAACTCTACTCGCAGCATGATAGATTCTCATCATGATGTGGCTGAGTAAGACAATGCTGGTGGAATAGCCTTTGCTTTTGACGAAAATCCTAATTAGATGCATGACCCGTCCCTATGTATTCTCATATGATACATGTTCATAAAGTTTGTTTCCTATTATCTGAGAATATATCGATTGGCTGGGAGCCTAAAAGTAGTGAAGAAATAAATAATTATGTACTTTATGTGAAGATTGCATTTAGGACAAGAATAAGGACTAGTAACGCCTACTCTTTTTACAAGTGTTGCATTGATCTGTGATGAACGTTTAAATTTTGAGTTTGAGTAGACTTGGGACAAGGACTTTCATTTATGTTACATGTAGTCTGATCATATCTCTTGTTAGAGTCTCATTTTTTAAAACTGAACAGAGCTGGCTTTTGACCATTTATTTTAGCTTCAGAAACTTAATAGAGTTGTGTTAAATGGAACATCGAACGACAGGTTTCAGTCTTGCCTCCTTTTTTTTCTGAGATCTTAGGATCCTGCGAGCTTATTGTTGTATTATTCTTTTCTTCTCAGGAGGCTTTACTGAGCATATGTAATTAATTTCTAGTGCTGAGCCATTGTCCGAGAATGACAGGGCTCATGGTATGCTTCACTGGAAAACCCAAACTCCCTATTTCATACAATTAACAAAAAAATGTGCTTTATGTTCTTAAATTTTGACTTTCGTTTGGACTGTTAGTGGATGTGCAATTCCTAACCTGAACTTCTTTGTTTCTTTTTTTTATTCACAAATGATGTAGGTGTGTTTTGTTACAACATGCAGGTATAGAAGACGGAAATGAGCTCTGCACCCTCTCAATGTATGAAATCCTAAGAAACCAGAATTGGCGTGTTAGGGTATAATACTAAATATCATTATACAGACATATTTTTTTAGGAGAGTACTTGGGCTTTTAAGTAGCTGTCCGGACAATAGTCTAGAGTTTTCGATGAATCGATGACTCTGCCAGTGTGCAGATTGAAGATATTTGAGCGGCTGAATGCCATCTTACTTGGGCCAGGTTCCCTTGTGCTAGGTATCTCATGGCGTTCTGCTTGACAATGAAAGAGAATTTCAAACAGAACGAACACCTTAGGATTTCTGATTTCGAAATGGATTTGGAATAAGGAATGAAATGAAGCTGCAGCGTAATGCAGTCACATTCAACTTTGAGTGTCTCCATAATAACAGGTGGGAGATGCGTGGAACGAAAGGTGGTGGTATAAACTAACTGTGAAGATGACGCAAGGGCAGAACCCATTAAACTTACTACTTTACTATTGATGCTGGAAGAACAAAACTTGCACCTAATTCAAGGACAGCGATATGGTTACCATTCATTGATCCAGCTGAGATTGGTAACTGGTGTATTGAAGTTTTTTGACATTGAGAGGATAAAGTTTTCGAGATCCTGAGTAGTACGGAGTGTGGCCCGAAAGCACGATCAGCAGGAAGCCAACCAAGTTGCTACTGACAAGTTGGCACCCTTAAGCCATACCACTGAAACATGTGTGTATAATATACCAACCAGTTAAAGGTCTATTGAATACTATAGATGGCATTCGAGTCAAGAATAGAAAGAATGGTATACTCACCACCTTGAAATATCAGCTTTATTGCCATTTTGTGTAGATTTCTGAATCTTGTTAAAAGTTTGGATGACCCAGACTACCAATGAACTCAAGAAGGCCAGGGAATAGAGCCCCTCCTTCAAATCTAGAAACACCATAACCACTTGTACTTTAAAATAAGAAAAGAATTTGAATCCATCATTTTGTCGGGGGTTATGCATAGACCCCCACCACCACCACCACCACACACACACAGAGATAGTGATTCTATCAATCATGTAGCTGTAAATTAAGATCCAGATTCCAGAGGGGATCAAAAAACCTTACCTCCATAGCATGTTAGAGTTGAACATCTTCTTCAATTTTTAACATAGTGATACCTTTCACAAAAGAATAGTGGCAGCGGGTAAAAAACGTAACAGAGATTCTACATCTAGAATACGAGTCCTGCATAATATCAACTCAGAATATCATCATATTGAAACCGTAAATCATCCAATTTTGAATTAATTAATTCAGAGTATTAATCATCTGTCCAGCTAGGAACCATGGCTCCATTCAAGTACATGTAGTAAGACTAGACAGGCAATAATAACAAAAGAGAATATATGGACTGGAATAGCACTTCATGATCCGCAAACCTACATTTCGGTACGGCTTTAAGAATGCAAGGAACATCTACAGTTAACAATGCAGTCCAAAATTCCTTGACACCATAGTCTTTTAATACCGGTAACTTAATAGTGTGCTTCCCCAGATGAGGATACATAGAATAAACACAAAGCATTCCATCCAATACGGAAACACCAATAAAGATCTTCAAGCGTAAAATTTGCTTTGGCAATCAGAGGCGGACCTACCTTGAGAGTAGGGGGTGCACGTGCACCCGCTAGCTTCGAGAAAAATTCTGTATATGTAGTTTGTATATCTGTATATATATCAGGGAGTTTAGTTAAATAGATGTAGTGCACCCGCAAGAACAACCGGCTTGGCAAGCGAGATGATTGAGCATGTCACTTAAAGTCTCCCTTATTGCGTGATGACTTGGGTTCGAACCCAACAACAACGATTATTTATTGCTCCTTTTTTCAAATACATGTTACTGCAGCATTAAATTTTCGATATATTGGAATTTTAAGTGCAAATATTATATATATATACATTCTATCTTTGATTAAAAAAAAAAAACTTCCTACTTAGTAGTCAATTATTTTACATCTTTTCTTTTTTCTTTTATGTATTGTGAACATTATTTACGTATTTTTTCTTTTATTTCAAAAATACAAGCTCCTCTCCAACTTCAAAAGGTAGATATTCTCCCTATCTTATACTGTCTAATGTTTATATTATTTTTATCTTTTAATCATTTGTAACACCCCGTACTTTTATAACCTCACTTGATACCTTGGGATCATATTTACATAGGTGTTGAGATGCCATGCATATGTGTTTTATAGTGTCAATGGTAAAACATTTGATATCGGAACGTAACATGTGCGATTAGATCGTCGTAGAAGGTGTGTTGTGATTTCGTGGAGCATTTGGGTAAGAACTCGTACACATTCTAACCTCATTTGGTGACTTTAAATCATGTTTACTTGATGGTTAATATCACTAAGTAAGTATTTTGTAGTGTTTTGATAAAGGATTGGACGATACGTAAACGTCGGATTAGTGGCCGGAAATTTCAGCAAAATGCTGAAACTTGCGCCACTACCCTGTTTCAGGGGTGTGGCGCAAGCCACCAGCCTGCATAAACTTCATATCAGGCCCAATTCTTGCGCCACTACCCTGTTTCAGGGGGTGTGGCGCAAGGAACAAAAACTATGCCTTTCCGGCGTCGTTTCGTAACGCAATTCTACGACGATTTCTAGATGGTTTCTTTTGATTCTTTGAAGTTATTTGAGCATTGTTAAAGAGTCAAACACTTCAATACACTCCTACATACTCCTACATGATTAAATCACGAAAGATGAATAGTGATCCAAAATGTCCAATGAAACCAAGGGCGACTAGAATGCCTATTTTTGCGATCGAGGGGACGAATGAGAATCTTTTAAGAGGATGTTGTCGCGACATTATAGAAATATGTAAACATGATATATATGGTGAATAATACATGAAATCTTTGGGTTGCATGGATATGTATTATTGGGCCCAAAATTAGGCCCAAATGGGATTAAAAGACTTGGCCCAAAGAGGAAATGACCCATTCTTGCAATAATTGACCAATTGAACATATCCCTTAATGCCACATGGAACTAAGAATGACCTTGGGTCTATATAAAGTCCCCAACATCAGATTTTATTATCAAAAGCTCTCATAACTTTTGGATATTTTCTTAAAACATTTCTCTCTTTTCCAAACCCTAAGGCAAATAATCCCTTTGGACTCCTTGGACAAGATCAACATATTCCAAGCCTTGGTAAGTATTTATTTTCATGGATTAATATCTTATATGCATAAAAGAATATGTATATCATGTTGGTTGTGCTTGGAAAAGTTGGTTATGGTACTTGGTGATTTTGTATGAGATTTGTGGTATATGGAATTCAAGTGTGAATTAGGCCTTGTGCCTTTGATGAAAAAGCATGGTATGGACAAAATATGAACATGTATGGTGTTATTTTTGGTATAAAACTTGTTCTTTTCTAAAAGTGGAAATTATGGGATTTTGGCCGATATGTGTTATGAGTTGAATTAAGGTGCTTTGATGGATTATTTGGGATGTGTTATGGATAAGAAAGTGTAAAGGAGAAGTATTGTGGTGAAATGTATTGATTTTCATGTATTGGTCAATGTTGGGACTATTATGGAATTTTTGAAATAATAGTATGCTCAATGGTTTGGTCAAGGGGAATTGACATGTTTAAAGGCAAACATGTAACTCATTGACATTGTATGCATTTGTAAAGTACTTGGTGTTTAATGTGAAGTTCGTTATGTATTTATGTTGTAGAGTGACACATAAAGAAGGAGCGGGATTATTGTCTACGCATCTAAGGTTATAGATTCGTATTGCGAATCAAAGGTATGCAAGGTTACTTTGTCCGTATCTTTCTACGGCCAATAGTGTTCACATTGACATTTCTCTAGTTCTATTCCGAAATATACTAAGGTATCCCATATGCAATTATCTATGATCATTGTCATATATTTCCTACTCATTGATCAATTGTGAATCTCTTTTCTCATATTCATGGTTAATGTTCCGAAAGTGCAAATAAGGTTATGTTCCAATATTTCAATAGTGCCTATACTTGTGTCTCTTGTTCATGGCTTATTGTCCAATGGTTCCAATAGTATCATGGTGCTAGTGATGTTATATTTCTCATTGATATTTGTTCACATGTTCTTCACTTATTGGTCAATGATTCAAAGTTTCCAACAATGTTGTGTTCCAAAGTTCCAAAGTGATGTTATGATTATCAAAGTATCAATCTCAAAGTAATGAACAAAGTAATGCAAATGTGGTCAATGATCAAGTACGGGTGGCAAGTCTAGGGGCGTAAGCCTAGCTCGACTCGATCCCGAGGTTTGGATTTATGGGTGGCAAGTCTAGGGGCGTAAGCCTAGCTCGACTCGATCCCGATGCATTGATGTATGGGTGGCAAGTCTAGGGGCATAAGCCTAGCTCGACTCGATCCCTACACAATGATATGATATGAAAGACCCACTGATCAGTCGGGGCCCGGGTACATTGTGATATGTAATGACATGTGAGCATTGAGATAAAGAAAGTAATAAAAATAATGAAAGCAATCCACATGGTTTCCAAAGAGTAACATGGTGACTTATTCACATTGAGTATTCATATGTTTTGAGTTCATTGACATATTCATTGACATATTCAATGTGTTGTACAGTTTCATCTGAGCCTTGCATACTCAGTACTTATTTCGTACTGACCCCTCTCGGGGGATTTACCTTACTTGCTGCAGGCGCAGGTCCCAGTAGGCCTCCTCAGTAGATTGCCAGTGTTAGCAGCTCTTTGGTGAGCTCCAGCTCATTCGGGGCTTCTCCGAGTCAGAGTGTATATATGTTTTGGTATTGTACATGTTGTATAAAGCGGGGACTTGTCCCGACTTATGGTTCATTTTGGTCAATGCTCTTGTTAGAGGCTTTTGTAGACCGATATGGGTGTAATAGTGTAAAAGACACATGTTATTTTGATTGGATGGCCTCAACGGCCAAGTTTCATATGTATGCCTAAATATGTCCCATGTTCTCCTTTATTCGTATTTAGTAATATTATGCAATGGTGGTTATGAATAGTATATGCATATGATTGAGCATAGGCAAAGGTTGGTTCTCTCGGGCCTTATCGGCTACGGGTGCCAAGCATGTCTCGATGGGATTCGGGGCGTGACATCATTGACTTATTTTTATTTAAAAAATTAGCAATTTAAAGTTTGAAATAGGCTTAAATCAAACGTTTTCCCCTAGCCACCATCTAGCAAACAAATCTCTCGGATTTCATATTTTTCAAAAACTTTCTATTATTGTTCAAAATATAAAAGTTCATCAAATTCAAGTACGGTGGATAACACACTTTTGTCATATTAAATCTAATTAATGATATTCAACAATATTAGAGTTTTGCTTATAAAATACCATAGTTAATAAATTTTTAAAGAAATGTATGTCGAACTTTGGCACTATTAATTACTATATTTAAATATAGGTGTGCACCCGTCAAGCTCAAATCCTGGGTTCGCCTCTGTTGGCAATGGTAACTCTCCTTGCACTTCATTTAAATTACACCCATAAATATGACATTGTACTCCAAAAACATTGTCCAGGTAAGTGAATTAGGAGACTTAAAAACTGGGGAGCAATAGATAAGCTAATAAGAATACGAGAGTTGTAACATGATAACAGGAATGAAAAAAAGAACTGCCTCAATCATACATAAGAAACTAAAAAGTTTGTGATTTTGGAGAGATCAAGCTTTCTGTAAAAGTGTATCCATTCTGATAGATATCACATCGAGGCCATGATACAAATGGTCCACTGGCTGTCCTAAACCCACGCCCTTTCCATTCATAACCCATGCAACAGAATAGCACGTCACCATCCGCAAACCTATATTTCGGTACAACTTTAAAAATCGAAGGATCTTTTATAGTCAACAATGGCATCCAAGATCCCTTGACACCATACTCTTTCAATACCCATAACTTAAACGTATCATTCCTTTGAGCAACAGAATCAAGATAAACACAAAGCATTCCTTCCAACACTGAAACGCTAAAACAGTCATTGACCCTCAACCTTAACATTTCCTCTGGCAAGTGTATCTCTCCGTACACTTCATTTGAAATACTAAAGGAAACCACCACAAAACAAATTCTTGATATAGCAATCCAATGAAATGATGTATGTACAAATGTCAAAGACTGCATGGCAAACACCAGACTGTTAATGCCATGAGGATGTTTATCAATTCTTCTCTAGGAGCCACCTTTCAAAGCAAGAATTTTATCAGGTAATTTGCAATCACCTAAATTCTGGTAGATACGAAGGATCTTAAAGTCACCACCTCTGGTTGAGTCATAACCCAATCCAGGACGACATTCTGCATCATATGGAAATTCTAGAGGTGGAAGTACTATTGATTCTCTTATGGAGGGATTCCACAGCAAAAGTGTGAAGCCTTCACCCAAAATATCAGGAACCTCAAAAACAGCTAATTAAGCCATCGTAACAACAAATGATTGCGCATTGTGTTGGTTTAGGGTTTGAAGGGATATCAATATTTTGTACATTCTCAACCAGTTGAATCGATGACGAAGGACAACAATACATAGAAACTATACCATCCTCACGGCACCAATGACTAATAAGATTTTGTGAATTTCGGTCATTCTTAGCACAATGAGATGCTTCATCTTAAAGTAAGGCTCAGAGATCAATGCTTTCCAAAAATTTGAAACGCATTTGACTCGAAGAAGAGACCTCACAGGTAACCTGCTAAGGATGTCAATAAGTATTCCCTCTTGGAAGAGAATTTCTGTGGCCTAGATAGGACAGTAAAGAGCTATCAAACAATTTTTTTTAAAGTATTCAAATATTAGACAGTTCAACCAAGATCTCATAAAAGATAAACGTGGAATCGTTTTTTGATTTCTTCTATCTACTATTTACTAACAAATACTAATAAATTGTAAGCAACATCCTGATCAACAAATCAAGTAATATCCCATGTCACAGAATCATGAGACAATATCTTCGTTGAAAAATGTTATATTTAATCATAACCTGGGAAAATGTCTAACATGCCAAGCAATAACAATAAAAAACACATTCAATTGTAAGTAAGTATGTAACGCTAGCTAAAAATCAGAACTTACTCGATCAACGTCCATATTTTTGTGTTATTAAAAAATTGGGTAGCATCTTCTCCATTGCTAATAATAACTTGATCGAAAAGATTAGCCTCTAATTTTGTAATTGCAATCAAATTTATTCTTTCTCTTCTTCTGTATCTTTGGAGCAGAACTAGAACAATTATTTGCTAATTTTTCCTCATTCTTCTTTTTCTGTGTCATTGCGATTAATTGGTTTCTCAATTGCTAAGCTAAACTCAATTTCATCTTTTTTGACTTGTAAACCAATAAAAAAAATAATATGTCTACTAGAAAAAGGGTATTTTTGACTCAATGTAATAATAGGGGCATTTTTTGGAGAGACTTTTACGTAACTAAGCAATCTTAAAAATGTAACACCTGATGTGTTATGATCACATGTAAATATGCAATAACTTGGGTATGAGGCTAAATGGAGGAAAAGTGAAGAAGCATGTACTGGAATGGAGCATACGAAAAAAAAGAAAAGAGCCAAGTCGAAGGAGTGACTCACGGCAGGTACTCACGTGCCGTGAGTCCACCCACGTGACGTGGGTGGCTGCCGTGAACCACCTTCTGTAGGTTGGTCAAAGGCCTGATTTCCACGGCAGGGCTCCCACGTGGCGTGACTCCACTCACGTGGCGTGACTCCACTCACATGACGTGAGTGGGTGCGGTGAATAGACTTCAGAGACTCTGTAATGCTGTCTGATTTCCACGACACCCATCTACGTGGCGTGACTTGGTCCACGACACCAAGTCACGGTACCGTGGAAATTTATCGACTCTGTTGTCCTGTTTTGATTCGGAAGGATTAGCCTTGTATCTATAAATACCCTGTATTGCCCTATGAGCAAAAGGGAGCTAGTACATCGTTTTGAGAGATATGTTCTATTGTTTCCAGGTTCATAAACATATTATTGGTTTTGGAATCGAAAACCCTAGATTTGGGTGTATTACCCATTAAATTTATTGGGCTGAATTAAGATGAGGTTTATGGACTTATTGAGGCCCAAAATTAAATAAAAATTCATGGCCCCAAAAGGGAGGTGATCCAATTATAAATGGACCAAGTCAACTTGGATCTTTTTGGTCAAAAAGTGTGGCTAAGGATAGACTTGAGAAGAGCAGCCAAGAGGGAGTATTTAAGGCTGAAATTCAGCCTAAATTCAACATAATCCACTTGCCAAAAATCAGATTTTTATCACATATTCTCTCCTCTCTCAAACCCTAGCAACCCTAATTTTCTTCAAGGAGTTTTGGGCAAATCTTCCACTTGCAAGTCTTGGTAAGTGTTTCCTCTTGTAGATTACTATATTATATGCACAAGAGGTTGTGTATATCATGTTGGTTATGATTAAAAAGTGTTGAGCAGTCCACTTTGTTTGTTACAGTCCACTTTTGCTTAATCGGTAAAGGATTTGCCTTCTATGTTGGTTTGTGGACTGTTTTGGTGTCATTGGTGTTGTGAGGCAGTAAATTATATTGTAGTAAGGTGGAATGAAGTTATATGGTAGTAGGAAGGAAGGTGGAATGATATACCATGTGTTTAGGATGTTGGATAGTTTAATTATCGCCTTGTGAACTTGTCATGTACTTGGTTTTTATGTGAACTCCATTATGTATTCATATTGTAGAGTAGCACTTTAAGGAAGAGCTGAATTGTTGTAGTCACATATTGGAAGGATAAGGTATGTAAGGTTTATCTTTTCCGTATTCTTTGGCCACACCTATTGTTCACATTGTTACCGAACTTGTTCCCACTCCGAAATGTTTTAAAGTATCTCATTTCAGGTTTGTTAGCAATTGTTATTCATGTCTCTTATTCGTTGACTATGGTTCCAAAGTTCCAATAATGTTATGACCACCAATGTACCAATCTCACAAAAAAATTAAAGAAATGAAGTAATGCATATTTGTTTGAGTATGGCTGGCAGCTTTGGGGGCGAAAGTCTAGCTCAAGCCGATCCTGAGATTATTGGATACAGGGGGAAGCTCTGGGGGTGAAAACCTAGCTCGAGCCGAACCCGCTTTATTGATTTATGGGTGGCAGCTCTGGGGGCATAAGCCTAGCTCGAGCCGATCCCAATGTTATTTACCACTGATCAGTTGGTCCCGGGCATTGCATGATGTATATTGATATAAAGGAAAAAGGAAAGAAATGAATGTAATGGACATGGTTCCACATATACAGTATGGTGGTACATCAGTGTTACCTATTCACTTGTATTTGATTCCATTTGAGTTCCTATATTTCATACAGTTGCTTATAGCCTTACATACTCAGTACATTCTTTCGTACTGACGTCCCTTGGGGGACCTACCTTACTTGCTGCAGGCACAGGAGCTAGTAGACTTTCACAGTAGGGTACGGGTCATTTGCAGGCTATTGGTGAGCTCCAGGTTGATTCGGGGCTTTCCGAGTCATTTGTATATATTTTTGGTACTGTATAGTAGTTGTATAGGGCGGGGACTTGTCCCGACCTTAGTCATGGTTATGTATCTTTTAGAGGCTTTGTAGACATGGTAAAGTCAAACATAGAAGTGTCTTACCCTTTTTGACGTTGTGGCCCCAATGACCAAGTTTCGTATCTCTTTTGACCGTCTTTACATGATTCCCGTCGTCTATAGATTATATCTGCGTGGCAAAATGTTTGATCACTTACTGGCATGCATATGAATGTATGTGATCATAGGTTGGTTCTCTCGGGCCTTAACGACTTCAGGTGCCAGTCCGCTCCAATGGGATTTGAGGCTTGACAAAAAAGTACTCGCATTACAGCTTTTTAAGATTATTCTCAAAATAACAGTAAGAGCCAAAAAGTATTTACATATATATTTAACAGAAATCTAAAATCTAAACAATTTTTCTTTTTCGTCTAAATTAATTCATTAAAAACTGATATTGTTCCTTCTTTTTTTTACGTATTACCTTTTATTTATTTTGGTTCTATATTGGCAAAATAGTGCTTTATTCTTTTTGAAATTCAAATTTGATTAATATACATTATTTTATGTTGTTATTTAGATGATGATGTTTATGTGTTTTTATTAGAGTCGACCCGGCCCAGCCTATAATTTGATAGGGTTGGGCTAAGATTTTTGCAGTCCATTTAAAATCAGAGCTTTTTAGCCCAGTCCGGATAAGTCCGCTGGCCCGTGTGGCTAGAGCAATATGGGATGGGCCGGCCCGTGGGCCAAACAAAAAATGATTAAAAATAAAATAGAGTACTAAGAATAACAAGAAGAGTTCAAACTCAAAGTCTACTTAAAACATGATAGGTATTTAAATATTAATTATGTTTATAAAATATATAAATAACTAAAATACTAAATACTACTCCCTCCGTCCCAATTTATGTGATGTACTTTGACTTGGCACAGAGTTTAAGAAATAAAGGAAGACTTTTGAAACTTGTGGTCTAAAATGAGTTGTAGATATTTGTGTGGCTCTAAATCATTTCATTAAGGGTAAAGTGGGTATTTTAAAGTTAAATTGTTACCAAATATAGAAATGTGTCATTCTTTTTGGGACTGACTAAAAAGAAAAGTGTGTCATATAAATTGGGACAGAGGGAGTAATTTTTTTAAGGAATCGGATATGCTTGATGAAGATAATGTGGTAGTGTTGAATATGCCATAAGTGCCATGAAATTTTATTTTTTTTTTTGAGTTCATTTTCACTTTAAATGGATTAATTTTTTATTTTATTTTTTTTGTGTGTTTTATTGTGATCTATTGAAACAAAATTAGGTCAATATTGCTAGTTAGTTAGTTATATTGGTATTCATTAACTGTTTAATTTGCTTATCAATATCTCTATTGGTTTGAAGGGTATCATGTTCAAATTTATTTAGTTTAGTAGATTATTAGTTTTTTTTTGAGAATTTGAAACTTGATTAACAAATAGTAACATCATGTAATATTATATTATAAATATTTATGTTATTAATATTTTAAAATTTAAATTAAGATTATAAAATAATATATTTTAAAAAATGGGTTGGCCGTTGGAGGTCCGTAGCTCACACAGTCATGGGTTGGGCTTGTTGTTTTTTGGCCCATCATCTTGATGGGTCAGCCCGACCTGGCCCATCAAATTTCAAAGCCCATGTGGGATGGGCCGGTCTATATTGACAGCTCTAGTTTTTATGTCAGCGGCATATATTGCAAATTTATATTTAGCAATGTATATCAAAATTGTATGTATTCAAATAGTATTGTAAAATGGTACTACAAATATTACCAACATTAATCGGCTTGTGGTCGGGCCCTTCCCCGAACCCTGTGCATAGCAGGAGCTTTAGTGCACCGGGCTTCCCTTTTTTACTAACATTAATCGGCTAACGCCTTTGTCTAAGTATACAAGTTCTTGGATTCCAAAGCTTGAAGAAAAAGGATATCTTATACTGGAGCTACAAAATGGTCCTTGAAATTTAGAATTGCTGCAAATAATGTATCACTCAAACAGTATGAAGTGTTATCATGTTACATTTAATCGGTTTGACAATATGCTGAAAACGAGTATGCAAATATTTTTCCGTGTTGACCCTCTTTAGTCATTTTGTTGCCAAACCTTGCAAACAACGAGTTAGGCCATCTAGTTTCGGTCATATATGAAGGCGGAGGGGAAAGTAAGAAGAAGATAAATAGGAATGGGTGAGACAATTGACTGATTAAATCAAAAATAGGGATACATGTTGCTTTCTTCATAGATGCATAAGTAGGTGATCTCTCGCAACATATCTAGTTTATCCTGAAGCAACATTTCTCGAAGTAGCATTCCCATAAATAGAGGATGAAACCCAATAGATAAACTAACAAGTAAGTGATTTTGGAGAGATCAAGCCTTCTGTAAAAGCTAATCCAAGCTGATAGGCATCAGATCGAGGCTATAATACAAATGGTCCACTTCAACTCATCCATGGCCAGGACTACTAAAACAATTGCACCAGTATAGCAGTTCACCATCTGCAAACCTATATTCGGTATAGCCATATAAATCAAACGATCTTCTATAGTTAACAATGAGGTCCATGATTCCTCGACACCATATTCTTTCAATACTCATAACTTAAAAGTTCCATTCCACAAAAGATTAGAATTAGAATAAATACAAAGCATTCCTTCCAACTCTGAAACGCCAATAGAGAAGTTGCCCGTCAAGCTTAATAATTGCACTGGCACGGGTATCTCTTCGTACACTTCATTTGAAACCAAGCTTAACATTTTTCCTGGCAAGGGTATGTATATCTTTGCCATCTCTTCGTACACTTTATTTGAAAAACTAAACATAACCAACAAATATTTTTGTGAAATACCACCAATCCAATGAAATGCGTCATGTACAAATGCCACAGAATGCTGCATATTAAGAAACACACTTGACACTGCAGATGCCACGAGGATGTTTACCAATTTTTCTCCGGGAACCACCTTTCAGCGCAAGAATTTCACTAAGGTAATTCACGACCATCTAAGCCTTCGTGAATTTTAAGGATCTCATACTCACCACTGCCGGTGATCATCTATCTATGGTGCAGCTGGTACATCGTTGGGATGAAGTAACTCAGACAAAGAAAAGAGGAATAGAAATAACACCAGGTTGCAGTTTAAAAGTCGTGAAGGGAATTGTTCACAAAATGACAGGGACTTATTAGAGTGCCCATTTATAAAATTGAACAGAGTTGTGTTAAATGAAACATCGAACAGCAAGTTTCAATCTTGCCTCATTTTTTGAGATATCAGCCCTGTTTATTGTTATTCTTTTCTTCACAAGGAAGATTTACTGAACACAAATATAATTAATGTCTAGTACTGTGCCCTTGTGCGAAAATGACGGGGCTCATGGTATGCTTTACTGGTATACTCCAACTCCCTTTTTCAGATGTTGATGGTGTACATTTTCCTGTTATAAAAACTTCGCTAGACATGTGGAGCTTCAATGGAAAATACCCAACTCCCTTTTTCATAGATAATGTTTTCCTGTTATAACAAATAATATTCAACTACAAAATGCTTATGAATAACCTTAAAATGTGTTTTATGTTCTCAAATCTTGATATTTGCTTGGACTGTTAGTGGATGTGCAAATTCATAATCTTGAACTTCTTTGTGGTAGTATTTTACACAGATTAATTTTTGATCCACAAATGAGAATGCAGGTGTGTTTTGTTAAGACATGCAGGTATGGAAGTCGGAAATGATTAACCTCTGCACCCTCTCATGTATGGAATCCTAAGAAACCAGAATTGGAGTGTTAGGATATATACTAAATATCATTATACAGATATTTTTTTAGGGAAGTACTTGGGCTTTTAAGTAGCTGTCCGGAAATAGTCTAGAGTTTTCAATGAATCGGTCACTCTGCTGGTGTGCAGATTGAAGATATTTGAGCGGCTGAGTGTCATCTTACTTGGGCCAGGATCCCTTGTGATAGGTTTCTTATGACGTTCTGCTTGACACTGAAAGAGTATTTCAAACAGAACGAACACCTTAGGATTTCAGATTTCAAAATGGATCTTGTAATAGGGAATGAAATGAAGATAGCTGCAACATAATACAGTAACATTCAACTTTGGGTCTCTCCATAATAATAGTTGGGAGATGTGTGGCACGAAAGGCAGTGGTATAAACTGATTGTGAGGCAGAACGAACACATTAAACTTACTACTTTACTATTGATGCTGGAAGAACAACACTTGCAGCTAAATCAAGTACGGTGATATGGCTGCTATTCATTGATCCAGCTGAGATGGTAACTGGTGTATTGAAGCTTTTTTGACATTGACAGGATAAAAAGCTTTCGAGATCCTAAGTAGTGTTGAGCATTGCCAGAAAGCACCATTCGCAGGAAGCCAACCAAGTTGCTGCTGACAAGTTGGCATCCTTAAGCCATTCCGTTGAAGATGTGTGTATATACCTTACCTCCGTAGCATCTTCTTCAACTCTTCAACATAGTAGTAGCTTTCACAAAATAATAGGAGTCCTACATAATATCAACTCACAACTCAAATATCATCATATTGCCACTGTAAATCATCCCATTCCAGTTTTGAATTATTTAATTCAGAGTATTAATCGTCTATCCAGCTAGGAACCGTGGTTCGACTCAAGTACAGGTACTAAGACTAGACAAGCATTACACCATCTGCAAACCTATATTTCAACAGCTTTAAAAATGCAAGGATCGTCTACAACAATATGGTCCAAAATTATTTGACAACATAGTTTTTCAATACAAAAACACAAAGCATTTCGTCCAATACAGAAACACCAATAAAGATCGATACTCAAGTGTAATATTTGTTTTGGCAACAATACCTCTACTTACACATCATTTAAAATACACCAATAAATATGGCATTGTACTCCAAAAACATTGACCATGTAAGTGAAGATTAGGAGACTTAAAAACTGGTGAGCAATAGATAAATTAATAAGAATGCGAGAGTTGCGACATGATAGCAGGAATGAAAAAAGAAGTGTCTCAATCATACCTACATAAGAAACTAATAACTTAGTGATTTTGGGGAAATCAAACTTTCTGTAAAAGTGTATCCATCCTGAATGGTATCAGTTCGAGGCCATGATCTAAACGGTCCATTGATTGTCCTAAATGCATGCCCGCTAGTAGGTTGATGACTCATGCACAAGAATAGCACTTCACCATCCGAAAACCTATATTTCGGTTTGGCATTAAGAAACCTAGAATCTTCTACAGTTAACAATGGCATCCAAGATCCCTTGACACCATACTCTTTCAATATCCATACCTTAAAAATAGTCGTCCTCTGAAGAAACGTATTAGAATGAACATAAAGCATTCCTCCCAACACACAAACACCAATACTGCTAGGGCCCGGCCTCAAGCTTAATATTTCCTCTGACAAAGGTATCTCTCCGTGCACTTCATTCGAAATACTAAACGAAACCACCACAAAATAATTACCTGAAATAGCGATCCAATGAAATGTTGCATGTATAAATGCCAAAAACTGCATGGCAGACATCAAACTGCAAATGCCACGAGGATGTTCATCAATTCTTCTCCAGGAGCCACCTCTTAATGTGAGAATTTTGTTAGCTGATTTTTTATGACCAGAGTTCTGGCAGATGTGAAGGATCTTATACTCACCACTGGCTGAGTCATAACCCAATCCATAACGAGAATCTAGCGCCCGTGGAAATTCTGGAGGGGGAAGTACTATTGATTCTCTTGTGGAGGGATTCCACAGCAAAAGTGTGTCGCTTTCACCCAAAATATCACGAACCTGGATAACAGCTAAGCCATCATAACAACAACAGATTGTGCAATGCCTTGGTTTAGGGTTTGAAGGGCAATCAAGTTTAAGTTTTTGTACATCCTCAACCAGTTGAACCGATGACAAAGGACAACAATACATGGAATATATATCATCCTTAGGGCACTCTTGGCTGATAAGAAGTTTTTGGGAACCTTGGTCATTCTTGGCATAATTCAGATGCTTCATCTTAAAGTAAGGCTCGGAAATCAATGTTTTCCAAATATTTGAAACACATTTGAATCGAAGAAGAGACCGCACAGGTAACCTGCTGAGGATCTCCATAAGTATTTCCTCTTTGAAGTGAACTCTCGTGGCCTAAATAGGACAATAAAAAGAGAGGTCAGACAATGTTTTAAGTATACAAATATTAGATAGTTCAACCAAGAGCTCAAAAAAAATAAAACCTGGAATTGTTTTTGATTTCTTGTATCTCATAACAAATCATAAAATTGAATAATTTAAGTGGAGAATACTGAAATTACTCAGCAATTGACAGTGGCACCAAGTAAGCAAAAGACACTAGCAATGTACTTGTAAGTAACACATTGACCAATAAATCAAGTAATTTCTCAGACAAAAAATTGCGACATAATATCTTCATTGAAAAATGTTTATCTTTGATCATAACGTCAAATGTCTAACACACCAAGCAACAACAATTAAAAATCATCAATTGAAAGTAAGTAACACCACCTAAAAAGCACAACTTACCCCATCAACGTCCATCTTTTGGGTAGCATCTTCTCTATTTTTAATAACAATTTGATTGAAAAGATTAGCCTCTAATTTTGTAATTGCAATGGATTTTTTCTTTTGTATCTTTCGAGCACAACTAGAACTATTATTTACTAATTTTTTCTCATTCTTCTTTTTCTTCGTCATTGCTATTAATTAAGCAAGTCCAAAAAATCATAATAGCCGCCACTGTTCTTGATAACTACCCCTTAGCCTAATTTCCCACTAGCCAAGCCCACTAGTGTTTTTTTAAAAAAAAATAAAATTATAGCCTTGAAAATTAAAAAAAAGTTTATAAAAAATAGTCATATATTATTCAAATAAGACCGCAAGTATATCTTTATCTGTTATTTCCTGACAATCATACCCTAACATTTCTCCAGAATTATTATATCATTCCTTATTATCTCCAAAAAAAATTCAAATACAAAGTTGAGAAAACTTGGACGAAAATGGCAAAAAAAAAAAAGAAGAGAGAATTACATGGGTTAAATATTATAAGACAAACATTACGACTAATACCTATTTTATAAACTATTTATTAATAATACCGGATTAATTACTAAATATGCCTGAATAGAAAATATTCCCTTACCCTATTTATAGCCTAACTAATAGGCATATATTTGTAGCCAAAAATACTGTTTGTTTATTTGTATCCCCCACGTAATTTCCCCCCTATCCCTAATTTTATGGCTAATGGAATAAACATATCTTTCTTTTGTATTTTTATTTACTTTATATAAATTGATAATAGGAAAATCACTTTCATATTAAAGTATTTTTGCCATTGATTTTTTTTTTTTGGAAAATTAACTCAAATAGCAGCCTATTTAACTTTTAAACTTCAAATAGCCATATTTTATTTTGATAACCTCATTATAACCAATTTTCTCATGTTGTTTACTTTTATTAGCCAAATTAATAATTTATTTTTATTTTACCCACTTATTTATAGGGATAAAGATAAATACAAATCCTTTGAACAAGATAGCATATATCTCTCCATATCAATATTAATTCTCTCTCTAACTCAATTCCCTCTCCCCACCACCCACCCCCAACCAAACTTTCCTTCTCCTTTTTTCTTCTTTTCCCTATCTTAGAAAATCAAAACCTAGTTGTTCTTCAACAACTGTATTTTCACGAACAAGATTAAAGATCAAAATATTTGGAAAACAAGTTCAATAAATGAATAATTAATTGAACCAATATAAATTATTCATAACTATCACAACTTTTTTCTTCAAGACATGAGTTTCGCCTCCAAAACTGTAATGTCTCAAACTTTAGTTTGTTAATTATGTAATCAACGTAATTATTAAAAGAAGATAAGATGGAGAGAAAAAATTATTTATACATTGTGTAATTAGTATATAATCTTTATATAACAGGTATATAATTAGTGTGTATACATTACACACTAATTATACATTGTGTAATATCATTATACAATACTTACATTGTGTAATTAGCGTATAATTATTATATAATTAATGTGTATACTTTACATACTAATTATACATCCATATATACATTTATTATACATATATAAATTTTCTAAATTTTTTGGTGAAAATCTGATAATATCTTTTTGTCATTTACGTTCAAGTTTTATAATTATATAAAATATGAATATAATTAGTGTGTATACTCTATATAATATTTATACACTAATTTATGTATTTATTATATAAGTATAAATTTCTTAAAGTTTTGATGAAACTTTGGTAATATTTTTTTTTCCCATTTTCGTCCAATTTTTTTTTAATTTTGTATTTGAATTTTTTGGAGATAATAAAAAATGATATAATTGCTAGAGAATGTTAAGGGATAGTTGTTGGGAAATAACAGATTGAATATAGCTCCCGTTTTTTAGGGATTCTTTTTTTAAAAAAAAATTTAACCATTTTATTTGAATAATCTATGGCTACTTTTTGTAAACTTATTTTTAAGGCTATAAAAAGTTTTTAACACTAATGGACTGGCTACATGAGTTTTTTTTCCTTTTTTTTTTTTTTGGGGGGGGGGGGGGGAGGGGGGGATATAGTGCTAGATTCATTCACTTGACATTAGAATACATATATATTTGTTTTGTTTGTTGTATAAAGTGATAATAGAATAAGTACTTTTACATTGAAATATATCTAACGTTGATTTATGTATTTTCACATATCTTTTCGTATATATATATATAGAGAGAGAGAGAGAGAGAGTGTAACACCCCGTACTTTTATAACCTCAGTTGATACCTTGGGATCATATCTACATAGGTGTTGAGATGCCATGCACATGTGTTTTATAGTGTCATTGGTGAAACATTTGATATCGGACTTAACATGTGCGATTAGATCTTCGTAGGAGGTGTGTTATGATTTCGTGGAGCATTTGGGTAAGAACTCGTACACATTCTAATCTCATTTGGTGAATTTAAGTCATGGTTACTTGATGGTTAAGATCACTAAGTAAGTATTTTGTAGTGTTTTGATAAGGAACGGGATGATACGTAAACATTAGATAAGTGGCCGAAAATTTCAGCAAAGTGCTGAAACTTGCGCCACTACCCTGTTTCAGCAGTGTGGCGCAAGCCACCTGCAGGCTAAAGATTCAGAGGGCAGTGGATTCTTGCGCCACTGCCTTGTTTTTCAGCAGTGGCGTAAGGCACAATAATTATGCCCTTCCGGAGTCGTTTCGTAACGCAATTCTACAACGATTTCTAGATGGTTTCTTTTGGTTCTTTGGAGTTATTTGAGCATTGTTAAAGATTCAAACACTTCAATATACTCCTACATACTCCTACATGATCAAATCATGAAATGTGAATAGTGATCCAAAATGTCCAATGAAGCCAAGGGCGACTAGAATTCCAATTTTTGCGATCAAGGCGACGAATGAGAATCTCGTAAGAGAATAATGTCGTGACATTATGAAATTATGTAAACATGAGAGATATGGTGATTAATACATGAAATTTGATGGGTTACATGGGTAGGTGTTATTGGACCCAAAATTAGGCCCAAAATGGAATAAAAGACTTAGCCCAAATGGGTCATTTGACCCATTCTTGCCATGACCACTCCATTATTGCTCCCAAATGGATAAGGATGACTTGAGCACTATATAAGGGACCCAAAAATCAGATTTTATTGAAGCAAAACACACATGCTTTTCTATCTTTTTCTAGAAAATCTCAAGAACACTTCTTTGACTCCCAAAAACCCTAAGGCATTTTTGGACAAGATCACCATCTTCCAAGCTTGGGTAAGTGATTATTCTTGTACTTTAACATATTATGAGCACGAGAGATTATGTATATCATGTTATTTATGCTTGGAAGTGTTGAATATGGTGTTTTGTGTTTTGGTAAAAGATGTGAAATCCATGGGATTGTAATTCGGATTATGACTTGTGGTCTTGATGAAAAAGTATGGTATGGATAAAATAACAACATGTATGGTGTTATTATGGTCCCAAACTTGTTATTTTTCTAAAAGTGTAAATTGTGGGATTTTGGCCGATATGTGTTATGAGTTGAATTAAGGTCATTCGATGGGTTATTTGTGATGTGTTATGGATAAGAAAGTGTAAAGGAGAAGTGTTGTGGTGAAATGTATCAATTATCATGTATTGGTCAATGTTGGAAATATTATGGAATTTTGGGAATAATAGTATGATCAATGGTTTTGTCAAGGGGAAATGGCATGTTTAAAGGCAAACAAGTGACTCATTGACATTGTATGCATTTGTAAAGGAATTGGTGGTTAATGTGAATTTTGTTATGCATTTGTGTTGTAGAGTGACACATAAAGAAGGAGCAGGATTATTGTATACGCATCTAAGGTTGTATATTCGTATTGCAAATCCAAGGTATGTAAGGTTACTTTGTCCGTATCTTTCTGCGGCAAATAGTGTTCACATTGACATGTCACTAGTCCTATCCCGAAATGTGCTAAGGTATCCGATATCTGTATATCACTAGTCATTGTCATATATTTTTTTTACTCATGGATCATTTGTGAATCTCATGTCTCATATTCATGGTTAATGTTCCGAAAGCTCAAATAAAGTTACGTTCCAATATTCCAATAGTGCCTATACTTGTGTCTCTTGTTCATGGATTATTGTCCTATGGTTCCAATGGTATCATGGTGCTAGGAATGTTATATGTCTCATGATGTTTATTCACATGTCCCTCACTCATTGGTTAATGATTCAAAGTTTCCAATAATGTTATGTTCCAAAGTTCCAAAGTAATGTTATGACTACCCAAGTATCAATCTCAAAGTAAAGATCAAAGTAATGCAAATGTGGTCAATGATCAAGTATGGGTGGCAAGTCTAGGGGCGTAAGCCTAGCTCGACTCGATCCCGAGATATGGATTCATGGGTGGCAAGTCTAGGGGCGTAAGCCTAGCCCGACTCAATCCCGATGTATTGAGTTATGGGTGGCAAGTCTAGGGGCGTAAGCCTAGCTCGACTCGATCCCGATGTATTGATTTATGGGTGGCAAGTCTAGGGGCATAAGCCTAGCTCGACTCGATCCCAATATGATGTTATGATATGAAAAGACCCACTGATCAGTAGAGGCCCGGGTACATTGTTATCATTGAGCATTGAGATAAAGAAAGCAAATAAAGTAATGAAAGCAATCCACATGGTTTCCCAAAATATCAAATGGTGATTTATGCACATTGATTATTCATATGTTTTGAGTTCATTGAAACATTCATGTATTGTACAGTTTCATCTGAGCCTTGCATACTCAGTACTTATTTCGTACTGACCCCTCTCGGGGAATTTACCTTACTTGCTGCAGGCGCAGGTCCCAGTAGGCCTCCTCAGTAGATTGCCAGTGTTAGCGGTTCTTTGGTGAGCTCCAGCTCATTCGGGGCTTCTCCGAGTTAGAGTATATACATGTTTTGGTTTTGTGCATAATGTGTAAAGCGGGGACTTGTCCCGACTTATGGTTCATTTTGGTCAATGCTCTTGTTAGAGGCTTTTGTAGACGGATGTGGGTGTATCAGTGTAAACGACATATGTTGTTTTGACTGGATGGCCTCAACGGCCAAGTTTCATATGTATGTATAAATATGTCACATGTTTTCCTTTATTCGTCTTCCATGTTCTTATGCAATGGTGGTTATGATTATGAGATGCATATGAATGATTGAACATAGGCAAAGGTTGGTTCTCTCGGGCCTTGTCGGCTACGGGTGCCAATCATGTCTCAATGGGATTCGGGGCGTGACAGAGAGAGCCAATTGGTTTATGTAATATTTATTTTGTATTTATATAGTGATAATAAATTTTGTATGCTTTATATATTTTCACTCTTGATATTTTTTTTAAAGACCAATTCGAGTAAAATACTATTAAATATAGTGAAGTTCAAGTATACAAAAAAACTATAGTAAAAGACAATATAGATATTGTCTAGTACATGAAAATACATCGACTTAGTTCCGATATATTACACATTAGACATACAAATGAACCACTTAAATACATTAGACTGAGTCGCTATACATTTCAGATACAAATGAATTACTAAAATACATTAAAGTGAGTTCCGATACATTAGACATACAAATAAACCATTAAAATACATAAAAGGGGGAGGGCGGATGGGTGTGTGGAAAGCATGAAGACATGCATGTGTAATGGAAAAGGGAAGTTATGCAAAAGGAAAATATATATATATATATATATATATATGGCACATATTATACAATTTTGCGTTAATTTTAGGGATAAAAAAGATAGAGTGAATCAAATAAAATATTCAACTGCATATACACTATTTTTGGTGGTTTTAGTATTATCTACGAGGTATTTTTGGTAAACTTAAAGTCAATGGTATTTTAGGTAATTTTGGTCTTATAATTAGTTCCCCAAGTAATTATATACTTATTGTATAATGATTATAACTGATTACTTAATGCATAAATAACTTATTTTCTTCGTCATTTATCTTTTTATTAAAGGTCAAGACATTACAGTTTTGAAGACGAAATTCATATCTTAAAGAAGAAAGTTGCGATAATTTTGAATAATTTATTTGGTTCAATTTATTATTCATTTATTGAGCTTGTTTCCCAAATATTTTGCTAGTCTTGTTCGTGGACATACGTTATGGAAGAACAATTGAGTTTTGGTTTTTTGAGATAGGGAAAAGCAGAGAAAGGGGAGAAAGAAATTGGTTGGGGGATGGGTGATGGTGGTTGTGGTGGTGTAGGGGAGTGAATTGAGAGAGAGAGAGATAAAATTAATATTGACACGAAGATATATATATATTTTCATGTTTAAATAATTTGTGTTTATCCGTACCGCTATAAACAAGTGATATATTTTGAATTAAAATATTATCTATACCTAAAATACATATTAAATAGGATAATTTTCCAGAACCTATTATCTTCTTTCTCTTATATTTTCTATAAAAAAAATATCATTCATTCCCTCTTCTATTTTCAGTTACCCAAAATTAATAGTAAGATATATGTATTTTCAGTTACTTTTTACATGCATATAATTCATATTGTTGTATATAGTACTTCCTCCGTTTCAAAAAGAATGACCTACTTTCCTTTTTAGTCCATTTCAAAAAGAATGACCCTTTCCTTTTTTGGCAAACACTTTAATTCCAACTTTCCACATGGCATGTTTAAGACCACAATATTAAAGGGCATTTTGGTACATTTGTCATAACTTTAATTTAGGACCACAAGATTCAAAAGTCTTCTTTATTTTCTTAAACTCCGTGCCAAGTCAAATTAGGTCATTCTTTTTGAAACGGAGGGAGTAATTTTTTTGTATGTGCTATTTGTGTTTTCTTTTGCAGGTATATTTTTTGTAAAATTTGTGTACAAATGTTATAAGTGTATATTTAGCCGAGGTTGCACATTCACTATTCATTTATCATTGAATGACTAATGTATAATTGTGTATAAGTACTTTTATTCAGAACTAATATTTTTCTTCTTTGCATTTACAACAAGTGTATAAATGTGTAAAATTCGTGTATAAGTGATATTGCTAATTGTTACATACTCGAGACTCGAGAGCGTTTTAACATATCAATATTGCTTCTTCTTTTTTTGGTTCAAAAGGATATTTATTATTTATTTAACTAGGGTGGGCCGGTGGTCCATACATCTTAGAAGTGCTTACACTATTTAAACTATTACACAAATTGATCGTTATTGCATTATAGTATCTATATAATTTGACTATAATTCATACGTATAAATTGTATATTAATTACTAAGTATTGCTTCAAATAGAATTCATAGGATTTATTTACCTTGTATTTTCTTCAATATTACGTGGAAAATCGTCTTATTTATTATTATTATTATTAAAGCAACAAAACCTTTACTTTTGTCTTTGTTACTTTCTTCAATTTATTACTTTGAATTATTTAAAACACTATCTTATATATTATACTAGTCAAGTTAGTCGTAACATTCTTTAAAAGAACATAGAACATTGTCGTCACTCTTTATCCATTGCCCATCTCCAAAAAAATTAAAACGTTAGATTTAAAAATGTGTATTTATTTAAATTTAAAGTGAGAAGGGTTAGTGTGTTCTAATTAAAATGACAATAAAGTGCTATGTGTGTTCTCTCGGATTTTTTTGATAATTCGCACATAAAAACCTAGAAACAACGAAAAATCAGACTAACATAGAAGTAACACACTACAATTTACATTTATGACGAGAAAAATGACGAATCCAAAAATTTACCAACACTAATACAACAAATATTACAGATTAATCAAGCATTAACACAATACTAATATGAAGATTTTCAAAGAAAATAGAACTCTCGTTATTATTTTCTGTAATTTGCTTGCAATTCTATCCAGAGAATTTGCTATTCTAGACCCATATGTTCCGAGAGATCCATCTGCTTTTTGTATGCCTTGTCAAGCCCTTGACCTTGCAGTCGGTATGTGTGTTTTGTCCTCTCTCACATTCCTTTGATAGTTCTTATATTGGTACAGCGCGGGTTTTATATAGACATTTTGGGGGTCATTTAGAGCTGTGCTTGGAGATGTTTATGTTGATTGTAGGTACCATGAGACATACCGAAAAAGAAAGAGGAAAATTGAGTATTATAAGGGGCAAATTTGAAGAATTGCTCCTGAACAAATACCCTAATTCGTAGTAATCAAGCTTAAGAGAAGAGAGAGAAAATTCTATTATTGATCCAAAGTGTTGTGCATATCCAGGTGTGTGTCCTATCCGGAGCTGCCACCACGGCCTTCTTCATATTATTTTTGAATCCTATTTTAGGTGCCATCTCTTTTCCATTTGGATAACATAGAGTAAATCAGTTAGTAATTTACAGTGTAATGTGTAGATCAGTCTATACCTAAATCATTAAACAGAAACAGTGATTGTCATTAGCAATTGTAACATTGTTGACTCACGAGTATATAAAGAAAGTATATAAACAATTTAGCAAAAAAAAATAAATAGATGAATGAATTTTACATTGGGTTTGTTAGCTAGATATAGCTGGAATGAAACAAGGGAGGGAGAGAAAGGTAGTTAGGAATGTAACTGCCTAGGCGCGTGCAGCTCACGCGCTCCACATTCCTTTTAACTACTAACTGAAATCTTAAAACTAACTAACATTTAAAATGAAAGGAATTACAAATTAGAAATTAAGCCTATACATCAGCTAAGATTAATTATACTTGTAACATACCAGCATTTGATGGGGACTTGTGGTATGCTGATGGAGCATGGTATCACTGAAGAAGTAGGCTCTTGAATGCATCTGAATATGCTCTAAGCCCTCTACCATTTGTGTCCCCTCCAATGTCAATCAAGATATTGTTGGTCAGGTCCCAAGGAGGAAGTTAGGAGTTAGACGTGGGCGAGAGATTTGATTTTATGCAGTTGTTTGGCAGTTTAATGAATTTCACTGATGTTTGATTCAATTTTTGTAGTTTTGGATGACCATTTCTATTGTGATTTATTCTTAAATTTAGTTTCTGTTATACTTTTTGCCAACGACTACTCATTTGTGTGTTGTGGATTCATTTTAAATTCTAGATTTATGAGTCTATTCTTTTGTTACTATGTTTATTCTTGTGTCTGTTTAATTGTATGTTCTATTTATGTTGACTTTAACAACCCTCATACAGTTTAATTGTATGTTATGTTTAGTCTGTCAAAACAGTTTTTAAGACATCTTTTATGATTGACGAGGGTCGTTAAAAAATTTTTGCTCGATCTGCAAATTCTAATCTCCCTATTGTCCATCAATCAAATATCCTTATAATAATTTTTTTCGTTGTATTTGAATTGGAGTTAAACCCGTTAACCGATCTGGTCTGGGTCAACCCAGCCCCAGTTCATCATTTTTTACGGGTCTCGGTCCTGGTCCGGTCCGATCTTGGCTCTAACTGGGCCGGTCCGTGCCGGGCCCAACAGTAATAATTTTTGTGACGGCCCAGCCCAGGCCCCTTTAGCATTTTTGACCGGTCTTACTGGGCCGGTTTGGGTTGACCCAACCGGTCTGGCTTAATGGGTCGGTTTACCGGGCTCATACTTAAAAAAAATAAAAATAATAGTAATTTGAATTTTGATTTTTTTTAATATACATTCAATATATATACTAATTAAAATACTACTTTAAAGAATATACATACATATATACATTCAATATATATACTTTAAAGAATATACATACATATATACATTCAATATATACTACTCAAAAGAATATATAAAATATATACATTCAATATATACTACTTTAAAGAATGTACATACATATATACATGCAAAACATACTACTTTAAAGAGTATACATACATATATACATTCAATATATACTACTTTAAAGAATATATATACATATATACATTCAATATATACCACTCAAAAGAATAAATAAAAATGTGCATTCAATAAATACTACTTTAAAGAATATACATACATATATACATTCAATAAATACTACTTTAAAGAATATACATACATATATACATTCAATATATACTACTTTAAAGAATACACACACATATATACATTCAACATATACAACTCAAAAGACTATATAAAATATATACATTCAATATATACTATTTTGAAGAATATACATACATACATCCATTCAATATATACTACTTTAAAGAATATACATACATATATACATTCAATATATACTACTTCACAAAATATACATTCAATATATTCAACTACATATACTACTACTTAATAAAATATACATACATATATATATTCATTATACTACTAATTAAAAGAATATACGTATTATAAATTCAACAACATATACTACTACCTACAAAAATATATTAAAAAATATAGACATACATGTATACATTCAATAGATACTACTCAAAAGAATATATAAAAATATATTCAATATACATACAATATATTCAACAACATATACTATTACTTAAGTCTTAAAAGAATATACATACAATATATTCAACATATAATACTACTACTCAAAAGAGTATATGTATTATATATTATACAATATATATTACTTATAAGAATATACATACAATATATTCAACGACATAAACTACTTAAAAGTTAAACTTATATAGAACTTTTATATGTCAATACTTGTTTAAGTAATATTTGCTAACATTATTTTTCAATATATCTTTTAAGTTTATGTAAACTTTGATAATAATATATTAAAAGTATTTAATTCATACAAGATATTCAATTTAAATGAAAAAATTATGTAAAGAGTAAATGAACCTTATTGCAAAATGTTTCAACTTTCAAAACTTACAAGTTACAAGGTTGCAATTACACTTCACTAATTTCACAAAGTTAAATTGAAAAATAAAAATTCAATAGATTAATTGTAAATTCTATAAATTTTTCATCATTTTTTTTCAATAACATTAACGGGAATTGATTGTGGATTGTCAAAATCAATGGCATCAAAGCCATGAATTGGACTTGATTGTGCTGAATTCTCTCTTGAAGTCATTATTTCTTCAAGATCTTCTTCGTTTCCGGCTCCACGAACATTCCTTGATTTCTTCGTTCCGCTCTAATCCAGTCTCTTAGGTAAACTAGAATATTCATGGCATTGTCTCCCAATGAGTGTCGGTTGTCTCCAATCTGTTGCCGTCCTTGACTAAAAGCGCTCTCTGATGCAACGGTTGACATTGGAACATTCAATATATCTCTAGCTAATCTTGAAAGTACAGAATATTGTCTTTCATTGTTCTTCCACCATTCCAACGTGTTGATTCTTCCTCTAGGATCCTCTGTAGGCAACATAAGATAATACTTAAGCTCTTCCCGACTTACGATTCTTTGCGATGAAGGATGCAATCTATTCCAAACAGATAGATCAGAAACACAATAAGCAGGCATACTATGTGCCTGTCTTTTAGAAGATGATGGTTCCTCAGAAGAATGGGGAGCAGGAGTCGGTGTAATATGTGATGGTAAAGCATTGTCAAGTAAATCAGCATAATGATTGTATAATGTGTTCATGTAACTATTCACATCAGACATAGCCATAAACAAAGAAGGTTCTTCATTAGCTTTTACTTCTAAAATAGAATAAATAAGAGAAGTAAATTCGGACATAGTATTTTATTTCATACAATATGGATTTATTATAGCACCAACTAAGTAAATAGGGGAAGCGGAAAAAAATATTTTTTAAATTTATCAATCATTGCATCAATAGCTTATATTCGTTAAGCAATAAAGAAATGTCGGCTAAATAAGCTAAATTATTACAAACAGTAGGATAATAAGCACCAGAAAATTCAACCGTAGCTAGGTAAAATTTTTGCAAAAAATTAACAATATCATCAATTTTAGCCCAATCTGAATTTTGTAACATACTATCGGGAAAAGCACTAGCAAATTAGTTAAAAGTCATAGTAATAGGAACTTTATAAATATTGCAAGTATTTAAGAAATCATAAGTAGAATTCCATTTAACATTTATTTCTTCAGGCATTAATCTCGGTCTAAGTCCATTTTCCTTATATTTTCTTTTTAATTCGATAAGTCTAATTTTTCTATTATTTTCTTGAATAAAGTCAATTGCAAGTCTAATTTTTTTCAATAGCGGGCTCAAAAAAAGCAAGACCATCTTTTACAATTAAATTATATATATGACAAGTACACTTAACATGAAATATTTCGAATAACGGTGGAGAAAGTTTAATTTTTAACAAGTCAATAACAGCAAGTGTTGTTAGATGCATTATCAAAAGGAATACGTAAAACTTTACTGTCAATACCATAATATCTTGTAACTTTTATAATAGATTCAGAAATAAATTTTGCAGTGTGTCTACGGTCTTCATCATACAAAAATGCTAAAATACGTTTTTACATAACAAAATTACCATCTACTCAATGACAAGTAATTGTTAAATAATCATTTTTATTAACAGCACGACCAAGATCAGAAGTTAGAGCAACTCTACATGGAAGATTTTTTAATAATGCAGATAAATAGTAACCATATTGTGCATGAAATCTAAAAATATCGGACCGACAAGTACTTCTAGGAATACCGTCAAACATAGGATTATAAATTGCCTGAATATAATGAATAAAAGCTTCAGAAGAAGCAAAAGAGAAAGACAAACAACCCACAACTATCATTTTTGCTAATTCTTTACAATCTTTCATTTTATTATAATTCTGAAATAATTTATCGATTTTTGGGTTCAATCTAGTTTGAGTTGGCCCCCCAACAGTGACCATTTTTTACCTCTGTTAGCTCTCTTTTGTGCCGACTTTGCAAATGTCTCGTCAACTGACTCGTACCCCCTTTATTACCCCGGGTCTTATGCTCATATAATTCCTGATATTTATCACACCCCTTTTTTTTCATCGGCAAAGCGAATTAAAAAGGGGTTTTCCAATTGAAGTGACGATATTGAATAGGGATTGTTTTTATTTATTTACAAAGTCGCCACTTGGAATTGAGTCATGGTGTTCCAAGTTACCTTATTAAATCCCTAATCAAAAGGAAGTTGACTCTTTTATTATTGGTCTGCGAACTAGAAATCTGGGTAAGGAATTCTACTGACCGAGGGGAAGATGTTAGGCATCCCTCAAGTCCCGTGGTTCTAGCACGATCGCTTTATTGACTTATATTCGGATTAAATTAATTCTTGGATGAACTAGGTTTGATTAGTTGCTCAATTTACCTAAGGATTATGAGTGAAATTATGAATTATGTTTTCGGCTGAGAAGCATAACCACACACGGAGCCTTGTAATTATGAAGTAAATCAAGGAGCGTAACCACACATATGATCAACCTTGCTATATTAATTTAAATTTGTTATTCTCTTTTACTACTTTGTGACTAATTTCGCTCAGTTCTCATGATTTTTTCTCCTTTCTTTTTATTTCTAAAGAGTCTTGAATTAATCGCAACTCGCCTTGCTCCCTCACAAATATTTTTTCCTTCTTTTCTTTTCTCAATTATGAAGAGACTTGAATAAATTAGTAACCCGTTTTCTTTTCCTCACATTTATTAGGCTAAAAATATCAATACTACACTATGTTTTAAACCAATCGCTCACTGGCCTAAGAAACTGAGTTAAACATATTAATTCTTCACCTTCGAGTAAAATCTAATGACAGTAGTCTATTATTTCAAATGTATCAATTCATCTAATGAAATGCATGCATGCCCCGAAACAAAATTATTTAAACTTGAAAACTCATTGTCATATGATGAACAAATATTTTTGGAAGTTAGATATTATTCAAAAAAAAATATTTCAACTTAAAGATAAGCATTTTGGACCATACAATATTTTAACTCGACAACTAACATTATCAAAAAAATATTATAGATTTAAGCACACAATAGCACTACCCGGAACATCACAACTAATTATCCATATCTAAACAAAAAGATTAATTAATTTCTACTAAAAAAATTAGTGGTCTTCCTTAAACGAGATCCGTACACAAAATCTTTAGATACCATTGGCAGTACAACTCATTGATTTACAAACATAAATGAAACTTAATAATTTTTTTAAAAAAACAAACTTAAACAAATAAATAAAATTTTGAAAGCCTACCCTATATATATATATATATAAATATATACTTCAAAAGTACTAACAGTGATCGAAATGTTACCATTTTTCTCATTTTTTTATTTTTCCTAAGGCCCATGAAACATGAATATACGTTAATTAAGCTTATTTAATATAACATAACAAACTTTCAAACAATTGAGATGTCATGAAGCAAAAATCATGAAAATGGGTTACTTTATTACCACACTATTTAACCTATATAACCTGAGCATTACTTGAATACCAAGAAGAAAAGAAAACTAAAGGATAACAATCTTCAAACCACAACAGTGAATGAAAATATGTAAACACCTAGATATACATAGACATGATATTAACGAAACTACATAAAGATGATCATAGTAAGAGAAGAATGGTAATAAGATAGACCTTAAACTTTATTTATGATTGAAATATTTAAAAGGAGAATGAGAAAGAAAGAACCTGTGTGATGAATTAACTAAAAAGAGAAACACGAACGAAAACTTGGAATGGGGATTGAAACTTCCAACTCTCACTCGCTAACTTCAACGAGACATCACCGTTTAGCTTTCTTTCTTTTTTTTTATTTTCCTCACTTTCTCTTTTGGCTTTCTTCTGTTTTCTGTCTCTTTTTCTTTCTAAGTCTTTTTGTTATTTTTTTCTTAAGTGTTGTTTTTAAAGTCTGTCTGTGTATATATAGAAGTATGTCTAGTAGTGTGTGTGTTAGTGTATATGTATGTGTCGTGTGGGTGTGGGTGGTGTGCAGTTGAGAGGAAGTGGTATAAAAGTGGAGTGGGAGTGGGTATGTGTGCAGATGTGAGGGAGTAATGGGGGGTTTTGGGATGTAGTGGAGTGTTGGGGTTAGGTTAGAAAATGTTTTTTTTTTTTTTTGTTACTTACATATATAATGTAATAATTAAAACATTAGCTAACTATTTTAAACTAAAATAAATATAAGAGAAGTTAAATGGCTGAATTAAAAATATAATTAAAAACTATTAAAATTACTAGTTTATTTATTAAAACCTAAACTAAGAGAAAACATATTTTTTGAAAGAACTCTTTTCTTTTTAAAAAGTAAAAACAAAACTTATCCTAAAAATGTGACTCTATTTTTTGAATCCTTTTTTTTTCACAATTTTTCAAATAAAATCAACTAAAAATAAAAATAAAAGTTAAAATAAAGATTAGACAAAAAAAAAATATTTAATGCTAAAAGTAGGTTAAAGCTCAGAGAGGGTAAAAAATCACGTGTCTACAATATTGCATTGAACCTTAGTAGTTCCTTCTATTCGAGTATAAGAATTCCACACAATACTATTTTTTTACGAGTTCTTATAGGGGGTCGGCTAGAAAGATTAACCGATTCAGATTGAACATTAACATTATCGGATTCGGGTGTAACATCAACATCATCATCATTTTCATATACCTCAACAGGGTCTACTTCATTCTCTTCTTCTATACCATAATTTTCTTGGGCCTCTAAATAATTCATACCGTGAGCACCTGTACCTACTTTATTCTCAAAGGGTTCGTTAATTGGTACCGAAGGCATACCAGTATATCGAGTATTTGAACTACCTCTACCGGAACCAATTTGTTTCTTACTACCACTACCACTTCTGGGACAAAAATTTGTAATACTTTTACCGACTTTCCTTAATTTATCCATATTACAAATTAAACTAACAATTATTCAAAAACAATACAAATAAATATTCAACAAATAATACACTAATTAAAAATTAAAAGTAAGAGATGGAACGATAATACCAAAATTTTGAAGTATCCGAAAGTTGATCAATTGAGTACTTTTGAAGACTTCCACTTGATAGTTTTAATTGCAAAATAATATTATATAATTAGAACTTTATGAGATAATTAGAATAATTGAGAGATATTGAGAGAATGAGATTGTAAGTTGTGTAAAAATTAATTTTGAAATGGCACCTATTTATAGGAAAAAATTTGTAACTTAATTTTTTTTTTTTTTAAAAAATAAGCCATAAAGGCTGTTTTGGCCATTGGGCCAACGACATTATAGCTGTTAGGCTTCCAACGGTCCAAAATCAACCTTTGGCAGGCGGCCCAACAACTACAATGTTTAAAAAAAAAAAAAAAAATTCGTTACCTGATCGGTTCGATCTGGTGCACCAGTGGGCCTGGTCCGGTCTTCCAACTGGACCGGTCTACACGGGCTACCTACCTTGTCCAGCCCAGCCCCCTAGACCGGTATCTTATCGATTTCGGGTCCGATCCGATCTCTTTTTGGACAGGTCTAACTTGGCGGGAATCGAGCCCACCCGCCCCATTTGACAGGTTTAATTGGAGTGTTTGATAAGAAATGAAGTTAACACAAAAATAGGAAAATTTTACATGAGAGTACACATCTGATATAATTAATTATAGAAATACCTAACTTTTGCATCATTTATAAATAACATCTTTTATTTCACTTTTGTCATTTATCTAAATATCTGTATAGTAATTAATCAATAATTAATTATTAAACATTTGTAACCCCCTTCATTAATTAAAAAAATTATTTTCATCAATGCACTTTTATTACATTTTCTCTTCTTTCTCTCTCTCTCTCTCTCTCTCATAATTTTCTATATTTTGTCTTCAATATTATTTTTATCCTGACAATTTTTAAAAATTATTTTAAATACATTTCAAATATATTATACTGTGATTAATTTATATTATTTATATACATATATATATATATATATGTATATGTATATAAAAAAAATTTTGCTTATATATTTATAATATATACTATCATACATGTCGAACACCAAATATATAAATGTATACATAATATAGTCTCAAAAATAGGATCCGAAAAAATAGGCTATATGCAAACTTTATCTCTACCTTTACAAGGTAGAAATTGTTACCGATAAACACTCAATTCAAATGACAAGATAATCAAAGTATAATTGCAAAAAATATATGATAAAAGATATCAAAATAGAAAAAAATAAAATAATTATACATATTTTTAAAATATATAGTTGGTAATCTATATATAATAATAAAACAAAATGTAGGCAAGGTGATGTGGCACCTCTCTATGGCCAAGAAACCTATTTATTTTTTTTCTCCTTTTTTTGGATTTTTAATTTCTAAATATTTTAGTTAATCCTTTATTCTTTCTCGACAATTAGTGTGATTAATTTTATTAAATTTATTAATAAAAATAATTAACCTTCCCTCTCCCCACGTCTAAGATAATCCGTAATTCCTATTCTCCTTATACAACTATTCAACTTTTCATCTTCTCCTCTAATTATTTATACTCTTTTATGGCATTCAACCTTTCTCTATCCCAAAAGCAATTGTGAAGGAGAAGCCAGTGTATTTCCTATAAAACTTTGGCTTTTTGTGTCATGAAGAAGTAGTTTTTGTTTATTAATTTTCTTTGTTTAGATAGTTTTCTGGTACCTTTTTTTTTATTTGTTTTTGTTTTGTAAACTTAGTATTTTATAGGATCCTAATAGTGACATTTTGTATCATAATTCCATCATTATCATTTTAGATGACTATTTTCCCAATTGTTTTGCTATTTTATGAATTGTTGAATCATGTGGAACAAGTTAGTATAGTTTTATTTTGTCATGCTATCATATTGCCTCATTTTTTGTATTTATTTCTCTTCTACTGTCATTTTTGTTGTGCTATTTTATGAATTCTTGAATCATGTGGAACAAGTTATTTTAGTTTTATTTTGTCATGCTATCATATTGCTTCGTTTTTGTCTTTATTTCTCTTCTACTGTCATTTTTAAGTTAAATTCTAATTTATCAATCAACAACAACAACATATCCAGTGTATTCCCACAAAGTGGGGTCTGGGGAGGTTAAAGTGTACGCAATCCATATCACTAACTCAAATGAAGTAGAAAGGATGAAGTAGAGAGACTGTTTTCAAAAATTCTGATTTATCAATCGCTGAGCTAAATTTCTTCTCGAATATTTTTACATCAATATATAGAATAATAATATTTTTTCTTATCAACCTTATATCCTATTGCGAATTATCACAATGTATATTTTTCTACTTCTTCTATTAATGTGATGTTTAGGGATACGTACAAGATTGATCATGTTGAGTGGATGCATCATTATCTCATATGGTTAAGATTAGAGAATATTTTCTAATCAATAACAACTTCAAAATGTGAGAGTTCTCTCTTTGAATTTATAATTTTATTGAAATTTTTGGGGATTAGTAAGATTATTTTGGGGATTAGTAAGATTATTATCTGATCTCAATGCTAGGATCAAAATTTGTTGTTCAAGACATGTTCCCAAAAAAAATGTTAACGCTAAAAAAAATTTGTTTATATTTTTAAATTAATTAGCATTTGAATTGTAGTTTAACTTCTTTTTGTTAGTACTATTGCTTGAAAAAGCAACAATTTTACAGGAGTAGTTCATCTTTAAAAATAAAAAGTACATTACAAATTTATTGTATGCAATTTATTTAGTTTTTCTTTTGATACATATATTTGGACTGTTTAATCTTACTTCTTATTGATTATTTATTTGCTTTTGTAGGATCTTGAAATTAAAATTGTGTTTTTTTAGTTTGAATTTACTTTGAGATTTGCATATCTAGACGGATCTCAATATTGTCCTTAATAAATGGTGTTCTACTTCTACTTTATGTTCAATTTGTAAATTTTAATATGAATATAAATTCTATAATGGATTTAGTTAATTTGTTTATGCTGAATGGCTAACGTAATTGAAACTACCCAAGAATGAAGCTCATCATGACACCAAGAGTAAAATTATGACAAGGAACCTATAATTGATTATAAAGAAATATAATTAAATGTCTTATTTTTTTTATGTTTAATCTTAATTTGAATTCGAAGACTAGAATCCTTTTGTATATAATTAAAAATATTAAAATTAATTAAAATAGAAGAAAGGTAAAAAATCATTGTTCTCTGTCTTTTTTTGATTTGAAGCAAAGATTAACTTTTTAGTAAAAGTAAACAGTGATTAACGGTCTGATTTTTTAATCATTAAGTAAAAAAGATGTGTTGAGCATTAAGAGATATGAAGGTGTTAAAGTAGATAAAACATATTTATATTAGTTATTCATTCAGTTTATAGAATTAAAATTTGTATATATATATATAAAAGATATCTTCTGTTGACTTAATCACGAAAAGGTCTTTTAAAAATTTAATAAATTTATTTTACGATCGCGCGAAACGCAAATAAGTTTACTAGTTATTAAGAATATGGAACCACTCCTTAATTAATTGAGATTTTATAAGAAAATAATATGAAAAGATTCATTTAATAGGCTTCATCTAATAGATATAAATTTATTCCATTTTTTATTTTTTAGGTACACAATATTTTAATTATTTAATAGGGTTATGCTGATATGGTAATAAAAATTTGTCTATAATTTATATAATCAATCTTTGACTAAAAATCAATAATACATATTTTAAGGTTGCATAATTACGTAACATGCTCCACAAATAGAAGAGGGATGGACTATTGTAGAGCGAATAAATAGAATAGTAAACCAACGTGGCAAAAGTAACTATGGCTTTATTTGACTAGGGATTCTTTTCAAGTTTTTCTGAGTTTATTTTTATACTTTACTAGTATTCGTTCCCGTGCAATGTGCGGTTAATACTAAACATATAATTATAATAATTATTTGGTAATTAATTAAACCACATTTAATTTTGTTAGTATAATAATATTTCAACTATCATTCTATTTCTTTATGCAATATTATTTTCGAGAATAAAAAGTGTATGAAATAAAAGAAAACAAATATTGAGTTGAAAAATATTTAACAATCATCTTATTTTTCACAGAAAAAAACATAAATAGACAATAATGTGATACTATTCTACTATGATATCGTAATTAATATTTTTCATTAGTGTACTTTTAAGCAGGGGTGGAGCCAGGTAGGCCTAGGGGTATATGCAAACTCCCTTTGGTGAACAATTTTACTATTTATATATGATTAAGTTTATGTCTATGTATATATAGTAGATGTTGATCTACGTCCCTTCGACTTTTTCTTATGTTTACTTATTTATATTTTAGATCTCCTTAGTGAAAATCCTCTTCTGCCCCTGCTTTTAACAGTTGCTATTCTAATTTTTCATTTAGGTGTAATCTTGTTCCCTTAATATCTACAAAATTATCTATTTTGTTTTAACTAAGATAACCAACAAACAAACCACAACTTTATACTACTTCAATAACTCAACCATTATGAAATTAAAGCACAAAAAATTCGACATAGAGAGAATATATCCAGATAAAATAAGAAAAAAAATTTAGGAAAATTTTATTCTTCATATAGAAATTGAAATATTTATATGCTACATCTTCTTATTTTTAACACATAAATCCAAAGTCCTGGTAATTAGAAAAATGAGACTAAGGAATATCACCAAACATCCTTGTGAACGATATAATGATACCAACCAACCAAGATGATTGTTATTGGTGGTAGTGAAACCCTGATAATTTGCATAATTCAGTGTGTGTTTCATCTTATATTGACTTGAAATTCAGTGCTAATGTCCAAACGAAATTTTTAGTGCTCGATCAGAAACCTTTCGTTTTTGCATTAAATTTTTTTTAACGCCAACCAGAAGGCCTTAGTTTCCTTTTCTACGGAATCTTGTCGAGATTCGAAAGTTAGAAATTCATCTTTCACTGCCTTGACCATTAGTGTGGACTGTGGAATATCCTTTTGACCTTTTGAGTCATTGCCCTTTTGGCACAGAATCATTTTTCATCTATGTCACTGGATTCACTGCCAATTTCAAAGACTATATAAAATTGAGAAATTGGTAAGCGTGATCTTAGTTGCTTCTATTCCAATCTCTACAAATGTGAATGAAAACGTAAATGAATTTAGTAAACATACCAATGACTGATTTTCAAAAGAATAAAGAAAAAGTTGTTCTACAATTAGAGTAAATAAAGGATACGGTTTCAACAAATGACAATTGCTTTTGCTCAAATCATGTATTTGTCTTGAGAAATTTGTGTAATGCGTACAAATTATTAATGTTAGAACCAATAACTTTTAAAACTTAGGATGTAAAATTTATAAACTTAAGATCTGGCTCCACACTACACCAAAAATAATCTTTATCGGCAATTACTTAATGGCAATAGCTTAGTCGTCGCTAAATATATATTTTTTTAGAGATTTACCGGTGACAATTACATTTTAGCTCTCTTTGTAAATGCCCCCAAAGCCTATAGCAACATTGGATCCAATAGCAATTAACTAATCTCGGTAAAAATATTTAGTACTCTTTGTTAAACAACATATTTATTGCCGCTAAAGGTTGTTTTTGTTGTACTGCCACCTCTATGTACAATTACCCCCAAACTACAATTAGCAAGTGGTTAAGTTTGTTTTCTTTTTGGTATGATTCCACAAATTGAAAATTTGGTAGAAATGTGCAAGTACCAATATACATGAAATGGGCAAATCAATGGAAAGTTACAAACAAAAATAGGCAGAAGTGTGACATTATTTGTTAGACAGAATATAATGAGACAAAGAGAATATCAATTTTAATCCGAGTACATATATAAGTAGTGCTACACCATTTTGCATCTCCATCTCAATCACACGATTAGGATTTCCATCCAACTACTTTTTCAATTCCATAATAATTTACGCAGGATCACCATCAATAATGGAAAGTTCTGAAAGATCAAAAGGAGACGTATGAGTTATATAATCCCAACAGAAATAGCAGATGAATTCCATGCTCATATAATATTGAAGTTAATTGCTAGCATATTAAAAAGAACATAAATTATAATTATTAGAAGCATAAAAGAATATTGTAACTTATAAGAGTGACTATCAAAATTGACATTACAACAACTTGTTTCTGCTAAACAAAACAGGAAAAAAAGTATTTATCTACAGTGGATAGAACTCTCATGCCATGGCGAGAGAGATACATGCATGAGGAAAATAAATTGATCATTTGCCGTGATAATAATTAATAACATGTCATCTCATTTTCGTCTCTTAACGGCGAAATTATAGGTTCCCTAGTAGTTATTATTAATCGAATAACAATAAGAATGCAGACGTGGGGGAGGGGAGATGGGAAGTTAAGAAAACGTGGGATTTGTTGGTTTAGGTTAGTTTTTCTCTTTTTGGCGTTTTTATTAATTTTTAATTTTTTTGTTTTTCGTTCTAAAAAACTCTACTTGTATTCTCCAGTTTCATTGATTTTTTTGTTATTGGATACATACATTACGAACGAAGATGTCAGTTGTTTCTTTAAAAAATGAGATGATTTCATGTGTGCAAACAAATCAAGTCAATATTTGATGTACCATATATGTATCGTTACCAAAAATTCAGGAGATGTAATAATTACAGAAATTTTAGCAGATATATCAATTTATAATTTGATGTCTTTAATATCTGTGTTCAAGAACTGTGTGCTTTAAATTTTTATAAATTCCTAATTCACTAAATTTTAGCAGCATTATTTGTATGTGCAATTATCTCCTGTGAAAACACAGTTTCACAAAATTAGGTCCATATTTGTGTTTAAGAACGTGTGTTTTTAATTTATGAGTATAAATTCTAAATCCACAACATCACATCATCTTGAGCACTTGACCTAAAATAACTTTTTCAGACTTTTTCTTTATAAATATTTTCAAAATCCAAATCTTTTGAAACATAATTTGTCCATAAATTGTACATGTGTCTCAATCTGCTTATGCCACTTGGCTAGATGTGGTGCTTATGCCCATGCTTTAATTTATATTTTATTGTTTATTTTATTTTTATTTAATTTAATATTTTAATTCTTATTAGAGATTGAAGATAAGGCTAACCATCACTATGATTAAAATAAATGTTATAATTTTGAATTTGAAAACAACTATAAAAAAATTAATCAAGCATGAAATTATATCTGGATAATTTGATAACACTTCTGTATATAGTTCGGCTATTCACGTATTTGTTAATTTTTCAAATATTTAATTTACAGCTATGAGATATTTATGTGCTTATTATTAAGCCCTAGTATTGCATTCAATAAATGAAATTTGATAATAGAAATCACTAATATATATATTTTTTTAAAAAGAGCCTTTTATTAGTAGCAAACAATGTCGTGACTTTTTATTACTAAACAATGTCTTAATAACTTTATATATGCTCTATGTACTATTGTGTCATGTCTTAATCTTTTTTTTTTTTTTTTTTTAAAAAAAAAAAAAAAAGAAAAATGCTCACTCAATCTTTCATTCATGCTCGAAAGAAAAATTTAATCTAATAATTAATTAATAGGTTAAATATTATTAATTTATTATCACAATAATATATGAGGAAAATTAGATGTATAGGTTAAACGCTTGTTATACATGAAAAGAAATTGTATTCTCATCATTTTCATGAATTGTTACAAATGAACCAAAATTAAACAAATTATGAAACCAACTTAGTGCAGATAAAAAATGAGTAAACTATATAATACTATCCCTTTTATGTAGAGAAAATATTGATACATAGACATAGGTTACTTTCTTTAAAATTGAAGAAATGAAATTGAAATTTTATCTTCTTATCTCAAATTTAAATTTAAAATAACTTATCATATCTTTTTATTTTAAAAAATAAAAGTCAACTATTATTTCCCAACAAAACTCATCAATTCTACTTTTATCGGATGAAGTACTATGTAATGAATCTTAATCAATCTCACCACTATAATAAATACTATAACGTAAATACGTAATGAATCGTAATCAATATCGCCGCTACGTTATATCTATTCACAGGAGATGTGGATGTGAATGGAAAAGAAGTTGATGTGAAATTTATATTTTTTTAAATGTTGATTTGATTTTTTGCGATGAAGCATTATGCGGGCATTTATATTGACATATAAATTCAAAAATTTTATATTTCAACTTGAAATTTAAAAAGTTTTATAATATATTATAAAATCTTATCTTTTAACTTAATTTAATTTAATGTTGTCAAGAAATATCTTGAATAGCCTTTAATTAGCAAAATGACTTATTATTGTGATATTATTTGGGATGGAGTTTAAGGTTTGCTAAATGCAGATAAATATTACTTGTCCTAAATTCAATAGTTCAAAGAAGAGGACTTACCGTATGAACTCTCTGGAGATATTGATGTAACGTCACAATTGGCTGGCGCAAAGAAATAAGGCAATTAGCCATAAAGCCTTACAATATCACATGATATGGCTGCATAAAATCATCAATTCAAAACAATTGTCGAAAGAATGCATGGTGACATGCAGGAGGAGTTACTTTAAGGAGAAAACCTAATTTCACTTACATGAGGATGGAAAAAGATATATATAAGAAAATGTATTTGTGTCAATTGTCATGGATGAGAGTGGGAGTGGGAAGTTAGAAGAGAAAAAAAATCCTAGAAAGACTAATCAACTTTAATCCCAAAAAAAATCCTAGAAAGACTAATCAACTTTAATCCCACGAATTATTTTTTTTTCGGCTAAAATCATCCCACGAAAGGATTATCATTTTAATGTTTCTTTATCCATTTTGTGCCAAATTGCCAACGTATTTAAAAATGATATGCATTTAATTGGGATTCAGTGCAGATAAAGGGAGAATCAAGTGGAGTTAGTGGGGGGAATGCGGCAGTTTAATTCTAGGCATTTAAAATTTAAAATTTTATATTTCAGTTTCTTTAAAAAATCATATATATGAAATGTGCAAGTGTAAGTAGTGACCTCTATCCTCCAGATTTCAGGGAAATGGGGAATGGTAAATTTAGGGAGACAGGGGACGTGGATTTTGGTGTTGATTTTAATTAAAAAAAAAAATTGGTATTTTTCTTGTATTATCCTTTTCATTTTTTTTCTTTATAAAACAAAAATATTAGCTAGTTATTTGTTTTTTTCATAAACCATTGACACAACAAAAATATTAAAATTACTATCAACATTATAAAATTCAAAGTCATCAAAGATGCAAATTTGGAAAAATAAATTAGATAATGTATCTATAGAAGTTTTAGAATTGTTTAAAATCAAAATAAAAATGCCCGATGATGCCAAAAAAAAAGTAAATGCACGTTTTATTTATTTGAACATATTCATTTTGTTTTCCAATTAAATTAGTTAATTGATGTTTTTATTTAATTAATTATTGTAACATTTTTATATTGAGAAAAGAAATATAGAATGCCAAATGGGTAAATATTACGCTGCAAATTGGAGTCTTCTGATGTCTATGTTGTGAAGTTAATTTTTTTCTTTTAATGTATGAGATAAAGAAATTTTATTTCGGATTATAAATTTAAGAAAGTGGTGTAGTGTCAAATTTTTTGTGAGTTTGTAGTATATTTAAAATAATAATATTTAATTATATTTTAATTTAAATTGAAATAACTAATACAGTAACTAATTCTTAACTAATTAACTAATTTGTAATAGAAATTAACACATATCATTTTGATAGGCTATGGTAGAGCGAATAAATAGAATAGTAAACCAACGTGGCAAAAGTAATTATGGCTTTATTTGACTAAGGGCTTCTTTTCAAGTTTTTCTGAGTTTATTTTTATACTTTATATGAATATTAATGATTTTTTTAAAAAGAAATTCAAATATAATTGGAGAACTTTCAAAATCTTTAGTTGTTCTTTTTTTTTTTTAACTTTCACTATAGTATTTTACAAAATAATTTACGCTAAGAATATTGTCATGTAAATTGTGTTACAAAGTTAAATCGCTTTTCATGATTTTTTTAGGAAAACTGTCAAATAACCAAATATTATTTGCAAAAGAACATAATCAAACATCAGGATAGAAAGTTAGTAGGAAGTTGAGCGTTATCTTATTTCTAATGGCATTAGGCTTGGTGATAGTTAGGGACATTGTTTGTCGTTTCATGTAGTTTTCTTGCTTTTGTTATCAATTTGCGTATTTCATCTATTATTTTGTTGGATTTACTTTTTTTTCCCTTTATACTCTTTACTGCTTCCCACTAGTTGCCATATTTTCTTTATTAAGTAGCATTTTTTTTATTGCTACTTTATTTTGCTTCACTTGAGTCGAGCTAGGATCTTTTGGAGACGACCTCTCTACCTCCACAAGATTCATAAGTTCTCGCCCAATCTACCCTCTCTATATCCCACTTTGTTGGATTCCGCTTGATATGTTGTTGTTGTTGTCATAACCAAACACAACTCCATCTTCAACTCGAACTTCAAAAATTCTAAATAAAGTGAATAAAGTATTTGTCATAGTATGAAATAGATGTATTTGAGATGTAATGATCTATGACATTATATGACTATTTATTTTGATATATCATAATTTTAGAGCAATTGGGCTTGTATGTTTGCAATAAATTAGTTATGATTTTGCTAGTTTTTAAAAACTTAAAGGTATAATTCATATTAAGAAGAAGTACAACAAGACTAAATATTTTTTCGAAACAGTATGGATAAACATAAATCCTACTCCAACTTTGAAAATTTCAGATAAAGTAATTTTTTTATTTTCATTGCTTAACGAGTATTTTTAATAAGAGAGCTCGGATCAAATCATCATTGACATACATATTTGATTAGAGCTCTTGGAATAAGAATAAATTCAGCAACGGATTGTATCTTGATGATTCTTTCTATTTAAAGAATGGAAAGACATTTTTTGACATATGTGAAGTTAAAAAGAATTCAAGGTGAGATGTCATGTTGTATGTTATTGTTTATTGTTTCTGGTTGAAAATCTAGGCATGTTGGAGGTTTGGAAACAGACTCTAGAATCTAAAGGGTTCTGATTGAGCATGACCACGATAAAATTCTTGAAGTGTAAGTTTGGTGATATGACACATGAAACGGATGTGGAAGTGAGGCGTACGATGGTCATTCAAAAGAAAGAAAGCTTCAAGCATGTTGATTCTATTATCCAAGGGAATGGGGAAAATTGAGGAGATGTCGATCATTGTATTAGTGTAAGGTGGGTGAAATGGATGCTCACATTGGAGTTTTAAGTGATAAAAGGGTGTAACCTAAATTTAAAGGCAAGTTCTACAGATAGGTGGTTGGACCAACTTTGTTGTATGAGACTAAGCATTGGCCGGTCTCATATCTTGAAGATGAAAGTTGTAAAAATGAGAATGTTCCGATGAATGTGTGGTCATACTAGTAAATATGTATATAAGTTTAGAAATTAGAATATTTAGGACAAGGTAAGAGTGATATTAGTGGAGGAAAATATGCGAGAAGCGAACTGAGATGGTTCAAAAATGTGGAAAAGATATACAGTACTGATGTCCAATGTGGAGGTGAGAGAGGTTGATTATGGATGATTTTAGGAGAGGTAAAGGCAGACCAAACAAGTATCCTGAAGAGATGATTAGACAGGACATGGTGCAATTTTAGCTTACCGAAGACACGACCTTAGATAAAATGGTCTGGAGAAAATAGATTAATGTAGAAGGTTAATAGGTAGCAGTATGCGTTGTCTTACTGTCTGTTAATATTAGTAGTCATAGAATTGCTCCTGTAATTTCCTGTACTTCGATTTGTGTTACTATCTATTATTTTTTATACCTCGATTAGTATATTATTTTGTTGTAGTTTCTGTTCTGTTAGTATTTGCTATTTTTTGTATTATTTGTTGTTTCTTGTACTTCCATTACTACATTTTTTCATATTGCATTGGACTATTTTTTTTAGCCAAAGATCTATCGAAAACAACCTCTGAAATAGTAGTAAAATTTGCGCAAACTTTACTTTGTTGTTGTTGTCGTGTAGAATACGGGCAAATCACTAACATATGGGACAGGACTAAGGGACTCAACCCGACCCGGTCCAATTAGTCAATCTTTCCTCAAATTCGGGACAGAGTTACCTAGTATCTGTTGTTGGTGGGAGATGGGATAATGAGGTGGTATGGTGTGGTTGGTGTTATGATGAGCTGATTAGTTAGATACTTAGTTTGTTTAATATATTCCATTAGTTAGTTAGTTAGTTGTTAACAGTGCAAAGTTCAAAAGTTAGTTAACTAGCTAAGAAGTCAGTTACAAGGTAGACTAGAGCGAAGAACTCTTCTCCATATAAAGAGTTCAATGTACATTCATACAACACACCTTTTTGATCAATAATGAAATAATCTCTCTTCTTCCTCTCCATATTCTCTTCTACTCTTTCTTCATTCTGTAATCTTCTTAACAGATCAACAATATGATCTGATTTAGTTCATGGTATCAGAGCCAGGTGTTTTGAATCAAAGCTTCATGTTCTTCAATTCTATCTTTCAATTTTGTTTCTTTACTTCTTCGATTCCAAGTTCTTGATATAATTCTGCAATTTTGGAAACTGTAATTTCGCTAAACAGTTACAAAAATTGAATTCTTGAAGAAATTGTCCAAGTTTCAATGACGACTAACAATCATTCAAGCTCTAACAATACTGGAAATGGTACAGTATCTCAAGAAAAGAATTCAGATCTCACAGTTGATCAAAACCATCATCTCTTCTTGCATCTTACTGATTTAAGTGGCACTTCTTTTGTCTCTATTCAGTTAACTGATACAGAAAACTATTCTCTTTGGAGTAGGTCAATACGTATTGCATTGTTAGGAAGAAACAAACTCGGATTTGTTGAAGGAACACTAAAGAAAGAAAGTTTTAGGGAGGAAATTTTGGCCACAATGGGGGAGGGTTAATTTTGTGGTACTTTCTTGGTTAATGAATATTGTATCTACTAATCTACTTAGTAGGGTTGTTTATGCTTCTAGTGCTTGGGTTGTTTAGGAAGAGTTAAAGAAAGGTTTGACAAAATGAATGGATCAAAACCTTTAATCTTCATCAGGAAATTGCTACTCTTAGTCAGGGTACTTTTTTTGTGGCTGTCTACTTTACTAAGTTGAAAAATCTTTAGAATGAATTTGAGTCACTAATGCCCTCTCATTGCTGTGATTGTGAGAGATCAAGAGATTTCTTGGCCTATTTGCAAAGACAAAAACTACATCAGTTTTTGATGGGACTGAATGACTCTTACTTACAAACTAGAAGTCAGATATTACTCATAACTCCACTGCCCACTATAAATCAGGCCTATGCTATGATTGTGAATGATGAAGGGCAAAAGGCTGTGGTTTCTTCCTCAACTGGTCTTCTTGGTGTAGCACCATCCACCAGCTATGATTCTACTGCTTGCTACTCTAAAATTGGTACTCAAAGTTATCAGAAATTCAAGAAAGATTACTCTACTCAGTGTGATTATTGCAAGATGAAGGGTCATCTCAAGGAATATTACTATAAGCTAGTTGGGTATCCTCCTAGCTTCAAGAAAAGAAATGGTGGTCCAGGAGGAAATTCTAGTAGTGCTTATAGTGTTAAACTTGATGGTTCTTATGTTACATCCTCTTACAATGGACAAGGTTCAGGAAAAATAGTGCAAGGCACCTCTTATGACTTAGGATTACAATGTTCATCTGTGCATTCAGTCAATGATAATCAGGTTGTGGCAAATGTGACTGGTCTATATCAGAATGTGGTGCATGGTGGAACTCAACCAGGAACCTATGTGTTTACCAAAGATCAGTATGAACAAATTCTGCAGATGATCAACAAGTCCAATAACTCAGCTAGAGTAAACATGGTGGACACATCTGCTGCAGGTAGAAATAAGGGCATACACATAGATAGTAGTATCAGTAATACTTTTCTAGTGTCATGTAATAGTACAAATTGAATAATTGACATTGGTGCTACTAATCATATGGTGTCTGATATTAACATGTTAGACAAAGATACTATAACTGAAAATATTAATCCAAAAAAAGTTGTCCTTCCAAATGGTGATGTTTCACTTGTTACACACATTGGTCACAGTTCAATTTCCACAAGAAGTACACTCAAAGATGTATTTCACTTAGCACAGTTCAAATACAATTTGCTATCAGCTTTCAAGGTCACTAAAGAACTACACTGTGGTGTGTACTTTTATTCTGTCTTTTGCATTTTTCAGGATCTCTCAAGTGGGAAGGTGAAGGAGATTGGTAGAGTGGAAGATGGCCTATATTTGCTTAATCAATCTCTACTAAGTCCAAGCTTCAACAAAAGTGATACAGTAAATTCATCACAAGTAGCTACTAATACTCAGGATTCAACCACTCTTAGTCACTCAGATATTAGTTTGTGGCACAAGAGATTTGGCCATGTGTCATCTTCTATTTTGAAAAAGTTGCGGCCTAAAAAACTTGATAGTATAGCTGAAATAAGACAAGTGTCATGTCTATCCTAGTGCTAAGCAAACTAGACATACTTTTCTAGCTAGTAGTATTTAATCTAATTCCTGCTTTGATCTTGTTCATATGGACATATGGGGTCCTTACAAAACTCCTACTGTTGATGGAAATAAATACTTTCTTATAATTGTTGGTGACTATACCATAATGACTTGGATTTATCTTCTAAAACTTAAATCTGATGCTTGTGTAGCTATTAAGTACTTTCTTACTTTTGTTCAGACTCAATTCAATAAGGTTGTTAAGATATGCAGAATTGATGATGGATATGAATTTGTTAATAAAGTCTGTTGTAGTATGTTCAAAATGTTAGGTATAACTCATCAAAGGTCCTATGCTTATTCTCCTCATTAAAATGGTGCAGCTGAGAGAAAGCACAGACACATACTAGAAGTAACAAGAGCCTTAAGACTTCGGCCTAACATACCTATAAAATTTTGGGGTCATTGTATTCTTGCAGCAGTGTACATTATTAATAGGTTACCTCCATCTGTCATTGGAACTTCTCCTTATGAGAAGTTGTATAACATAAAGTCTTCTTTAAATCACATGAAAGTGCTAGGCTACTTATGCTATGCTAAACTAATTCAACAATCTGATAAATTATAGTCTAGGACCAGAACAACTGTGTTTCTAGGCTATTCTGAAGTTCAAAAAGGTTATGTTTTGTGTGATCATAGCTCTCATTCCTTCTTTGTTAATAGGGATATACTATTTAAAGAGTCTAAATTTACCTTTAAAACTTGTACTGACACAACTACATTACTATTTCCTAAACTAGGTACTACCTCTTAGCATTTACTTTATACTAATTCAGATAACTCTGAGATTGTGTAGAATCTTGAGACTAGTACATTACATGGCTCACCTACTTATCAACATGATCATCAAGACTTGACTCAAGTTCAAGATATGATTCAAGATCATGATGCTTATGATCTACTACAAGCACCTCCACCAGCACCAACTACAGCTATCTTTACTAGAAAATCAACTAGAGATAAACAACCACCAATATGGATGAAAGATTTTATCTCTTTGAGCCTACATGACACTCCCTATGATATCTCTAACTATGTCTCTTATGACAAAATATCTTCTCATTATCAGTGTTACTTATCTGCCTTTTCTTCTATAACAGAACCTAATACTTACACTAAAGCCATACAAGATCCCAAATGGATTGAAACAATGAAGCAGAAATACAAACTCTTCAAGACAATAACACATGGGATGTTGTTAGCCTACCAGCTGGTAAAAAAGCAATAGGATGCAGATGGGTTTATAGGATTAAGTATAAGGCATCAGGTGAAATAGAAAGGTTTAAAGCTAGGCTGGTTGCAAAGGGATATAGCCAGAAGAAGGGATTGATTATCATGAGACATTCTCTCCTATTGTCAAAATGATTACAGTAAGAACAGTCCTTGCAATTGCAGCATCAAAGCAGTGGCACATCCACCAAATGGATGTATACAATGTTTTTCTACAAGGAGATCTCTTTGATGAAGTATACATGCAGATGCCTGAAGGTTTTGTGAGCCAGGGGAAAAAAATTAAAGTTAGACTTGTCTGCAGGCTCACAAAATCTCTTTATGTTCTAAAGCAGGCTCCAAGACAATGGAATGCCAAGCTAAAAAAAGCTTTACTCAAACTATAGTTCAGGCAAAGCCAATATGATCATGTCTTATTTATCAAGTCAACTGAGAAAAGAACTGTGATGGTTTTAGTATATGTAGCTGATATGCTTGTGACAGGTGATAACCTAAAGTTGATTGAGGAAGAAAAAATGTCTCTGCAGCAGGTGTTCAAAATGAAGGATCTAGGAAGTATCAAGTACTGTCTTAGAATAGAGTTGGCAAGGTTTGATCAAGGAATACTAATGAATCAAAGGAAATACTCTTTACAGTTAATCTCTGAGCTTGGGCTTGGAGCTGCAAAACCAGTTATTACTCCTATAGACACAAATGTTAAGCTAACAACTAGAGAGTATGATGAGCTCACAAACAACAACATAACTGAAGATCCTGAATTATCTGATGTAAGTTCATATCAAAAACTTATTGGTAAACAACTCTATCTAACAGTTACAAGACCAGATATAGCCTATGGTGTTCAAACCTTAAGTCAGTATACCTAAGAAGTCTCATATGGATACTGCAATGAGATTTGTTAGATATGTTAAGAATCAGCCTGGACAAGGCATTCTTATCTCAAGCCAACCAATGTAAATACATATTTTAATGCAGATTAGGCTGCCTGTTCTCACACCAAAAAATCAGTCACTGGTTTTCTTATAAAGTTAGGTAAATCTTTGGTGACTTGGAAATCTAAAAAACAAACAACTATATCAAGGAGTTCTGCAGAAACAGAATACAGAAGTATGGCCTCAACAATTTCAGAGTTACTTGGCTACTTGGATTACTAACTGAACTTGAAGTTAAGGTTCATTACCTGTTAGCATCTTCAGTGACAGCAAATTAGCTTTACAAATAGTTGCCAATTCAGTGTTTCATGAAAGGACAAAACACATTGAGATTGACTGTCACTTTATTAGAGAAAAAATTCAACAAGGACAAGTTAAAGCTCAATACATCTCTACAAAGGATCAGCCTGCAGATGTACTGACAAAAGGTCTGAACAAGGTGCAACATTAGTACCTGATCTCCAAGGTAGGTACTCTTAACATATTTCAGTGTACCTAACTTGAGGGGGAATGTTATGATGAGCTGATTAGTTAGATACTTAGTCTGTTTGATATAGTCCATTAGTTAGTTATTTACTTGTTAACAGTGTAAAGTTCAAAAGTTAGTTAACTAGCTAAGAAGTCAATTACAAGGAAGAATAGAGGGAAAAACTCTTCTCTATATAAAGATTTCAATGTACATTCATACAAGTTACAACACACTTTTTTGATCAATAATGAAATAATCTCTCTTTTTCTTCTCCATATTCTCTTCTACTCTTTCTTCATTCTGTAATCTTCTCAACAGATCAATAATATGGTCTGATTTAGTTCAGTAGGAGGTGGCATGTATCCCATGGAATTAGTCGAGGTGTGTGAAAGTTGGACTGGACACCATGGTTATCAAACAAAAAAAAGTTACTCGACTGTTACTTAAATTAAGCTTAATTGTTGTTGGTTGGACTTGTGTTTGTTTGGCTAAGAGGTGTATTATATTCTTGTGTTTTATTTACTTCAATTGTTTTAATATACATAACTGAATGCAGGTACAATGTTTGATGGTAAGTAGAAAAAATTCATGCTATCTCTGTAATATTTTCACTTAATAATGCTCCCTGATCCAGTCGTCCGAACGAACATATATCTGCCCCAGTGAGAACAAAGACCAAACACAAAGCCGAAAAATCATTATCGAGAATCAATCATGTGTCATCACTACAAAAGCAATGTGAGACATCGAATTTATGCCTTTTACTTTGACACCAATTTATGCATTCATTGAGTTATTTTTTCAAACTAGACGCCACATCACAACCACAGCCAAGGTATCAAACATGTTGGAAATTCTTACACTCGTATGTTGCTTACATTGTGCCTCTGCCAATTCCCTATTACTTCACTTGAAATTTTCTACTTAATTATTTTTTAGTATGTACTAGTTTTGTTGCTTTCTTGTAGACTTTGCACTATTCCCTTTTTTGTTGGTGTATTTTCTTCATTGTTTCCTTCTTCTTTTGTACCTGGATTTGCTGAACTTGAGCCGAGTGTCTTTCAAAAACAGCCTCTCTACCTCTCTGAGGTAGTGGTAAGGTCTGCGTACACTTTACCCTCCCCAAAACTTACTTGTGGGATTTCACTGGGTATATTGTTGTTGTTGTATTATTTTTTACTATGAAATTTTCCAGGTTTATCTTTCTAAACTCTTGTTTGAAATTGTTTAATATTTGAAGCCTTAAAAAGAAATTGTCTGATCACATTTTCTTTTCCATTTAGCCCATGGCAACTCACTTGCAAGACGAAATACTTATGGACATGCTCAAAAGGTTACATGTGCGGTATCTTCTTCGATCTAAATGTGTTTCAAAAGTTTGGAAAACATTGATCTACGATCCTTACTTTAAGATGACGCATCTCAATCATGCCAAGAATTCCCAAAAATTTCTCATTTCCCAACGTTGCCCTGAAGATGGTGTATATTCCATGTATTGTTTGTTGGATTCTAAGTGAAAGTGAATGGAAAATGGAGGGAAAAGTGAAAATGTGAAGTTCACTTTAGAGGAAGAGTGTTTCTCCCACATTGGTGGGAGAAAGAAACTTTCATATGCTTATATTGAGAAGCATTTCTTCATGTGGATAGTGAGACAAGAACAAGACAAGCCTCACGCCGTCATCGTCTCTCACTCGGCTCAACTTCGAATTTGGATTTGGATTTGTCAAATGATCGAGAGATTATATTTTTGGACAAAATTCATTTGAAACCTAAAAAATAGTGATGTTTAATCCAAAAATCAGATAAAAGAATTTTCTCCATCTGCCGCACCCGGGCATATGCAAACGGATGTCACAACGTACCTCGAAGGGATGCGACCCTTCGAGGCACTGTTTGAAAAATGGAAAGTGACCTGTGTGTGCAAGTCAGCGTCTGCAGATGCAGATGACCCAACGCAAGTCGTTGGAAGTCACTGGAAACTTTCTGTTTTGTGCCAAATAGGCGACCTGTGGGCTCAGGTGGTCCCGACGTTTCAAAACAGTGCGATCTTTCATAAACCATTGCTTCTATTCTAAAACACCACCTTTTGGCTATAAATACCTGATTTTTTCCTCAGGTTTTGGAATGAAATTTGTGAAGTAAAAACACTCTTCTTCTTAAAAACTTAAGTGTTATCTCCAATCGTTGAGTGAGTTCAAATTTCAGCAAATTTGAGGTACCACTATTTGATGAAGTGAATCATTTTATCCTGAGAGAACATATTTCATTAATCTTAGGTACTTGAGGGGAATAAATTCCATAAGGACACACCGTGAATTCAGTGGACTTGATTCTTTTGTGTTTCATCTCTTTTCTTTATGGTTTTGCTATTTTCCAGAAAGTAGTTAAACTTCATTTTTATAGTTCATTTTTGTTTGAGCTTGTGTTTGAAGTTGTTTGAACTTTTTTGTTGTCCTTGAAGTTATTCTTGAACTTAGTGTAGAAGTTGATGTTGTAATACTGATTTTGTACCCTAGAAACAACAATCTTAGGGAATTTATTATAATTTGTATTTTTGATTTCTAGAGATTAAATCCATTTAGTCTTCTACTCTGTTTGAACTTGATAGTGATTTGAAGATATAAAAACTTCATCACGAGTCAAAGATCATTCGATTGACGATTTAAAGAATATAAAAACTTCGTCGTTAAACTAGACACAAGTGTTTAAAGTTTAAAAACTTTGTTGTTAGTCTTTAAGCTACTAAATTGGTTGTCGCTTTGTGTCAGCAAAATGATTATTGAAAATCAAGTCAATGAAGAAACGACAAGTATTGCAGCAACTACAATTGCTACATCGAGTCGTACAAATGCTGCTCCAGCCATTGCACCGACGAAAAATCTAGAAAAAAAATTTGGTTTTGATTTCAAACGTTACCAGCAGAAGATGTTCTTTTATCTGACAACATTGAGTCTGCAAAGTTTCATCACAAAAAGTATTCCAGAGTTGTCGGAAGAAACTCTGAAAAAGGAATGTTTAGTTGTGATAGAAGCTTGGAAGCACTCGGATTTTTTGTGTAAGAATTACATTCTGAGTGGCCTACAAGATGACTTGTATAATGTGTATGGTATGATGAAGACTTTGAAGGAACTCTGGGATGCTTTAGAGAAGAAGTATAAAAAAGAGGACGCCGGAATGAAGAAATTTATTGTTGCCAAATTTTTGGACTTTAAGATGGTAGACAGCAAAGCTATAGTTACCCAAGTCCAAGAGGGCAAGTCATAATCCACGACCTCCTTGCAGAAGGTTTGGTGGTGAAAAATGCTTTTCAAGTGGCTGCAATAATCGAGAAGTTACCACCTTTGTGGAAAGACTTCAAAAACTACTTAAAGCATAAATACAAGGAGATGTCTGTTGAAGATATCATTGTAAGGTTGAGGATTGAAAAAGACAATAAGGCAGCGGAGAAGAGGTCTCATGGGAATTCTGTAATAAATTGAGCAAATATTAAGGAAGATGATCCCAACAAATCAAAAAAGAGAAAGAAAGCACAAGCACAACAAGGTAATCCTCCAAAGAAGAAATTCAAAGAAAATTGCTTTAATTGTGGCAAAGTTGGCCACAAGTCTACTGATTGTTGGGCTCCAAACAAGGGAAAAAGGACCAAGCAAACATGGCTGAATCCAAAGAAGAAATGGACAATCTATGTACTATGCTTTCGGAATGCAATCTAGTTAGAAATTCTAGAGAGTGGTGGATGAATTCCGGTGCCTCCCACCACATATGTGCCAACAAAGAACTATCTGCATCATATGCTCCGACTCAAGATGATGAGAAGATATTTATGGAGAACTCCGCAACGGTAAAGGTTGAATGAACAGGCAATATTTGCTTGAAGATGACATCAGGCACGGTGGTGACACTAAACAATGTCCTTCATATTTCGGAGTTGCGAAAGAACTTAGTTTCTACTTCACTTATGACTAAGAATGGATTCAAATGTGTATTTGTTTCTGATAAAGTTGTAATAAGTAAGGGTAAAGTGTATGTAGGTAAAGGTTACCTCATTGAGGGCCTTTTTAAGATCAATGTAATAAACTTGATATGAATAAAAGTTCTGGTTCTTCTTACTTACTTGAGTCAACTGAATTGTGGCATGAATGTTTAGGACATGTCAATTATAAAACCTTGCGAAAACTGATTAGTTTGGAAATTTTACCTAACTTTGAGTGCAGTAAATCAAAGTGTCAAACATATGTTGAATCTAACTATGCTAAGCATCCTTATAAGTCCGTTGAAAAGAATACAAATCTGTTAGACTTAATTCACAAAGACATTTGTGATATGAAGTCGACACTATCTCGTGGTGGAAAAAAGTATTTCATAACTTTTATCGATGATTGCACTAGATTTTGTTATGTTTATTTGCTGAATAGTAAGGATGAAGCAATAGAAGCATTTAGGCAATATAAAACTGAAGTTGAAAATCAGTTGGATAAAAAGATCAAAATGATAAAAAGTGATAGGGGTGGAGAGTATGAATCTACTTTTGTGGAGATATGTTTGGAAAATAGAATAATCCATCAAACTATGGCCCCGTACTCACCTCAATCAAATGGAATTACGGAAAGGAATAACCAAACATTGAAGGAAATGATGAATGTCTTACTTATAAGTTCAGGTTTATCATAAAACTTGTGGGGGGAAAGCTATCCTTACAACAAACCGACTACTCAAATGAGTACCCCATAGAAAGACACAGTCTATTCCAAATGAGAAATGGAAAGAAAAAAAAAAAAAAAAACTTGAAATATTTCAAAGTGTTGGGGTGTCTAGCCAAAGTCCAAGTTCTTATACCCAAAAGGTTGAAAATAGGACCTAAGACTGTAGACTGTGCTTTCATCGGATATGCTACAAACAGTAAAGTATGTCAATTTTTGGTTCATAAATCACATTTGGATATCCATAATAATACGATAATGGAATCAGATAATGCTGAGCTCTTTGAACACATTTTTTCATATAAAACTAGAAATAAATTGTCTAGTGAAGGGTCTAAAATATCTAGGAATGAACCAAGGGAGAATGTACTTAATCAAGAGAATCCAAGGCATAGTAAATGTCAAAGGACGTCAACTTCCTTCGGATCAGATTTTGTAACATTTCTTCTCAAAAATGAACCTCAAATATTCAAAGAATCGATGTTGTTTCTCATTCTTTTGGAAAGAGGCAGTCAATAGTGAGATTGATTCAATCTTAAGCAACCATACTTGGGAGTTGGTTGATCTTCCTCCAGGAAATAAACCTTTAGGTTCTAAATGGATCTTCAAAAGAAAAATGACATTTGATGGTACTATTGACAAATACAAGGTAAGACTTGTTGTGAAAGGCTTTAGGCAAAATGAAGGATTTGATTATTTTAACACATACTCATCAGTAACAAGAATAACATTCATTCGGATGTTGGTTGCATTAGCTGCGGTATATGGTCTTGAAATCCATCAAATGGATGTGAAAACTGCATTCTTAAATACAGAATTGAAGGAAGAAATTTACATGGAACAAACTGAGGGTTTTGTGGTTCCTGGTAAAGAAAGAAAAGTGTGCAAACTTGTTAAGTCAATTTATGGACTAAAGCAAGCACCCAAACAGTGGCATCCAAAGTTTGACCAAACCATGTTGGCAAATGGATACAAGATAAATGAATGTGATAAATGTGTTTACATTAAAGATACTCCAAATCACAAAGTCATTGTTTGCTTGTATGTGGATGACATATTGATCATCAGTAGAGATATTTTCGACATAAATGTGACTAAACGAATGCTTGAGAGCAAGTTTGATATAAAAGACCTTGAAATTGCTAATGGTGATCTTAGGGATAAGAATTCATAAAACTCCACAAGGGTTGGTATTGTCACAATCTCATTACATTGAAAAGGTACTTGACAAGTTCAAGTATGTGGATTTCAATATTGCCAAGACTCTATTAGACATGAGCTTTGCACTTCAAAAGAATGAAGGTGAAAGTGACTCACAATTGGATTATGCAAGAGTGTTGGGAAGTTTGATATATATCATGAATTGTACACGATCAGATATAGCATGCACTATTAGTAAATGGAGTCGGTATACGAGTAATCCCAATCAAGCTCATTGGATGGCAATCAAAAGAGTTTGGGGTATCTAAAATATACTTAAGACTTTGTTTGCATTATAACAAATATCCAGCCGTAATTAAAGGATATAGTGATGTAAATTGGATCACCGGATTGAATGAAGTAAAATCCACAAGTGGATATGTTTCTACTCTTGGTGGTGGAGCAGTCTCTTGAAAATCATCCAAACAGACATGTATTGCCCTCTCTACTATGGAATTTGAATTTATCGCATTAGATAAAGCTAGTGAAGAAGCTGAATGGCTCCATAATTTCTTGTAAGATATTCTTTATTGGCCCAAACCGTTAGCACCAGTATGCATACACTGTGATAGTCAAGTGGCAATAGGTAGGGCAGGGAGCATGATATATAATGGTAAATCTCGTCATATAAGATGGAGATATAATATTGTTAGAAAAATTCTCTCTAGTGGAATTATCACGATTGACTATGTGAAGTCAAAGGATAATGTGTCGGATCTACTTACAAAAGGCCTATCTAGAGAGGGAGTTGAGAGATCATCGAAGGGAATGAGTTCAAGGCCTAGGATAAGTCATCACGACGGTAACTCTACCTAGCGGACTGGAGATCCCAAGAGCTAGGTTCAAGGAGATCAAACAAAGTTATGAATGACGGTTCAACATTATTAATTTACTCAATCCATTCTCATGAAGAAGAAAATGTTCAGAAAACAAGGATAAGGCTTATGGTTGAAAGCATTTTAATAGTTTCTAAGTTTGGTAGGTTTGACAAAATTATTTGATCTATAGGATTAAATGTTTAGGAATCACCTATTTGAGAGTGAAGTGGAAGCCGCTTCAAGGAGTATGATAGTAAAGGACTATTCTCTAAGCTCTCACGAAATCAGGTTGTGTTCATGGCTGAAACGAACAAAATTGTGAGAACCATAAATGGTAAAAGGATAGTTGTGTGAATTGTGTTGTCTAGGTGTACATTAAAGTTTGACGGTTCAAAGATATCACATCTACCGATTTACCGAGTGCATCCGATGCAAATTCACTACAAAAAGTTCAAACGGAAACCTACTTACTCAGATGCAATTAGTATTTCCTTGTATATCACATTATTGTCCATAAATTCTTTGAAAAAATAGTCATTCCCCATTCATGTGGGGGGATTATTGGGTTCTAAGTGAAAGTGAATGAAAAATGGAGGAAAAAGTGAAAATGTGAAGTTCACTTTAAAGGAAGAGTGTTTCTCCCACATTGGTGGGAGAAAGGAAGTTTATTATGCTTATATTGAGAAGAATTCCTTCATGTGGATAGTGAGTCAAGAATAGAACAAGCATCGTACCGTCATCGTCGTCGCTCATTTGGCTGGGCTTCGATTTCGGCTTCTGTTTAGGTTTTGAATTTAGATTTGGATTTGGAAAAATGATCAAGAGATTATCTTTTTAGATAAAATTCATTTGAAACTTGAAAAATACTGATGTTTTAATCCAAAAATCAGATAAAAAAAATTCTCCATTTGTGGACGCAGTCGGGCATGGGAGGACGCATGTCACAACATACCACGAAGGGACGTGACCCTTTGAGGCACTGTTTGAAAAATGGTAAGTGACCTGCGTACGTAGGTCAACGTCTACGGATCCAGATGATCCAACGCAGGTCTTTGGAAGTCACTAGAAACTTTTTGTTTTGGCCAAATAGTCAACCTGCGGGCACAAATGGTCCCGACGTTTTGAAACAGTGAATCTTTCATAAACTATTGCTTCTCTTCTGAAGCACCACCTTTTGGCTATAAATAGCTGATTTTTTTCTCAGATTTTGGAACGAAATTTGTGAAGTAAAAACACTCTCTTCTTCTTAAAAACTCAAGTGTGATCTCCAATCGTTGAGTGAGTTTGAAGTTCAGCAAATTTGAGGTACAACTATTTGCTGAAGTGAATCATTTTATCCTGGGAGGACATATTCCATTAACCTCAGGTACTTGAGGAAAATAAATTCCTTAAGGACACATCGTGTATTCGATGGACTTGATTCTTTTCTATTTCATCTCTTTTCTTTATGGTTTTGCTATTTTCCAGAAAATAGTTAAACTTTATTTTGATAGGTCATTGTTGTTTAAACTTGTGTTTGAAATTGTTTGAACTTCTTTATTGTTCTTGAAGTTATTCTTGAACTTAGTGTAGAAGTTGATGTTGTAATACATATTTTGTTGGGTTTTGGTGATGGAAAGTGAATGGAAAATGGAGGGAAAAACATGCAGGGGAAAACATGGAGAGGAAAACATGGAGGGAAAAGTGAATATGTATCTTCACTTTAAGGAAGTAAAGTTCTCCCACATTGGTGGGAGAAAGAAACTTTCTTGTGTATATATTGAAATACACTCCTTCATGTGGATAGTGAGGCAAGAACAAGACAAGCCTGGCGCCACCGTCATCGTCGCTCGCTCGGCTCGACTTCAGCTTTGGATTTTGATTTTGATTTGGCAAATGATCGATTAAGAGATTATATTTTTGGACAAAGTTCATTTGAAACTTGAGAATTGTGAAGTTTTAATCCAAAAAAAATCGGTAGGAAAATTCTCTCCACATGCAGACGCATGTCATAACACACCTCGAAGGGATGCGACCCTTCGAGGCACTATTTTGAAGCGAAAAGAACAACCTGCTGGTGTAGGTAGTCACCTATGGATGTAGCTGAGCTCCGCAGATGGAACAAAACTTATTTTTTTAAGGGTAATTTTGTCCTTTCCTTTTTACTTTACCACAAACAATTAAACCCTTTTTAATTATCAGTTCTATACGTTTTATTTTCAGTAGAGGCATTATTTGTTTTTCCAGCAGATAAAAGTCCCTTCTGTTTCTGTCAGTTTTGTACGTTAACAAGAGTCCCTTTGCTTTCCTCCAAATCACACGATACAAGCCTCACTTTTCCCATTAGTTTTCAGAAGTTTTCCATTAGCTAATGTCTCTTTTCCTTCTCTCAATCACAACTCCTAAGAAACACAAGAGAGTTGGTGAGAATCAAGTTTAGATTTTTGCTTCCAATCTCAAGTTCTCTCAACGTTTAAGAGGTATGTAGAACAGTCTCTTGCTCGCATTTCTAAATATTTACCATTCTCTAAATCTATGTTTTGTAGTCTCCTTTCCTAATTAGATGGTGTCTGTGTTTGTATTCAGTAGTTAGTTTAAATCTTCAACCGTTAAGTTACTATTTCCTTTTGGCGTCTTAACAAGTGTTTATGTATTCGTAACGTATGGACTGGTTTTTCCTAAATCTGAAATTCGAATCTTATCTAGTCAATAATATGGTGGTCTAGATAACTTAAATAAGTATGTTCTGTTTCTAAAATTCTCGAAAGACGTTAGGATTAATTAAAGATAAAGAACATCCCTTTTGTCTCTTAAGTTGATATCCATTCCAGATTGTATATGTGTCACGCCCCGACTCCCAACGAGCCGTGATTGGCACCCGAAGCCGATGAGGCTCGAGAGAACCAATCTTTGCTCATGTCTATTCCCATATGTATGTTCGTGTATGAATATCATTCTATCTCATGTAATTAAATATTAATGGCGGAAGTCATGGCAATATCTGCAATATATGAAACTTGGCCGTTAAGGCCATTGCGTCACAATGAACGTATACATCTTACATTCAGCTTTCCACATACGTCTACAAAAGCCTCTAACAGATGCTTATACAAGACCAACTAAAAGTCGGGACAATTTCCCGCCTTTATACAACATTATTAACATCAAAACAATGGTACAACTATGACTCGGAAAGTCCCGAATCAACTGGGGCTCACCCACTGTCTGCAATACTGTCACCCTACTGCGGAGGCCTACTAGTGCCCTGCACCTGTAACATGTAAGGTAAGTCCCCCGAGGGGGTCAGTACGAAGAATGTACTGCGTATGTAAGGCCATATGAAACTAGAACAATAGAACAATGCATAAGTACTTCCAAGAAATTTAACGTACGAGAAATAATCAATGTGAATAGACCTTCAACCTGAGTGTGGAACCATGTTCATTTCTTCTATTATTTCATTACTCGTTCGTTCAATTGCACCACCTTCATCATTATCATAATTTACACTTCTCCATCACCACAACATCACAATTATGCCATCAAATTACTTCAATACATCTCACAACAACAAATCGGCCAAAATTCCATAATTTACACTTTTATGGAAATAACAAGTTTAATACCAAAGATAACACCATACATGTTCATATTTTGTCCATACCATGCTCTTTCATCAAAACAACAAGTCATAATTCAAGTTACAATCCCATGAATAACATATCTTTTTAACAAAACCAAAAATGCCATGTCCAACACTTCCAAGCATAACCAACATGACCTACATAATTTCTCATGCTCATAATATGTTAAAGTACAAGAATAATCACTTACCCAAGCTTGGAAGATGATGATCTTGCTCCAAAAGTGCCTTAGGGTTTGAAGAGCTAAAAGAGCTCTCTTGAAAATTCTAGAAAATGAGAGAAAGTGATGTGTGTGGCTAATGAATTAAATCTGATTTTTGGCCACCTTTTATAACCCCTTAAAGTCATCCTTAGCTATTAATTTCCATCATTGACAAGTCAAAGCAAGAATGGGTCATTTTGACCCATTTGGCCTTTCATGTTTTGTTCATTTTTGGTCTCTAATTATGCCCAATAACCCATATCATCTTGACCCACTAACATCAATGTATAATTCACCATATATATCATGTTTGCATAATTCCATAATGTCACGACAATATTCTCTTACGAGATTCTCATTCGTCACCTCGCTCGCAAAAATAGGAAAGTCTAGTCGCCCTTGGCTTCATTAGACATTTTGGATCACTATTCATGTTTCATGATTTGATCATGTAAGAGTATGTAGGAATGTATTGAAGTGTTTGAAGCTTTAACAATGCTCAAATAACTCCAAAGAACCAAAAGAAACCATCTAAGGATCGTCGTAGAATTGCGTTGCGAAACGAGCCCGGAAAGGTAAAACATTTGTTCCTTGCGCCACTGCTGCAAAACAAGCCAGTGGCGCAAGAAATGCACCCTCTCTGATCTCAGGGGCTTGCGCCACACCCCCTGAAACAGGACAATGGCGCAAGTTTCCATTTCTTGCTGAATTTTTCGGCAATTTTTCCAACACTTGCGTATCGTCCAATACCTTATCAAAATACTATAAAATACTTACTTAGTGACCTTAATCATCAAGTAAACATGACTCCAAGTCACCAAATGAGGTTAAAATGTGTACGGGGTATGACATAAACGCTTCAAGAAGTCACAAAACACTTCCTATGAAAGGCTCGTCACATGTACACGGCCAAATTTTAATTTTTTTCTCATCTTTACCATTTCCAAATACATACTTATAACTCTCGACACTTAAGTAAACATTATTCACTATCATCAAGTAGGGTTGGAAATGTACGGGGTGTTACAATATGTTGGCATGCTGAACTTTTTTAAGTTTAGCAAGTATGTTGGACTACTCCTTCTTTGAAATTCTCTGAACTTTTGAAATAATTGAATCTATTACTATGACCTTGGCTAATATTGGTTCCTAAGACTGTGAATTCGCTTAAGTATGGTTATTTTGTGTTCTTAATTTTTAATATGGATCGTCTTGTTTACTCTCCAACCGACCGTCTCTATGCTTCTAAATCTGTAGTCTTGTAACTCAACTCTCAAATAGCCAGTAGATGTCATTTTGTTGTCCTCTTTAAGATGTGAAAAATATACCATAGAGATTGTTATGAACTGTTCTGATAAACATGAGATAAACTGCTTCTCTTCCCCTCCACATGTATCTGGTCTGATGTTCTTTGACTTGATGTGTAGATTAGAAACCTGGTGTTTGTTTAGATTAAGAATCTTCCTTTGCCTGCTTAGGTAATTCTAAGAAATCTGGAAACTCAAATCTGCCAGTAGCGTCAAAAATCATGTTAGCCAGATGTCTGCAAGCATATTTCCTTTCTCTTTAAACATGTTTTAGTCGAGTACTAAAGAGACGTGAGACATTCATTATATCCTCAATAATTACAGCAATGCTCCATTGAATTTTCCAGATTTTAATTACGATCTTAATTACTACTTAAGAGTCTGTTTTCGAACAAATTTGGTTTATCCCAAGTGTTAAACAAAGTGTAATTGCTTCCTTACCAGTTAACTCATAAACATAATTAATCAAGAGGTGAGGAAGCCATGTTTATGAACCATTAATAGAATGTATCTTAACTCTTCCAGTAAGCTATGAAATGGTAACAAATCAAAATCTTATGAACCTAAAGTGGTTGACTTCCCAACATGAGCTCAAAAAGGCGAAACTATGTACATAAGCCTAAAAAGGCTAAACTATGAGCATGAGCCTAATACGGCTAACACTTTGAATAGAAATAAATAAGATAACGTAATAAGCATAAGGGAGTTAGATGGTTGACCGAGAAGGCATAGGTCTAAACGACAAATGCCCGAAACTACGTTTGCCGACATAGGATAGAGATTATTCTGAAAGTCGGATGACTCTTTTTCATGTATCCTGAGAAGGGTTAATTATGGATCCTTACTAGCAAATCATGTCATGTCATGTCCTACGCCTGGCAAGGTATAGGATGGCTTAGCTGATCGGGCCGAGATCAGACTCCATGCACTCACATGGTGGTTTATGTCAGTTCATTACTTGCTCCCACAAATAACAAAAAGAATTAAATTTATTTTTTTCTTGCTCAATTATAAATTTAGTTATACTCCTGTTCCTTTCCAGCTCATCGTCACTTAAAGTTGAATTTTTATTGACATTTATAATCTCTTGCTTTACTATTCTCCTGAAATGGTTTTACATACCAATACATTCCACATATTGACCGTCTTTGGCGCTACATCGTTTCATGATGTAGGTTCTGGCTCTAAATTCTGTGGTCAGGCGCATCATTAGGATCTCTATCTTATGCCATTGGTAAGCCTCTTTTCTACCTGAAGGTCGAACGGGATATGATGACTTCTTTATATATTTTTCTTTTAGTATTGGTACTTATTAGAGGCTTCACAGGCTGATGTAGTTGTCAAACAAACTTTGTAATTTTTTGGTCTTTATTTATCATGACTATTAGTATTGTTGGACATTATGTGGAGCTAATAAATTTTGGTGAAAGTTTTATCCCTTAAGGAATCTTATTTCAATTTCATATTCTTTCCGCTTATTTCATTTATGTTAGATGTATGCTCATGTAATATGCCAGATTGTTCGCTCGTACTAGCAATAGTATCGAGTGTGTGCCATGTCCAGGGCCTCGGCTCGGGGCGTGACATGTATTTTCTTCAACCATTGCATCATTTCTGAAGCATTACCTCTTGGCTATAAATATCAATTTTTTTCCTCATATGAAGGATCCGAAATATATTATTTTCACAAGTCAAAAACTTTCTTCTTTACAAGAAAAATCAAAGTAAGTGTGATTTACTCCATTAGTTGAGTTCGATGAAGTTCAACAAATTTCATTGCCGGTTTTGCTAAATAGTGTTCTATTCTATCCTGGGAGGAATTAATCCAAACCTTGGACAATTGTGAGGGGATTAAATTCTTTAAGGAAACACAGTTTAACTGTGGGCTTATAACTATCATTTCATTTCAATTTTCTGGTTTTTACGGGTAAAGGAAACAACAAGCTTAAAGAATTTAATATTGTATTTTGTTTACATTTTTCTGCTTCATCTTTATTTCTGTTTGTGGTTGGAGATTAAAGTTAAAGACTTTCTACTCCACTTTTTAACTCGGTTCGAAGAACATAAAAACTTCATCAAAATAATAAAGCTATTTCTATTGATTCGAAGAACATAAAAACTTCATCGACAGAATAAAATCACATTGATAGTTAACCAGTTTTATTAAATTGTGTTTGTGTGTGATCAAACAGAAATGGAAGAATCAACTAATGGTGTGATGGCTTCTGCATCTGCGACAACGAATGCTGGTTCGTCAAGCCGTGTTACTCTCGCTATGTCTGCAACAAAAAAGCCCAAAAAGTTTTTTGAAAGTGACTTCAAAAGGTAACAACAAAAATATTTTTCTATCTAACCACTCTTAGCCTGCAGAAGTTTAATGCGGAGAACATTTCAACTCTGTCGGATGACACTTTGGAGAAAGATCGATTTATGGTGAACAAGGTATGGAATCACACTGATTTTCTGTGCAAGAACTATAGCCTAAATGGATTGAAAGATAGTCTATACAGTGTCTATAGCGTTTACAAAACTTTCAAAGAAATTTGGGATGCTTTAGACTAAAGGTATAAGACAGAAGCTGCCTGACTGAAGAAGTTTGTAGCAGCCAAGTTTCTAGAGTTCAAGATGGTTGACAACAACTCAGTCATGACTCAAGTTCAAGAATTGCAAGTTATCATACATGATTTACTTGCGGAAGGAATGATCATCAACGAAGTTTTTCAAATAGCAGCTTTTATTAAAAAGTTGCTATTTGAAAAAGGATCTGTAAGAATTATTTGAAATATAAGCAAAAAGAAATGACATTAGAGAATTTGAATGTTTGTTTGCGAACTGAAAAAGAAAACAAAAATGCAGAAAAGAGAGCTAATGCAAAGTCGTCAATCGCAAGAGCAAACAATGTTGAAAATCCTCTAAAGAAAAAGAATTCCGATGAAGAGAAGGATGCACGAAAGAAGAAAAAGTTCAAAGGAAATTGCTACAACTGTGGCAAGGTTGGACATATAACTTCAGTTTGTCGTGCTCCTAAAAAAGATAAGAAAAAGGAGCAAGCAAACATGAATGAAGAAGTAGATAACCTTTGTGCAATGCTCTCAGAATGTAACTTGGTGGGAAATCTCAAAGAATGGTGTATTGATTCAGGTGCAACCCGCCATGTCTGTTCCAATAAGGAATTATTTTCATCCTATACTTCTTTAGGAAAAGGCGATACTATTTGTATGGCAAATTCAGCAACTGCAAAGATTGAAGGAACGGCAAGGTTGTCTTGAAGATGACTTCGGGCAAGATGGTGACCCTCAACAATAGCCTTCATGTTCCTAAAATGCGGAAGAACTTGGTCACAACATCACTTCTAGTCAAGAATGGTTTCAAGTGTGTGTTTGTATCCGATAAGGTTGTAATAAGTAACAATGACATATATGTAGGAAAATGTTACCTCACCGAGGGCCTCTTCAAACTAAATGTAATCTCTATTGACATGAATAAGATTTTTGCTTCTTCTTACTTGCTTGAGTCAAATCATTTATGGCATGCACCTGTAGGACATGTAAATTATAAAATCATGCGAAAAATGATTAACTTAGAAATATTACCAAAGTTTGAAAGTAATAATGTGAAATGCCAAGTATATGTGGAATCAAAGTATGCAAAGCATCCTTATAAGTCTATCGAAAGGAATTCAAATCCCATAGACTTAATCCATACAGACATTTATGATATGAAGTCTATACTATCTCGTGGTGGAAAAAGATACTTCATAACTTTGATTGATAATAGCACTCGATATTGCTATGCTTATCTACTTAATAGCAAAGATGAAGCAATTGATGCTTTCAAGCAATACAAGAATGAAGCAGAAACACAACTTAACAAGAAAATCAAAAATGATTAGAAGTGATAGGGGTGGTGAATATGAATCTCCTTTTGAAGAAATATATTTGAAATATAGAATTATTCATCAAACAACTGCCCCATACACTCCACAATCCAATGGGGTTGCGGAAAGAAAGAATAGAACATTAAAAAAGATGATGAATGCTTTGTTGATAAGTTCTGGTTTACCACAGAACTTGTAGGGGAAAGCTGTTCTAACAGTCAGTCGGATACTCAATCGTATACCCCACAGTAAAACAAAGTCCATTCCATATGAACAATAAAAAAGAAGAAAACCCAGCTTGAAATATTTCAAAGTGTGTGGTGTTTGGCTAAAGTGCAAGTTTCTAAACCTAAAAGGGTTAAGATAGGACCAAAAACAATTAATTGTGTTTTCATTGGATATGCAACAAACAGTAAAGCATATCATTTTCTGGTTCATAAATCAGAGAATCCCGACATTCATGTGAATACGGTAATTGAATCAGATAATGCTGAATTTTTTGAAAATATTTATCCGTGTAAAAATGAATGTGAGTCTTCTAGTGAAAAATCTAAATGACCTCGAGAAGTGTCAAAGGGAAGTACACCTAATGAGAAAAGTCCAAAACGTAGGAAACGTCAAAAGACTTCAACTTCTTTTGGTCCCGACTTCTTGACATTTGTAGTTGAGAATGAGCCTCAAACGTTCAAGGAAGCAATGTCTTCTTCAAAAGCATAATATTGGAAAGAGGCAATCAATAGTGAAATAGAATCCATATTAAATAATCATACATGGGAATTGGTTGATCTTCCTCCAGGAAACAAACCATTGGGTTCTAAATGGATCTTCAAAAAGAAAATGAAATATGATAGTACTATTGATAAATATAAGGCAAGACTAATTGTCAAAGGTTTCAGACAATGAGAAGGTCTTGATTATTTCGACACGTACTCTCTGGTAATAAGAATCACATCTATTCGAATATTGATAGCGTTAGCCGCTATGTATGGTCTTCAAATTCATCAAATGAATGTGAAGACAGCCTTCTTAAATGGAGAATTAGAGAAAGAAATATACATGGAACAACCCAAATGGTTTGTAATTTCAGGAAAAGAAAAGAAGGTGTCTCGACTTGTTAAGTCGCTTTATGGACTAAAACAAGCACCCAAGCAATAGCATGCAAAATTTGATCAAACCATGTTGCCAAATGGATTTAAGATCAATGAATGTGATAAATGTGTTTACATCAAGAACACTCCAAATCACATTGTCATTGTTTGTTTGTATGTGGATGATGTGTTAATAATGAGTAAGGACATTTCCAACGTAAATGCTATTAAGCGTATACTTGTTAGCAAGTTTGATATGAAAGACTTAGGAGTTGCAGATTTGATCTTAGGAATTAAAATTTTTAGGACTCCTCAAGGTCTAGCTTTGTCTCAAACTCATTACATCAACATGGTACTTGAAAAATACAAGTATTTGGACTTCAAAGTTACCAAAACTCCAATTGATGTGAATCTTGCTCTCACAAAGAATCAAGGTCAAAGCAAGTCATAATTGGACTATGCAAGAGTGTTGGAAATTTTGATGTATATCATGAATTGTACGCGACTAGATATAGCATGTGCTATTAGCAAATTAAGTTGGTACACAAGTAATCCCGATCAAATTCATTGGATGGCAATGAAGAGAGTTTTGGGGTATCTAAAACATACTCAAGACTATTCTTTGCATTACAACAAATATCCAGTGGTAATTGAAAAATATAGTGATGCAAATTGGATCACCGGGTCAAAGGAAGTGAAATCCACAAGTGGATATGTGTTTACTCTTGGTGGAGGAGTAGTCTCTCAGAAATCACCCAAACAAACTTGTATTGCTCACTCTACAATGGAATCTGAGTTTATTGCCTTAGATAAGGCCGTTGAAGAAGTAAAATGGCTACGAAACATTTTAGAAGATATTTCTTTGTGGCCAAAACCAGTGGCTCCTATATGCATACATTGTGATAGTCAGGCGGCAATAAGAAGAGCTGGAAATGTTATATGTAAAGAAAAGTCTCATCACATATGACGAAGACATAACACCATTAGACAATTACTCTCTAGTGGAATTATCACAGTTGACTATGTGAAGTCAAAGAATAATATGTCGGATCCACTTACAAAAGGCCTAACTAGAGAGGTGGTTGATAAATCATAGAAGGAAATAGGTTTATGGCCTAGAACAAGTCGTTTTAATGGTAACTCTACCTAGTTAAATGGAGATCCCAAGGTCTAGGTTCAAGGAGATCAAACAAAGTTACGAATGACGGTTTAGCATTGTCACTAAGAAGTAAATCCATTTCCATGATATGAAAATGTTCAAGAAACAAGGATAAAGCTTAAGGTTTGAAGCTTTTTAATGGTTTTTAAGTTTGGCAGGTATGACCAAATAGTTTGCCTATAGGATAAAATGTTTAGGAATCACCTATGTGAGTGTGAAGTGGAAGCCGCTTCAAGGAGAACAAGAGTAAGGCCAGCTCTCTACGCACTCATGAAATCAGGACGTGTTCATGGCTGAAATGAACATTACAATGAGAACCAAGAATGGTTAAGGATTGATTGTGTGACATATATTGTCTAGGTATACGTAAAGGCTCGACGGTTCAAGGATATCAAATCTACCGATTGACCAATGATACCCGACGTATGTTCACTATGGAAAGTTCAAGGGGAAAACCTACTTACGCAGAAACGATTGATCCTTATTTGTAGATCACACAGTTTTTCATATATAAAATAGTCATTCCCCATTCATGTGGGGGATTGTTGGGTTTTGGTGATGGAAAATGGAGGTAAAAACATAGAGAGAAACGTGAATGTGTACCTTCACTTTAAGGAAGTAAAGTTCTCCTACATTGGTGGGAGAAAGAAACTTTCTTGTGTATATATTGGAATACATTCCTTCATGTGGATAGTGAGGCAAGAACAAGACAAGCCTCGCGCCGTCGTCGTCACTCCCTCGGCTCGACTTGGCTTCGGATTTGGATTTGGATTTGGCAAATGATCGATAGAGAGATTATCTTTTTGAAAAAAGTTCATTTGAAACTTGAGAATTAATGAAGTTTTAATCCAAAAAAAATCGATAGAAAAATTCTCTCCACTTGCGGACGCACATGAACAGATGCGGACGCATGTCACAACACACCTCAAAGGGACGTGACCCTTCGAGGCACTGTTTTGAAGTGGAAAGGACGACCTACGGGCACAGGTCGTCACCTGCGGACGCAGGTGAGGTTCACAGAAGGAACAAAACTTTCTGAAAATTGTCATTTAACGACCTGCGGCAGCAGGTGAGGTCCGCAGGTCAAGTGACGTTTTGAAAAGTTATGTCTTTTCTTCAATCATTGCATCATTTCTAAAGCATTACCTATTGGGCTATAAATATCATTCCTTTTCCTCAGATGAAGGATACGAAATATATTATTTTCACAAGTCAAAAAAAAAATTCTTTACTAGAGAAATCAAAGTAAGTGTGATTTACTCCATTAGTTGAGTTCGACGAAGTTCAGCAAATTTCATTGCCTGTTTTGCTGAATAGTGTTCTATTCTATCCTGGGAGGAATTAATCCAAACCTTGGGCAATTGTGAGGGGATTAAATTTTTTTAAGGAAACACAGCTTAACTGTGGGCTTAGAACTATCATTTCATTTCAATTTTCTGGTTTTTACGGGTGAAGAAAACAACAGATTTTGTACCACAAAAACAACACTGCTTTCCTTTATTATCACGTCAACCAGTTGAAAATGTACAAAAACTTGAGTTCCCTTTAATCTCCAAACCATGTAGATGTGCAATCCGTTGTGCTTGTGATGGCTTGGTTATTATCATTGTAAATGATAATATTGACGTCGGGCGTAACAGACATTTGCTATGGAACCTCATAGGAGAATCAATAGTAACTCCCGATCCAAAGCTTCTACTGAAGGAAGATTCTCGTTTGGGATTGGTTATGACTTAACTTCTGGTGACTTTAAGATCCTTAAAATTCACACTAACATATATAGTCTAGGTGAAATTATTGCATTGAAAAGTGATTCCTGGAGAAATATTGATAAACATCCTCATGGCATTTGCAATGTGCTAGGTGGTAAGGGTTCTTTGCCGTTTGTAAACGAGGCATTTCATTGGATCGGCATTTTAGAAAGTTATTCCGCCACTTCAAGATATTATTCAATGGTTTCATTTAGTATTTCAATGAAGTGTACGGAGAGATACCTTTGCCAAAGCAATTATTATGTTTGAGGGGCAAAATCTCTATTGGCGTTTTAGTATTGGATGGTATGCTTTGTGTTCATTCTACCTCTATTCGTCAGAGTAAGGACTCTTTTAATTTATGGGTATTGAAAGACTTTGGAGTTAAGGAATCTTGGAATGCATTGCCTTTTATTATAGATGATCCCATGCTTTATCGTGCCAGACCAAAATTTAGGTTTGAGGATGGTGAAGTGCTATTTTGGTGCATACATTTTGATTGTTCTGGGCATTCTTTTAGGACATCCAAAGGACCATATGGATTATGGCATCGCCTCGATGTGATGCTGTTCAGAATGGAATCACTTTTACAAAAAGCTTGATCTCTCCAAAATCACGTATTTAGTGTTTGCTTGAGGCACTTTTTTTTTTCCAGTTACCATGTAACCTCTTATTCTTATTATAGTTTATCTATTACTCACCAGTTTTCAAGATTCAAAATGTATGTATTTACCAAAGATATCAGCTTGCTCATTTCTTACGAGCGATTTCCTTGGTAAGAAAGAAGTGATTTACACCCTTGTTGCTTGTCTAGTGTTATTTGCTACTAATAATTGTTTGTGACTAAATGCAGTCTCACCAACATGGATTATGATGTAGTTGTGAGACTGCTTCACCCTTAACCAGAGGTCTCGGGTTCGAGCCTTGGGTATGAAGAAAATTCTGTTGGGAGCGCCACCCCAGAATGAGTCCTATAGTGCGCAATCCGGATTAGTTGGGGCTTCAATGCGGATACCGGACACCGGGTGAGAAAAAAAAAAAGAATAAATGCTGTGTCTATTCTTTTTGCAAAAATTATCAGCATTTGCCAGATTCAAACTTTATTTCTGTTCTACAACCAAGTCGAAACTTCTTCTTTTTTTTTTACACAAGCAAGTAATTTCAATGGGTAATAGCTTGTTACCATTATTTTTTTCAGTTTTAATTTTCTTAAAATTATTTCCTTGGTTACTTCTTCTTTTGTGAGCTCCTTAATCTTCGGACTTCCCATTTATCCCCTTCTCTCCCCCCCCCCCCCCCCCCCGCCTCCCCTTCATCTAGTCCTAAAATAAATTTCAACAGTTATTTGCGCTCGTACTCAACAAAAGTTCACCGTTCAAATTGCATTCATATGTAAAATCTGAAAAAGGGAAGAGAATTTAATGTATAAACAACAGTTAATTTGCTTCACCGGGTGTTATGAAAAACACTGTTATGAACATGGCCATGGTAGAGGACACATTGGAGAGTTTGGCAAATTACGTTTGGGATCCTGTAGATGTCTATATATAAAAGAGGAAAATAATGTATTAGGCTTATGCTAAGACTTATGTTGTTGTTTTTTTCATTAGCTATTTTGCGATAGGACTCTGAAATTTTCCTTTTCTATTTTCTTTTTTTGGTTACTTTGATGAACGATATTGATTAATCCAAAGCTCCGGTTTGTTACAAACACAGTGGAATTGACTCTAATACTAAGGGTCTGTTTGGAAAGCCACCTGATAATTGAAATTGGTGTAATTACTATGGTAGTAATTACCAGCATAGTAATTACAGAATCAAGTAATTACGATAACTTGTTTGCTTGCTACAATGTAATTACAAATGTACTATTTGGTTGCACAAGTGTAATTACATGGTTATATCAAATTTTTAAAATAAAAATTAATTATCAAAAACTAAAAATTTATATTAGACAAATAAGGGTCTTTAAAAATGACATTAAATTAAATATCTAATATATATTATCTTTCAAAATATATTAATTAATAAACATATGTTCTTATAAAAAATAATTGATTTATATTTTTCAAACTAGTATATTTTAATTAAATTAATCATAAAAACTTAAAGTACATGATTTTTAAGAACATCATGAAATGCATGTTTGAAAAAACGATTAATATTATAAATATAATATCATAAAATTATTTAAAGAATTGACAAAAAGATAATCTATCAATTCTAACTAAAAATGAATGGCTTGCAATGTGAAATATCAAGTCAACACAAGTATAAAACAAATAAATTGGAACTGAAAATATAACATAAGTTCAAAATTTTAAAATATAAATAATACTCTTAAGTCAAATTTCAACATAATGTGCATAAATATGATTCAAAACAAAAAGAAAACCTCAGTCTATAACTTTATTCAACAATGAATTCTACGTAATTTAAAAATTAGAATACTAACTAAATTATGCTAAATGAAAAAAAAAAAATAATAGATAATACGAAAAATTGCATGGAATCACAAGAAATAAAGATTGGAAAATGAGAAGGAAATGAAATATAAATAATATAAAATAAAATATATTTTTTTTAAATTACTAGAATAATAAAAATAAAAAGAATTTAAAATAATAGAAACTAAAAATAAATTAAAATAGAAATAAAAAAAAGAAATTAAAAAATAATCAGCTTATAATTATATCATATAATTATCCGTAATTCACAGCTCCCCACTATAAATTGAAAAATGTAATTACCCTGCCAATTACACTAATTACCTATTGATCAAGTAATTACCTATTCAACCAAATATGTTAGACAATATAATTCCACCCAATTACACCAGACCCAATAGGTGGCTTTCGGCCCCAAAAGAATTCTGTGTACCGGAAATTTAGAATCCAAGTTGTCTTCTACAACTAATTTCTTAATTTATAATTTTAACATTAAAAAATAAAAACAATTGCAACTTACCTATAAAGCTTCTCCAAAATCACACGAGTCTTTCAATAGAAAGCTCGAAACTTTAGCATATCAATTGTTGCGATGACACAAGAGAAGGAGAAGGAGAAGACGATGAATAAGGTAAAATTATTCGCAAATAGAGAACCGAATAATCTTTTCAAAGCTCAACAGAGGAAACAGAAATTGATTTCAATTACAGAAAAGGCTAATCTTTTCAATCAAATTACTATTATTAGCAATAGAGATGAAGCAACACAAAATTTTGAACTTTCCATATGCCTACGGAAGGAGAAGGAGAAGAAGAAATCAGTACCTCGTGATCAAAAAGGTATTCTTTCTTTGCACCAGGTGTGTCTGTGTGGTGGAACCAAAATTTTTACTTAGGAGTGTCAGAATATAAAGGAGTAAATTCATAAAGAAGCCAACGAATGTCAATATGTAATATATTTACAAAAAAAAAATATATATATATATATATATATTTTTACCTGTCTACATAGTGTAATTTTTCAACCAAGAGTCGACACCCTCAGTTACATGTGGCTCCACCGCTTTGTGCGTTTAACAGTTTATCACCTGTGACTTGGATATATGCTTTGTTAAATTTCAGACAAGGGCGTTGTAGTGATGGAGCCGGAGTCGAAGTCGGAGTCGGCAAATAATAATATAGAACAGACGGATGTTGATCAGGTGAATTCTGATTGAGTTTTTTTAAATTTTCCATGTTTATCTTTTCTATGCTCTTTTTTTTTGTTGGATAATCGTGGTGTCCAGGCCAGCTTTTGTGTACCTCGATTAAATCCGATACGTTCTACCTCCCACCAGCAACATATACTAATTAACTTTGTCCACCAAGGCTATAGGCTAGGAAAGATGGGAAGAATCACCTAGCATTTTTGATCTCAGGATTTAAACCTAAGACCTTGGGTTCTCAGCCCACTTCATTGACTACTGGGTCACACTCTTGGATGCATCTTTTTTATACTCTTCCTTGAAATTGTTTGATATTTGAATGTCTTAAAATAAATTGTCTGATTACATTTTCTTTTCCATCTAGCCCATGGCAGCTCACTTGCAAGACGAAATACTTATGGATATCCTCAAAAGGTTACCTGTGCGGTCTCTTCTCCGATTCAAATGTGTTTCAAAAGTTTGGAAAACATTGATCTCCGATCCTTACTTTAAGATGGCGCATCTCAATCATGCTAAGGATAACCAGAATTCCCAAAAATTTGTTATTTCCCAGCGTTGCCCTAAAGATGGTATATATTCCATGTATTGTTTAAATTTATCGTCACGTCAACCAGTTGAGAATGTACAAAAACTTGATTTCCCTTTAATCTCTAGACCAGTTAGATGTGCAATCACTTGCTGTTGTGATGGCTTGGTTATTATCATTGTAAATGATAATATTGATGCTGGACGAAACATCTATTTGCTATGGAACCCCTCCACAGGAGAATCAATTGTACTTCCTGGTGCACAGCTTTCACAGAATCGAAGTTTTCGTTTGGGATTGGGTTATGACCCAACTTCTGGTGACTATAAGATCCTAAAAATTTACCCCAGCATAGATAGTCCCGGTGAAATTCTCACATTGAAAAGTGGTTCCTGGAGAAATATTGATAAACATCCTTGTGGTTGTGGTATTCGCAGTCATAACGATGCTATACATTATTTGCCATTTGTAAACGAGGCATTTCATTGGATCGGTACTTTTGGAAATTATTCTATGGCTTCAAGAAATTATTTGGTGGTCTCATTTAGTATTTCTGATGAAGTGTACGGTGATATACCTTTGCCAGAGCAATTATTATGCTTGATGGGCTACATCTCTATTGGCGTTACAGTATTGGAAGGTATGCTTTGTGTTTATTCTAATTCTGATCTTCCGATGAAGGGAACATTTAAGTTATGGGTATTGAAAGACTACAGTGTCAAGGAATATTGGACTTCATTGTTATCTATTGAAGATCCTTGCATTAGCTATATGGCCATACCGAAATATAGGTTTGCGGATGGTGAACTGCTATATTGGTGCACAAGTTTTGGATGCAAAGGGCATGCATTTAGGACACCCATCAGACCATTTAGATTATGGCCTCGATGTGATGCCTTTCAGTGCGGAATCGCTTTTACAGAAAGTTTGATCTCTCCAAAAGCACTTATTTAGTGTTTGCTTATGTATGATTGAGGCACTTTTTATCTTTTTTGGTTACCATGCTTTTAAGTTTCAAATTGTATTTATGAAAGATGTCAGCCTGCTTATTCTTGATATTCAGACTAATTTCAATTCTAAAATCATGTGGAAACATCACTTGAGCTAGCTTAAGCTTGGGATTAAATTCAAAAGTTTGAGAGATAAAAATTTCTAACTTTCAAGTGCATGCCAACAAGTTCAGTTTGAAGCTGCAACTACTTTTTTCCTTCCATTTAGAGCTAGCTCAACAGATTAAGATTGAGAAACAACAATTTGTTTTTTTTTTCATGAAGGCTTAACACAACTGAGAAAAAAATTTGCACACCATTCGTCAAATTAATTTCTAGCTCTGATAACAATGCTTAACTTCTTTGCACTTTTTCGTAGCAACAAGTTACATGGCAAGAGTTAATATAAATGTGGCCAATAATATTGTTACGGTCTCATGATGTGGATCTAGTTTCAAGATGAAATCAAATGTTATAACTATCTTCTTTTGATTTATTGTGCTGTTTCATTAAAAGAGAATCTGCAATCTCTTGAGTTGAGCTGCTCAAAAACTATAACAAAAATAGTCATGTCAATTATTGTCTTTTTTTTAAGGCGTGTCAAGTTAAAATGTGACAAGTAAAAATGAATGGAGGGAGTACTTAACTCTTTCATCATTCACTTTTCAATCATCAAATATTCTTTAGTTATTCCAATTTAATCTTGAAAATTGTGAGAACGTCGCAATCTAAGCTCCATATCTAGGACATTTGATCATCATAAAATCCCAAAATGAGCTCTAAATCTAGACCATTTGGATTATTGTAGTGACGAAAATGACATGTAGGTGTAATAGCAAGTACCTTTCAAGGTCTTCCTTCAATGCATCTTTCCAGCTTTTCAAATCGACTAAGCGCCAAGCCTACTTGTGAAGAGAAGAGTCGTCGGGCTATTGCAAAATCATCAATCGTATTGGATATCATCATAATATATTAAAAACGAAAACAATGAAAATCCTTAAGTGATGGTATATATATAAGTTAGTATATTTAATTATGTTATTCGGAGTAGTTTTAAAAAATATTGTCGAGTACATGTCAGTGTTGGGTTCGAAATCGAGAGGGCGTCATGCGGAAGCTTATAGTTGCAAATCATGTCGGCGATAATTCAGATGACAAATAAAACAATACTAAAAAGCATATTATTGATAGAGTTTGGCCAATTGGCCTATATATAAAAATCTAATATTGAAAAATATAAAACTTATTGGGAGAAATCTCCCCCCAAAAAAAATTTAAAAACTATATTGTAGATGCTATTGTGTTGTGGTATGAGAAGAGGGTTTCTATTTATAGAGTTTCAAAATTTTTCCTACAATAAAGAGGTTAACCAAATATGGAAGAGTTTTATATTTTCCTTTTAGAAAAAGTAAAAGTAATTATGGTATTACTTTTATTTTCCTTCAATAGAAAATTAATACTCAAATTTGGTAAGAAAATAAGGACAAAAACCCTAACAGTCATATCATTCAAAAGTTTTTTAATGGATCTAATATAGATGCGAGAACATTTATAAAAAGACCAAGTAACATAGGCGATTAGTAGGAAATGAAAGTTGACCTCTTCTCTTAATTTAGTATTTTTATTTTGCAAGTTTTGTAGGACATTTTGTTGTTGCTTTAGGATTATTGCATGCAAGTAGCATAAAATCGGTTCCTTTAATTTGAATATTTTTGGCTCATTTCAAATCCTTCAAGGGGAAGATTAACTCATTTTTCATAATTGTTAGAAGGAAGGGTATTCTTGATCCATTTACATAGTTAAAGGATATTTTTGAGCAAAAAATATAATTGCAAGGACATTTTTAACCCAAAAAACGCAATGAGGGAAAAGTTTAATCTATTTTGAATAGTTTAAGAGTATTTTTATACCTTTTCCCATTAAAATAGACTCACTTTCTATTATATTAGTTGTTCACCTTATCATAAATAGTTATCCATATTATTTATCAATTTACAATTAAAATAGAATTAATTATATTTTTCTCATTTCACCTTTAGAATTAATTCTATTTGAATATTAATACAAGTTATTTACTATTTCCTTCGTCCCATTTTATGTGTCGCCTTTTGATCGGGCACGGAGTTTAAGAAATAAATGATGACTTTGTAAAGTTTATAAAATTGCCCCTATTAAAGTCACTTTAATGTTTTTCTTTTAATTGTCTTTTCTTATTAAGTGGGACCCAGTGAGGATAAAATGGGAATGATGTCATTAAATTATTGTCAAATAAGGAAAGATGACATTCTTTTTGGGACGGACCAAAAAAAAAATAGCGACACATAAAATGGTACGGAGGGAGTATAAAGTTTCAAAAAAGGCGACAAATTATTACAACTATTATGATTTGTCGAGCGAGGAAAATGGACCATCAAGGACTATGTATGTGAAAGGTTGGGTATTATTAGGGACCAAACTGATCCAATTACCCTACATTAAGGACCATTTTCCGAAAATACATTGTAGAGTAAAAAATCTGACGTCCACTATTCACCTTGAGCACTTTGTGGCGGGAAGTGAGCAGGCAGAAAGGAAAGTGGCGGCGGTTACCGAAATGGGTTGTTTTGGGCAGCTACCAATTTGGGGATCGAAGCCATGTATAATGGGCATTGATGAAGCTGGGCGAGGTCCTGTTTTAGGTAAACCCTTTCTTCTTCTTCTTCACTCACTGCTGGGGTAGAGGCCAGGGGATTCAGGATTTTAGTTAACGGGTTCAATCTTTAAGGTTTTATTACTATTTATTGTGATTTTAGTGGATTTTTATATAGTATTTTGTACTCCACGTGTCTCAATTTTAGGATGAGTTTATCCCATGTTTGGTTGGGACAAAATGCATGGGATAACTCATCCTACGATTAGTTATCCCGGGATTATAGCGTTATTCTTATCCCACCTTGAGGGTGGGATAACTAATCCCGGGATAACTTGTTTCCCAACCAAACGAAAGTGTGTTAGTTTGATTGGCATGGAGTTTGAAGGGAGATTTTTAAATCCTTGTGATGTTAAAATTAGAGATGTGTGTATTTTTTTAAATCTTGTAGGTCTTAAACTTGTAATGTAGGATGTTGTAATTGGAGAAGTTAGGGGGTGTTTGGCCATGAAAATTGTGAGTATTTGAAAAAAGTAGTTTTTGTTTTGAAAGTGAATAATGATATTTGAAAATTTGAGTTGTGTCTTGTTATAAATACAAATTGGAATTGTTTTTGAATATTTGTGAGTAATTTGGAGTGAAAATAGCTTTTTGGTGTTTTTCAAATTTCTGAAAATTCTCGAATTCAACTTCGAGTTTTATGGCCAAATGTGTTTTCTGGAGTTCAACTTCGGGAAAAAGTAAATACTCTTATTGGGACAAACCAAAAAGAAAGTAAGCCACTATAATTGGGAAGGAGGGAGTATTCCGCATGGGAAGTAGTGGGTTCGGGTGCAAATCCCAGTAGAGACAAAACACTAGGTGATTTCTTCCATCTGTCCTAGCTTTGGTAGACATAGTTACTTGGTACATGTTGCCGATGGGAGTTGTCAGGTATCTCGTGTAATTAGTTGAGGTGCACACAAGTTGGCTGGCCACCACAGTTATCAAAGCAACAAGTACTGCTTTCATCTGCATTCACTTAGCATCTGTTTTAACTCTCTGTCTGCATTTCTTCATACAATTTACAGGGCCAATGGTCTATGGATGCCTGTATTGTGCAAGCTCATACCAGAAGACTCTTTCCACTTTACAATTTGCAGGTTATTAATCAAAAACTTGTACTTCTTTTATTAATCAAAGACTTGTACTTCTTTTGAATTATTTTAGTTTTATTTTCCTATCTTAGCTCACACTGCCAATCCAAATCCCCAATTTAACGAGGATAGATAATTGTGCTAGATTGGAAGCAGAGTAAAATTAGTCAAATGTATGATAAATCCTCACTATATTGACTATGTTGTTAGGATGTACTCTCCTAGGCATGCTCTATTATCAGTGCCGGGATTTGATGTTAGATAGGAAAGGATTCCGGTCCAAATAGAGCAGAATGGATATTTAAGATTTTCATATATTCTATGTCAATTATTTTGGATTGAGGTGTAATTGTTGTTGTTGTTGTTCGGCCTTCACGCTTTGATTTTCGTTGAATTTGGATTTGAGTATCTTCTCTAAGGATGCATCTAGTATTTTAGTTTGCTTATATTTGTTTTGGCTTGTCGGGTTACCCATAATCATTCTTGTTGATGGAGGGTCTGCTTGTTCTGGGGTTATTATTTGATGGCGAAAAAGTGCTATCAAATTGCTTTTGTGTTCTGCAGATTATTGCCAACAATAATCAATGTACTATATGATTTTCTGGAATTCCCATCGTGTGTTGACCTTTTAAGCTATTAGCCATTGCCATTTTCTATTGCAAAAATTCCATAGACAGCTCTATTTCTCTAATTTTTTCTGTAATATGGATAGTAGTCAACTTATTATCTGTTTGGAGATTGGCATGTGAAGGAAAAAAGAAATGTTAAAGAATGAAAGTGAATAGTAGTCAGCCAGCTAAAGTCATTGTTTCATTTGGATGACCAATGTAGAGCATTTCTAAAATGCTGTCTCTTTCTTTCTGAATTACCTAATTGGCATCTCTTAAACATCCGAGGGGTAAGGTTTGCGTACATTCTATCCTCCCCAGGCCACCTGTGGGATTACACTGGGTTTGTTGTTGTTGTTGTTGTTGTTGTATCTGTTCATTCCCATCTTCTTTTTTCTTATCTACATAAGCGACTACTCCTTTCTCATTGCTTCTTGAAACTTCTGGGGTTTGTTTACTTTTCTCTCAGCCCAGAGAAAGTGAAACCGAAACCACATAGAGGTGTTTTGTGTAGAATTATGTGATTGCCTTTCCTTGAAGTGCAAAGATGATTATTTTAGTTTAACGGCAAAACAAATCCTCAGCCGAGGGAAAAATCCTTAGAAAAAATATTGGATGATTGGCATAAGATATCATGTTGTTTTCTCTACATATAACAAATAGGCATAATACATAAACGTGCCCTTTAACTTGGCCTCAGTTGACATCTATGCCCTCCAACTTTGCGTGTGCACAAGCAGGCACTTTAAACTTGTATAAAGTTGAACAAGTAGACACATGCGTCCTACTTGTATTATGCCACGTAGGACGTGTGTGTCCACTTGTTCAACTTTGTACAAGTTAAGTGCCTACTTGTGCACACCCAAAGATGGAGGGCATAAATGTCAGCTGAGGCCAAGTTAAACGGCACGTTTATGTATTATCCCTAACAAATAACTATTTTACCTGCAAATTTCTTTTCATGTTCATGCAGACTCAGTTTTTTTTTTAATGATATATAATACAGACTCGAAGACTTTGAAAGAAGAGAAAAGGGAAGAATTATTCGAGGAATTAAAGACAAATGAATCCATCGGATGGGCTGTTGATGTGATAGATCCTAGAGATCTCTCAGCCAAGATGTTAAAGAAGTTTGTACAAAACTCTCTTTTGGTTTACCATACTCTAATTTTATCAATTCCTCACATGATTTCTCTTTTCTACTTTCTGACAGAAACAAAATAAATCTTAATGAAATATCTCATAATTCTGCCATTGGCCTCGTAAGGAAGACACTGGACCTTGGTGTTCTTTTAACTGAGGTAAGACTGTGTTACTTTGAGTTCAATAGACTTGCTTCCCTTCAAGATGTCTGTGCTGCACTGGCTTGTGTTTTCTTTTAGCAAAAGGGGGAACTTAATTGAAAATAACAGATCCATTTTCATGGAATATGTGTATGTCCAACTTAATTTGTCCCAGTTTTTATCGAAAATTGGTGGAGAAGAAGGTCCACCCCTTTTTGTTGGAGTGGGGTGGGGGGGGTGGGGGGGTGAGTAAGGGAAAATGTAAATTATAGAGTCAAGGAAGAACTTTGCATGCGTTTGCTATATTATATGAGCTCTAGGATTTAGAATTATCTACAAACAAAGAGGTGAAGCAAACAGAATGATAGGGTGATTTCTGGTGGTAAGTAGATGTCTATCAAACAATTCAGAATCAAGTTGGTGATACGGTCATATGGAACATCACTTAACTCTACATTCAGCCTTCCGACTTCATTTTCTGATTGATTTGATGCTTTAGTTGATGATTGAGTAAAAGAGAAATGTGTCTACTACCACTCCCTCCCCTAACCCAGTAGGGAACAAAATAAGTAAATGAAGAAGAGAAGAATGAGTAAATCTGTTTTCTGGTTCCTGTTCCTTCTTGCCTCACAGGAAAGACCCCTTTCTATTACTGTTAAGAGGGGAAAGAAAAACTGAAATGAATAAGCTACAGGAACTATACTTCAACCATCCTTGCTATTTTAACCAAAATATCAATCAACCAATCAGCTAGATAAACAATCCCAAACTAGTTGAGTTCGGCTGTAGGAATAAGCATAATTCATTTAGAGGATTCATTTGCAGTCTATTTTTATGTAGTTCGTCCACCCACTATAAACTCCCCTCCTTTAACTGGGTTTGAGACATAGCTCACATTGGCGAAGTTATTCTAACCAAAATATGTATTATATAAATATGCCTCCTTCAACTTCAGATATCTACAGGCTATTTTTTTTCTTAATTGACAAACATACCAACTTCTAGGATTCAACCTTTAGCCAGTTTGCTGTACCTGATAGATAAATATGTATTACGTATATATGCCTCCTTCAACTCCAGATATCTACAGGCTATCTTTTTCTTAATTGACAGACTAACCTGCCAACTTCTTAAATTCAATCTTTAGTCAATTTGCTGTACCTGATAGATGAGACTCTGATTTACATAACATACCACTGAAATGGAACTCTTTTGTCAAATTTAAGACCAGATACTCAACTAGACAAAAGTTTTTGCAGCTTACCTATTTCTCAGCAGCTCCAAGCTTAACCTAGAGGTCCTATTGGTGATGGTATCTTTTGTTCTCATAGACTTGTCATACCTCAACTTCGCTATGGTATGTGCTTGTAGTGCTTTCTCTGCTACAGACCACTGCTTTGATTTTGGTTATCACATTTCATACCTTTAGTTTTATTAGTATACTATATGGTGTAAATCGCTCATTTTCCTTGATGGCTGTACTTACTAAAAAGCAAATAGGAAAGAATCGACTTGATAGCTTCAAATACTGAAACTGATAACATTTAAAAATCAATTATATATATTTTATTCCACAAGTTATTTAGACATTGTCACAAGCAATGCACTAATTAATCCCTTTCAGGTTTATGTGGATACTGTTGGTGATCCTGAAAAGTATAGAGTAAAGCTATCTGAAATATTTCCAGCAATCAAATTTGTTGTTGCAAAAAAAGCTGACAGTCTGTACCCTGTCGTAAGTGGAGCCAGTATTGTTGCAAAGGTGACTTGGCATCTGCCACTTTGTCTCGCGCTGTTTATCTCCCTTTGCAAGATGAGAATCTGAATTCATAATTCTTAAAAGTCATTTTGAATCATCTTTCAAGGTTACTAGGGATCGGGCCTTGCGGGATTGGGTGCTTGATGAAACTGCTGAGAACATGCAAAGGAACTTCGGATCTGGATATCCTGGAGGTAGTTTTTAACTTCCATTCAGTTGAAGTTGGGATGATATGTTGCTAGATTTTTAACATCTTACTCAAAATGGGACGGGGCAATTTGACATCCATTGTTGCATGTAGATCCTGAGACAAAAGCTTGGCTGGATAATCACAAACACACCGTTTTTGGGTTCCCAACCTTGGTCCGTTTCAGCTGGGGAACATGTAATGCTTACTCCAAGGATAGTGTTGAAGTAGTATGGTGAGTCCATTTCTAACCTCCATAAAACATTTGACAGTACTAACTTTTGGTATGTAATTGGAGCATGCAGGGTAAGACTGCGTACAATAGATCCTTGTGGTCCTGCCCTTCCCCGGATCCCTTGCATAGCAGGAGCTTAGTGCATCCTTGTATTTGTTTACTTTCACCTCAAATCCTTCTGTGGCGTGTTTTAATAGAGAATTGGAACTTGGAAATGAGAAAGCTTAAATAAGTTTTTCCGACTTCAACAGAAGCAATTCAAAACTTTAAGTCAAATTGCTATTAATGTTTAATGTGGATCTTTTTTATGTGGTTTCCATAGGGAAGCTGATGCCGATGACCAAGATGAATCCAATGGAAGAGCTAGTAAGCGGCAGGTGAAGCTAACTAATATTGGTTTCACAGGCGTAAAGAGGAAAAGTGAAGACATTGAGTCTAATGGTAAAGGCCGTTGCAAATTCTTCCAAGCTCGTAAACTTGAGCTTCTCACCCAGTTCTGAAGGACGCTATTCACATTTACTGATTTGACAAATGTTGCGAATTCATTTGGCATTAACTTTTCCCCCCCTCTCCCATTTGGTATTAACTAGAAGAGCGGAATTGGTCCCCTTAGACCATCCTTCCAGGATGATGATTAGATTTGTTATATACCTGCTAGCTGATTGAAGGAAATGTTTAACAGATTTGTAACGCGAGTAATGTAATAACATCTTTTATAGGATTATCTGTACGTGTTCTCCCTAGCTCCCACAGTTTTTTGTACTTGGCGTTCTTCAGCTTGCAGCACCTAGAATATCTACTTTGTGGGGGATCAATAGCATCTGAAAGGGACTAGGAATGTCTCTTTTTTCATGTAATCACTTAAATTATCTGTTATTACATATGTGCCAATTATTGGTGTCTGATGTTTACCTTCCTACATTGCCTCTAGATTTTGTACTCCTCAGATACAATAGGATTGTTCAACCTCATTACAGAATTCTGCGCTCTACTTAATGTTATGTTGTGCATTTAAATTGAAGTGTGCAACTGATGAGAATATGTTCTTTTTTCAATTCTCATTTGGCTGCAAGAACAACGGAAAGTAAAAGAGGTTACGTTGGAAAATACTTGTGATATCTGGTGTCCGCAACAAAACTTATCAACTTATGTTGGTTAAGTAATAAAATGAGGTAAGAGTATATGCTAATTAACTGTAATTAAGTGAAAAGTTTATGTGCCAACATAAACATATCGTGCATTTATTGAAAGCGAAAGCATGGCAAGGAAATTACTGATCCAGCAGACATACTAGGAGCAAGACAAAAGATTCGGCAACGAGTTATTCCTTTTTTTTTTTACCTGTTTTTCTTTGTTGGTTATGAATTTTAGTATTATGTTTACCCCTTCTTGGTACCAAAGAATCATCAAAATATCTTCACCATGGTCAATTGCTTGCACTGATTCTTCAACATCAGTCGGTTCGAATCTCTACTTAGTTTCACCCAAGCTTCATTTGGAGGAAGTTGGAGTTCTTCGTTGTAAATGCGAAAAACTCCCAAGCCCCAACCCACTTGACTCGATTTGTGTGTAATTTCCCCCCAGCCCATTCATATTTACCATCTTTCTCAGCGGCAGAGTGAAAATTTTCATTAAGGAATTTAAATTATAAAGAACTAAACACACCAAGAAGCCAAAGGATACTCAATATACTCTATCCTACCTAGCTCCGCCCATAATTTTCGTCACCACAGACATTGGCCATCTATTCCATTCTTTCTCCATAATCTTTGCTCTTGAAAGAATTTTTTTTTGGTTAACCACTCAATGTGCTATACCCGCACTGGAGCTCGATTTTATCCGAATTGTGCGTTGCAGGACCCATTCTGGGGACAGGCTTCGAACAAGATCTTTTCCATGCTCAGGACTCCAGGCTCAAACCTCTAATTAAGGATGAAGGGCTCCTACCACCCCACTACAACTCATGTTGATCTCTCCAAAATATTTATTCAAAAATAAAAACTTTCTAGGAATTACATTAAAAAAAAAAACCTTCCAATCAATATTTTCAGTATCTATCAGATCCAGATTTATTTTAAAAAATTACATAACACAAATATAAACACCAAGAACAATAAGAAAAGTACCAAAAAGAGCCAAACCAACACGTGTCTCTTCACCAAGAATCAATCCAAAAACAGCAGTAGCAGCAAAAGTTGTTGCATTAGTAACAGGAACAGCTAATGAAATTGGTGTATCACCACTTAGAATAGCAAAAAAAGTAGCAGATGCTGATAGATTTAGAATAAATGGCAATATATATTGCCATATACAAAGAAGTTTGAACCAATTTTTGAGAGTTGTGAGAATTGGATGTTGAGGTGTGTTTGGTTGTGGTAATGATTTGATTGTTTTGTCCCATTTGATTGCTCCTTTTCTCATTAAGGCATTTGTTGCTCCCCAAACAAGGCCTACTGTTACCATTTTCTCTACTTCCCCTATCATCTTTGATATCTTGTTTGCTTCTATCTGGATCTATACAAAGTGGATTCCAAGAGGGGATGTGAAAGTAGGAATTTCACTCGATCTAAACAAATGTTCATATATACTGTCTCGTTTAATAAATGGTGTGTATATTTACCCTTTGTTAACAAATTGAATTTAAAAAAAATAATAATCTAAAACTAGTTTTTAATTTTAAAAACATTAGGTGGCTTTAAAAAATTAAATCACTTACTTTTTACTCCTCTAAACCCGACCCAACTAAAAAAAAAATTCAATGTGTAAACCGAACCAACTTGTAAAAATTCAAGTGTTTGTAAGTCTGAATATTTCACAAGTGTTTCAAGTGTATACAATATGAGATCATATGCCTTTATTTATAGTTTTTATAGAGACATACAAAAGGTTATCATAACATAATATTAAACGAGAAGTTTATGGAGAAGATTAAAGGGTGTTTGAGTTATACCCATAATGGTGTGTGGATGAGTAACTTTTTTTTATTTTTTATAACTGTGGTGTTCGAGCCAGTTTGCGCATACCTCGATTAATTTTATGGGATGTCTGCCACCTCCCACCAGCAACAAGTATCAGGTAACTCTATCAATCAAGGCTAGAACAGATAAAAAAAAATCACCTAGTATTTATCTCTGTTAAAAATTGAACCTAAGACATCATGGTGCTCAATCCAACTTTATTGAACCACTAGACCATACCTTTGGGTGCTAATAGAAGAGTAACTATACATCATGGAAAAAATTAATGAGAGTAAATTCTTGAAGCATTATACATCCAGACTAACTATAATATTTTATACTAACAATTTTGATAGTATTATAATATATCATATCGTAGGGACCGCAAATGTGATATCATGAAACAACACACAACATGGATGGGTTTGCCTTTGGTCTTTTCTTAATAATATACTCCCTCTATTCCTTTTTATATGCTCTATCTTTTTTAGAGTCAATCATATAAACTTTGATTAATATTTTAAAATATATTTCTTAATTAAATTAAAAAAAGAAAAACTATAATTTATATTACATTTTTATATAGTTTTTGAATTTTTAAATTTTAATTTTTTTAAAAATAAATTAATCTAATTTAATTTAACTTTAAAAATTAATCAAATTAACTCACGGAAAATAAAGGAAATATATAAAAAGAAATGGAGGGAGTACATTTTTTTGACTTTTATATGCCCTGCGTAATCAGTTACGACACATGTACGTGGATGTGTGATAATAGATTCATTGAATAATATAACGAAGGCCAAATACATAGATAATCCTTGAAGGCACTGGTAAGAGTTTTTTGTACAAAAAGCTCCTTTGTGCTATTACTACTATTGCATAAACATTGGAGTTCGTTTGCCAAACTAATTACCGAACAGTCGTTTGGATTGATTTATTTTAAGTATTTTTAAGTCAAAAATGACTTTTAAGCATTTTTAAAGTATATGGGTAAATTTTAAAAGTGTTTATAATCACTTAGTTTTAAGCTAAAATGTTAAAAATAAGCCAAAAGTCATAAGTTAGAAATACTAACTTATGACTTCTGACTTAAAATGCTAAAAATAAATCAAAATTTATAAATTAAATATTTTAATTTATGACTTCTGATTTATAAGTCAAAATTAAAAAGCCTTTTGGACACTAAATCACTTTCCCAAAACTTGCCTAAATTCCACCTTGAAATTTCAAACCAACAGTATTACAACTGGTTACTGTGCATAAAATTTGGTTAGAAGTCTACATCGAAGTTCTCTAAAATAAGCCAGCAACCTATTACTCAATTTACTTTCCAACAAAGGTTGTGGTAAATTTCTTACTCCATCCATTTTTACTTATCCATTATTCTAAAAATAACTATCTAATAATATTTATCTAGTTTGAAATATCAATAAATACTTTACCTTGTTCTATTTATTTTATCCTTACTATTAAATACTATTCATCACTCAATGTATTTTTTAAAGCATTACATTTATTATATTTAAAAAATGATATAGTAAAATTACACCTATTATTTATTATTTCTTAACCTGTGTGACAAGTATTGTTGGACGAAAGAAATAGTAACTATTCTTTATCCTTAATTGGTGATTTGGAATACGAGCTTTCTAGCACGGAGTCGCCTTTATCAGTGAGAGTTTTCACGATTCATTTTGTCCTTGTCTCTCTAGTGTATAGTTTTAATAGGTAAAAGGCTCAAATATATCATCGAAATATTAAAAGACTCATCTATGTCATCCTTTATAAGTTTGACTCATCTATGCCACTGCCATAATAGAAAGATTCATTCGTGTCATTATTTTGTAACGGTGATTTTTGCAAAACCATTTTTGTCACGTGGCCTCTTATTAGAGGTCCACATAACCAAATTCAAATCAACCAATATTACTTAAAATAAAAAATTAAAAATAAGTCCCATTAAAATAAAATTTGATCCACACCGTTAGAATAAAAATTGAACTTATTAAAAATAAAAATCGGACTAATTAAAAATAAAAATCAAACTCATTAATTGTGTCGGATTTTATTTTAATAGGTATTATTTTTTATTTTGATTTAAGTAATATTGGTTGATTTTAGATTTGGTGACGTGGACTTCTAATAAGAGGTCATGTGGCAAAAATAGTTTTGCAAAATCACCGTTGCAAAATAATTGCACAAATGAACTTTTTCATAACGAAAGTGACATATATGAGCCAAACTTTTAAAGGCGATGGCATAGATTAGCCAAACTTATAACGGATGACATAGATAAACCATTTTCAATAATTCGATTACATATTTGAGCATTTTTCCTTTTTAATATTAAGTCAGTCCATGCCACCAACTCCACAAAACCCCATATCTCATTTCTCATCCTTCAAGAATCAAGTAGACCATTTCAAGATTTAGAACATGGCTACAGAAGTAACATTGAGGGTACTGATGTTCCCATGGTTGGCTTATGGACACATCTCTCCATTTCTAAACGTAGCCAAGAAACTCGCGGACAGAGGATTCTTGATTTACTTCTGTTCTACACCCATCAATATCAAATCTACCATCAAGAAAATCCCAGAAAAATACTCTGATTGGATTCAGCTTGTCCAACTTCACTTACCTGAATTGCCTGAACTTCCTCCTCATTACCATACCACGAATGGTCTCCCACCTCATCTCAATCACACCCTTCAAAAGGCACTGAAAATGTCCAAACCAAACTTCTCAAAAATCTTGCAAAACCTGAAACCTGATTTGGTCATTTATGACATAATGCAGCAATGGTCTGAACGCGTCGCGAATGAACAAAACATTCCAGCAGTCAAGCTCCTAACTTCTGGTGCAGCTACAGTTTCATATTTTTTCAACTTGATGAATAAACCAGGGTTTGAATTCCCTTTCCCTGCTATTTATCTCAGGCAAATTGAGCAAGTTAAAATGGGCGAAATGTTTGCGAAGTATGCTGAAGAAGAAATACATGATGATGTGGATCCTTTTGCTAATGGAAATAGGCAAATCATGTTGATGAGTACCTCAAGAGTTCTAGAGGCCAAGTACATAGATTATTGCACTGAATTGATGAATTGGAGGGTTGTTCCTGTTGGTCCACTTGTCCAAGATTCAATGACTAATGACGCCGCGGATGAAGTGGAGCTCATTGATTGGTTAGGCAAAAAAGATGAGAATTCAACTGTTTTTGTCTCCTTTGGAAGTGAATATTTCTTGTCACAAGAAGATAGGGAAGAAATAGCTTTTGGGTTGGAGTTAAGTGATGTTAATTTTATATGGGTTGCAAGATATCCAAAGGGGGGAGAACAAAATCTTGAAGATGTATTGCCAAAAGGTTTTCTTGAAAGAATTGGAGACAGAGGAAGAGTTTTGAACAAATTTGCACCACAATCAAGAATTCTAAATCATCCGAGTACCGGAGGATTTTTAAGTCATTGTGGTTGGAATTCAGTAATGGAAAGTGTAGACTTCGGGGTTCCTATTATAGCGATGCCTATGCATCTTGATCAGCCAATGAATGCAAGGTTGATTGTAGAATTGGGAGTCGCAGTAGAGATTGTTAGAGATGATGACGACAAAATTCACAGAGGGGAAATTGCAGAAACTCTTAAAGGCATCATAACAGGAAAAATAGGAGAAAATTTGAGGGCAAAAGTTAGAGATATCAGCAAAAATTTGAAATCTACAAAAGGTGAAGAGATGGATACAACTGTTGAAGAGCTAATTCAACTTTGTAAGAATAGTAATAAGTGCAAATAATGTGGTATGTTGAGATTCAATCCAAGTGTCTTTATTTCGAATTCCACTTTATAGTTCTGTCCTACTAGTAATTTTGACACTGACCACGTATATGGAGTATATTGCTTGAATAACTTAGGCAATGTAAGCACTATATATTATGTCGTGCATTTATTGATTTGGTGAATACATCGAGTTTTTTTGGGACTACATATGTTACCTAACCATATTGTTTATATACATATATAGAGAGAGATCCTAAATACCTCTTCTATCTATATTATACTTAATAAAATTATTGATATCTTATCATCTTTTATAACCAGACGAAGCGCGGACAAGTTCACTAGTACAAAATAAATTTGACCCTTTTCCCTCTCTACAAATATAGAAAATGCTGATGAAGTTGACCACTTGAAACTTTAAAGGTTCCTAGAACTGATTGGAAAATCTCTATCCTTTCTGGTAAAAATTCATGATTTAATCATAAAAGGGCAGCAGCCGCCCGGTGTCCGGAGAAGGGCCCCAACCACAAGGGTCTATTGTATGCAGACTTACCTTGCATTTTTGCCAGAGATCGTTTTCAAGGCTTGAAACCGTGACCTCCTGATCACATGATAACAACTTTACCAGCTACTCCAAGGCTTCCCTTATGTGGCTAATTTTTTTAAAAAAATTGTATTCTTTTTTTTGAATTTCACCTTATAGCTGTAGTTAAAAACTCAAAAAACAAACTATAAAAATTGTTTTTAAGTAAATTTAAAGAATTAAACAAACAAGAGCCACTTAAAGATCATCCAAATAAATCCAGGTTCTCAAATTCTTCATTAAGTATTGATAGCCAAAATGTGTATTCAAATCCCAAGAGAATGTTGGAACATCAATGCCCCTTGTATAGTCGGATGTAAGTGCATACTGCTAAACGCGAGCAGCAGCAGTTGCACCTAATGAAACATAATGTAAAAGATCAGAAGTGAGTTCAATACAGTATGAATCCTTCTAAATCCAGCACTGTGGTGTCTATGCCAACTTGTGTTAAGTGAAGAAACACCGAGGCACTCTTTTACTTAATTATTTGCTTCCTTCACACCTTCGCGTATTAAGTCTTCAGGCACCAGTCTGATACTTAGCTCGGTGATGTGACTGATGTCACGTCTTCATGAGATAATCTTAAATCAGAAAAGCTTGCAAAAATTGCATTGGTAAAGGCAACTTACAGCATCTCCGTTGAATCCGAATATATAAGAATCCTCTTTAGTCAGTCATTTGGAATAATAACAGTTACACTGATAATCAAGAAGCCCTCTTAGGAGGTGCCATATTTTTAATAAGAGAAACGGTTGTAACAACTGCAAATAATTGTACCACAAATCCTGCAGAACAAGAGTACGATCAATACATCAACTGTCTACAGCATGCATATGATGAGAACCGGCTTTGCAACATAAAGCTTACCTAGTAGGACAGATGCAATATTTAGATTCTCCAAACTCGTAAAATTTTGGAAAGCCTACACAATAACATCATTAGATTATTTTTAGTCAAGCCAAAATGATATCGAGAAATCAAAGAAAGAAGCACCACAATAACGTCATTAGATCATTTTTAAGAAATCAAAGAAAGAAGCAAATTCGCATAAATCCAAAGAGCGACCAACTTCTTGCAATTGAGGAAGGAACACCCAAGTGGTTGACTGGTTCTGAAGGAAGGAAAAAGTGGATACACTGTAAAGATAGTGTTTTTTTTGTGTACTCCAATTAAGTTATCGTACTTACTGTTTGATTGCATTCTTTTATTTCCATCTTAATCAATCGAGCCTTATGAAAGCTATTTGGAACTGTCAAAGACACTTTCCAACCTCATGGACAATAAATAGAACTATCAAGTGGTCAGTTTGATGCTTAAAAGAGGCAACCATAAAGTGAAACAGGGAATGAAGAGACAGTTGAACACAAAGCAGGGGATCTTCAACAAATGATACAAAGGGAATACCAGGTGGAGAGGGTGATAGTAAGAAGGGGCAAATAGAGTGATACAATAAAGAGGAAGAAACAAGTGGAACATTTTTTCTCTTTCCTTTAATTGGGCATAAATAGAGAGTTGAACCATCACAAGCTACCTTCCTTCAATGATGGGAGATTGCGGCCTCGCTGTGCATCAATGTGTTGGGTTATACTCTCTTTTTAACCTTCCTCGGAAAAGGGTTGTGAACTGGAGGAAGGACTAGCAATATCAACTTATCTATTTTGGACTGCAAATTTACGAGCAGCTACCAGAAAAACCATTCTAGTGCAATAAAATTATCCATGGTGTAAATGGAGCAAATGATTCCGTCGATCATAACATAACTTACAAACTTAAAGAAATATAAGTACTGCTTTAGATTCAAAAAAAACTATTTGAAGTCAAGATTGGAAAAAAACTGGTGGAACTTCAGAATTTGTGAGTGCAAGTTGAAGATGTGAAAAACTTCCCTTCAAATACACCTTGAAACCACAATTTAAAATCATGAACTTGAAGATTGTTTTCCCTAAGTTTTGCATTAAAAACTCAAATCTTAAGATCAAAAATTTTCTAAGTGAAGTTACAGAATTCAACACGAGTGCCACCTAAAGATCATCCAAGTAAATCAAGGTTCTCTTAACTCAATCATGCCAAAGAATTGAGAGGTCCCTATTTAGCATTCTTAAATATAAAGTAACAAGGTCATAGGTACATTTCTGTCTCATCCTTTTTCTTCTCAGAATGAAAACCACATAATCGTACCTCCAATTGGAGATTGCTCATAGCAAGATATGCCACTGACAGCAGGATTGCCATTGATGACCCAAAGACATAAAACTTCAGAAAGTTGGATCGGCTTTTCTTTCGACCTAATTATAACAACAGAGAATGTCCCATTAAAAGGTTAAAAGTAAAATTGATGAGGTCACAGATAAGATCCAGTAGCAAACCTAGTTCTCCTGCCACAACAGACACGAAGCCAATCGCAAGGGAATAAACCGAAACTCTATCAGGAGACTCCTTCTTTGATAATGAAACAAATACATTAGCTGTTATCATCAATTGAGTGACAACCTGAAGAGAAGATGCAAAATTATCAATAGAAAGACCTCACACTGATATGCTTACAAGTTGTTATCCCAAAACGAAACTAGATAACTAGTTTAGTTAAGCCTCCATTCGTCTTTCCTTTAGTTTTAATTATCAATATTCCAGTAACAAGGAAATGATCCAGTTACCAACAAATTTAAAATAGGGGAATAGAGAGTACAGTATGCTATTGGAACCTGAACAAAAATGTCAATTAGTTAATGGTGTTATAATTCAAGTTGAGATGCTTGCAGCAACAGATGAGTTAGTGGAATATTAAAGAACAGCTAACTTCATAACTTGTTTTAACCGTATCTTAAAATCTGAAAAAAAAAAAACCTGGAATAACCAATTCTGATTAAACCAGTGATCTTTATGTAATAATAATTAAAAAATCCAATCTATAAACCTGAGCGAAGATCAATTTGGCTAGACGAGACTTTGCTTTTGCAACTTTCGTGTATCCTGCCAAAAAATATTTAAAATAGGTAAGGAGGTTAAAGGAATAGGAAGGAAAATGAAAGTGAGAGAAAGGGAGATGAAAACGTGGAAACAGTACTGGAATCAACGACCATGCGGTAGGAGAAATCAGAGCCATCAGTTCCGGACGGCCTTCCTCTAACTGCTGCCCTCTGATTCATGTTCTCTGCAGTTTCTTTTCTCCCAACACTCAGATTGACTCCTTCGTGAAGCCCCCGTCTCTGTTGTACAAAGCCGATATTTTTGGTACACATGACCAAAAAGAAAAAAGAAATGAAGAAAGAAGACGCTCATTATAAATATTGTACATATTTAAGATTAGTTTGATCCGTTTTAGCTCCTATAGTTGGTCAAATTCACACTCTATATGTGAAAAATGTCAAATAAATTGAGACAAGAGAGTACATATTAGTGTTAAGCATGGTGAACAACCTAGAAAAAATGTTAAATAACCTGATGACTTAGAATAAGTAGATAAATATGTAAAAATATTTATCACTGTCACGATAAATAACTTCAAACTTTAAAATAAAACCAACTTGAGTTGATTGCCCCCACTAAATAAACGTAAAAGTTGTATGTTTCATAGATATAAATCTAAATTTCAGTTTGAATGAAGTCTTTAAATTATTACTTCTATTTAAACTGCAAAAAATACACTTGTAAATGTGAGTTCATGTTAATTCTTTCTTGTTCTCATAGTTCACATTAAATTAAACAACCAAGTTTGTTAAAGGCCACAAAATGCTTAGGACTTAGGAGTATATTTAAGGGACCATTTGGGATCTACCCCTGAACATAAAACATAAAATAACTGTTTTTGTCATTTCCTAACAAGGCAGGTCGGGGTACAAAGCATCCGCATTAACAAGGTCCGGGAAGGGCCGCACCCAAGGGGTGTGATGTAGACAGCTACCCTAATGCAAGCATTAGTGGCTGCTTTCACGGCTCAAACCCCTGACCTATAGTTCACATGGAGACAACTTTACCATTACTCCAAGGCTTCCCTCCGTCTTTGTCATTTTCTCTTTTACGTAATTTAATTTTAGTTCAACACATTGGTCTAATTAGATTGAATCTCCAACTCGAAACTCACCTATCCTGCCCATCTGAATTGAGAAAAGAAGGTTTGTTATAGCATGCCTCCGCATCTATGTTTTCACATCCCGTCCCGCCTCGCCTTACCATGCATATGCTTAAATCGCCCCCGCACCTGCTCCGCCCCACCCGTTGCCACCCCAAGAGTCGTATTTGTGGGTTGCAAGTAGTGCTATAAACCATATTTGAAGTGAGTGGAGGTGATGTGCTTGTGAGGACGGCGGCAGAAAGTCTTTTGGTGTTCGTGTAGTGGAAGAATGGTTGTATTGATGGAGGATATGGCGGTATGTAGGCGAACGATGATATTTTGAGGTGAAAGGCGAAGAAGGAGGTACAAGACTATGTGTCCACTTGTGACATTTGTCAGAGGAGTAAAGATGAAAATGTGGCTCAACCAGGGTTGTTACAACCCCTAGAAGTTCCTGCACAAGCCTAGAAGCACATCAGCTTGACTTCATAGAAGAGTTGCCCAAGTCTCAGGGAAAAGATGTGATACTTGTGGTGATTCATAGATTCACCAAGTATGCTCACTTTTTGCCTTCGCAACATCCTTACACAGCTACGCAGGTAGCTGACTTGCTCATGAAGGAGGTGTATAGACTTCATGGTTTACCTAACCAATGGTGTCTGACAGAGTCAAGGTCTTCACTAGCGTGTTCTGGCAAACAATTTTTCAAGTCTGTGGGTACTATTCTGTGCATGCGCACAGCCTATCACCCAGAATCAGATGGCCTGACTGAAAGATTGAATATATACTTGGAAGGATATTTGAGAGCCATGACAATGACCAGGTCAAAACAGTGGGCACATTGGCTTCATTTGGCTGAATGGTGGTACAACACCAACTATCATACTTCCCTGCAGAGTACCCCCTTTCATACACGCTATGGCTATGACCCTCCACAATTGCCTCTGGGTTAACACTGCAGCAGCAACTTCCTATACTTGGCCAAGTGGGACAGATGCTAGTCGGATGATCAAAGAGAATAATGCAGTGCAGTAGAGTGAAGCTGCTCATTCAATGGGAGAACCTTGGACCTGAAGAGGCAACTTGGGAATTGATCCTTAATCAAGCCTCAATTCCCTGATCTTGCGAGCTCCCTCCCATCACATTTTTAAGGGCAAGAATGTTTCAAAGACAGGTGGAATGTCATGATCTCTAACGACACCGTTTGGACAAGTACTTAGTAAGGAGATTAATTATAATCTGGAAAGTTAGTTAGTTAGAAGCAACGGCTCAGGTTGAAAAGAAATCAATGTACGAGATCGCACAAGAATTAGAGTATTTACACTCAACAATCGATGAGGGAGAAGGCAGGAATTATCTGGTATTTTCACTCACTTCTCATGCTCTCTTACTCTTTCTAAACTCTATCTCTATCTTTTGATCTCCTTCTCTTCGTTCTCAATCAATCTTCTCAATTATTTTCTGATTTATCCCTATCTGGATGCTGGTGATTATATTGTCTCACACAGTTCCAATTCTCAGGTATGATCAAATCTATGGAAATGTGAATCTCTGAATAATCAAGGAAGTCCAGTTGTTATTTCACTAAAAAAGAGCAGCCCGGTGCACTAAAACTCCCGCTATGCGCGGGGTCCGGGGATAGGCCTGACCACAAGGGTCTATTGTTCCACGGCTTGAACCCGTGACCTCTCGGTCACATGGTAGCAACTTTACCAGTTACTATTCTATTTAGCGCATTGTAGTTGCATTGACAATTCTGTTAAGCTGTTGACTTAATTTCATCGAATTGCTATTATTGCTTAAGAATTCTATTGCTGATGATTGTCGAGGAATATTGGTCAAAGTTAAACTGTTCAACTCTAACTATAAGAACACGAATCTAAAAAGAAACTCAGAAACATATCAAGCAAATTGAAATGAAATCAAAAAACATACCTATGAAGTTTACTCTCGTGAAACATAGAAGAGAAAAAGGAGAGAAACGCTAGGAGTACACGTACCTTGAGCTTGAAGGATTCGAACGACGGCGAACAACGGGTCAAGTTCAGAAATGGGCCGGTCTTCATATTTTGTCCCAGTAATAGTCTTACAAAAATGACCTCTACCAGGAGTGGTCTTGATTTCTTGACCCCTATTAATAACTCTTATTTATAAGTATACATTCTAATTTTTGTCGATAAGACAAACATTTATCACATTTCAAAATACTGAATCTGCACAAATTGATCAAATATTTTATCTTATAAGCAAATGTTAGAACTTAGATATATTGCTCATAAAACACACGTTCTGTCTCTCACTCATAAGACACACGCTTAAGACATTTTAGGACACTAAAGCTGCTCAATTAATCACAAGTTTTATCTTATAGGCAAATATTAAAACTTATTTAAGAGGATAAAAATTCAAAACGACACACTTTGAGAAATAAAAATTCAAGACGGACACTTTGGAACACTAGATGTAATTTATTTGTTTATGACGATTGGGCTCGCTTGAGGGCTGTGGAGCGTTTTGTTTGGCTCATTCACACGAATGGCCAAATCGGGGTTGTATTTAATTTGCATATAACACAATTCTTTAACTTAACTTTAGCTGACATATTTATGTTCTTCAACTTTAGTACTGTACTTAATAATTTACATCCTATGTGATGTCCTACGTGCATTATACTTAATGCATACTTGTGCGCATTCAAAGTTGAAAAACATAGATGTCAACTGAAGCCAACTTAAAGAACACATTTATATATTATGTAATTTAATTTTTATCCCTCAAATTAAATTTTTTTTTTGGTTTCTCACTCGGTATCCATATTAGAGACCGATTAATCTAAATAGTGCACTGCAAGGCCCATTTTAGGACTGGCGCTCCCAACAAAATTTTCTCTATATTCAGGACTCGAACTCGATACCTCAGGGCTCTGATTAAGGATGGAGCAGCCTAATCACTTCACCACAATCCATGTTGGTAAAATTGATTATCTTTCATTAGATAATTGTACAACTTTAAGCTTCTCACTATTTCATACATCTGTGGATGGAAACTCAGGTATCATTTGTCATCTTTATTCTTTTTCCCTGTAATATTCATCCTAGGCAAATTATAAATTAAAGATAACTACTTTTAATTTATTCTTTTTCCCTGTAATATTCATCCCAGGCAAATTATAAATTAAAGATAACTACTTTTAATAAAAGTAAAAGGAAAGAGTTAGTTGCTTTTAGAACAAATTAAAGTAGCATAATAATGGAGCTAGGATTTTTATTAAAGTGATTCAAAATATAAAAAAGTAAGGATATGAAAAAATTAAGAAAATTCAACATCTATCATATATATATAAAATAATTTAAACTTTGTATGTCCAGTATAATTTTTAACAAAGAGGGTGTGGGTGAACCCCTTGTGGTACCCTAGGACAGTCAATAGTTTTGATCCAAATTTTATATTTGTGTTAAAAATCTATTTAATATGTATAAATAATTTATCAAAAATTCAATAACTTTTTTTAGAATAAATATATAATTAAAATTCTAACTCTGTCTCTAGATTGGGTTACGTCGGTCTGTATATATCTCCACTAATCTAAGTAGGAAAATACATGCACTTGACTATGAGTTACGTTTTATTCTTTTAAAGGAAAAGGTTAGTTTGCATAGACTACAAAACAGGATAAAAAAGAAATCTTGGAAAAGGTATAATCTGTTGTGTATTTTCTTGTAGATAATTTATGAAAACAGTGGGCTTCTTGATTTTAACCTGTGGTATGTGTTTCGGTTAGAGGTGTTTGGATGAACTTTTTTTAAGTGATTTAAAAATTAAAAATTAAAAATAGGTTGCTGCCTACTTTTGATTTTTGAATTTTATTTGAATTTTTTAAATCTAAAATAAAGTGCTTAAAAATATTTTTTTGTTTTTGCCAAATACTTTCAAAAATAAAAAAATATTTAAAAATTAAAAATATTTAAAAATAAGTCAATCCAAACATCTCTTAGTCTTGAAAAAAAAAAATAGCAAATGCTTGATGAGGTTGTCCACTTCACTTTTTAACTTTAAAGATTCCTAGGATAAGTGTTTGGAAAATCTTCATCCTTTGTAGCAAAACTCATGATATCAAAGACCTTTTATTCCTTTTTTACTTTGTGGGGTATCCTGTCGAATCAATTTGCTGATATTACAGGTGGATGTTGAATATCTTTGGCTTTTATATAGTTATTATTTTTTTATAGATTGATTTCTTTTACTGAAAATTCAAGCTCCATCAAAGTCACTCATGATTTCTCGTAAACTACTACTTTTTCCGTTTTAAAAAAAATGACCTAATTTTTTTTTTAGTTCGTTTTAAAAAGAATGACTCTTTTTTTTTTTTAGCAACACTTTAATTTCAACTTTCCACATGATATATTTAAAACCACAAGATTCAAGGGCATTTTGGTACATTTGCCATAACTTTAATTTAGGACCATAAGATTCAAAAGTCTTCTTTATTTTCTTAAACTTCGTGCCCAGTCAAACTAGGTCATTATTTTTGAAACAGAGGGAGTAGCATTTACTAAGTTACTCTATTTTTTATGTCAAGATAGATGTAAATGAACAAACTGATGGATTCATGGAGAAAAAGAGGAAAAACAAAAAGACATAAAAACAGATCCTAATAATGCATCTTAAACAACAACAATCACTAGACAGCTAGCTTGACATGTTTTTCAACCATTTTCATGTACAACAAAACACAATTATCAACCATTTTCATGTACAACAACACACAAATTGTAACCCAAGTAGATCAAGACAAGGGACGACACCAGGTATTATCAAACAGGCGAAAGGCTCAGAATGAGACGAGTCGGGGATCCAGAAGGACAACCTCATTATAACGTGTTACACGATTTGCATCGTGATCTTTAAGTACAAAGGCACACGAAGAACATTGTAGCAAATAAGGCTAGATATCCATTGTGGCTTTTGTGTCTGCTTGCAGCACCACGATGGTGTTTGTGGTGAGCATTTGCAGCGTAAACTGGTATGAAATTCGATGATCCTGGAGTCGAAGGAGATCGAGATCCATCACCATTTACATCCCCTCCACTTCCTCTGCCACCACTAATATGAGCCTCTGCAGCATGACCATATTTGCTGTTAACAGCTATTGTAATATCTCCATCAACATTATGATTATTAAGCTGTTTAGCTACTACTGCTTCTTTGTGATCTGCAATACAAGGTTTATGACAATCAAAGATTCTGCAATACATATTAATTATCAGATAAATATCAACGTATCAGGCGAAATCAGAATTTAAATTTGACGAGTTCAATCTTTAGTTCTCAGCACTAAACCTGATGCACTTTTGCAATTTTGAGATCAGAATTCACTCATGTTGAAAAATTAATATAAATAGCCGCCTACACAACCACTTAAAGTGAAACTTACTAATTTTACAGTATATATATTTATGGTTCATATAAAAAATATTGGATTCAGTTGCACTATGCATCCACCTCTATGACTATCAGTTGAACTCCTCAAATGCCATCATATTAAGCAAAAAACTTATGATAACAAAGAAACTAAGGCACATCAATACAAGGAACACGAAGAAAAAGCCCCTTTTTTCCAAGTAGGTTGGGGTCGATTATACGAATCATCAACGACTATTTCACTCTATTTAAGCTCATCTTAAAGTATTATACAAGATAAAATTAAATTTAAAGGTACTAAAAGTTCACTATCTACAACAACAACATAGCTAGTATAATTTCACAGTTGGGATTTGGAGAGGGTGGAGTATATGCAGACGTTTCCACTATCTTGTCACATAAAAGGTTGGTTTTCGATAGACCTTTAGCAAGTTCACTATACGCAATATACAAAATATTTAGAAATATTTTTTCATCAGTCTTTGAAGTAATTTTAACAAGTACAATGGTTGCGGAGACTTTCCTCTTCTATAATTCAGATGATAAAAAGAAAGAAAAAAACCCATACCCCTTAATTGAAACAGGGAAAATACACAAAGTTGTGCTTTCAATTAAGTAAATGGATTGCTAATGGATCAGATTATGAAAAGCAGCACATCAACTCTTTGATTTAAACAAAAAAGTTGAACACATAAGGTCAATGAAAGAGGATAAAGGGCAATTCCAAAATATTAAGAGAAGCCGAGAAACTCAGAACATTTTTTTTCTGTTAGAGTGTCCATGGACGGAGCTAGAGTTCTAGTTAATAAGTATATAATAATTTATTTAAAATTCAGTAAGCTATCATTTTTAGAATTCATAACCCAAAAGTTTAAAATTTTGAATTCTCCTCTGGGTGTTTGGGTTAGCTTGCATACACCTTAACTAATTTCACGGGATATTTGTTAACTCCCACTAGCACATATAACCCGATAATTAACTATCTCCATCAAATCTTGGACGGATGAAAAAAATCTCAAATATACTCAAAGAAAAGGTAAAGAAAGAGGAATTAACAAAGAGTACACAAAGGATTAAAAGATGAAAAAAATAAAATTACCAGAGGGCAAAATCTTGGCTTGATAATAACCACATGAAAAGTAGAAGGCCAAAAAGAATAGTATCATTTTCTTGGTTCCCATTTTTGCTGTCTAAATTGATCAAGAACTCCCATGCAAAGAACTTGATTTTATTCTCTTGTATTCTAAATATTTCTCACACCCGTAGGGGTCGTTTGGTAGGAGTTATAAGGTGGGATATTATATGGATAAGTTTGAGATATCTCATGAATAAAATTTATATTATATTTGGTTGATGATATAAATTTATCCCAGGATAAATTTATACCATCAACCAAATATGGTATAAAACTAATACTAAAATTAATCTTGATATAACTCATCAATCATGAAACTATTTTATACTACCTCCCATATAATATAAAATAATCCAAGAACTATAATCTCAGAATTATAATTCTTGGATAAGTTAGTCTAAGTACCAAACGACCCCTTAAAGCTACTAGTATTATTTATAGCCTTTGTTTGTTGTTCCTGAATTGATCTTCTCACTCAAAAAGCAACACACTTTTATTAAAGTTTAGAAAAGACAACAATTTATTTGCCAGTTAAGTGATCTTATCAGCTATAGTAAAAAAGAATTAATAAGTGGGCGCTGAATATTAGTGATACGAATCTTAGGACACGGTTTCTAATTTATCCTACTACGAGCGAAACAGTGATGATGTTAGAATTTTTATTAAAAAATATATTCTACAAAAGAAAAAAAAAGCATATGCAAAAGCCAACAAAACTCAACATCGCCTGAAATATACTTTAAAAATAATTTTAATTATATATATATATATATATATATATATATATATATATAATATAATATAATTTTTCGATAAAAGAAATTCGGATGAAACCTTCCAATATCCTAGCTCTGGCCATAGCATTGTTGGTCTAGAAATATGTTGGCTTTGATGTTTTACTTCTTGTCCTATATTGATATTTATTTTGTACTTCCTCCATTTTAATTTATATATTTATTTTAATTTATTTCAAAAAGAAAATTATATTTTTTTATTGTGACATAATTTATAATCACATAAATATTAATGTATAGTTTGTTTCAATCTTTCAAATCATAAATTTTCAAAAAAAAAAAATTTAAATTTTATATCAATCAAATATTATCATATAAATTAATTTTTATATCAATTAAATATTATCACATAAATTAAAATGAGGCAATAATATTTCCAACGCAGTTAGGGGTGTATGTCCATATAACAATAATAACAATAAATCAATAGTATTCTTCAATTTCAAACAAGAAAAAGTCGATTATATATATATATATATATATATATTCTAAATATTATTTAGTACAAAAAGTATTGTGAAGGGTTGTTGGATAACACGTGTTATTGTCATGACCTAAACCCCACTTTTTTTATTTTCTATTTTCTAAGTGACCTTTGATTATATTTTTTAACAAAAAAGAGTTGGTGAGTATTGGATGTTACCTTTTGAGAAGATTGTTGGGTTATTAGTGTATTGTGAATGGAAAATGAAGGGAATAAAAATGGAGGAAAAGTGAAAGAGTAATATTTCACTTTAAAAAAGTTAAGTTCTCCCCATATTGGTGGGAGAAAGAAATTTCTTAGTTTTTATATTGGAACACTCTCATTCATATGGATAGTGAGGCAAGAACAAGACATGCCTCGCGCCGCCGTCATCGTCGCTCGCTCGGCTTCGAATTTGGATTTGGATTTGGCAATCGATCGAGAGACTATCTTTTTGGATAAAATTCATTTGAAACTTGAGAGTTAACGATCCAAAAATTCAATCTGAAATTTCTCCATTATGAGAAAGTGCGGACGCATGTCACAACCCACCTCGAAGGGACATGACCCTTCGAGGCACTGTTTGAAGATGAAAAGGCCGACCTGCGGGCGCAGGTGGCCAATGCAGATGCTTCTGCTTCTGTCCTTATGTCACCTGCGGGAGCAGGTGGTCGCGTCTGTTCAAAACAGTACATCCGTTTGAGAACCATTGCTTCTCTTCTGAAGCACCACCTTTTGGCTATAAATACCTAAATTTTTTCTCAGGTATAGTGACGAAATTTTGAAGTGAAAAACATCTTCTTATTCATAAAAAAAAACTCAAGTGTGATTTATGAATCGTTGAGTGGGTTCGTTGTTCGACAGAGTTTGAGGTACCGCCATTCTGTCGAAGTGATTCATTTTATCCTGGGAGGATATATTCCAGAACCTCGGGTACTTGAGGGGAATAATTTTCTTAAGGACACACCGTAAATTCGGTGGACTTGAATCTTAATTTTTCATCTCTTTCTAAACGTTGGTTTTGCTATTTTCCAGAAAAATAGTTTGAACTTCATTTTGTTGATATTCATAATTTGGGTTGAACTTATTTTGAAGTTCAAAGTTGTGAAATACAAAGTTACAACTTCATGTGATTGTTCTTATTTAGTTTGAACATGTGATTGAAGTTATTATGAGAAAATACAGATTTTACTAAACCCGAAAAACAACAAATATAATGAAGATGCAATTGGTCTTTTAATATCTTTCACCTTTCCTTAAGGACCAAAGATAATTACCCCTCTTTTTTTTTCTTTTTTTTCTTTTTTTGGTTTCATTTTAGCCAATCCTAAGTAATTTAAAGTTGTCAATTATTTTCATAAAATGTTTAACAAGAGTTGAGCACATCATCATTCTCCTTTATCCCATCTTGGTCCCTTCGTGCTGGAGTACATAGGATCATTTTTAGATCAGCTAATATTTTACCCTTCTACAAAAGTAGAAATTAACGAGAAACAAATTATGTAGCAAAACAATAAAATTTGTCAAAAATGTAATTTAAGGATGAATTATTAAAAATTTATATTAGCTATGACTAATTTATCGACGAATTTTATTCTTTCTTTTTGGTAGTGTTAGTTGAGATAGTTGTCAACCTATATGGTCCAATAATTCTTTGCAAACACAATACAAATTCTTCTATGGTGGTTCAAACTTGCTATGCTAAGATACTGACCCTATCATTTACGTATGATTAAAATAGAAATATTTTTGGAATTATATATTGGCAACTTTTCTTTTTTTGACGTCTGGAGATCAACATCCGTTGGCTTGTCCATTTGCATGTATATGTCATAAAGTTTGTAATATCTAGTGGCAATATTTGGCGGATTCTCGGGTGCGAGGAGTTCATTCAAATTATTTTTTGTCAAAAAATTATATTGTATATATATATAATATTAAATTATTTTTATGTATATATCGTAAATATCATATTTCTTTGAGATTTTCGTACTTCTTTATATTTAAAATTTCTCGATGAAAATTTTTGTTCCGACCTTATAATATTAAGACGCATCCTAGCTCTCAAGTTATTTTATGAAAATTTTTGTTCCGACCTTATAATATTAAGACGCATCCTACCTCTCAAGTTATTTTTCTTTAGCAAGGATTACGAAAATAAGTGAGTTGGATTTCAAGAAATATTGGCATTCAAATTTTATTGTGGAATGAGTAATGTACAGCTGTAATTCTTAGAAGTTTATGAGCCAGCTTTTCCATTCAAAGTGAACATGCATTAGTTATATACTCTTTCTGTTTTAAAATAATTGGTCCTTGTTTACTTGATATTACCCTTAAGAAAATATTTATTATGGGTTTATTTTATCAAATTAGTCTTATTAATTATGCTTTGAGGATATAAATTTAAGTATATACACTTTGTGTATTCATTTAATGATAGGGGTAATATTGAAAGAACATAATAAAATCACTCTTGATTTCATAAATGGGTTCACTAAATTGAAATAAATATTTTTAAAAAAAGGATCAACTATTTTGAAACGGAAAAAATAGATATTAAATCCAAGTAATCGTTGGTTATCAGATGGGAGCAATTGATGCTCTAGTCTAGAGAGGAGAAAGAGGATATTGAGAAGAGAGTGGTGATTCTATATTCTACTAGTGGCCTGTCAGCACGGGCTCAATATTTATATTTTTTTATCTTAATTTATGTGATACATTTTAAATCGTTTTCATTCTCTAACTTTGTTTTAAAAATTAAACTCTCATCTCAACTTTAAATAATAATCAAACTACCCCTCTCCCCCCTGCCCCCCGCCCCCTCTTTATCCTACTTAAATCTTTAAAATGTCTATTGTACCCTTTCATTATCAATTTTTTTTTACTTCTTTAAAAATCATGATATTTTCATTTTTTTAATTCACATAACAAATTCTTCATGAAAACATAAGCATTATCGTTTGGGCAAAAAGAGTGAGAAATACTAATTAAGTATATAAGCTAATAATGTTTTATAATGAAGTAAATTAAATAATGAGAAAATTAATTTTATTACTAATAATCAAAACCCTAATATTTATACAATCAAAACTTGTTTATTTATATAAACAACAGAGAATAACCCCCTCCCACCCACCCCCCACCCACCCGGGCTCTGTTTTATATTACTTGACCCTCATAATAAAAAAAAGTTGTTTTAATTTACTTGTCTAATTTATGAAATTAAGAGAATTTTTTAATATTTTTTTATTTCATCCCTTAAATTAATAACTACATAAAGTAGTAGTAGCAGTCAAATTTAAAGTTTCGAAGCATTATTAATAAGGTTAGTTTAATAAAATACGCCTCTAATTAAAATTTTCTTAAGGAATGTGTCATATTAAGAAGGATCAAATAATATAAAAAGCATGGAGGTAAGAGAGTGAGGCAGTGGCGGAGCCACCTTATGGCTAGGAGGTTCATCCGAACCCCCTTCGGCGGAAAATTATACTTTTTATATATAGTTAAAATTATATTTTATGTATATATAGTTGATGTTGAACCCCCTTCTACTAGTTCGTATGCTTACTTATTTTGATTTTGAACCCCCTTATTATAAATTCTAGCTCCGCCACTGGAGTGAGGGAAGACAAAAATACACACACATGTATGTACATACATATACACACGCTTAATGCATGTGATATTAAAATAACGGTCATAAAAATAACATTAGATTTTGTGACAAATTCGTAAAAGTATTATTCTACTTATAATGTTAATGAACTTAAATAAAAAGTTATAAATACATAGGTTAAAAATATAAACTATATATAATATAAAGAGGTATTACATAAATATATTTGATATAACAAGGGTAAAATAGACATTGCATAAGATAAAGGGGGAGTTTGATTATTATTCAAAGTTGAGGGGGGAGTTCGATTTTTAAAGCAAAATTGGGGGGTGAAAATGATTTTCACCCTCTTAATTAGTTCCAAAAAGAATGTCATTTTTCTATTTTTAGAAAGAATTTATTTTTATAATTTTCATTTTATTTTTTAATGAAATGAATTATAACCATACAAAATCTAAGATTTATTTTATACCACGAATTTCAAAAGAATTCCATTCTTTCTACTCCATGCTTAATCAAATGGTGTCACATAAATTGAAACGAAAAAGTAGTAAAAATAAAATTTAAAATGTATAAATTATATTTAAATGTGCGATGAAATTTTCTTTTTACGTGTATTATGCTTTATTTATTTGTACCTAATAAAAATCAAAATTTTGATCATTCAGTTCTTAGCTCATAACTATGTATTTAATTTTTTGTTTGAATCTAATTATTTAGATTTCAACAAGTGTACTACTCCCTCCATTTCTTTTTAAGCGCGATGCAAGACCTAATGTTATTTTTTTATTTTATTCTCTGTAATAATTTTTTATTATGTTTAGAAAAAATAGGTGATTTATGAAATTACGATTTTATATATTGTTATTGCTCTATTCATATTTGACATTTTATCTTGATTTTGAAACTTATGTGTCACGACCCAAATAGCCATGAGTGGCACCCACTCTAATACTTCGGTGGGAGAACCATATAACCCAAGCTATTACCCAAGCATTTAGTCAATATTAAGACGAGGTTATCATAAAAACTAACTTAATAGTAATAAATTCAAAACTAGTCATCAATAATGCGGAAATCAAACAAACTACTTATTAAAATTCCCAAGACCCGAAAGTCATCGTACAAGAACTTCTAAATAAAAACTATGCCTAAAGGAAAGATCCAAAGCAATGAAAGATAGAGAGTGTATCATTGCCCGGAAGAAGGACAATAACTAATGTGATGATCCATGGCAGCCTGGAGATGGAGTGCTCACCCTTGGATCGAGTTCAGCTATCAAACGCTAGAGATGAGGTCGTGTCTGAGCCTCTGGAACACTTTCTGCACTCAACAAAAGAAGAGTACAGGGTAGTATCAGTACAAGCCACTATGTACTGGTAGGTATCATAGGCCAACTCAATTTAATATCATGTATACAACATAAATCAAATAACAAGTAGACAGACATCAACACATAACAAGTATTTAATGAATCAGTAAATACATTAATGACGGACCAAGCAATGCTTACAAACAATCCACATAGCCATCAACAATATCAACCAAACCGTAAACAACCACGAAATCAACAATAATACCCTAAGTAACAAATATGTCCTTCTCAACCTCACAATTAGAACACCATCAGCTCGTTATCATCTTATTAAACTACACAACCTCTCATTATCAACATTAGTCTGTACACACATGCTAAGGGACTTATTTCTGCCCAACTAGTCATGACCTGCAGGGGACAATCTAAGTCCATATACCGTACCGGCGTGGTACCCGATCCTCCATAAATAAGTAATATCAATATTCATATCCGTACCGGCGTGGTACCCGATCCTCCATAATCCTATTATGTATAATTTATCAAATTAATACTATCTCTCAGGATACAATCACGATGTACCAAAATTTACAAGTACACTTATAATCATAAGGAAATTCAATCAAGTTTGATTTTTCAATAATTATTCATGCAAGTGTCAACAATCCAAATACCATCAAATTCAAGTATATCCGAAGACCAATCAACAAGCATCCAATTTAGGAGCATACACACAATTAAATCGAGTCTAAACTCCAATTAAACCATAACCTACCTCAACCGAATAATCCGAGTGCAAGCTAATTTGCAAGGGCCTTGCCCTTCCGTAAAGCTCCCGAATGGTCAAAATCTGTTCAAATACATAGTCCCCATAAGAATACGAATCTAACGACTCCCATTTTATAAATTCTTGTTCTAAAAACCCTAGGCCTAAAACTAAATTTATCAAAACTGTGACTAGAAGCTAACAAAAAAAATCACGACAGTGAGTAATTACCTAGAAATCATTTACCTTCAATTAATCCATCATTTAATTTCCAATGATTAGTCATCATTGCCTGATCATTACTTTTGTCCACTAGTTAAAGGAAAACAAAGGAATTACAATTTGGCAAAATTGTTTCTTGCATTCTAAACACACAGTACTCTATTGCAGTAACAAAACCCTCATGTTCACTGCCCACAATCGACCAAATATTAGAACCTTTATTGTTATTATTAGCTAATCATTAGGCAATAATTGAGTCACTAATATACCTAATTTTTATTCATTCAATGAACCATCATTCACTATAAACTCCAATTCACGTAAATTCTAATACTAATAGCCGTGAATAGCTTCCCTATAATTGGCTACTGTCTAACCATCACCCTTGCTAAAACCTCTTGAAACACTACTCCAATTCACCTGTATCATCATTAACCCTTGTTTTTACCCTAACTCTAATTGCACGAACACCCGTACAACTTCATTAGTGAAATCTAAGATTCCATCCCACATATTTATAAGCATACTACTATATATAAATTAAACACACGCATACTGCTATATATAAATTGAACCAATCTGACCTGAAACTATACTGCAAGAGAGATTCCCGTTTCAAAATGCAATGGTGAAACCGCAAGTCTCTTGCCCCTCTTCTCTTCTCCTAACTTTCTGATTTTGTTGCTATCATATATGGTAAACCCTACTCACCTAAATGCATTCTTATATTGACCACATAAGTAAATAAATTGTGGGTTTGACCCATTAAATTACTAATTAAATTAATTATTTAAAATACCCAAAATTCCAAATAGAACCTCATAATTTGTTTGGAATCCCATAAAATAAATCAATATGTAAATTGACTAAAATATACGTTCCGAGTCTATTGAAAATTTTAACACACCAGATCGAGGTCGTCTTGACCAAAATTTGACCGTAGTCGAACTTAACTTACAAAAAAATTCAAGAACCCAACTAATCACTTCAAACACCTCAACAATCGGTACTACCCATCTCCCTAAGTCATAAATCACGTATATACACCACGGAGAGAGCTAAAATGGGAAAGTTCACAAAACGACTAAAAGGGTCGTTACATTATGTTTTAACATAAGTTTTAAATATTTATGCGGTGGTAAATTATCTCATTAAAGGTCTTTTTATTTCTTGAAAATTTTCTATTATATTTTTTAAAAATAACTCCTTTTTTGACATAGATATTACTATTGAAAAGTACTTTATCTGTCCATTTTTAATTTATCATTTTGTATATATTTTATTTTTGTTATTAAATATTGTTTATTTTCTAATACTTAAAACTGTTATTAAATATAGTTATTCTTGTTAATAACTAATTAGAAGTGATATAGTAAAATTACTATAAAAAAATACTTGTGAAAAAAACTTAAGTGGACCCCATATAAGACGTCAAGTTAATTTAAAATATCAAGAGTTAATTTACCATTTTGTATCTATTTATCCTTTTTTAGTAAATATTATTAATTTTTTAATACTTAAATGACTTATAATAATTAATTAGAGATGATATAATAAAATTACGATTGAAATAGTTGAAGCAGGCATGTCGACCATGAGTTTTCTGCTTCAGAATCTTCATTTCCACTTATAAGATAGTAATAGATAATATCTACAATCAATATGTGTGTTTGTATATAGAGAAGTGCTCTTTATAGGTATTTAGTAATTAGCCAACTAACTTAACCAATAGACTAGCAGTTTAATCAACTATTTCCTCCGTTCACTTTTATTTGTTTATTATTTTAAAAATAAATTTTTCACTTTTACTTGTCATTTTTAACATATCAAGAAAAGATAATTATTTTTTCATGTTTTACTCATAATATTAATCCCTTCATTCCTTTTTAAGTGCGATGCACGACCCAATGTTATAAGATGATTTATGAAATTAAGATTTTGTATATTGTTATTGGTCTATTTATTTTTGACATTTTATCTTGATTTTGAAACTTATATTTTAACATAAGTTTTATATACTTATGCGGTGGTAAATCAACACACTAAAAGCCTTTTTTTTTTTGGAAAATTTTCTATTATATTTTTAAAAAAGTACTCTCTTTTAAACACAAATATTACTATTGAAAAGTACTTTATCTGTCCATTTTTAATTTATCATTTTGTATCTATTTTATTCTTGTTATTAAATATTATTTATTTTTTAATACTTAAATGACTTATAATAACTAATTAGAAGTGATATAGTAAAATTACTATAAAAAATACTTGTGAAAAAAATTAAGTGGGCCTCATATAAGACGTCAAGTTAATTTAAAACATCAAGAGTTAATTTATCATTTTGTGTCTATTTTATCTTTTTTTATTAAATATTATTAATTTTTTAATACTTAGATGACTTATAATAACTAATTAGGGGTGATATAGTAAAATCACGGTTGAAGCAGCTGAGGCAGGCATGTCGACCATGAGTTGTCTGCTTTAGCATCTTCATTCCCACTTATAAGATAGTACTAGTGGCATGTCACCCGTGCGGAGCACGGGCCCAATATTTATATATTTTTTGTCTTATTTTATGTGACATATTTATCTTTTTAATTTGTTCTAAATTAATCTAACTTTTCTATATTTAGAAATAATTTGATTTTAAAATTCTTATTTATTCTTGATGGAATAATTTATGACTACACAAATATTTAATATTCAAAAGTCTTTTATTCTTTCTACTCTTTGCCTAGTTAAATGATGTCACATAACTTTAAACGGAAAGAATTGTAAAATTAAAATTTACAAATTTTATTTAAATATGGGAGGAAATTCTCTTTTATGTGTTTTATGCTTCATTTATTTTTTACCTGATAAAAGTCTAATTTTGATCATTCTGGTTTTAAATGTTAATTATATATATATATATATATATATATATTGTTGAATCTTAATCATTTAGATTTCAATAAGTGCCCCCCCCCCCTCCCCCATATATATATATATATATATTGTTGAATCTTAATCATTTAGATTTCAATAAGTGCCCCCCCTCCCCCCCCCCCCCTCCCTTTTTTTATAATCATTCACATCTTAATTGTGTAATACATCTATTTATTCACTTTAATATTTTATAAACAATTGTAGATACGATTTTTCTAGTGGATTGAGAGGTCATGCATTTAAATAGCATGTTCACCAATAAACAATTTCTTGTGCAGGAATATTCATGATTTTCTTCTTTTTTTTTCTTTATATTTAATGATTTAGTACTCCATGTTTTATCTTTTTATTTTTTATTTGACATTATATTCTTATATTTTTTTAAAAGTTTCAAGTGGTTACCAATCTGTCAATGATGGTGAGGGGGCCACATGGGTATAAACTGATGAGCCAATATATTTTTTAAACATAATTTCTAAAGTTTAATTGTTAACAATAATTGTAAATTTATGATTTTTTCTCTCCGTGAATTTATGATTAACAAAACCTAAAATGTTAAAGAATTTTTATTTTTTTAAAAAAAAAAAAAACCCTAAAATGTGAATATGGAGATTTTTAAAGAGAAAATATGTGCATCCAACAGAGAAAATATGTGAGACCTTAAGCACAGTTTTGGGAAAGATCAAAAGACTTGGCAGGTAGTGCCTCTGACAAGTGACGTCATTGTTGTGCCTTATACATTACAAATTATTCTCTATTTTTTCAATATTTACAAAAATACACACAAGTGACTGTGTAATAAAAGACCAAATCAAGGGCAAAAATAAAACACGAAAAAGCTATACATGGGCTGCTACTGAAATTAAGCAAAAACTAATTGATTTTTCTGTCAATTAAAATGTTAATTAAACCAAAACGTCCTACAATCAATTCTGCAATGTACAACATGTCATAGCAATATTGTAATGATATTCCAATAATACCCATAGTCGGCAAGCATGTCGAGCCTGAGCTGTGTGGTTATCACCGCTTATATATTAGTAGTAGATAATAGATAATATCTATATTCAATACGTGTGTTTGTATATAGAGAAGTGCTCTTAATAGGTATTTAGTTAGTCTAACAGTAATTAGCCAACTAACTTAACCAATAGACTCGCAGTTTAATCAACTATTTCCTCCGTTCACTTTTACTTGTTCATTATTTTAAAAATAGATTTTTCACTTTTACCTGTCATTTTTAATATATCAAGAAAAGATAATTATTTTTTCGTGTTTTACTCATAACATTAATTACGTATTCTCTAGATCATTTTTCAAGATCTAATGCTAAACATAAATTAATAAGGGTAGTATAGTAAAATAGTCATGTTAATGATTATTTTCTTAATGAGCGTTTTAAGTCCAAATATGACAAGTAAAAATAAACAAAGAAATTAATAACTAACTTATTGAACAGACTTTTCTACCCTTACATGACTCTATAACACTCACCCTCAAGCTAGGAGGCGTAAATATATTGAGCAATCCTAGCTTGCCTTTTAGATGTTCATTGAATCTTGGACAGTCCCTTGGTTAGCATGTCTGCAGGTTATTCTGCGGTAGATATGTATTATGTCTTAACCAAATTTGCCATCCTACCTATTGGATCAAAATTGTCCTTTAACGTATTACAAATGACTCAAAATCACCCTTCTTCAAATAATTGTATCGTTAATGGATAAACAATTTTAAGTCTAAAAATAACGTTAGGGGCTAATTGGATTCAATAAGTGAAATAAGATATTTTTGAGTTGTTTCTAATACGTTAAGGATATTTTTTATCCAATTAATAAAAAGGCGGACAAATTTGATCTGATACATGAAAGAAAGAAATTATAAATCCATTCTTGAATTTTGTCGAACCCGCAAACCCATTCTTTGAATCTGCATAAAGTTATCTATTTTCACATCCAATTGGACACAATAGCTAATTTTTGCTTATATAAATCAGCATGCCTTTGAAGACTCACAATCTCACTTATTCCATTGCTTTATTTTTGTATTAAGGTAGGTCGTCATGGATTCGCGAGTGATAAAAACAGTATCCTGCAGAAATATAGGGTAAGACTGCATATAATAGACTTTCATAATTCGATTTTTTTTTTCTGAACCTCACAAATAATGAAAACTTAATGTACTAGACTACCTTTTTGTATGTTTTGTTATATATCTTGAAGGACTAATGACAAATTTAAATACTTTGTTTATATGGAGATTGGGAGGCACATCACATGTGTGTTCCCCTTTTATTTTATTTTTTTGTTTTAAATGCCCATAAAGCTTGTTATTAATTCTGATGACAAATTAATAAGTACCATGGTACAATGTTTTCCTGCTTTGATAAATCATTGGATTGCTCCGATGCCAAAATTTTTGTGCACTTTCTCTCCAAAGTACAAAAGCTTAAATAACACTTTACAATTTACATTCTTCTTTCATTTTTACTTTTCACATTTTACTTTATAAAAGTTAATTTAACTAAATTTCAAAGCTAAATTGAAGAAGATTAATTTAATATTTTAAATTTAAAAATTCGAAAACAGCTATATAAAAAGTACTACAAGTTGCAATCCTTCTTATATTAATATGATGCAAAAATACATCTTAAAATATAGGTTAATATTCATGTAGTTTGAATCTCAGAAAAGCGTAATGTGACAAGTAATAATGAACGAAGCGAGTAACTACTAATTACTATTTGACAAATCGGAGTTGAATTACATTCAGAATTTAAATATGATGGGTTTAAATTTTTTAAAATATATTATTAAACTTATTATACTTTTAAAATTATGAATTGAATATTAAATATTTGTTGAAGTTTAATAGTGGGGTATCCACCTTGCTCAATTGGGGGAAGGGGGTTATTTGATACCTTTTCACTAAAAATAATTGTGCAGATAAATCTTCTATAATTTTTTTATGTATTTACTTTTTTGTATTTTGATTTTTCTAATTTTCTTAATAAAATTTCTAACTCAACCATGATTTCAATTCAAAGTTAGCATTCTAGAGCTGCCTCTAGTTAGAAAGGTATCTGCTGATTTTTTTTTTTCCCACTCGGTTTCCAGTATCCGCATTGGAGCTCAATTAAATTCGGATTCGTGCGGAAAAGTCCCACATTGGGGGTAAAGCACTCCCTAATAAAGACGACTCCGTACTCAGAGGGACTCGAACCCAAAACCACTGGTTAAGGAGTACTTACCATTCCACCACAATCTTTATCGGTGGTATCTGCTGATATTCTTGCATTTGTGTTCATATCCTCCATAAATCATACTGTATGTACTATTCTATTTTTACAGTACATTTTAGTTGTCATGTTTTTTTCTACACTTCTCAAAAAAGATAGTAGTAACTAAAAGAGTAATTTGATTAAAATTATTCTTATTTATTCTTTGATATCAACTTAATGTTACTCTCTTTTTAACCATATTAAACCGTCCCTCCATATTTATTAAATAAGAGTAAAGGTGGAAATTAATAATCAATTATATCTTAATTTTTTAAATAACAACTCTTTTAAATTATCTATTTTTAATAAGAATGTCAAATAAAATGAACCAAAGAAGTAAAGCATAGCTAGATATCGCATATCAAGTCTTTGTGTGTTGAATTGTATGATTATTTTACCTAAAATTCTCAAGTTGGTTAGAGAGAGCATATTCTTAATTATTGAATTGTATTTTAATTAATAATGTGTCTCAACATCTTAAAATTCTTAAGTAATTGGTTAGAGATATCCCTAATTTAAATTTAATAAATTGGTTCATTCTTTAAGTTCTTTCCAACTAAACTTATTATATAATGTTCTTTTATTATTTTTTAATAAAGTCAATTATCCTAGGTTAATAACCTTTTTAACGCCAAAATCTAGAATAATTAAAATCGACTTCTGGAGATCAATTTTTCAACAACAAAAAAGAGTTGCAAAATATCAACCGACCTCGTGATTCAATTTTATTTTTATCTTTTTTTTTTTTTTTTTTTTTGCAAAATTTCAACCTCATGATGAGATCTCTTTTGAAAATTGTCTCAGATCTTTTGCGACATACTATTAATATCGATTATTAAGTCAATTTTTTGACGAAACCAGACCTCATTAGGTCGATTTTTTCTGTTGATTTTGACCCTATTTTTTAGTGAAATATATACTAAGCTGAGTCAAATTTGTCGATAATAATAATAATAATAAATCGGCCACTGCTATTGATTTGTAATTTTTGGTCTCAGATTAGTGGATGTTTAGCAGGAAAAGCCATCAAGGATTTGATAGGTAAAGTTTCTATCAACACAATTATCTTTTTCCTTTTTATTATGGGTATTATTATTATGGATATTGATGAACTACATTCTTTGAACATTTTGGGGGGTTTTACGATCAGCAGACTTATTCGAATTGAGTTAAAAAATTCTTATTGTAAAATGAATTTCAGAATCGTAATATAATCCGTTATTTCATATTAAGGGTTGAACTGGATCGGTCCGACGAGCCAAGTTGACCATTCTAAATTCGTACCATTCAAATGACATTTAGTGCTCATTTGAGGCATGAATTTTATTAAAATAAATATTAAAAATATATATTAGACCGATATTTTTGATTTGTTTTGAAAGATGAGTTCAAATTTCACAAAATTGGAGTTTTTTAGGTGAATTCTTTTTCTATTCATAGAACTTCAATTAATTTTCAAATGAAATTAATTTGTATATTCTATGCCTTTTGCATTAAATCAATAAATCAAAATTATACTTGTTGTGTTTTAATTTATATGTTTTATTTTCTTAATATATTTTTCTGAAAAAGGGACAATTTCTATGTTTAGTAACTCTATAATTCGAGCATTTCACATAACTTATTTAAATCACAATATACGTATCTTTAGTTTAAAATCACAAGATTCAAAATATATTCTTTATCAGTCAAACTAATGATGACACAAAATGAAGCAAACATGTGATATCTGTTTTAAATTTTTTTTTTATCATTTAATTCTAATAAATTACTCCCTTCGTCTCAATTTATGTAATGTAATTTGACTTGAAACGGAGTTTAAGAAAAAAAGGAAAACTTTTAAAACTTGTGGTTTAAAATGAATCATAGATATTTGTGTGGTTGTAAATCATTTCATTAAGGATAAAGTAGGTATTTTAAGGTTAAATTATTACTAAATATAGAAATGTGTCATTCTTTTGAGATTGACTAAAAAAAAAGTATGTCATATAAACTGAGACAGAAGAAGTAATACATTTTGTACCCTCTGTTTTAACTTAAGCTATAATAATATATTAATATGATTTGATATAAATATCGAGTGTCAAATAAAGCGTGTATCTTAGTCTATTGCTATTTGCCGGCAGACCTTTGTATTTAACAACTTTTCTATGTTTACATTTTGGGAAAAGGACGTATCGGTTACTGCGATCACCGAATATAGACACAGTTGTTTTATTCATAATTTTATTAAAAATTATATTGTATATATAGATGAAATATTTTATATATGACTTCGTAATTTTTTAGTCTTTTTAATATAAGATAGATAGAGTTTTAAATTAATAATAATTTATATATATTCAAAAAATATATTAAGATAAATATATATTTGGACTAAAATTATTGTGTTCAGTTGAACACAATAATTATACTTTAGCTCTGTCTCTAGTTTCAACTTTATATTAAAATTTTACTAAAAATAAACAGCTACCCTATTCAAATATGTATACTTTGCATGATAACAAATGTGTTATTTTTTATAAATTATTCATTATAAAGATTAAATATTGAAGAAAAATATTTACAAGTATTGCTAAAATACTATTTCATTTGTCATTTACAAAAGAATATGTTTCAATTATTGTCACTATATATCATGTGGGAAAACATGACCCATATATCCTCTTCTTCTCTTTAAACATATTCCCATTAATTTTTTCCTTCATCTTCTTCTCTATCCAACTATATTCATCAAACTCAAATTACTATGTCTCTACAATCTCATCAAGATGAGACTCATGTCCATGCAGATACTGTTGAAGATACTGATCATCAAACCCTACTTCCAGACAACGAACATGTCAGGAAATCTCCTGAGACCTTCCTAGATCTACCACCAGAGTCATTTTGGATCCCAAAAGACTCCGAACAAGATTGGTACGATGAAAATGCAACCATACAACGTAAAACATCAAAGAAACTCGGTTTTTTTGGTAAGTCAAATGATCATCATTCGAAATCTTTCTCTCATCGTACGTTGAATCATCATAATCATAATCATAATCAAAATCCAAGATCTTCTTCTCTTTTTGCTCTTCCCAAGTCTCATAAAACGAGCTCGACTGAGGGAAATCTCCGGTCTAACAAGGTACCGAGACGTTTATTTAGAAGCCGGTCTGAACCGGGACGAAAGGGGTCAACAAATGTGAGTGAACCGGGTTCACCTAAAGTTTCTTGTACTGGAAGAGTTAGGTGCAAGAAAGATAGAGGGGTAAGAACCGGGTTTTGGAAAAAATTACGAGCTATTTTTAAGATCCGGTCCAGAGCAAAAAGTGTAGCTAATGTAAATGTTGAACCGGCCGGTTCAGTTGCTAGTGCCCGGTCAAAGTCATAGACCGGCACGATGTTGATTGAGACTTATTGGGCTTTTACACGTACGTTTAGTGGACCCACTTTTGTTTGTCTCGTTAAGCCGTAATTTGAGGCCCATAAGGCCCACGGGTCCCACCATTTGATATTTTATTATTCTTTTAAATTTTGTAAAATACATTTAATTTATACTTGTTTTGCATGATGAATTAAAAAGACATTTCGATACACTAAAACTAAAAGTGTAAGGTTCGACATAGAATCGAATCATAAAAATTTAATATATATAATCTTATATTGTATTTCTACGTAAGGCTGTTTTCACGGGATGACCTCTAGTCACATGGTCATTGTATGTTGAATTAGTACTCATTATTTTTTAGAAAGAGGATAATCCACTTGTTTGTACTAATGATTTGATATACATGACTTTTCTACTTTATGCCATTTTAATATTGAAAATAGTACTATTATGTATGTTTGGTGGTTCATGAAAAGGTCCCATATATCTCCACATAGTTACAATCGTGTCAGTCTGATCAAATTATTTTTCAATAGTAGAAAATCTTTGGTGGCATATGCCCATCTTATTCTTTGATTTTTTTATTATTTATTTTTCTTTTCTTTAGTTATTGTATTATTTGTTGTTGGCACTGAATTTTTTTTCTCTATGAACATATTTCCTTCTCATACTGGTTTTATATGTATTACTTAAGCTAAGAGTTTATCTGAAACAATCATCTATCTTCACCAATTAGGGGGTAAGAGTTGCATATATACCACCCTCTCCAGACCCCATTTGTAAAATTACACTTAGGGTTTGTTTGGAAAGTCATCTGGTAATTGAAAATTGGTGTAATTACTAGGGTAATAATTATCAGCCTACTAATTACATGGCCCAGTAATTACGACGACCTATTTATTTGCCACAATGTAATTACTGTATAATTACAAATATACTGTTTGGTTGCGCAAGTATAATTACATGATTATATTAAAATTTTAAAATAAAATTAATTATCAAAAACTAAAAATTTATATTAAACAAATAAGGGTCTTTATAAATGATATTTTATATATATATATATATATTGACTTTCAAAATATATTGTTTAATAAACATATGTTTTTAAAAAATAATTGATTTATAGTTTTCAAACTAGTATATATTAATTAAATTAATCATGAAAACTTAAAGTACATGATTTCTAAGAACATCATGAAACACATGTTTGACAAAAATATCAATATTATAAATATATTGTTATAAAATTATTAAAACATTTGACAAAAAGACAATCTATCGAGTCTAACTAAAAAATTAATAGTTTTCAATGTAAAATATCAAGTCAATACTAGTAAAACAAATAAATTGAAAATGAAAATATAACTTAAGTTCAAAATTTTTTTTAAAAAAAATACTCTTATGTCAAATTTCAACATAACGTACATAATTATGATTCAAAAGAAAAGAAAAACCTAAGTCTATAACCTTATTCAACAATGAATTCTACTCAATTTAAAAATTAGAATACTAACTAAATTATGCTAAATAATAAAAAAAAAAAACATAAAATAAATAAAAGATATATGATGCGAAAAATTGTATGGAATCACAAGAAGTAAAGGTTGGAAAATAAAATATAAATAAAATAAAATAAAATAAAAGATATTTTTTAAAAAAATTAAAATATTAAAAATAAAAAGAATTTAAAATAATAGAAATTAAAAATAAATTAAAACGAAAAAATAAAAATAAACTTAAAAGTAATCAGCTTGTAATTACACTATGTAATTACTAGCAATTCACAGCTCCCCTTATGAATTGGAGAGTGTAATTACCCCCTGTCAATTACACCCAATTACCTGCTGATCAAGTAATTACCTGGCCTACCAAACATGTCAAACAGTGTAATTACACCCAATTATACCAAATTTAATTATCAGAATGACTTTTCAAACAGGCCCTTGTCATCGGTGACAGGACATATTTTAGACGAAAGTTATCAATGAGACCTCTTATAATTAATCTGATAGGTAAACAAAAGACAAATATAAGACATACTGCAAACGTTAGGGGCAAATTTGGACCTTTCCCGTTTCATCTTTAAATTTTGTGAATTATATATTCAAATTCAAGTTGTTTTGAATTTTGAATTTAGTAGTCGTTATTTTGAGATAGAGGATAATCCACTTGTTTATACGAATTATTTGATAATGACTTTTCCACTTTCTGAGCTCTTAATATTAAAAAAAATATTATACTATATGCATAGGTTGTTAGTGCAAAAATAGCCAATGTTGACTATAATTAAATTTATGATTGTAAAACTAAAACGTGGAAATATAAATGATCGTCAAAATAAACGTGGAAAGCTTCTAGAAAATAGAAATGATGCTACAAGAATAAAAGAAGTGCTTCTACTCATTAATTAGTCTTCTATTCCTTTCGTCTCATATTAATTGTCATATTTTATTTCTCAAAAAATAACTTGATTAATTTTTAGAGTTATATTAATTTAATATTTTAAAATTATAACTTAAATACTTAAAAACTATGCGAAAAGTACTAGAAATTATAATTTTTTTCATATTAATATGATTAAAAAAATAAATCTTTAAGTGTTGATCAAAATTCAGATAATTTGACTTCGAAAAGAAAAATATGATAACAATATGAGAAGGATGGAGTAAGATAGTAAAAAGTATCTAGTTTTAGCATTGGGGCCCAAGCCTTGATTAATTCGAATTCAAGCGGTGTAAAATCCATTTAAGGAGAAAATGCTTTCTAATAGACTTTTTTTCATACTCAAAGCTTGCACCTGATACTCTTATTAAGGGTGGACAAACTTTATTCAATTTCAAACTTTCAACTCTAATTTGAATGCACATTGAATTAACCAACCTGTGATTATACTTACTCCGCTCGCTTTTACTTGTCATTATTTTCCTAATTGAATTTTTATTTTTACTTGTCACTTTTGACATATCAAGAAAAGACAAAAGAATTTTTTCTATTTTACCTTTAGCATTATTTGCTTATTCCCTAAACCATTTTCAAGATACTCCCTCTGTTCGGATTTAATTGTCACTATTTTTCTAATTTGATTTTTATTTTTACTTGTCATTTTTGACAACTCAATAAAAAATATTTTTTTTCTTCATGTTTTACCCTTAACACTAATTACTTATTCTTCAAATTATTTTTCAATACCCCATTACTAAACAGCAATTAATAGAGGTAATATTGTAAACTCACTATACCAATTATTGTTTTCTTAATGGGTGTGTCATGTCAAAAAGTGACAAGTAAAAGCGAATGAAGAGAGTATATTATTCTAAATATTAATTAATATGGATAATATAATAAAATAATTATATCAATAATTATTTTCTTAATGAGTGTGTCAAGTCAAAAAAATAAAGTAAAAGCGAACGGAGAAAGTAGAATATTCCTGTTTCTTGACAGCCAAAAGGCATTAAAATTTAGACTTTTCAGTTTTCCCATGTCAAAATAAATTTATGAAGCTCAAAATCTTAAATATCATTGACCAAAATCCCATGTTACCTTAAAAGCAAGGACAAATTATTTAATACTCCCTTTATCTTAATTTATGTGATATTTTTCAAATTTCGAGATTCAAACAAATTTTTTTTTTTTATCATAAGTTTTTCATATACCTTTTAAATATCTTGAATTGTCAATTATTGTGGACTTATTTTACTTTTTATGTTGTTTTCAAATATGTAAATTTTATTTCAAAAAACTTAAAATTTCATACCTGACTTCATTATTAAAATTAAATTGTTTGACTATCGAAATTCGAATTGTGCCACATAAATTGAGAATTTGAAACGGGCAGTATTATCACCAGAAATCAAGCTCAAAATCCTGACTTTTGTTCTTTTTTTTAGGAAAAAAAATATGTTGGGCCACATAGAGCCCAAAATTTCTTCTTTGCTTTCAACTCATATTGAAGAAATGACCAAATCTCCAGTTATTGAAGTTCATTTCACATTATAACACCTGGATTTTTTGTAAATTTGAATAGACCATTCACTTTTCAACCACCATTATGACAAAGTAATCAATGAATTTTGAGTTGGAATATCCCTAATAAGAAGTTCCAATCAATTAAGAAAATTATAAATTTTGGGTCAAGAAAATAATCAAGACCATAAAATGTTTTAAGAAGTACTAAATTCTTCAAAAAGAGGATATTGGAATTTCAATAATTCTCCGATTCTTCTTTTCAGAAATATATTCAAGGGTCTTGGAGCTTAATCTTGAATTTATACTATTGAACAATTATCTTGAATTTAATTAACGCCGATAAATGACTTAAAACTGAACTCTTGAATCTTGATTTATTCTTAGTTCTTGAGCTTGGATGTTTGTTCTTGAATTCGAACTCAATTTCTTGAGTGTTTGAATATTTGTGGCTTGTCTAAAAATTAGTGGTCTCTAATTTACTAGCTTCACTCTTGCTTCTTGTTATGAAATTCAATCTCCCTTTTAGGTTATAAGGACCTTTTTTTATGTTGTGAGAGCAAAGAGTTGTGAAGAATAAACTTTTTTTTCTTCGACTAATTGCACTGAAACAGTAATAAGATCACATTTAATTGATCGAAACATGTTGCTTGCACACACAATACATTTGTTTCGGCCATTAGTTTGAGTAGGCATGTCATGGCATCCAACATATGAATGATCCTATTGACTTCTTTATTTGACTTGGCCTTGCTACATAGCACAAATTTGAATCTCTACCAAAAAGATGCTAATCAACGAATCTTGGGCTAATAAAATGAGTTCATTTGTAGCTTAATCAAATGGACAAGCCCGATGAAATTGAATTCCTTAACAAATCTGTATTTATTGAATTTAAATAATTATTGATTAATACAATTACCAATAACCAATAATACTAGTTTCTGGGAGCGAACTCCGGGAGAATAAGCGCATGTATACAAGTTATGCCTTGAAATGAACAAATATATTTTGAATATCACCCAAATTGTTTATGAATTTAAATTAAATAAAATAATGACACATTTTTAAGAACCTCAATTCAACAGTGATCAAAATGGATGATCAATCAAGAAAGCAATACAAGTGGAACGACTAAATATCAACTTACAAACATAAAAAGGCAGTCTGGTATACTAAAGTTTTTGCTGTGTGTGGGTCCGGAGAAGAACCGCACCACAAACATAAGTAATGCAGAATAACTTTGATTCTTTATGTTTCTTATTTCCTATTCCACCTTTTCTGGAACAAGTTTTTCTAATACTCTTTTGTTGCCTTAAAAACCTTAAAAAGAACAGAATGAAATACATTAAACAAAATTCAATGAACTTCTGCCTCCTTGTGTGTGTAAATCACACAGTCCGATTTCGGGTACGAAATGCAGGTCAGTAAATAACCTTTCTCCATTTGATCATCGTCGAGGAATGCACCTTCGGATTGGTCAACTGAACCTGAAACCAACTGTCCTGCACAAGTGCAGCACGAGCCAGCCCTGCACGAATAAGGCAGCTCCAAACCAGCGTCCTCTGCTGCATCGAGGATGTATTGATCATCGGACACTTCAATTTCATTCTCGTCGCCATCAGGGCCTATCAGTTTTACCTTGTATGCTGCCATTGCAGAGACTTTGAACGAGGGAGAGGACTTTAAGCCAAATGCTTTGGAAATATTCTTTACAGAACCCAATGAGCATTGCGGTTTGGTAAAGGCGGATGATCTCATTGATGGTGCAACCTTGAGCACGGAAGATGAAGGAATGCTTATACTCGACATGTTACACCTGGGAGACACATAACACGATCAATTAAGCTATTTCGTGCTAAAAACCATAACAGATGAAAAAACTTGCAAGCATATAAGAAGCAGCATGTATAATATTCAAGCAAACAAATTCTAAAAAAAGGACTCTTTTCTTGATGAGATTGATATTCCAATCTTTCTTCTAAGAACGTATTGATTAACCCATAAAGGGACCAAGCATGTTGCTGCCAAAAGCAGAACCCATATTTCTTCGAGAGAATCTCTTAATTGTTCCATCTCATCAACTTGTGCATTGGAAAGATATAAGTGAATCCTTCTGTATACTCACAGTGACATACACACACACATATATATGAAACATTGCATTATGCCATTGTTCTTTTCACAGAGATATATGTCCTTTTTGTGCTTTGTACTTTCTTCAAGGGTCTTCATTTGGGCTCTTGATTTTATCAAAAACCACTAACTTATTATACCACAATGACAGAGAAATCCAGACTACATATTATTCAGACTCTTCAAAAATGTTGCCCCACCATGACGATTCCTCAAAAAGTGCACTACTTTTGGAGGATCCAACACACATTTTTGGAGAGTTTGAGCAACATAACTTCCCAACTCACAAACAAACGCATTTTACACTGAGTATAATGTTCTTTGTACTGAAGAGAAATACTACTATGCTCATGCAAAGGTGGACTCTGACTCTTAAAACTTATCAGTCCACACTTCACAGAAGCCCAAAGTTTTGTTAATTTTCCATAATGACAGCAAATGCCACAATTCACTACACAAACACTTGTGTATTTCACTATGACAATTAACAAGCAAAGAACAAAGAGCGAATATGGGTTGTGGTGGGATGGTTGGGTCCTCCACCCTTAACCAGAGGTGAATCCGAGTCCTGGATATAGAAAAATCCTGTTGGGAGCGCTGTCCCAGCATGAGCCCTCAATGCGCGATTCGATATAGTCGGACTCCATACGGATACCGGACACTGGGTGGAAAAAAAAAAAAAAAAAAAAAAAAAGCAAAGGACAAAGAAAAATTAAGGCAACAAAAGGAAGAACAATCACAAAACATATAGCAAGTATGTTCTAAGAACAAACCTTTGTTAGTAGGATTCTGATCAATTTCAATTCAACGAACAACAACTACGTCTCAGTCCTAAACAAGTTGGGATCGACTATATGAATCTTCCCTATTTAAGCTCAACTCAGGTTATCATAATCACCATCAACAACAACAACACACCCATAGTAGTCCCACAAAGTGGAGTTTGGGGAGGCTATAATGTATGCAGACCTTATAAGTGAAGTAGAAAGGCTATTTCCGATAGACCGACTCAAAGACAAAAAAAACAGTCTAGAAAAAAACATAACGGTTATCATCATATCAAATAAAAATAAATGATCAAATTTCCAAATGACTTTAATTTCTTGACATCAACAATAATGTAAAGATCAATCTAATATCAGATTACACAACAAAAATAATTAAGAAAGGCACATGATTGCATAAATAGAGCTTTGAAGTAATCAGAAGATAATAGTATAGAGAAGGTAATTAACTTACAGAAATTCAGTAGAAGAAAATCTAATCTTGTAAAATAATTAATGACAGAACTTAATTAACAGACCAGATAAATGGCTATACAGTGTGTCCCAGATATTTCTCAACCTAGTGCTTTATATAGAAAAAATTCTGACTGTTGAAGTGAGCAAAGAAGTAAAGGAAATACTTAAGGGTACATGCCTTTGACTGAACTTTCTTGTCCTTTCAACCTTCTATAAGGACATATTTTGGTTATGTATTAATGTAATGTAATTAGTGACAAATCAAGTACCCCATGGGCCATAAAAATTATTCACTTTTTTTTTCGAAATCAGTATTTGGCTATGAAAATTTTAAATCCAGCATAAAATTTTATTTCAAATTTGAAAAACGGTTTAGAACCTATTTTTTCAACTCACTTCTCATTTTTTGCAATTATATTTAAGTATATTCAAGCATGAATATCATTCCAAATGTTCTTGCGAAAAATATAATCAAACACTATTACATCGTCTTAATCTTCAACTCCATAAATTTTAAATAAACTGAAAAATATTTGAAATCTGATCACACGCCTACTAGTAATTCTAACAAGAGTAATGAATATTTACATTCGACCATCATGTTATAATATTTACCATGCTATTTCAAGGAATTTATCTTATTTTTCAAAATGATTTGATAGCGAATAAAGTATATAACTTTAACACTTAGAACTCTTTAAGCATTGAGGGGGGATAAGGGATTAAGCAATAATTAATGGAGAATCAAACAGTTACTAGCTAAATAGTAAATACTACTATTAATTCAGCTTTTCAAATATCAATTTTATGCTTTTATTATAAAAATGTAATTTATAGAACTTTTTACAAACACTTTAAAATAAGTTTTTAAAACTTTTTTCTTATTCTTTTTGTGATGGAGAAATAACAATTGATGACATAATGAAGGAGAAATCATTTGGGGCATAGGGGACGTAAAACTATATACTATATAAAATTATGCAAAGTATTGCTCCCTCCGTCTTATTTTATGCGGCTTACTTTTCTTTTTAGTTCGTCCCAAAAAATTATCATGTTTTCTTATTTGGTAACTTTTTAAAAATACAATTACTTTTTTATTCTTATTGATCTCACTTATAATGTCTTATTTAATTAAAAATAGTAAAAAATAATAGTAATACATTTTTAATAAAAGATAATTTAATAAACATCACTAACTCTTTTTCGATCAAAGTAGGGCATATAAAATAAGATGGAGGGAGTAATTAATATTAATAATATAAAATAATTATAAGAGGTGGAAGTAGCCAAGTTGGTAAAGTAGGTTCAGGAGTCAACTCGAACAGATACATTGTATGCAGACAAAGACAGGTGATGCTGTAGAAGGATATGGTTTCTACACTCTTCATTGTCTTTGCACATCCAAGCAATGCATCAAAGAATTTTCTCAATCTTTCTAAAAACATGACTAATATATATTCTCTCCTTTTATTTTTAGTTGTTTACTATTTTAAAATAAATTTTATTAGTATTTATTATTTGTCACTTTTAACATATTTAAAAAAAAATAATTATTTTTTTCATATTTTATTCTTAATATTAATTATTTATTCTTCACATTAGTTTTCAATATCTAATAAGAGTATTACTAAGCATCAGTTAATAAGAGTGGTGAGGTAAAATAGTCATTGTAATTATTATTTTCTTAATGAAAGTATCAAATCTAAATATGATAAGTTAAAGTGAACAGAGGAAATACCAAATGGTATATATTGCCTTATTTTAACTTTTTTAAGTAGCAGAATCAAGATTTTGATTAAAAAAAAATTAAAATTGTTGGATGTGAAGCCAATAAAAATTAAAGTAAATATAGAAGAAGAAATCAAAGAGATTCAAACATATATTATTATGAATACACAAATATAAATTTTTAGATTACCCTAGCTCCCGTCCGTGCCTAACTATCTCTGTACAAATACAAAGGTCAAGATAGTGATTGTTTGATCATGATTTTTTTTTTACTTATTTCATGAGTTGAATTATGGAAGTCAGTTTATCAATTAAAAAATAAAATAAATCAAACTGCAACTTGAAGTTGAATTTTGAAATTTTTCAAAATTTAGAAATACTAAAACATTGTTTTCACTTCAAAGCACTCACAAAAAATTAATAATAATTTTGATTTATATTCATAATCAAAGACAACTCCAATTTGTATTTATGGCTAAATATAACTTCAATTTCAAATATCATTTTTGAGCTAAACATATTTCTAAGTCACAGTATTCTAAAGTTTTGAGCTTCAAAAATAAAACTTTTAAAGTTTTGATTTGAAAAACTGAACTTTAGGATGTAGTTAAATTAAATTTTGAAGCCCTACCAAAAAAAAAAAAATTAAAAAAAATTGAAGAAGTGGAGTAGAAGTAGAAGTCACTTTTTAAGAAACAACTAATATAAAATGAGGAAATTTCAGAAACAACTATTAATATTTAAGTAAAATTCAGCCACCTTATCTAGATTTTGACAGATTTCAATTTGTAACTATATTTTAATATCAAATATATTATAAATATAAATACAAACGCATCTTATAAATACATATATAAATATATATATAAATATATATAACATTAAATACATACATATATATATATATATATATATATGTTGTTAAATAGGACTACAAAATCAGTTCAACTATATACCTAGATATATATGAAATACATATACATATAAATATATAATAAATATGACACAAGGTGTCAAACACATATACATTTAATATTTAATTTAAATCTTATTATCCATGAGTGAGGCTTATTTGGGTCGTGTTGTAAATGCTCTGGTTAAATCTATTGATGGAGAGGTGAAATTTCAGCTTCTGAATTTTGATTAATTGAATCTGCCACTCCGGGTATTATTTCGCGTCATTCCGTATTTGAGCCTCTTTAAATTGTGCTTATTGCTATTGATTCAATAATCTCTATAGGACGTGGCCAGCGAGAATTAATTAGTAGGAACAGATAGACCTGTAAAACAGTAGTAGCCACATATACGATTCTCAATGAACGAGGTGAAAATGTAATATGCGCTTACGTGAAACTTATATTTCATGTAACTGACCCTAAAATTTACTCTCTCCGTTTAAGAATGAATGACCTACTTTCCTTTATAGTCTACTTCAAAAAGCATGACCATTTCCTTTTTGGCAACACTTTAATTTCAACTTTCCAAGTGTCATGTTTAAAATCAAAAGATTAAAGGGCAATCGGTACATCTGACATAACTTTAATTTAAAACCATAAGATTCTTCTTTATTTTCTTAAACTCCATGTCAAGTCAAAACATGTCTTTTTTTTTTAAAAGGCGTAAAAGTAACTACCTTGAAAAGTGACTATTTGATAAAAGGTAAAATTACATACATATCCTATATTTAGAAAATATTTACCATCTATAGCAATAAAATTTGTTTTTCAGATATAATAATTATAATACATTTATATTGCATGCACAATGAACTTTTAATATATATTGCAGATTTCTTACCTAACAAGTATAATATATTTTAAAATACTTACAATACAGATATATTGCATACATAATTCAATTTTTATACATAGTGTAATTGATATAAATGATAATAAATAAAAAATAGGGTAAACAACATAAATTCCGACAGTTTAGTGCCTAATTATAGAAAATTTTGATATTTTGTATATTTACAAAAAATATCATTTTTTGGGTTGTCGAGATACATAATTTGTTTCCGATACTTTCAGTTGAGATACATAATTACCCACACTATAATCATTCAAAAATATATAGTATATGTATCTTTTAAACAAAACTTACACTGATATATACAGAAATACATAATTCGTTTCCGATATATTCTATTGAGATACATAACTGATAGATGAATTTTTATAATTATTTTGTAAGGGTATAGATTTATATAAATATGATAAGTTAAAATATATATTTATGTTATTTTTTCATTATAGATATAAATATTTTCTAAACAGAGATATCTAATTTTTCAAAAAAAAACAACCCCTATTCAAGGCCCAATGATCTATTACCCATGGACTCCCCCAATGGGGTGAAGTCCAAATCCTCCATCATCTTGTTCCTCTGATTACTGTAATCCGGTGGAGCTGAAAAATGAGAAAGCAAGTGTTAACGTTGACGGAAACAGCGGCATCGAGAGTACGGCAGCTATTGGAGCAGCGTCAGCGTTCTTTTCTCAAGCTTGGTGTCAAATCTCGCGGTTGTAATGGCTTGTCTTATACACTCAATTACGCAGGTGGTTTTCCTCTTTTTTTTTTTCTTTACGCTTGCTTTCTCATATTTACGTACTTCCTGTGTTAGTTTGAAATTTATAATTTAATTGATCCTAAATGAGGATTTTGGATGTCATTTGAAATAGATTACAGCCAGTTTAAAAATAAAATTAATTGTAATGATATATGGGAGGTGGAAGGGCATGCAAGTTGGCGCAGACACAACGGTTATTAAAAGAAATTAATTATAATGATCCATGATTGGTTAAAATATAGAAACTGTATCACATGCAGACATGAGGAGGCGGAGCTAGGATTTTAAGTTTATGAGTTTTGAAATTTAATGAAGACAGTTAACTGGATAAATTATTTATACATATTAAGTAGATTTTTAAATACAAATACCGAGTTTGAGTCTAAGCTATGGGGCTGCCGCCATGGTAGGGGAACCATGGCGTCTGGGCAATTTTTCACGCACCTAGATTAATTCCACAGGATACTTGTTATCTCCCACCAACAAGTAATTCTGTCCACCAAGGGTAGGATAGATAAGAGGAAATCACCTAGTATATTTGTTAAGACCTCATGTTTTCAACTCACTTCATTGACCACTAGACCACACCCTTGGATGCGGGAAGGTTAATTTGTGTAGCAATGATTTGTATAGTGTTTTCTCTGTTGGAATATTTTTTTGTTTACTGTTTCAAATTTAGGGTGTATGGTTTTGCTCCATGCATTGTTGGTACATCGTAATCCCCTTTGGGAAAAAAAAATTAAAAGGAGGGAAATAAATTATAGATAAAAAGCATGAGAGATGATGGAGAGGAAGAAATGGTATTGAGATAGAGAAGGAAAATTTTGAGCTTTTCTGGGTTTGAAATATTTTTTCTTACTTGTTGATCTTGGTGAATTTAAGGTCATTTGAAGTTGCTTACTAATATGAAACGATACTGTCAGTGTTCCCGTGCTCAAAATAAATATGAAAATGATATTGTCGTTGTAGCTCAAGTATCTTTTAACTTTACAACATTAGTTTCACTTGATTTTCTTTCACATCTATCAGAAACTAGTATATTGACAACAAATAGATTGCATAGAATCTACCTCTCTGCCCCAATTTATATAACACTATCTCCATTTTGGGAGGTCCCCAAATGCTTGAACCGCCATAGATAATATATTATTTTGTGCAACTTTCACTAACTTTCAAGAATTCAAATTCAGATAACCGTGTAGGATTTTTAGCTTTTATGTGATATTCTCCGAGCAAACTCAACAATACCTATTATTTTTTTTATAACTGTGGTGTCCGCACTAGCTTGCGTGCACCTCGACTAATTTCACGGGGTACATGTTGTCTCCCACCAACGTAGGTACCGGGTTGACCTACTATAATAAATACACTAGTCAAATTAACATCTTAAACGCAGTGTCCGGTTGAATGGTGTTAAAAAAATAGGAAGGAGGGAATATTTGCCTTGTTATGTTAAACCATACAATGTCAGCAAGAATGATGAACTATATCCTCTTGGCTTGCTCATTTGTGATTTGCCTAATTTAAGACTCCGGCACCAGTGTTACCTAACGTTGTGGACTGATTACTTTGGTTTAGTAAAATGAGTATTGATCCAAAAAGAATTTTTAGAAGAAGGAAACCTTATTCCAAACTCTTTTGCCATCCTCTCAGATTTTCGTTTACCCCGTGCTAACTGTTAATTATATGCATTTGCTATATAAGAAATGTCTTGCCCCAGGGCTTTGATCTAGTGGTAAGAGTGTAACACATGATGTATGAGTTACACGTGCGTTATGGGTTTGAACCATGTTGTAGACAAAAGCTTGGTATTGAAGTAGAGAAAGGGGAGGAACGGGCCCATTATCCATCGAATTTTGATTCTTGTGCCATTGGCCCTAGGGGGTTTCTTGGTTATCAAAAAAAGAAATGTCTTGCATCTGTCTCTGTCATAATTTGAGTTGCACTTAATGTATAATTGGTCTACTGATGATTTAAAGTTTTTCACACCAAGTGAAATCAGTAGAGTGTATCGCTCATCAAATGTCTGCATGCAGGCACGTAGAAGGTGTACTAATAATAGTCTACCTTTATTTTGTGCTCAAAGTTTCGATACCCTGCTATCACCATCTACACAGAGCTAGTTCTACCGATTTGTGCAAGCATGCCCCTACAGATTATTCTGCCGATTGATCATAATTGATTACCTTCAGAACTTGCCTATTCTATAGCTTAATAACTGGTGTAACCTCTGTGAAACGTCTAAAAGAAAAGTAAACCATCTTTGAAATTTCTCAACGAAAAGTTAAACCATCTGTGGAATTTCTTCCTCATGTGTCGTTGATTTCCAAAATGACCTTGCTTGTACAGACGATAAAGGAAAATTTGATGAGGTGGTTGAGGACAAGGGAGTGAAGATACTGATCGATCCAAAGGCTCTTATGCATGTCATAGGTACCGAAATGGACTTTGTTGATGATAAACTCAGGTATGAGATGGTATTTCCACTTTATATTCTACTAGTATATTCATATTAGTTATTACGTCTTTTATTCATGGTTGCTACCATTTTAACCTTTTTCTTATGATCACTCTTATAAGCTTATTCTTAGAGCTGTCAAATCACAAGACCAAGTATCAGTATAGGTACTAGGATTAAAGCAAGTTTAACTTTCCGGTTTTCCCAGTACCGACATGTCTCATGCCGCGACATTAAGTATCTCTATGAGCTAATATTAAACTAAGTTAATTTTTTAGTTTCTCAGTATGATTATGACATAACTTTGATGTTTAATAGGCTGAAGTGAGCTTCAGTCATTTCTTTTTCCCTGCAGAGACGAGCCTCGTTTTGTTATTCTGCTGAAGCTTTCAGTTGCTTTATTAAATTGAATTGACTTAGATTTAGTATTTTCCCCCGATGACCTTTGCGACATGTGTTGTAACATTCTTTAAACGAGCCTATATAGTATTTTCCCCCGATGACCTTTGCGACATGTGTTGTAACATTCTCTAAACGAGCCTATCATGCCCTTTAGGGCTCCACTTCAATGAAAAATAAAATAAGGTGTAACAGACTAGCAATTACATTAGCTGATTCTCTTTTGCTTGTCATGCCTAGCTATAGTGCAATCTCTACTTTGCCATTTGAAAGTTCATTCTCTTACAAAAAATATATAATGTACCTTCTTTACTTTCCCTTATCTTAGTATCTGTGATTCTTACGGATGAGTATAAGAAAATATTCTTTTAAATTACACAGACTTCACCCATGATTCATGTCTTTCCTTTTTTCTGTGAATTACCACCCTTGTTTCCTCCAAAGAAACTTTTGTGATGGTTGCTAGAACAGTTTACTGGATAGTGGATGGCCTCCTTGTGTCTCCCATTTTGATACCTGAGCCTAGCAACATATGTTCTCTCTTTTATTGCCATGTCATAGTAAACACCCTCGATCCCATTGCTTCGTTTCCATGCAATTTAGAACGAGAGGAATATGAACATTATATTTTGATTAGGAAAATTGAAGATATCACAAGCTTCTAATCTTATTCTGCGTTCCGGCAGTGAACTTGTTAATCTGGCACCTGCACCCGACTTTGTAATGGAGTTTCTCTTGATTGGCTACTGTTCTGTTGTGATGGTCATTCATATGTTGGTCATAGGATTCAGTCTCTAGTTTGGTAGTAATTTGGTTAATGGTGAAGGTGGTTTTGAGTTGGTCTGGGATGAATGACATGACTCTTATGGGCAGTGTATTCTATCTTTTACAGGTTTTAGTTCCATATATCTCTATGCAACTCAACAAATACCGAAAGAAGAAGGCTAAAGCTAAGATCCAAGTTCTATTCTAAAGTAAACCGAGTTGACCAAACTCGGGATAAGCAGTAAAAAATTTAGTTGTTCCCGTTCGATCCATTGTCATCTTTATCCTTGTGAAACCAATCCGCTGTACTTAACTGCTTAAATTCTAGTGGCACTAACTTGCATCACCCGTTTGCTTCCAATATATTGCTATTAACCTGGTTTATCGTTATTCATGTCTCATAAACATCAAAACTGACATCTTTGATTTCATGAACAGATCTGAGTTTATATTTATCAATCCAAATGCAACTGGACAATGCGGTTGTGGAGAATCTTTCATGACAACAACCAGCTCAGAAGCTGCTAAACTGCGTAACAAATCAAGCTGATAGCTTTATGCTACTAATATGTATGTTATATATACACCTAGAAGTGTCAGTATATAGTGTGGAGTAACAAATCGACGAGTTAATGGTCAGCAACAGAAGGTATTGTTATTTTTTCTTCCTTTTGTTCTTCTTCTGTACATCCTGTACCGCTGTTCTTCACCCCAATAATTTGAGTGGATGCATGTATTACTTACTACAGTAGCTGTTGTAAAGAATAAGATTTCCTTTGCGATGGAAAGGTGAACGTAGAATGAAAATCAAATTCACACGTATTGTGTTGAAGACTCTCATCGGTACCATTAGACTATAAGTTTTGATATATTTGATTAGTAACTTGTAGTACAGAATAACATGAAATTTCAATTTCTTGTCTCTAGTCACTTTTCTTAATGTGTATTGCATTAATTGACTATGTATAAAAGATGCATTACACCATGATAAAGCATGAAACCAATAACAGATGAAGAATATATACAAAATCATATAGTGAATTTATCCATTTATTATCGCTTAAACTTTTTTTAGACGAGATGATCACACAAAATTAATTACATTTCTCCAATTGATCTGGTTTCTCCACATGAGATTTTTTGGACTCAAATTTTAATATCACTCTCTGCATAGCTGCTTTGAATCTTTTCACCTTCTGCTTGTCATGATCTGCTAACTCTTGATTCTTCTGATTGTTGCTGCCGCTTGACGACTCATGATCTTCTTGGCTTCGATGGTATTTGTAAAGCTTCACATACTTCATGATGTCCACCACAAAGTTCTTGAAAGTTGAATGAACATATAATCAAAAGTGAAGTTATTTATAGTATGTGAAGATAGAAAAATTGGACATACAAATAAAGACAAAAGAAATGACAAGAATTTCTGCTAAATGAGAAAAGATCCAAGAATTTTGTTGGTGGTTGGTTTTACTTGTCGTAAAGATTTGATAGATTGTTCCAAACAAAATATGTCATTTTGCCGTGATGGGAAAAATGCTACTCTGTGTGACAGATAAGGTATAATAATTCCTGGATAAAATGCAGGGTTATTTTTTAGTGTGTTTGATTGAAAGTATTAGTTAGTCCTGAGATTGTTTATCCCATCATTTATTTATACGTTACTGATGGGATAAGTTATTCCAAATATATGGTGGGATAACTTATCCCGAGATAGCTAATGTCAAGATAACTTGTTCCCAACCAAACGACGACTCAGTTTGTTCAACTATGTAAAAGTCGTACAGTCATATAGACTTTAACTATTTTGTTGGTGTTTTCTGCTCATCCGTTTTGGCCACCTAATTCTTGGGGAAGATACATAAATTACCCACTAAATTTGTTCGAAAAAGTTCTTATGTTATTTGCAATAACATTTTATCCATAAGAGTGATCGAGTTGGTTGAGCAGGTGATTTCTTAAAAATGGGTGTGGGTGACCGAGTTAGCTGAACAAGTGGTCTCACGGTTGAAACCCAATGCATGCTTTCTCGTTTGAGCTCATCGCACATGCTTGCCTAGTGTGGTTTATTTTTTTTGTGTTATTTTTGAGTTATTATACTGGAGTGAGATCTACCTTGTGTGCGATAGCGACTGCGAATTCTATTGTTAAAAAAAAATAATTGGAGGCGACTATTAACCTTTATCCTTGATTAAAGTGGAATTAATTTGTCCCATAACATAGTCATGTACAATCGGTTTAATAATCTGAGGTTTTCACATGGTACTTCTCTTTTTTTTTTCTTTTTTTTTTGAGTTAATATCTTAAAGGGTCATTGAATTATGAGAATTTAACCAATAAAGTTGTTAAATTTTGCTTTATATCAATAAAATCACTTAATTAAGTTTTTTTTTTTCTAAAATCATTCAACTGCATTTATCATTAATACAAATGTCATAAAAAAATAATTTTTTTGCGTCCACATTAAAGAATCTATTTCTTATGCCATGAAATGCATGAGTTTTAAATAAAACGTTTCCTACTGAAAACGATTGTGGTAGAATTTTCTCCACTTTTCTCTCTTCCAAACGTTCCCCCTCCGTCAGCCAAACCAAAAACAAATGGAAACAAAATTTTAGATTGTCATCTCCTTTCAAAATAGGTGTTTTAACAATATATATATATATATATATATATATGATTTTCGAGAGAGAAAAATAATATTTGAAGTTATTTTGAAAATTAAAGTTATGTTTAGACATATATTTAATTAAAAATAAGATTAAATTTTTATGAATCGAAAAATATCACTTAAAAATTGGTCAAAACTCAAAATCATTTTATCAAACTTATAACTCAACTTTAAAAGAAAAAAAAAATGGAATGGCTAGTCCGTGACACTTTACGCTCTACTTTATCTAAGGTAGTGGTATGAATTACGTACACTTTACTCTCCCCAGCCCCTATTTTATGAAAATACAATGGGTATATTGTTGGCTAGTCCATGACACTGAAGGTGGTGCCAGAAAAGTAAGGTTGAATGGGTGTTGGTCAACAGACAAAAAGGAAAAAATTTTATATATAGCATCGTTCAAGTGTTTACAACCAATTTCAACCACATTCAATTAAAAATAAGAATTTTAAATGAAAAAGCAAATTAATTTTGATAAAAGAATGCATTGATGAGGCTTTTGAATAACCTGCCTTTTTGTCCTTTTGAAAACTACATTGAAAATTTTATAGTTTGTGAAGTCTAACCAAGGTTAGAATATTTAAATATTCATATATTTTCATTTGTTTTGAGCGATTAGGCTATTAATCACCTTATTTATTTTACTACACTTTCTAACTTTAGGTTTTAGATAAAATACAACCCATAGTTGTTAGCAATGATATATTTACGTTGGTTATCTAGTTTTTCTACATTATAAAAACTTATAAACAAAGCCTAATTAAGCATGGGTTGAATAACTCTATTTTTGATAAAATTATTTCCAATATATGAATTGTCATGGAATTTTATGAAAAGTATCTCAATAAAATTAGTGACCTAAAGACAAATTTCAATAAAAAAGCCTTAAATATATGCACATACTTATAAAAATAATACTGTAACAATTTAACTTGTCTTTTTATTACTACATATTATACTTGTTTTTAGTGTAATATTCTTAAAAGACATTAATCATTTAACTTTACATAGAAATATTATTATTTTATAAGTAAGAATTAATTCTAGTTAATAAGATATTAGTCATTTGTCTGCAACGCATTACTTTGGATTTATTGTAAAAATTTTATTTATTAATACGAAGATTTGACTTGTTTAATTCAAAGTTCTAAAATATTTTTGCTAAAACATAGATATTTTTTTTCTTTTTTTAAATTTAAATTATGTACCTTTTATCTTTTACAATCTTCAATATTATTTTAAATGACATAAAAATCATAAAATTCACTGTTAAAATTTTGAAAAAAGTAAATAAAATACCACACTTAAAAGCAAACTAGTTACCTTGATTTACCCCTTCCTTAACTAATTTCCCAACCACCAAGTCTCTTCTAAATATTTACCCGGAATACACCCCTTCCGAATTGAAGCAAAATCCAAGAAGTGTGCCCTTAAATTCCACTTCCTTAAATTATGCAACTAACTTCTTCTTTTATTCTCTTTTCTTTTTTCTCGTTATTTTTCCTTTTTTTTGTGGGCAAATTTACTTTGTTTATTTTTGTCTCTATTGTTTTTATTTTAATTTTATTTTTATTGTTTGGTTAAATTATCTCTTTTATTTTTTCATTTTCTATATTTTTATCTTGTAAAAATAAATAAATGAAAATATTAACTAATAATTTCTAGATAAATCAAAACAAAAAAATTAAATAATTAGACTACAATAAGAAATAATTAAGAAAAATATTAAATCCACTAATTTATTTATTAAAATATAAATTAATAGAAAATACATTTTGTAATACACCCTCTTTTTTCTCTTACTTTGTTATTCTCTTGTTAGCTTCTTTTTTTGTTTTGTTTTTATTTTTCTCTTGTTGACTCTTTTTTTGTTTGTTTTGTTTTATCTTAATTCTTTTTCTTTTTTTGTTATATTATCTTCTTTTTTATTTATCCTTAAAAATAAAATAAAATAAAATATAAAGATAAAGAGGTTCGGAGTTGACCCTCTTTATACTTTGATTCCCGGGAAAGCTCTAAGTGAACCTCCTTCATCTCTGGTGTTCTGCTCGTGGGGAGAGAGATGCGGGAAAGTGGGGTCCTCTCACCTGTGCTCACTTCCGTTTTAGAAGTCAGATTGGATTTCCAATTGGTGCTCAATAGAAGGGTTCCAAACCTCTGAAAGGCGAGGCAGCCATTTCATTAGGACAACACTTGCTTAGTCTTTTTCTAGCTTGATTGCGAAGCATGGTTTGGAAAGGTCAGCTGAAAGACGGTATATATCAACATTCAAACCTATTCCTTTGTGGTCGAAGCACTTCTTTTTACACTATTTCGGAAACCCAAGGACTCAATCGTATGGATATGTAAAATACAGGATTTCCAATCCTAGCAGGAAAGGGAGGGTCCACTCATTGATTTCGAGAAAATCGAATCAATTGGCTTTCAGCGATGTAAGCAGATGATGATGGTTCAGCCGGTAAGTGGGTTCTCGCATCATTTACTTGAAAAGATATTATATCACCGTGGGAGAGTTTAAAATGAGTAATGTTAACCATTCCATTATTCACACAAACCCTTCGATTATCAAAGGGGCCTGAAAAAACGTAATAGGCTGCTACTCTAGGCTCGCTTCGCTTCTTCAAGCTCCGCCCCTTCTTTCAAAAATCAACAAACAGCGCTAACGAGCAAGAAAAGTCCTTTTTACATAACATTCTCGGCTGCCTCCGGTCCGGTAGGTCGGTCGCCCTCTAGCCAGTGACTAGCCCAGCTATGGAGCTAGGTGAAAGGCAAGAAAATGCGCTCGAGCAGAAGGACTCACACTCGGTGATTCAGGAAGACTGAAAGGAATACCTTGGAATCCATAAGGGATTTACTTGTCTATATATTGTTCTATTCGATCTTTTAGGTCCCGACGTTCCTGCGGCTCGGATGAGTATTCTTGTTTATATCGTTACGGCTATAAACACTTTTTTGTTCCTATTAACAAAACATCCTCTTTTTCTTCGCTCTTCCGAAATCGGTATAGAAATAGGTGCTTTTTCTACGTTGTCGGGCAGGTGTCAGACTCTATACATCGTGTTACCACTTAGCAGAGTCCTGTGTTTTTAATAAACAGTCGCTACCCCCTGGTATGTGCCGGTTAATGGGGCTTTGAGGGACGTCTTCTCTTTCCCTTATCAAGCAAGTCACACCTAATCGCCCTTGATGCCATCTTGATAACTGGACTGAATGTCTCATCATAGTCTATACCCTATGCTGGTTGTTCCCCCGTCTCAGGGAAAGCAAGAAGTGAAAAAATCTCATCTCAATAGGGGCCTTACTGCCGTTCCCAGCTTAAGTGTTTCACACGGCGCACGATTCCATGGATAGTTTCATTCGAGATCGTGATGGAGGACATAGCTTACGATCATCGGCTTTGATCATGCCACTAGGCATTTGATTAAGACATTGCACAATGATCCCCAAGTCATCGCCAGCAATCAGCTCTTATCCCTTGTGTTCTGTCCTTTTCAAAGAGGTTATCCTTCTCTCTCCCCAGTCGCGGTAATCTCCTTCGGTTCTGTTCGCAGATCAGGAACATTCCTTGGCTGCGAGTTAAACGATCGAACATCAACAACGGCAGTCCAAGTCACTCTTAACCCTATAGTGAATTCAGATATGCTGCGCTAGGAGCTAATGAAAGTCATATAGCTCCTCTATCTAAGGCTAAGGTAAGCAGAGATCTTCTGCCAAAAGTCAAAAGGGGAAATCCCTTGATCAGGTCTTGAATGAGATCGAAGGTAAGGAGACCCCACTTTTCACAAGCACCCCACCCCATACAACTAGTTGGGGGGGGGGCTGTTCGCCTTTTGAATCAAACAAAGTAAGTAGTAGGGGCATTCAGCCACTGTAAGGAGAGGGGTTTCATAGCAACTTTCATTCTAAAGGAAAGCGAAGAACCAACTGAGGCGGGAAGACCTATACTATTGATTTCCCGATACCGAGACATTATCTAATTATTTTGGACTAATAAAACTATAAGAAAATTAATAAATAAATTACACTAATAAATAATTAAAATTACTAAGGAATGTTTCATTAAAGGACTAAAAGAGTACTGCATAATATCATGATAATATACATGATATGATATGGGGACTGAGGAGTCTCATTAAAGGTCTGAAGTACTCTATGATACCATATCAATACTGTAATGATATCATGAAGGTTCACTAAAGGACTAAAGTAGATATTAATAATATCATGTCAATATACAGGTATACTATTATGTAATATGTATCATGAAGTTTCTTTATGCCTTGAAAATTTACTTTGTGCAACTTATTTTCCTTTTTAAAATTATAATATGATGACTATTTCTCGGTTATTGAAAGTGTCTAATTGTAAAATTATACCCTATTTTCTTAGTTTCAACACACCACCCTCACCTTTGGTGAATCCAGAATTCAGAAGTCGTGGATACTTGAAAGGTCCGAACACATATATTGATGTCTAAATTTTTAGGAATTGTTTGGTTAGGAAATAAGTTATCCAGGATTACTAATCCCAAGATTAGTTATACCGATAAGTTATCCCACCCTCAAGACGGGATAAAAATAGTACTATAATCTCGGAATAACTAATTTCGGGATGAGTTATCCCAATCAAACATGGGAAATGTTCATCTTAAAATTAATCCCGGGGTTAGGGAGTGTTTGGATTGACTTTTTAAAGTGACTTAAAAGCTAAAAGCCAAAAGTAGGTCTTTTGGCTTTTTTTTTTTATACTTTTAAAGTCTAAAGTAAATGCTTAAAAATATTTTTTATCTTTGTCAAACACCTCCAAAAATAAAAAAGTGCTTAAAAGCCAAAAATACTTAAAAATAAGTCAATCCAAACACCCTTTTAGTTATCCCTTATCCCTCCCTTAAGGTTTTACCTGGAAATCAAAACACTCAGTTATTTCTTGGTTTTTATACTTTTCTAAATCTTATACCAATTTTTATACATTTTTTATATAATCATACCTAATATTTTCGGAATATAATGGGTGTCAAAACACCATAAAATTACACATAAATACCCTGCCTCCATAAAAAATATATAAAATTGATATAAGATTTAGAAAGCACCCTCAACATCAAGAATATAGGTAGGTGCTCTGATTTCCATGCAAAATCTTAAAGCTTTGGACATAATCTGCATCGGGTTTAATGGTGCCGAAGCACCATGAAATTACACATAGGTCCCTCCCCCCAAAAAAAGGAAATTGGAACTGGCCGGCAACAATTTAGCAGTTTTGGGAAATGGAAATGGAGAAGGGTGTCCAAAGATGGATAGTTGACATATCTGAATGGAAGCCTTGTACCCATTACTTCTCTTTTGCTATCTCCTTTCTTCCCCAACGTGAACACTTCTCCATTACCAGGTTTCTTCATTCTTCCTCCTATGTACTTTAGTTTTTTAATGTGAGATGCTAAAAGATTCATTTATATCATGTAAAGTTTTCGTCTTTAACTAACTTGACAGTATATTTCATTTAGATACTCGAACTAACTGTTTCAATTGAATACCTCAACTCCTAATAAAGTGTTCCAATTAGATACTTTTGGTTCAAATTTGATTCTTTTTTTTTTTTTTTTTTGGTGTGTGTGTGTGTTCTTATTGGTGTATTAGGTAGTTAAATTAACGCGTAAAACAATAGCAGAGCCAGGATTTTCACCAAGGGGTTCAAAATATGAAGAAGTAAACACACGAAGAAGCCGAACAGGGCTCAACATCTGCTATATATACATAATTTTGAGGGGCTAGCTACATATTAAGCCTTTACTTTATTATGCACTTCTTTGTTTCTTGATTGCATAAAGTGTCCATGGATTTTTTATGAAATGCTAAAAGTTTATGTATATCATATAAAGCTTTCATCTTTAAGTTTATTCCATACTACTTTGGTTCTTGATTGCATAGTGTCCATGGATTTTATATGAAACACTAAAAATTTATGTATATCATGTAAAGCTTTCATCTTTGAGTTTATTCTATACTACTTCGATTCTCGATTGCATAGTGTGTCCATGGATGTTATATGAAATGCTAAAATTTTCTGTATATCAGGTAAACCTTTCATCTTTAAGTTTATAGTATGCTACTTTGATTCTTGATTGCATAAAGTTTCCATGGATTTTAGCATAAAATTTTGTGTTTTTTATGTAAAGCTTCCATCTTTAAGTTTATTCTATATCACTTGGTTCTTGATTGCATAAAGTTTCCATGGGTCTTACGTTTTATTTTTGAAGTGCTAAATTGATGTATCTCAAAGTAATTTATCTTTAATTTTATTCTGTACTTTTTCATTCTTGATTGTGGGCCGGTCGTCGTTGCACACTAGCTGGTGTAAGAGAGTGTTCTGTTGGTTGCATAAAACTGCCTATGGAAGCAAATTGTGATATGCACTATGTTGTACTTGCCTTGATTTTATAATGTGAATATGCACTTTGTATTTGAAGTAAAGTTTTCATCTTCAAGTGTATTCTATAGTTCTTTGGTTCCCTATTGCTAAAAAAGTGTCTACCAAAGCAAAATTTTGAATACACATTTTGTTTTACTTGCTTAATTTGGATTTTGGTTATCAAGATTACGTTTGTAAAAACTTGAGCGGATTTGTTACTCATTGATTAGGTTCTTTAAAATGGAAGATCGAAAACGGGCTCTTGTGAGCAGATTGTTGCAGTATGCACTGATACATCAAGTTTTGGGGATCCCATATAATGAAATTGTCATCAGGCGCACTGCTGAGGGGAAACCATACCTGGTATAGTTAGAATGTGGTCGGTTACAATGCTGAAAATGCACTAGGTTTTGGTTCTCATTTGGTGTTGAAATTATGTTTTTGATGTTTGCTCATTAAGGTATCTTATTAATGTGTGTTTTATCATTAACTAGCTGGGCTCTCGCATTCTTCCAAGTGTTCCTGTAGAGTCGAGGACTAGAGGTGGAAAAATGACTCGTCCTTGACTGGAATTTCACTTATGAAGATAGGAATTATTTGCAGTAGTCTTATACTAGAGACGTGTTCTATAAAGGTTTATTATCTACTAGAAAACTTGAACAAGAGAAATACGTGGAATATAACGTGAAAAACATGATGTTAAATCTTTTCTGGGTCGTATATACGAAATATCCTGCTATGGTCAATTGATATATAGTTTCTCGCCAGTGTCAGACACTTTCCATAGTATCCTTCGAATTGTTCTCTGTCTTTGTTTTGGTCGCTCTTCAGCAGCCACAAAGAAAGTTGACTCTTTGCCAAGTCCCGTTCTTCTTTTCTATTTGAACGCCACTTATTTATCAGTAAGTGTTCAGGTGATGAATATTGGTCAAAAGAATTTAGTATATATTGGTTTGTTCTTGTAGATCTTTTCCCCCTTTTATTAGCGGATGCAGCTGCTATTTTCCATATCAAAATAAACCAACTTCTCTAAAGTAGACTGTAAAATCCACGAAGATAAGACAATTGCAACTTTCAAGAACTTGCATCTATGATAAGGTTCAGAATCATATATTTTTCTAATTTGTCATCCAGTATGTTGTCCTATTGTCAATTCTGATTCAGCTGAAAAGATTTTCATTGTATATGTTTGAAATTACATTCTTGATGCCAGATTAACGTTGACTGTTTAATTTGAGGATATTCTTCATGCTAGCTGCTATACTGTTGCTTAGAGATCTATATCTTCTCATTTGCAATATTGGTAATACTATCTTCTCCTAGGAATGTGACAAACCGAACTTGGAGTTGCCAAATTTTAACTTCAACACATCACATCATGGTGATTTTGTGGCTATTGCTTCTGAACCAATATGCCTTGTGGGAGTGGATGTCGTTGCTCAAACCATTCCTGAGAAAGAATCAGTAGAAGAATTCATTCAGAGCTTCTCATCATACTTCTCAAGACTGGAATGGTTTAACATAATCAATGCTGGCTCTTCTCGTCAGATTTTAAGTGAATTTTATAGGTACCTTTCCATTCATAGGCCTTACTTAATGCAAATGTAAATGGCACTACTGAAATTATTTTATTCTTGATTAACCTCAAACTCCTACAAATATATGCATTTCCAAGATTTCTTCCATGCTCTTGTCAGAGGTTACAGAGAATTTGGTCTGGTGAAAATGTCGAAGTACCCCTAGAAAAAGTTAACTTGCTTTCTCTTCCATTACTCATTAGAGTTTGGTCTCTCATTTTTGGACAAGCCTTAGCTGACTGTGCTGGACATTTTATTTTTCAAAAAGTTACAGAACATAGATATTTTATGTTAAATCATTATTGACAAGGTACATAAAGAAAACTTCTCTAAAAGATCTGCTCTTTTATCCTAGAACTTAGTCTCTTTGGTTGGAAAAAGTTCCCTCGGATCAAATTGAGCTCAGATGGCTAATGGTTAAATGAATGTGTTGGTGATCATCATCTCAAGTTCCTCACTGAAAAACAGCAGATCAGTTGTGTCTTGCTGAACCATCGAACTTGGGTTTGAAGTTTCTACAAGCTCAACAACGACACTTTCATGATATTTGACTGTACCATTTACTCTAATGGAAAAAATTTATTTGGACTGTAACTTTAGGGAAAGAATATCAACCTTTGTACTGCCGGGAACGACCATAATACAGGTCATACAAACTGCTCAATAATCATTTTCCTTGTGAGAATGTGATAAGGTGATTTCTACCATTTTACAATTGGTTGCATAATGCAATAATACCTTCTGCTGTGACCAACTCGTTCAACTCCATGAGAACGATCTATTTAAGGAGGCTAAGACGTAGAAGTTGTAGGCAAGTGGTAACTTCCAAAGCATCTCCATCATTTGTTTGTAAGTGGTAAGTCATACTGAGATTTGACTAGCTGCTAACAACAATTAATACTGAGATTTGACTAGCTGCTAACAACAATTGCCTTGACCAACAGCCTTCTTACTGTGACCATGTTACAATTTGTTCTATGTTCATAGTTCCAAGTTGAATGTTATAGTTTCTACTTCTAGATTTTCCAAATTAATGTTTACTTTCCTGAAATGATTGTCACATTTTCAAATTTCTTGAGGGGTTCCGCTCGTACCCTTTCAGCATCGACATGAATCAAAGAGTAATCTGTCATATCACTTTTCATAAAATGGTTCATACTTCACAACCAACTCAACAAACTAGTCGAGTTGAATTTGATGTAGAGGGAGTAAAGGATAAGATATTGGACCTTCTCTGATTTTTTGTGACAACTTGAATGATAGGTTTTTTCACCCCGAGAAACAAAATCCACGCTAAATGATGGAGAGATTACAGTTTACACTGACAGATCTGACAACTTATGCAGATATTGGAGTGTGAAAGAAGCATTTGTCAAAGCCATTGGTGACGGCGTGGGTTACAAGTTGGACACTATCGAATTTCAGCACAAAAACTGGGAAAACATAGTTGTCAAGGTTGATGGTAAAGAACTGAAAGATTGGAGATTTTGGCTTCTTGAATTGGGGAAAGATCACGTGGTTAGTTCTTCAATACCGCTAATTCTTGTCTAGTTTCCCTTTTAACTGTTCCTAATGCTTGTTTCAAAAGGAGAGTGAAAAATAAAGAATCATACAAGTACACGTTCTGAATCTCTGATGCTAGATCAACTGGAAGCTTTCGTTTAATCAACAGCCGCTCTATCAAAAACTAGGAATTTAGTTGTTTAACTTATGAACGCCCATTTATTATTTCCATTTTATCATGGTTGTCACAACATGCATTCCCTTGTCTCTCTTGGAACCTAACTTTTAATTACCTGGATTTTTTCTCTAGAAAGCGAGAGTATTTATGATTATGCTTTGAGACCAAAAGAGCATATCTTCAAAAAACTATACAATCATGAAACCGAAGGTGTGAATGCAACTTGTAGGAGTTCATACAAAGTACTGATGCCAGCAAAATTGAGCCATAAAACGGGATCTCCCTTCTTACATGTCAGCAAACTCGTGCTACAAAGCAAATTTCCTTCTTTGACGCTGCTCATTTTAACTGCACATGCTAGAGAATGATATGGAACTAGACCTCTACGTTGTTGAATATTTAAGTTTCATGTTAGTCTAGCAAGCTAGCTGAAGTAAAATAGTTAGCAAACAGTTAGCTACCTTAGTTGCATTGGATTGTAAAAACATTTTTCAACGGCATGATCAGTTTTGCAATCTGCTTTTGCGTTAAGACTGACTTTTCTATAATCTTGCAGACATCAATTGCCAGGGGTCACCCTATGTATGCCACGAGCAGTTACAAGAAAACGTTGAACCGGACACAGTTCAATGACGAGGAATACAATTTGGGACTTCATCTTCCGAATGCAAGCTTCATTTTTCGGAAGGTAGAAGACCTTTTGCCCTCCAATGAAACAAGTAGAGTACCACCATGTTTATCGCAAAATTGTGCTGTGTTGAGAGATTAAGAAGAACTCAACGAAGCTATTGATCGATTCATTCTGTGAAAACTTGGGCTGTGTTCTTCTACCATGACAAGTGCCACTTAATTAGAATGCTCATATGAGAAAAGAAAAAGTTTGTAACTAAAAACATGATGTTCTGTCTCTGGAAGGTTTTCTGCGTTCAGGAGTGGACCTCATTTAGAAGTTATGAATTCACAGGAACCCAGTAACCTTTGCCTAGACACAGTATATGTGTATTACTGGAGAGGAGCCAAATCCGAAGTTGAGGGCTTCACACACTTTACTATGTATGATCACTAAACTCACCAAAGCAGCAGCATATGCAAATTTGAATTATAGGTTTCTATATGCTCAAGGAAAATGGGATTTGCAGAGTAGGATATGAAAGTGCATTTATATACAGTGGAAAGCCCCTATAATCCATGACGGCCAGTGGAGTTCATAAAAGAAAGCAGACAAAGTTGTCCCCTCTCTCCATATCTCTACTTAGTGGTTGAGTGCAGATAACATTGTAATAATAACAAGTCCAGATAGAGATACTGCTCGTTCAAAATTGATTCAGATGGCGAGGACTTCTTGTAATTTAATTATGTCTATGTACATTTGTATGTGTCAGTGTCACCTTGTATTCTCAAGTCACACAACTATGATATGCTTTGCTAGTCTTTTTGATCAGGTGATTTTTTTTCCTATGTACAAGCAATGAAGGTTTCCTTCTTTTGTCTTATGACATTCATCATCACACATAGGTAATAGCATGTCCCAATGCAGAAAGCATCACGAATATTGTATCGTGGGACACAATCAGGACCTGCCATTGGGCAAGGCCATAATTTTAAACAATAATGATAACATATCCCGTGTAATTTCATATCCTGGGTATAACACTTTTACCCATACCTTTGTGAAGGTAGAGGGGTTTCCGATAGACTTTTAGCTCAAATAAAGCATAATTTTAAAACAACCAGAGTATTATTGTATGTAATAGGAAAAAGGGTCATATTTGCTAAGTTACTGTTGAAAAAAAGTTTAACATTGTCTATTGTACTATCGGTCTATATATGCTCTTAACGTTATGAAAGTGGTTCAAATTTGTCATTCATTAGTCAAGTGCTCATTCATTTTAGCTTTATATGCTCTTAACGTTATGAAAGTGGTTCAAATTTGCCATTCATTAGTCAGGTGCTCATTCATTTTAGCTTCAATGACATTCCAACTCACCAAATCAATCCTTCTTCTACCACCATCTAAAAGAGAAAATTTCATAAATGATTAACCTTTGAGTGAAATTAAGCTTCAATGGTTGGTATTTACTGTTCACCGATACTTTCACCATATATATAATCTACCTTACACACTATCGAAAATAGACAATGGCACTCAATAAATCAAATTACTTCCAAAGAGAGCTAATAAATGCACATCATACTATATACGATTATCATTAACAAAAATAAATAAGTTTTATGCTTTTCTTTTTTGGATTTGATTGAAATTTTACGAATGTGTCAGCAAATTAGAATAACTTTTTATCTTTTGTTAATTGGCGCATTTACTAAATAACAATTAATTAAGAGTTAGATAAAAAGCCAAATATAGTACACACATGATATTGCAAGACAATGAACTTACACAATTGATCGAAGTTTTGTCTCATAGGCAAAAGTTAGACTTATATATGTTGCTTATAAAACAGACGTTCTAACTTTTGTCTACAAAATAGACGTCCAGGACATTTTAACATAATTAACCTGCTCAATTCTCCAGACAGTATATCCTATAGGCAAAATTTAGAATTTCGAGTTGTTTCCTATTTCCAACTTTTGTTAAAGTTTATAAGACTGAAGTTCAGGATATTTTAAGATAGCAAACACGTATAATTGACCACAAATTGTATCTTATAGACTACTCATTTGAGAAAACAAAAATTAAAGATCGAATATTTAGGAGACAAAAATTCTAAGATTGAATACTTTGAGAGACACTAGTGACTAGGCATTTTTGTGCAAGCGCATGGAATCACATACTAATAAGCAAACTATGGTTATAAGAAAAGGTACTCCCTCCGTCCATCTTTACTTATCCATTATATTAAAAATAGAAGTTCAACAATATTTGTCTAGTTTGAAAAACTAATGAATAATTTATCGTGTTTTACTTATTTTACCCCTGCTATTAAATACTATTTACTACCTAATGCAGTTTCCAAAATAATAAATTAATTATATTTAAAAGGTGATATAATAAAATTATCTCTATTATTTATTATTTTTTAATATATATATTAAGTCAATAATTTACAATTATTATTATGGAGGGAGTAACACTTATTAACCTTAAATAGTTAAAGAATATTTTTGACCCTTCTTCCCAATTTATAATTTAAATATGAAAAAGGTTCATATAACCCCTGAAAACACTCCAAAAGGTCCACCTCCTTTCCTCGTCCTTCACATCCAAGCCAAATTATTTCAGTATATTTCTTTACACTCTTACTGAGTTTTATTAGCTCAGTTGATTGACTACGTAAACTTTTATTTTATTCGTGAGAGTGATCCTCTCTCCTGTTTCCGCTTTCCGAAGCCTAATTTTGGGGGGAAAATATCAACTCTACAGTAGTAGAAATTTGGCTGTTGATTTTTTTCTCTCTCAAGTTTCTTTGGGGCATTTTCACAAACACATAAGGTGCATGCTAATAAATTCAACTACAAAGTACTATATACTTTGTCAACAAAATTTTCAACTACAAAGTACTATATACTTTGTCAACAAAATTTTGTTGCATTATTAATCCCGGCATAACTTGTTTCCGAACCAAAACGACCCTTTAATGTAGCAATGTGGAAGAGTCAATGTCTTTGATTCGAAAATGCTTAACAACTCCTGCTGAACCATCACCCATTCCGCTTCTAAATTGGTTGAGAGCGTGCAAATCGATAAGAAACCTCGAGCAAATTCACACCCACATAATCCAAAAGGGTTATGAGCAAGACCATTTTATTATCAACCAGTTTATATCCCTCTGTAACGCGTTTTCGTGTAATGTATCTTATGCTACAAGTGTGTTTGAGCATGTTACTCATCCCAATGTTTATGTATGGAACACATTGATTAAAGGGTATAGCAAAAAATCATCTCTAGTTGATTGTTTCGTAATCTTGAAACGAATTAAAAGAAGTATGAATGTGATACCTGATAAGTATACTTTTCCATCGTTGGTTAAATCTTGTTCTAATGCGTTGGCGTTGAGGGAAGGACAGATTGTTCATGGGTTGATAGTTAGATATGGAACTGATAGTGATGTGTTTGTAGGATCTAGTTTGATTGATTTTTACGGGAAGTGTAAACAGATAGAGTACGCACATAGAGTATTCGATGAAGTTCCGATAAAGAATGAGGTTACGTGGACTGCTATGATCGTTAGTTATGTGTATGTTGGTGATTTGTCGAAAGCAAGGAAATTATTCGATGAGATGCCGAAGAGAAATGTAGCTTCATGGAATGTGATGATTAGGGCGTTTGTGAAGTTTGGTGATTTGTTCAGTGCGAAGAAATTGTTTGATTGTATGCCTGACAAGGATGTGGTATCTTTTACTACAATGATTGATGGCTATGCTAAGGCTGGTGACATGGCATCAGCGAGGTTCCTTTTCGATCAGTCTTCTGACAGAGATATAATTTCCTGGTCTGCTTTGATATCTGGTTATGCTCAGAACGGGCAGCCAAATGAAGCTGTGAAAATTTTCCATGAAATGTTGTCGATGAATGTTAGGCCAGATGAGTTTATAATGGTAAGTTTGATGTGTGCGTGTTCACAGTTAGGCCGTCTGGACCTGGCAAATTGGGTAGAACATTATATGAGCCAAAATTCATTTGATCTTAATCAAGTACATATAGCTGCAGCCCTCGTGGATATGAATGCTAAGTGTGGGAATATGGAAAGGGCAAAAATGTTGTTTGAGGGGATGCCTAAGCGTGATCTAATAGCATATTGTTCAATGATACAAGGCCTGTCTATTCATGGTTGTAGTTCTCAGGCTGTAGATTTCTTTGATAGGATGCTGAATGAGGGCCTTGTGCCTGATGATGTTTCCTTAAAGATAATTCTAACAGCTTGTAGTCGTGCAGAACTTGTCAAGGAGGGTCTCCGGATCTTTAGTTTAATGACAAACAAATATTCTGTCAAGCTATCTCCGGATCATTATGCATGCGTAGTGGACCTTCTTGGAAGATCAGGAAGACTCAAAGATGCGTATGAACTTATAAAGTCGATGCCTGTTGAACCTCATGCCGGTGCCTGGGGTGCACTTCTTGGGGCCTGTAAGCTACACTGTGACATTGAGGTAGGGGAGGAGATATCCAATAGACTTTTTGAACTTGAGCCTCAAAATACCGGTAATTACGTGCTTTTGTCAGACATCTATGCTGCAGCAAATCGGTGGTTAGATGTTGCATTGTTGCGTCAAAAAATGAGTGAGAAGGGTCTTAGGAAGATACCTGGTTGCAGCTGGGTATGGAACAATCCTTAAAACTTTTTCCTATTATTGTTCATGTATTCATGTCCCTTTTTACGGGTTCTCCCCTTCAGTGAAAAATTAATCTATTTTCTTTTATCTCTTATTTGCGCATTTGAGTCATTTTACTCTTTTTGTTTGTTTTCTTTAAGAGCACTAAAATCTAGAACTGTTTTAGTTGTTGCTGATCTGAATAGTGAATAGTTTGAATGAGGAACATAAAGGGCAACCCGGTGCACTACAGCTCCCACTATGCTTGGGGTCTGCGGAAGGGCCGAACCACAAGGGTCTATTGTAGCAGTCTTACCTTGCATTTCCGCCAGAGGCTGTTTCCACGGCTTGAACCCGTGACCTCCTGGTCACATGACAACAACTTTACCCGGTACTCCAAGGCTCCCCTTCGTGTGAACTAGGAACATATGGATGCTTTTTATTTTTATTAATTAATGTCTTTGATCAGCCTGACGGTTTTTCCTACTGTGGTTTGCTTTTAACTAGTGCTTTTCATTATAACGTTTCAGCCTTCTTTATCAAATAATAATAATGAGAAAAACTATCCCAGTTTAGGATAGTTACCTTTAATTTTCAGATGGAACAGTCTGTGCATCTCCCAAATAATCTTCTCGGCTTTTATCTATTAAGTGCAAACTTAGTAACGTTATTTGTGATAACTTCCAAGATGGCCTTGGATTTGGAAGTTCAGGGAGTTTTAGATGATCAAGTCAACAAGACTTGAAGGCTCACAATAGTCTAAAGTGGATATTCAAATGAGGATTTGCAAGAAATGATCAAATTGCATGCTCTAATCGGCCTTAATTACATTTAGCCATAAAATTGATTACATAAGGGCTATTTTGTAGTTTATAGCTAACTACCATAAATAGTAGATATTAAGGTTTAGTTCCTTAGATTTTCACAAATGATGAATTGATGGATGCTCTTGTGAGGCTTAGGTTGTGTTGTAGTTAGCAGAATGTGTGGAAAATCCTTTGTTGCCTATCATGACTTTGCCAAGGGTTTTGCTTGAGATTCTTAATCTCGTGAGGTTTCCTGTAGAGTTGGTGCTTGCTTTAATTTTTATTTTATTTCTTATTTTTGATATGGATGCTTGCTTGAATGTTATTAGAGGTGATTAGCGTTTATGCCCCCTAATTGTTGCTAGTTTCTGTTTCAAGTTTTGTTTCTATCTTCTATTTTTTATTTGTTTTCCTTAATTCTCGTCTTTCAATTTTTTGAACGTTATCATTTGTTATCAGAGGTTGGACCAGTGTTTGTTCTTACATACACTGTCTAGTTTTATGATTTTATCATAAACTCCGAAAAGAAAGTTTTTGAAAATCCAAAAATAGAAAAGGGATCCGTTCTTCACTGTTCATCTCTGTTCTTCGCTTATAACCTTCCAAAAATATGAAAATCTGAGTTTGTTGAAGTTTATTTGAAATTCAAATAGGTGTTGTGACTGAAAAATGATTGGTTTCGATTGTTAGAGCTGAACTAGTCCCCATTCTCGTCCATGAATTCGAACCTACAACATTTTTTTTGGACAAAATCTGGAGCTCGAAGAACTGAGTTTTATCGAATCTAAAATTTTATTGAAGAATCTTGGTGTTGTCTACTTGAATCTGAGACTTGGCGGTGATATGGAGTTTGTTTAAACCTACTGTGAATCAAAATCTGTCACAAAAATGTCCGAGTAGGCAAGATTGGGTTCTTCGGTCACGTGGGTGGTTATTCAAATTGGTTGCTAGGTAATGTTCCTATGCTTGTAAGGAGCTCATGAGTCATGATTCAAGTCTGAGCTGACTTGGTGAAAGATTGCGTTTCAATTTCGTCTCCCTGAATCAACTCATTACCTGAGGCAGTACATTGAGATGAACATTGAAATCCAAAATTGGCTGGATGAAATAATCGTTTAGACTGTCGGCAGCTTGCCCCGTGAAAGTTTTGTCTCCACGAATTAGGTCAAATGTCTCCCATGATTCAGGTTCATCTCCCCGTTTGCTACTCAGTTTGAACTTCAGGAATTTCTTTTAAGGAATTGAGTTTGCTTTTCTGATTTGAGAACTACAATCAATTTTTGATTTATGGATCGAATTAAAGTGAGATTTTGAGCAATTTTCTGAAATTGTAAAGTTCCTACAGTTGGGATAATTTCTTGCTATTGCCGAATTCTGTGGATTAGCTGCTGCTGTCGATTGAGGATTTCTTTTGTTGAACTAGAATTCCTTGTTAGTTCGACTGTATTTTCAAACTAGAAATTATGTTGGAGACTAACCAATGGTAGATTCAGTATTCGAGTTGCGTTCTATGTGCAATTGTGATTCAACAACTAGATAGTGAAGATTGGATTGGAAATACCAAGAACCTCTGCTGTTGGTTTTTGGCAAACGAATCAGGTCATTTAATATTCTGGAATGACTGGGTAGAAAGCTGAAATTTGAAAGTTTTGAAGGTACTGGCTGCTAGAATTTGTTTTACTAAACATGTGTGATTGTGTTCAAATTAGCCGAGGGTCCTCCGGAAACAGCCTCTCTACCTCCCTGAGGTAGAGGTATTGTCTGTGTGCACCCTTCCCTCCGCAGACCCCACTTGTGAGATTTCACTGGGTATGTTGTTGTTGTGTGATTGTGCTCTAAGGATGTTAAAAATTATGCACTCGAGCTTCATCTTCATATTACAGAAGTCCCGAGTCTAGAAATACATCTTTGGTCCATTAGGCATTTGGGAAAAAGTTTGTGCGTTAGTTAATTTATTCAGTATACCAAAAGTCTTGTTATAAAGAAGTCTTTGTGCGTAAGCTTTCTTAGAATTCCTGCTTATAGGAAGTGTTTGCTGTTATAAACAGCGAGTTATGATCAATTCAGCTTAGAAACCACACGGCTAAAGGGATATGGCCGTACGTTAACTGCATAAAACATTTGTGGTTTATGTTTAATCATTTAGAAAAAAATGCATGCCCTTATGAGCTTGTTCTAGGCCAAATAGTGTGATGCACGTATTTGGAGGAATACAAGAGGAGGGAAGATTTGCAACCAAAGACAGACTAAATCGATGAGGCATTACAACAAGTTTGGTCTGACCAACGTGCTTAATTGGGGTTGAGAGCATCGATCACTTGTTTTCTGAATGTGCATATACCGGGCAGAGATTTGGAACATCATACTCAAAGTGTGGCTTGGACTTAGGAAATTCAATGGGCTATAGTTCATACGCTAAGGGCCACAGTGCAGCAGATGCAATCTATAGAATGTCATTGGCAGCTTGTGTATATCACACATGGATTGAAAGGAACTCACGAATATTTCAACAAAACCAAAGAACCTGGAATAGCATTGCAAGGAATATTATCCAGGAGGTGCACGTCAGAGGATGCAATTAGGCTTAACTTAGTACACATCTAGAACAGTTGAATTTTTACCCATAAGGTAGCACTATGCTAGGCTGAATTGTAATCTGGCTAAGGGCAAGCTGTAGAGATTAGTTGCTGTTTACTGTGAATGACTGGTCCCATTAGTTAAATACAAGGTTTATTCATTGTGATGTACTCCACCCCATTTTACGTGACACTTGGTCCTTTCAAAAAAAGAATGTCATGTCACACACAATTTATCTTTTTTTTTTCTTTTTTTTTTGATAACCATGATATCCGAACCAGCTTGCACGCAACTCGACTCATTGCACAGAATACCTGTCACCTTTCACCAGTCTATCTGCAAAGATGAAATATTAAGGTTAATCTTAGCTAAAACTAAGACCTAGGCCATTTTGTAACAGAAGATAACATTTTGACTTGAACTGATGGGGATTTCCCTAAAAGAGAAAACCCTCCAAAAATTGGCGTATGCCACTTGATACAATGCGCACACGGTATTCTTTAGTAAAAGGCGAAAGAATAGTTCGCTATGTGCTCATTGCGTGGCTGCGTAGTTTTACTTGTAGGCTAGAGCCAGCCTTAAATAAGGGCGAAGCTGTTCACTCCACAGTTTTTCCGATGTGGGATAAATTCTGCTAACAATCATACATGATGCAACTACTTGGAGAGCGTAATAAATTTTCTCAAGAAAAAAAAAAAAAAAACATTTGCAAAAAACAAGAAGGGAAGGACAATAAACTAAAGATAGCCAATATAATGGCCACGACATTATTACTATTTCCCATTTCTACTATTCAAATGACACATTTGAAGGTACGGGAAAGGGGAAATGAGGGAGGGAATCAGTTACAAGATGGGAAATCGAAGGTAGAAAAAAGGAAATGGAAAAGGGATTACAAGGTGAGAAAGCGAACTATTACCAACAAGGTGAAAGTTCAAATATCCAACTATGATTTCTCGCCTATTTGACTTCTTTTTTTTTTTTTCCTTCTTTTGAATTAGCATAGCCTAGTGCAGAAACACCTATGGCGCCAGCCAATGCAGTCTCCACCAGAGAAGCCTTCATTGCGACAAACAATAGCACAATTGTGGTCACGCAGGCATGGTCCCCGGTACCTGTGGCTTTGTGAGATACACACTCTTCCTTCCACTTGTGGCATTCCCATTTCTGCATGCACCATGCCACCAAATTCAAATATTAGCATAATGTTTATAACTTTTGATTTGATCGCCTAAAGGTCTTTTAGATGTTGACGTACATAAGTTAAATCTTAAAATTATTACTGGATCTTAAATTTTTAAATCAAAAAAGAAAATACAAGTATCAAGAATAATACATACTACTCGTAAAACACACATTTTCGGCCATACGTGTATATCAAAAGATTAGGTCTAGGTACTCGATTAGCCATGTATTATTTACCCATTATCTATGATTATATAAAATTCACGGAAGCTATTAAGGTGTGAGAGTCCAAAGATATATAAACTCCACCTCGGCATATTAGTACTGACGTGGAACTAAACCATAATAAACCACCATGTTCTGCATCCTAGTCCTAGACGACTATACATGCTAGACATTACTAGCTCCGAGCGAACACGGTCATACCAACATTAACCATGCTCCGCATTCGTATAGGCGAACGGTCATATCGGTGTCAACATCTAAAACACGAGGGGTAATAGATGGCTCTAATACCATTATTAAAATTCAGGAAAAATCACACCCGAAAAATTAGCTATTGAAATGAAACAACTCAAAACTATATAAACTCCACTTCTAACACATAATAGCACGTATGTGACTGCACTATAACAGAAAATTAGAAACCATATATCATTAACATGGATTCACTACATAATTCATGGGAAAAAAAGACTTACTTGAGGCAAACAAAATGAGAAGCAGGAAGAAAACCCCAAAAGTTTTTTTCTCCATCTTAGTGAACCTTTTTTTTTCGACTTGCTCAAGTTCGTGAAAATATAATGCCTTTGAAAATCTTTGAACGAAGCAGTCAAAATGAGAAAAAAAAACCCTATATATAAATAGTGGGGTGGGAATAGTGTGACCATTTCACCTTTAAGAACTTAACCAAAAATCTCAGTAAATTTTTACCAAAAATCTTTAATACTTCTTCCTTCGTTTCAAAATAAGTGTCGTTTAAGTAAAATATAAATTGTTTCAAAATAATTATTTCTTTAAAAATTTAAGACATATATTCTTATATTAAAGAATTTTTTTAATAATGCTTAATTCTCAAAAATATCTAGTGGATAAAGATAATTAATGATATCTTGTGTTTATTATTTTTTTTAATAGACATAAAAAGAATTAAAGCGACACTTATTTTGATGATGCGTACTTCCTCTATTTTACTTTAGTTGATTTTTATATCAAAAATAGATTTTTCATTTATTTGTTCATTTTAGCAATTAAAAGGAATTTTTTTTCTCGTACTACCCTTAATATTAAATAATTATATAAAATAGTAATCAAATTTAAAGTTCTAAAATATCATTAATAAGATTAATCTAATAAGTCGACATTAACACTAAGAGACGAAAGCTAGGAAGCAAATGGAATTAGATACTTCGGACACCATCAAATGAAATATGAATAATTTATCTTCCTCTCGTATTATATTGTATTGTGTTGTATTTTATCGTACTATATTATTTTAATTAATATAATATTTGAATATATTATAATTTTCACTAAAAAATTTCAAAATGTGAAGAATTAAGCACATAAAGAATTCAAATAAGATTCTCATCTATTATATATATAAAATAATCATATACATATAATACTTCTTCATTTTAAAAAAAAAATAATGCACTTTTCTTTTTAGTTCGTTAAAAAGTGAATGATTTTTTTTTTTTTTTACAATACTTTAATTATAACTTTCCACATAATATATTTAAGATCATAAGATTAAAGGACATATTGATAAATGTGACATAATTTTAATTTAAAACCATAAAATTCAAAATTTTCTTTATTTTCTTAAAATCTACTCTAAATTAAAATAAATCATTCTTTTTAAACAGAAAAAATATAATTTTTTTTAACCAAAATATATTAGATAAATCCCCTCAATCCTATCCAACGCCGCTTCGAGTCCCAAGACCCAACAAGGGTCATCTGACATTGACTGAGACTCGTCTTGTAAACTCTTCCGATGCTGAAGTCTCACGTGAATGCGCCAGAAATTAATAGTATGGCGGCCAAGTTCCATTGGAGAGTATGGGCGGCCACAGAACGTCAAATTTAAGACTCCGATTCTTTTTTAATTGTCACATTTTATTTTTTGAGAGTCAATTTAATTAATTTTTAAAATTAAATTAATTTAAATTTTAAAATTAATTTTGATATTCAAAAACTATACAAAAATTAATATAAATTACTACAATTTTTTTCATATCAATATAGTAAAAAAAATTACATTTTAAATATGAATAAAGTATTAAAAGCACACCTAAACTATCCCATTTTTTTTAGTTTCATACCTAAACTAATGAAAGTGTGAGAAAGACACCTAAACTATACTTTTAGTTTGAGAAATACACCTAAACTATCACTTTTAGTTTGAGAAACGCACCTAAATTATCACTTATTAATTTGAGAAACACACCTAAAAACTAACTAAACCAAATATTTGCTTACAAACTCTTTAGGTGTGTCGAGTCATTAAAAATAAGTCTACGTGGCATATTTTTATTCTTGTTTGGTAATACATTATTTTTTTTATTTTTTAAATATTTTAATTGATTTTTATTCATTTTGAGATGTATTTCTCAAACTAATGAGTGATAGTTTAGGTGTGTTTCTTACACCTTCAATAGTTTAGGTATAAAACTCAAAAAAAAAGAATAGTTTAGATGTGTTTTTGACATTTCACTCTTTAAATATTCGTCAAAATTTATATTATTTAATTTTAAAAAAAAGGAAATTATGACTTCTAAAAGGATCGAAGGGAGTAGCCAGTTAATCACCGTGTCAAGACATCGAGGCGAAAGCGTATAATTAGAAGAGATAGATATATTTTATATGATCAATTTAACAATTTAATAAATAAATGAGAATACATGTTAAACATTCAAATTTGAATTGATGGCATACTAAATTATTATTCTAAATTAATTTATCTCACATGAGATTCGAAATAAAATAATGCCAATTAGATAAGAAAAGAAAGGATATCTCATTATTAAGTCTGAATAAAATTGATACTGCATATCAATAAAATTTATAGAAGATAATTTATACTAGTAAATTCTTTGTATGCCATTATGAGGTAAAAGTTTCACGGAACAATTTAAACATACAAATACAATGCCAGAAGGTGTAGACTTGATAAAATCAAACTTTAGACATAATATTTGAAGTTACATTTGACTGAAGTTCGATTATTTTTGTTCGACTTTAGTCATTTATGTCTTTTAAGTTCATACACAGCTAAATTTCAGCCAAATCACTGTGCTATAGCAATCAACAATGATTAAAGTATAAAACAATGACTCAACTTCAGTTGCACATACTTGAACTTCAGCTATATGAAACTTCAAATACAAAATATCTGAAGGTAGACTTGTGAGACTAATTTTAAAACTTTGTCTGTCTAGAGTTATCCCGAAATAAATACACGTGAAAAAAAATTCAAAAGCAAACACAAATTAGATAGTGACCTCAAAATCGGGTATTCATGCACTTCACCCTTCTAGTGATGTGCTTAAGTAAAATATTGTTCATAGTTTGCTTCTAGTTCGTACACATCTTCTCTTTGTTTCCGTGCCTCTAGTGAGTTAGAGACAGTTCGAAAAGGACCTTCACTAAAGTGGTTAATGCAGAAAAACATCAACACCCACTGCCAAAAAAAGAAAAGAATATAAAGGTTCCTTATGCTTGTAAAGAAGGCGCGAACACTTTGTACATAATAGATTATCGATAATCGAACTAAAAAAATATGAACTGAGTGTCATATGATGAGTAACTGAGAACAAAGGAGATGGATATGGAAAGAATGAAATGATGAAAGAGGATGTCATTGCTATTATTATATAGAAAGTGCGAAGCGTAGCAACTAGACTATCGGGAAAGTTTCGATAACCGACAAGCAAGCGTATCAAATCACATAGATAAGCCCCTCCCTGTCAGCATACGGATGGATAGGGCGGGCAAAGCACGAAGGAGATGGATGTCTGAGTGATCCTGCAATATTCGTGTTCAATCTCAAAGTTGACCTTATTCATGAAGTGAATGGGAATTAGTGACCGAGCAAGTGAACAAGAAGCATTGCAGAAAAAAGAGCAGCAGCATACAGTGTGAAAAAGTTACAAACATAAAACAAGAATAGTACCAATTGAAAGAGGCATTTGCAGGACAGAACTGATAAAATCTGAACAAGATAGGAAGGACTAAGATAATATAACATCTTCCCGTCGCGCATATAAATTTCAGCTAGTAGTTCACGAGGCCTCGGAAATGAACGTAACTCGATCACGGAAGTAGGCACCTTCCACTCCCTTATGGCAGACACCTTGACCTCGTCCATCTTGATTTGGCTTTCCTCCCGTTATTACAGGAGTGTTGGTCAGTTAAAAACTCCCACATCCAAAAGTTAAAGGTAGCGGAGAGGGGAATGTTGCGGTGGATGTGTGAACTTACCAGGAGTGATAGGGTTAGAAATGAGATTATTTGAAAAAAGTTGGGAGTGGCTTCGGTGGAAGACAAGATGCGGGAAGTGAGGTTGCGATGGTTCGGGCATGTGATGAGGAGGTGCACGGATGCTCTAGTACGGAGGTGTGAAAGGTTGGCTTTGGATGGTTTTAGGCCGGATAGAGGTAGGCCGAAGAAATATTGGAGGGCGGTGATTAGGCATGATATGGAGCAGTTACAACGTACGGAAGACATAACCCTTGATAGGAAGGTGTGGAGGATGCGGATTAGGATAGAGGATTAGTGGGTAGGAAGGCGTCCGTATTAGTAGGAAGGAGTGTTTGTTTGTATCTGTGCCTGTTGCTCTTTGACAGATTCTTGTTTGTGGTGTTTTGGTGATGTTTGTAATTTAAAATAAATAGTCTATAATATTACTCTGTGGGTGTCTTGCTTCTTTTATTATCTAGTGATGTTTTATCTCTTTTTTGTTGTTTGTTTTTATAATTTTTGTTTGTTAGTGTTATCTGTTCTGAGCCGGCGGTCTATGGGAAACAACCTCTCTACTTCATCTGAGGTAGTGGTATGAACTGCGTACATTTTACCCTCCCCAGACCCCACTTGGTGGGAATACACTGGGTATGTTGTTGTTGTTGTTGTTGTATGCAGGAGGAAGAAAGTTCGAGAGAAGAAAACCTGAATAGCTGAGAGCCATTTAGACTGAAGACGAGTAAAGCTTTAGTATTTCCCTTTCTCCAGAATATAGCAAGTGAAAATCGAAATAGAAGTTAATGGCAGTGCTAAACTATAAAGAGCAGAGAATGAATAAACAGGTGAAAGCCTTGTGTAAGACAATTTCAGTACACATCTTATAGCTGCATGGCCAGAAAGAAACAATAGCCGCTAGAAAACATCAGATTTTGGTGTAATTTAGATGCTTACAGTCATCAAACTCTGTATAAAATAATAGATGCATATGATTTTGAAAGTATCTGGAGCTGCTGGATTCAATGAAATGTAACAGGCAGCCAGTGGAGGAGCCATCCTTGAAGCTACAGTAAACTAAAAAATTATCCAGAACCCAAGTAAGCAAAAAGAATTGTGCTTCAAAACCCATAAACTAAAAAATTTGACTACCTCTACGGCAAGATCCAAATCTTCACACAGTTTTCCAGTTGGTGCTGTCACGTAAAGAAGTTACTTACAGATGAGCAAATAAAAAAATACAACAACACTCAGTTCCCACAAAATGGGATCTGGGGAGGGTAGAGTATACGCAGACCTAACCTCTATCTCAGAGGTAGAGCAGCTGTTTCCAAAAGACCCCCGGCTCAAGATATAAACAGTCTAGAAAAAGAAGTAATGGAAATAAAAGAAACAACAGATAGTAGCAGATCCATACTACAACAAAATAATAATATAATCAACCTACACAAAACAATAGATAATAACAGAAATTGAAGAGAATAAATAAATGAACACAAAGTTTGTCCAAGAGGTAGTTCCCTAGTATTCTTACATATCACTTACATATCATTGATCCAATCAATCTTATATTCTTAAACGGCATGTCAGAGGAACTGCACAAGTTCCATTGTCACTGGTAGTAATCTGATAATTAATCAACTAGAGAACCCAACATGACCTGAGAAGTAACACATCAGCTGCGAGTATACTTCCAGCAAACAAAGACCTATATCTTTTTTCACAGGGCAAAAGTACAGGGAGTAAAATCAAATAAGAACTTCATACATTGTGGCAAATCATGTAAGCTGATCATGCAGTATCCAACGAGTAAGCAGCAACACTATTCATAGAGAGAATTCTTCAGCCTTGTTAATAAGAGGCACTAACAGTAAGAAAATCTTTAGGTGACAAGGAGGAGGAGGCGGCGGATGAAACAACCCAATATGAAAGATGATTTCTCTCCTTCTTTCTGTAATTTTTTTTGTTTTCTGATTAGGTACACGAAGGTGGTCTTTTCTATTCATGAAATGGTAACCAAGTGGGGTGCGGGTGGGGGTGGGGGTGGGGGTGGAGGGTGGGGGGTGGGGGGGTGACTATCAAAGAAACCAACAAATACATAAGGGAAAGAACTAATATATAGAGTACAATTGAAATTACAACGCCAAGTAGTTGAGAGAACAAGATCTCTCCACTCAATAAAAAAGTACAGAACACTAGCATAAAAGATAATTTATCCACATTATTCCCTTGACTAATATCGTCGTTAAGCACTAAAATCTATACAAATTAAAGATGTCTTCACCTTCGACTACAACAATCTATGATTGAAATAAAGTTTACACAACCAGAGGAAAGAACTATCCAGCAAGTTGCTAAATATTCTTTTTAACAAGGTAAAAGTTAGTTAAAAGGCTGCCAAGAAGGCACTAAAAGGTTACATAAACAACAAAAAACTCCAGAAAGAAAAACAGGCTACTAGACTTTCCTTCCTAACAAACCTAGGAAATCCATTAATTGGTTCAAACTATCTACTGAATTACTTCTACACCAGAAGAACAAATTCTGCAAACAACTATCTTTTACTCTAGAAATAGGAGATCTATGTCCTTCAAAACATGCCTTGTTCCGTTCCAGCCATATTGTCCAGAAAATGCACAAACGTATAGTCCTCCATATCTGCTTGTTCTCTTTGTGAGGAACCTGTTGTTGCCAACTTTGTAATAAATCTCTCACATTCCGAGGCATCACCCATGCAATGCCACAGATACTTAGAAATAATTCCCAGCATTGTTGGGAACTCTGGAATGGATAAAACAGGTGCTCGGTGCTCCACTGTTTCTTGATCTTCTTGACGCAAGTAGCATCTATTACATGATGCAAAACTCCTTTTTTGCAGATTATCTTGTGTTAAACATGTTGCAACCCACCCATGTTGACCTGACAACTTTGTTAACAGGCTGTCGCAACTCCTAACTGAGAATTTTTTGTCCTTGCTTGCTAGCCAGATTATGGAATAAACTTTAGAATGATCAATATGAGCTAATTCTATTTGTTGAAGCAACTGGCAAAAGTCCTCTACCTCCCAATCATTAAATTCCTTCTAAAATCTAGCTGCCAACCAGAATTTGAGTGAAAATCTGCCACATTACCGTTCCTTTTGTTGGGCAATTGAATAAAGTAGGGAATTCGTCCTTCAGGCATTCATCTCCTGCCCATACATCTGTCCAGGATTTTATGCTAGCTCCATGCCCACCTCCAGTCTGGTGAAAAGCTTGAAATCTTCCCACAACTTACGTATGTCCTTCGGTAAACCACCATTCACATTTCTCCATCCACTCTTCGTTCAATGGATTGCATTTATCAGCTCTATCCAAACTTCATTACCTTCCATACAGTGCCTCCACAACTGTTTGAATAGCAAACTTCTATTGTAAAGCTTTAAATTCCTACACCCAGCCCACCCTCCTCCTTATCTTTCATAACCATCTGCTATTTGACTAAATGGAAATGGAACTTTCTCTTCCCTGCATTACCGTCCCAGTGAAACTTATTTCTAATTGAGTTCATTTTTTCTCCACTGCGACCGGTATTAAAATTATAGACATTAGGTAAGTAGGCATGCCATCCAATACTCAACCTGCCCCCAAAGGATAAATGTAGCTTTTTCCATGGAGTGAGTTTGTTAGTACACATGTCCAGAATACCTTACCTAGTACTAGGATCATTTCTTTTTGCCCCCAGTGGAAGCCCTAGGTACACAGTGGGAAATCTTTCTACCTTGAATCCCAGTATGTCAGCAAATTCCTCTGTACATTCATCCACATTAATACTGAAAATACTGCTTTTCGTTAGATTCATTATTAGCCCAGTGACGGCTTCAAAGGCTAGTAGAATCCCTCTACGATACAATAAATGCTTTCTATCTGCTCCACACAACAGTAGGGTATCGTCAGCATATAGAAGAATATGGGAAATAGTCGCACTATCACCACCAGTTTTTCGAAAGCTCATTCCTTGTATCCAGCCAAAATTGTCTGCCCTCCGTATCACTATGCCAAGAACTTCCATCACCAAAGTAAGCAAATAAGGAGAAAAAGGATCTCCGTGTCTCGATCCTCTATGAGATTTAAAGAAACCATGTGGGCTCCCTATGAATAAAATGAAAAATCTAACGGTGGATATGCAATACCCGAAACATCCAATCCATATATCACCAAAACTCATCTGTTTCAAAATATTAGTAGACACGACCAATTAACATGGTCATAAGCCTTTTCTAGATCAAGCTATCCTTTTCTTCTTTGAATTCAGTAGTTGATCAATACATTCATTGGCCACTATAGCTGCATCAGTTTTTTGCATCCCCTTAATAAAAGCATTCTGATTGACTGAAACTCGCTTATCAATCACAAGCTTGATCCTTTCTGCCAAAATATCAGCTATTATCTCATAAATACTCCCTAATAGACTGATGGGCCTGAAGTCTTTCACTTCAACTGCATCCTTCTTTTTTCGAATTAGAGCAACAAAGGTGGCATTTAAGCTATTAACAAAATGCTTCCACTGTTCTCCAGATGTCATCCTTCACTGTGTTCCAGCATCTTTAAAAAAAATGAAGTATAAAGCCATCCGGGCCTGGAGCTTTGTCTCCTTTGAAGGATTTAATAAGAGCTTCTAACCCCTAGTAAAAGGCCTCTGCAGCCATTCCTTCTCATCTTCAAGAAACCTATTTAAGTTCTCATCTTCCCAACTCGGCCTCCATTATTCTGTTTCCCTGAATAATTTTTCATAAAAACTTTGGATGTGATCCTTTATCACCTTCTCATCATCCACCAGTTCCTCAGCAATTACCATTTTGTCGAAACAATTATATCTCGTGTGCATTGGCCTATTTGTGAAAAAAACTTTGTATTTTTGTCACCATGTTTGTTCCATAGACACCTACATTTTTGTCTCCATGAAATCTCTTCAGCTTTTGCAGCCTCCTCTAACTCCCTTTTGATCAAATTCCTTGCTGCTTCGGTCTGTTCCTCATTCTTATTCCCCTTGCACCAGATCAATTATTTCCAATCTGGCAAAGGCTTTATGTGTCTTTTCCTCTAAGTTCAGAAAATATATACACACAAGTAACACCATGTTACAAAAAATGGTAGCAGTGTACCCCCTCAATGGAAGTCATGCACCGGATAGCAGCACAATCAAGCAAGGCGTTCTTACCGAAGCTTTGGTACTTGGTCATAAAAGATGTCACTGGGCATATATAATAGACGCACAGCAATTCAGTCTTGAAAGCATAAATCTGTTTTCAAAGAAGAGAAGTAAGCAACACATAACATATGATGAAAATGCAATCTATCTGCAGAGTTTGGCAATTAATCATCAAAGAAGGACAATACACAACAAAAACAGGATATTTCAGCAGTTCAATAATTTAATTATTGAAACAATCTTAATCAACTGTTCATGTCCAGGAACCATAGAAATGGCCTACAAATAACTGGATGGATAAAGGAGTATGTTTACAAGTATATATAAATTTACAATGCGAGGGAGAGTCACAATTGAGAAATGTGTGTAAGTTAAAGTGGTGACTCACTCTATCAAAGTTAGTTAAGGTAAAGGATGAGTTACCTGTCAGCTTCCTAACCAAACATTTCTCAGGCTGACCAGTACTTGGGCTGGTGACGATACTCTTAACACCTGTTAAGGAAAAAGCGACTGTTTTGACAGGTGATTAGGCTCAAGGTACTTACCAGCATTCATCTGCAGCTAAAACATGAAAATCAAGAGGTTATAAAATTACATATAAAATTACAGCATAGTCCCAAACTCATGAGCTGCAGACAGATAATGAAGGATTAGCAAGACCAAAAAAACTGAATAGCTGTCTCAGATTCTTATGCTCATCTACAAGCTTTAAGAAAAAATAATAATAACCAGGTAAACAAGTCACAAATGCAATATATTGGGAAAAGGAACTGGAAACATTACAAAAGATGATCAAACAAAATTTCCCTTGCAATAACATTACAAAAGATGATCAAACAAAATTGCCCTTGCAATCTTTGCTAATTTGTTTACAAGGAAACATTGCCTGAATTTAAATAATCAGAATTGTCTAGCATTCCCTTCAAATAAGTATACAAAAATGGCCATAATTACAAGTGCCAATTGGCCAGAGATCTCTTAACCTATCACTTCTTGAACAAGCAAAAGATCATTCTCTACTGAACAGTTAAATAGTCCATAAGAATGTACAATGAGCAGTCACAGTCAAAACATATTTAACTCAGAAAGGTCATCCATCGGTATTTCAAGTCCCACAGAATCATGATCTTGCAAACCATCGACATCAAAGTTGAACCAAGAATTGAAATCCTGAGGCGCCCCAAGCTCAGATTCTACACCTAGCTCTTCTATCGCATCAATGTCATTCAGTGGCAAACTCATGCCATCAGCAGATTCTTTCTTCTCCCTAACAGCACCCTCTCTTTTTCTGTTACCACTAGTATTGACCAATTCTCTAGGACCATTAGCAGAAGGGTAAACTGGATGTGTCGTGACCTCCATGAATTTGTTAAAAGATGCATTTACAGATGTAGAAAGCTGAGCTGTCTTCTGCTTGGGCTTTGTTTTTGACTTGCGCTCACCCTTGGAGTTCCCCAGTGAGCGGCCAGTTTTTGCATTCGCATTTCTCGCTAAAGAATCCCTATCTCTTTCACTTCTCTTTCCTTTTGCACCACCTAGAAGAGCTCCACCAAGAGTAGAAGTGGCTCTGAAAGCAGTACCAACACCAACATCATCAAGCAGTACTTCTTTTTTCTTCCCTCTATTTAATATCGGCCCATTTTTAGCAAAAGCATGATCAGATTGATGATTGAACCTTTCATATGGATCAATCAAAACACCATCAGCTCCAACAGGGCACGAGCCTGTGAAACAGGAGAAATGTCAGCTATTACACCACATCTAGTAAGAGCAAAAACTAGCAACACACATAAAAAACTAAAATTACTTAAGCATGTGAAGATGAAAGAACAATTTGTAGAGCTCTTATCAGAAACGATGTCAGTAATTACTACCCAGCTGACAAGAACAAAACATGCAAGACATGAAGTAAAGATACTAACACATGTGAAGATCAAACTATAATTTTAGAGATAAAACCTCTTGATAGAACAAGAACCAACATGGTTGGTTGATCCAGAGCCTAAGGAAACATAAACTATTGTAACTAGCTCAAAGTTGTCAAAGCATAGTCAGCACAGTGTCATTCCCATTTACATGATAATTTAACTCAATAGTGAAAAGCTTCATTAGCAACTGCTTACCAGTCAAAAGATCTGCCTCATTAATACGAGGAGGAGCTGCAAAAATAATGTCATGGAGCACAGGCTCGCTAAAGCAACTAGCTCTACTATCCTCAAACTTCCGACACCTGGAAAGTGTTCTCTTTGCAAAAGACAATGCAACCTGTTTTGACACCTTAGGAATCCCAACTTTGGAAGCTAGAGTTCCTCGAGTCGCCTGTCAAATTAATCCAAAAGATATGCAGTTATTAATCTGAATCACAAAGTTGGGTCACATCCATATGCGTTAGTAAGTTAATTATGAAATCTCCAGTAACTAATATGCTGCACAGCATAAGGATAAATAAAGTCAAATTCCCCAAGACCAGGTTACAATTAACAGACATTGACCTGAAGAAATCTAGACTAGGATAAAATTTTCTTTGATGGGCATCTTAAAGTTGAACTTTAAAATATATTTTATGTATCAAACCTTAATCAATCTGAAAACCAGAATGGGATTACTAATGTATCAGCCAAGTCTTCTTCATTCTTTTTCTTCAAACCGAAAAAAAAAAAAAAAAAGAGCACAGAAGACTTGACTAAGATCAAAGGAGATCAAGTCATTAACTATTCTTCTTTCAAACATAGAGATCAAATGAGGAAAAGCACAATAACTAGTATTCCCTATACAATCTAGAATGTCTGCTATATATATATATATATATATCCTATTTTCTGGAGAAATACCACATTTGTGTTTTACATCATACATATATTACGCAGTCAGTTACTTTGAACAAGCTTCTTGAGTTTTAGCTCTCTCCCAAATCTCTAATTGCTCTGGTCAACAACATATACACCTTATAGTCTAGAATGGTCATATATAGTAGTTATATACAAATATCCTTCACAAGATTTCAAAACAAAAAGCAGTGTGCTTCAAAGAAACTTAATGCCACAGAAACCTTATAACCAAATACAGGACTTTAGAAGAGAACAGCTGCAGTAGCAGGAGAAGATATAAAGGGATGGCAAAAACACAAATAAGAATTTGTGAAAATAGCAGGCACTACAACTATAAGCACAGTACAAGAAACGCATGATGAACATACAGATAAAAGAATGAAACCCTTACCAAGAGCTTTTTGTAAGCCAACTCAACAAGTTTATTCATTGCAAACTGCTCAGGGTCCCTGGAAATTCAGTTGGGTTTATAAGGCACACATGAATCCAAAATGCAGAAACGTAAAGCGGACTTGATGGCACGTAATATCTTACCATCCTTCAACGTCCTTGCCCTCTTGAATTGCTTTAGATACTTTCTCAATATATGTTTTCTTTTTACCAATCTACAAGAAATAGAACAAAAGGATTACTTCAGTGGTATATAGCATGTGAAGAAAGATGTCCATATAGACCTGAAATAGATGGTCTTTGTCCCAACCAGTTGTTCTCAATGTTCTTGAGAACATTAGATTTGCTGGCATATTTGGCAACTACAGAAACAAGGAAAAAGACGAAGAATGAGTAAATTATTAGGACGCGAGTAGTGATGGAAGATAACCTCTTGACGGAGTCCCCTCTCCAATTGCATAATTTCTTGGTTGATCACTTCATCTTCTTTATCATCTAAGCCAGGCTGTAACAAGGATCCAAAAAGGAAACGTTAAAATAAAATCATATAATCTTAGGTACAAATGTTAGACTGAAGCATGTGATTTTGTTCGAACTTGCGAATAATACCACTCTTACACCAATCAAAGTAAAAAATGCAAATTAATAAGCATTGAGCAGGGAGGAAAATGACAGGGGAACTCCCAAAATCAGAGGTCAAATGAAAGACGAGAAATATCCATCTTTTAAAATAACCACTTGGAGAAAGCATACCACAGGTTCAATATAGAGGCCAATGCTCTGCAATTCTAGCAAGAGTTTATCATCAAAAGCCAGCTGTGCGTACTGACGTTCAAATGAGGAAATACCGAAACTATTGATCTGCAACCTTTGTGGTACATCCAGATCACATTCAGAAAGGCCTACAAACAGCCCAACCTCTGAATGCAAATATCCATTATCTCCTCGTGACATCTCATCACTGTATTGAGGTCCTTGGACATCAGGGTTTCGATCATATAAACCATATCCATTGCAGGAAACAAACTCATTACCAGTCCCATTTTTCTTTATCTGAGAACTAAAAACTGTATCGTACTCAACTTCTGTCCTATTCATTTTTCTACTCTGAGAATCAATGACATGTGTACCATGCAATAAAGTTTCTGGACCATTCTGTGGTGACATAAATATGTCGAACCCATTTTCTTCACATCCTTCAATATCATCCTCTATAATTAGAGCTGACAGTACTCTTTGGTAAAGTGGAGTAACTTTGTCAAATATTCTATCTGAGTCAACTTGTGCACTTAGAATAGAACCATGAAATTGATCGACCAGTTCTATATCAGATGACACTTTCGAGCCATTTTGATTCTTGATGCATCTGTTCTTGTCAACAGATGGAGATCTGTTCTTGTCAACAGATGGAGTATCAGAAATAGAAGTTCCATCATGTGCATGACCATCCTGCGAAAGCAAGCATCAAGAGAAGTATTTAGATAAAGCAGAGTTGCCAACAATGTATGATATATTGTTAAAACGATATCTTAATTTCCAACAGGCAGCAGTAGGATATGAGAATTGGCAAGAACCTGTCGAATATTTTAATTAAAATATTTACTATAGACAATCTGTTCAGGCTAAGCATAAAAAGGATAACAACAGTCTTGTACTGGGAGATAACAGTTAGGAAGCTCCAGCTAGACAGTGACGAAGCATGTCAAGTGATACAGATCAATACAACTAAAAGTAAGGATATAAAGAGCTGCATTCTCCAAATACAAGATTGCTAGAGAACATCTGCTGTGTTGTTTGTTTCTCACGTGAAATTAGCACGGACGAATCTTTTAAAAAAAAGAGCGGAATCCATTAGGAGATTTTAAAAAAAAACCCAAATTACGGTAAAGGGCTTAGAGAGGGATAAACTTTCAGATTCCTGTCTATGCATAGGTTTAAAAGGGCACCTTGGTGCACTAAAGCACCCATTATGTGCGGGGTCCAGGGAAGGGCGGACCACGAGGGTCCAATGTATGCAGCCTTACCCTCCATTTCTACAAGAGGTTGTTTCCACGGTTTGAACCCATGAACACTTGGTCACATGGCAGCAACTTTACCCGTTACACCAACGTTCCCTTTCTCTATGCATAGGTTTAAAGGAAAGATTATAAATTTGACTTTGATTTAAGTGACAACGACCAAGAATTACTAACAATACACTTAAATACGATACGAAGCTTTTATAGTAGTGTGCTTCAAGCAACAAAATGAAACAGCTAGTAGAAACCCCAACAAAAAAATAAAAAATAAAAATAAAATAACCACTTGAAAAAGAATTTCAGGTGGTGGCACAGGGATTGAGGCTAACATATAAACAAAATTGAAACCCAAAAAGCTATGGAGAAAAAATCTGAGTAGGTGCAAAGGAGGGAAAGAATTTGGTGAAGGGACTTAAGCACCCTCCAAAGGCCCTAGCTGGCCCACCAGAAGCCAGTTTCAATCTCCCAAAACAAATGAAACAAAGAGAAATATTTCATCATCCCACTTGTGGCATAAACAATCTACCAACGAAATCACTGCTAAAAATATAGTTATGAAGCAAGATAAAGATAATTAGGTATCAGTAAGTACCAGAACATCATTGGTACGGTTTAGCGTTTGAGACAGACTGGCATGAGATTCCTCTGCTGATTTCAGCTGATAAAGGCATCAACGAGCAAGAGTTAATAAACATCTAGTATCAGACAAAAGCGGATAGCTGTGATAGAATCAAAATCATCATTAGTTCTCACCTGTTCCAGAAGGTAGGATTTCTCCTCTGCACTGACAGAAGCAAAAAGACTATCCACTTTCTTCCAGAATGTACTAGAACATGCATGAACTACAACAGCAACCAAAATAAATTAAGTGCCTCATTGTTTATATTTTTTTTCCCAACATAAAAGATGGATACAAAAGAGTGTGGGGAGAACTTTGATGTCAGACACATACTACTAGCATTATATGCCAAGTTTGCAGCAGCTAGGAGCTCCTCGCGGTCATCATCTGATTCCCCTGAAATATGGAAAATGGGATAGCAATATTATTTGTTTGAGGCAGGGCAAAAACCAGAACCACCTAGATAATTTGCTAATTGTAACAGCCCGCATTAGGGGCAGCACCAAAATTATAACCTAAATATCAAGCAGTGGAACTCATCGATCAATAGAAAGGTCACATAAGTTCAGTAATATCAAAGTTACAAGTTTATCCATTTCCTATTCCTTCATTTCACCCCCCTCATTTCTTTGTCCACAGTCTATCCCAGCTCATTCTAACCAGCTGATAATGTACTGAAAACTGACTTCACATTTAAGTGAACAGAGGGTAATACAAAAAACAAATCAGCTATTCTCTTCTCCAATGAATCACATCATAACCACCTCCATCTTCTTTACCCCATAAGGAGGTGGGTGCACACAAAGACTGCAAGAAAATAAAAGGCCAAATCATGGATAAAGGCAAATGGGTTCATTAAAAGACAAATAGAGACTGCTAGAAACTGCGAGAAAGGACCTTGAAAAGGGCAAACTAGTTCATTAAAAATTTAAGATACATCTCCGAATGGAACAAGGAAGTCTTTGGCAAGCTAGAGTCAAGGAGAAGCAGGGTGCTGACTAAGTATTCCACCCTTGAACAGATAACAGAAAATAGAGTTGCAACAAACCCGGACACAAAGCTTTCTGAACCTGAAAAAGCAACTGATGGAGATCGCCAAAGTGGAAGAAATATCTTGGAGACAAAAATCAAGATGTCTCTGGCTAACAGAAGGGGACAGGAATACAAGATATTTTCAAACGATAGCCGACTCTCATAGAAGATTCAACTCAATAGAAAATTTCAAAATAGACGATGAAATCACAGAGGACAAAGAACAGACAATGGGGAGATACTAATTTACTACCAGAATCTGTACACAGAATGAAGAGTGGAGGACCACTACCAGTTTTGAGGATGTGGCCTGTTTGACAGAGGTAGATAAAGAGATGCAGGAAAGAGTGTTTGACGAGGATGAAGTCCACTCTATATCAAGCTTGTACCCCTGATAAAGCCCCTTGGCTTGATGGTTATACAATCGCTTTTTTTCAAAAATCCTGGGAGTTCACTAAGCCAGAGATTATGGGTGCTCTCAACTACTTCCACCAACATTGCTACATGGTGAGGTCATATAATGTATCCTTCATTGCTTTGGTACCAATGAAGAAAGGTGCTGTTGAGCTCAGTGATTCCAGGCCAATTAGCCTCATTGGCAGTGGTTACAAATTGTGGTCAAGCTGCTAGCAGAAAGACTAAAGTTGGTCATTGGTAAGCTGGCCTCTAGCCATCAGAATGCCTTCATCAAGCATAGGCAGATTACTGATGCAGCACTAATAGCTAATGAGGTTTTGGATAGGAGGATAACATCTGGAGAGCCACGAGTTTTGTGCTAGTTAGATATAGAGAAGGCCTTTGATCACCTTAATGGATCTTATCTATTATCCATCCTGAGGAAGATGGGTTTTGGTGACAAGTGGTTAAAGTGGATCAGATTTAGCATTTCCAAAGTTCAATTCTCAGTCCTAATCAACATGCCCCTGTTGGTTTATTCTCTCTCCTCATAAAGGGATCAGGCAAGGTGATCCACTCTCTCCATTCCTGTTCATATTATCCATGGAAGGTCTGAGCAAGGTGCTAGACAATTACAGTGGATTAAGGGTTTCAAGGTAGTCACTAGTACTGGGACTAAATCTCACTCTTCTGCTATTTGAAGCTCTCTCAGGCCTCCACATCAACATGTTGAAAAGTATTATCTATCCAGTCAATGGTGAGCATAACATTGAGATGTTGGCAGACATCACGGGGTGCAGCGCTGGGTCTCTTCCCACCACTTACTTGGGTGATGGGTCTACCAATGGGTGCCAATTTCAAAAACAGTGATGTTCGGAATGGGGTGGGGGTGGGGGTGGGGGGTTGAGAAAAGGCTGGCTACATGGCAAATGTAATATTTGTCTATGGGGGGCACAGTAACCCTTAGTGTACCGTGTTTGATAGCATACCTAGTTTTTTTTTTTGAAACTGGTAATATTGATAGCATACCTACTTATTTCATGTCTTCGTGTCCCATTCCTAAAAAGGTGCTCGAGCAACTGGATAAAATTAGAAGGGATTTCCTATGGGAAGGGAACTGCAACTCTCACAAATTCCACTTGATTAAATGGGATAAAGTTATGCAGCCCAAGTCCAATGGTGGTCTAGGGATCAGGGATTTAGCCATTCTCAACAAGTTTCTACTCATGAAGTGGCTATGGAGGCTTGGTAATGGCCAAAAAAGCCTATTGAAGGAGGTGGTCAAGGCTAAGCATGGATATAGAGTTAACTGGATTAATAATATAAACAATGCCCCTAATGGATTTGGTCCTTGGAAGTTCATCAGAAAATTGAGCTGTGAGTTATTTCAAAATATCCATTACAAACCTGGAAATGGTGAGCACATCTGCTTATGGAGGGCTAAATGGCTAGATAACACTGCTCTCGAAGATGTATTCCCTAGCATTTTAAACATTGCTGTGCATAAAAATTCCTCAATTTCCCAAAACATAAGCGATCACCAGATCACGCCTGGGATATTCATCTTAGAAGACATGTCCAAGATTGGGTAATGGGGAGTCTGACTGGATTGTTAGCAAAAGTGGAGAACTGAACATTTTTGAAGACCTTCCAGACACCATACGTTGGGGTACAAAGAGGATATTTACAGTTAAGGACTGTTACAAGAAGATGATTTCAAAATCAGGTGATTGACTCTTGGCCCTGGAAACTGATATGGAGAACCAAACTTCCTATTAAAGTAATTTGCTTCAACTGGGTTGCCCTACATGAAGCTTGTCTAACACACGACAACCTTAGCAGGAATGGTCTACCATTGGTTAATAGATGCCTCTTTCTGTAGGGAGAATCTGGAAACAGTTAATCATCTATTTTTGCACTGCTCAGTAGCCCCTGATATATGGAGCATTACTACAGTTTTGGCCATAGTTGGGTCATGCCACAGAACATGAGACAAGCGCAGCTAAGCTGGAGTTTATGGGATGCCGCTAAGCCCATCAAGAAAATTTGGTTGATGATTCCTGCAGCTATTTCTGGGAGCATATGGACAGAGAGGAATAGAAGATGTTTTGATTGCACCTCAACACCTCATCACTCTTTGAAAGCTAAATGTTAATTTTTTTTGGCTGGACAACCCTGTCCCCTGTAATTGGTACTGATTTTTTTCTAGATTTTATCAGTACCCTTACTTTAGACTAGCACACTGCATAGGAGCCGGGCTAATTTCTCTATTTGCCATTTAAGCTCATTGTAACTTTGCCTTCTGTAATTTTGCATCTACTTGATATACTCTCTTTAATGAGCTCATTACTTCATCAAGAAAAAATTAAGAAACATTATTGAAGGAAAATTTTACACTGAAATACTTAATTTAAGTAAGCAAATGAGGGATGTACCAGTGAAATCAGGAGAACCACTGCTCAAAGGATTTCCAAGACGAGAAAACCCTTTGCGTTCCAAGTTCTTTTTCAATGGACGGCCTGACTTACTGCCACAATCAAATATAATTTAAGTTAATGGAGAGAGAAACAGTAAAAGCTCAAAAACTTTCTTCAGTAAAAAGACCAGCAACTTCCGTGCTTTTCTGAACCCGACCTCGAGTTACGAAGTGGCTTCGCTGTGACTTGATTTTCAAACTTCTCCCTTGTAGGAGAAGTGCTACTCCTAGAAAATGCCGAGCCTCTTCCACTTCGGCCTTGTCTTCTCACACCATCACCTGCTTCTTCTTTGACAAGAAACTTGTTCTTCTTCATATGTGAGGTAGACATCCCATTACTCTGAACAGTATTTACTGTTTTTTCTTCACCTTCGCAAGTAACACCACCCTTTTCTTTTAATCTGCTTTCACCAGCACCAGATTCTTCACTTTCAGAGACTCTGGCAGGGGATAAAACACTTTCAGCTTTAACTTTGAGGTTTTGCGTAAGATTGCTGGCAGCCTTTGAAAGAACAGAACCACTTGTTACACCAGGAGTTAACCTAGTTCCAAAATCAGAAGGTGAACATGCCTCTGACGGCACCTCCACCTCGTCCTGGTTTGAAACAGGTGAGATAAGATTAGCCCTCCTTGTACGAGAAATTTTGTGAGGCCTCTGACCAATCCATTGTGTTATGGGTGGAGACGAGGATCCTGTGGGCAACGGACGCTTGCGATTATTAGCCCCACCTACAGCGAGATTTTTGTTGACATTTGGAGGCTGATCCCAGCTTTCCAAGGTTCCAGGTAAACGGGGAACATTAGAAGGTGAATTAGCAGCAGCAACGGAGCCACTCCGTGGTGCCCTTGAGGCCTTCCCTTTTGCTATTGGACTGGGACAGACAGCATGGTTCTCCTCCTGACTATTTAACCTAGAGGAAGAAAAACACCTAGTAAGAATTCAGCTTGAGAACACCCACTAGTTAGGAGATAAAACAAATCTATCGCAAACCAAGACATACTTAATGCTGCCTTTTGCCAGCACCCGCTCTTTATTCAGACCAGCAGTTGGATCCCTAGAAAGAGCAGATTTTTCCTGTTCATTTTTAAGCATTGTACGAGCAATTGAACCAGCAAGTGATGAGCCATCTGACTTATTGATGCTACCAGCACCGTTAGATATTCCCGACCTGTGCAAAAGAGTTGGTGTGTACAACATAGATAGTTATTCTCCTTAAGAAAGTGCTAGGGTAATAAAGTCGGTGCAAAAATGAAAAATAACATAAAGGTGTATTGAAGAGAGAATGTTCAAAAACCACAGTAGTCAAACATGCATGATAAAGCATCAAATTATGTATCCAATTTTAGTTTAGTTCTTTAGTTCAACCTAAAGGCCAAATGTGATCCCTTTTGAAATCTTCTCATTTGGACAACAACTATATTTATAAGGGACGTGAAAAACAACTATTCACACCAGAAAGCAGCAAAACAAAGAATGAATAAGAGATTGATGCCACGGGAAATGAACGATTCTATTTGACCGAATTCTAGCTAGAATAATGTAAATTACACTAGAGGTTGGTAGAAGACAATTCTCCCTAACTTATGTAGGATTACCCGCAAGAACTGGTACTTTGATCTGAAGAGGACAGTCTAGAAGGCAATGAACCAAAGAGCATACATATGTTAGGCCATTTTCACTTCACTGGCTATTCTCCCAAGTGATTTTTCACATTCCAACTAAAACAAGATGATTAATGCTTAAGTTGCTGCCTTAGAAGAGTACAGCATTTCGATGAAGTAAAGAACTCGCCCGCTATATCTTACAACAAGATGTAAAGTAATTTAATTACTTTCTTAAACCTATCTAGAACTGGACAATATTGAATAGGAATATCCTAACACTTCCACAAAGTGAAAGTTGCAATGCTGTACTAAAACCATCATCTACAAACATCTCCAGTCTCGTACAACTGAGAGCAAGAGGCAGCATCAGTTGGTTCAAACTTAAACTAATCTGTTAATTCAAGAAAGTCGGAGAATCTAAACCAGTCTTATCCTTCATCTTAGGCGGCAAATAGTGCGACTAAACATTCTTATATAAAACTGAATGAAATCAACATGAAAGCAGTGTTATTGGGGATAATTCCAGAATAGCATTTACCTGAAACCATGGGAATCAGGAGGTGACAAGCCAGGTTCACTGGCAAGCCTATGATGCAGCATTCGTTTAGGCTCTCCATCATTCTCCAAGGGCCTTGAAGTGACAGCACCAACTGATCGTTTCCTTTTCATCTTCTTGTCCCAACCTTCACCTCCAGCTGGCAATCTGCGGATCTTTTCTTCAGCCATATCAGAATCGGCATTACTATCTTTTGACATATCTCGATCCTTTACTGTCATAGGCTGCCTGGATAGAGCACTATTCCGGTACTCCGCCTGAATTGTATGGAAAAGGAAAAGGTCACTAGGCGTTTTGACTTTTGATACAAGAAGAAACAGATGAAGCTTACTATATTCAGAAAGTAATATGCTACAGTATTCATTCAACAGGAAGCAAAATTTTCATAAACCATGCAATGCTAGATGATGAGCTTAAGATGAAAGAATTCTTCCAGTGCAACAGAACAAAGAAAGGAAAAAGTCGAACGATAACTTATACTGTGGTATCCTAGGCTCCTTTAAGGGTGCAGAGAGGAAACAAGGCGAGTAGTATTGAGTTACTTCTACTTAGAGTTAATTAATTAATTGTCAATCATGACATATAAGGAGCTTTTTTTTCCAATGGTCACATTCTAAATACTAATACTATACCAAGAAGTATAGTCCCCCAAAGTTAGGAAATTACAAAATATAGAAGCCTTTCTTTCTATGATACTTCTTACATATTGTCTAAAACATCAAAAGTAAATGAAGGCTTAACTTAAATAGAAGGTCAACAATTTAAATAACATGATATCAATTACAAACCCGAGTTTCTGCCACTGATGTGCGTACACGCTTGTTAAGAGTACTATTCTTTGGCCGCTCCTCTGTCTTCTGTGTTACAAGATCTGAAGGGCCTCGATGTATCTGTGTTCTTGAACCACCTAATCTCTCATTTGTTAACTGCTCATTTCTCTGTTGCTTCTTAGAAGGTATGCCTTCAGAATATCTTGTCAGCTTATGCAAGTATTCCTCGAACTTTTTAGCTCTAACACTAGTCAAAACAAAAAGGCATACTCAGCAAATACAACTTGACTTTAAAGTAGGGTAACTTGCAAAAATTTTATCGAACACCCAAGAAAGATGCCACCAAGAAGCTTAATTAGTACACACACAAGAAAGAGAAGGAGAGTGCTGATCAGTGCAAGTAAAGATACAAAACCATGAAGAAGGATGCAACAGAACTGATTAGTCCAGAAAAACTAGTTTATTGATTAAGAGGACAAAAATACCTAGCTTTGTTGCACGTCTCTGCAACACTATCTCTGAACTTCTTTAGTTCATCCACAGACACAGGAAGTGAAGACTTCAAATGAGCAGCACCAAAAGAATTTTCTGAAGTGCTCCCAACAGTAAGGCCAAACATTCTCCTTAACTCCCCTGAACGAGTATACTTTTGATCACTCATTACAATTGGCTCCAGCATCAAGCATTGTGACAGGGAAGGCAAATCACCCACTACTGCACCAGTCCCCCGGGATGCACCCTTCCCAGAACCAAATATACGGGTGTCTGAACTCTCTCTGAAGCTCCCAGACCTGTCCATAGTGGGACCCGAAAAGCTTCCCTTAGGCCCATTACTGTAGTTTCCAACAAAACCCGAGTCACCGCTAGCTGATGTCAAGTTAAATCTCCCATTTCCAGCCATTTACAAACTCAGAACTAGAGCTTCATATCTCCAAAGATCTTCCCGTTTCCAATTGGGTCCAGAAAAAGATCAGCTTCTATTATAAGTTATAACCTTTAAATACACGAGATAAGAGGCAATCAAACGCCAGCTTTACGAGAGATTCTCAGTACTAAAAATCCAATGAAACATCAATCTCTGAAAGGCAAGCTCGCCAAAATTTAAGACGAGGACCTAGTCAATGCCCTTGAGAAACCATTTAATTGTCCCTTTCACTTAACACACCCCTTCAGAAGCCATGGATCATTACCTCACAAATAATCTCTTCACAGCCAGAACTTATCACATTACAACTAAAACATAGCAACAATCTTTTTACTGCAAAAATTTAACACATAATAACTACAAAAACAGCGAGACCCTAATTACTTTTTGTTGTTTAGGAAAATCCATTACTATTGCAACCAAGAGTAGATTTTGGGGATAGAAAACTCTGGAAACATTTTATGGTTTTAATCGAATTTCCAACAGAATATCCATTTATTTAGGGTAAAATAATCTGCATTTCATCAAATGAACTATTAGTTTTCCTAATTTTCAATTAAAAAAAGGGCAGCCCGGTGCACTAAAGCTACCGCTATGCGCGGTGTCCGGGAAAGGGCCCCACCACAAGGGTGTATTGTACACAGCCTTACCTTGCATTTCTGCCAGAGGCTGTTTCCAAGGCTTGAACCTGTGACCTCCTGGTCACATGGCAGCAACTTTACCAGTTACTCCAAGGCTCCCCTTCAATACTGATCAATAAGGTTAAACAAAAATTAAGACAAAGAGAATAGAGAACATAAACTCATATGACACGGAAGCTAGTACACAAGTTGAAATCTTATCTGAAGCGATAAATTGACACTAAATTTCATAATCTCAGTCCGAACTCAAAAAAAAAAAAATCGGAACTTTTGACTAAATTACACACAAAGTAAATAAAATTCACAGTCCAAAACACTAGCTAGTGAGAAAAGCAAAAAGAACACAGCAAAAAAAGTCAAATAAAAAAAATTCAGCTGAAACTCATTAGCTGAATGAACAAAACTCAAAAAGTTCAAAAGTTACCAAGTTTTAAAAAAAAAATAATAATAAATAAAGTTCGTATGACGAGGCGGCTACCAAGTTGAAATTTTATCTGAAGAATCAAACTCCGAAGTCAAAAAAATCAAAACTTTTGACTAAATTTAACGCACAAGATAAAGAAACCAGCGGTCCAAAACACTCGCCAGTGAGAACAGCAAAAAGAACACAGCAAAAAAATTCAATGTAAAACAGCTGAAACTCGTTGAGTTGAATGAATAAAACTCAAATTGAAACGCAGAATAACATAAAACTAATCATCAAAGAACTGTAAAAAAATTCTAATTTCAATAAAGTTCATATGACACGGCAGTTAACCAAGTTGAAATTTTATCTGAAGCCATAAATTATCACTAAATTCCACAATTAAACTCCAAAGTCAAAAAAAAATCGAAACTTTTGACTAAATTTAACACACAATATAAATTTAAAAAAAAAACATGGTCCAAAACACTAGCCAGTGAAAAGAGCAAAAAGAACACAACAAAAAAAACAAATAAAAAAATTCAACTGAAACTCGTTGAGTTGAATGAACAAAACTCAAACTGAAATGCAGAATCACACAAAACTAATCAAAGAACTGTTAATTTTTCTAATTTTCAATAAAGTTCATATGACACGGCGGCTACCCAATTTGAAATTTTATCTGAAGCCATAATTGACACTAAATTCCACAATCAAAGTCTAAATTCAAAAATATAGGAACTTTTGACACACTAAGTTCCACAATCAAAGTCTAAAGTCAAAAATATAGGAACTTTTGACCAAATTTAACGCACAAGATTAAAAAAAATGGCGGTTCAACTCATGTTCAAGCCCGAGCAGAGACAAAAAAAAAAAAGAAAGAAAAAAAAACACTAAGTAATTCTTCCCATTTTCCTAGCGTTGGTGGACAGAGTTACCTAGCATTTGTTGCTGCTGGTGGCAGGTATCCCGTGGATTTAGTTGAAGTGCACGAAAGCTGGCCCGGACAGCACGGTTATCCAAAAAAAGTGCAAAATCACACAAAATTGACACTAAATTCCACAACCAAACTCCAAAAAAATCAAAACTTTTAACTAAATTCAACACATAAGATTAAAAAAAACCGCAGTTCAAAACACTAGACAGTGAGAAGAGCAAAAAAACCTCAAATAAAAAAATTCAGCTGAAACTCATTGAACTGAATGAACAAAACTCAAATTGAAATGCAGAATCACACATAATTGACACTAAATTCCACAATCAAACTCCGAAGTCAAAAAAAATAAAAACTTTTTACTAAATTTAACGCACAAGATTAAAAAAAACGCGGTCCAAATCACTAGCCAGTACAACAACATACTCAGTAGTCCCACAAAGTGGCCTCCGGAGAGGGTAGAATGTACGCAGACTTTACCTCTACCTCAAAACACTAGCCAGTGAGAAGAGCAAAAAACAACACACTAATAAATTCAAGCAAAAATAATTCAAATAAATAAAATTCAGCTAAAACTCATTGAACTGAATGAACAAAACTGAAATTAAAATGCAGAATCAAACAAACTTGATCATCAAACCCTACTTCCAAACAAAGCTAAAAAAACTAGGGTTTATCAACCCCAACCCCCACCCTACCCTACCCACCCCACCCCAAAACTAACAAAATTCACACAAAATTAGTGAATTAACAAGCATATAATATACAAAAATTCGAGAACATACCGAGCATTCACTGATCGGAAGTAGCGATCTAAGAGAGAGAAAGAGAGAAAAACGAAGAGAGAGAAAGTAAAAAAGAGTTAAGAGAGAGAAAGAGAGAAAGCTTACGTTGTGTATGTGGTGGGCTTTGATTTTTCTTCTTGTCTTCTTTATTTGGGCTATTTGGGTTGACCCGGTTTGTTAAGCCCGATAAATTGAGGGGTAAAAAGGGAATTTTGTTTTGTTTTTAGCGGTAAAAAGGGAAATTTTTTTGTGTTTTTTTTTTTTCAAGTGATTAGCTAAAAAGTGTCACTGAAAAACAAGGGTACTTTACTATGCTAAAAAGTGAAGTAGGGATTAGGGAAGTGTACTTGTCTTTATCATGATTTTTTTTGGTTTTTTCTTTTATATGAAAAGGATTGACTATTGAGAGATTAGGGAAGGTATGGATGTGGATGCCGATGTTGAAAGTGTTGTAGGGATTGATTTTGATATGTGAAATTCTTGGCGAGTGATCAAGAAAATGAGATTGAGACTGGAGAATCGAAAAGGAGGAAATAGTGTTGAATGTAGCTAGAAATGAATGGGAATAGATGATGTATCGAAGAGTGAGTCTGTGGTCCAGTATATATAGGTCAAAGACGAGCTATGATTGGAAGAAATTTTAATCACACACATATTTACTGATAGAAAGTAAATCCTTGAGGTTTGAATGGTTAACCTTTTATGTTATAGTTAATAGCCATAATTTTTAAAAAAATAAAATTCTAGTTCCGACCAACTCGGAAGGCTTTCGATTGGGAAGGAAACATAATAACAATGTAGTCTACTGATAGGAAGCAAACCATAAGGTTTGAATGGTTAGCCTTTTATGTTATAGTTAATAGCCATAATTTTTTTAAAAAATGAGATTCTAGTTCCGATCAACTCGGAAGGCTTTCGATTAGGAAGGAAAAATAATAAGACCATAGTCTACTGATAGAAAGGAAATCCACGAGGTTTAAATGGTTAGCCTTTTATGTTATAGTTAATTGCCATAATTATTTTTTTTTAAAAATGAGATTCTAGTCCCGACCAACTCGGAAGGCTTTTGATTGGGAAGGAAAAATAATAAGACTGTTAGGAAGCAAATCCATGAGGTTTAAATGGTTAACCTTTTATGTTATAGTTAGTAGCCATAATTTTAAAATTTTGAGATTTTAGTTCCAATCGACTTGGAAGGCTTCGATTGAGAAGGGAAAATAATAATATTGTAGTCATTGAGAATGATGTTACGATCAAAGTAATAAGAATTTAACATTTTACGTTTATTATATATTTTTATGGGAAGAAAAAATAGTAAACCGTAGTCATTCAGAATGATTACAGTCAACGTATTCAAAATTTAACATATTAATTTTGTTATACTTTTTTCTATTTGACTTGTTTGCATTGACAACACATCATGTGTTTTAATTGATTTTCTACTTAGCACTTACAAATTGGTTAGATTTTTTTATTTTTTATTTTTGAAGAAAGGTAAAAATTAATTAGGTATTTTGTAGAATTTACTTTTATATTTTATCATCTTAATGTGAAACGAATCATGTATTTTGCAGTTGGGAATATATAGATTAAAGAAGACTTTTGATTGGAAGAAACTCTAATGATACACGTATATACTAATACGAAGCAAATCCGCAGGGTTTAAATGATTAACCTTTTTATGTTATAGTTAATAGGCATAGTTTTAAAAATTGAGATAACAGTTTCAATCAACTTGAAAGATTTGGATTGAAAAGACAAAATAATACGACCGTAGTCATTGAAAATAATGATTTCGATCAAAATATTAAACTTTAACATTTTCCTTTTGTTATATATTTTTATGAGATGAAAAAATAGTACGAGTTTAGTCATTGAGAATGATGATTACAATTAAAGTATTAAAGAATTAATATTTTAATTTTGTTATACATTTTTTTTATTTATTTGACAACATGTCATGTGTTTTTATTAGTTTTCTACTTAGAACTTACAAATTAGTTAGATCATTTTTTCTTATAAAAAAAAGAGTGAAATGTAATTAGATAATTTGTAGAATTTACTTTTATATTCTTATCATTTTAATGTGAAACGAATCATGTATTTTGTGGTCTATCTGAAAGTAAGTTTTGATTGGAAGAAACTTTAATGACATGCGTATTTACTGATAGAAAGGAAATTCGTGAGGCTTAAATATTTAATCTTTTTATGTGGTAGTTGATGGTCATGGTGTTAAAAAAAAATGGGATTCTAGTTCCAATTAACATGAAAGGTTTTTGATTGGGAAGGAAAAATAGTAAGACCGCAGTCATTAAGAATGATGATTGTAATCAAAGTACTGAAAATTTAATATCCTAATATTATTATATTTTTTTATGGGAAGAAAAATAGTAAAATTGTAATTAGTGAGAATGATAATTACAGTCATAATATTAAAAAATAATATTTTAATTCTTTATACATTTTTTTGTTTGACTTGTTTGACAATACGTCATGTGTCTTTATTAGTTTTCTACTTAGAACTTACAAATTAGTTAGACCATACTGAAAATTTAATATCTTAATATTATTATATTTTTTTATAGAAAGAAAAATAGTAAAATTGTAATCAGTGAGAATGATAATTACAGTCATAATATTAAAAAAATAATATTTTAATTCTATATACATTTTTTTGTTTGACTTGTTTGACAATACGTCATGTGTTTTTATTAGTTTTCTACTTAGAACTTACAAATTAGTTAGACTAACCTTTTTTCAAATTAGATAATTTATAGAATTTTGCTTCTATATTTTATCATCTTATGTGAAATGAATTATGTATTTTGTGGTGTGTTATATATATGTTAAATGCTAGTTTTGATTGGAAGAAACTTTAATGACACACGTATATATTGATTTGAAGCAAATTCGCGAGGTTTAAATGTTAAACTTTTTTATGTTTGGGATAATTTCATATATGTACAATAAAGTAATTAGTTTGCAACAAATATTTTCATATTTTTTTTTAACAAAAAAATAGCCCAAAAATATACTATCCAAAGAAAAAAAAAAAATTAACTGCAAAAATGATTGCATGTATATGTAATGCATCAATATTGTATAAAAGTTATGTAACATATCGATAAATGGTGTATAAATGTGTATCGATACTATATAAATATGTATTAATATTATATAAATAGTTATGTAATGTATCGATATTATATAAATAGTATAAATGTATATACATGATATACTCGATATTGTATAAATATATATATGATGTATAACTATTTATCAGATAAATATTTACATCTATATATGATGTTTATACAATATGTATACGCTAGACTGTTAATATATTTTTATACTTCAAAAAAAAAAAAAAAAAAAAAAGTTCAGTTGCCACAGTCCCATTGACTAGCTATTGTGTTATAATACGAATATAGTCTTACAACAATTACCTATTATTGTCGTCATGCTAAAGTTGCTGCATTTTCAAAGCAAGTTAATCTGAGGCCAATATCAGTCTATTTTTAAGGTTCAAATCATCGAACATTTAGAGAAAATAGTCTATGTTTCAGCAAAATGGGAGTGAACCTAGTTTATCTTTCAAAATTACAATCCACAACCTCTCTTTCTCTTTTTTTCCCTTCTTTTCTTTTCTTTTTTTTCGTCTTTTTCTTTTTAGTTTCTTTTTTTTTTTTCCCTCTCTTTTATATCTAGCCTCTATTTCTCTTTTTTTTTTTTTTTTTTTTTTTCCTTCTCTTCTGTCTCTAGTGTATACTTTTCTTTCTTCTTGTTTTCTTTTTCGTTTTTTTTCTTTTTTCTTTTTTTTTTTCTTTTTTTCTTTTTCGTTTTTCCCTTTTTTTTTCTTTTTGGTTTTTTTTCCTATTTTTGTTTTTTTCTTCTATTTTTGTTTTTTTTTCTTTCTTTCTTTTCGTTTTTTGTTTTTCTTATATCTCTAGCTTCCATTACTCCTTCTTTTTCTTTTTCTTTTTAATAGTTTTTTTTCTCATTTTTTTGTTATATTTTATATTTTTTGTATTTTTGAAAAATATGGCTACGTCGAGTACAAGTCATGGATGATAACGAAAATATCACAATCGATTATTGTATTTGTATTCGCACCATCATTTATATTTTTGTATTCGTTGGTATAATTGTATTTATATTTTATAGGTCGAGCTTGTATTTATATTTTATAGTTCGCATTTGTATTTGTATTTTATAGTTCACACTTGTATTTGTATTTTATAGTTCGCACCATCATTTATATTTTATATAATTCGAACTTCTATTTTAAAGAACTATTTTGTATTTGTATTTTATAGTTGACTGCATATTGTATTTATATTTTGTGGTTTCATTTTGTTTGTATTTGTATTCTATTTTCGTTGATGCACTTGTATTCTTAGCGAACTATTTTGAATTTGTATTTGTAATTTCATTTTTTTGAATTTGAATTTTTAGTTGACATCATCATTTGTATTTTTAAATAATTGAAAAAGAATTGTTATTTTTCTTTCTATGAACACTTGTATTTATATTCATTGGTTCAAATTATATTTTATTGATACAAATTGAATAATACAAATAGAAATGCTAAATTATAGAAATGCAAATGTTACATGTTTATACAACTTGAACCATACATATACAAATGATATTTATATATATATACAAATACAAATGATGAATTAGACATACAAATACTAACGATACATTTGTATTGAACGATACATTACATATTTATATATTTTAGACTCAAACAAATACAATTAATCCATATACTTGTTTGTATACAAATACAAATGATAAATTGTATATATTCACGACTAAACTATTCAAATACAAATAATAAATTTATTTAAAATATATAGTATGATACAAATAAAAAATATATATAAAAAATATAACAACAACAACAACAATAAAAAATGAGAGAAAAAAAAAGACTGCAAAGAAAAAAGAAATAAAAAAATAATAATAAAAAAAAGATGAACAAAACGGAAAAGAAAAAAAAAAGAGAAAGAAAAAAAATGTAAAAGAAAAAAAAAAGGGAAAAAAGAAAGGAAAAGAAAAAAAGAAAGAAAAAACGAAAAGAAAAAAAGAAGAAAAAAATTGAAAAAGAAAAAAAGAAGAAAGAGAAATAGAAGATAGAGAAAGAGAGAAAATAAATGAGAGAGACTATGAATTGTATTTAATTGACAAGGAATGTTATGACTTGTAATTAATTAAAACTTAGGCTAATTAGAAACTTATGTTTACTAAGCCATGTAGTTTTTCCTTAAATCATTCTAGGAAGTCGCAAACTTTGTCCATATCCTACCTTATGACCATACAAAAATATCATCTTCCCTTTGTGTTTATTATTGTCATTCAGGTACTCCTTCCCATTGATTTTACTTGATAATGGCTATTAAGTGGCATTACAATAGTTATTTTCCTTCACATGTAAAACTTGGTGCAAATATGAAAAATTTTGCCTTTAATTTCTCATGAGCAATTTTTCAGTAAGCAGATGCCTCTGCATCTTTATCATTGTCATTATCCAACAATATCCATGGACCTTATATGTTTCTTGTTTTAATTTTCATTACTTTTTACACTGATGTTACATTTAGTGGCCCTTCTTTGGCTTAAAACAAAAATTAGTCTAGACCTAAATTCAAGTGCAACAACCATTAAAGAATTTGATTTGCAAGTTTTTTTAATCCTGACTAACTCAAAATCTCCTCTAAATAGTCCCAAATTAGATATGAGCTCATCTAGATATTTTGAGTCTTTTGATATATTATTCACTCAAACGGTTCATGTTTACGGCACGTTGAATTTTCAAAAAAGCAGCCAGAAGAAGAGGAGAGACGTGGTCTGTCGTTCTCAACAACTATGTTAGGGAAACTAATGTTTGGTGCCTGCTAATTTGATACCAAAATTGTTCTGGAACACATTAGGCCATAATATCATTGTTAATTTGATACCAAACGTTTGTGAAAGGGAGTATCCATTGTGCTGAATTATGTCTTAACCATGTTGATGGTTTAGCTTAGCCCTAATAATTGTGTTTAGGTATTATTTCATTTTTTCCACCTATTAAAAAAAGACGTGTACTGTTTCGAAAGAGTTTGTCAAAAGATTTAGAGTATATTTTTACTTGAAGTTTGTGTATAGCTTTCTTCTTCTTTATTTTTATGGGGTAAAAGGAAAATTTATTTGTTTTTCAAGTGATTAGTAAAAGAGTGTTCCCTAAAAACAAGGGACTTTATGCTTAAAAAAAAAAAAAAAAAGTAGGAATTAAGGAAATGCACTTGTCTTTATCATGAACTTTTTTTGTTTTTCTTTTAGGGAAGTTTTTTGTTTTTTTTTTTAGATTTACTTTTATATGAAAACGATTGACTATTGAGAGTTTAAGGAAGTTGTGAGTGGGGGTGGGGGTGGGGGGGTCAAAAGTATTGTAGGGTTTGATCTTGACTTATGAAATTCTTGGCGAGTGGTCGAAGGATCGAGATTGGGATTGGAGAATCGAAAGGGAGGAACAAGTGTTGAATGTGGTTAGAAATGAATGGGATTAGATGGTGTGGAGAGTGAGTTCGCAGTCTGGTATATATAGATCAAAGACGAGCTATGATTGGAAGAAATTTTAACTATACACTTAGGAAGCAAATTCACAAGATTTAAATGGTTAACCTTTTATGTTATAGTTAATAGTCATAATTTTTTTTAAAAAAAATGAGATTCTAGTTCCAACCAACTCGGAAGGCTTTTGATTGGGAAGGAAAAATAATAAGACCGTAGTCTACCAATAGGAAGCAAATACACGAGGTTTAAATGGTTAACCTTTAATGTTATAGTTAATAGCCATGATTTTATGAGATTCCAGTTCCGACCAACTCAAAAGGTTTTCAATTGGGAGGGAAAAATAATAAGATCGTAGTCTACTGATAGGAAGCAAATCCGCGAGGTTTAAATGGTTAACCTTTTATGTTATAACTAGTAGCCATAATTTAAAATTTTTGATATTTTAGTTCCAATCAACTTGGAAGGTTTCGATTGGGAAGGAAAAATAATAATACTGTAGTCATTGAGAATGATGTTATGAACTTACGATCAAAGTAATAAGAATTTAACATTTTACGTTTATTATATATTTTTCTGGGAAGGAAAATTAGTAAATCGTAGTCATTAAGAATGATTGCAGTCAAAATATTCAAAATTTAACATATTAATTTTGTTATACATTTTTTTATTTGACTTATTTGCATTGACAACGTCATGTGTTTTTATTGATTTTCTTCTTAGAACTCACAAATAAGTTAGATCAAAGTTTTCTTCAAAAAATGGTGAAAAGTAACATTTATAGAACTTTTAACTATCCATTAGAATACATTAAGAAAAAGAAAATCACGGAGTACAACACTATAAAAACTTAGAAACTCAATTTTACCCTCCATAATATTTAACAATCCATAATTTTGTTTGATGTTTGTTAGTATAGGGACTAAAAACACACAAATTATTTGATTTAAGATTTGATACATTTAGTCATATATCACAAGGAATAAAATAAAAATAATATAGTAACATATGGACTAAAAATGCGATTTTTCCAATCTAATAATATAGCTTTGCGTGTTCATTTTTTGATACAAAATGTAAACCTAATTTCAAGATATCTATTACAATTTTCTTACAAAAATCTTTGAGCATTCATAGAGTCACACAACAAGATAAAAGATTAGACTTCAAGAAAAGAGTTACACAACACAAAGTACAGACAATATGCTAGCTTGAATAGAGTGACTCGCACTCGAAAAGATCTAACAAATCAAACTAGAATGTAATGAAATCTAATGAAGAAAATAAAAATAAAGAATGATATAGAAATTATTGTAAAAAAAAAAAAAGTAGAATACCTAATACACACTTTATTTGCAAAGTTAAATGACAGATAACTTAAATATGTTAAATTCTAAAATGGTTTTCACTTTTTTTTTTAATTATTATTATTTTATAGCAAACATACATATCGAATCTTGACTCTTCTATTATATGCAAATATACAAATGTACTTTAAATGTATCATCTTTATAGTTTCTTAAACCTAATTATGATTTCAAAATTCATTATTTTTTAAAATAGAAAATCTCAACTCAAGATAGCTTTGCCATATTACATCAAAATCACATCTTATAACTCAAGGATTATCTAACTTAGCAAGTCGTTTTCATATATCCTAATTATAAAACTACCCTCATTATTGGAAGGAAAAAAATTATTATTATACAATATAACCTCCAATGTTATTTTGTTAATTGAACAAGTTGAAAATTTTAAATTAAATTTTGAAAGGAGTTGGCATAACAAAAAAGGTCTGTAATGGGACCCATCTGACATGGAATCTATAATGCGGCAAGTGGGTCCACAATGCTGATGTTCACTTGCACCTAAATATGATTCATATGAGATAACGTTGCTATCAGAAATATCTCATCAATCATATATATTCAAGTAATAAAATAATTTGAGTTCGGTGTCTACGTTAAGTCAATAAATATATAACACAAGTTTACATATAGACCCGTAAATTATAATGTAATTATAATAATTTGCGCATAAATATCATGTTGGTCTTCACCTAATGTATTTTATTATGTTATAAGTTTAAATACAATATTTATTTTGAACGTTATCTAAATTTTATTACATCACATCGTTAAATTATCACTAGATAGTGATCGATTTGGTATTATCGTATTGTTATTTTATTTTTTCTTATTTTATTTTTACTTATTATTTAATAACTCTATTTGTTTCTTTATCTTACTTTTTCATATTAGCTCTTGCTTTATATCATATCATATTTTTCTTTCTGACTTAAGATGCAACCAATAAACTTGTGAGGATATTTTATTTAGATATTCCACAAAGACTCATTTCAAGCTCGATGATGTACGTATCTTTTCGTTCAACTCCTTTCATTTATTCCACTCGCTCTTTCCAGCTTTGAAAGCAAGGAGTGTAGCATCGTGGTTGGTGAGAAAGAAAGAATGTTCTTTTGAAAAAATGTATAATAATAAGGTCGAATGAAGACATAGAATTCCGTAGATAGGAGGACGAAACGAACCAAACTATGTTTCGATTGAATACTTCAACTCCTAATAAAGTGTTTTAGTTAGACACGTTTGATTCAAAATTTGAATTCTTTTTGCGTGTGTTCTTGTTTATCTATTGGGTAGTTTACTTTTTGCCAAAGAAAAAATGACTTTCTGTTACAGAATGATTTAGAAAAAATTACAAGATTACGTGTAATTAGTTGTAACGTGCCAAAGGTCGTTGAGTTATCATAAAGGGGAATAGGTTATTTTCTGTATCGAATGAATCACTCTTTTGATCTAGTCGGTTGAATCGATGAACCGTGCGGACTGGTTAGATATGTGGGGCAGAAGATTCATAGTACCCCATTAAGTTAACCATATATTTTCTTTAATTATATACATTTGCCTTAATAAATCATAAAACAACTGAGAGGAAATTGTGACACTAATATATATTAAGCCTTATGTCTTTATAATTTGTCCTTCAAATTGTTAATCCCGTAACATAATATACTACCAAATGATACAATTTAGTCAATTTTTTGGTTAATCAAGATAATATAATATTGTACATTATGAAACACTAAGGGACCGTTTGACCATGCGACATGAAATCACGATCTGAAATCAGGGGCGGCTCAAGCTTGTAAGTGGCCTAAAGCCAAAACTGAATCGGAGGCCTTAAACTTTTGAAAGAAATTAATATTTTTTTTAATTCAAAGTTTATTCTTCTAATTTTTTAAGATGCAAAGTTGATAATATATTTTTTACAAAAGTATTTTGATATTTTAAGTTCTTTTTTTATATATGCATTTTTTTTTAAACTTTTTCTACAAATAATACTCCTTTCATTTCAATTTGTTTGTCTATTTGACCTGACATGGAGTTTGGAGTTTAAGAAAGTAAAAAAGTTTTTTGAATCCTATAGTCTTAAACTAAAGATATATAGAATACACCAATATATTCTTTAATCTTATGATCTTAAACACGTCATGTGAAAAGTTAATATTAAAAACTTGGCAAACAAAAACAAACATTCTTTTCAGAACGGACAAAATAAAAATAAAAATACAAACTATTTGAAATGGATAGTATAAAATATTCTTTTTAAAAATCATATAATAATTATATTATTGCTAAAAAAAATGAGGCCCCTCAAATTTGGAGGTAAGACGGGTGCCTAATTCTGCAAGGTATAGAGTCGCCCTGTCTGAAATCATGCTATGAAATCACGATTTGAAATTGTGATATGAAGTTGAAGTTTTGTTTGGACATGTAATTTGAACTTTTTATGTTGTATATTTTCTCATGAACATAAAAACCTCATAAATTGTGAAACTATCAAAATTGCCCCAATTCTTTATACAGTCTTTGCCAAATAAGCAAAAGTTTATAATAAAGTATAATGCACTATCACAAAATTATTATAAAAAATACAACATTTATTGAGTAAACTTTAGTTCAATAAAAAAGTAAAATTGAACATGAGTTGTAGTGTATTACTCTTTATTAGAATCCTCTCACATAGTATGGATCATCTCCTCACGTTGAGCTTGCATTTCTTGATTAGATAACCGAGAAGACGAACCATCATTGTTACTTTGAGTCATTTATTGGTCAATATCATTAATAACTATATCTTCATGTTCATGTATCGTGAATATTTCATCACTCCTTTAATTTACTATGGAAAATTATATTTTCTTAATGAATGAATTTGGGAAAGTTATACTTTTTAATGAATGAATTTTTTAATGGTAAAGTAGGAATTTATTTGAAGTAATATTAAATTTTATGTTGGTGAGAGTGATAGTTATATGAGATATAAATAGTTTATTTAAAAGTAATAATATGAATTATAAATTTTATTTACATATAAATAAATGATTGTTAGATATAAATGATGGAATATTTTTTTACAAAATATAAATTTATGAATTAATTTTTATATTTAAAAAATTTCAAATCATAAGGTCCCAATATATATATATTTTTTTTGAGAATTTGGAATTTCAATCACTGACCAAACATTGATTTTATGTCACGATTTCAATATATATATATATATACGACCCATGAAATAGCATGTGCAAACGCCTACTATATATTAATTCACCTCTTCACTAATCTCACAACTCCAATCACTTCACCGTTCACCAGAAAACTCTCTCTGTCTCTCTCTCCCTCCATTTTTGTTCATGGCTATCACCAACGCTTTCTGCATTTCCCTCCGATCTCCGATCTCCGACGCCGATTCCTCCATCTTCTCTCCTACTCCTCCTCAATTCACCGCCTCCAAAGTGCAATCCTCCGCCGTCTTTCACTCATTTTCCAGTTCCGCCGTCGCCGTTTCTCGCCGGAGAACGTAAGCTACAAACTCAGCATTTTCCTTATATACGATTCATTTAAACTTTAAAGCGTCTCTATGACCTATGTGTGTTTATATATAAAGTAAACTAAGTTGATGATTTTCGTGTAAAGGTTTGAGCTACTACGTCTTCTGACCGTATTTAGCTGAGAAACAAATTTTGGTGAAGTAAACCGATTTATAGACTCTCTTTCTTTATTTAATTGAGGAACTACTGAAATTGACACATGATTTGGTTTCTATGGAATTTTCCAGTTCCGGCATCGCCGTTTCTCGGCGGAGAATGTAAGGTAGTACAAACAGGAACATTTTCCTTGTTTCCTTATATATACGATTCATATTAAAATTTAAAATGTCTCTATGTGTGTTTATATATAAAGTAAACTAAGTTGAAGATTTTCGTGTAAAGGTTTGAGCTACATCTTCTAATTGAATTTAGCTGAGAAACAAATTTTGGTGAATTAAACCTATTTTAGATTCTCTTTCGTTATTTTAATTGAGGAAGTATTGAAATTGCTACATGATTTGGTTTCTAAGGAATTTTCCGACTGTTTAGTTATGAGTTAATGGTCCGCCGTCTTTCACTCATTTTCCAGTTCCGGCATCGCCGTTTCTCGCCGGAGAACGTGAACTAACAAACTCGAACATTTCCTTTTTTCCTTATATACCGATTCATTTTAAACTTGCGTGTGTGTCTTTGTGTTTATATATGTGTATTAAGGTAAACTAAGCTGAAGTTTCGTGTAAAGGTTATTTAGCTGAGAAGCAAGTTTTGGTGAATTAAACCTATTTATAGACTCTCTTCGTTATTTTGATGAGCGAAAAGTGAAAAACACACCTAAAGTATCCTAGATTTTGGGTTTCATACCCGAACTATCAAGTGTGCAGCATCACCATTTCTTGCCGGAGAACGTAAGCTAACAAACTCGAACATTTTCCTTGTTTCCTGATATACGATTCAGTTTAAACTTTAAAGTGTCTTTGTGTGTTTATATTAGTATTAAGGTAAACTAAAGTTGAAGATTTCGTGTAAAGGTTTGAGCTACATCTTCAAATCAAATTTTGGTGAATGAACCTATTTATAGATTGTCTTTTTATCTGATGAGTGAAAGCTGAAAAATACACCTAAAGTATCCCAGTTTTTTTGAGTTTTATACTAGAACTATCAGGTGTACAAGTTTCCTAGCTGAATTATCACTAACTATTTATCAAATACACCTAAAGTATCCCAAATTTTTGAGTTTTCTGCCTGAACTATCAGGCATGCGAGTTTCTTAGCTGAACTATCGCTAACTAGTTATCAAAACAAACCTAAACTATTAAATGTTTACTTTTCCTACCTGAAAGTTCAGGTATGAAACTCAAACAATTAATACTTGAGGTGTGTTTGGTAATTAGTCAGTGATAGTTGAGCTATGAAACTCACACAGTTGAAAGTTCAAGTATGAAACTCAAAAATCTGGGATACTTTAGATGTTTTCTTGACTCTTATTTAATCGAGGAAGTACTGAAATTGCCACATGATTTGATTTCTAAGGAATTTTCCGAATGTTTAGTTATTGGTATCTAGAGACTAGTAGAAGGTGAGTGATTTTTTTTCTTTTTCTATTTGATTAGTATAACTGTGGAAGTGAATGATTTTCAATTATTTAAGTAAGAGTGAAGGTTCAAAAACACACCTAAAGTATCCCGTTTTTTCGAGAAGGTGTGTGGGTTAAGCTGAACTATCTCGAACTATTTAATCAAACACACATCAACTATCAATTGTTCACCTCCTACCGGAACTATCACCAACTATTTATCAAAAACAACCTCTACTATTAATTGCTCACTTTTCCTACCTGAAATCCATCGTTCTGGTAGGAAAAGCGAACAATTGATTGTTGAGTCATGAGTGTTGTGTTTTGAATCTTTGATAAATAGTTGGTGATAGTTAAGATAGGAAACTCAAACTCACACACTTGATAGTTCAGGTATGAAACTCAAAAAATTGGGATACGTTAGGTGTGTTTTTGACCATTAACCCTTTAAGTAATTATATTTACATCCAATTGCCAGGATTTTAAGGTTGTGGGTGCTCCCTTGCTGCCAATCACAAAAATATAAATGCACAAATTTAACTCTTATCATAAAAAGGACAATCATGTTTGAACACTATAGCGACAAAACATAATAAATTACAATAAATATTATCTTGGATAAAGGAAAAAGGAATTTTGTTTTTTACGAAAAGTTAGCAAAAGCGCAGCGAGTGAAAAGAGAAAAATGAACAGTTAGCATTGCGAGAAAAAAAATAAAAGAAAGTGTAAGTGAATAATAAATAAGTAGAGAAGAGTTGGTTTTTAATGTGCTGAGTAGGAATCGAACTCTGGCATAAAACAGAAACAATCACACAACCTTGAGCACCCGATATAACCACTGCACAAACCAACTATTTATTAACTGGGTGCTCACTGTTTTATGCTTATACCATTCTTGTGAATTACTATATAAATATATATAGTTCGATACCATTTTAAATGGGTGCTCAAGCACCAGGAAGGGTCTATTAGGTCTGCCTCTGTATACATCTGATTGGTGATCTGACAAATTTTAGCTGCTTTGCAGGTATACCGTTTCGTGCACTTTTGATGGTGTTGATAGTTTGTCACCAGCATTAGTGAGTTTTGATTATATCTTTTTAATAGATAGTTTACTTTAGATATTCGTGCCATGATGTGTTAAAAGTGATTGCTTGAACGGCTCAATCTTACGTATAAAAAAGTATGTGATTCCTTTTTTTCCGCATCTTTTCTCATTTGGATATTAGTTTTGCACATTTTTTTTCTATTCTCACGTGATGTAATTTAATTAATTTTATCTTTGAATTTGTTACTGGTTTTTTATAGAATGTTATTCAAATAGTTGAAGTACTTTCTGTCACATGGATCATCTTGGGAAGCTCTTAAAGCAGACAGAAATTTATCCTAGTCTCCAAGGATCTAGCGAATTTAGGAATTTTAGTACTTTACTTAACTGCATGTTGTTGAGGCTTTTAAGTAATAAATCAAATGAAACATGTCCATAGCTTCTATTTATCTCATAAATCATATTTTTAGTTTTGAGATACTTGAGAAAATGAAAAAAAATAAACATGGTTGATGCATTTCCAGTGAGATGATGCATTCAGAGAAAGAGGGGAAGCATTTTGTTAGGTGGTAGTTGTTTGGCATTGATTTGCATTTGTTAAAATGCACTGCCTTCTGAAGTTGCAACTTGGCAGCTGAAGATAAGTAACAGCCATTTAACAAGGAAACCGCTGCCCTTTATCATGGTGGTGGGTGGAAAAAAATGAATGCTCAGTTAAATACTGTAATGGCTGATGGAGGATAGAAGAAGTGTAGAAATAAGAGCAAACCATTCTTCTATAATAGATTAAAAAAGAAATTAAACTAATACTGTAATGGCTGACGGAGGATAGAAGAAGTGTAGAAATGAGAGCAAACCATTCTTCTATAATAGATTAAAAAAGAAATTAAACTACAAGTTTTAAGCTGACAATGTCTTCGACTTTTTTTTGTTTCTCTGTATACCAGCACCACAATTTAGTTATTTCCTGTAAATTTGCAGCAAATGCTAGTAACATCACCATTTGCTGGAAGTATAATCATATTACGGGGTGTGAAATCATTTAGAAATGGTAGCATTATTTTTCTTATTGGATAAATTCTTTAAAAAGAATTGGCAAAATTAAATGGTATTTATAGTTTTACTGTATATTCATAATCTTGAATGCGGGAAAAAAAGAAAAGAAATGCAGAGATATGAAAATCTCCTTTTTCTCCAATCATTAGCATCTATTTTTTGTACTTTCTGAGATTTTGCCAGATCATGATAGTAATTATATATTTTCCTTTCAGAAAGATGAGCAGGAGTCTGTTTCTGTCCCTTTGCCAGTTGTTCAGATAATTCAGGATACTGAATGCGATGCAACGGCTGTGGAAATTAGCTTTGGTGATCGGCTAGGTCTTCTCATTGACACGGTGAATTCTTTGAACCACCATTCCTCGTATGCACGCCAGTGTGCACATGCATGCAACCATTTCAGCTTGTACATAAATTGAGGACGTTATATACAACGATGGAATCTGGTCTTCCTTGCTGTTATAGCCATTTCTGCTTGTAAAATTTGTTGTATGCCGGTTCCCATATCCATCCCGTTAAGAATACTCCATGAGAGGGAGAGAGATATCATTTTCCGTTTTTGCCACTGATAAGCACTTGAATGGACCTACATCACTATATATATTTTTTAAAAACAATTTTGATTAGTTACTCACCCCTTTGGTTTCTGATTTGTGTTGTGTCCTGCCTATATCAGTTTTTAGCAGATAGAAGTTTATCACGATTGTTAATACTTGCCTTGTGCATTTTATACATGAGGGGAGATTAACTATTTACATGAGACTTGTCTGCTTGCTTCAGTATTGGTAAACCCATTATCTTCGTGGACTATCTCCTTTTTCCAGGGTCTAGTTTTTTTGTTTTTGCTGTCTTGACTTCTCCTCAAGTATGCATAGCCAACTAGTTGATCTTGAATGTTGTACAGATGAAGGCACTCAAAGACTTGGGCTTGGATGTTGTGAAAGGAACTGTTACGACCCAGGATTCAGTGAAAAAGACAAAGTTTCTAATTACACGATTGTAAGTGTGTAGATTAACTTTTACTCCATTATATACGTGCATTGGAATGTTAATACATGGAAATATATTTTCTGAATATTTTTAGTTGTTTATGATTTATATTCTTTTGTTCATATTATTTATAAGAAAAGATGATTGCTAATCTTTTTGGCTATTTGTCTTTTCTTCACAAGTCTGCAAATTTTGAGCATTAATCAGTATGGTCTGCAATGAAAGTTATCTGACGAAAGGCATTTTGCATATTATTCTATTTTATTGATTTATTGCTCCCTGATACTGATTGATGCTGAATCTTCTCTATAGTATGTTGAGAAATATATGGGAATTGTTGAAGATAATGCAAGTCAAGTTAGCCGAATTGGAGCAATGATGTTGGGTTATATGTTGCATATTTTCAAGGTTGCATCTTTGAAACCCTAATGGTAGATGTAGCAGGGGTAGGTACACCTGTAAAATGATTTACCCTGTAGCATGTATGTCTTGTTATGAAATGATACAGAAATGGAGGACGTCCAGTAGCATGCTGTGATGACTACTTGTAATTTTACTCCAAATATGTTCTTCATATCTATTTTATATGAGAAAGATCTCAGTTGTTACTCCATAACTTCCTTCAATCTCCATTTAACGATATCCCTCCGTGTCTGTCTGTTGGCATATGCCATTATATTTTTAGCTCAGACGCCATTGATTATTGCTCTCTAGGGATACCGGGCGCAAAGTTGAAGATCCTGATTTATTGGAAAACATTCGTTTGACCATAATCAACAACCTTATCAAGTATCATCCAGTATGTTTCCTGAACTTCCCTTATATAATCTCTAGAAACATCTAGAACCTATACATGCCATTGTGGTGGATAGCTAGAATATTGTTCATGTTTTCATATTCCTTAGTTTGTTATTGCAATCCTTTAAGCAGAATGTTTTTGTTTATCAGGAGTCCAGCGAGCGGCTTGCTATGGGTGAGGCTTTTGGAATAAAAGCACCAGAAAAGAAGGTGAAACATTTAGATAATTTAGTTGTGTCCTCTCTTCATCCCTAGGCCTCCACGTCAATACAACAAATCCGCCTCAATCCTAAACTAGTAGTGTCGGATATATGAAATTTGTTTTGACCTATTTCGACATCAACAACAACAACAACAACATACCCAGTGTAATCCCACAAAGTGGGGTCTGGGGAGGGTTAGGTGTACGCAGTCCATACCACTATCTCAGATGAAGTAGAGAGGCTATTTCCGATAGACCCCCGACTCAGACCAAATCACAGTATAACAATCAGAGAACATAAAAACAAAACAACAAAAATGGGATAACACACGACTAGACAAAAGAAACAAAACTCTCACGGCGTAATGCTATGAACTGTCCATCCGACAACACACACATCACCAAAAACCACCACAAACAAGAAACTACAAGACACATGCATAACACTATGACTTCAGGTGCATCAACGAACAAAGCACTCCGCCCTAACAGATAGGACCCACTCCTACGCGCTAACCCTCTACCCGAATCCGCGTTCTCCACACCTTCCTATCAAGGGTCATGTCCTATGAAAGCTGTAACAGCTCCATGTCATGCCTAATCACTTCCCTCCAATATTTCTTCGGCCTACCTCTACTCCGTCTGAAATCATCCATAGCGAGCCTCTCACACCTCCGAACTGGGGCATCCGTGCACCGTCTCATCACGTGCCCAAACCATCTCAACCTCACTTCCCGCATCTTTTCTTCCACCGAAGCTACTCCTACCTTCTCTTGAATAAATTTATTTTTAACCCTATCCCTTCTAGTAAGTCCACACATCCATCTTAACATCCTCATCTCCTCCATCTTCAACTTTTGTATGGGAGAGTTCTTAACTGGCCAACACTCAGCTCCATACAACATAGCCCGTCGAACTGCCACTTTGTAGAACTTACCTTTAAGCTTTGGAGGCACCTTCTTATCACACAAGACTCCCGAAGCGAGCCTCCATTTCAACCACCCTGCACCAATACGGTGCATGACATCCTCGTCAATCTCTCCATTTCCCTGAATCATAGACCCAAGATACTTGAAACTATCCATCTGTCGAATGGCCTGATCATCCAGCTCCACTACCACGTCAGCCTCATGCGTCAAAACACTAAATTTACACTCTAAGTACTCCGTCTTGGTCCTACTCAGCCTAAACCCTTTAGACTCTAAGGTCTGTCTCCAAACCTCCAACTTATCATTAACTCCTCCTCGAGATTCGTCAATAAGCACTACATCGTCCGCAAATAACATACACCAAGGTACCTCTCCTTGAATCTACCATGTCAATACATCAATCACCAAGGCGAATAAAAACGGACTAAGAGTTGATCCCTGGTGCAACCCAGTCAGAACAGGAAAGTGCTCTGAATCTCCTCCTACCGTCCTCACACGTGTCTTCGCTCAGTCGTACATGTCCTGAATCAACCTAGTGTACGCCACAGGTATCCCTCTAACCTCTAAGCACCTCCACAGAACCTCTCTGGGGACTTTGTCGTACGCTTTCTCAAGATCGATGAACACCATATGCAAGTCCTTCTTCCTCTCCCTATACTGCTCCACTAATCTCCTCACAAGATGAATGGCTTCGGTAGTCGAGCGACCTGACATGAAACCGAACTAATTCTCAGAAATAGTCACGATCCTCCTCAGTCTCAACTCTACCACTCTTTCCCACACCTTCATAGTATGACTCAACAGCTTGATACCCCTATAATTGTTGCAACTCTGAATGTCCGTGCTTATAAAATTTCAAGTATTTTACCGCTATTGTTGATATAGATGTTTTTGATATTATCAAATTGTTTGTTAATGAACTACTACTGCTACTACTATCACTATAACAATAATAATAATAATAATAATAATAATAATTACTCATATTATTATTATTATTATTATTTCTTCGGTGGTGGCGGGAGCCACTTTTAATAAACAATTTTGCCACTTCCTTATGCCCCTTCAAAAGCATGTGTTCTGGTTTTGGTTCTATGGATGAATGAAGGAGCTGGTACTTCATCATTTTCACTATCTTCTCGGGTTCATGATAACTGTTGTTTCCCTTTTGAATTCAAATAGAAATAAACAATTTTTCACGTCCCTATGCCCCTTCAAGTGCACGTGTTCTGCTTTTGGTTTGCCTGAATGAAGGAGATTCATCATTCTCACTATTTTCTAGACTTCATGATAAGTGTTCTTTCTCTTTTGAAGTCATAACTATTTTGCACTTGAGAATGGTGTGCAGATTGATAAGCTCTGGGGTGTTGACAAAAGTTTAAAAAAGTGCGTCAATAGAAGTAGATATTGGGAGAAATGGATGGGAAAGCCAGGGGCAATGTGAAGGTTGTGAAAATATTTTTGTGGTGTCTTTGGAACACATTAATTTTCTCTTTGCCATATGTTGATTTTAGTTCTTGGTGCTATAAGGTGGCTTCCCATAGAAATCTGGCCACACTGTACCAGTAGTTGTCATTTCACTGAAAGTTTTTAAATCTGCTAGCATATTCTTTGAGGGAAAGCTATGACTACATATGGGTTCTCTACCTTCCGTACAATTTGCTTGTCGTCCTTGTGACATCTTTATAATTGTCAATACTTAAATAGCGGGCATATGTTATACTTATAACTTTCTTCAGGGAAAGCTTGCTGCTCCCTCATCTACACCTTCTCTTATTTTGGTCTTCTCTAGGTGGAAATTAATGACCCGAACACTTGAAAGATTTCCTTCAATACCACTGCATTTTGTTGCCCTTGGTAATTTCTCCTCAACCTTTTCGAGTATGCCTAATAAACTTGTGCTTTGCTCCGTGGCAGCCGGATGTTGATATCGCGACTCATATACATGTTAAGGATGATGGACCTAAGAGGAGGTAGCATCTTATGGCAGCTGTTTTTATATGGCTCACAGTTACCACTTCTCGATTAGTTTAATGTTGATGAGCAATTGAAACCGGCGGTGCAATACATGCTGACATTCCTGTTCTTGTGGTTATTTCAGTATGCTGTATGTTGAAACAGCTGATCGATCTGGTTTGCTGATGGAAGTTGTCAAAATAATGGCCGATATTAACATTCATGTTGAATCAGCAGAGATTGATACAGAGGTAAGCTTCTTTTGTTCACCTGTCGTGCAGATGTGCATCTTACATTCTCTATCCAAAAGAAGAAGTGTATCTTACATTCTTCCATTTTTATTTTCTTCTCTTTAATTTGCCCTCAACTTCACTTTTGAAACTGTTTAGGGCCTAATTGCGAAGGACAAGTTCTATGTGAGTTACGGAGGGGCAGCATTAACTAAATCTCTGTCTCAGGTAACATATAGTTGTGAAGCGGTTCCTACAGTCTTATCAGTGTTTCGTTGTTGGGGTATCTTTTCATGGTTTCTAACTAAGACCTTTCGTAAAGCAGTGTAACTTAAAACTCTATATCGTCCATTCCCCTTCATTTTTTTCCTGTTGCTATCATGTCATGTGAAGTGGTAACAACAACAACAACATACCCAGTGTAATTCCACGTGGGGTCTGGGGAGAGGAGCGTACGCAGACCACCCCTACGTAGAGAGGCTGTTTACGAAAGACCCTTAGCTCAAGTAACGCATATCAAAACAAATTTAAAACGAGAAAACAAAAGCAATGAAGAAATCACAAGTAATAAGGGAAACATTCTTAAGCATACATAGAAAAGGAACAGTAACCGCAACAAAATAAAACCATTACCGAAGCACAATAAACAACATGTTGTAGCAGAAAGTGAGGGACCAGAAACTACGAGAATGGTGCTAATACTACTGGTATGCAAGGAGAAGCCTATCTCGTTGGATACGCTCAACTACCTACTGACCTACCACTTTAATCCACGACCTCCATAACCTCCTATCTGAAGTCATCTCCTCAGTAAGTTGGAGATGTGTCATGCTTTGTCTAATCACCTCTCGTCAATGCTTTTTCGGCCTCTCCTGAAACTCACCACAGTCAACCTCTCACCACCTCCTCACTGGGGCATCTGCATCTCTTTTCACATGCCCGAACCATCTCAATCTCACCTCCCTCATTTTCACTACCATGAAAGCCACCCCCACCTTGTCCCAAATATCTTCATTCTTAATCTTGTCTCTCCTAGTATGCCCGCACATCCACCTCAGCATCCTCATTTCCTCTACTCCCATTTTCTGAACGTGAGAGTTCTTAACTGGCCAAAACTTGGCCTCATGCAACATAGTCGGCCTAACCAGCTGATGTAAAACTTACCTTTATACTTTGGTGGTACATTCTTGTCACACAAGACTTCAGAGGTGAGCCTCCATTTCGCCCACCCTGCACCAATACAATGTGTGTCATCATCGTCAATCTCCCCATTTCCTTGAATAAAGACCCAAAATACAATATGTCAAGTGGTAAGTGGTCAATAATGTAAACATGGGGAACTCTATGGTGAATTGATGTAACTAGACAAAAATCCTATCAGTGTTGACTAGGATAGTAGCAAGTAAAACCTGGAGATTACACTGAGAAGTTAAAGGCTTTAACCTTTTCATTGGTTGTGCTTAACGATTTCTCTGAGTCTCTTCCTTATCATAGTTTTGTCCTCTTTTGCTATCTCTAAGTCCATCTTTGAACTTGCAGGTGCTTATGAACTGTCTGCGCTACCACCTTAGGAGGCCTGAAACAGATGAAGAAAGTTACTAGCTACCGAGCATCCGTATGTACACTTATATGTATAACCTTGTCTGCCAATCAATGCAAGGGCTTGAGTCATCTCTGTTGTCATGTAATGTATTATGTCCGTTTTCTGATTGAGTCGTAATATGTGCTATGCATTTGTGACTCTCCCTTCTCGTCATGAATAAACTGAACAAACTGATAGGACTACTAATGTCATGTAGAATGTGCACAATTTCTTCCAATTGTCCTATTGAATGTAAAAAATCCTGTAGCAGAAGCAGAAGACATGACAGTTGTATTTAGTTGCTTAATAGTTCATAATCTCAATAAGAGTGAGGAGTGGAAACGCCAGGTGATTTCTTTACCTTCTTCTTCTTGTTGGTGGTGAAGGATGAAGGCTAGAGTGTACTGAATATAACAAGTTAGATAGAGCAGTTTGATTAGTTTCAGCAAGGACTACATATAAGCCCCTTTCGCCAGATAAATGGCATTGGCAAACGCACGGTTGCTGTCAACCTACTTGTCTCTAAGCTTCCCAGGTGGAAATTTCACGGGCTGCTTATTTTGACATCCTCATTTAACTTGTACCATTTTTTAAATTTTTGCACAGATACGTACTTCAGATATGCAGTGTATGAAGTTTCATATTAGTTGAAGCTAAGGCAAAAATGGTTGAACTGATTCATGCACATATGGCTGATTTAAGCAGAAATAGCTGAAGTCGAGCAAAAATGGCTGAAGTTCAAGTAAAAATGACTGAATTTTAAACATAGAACATAGCTGAAGTTCATGCAGAAAGGAATGAATTTCAATCATATGTACATGTATGAAATTTAGACACAATGGTTTAAGTTATATTTTGTTTATACTAACTTCTTGTTCCTAATGGTACACCGTACACTTTGTCCACTACCCAGTCGATGTGATACAATCGAAACTTCATAGTGACGTCTAGTCTCACTAGCCTCGTGCACAAGCAGTTGTTATCATTATCATGACATTATTTTGCTAACAACTACCTGTGCCTGAAAAGCGAAAAACCCACTTTATGTGGTGTGTCTACAAGATTTTTTTATATTTTTTTTTTCATTTTGTGGGTAATACTAATTTAAGTAAGAAAATGTTGGAACATGTGAGGAGCTGTGGAATTGAAGCCACCACATATTATGATAAACTCAATCTACGTTGTAGTGTTAAATAAAAGTAAGAATCAACATTTCGAATAGCGTGACTTCAACTCGAATTAGTGTAAGTTAGAATTTTCTTTATCCTATTTTGGATGGTCATAGGCTATTGTATGAATGTATTGTTACTTCAAAATACAATATTTGTTCGCAACTTACATCAAAATTCAAAGAAAGATAGTCTTACAATGTAAAGCCACCATATAATACTTTATCTGATAAATGCAGTAAATCAAAATAATGACTTAATAAAATCAAAGTTTTCGAGTATCGCTACCATGCCCTATACCTGAGAGAGTGAAAAAAAAGGTCAAAAAGTGAATAGCTAGGTGGAGGGAGTTTAGAAGGGGAGTGGTGGAATTGTATCCACCTAAGCCATTATAGAGTTGATCATCCAGTTCACTACCAGAAATTTATAAACAATGAATCTTGGTCCCCTTAGACAGTTGTTAAAAGGAGCACAAGAACGTTGTCATATGCTCAAGTTGTTAGGATTTGTTCTGATTATTTTTATTTTATTAGGTTTTTAAAAAAAAATAGAAGGAAGGACAAAAATATTTGTCATAATTGTTTTTTTACCTTCAAAAGAAAAACTAGTTCTTCTGTAGAAGGAAAAACTTAAAACTTTTATAAATTGAGGATCCCTATCACAAGAACATGATAACATCCACAACGTAGTCACTAAAAGAATCTTGTTTAGGAGAAGATTATTCTCTCAATAATTTTTTTATATGTAATTTAATTGATCAAATCATATCAAAATATTACGTCTCTTTTAGTATATTTTTCTCTTATTTCTGACTAATAGTCATTGAAGTTGCAATTTTAGCTAATTCTGTGTGACGACCAACGGTGGAACCAAAAATTTTACTAGGGGGTGTCGCGATGTAAAAAGAGCAAACATGCACAGAAAATAAAGGGAGTCAACCTATAATATGTATACATAAAATTAAAATTTTGACCTAGCTAAAGTGTAATTTATGGCGGAGGGGTGTCATTTGACATCCGTTAGCACAAGGTGGCTCTGCCATTGGTGACACCTTGTTATTTCGATCCCAACACAAGTTTGGGCAAGTAGAATGCGGTACATGTGATGATAGAAAAAAGGAGGAAAAAGAATGTCCATCATGTAGCATTATCAATTGTTATCATTTTCTTTTGCCTTTTGGGAGTGGGTGACTTGTGAAAATATGGCTACATTATATTCACTTGTCTTTTAATTCAAGAATAAAATACTTAGTTCCTTTTCCTGGGGACCTTATTTTAAAATGATCACCTTTTGCCATTATCTTGCAACAACATCAGAAGCATGACAAATCACAGTCTGATGCAGCCATTTTGTGAATATTACTAATCCTCCATATCTTAGTTCACAAGCAAAGTCTTGCTTGTGAAGTACAACATTGTCCTAAATAATTACTCACTCCCTTTCAATTTGTTTGACCTATTTTGACTTGGCACGAAATTTAAAACAATAAAGAAAACTTTGAATCTTGTGGCCTTAAATTAAAGATATGTCGAATATACCAAAATGTCTTTAATCTTGTAGTCTTAAACATGCCATGTGAAAAATTGAAAACAAAGAGTTGCTAAAATAGGAAAGGTCATTCTTTTTTAAACAGACTAAAAAGGAAAGTAGGCCAAACAAATTAAAACGGAAGGAGTATTTCTCCTATAAAAAGAAAACTTTTCTCAGTTAAATTCCATATATAGTTCTCAACAGTAGGCCAATTATTTTGAATAGAATCATTCACTAGGCTTCAATTTTCTTTGCAATTACATATTTTTGTGTGTCTAGATTATAGTCTAGATTAGACAATGATTCCTTCTCAAATGACAGTTTTTCTAGTTATTTTTCTTCAAAGCTATATAGGCCTTGCATATGATCCTGATCCAGTTCATGACTATTGCATACCAAGGGAAGAATTCACTTCAATCTTCCTTTCTTGCAAGAATTCATCGCTTGTCACAGTCAATGATTTTATCTATTCGGGGATTAAAGATCCCGGAAACTTTAAGCATACTGGATTTTCATCCATTCCAGTGAGCTCCACTGTCTTTCCTGGACTGAACACATTAGGCATGTCATTTGTACGCGCTGATTTTGACGTTGATGGTGTCAACGTGCCACATTTTCATCCAAGAGCAACTGAGACTGCATTCGTGCTCGAGGGGAAGATTTATTCGGGGTTTATTGATTCAGGAAACAGAGTTTTTGCCAAGGTTCTTGAGAAAGGAGAAGTCATGGTGTTTCCAAAAGGTTTAGTTCATTTCCAGATGAATGTTGGAGAGTCGCCAGCGACTATTCTGGGGAGCTTTAACAGCCAAAATCCTGGATTAGTGAAAATTCCATCTGCTGTTTTTGGAACAGGAATCAAAGAAGAGCTCTTGATGAAGGCTTTTGGATTGAGTGACAAGGAGATTGATAAATTGAGGAAGAAGTTTGTTCCACAATAGCAGGATAGATTATAGGAATATTTGTAGTTTATTATGTGTTTTCATCTCTTTTATTCTATATTCAGTAATGCAACTAAATTACCTTAGTTCCAAAAAGATGCTGCATAGTTCTAAAGGTTGCAACTTGCAACATAATCATACTGAGAATTGGTAAAAAAGATCGGAAATTTCTTAAGAACCAATGATGAAGAAGCTGAAATTCTCGTTCGGATGTAGGTTAAAAATGTTCCTCACATTGATTAGTTTAGGCCAAAACTGTTCCACAAGATCCCAGAAAAGAGTTAGATATGTAGGTATTACATGCTTTTATAACAGACTTTATCAAGTATTTTGTTGTCTTTCAGAACAGCCTCAATACATTGTTAGGGGTAAGGTCTGCATACATACTACCCTCTCCAGACCCCACTTGTGGGATTACACTGGGTTGTTGTTGTTGTATTTTGTGGTCTTCCAGTCAGAGATATAGTTCTGCTTTGACAAGAGGGAGTTGCTCGGATGATAATCATCCCTCACTTCCAACCCAAAGGTTGTGAGTTCGAGTCACCAAGGGAGCAAAAAGGTGGGAGCTCCTAGGGAGGGGTTTAAAAAAAAAAAGATATAGTTCTGCTTTCGGTCATAAACTTGGCTACATCAGAATGTGAAAAAAGAAAGGGAAGGACCATTGTTTGAAAGGAAAAAAGCTAAAAGGGTAAAAGCAAGCATGCAGCAATCATATTGATAGACACCATCATTTGACCACTGTTCAAGCTGTTAAAGTAATAAGTTTCTTCCCCACTAGTGAAGAGATGATGAAATATTCATGAACTAGTGTTCTTAAAGGCTCGTCTTAGACGCGCTTAAGCCCTGAACTTAAGTACAAAAACAGGTTGAGTGCTTCGCCTCGCTTAAGTAGTTCTATAGTGTTGGTTGGCACCAATGCTAAGGTGTGTGGTTCATCACCCGTGGGCTTTGTTTCGAACAGTGTGCCAGAATAATAAATGTGTCACCTAATAGACTTTGGAGCTTTCTTCCCTTTTCGCCTTTGATAAAGTTGGGACAAACGCAGTATCTCACATTCAGAAGCATCAGTTTTTTACATAGGATACAACATTAAACACTCAGCACTGAAGTAGAGTGCTGGAAACATCAAGCAAGAAGAAAAAGGATAAGACAACTTAACAATGAAAATGAGCCATCTCAATGATGACCTCCTAAGCTATGTCAATGCTACATCTTACTAACTAGAGCATGACATTCAGCATTTCATTCCAGGTATCAGGTACTCCAGGAAGGCACCAATGACTACAATCAGATTTATAGTCTCCTAAGTGCTGCTTACCAGTTTGGCTTACAAACTTACTATAGACAGAAGGATGACCGTCTCTTCGAAGAGCTGTCATTGTTGTTATATCCTGGAATGATACTGGAAAACTCATCCTTCTTAACACCTCTTTTAGCACCAGCAGCGGTTCTGGTACATGTGGATGGCTAAAGAACTCCAGAGGCTCCCTCTGGTTGAAGCATTTCCATCCATTTTCCCTAGCAATCATAGTAAAAGATACGAGATTGAACATTTGTAATTGAAACTTAACACGCATTCTATTATAAAGAAATGTTGGATATATAGAGAAATCCATATTTGCAGAAATGTGGTACTCTGTCTATTCCATTTTATATGACTCTTTTCTTTTTAGTCTGTTCCAAAAAGAATGACACCTTTCTATGTTTGAAAACTCTTCAACTTTAAACTTCTCATTTTATCCTAAGAGGCATTGCTCTTATAGTCATAGAAATGCCATAACATGTTTAAAACCATATTCTAAAGATACCAGAAGTCTTTTTTTCTTTCATAGGTTCCGTGCTCAGTCAAATAACATCATATGGAATGAAATGGAGGGAGTTATCAGGATGAATACCTGTTATGCCGAGGTGACATGCTTCTGAAGAAAACTCGAGTTTTTCGAGGATCAAGATTCAAATCAACCCACTTAGCCCATGTCATTAGTCCTTTCTCATAGGCAATCATTGGGTTCATGTTTCTATAGAAACTGTTCCCTTCCATAATCAAATCCCACCTGAAGCCAAAAAAATGGTACTATAAGACTATGTCATGACCTTCTAGGATTTAAGACATAAAGAAACTGCCTTCATAGGTATACTAGTTTTTCAAGAATCACATGAGAGGAGAAATGATAAAAGAAAACAAAATTTATCTTACGAACTATATTTATCGGAGTGAGTCCACCAATGAGCTGAATCAAAAACAAGAACATCAACTCCTCTCCAATATTTTGCATTCTCTTCAATCATGTCTAGATGCAATATTCTCTTGTTTTCTGGTCCTTTCTTCAGTTCCACCAAGAAAGGAGCCCAGCAGAACTCTATCGTTGTCTCGAAATCCTTTTAAAACACCAGTCAACAATTAGTAAACTAGTATTAGACGTTTTAGTACATTTATTAGTTACGAAAGAGTTTTAACTTCTATACACTGTCAATATAAAAGAATCTTTATATTATCGGATAGGTGCAAGTAGAAACTCTCACCATAGCATGGAAGGCCATAGTAGAACCAACATAGGTTACTGTTTTTCTAGCCATAGGGATAACAGATTGAACTAGACAAACAAGGGACTCCCATTGATTCCTCATTATAGAATCACCCACAAGCATTATTCTCTTCTTTCTCATCCTTCCAAGAAATTCCAATGCATTAAACCTACATTCATCCAAGAAAGTTAGACCATCATATGGATATTTCCCAAGGAGAAAGGTCAAAAACAGCTAAATATCTTAATTTTACCCTCCGTTATACTTCGGGTCATTCATACCCTCACGATTAGCAAATTGTCTCGTATTTGCCCTTACTTCGAGTAAAATGTTCAAAATTAGTCCTCTACTTTTGAGTAATTGTTTGAAACTACCTTCCGTTATACTTCAGGTTGGAGCTCCGTTAGTGCCACTACCTTCCGTTATACTACAGGTTGGAGCTCCGTTAGTGCCAAGGACAAATAGGAGACAATTCGACAATAACAGGGGTAGCCCAAAGTACAAAAGAAAAAGACATCCTGGTACACAAAGCATTCGGTGTTTACACAAGAACCAAGAAAGGTTCACACCCCAGAGTGTAATGCAGTGAGTGGCTATTTCACAACTCACAAAAAGACATCCTGGTACACAAAGCATTCGGTGTTTACACAAGAACCAAGAAAGGTTCACACCGCAGAGTATAATGCAGTGAGTGACTATTTCACAACTCACATGCAGTGTCGTCGCTAGGATTTTCACTAAAGAGGTTACAAAATATGAAAAAGTAAATACATGAAGAAGTTGAAGGTGTGACTATTTCACAACTCATGTGTAGTGGCGGAGCCAAGATTTTCAGGTTCAAAATATCAACAAGCAAATGCATGAAGAAGTGGAAGGGGTGACTATTTCACTGCTCACATGCAACAGTGGCAAAACCAACATTTTCACTAAAGGGTTCAAATATGAAGAATTAAACACACGAATAAGCCAAATGGAATTCAACATCTACTATATATACATATAAAAGGCTCCATCCCTACACATGGAGACAACTATACCGTTGCTCCGAGACAAAGAACAATGAAAAACAAAAACATTTCTTAAAATATGCAACTAATGTACATTATAAAATACCTTGGAATTTCACAACCATGAGGCTTCCACCTCCACTTTTCATAATCAGTATCAGGTCTACCATTCTTGGTACAAGTTACAGCACTACTAAGATAAGGACAACTTGAATCATAAAGAGGATAAGATTGGTCAAAAACCCATTTCCCAGAACTAACATCACATCTCTTCATAGCAGAATGTTGACTATGAAACATAGAAATTTCATCATCTTTGTCATCTAACCATGTAAGTTCTTCCAACTCATATTGTGATAAAACCACAGAAAATAAACTTATAATAAGAACAAAAAACAACAAAAAGTGTAATAAAAATGAGTTATTTGCCATTAATGCAATGTGTGTAATTTTTTTGGAGAGGGTGTTGGTGTTATGTATGGAGTTTGATTAGCTTTATTAGTTGAAAAAAGTTGGACAAAATGAGTTCAATTTTCGCCATGACTGGCGGGGGAATGGGCCATATGGGATATGGCAATGTAGTAATCAACTTTTCTTTTTTACTCACATAGTCAATAATGATTAACATTGTTTCTACTGTTAAATAGGAGTAGTTAACGTGTCAAAATTCAAATGATCAATGTTTATGTAGAATCTGTAAGGATGGTTGAGTTGGTGCGACATGTGGTATTTTATAATGGTGGTTAGGGATCGATTATCTCTCCTCCAATGTTTTTTCAGTCGAGTTTGTCAAATCGGACTAGCCTAGTGTAATTTACATCTCTCGTGTGATTTATGAGCTATTATATGGGAGCGGATTTAAGAGTAGTGGGTATGAATTTACGTGGGGGGTTTCGGAAAAAAGAAGAAGATTTTGTCGAGCCATACAGTTAAAATACTTAACTCCTGAATTTTAAATCTTGACTATGCCTCTATGATCCTATTATATTTTATTCGTTTACTTTTTTATTCGGTATACTTTTATATCTGAAAATCCAAGCAGATTTTAATAAAAAGATAGAAAATAATTATAAATTCACATATATAGATGATACCAATTTGATTTGTAAACAAGTTATACTGGATTATAAAATGAAGATTATAATACAATTAAATAACACTAATAGAATTATTTAGTGAATATATTTTTTTTGATGGATATTGATTCATTGGGTTAAAAATGGGATCGATATACGAGGCATAACATAAATTGTATGTAATAGATAAACATGACTAAAATTTTATTTACAATTTTAATATTAGACTTCTTTTTGATGAAGGACATTTTTGTGGTTGTTTGTTTTGTTTCAAAATTGTTATTCTAGATTGAGTTGTATGATTAATCTTAAAAAAAAATTATATCAAAAATAAAAGTTCAATCAAATGCATGATTAAATAATTTTATATTTTGTTTTGATATTATTAGAGAATTCTTAGTGTTAGGAATCCTCAAGTAAAATGTGCTAAAATATTATGGATCCAAATAGGAGTAACATTTATGAAATTGAGGATTCATATATCAATACTAATTAGCTTGAGATTGAGACTAGTTATCGATGTTGTGAGTTTAACTTTTATAATCTGATGACACAAAAGTTAGCTGTACTAATAATAGATCAATTAAAAATTAAAATATAACTATAAATAATTATGAGCAATAATTATTTTATTATAAGTGAAATTAGTAACATAGAGCATAAGACAAGTAACCTGCTATACAAAATATTAAACTAATATATTATGTAAAAATTAAGCTAAACCCTTCTTTTTTGGAGGGGCTGTTGGCCACTGTGAAAGGGCATAGTGAAAAAGAAAAAGGAGTTTGATTACACCGTAATTTAGGGGTTGTTGACCAATTAACATTATTATTGCTACATTAAATTTTGTGATCGAGTGGTAACTATTCCTTCATTTTAACCAATTAAAAGTTTTGTGTACGTACGAGCCTTAAATATGAAATTTTTAGTTGGTAGGACTAGTGGCGGAGAGCGTGGGTGGCAAGTCAAAATATAAAAAATAGACTCACGAAGAAGTCAAGAAATGTCAATATATACTTAACATAAAAAAAAAAATTAAAAAAAAAGTTATCTAGCTACATAATATAATTTTTCAACAAACCGACACCCCTCAAGTACATGTGGCTCTGCCACTTGATAGGGAAAGCTTTATCCCCAACAATGAGATTTTCTAACGTAAAACCGGATTAATCTGAGCCCCACAATGGGTACCAGATGAGAAGTTAAAAAAAAAAAACATTATTATTACTTGCCTTTTCTTTTCTTTATTACTTCTTTTTATTTTCATTGTCCTTTTTTATCCTTTTTGCTTTTCTTAATATAAATAGTCCCTTTGGTCAAAACAAAAAAACTAATTGAGTGTTAAAGATATTCAACATTTTATACCTCAACAAAAAGTATATATGTCGAGTAAAAAGTTAATTATTCTGGACTAAGTGAAGGTCAATTTCGAAATTAATAAAGTGTAGACTCCTAGAGTTGTGATATTTTAACATGTTATTTAATATATTACTATTATATTTTTCAACGGTCTCAAATTCACCTTAAATAGCATCCAATGCGAATTTTCGTTCATTATATTGGGCCCTAAAGTATTGATAAGATGGCATAGGGTGCAAGCTACACCGAAATATACATGATATAAGGTTGCTTGAGATGACTTCTCATATCTTTCTCGTATAGTCGTCCATCAAAATAATAACAAGCAAATATATATTTTTTATTTTAATTATAACATATATATTTTATACATAATTAATATATATTTTTATATATTGGCTAGTGGTTGTAATTAATTTTGACCGAGAGATTAAATGTGTTAAAAGTCATAAAATAATACGTGAGTCAATGTATAACATACTAGGATTAAATATTCAGAAACTAAAAAAAAAAGTATCAAATGCTAAATAATTATGTACAAATTTTTATACCATGAGTATTTCTTCTAATACATTGTACCAAATACTTCCTCGAGTACTACTATGTTATCACAAGTAAAATAACATATTCCATAAATAAAAATAACAATAACATAATTGTAAGTCCCTAAAAAGCTCAAAAACCTTTTTACAAACAAATGTTGGCCACACACTTTGTATTAAACGGTTTGTCAATATCAATTTATATATCATGTATCATTTGATCTAAGCTTCATCTTTTTCATTCTCCTCTGGTATTTGTTATGATAGAGTTTTTTTTTTCCACTTTGTAGTTGAATGGTTTTTGTCCAAGAGAAATTACCTTCGTGTTAATTACTTTTAGTTTTCTTTTCGCTACTCTAAGGGGTCGTTTGGTTCGCAATCAAAGTTATTCTGGGATTATAATCTGAATTATAGTCCTGTGATTATAATTCTGAGACTAAATAATTCCTAGATTATTTATTACTGGTCCTTTGTTTGGTACATTGGATGAAAGATGGAATATACTATATATAATCCAAAACATGTGTTTGGTTTGAAGTTGAACAAAATTGAATAAATTTTTTGGTTTCCAAGTTTAACCTTGATATTTTAATGGCTTAAATATAAATTAGTTATATATTGAAATGCAACGCTTACTATTATATATACTCAAGCATAGAAATTAAATCATCATTTAAGCTAGTAAAATAAAAAATTACTCGTATTCTTAAAATTTTTTTAGTCCAATAGTTGCTCTACCATAAACCAATTCAATTCTCAATAAACTATGCAAAAAAAATGCATGAATTATACATAAGGGCAGGAAGAGTGCAGAAAAATGCAAAAAAAAAGTGCAGAAAATACAAAAAAAATGTGTAAAAATTATATAGAAAGTGCAAAAATTATGTAGAAAATACAAAAGTACAGATATTATGCAGAAAATGCATAAACAGTGCAAAATTATGCAGAAAATACAAGAATAGAAGTAAAAAATGCAGAAACTGTGTAGAAAATACAGAGATGGAGAACTCTTTTGTGGAGTCTGGGGTGTTGGCATTGTCTGAGGGTCTTTGGGCTTTTGTAAAGAGTCTTGTATCGGGTGACTTTGGCTTAATTCGTAATGAAGGACTTGTATTCTATTTTGTAATATTAAATTTTGTTCTACTAACCGTCTTCTTTCTTCTTCAAGTTGTTCATTTTTATAATTTAGCCGCTTGAAGCCTTCAGTCATGGCTGTGCAATGGTCACAAAATTTTATTTCTACTTCCTTCAATGAATTGAATTGAAGCTACACATCGGCAAACCTCTACAAATAGATACCATAACTCAAGACAGAGATAATCGAGAAATCGACCTTAGAGCTTGAATATCAAAATATTCAACTACTATTGTAAAGTGTGAGTGAGTAAAAATAAAAAAGAGAGAAAATGCGAGTGTTTGTAAAAAGAGTGTGAGTGTTTGTTATTTTCCAGGTTATTTCGGAGCACTCCGGGGACTCCCGAAGGAAAACCTTCTTTACGCTGTCGGGTACACATCATGGGCCCCATCATCACATGCGTTTGAAGAAAATAGGGAGTACCGAATAGGACTTTACAAATATAACAAACATCCACACATCTCTAAGCATCCTTTATATCTGAGAGTTTAATTATCTAAAAGTTATATCTAAGTGTATTATTTTGGTATCAGAGCCTGAAGTTTCTAGGACAAGTTTATGAGACAACATAGAGTAGCTAGAACTTATCAAAAAGTTTACGAAATAATTAGACTAAGACAAGACTTTATAAACAAGAATATAGCATATAAAAGAATCCTAAATTAAAAAATAAATAACTTTGAAGAAGAATATAAATCAGATATAGAACTAATTCTAGCTCCTCAAATATTTGAATTATAAGAATATATAATCTCAGAAATTAATAGAATTGAAAACGAAGTATACACTCAAAAATATATTATAAGCAAATTATTAGAAAAACTTAGTAAAATCCCTTTAGCATAATAGTACATGCGAAAAGACAACTATCATAAATATATAAGATCATATAACAATATAGCCGGTGCAGTTTTCGCAGAAATTAAGTGTCTAAAAACAATAAGAGTAAAACTAGAAAATAATTTAATACTGTTCGATAGATTAACCAATACGAAAATTAGGAATTGTTCAGCCGAAAAACACCGCAGATTATTAGGAATCAGAAATAAACTATTATCAGATATACTAACTAATACTAGCGACATTAGAAACGCAATAAGTTTTAGAAATTACATTCAAAACCAGGTTAAACATTTTCCTCTAGGATAATAGTATATGAAAGAAATTTACTACTCAAAATACATAGCTTACCACTATAAAGAAATTCATAGTTTTCAAAAAGAATTAAGGATAGCAAGATTAGTTAAGACAGAGCAAATCAGTAAGATTAAAGCCTTTGATAATACAAAAAGAAAATTAAGATACCATAATCACCAAATAACTAAAACGTCTAGACATAATCTAATAGGAGACTTGTTAGAAACACAAAGAGCTATTAACGGATTAAAAACTTATATAAAATACCTTAAGAATAGAGTTAAATACCTACCGTTAGGATTAAAGGAACTTCTTTTGAAACAACATATTTTTACTAAATTAGTACAAGCAGAGTTATTTATATATAGGCAACAAATACATAGATTAAACTATACTAAAAAGAAGTATAAAAGGTTAGAACAATTATTAAAAGCTATAATAGAATACAAGAAAAACATAGAAGATAAAAACAAAGTTTTAGTTAAAAAAACACTACACGAATATCATATACTAGTAGTACGTCCAGAAAATATAGGAGTACCTTTAAGACTTTTAGTATTAGACGAAAGATTAGTGAAAAATATGCCCTTTATAATCAGTAAGGAAATAACAAGTAGTATACATTGGGAATTAGCCAGCCTAAAGTGATATAGAAAGCTTTAATAAGTGGATAGAGTGGTATAAGGAAAAATCAATTTGGGTAACATTAGAGTAGACAACATAGCTACACTAAAGAAGTTGGAGTATTTAGATCTACAACTACCACCAGAGAAAAAATATAGAAGGTTAAAAGACAGTTCCTTAATCAGGTGTAATTTTGTTAACGGAGAACATACGCTACATAGTGAAGACTCGCATTTAAATAGTATTGTAGATTTATTGTTAAATTTAGGAGAAAGTGCCCATACGGATAGCTCAATAATAATTAAAATCCTAGAAAAATTACAAGAAAGACAAACAAAAACCTTTAACCAGTTATAGCATAATTTAGACTTCCTAAAAGCACACCAAATAGACATAGAAAAAAGGTAATTAGGTAATAAAGACTCAGTAGAAGAATTAAAGAAAATCTATAAAGAACTTAGAGACTTAAAAATTAGTATAGAATGAATCAAAATTATAACCCTTTCATGAATGATCCTTTATATAAAGAAATAATAAAACAAGGAGAAATAGTACAACCAAATTCAGAAGGATTAAGTGAGTATCAACCTGCGAGTAAAGTTGATCATATAATAATAAAGCAGAATAATACTATAATACTCTTATTATTAGAAATTAATAAAAATTTAAACAAACTAATTAAAGAAAAGAACCCACAGATAATTCAAGATAAAAGTGTGGAAGAAATAAATAAAAATATAGAAAAACTAGTGCAAGTAAAAACTCCTCAAGTATCCGAAGAAACGATTAACGAACTAGTAGAACAATTAAAAAGGGTAGAAGTAACCCCAAATAAAGAACGAACGCACATAGTAAGAAAAAAGAAATCATAGACTTTTATCAAGTAGGAGAACAGAAGAAGACAGACCAAGAAGCAGCTTCATCCAAAACAGACTAGGACATGACATGATATCTAGAATAATGAATGATACTTCAAAGCAAAACAAAAGCCAACAATTAGACGAAGTAATAGATATAGACAAAGATATTCAGATTTTTCAACAAAACAAATTAAAACTATTAAACCCAAAAGTACTATATAACGTCGGAATGTTTTCACAAAAAGATCAACTTTACAGACATTATAGAGAAGAACAAATGTGTGTTACAGGAGAGAATAGGGAAAACTTGACTTTAATAAGTTCAGAATCTTTAAAAGAAATAAGACGAACAAACATGCACTTAATGCATATGGGACTAATAGTTATAGGTTTAAAAGGACTAACTAGAAAGAATTTAGGAACAAAAAAATTGATAACTATTTATGATGACAGATGATCGGACTCTAAAAGATTAATAATAGGTTTAATAGAAGTAGATATGACTAATAATGGTGGAATATTCTATTATAGTCCAAACTTTATGATAAACTCTTTAGAATTTGAAAAAATTATTAAAATTGGAATTCAGACCAAAGGATACGAAGACATGAATAGTGGTAATAATCTTTTAGTTTATTTAGGATTTATAGAAAAATTAGCAAATAATAGTAGCACTAAATTCAAACTAAAAGTAGAAGATGTAGTAGGCTTAATGGGAAATAAGGGCATAAAATTAATGAAATCCTTAAAAATAGATCCAGAAACTTATGCAGGATTAGAATGGAATTTAGAAAACTTTAAAAAACAGAAAATCTTTAAACCAACAGACCACTTAATGTACACAAATAGAAAAGGACAAACATCAATCAGATTTATTGACTATAACACTGCAACACAAAAAGGTGAAGAAATAGAGGAAATAGAAAGAATAGAAATGATGAATATAGAAGTTATACCAGAAGAATTTAAAGTAAACAAAGTTATTCAACGGGCTATAGAATTATATAATAATAATAAAAATAAGGTTTTCAAATGCAAAGAATGCAAAAGGGGACAACTAGACATTTCTCAAATAGGAGAACATTTTAGAAATTGCAAGTTAAGAATAGATAACTTAGGGTATAGACAAGAAGATAGTCATAGTAACTTCGAAGAAGATGATACAACAAAAAGTGTTAAAGAATTTATTGAATCAGCCTCAACAAGTTCAAGTCCTTTCCAAAGAACAACCCAAGGAAACACTGTAGAAATAAATATAGGAAATGTGCCAAGACATAGGATATACAGAATAAACCCAGAAATCGAAACAGAAAGTATAAGACCCATAGAAAAAAGAATGCCTATAGAAGAACCTATATGACTCCAAGAAGGAAGAAGTAAAGGAAAAATACTTAACATAGCCGCTCATGATCCACAATCATGGAATTCAGTAATAGATGTATGGAAGGGAATAGTAGTAGCAGATTATGTCAAGACTTATCAAGAAATAGATGCAGAAACCATGTATAGATACATGGACAAAAGGTTTATGGGAAGCATTGTAGACACATAAATTTTATCGGGTTAAATTCATACAAAAGTTGGATTTTAATTCATGTTCATTTGGGTTGATTAATTAATTTGGGCTTCACAAATTAATTAGTCCATTTTATTAAATTTAAGACCAAGGTCCATTACACCTTGGAGCCCAAACCCATGCCACGTGTCAGGGTGACTTGGCGTCCCCGTCAACTTCAAGACCAATGAGATGATGCCACGTGTCCAAATGATGTGGAAATCTCATTCAAATTCAAGAACCAATCAAAAGCTGCCAAGTGTCAAAATGACATGTTTCAGCCAATCACAAGCAACCTGGACTACTCCCTACAACTATAAATAGGGGGGTAACTTAACATTCTAAGGGGATTGGGAACACACTTCTACAAGCATTGAAGAAAGCCACAACATCAACTACACAGGTCTTCAAAGGAGTAGTCAACGGAGTTCTTCCCGGAGATCAATCCAAAACGACGAAGCACTGCACGACGTCCCCAGAGATCAAACACATCTCAAGGAGGTCTGAATCATCCTACATTCGAGAAACACGCTACGAAAGGCCCTCGAATCACGGAAAATCTTAGGAGAGAAGAATCAAGAGAACAACAGAATTGTACTCACAAGATTCATCAATAAAATTATCTTTTTCTTATATTTATTTTGCTTGCAGTTAATTTTCAGCACTACGAAAATTTGTTGCGAACAAATTTGGCACGCCCAGTGGGACCAGTTCTACTCTTCATCTCTTCCTTCTGCAAATCAGAAAGCTTCAAAGCTACAAATTCAACTACTGCAATGGACTTCAAAAAAATCAATGACGTTTCGTGCAAGGAGTCTACTGCTGCCACATCTGCTGAGATCAGACATGTTGGCCCCATCACTCGATGCAAGCTCAAGGCTTGTACTGTGGATGGATCTCAATACTTCACCTCTTTGGAGATGGCAAAAAGGAGAAAATCTCAAATTATGGCTGTAACTACAACTCCTGGGGGCAACCTTGCATCTATGTTGTTTGATGAACTATCTCAAACTGTCTTCAACTTTGGAGAATTTGAGGACTCAATGAATTCGCCAACTTCAACGAAAGTTAACACCTTCATGGTTGATGCGGTTGACATGGATGAGAAGTTTGCAATGATGGAGCAAACCATTGAAGCCTTGAAGAAGTCTGCTTATGAGAAAGATCTTCATATCACCAAACTTATGAGCAAGTTAGATCTCTACAATCCTGGAGAGTCAAGCCATAATATAACACCGAAAGAAAAAGTCGATGGTGAATCTCTCAAGCCATATGACACTCAATGCGCTAATCGATCTGCTCCAGTAGCCAATCTAACGGTTCAACAACTGCAAGATATGATTGCAAACACCATCAAGGCACAATATGGCGGTCCATCACAAAGTTCTGTAGGATACTCAAAGCCATATTCTAAGAGAATCGAGGGCTTACCGATGCCAATTGGATATCAACCGCCAAAGTTTCAACAATTTGATGGGAAGGGAAATCCAAGGCAACACATCGCACATTTCATTGAGACTTGTAGTAGTGCTGGTACGCATGGTGATCTTCTTGTTAAGCAATTTGTTCGCTCTTTGAAAGGCAACGCCTTTGATTGGTACACAGAGTTGGAGTCCGAATCAATTAGTTGTTGGGAGCAACTTGAAAGTCAGTTCCTAAATCGTTTCTACAGCACCCGTCGTACGGTCAGCATGATGGAGTTGACAAACACAATACAAAGTAAAGATGAGCTTGTAGTGGACTACATCAATCGCTGGCGAACATTGAGCTTAGATTGCAAGGATCAACTTTCTGAAACTTCTGCGGTTGAAGTTTGCATTCAAGGGATGCATTGGGGCCTTGTGTATATCCTCCAAGGTATTAAGCCTCAAACGTTTGAAGAATTAGCTACGCGTGCTCACGACATGGAGCTAAGCATTGCAAGTCATGGAATGGCATCACCTGTCTTTGATCCAAGGAAAGAATCCACAAGATTCAAGGACTTGTCAGAAGATCAAATTAGAGAATCCATGGCGATAACCGTGAGTTCTACAAAGGCCTCCACAAATCAAAAATTGAAAGAGAAAGCTCCAAAACAACAAACGCGAGAAGTGAAAAATCAACCAACTTTGAAGGAGTTACAAGCAAAGGTGTATCCTTTTTCCGACTCCGATGTTCCTGCTATTCTTGACGAGTTGCTAGCCAAAGAAGTCATTGAACTCCCTAAGTCAAAGCGACCTGAAGAATCTAACAAAGCCGACGATCCTAAGTATTGCAAATTTCACCGCATTGTTAGTCATCATACCACAAAATGCTTCATCCTAAAGGAAAAGATCATGACATTAATGCGAGAGGGAAAGATCATCATTGATGACGGCAATACGGTTGATTCAAACCATGTTAGCGCCAAACTGGACCACAAGAAAGGTTCAATTTCAGAAGTTCTACATTCTACACGCTCTGTGGCATCACCAAAACTTGAAGAGATCGTTATGTTACGTTTTGGGAGCTGTGAGCCGGTTGAGATTCCCGCCTTAAAGAAAACAACAAATATGTCCAAGGTAGATGACTTCTCTAATAGCGAGAATGATGGCACTTGGACATTGATCGCTCACAAAAGACAAAAGCATCAAGGGTCTTCGAAGCTTCAACTTCTAAAAGGCAACACAAAATCAGGTGCAAATCTGTTTCAACCAATGCAGATCATAAAATCCGATACCAAACTAAAGTGTAACAGTAGTTCATCACAAAGGGTTAGAAGAACTGCTACATTACTAGAATTCTTCCCTGAAATGCTCCTTGATGCACGAGCTTAAACTGCAAGTCAATTTGCTCCTCAACGCACGAGCCTAAACTGCAAGTTGAAATGCTCCTTGATGCACGAGCTTAAACTGCAAGTCAATTTGCTCCTCAACGCACTCAATTTGCTCCTCAACGCACGAGCCTAAACTGCAAGTTGAAATGCTCCTTGATGCACGAGCTTAAACTGCAAGTCAATTTGCTCCTCGACGCACGAGCCTAAACTGCAAGTTGAAACGCTCCTTAATGCATGAGCATAAACTGCACGTGACTCCTGGCCCGCATGAGTTTAAACTGTGTACGGCTCCAAAAAAAAAAAAAAAGTTCGGTAGGTTGAAAACCTCAAAAGGGGCAGCCTATGCAAAAGTTAGGACCAAAAAAAAAAAAAAAAAAAAAAAATAGAAAAAAAAACTTAACTCATCCTCCTGAACTACGTTATGACTTGATCCTCTTCTCCGAGGTACGTAGGCAGTTTAGAGTATTTTTACTCTAAGTTCAGTCATATGAGTTAAAAGAAAAAAAAAAAAAAAAAGAGAAGAGAAGAGCCGTGTAATCACTTGAGCACCACAATAACACTTTGGAATGACATAGATATCACATGAATTAGACATTCCTTCGCCAAGTTCCACAGACGTGCAAAGGTGAAGAGGCAAGCAAGGCAGAGCTGACTTTGACGACATATCTGTACTATTATGTAAAGGCGTTGAATGTGATTTTTACATATGTTGTATTTCTTAGTGTTCCCTTCGCAACAAAAAAGGCGGATCGTGATTCAAAGGCTCCTACATCAAGTTATGAATTTTCTACCATAACCGCTCAAAGCTGCAAAATAGGCCATCAGATTTCGAACTAAGCTGACTTCGATGACAAATCTGTACAAATACGTAAAGGTGTTGACCATGATTTTTACATGTGTAGTAGTTCTTGGAGTCTTCTTCGCAACAAAAAAGGCGGCTCATGATTCAAAGGCTCCAATACCGAGTTATGAATTTTCTACCACCGATGCGCAAAGCTGGACAGCAAGCATGACAGTTGTTTTGGTCAACTTCGTAGCAATATCTGGGTAAATCCACAATGTGTTTGGCCGTGGTTTTTACAGGAATTGTAGTTCTGAGAGTTATATTACCAACGGAAAAAACGGCTCACATTTCCAATGCTCCTAGATTGAGATGTGAATTTTTCAACACGAGCGCACAAAGCTGTGGAGCGAGACAGTCAGATTTTGAAGTCAGCTTCAGAAATTAATTTTGGTCAATCCAGGAGGAATTCAGCTATGAACTTTTGATATGTTGTATATCTTCAGGTTCTGGTTCTGCAGGTTCAAGAAGCAAGTGAGTTGGATACTCCAAGCCTAAGATACAGACGTTTTGGAGAGGGTGCACAAAGCTGTGAAGTCGGCAGTCCAGATGTGTAGTTAACTTGGAAAATTTATTTTCGTTAATCCGGAATGAGTTTTGCTGCGATTTTCACACATACTGAAGTTCTTGGTTCTCTCTTCGCAATGAAACAAGAAACTCATCAGAGCGTCATCATGCCTCAAAGTGACAACTTGAACGAAGGCTTATAAGAAAATCACTCCAGGAATTGGACAGTTTGCCACGATCATCAATATGCAGCTCTTTTCCTTGTAGCAAGGCCAAATGAGGGAGGTTCTGTACATTCACCTGTTGAAATAACTTGCGAGCTTCAACGAGGTCGAATTGCTTGGCCATCTTTTCTCCAGAAATCAGCCACATTGGCACCCCTCTTTGCGGACGGTTGACACGATAATAAGTTTTAAAATACTCACCTATCCATCCATAAACATAATGGATGGGAAGGAGTACATTGCAGGAACCTAAGTTTGAAGAGGTAGAGATCTCCCTAAGGCCACGATAGATGCTTGGAAGAACCGGAACTGCCAAAGAAAATTTTTCTCCATGAGCCATCAAGCTTGCAACTTTAAAGACTCTAGCACGAACACAACCGGTCTTCTTGTTGGGAAGCACAAATTTACAGAGCCAACATGCAAAGAAAGCCGCCAAATAAGTTTCATCCCTAAGTGATTCTTCCACGCCTAGCTCAATAAAAGGGGTATTCTCCTCATCGGTTCGTGGTAAAAAAACTCATGTCAATGTTCCCTAAAGGGTCATGATTCATCCTTGGCTTCGTACGGTTCTTAGATGACTTTTGTGAAGGTTCAACATATTTTCTTAGTTCTCAAAACCAAAACTTGGTCCAATCAAGAAAAGAGACATCGTCGATAACACCTTTTGTAAGCCGGTAGAATGCCGATAATAAGTATGAACAACTCCTAGGGAGAAAAGGCTTCCCTTGGTCATCTATATGTGTCAACTCCTTAGCTGAGGGAATAACTTCGTCGTAAAATGATCCATGAACATGAAGGCCTCCGATGGTTCTCAAGTCCCATAAAGATATGGACAACTCTCCAACGAAAGTAGAAACTGTGTTGGTGGATGGGCGCCAATTTTCACAGAAGGCCTGGAGCACATTCTCGTTATGGTTATATGTGAACATCGAAGCGAAGACAGCATCGTAAGTCTGGTGCACTCCAAAACCTCCTTGCTGCGGGCAAGAACGTCCTCTACCCACTCCCAATAGCCAGATGTGTAGCGAACCTCACCAAATCCGGAGGAAGGAACACGCCAACTGCTAAGGCTCTCATTGCGGCTGGTAGAACTTGCAACAACAATATTTTGATGAGTGGAAGACTTCAGGAGAGGAACTTTTTCAGTCATGACTTTGCCTGAAAAGTTTTCCATAACATCCTTCGTTTCTATTGTCGACCATTCCGCGAGATGGAGAGTGGTGTCCAGCTGCTTTCTAACAAGTGGGAAGGCACCAATCACCGGAGGGTGAACCTTCAAGGTAAGGACTCTAGCAGGTGAGTCACGTTCATCGTTTGGCATCTCAAGTTGAGGATACGGCGTCGTACAATCACAGAATTTCACCATACTTGCGAAGAACTGAAGTTATATTCTGCCAAAGGAATTAAATTCATGAAATCTGATTAAGAAAAAAAAAAAAAAAAGGATCAGCAGATTTAGGCTACGACTTCAGAAAATTACCTGAGAAAATTCGGAAGTCCTCTGAGGGTGGTTTTCACATATGATGTAGATCTGTGAGTCTAATTTCCAGCGCAAAAAATCACTCCTGATTTCGATGCTCCTAAATCGAGATATGGAATTTACCGAGATGCCGCGCAATGCTGATAAAACCAGCGAATCAAGAGTTGAAGGCTGATTTCGGGGGAATAACTGGGGCAATTTAGGCACAATCTGATCGTGGTCTTTGAGTGAGACGTAGCCCTACGAGTCTACTTTTCAACGCAAAAAGCCGCTCCTAATTTCGATATTTATAAGTCAAGATACGGGACTTTCCGTGAAGCTGCGCAGAACAGGAAAAAGTGACGAACCAAAACTGAAAAAAAATTGGTTTCAGAATGATACCTGAGCAAATACAGACACAATTTGGGCGTGGTTTTCAAGTACGATGTAGCTCTACGAGTTTTTTTTTTCCAGCACCGCAAGCCGTTCGTGATTTAGCTACTCCCATAATGCGTTATGAATTATTTCCCACAGACGCTCCAAGCTGCCAAAAAGGTCGACATGCACCAGAATTATTCGTCAAATACATGGTCACAAAGAGGTCAAGGAATGTCTTTGCAAGGGCTACGGATACTTTGATGAATTTTCTTTACAAGGGGAAAGCTTATATAGAAGTTCTTGTGAAAATTCTCATTCCGTATACAAGGAAAGTTGTGGTGAAATTGGAAGAAGAGAATCCCTGGGAAATACCAATTTCCAAGCAATGAAAAAATTACCATATTGAAAAAGATTTCTTTGAAAATTTTTTTGATTCTCTTTGAATACCAAAGGAAGGTTAATATTCTTTATTTTGGGTACAAAAGTTCAAGTCAATTTTCTTTTTATCTTTTACGTGCACAAGGATTCACCAAGGGAAACTAAATATCTCGTATGAAGTCATTCAAAGCTCAAATGATTTTTCCAATACTTACCAACGTGAAATGGTGGTGAAATCATATGAAATTGGTCATTTTCTTTTCACATTCATGCTTAGCCAAGAAAAGTTCGGGTACGAAAATCAAGTTGGTCAATTTATTCTTTTCCATACACTTGAAATAATATCAAGTTTGTATTTTGATGGGAATGAGAAATCAAGATCACTACAAACAAATCATTTGTTGCTTCGGCGAAGACTTCACTATGTGAAAGTGCACGGAGGAAATTTTAGTTAGACCACCCGCATGTAGTGGTCTAGCTAGAATATGCCGACGAGAAACAAGTACCTTTGAAGTCACAAAAAATGAAAACACATTCATGAGTACTTCAAGTCTCGGCGCCAAGTTTCGGCAAGCCTACACGTCGACAAGTCTTGAAGTAAGGGGCATTTGTAGACACATAAATTTTATCGGGTTAAATTCATACAAAAGTTGGATTTTAATTCATGTTCATATATTTGGGTTGATTAATTAATTTGGGCTTCACAAATTAATTAGTCCATTTTATTAAATTTAAGACCAAGGTCCATTACACCTTGGAGCCCAAACCCATGCCACGTGTCAGGGTGACTTGGCGTCCCCGTCAACTTCAAGACCAATGAGATGATGCCACGTGTCCAAATGATGTGGAAATCTCATTCAAATTCAAGAACCAATCAAAAGCTGCCAAGTGTCAAAATGACATGTTTCAGCCAATCACAAGCAACCTGGACTACTCCCTACAACTATAAATAGGGGGGTAACTTAACATTCTAAGGGGATTGGGAACACACTTCTACAAGCATTGAAGAAAGCCACAACATCAACTACACAGGTCTTCAAAGGAGTAGTCAACGGAGTTCTTCCCGGAGATCAATCCAAAACGACGAAGCACTGCACGACGTCCCCAGAGATCAAACACATCTCAAGGAGGTCTGAATCATCCTACATTCGAGAAACACGCTACGAAAGGCCCTCGAATCACGAAAAATCTTAGGAGAGAAGAATCAAGAGAACAACAGAATTGTACTCACAAGATTCATCAATAAAATTATCTTTTTCTTATATTTATTTTGCTTGCAGTTAATTTTCAGCACTACGAAAATTTGTTGCGAACAAGCATATAAGTCAGAATTATAATTTTAAGAAAGGAATCCAGCAAAGAAGATTCCTTCAATGAATTAAATTGAAGCTACACATCCGCAAACCTCTATAAATAGATATCATAACTCAAGACAGAGATCATCGAGAAATCGACTTTATAGCTTGAATATCAAAATATTCAACTAATATTGTAAAGTGTGAGTGAGTAAAAATAAAAAAAGAGAGAAAGTGTGAGTGTTTGTAAAAAGAGAGTGAGGGTTTGTTATTTTCCAGGTTATTTTGGAGCACTCCGGGGACTCCTCCCGAAAGGGAAACCTCTATCCGATCTACACCATGTAAGTAGGTTATGATTATTACTAGATCTAGGTATAAATCTCTCATGTTTGTAAATTATGTTTGTATGAAATCTTATCAAGTATGTTTAAATTCCATATCTATATTTAGCAGTTCATGTCTACCCCTAGTATATGGTTAATCTCTTAATTACTTAATGAACTCCGATGAATTAGCCTGTAAATTCCTAGGATTTAGGTCCGCCATGGCCAGAGAGCTGAAGGACGCATGTTGTACAAGGTGAGGTTAAAGAAGCAGTTCTTAAGTGAAAAAGATTAAGAGAAAGAGATGAACAGGGTAGAACATAGAATGTGCTGAATAAGATAGATAAAAAAAAAAAGTATTAAATTTTGGGAGATATCTCCCCCCCCCCCCCAAAAAAAAATTGGTCTTTTTTTAAAACTCCAAGCAATCGGACAACAATGATGAATTCTCATCGATGATTCTTGTTGGCTTCGGTGGTGTCTCCATCGTCTTCAGAGATGAGGACGACGGTGGTATTGGATTTGAGTCAGCCATTTCCAACCAGATCTGAGTCGTTGTCGAAGTTGTATCCATCAATGGTGAATTACAGATCTGAGTCGTGGCTGAAGTTCTCATCGATCTTCTAAAGAAGAAAAAAAATTGATAGAGAAATTTACAGATTGAAAAAGCTCTGAACCCATCAATGGTGAATTACAGATTTCAAAAATAGTAAATACCTTCAGACTTGGATCTTCGAATTAAACAAACTTTCTCAGATTAGCAAATCTCAAATATCAATGGTGAAGCGTAAAGAGAAGTAGTGAAGACGAGTAATTAAGAAGATGTGTATCTATATATCTATGTATGTACGACAGATAAATGGGTACCCTTGATGAGATACATATGTGTATTTGTGTATCTATGTAGTGGTGATACACTGGAGTTTCTTATTCTTCTTCTAACTATGTATTTGATACATGAGATACTGGCTTATTTGATGTACTAGTATATCTAGTATTATTTGATGAATGTATCACTGCACATCTGACACCAGATACATGAATCCTTTATAACATATACATGTATCTGGATACACTATATGAAACTAATATTGGATACATCAAATTAATGCTAGATACGCTTGACGAAATTGATACGAGTACATCAAATTGGTACTGGATACACTAGATGAAATCGATAAATACACTGTATACAAAATTGATTCTAGATACATCTAATTAAATATTTCAGATACACAAAGCTTAAATAGTTCAGATACATATATCTTATATAGTTTAGATACACAAAGCTAAAATTATTTCAGATACACAAATTTTTATTAGTTCAAATACATAATACTTTATTTTGGGCTGGGCTATGAGATACGTTTTTTTTTCTCAAAATCCGTTACTTTCTTGAGTTCGACATTTTAAAATAATTGTCAGTTGAAGAAAATATTTTTATTTTTGTTTTAGAGTTGCATGTATCTGAAAGACACGAATTTATGTGTCGTATCTATCCTAAACTTTAGACAGATTCTGTAATTTCTGAAATATTAGTGCTTCCAAGTAATTAAGGTCTAAATCTTCTATATTTATGTAAGTTACTCGGGGTGTTGTGGGGGGAGGGGGGGGGGGGGGGAATATCCGATTATTTTTTCAAAAGCATATTAGTTGTGTTTAAGAAGAAAAAAAAAGGAGAAAGATGGATTTGAAGTATGAGGGTTGAAGACGATGCGTGTGTTCGGTATGGAGGAAAATAAGTGGTTTCTTACTTATTTTTTTGTGTTTGGTGCACAAATAAAAAGTATTATCCTAAATAATTTGTAAATATCTAACGTAAAACAATAAGGGCCTGTTTGGAAAGTCACCCTGGTAATTGGATTTTGTGTAATTGGATGTAATTACACTGTCTGACATGTTTGGTTGGCCAGGTAATTACTTGGTCAGCAGGTAATTGGGTGTAATTGACAGGGGGTAATTACACTCTCCAATTCACAAGGGGGAGCTGTGAATTGCTGGTAATTACATGGTGTAATTACAAGCTGATTCCTTTTTAATTTCTTTCTTTTATTTCTATTTTTTTTGTTATAATTTATTTTAAATTTCTATTATTTTAAATTCTTTCTAGATTTATTATTCTAATATTTTTTAAAAAATATATTTTATTTTATATTATTTATATTTCATTTCCTTCTCATTTTCCAACCGCTACTTCTTGTGATCCCATACATTTTTTCGTATTATCTATTTTTTCTATTTTATGTTTATTTTTTTCATTTAGCATAATTTAGTTAGTATTCTAATTATTAAATTAAGTAGAATTCATTGTTGAATAAGGTTATAGATTTAGGTTTTTCTTTTCTTTTGAGTCATATTTACGTTATGTTGAAATTTGACATAAGAGTATTATTTATTTATTTTGAATTTTGAACTTATGTTATATTTTCACTTTAAATTTATTTGTTTTACTAGTATTGACAAGATATTTTATATTGCAAGCCATTCATTTTTTAGTTAGAATTGATATTATTTTTTTGTCAAATGTTTTAATAATTTTATGACATTATATTTATAATATTAATACTTTTGTCAAACATGTATTTCATGATGTTCTTAAAAATCATGTACTTTCTGTTTTTATGATTAATTTAATTAAAATATACTAGTTTGAAAAATATAAAGCCATTATTTTTTATAAGAACATATGTTTATTAATTAATATATTTCAAAAGACAATATATATATATTTGATTTAATATCATTTATAAAGGCACTTATTTGTCTAATATAAATTTTTAGTTTTTGATAATTAACTTTAATTTTAAAAATTGAATATAACCATGTAATTACACTTGTGCAACCAAACAGTACACTTGTAATTACACTGTGGCAAACAAACAGGTCGACGTAATTACTAGGTTGTGTAATTACTAGGCTGGTAATTACTATCCCAGTAATTACACCAATTCCAATTACCAGGTGACTTTCCAAACATATCCTAAAACTGGATAGAGATAATGTGATGGGTAATGTAATGAGGGAGGGGGAGGACTGGAGGGTAGGTGGGTGGGTGGTGGTGGTGGGTTGTGGGTAGGAGTTGGGTGGCATTCAGTGGTGGGGTGGGTGGTTGTAATGCTAAAATGACATAAATTTTGCTATTTATGAAAATAAGTAAATGATATGTTACTCATGCAATTAACTATATAGTACTAATTATGTTGTACATGGTAAAAATCTCTTTAATTTTTTAAAATGAATTTAGAGAGTGCTTTACCCCTTAATTTCTTATATCCCATGTTTTCATTTTCATATAATCATATTTTATGTAAATCAAATAATCATATTTCAAATTTTGAAAATTTAAAAATAAGTAAAATTGACAAATGACAAATCCTATGGGTATATCAATATTCACACTTTTGCTTTGCCAGTTAACCCTCGAGTTTTAGGTGAACCAGCTAGTTCAACTAAAATATGAGAAATCAAACCCTGTTAATAAGGTGGAATTCAGATAGCCAACGTGAGCTATTGAGATTTCCCTTTGACCTCTCAATTTATACCCCATGTTTTCATTTTCATGTATTTCTCAATTTTATACCAAATTTTGAGAATTTTAAAAAAAAAAAAAAAAAATCCTATGGCTGTACCAATATCCACGCTTTGTTTCACCGGCTTACCCACGGTTTGAATGAACCGGCCGGTTCCGGTTCACTTCATCCTTAAACCCTGTCCAAGATTTAACCAAAAACCCCAACAACACAAAAAAATTGATAGAAAAAATCGTAACCCAAAAAAAGAAGAATGTTAGAGAGCAGATTAATTTCGATTATTAGACGAAACAAAGATTTGGGTGTCAAGATTTCATCAAATCTTGGAAAATGGGGTTTTACATCAACAAAAAAGATTTCAAATGAAGCTTCATTTTCTACATTGAATCAGTATAGGCACTTTTCTGCTATACCAAAACTTGGTTCTTCTAGTGGAAAGTTTAGTAGAAGGACATTTGTTAATTATGGTTTAAGATCCTTTCATCAACTTAATCATAAGGTTGGTTTTTCAGCTCTTATTTGTTTGAAAAGTTGTTCCTTTTTCTTCTTCTTTTTTTTTTTTAGCATTTCCATTTGTTCAATGGGTTTTATGATTTATTTATATTTGTAATTTTTGTGATGGATTATGTGGACTAGGTAATTGTTTGTTGAGGTTTTCTGCTTTGGATTGACCAATTTGTATTGATGTGTACTTCTTTTTTAAGTAGTTATAGCCTGTTTGGATTGAAGTATTTTAGGTGTTTTTAAGCCAAAATAACTTTTAAGCACTTTTATAATGTTTAGTTAAGCACCCAAGGGTGTGGCCTAGTGGTTAATGAAGTGGGTTGGAAACCATGAGGCCTTGGGTTCAAATCCTAGGGGAGACAAAAACACTAGTTGATCTCTTCACATTTGTCCTAGATTTGGTGGATATAGTTACCTGATATCTGTAGCTGGTGGGAGGTGTCAGTTATCCCTGGAATTCGTCGAGGTGCACACGAGCTGACCCAGACACCACGATTTCCAAAAAGAAAAAGTGCTTATAAGCACTTGTTTTTAAGTCAAAATAAGAAAAGTAAGCCAAAAGTCATAAGTTAGGATTCCTAACTTATGGTTTATGCTTATAAACAATAAGCTATAAGCTCATCCAAACAGGTTCTTAGTCTTTTATACTCTTAGATTAGCTATGGGAATGATCTTTTATCTAGTTATTGCTTTGATTTTTTCCCCAAAAATGTTGCTGCTTTTACTCAATAACTAACGGAGAATGCGTTATAACTTAATTCTTTGTTCACCTTTTTCTTCCAAAATGCTCCAATTTAGAATTACAATTTTGATATGGTAAGTTAAAGGCAGATGTTTATGTGGTGAATAGGTGTATGAATATGCAAGTAAGAAATTTAGAAGTGCTTAAGTAAGATTTCTTTTCCGTTGTATCTGTTTTTCTGTCCATATGTTTACGTTGTGGCAGCCAACAAGGGTATATGTATTCCCAAAATGCTCCAATTTAGGATTGCAATTTTGATATGGTAAGTTAAAGGCAGGCGTTTATGTGTTGAATAGGTGTATGAATGAATATGCAAGCAACAAATTTAGAATTGCTTAAGTCAGATTTCTTTCCCTTAGTGTGTGTTTTTCTGTCCATATTATTTACATTGTGGCAGCCAACAAGGGTATATGTATTGATTTCAGGGTGTGCATAGAACGTCTTTTAGGAAAATTTCCACTGTGGCAGCTTCTGCAGCTGAACACAAGGAGGGATTGAAGTTCCTTGTAACTGCTGGACCTCATGCCCGGAAAGTGGTTGGCATATGGCTTTTTGCATCTGCTGCTTGGGTCTTCAGTATGGTTGTACTTGGTGGTATGACGCGGCTAACCCGTTCTGGTCTATCAATGACGGGCTGGAAATTCACTGGGAGCCTTCCTCCTCTAACAGATGAAGATTGGTTGGTTGAATTTGAGAAGTACAAGCAATCCCCGGAATACAAACGGTCAGTCCAAACAGCAGTATGTGCTCAGTGCACTTCACTTACTCCAATTTTAGTGCATAGATGCTAAAACACTAAGAATTAATTCTTTTTGGCTTTATGAAATTGCTTTTGTTGTTAGCTGTGGAATGCGAATATGCACTGGAGGATCATTCGATATTCCATATTGATATTTTTAAAATGATTTATGAAGATTGTTTTTGAATTTTATTTCTGGAGTACTTTTTTGTACTAAGTTGCATAGTGATTCAACTTAAATTGTAATCCTTACAGTGTGAACAAGGGGATGAGCATTGAGGATTTCAAGTTTATATATTGGATGGAATATGCACATCGAATGTGGGGGAGGGCCCTTGGTATAATGTTTGCACTTCCATTCTCATATTTTCTCCGTAAGGGATACATAACAGTAAGACTTGGACTTAGACTTTCTGGACTCTTTGCTCTTGGTGCTGGACAGGGGCTCATAGGTTGGTGGATGGTGAAAAGTGGTTTAGAGGTAACAAGCAATTCATTTAATTTATGTGGCTGTTAAAGTCATATAAGACACATCATTCTTTTAAGTTTGATTAAATCATTTTTCCCCTGCAGGAGCCAGCATCTGAGTTTGTTGAACCAAGAGTTAGCCCTTACCGCCTTGCAGCTCATCTTACCTCCGCATTTGCTATTTATTGCGGACTCTTCTGGACGGCTCTTTCTGTTGTTATGCCTGAACCTCCTGCTGAATCACTTGCCTGTGTTCGTGGGGCTGCAAAAGTTAAGCGGCTTGCACTTCCAGTGGGTATCCTTGTCGGAATTACTGCCATCTCTGGAGCTTTTGTTGCTGGAAATGACGCTGTATGTAACTAATATTCTCCATATCATGGTTTTATGCTTGCACAGGTTAAAGTATTTGATGGTTTGTTATGGGATTGGAGAGACAACAAAGAAAAAACAACCTTTCTTATTCTTTCATGTATGAACTATTTACATTATTCTCTTAATAAGTTTGGTTGAAGGGTAGTAATCATCTGAATATTGGCTGTACTTCAGGGCCGGGCATTCAATACTTTTCCAAAGATGGGAGATACATGGATTCCAGATGATATCTTTAGTATGAAGCCTCTTATCCGCAACTTCTTTGAGAATACTTCAACAGTTCAGGTAAACTTTTGTTTCTGGACTTCCCTGTTTGACTACTTTCAAAAGATCGGCTTTTGGCATGAAATTTTACTCCATATTTAAGGATCATGAAGAAGAATTGGTAAAAGAGAGCGTGGTTATGGAGGTAATTGTGTATGTTGCTGTTGATAGTCATTTAAAAAAGAGAGAGAGAGAGGATGTTTCTGTTGACTAAGAGAATTGCTGAGATCCTCTTATTCAAGCTCGACTTCTTTTTTTTTTTTTTTTTAACAACAACAACATGCCCCGTGAAATCCCACAAGTGGGGTCTGGGAGGGTAGAGTGTACGCGGACCTTACCCCTACCTCGTGGAGGTAGAGAGGCTGTTTCGGAAGGACCCTTGGCTCAGGCGAATTAAAAGATATAAAGTTTATTTTTATCAGAAGAAGGTGTGGCAAGACTGCATGTTTCTTTAATGGAATTACTCTGGCGGATTCAATTTCTTCTTGTGAAAGGGCAGCACTCAAGGTGCTTTAAATTTTCCTTCTTAAGTTTTTGCATTTGAATTTTGATTAGACACAGTCTGTATGAAATATCCTATCCAACTTCTTTGAGAATACATTGACAGTTCAGTTTAACTTCTGTTTTTGAACTTTCTGGGTTGTCTAATTTTGAGAGATCAGATATTTTTGTCCGATAAATGATATCTAACTCCATATTTTGCACCATGAAGTGGTGGCAGAAAAGAATTGTAAGGAGGTTATTGTTGTGATTTTCCTAAATTTGTGCATGTTGCTGATGATAGAGAAAATTCTGATGTCTTTTATATGAGCTTAATTCTTTTATTCCTCCTGCTAATCATGATTCGTGAAGATACTGAAGCTCAATAAAAGAAGTTTAACGAAGTATATTCATTCGATAATCAAAGGGATAACATTCACTTTTATTTGAACAAACTGTTTCAAGGTGACTGTATTTTTCTTTTAATGGAATTACTAATTGATTCATTTTTATGCAGAAGGGCTTTTGTGGGGGTGTAGATTTACTAGTTAAAATTTTCATATGTCCTAATGTAAACATTATTCATGAAGTATGTTATTGTGAACTTTGATTGGATTTTCTTTTCTCCGGATAAAGCTGCTGTGAGAAAGTTAAGCTGCTGGACATGAGCTAAACTTGTTATGTCTCGTTGGCACAATAGGGCAATATGGAAACTGTCAGAAAACTATGATTAAAATGCCAGTTTAAGCATTTGTTGTAGACAACAACAACAACATACTCAGTGTAATCCCACAAGTGGAGGCTGAAGAGGATAGAGTGTAGTGTACACAAACCTTACCCCTACCTTGCACAGCTAGAGAGGCTGTTTCTGATAAACCTTCGGCTTCAAATAAAGCATTTCCAAGCTGTTTGAAAGGGACATGTTCTTTATGATGAATTTTCACTCGTCTTTTGCAGCTTGATCATCGTATACTTGCCACTGCTACTTTAGCTGCAATAAGCGGATTATGGTTGTCAGCAAGAAAGCTGGATATGCATCCTGCAGTACGACATTTAATTGGAAGCACCATGGGCATGGCTGCTCTGCAGGTACTCTTCATGCATCATCAAAAATCTTCCATGAACGACTATCTTCTTCCAAATTTCTTTGATGGTTGAATCATTTTGATTTCAAATGCAGGTTACATTGGGCATATCCACTCTTCTTTCCTATGTGCCAGTTTCTCTAGGAACTGCTCATCAGGCAGGAGCATTGACTCTTTTAACATTCATGATCCTGCTCAATCACACTGTGCGACGACCTTCCCCGTCACTTCTGAAGACGTTACCTTCAGTCGCGAAAATGGTCTGATGATATTGATACCATAACTTCTTATAGAGAATCGACATTGTTAGGCATTTTAAATTGTTTTCTTTTTAAAAAAAAGTGCATTTTTTCTGCCCCTCTTGTTCTAATATGTTTTTGGGAAACTTAGAATGATTAATCTTGTAAAGAACCTGTAATCTTGTACTTTTGTCTATGCTTATTCAATGAGAGTTAAGAAAATCAACAGCAATCAATATTAACAGAGTGGGGAAAGGAAAATTCCTCGTTGAATAAGTACTACTACAGTTGTTTACGAAGATTGTTTCTTTCTTTTTTACCCGTCCTTAGGATCTCCCATCATTTTTGCTCCCTTGGTGACTCAAATCCATAATCTCAAAGTTGGTGGTGGATGATGTTTACTATCCGAGCAACCTCCTTTGGTCAGTTGTTTACAAATATAGAAGTTCATTGATATAGATTTTTCTTATGTTGCCAAGCTTGGTGTGTTGATATTTGACTCGTGTTTATAGTCACACTTCAGCCAAGTTGATGTGTTTATCTGGTTACTATCTAAGTCGAAGTGCTTGCTTACGTAACAAAAATGTGTCAAGTTTAAAAATGCTATCTAGGTATTTAGTCAAACAATAAATTAATACGTAAAATAGAATTGCCTACTACAATCACGAATATGTGATTTGAGTATATCCTTTTTTCTTCGAGAGCTTATATTCAAGCAAAATTCTAATATTTGCTTATATTTTCCCAGGAAATTACATAGGATGGCCTTCATAGTGGATAATTTTGCTTTTTTGTCCTCCATAATTTTTTTTTAAAAATATTAGCCTTCCTTTCTTTTTATGTATGAAACAAGTAAATTTTTATCCTTCTACACCTCAAATATTTTTCTACTTTTCATGCTCATTTTTCTCTCAACTTTTATTTTTATTTTTTCTTCTTCTTTTTATTCTCTTTTTTTCTTATTACTTGATTTTTCTTTTTTCTTTTTTTTCTTGTTTTAATTCATTTGTCTCAATCTTTATTTTTCTTTATCTTTTCTTTTTTTTTTCTTCTCTTTTCTTTTGTTTTTCTCCAAACATTATTTATTTATTTTTTCTCTTTTTTTTTCTTTTTTTAATTCATTTGTCTCAACCTTTATTTTTCTTTTCTTTTTTTCTTTTTGTCTTTTCTCATTTTTTTCTTCTATTTTTTTTATTTTTCTCAAACTTTATTTTTATTTTTTTCTTCTCATTTTTGTCACAATCTTTATTTATTTATTTATTTATTAAAATTCTTCTCTTCTTTTTTTTTTCTTAAACTTTATTTATTTTTTATTTTTTTCTCAATTTTTTTTTCTTTTCTCTTTTTTTTTTTTTTTCTTTTTTCTCAACTTCTATTATATTTTGCTAATGAAGTCTTACTTGTGGGGCATAACTTGTTGCTTGAAAATCCTTGAGTGAAGTCTTGCCCCTAAGGCACGAGTTACAGAGCATCTCATAAATTAAGACATAATGAAGTAATGTTAAATCTTGTCCATAGGGAGTAACTTGTTTTTTGGGAGGTCCTTGGGCTAAGTGTTGCCTTAAAGGCAAGACTAATAGAGTATCTCATAAATCAAGACACAATGTGATAGTGTCAACTCTTGTCCATGGGGCGTAACTTGTTGTTTGAAAGTCCTTGGGCTAAGACTTGCCTCTAAGGCAAGAGTTATAGAACATCTCATAAATCAAGATATGATGCGGTAGTGTCAACTCTTGCCCATGGGGCGTAACTTGTTGTTTAAAAGTCTTTGAATTAAGTTTTGCCTCTAAGGCAAGAGTTATAGAGTATCTCATAAATCAAGACACAATGTGATAGTGTCAACTCTTGCCCATGGGGCGTAACTTGTTGTTTGAATTATAGAACATCTCATAAATCAAGATATAATGCGGTAGTGTCAACTCTTGCCCATGAGGCGTAACTTATTGTTTGAAAGTCTTTGGACTAAGTCTTGCCTCTAAGGCAACAGTTATAGAACATCTCATAAATCAAGATACAATGCGGTGGTGTCAACTCTTGCTCGTGGGGCGTAACTTGTTGTTTGAAAGTCCTTAGGCTAGGTTTTGCCTCTAAGGCAAGATTTACAGAACATCTCATAAATCAAGACACAATGTGATAGTGTCAACTCTTGCCCATGGGGTATAACTTGTTGTTTGAAAGGAATCGAAGAAAAAAACGAAAAATAATAAATGTTGAGGAAAAAGAAAAAAATGAAGAAAAAACATTAAAAAAAGAAAAATAAAAATCAAAGAAAAGAAAAAAGAAAAAAAGAAAAAAAAAGAAGTTGAGAGGAGAAAAAAAAGGTTGAGAAAAAAAGAAAAAATCGAAGAAAAAAAAAAGACAAAACAAAAAATAAAGGTTGAGAAAAAAAATGAGAAAAGAAAAAATAAAAATCAAAGAAAAATAAAAAAGAGAAAAAATTTATAAAAAATAGAAGTTGAGAGGGGAAAAGTAATTAAAAGTAAAGGTTGAGAAAAACTAAAAAAAAAATAAAAAAAAAATAAAAAAGAGAAAAAAAATAGTAGTTGAAAGATAAATAAGCATGGAGAGTTGTTTGAAAATATTTGAGGTATAAAGGGGCAAATATGTATTTGTACTATATATAAAAAAGCAGGAAGACTAATGTTTAGAACTTTCCTTATGGGGGAGAAAAAAACAAAGTCATCCACTATAGGGGTTATTTCCGTATTTTACCCATATTTTTCTTAATCTCAAAAAAGAACAATCTAGTGCACTAAAGTTTTCGCTATGAGTGGGGTGCTGAAAGTAGGCGACGTAAATCTATGCTTTCTATCTTTCAATCGGATACCAATTGCTTGGATGCGTTTCAAATGCTTTTTAGGTTTGTCTTGTGTCTCCGGAACAAACAATCCATTTATTGATGGGCGAACGATGGGAATTGAACCTGCACGTGGTGGATTCACAATCCATTGCCTTGATGCACTTGGCTAAATCCGCCCCTACCCCCGCATAGGTTGAAGTCTCAATCTATGATCAGATCCTTTTTGAACTCACCTACAATCGCTTAATAAAGAGAAGCTTTTTCCTAGATTATAGTGACAAGTCTATTATGGCTGGACCACATATCTTACCGATAAAATATTAAATTATCATTTAACGTTCGAATAATTTACAAAATTTTAAATCATCATCAATTATTTTCTCATTTGATTTGAAGTTTGTTCAAAGAAATTCTTAAATCATAGTCCAAAAGGTTCATAATTATAAAAAAAAAAAATAAGATTTAATTATTACCTTCTTTGCCTATTTTTACTTGTCCATATTTGACTTAACATTTCCTTTAAGAAACAATAAATAAAAAAGTAATTTTACTATATTGCTCTATTAATTATGAGTTATCTAAATGTTGAGAAATTAATATATAGTATTTAATAACAAGTAGATGTAAATTGATAAATTATCTCTTAATTTTTTAAACTAGACAAATAAAATTGAACAATTATTTTGAATACTCCATCTGTCCCAATTTATGTGCCACTTTTCATTTTTCGAGAGTCAAACAGTTTAAGTTTGACTGTAAATTTAGGCACGAAATCTTCAAGTTTTTTGAATTAAAATTTATATATTTGAAAACTACATAAAAACTATTATAAGTCACAATCATTGACATTTCAAAATATTTAAAATATATATAAAAAAATTTACAGTCAAACATAAATTTGTTTGAATTCGAAATTCAAAAAGTGGCACATAAATTAGGACGGAGGGAGTATAATTAAAATGTAACGAAGGGAGTAAACAAATGTCCAAAAAGGGGGATCCGGCTCCTCTCCATTTTCATTGTCTCCATTAAATCCCAAGTTTCCACTTGGATGAGAGACACATGACATGAGTTAAAATGAATGGTTAAGATTTAATTAACTAAACTAAGATTCTAACCATGATATGAACAATAAATATTTTACATATTTGCTTCCAAAATTTTAGTAGTTCCACAATTATTATAGCTACAAAAATATTTTATCCATAAATATATATATATATATATATATATATATATATATATATATTTTTTTTTTTTTAATTCTCTCTATTCCTACCTTTTCTTTTTTCCTACGCTGTTCTCCATTTTCATACTCACCGTCTAACTTCCAACTTCTTTGAGTTAATCTTTTAATTTTATTTTAATCATTAGACACTTTTTCTTTAAAATTAGCTATAATAAATAGGAATGATGACACTTCAATATTTTTAATAACCAAGTTCCTTTTAATTATGCTAATTAATTATTTTTATAATAATACTGACAATACTCGTATTATTATAATAATTTATTAGACTCATAAATTCGTATTTACGAAAAGAATTTTTTTTTGTCGTCGTGATTTTGGCGTTGCCAACTTTTTTTTACAACAAAGTATTTTTTGGATAAACAGGAGAAAACATAGAGTAAAGAAATTTGGAAAAAGGAGAAATAATAAGGTTTTTAAAATGATAAGAGTGTATCTATTAATTAGTTAAGTCATTGTTTTAAAAAAATAATATTTATGGATAAAATATTCAGTAGCTATAATTGTGGAATTACTAAAAAATTTGAAAGTAAATATGTAAAAATATTTATTGTTTATATCATAGTCAGAGTCTAAGTTTAGTTAATTAAATGTTAATCATTTATTTTATCTTATGTCATGTGTCTCTTATCTAAGTAGAACTAGAAACTTGGGGGAAAATGGAGAGAATGAAAATGTAGACGAGCGGGATCCCAACAAGGGCAATTGGTGAATATTTTAGGTTTGTAAGATCCGACCCGATTTCATACAACATAACCCTTTCCTTCTACCCTTAAACCCTAAACCCCACCTGCAAATTTTCCTCTTCTCTTCAATGGCGGCTTCTGATAATACAATTGAGAACATGTACGACGTCGCTTTGAAGCCTCGTCTACTTCGCTCTCTACTCAAAGACTACGTTCCTGATTTAAAGCATCCGTTTCGGAACCCATCAGTTCTCTCCTACGTTGTATCTGCCATTAAAACTCATCGGTTATTGACCGAATTATTTCCACCTGAATCGGATGAAAAATTGATGGAAAATTGGAAAGTGGCTGTTGATTCGTGGATCAATCGAATAGTTGCTCTTGCCTCTAGTGACACGGTGAATAATCTTAAATACTGTTTTTTTAATTTATAAAGAAGTTACGATTCTCATTCTTGTTTGCTTGGAAGCTATACATATCGACTGCTGAAGTATCTATTTGTTACGAAATATCAGGTTATGTAGGTTTCATATAGTTAAAAAAAAAAGGATGTGTTATATCCGAAATGTAGGAAATATGGTAAATATCCTTGAGTCGAAGGTTGTACTTATAATTTGCAAAATTTGAATGGTGATAAAGGCAAGCCTTGCCGTAACTTGTAAAGTTGTTGCCATGTGACTAGGAGGTCATGGGTCCGAGCGGTAGAAGTTGAACAACTTCAACTGGTAAAGTTGTTGCCATGCGATCAAGAGGTCGCGGGTTCAAGATGTAGAAATAGCTTCTTGTAGAAATGCAGGGTAAGGCTGTGTGCAATAGAACCTTGTGGTCTGGCCCGTCTCCGGACCCCGTGCATAGCTAGAGCTTGGTGCACCGGGCTTCCCTTTTTGAATAATGACCAAAAGCAGCAACTATTTGTATAATTTTCAAAATTAGAATACTGATGATGAAGGGGAGCCTTGGCATAACAGGTAAAGACGTGTGTTCGAGCTGTGGAAATAGTCCCCTGCAGAAATGCAAGTAAGACCGTGTACAATAGACTCTTGTGGTCTGGCCCTTCCCCGGGCCCGCACATAGCAGGAGCTCAGTGCACCAGGCTTCCTTTTTTGAATAATGACCAAAAACAACAACTCTTGTGTCGAAGCCTGTACTTATAATTTGCAAAATTTGAATAGTGATAATGAAGGGGAGCCTTGGCGTAACTGGTAAAGTTAGTTGCTGCCATGCGGGTTCGAGCTGTGAAAATAGCCTCTTGCATAAATGCAGTGTAAGACTGTGTACAATAGACCCTTATGGTCTGGCCACTCCCTGGACCCGAGCATAGCGGAAGCTTAGTGCACTGGGCTTTCCTTTTTGAATAATGATGATATGTAATTATTTCACCTTCTGCAACTAGGTCAGTTCCTTTTGTAAGCTGAATTTATTGATTGGATAATGAAACTTTATTCTGCTTTTTACATGGTTCCTGAAGCATATTGCTGTTTATGAACTTCGTTACGTTGGATTTCCCGCGTTTTTATGATGTAGGATTAAGGAGTTAGTCTTTTTGTGATTGTTTGTGTTGCAGCCAGATAAATGCTGGGCTGGTATATGTTTGCTAGGGGTGACATGTCAAGAATGCAGTAGAGAACGTTTCTTAGCTTCTTATGCTGCATGGTTTAACAAACTCTTACTCCACCTTCAGGTAATCAAGTTGATCCTTTATTTGAAAGAGTTCTTTGCGTAATCTTCTTTTCATTGATGGCATATATAAAATGAATTTAGATTCCTGTTTCAGTAGAAGTGCAAACATTTGCCACTGTGGCTACAAAATATTTTATATTCCTTCTTTTCATTTTGGTCATGGAAAAAGTACATTTGGATGTTATTATATCCGCAAGAAGTAGAACTATGATCTGGAAACAAGGAAAGGTGTATGGGTTGTGTAGTTATCATTATGAACTATACATCAAGATGACTTATCCGTGTAGATATCATTGACTAAACAGTAAAGTAACTGGGACTTCAAATCATTTAAAGTGCTAATCATTTGTTTTACTCAACCTGATCAGTGTCTTATTAATTGGTACCTTGATCAATCCTGTATATTCTCTTAATTAATCAGAGAAGAGTAACAAACATAAGATTGACCACGGCTAACCCCTTATATCTTTGCGGAAGTTTTACTTTAAATCAATGTGCAAAATTAATGAATATTTGTTTCTTTTTGTTTTGCGTTGGTACTTGGACTAGTCCCCTGAAGATTCTCACTTTGTGAAGGTAGCTACTTGTGCCTCCCTGTCAGATTTGTTCACAAGGTTTGTTTGGTGACTTTTGATTCTGATTGTTGTTATTTGTACTCGATGAATCTAGGGTTGATTGAGAGGGCTATTGCTTACTCATAACTTGGAAAAACCGTTTTGATGTTATGTTAATGGGGAACACTTTCTGATAGAAAAAAATGTTAGTTAATGGGCGCTTCTTGCTTAGGCTTACACCATTGATGCTTTATGAAATCATTGTTTTCTTTCAAAATTAAGAGGTTTTGTTTAATTTAAATTTCCTTTCCGATCGTAATGGTGTCTGAAAGTAAAATACTCATCATATGGACTTTCTCCTGTATGGTGTGGCATTTATTTGGAATTTAGTAGCTTATGCACCTTCCCACTGATATGGTTATGGGATTTAAACCCTGAAATTAGCTGCTGCATCGAGTGAAATATTAAGATTTGATGCATAGTATATATTGAAGGAGCACCAGCCAATTGGCCCCTTCTAGAAAGGAAAAAGACTACTGCACTGTAATCTTAACTAATAATGTGAAAGCTTGTATAACTAAGCAAAGCATGCTGCAAGACTAAGTAGACTTAGATATTTCTGGTCTTTTAGATGTTTCCACCTCAGGTTTATCTTATTTTGTAAATGTTCAGGCTGGGTAAAGTGGAAAGTGTCTACTTCCATTTGTGCACACTAAGGAACAGAACTAACACAGACTGTCAATGTTTTGCAACTTACTCTGATAAGATTTTTAATGACTTTAAGTTTGTAGTAAGATCAATAGTTCTTTCTTGGGGCAATTTACCCTTTAATGTAAATTCTGCTGGATCTTATTAGTCTTGTGGCGCTTATGCTGAGCCCTGTAAGAAGGGTTTAGGATGGAATTTTGACTTCTAAAGATTTTTCTGATCAAAAGGATATGTGCCTTTCCCTTCCTTAATATCAGGTTTAGTGGATTGCCCAATGCAAAGAAAGATGGTATATCACTCAGTACAAAACTAATTCAACCATTATTGAAGCAGCTAAACGAGGATAAATTTGATTCTGTATGGGTTAGTAAACTAGCTGAGCTTTTCTTTCTTGGAAGTATTTAGTTCATTTTGCTTTCTGCATATGAAGTGGTTGCTTTTGTTTTAGGGTTTTGACATCTCTTCCAACCTATGCAGGAAGAAGCTATTTTTCTGTTGTGCACCATTTTAGACATCTTCCCATCTTCCATTCAACGGCATTATGATGGTGTAAGTTTTTTTTTTTTTTGGGTGTCATGATTTTCTTTTTTTACTTTGCGTAACATTCAAACTACTCTGAGGCTTGCTTATTTGGATCCAAGTTCAATGTATAGTCATCGTGAACAAGATAGAAAGGAAGCATGAGATACACAGATTAGGATTAGCTTCTTAAGCACTCTGCTTAGGAAATCATTTTGCTAAACCTGAGTGATTGGATTTATGCTGATGGAAGCATATTGAAGCATTGAAGTAAGGCTATAACGAAACAGTTCCTGTGACATTGGTTTCTTTTCTTTTAATCCCATTGATGAAATTTGTTCTTGGCTCACACTCACTTTTCCATTATTCTATGGTTTTGATTGTTGTTTCTATTTCTTACTTTTGTTCTTTGGAGAGTCCTAATCATGATATCATGTCTATTTCAGTATAGATGCATTAGTTGAAGTGGTAATTTTGGCAGGTTGAGGATGCTATTGTCTTGAGGCTCATGTCAGGCAAGTGCAGTCCTAGTATGTTGAAGGTGAGACAATAACCAGAAGGTTTATTTGCATGCTAGCTAGAATATGATAGCCAAAAGCAGAAAGACTCATCTGGTTTTAGTTTTCAGAAGCTTGGTTATTGCTTGGCTTTGCTACCAAAATCAAGAGGGGACGAGGATAGCTGGTTATTGATGATGCAGAAGATCATGCTGTCAATCAATAATCAGCTGAATGATGCCTTCCAGGGTCTAGAGAAAGGTGATTATCAGATATTGATTAATTATCCTTACTAATCATGGCAATAGCTCTATCTGAGATTCATCTTTATAAATATATTTGTAGAAACTATAAGAACTGAGGCCATGAGATTGCTGCTCCCCCCTGGGAAAGACCCACCGCCTCCATTAGGGGGCCAATCTTTTTCTGGAGGAACTGTAGACAACACAATGAGGCCTGAGCACATACAAATCTCCAGAATCTCTACCCTGATATTTTGTTGTTGTAAATTGCTTACGAGTTCTTACCCATTTCAGGTCAGAATCTGTGGTCACATACAAATGGGAGTTCATGAATAAATTATTTCTGTATGTGTGGTAAGAGTTATAGAAGTATTTGAGGAATTATCTTAATTTTTTTCTCTTGCTTACTAGGTTGCTATACATGTACTTCCATTAATAGCTCTTGCTAAAAGAGTACTGATGGTTGATGGTTCCTCATCGCCAAGCATCGCCTACATGACTACAATGAAGCAAGATATTTTTTGTTCAGAACTCCCAGTCTTGCATTCACACATATTGGATCTTCTTTCATCAATTGTTAAGGGATTGGGCAGGTTAGCTTTTCAATATTTGTTTTTCTGTCTTGTTTCAGTTGATAACATTTAATTTCACTATCTTTGTCGGTTTGTCCCAAAGACTGATGATTCTCTGAAGGATAAAATACCATCTCGGACATGCACAATCTAATTGGATCATTATTAATGTGTCTGTTCATGTTTTACTTTTAGTTCCATATATTTACACAATTTGGCAAATCTGACTAATAAGATCTTATTAGTCCAGTTGGTTGGGCTACCTACCTGCACTCTCACCTTGTAACTCCCCTCCCCATTTCCCCTTCCCCTTAGCCTATTGTGTAATATTTTTTTTATATATAAAATTATCCCTGGGTCATCCCAAAGTCTAAGGGAGTTAATACCAAGCCTGATCGCCAGGGATCAACTAAAATCACCCATTGACCATCTTGGGAAAGGAGAGGAGATAACGTCTTCATTAGTCGTTCTTTCTTGCTTTTCTTAAATATTACATTCTGTCTTTTGGGGAAAATTAATAAAAGGTTCAACCTCCTGTCATACTCTGGTTGTTGTCCAAGTAAAAGGAGCTGCTAAATTTTGTCTTTTGTAGGTGTATGAAGTAGAATGTTGATACATTGCAATATTAGAGCTCAAATGCTGCAGATGTTTGTCGCATCCTTGTTTCACCTAATAATGAATATACCTTTTGTTTTGAATGCCAACCTTCTCTATCACTGTTTTTTCATTGTTTTGATAAATTCAGCATGTTCTATCACTATTTAGGCATTTAAAATTGTCTATGCTTTCCCTTCTGTTTTCCCCTTGATATCAGTCGGCAAAGGACTGTCCTGTTAGAATTCCAGGGTATCTTGCTGTTTAGCAAGAGGAAATGAATTAAAGCTGCAAAAAGAAACCGTGAGGCAGAAAATGAGGATATCACTTTGTATAATGATTAAGGTGGTGGTTAAAAATCACTTTGGATATCACAAACATTATAACATATGTTGGCCATTTACCCCTTGCGTGGATCCATAACACCAGTTCAAAAGCAAAGTCTATTACATGTTTTTTTTTTCAATATTTAGTTGATTGTTTTATTATAGTTCCCTTTTCCCTATTGGATAACCTATTAGAGGATACTAAATGCTAAGATTGTGCTGCTTCTTTCTCTCTTTTGCAGCCAGTTGCTCCCTCATGTTGGCTCTATAATACGACTTCTAACCAACTACTCTGAGACGTCTACTTTGCCAGAGCTAAGGATAAAGGTGTACGCAGTTATGAAAGTTCTGCTGATGTCACTGGGGGTTGGTAGGCATTTTAAATTTTCAACAAGTTTGTACTTCTTTTGGCCTTTGTTATGCTAATAATCAGCTGCCTAACTTAGAGGCCGGGTTGCCTCTGTGCTTGTCACTAGATGCTTATAAGCTCTTCATAATTAGCTGAGATGGTAAATAAATCTTTTGGGAACCGTAAGAGAATTTTCTTTGGAACACTACTTGTAGTCAGTCCTGAAATAGTTATTCCTCATTAGGTAGTGGCATCTCCCTTTTTCATGGAATCAGACCATGTTTTCTTCCTAACTGCAGAGTTTCTTTAGTTCTGTTGGATACCTCTTCTAGCTGTAATTACTGGATGATAAATATTCCATATGGTTTTATCACTAAAATATCACACATATTTTGTAAGACTTATGCTTGCTAGAAGTCCCTTCTGTATGGAACTGTCCAAATGATGGACAAAGTAAATGTTCTTTTTTTGTTTAGAAGAAAACATTATCATTTTAATATGAAAGCTTTAGTCAAGTTCAAGCGGGGAAGTATTTTGTCTTGTCTGAAGCTTGTCTGGCAGGTATCAGTGTTCAGATTAGATCCTTATGTTCCATTCCCTTGCATGTATGTTTTTGAAGTATGAGACCATCTCATTTAAAAGATTAAGTTGTTAGCGAGGGCAGACTTTTAATTAGTTTAATTATATTGTATTTCAACATGCCCCCTCACGTGCGAGCTTGATTCTTTTTTCATTAGCCAAGCACGTGAGATTATTTTAATAATGGGTTGCGGTGAGACTCAAATCCAGGGCCTTTGGTTGCTCTGATACATGATAAAAAATGGACCTTGGGCCTAAGTCAACCCCAAATGCTAGCTCATTAGGTGAGGATTGCCCACGACCATATAAAGACCTCCCATCCCTTAAAGTGCTGACGTGGAACTCTATCCTCTTAGCTAGCTTTTGGCGTTGAGTTCCATTCTTTGTCATGGAATCAGGGCCATGCCTATTCCAATTCGACGTTGGCCCCCCCAGATATCCAGTCCTGGGCCTTTAGGGGGTGTTAGGATCCCACATTGTTCGTGGAAAGGCACGTGGACTCCTTATATGGACTTGGGAAATCCTCATCTCTTGAGCTAGATTTTAGGGTTGAGTTAGGCCCAATGTCTATTTCTTTATCATATGCCAAATAAATCTAGTGCTTCGAGCTGCTGTGCATGTGGTGATTTTGATAGTGGTTGTGATTGATTATACGTCTGTCGCTGACTGACTGCAGCAATTTTATTTTGGCAGGGATATCTGCACACCTCACTGATGTGATTATTAACAATTCATTGATGGATTTGGATGAGAGAGGGACATCTTCTGTTGCACAACAGAAGATATATCCAGTGACTACAGCAAAGACTTCCCGCAAGAAGAGGAAGCATGCAAGTACAAGTAGTTCACTTGAGGAGCAGTCTGATAGAGATGTTTCTGAAGTGGAAATGTCCCCAAACGTGGCTTCATTATCTGTTAAGATAGCTGCACTAGAGGCATTGGAAGCCCTTCTTGCTGTGGTATGCTTAATGTTGTTCTCACTTTGGTCTACTTTTGACAAAATGTGGATTTTAATAGAAGAGTTACAATTCGGTATTAAAAATATTTTTCACAGAGTTGCAAGTTATTTTGTAATAGCATGAGGGTCAAAGTTAGAAGATAAGGTTGACTTTTTGATGAATTCGTACTTCTAATATTATATAAAATAGCAGGGTTTTAATTTGGTAGTATAATATCATATAAGAAAAAAGTATTGAAAAGTGTAAAAGAGAAGTTTCATGTCAGAAAAAGCTGACTCCATTTTCGGATGAATCAAAATAGAAATTAGGGCAGGCAAAAAAGGGAGTGACAGGACATTTCTAATGCCTGGTAATCAATTTCATTTTTTAATGAACATGCTGCAACAGTTATTAGAGACAATATAGGCATTTCTCAATATATATATGCACACACATAGAATTTCTAATGCATGCCCTTCAAATATTCTTGTTAAAGCTTGGTTCTCCATCTGCATTCTTGCCGGGGTGCTTTAGAAGTTGAAAAATTAATGTGAATCAGATTTGTATTATATTGTGAAAGTGCCTCTTCCTTGCTCTCGGGGAAGATTTTAGCCTAGGGTTGTCTTATTCTTGGGATAGCAGTTTATGTTTCTTGGTTAATGAGCTGATCTTTTTCCTAGAGTGAGATGCATCCTGGCTAGTGATCTGTTCATTGTACAGCAGAAAATCATTTATGCACTCTCTTAAGCATCTGCAGAATTAGGAGATGGTGCTCGAGCTTCAATTCCTTAGTTCTTAGTTGAAAGCATCCATTCCTTATCACTATTTACCTATATGTAATCCACCTTTTCTTTAAAATCATCATACTTATTAATTTTCCGTCTGTAACAAGCTTGTTTGTTTCATGATTTTGATGCCTGTTAATATTCATCTGATATCCGAAGTAGTAGTCTGCAACTTTGTTTTACGACTGCTCGAGTAAGGTCCAGTCTTTGTCATTATATTTCTAGCCTATGAAATTGTTTTTCTTTTACCTCGCCTGCTTATCCTTATCCTTAATCCATGTACTAATTATAATTCCATTTAATTAATATCATATTCTATAATATAGTGAGTACATGAAGATTGCATATTCGTTATATGGTGCTATGGTGCCTAATTTATGAGTTTGGTTGTCTACGGTTTAATACGTAGAAAATTTGGAATATTTTATGACCATGTAATAATTCCTACTCTCCCTCTCCCCCCCATGTATTCTATATTATCCACTTCTTTTCCGTTGTACCTATCTTCAGAAGTTGTTCTTGATGGCAAATATCTTATCTTTGTCATTTCAAGGGTGGTTCTTGGAGATCCGAGAGTTGGCGAGTAAATGTTGATCACCTTCTTTTGGATGTTACCAGAAATGCTTCTAAAGGAGGGTGGGCCAAGGATGGCAGAGGCGAATTGGTTTCTGGCTCACCAACCACTATTTGGGGAGACTATCAAATTGCAGCTTTACGAGCACTTCTGGCTTCTCTCCTCTCTCCTGGCCGCACTCGCCCACCACACCTATCTCAGGGGCTTGAACTTTTTCGCAGAGGTAAGACACTGATTAAGTAGAAGCGAATATTCTAGTGATTAAAAGTTAAACTAGTAGAAATGTAGACACGGTAAGAAGCTGAAGATCTGTTGAAATTTTTATCTTATAACGATTTGTCAATTGCACGCTGATTGCTGTGGGAACTGCAATTTTCGACAAATGTTTGACCTAGCAGTTGCTTTCAAAATGATTGAGGTAGTGGCTAGAGAGCGGGTGATGCTTTCTCTTTTATATGCCATTATGCTGCTACCAATGCCTTTGAAGAACATTTACATCTAAGGATGATATTGCTGTTCTCACTTCGTAGTTCCCCTGCCCCTAATTTAGCATCCTTTGAATTTTTTGCAATCTGCTTAAATGGATAACCTGTTGCTAATTTGGTGTTGGCAGGGACTCGAGAAATAGGAACCAAAGTTGCTGAATGTTGTGCATACGCTCTTTTGGCATTGGAAGTGCTTATACATCCCCGGGCTCTTCCATTGTTAGATATCCAGTCCACTGACAACAAATACGAAGTTGGAAATAAGTGGTTTTCAGGGATCAGTGACCGTGCAACAAATAACACATTTCACATTGGCGCGTCCAGAAAGGCCCCTGACGAGCCGGACTCTTATAATGATGACCTTTACGCAGATTGGATGCGGAATGGTGAAGATTTGGATACTGTGGCAGCTGATCCTGGAAAAGATACAGATATAAGTAATCAACCCCCAGAAACATTAAGAGATCTTTCATCAGAAAAGCTTCCATCTTTTGATACCACTGCAGTAAAAGTTGCTGAAAGCAGTAAATTGGAGGAAGTAGCACCTATTACTGTTGCTAAGAAAAGCCCCATGGACAGGGATGAGGTGATGGTTGAATCACAACTATCTGAAAAAACAAGTAAGCATTCTGAAGAGATCCTACCATCTAAGAGTAATGTGGTTTCTCTAGGATCGGATAATATCGTGGACAATGCATCAAGAAAGGAGGTGGCAGAAGCTAGCGATGCTGGATTTGCTTCTCCTCTGATGATGAATTTAGACAGAGGTAAAGAGTTGGTGCATGAGTCAGATAACGAGTCCATGGAGTCAATTCCTGATATTGTTGATGTTGAGCCTGATTCTGATTAAATAGAGAACAACCTATATAGCGCTGCACATTATATTTATTGTAGTTTTATTTGCCTCGGAAGTTCATCAGTCCCCTGACTGTTTCTCTAAGAGGGAGATCAAGGAGTTGATGTATCTATCAGGTTACCAGAGTCATGGTCGCGGTTGGGAGTTAGGATAAGTTATTTTTTGATTTATGCATGCTATCCTTGCACACAGGGTTCATGCTAATTTTCTCTGTATCATTTCAATCTTAACCCGAGGGGTTTAGCTTGCTAGTGGTTGAATGCCAAATTTGTGACTAAGCCACGAGGTTTTAGATTTCAAATTCGTTAGGTAGATTGGGTACCAGTTTTTCACTAAGCTATGTTTCAAAGGTCTTGTGAGTCTGTAAGTTGTACTATCCTACTATTGAGAATCAAGATGAATTCCAGTAAAATCCTTGACAAGGATGCCAATTTTGAGAAGAGTGAATAGTGTTTTTAATGGGTTTTCTTCTATGGGCAGTCCAGCTTTGTTGCTTTGCTATTATAGGTATTGCCAATGTTTTGTTAGTTTTAAGCTGCCAAGAATGTGGTGTTAACTTTGGTAACAAAATGATCACAACATTAATATAGTGAGGAAAAAGCTGATCCAAGTTTTATTGTAATATTGTATTTTTAGTGTTAGGTAAAGTTAGTTTCAGTAATTGCGGTTGAGGTCAAGCAAAGGAATTTGTGAAGCACCAACAACAGTTGGGATGGAGTGCTAGTATTCCTCACTTTTGGTAGGGAGCACAAGACTTTGGTGTGAAATTGAATAGTTGGATATCTAAGAAGATATTGATCCTTAACTAAAAAATTTAAGTTCGAATTCTAGATATGAGTTGCCTTTGGTAGGGATCATTACCTGAAAATTGGACTGTTCGTTACAAATTTGAATTAGTCGAGTCTCAAAGCAGAGATATCGATCACTGGATTGAGAAGCAAAAAAGAAAATTTGCAAAGCAGTCAACTCTGGCCTACTAATAAAGTCAGTTAATAAGTGATCATTTCAACAAAGTACTACTGAACTGCCTTCGACGGCTCAATTGATTCTCTATTATTAATGGATTTAAATGTGGTAGAGTACCCATTCAATTGACAAAAAAAAATACTAATAAAATTTTTAAAAAACATTTGCTAATAATCCAGATATCATTTTAGTTTTTGATTGATATTTTTCAGAAACTAGATCAATAATTGCAAGCTTAGCTTGAATTAAGAGGAATAAAATTTTTAAAGTAAAATTGAACATGAATTTTCCTCATTATTTGAAATAAACTATACATACTTTTAAAATAAATTCTAAGCTATAACATTTTCTTTTAACGTCTCTTTGCTACCTGAGGCTCGTATTTAAGATACGTCAATCAAGAAGTATTACGATTCATCATCAAAAGATGTGGTGCAGTAGATGAAACTGTTCCTTTCTTAATCAGAGGTAGCGAGCGTTCCTCCAAATTTGTTCTATGCAGCACGAATGCGAAGTAATCGAGTCTCAATGTGAGTTCCGAACATCAGATGAAAAATTGGAAAAAAACAGGAGTATTGCGCCTTCAAAGCATCCCTCAAAATTTCCAAGTTACCGCCTCTAGTGGTACTACTAGTGGTAATTCATTTAAAAAATTGGGGTTCGAGCTCTTGAAATGATTTTTTTTTTTTTTTTTTAAAAAATAATGAACGATTCTCTTTATAATGAGTTTTACATCGTGTAAATCTGAATTAAGCGGATTATAAAATATTGAACGTCGGATGAAAAAAATAATATTTGAAGGAGTTAGCTGTCATAATTTGACCTCACGAGTGTGATTGAGGAATATTGCGACATGTGAGAAAGTTGGTGAAAATGGCATTCGGCCATCCAACAATTCAGTCCAACAAAGTGCATCATTTGATCTTCAAGAATTTTTTATTTTTAAATTCTTATTAAAAACACAAATATTTTTAACATTTAGTGTGTGTTATATTTTCACAAAATAAGCGGATTTCTTATTTATTTTCTTGTGTTCAGTACATATACAAAAAATATTATCTTAAATATATTTATATATAATTTAGATAAATATTATGGAAAGTGAGGATGGAGATATGAGTGTGGCCTTGTGGGATGAGGGCAACGGCCTACGAGAGGCGGGTGTAAAGACGAGGTGTGTTAGAAGGTGGGAAAGACACGATTATTGTGAAGTGTCACTTGTAGAACTTTTTTTTTTTTTTTCCTCTTGTCACTAGAGAATACATTGTTCTCATTTCTAAAGAACTTATTTTTTTTTAAAAAAATATTCTCCAAAAATTTTAGTTAACTAAAAATGAAAAAATTAAAAAATATTTTTCTATGTACCGAATACACCCCAAGACTTATATTTTATTCTTTATTTTGTTTGGTTCTGGCAGGACGAAAACCTCTATCTTAGCTGATCATGCTCATTTTAATAATAATAAAACAATTAATTTTTTAATAAGTAGAAAGTTAACAGACCAATGTGTAGCAACAAAATTTGAAACAAATTTTAGATTCCCTCATTTTTCTAATCTTTGCATCCAAAGTTCTTTTTTTTTTTTTTTCACCCGCTTAGATGCAACGGTCCTATTAATTCAAATTCACATAAAAAAGAAAAAGCTCTTTTTAAAAGTAAATTACTTTTTATATTTTCAGGGCTCAAATCAAATATCTAATAATTTTTGTGCATAATAATTGGCAGAGACTCTTTGATGAGGATATCCTTGAACACTACATTAAAAATTTTTTTTCTTAGTATACTATTTTCTAGAAAATAATATATATAGACATATAAGAAACGATATTATTTAACAACTATATATCAATCTATAAGAAGTGAAACTTTAAAGTTAATATGTGCCCACTTCATCTTTTTGGTCATGTAATGCTAATATTGGTAAAAATGGTCATATATGGACCACTCTTGTATTAATGTGCTTATGACTTGTCACAATGTTTAAATTAATATAAATATTATCTTTCATATTAAAAAAAACTTTTAAACTAACGGTACAATCTCATACTGTATTTTGTTATGGCCCATTATAAGGTATGAGACTTGAGTCTCATATGGATATTACAATATTGTGATGTGAGATTTATATATTCTTGAGCTCTCCCACCTCAATAACTAACTTTTGAGATGTGGTTCTTCATGCTCATCACATCATAAATATATATTGATGCTGATATAATAATATTTGTCGATGCTTATAATGTCTAGCGTACAACTAACCTAGAGTGTCTGGGCATCTGACTCGAAAATGGCTACGTGAAAAGTTTTTTTGATTTTCCACCCAGTGTCCGGTACCCGAATTGGAGTCAGACTAAATTTGAATTCGTACCGAAAAGTCTCACGTTGAGGAGTAAAATACTCCCTAATAAAGGCGACTCTGTACCAAGGATTCGAGTTGGAATACCTGAAAAGTTATGACTAATCAAATGACAAACACTAATAAAACGTTGTCTGCGGAGCTCAGGTTCTTTTCTATGACTGAAAAATAAAATAAAATTGGAAAGGAAAGTCATTCATAATAGCATACTTTAGTGGATCGGTTACAATCTACTCTAATAATAAATGTGGCATACTTAGTTGAGTTATTTAAATACAATATTCAAAATTTTATTAGTCTTTTACTCTTTTTTAACCTTATCATTTATAAATTTTAATCTATTCATATAAAAGATTTAACAACTTTTTGGAAGTATATATTTTTTCCATGATTAAGCCGAGCATCTACCAAAAATAGTTTCTCTGCTTATAATATATTGATAAGATCTACGTGCACTTTATTTCGGTAAACTCTATTTTGTAAGATTACATTGAGCATGTTATTATTATTATAATTGTTCCCGTGAATTGAAACATAATATAGAGTATATAGTGCTAATATTATTTGGCTGGTAGTACTGGTTATTGAATAAGAATTTTGGATGTATTTCTTCCACTAAGAAGGTATTATTGAATAAGAATTTGGATGTATTTCTCCCTCAATAAGATGGCTATATACCTTAATATTTCATTTTTCGAATTTTCATGACTTAAGCTAAAGAACGCAGAACAATAGTAAAAAGATCGAAATTATGTTGAGATCCGAAACTTATTCACCTGAAGCACTTACTTTAATTTTGTACTATTCTATGATAGAAATTGTAGTTGAAAACTTCAATATAGAGGGGGAGTGGAAATTGAGACTTGCATCGATAGAACCTTGTGAATCAGACATATTAAATCTTCACAACCACAAGCGTCGTAAAATTTTATGTATAGTTAATATGGTGAATAAATGTGTATCAACAAGAAGTTCGAATAATTTTTTTTTTTTTAAAATTGGATATATTTTTAAAGTTAAACTATATATTTTAAATAAAATATACACACACCAAGCTTGCTACCTTAATTATGTTGTGTGTTTGTCTTTTTTTAAGCTCTATTTTTTAAAAACAATCATTGTCTTGAAATTTAAATTTCACAAATAATACTCAAAAGTTTTACTTATGAAGTTTGGAACTCCAATATATTGCTTATTTTGAAATATAAACAAGTTGCTATCTGTCAATCTTTTTCCCAATTTTTCTTAGACTACTAATATAATTTACCATTTGTCATCTTTGGATTTTAGTATGATAATAATTGTACAATTAAACTTTCTTTACTCCAAGTTAAAAAAGAGAATACATAAATTTTTATTTTGCTTTTTTTTTTTAAAAAAAAACTTTTTGAAAAATAGCAGTCGCTGTTTTTTTAGTACGCATGAGATAAATCCACTTATATACAGTAGCTCGTAAATAACACACAAAAATATAAATCACACTAGGTAAATTCAACGCCACTAGCTCAATTGAGAAAGGGACCAAGTGATGAATATATCCAAGCACTTTTTTTTTAGGATACCTCACTTGTTATACCAGACTCAACAGATTAAAAAAGGATCACGTGGAATTCAATCAGGATCCCCTATTGAATACTCCTATAAAAATAATGTTAGAATGTAGCATGTATTCACAGTTTTACTGTTTCATTGTTACTGTTTTATTAGTTACTATTCACAGTTGTAGTAGAGTTAGTTAAAGTCGGTTAGTTAGTTATATAATGAGCTGTCACTTGAGAGTGAGCTGGGCTGAGTTGGATGGAAGCTTCTAGAAGCTTAGCTGTAGATATTTTGTAGAGGAGGTGGCTTAGAATTCACACCTATATAAGAGGGTGTTGATCACAATTGTAGTCAGTTTTCATTCTCATTCTTCTTCAGTAAACTTTTACAGTTTCTTCTTCATTCCTTGAGCGCTATAAGATGAAGTGTTGGTAGTGTAGTGAGCTGAATTTGTTCATGGTATCAGAGCGGTCGATCATGGCCGACTAGAGAGGTTGCTGATGAGGAGTTTAGATCTCTGTTATCGAAGAATTTCTTTAACCTCTGTTTTCTATCGATTAGTTTCTGTTGTTTCATTCAAATTGTTCAATAATGCCTCCCTTGAAGATTGATCAGAATGATCCTTTGTATATTGGTCCATCAGATGTTACAAGAGCTGTACTCATTCCCTTAAAGTTGACTGGATCTGAAAATTATAAGCTATGAAGTAGGTCGATGCTAATTGCACTGCTTGGAAAAAGAAAGTTTGGATTTGTTATAGGAACGTGTACTAAAGGATCCTATAAGGATGAGCTTCATGAGCAATGGGAGACATGTAATGCAATCATCTTATCATGGCTGATGAATACAGTTAGTGAAGAGCTGGCCAGTGGTGTTGTGTATGCTACAAGTACTTTTTTAGTTTGGGAGGATCTAAAGAAAAGGTTTGATAAGGTGAATCGAATGCGCATCTATCAGTTACACAGAGAAATCACCACTCTTTCTCAAGGTACTGATTCTGTGTCTTACTATTTTACTAAACTGAAAAATTTATGGAATGAATATTATGATGTGGTACCAACAGCTAGTTGTGATTGTCCAAGGTCAAGAGAGTATGTAGAACACCTATCTCAAATGAGACTAATCCAATTTTTGAGTGGGTTAAATGAATCTTATGAACAAGCAAAGAGACAAATTCTACTGAAGGAAGTTACTCCAACCTTAAACCAAGCATATGCTATGATCATAGAAGAGGGGCTCAAAATTCTGCAAACATGAATGCTATGATTGCAAAGCCAGATCAAGTTGTGATGAATGTGAATAAGAATTATGCTAGAAATCAAGGAAGAGGTTACTACAAGGGAAGGAAAAATGACTATTGTCAGTTAACAGGTCATATTAAGGAGAACTGTTACAAGTTAATTGGATATCCCTTGGATTGGAAGCAGAGAAAGAAGGGAGGTAGCAATGGTAACTATAGAGGATCATCTGGTTTTTTCCCAAACTGGTAACACTGCGATTCTGGACATAATGCTCATTTTGTTTTTGGAGGACAACCTTTAGCTAATAATGTCACAGGAGGACACCACTATGATCATACTTAAGACGCCTCAACCAGTCATGATGTGAGTAATACAGGTATAGCAGGAAATGCAAGTGGTTTTGCTAAGGGGCAAGCATTTACAGAAGATGAATACAAGCAAATCAGAGGCATGTTGAGTAAGGATGTACAGGAAACTAAACAGATCAACATGTCAAGTATTGCTACTTGTCTGATGTCGCAATTTTATTCACAAGACTGGATAGTCGATTCAGGTGCTACACATCATGTCGCATCTAATAAGGATTTGTTTAAAGACATACATGCCTTAACCAAATATCAAAAGGATCAGGTACACTTACCCACGGGAGAAAAGGTTGAGGTCACTCATATTGGAGAAGCATGCTTATTTGAGAATGAAGTAATGAGAAATATCTTGTTTGTACCAAACTTCAAGTTTAACTTGCTGTCAGTGTCTAAGATCACCAAAGAGTTGTCTTGTTTTGTTTCTTTCTACCCTGATTTCTGTGTATTTCAGGACCTCTTCAGTGGCAAGGTGAAGGGGATTGGTAAGGAGAGTGGTGGATTATACATTTTCAAGGGAGAATTTGGAATAAAGAAGAGAGAATCAATAACTACTGGACACAGGAAACTAGCTGCAAGATTAGCTGTACATGAAGTTAAGTTGTGGCATAAGAGACTTGGACATCCTTCTTACCAAGCTCTAAGACATCTAGGCTTGATAGAATATAATAAGAATGGTGATGTAATCAATACTTATTCAATATGTCTATTGGCTAAACAAACTAGACTATCATTTCCTCATAGCATATCTAAAGCAAATGCAGTGTTTGATGTTGTTCACATAGACCTCTGGGGACCATATAAGACTCCTACTATAAATAAGAAGTATTACTTCTTGACAATTGTGGATGACTACAACAAATTTGTATGGGTAGAGTTACTTCAATTGAAATCTGAGATTGTTGTTGCTGTTAAAAATTTCCTTTTGATGGTAAAAACTCAATTTGGTTCTCATGTCAAGGTTGTGAGATTCGATAATAGTAGAATTTTTTTAATGCTCAATGTAATGAATTGTTTCAAAATCTAGGTATCCTACAACAAAGTAGTTGTCCTCACACACCACAACAAAATGGTGTGGTGGAGAGGAAACATAGACACATTCTTAACATGACAAGAGCTATCAGGTTTCAATCTCACTTGCCTATTAGATTTTGGGGTTATTGCATTAAAGCTATTGTATATTTAATGAATAGATTGCCCTCATTAGTTATTGACAAGAGTCCTTATGAATTGCTCTATTCTAAGCCAACTATGTTAATTCACGTAAGAGTTATAGGGTGTCTTTGTTATGCATCATCCCTGCCAAAGGGAGATAAGTTCTCAGCAAGAGCTATTCTAGCCATTATGATGGGCTATTCAGAACTGCAAAATGGATATATATTGCTGGACATTCACAACAACAAGTTTTTTGTAAGTAGAGATGTGATTTTTTCAGGAGGAGGTATTTCCTTTTACCGCAACATCACAACTATCTCCTCCAAATTTTTTATTACATGGTTCTCCTTTAGAGTTGCTGCTTGATGAACATATTCAATAAGAAAAAACAGCAAGTGATGAGACATGTGATCCATTACTACCTCAAGCAATTCGAGAAACTTCTACATCTCTACCAGAAGTGATTCAACCTCCTATTGATGAAGGTGTGTCAGCAATAGCAGATGATGATCATGCCATGCCCTCGTCAGTGACACAGCAATAGCATATGATGATCATGCCATGCCCTCGTCAGTACCTGAAACTACTGATTCCTCAGTTCCTGAAGCTGCTGAGATTCTTCCTATTAGGAAGATCACCAGAACAACCAAACCACCTGCTTGGATGAAGGCTTACACTAGATATGTTAAAGGTCAGAGCAGCACCAGACATCCAATTACCAATAATCTTTCTTATGACAGTACCACATCCCATTATCAATGCTACTTGTCCAAGTTTGATAACTTGGTGGAGCCTAAGAGTTTCAGCGAAGCAGCTAAATATGACAAATGAATTGAGGCTATGCAGTTGGAGATTCAGGCCCTTGAGGATAACAAGACTTGGTCTGTAGTTGACTTACCACAAGGAAAAAACACAGTAAGTTTAAAGTGGGTGTACAAGATTAAGTATCAAGCTAATGGTGAGGTTGAAAGGTACAAAGTTAGGCTAGTTACTAAAGGGTATATCCAACAAGAAGGTTTGGATTATCATGATACTTTTTCTCCTGTTGCAAAAATGGTGACAGTAAGATGTGTTATTGCCTTAGCTGTTTCACAAGACTGGAATATGTTCCAGATGGATGTTTACAATGCCTTTCTTCAAGGTGATTTAGATGAAGAAGTATACATGGATATGCAAGAAGGGTTCAAGAAACCAGGAGAAACCAAGGTGTGTAAGTTGCTCAAATCACTATATAGCCTAAAGCAAGCTTCTAGGCAATGAAAAATCAAGTTGACTTCAACATTACTGTCTGCTGGTTTTACACAGAGTACACATGATTACTCTTTGTTCACTTTGAAGAAGGATGATGATATAGTTATTGTTATATGTATGTTGATGATTTACTCATCACTAAGAGCAATGATAAGCTAATTTCTACAACAAAAGAGGTGTTACATAAACAATTCAAGCTAAAAGATTTAGGCCAACTTAAGTATTTTTTAGGCATTGAAATCTTGAGATCATGTGAAGGGGATGTCTTGAATCAAAGAAAATATGTATTGGAGTTGATCAATGATACTGGCCTTGGTGGTGCTAAGCCTGCTCCAACTCCTCTAGAGTCCAACTTAAGGTTGACCACAGTTGAGTATGATACAATCAGTGGTATTGCTGGTGATGCACTCCTTCATGATGTTACTTCTTATCAAAAGTTGATTGGCAAGCTCTTGTATGTTACCATCATTAGACCAGATGTTAGTTATGCAGTTCAAACACTTAGTTAGTTCATGCAGGCTCCTAAGAAGTCTCATTGGGATGCAACCTTGAGAGTAGTCAGGTACTTAAAGGGTACAGTTGGATAAGGAATTTGGCTTCAAGCTAAATCTGCCACTATGTTGACTTGTTGATGTGATTCTAATTGGGCTGCCTGTCCCAATACTAGGAGGTCTATTACTGGTTATGTAGTTAAATTTGGAGATTCTTTTATCTCTTGAAAGTCCAAGAAGTAACAAATTATTCCCAGAAGTTCAGCTGAGACTAAGTATAGGAGCATGGCATCTGAAGTTGCTAAAGTGACCTGGTTATTGGGTCTGTTCAAGGAGTTAGGGGTTCCCATTCGAGTGCCTGTTACAATTTTGAGTGATAGCAAGTTAGCTATTCAATTAGCAGCAAATCAGGTGTTCCATGAAAGGACAAAACACATTGAAATTAATTGCCACTTTATCAGGGATATGATTAAAGATGGCAGTGTTGAGACAGTTCATGTTCCTACTCATCACCAACTTGCAGACTTACTCACTAAAGGCCTGAGCCAGGCTCAACATGTCCATTTATTGAACAAGCTTGGTGTGCTCAACATATTGCACCCTGCAGCTTGAGGCGGTGTGTTAGATTGTAGCATGTATTCATAGTTTTACTGTTTCATTGTTACTGTTTTATTAGTTACTGTTCACAATTGTAGTGGAGTTAGTTAGGGTCGGTTAGTTAGTTATATAATGAGCTGTCACTTGAGAGTGAGCTGGATGGAAGCTTCTAGAAGCTTAGCTGTAGATATTTTGTAGAGGAGGTAGCTTATGATTCACACCTATATAAGAGGGTGTTGATCATAATTGTAGTCAGTTTTCATTCTCATTCTTCTTCAATAAATTTTTACAGTGTCTTCTTCATTCCTTTAACTATGAGATGAAGTGTTGATAGTGTTGTGAGCTGAATTTGTTCAAATAACTCAATACTTTTTAGGATATCTCACTCGTTACACCAGACTCAACAGATTTAAAAAAGGACCAAGTAGAATTCAATCATGATCCCTGAGTAGTATATTAGTAGCAAGTTGGTTGGTTGCATGAACTCATGTGTGAATTTCATTCTCTACCTCATAATCCCTAGTCCCGATGTGCCCTTTTTTTTTTTTTTTTTTTTTTAGGTTTTTATTTTTTAGCAATTTAATATTATATTTATTTCAAAATTGTATTGCCATTTGCCAACAGAAAAGAAACAAACTTCATTCTCATTCAACAATGGAGGTTCCCCTCACTCACTACATATAGGCTATAGCAGCCAATACTCCTCCCAACATATATAAATACTAATAAACCAAACAAAAATTTAACACCAACCCACTTTTCCATTTTCATAGATCTAAATCCCCATATACCATTCTTGAAATTATCGCCCTTTGCTCTTCTTGATTATTTTTCAAACCATGGCAGAACAATCAGAGAAATGGGTTCTTATGGTAACTGCTCAAACACCCACTAATATAGCAGTGATTAAGTATTGGGGAAAGAGAGATGAAAATCTTATTCTTGCTATTAATGATAGTATTAGTGTTACTCTTGATCCTGCTCATCTTTGTACCACTACTACTGTTGCTGTTAGCCCTGATTTTCAACAAGATCGCATGTGGCTCAATGGAAAGGTAAAATACTTGTCATTTTTTTGTGTAATTTTTGAAAAAAATTGATGGGTATTGCATGTTTTTTTAAAAAAATTGATGGGTATTTGTTTTTTGCAATTTTGTTTGGGTTGATTTATGTGATAGGAAATTGTTTTGGCAGCTCAGATATTGAGAAAGTTCAGTTCTTGATGAGATAAAACTTACTAATTTTCTCAGTGTATTGGATAATAGAATGATGAGTTGATCACTATATGTTTTTCTTTTTGTAATTTTGATGTGGGGTAGGTTATGTGAAAGAAGACTGATATATATATATTTTTTTTGCGTTGATTTATGTGAAACAAGGCTGTATTGGGAGCTTTAATGTTGGGAAAGTTCAATTCTTTAAGAGTAATACTTTATCATTATAATTTTTTCAGAAAAAAAGTTATGATATTTGTTCTTGTAATTTTATGTGGGTCTATTTATTTGAAACAAGATGTTATGGCAGCTTAGATGTTGAGAAAGTTTCATTCTTGAAAACAGTTCTCTCTTTTTTTTTTTTTTTTTCTGAGTTTAATCCCCCTTTCTGATTACTATTTGTTCTTGTAATTGTATGTGGGTCAATTATATGTTAAACAAGGCTTTTGGCATCTCAGATGTTGGGTAATTCAATTCTTTAAGAGTGCAAATTTCTCATTTTCGAGTTTAAATCTATAGAAGTTTATGTGGATTGATTAATGTGAAAGAAGAGTACTCTGGCAGCTCAGGTAGTGGGGAAGATTCAGTTCTTTAAGAGTGTATTATTTGTCTAGCTTCTGCTTTTATTTGTTAGCTGCAAGATCGTAGGCTGTTTTGCTATTAAAATATACAAAATTTTCTGTCTTTTGGCTGTGTATGACTACATGTAGTGGAATCCAGGAGGTTTACGAGAAGAAGATGAATCGTATAAAGTCTTGATACTTTCTGCATTTTTTAGTTTATTTGTTCTTCTTCAGGATGCATTTCTTGTTTCATGATGGATCATGTCTTTGATTATCTTCTATGGTTTTGCTAAGAAATTGGTTAAAATATTTGTGCAGGAAATTTATAATTCATATTTGTGCAGTCCTAGAAAGCTGAGCTCATTATATTTCCCCCTTTCCCTCTATTTTCAAGCAATGAGAAAGATTTTTATGTTGCAGATTTTTGTTGCTGGATCTTGACAAATTTATATTGCATTTGCTCATTTTGTAGGAAATATCCCTTGCTGGAGGTAGATACCAAAATTGTCTAAGAGAAATTCGAGCTCGTGCTAGTGATGTTGAGGATGAGAAGAAGGGTATCAAGATCACGAAAAATGATTGGCAGAACTTGCACGTGCATGTTGCTTCTTACAATAATTTTCCTACTGCTGCTGGTCTGGCTTCCTCGGCTGCTGGTTTTGCCTGCCTCGGTATGATTAAAAGTTCCTCTTTCTTGTATTCTGGAATCATTTAGTTTTTAGTTCATTGATACTCTAATATTAAAGATCTAAGGATCATCGATGAATCCTGAAAGGTAATTGGAGTACCCTTTTATAAGAGTTTCAGAAGTTAGTTCTTTCCTGCATGCGTTTGCATAATGTTCATGTAGTATAAGGTGTTTGCAAATTGCACGTGCCTGGAACTGATTCAACTGTATAATTAACCTTATTTGTCAGCATATGTGCTTGTTCTGTGGTCTCTAAAATCCAAAGTAACTTTGTTTCTTATTGAGTATATGACACTAGAAATTAATTTGTTTTGGCTCTGCCGTGCTCAATCTGTGATTTGACTTCAAGACTTCAAGTAGCAAAGATCAAAGTGATACCTTTGTATTTTTCCAGAGCGTTCCAAAATTTTGGGTTCTTTTAGGATAAAACCATTATCATTTCTGAAGTATTGCATGTGGCTTTTCTGGGTGTGTTTCTATTGGCTTGACCTTTGGTTCTATGATCAGTAACCTATCATATTTGCTTGGCGAGTAAAATAGTTCCAAAAGTCCCTTGAAAAAATAGTTTTGTTAGTGGAGAAGTGCAAGCTTTTCTTGTCCATACTCTGTCCATTAAGAATGATCTGTGTTACAATTTCCCACTCATGTATATAGTGCAGTTTAGCCAACTACCCCAAGCTTCACTTGATGCAAATCACAAATAAATCAAAGCTTCTTTATAACGTTTTCCTTTTCCTGCAACTTAGTTTTCAGGAAATTATGTTCTGTAACTTTTATATGAGTGCCAGTTAAAGAATGAACTTGCTGATAAACTAGTACATTTATCCGTTCATTCGAGCTTCTTTGGATTCTAATTGATGTTGCATTATTTTAAATACATGTTGGTGGATGAGTTAGTGGTAAGAGTTATCCATGGTTTCCACTCTATTCTGCATATGATGACTGCCTGAAGATGGAGATTCTGTTTGTTTGTTATCTTCTTTGATTCTTGTCTGTAAGGATAATAAATTTTCATTACGAAATATATGAACTATGGATTATGTTAGCCCTTCTTGAGAATTAATCTTCAGGTAATTGTGAAAATGCTTTTGTCCAAGTGATTGTTTCTTCTTGTCGGAGTTTCTATTACATTTCTTCTGAAAGTTTTGAGATGAGTACAACATATGTCTCCTATATGCAGTTTTTTCCCTTGCGAAGTTAATGAATGTGCAAGAGGACAATGGGAGACTTTCCACCATAGCAAGGTAAATTCATATCCGCCGTGAATGTTTCGTTAGCTGGTCTTATTTTTCTATATGCTTTGTCTATAAGACTAAAGTTAGATTGAGGTAACAGAATATCAAACGGATCTTTCTTGATCTGCTTTCTCTATTCCACTGCCCATTCAATAGCTATGAAAAATAAGAAACTGACATACTTCACTTATTCCCACACAGGCAAGGTTCAGGAAGTGCTTGTCGAAGCTTGTTTGGAGGATTTGTCAAGTGGGTCATGGGAAAGGTATGTCGAGCTCCTACATTCTTGTGTTGTAGCTTGTCTCAACATACTCTATATCTTTTCAGTGTGGTTTAATTCCTTTTGTGATGTGTGAAGGAGGAAGATGGTAGCGATAGCATTGCTGTTCCGCTCGTAGATGAGAAGCACTGGGATGAGCTTGTTATCATCATTGCAGTGGTATGTACTTCCCATCCAGAATGTGATTGCTATTCATTTTTTTTGGAAAGCTTAGATATTTATGTCATTGTTGGGCAATTGTTTCTACTCGTCCCATCTTGTTCTTTTTCTCCGGAACTGGTACTTCTAGCAATCCAAGCTTCTTTTAGTCATACTGCTATGCTGGAAAATTGGAAGGAACAAGAGAGTATTCTGCTTTTATTTCTTGCTAAATTCTTAAACTTTAAAAATGCCACCTATTTGTGTTCATTTATGTGCTCTGCTTTTCTTTCTTTTCAAATGGTTATCTTATTTGCTACTGAACTTTCAACTTCCTACATATAGCTGCTTCCTAGTTCTCCAAAAGCAACTTTAAGTTACTTTCAGTAACTCATAATTCTTGACTATGAATTAATGAAGTTTAGTCAAGTGAATCACACAAATGTTGATCAGCGGAACAGTTTTTTCGGATGTATTTTCTGATTTCAACTCCATAAAGAAACAGGATTATGAACTTTAGTTACATCCATCTTCTTAAATGAAATGCGTGCATAATTGATGATGCGACATTGCAATCAGTTTGATTATGATACTAATTCATCAACCTGTGCATTCTGATTTTTTTCTGCTTAATTTTTTTATTATGTGCTGTACATCAGGTGAGCTCACGGCAGAAGGAAACAAGTAGCACCTCAGGAATGCGCGATACTGTTGAAACCAGTGCACTTATAGAACACAGAGCAAAGGTATTGCGTGTTTGTACTCTTTACATTAGGATTTTGTAGTTCTGAGACATCTTCAATCAATTTCTTGAAAATCTCCAGCTTATTTGCATTAGCTCAGTAATTTTACCTCTGCTCAATTGGTGAACATTGTATCAGAAGTTTGACTTCTCATTTTGTGTTGCCTATTTCAGGAAGTTGTACCAAAACGCATTATTAAGATGGAAGAAGCTATACAAAATCGCGATTTTCCAACTTTTGCTCAACTAACTTGTTCTGACAGCAATCAATTTCATGCAGTCTGCATGGATACTACCCCCCCTATATTCTACATGAATGACACATCTCATAGGCAAGTTGTCTTAACTTCAGGCTGTAGTTATAGTTGTGTTGGAGAAATTGTAAACTTGATGATCTCTTATACTGAAAGTGTAATAAACAAGAACGTCTTGACGGTGTGTCAACTTTTCAGGGTAATTGGTTGTGTCGAGAAATGGAACCGTTCAGAGGGAACTCCGCAGGTTTAAAACGTTATCCTGTTCTTGCCTAAATAGATAATTGCATGATGTGATTCTTTTTCTCTTTTGCTGAAGTAATAAAATGGGTCGCCATGATTTTCAGCCTTTTGAATAACAAAGTTACTGCATGTTAAATTGGTCACACAAGTTTGTACTTGATTGCAAATAGTGGACACAAGTTATTTTAAACAGAATAATGATTACCCCTTTTCCGGAAATCTGCTTTTTATATTTGTAATAGGCAGTGCGTGCTTCATTCATGACATTCCTCTCTCCTCTAAACTTCACACACCTTTCTGTGTTGAAGATTCTGCAACTTCGCGATGCTTCCAAACATTGAAATTTCCCCGTCTTGAGCTGGTTTTGACATTAGTGACATGACACCAACTGCACTGGTACTTGACAATATAACAAGCAACTTTTGGACTGTTACCTTTTTGAACACTATAATTAGCCTTGTTGCCGACAAATATCTCAGTTCACATTTTGCTTCTTATGATCTGCTGCTGCAAGTTTGGCACCAACAATAGGTGTAATGTAGCGTGAATAAATGCATATTCCATTTTTCCTAAACATAAAAATGTTTCCAGGTTGCATACACCTTCGATGCTGGGCCAAATGCTGTTCTAATTGCACGCAACAGAAAGGCTGCCACACTAATGCTTCAGAGGCTTCTTTTCCACTTCCCTCCAAGTTCTGATACTGATCTAAACAGGTATGTCTTCCATCTAAAAGATTCAAAGTTCTGCATAAATACGAGGGGAGTCATTTTCAAGAAAATGTGTTTCAGAAAGTGACTTATTTTTTAGAAAATATATTCCAAGAAAATGTTTTCCAGTATTTGGTTTGAAAGCAGTAAATATTTTCCAAAAGAATATTTACTAAAGATGGATAATATTATTAACAAGCTTAGAATGTTTTGACAATTTTTTTGAGTATTAAAGATTGGTTATAATGTATATGTGCTAGTTAAAGTGGTGATATAAAGTCAGGAGTTGATATGATTGTGAAGGGAAATGATTTCCGCCCAAAAGTGAGGGGAAGTCACTTTCCCTTTTAGATGCAAATTATTTTTCTGGAACCAAACACCAGAAAATGACTTCCTTTATGGAAAATATTTTCCTCCGTACAAACATTACCCCGCTATGATATGTATTTTGGTCCTTGTGCTATCAGCCTGCAACCATCAACCATCTTCACTGTTCCTCATCGTTCTTTTTCCCTTCTCTCCAGCTATGTCATAGGCGATAAGTCAATTCTAAAGGATGCTGGAATCCAGGATATAAAGGACGTGGAAGCGTTACCTCCTCCACCTGAAGTTAAGGACAAGGTTCCGGCTCAGAAATACAAAGGTGAAATAAGCTATTTCATCTGCACAAGACCTGGTAGAGGTCCGGTTTTGCTAACTGACGAAAGCCAGGCTCTCCTCAACCCTGAAACTGGATTGCCCAAGTAAAAGAACAAAATTATATTTGTGCTAATGATTAAGTAATCGGTGCAAATCCACGAGATCCAGGTATTGCAGCCTCTTAGCCTGAAGAAGATGGGGCGGCCATTTTCAACTGTTTTTTTCTAGTTTGGATGAAATTTGAATTCAAAGGTTTTGTTTGTAGCTTAGTTTCCAGTTTTATTCTTCAGTGGAAATAGTTGTGTACTCTCATCTTTGAACAGTGAAATAAAGTTCTTGAAATTGCTTATTTTAATTCTCAAAAGATCTTTTAAAAGCGTAGTTGCTTTCCTTGTTGGATATCTACTTTATTATAAGTGTAGTTGCTTTCATGTACCGATTCTTGAATGCCCGTTATGGTAGAATATTCATGTGAGACTTTCTCGGATTTTACACGTGTGATATCCTATTGTACTTGCAACTTTCTTAACCAAAACAAAAAAAAAGGTGCTTGTGATATGTGGATTAGACGCATGTCACAGATTCAACCTTTATCATAGACAAAAGCCTATTATTTAAGTAGAAAAGGATAGATAGCTGGAGCCCCAATCCACCATGTTCGTATGGTCGTAATTCTATTTCTCGATTATGAAAAACAAACAAACTTGTGTTGTGGGAACCAAAAGTTACCATTCCCTTCAAGGAGAAAATTTTGTATCCTGATGATTTTCCACTAAGGGTGTGTTCGGTATTGACGAAAATATTTTTCATGAAAAATACTTTTGTGAAGAATATTTTACAGAAAAATAAGTAGGCTTCTTACTTATTTTCTTGTGTTAGGTACATAAGTAAAAAATATTATCCTAACATTATTTGTATATAATTTAGACAAATATTATGAGGGGAAGCCACGAGAGTGGGGGTTAAGGATAAGGTATGTTGGAGGGTGAGCCGGACACAATCTAACATGAAATTTCACTACTAGTGTAACACTTTAAATTCCAGCCTTCTTCAATTTAAATATCGACTTTGGAAATTAAACACTTCATAAAGAATCACATTCATATTAAGTCCAAGCACCTTTATACTCTTTTGATTAATATTTGTGTATTATGGTTATTCCAATATCAAACACAGAATTTTGTTTGTTCCTCTTTAAGAATGCATTATTTGTTAAACCGTAAAATAGATATGAAAATCCAATTGAACTAATTAAAGAATTTAAGAAAAAATTAACATTAAGTATTACTAACTACTAACTGCCAGCCTTTAAGTAAATCTAAAATCTTACTAACAAAAAAACCAAAAGAGTAATTACTAAGCTAAGATTCGATCATGCTTCACCTTGATGATGAGTGCAATAGTTCCTCACTTTGCTTCGGAAAATTGGTATCCTCAAGAGTAAGGGTGGCAACGGAACCGGGCTAGCCCGTTTCGGTCCGGTTCCGGTAGGCCCGGTTGGTGACCGGTACATGGACCGGTGCGGAAGGGGTCATTTTGTCCGGCTGACCGGTCCGGTTAACGGTAATATTTTAAAAAATAAAAATAAAAAATTAATAAACATTTTTTTAGCCGTTGGGAGCCGTTGGTGGGCCCCCCAACGGCTAGTTCCAGCACCCCCCCCCCCCCAAGCCCTCCCACCTCATATTTTCCTATAAATACCCACTCTCCCCCCTAATTTTCCCACAAATTCTCAAAAACTCTCTATTACTAATCACTCTCAAATACTCTCTATAATATTGTGTATTTTGTTAATTGAAGGGATTTTTTTTGAAGCAAGCTTCAATTGTCATCTCTCAATTCCGACTCTGCTTTTACGCAGACGTTCGGTACATTCGTTCCAACTTTCATCTGTTTATTTGTTTAATTACTATTACTTTTTCATTATATTTACATTATTTTTTTTAATATTAAAATATGGATGCAGGTAAAAAAGGTAGTGGTAAGAAAACATTGATTAGTCAGGTTTAAAAAATTTGGGGTAAAAAAGATAAGGGTGCTAGTTGTAGTAGAGGCGGTGGTGGAGGTAGTTCTAAATCGTTGCCACCTAGATTTAGAATTAATAACAATGATTTTAATCAGTTTGATGATACTTCTTTTGAACGTCCTTGTGCTATTGATGTTGCTTCCGGTAATGTAGTAGACCATGAGTCCTTAGATAGATGTTTTGATACTTATTTTGAAGACGTAGAGGAAGAGGAAGATGTAGAAGAACAAGAGTTAGAAGATACCCCTACCCCTGCTAGTCCGGCTACGAAATTACCAAAACAAGATGAAGTAGGAAATTTTACTACGTTTACTAGAGTAGGAAAGAGCGAACGTCCTAAGAGATCATTAGTTTGGAAATTTATGATCCAAAATACGGAGAAAACTACTGCAACTTGCGATAAATGTCAGAAAGTGATCAAACATTTGACTGGGGGATCGCATGGTGGGACAGGAATGCTAACTAGACATTTAAGAGATTGTGTTCCTGAATATGTTCGTCTAGAAGCTATCGCTAGGGCTAAAATAAATGGTAAACCCTTGCCCGATACTAACCAATCTGTCGGAGGTTCTTTCATGGTCCAGAACCGGTGGAGAAAATGGAGATCCTCAACTTTTAACTTGGTGGAAGAACCGGACAGAACAATTTTCATATCTTTCAAGGGTGGTTCGGGATGTGCTAGCTATGCAAGCATCTTCAGTAGCTTCGGAGCAAGCTTTCAGCGCAGAGAGATTTTTCATTGGAGACCATAGATATTCGTTAGCAAAAGATAGTTTGGAAATATCAGTGTTGTTCAGAGATTAGATCAACGCCGAACGAAGGAATGCTGGACTACCAAATTTATCGCATCAAGTCGAAGTAGAAATAGATGAAGCACTTGGAGATAATAGTCATGATGGCATGGAAGCAATGGATGAAGAAAACCAAATACCAATTCCGGATCATGTTTCCAAGGAATTGATAGATAAATTACGAAAAACATACTTTCGAAATTATAGATATTAGTATAATAATCGAGACTTAGTTGAAACAGAACCCTTCCTAGAAGGTGGCTGCGTAGATTAGGTGCTCTTCTAATATTTGTAATACATGTATACTTCTTTATTGATTTGAATAAAATTATAGGCTATTCGCCTTCATTTTCTTTTTAAAGTTGTCTTTTATTTAAACTTTAAGAATTAAAAAAAATAATAATTAAACTTTAACTTATAAATTTAAATTTAAACTTTCAAGTTTAAAATTTAAACTTTAAACTTGAAAATTTAAATTTAAACTTGAAAGTTGAAAATTTACATTTTAACTTTAAAAAAAATCAAAGTTTTCAAATGTGAAAATTTAAACGTAAACTTTAAATTTGAAAATTAAAGTTTTCAAAAAAATGTTTTAAAACTTAATAAAATTTGAAAACTAATTTAAATTCAAACAAAAAAACAATTATTAAATTTTTATTTTTATTTTTTTTGATTTTGAATTTAAATTAAAAGTTTTAAAAAAAAAACAAAAAAACCGGGTGGAACCGAAATCCGGACCGGAAATCGGACCGGTTCGGACAAAGGGGACTTAACCGGGAAGCCCGGTTCCGGACCATATCTGGTTACCGTCCACCGGTGATGGTCCGGAAAACACGGACCGACCGGTCCGTTGCCACCCTTACTCAAGAGCATGAACCGTTTGTCAAAGCAATTATCTGAAATTCTTGAAACGACTTTGCAACATTGTGTGGATAATGAAATTTCACGTTTGATAAAAGAAGTGATCAAACCTGGTACACAACCATTAACCTTGATCGGAACCATAGAGCAAGAAGTTGGTGGAGCCACGTGTGGTGACTGACTTGGTGGTAGAGTCTTGTGCGGTGGCTTCTGGTGTTTGTGACGAAGCCACCATACATAGTGTGGGCAATGATGATGCCTCCACCATAGAATTGTGCAAGTACCAAACAACAACAACTCCTTGTTTTCTCTATTGGGTTCCCTTGCAGTGGCAGTACAAGTACCAAACAACTCCTCCTTGTTTTCTCTACTGGGTTTCCTTGCAATGGCAGTAAGGATGCTCGTGCAAATACCCAACAACAGAAATCCACATAATAATGTGCCACTTTTCGACATGTTTCACAGAATAGAATAATTACTTGAAGGAGAATATTATATTTATAAACTCAAATAATTCTCTATTCTTTTTTCCACAATATGAATTGAGCTAGCAGCATCCATGTTTGTAATAGTGCAATACCTAGTTTAGCTAAGAATTAGAAAACCTATTCCTATATTAATTTGACTACAAATCCTAATTAAACATGAATTAGATAAATATCAAATCCTAAACAAATTTAGTTTCCTATCCCAACTTTGAATATACCTATTTTAGTCACTTGACACAAACGCCAAAAACAATTTATTTTTAAAAACGATTGTTAATATTTCTAACGACTTGGATTCTTAAAAGATAAGACATAATTGTTACAATAATATTGGATTATGTAGATGCCTAGATGGCATACTGCAAACCTATATAGAAAGATTTTGCTTACAAGGAAATTTCAGCTTTCCTATTTAAGAATGCACCATCTGTTCTTTCTTTCCTGTCAAAAATGTCTTCCAAATAACCTCCTTCAAGGCTGGATCTTGCATAACTAGATGTCCAACATTGGGTAGTTCATGGTAGTGTATCCATGGAAGCCTTTCTGCAACGTAACGTTGTAATATAGCTGGTACAAGCCAGTCTTGATCACCGTGCCACAAGTGGACCGAGCCTTCACCATTTGGGAAAAGGTTCTTAAGATCCATTGGATCAAAATCCCATTTCCCGAACCCCACCATCATGTCACGGTGGAGGGACTCGAATACTCCTTGTTTTACAGCATATTCCTACAGATGAAAGAAGCAGGAAGATTTGACCCAGCAAGGCCTCATCACACAGAGCAACAACATATGAACATAATTCTTAGTAATCAATTACGTTCTGGCACTTCTAATTAACTTCCTCGACTGTATTGTTCGTTTTCGTAATAACAGCGTACGTCTCACTTCCACCCGAAAAAGTTCTTGCCAAAATGTTACTAAACAGTGCAGTCCCACAAAGTAGTACGCAAACCTTATCCCTACCTCAGAGGTAGAGAGGCTGTTTCTGATAGATCCTCGGCTCAAGGAAAAACAGTCCAAAGCAGTCCCGAAAAGAAGTAACGGAAGTACAAGAAACAACAAAGATAAAAAAAAAACAGAAACTACAACAAAACAATATGATATTCGAGGTACAAGGAACAGCATATAGTAACAGAAATTAAAGGAAAAGAAACTACAGGAGCATTACTATGACTACTAATATGAAAGGACAGCAAGACAACACATTGCTAACAGTAGTAGGAAAACAAATATAAAAAATTTGTCACTTGTATGGTTTTCTCACCTCTAGTGGTCATTCTAATGTTTCACTAAAAACAGAAGAAACATTTAATATGAGCAGGAATAAAACTCCAAGTTACTATGAGCAGGAACAAAATTCCTGGCCATAACAAATTCTCCCAAAAAATCAAGGGATCATGAAGAGACAGTAATCTTACTGTAAATTGTCCATATTCAGGTAGGAAACCAATTACCTTAAGTTTTTGTATTTCGCTTGCATGCTCAGCAGATCTGGAAACAACTTCTAGATCTGGGGGAGACAATTTGAACTTGCCAGCTATAACACTATTGTACGGGAACCACTTCTGAGTGTTCCACCAGTAGACTAGCCAAGGCGCATAATGTGCAACTCGAAGTGCCCATTGGTCCTGTGGGAGCTGTAGATTGTATCCTTCTTTGGATAAATTAGCAGGAAAGCCAGGCCACCAGTAATTGACAACGGGAGCAACTAGAGCTGCTCCAGCTAACCTATTAGCACCAAAAGAAGATGCAACGAATAAGCAAAAGCAGAAATACGAGAATACTGGAAGTCTTGCTACTGTTGTTGAGAAAAGCAAGGATCAAAAGAAAGTAGCATATCTATCACTTGGAGGGACTTCGATTTTATCAAGTTGTGTAATACTGAGGATATGACTCTAGATAGGAAGATATGGAGGTCGAAGGATTAGGGTAGAAGGTTAGTAAGTAATTGAGTATTGTCTAGTTCCCCTATCAGTATTATTATTACTAGTCTCCTACTGTCTTATTCTTCGATTTTAGTATTACCTATTGTTTCCCTTGCTTCTATCATCGTACATTTTTGCTGTTGCTACTTGTTCTTTTTTAATTGTTTTTAGCATGTCTTCTTTGTTACTGTATTTGTTTTACTTGTTTTTTTATTCTGCTTTAACTGAGCCGAAAGTCTATCGGAAACAACATCTTTACTTACATAGGGTAGGGGTAAGGCTAGATCCCTGCTGTGAGATTACACTTGGTATGTTGATGTTGTTAAGTTTATTGGGTACAAATATACATACCGATCAGGGATGTACTTAAGGCAACCCCAAACTGATTGGCCACCCATAGAAAACCCCATAACATAAAATTTAGGGCCAAGTCCGAGTTGATCAGCAAGCTCTTCCATATCCAAAGCTGTAGTTTGCATGGTTCGTTTTGGATGTGGATCGCTTTCCCCATAACCAGGTCTATCAAAAGAGACAACATAAGCCCCTAATTCTTCAAGTATTTCCTGAAAGAAACATCAATAAGCATTATAATCTCAGTTCAATTAAACTCACAAAGGATGCAGAAGTACAAGTTTGACAAAAGAGTTGATGAAATACCAAGGGTGCAACAGCTGACTCATATCTGGTAGAACCAAAGCTATGTGCATATACGACCTTATATTTGGCCGTTTCTTTGGGTACGCCATGCTCCTTATAAGCCAGATGTCTTCCACCCCGAAGTTTAATTCTAGGTCCGGTGAATGTTGGACCACCAGGAGAGCCACAGATTCTAGGAGGTGGAGGTAAGAGGGCTGGCAAAGCCCATGCTAGACCTGCAACGAATAAGACAACTAAAACTTTCCCAAGCATACCTGAACACAAGATAGACATAACACTTACAATAATATTGTAATATATAGATGGCATAATGCAAAGCTATATAGTTTGAACGGCAGAACTGAAACCTAGGAAATACTGATGACTTAGTTGAAAAGAAGAGAAAATTTTGGACAGATTTTACTTACAAGGAGATTTCAGCTGTTAAATGACAATTAACGGAAATAAATAATGGTGGCAAGATGATTATATGAAGAAATGAATGTGGAATACACAAAAAGGCAAACAAATTAAAAGAATACAACAGTACAAATTCTCAAAAAAAAAAAAAATTTAAAGAAAATGTAACAACACAGAAGAAGTTAAAAATTAAAAGAAAATGTAACAACACAGAAGAAATTATTCTTTGCTTTAGGAATTTTTAAGTGAATCAAGTTCTTCCACAAGCAAGAACACAACACCCTTTTCTAGTGTTAAGATTGAAAGCTGGCGATCCCAGAACTTTTGTATGATAACTCTTGCTGATCTAAATGCCAATGTCCCCGAAATTATGAATTCACTCATTGAAAAAAAAAAAACATTTTCCAAAGATTTTGCTTACGAGCAAATTTCAGCTTTTATATGACAGTAATGAAAATAAAGAATGGTGGCAAGGTGATGATATCAAGAACTGAATGTAAAAAACACAACTGAAAGGCAAACGAATTAAACAAGATGCATAGAAGAAGGTATTCGTTTGGAATGTTCAAATCAAGTTATCCAACAAGCAAAACACAATCACCCACTTCTAGTGTTAAGATTGAAAGCTTGCAATCACAGAACTTTTTTATGACAATCCTTGCTAGCCAAATTCCCCGAACTTATGAAATCATCCACTTGATTCCTACAACCACGTTTTCCTCAATGTGGCAAGATAAAATTGAAGGAAGAGATTGTCTAGTATGACTTAGACTAGGATTATTCTTCCTCTTTGGAGAGAGGCGTCATCAGCTTCAGCAAGAAATTCCTATGTCTTTCTTTCACCCTCTTTGTCTAGAGCCTATGACAATTGCTCTTGGCATTTTACAATTGGCACCTACTTCACTATGAGCTATACACAGTACAAAGCTACAATTTGGCATAAGCAAACATAAAATTGCACAATGAACTATTTCCTTTCTTCTGTACACCCGTTCTTGTCTTGTTAATTTTTCTCTCAATTTTCCTCTTCATTCATTTGTTCGTCAATTTTCTCTTGGCTAAGAGTCGGGTTCGGCTATATTTAAAAATTCACTTAATATAAATAATTAATCAAGAACCTAAGAAGCTGTCTTTTCTAGATCTAGAACCTATCTGCTAAGAGTCATTTCATTCTCTCAGCTACGCAGCAGCTGGCTACATAACCACTCTAATTCCTCTTCCTCCCATATTTCTAATATTAACATTTTAATGAATCAATCAGTAATCGATAAGCCTCAATCCTAAACTAGTTGACCTCAGTCTTAGAAGCCAAACATTTAGCCTCTAAGATTTGGACTCCGATTTTCTTTCATAAGCGAAGATTTGCATGAATCTTCTATAATCATTCCCCTCAACAAAAATAACATATCCAGTATAATTTCACAACTGGGTCTGGAAAGGTTGGAGCATTTACCTTGTGAGTTGTGAAGGTAGAGAAGTTATTTTCGATAAACACTCGACTCAAGTAAGCATGTTACAAATCAAATATGCAAAGTAAATACAGTAGCGAAGAAGTCATGCTGAAAACAATTAAGAACAGAGCAAGTAGCAACACAAATAATACGATAATTGAAGCAAAGGAAACAATAAATACTGATAAGTGAACTAAACAACGCTCGACTACCTACTAACATTCTACTTTAACCACCAACCTCCATATCTTTCTATCTAGGGTCATATCCTCGGTCAGCTGCAGGTGAGCCATGTCTTGTCTAATCAACTCTTTCCAAGACTTCTGCAGCCTACCTCTACCCCTCCTAATACCCACTATAGCCAACCTCTCACACCTCCTCACTGGGACATCTGTACATCTTTTCTTCATAGTCCAAACCATCTCAGATTCTCCTCCCTCATCCACCATGGAGGCTGCTGCCACCTTTTCCCTAATAGCTTCACTCTTGATCCTGTATCTCCTAGTGTCCCCACACATCCTTTTCAACATCCTCATTTCTGATACTCTCATATTTTGAGCGTGCGAGTTCTTGACTGGCCAACACTACACCTTACCCAACATAGTTGGTCTAACCACCACTCTATAACCAATTCCTTCGATTTAGTAAATGAAAGAACTGATCAATTTGACTATTTCTATGCTAAAAGTCAAACTACTTCAATCCTCTCTCCACTTTGTGGAACTCTTAACATAAACCTCCTTCTCTTCATAAATCTTTTTTCTTTATAACAGTAGTGTCTGAACCAGCTTGCACTGAATTTCAATGGATACCTTCCCTACCACTAGCACAAGTACTGGGTAACTCTTGTCACCAAGGCTTGGACAAATGGGTAGAAAATCATATTAGTCTATTCCAAATTTATATGACACAAGCTCCTTTTTAATCAGTCGCAAAAAGAATGACATATTTCCTTATTAGGCAAATATTTAATGACACTATCAACATTTAACCCATGTAGGGTATCACTTATTCGGCAAAAAGTCCATAAAGGTGTACCCTTTTATTTAAAAATTCAATTCATTTTAAGGATAATTACTGAAACATTGCAAATTCTTTCTATATTTCTTAAATTTCGTGTTCAGTCAAACTACATCACATAAATTGAGGCTGAGGTTGTAGTATTTTTGCCTCCGCTGGGTTTGATCCTAAAACCACACCCTTGGCTACCTTCCTCTTCTTAATCTTCGCAAACAATTATAAAAAAATCAAATCTTGATTTGATTTCACCTTAAGATAAACAAATACACAAACAATAAACTAAACAAGAAAAGAACAAAAGCATTAACAATTTGGGTATATTCAAATTGTACAGTAACATTAACATACCTTGACTTGAATTAGTATGAAAAAATATTGAATCTTGAAAATGATTCAATGGCTTTTTTGGAAGACTATTGGAAGGTTGAGCTCTAGTGAGTGACAAGACAATTGAGTTGGACTTGTTAGTAGTGTATAAAGATTTTGTAGAGGTCAATAATGTTGGGTGAACATCTCTTTGAAAAAGTCGTGACACAGAGAGGCCAAATTTAGTAGGAAAAGTAGTAGTAACCATTTCGTTATTTGGTGGTCGTTGGTCCACCAGCTTCACCTACTCTATAATAAAATGTACATATATATTAGATCCTTAAAATGGATATTTTCTTTGTTTTATATTAGTTGATCACATTATTATAAATATATATTTTAAATTATTTGTTTATTTATTAAATTAAGATAAATTTAATTAATTTTTTTTATTTTATCTCTATAATTAGTACTCTTTGAAAATAAGTTTGTAAATTTACAAGAATGTATCTTAATGAAAAAATTAATAAAACTATTCTTTTTATTTATAATTTCTAAAAGAGCCTGCAAAAGTGAAAGTGATCAAGACGGAGGGAGTAAATCACAACCAAATCTCTTACGGGTCAATTCTCATGCCTCATTTCATCTCCTAGCTTGATTCGTTCGATTTTTTAATTTATTAAATTAATTATATGTGTTATTAAAATTTTTAAACTAAATTAAATCAATAAAAGCCACTTACTCCTTTCGTTTTAATTTATTTGTCTAATTGATTTAGCATGAATTTTAAGAAAGTAAGGGTTTTTTAATCTCGTGGTCTTAAATTAAAGATTGTAGAATGTTCAAAAATATCCTTTGATATTGTGGTCTTAAATATGTCACGTGGAAAGTTAGAATTAAAGAATTGTCGATAAGAGAAAGAAATATTATTTTCGAAATATACTAGAAAGGAATGTAAGACAAATAAATTGAAATGGAGGTAATATTTGATTTCGTTTTTGGTTTGGTTAGGCTTTTATTCAATTTTTTTGTTTTAAAAGAAAATGGTGATTTTGTTTTGTCATGCAAGATTGTCTTTTTTCCCGGATTTAGCTTGTACACATTTACAGTGTGAAAGAATCTTTTCAATGTTTTAAGGAACTCGTTTCCTAGAGAAAATATTTTTCAAAAATTTTGACCAATCGAACGCACCCTAAATCTTTGAGAGTATGTAATTCCAACTTGAATTCCAACAAATATTCAAATAATTTATGCTAAACAGGGTATTGATATGGGGGATCAAAGAAATAGAGCTTTGTTCAAAGTTAGTAATTAAACAGAAAAGTGAAATTCATTTGGCCTTTCAAAAGAAGAATTTATCCTAATGCTAACACTGCTAATGTAGCACACACTGATACCAGCCCTTCAATTTAAAAATCAACGTTGGAAATTTAACACTTTAGAAAGAAACACATTCTCATTTTAAGTCCAAAGCAAATTCATTCTATTTTAATTAATATTTGTTCATTAAGATTATGCCAATATCAAATATTGAATCTCTTTGTTCCCTTTTAAGAATGCACTATCTGTTCTTTCTTTCCTGCCAAAAATGTCCTCCAGACAACCTCCTTCATGGGTGGATCATACATAATTAGATGTCCAACATTGGGTATTTCATGGTAGTTGATCCATGGAAGCCTTCTGCAATGTAACGCTGCAATATAACAGGTACAATCCAGTCTTCGTCACCATGCCACAAGTGGACCGAGCCTTCACCATTTGGGAAAAGGTTCTTAAGATCCATTGGATCAAAATCCCATTTCCCAAACCCCACCATCATGTCACGGTGAAGGGACTCGAATACTCCTTGTTTTACAGCATATTCCTGCAGATGAAACAAGCAGCAGCAACTTTTGAGCCAACCATACTCATCATACGTAATTCTTAGTTGTGTGTTACTTTAGTAATCAATTACACTATCGCACTTTTAACTTCCTATCCTGTATTGTTCGTCTCCCTAATAGCAGCATGGCTTTCACATCCACTCGGAAAAGTTCTTTCTCAAGAGAATAAAAAGCACCCCAAGCCAAAATGTTACTTAAACAGATCGACATAGGCAAACAAATACGAAAAAATTGTAACTTGTATGGTTTTTTCACCCCTATAGTGGTTATTCTAACACTTCACCAAAAACAGAAGAAACATTTAACTCGAACAGGAATAAAACTCCAATTTGCTCTGAGCAGGAACAATATTCCAAGCCATTACAAATTCTCCCAACAAATTTATTATGAGGATCAAACACATGCAAGGGATCATGAAGTGAAAGTAATCTAACAGTAAATTGTCCATATTCAGGTAGGAAACCAATTACCTTAAGTTTTTGTCTTTCACTTGCATGCTTAGCAAATCTGGAAGCAACTTCCATATCTGGGGGAGACCTGTTGAATTTTTCAGCTATAACACTATTGTACGGGAACCACTTCTGAGTGTTCCACCAGTAGACTAGCCAAGGCGCATAATGTGCAACTCGAAGTGCCCATTGGTCCCGTGGGAGCTGTAGATTGTATCCTTCTTTGGATAAATTAGCAGGAAAGCCAGGCCACCAGTAATTGACAACGGGAGCAACTAGAGCTGCTCCAGCTAACCTATTAGCGCCAAAAGAAGATGCCACAAATAATCAAAAGCAGAGAATACAGGAATATTTGAAGTCTTGCTGCTGTTGTTGAGAATCGTGAGGATCAAAAGAAAGTAGCATATACATTGCTCAGAGGGACTCTGATTTTGTCAAGTTGGTTGTAGTACCGAGGACATTACCTTATATAGAAAGATACGGAGGTCGAGGATTAAGGTAGAAGGTTAGTAAGTAATCGAGTATTGTCTAGCTCCCTATCAGTATTGTTGTTATTACTCTCTAAGTGTCTTATTCTTGGATTGTAGTGTTACCTATTGTGTCCTTTGCTTCTATTATCGTACATTTTGTTATTGCTACTTGTTCTTTTTTAATTGTTTATAGCATGCCTTCTTCGTTACTGTATTTGTTCTACTTGTTTTTTGATTCTGCTTTAACAGAGTGAGGGTCTATCGGAAAATGTATTTGTTTTACTTGTTTTTTGATTCTGCTTTAACAGAGTGAAGGTCTATCGGAAACAACCTCTTTACCTACATAAGGTAGGGGTAAGGCTGCATACACTGCTTTAACAGAGTGAAGGTCTATCGGAAACAACCTCTTTACCTACATAAGGTAGGGGTAAGGCTGCATACACACTACACTCCCTAGACCCCCACCTGTGCGATTACACTGGGTATGTTGATGTTAAGTTTATTGAGTACAAATATACGTACCGATCAGGGATGTACTTAAGGCAACCCCAAACGGAGTGACCACCCATCGAAAACCCCATAACGTAAAATTTAGGGCCAAGTCCGAGTTGATCAGCAAGCTCTTCCATATCCAAAGTTGTAGTTTGTATGGTTCGTTTTGGATGTGGATCGCTTTCCCCATAACCAGGTCTATCAAAAGAGACAACATACGCCCCTAATTCTTCAAGTGTTTCCTGAAAGAAACATCAATAAACCGTTATAATCTCAGTTCGATTAATACTCAAAAAGGATGCAGAAATACAAGTTTGACAAAAGAGTTGATGAAATACCAAGGGTGCAACAGCTGACTCATATCTGGTAGAACCAAAGCTATGTGCATATATGACCTTATATTTTGCCGTTTCTTTGGGAACACCATGCTCCTTATAAGCCAGATGTCTTCCATCCCTAAGTTTGATTCTAGGTCCGGCAACTGTTGGACCACCAGGAGAGCCACAGATTCTTGGAGGTGGAGGTAGGAGGGCCGAGAATGCCCATGCTAAACTTGCAACCAACACGACAACTAAAACTTTCCCAAGCATACCTGAACACAAGATAGTCATAATTCTTACAATATTATTGGAATATGTAGATGACATAGTGCAACCCTATATAGTTTGAATGACAGGGCCAAAACCTTGGAAATATAAATGAGATTTCAGCTATTATATGACAATAAAGAAATTAAAGAATGGTGGCAAGGTGATGATATGAAAAGGTGAATGTGGAATATAAAGCTAAACAGATTAAATAAGATGCAATAACACAGAATAAGGTGATTTTGGGATTTTCAAGTGAATCAAGTTCTTCAACAAGCAAGAACACAACCACCCTCTTCTAGTGTTAAGATTGAAAGCTTGCAATCCCAGAACTTTTGTATGATAACCCTTGCTCATCTAAATGCCAAAGTCCTGAACATATGAAATCATCCAGATGCCGATGACTTAGTTGGGAAAAAAAAAAAGAACAGTGTCAAGGTGGTGATATAAAGAACTGAAAGGCAAACAAATTAAACAAGATGTAATAACATAGAAGTTCAACACAATCACCCACTTCTAGTGTTAAGATTGAAGGACTGCAATCACATAACTTTTTTATGACAATCCTTGCTAGCCAAATTCCCCGAACTTATGAAATCATCCACTGGATTCCTACAACTACATTTCCATCAATGTGGCAAGATAAAATTGAAAGGAAATATTGTCTTGTATGACTAAGTCGTGGATTATTCTTCCTGTATGGAGAGAGGCGTTATGCCAATTGGTCTTGGCAGTTGAAAATTTTGCACCTATTTTACTATGAACTAAATACAGTATAAATGAAGCTAGATTTGGTATGACCAAGAACAAAAATTACACAAACTATAACTATTTCCTTTCTTCTATATACCTAGTTCTTGTCTAAAAATCGATCAAAACATCAGCTCTTCTTGTTTTCTTTCTTAAGTGAACAGATCAACTCTTATTTTCTGGCACTAAACATTAGATATTCCTTATTTGCTCACTCTTACACATTTTTTTTAAGAAAAAAAAAACTATTCAAATGAAAAGATCGAAAAGTTGATGTATCTAGGTTGCAAAAAGAAGAAAGTATTAAATACTTACGAATGGAATAATATTTTGCTAAAATTATGGAATTTGCTTGAAAAAATAAATTTTGGAAGCAAATATATATATGGAAATCAACTATCATAACTATGATCCCATAATGATAATTAGGATTTTATTTTAATTAATTAAACCTTAACCATTTATATTTAACCATGACATATGTCTTCCATCCAAATAAAAATTTGGGGGAAATGGAGAGTAGCTTCATCTGATCCGATATAACCTGGTCAAGTCAAAATTACATTTAAGGTGAATATTGTTGTAACAATAGCATGTATAATATATGTGATATGGAGGATATGTAAATATTTTTACATTATTAATGTATTTCAAATCTATTATAGTAAGCAGTGGTGGAGATAAGCTTGGAAATACGAATTCGGCGAATCTAACAAGTTTGACTCAAATTTTGTATATACATATTTGGAAAAATTATTAAATACGTATAATAATTCGGAACCTATTTATTACTCCATTTATTTCAATTTTTTTGATAATGTACAAATTCTATATATATATTTGGAAAAATTACTAATGTCTTACTCTTCTTTTTAGTCTGTTTTAAAAAGAATTTATCTTTTTTTGTGAAAAGAGTTTAATTTTAACTTTCTACGTGACATGCTTAAGATCGCTAGATTAAACAATATTTTGATGCATCCTACGTATCTTTAGTTAAGACAACAAGATTCAACGATTTTCGTTACTTTCTTAAATTTTATGTCAAGTTAAAATCAGACGAACAAACTAAAATAAAAAAAGTAGTATTAATGTAGTTGTCTTTGAATTCGAAACTCATAAAGATCAAATCCCAAATCCTCTTTTGATGGTAAGCTATCCCTTTCTTTTTGGGAATTTTGCACAAATATATAGCTCAACACAATACATTACACCTACATAGCTATATTTTTTAATTTACATCCGCATAACCCAACTTTTTTTTTTTTTTTTTTTTTGCAACAATGTATATACATTGTCATATAATATTTGTACACTTATATAAGTAATGCAACAACCTTATATAAAAGTGTACAAAAATGTATCAACCTTGTATAGAAGTATATAACAATGTATAAAAGTGTGTAAATATAGCTGGCTATAATTGACGAACTTCTTCTACGATATCCAGTTGCAATTTTGTTCAAAATCAACCCAAATCTCCACTAAAGGACTTCAAATTTTGTAGATAACATCCTTAGATTATCTCCAATTTTTTCGTAAAAATCAAATTCGAAATTCAAATTCACTTTTTAAAACTTATTCAACAATAATGAGTTTATCTTTCTAATCTAATTATCGCCAACCAAATCTTACAAACCAACGCTCGAATCACGTTTTGACCTCCAAACACAATATATATCAAATTTATCAACTAACAATCAATAAAATCTCTTTTCTTTTCTTTTTTTGGCCAGTTTGCCAACTTGTCTTTACTACGGATAGTAGTTGACTTATAGATAACTTGATAATATAAATATTCTAGATATCCTTGCTTATCCCATATCCACCCCGCGCACCAAATGAGTTTCGAATGCATTAAAGATACGTCGAAGGAAAATCTGAAGTCGCAAAGTATAGCTCAAATGAGTATTCAAGGCCTCAGTTTGGCAAGGAAAACCGAAGGCAAATTGCCACATTTGTAATTAGTCTTTAGTTATTACTCCCTCCGACTATCTTTAATTGTTCATGCTACTAAAAATAAATGTCCAACAACACTTAATCAGTTTCGAAAACCAATAGATAATTTACTAATTTCTACCTATTTTATCCTTAATTATTACCTATAGTCAGTGCCCAAATTATATTCAAAAAGTGATATAATAAAATAACTCTTACTATTATTTATTGTTTCTTAAGTGGTGTGCCAAGTCTATAGACTATAGTGGACATGTGATATTGTAAAATTACCCCTAGCAACTTTTAGGCTTCATTTTCCTCAGTTTTTTGATGAATTGACAGATTGTACTCCTTGTGTGAGTGCTAGCAACATTCCCTTGTATGGATTTCATGTACGAGTTCAAAATCTTCTTCTTGGATTAATTGGAATAATCAAATGTTAATTTAGTTGTTAAGACTATCCTTTATTTTCTTGTGCTAGCCTCTTAGTCCTATAATGGTCTTAATTGTTTCATTGCGATTTCTTGTTATTGCATCTTGGTTGTCATCACTTCAGCTGCAGGAGAGGTATGTATAGATCTTAAGAGGAAGGTAAAAGGTTGGGCAGGAATGAGATATGTCAATAGTCAAGAATTATGGAGATTTATGAGCTTAATACAGAGTGGAGGAACAAAAGAAAATTCAACTTGAATACTATAACTAAAAAGAGAAAATCAGTCATAAACCAGTTCTATATACACTTCAACAAGTAGGAGTCTCAGATGAGACCAACGAATACCTCCTGGTGGCTGGATATACTCGGATTATCGTGTCCATCCAAATTAGTGAACGTATCTGCAGCATAAATTCCAAAGTCCACCAGGGGGTTGCCATCATCATCCATAACAGTGAATGTGGTTCCCTCATTAGTGACAGCATTATCAGTGCTTTCATCAACACAACGAGCTTCAACATTAACATCTGTCGTGTCACCTAAAAGATCTACTAGTGAGAACTTTGTATCACCGTCTTCATTGGCTGTGAACTTCACATCTAAGATAGGAATGTCAAAATCCAGAGTAGGACTTGGATATTCACCAACATTTTGCATAATGTCCACGTTGGAACCTTTTGAAGTATCGTGTTCTTCAGATTCAGCAGCATTTTCTAGATTATGAGAATTCGTCTGTGGCTCATTGGTAGAATCTCTTACATTAGTCTCTGCAACCTTATCATCTTGACCTAAAGGACAAGCAGTGGGATCATCTTGCGATCTACAGAAACTTTCTTGTGTATAAAGATGATCTTTTGAATCAATTACTCCAGAATTTACTTTAAGGTGCACATTGTCATGGAGAAATTTTACTTCCACTGTATATGGCTCAGAAGCAATAGTTGAACTTGCATTATCCATGCTCTTGCTTCTGTTAAGATCAACAAAGCCTCCGGGGTCCTGACTTCCAGTGCTTGGAGAAGCTATTTCATTACTTGCATCTACTTCACTTGCAAGTACAGGAGCTGTTGCAGAGGAAGCTATGATGAAATTTCCATTCTCAAATTCATCGTCCTCATCGGTAAAGTCAGGAGCTGTAACTGCAAGAATTCGAGTATACTTTGAAGGTGTGACATTGTCATTTCCCTCCAAAGTACAGTCATGAGCGATAACTGAAGCACTTTGGGCAGATTGTGAAAACTCATTCTTCTCATTTGCTCCCTCACTAGTAGATCCAGAAGCAATAACTTCCGAAGTCCCGTCATCTGGTGGAAGAACACGGGATGTGGACAGAAATCCAGAAAGTGCTGCAGCTAAAGCATCGTCAATAGATAAAACTTGCTTCTGCATCTCTTGAGAAGAAACCCTTACTGATTCAACAATATCATTTTCTTCTTCATCTTCTTCACATGTAAACTCGGGGGCAGCAATCACAAGATTTGGAGGAACATGTGAAGGATTTGAAGAAACAGGCATGTCATCAGAAGGCTCGGACAACTTATTGCAAGGGAGATCCTTCTTCTCCAGTTCTGATGCCCCACAAGATCGATATTCACTTCCATCATTATACCAAGAGCTGGAATTGGAATCGCTGTAGGTAAATGAAGGTGCTGTTATTCTTGTGCCGGACGCCACTCCAGAATATTGAGAGTTTTTAGCTAGAATTTCTACTTGCTGCTCCAGGCGTTGAAGTCTCATCTCCATGCTGTTCATTGGACTCACCATCTTTTCTTCAAATCTCAAGCAAATATTTTCAATTCTGCTCACTCGATCAAGAAGTTGTTCAAAGGCTCCTACAATCCGGCCTTCTGATGCATCATTACACGTGGTGGAGATATTGTGGTTTTCTCTGCTTAAGTTCTGGTGTGTCGGAGGCTGGGAATGAGGGGGGGGATTTGAAACAGGTTTGTCCGTGACATTCAACTGCACTATATGATCAGCACTCATCCTCTTTTCCTGTTCATTTTCTTTATTGGCATCAGCAAAATCAGATGTCTTCTCTGCAGTTCCCACTTCATTTTTCTTTCTTTGACTATCAAAAACATCCTTGTCCTGCTGCTTCTGGCTGATGCCTGATTTAGATAGTTGCAGAAGGGTGGGAACAAGCATGGCCATGAAAGAACTAGCTTGGTTTTCCATAGGAACTGCAGCGGTCTCCACCTCATTAGAGTTAATAGGGTCACCAAATATGTAAATTTCGTCTATGCATACAGAACCTTTATTCTGAAGTGATAAAAAACGAATTGTAAGTGACATGCAGGTATCCGCATCCTCGATTTGTGCTGTGGCCTCGTATAATTCCTGCAAGACGAGATCTGCAGTCAGAGACAATATTACGTTCTTGTAATTCAAATTGGCTTTTATCTCCCATAAAGCAGATGAAAAAAGGAACAGACCATTTTGGCCATTAACATTCTAACAAACGCTATATGACAGAAGCATCTACATCAGATGCCTCAGAATCCAATTTTTAGTTATATTATTACACTTGAAATCTCCATTAGAATCCATTAAGTTTCCAAAAGTTCTTTTTACCCCTTTAGACCTTTTTTCTTGGTTTTCTTTACACTAAACAAGGCAAGTATGCAAAAGTCATCGTATAGTGCTACCTCAATACTTCTGTGTTCATCCCCTGTTGTGTGCTTTTGCAGGCAGCTTACCCTGTTTCCTTCGGGAACCTTAACCTCGACCCAATCATCTTCACTGGCACAAAGTTTGGCTTCAGCTGTGATTCTACCTTCTGTTGGTTTTCCTACATTATCCTTCAAATATTGGGGGTTAACTACTTCAATCCCATTACCCTGGAGAAATTCTCCATCTCTTTCAGCTATGCTACAGCGGACAGTACATAGATACTCATTGTCGCTCTGCAGAGTAGGCGCATAGTATATCTCATAAACACGAGCAGTACTCCTAACATAGACCTGCCTGATTTCATGCTTTTGCATAAAGCATACTGCAGTACAGAAATTGATTGTCAGAATATAATCAGTGGTTAAAAATTTTAGCTTGTTCTTTGGGCAACCACTTCTTGCTAAAGACTACATGCAAACTAGTAAAAGCATAGCTTCTCAAAACTTTAAGCATCCTGATTAAAGTGAAAGGAGACAACCAGAAAGAATCTGAATTTCCCCATGTACCTCAAAACATATCAAACTTGGGTAGCTAGTTCATCACATTAAAATCAGCACCCTGGTTATACAGGGTCAATATAGAGTCTAAAACACTTGAGTCAAATCACAACAAACACCGTTCATTCTGATAAATAAGAAACCAGTGAGCACATAGTGCTATTACTACTTAGCCAAATATGCTCCTTCCTCTTTTCTATCTCAAAAAGGGGGAAATTAACAGTGTCATTATCTGACCTACTACAAAAACATCAAAGTGAGCCGACAATCTCTGGAAATGGGCACAAAAACCAATCAAACTAGGGCAGTGAATAGTGAATGTCAATACTGAGTAATGAGGGAAAATGCTACAGAAAGGATTATTGAGAAAGTATACTTCAAGATGGAACCAACAAAGTTGATCTCAAACTCTCTAGAAAAGACATCAAAAGATGACATCAAAATCTTGTCACATATTTTTCAAAATCTAATGCATAGAGATGAAATCTACAGTGAAGATAAACAATAAAACTGGTTCTTGCAAACCAAAAACAAGATCAACAGAACTTATGGTCAACTCCTTCTCAAGCATTTCCACTATACACTCCAAAATTGTGCACCCAAAGTAGCTTGCTAGGTGTAACCAATGTCCTCGAGAATCTTCAGAATCGCCTTTAAGGCAATAGACTCTCATGTTTCCCCCAGCAGAAAATTAAAAATAAGGCCTCTTTAATGTTATAGTTTTTTCAGATAAGATTTGGAATATTTGGGGAAAAAATTCAACCAAGTGTTTGTTTTACAATCTGGTCCAATATTTCAACTTGCAATAGAGAATTTGAAGTTTAAAAAACTGGTTTTAGTATTTCCAAGTGAAATAAAGATTTGCACGCACAAAACTTCGACTTCTTTGTCCAAGTGAGTTCATGTCCAACCAAAGTTGTAACAAAGAAACGAAGGTTATCAAGGGAACCAAATGATTTCATTAACTCCAATTGCAGTAACTTGATTTTTTACAAATTTAATTGAGAGATACTTTGCTCTTTAAGCAAGCCAACCATAACATTTAAGAGCTATGACGTCACTAATTTAGGAATTCTGGCTGGCAGATGGTCCTTTTTTAGCAGTAAGAATTTGTGATCCTTCTATCAGCAAGTTGTTATACAGTCCTACACTTTAGCAGCACCATGGCTTCTTTCTATCATTCATCCTAAATACTTCTAAAAATGAAGCATACAATATAGTGGAGCCTAATGCCCTAACTAGTTTTGGTTTTAAGGCAAACTATGTTTGACGATTGTTTAATTGAAGAACACCCTAAAAAAGCATAGCTCTCCTCTCTAAGTTCTTTTTACCAGATAAGGTAAGTAGAACTTCTCCTCTCTAAAATGTTTTGTTTAAGCACACCAAGGGGAGCACAGTGGTTCCCAACATAGCACACACAGAGATAAACCTGCTCGTTGGTTGGTGGAGGTACTTTGCCGCTATAACAAGCCTAACTTCATGGTTTAATTGTTTCAAGGCTAGATTTCATTCCCTAATTCTCTCTAACAGCTTATATCCAAGAGCTCTACCAAAACTTAACGTTACTAAACTAAGAGTATATACATACTGATACCACCCTGAGTGGATGAAGTATGTTATGATAGTTCCTGTTATTAAAGGAATAAGTGGTGGCTTTATTCCGTACGACGTCGTTAGGAGAAGGGATTATTAATGGTTAAGTTGGATTAACCAAGGTTTGAAGTTAACCAAGATTAGCATATCTCTCTCTCCTTCTTCTCTATCTCATCTCAGTTTCATTTCAAATTACACGACTCACGATACTGGTCATGTCATAGAGTTGTTCTCCTTCGAAATTTTTAGTATTTCAATTTTCAGTTGTAATTTCGAAATTATTGTTGACAATAAAAAATCCCAAAAATTGAGTTCATTACAAAGTAATCAAATTTCATAAAATTTGCAATCTCATTTTCTCAAAAAGAAAATCACTCAATCAATTGCACTTCATTCTCAATCTAGTTCAGACAGCCTATATACAGTCCTCTCTATAACAATATTTCACTATAATGGTCCAAGTTTCAAAGAAAATTGACTTTCATAGTATGTTATATTATATGTTTTCTATAAAAGCATCTCGCTATAGCACCCAAAAAATGATGTTTGATATCCATATAAACAATGTCATTAATAATGATGTTTGACTGATTCCGCTCTATCTGTACCCATGGCCCAAGGGTGTAGCTTGGTGGTCAATAAAGTGGGTTGAGAACCACCATGAGGTCTCAGGTTCAAATTCCAACAGAAACAAAAACACTAAGTGATTTCTTCCCATCTGTTAGTGCGGCGTGGATGAAATGGAGGCTTGCCTCTGAAGTCTTGTGTAATAAAAAGGTACCATCAAAACCTAAAGGTAAGTTCTACGGAATGGTGATTAGACCGACTTTGTTGTACAACGCGGAGTGCTGGTTAGTCAAGAAATCTCATGTTCAGAAGATGCAAGTTGCGGATGAGGATGTTGAGATGGATGTGTGGACATACTAAAAGCAATAGGATCAAGAATGAGGATATTCGGGATAAGATGTGAGTGGCCTCCGTGGTAGACAAGATGAGGAGAAGCGCAGATGTCCCAGTGAGGAGGTGCTAGAGGTTGGATGTAATGGGTACGAGGAGAGGTGGGAGTAGGCCGAAGAAGTATTGGAGAGAGGTGATTAGACAGGACATGACACAGCTTCAGCTTACTGATGACATGACCCTAGATAGGAGGATGTGGAGGTCGCGGATTAAGGTAGAAGGTTAGTAGATAATGGAGTGTTGCATGTCATAGTAATAGCCTTATTCTTGTAGTATATTGTTTTTTATTTCTATCATCATATGTATTTATTATGCTTCGGTTATTGCATTATGTTATTATTATTTCCTTTGACTAGTTGCTATATTTTCTTCACTGACATTTCTTCCCCTTTACATACCTACTTTGATTTGTTGTATTGTACTCGAATCTAGGGTCTTCCGAAAATAGCCTCTCTACCTCCACGAGGTAGAAGTAAGATTTGCATATAATTTAACCTCATAGACCCCACTTGTGGGACTTCACTGGAATGTTGTTGATGTTGATTTCTTTCCATCTGGCTTAGCCTTGAAGGACAGAGTTAACTAGTACCTTTTGCTGGTGCGAAGTGACATGTATTCAATGAAATTAGTTAATGTGTGCGAAAACAAGCCCACACACGACGGTTATTAAAAAAAAAGTGCATTCCATTGTTTCAGCTCTATCTACAAGAATAACAACATACCCAGTGTATTCTCACAAAGTAGGGTCTGGGAAGAGTAGAGTGTACGCAGTCGGTAGGTGAGGTAGAGCCTAGAGGTACTATTTCCTAATAGACTCAGGGCTCAAGACAAAAACAGTCGTAATAAAAGTACAAGCAACAATAGATAGTAAGAGAACAACAGATAGTAACACAACAACATCACCACCAAATAATACTACAATCGATCTACCCGAAACAACAAACATAAACAAAACTCCAAGGACAAGAAATTGCAAACGTAGCACTACGACTACTAGTACGGACAACAAGACAAAACACTCCTACCTACTGTTTCAGCTCTATCCGTGTCCATGATTTCAATGATAAGTCAAATTAGGGATTTCTATCTCCGACACCAGCAATCAAATTACATAATCAACAATCGCAACACATACAAGTAACAAATATCTAAAATCATCGATAAACAATATAATATTTTCATCTTTTATTCACCTTACACTTGATTTCACAAGGGACGGAATCCGGTGAAGATCGGTGGAGGATAAGAGTTGATATCCTGACTTTCATATTACGTTTTCTATAAAAGCATGTCGCTAGAGTACATCTAGACAAACAACGTCATTACAAAGATATTCAACTGTACGTGTATTTCATTCCGCTCTATTTGTGTCCATGATATTAGGGATTTCTATCGCCGACACCAACAGTCAAATTGCATAATTATCAATCGCAACATATACAAGTTAACAAATATACAAAATTACCGGTAAACAATACGATATTTCGCTATTAATTCACTTACACTTGATTTCGCAAGGGGCGGAATCCGGTAAAGATCGGTGAAGGATAAGCGGTGGGGATATCTGAGTAGATTCAGAATCGATCGGTGAATCGGAGGACTCGAAAGTGATGGAATCTTCTAGAGAGCCATGAGAGATCGTCCAGTTCGTTGAAGAGCTCCATGAATCTTCTTCGCTACTGTCCTTGTTGTGAGCTTTGGATTGATCATACTCCATCTCTTGACTCGAAGTTGTCCTCATTCTTGTATGTGTGTAATTTGGCTTACTCGGCACGAATGCGTGATTATATATTTATATAGTTGAACGTTGCGTTTTTAGTACGGTTCCTTTTCTTTTTTGGGGGGTGATTTTTTCAATTTGTTGGAGACTTTTGTAGTCTTTTTTTTTTTTTTCTTTCTTTTTGTCCAGATATATTTTTTTAATCCCTCCTAAGAGCTTTCATCTTTTCGATGTCTTGATGACTTGAATTCGCAATTACAAGGTTAGAAGTGAAGATGTTTATCATACGAGTAATCTTAAAATTTTACTGTATATTCTTACTAGAAGAAAGGGTTGAAATTGCCCTTGATTATTCGATCTTATCTTTGGTTAAATTTTGATATTAAAAATATATTTATAGTTATTATTTTCAACTACACAACATGTCCAGAAAATGAGAGTTCTGAAATGGATGTATAGGTATATTAAGGTATTCCTTCCGTTCCAATTTATGTGATGTACTTTGATTTGGCACGGAGTTTAAGAAATAAAGGAAAACTTTTGAAACTTGTGGTCTAAAATGAGTTATAGATATTTGTGTGGTTGTAAATCATTTCACTAAGGGTAAAGTGGGTATTTTAAAGTTAAATGGTTACCAAATATAGAAATGTGTCATTCTTTTTGGGACTAACTAAAAAGGAAAGTGTGTCATATAAATTGGGACAGAGGGAGTAGTTGAAGAAGTCTTGGAGAGCACATGATATAACTACAACTAGGAGTGTATAGACCAAATCGCCAAGTCAAATCGAACCGACGAACCAAACCAAATCGAAAAAAAAAAACGACTTGTGGTTTGGTTTGATTGGTTTGGCGTTAGAAAAAAAAAAAAGGGGACCATTCTTGATTTGGTTTGGTGTTAACCAAAGAAAAGTCAAATCGAACCCAAACCAAACCGACATAATATATATATATATAGGGACCGTTGTTTATTGAAATAACTCATCGAAATAACCCGTCATCTTATTTTTGTGGTATCAAAGCGAGAAGTTTTTAGGACTTAGTATATGAGAAGACCTCTAAAAAATACCTTAGCATTCAAAAAATCTAAAAAAGACTTGCATTGGTTAAATAAAGAATTATATCGTTTATATACCAATTTAACAAAAAATAATAGTAGAATTCCTGATATTCTATTTGAAATCCGGAAAAACGAAAGAGAAATAAAAAGACATATATTTTCTAGAATTGATACAGGAGTTAAATTTTCTAAAATAAGAAAGAAATATATTTGTCCCTATAAGAATTAGTAACCTTTAACTTTAATAATATATGAAACAACATCTTTATTCAAAATACATTTCATATCATTACAACGAAATATATAGTTTTAGAAAAGAATTAAAAATAGCAAAATCCTTAAGACCTAAAAGTAAAGAACAATCGATAAGAATACAGAAAGAAATATTTAATCTAGAAGACTATATACAATACTTAAAAATAAGAATTAATGACTTACCTTTAGGCTAATTTATATGAGACAAAACAAGTTAGTAAGAAACGTTAGAAACGCAAATAGCATTATTAGATTACATTTAAAAGCTATAAAAGAAATAAAAATATTCCAGAACACTCTACAATCAAGATTAGACGAATTAAAACGTAGACTTTCTCTTACAAGAAACCCTACCAGAACAAGAAGAACTTAAGAATTACATAATAATAGAGTTATATGGACTAAGTACTAATCTACAAGAACATAGGGATAGGATAAACTATTTAACGGAAAAACTTAAAGACATACCGTTAGGTTAAAATTATATGCAACAACCTAAAATAACATTTAAAAGATATAGAAAAATATATAAATAACTTAATAAAAGACAAGAATTTATTCAACAAGGACAGAATTATATCTATTTCTTAGAACAAAAATTAGCAGAAGTTATAACTAGATTAAAATATATTTAGAACTAGAAATTGAAACCCATTTAATTAATCAGATAACTGCTTATTATAAATATATAGAACAAGAAATTAAACAAGTTAAACAAGAAATCCAAGCCCAAGAATATTTAATAAAAGTAATTTTAATTTCCCTTAATAAAATACATATCGATTAGTATATGAAAAGAAACGACTCATACTGTAACTATCTAAGATTTCATTATAGATTAATTAGTGGCTCTTATTCAGAAATGACAAGACTTAAGACACGAAGGAGTATTCTAGAAAAAGAATTAATACAATTCGACAAACGTACAAACACAAAGTATAGAAAACTCTCAGTGGAAAAATATCGTAAAAGATTAGGTAAAGGAATAAGAATCCTAAATACACAACTACTTATTTCTAGAGAAATACAAAGCATAATAAGTGATAGACAGTATATGCAAAATCAAATAAAATATTATCCTTTAGACTAAAACACTTAATGAGAACACATCCGTTAGCAAGACAAATACAAGCTAATAATTGGATATACAATATACAAATACTAAGACTAATACAAGCGAAGAACAAATATATAGAATTAAAGAAGAGTAATAAAGAAGACATAACTTGGGAATTAAGAGGACTAGAACTCGATATTGAAGACTACGAAAATTGGTTAAAGTGGTATAAAAATAGACCAATCTGGATAGCTCTATGATAGATAAAATAACTAACCTTAAGAAATTAGAATATTTAGATTTACAAATAATACCAGAAAAAAAATATAAACGTTTAAAAGACAACGCGTTAATTAGGTGTAATTTTAGTAACGGAGAACATAGTTTACATAGTGAAGACTCTCAGTTAAATAGTATAGTAGATTTATTATTAAACTTAGGAGATAGTATTTATAAATACAACACAATAATAATAGAAATAATTAGAGAATTACAAGTCAAGCAGATAAGAATTTTTAATCACATAGAAGAAAATTTAAACTTCTTAAAAATACAACAATCCAAAATAGAAAAAAGACAAATCTATATTAAAGAAGCTCCAAAACATATTAAGATAATTCATAACAAACTACAAGAATTAGAAACTAGTATAGAACAAATTAAGACTATAATCCTTTCATGAACAATCAGCTTTATAAAGAAATTATCAAGCAAGGAGAAGTAATTAGCCCTAACCCAGAAGGATTAAGTGATCATATTCCCCAAAGTAAAATAGATCAAATAATAATTAAACAGAATAATACTATTATACTTTTACTATTAAAATTAAACGAAAATTTAGAAAAATTGATAAAAGAAAAAGATCCGCAATCTAATAAAGAAGAATTAAACAAGTACATAGAACAACTTATCAAAATAAAATACCCACCAGTTCCAGAAGACACCATTAACGGCCTAATAGAACAACTTAAGAAAGTAGAAGTAACTCCAAATAAAGAAAAAACACAGATAATTAGGAAAACAAAATCATGGACCTTTTTTCAGGTAGGAGAACAAACCAAGACAGATCAAGACATAGTTACACACAAAACAGACTAGGAAATAACTTATTAAATACAATAATAAATACCTCAAGACAAAATCTTATTCAACAATTAGATGAAGTGATTGATATAGATAAAGACATCCAAATTTTTCAACAAAATAAATTAAAACTATTAAATCCCAGAGTATTATATAGTGCAAGAATTTTCTCACAAAAGGATCAGTTATATAGACATTATAGAGAAGAATAATTATGTGTTACCGGAGAAAATAAAAGAAACATTACCTTAATTAGCTCAGAATCCTTAAATGAAATAAAAAGAACAAATATGAATTTAATGCATATGGGATTAATAATCATAGGATTAAAAGGATTAACTAGAAAGAATCTAGGAACTAAAGTTTTAATAACAATTTACGATGACAGATGGTCAGATCCTAAAAGATCTCTTATTGGTTTAACAGAAGTAGACATGAATAATAACGGAGGAATATTCTATTGTAGACCAGACTTTATGATTAATTCATCAGAATTTGAAAAATATATAAAGATACGAATCCAGACTAAAGGATATGAAGACATGAATGGTGGTAACAATCTTTTAATATGTGTAGGATTTATAGGAAAACTAGCAAATAATAGCAGTACTAAATTTAAGCTAAAAGTAGAAGACGTTGTAGGTTTAATGAGAAATAAAGGAATAAAATTGATGCAACCTTTAAAAATAGACCCAAAAATATATGCAGGTTTAGAATGGAATTTAGAAAACTCTAAAAAATAAGAAACGGTAAAACCAACAGACCATTTAATGTATACAAATAAAAAAGGACAAACTTCAGTAAGATTTATAGACTATGAGACTACAAATCAAAATGAATTAGAAGAAGAAATACAAGAAGAATCTGAAAGAACAGAATTTATGAATATAAATGAAGAACTTAACTTAGAAGAATTTGAGGTAGATAAAGCAATACAAAAAGCTAGAGAAATATATAGAATTAATAATAAAAAAGTTTTAAATGTATAGGATGTAAAGTAGAAAATTTAGACATTTTTGATGTAGATGACCATTTTAGGCAATGCAAATTAAGAACTGATAATATAGGATATAAAGATAATAAATTCAAAGAAATTAGCAATACGTCCGAAGAAGAAACCACTAAAAGTATTAAAGAATTTATGGAATCAGCCTCAACAAGCTCAAGTCCTTTTCAAAGAACTTCTAAAATACACACAGTAGAAACTAATACAGGAAATGTACCTAGACATAGAGTATACAGAATTAATCCAGAGATAGAAATGGATAGTGTTAGACCTATAGGAAAAAGAATGTCAATAGAAGAACCAGTTACCCTTCAAGAAGGAGGAAGTAAAGGAAAAATATTAAATATATCAGCACATGATCCTCAAATATGGAATACTGTTATAGACCTATGGAAAGGTATAGTAGTAGCAGACTATATTAAAACATATAACAAAACAGACGCAAAAACAATGTATAGATATATGGAGACATTTCTAGGAGAATCAGCTAAAGTTGTATGGGAAGCGTATAAATTAGAATTCCCACACGAATTTAAAATGTTAGTAGATATGGGACCAAATCCATATAATTTTACCAATAAAATACATAGCTTAATAACTGGAGAAGACCCAAATAATGGATTACTAGTGTTACAAAAAAATCATTAATTAAGTTAGAACAACTAAGCTTAAAAAGTTGGTATCATGTAAAACCTTTTCTATTAGATTATTTTTACTATAGTAGTATAAGTGGTAATGCTTTTGATCAGACTCTAGGAAAGAAATTATTTAATAAACTACCAGGAGCACTAGGAAGAGAAATAGAAAAAAGATGGGGAAAGAGAGACGGAGTAATACAAAATCCCGATGCAAAATGGTCAATAGGACATAAAGTACAACATATAATGGACATACTATAAGAAAAATATACTAATATACAGATACAACAACAATTAAAGAAAGGAGAAACTAATTTCTGTAAAACCATATATACTACCCAAAGTTATGATGATAGCTATCAAAAGAAAAGTAAATACAAGAAATATAAGAAACCATACAAAAGAAATGATTATAGAAGAAAAAGTTATTATTTAAGAAAATCATCAGCTAAAAAGTCATATTTAAACAAAGACAAACATGTAAGGAAATATAAAAATGATAGAAGTTATAGAAATACTTTAGAATGCTTCACATGTGGAAGTGCAGATCATTTAGCTAATACTTGTCCTAAAAGAAATAATAATAGAACAAGAAACTCACAATTAATAGAAGATTTTAATGAAACATTAATAAATATAGACGAATATATGTCAGATAACGAAAGTATATACTCTATAGTTAGTATTAATAATAATGATAAAGAACAAGACTCTTCAGACTCAGAAGAAGATATAGGATTCGTAAATTTAAATGAAATTATAATGAATTTCGCATTAGTAAATATTAAAGAAGAATGTATACATGAATTTGAAAGACATAAAGGACTAGATAATATACAATTTTGATATATGCAATTGGTATCCCAGTAAGACAAGAAGAGCAAAATGTAAATTTTGTTACATCGAAGGATGTATACCCTGTATAGAAAAATCCATAGGAAGACATGTAATACAAATAGAAGACAAACCACAAATCAGTAGTGAAAACACAAGAATAATAAATAAAGACAACATGGATTTAGAAAATAGAGTAAATCGGCTTGAATATACAGTAAAAAAAATTAGAAGAAAGACTAATGGTTTTAGAAAAAAGAAAAGGAATAATAATAGAAGATCCCTTAAACGAAACAGAAGACACAGAATTATTAAATGAAAATTTTGACGGATTAGTATGTAATGAAGACAAAAAGTTAAGTGCTATCAAAGTAATGACTAAGATAGTAATACAGGATTATGAAATAGAAACTTTAGGAATAGTAGACTCAGGATGTACACATTGTATAATAAATTAAAATATTTTACCAAAACACCTTATAAATAGTTTCAAAGAACCACAAATATCCATGCAAATGGATGGAACCCATAATACATATAAACATTATGTAAAAAATGCCATAATTAGTTTTAATAATACATGTTCTAAATATAAAACAGTGTATAAATTAGGATATATGTTGACAAGAGATTTAAACATAAAAGAAGATTTTGTAATAGGATTAGACTTCATGGTAAAAAATAGTGGAGGATGTTTTATAACTAGAGACGGGGTAATCTTTACAAAGAATATTACAATAACGCCATTATTCTTTGGAAGAAATGTACAAAGAAATACAAAAGTAATAAAAGACTCTAGAAATAAACAAATAACCCCAGACATCATCTGCGATAAAGGCACAGATTGTACCTGCAAAATAAAAGAAAATTTACTTTCAGAAGTAATAAATGAAGAATGGATAGACATAGATAAAGAAATAAAAAAGAATTACAATTTAATTGATGTAGGTATAAGAAGTTATAACCTTAGGAAAGGTTTTCAGCAGATAGGAGAAATAAAGAATCAAGAAGATCTACAAAGCATTATACAAAAATTAGACAAATTAGAAATAATAGGCGAAAAGTCTCTAGAACATCGGGGCTCAAATCAATTAGAATGTAAATTAGACATTATAAACTCCGAATATCTTATTAAGACAGCAACAATAGAAGCAACAAATGAAGACTTAAAAGATTTTGAAATCCAAATTAAAGAACTATTAAATTTAGGAGTAATTAGACGATCTACGTCCAGACATAGATCTGCAGCTTTTATGATAAGAAATCATAGTGAAATAGTTAGAGGAAAAGAAAGAATGGTAATAAATTATAAACGACTTAATGATAATACAGTAATGGATGCATATAAATTACCAGACAAGACAGGATTAATAAATAGAATACAAGGAAGAAAAATATTTAGTAAATTTGATTGTAAGTCAGGATATTGGCAAGTAAAAATGCATAAAAACAGTCTTGAATGAACAACTTTTACATGTCCAGAAGGACATTTTGAATGGCTAGTAATGCCATTTAGATTAAAGACAGCCCCTCCTATTTTTCAAAGAAAAATGGATAATATATTTGGTAATCATAAAATTTTTGTTTTAGTCTATATAGACGATATTTTAGTATTTAGCAATAATATGGAAGAACACTTAGAACATTTACAGACTGTTTTTAGCCTTTTTCTAGACAATGGTTTAATAATTAGTAAAAAGAAAATGAAACTATGTAAACAATATATTCATTTTTTAGGCATAACTATTGAAGACGGAAAGATAAAATTACAACCCCACATAGCAACGAAAGCCTTAAAAATGCCAGATAAGTTAGATAAAACAAAGGATTTACAAAAATTTCTAGGAATATTAAATTACGCTAGACCATTTATTAAAGATTTAGGAAAAATAGTTGGACCATTATACGGCAAGACTGAAACTAAAGAACAAAAATCATTTAACACAGAAGACATCAAGTTAGTACAAAAGCTAAAAGAAATGGTTAAACAAATTCCAGACCTAGTATTACCATTAGAAACATATTATTTAATTATAGAAACAGACTAAAGCTTCGAAGGTTGGGGAGCTATAGTAAAAGCAAGAAAAAATAAATATAGTACTAAAAAAGATGAAAGAATTTGTGCATATCAAAGTGGAACTTATAAAGAACGAGGTAATATGAGTAGTATAGACGCTGAAATATTAGCAGTCATATATGACTTAAATAGTTTAAGATATATATTCTAAATAAATTAGAAATTTTAGTAAGAACAGATTGTGAAGCAATAGTTAAATTTCATGAAAAAATAAGTGAAAAGAATAGCAGTAAGAGAAGATGGTTAAATTTTATAGACGCTACTTCAATATATAATATTAAATTCGAACATATTAAAGGCAAATAAAATAGCCTAGCTGACAAACTTAGTAGATTAATTCCAAAAACTACTAACTAGTTTTTTTTTGCAGCATGAATACAGACAAGGGTAAAGCGAAAGCTTCAGACTCAGGAGCAGACAATTATCTTCAGACATTATTAAGAAATACTCATTTCAGACCCCAGACGATGCTAAGTGCACCACAGACATCTACCGATAAGACAATTGAAAGAATTTATTTTGGAAAACAAAATTTAGTTTGTTATCCAGACTCAAATTTTAGCTTCAAGACAAAACCTGAAGCAAGGGTTGACAAAAATCAGAAATGTTTATTAGACAACTTATGGATCGCATATAACAAGACTCTAAGGGATGTCAGCTATTTTTTAGCTGTAATGAATGCCCTGACTCAGTATTTTATAGACAAAAATTTAAGTAACAAGTTTAATTTTTATGTCGTTGTGCAGGGGAAGATGCCAGGTATTTTTCAAACTTGGATACAAGTAATAGTCTTTATTAAAGACTTTCGAGATCCTTTATACAAGAGATTTAACAATTTTACAGAAGCATTTAGATTATGCCCGAGGTAAATTAGGGCCTAATTTTTATATCACCCCAGGATTACGAACTCCAGTAAATTACCCTCAGTATACTATCCAAAAAGACACCAATAGAATTATTTTTTGTGAACATTGCAGCTCTATGACCGTCGGGTTTAAACGTTTAAATCAGAAAAATAAACTGTTAGAAAAAGAGCGAGACGAGTTGATTAAACATAACCAAATACTGCAGAACCATCTAAAAGACCTTCATTTTGCTTTAAACCAAAGACAAAGTCCAGAACTGCCTCCAAAAAATTCCTATTCTCAGACAAATTTTCAAACTCCACAACAAAGTTCTCCATCTTTATTTATAATGGATCAGACGGGTGTGTATTCCCCAACGAATGCAGACAGACCTACTACATCAGGTAAATGTGTAGTTAATCCGGTTCAAACGGTAGCCGGTAAAGACTTATCAAATCCGTTAATGGCTGACACTTTGCCAAAAAGTGTAAGAAGACTTCCCGCCAGTTTTAATCTGGAAGGAACATCCAGCTCAAAGACATCTAAGATAAAGAAACAGACCAGACAATAAACCAGATAGAAGATGAATACTAAAAAAATAGAGAATATTGTTGGTAATACATTAATGAAATTACTAATAGAATCCCGACCAAATTTGTCTAAAGAAGAAACAAAGGACGTGATAAAGCCTAAGCCAGAAGACGAAGACTCAGAAGTTCCCAATTCAGACTCTGATTATGATCCTTCGCTAGAACAATTTGCCCAAGACCCCAATGCAGACGATGATTCGGGTATGAGTTTTGATTCAGACTCACTACACAATTTAGACACTATATGTTAATGAGGTAAGCAGTGACCTCAGCAGATTTAATATTCGTAAGCAATGACATCAGACGAAAATAATACATAATGGATAAATTCAGACGTCTCAAAAAGTCGTAAAGAAAAAGAAGAAAGTGACATAAAGAAAAGATGAAAGCAACTCAAAGAAGAAAAAGACAACAAATGTTGCAGTTTTCAGAAAAAATTTCAAAAGAAGAAATGGTATCAGAGCATTTCTTCTTTTGCAATTTTTCCTGAAAACTGCAATATTTGCTGTCTTTTTCTTCTTTGAGTCGCTTTTATCTTTTCTTTATTCAATCAACGGATTTCTAGAATTTTCTTTAATTGATAACTAAATGATATGAAGTTCAATATAAACTTAAAACTTTTTACTCTTCAATCACTTTTCATCTTACTTTTTAGTTTTCGGAGAGTTCTTCGCTCCTCCTTTCCACTTCTCGTTTTTTACAATTGTAATTTTCCACTAGCACATGAGTGAAAACATACTTGATCTTGTCTACAATCACAATATAATTGTAAAAACTAAAGATTATAAAAAAATCAAGAAGAACCAAAAAACAAAAAAAAACGACGAAAAGCTAAATCGAAAAAATCGATTTTATATTGATTTGATTTGGTTTATAGATTTAATAAACCGACATGATTGGTTTGGGTTTTTTTTTAGTAAAAAAATCAAACCAACCCGACATATGTACACCCCTAACTGCAACTTACTAAACACATGACTATTTAGTGTAATGTAATTTTTTTGTATTGTATATTTTAGGATTTTATGTGATTTTCTTGGTATTTATAATTAATTATTTTTTATAGTATCCGTCAAATTTAATAGGTAGTGTCTGATAAATATTTTATCATACACTAAAAGCAAATTTAAAAGACTAAAGCTAGTACTATTTGATAAATATTTTATCATACACTAAAAGCAAATTTAAAAGACTAAAATTGTTAAATGCATACGTAAGAGCCCCATTTTGGCTTTTTAACTTGTGCAAATTTAAAGGACCAAAACTAGTAAGCGCATATTTAAGGTACTATTTTGAGTCTACCCTTGAACATAAGGGACCATTTTTGTCATTTAAAAAAATTTGAAAAAAAAAAAAAGAAGAAAAGATCTTCCTCCTCCCTTTCCCTAAAACCCAGGTTACATTCTCCTCGGCGAACTGGAAATGGTCTCATACTAATTTGTGCAGAAACAGCAAACGTGAGGTGTATATACTTTCTCTTTGGATTTCTCTGTATTATCTTACTTTGCTACATTTTTTGTTTAAAACAAATTTAAATGAGGAGAATGATTTTTTACTATACTTGAGAAAAAATTGATGATCTCACTGATTTATTTAGCAGTAGTTCTTTAGTATATTTAAAATACTGTATCTTTTTTTTTTTTTTTAACTATGGTGTTCGGGCCGCAATGCGTGAACCTGATTAATTTCACGGGATACCTGCCTACCAGGTAACTCTGTCCACCAAGGCTAGAACAGATGGGAAGAAATCACCTAGTAGTTGTCTATATTGGGAATTGAACGCGAGACCTCATGGTGCTCAACCCATCAGAGTATTAGACAATGTTTCCAACACATTGTACATTGGCTTCTGTCTTTCTCCTCAGTTGCTGCAAAATAGTTTCATTTGTTATCTAACTCGATGTATCATTGTATCCTTCTCCCTGATAGCATTAACTTGGCTAATTACATATCAGTCGAGTGTAGTAATTTTGGTCATAAGGGTTAAGGAAAAGTAAACAGCAGCAGAATTTTGATGAAACTGCAGGGTTATGTTTTTCATGCTATGACTAGAAATGCTGGACTTAATTGGAAATGAATCCGTTACTGGTTGTTCCTTGTAGTGAAAGAGTAAATCTAGATCCAGGGAAGGTTATTCTGGGCTAGCTTCCTTGTTGAATCCCATACCTCTGGGTTATGCTTATGCCAACATCAACTCCTTAAAATAATCACAATGTTCTTGTTCCGGTTTCCCACAAAGTTCCTTCCTCCAAAAATCAACCACTGTGAACATTCAACAACTTAATTGTGGTGTGTATGCCTTCTTATTTCTAATCAGTTCTATGCCGTATCCCCAAAAATAAATTTTGTATATTTGTAATGTGTGAAGGAGAAAAACAGACTGATGCACTACATGGAAAAAGTTGGTTTAGCGGTCTTTCCTCTGTTAATATCCTTTTTTTTCAACTTTTTCATGGCCAAACAAACATGTCGGAGGAAGTGATGCACTAATAGGAAAGCAAATAATCATTACTGTTGTGTAAAACCATTTAAACTTATGCCAGGACGGCAGATTCTGTGTTATCTAGTGCAATTTCCCGAAAACAGTGACACCACAATCATGGAATTTAAATTGTTAGTGTTATGTATTGTAATATGAAAGTGCTAATTTGAAAAGTTAGTTTATAAGAAAATATCATATCTAGTTCAAATTAGTCATACAAGTTTATCTACTTCTATCAAATGCAAATTATGGTGAGATGGTTGACACTTACCGTGAGTTTCTCATTTTTCCTTCAACTTTTTACCAAATGAAATTATTGGTACTTACTAATTCTAGCATTATCATAGAACTTTGGAAAACTGACTTTGAGCAGTTAGTACTTAAAAGCTGCATAAATTCAGCCCATTCAAATGGGCTCTAGGTCTTTTAAAGAACATCACATGAGGCGAATTAGAGTAAAAGATGACGGTACTTTATAGTCTAAAAAACTTGCAATCTTTTTCAGTTGTCGCATCTGTCCTCTGTCCTAACTGGCCGTTACAAGGCTTTTTTAGGTAGTTAACATGTTTTGGTGCTTTAGGCCTTGGTACATCTTGAATGGCAAACTGAAAATGCTGATTTAATTCCAAATTGTCCTCATTATTTTTAACCAATCCCATTTCTGTCCTGTAGTTAACCTCATTTGTATCGGTGCAGGCCTTTTGGTTTTCCCAAGGGGATTAATTATCTCTTTCTTTTCACATCTGTTAGTTCTCTTGCTTTATCTTCTTGACCCGACTGTGGCTTCTATAGAAGTAGCAACACATGACTATTAATGTTCAAAATTATATATCAAGGATCAAAATAAACTTACCCCTGTACTCTTTCGAGCTGTTTAAGCCTTTTTTCCTCAAAAAAGAAAAGATTGTTTCTGTGATCTGGGAAAGGAGAGAAAGAAAAACAAAATTCTCTTTCCCTTTCTCTAAAAAAAGTGAGGATGATGGACCCGCGAGAGTGCAACGAGTATGTATAATGACCTACTTGATAGAGCATATGAAGTACTAACTCCTTGGGTCGATCTAATGAAATTGCAGGGAATTGTGAATCTTTGAATATATTGGTTGTAACTCGAGCAGAGGAACAATTGCAACACACAGTTAATTTGTCAAATGAATGAACTTTTGAAGAATCCAATATTTGCAACGCATGCAGCTGTTGCTGCAGGATCTGCTACATTAGCCACTGCTATCACTTACCCTCTCGATAGCCTTAAGGTCCTTGTACAGGTGTGGGAATTGATGATAACCCTGAGCATTCACTTAAATGTATTATCTTACGCTGAGGGAAGCATCTTTAATGTCTTCTTGTGCTTTGGTTGTATGTTCTGTGGAATGGAATGCAGGTGGGATCAGGTAGCAATAAACAACTCACTGGTGCTGATGTCCTCAATAGGGTTAGAACTTTGTCAGGAAGTTCAGGTGACTCAATCAGCTATTTTTGTTTTATGGTAACTATAAGTGATGCTACTGTGCTCTCTCATTTTATTTCATGGCAAAAGTTATTCGGATGATGTGTCAATTTTATTAATGCTTTTATGGGAAATGCATGCATTATAGGTCTAATAAAAGACCGATGAAAAAGTTCATAAAATTTCTCGTATTGACAGCTGTTTTTATGGACACCTTTCTTAAATGTTAATGTTATTTTAATCTTTTATGAACATTGAAGGCTTGTATAGTGGTGTGGGGTGGTTGACACTTGGAAGATCATTGGGTTTGGGAGCTCGCTTTGGTGTTTATGAAATACTAACAGCTTTTTACAAAGGTATGATTTCTTCTGTTGCCTAACTGTTTATTAACCTTTTTGCCAGTCTCCTGACTAGAAAATCCAAACCTAGACCAAACAGGACTTTTGCATGATTATGTTGGTTTAGATGCTTGTCTTGTAAATGGAAGTTCTAGAACATTCACTCCGTTAAAGAAAACATATAGGAAAGGATCACCCGAAATAATAGGTACGTTACTTTAAGCATGGTCATTGCGACATCCATCAAAGTAATAGTTCCCCACCTAGAAGCCACTTTACCATATTCCAAAACAAATGGTTTTAATAAATTTCCGACCTCATTTCGTCTTGGACCATATCTAGAACTGTTTTTGATAGTTTCTCTATGTCAACAAAGAAGCGAAAGAAAACACCATTATTTTTGAAGTAAAATTAGATTTCTTAACCATTATTTTCTCAACTATACGATTAGAATTATGAAATTTAGAGCTTTTTCCATCACTAAAATATTCACATAGTTTCTGTGTATAGATATGTTTTAAAAAAGAGTTGAATAATATGCCAAATTGAACGAAGAATTGGTCAATTTGGTCGTCTGAGCAAGCTCAATTGGGACAAAAGAGGAATGTCTTATTCAATGAAACTAGTAATAGCAGCGGAAATAAGGACATTGGAATGATGTACTACCATATTATACAAATCAATTGATATCTCTTGCTTTTTCTCTCACTACTAGAGGTTTGGGTGCTAAAATATTGTGTTTGTGTGTATAATCAGATGGTCGAGAAGACAAGTATGTCTATGTCTCTGAGGCTCTGTTGGCAGGAATTGCTTCTGGAGCAGTGGAATCACTAGTAAGTTCTCCATTTGAACTTATTAAACTCCGTGCTCAGGTTACTTCTGCCTCCCGGATTCCCAGCTCCACGTCAGTTGTTGATAAGGCAGTTGTTTCACCTTTAATTGCAAAGTTGCTACCGGGGTATTCCGGGGACATTAGGGCATTGAACAACACAGTTGGTCTTTTGACCACCCTGCCCACCAAACATCCCAATTTGGCTACTGCCCTGAAAGATTATCCATGGATGATGACAGGGTCTGGTAGACCCCCATCTGTCTTTGATGTTAAGAGGCCGTTAGACATCATATCTTTGGAAGGATGGGGTGCTTTCTGGAGAGGTATGAGATCTGGACTTGCTCGAGATTGTGTGTTTGGTGGTATATTCTTTGCAACGTGGCAATTCCTACATCAAGCAATGGTTGAATGGAAAGCAGTTGGGATGAATCCCCCACCTAGGTATGCTTCAATTCTTATGTTAACTTGTTCAAAATGTTGTTCTAGTCCTGGTTTTCAATTCCATGGATGTTTTCTAGACATGTTCCTTGGAGAAGCATTTCAAAATATTTTCCAAAAACAAGTTATTTGGAAAAGAGTTCATGCTTGGATGACTATCTTTTCCCAGAAATGGTTTGGATTAGATGCTGTCTAAGAAATAGAAAACTACTTTATGAAAGTTCCAATCAAACGCCACATTAAGAAATCTACCCCCATATTATAACTTTTGAAGAATATCCTTAAATCAGCGTGCATTAGACTAACAAGGTTTTTACACCATAGCAATATAAGGCAAAAGTTAAAATATAAAGTTTAATAATTTTAAAAGACTACCCCCATAACTCTTCTTTTGGGGGATAATAGTAGTTTCTGGGTCAGTTTGTGTCTACCTCAATTATACCAGGTACCAACATCCTCCCACCAATACGGAATCTAGATAACTCTGCCTAGCAACACTTAGACAGGAAGAGAAGCACCGAAACTTTTTTTTTCCTTTATTGAGATTTGAAAATTTTCATGATACTATTCCTCTTTATTGGCTCCGCTAAGATATTTTGGGTTTACGTCAGACATGAAATGGTGTGGTGAATAAAGAATGTAACAACTATTGTTTTCATGCTTGCCGCTTAACTTAATTGGATTAGCCTTCTGTTGTTTTCAACTTGAGAGTTATGTTTGACAATGGGTTCTCCCCTAGAGTAAAATTTCTATATACCAAGTATCTATTTTGTCACTTTATTTTTCCAAGATAGACACATGCCTTATTCGGTTTTAAATAACTTTGATCCTTCTTGACCATTACCTTGTTATCATTCAGATCTGATGAAGAAGTTGGTCCACTGTCTCCTTTAGCTGTTAGTCTTGCAGCCGGATTCTCTGGTTCACTTGCTGCTGCTGCTTCTCATGGATTTGATACTGCCAAATCCCGTTCACAATGTATTGTGCTGCCCAAGGTGTGTTGCCGTACCAGGGATTCGATCACCTGTATGATATTTTTCTACATGAATATCCACCCAGATACCTTAATGCTCAAAGAAATCTTGGGTGGTCAATTCATCTAATGAAATATGATGCAATTATTTGGGAGCTTATTAATTACAGTTACAACACATATTTGTTAGTTAAGCTCATAAAATCTGTTAGTATACATGCTGTGGGATGAGTTGCTGCGTCAGACAAATTTCTATGGTCAATTCAACTTACTGGCCTTAGAGTTGGAACTGGTCAAATTCCATTGGGGTGTGTGCGCAATTTCAATCAATCAATTAACACTTCAATCCCAAACTACTTAAGGTTTGCTATATGAATCCCTTGTACCCATTTCGCTCTATTCAAGCCTGAAGTAATCTTTTAAGTCATCTGTATTTGGTGGCTGTTTAGCTTTTCTCAAGTGCTGCTGGTCTGACAGGATCTGTGCATGGAATTCATTAGTTGATGTCAAACGTAATTGTTCATAATGTGTCAATTACAGTCCCGGTGCAAAGTCATCTGACTTGGATAGGTCTTTTGCAAATGATACATCTCGTGTAGGTGAACTTTTAGCACCCATTCCCCCTTAGGAATACATGCAAACGTTATTGTTCATAATGTGTCAACTACAGTCCCGGTGCAAAGTCATCTGACTTGGATAGGTCTTTTGCAAATGATACCTCTCGTGTAGGTGAACTTTTAGCACCCATTCCCCCTTAGGAATACATGCTAACATGCATTGTCTATGGGGTTTAGTATTGGTGGTCATGGTTGGAGGATGGAGTAGACGAGAATGTATATTTGCAACTGTATAATTGGCACATCTGTTACATCAGTTCCTATATCGACTATAATCCTACCAAGTGAATGCTTGTTGTCCTCAGATTTTTAACGTTCTTAGATGTATAAAACACGGGATTCTTGGTTGTTATTATGATACTTCATAGGAACATTTGTGGTACACTTTTCCCCAGGCCTTGTGGATTATCCTCTTTCCTTTAACACTCTTTATGTGCAGTTTGTATCCATGGAGAGGAGGTTTCTCAAATGGCAACTGCCAGGGAAGAGATTTGAGAGATGGACCGGGATCCATCCCGCAGATAGGAATATCTTATTTCGTGGCTTGGGATTGCGGATGGCACGGAGTGGAATTGCATCCTTTGTGGTTGTAGGTGGTTATCTTATTGCAATTGACAGACTGCTCCCCGAGTGAAGGTAACAAGACTGCGGAGGAATTGAGGAACTAAGGAAATTGAAATATGATTAGAAAGAAACATATTTTTTTTCTCCAGAACAAGCTTGGAGAAGACTATCACACATTAATGTTGGTTAAATGTTTGGCTTCGTCTTTGGCAGTCACTATTTAGATTTTTTGTAGTTTGTATAATTTGGCTGTCAAAGATGTAAATAACTAGTAATAAACCGAAACTTGTTTCTCATATGATGCGATAGTGTTGGCTCAGTTAATTTGATCTAGGAATTGAGTGTGTGGTATGCATATATTGTAAGCATAATTAGTGTTGCTCAAAAGCTACATTTGGGCCCATCAATATTTCTATGTAGGCGTTTCGCCATGAAAATAAAAAAAAATTGAAGTTGGAGTTGAAATTGTGTTTGGCTATGAATATAAATTGAAGTTGTTTTTTTAATTTTTATGAGAGAAGTGGGAGTGAATAAAGTGACAACAAGTTTTACTTGTTCACTTTGAAATTCTTATAGCCAAAGCACTATTTTTGGAATAAAGTGAAAAAAAATTCCGGGAGAAAGTAAAAAATTCTTATGACCAAACAAAGCCTTAGTTTCTCTCTGTCAAACTTATCTATAAAGTCATCATATCTTGCCTAAGAAGTATTTTCAAAAAAAAAAATAATAATAAAGAAACACCCAAGCGTGTGTCCTAGTGGTCAATGATGTGGGTTGAGTCATAAGGTAGGTGATTTTTTCCATCTATTCTAGTCTTGGATATAGAGTTACCTGATACCTATGGACACACCTTCACATCAATCGAAAACCATGACAAATTGACCAATTTTTATTTTTTATTTTTTAAAAAAAGAAGACCAAGGCAGAAAAGAACTTTACGAACAAGTTGAAATAGGCCACCAGCACCAGCATCACCAGCACCAGCATGTTCTTGAGTAGCCATAATTCATAACGGCTTTCAATTTCATTAGGTCACTCTTAACACCAAGCAAAATGAAACTTACGATATCAGGAAATTGAATGGAAGTTGCCTTTGTTGTCAATTACCTAAGTAGTTTAAAATGTACTTACAATTGCACGGTTTGGAATGCAATGTGCATTGTAGATTTGTAGTAGATATATGTTTTGTAATTTCATAATTTCAACTTATTGAGGACATGATCTAGACAGGATGATAAGGAGGTTGAGGATTAGTAGGTACCTGAGTGCGGTTGTTCGTTAGATGGGAGAAGCCCTAGCCTCATATCCTAGTCTTTATTTAGTAGAGTAATATTCAGTAATCGCGTAGTTTCTTTTTTGGTCATCTATTGCTCCTGTTTGCTCTGTAGCATGATATTTTGTTGTCATTTCTTTTTCTTCATGCAACCTTTCCCCGGATAACTTCACTTCGGAAACAACCTTTCTACCCTACAAAGGTAAGGTAAGTTCTACATACATCTTATCCTCCCCAGACCACACTTGTAAAATTACACTTAGTATGTTGTTATATGTGCTGTAACTTACATATATGATTTGCATAGCTATGTGTTACGATGTATCCACTCTAATAGTGAGAATATCGGTATGAAATTATGTTTTGGGTGTGCTACACACGTTCCAATTATGCGTATGGACTGTTTTGAGTCACCAAGGTCGAATAAGATGTACAAATTATGTGCGCGAGTGCTAACTGATATCATGGACAGTTGGGCATTGATAGCAAAAACAACTGCAACGAAGAATTGGACAATGCAATGCACATTGGAAAACAAGTTCAAATAAAAGAAAGTTTTATTATCCGATGCCCTAGGCATGAGTTCTGCTGGATGGTGTTCAGAAAATAACTACCACAGCATTTCAACAGTTCTTCGTGCAATCAATCTGGCATATGAAGATGCCACAAAGTTCATTATAACAAGATAATTGAGAGTCACGTATAGACAACAAACAAGCTAAAGGACATTTGAGGAAAGTTTCTGATAAACAGGCCACAAGATGAAGAAGAACTACGACAAAATGAACACCAAAGACATGACTCCATAACAGCACAATCTGCTTGAACCACATACAATTGCAGAAAATTGCAATCCAGTTGCTTGGTGAACTGATGTTCTTGCTCAAGCTAAAACTATTCTTGTAGCAAATAATGGGCAAATATCGGCAGAAAGAGTTTGAGAGCTGAAATCAAGGATAATTCCATGCGGCAAAACAAGCTTAAAACAAAATAGCAAATAAGTCAGCAGATGAACGTCTGTATAAAGTCCCATGATTGTCATTCAACCTAAAACTCGGTTCTTGTTTCTTAAATAAAAAAACAGAGACAGAGAGAGATATAAGGGGAAAATAGCAAGCAAAACAAGGTCAGTGACCAATTTCCCAACCACCACCAGATCCTCTACTTCATCACAAATAAACAAATTCCGACAAACAGATTCTTTAACTCGGTATAACCTTTTCGCAAACCAGGTGAAAAATAAACGAGCAAGCAGGTCACTGAATTTAGATCACCTCAATTAGTTGTTTATAAAGACAAGAAGGCACATTAACAGGTGATTCATAAGAATTCAATCAACATCCACCACCATCACACATACCGTCCAGGTGGTTATTGTGATTTCACTTATTCTTGCTTACACTGCATTCACAAATATATCAGACTTTCTGTAATCTTCATAGGAGTAGTTTCCAACCAAAGTGGAGTATAAAATCCAGAACATATCAACAACACACACTGAAATCTTTTCTTAATGTTTAAGGTAATTTCTAGTCTTGGCAAAATGGGAAGGAAACTTCACAAAATGCTTTGATGTCGTCGACAAAAAGCAAGAAGTTAAAAGGTAGCTCCTTTCTGACCTAAGAATATTGAAGTCAGAAAACAACAGTACATATCCATTTAACATTTGGAATCTCAAGAAATTTGAAACCTGCCAAAACATGGGAAGAAACTAAACCACAACGCTCCTCCAACTATAACAGATCGTGAATTATAAACTACACAAAACTCAATTCTTTATGTTCATCATTCGCAAATAGAACTAACAAACTGTAAGCCTCCAAAGTACCAAAAAAACTGCTCAAGCCATAAACTGCAATACACTAACACATTAATCTGATTCAAAATATCACTAGCAACGAGAAAAACATGTAAATTAAGAAAAAAGCATACTCAACCAGCCCACAATGTTCATCTGCTCAGAATCACAAAAATAGCTCCTTTAAGGACTGGTAATAACGAATTCGGTTAACATCAGTACATCTCCATTCAACATTTGGAATCTCAAGAAATTTGTAAGCTGCCAAAATAGGAAAAAAACTAAACAACAACTCTCCTCCAACTATTAAAAAAGGGCAGCCCGGTGCACAAATCATGAATTATAACTACATAGTTCAGTTCTTTATGTTCATCTTTCGCAAATAGAACTAACAAACTTTAACCCTCCAAAGTACTAAAAGAATAACTTGAGCCAAAAACTGCAATATACTAAGCACATTAATCTGTTTCAAAATAACGCTAGCAAAGAGAAAAGCATGTAAATCAAGAAACAAGCATACATAATCATTCCGTGATGTTCATCCCGACAAGAAATCACAAAAATAACTCCTTTCGGACCTACTAATAACGAATCGGTAAACATCAGTTATCTCAATTTAATAGCTGGAATCTCAAGAAATTTGAAACCTGCCAAAACATACGAAGAAACTAAACCACAACTCTCCTCCAACTATAACAAATCGTGAATTTTAAAACTACATAAAATCCGATTCTTTATGTTCATCTTGGTGCAGGGTGGATGAAATGGAGGTTCGCTTTCGGAGTCTTGTGTGATAAGAAGGTGTCTCCTAAACTTAAGGGCAAGTTCTATAGAGTGGCGGTTAGACCAACCATGTTGTATGAGGCAAAGTGCTGGCCAATCAAGAGCTCTCACATCCAAAAGATGAAGGTGGTGCAGATGAGGATGCTACGATGGATGTGTGGGTTTAATAAGAGAGATAGGATTAGAAATGAGGTTATTCGAGATATGATAGGAGTAGCTTCGGTGGAAGTCAAGATGCGGAAAGCGAGGTTGAGATGATTCAGGCACGTGATGAGGAGGTGCACGGATGCCCCAGTGAGGAGGTGTGAGAGGTTGGCAATATATAGATTCAGGAGAGGTAGAGGTAGACCGAAGAAATACTGAAAGGAGATGATTAGACATGACATGGAGCAGGTTCAGGTTATCGAGGACATGACCCTAGATAGGAAGGTGTGGAGGATGCGAATTGGGGTAGAAGGTAGTAGGAAAGAATGCATCCTTACTAGTAGGTAGGAATGCTTTATTTTGTTATCCGTGCTGCTAGTCATGGTGCTAGTCTTGTTTTAGAGGGTTGGTGAGGCTTGTGGTTTCGGATAGATCGTTTGTGGTATTACTTTGTGGTAGTCTTATTTATGTTATTATTTGTTGTGTCAACACCCATTGTTTCTTGTTCCTACACTATTGTCTCTTCTAGATTGTTTTTGTCTTGAACCGGGGGTCTAACTGAAACAACCTCTCTATCACACCTCTGAGGTAGTGGTAGGGACTGCGTACATTTACCCTCCTAGACCCCACTTTGTGGGACATACTGGGTGTGTTGTTGTTGATGTTGGCAAATAGAACTAACAAACTATAACCCCATCAGTTAAAGCCTCCAAAGTACTAAAACAAATTGATTAATCCATAAACCGCAATACACTATTAAAATTCTTTTTTTCTTAAATGATGATGTACTACTAGCATATTAATCTGATTCAATTATCAGTATTAAAGAGAAAAGCATGTAAATTAAGAAACAAGCTTACGCAGTCACCCCATGATGTTCATCCCCACAACAACAACAACATAATACCGAAATCACAAAAATAACTCCTTTCAAACCTACTAATACCGAATTCAGTGAACATCAGTACATCTCCATTTAACATTTGAAATCTCAAGAAACTTGAAAGCTGCAAAAATAGGAAGAAACGAAACCACAACTCTCCTCCAACTATAACATACCGTGAATTAAAACTACATGATTCCATTCTTTATCTTCATGTTTGGCAAATAGAACTAACAAAAGCTTCCAAAGTACTAAAAAAAAATGATCGATCCATTAACTGCAATACACTATAATCTGATTCAAAATATCACTAGCAAAGAGAAAAGCATGTAAATTAAGAAACAAGCATACGCGATCAGTCCTCGATGTTCATCTCCACAGGATGCCAGTTCAACCACAAGCCTAGTGCAAACACGCGTAGACCATATCACGAAAACTCCCGTCACCACCTTGATCACCAATCCACCAGGCAAAAACAACGAGATCGCGGACAATATCACAATCGGCAACATACAATAACCAATCAGGCTAACACACCTGTACAAATCCAAATTCCCATTTCTTCCAGCAAGCATATTAAATACCACGTATAGAAACATAGAGGCCATTATTACCCATCCCAATATAATCCCAAAATGCAATTTCCCCGCTAATAGCTGAAACAACCCGAACGCCATTAGGAAAATGAACGGTCCAGATAAATCAGCATCTTCATGTAGATCCGCTTTAACCCTAAATGGATTCAGTATCGAAAGGGTTTTTTGGTAAATTTGCTTTGTGTTAATTCCAAGCTCTTCCAATAACGGCGGCTCATCTTCGAACCCGGTTCCGCCGCCGCCGCCGCCGATAGTGGCAGCGAATTGTGGAGTGGAGAATGACGTGGAGGCGGCGGCGGATCCGATATCGAAAGACATGAATGGGATTCCAGGGTTTGATGATTTTGGTGGCTGAAACGGCGCCGTTGGAAGACGGCGTTGTTGTGGGCCCGGGTTACCGCCGGACGGGAAAACGACCGGCGGTACGTTGAATTCTTTTGCCATTGATCGGAGATCGGGAGATTGGTAATTGAGGTAAAATTTGAATTGGAATTAGGGTTTTATTTTGAGATAGAGATTGGGATTGATGGAAGTTGTGAGAGATACAAAACGAAGCTTCGATTTGTTGATCAATAGGGAGAACTCAAAGCTTTGAGGCTAAGGAAGCAAATGCAGTGAAAATGAAAGGGGGAATTATGTATGATGTGAAAAAAAAATTTTAATGTGTTTCAGAAAGAAAAAACAAAAACAAAAATATAATAACAAAGAAAATGGAAAATAATGGATAGACTAATAGTCAATAATAATAATATCAAGAATTAGATCGTAGTAGAGTAATAATAACAATACTCATAATGAAAACTAACCTTCTATCTTAATCGCATCTATATTCTTCTATCTACGTTCATATCCTCGATAAATTGCAGGTGTGTCGTATCATGTCGTGTTCAATTATCTCTCTCCAATACTTTTTAATTTACCTCTACCTCTCTTTATATTCATCATGACCAACCTTTTACACATCTTTATTATGACAGCCTTTTCACATGTTTAAATCATCTCAACCTTGTATCCATCATGCAGGTCATTCTCACTATATATCGAATATATGCATTTCTGATCTTGTCTCTCCTAGAATGTCCATGAATTTATCTCAACATTTTCATTTCCGCTACTTTCATTTCTGGACGTGCAAATTCTTGACCGACCAACACCCGCCATATGCAATATGCTTGATCTGACCACTTTATAAAACTTAACTTTAAGTCTTCGTGGCACATTGTTATCACACAAGACATTAGATGCGAGCCTACGTTTCATCCACTAACTTCAATATGATGTGTAACATCATTATCAATATACCTAATTCCATTGGTTAATAATCCAAGATACTTGAAACTTCCTCTCTTGAGGATCACTTATGTATCAATTTTCACTTTCACATTTGTCATATAAGTGACGTGACTGAACATGCACTCTAAGTACTATGTCTTATTCCTGCTCATCTAAACCCTTTAAACTCTAAGGTCTGTCTCTAAACATCCAATCTATCAATAACTCCATTACAAGTCTAGTCAATCAAACGTATCTTATCTACAAATAGGATATACCTTGGCTTCTCCCTTTGAATATGTCGCGCCAGTTCATCCATCAACAAAGCAAATAGAAACAAGCTAAGAGTTGATTCCTGATAAAACCCCATCATGGTTGAGAAGTGCTTTAAGTTTTCTCTCGCTATCCTCAATTGTGTCTTGAACCATCATATATATCCTTAAGCTACATGTATACTTCTAACCTCCAAACATCTCCATAGGACCTCTTAGGAACTTTCTCATATGCATTTTACAGGCTAATGGACACCGTATATAAGTCCCTTTGCATTTGCCTATATTGCTCCATAAATCTCCTTGTGAGATGAATAACTTTTGTAGTTAAACGCCCCGACATGAATCCAAATTAATTGGCGATAATAACGCACCCCTCCTTACCCTCATCTCCACTATTCTCCCATAAATTTTCATAAAATGGCTCGCCAACTTTATACCCATATTCTTATAATTATTATTTTGAATATCATCCTGATTTTTCTACAACAGGATCATCATGTGCTTCATCTTCATTCTTTAAGATCTTTTGACGTCCTAGAAATAGCGTTAAACAATCATTCTATATCTACTTTACATGCTCTCTTTCGAAATTTCATCAAAATTTCATCTGATCCAATCACCCTTCCACTTCTTAATTATTTTATGAATAGCCTTGTTAACCTCCTCAAACTTGATACCCCTACAAAACTCAAAATCTTGATGATTCTCAAATTGCTCTAAGTCACCTAACATAATTTGACAGGACTAGTTCAACTTGAACACTAGATAAAAAAATAAAAATAAAACCAATTTTACCAAATTCTCTTAAATTATTTTTCAAGCATTGACAAAAGTATAGAAAAGTAAAATGAAGCATAATTAGTACTCCAATAATACTCACCGTTTATTTTTACTCGTCCAATAATGATTTATACATTTTTAAAAAATAACAAATAGAATACTTAATAATTTTATTATATCACATTATAAATACTAATAAATTTAATATTTTAAAAAATATATAACGAAAAATGATTATAATTAATTATAAAAGTAAATTAATAATTAGTAATAAATTATTTCTTAGTAATATTTTTAAAACTAAATAAGTAACATGAATATGTATTTTTAAGAGAAAACACATAATTATCCCCTCGAACTATGATATTTTTTTTAAAAAGACACTTTAACTTTCTGAATGTCATACTACCCCTTTCTTCATATTTAGAATGAACCTATTATACCCTTATGAGCTGATGTGACATAGAAAATGTGCTCCACTCTCTAATAGAGCATGAAACAAGGGGGAAAAAAATCAATTTTTAATTTTTTTCAGTATTTGTTTCATAAAAAATATTCTATTTTTAAACTTTATTTATTTTAATTTTTTTTTTTTATTCTTTTCTCTCATTGTCTTACTCATGGAACTCACCCATTCTTTTTTTTTTCCTGATTATCTTCATGTTTTTCTTTTTCCTCTAATCTTCTTTCTACATTATTTTTAAAGCTTTTTCCTCCTTGAGTTTAGTTCTTGAAATTTGACTATTTTATCTATTTTTAACTTTTTTATTCTTTTTTTATTAAGAAGAATTATAAAACTCCATTTTAATGGAGTTTCAATCTCATTATTACTATAGTGATTTTAATTTTCAAATTTGAATCTTGATGGTAATTTATTTTTGATCATGATAATAGAAGGTTGGAATTTATTAGAAGATTGAATAAAATGAAATTGTTGATGAATTCATGAGAAATTGGTCGGAAATGGAAAGCATGGGGATATTGGTGTCAGTGGAGCAAATTAAAGGAGAGTTTGGCGAAGAAGAATAAAGGAGGAGAGAGAAAAATTTAAAAAGAAAATAAAAGTCTAAAAAGATAAATAAAATGTAAAATTAAATGAGTTTGATACTGACAAATATTGATTGATGCATGGTTTTTCTTTTTTCCTCGTAATTGAAATTGAATGAAAAAATGATATATTTATATTACTTTGAAATTATTCAATGGAGGTATTAAGACGTTCACAAAGTTAAAGTATCTTTTAATAAATTTGAAATAACTTAAATGGTGACTTTATATTTTTTCTCTATTTTTTATAACATGGATAACTTTAAAAAAAAATAAAAAATGTAATGGAGGGAGTAATAGTAATATTATCTTTTGAAGAACTTAGAAAAATTTTGGGTTTTGCCCAATCCTTCAAGGGAATAGGTAGAAATCAACCATAAAAGAGAAGATTCAAAGCTTGAGTCCAGCTAATTTGGAGCACAAGGATGGCTGCCATATCTCGATTCCCATTCCTCCAACCATATCCATTCCCCAAACTCTCATCATTTCCCTCAAATTCCTCACCAATTCTCTCCAACTTCAACAAAATCATCAGTCCTTGCCGGATTCATTTCCGTAAATTCTCCGTCACATCACCACTTTGCTCCACCTCCGACTCCGGCTCAAGTCCCGAGGTCAATCTTCTCTTAACTAGTACTTTTTTTTTTCACCTGAAAATGAATGATGTAATTCGGACTACCACGATACAAAATGTCAATTCACCTAAAAAGAAAATTGGTCTGAACTCCAATATCAAGTTTCGCGCTCCTCGATTAGCTCCATGTTTACATGTCACCTTCCACTAGCAATAGGTATCAAGTGACTCTGTGCACCTCAATTAATTCCACAATTACATGTTACCTTCCACTAGCTACATGTATCATGTAACTTGTGCACCTCGACTAATTCCACATTTACCTGTCGGCTCCCACTAGCAACAAGTATAAGGTAACTCAGTGCACCTCAACTGATTCCACAGTAAACTGTCACCTCCCACTAGCAATAGGTATAAGGCGATTATGTGTACATCGACATATTCCTCCAACTAGCAATAGGTATCAGGTAACTTTGTCCGCCTAAGCTAGCACATATGTGAAGAACTCACTTAGTATTTTTATCTCTATTGGGATTTGAACTCGAGACTTCATGATTTTTAGCTCACCTCATTGACCACTAAGCCACACCTTGGGTGCATCGTATATCAAGTTTTTAATACATCCTTTTTATTAAACAAAAATGGCATGATTTATAGTAAGAGAGTTTTAGTAATTCCGAGTAAATCATTTAATTTCGGTGTTTGAGAGTCCATTCACCTAATTATTTTTTTTGGCGTGAACTCAAATATCAACTTTTTGGTATTGGCGTGAACTCAAATATCAAGTTTTTGGTACCTATTTACAACAACAACATACTCGGTGTCCACAAGTGAGGTCTGGGGAGGGTAGTGTGTTACCTATTTACTACAACGGCAAAACATACCTAGTGTAGTCCCACAAGTGGGGTCTGGGGAGGGTAGTGTGTTTGCAAACCTTACCCCTACCTTGGGAGGTAGAGAGGTTGTTTCCTATAGACCTTGGCTCAAGTAAAATCGATTTTAGTACCTTTTTGTTAGAAAATAAAAAATGGCATGATTCGTAGTAAGAGAGTCAGTAATTCATAGTTAAATCATTTATTTTGTGTGTCTAAGAGTCAATTCACCTATTTTTTTTGGGTGTGAACTCGAATATCCAGTTCTCAATACTTCTATAATTTTAAGAAATTGCATGATTCACAGCAAGCGCAGTTCATCTAATTTTGGGTGTATGATTAGCCTTTTGAAGTAACAGTACATGTTTCTCACATAAGAAGTGCCACGAAGCACATTTGTTTTGGCTGAAAATACTTAAAATATCATTTAGTTGATAGGACTGTTAAAAAAAAGAAGAATCATCTGACTCTTTAAACAGTAAGGTTGCAAACAAATTGGGACTGAAGGAGTATTTGCTAATAAATAGTCATCAATAGTAGCAGTTTTTGAAAAAGATGTTGTTGACAATTTCTTAACTGGAATGCAGTGTCTTGAAAGTTCTGAATCGAGTAAGTCAATTGTTGGCGACCTGTTGGACTATCTGAATGAATCATGGACTCAGTTTCATGCTACAGGTATATTTATGAAGGTGCCACTTGTTGGTGATCTTGTGTTTATATTAAGGTGCCATGTTCTTTTGCCTCTGATAGCAGTTTCTAATGTGAAATTATTGAGATGGATATTCACTTTCTAGTGTATCTTAAATTTGCTAGCATTTTTTTGCTTGGACCAAATAGCAAAACATATGAATGAGAAAAATGGATATTGCTTAATAATATAACTAAGAAAAAAGTATAATAAATGTTGCTTACTAGGGGAAAGTGGTAAGGGGAACGCTATATTAGTTTGGACTTGAGGTTTGATTGGCTTTCCTTTTTGTGTATTTTTGTCTCCTGAGGTTCATTCATGCAGATTACACAATAGTAGAGCTTGAAACAAAGCACGAAGTTTTGGAATATTGCCTTAAAATAGAAATGTTTCCACGCGGTGTCAAGAGTTCTGAGAAAGATGATGTGAGATAAGCACAATTAAGTTTTTTTTACTAAAAAGAGACTTTTTTTTCCCAAGTTGTGTGACTATGTTCTGTTTTTTTTAAAAAAAGTTGTGTGAAAATTATAGATCTTTATGCCAATATGTAAAAGTAGATGAGCAGGTCAACTTATGACTAATTTTATAATAGTGATTATGGGCAATATGCACCTTTTTTTTTTGGAAAGCAAAAGAAGACAACACTTCTGGGTGAATTGTACCTATTGCTACATTTTCAATCACAAAACTTGGTAATTACAAAGAAAATTATTAACATAGGTTAAAGTAAGTGGTAGTTGTCTCTAATGATTTATAAAGATAGTATTTAGCAACTTTGGTTATGCAAATTTGGACATCAGTTCAACCTCAACCAACTCCATGATGGGATGTGTTGTGGTGAGGCAATGCACAGTCATTTCTTTGGGTTAAAATATATCCCGCGACAAAATTGGAACGTCTGCCAGTTGAATCGCGCTTGAACTGTGAGGAAAGGGTTCTCACACTCAGCTGATTGCTATGATCCCAATGTTGATGACTTTAATAGCGAATCACTCTATGAAGGGATAAAACTTCCAAATAGGATCTAAGGAAAAACATGTGCTGCCAAATCAATATATGGATAACCAATTGCTGAAGGATAAAAAACTGAATTCGAAGAGAGAGTTTAGTCTAATGGCAAAAGAGGGATCTTTTGTCATGTAGGGGAAGGGCCAAGGGGACTCCACACTTCTTTTTTTTTGGAAACTGGTAACATAAGGGGACTCCACACTTACAACTTGGTCTAGGTGAGTTGAGGAAAATGAAAGGTAAAATGGTGTGAAGAAAGAAAAGGTTTGTCGACTAAAATGTTTAATTGAGAGTTAAAAAAGGATTTTGTTAAATGATCTCAGGACAGTAAGGTCATTTAACAGAAAGTGTAGTTGCTTAGTTAGTTTTTATAAGGTTCTATCATCCATGACTGCTTTAGACATACTTGTATCTTGCACTTTGATGTAATAATCAAAGTCCTTTCATTTGTCTTTTGTCTTTTCCCTAATATCACTAGCATACTTATCGAGAAAATAAGATGCAATGACTGCTATTGCACTACGCTGATGTTGTCTCGTAAGGAGTGTCATATAGAAAGGAGACAAATCATAGTCTTTATAGCAAAGATAATTTCTCGAAGAGCGATAGAAATGTGGGAGAAGAACAGAACATCATGATAAATACATGCATATATAGTGTATACAAAGTTTTTATATGTGAAACACTTTTTAAGCAGTGCTGGTTGTCCATATGAAGCTTCTTTTTTTAATCTCCTTTCACGTTTCTGAGAATAAGGACAAGGGAGCAGTCTCCTAGATTTTTATGTGGTCTTCCCTTGACGACAAAAACACTTCACAGCAAACGGCACAAGTGAATAAACTCGGTGAGATAAATTAGTACCGGGCCATGGATCAGGTGACATGATCAAGCAGCTGTGTTAATATCTGACAAGGTGTTCTTTTTTTTTTTTTTTTTTGAAATTGGTGTAAAAAAAGAAAAAAACACCTTGTCATTTTGTAGCATCACAAGTCTCTTGAGTTCGTGATCTCAATTTATCTTATTGGAAAATGCTGCAAGGGCTAGTGACTTAATTAATTTTCCTAATTCTTTCCTCTATCTAAATTAAGCAATTGTGCACCTTGTTAATTACCCTATTCTGAAAATTTAGGGGTTTTGTTTGGTTGGATTAGGTAAATATGTTGCTTGGACTCTTCACAAATGTTGATGGGTACGTGTCTGATTCGACAGGGTGCGACAACATTTTTGGAGAGTCCGAGCAACATGGGGTAAATAATCCTAACATAAGATCTTGCATAAAATAAAACAATGTTTTGTTGGAGGGATTAGAAAATCTATTCCTTGCATAATTAATGCAACGTTTAGTTATTAATATAAGAAAATTTAATCTTTGCACAATTAATGCATCCAACATTTGACTTCCATATTAAATAATACTGACATTAAGTTGCGGGAATCTGTGTACTATTTTATGCGAGATGGAATGTGGAATAAAGATACATGTAATAGTAATACTGAGATAAAAGTTTTTAAAGACAAAAATGCCCTTAAAGTACGTCATCCCTACATAATATTTTCTGTAATGCTATTAGTCACTGCATAACAATCCTTTCAATATTATTCACAGTAAACAATTCCTTCATTATTATATCCGCATAAAAAATCTCTACATTGTAATTCCCTCAACAAGCATGTGAACCAAATGACTCAACAATGAACCAACAAATTTAACATGTCTAAAACCTTTCTTCTCCAAAACATTTGAAGTAGCCGTAGTAACTCTTCCTAATTTGATCTAAATTTATGACTGCGCGTGTTACGGGCATCCCTTTATGCTAGCCAAGCTTCATCAAAACCTTGCACACAAAAAGCTAAGGAGTTCAAGGGTTTTTCATCAAGTCATTACTTCGGATGCTTAGAGGGTGCATGGAATGAATGCTTGAAGCTCAAAAACATATGCTAAACTGGGAGTACAAGACCCCACTAAGAGCGTGTTTGGATTGACTTTTAAAAAGTAGCTTATAAGCTAAAAACTAAAAGCCATAAGTTAGAGATACCCTACTTTTGGCTTTTGACTTATTTTTACACTTTGTTGTCCTAAAAGTAAGTGCTTAAAAGTACTTTTTAGCTTTCCCAAACACCACCAAAACTAAAAAAGTACTTAAAAGCCAAAAGCACATAAAAATAAGTCAATCCAAACACTCCCTAAGAAGACCCTCATTAAGGGGTCGTTTGATAGGGTGTATAAGAATAGTGCAAAATATGGTGTATTAGTAATGCTTGCATTAGTTATGCTTGGGTTAGTTATGCTTGCAATTTTCTTATGCAGTGTTTGGTTTGGTGTATTAAAAATAATATTAATTGCATGATTTCTAAAAAAAATATTTTTTTAAAAAAAATACCCTCCATAAATATGGTGGAAAGGATGTGGAAAAGATTTTAAGGGACAATTGTGACTTTAACCATACTAATGCATGCATTAGAGCTATTGCATTACTAATACCATAGATTTCAATGCATTAGTTATACACTCCTTAATACCAAATAGAGTGTATAACTAATGCAAGCATAAGTAATACATAGGATGAAAAAGTGTACCAAACAAGGTATTAGTAATACACAAAGCTAATGCATGCATTTATTTTTTTTCAATGCACTCTACCAAACGACCCCTAAGGGTATTTTTGTAACAATCATTATTAGCCCTTAGCCTTAGCCTAGTAAGACCCTTGTTATAGTACGGGTATCTTTGTAATAATTATTATTATCTCTTAGTCTTAGCCTAGTCTAGTATAAATACTACATTATGTCATTTCATTAGGTGAGATTATTTTTGGAGATTATGATGAGTGGTACTCTTGAGAGAGTTGGGGCTATGACCTTTGTTGCTAGGCAATGTTGAGAGATTCTTTGCTTGAAGAAGCCTTCCTCTTGAGGGTCATCCAAGATTGGTGCTTTTTGGGTTCCATTGGTTGAAGGTTTAAGCTATTAAGAGTTTTAGTTGTCAATAATTTTCATCTTGTGTCTATCTATCTATTTATCTTTACTTAATTACTCTTAATTTTAGGGTTCCTTGCGTTTCAATATTGCATCAAATTGGTATCCTTTCAGATCTATTGCATTTTTTTTACTTTTCCACATCATCTTATTTCTGCTTTCTATGTTGGTGCATTGTCTATGATCTATCTATGACACCTTGCCTTCACAGAACATAGTTATAAGTAATCTGCTAGTTGATTCCTGTATAATATTTATTGGTTTACAAGGTTGTCTATGAAGTTTGTTACTTTGTAAACTATCGGTTGTTTAATTTTGGTTAGTACTTTCCTTTCGTGACGACGGCTGCGCTCGCCTTGGGCCCGTCCGCGCCCCTTCGGGCAGGCCGGGCTCATGCGACGTCGGCATCGATGAGGAATGCGAAGGGGAGCCTTGGAGTAACTGGTAAAGTTGTTGTCATTTGACCAGGAGGTCACGGGTTCAAGCCTTGGAAACAGCCTCTGGCAGAAATGCAAGGTAAGGCTGCGTACAATACACTCTTTTGGTGGGGCCCTTCCCTGGACACCGCGCATAGCGGTAGCTTTAGTGCACCGGGCTGCCCTTTTTTTTTTTTTTTTTTTACTTTCCTTATCTGCTTATTATTTTCTTCATAATATTTATGCTATTCAATTTTATGTGATTTATCAAGCTGTTGAAGTGCATAAACTTTATGGTTTCCACTACGCATGTTGGACATGTATAAGAGAATACTCTGGCCATGTATCCACGTGTCTCATTATCTTTGTGACTACTGACACAGCAAGGGAACATGGTCACTCAAGTGTATAAAATTAAACCATGCATCTTTGATGCACCTCTGCCTTTATAAGGACCTGGGTTCACAATTCACATCACAGTTTTTTAAGTTTGTGAAATTTCAAAAGGTTTCGAATTTTTTATTTGAACTTGTTTTGATCAGATACGTGTTATAATAGGATACACAGCAGAACTAAGACAATTAAGGCAAAAGGAGTAAGAAATATAGGAGACAAACCTGGTTTGTTAATGGCAATTGATGGCTTGGGTGGTGTATCTACCGTACAAGTTTAATAGTTGAGAATGTCGTATCTTTTTCTTTTCGCAACTTTAACTGGTTTCAGCTGGCACCCAAGGGTGTGACTTAGTGGTCAATGAAGTGGGTTGAAAACTAGAGGTCTCATGTTCAAATCCCAACGGAGGCAAAAACATCAAGGTGATTATTTTTCATTTGTCCAAGCCTCGGTAGACAGAGTTACCCGGTACCTATGTTGGTGGGAGATAGCAAGTACCCCGTGGAATTAGTTGAGGTGTGCGCAAGCTGACTCGAACATCATGGTTATTAGGGAAAAAAAAGGTTCCAGTTGTGCTTTTGTAGCCACTATGATGTCAAATTTTACGATTATATCATATATAGAGCATATGGTTTGTTGCATAAGTTGATTGGCCATTTATGATAAATGTAGAGCTCACCATTTTATTTTGCATGATTCTTTCTAATGAAAATGGGCGAGCTTTCCTCATTTCGTGAGATGCTTCTCAAATATTTATTTTTGCCGACTGGGGTGATTATTCTTCAGGCAAGAGTATATGTTAGTCTGAGTTGCGTGAAATTTATTTCTTACGTGTGTGACACTTAGGCAGTCAGAACGTTTGAACTTTGTCTTGGTGTGAGAGCTGTATTTTTGTGTTCAGGTGTGTATGGAGTGTGTACAGATCTCTTACATAGAGTTCTTGAATTTATGGTTTCTTGCAGTCAATTCAGACTTCTGCTTTCACCTGCACACTATTTGACATGTGTTCTTTCTTCTTTGTAATAGCTGAAGCAAAAAGGCAACTAATTGCTGCTGGATTTCATCTGCTGAAAGAAAATGAGAAATGGGACCTGCAGCCTGGTGGGCGCTATTTCTTTACACGGAACATGTCCTCTTTGGTTGCATTTGCCATTGGAAAGAAGTGAGCAAACACTACATACCTCTAAAGGTTGCATTACAGTTGCTAATTAGTCATGCAATGCTCCTTACATATATGAGCCTATAGAAACCAAATTGAAAAAAATGGAATGTTCTGCAAATAGAAACCAGTTATAGATCAAGGGGCAGTCTCTCTATACATTATCGCTTTCATCCATTTTAATTTTCTGACTAGGAACTAATTTTGAAGTCTTTCAGCCATTTCATTCCCTCGTCCTTTAGGAATTACATTCTTATGTTGTTTAATCAGAGACATGAATTAGCTTTGCAGGTATTCTATTGGTAATGGATTTCACGTGATTGCTGCTCACACAGATAGCCCGTGTTTAAAACTAAAGCCAAAGTCTGCATCAACTAAATCTGGCTATCTTATGGTCAATGTGCAAACATATGGCGGTGGGTTATGGCACACTTGGTTTGATCGGGATCTGAGTGTAGCTGGGAGGGTTATTCTAAGAGCTGATGATGGTTCCTTTCTGCACAGGCTTGTGAAAATAATGAGGCCTCTTTTGCGAGTGCCTACATTGGCTATTCATCTTAATCGGTCTGTTGCCTTCCGCTGAAGTTTCTTCTTTTTCTCATTGTTTTTCCTGCTCTTTTTTTGTGGTGAGAGGGCTGTTACATTCTTGAATAGGTTAACAGAACCTTTATTTCTTGATATCATCTACCATCTGAGGTATTGCTTTGAGACCATATATCAACTGCATAGAACAAACATAATAAGAAACTGGAGCTGATAACTCCTACGTGCTGAAGTTGAGAGTCAGATTCTCTGATTTTTAGTTTTATCTTCTTTCCCTATGACACCTGGTAGAGGAATTTTAAATGGGAGAAACAATAATTGCATTATGTTCAAATTGGTCCAGTAATGTGTCAATATGTGTTTAGAATACAGATGGGAATATTCATGCAAATTTGAGGAGCTTTCTGCCAGAAATGACCTATGTTTGTACTTGATCTATGTTTCACATTAAATAAGGTTAATTGGTCCAAAGCAAATAGCAATTCTCATAAGCAATTAAATCTAAAATCTTGTGGAATGTGGATATACTGAATATTTTAAATGAAAAGTAAAACCTACTTAAGATGTGGGATCCCATAACATGTTATCTCTGCTTCCCTTGTATTGATTAAACTTCTTACAAAGACTTTCAAGGTCAGTCTTTCACTATCTACCATAAGCTTCAAAACTTAGGAGTGGTAGTAGTTGCATGTGAGAGTGAAGTACGTCTCAGTGTCTGTAAAAGCTCAAGTATGTATTTCAACACGCAGATATATTTTCCTCCTTCCCATGAAACATGGTCTACCTTACATCTTATCCAGCAAAAGTTAATTTGTTTTTAGCTGTTTATTGTTATTATTATTTTTTTGGATAAGGCTGTTCTAAGGTTTAGTATGCAATCCTTTTTGTGCAAAGCAGCTGGTAAAGATCTGTGCTGTCAAAAACACACCAGCTACTATAACTGGTACAAAGTTTAATCCATGCTTAATATACGTCCAAATGTTCTTATCACCTGTGGCATAATGTGAACAATATGTTGGCATAGAAGCAGACTGCCTTTTCCTTCTTTTTTATTTTTATATTTTCAAAAAGTTTGTAAGTTTGAAACTGGCCAAAATTCTCCAAAAAAGGTTCTAGTTCTGATCCAGTTGTTGCAATGTTTAAGCTAGCTTCCGAATCTTGTCTTTCTAACACTAGTAAACACATAATAGGAAGAAAAGACTTTTATCCTTTTCGCTCCATATCCGCCTTCTTGTTTCATCAGATTCTTTTTTAGTCTGTTTCAAAAAGAAAGTCACTTTCTATATTTAATAACTTTTTAATTTCAACATCTCACGTGGCATATTTAACACCACAAGATTCAAAGGACATTTTGGTACATTATTCACATCTTTAGTTTTAGACCATAAGATTTAAATGTCTTTTTACTTTCTTAAACTCCGTATGGGACCAAACTAAAACACATAAATTGAAACTGAGGGAGGGAGTAGTTGAAAAGGAATCTGGTTTTAGTAGCATTACATTTATAATGTGTGAACATTGCTTTTTTTTTTTTTTGAAGTATTGGAATATTGTTAAACATAGCTTCCTTCTTAGGTTAGCCTCTCTTCTTTAGATTGTCACAAACATCAAATGCTAAATATAAAGGGTAACCTTGATGGAGGATTGGTAAGTTATCAGTGACAGTTGTCAATGATCTTTAATTTCTGTCACCACAACATAAACGACATTCAAGCAGATTTATAAAGTTTTTGTTTGCTTGAAGGCTTTGCTGATATCTCCTTTGCTCTGTCCATTTTTCCTGGCATGTAGAACGGTGAATCAGGATGGATTTAAGCCAAACCTTGAGACTCACCTTATTCCACTACTGGCAACAAAGACAGAGAATGCAACTGCTGATGAGAAAAGTAGTGTGTCTTCTTCAAAAGATGTTCATCATCAACTCCTTCTGAAGGTAGTTGTTCATATTATTTACACTAAAACTGACTTATAGTCCAGGAAATTTTTTGGGTTACCTGGTCAATCCATAGATGTGTGAAGAAAATTTTTGACTGACTATCAAAAAGCGAAACTCCTTTCCACATATTTTCCTGGAATTACCTGATCATAGTCTAATCTTCATATGTAGACTGACCGATGGGTTCCTCATTAGATCATTCCCTGGTTAAGACGGAGAATGCTTTAACCCTTTGTTTCTATGTTGCTTCCAATCAAGATTTGTTTTGAAAATCTGTAGTATATTGACAACATATAAGTGACTGTTATGATGATGTACCGAATAAGTGGTGAAGATAGGTAACTAAATGTCACAGGTTGAAGGCTTTTTTGTGCCAAAAATGTATAGATGTCAACCAGTTTTTCCCAAAGCTGGTTTTTTACCTGCTTCTAAGGAAAAATTCTGTCAATGAGCTTATTTATAGGCTCAAGCTTGGTGGATCAGAACATCCTCCATTTCAAGGATAACCAACATGAAACACAGAGCTTTAGCTGCTAATATTCTCCAAAAACAAATGTATTTAAATGTGTAGTTACCATACTTTAGCTGATGGAGAAACTGGAACGCTCCTGATTCTTGATTCTTGGTAGATCACATTGCTATTATTGTCACATGCATGTTTATCAGAATGTCTTGTCTTCTTAGTTTGCTTGGTTTGGTGGTAGCAGCACTGATTTGTTACACACACACATCATTTGGCATTATTATGAGTGTGCTGCTTTTCTGTTCTTCTATCTGATTTTCCAACATATAGAATTTGTTACCTGATTTACACAAGGGAATGAGGGATGAGGGATATTCTGGATTACTGGATATGAACGTTGATGATTTCCTCTGTGATCGTAGATCTTGTCAGATGAGCTCAGCTGTAAAATTGATGACATAGTTAGTGTTGAGTTAAATATTTGTGATACCCAACCTAGCTGCCTTGGAGGTGCAAATAATGAGTTCATATTTTCTGGAAGACTGGATAATCTTGCATCGAGCTTTTGTGGTTTGAGAGCTCTGGTTGATTCATGTGCATTGCCCGAAGATTTGTCAAATGAGAATGCAATTCGGATGATCGCTCTTTTTGATAATGAAGAGGTAGGTAGTATGCTCAGTCTGAAAGTTCTAGCAGTGATTTCCTTAAAAAAATTTCTTCTGCAATCTACAGATGCTCTCTTAGATGAGAGGTAGATTTTGAGGAACATCAGATCAGTTCTTGTTCAATTTCTAAATTTCAGAGTATTCCAACCTAAGAAGTATTATGTTTATCCCAGACCAAATTTTTGTCTTGAAAATACTTGTCTGATGTAGATAGATTTTGTGCATGAAGGGGAGCCTTGGAGTAACTGGTAAAGTTACATGGCAGTTCTGCCATGTCACCAATAGGTCACAGGTTCAAGCCGTGGAAACAACCCCTTGCAGAAATATAAGGTGAGGTTGCGTACAATAGACCAGTGTTATCAAAAGCAAAAAACTCTAAGGTCCATAGGGGCTTTAAGCGCAAAACGCGAATAAAGTGTGGGCTTTAATGAAAAAAAGTGCAACGGGAGAAAAAATACAAATATGTATGTTTAGTCCAAGATTAATAATTATAAGCATGAATAACAAATAATGAACAAAGAAACTGAAAATATATTACGATAAAGTGAAATATCAATTGTTTAGCGTCACCTCTTCATAAGAGACTCATTGGCAAGGAAAAGTATGCCTTAGAAAATTGATAACGATACTGAAGCGCACAATAAGCGAGGCAAAGCGCTCAACACGTTTTGAGCCTCGCTTTAGGGCTTAAGCGCGCCTTTGATAATACTGCAATAGACCCTTGTAGTCCGGTCCATCCGCGGACCCCGCACATAGTGGTAGCTTTAGTGCACCGGGCTGCCGTTTATGTAGATAGATTTTGTCATGATTTGTCAAATGTTGCAAGTGAGTACGAAAGCAATAAAGATAATGTAGTAGTATGAAAAAATCCTCTTTATAACAATCAACAAAGAATCCTCTTTATAAGTTGTTTTCAACTATTCTATATCCTCTTTCTTAGCTGTTTTTACATTTTCCACCTAAAACAAGAAAATGAACACCAATAAGTTTCTCGTTCTCTTACTTGGTAGACATTTCCTTGGGCAATCAGTCAAATTTGGCTTTTACTTGAACTTTGAATGATCTGTCTGAATTGATATTCCTTATTTCAGTTTCTTATTTTCTTAAGCATGAGGTCTAACTCCACCAAGACTTTAGGTTGGTTCAGATTCATGCCAAGGAGCTGGTGCGCCAACTATGTTTGAGGCAATGAGACGGATAACTGAATGTCTAAGTCATCAATCTGCGGGAGAATCCGATTTTGCCCGCACAATTCGCCACTCTTTTCTTGGTACTTTTTCTTGATATGTCTATGGCCTTTAGATATGTCTCTAACTATGAATGGACTACTCCATACTCTCAAGTCCTTCCTATGTGAACAGTTGTTCCTCGTCGCCTGCAGCAGTAATGCAATTGACCAGCTCAAAATAAGACAATATAATGGGAAAGGTTGTTGCTTTGCATGATTCTTTCAAAAGGCAGTAATAAATTACTGGGTCCTGTAAACTTCCGCCTCTTCCGTTTATTTGCTGAACACATAAATCTGATTACATGCAAATGTGTATTAGTAATTGTCTTTCGAATTAAAAATAATAAATTCATTATTTGAGTTTATTTTAACTTGCATACAACTAGTGTCTGTATTGAGGCTTTCCCTTGACAAGTGCAATTCACTCATTGATTTATTGGGAAAAGTCACATTTTCCCAATTAATGAGGTGCCCAGAAGCAACTGGCAAATATATTGGGTGGAATAATAGGTCAATTACCGTCAATTTACTTGGGCATGCCTTTGGGAGCCAAAAGCAAGTCCAAAGAGATTTGGAATGGAGTGGTGGAGAGGTGTGAGAAAAGATTGTCCAGATGGAAGTCACAATATTTATCCAGAGGTGGCAGACTAGTTTTGATCAACTCAGTCTTAGATGCATATCCAACTTATCTGATGTCAGTTTTTCCTATTCCTGTTAATGTAGAGGAAAGAATTGACGCATTAAGGAGGAACTTTTTGTGGCATGGTGAGAAGGAAAATAAAGGTTTCCACTTATAGTCAAATGGAAAACTGTATTACTATCAAAGAAGCAAGGAGGTTTGGGTATTAGAAACTTGAGAAAGCAGAACAAAAGTCTGCTTATGAAATGGTTGTGGAGGCTCCCGAAAGAAGAACACACTCTTTGGGGTAAGGTGATTCAAGCCAAATATGGAAAGGTAGGACCCTGGAAGACAAAAGAAGTGAGATCTACATATGGAACCAGCCTGTGGAGATCAATCAGAAACTTATGGCATGGTTTCTATGGAAAAACTGGTTTCAATGTGAATAATGGTAGGAAGATCATGTTCTGGGAAGATGACTGGCTAGGCAATGGAAGACTCAAGCACCTATTCCCAGATATTTATCAGTTGAACCAGCAACAAAAGTCTACATTACAAGAAGTATGGTCTGATCATGGGTGGAATCTATCTTACAGAAGACTAATGCAAGACTGGGAAATGGAAAGATTGGTTGAATTCTATGGGATTTTAGATCAGTTTATAGGTCTGAAGGATGGAGAAGACTCTCTAAGATGGAAATGCCATAGTAAAGGCTGTTTCACTGTCAGTTCTGCCTACAAAGACATGAATCAGTTGGGAACTCAAGTTAGTTTTCTCCCTTGGAAGCTTATATGGAAGGTGAAAATCCCTTATAAAGTGACAGTCTTCATCTGGTTGGTAGTAAAAGAGGTTGTTCTTACCCAGGAAAATCTCATGAAAAGGGGAATACATATGTGTCCAAGATGTTTCTTCTGTGAGCAGCATGCGGAGACAATCAACCATCTGTTTCTACATTGTAAAGTGGTTGGCGAGCTATGGAATTTGTTTACTAGCTTCAGGGGTATTAGATGGACTATGCCGGAAAGGGCAGGACAAGTAAGCTGGAATATGGAGGGCAGTGGCAGCACAAACAAGGACAGATGGAGAATTATCCCAGCAGTAATTTGGTGGACCATATGGAAGGAAAGAAATTCTAGATGTTATGAGAGCAACAGTAGTCCATTGCACAAGATTAAAACGAACTGCATTACCACTTTTTGCTATTGGTGTAGTTCTGAGTACATAGATGACCCTGTGGCTATGATCGACATATTAGGATCCTTGTAAGATGAAATAGGATTAGTGATAGTTTTTGTTTTTTCCTTTTTGTTTCATGTCCTACACATTTGGATGTAGGCTGTGATGTAAATTTTTGGATTCCAGCTTTGATGCGGAAGATTGATATACAAAATGTTACCTTTGTCAAAAAAATCTAACAGCCTTTGCTTAAGGATGGAGTTTTTCCCAGTGCATGTTACAAGAAGGTCTAAAGAGTTCCCCAAAACTTGTTCCTTCATAGAATTTACCTTTATCAAAATAAAAACGACTTCTTGTTCCTTCATAGAAAAGCAAGTTGGTTGCAGGTGTGATACAAACCAGCCAAGTAGGACATCATTCTCCTTGTCCATAAGTTCTACCAGAATTTGCGGGATCTAACATGAAAATAACTTTTGATTTCATAACATACAGAAAGAAGGAAAAATCAGTTTCCAGCATTCTTGTCAAATTACATCATTTTCTCCTTTGCAAATCATGTTGAAACTCATTGTCTAGTATCTCATTCAAACAACAGTGTCTGCTGATATGGCTCATGGAGTTCACCCTAATTTTGTTGATAAGCATGAGGAGCACCATCGTCCTGAATTACAGAAGGGGCTTGTAATCAAGCATAACGCAAATCAACGCTATGCTACGAGTGGAGTTACATCTTTTCTTTTTAAAGAAGTTGCCAGACTTCACAGCCTTCCGACTCAGGTGATTTTTAACTTCCAAGTGCTTTAGCATAAATGAACTGGAAACAATCAAAGAAATAGGAAGAGGGAATGGAAGCCATGACTTGACCTATTACTTGAATCCCTTCTTTCCCTTATTCAAGATGTCAATTTGTAACTTCTAGTAGGGATTCAAATCCTACGCGTTAATGCTGCAAATGTATTGATTGGTTTATCACTATCTCAACTATAAGTTGCACCAAATATTCCAGAGTGCATTAGTCAAACTATTTATGTTAGCTGCTGAGGTTTTCTCTCGTGATCTTTCGAGAAGGGGAGCCTTGGAGTAACTGATAAAGTTGCTGCCATGTGACCAGGAGGTCACGGGTTCAAGCCTTGGAAACAGCCTCTAGCAGAAATGCAAGGTAAGGCTGCGTACAATACACCCTTGTGGTGGGGCCCTTCCCCGGACACCGCGCATAGCGGTAGCTTTAGTGCACCGGGCTGCCCTTTCTTTTTTTTTTTTAATCTTTCGAGAAGAGAACCTTCTTTTCCAGGCATAAGGTATTCTACTCTTTTTATTATCTTGATATATTGTTCTTCTTAAGTTACCATTCATGATATACATGTACGTTTCTTGCGCTTTCTTAGTCTTCAAGTGCATATCATCTTTTTTCTTTTTAATCTTCTTTTCTTTCATTTTCTGTACTTGTTTTATTTTCTAGGTTTTACCTCATTACAAATGGACGGTACTATTATAACCTTGTTTATCTAGGCATTTACATGTAAATTAAGAGATTTCTAGCCATTTATGTGTCTCCCTGTTTGGCCCCTCACCTCCTCAGCGTATGCTTAGAAACATAGCTCCTAATATCTCTCTGTTTTATTGCATATAAAGAAAGTAGGATTCCCATGACAATGTGAGACCATGTTAATGCCTGACCTGTAACAATGTGATTTCTTTTCAATATGAACACAAGTTTATACACAAGGAAGAAGAGCACATAACTCGCTAGAAGTCTAAAGACCAAATAAAGGAGTTGCATCAAAGAAAACGGAGCCCTTCCATTTTGTTGAATTCAGTCAAGAGAGGATATCATGAAAAAGACCGTGTAGTTTAGTCCTCTGTTAAGTATTTTCTCTAGATCTTTTGCAAGAAGACGGGCTAGGCACAATCTTAACTTTAATACTCTTCTGATATATTCAGTTCAGTTTGTAAATTAACCAAATTCAAACAGGAAGAGGTTTCCAAGAAGTATATGTCAAGGAATTGTGTGTTTGGTAGATATCAAAAATAAATCTGATATGTAGGTGTTTATATCAATGATATTTGGAGAAAACTCCATATGTGCTGCAGCCTCATTGATAAAGTGTGCTATAGTCCTCATTGATAAATCTTGTGTATGACTTCTTTAAATTTTTAAGATCCAAGTGAATAAACTTGTATAAAGTGACCAGCTCTTTAACTCCTTACAGGACTTTGTGGTGCGAAATGATATGGGATGTGGATCAACTATAGGTCCGATACTTGCTTCAGGAGTTGGAATCCGTACTGTTGATTGTGGTATTGCTCAGCTATCCATGCACAGGTACCTTGTTATTTAGTTTCTCCATTCAATTTTGTGCTACATAGTGATTTCCAAGAATTTTCTTCCACTTATTTGCAAATTGGTTATACACCAGTGACTGGTTTCCATTAGGCAAAACATACTAGGACTAAACTTGTGAAATCCAAAAAATTATTCCTTTACTCTTAGTTCCAGTCACGAAAGGAAAAAAAACTACTAACATACTTCCAAAAGCAAAAAAAAATATTTCTTAACAGACTTCCAAAAGCAAAAAAAATATTTCTTTACTCTTGTTCCATTCAAATTGTATTTACCCGAAATGCATTAGGGGTAGCAGTCTATAACTAGTTTACTTTGAGTTTTGTCGTGTGTCATCCGACATAGAGTTTTTCTTGAGCCCATATTTGGTAGAATGGCCTATATTATCAAGCTGCAGTGCTTGTCCTCCAGTGGAAGTAGAGATCAGATGTTATACCCAACTTTTTTCGAGTTGAAGTAATCCTGAAAGAAAAATGTTCCACATCCAGGCATCTTGGCAAACCTTGTATAAGAATGTACATTTTGTGTACTCTTTCAGACTAAAAAATTTCTATGGTGTAAAATAAATGGCAGACAGCAGACAGCTAAATGATAAACTTATGAAGTTTCAAGCTGTAATTGTCTCTGGTAGTTTGATAGGATGAAATGGTTACATGTTGCTTGAGGGACAATAATGTTTCTCTCTTGTTAATTGATATCTTCTTCCTTGTTTCAATTGGTCACCTGCTTCGTTAAGTTGGTCATCAATTTTTCATAAATTTCACTTTGCTTTTCTGGAATTGCAGCGTGAGAGAGATATGTGGAAAGGAAGATGTGGATATTGCATACAAGCACTTCAAGGCATTTTACCAGTCATTCTCAAGTATAGACAGGAAGTTGAATGTAGATTGATAATTGGTGAAGTGAAAATCTTAGCCTTTTAGTTCACAACCCCTTGATAGCATAATTCTTTTCCTTAATTTGCTCTTGGGGTTACAATGGTAGTAGACCTTTTAGCTAAGCACTCTGATTTGATTACTAAACTAGTACATTATTTTGGGGCAAATGCAACAATAAATAGCTTCAGACGGCACATTGCCTGATAAATGCTATGACATTGGTAAAACCCAACTTGAAAATTCTCATAATTTTGAACTGCATAAAGCGCCTGGAGGAAGTGATTTGAATAACAAATCACTTTCATTCCATTGCCTGACGTTTGTTGGCTTCCATTTGATCACTGGCAGAACTTGAACCCATATCAACTTCAAATTCAGGTTTCCGCTTGGCATTTATAGCTGCTAACTTACGTCTCAGCTCTGATAACAAAGCTTGATTCTCCTGGTTAAGACGTTGAGCTTTCTTACGCAGCCTCTCATTCTCCCTCATAATCTGACAGTTGCGCAGGTACAGCTCTGAATTCTGTCTCTCCATTGCTGTATTGCTTGCTTTGCCCTGAAGGATGTCTTAACAAAAGTGCAAAAATCCCAGATTAGGACCCCTCTTACAGAAAAACACAAGGCAGAGCAGATAATATAGAAAACTCTCTTTCATATACAGTAAGCAGTTCATGTATTGTGCATGAAGACATGTTATAATGAATATAAAACGATATTTTCGGGCTGGTTTCAAGGATCTAATAAGCAAGCTAACTCCTACTGACAGAACTGAATGTAACAATTGGTCCATTTTCTATTTCAAGATACTTTAGTAAAGACATTAATTCTTAGAAGAGAGAGAAAAATAAACAAGGAGCCAGAGTAGAAACAGAAAAAAAAATTACCTTGTGTTTAGGAACTTAGAGGATCAGTACCTTCAGAGTGGATCTATTATTTCTGGGCTATGTTTGAAAAATACATGTTTATATAGTCATATACATGTAAACTTGGTAGAGGCTAATCGATAAATATGCCAAGAGTCCCACGAGAATAGCACAGTTCACTAGAAAAGGAAGTATTGATTAGCTGATCACAGCAAAGCCCCCACACTTTTCTTTATCCTCATATAAAACACAGGTCAAAGTGCACTTTAACCATCAAGTGAGGGAAAGAGAAAAACTTCCCTGTTTTTTTCCTCTTTACGAAGAAGATGCTAGATTTTGCTTTAAAAGTGAGAAAAAGTTGGGGTGTGTTTGGTACGAGGGAGAATATTTTCCACGGAAAATTAATGAGTTGCCAATTAGATATTTATACATAATAAATTTCCTAATACAAAGCGAATCTAAATAAAAGTTATTGAGTTCGTCCGAGTCCGTAACTAATACTCTCCTTGCGCCTGTCGGTAAGCAAAAGATATTGTCACAAGAGCATTTATATGCTATTATTTAGGCAAACACTATTGGTGCGGAGATAGGGGTTGGGGCAAGCGTTAGGGTTGGACCTAGAAGCCTACATATGGGTTTAGTCGAATTCACTAATTTTTACTTGTGATCAATTAAATAAGTTCACCGTGTTGAAATATCCTAGACGTTTGCATTATAGGCAAACGTTTAAGTTTATGCCTCATGAGTAACATATCTAAGTTTTAACTTTTGCTTATAAGGTAGAACTTGTGGTCAATTGAATATATTCACTGTCTTAAAATATCTTGAACTTCTGACTTATAGGCAAAATTATTTCATGTCCACAACTTATGCATGATCGGCAACAAAAGTTGTCATAGCAAATTTTCTGAAATGAATGCTATTTTTTAAAAAAAATTGCTAACCGGAGCCAAAAAATCAAGATCATTCTTTGTGGAGGCCATTTGTGTACTTAACCTCGGGTGACGGAATAAGGCAGCTAGAAGCGACGAACAGTCACGATCGAAGCTTACTGCTAGCCGATAACATATTTGCGTTAAGATATAAAATATGTACAAATATTAAATTTAGAATTCAGTTATTAACACTTGAATTGTCTTTATAAATTTCAGAAGCCAAAAAGTTAAAATATTGGCTTCGACTTTGAGCGGGGATGAGACCCTTAATGTGGAATGTTACTTATGAAACTTGTTTTTTTCTATAATAAGAAAGGTAATTGTTTTTATTTGTAAGAACTTATTTTTTTAGAGAATATATTTTTCACAATTTTGTCCAAACAACCCATGAGGAAATTGAACTATACCAAACACACCCTTAGGATAATTTTAGAGAGAAACACTATAGCACGTGGATTTTGCTTTGTAATAAGATTGCTAAAAGAATAAAGGCATGAAAGAGATACTCTCATTGAGAAGAAAGAAAAGATGCCTCTTGTGGTGCAGACATAAGCATGTTTACGTAAGGCTTGAGCACGGGAGACAGCTGAGGCTATAACATAAGATTTGAGAATTCATGTGAGGAAGGTAGGAACCTCAATTTTATTTATTTCATTTTATAATCATGGTATCTGAGTCAGTTTTTGCAAATAAAATCACGGGATATCTATCACCTAGGACAAATGGAAAGATCACCTAGTGTTTTTTTGTCTTTGCTGATGTTTGAACTTGAAACCTCACGTTCTCAACCCACTTCATTGATCAGTAGGCCACACCCTTGGGTGCGTGGAGAACCTCAAATTTTTCACACACTCAGGACAATTTATGTTTCGAATGTCCCCATGCGACGGCCACCTCTACAATTATGGAATGAATTTATGTTATATACACGGTCAAGTTATTTGTACTTATTGTAATAAAAAATTTATCTTATTTTTAAGATCACAAATCTTACATTTTAGGAGGCTTATATTAATAAAGATATTTTCTGGATGACATGATAGTGTAAAAAGTATTAAATTAAAGATAGATATAACTTAAATGGCTATAGCAGGTTACTAGTCTGTTTTTCGGGTGATCTTATCATGTTGAAAAGAATTGTATATTGTTGTAGGTTAACTTAACTTTGTGTAATAAATATATACAAATATGAATTTGATAGAAAAGAATTGTGTATTGTTGTAAGTTAACTTTGTGTAACAAATATATACAAATATGTAGGTTAACTTAAGTTGATATAAAAAAGGAGATTAGTTTGCCTGAAGCATCAGGCCTAGAATTGTTGCATGGCCTCCTTCTAGATCAAGGTAGATATGAACTTGAAAGTATCGATTTTGACCTCAACTAAAATTTTGGTCTTTCAAAGAAAAAAGCAAACGAAACAATATAAGGTCTACTTTATTGATTGTTACATCGGGGGATAATGTTTCCTCCTGCACAACAATTAAAATAGATGGTACAGTATTGCTATCAGCTCTTTTCCCATATTTCGATCTTTCTATCATTTTAACCCATTTCTTAGGTCTCCCTTTTCCCTATTATATGCACTCCAAGACTTTCTTATGTTGTGGAGTCTTGTAGATTGAGTTGAATTTTTTTTCTCTTTTTTGTAATAATTATAAGCTAGCTTCAACCCACACTAGGAGATCATTAGACCTGCACTTACTAACGCTGCGTACATTGTTAAGGCGCACAAGGTAATTTGGATTTGCAAGCACTGGTATAAGATAATTACCTCACACCAAATATATGCCCTGTATTTATCTGAAATAGCGAGAGTTTAAAAAAATTATAATACAAAGTAAGAGTTTGGTTTTTATTTTTTCTCGTTGTATATGTTTGTTTGGAGTTGATCTATTTGCTTTGTATCTATGTATCAATTATCGATACAGAAGAACATATACAACATATATAGAACAAATTTACGTTGAGACAGAGGGAATTGATACGTTAAATTATTACTACGTTTGATAGTTAGCCAAACTATGTTATGACGGATTATTAAGACTCAAAATGTTGTTATTCTGAAATTTACTCAATAGATAAATAATTAAATATAGTCCGAACATTTCTTTTTCGCGTTAAAGGGAGGTGATAGAATTGCTACTCATATATCATGAACTAATTACTTAACAAAAACACTTCCTTGCTTTGTCAACTGTAACACCCCAAACTTTTGAACTAAGATCCGAATCGTTCTTCAAATGCATATAGACCTGAATCTAGTGATTTCTAATTTTAAATAGGTGTTAATACCACTTCCTTAGTGTAATAAGAGCTTTGGTTATCAATTAAGGTCATAAGGAACTTCTAGCTCAAAGTTAAGTTGATAGCTTCTTTACGGATTAAGTTTTTGCATAAAATTTTACTAGGATCAACTTCAAACGAGCATAACTAATATAATATGAGGAGTTTTGCAGCTCAAGACCCACCAAATTAAAGGTCTTCAAGTTTTCTTTCCAACGCAATTGACCGCTCATTAATCCGAATCCGGAGTAGAAAGTTATGGCCGTTTTACTAAAACGTATCTGAGCTGTGCAAATCAGCGAATCGCCTAATGGTCTGGCGATGCTCCGAATTGGATCGCCGAAATATCCCGAAAACCTTCAGAAACTGTTCATTTTGACGATCTAAGGCTATATTTTGGCGATGCACAGAATGGTTTGGCGATGGCACCTCTAAATCGCCGAAATGGCCAACGGGATTCATTAAAAGGTCATTTTTTTCGACTTTTCCCACTTTCTTTCTATTTCCCATCAGCCCCAAGTTGGTATTTTCTCATCTCCTCATCCTCCAACCCAAAGGTAAGTTACTCCCATGAAATTCTAAGTAATTTATAGTATTTCAAATATTCTTTTTATGGATTATTAATGAAATCCTACACCATAACTTAGGATTTTCAAGAAAGTTCAACCAATATTCCAAAAACTGAATTCTTAGAGATTCTTCCTCAGATTAGGGTTCCTCATTGACTTCTTGAAAAGCAATTAAGGTATGTAGGACTTCAATGCGGATTTCCTTTCATCCTCATGTCCAAAGCTCCTCAGTTTTCAAAAATTTAATTTCATAGTTAGGGTTTATAAACCCACTTTGTTTACTTTTTACACTTGTTATTGCCCTTTTTGATTCTTGACATGATCTTGAATATTATTGTTGAAGCTTATATTTTAAAATATGATTTTAGAACTTTTATGTTATTATGAATATTCAAGAAGATAGATCAAACCCATAGAAGGGTGAAGTTTATGATAATTTCAAGATATGATTTTTAGAAAGTTTTGACCTTTACAATAGATAGATAGCGATTTTAAATCACTATTAAGCATATGATTAGTAAAATAATTTTAGGAGTAGTATTTAGCACCGAGCGAATGAAGGTTCTAGATAGCCCAAGTTCAAGAACTACGTGCCACCGTAGGATTATGTTTTACTGCAATGTCGGTTGATCATTTGGCCCTGAGAGGCTCAGATTAGTGGATCCACATATAGATAGATAGGTCCTATACCTTGGCAAAGTATGGGGAAACCCTCCCAACTAGGTTAGACGTTGGACATCATTAGCTCAAGTGATGTATGTCGGTTATAAGAAACTCCCACCTATAAGATTATTCTTTATTTTTATACTTGACTTCATATGAATATGATAAAATTTCAGATAGCATGATTTCAGATATGCATCCTTTCATATATGTAGTTTCAGATTCGATTCAGTTTCAGTTATTACAGATTTATGAATTTATTACTTTATCTCTGAATGAGCTTTTACTCAGATTTCAGCTATTATGATTTTTTCAGATTTTCTCCACCTAAAAGTATCTACTTTGTTTAACCATCTTTAATATGGTTATCTTTATGTTTCCAGTTAGTATGATTTTAGATATGTATTTCCTCATAAAGTTTTATTATGATTTTAGTTAAACTATTTTATGTTATTTATTATTATTCCTACATACTCAATACATTCAGACGTACTGATTGCATACTCTTTGCCTATATTTTTCATGTGATGTAGATACTGGTGACCAAGCTCAAACTCGTGGCTAGTTGATATCAATTCAGCTTCTAGTAGTGGTGAGTCCTCATCATTCGGGGACCTAGTTAGTTGGTTCTTTCCGTTTTACTTTTAGACATTATTTTATGGTTATTAGGGGGCTTTGTCCCGACAGATTATGATATTCAGTCATTAGAGGTTTGCAGACATTAGAGTAAGGTTTTTATGTTGGCCCTTCGGACTTGGTACATGTTCCTTCAGATTATTCAGACATGTTTTAGAATTTATCTTATGATTCATTACAGCTTTCGCTTAAATCTCTTATATTATGCTTACTATGCTATGTCAAGGGTTAGCTTGGAGTCACTTATGATTTTGAGCACCATGTCTCAACTAGAGAGTAGTCTCGGATCGTGACATCAACCCTATGCCAAGAGTCCCAACTCACACGAGAATACACTAGGAAAAGTAGTAGTATTGATTACATGATCAGCGAACTGCAAAGTCCCCAGATTTTGCTTTAAATGTGAGAAAGACTCTGTGGGGGGGGGGGGTGTTTGGTATGGGAAAAATATTTTTCATGAAAAATTAATGAAATGTTTATTAAATATTTATACATATTTAATAAATTTTCTAATACAAATATAAAATTTAGATGAAAATTATCGAGTAGTCTAAGCCCGTGAGTAATACTTCTTTTCCGCCCTTGACGATAAGTATAAAATTTTGTCCAAAGAGCATTTATATACTATTATTTAGGGAAACACCATCGGTGAGAATGTAGGGATTGGGGTGGTGTCAGGGGTGGATCTAGAAGATCGAATACAAGTTTAGTCAAACTAAGAAGCTTTTGCTCGAACAACATATTCACTTTAAGAAGTTCATTAAGTATGTAAGAATATTAAACTTAAAATTCAATTATTAACAATTGATGTTGTTGTTCTAAAACTTAGAAGCTATAAACTTGAAATCTTGGCTTCACTTTTGGGTGGGGAAGAGACAATTAGTGTAGAATGTGCTTATGGAATTTCTTTTTTCGAACTTTCACAAAAGTCATTTCTAATTTTCAGGCACCTTGTTTTCTTGAGAAAATATTTTTCAAAACATTTTGATAACCAAATGTGAGAAAATTGAACCGTACCAAACAGAGGTGGCCTAAGATACAAAAAAAAGGGGAAATTATTGAAATTGGCCACTCGGCCATTTCCTTTTCCAAAAAAATAGCCCAACTTTGAAAAAATTACCGAAATTGGCCATTGACCATATCGCTTCTTCTTCTTCTTCTTTCTTCTACTTAGCTTTTAGCCATTAATGACTTCTTCCTTCCTTCTACTTCTTCTTTCTTCTTTCTTTGATGCTTTTAATTTTCCTTTCGTCTTCTTCCATGATCGATCAATCATTAAAGCTTCAAAGCTCGATTTGAAAATTTGATGTGCCGCAAACATGAATCGTTTCGAGCGAATTACATACCAAAAGATTCGAAACATTGAGAGGAGCTCATATCTAAAATTTTGGATTGTTTAGAAAAGATTTTGAGTTAGTCGGGATTGAAAGACTCCACTAGACTCTTCTTTTTCAATGTTCAGCCATTAATGGCTTCTTCCTTCTTCTTCTACCTACCTTTTCCATTTTAATTGTTCAACCCAGAGCTTTCTGATAGATGTACGTATGTTTAACTTGGTCTGGTTGCTGCAAAAGAATTATTATTGACTTTCAGATTTAAGTCGAAAAATCTATTTTGCAAGCTATTTTTTGTGGTGAGCTATTCATGTTGTAGTTAGAGATAGTGACATCAAACAATTCCTATCATTCAAAATTAGAGTAAAGAGAAAGATTTGTGGCTATACTTGCAACTTTCTAGTAAACACAAAGGTAATCAGAGAAGGTCACGACACCACAACACACTAGTATGCTAAGGAAGAGACCCTCCAATAAGTAAATTCTAAAATTTCAAAATCAGTGAGTTAAAAGTACCTAAAAAATAAACAAATATTGGTATCGATACATTACATAATTATTTATACAACATAGATATACATTTATACATCGTTTATACAGTGTCGATACATTACATAGCTTTTAGACAATATCGATATACGAGTATACACCGTTTATACAATATCGATACATTATACTGATGCACGTTTATACACTATTTATACATTATCGAGAAATGTTTATACACCATTTATACAATATAGATACACATTGATACACTATCGATACATTAAATAACTATTTATATAATATCAATACATTACATAACTTTTATACAATATCGATACATTATATATACATTACATATACATGCGGCTATTTTTTATAAAAAAAAATTGTGGCTAGTATATTTTTTGGCTATTTTTTTTGTAAAAAAAGCATGGCTATATTTTTTGCAAACCAATTACTTTATTGTACATATTTGAAACTATCCCAAAAAAAAAAATTCTTTTTCAATAACTATAGTCGAGACTTTAAAGGGCGGGACAGTAAGCTCTCTACCAACACTAGGGGGCTATTCATAGTTAAAAAAGAAGAAGTCATAAGCCGAATCTTAAGAAGCAGAAAATCTTTCTTGAAAGAAGTAAGAAGTTGATTGTAATGTTGTAATAGCCAAAAGGTCAATTTCGATCAGAGCCAGTGCTTCCTCTCCCTCTCGAACAGAGCTCCTCGTAGAAATTTCAGGTTATTGAAGAGGAATCAAAAATTCCTATCAAATATGTCCCTCGTGAGAATAAAGAGAGAACCTTCCTGTACCGGAGAAAATGAAAAAGAGAATCTCAGATTAGAAAAGAAAATTGTTGTCATCCGGAGGTTGACTAAGGCTTATTAAACATGTTCTAGCCGAAGAACAACAAAGTTCTCTTGGTCGGGTCTGTTCAAACTTCAAATACTTTTTTTTGGGGTTCCTTTGGTTTTCTCTATGTCCATGCATAAGGAGGTCACCCTAGTAGGTTGCGATATCATAAAAACATTTGTGAAACTGAAACGACGTTCAGGTTTTCTATATGTTGCTTCGTATTTAAAACAATGTGCAGTTTTCCTTCAACGTTAATACGCTGGATGTTATTCTAAGAATGACAACATGTCTGTTTCAGTTTCATTGACCCGATGTGGAATTTCCAAGATCATACTTGTGGTATTACGAAAATACATAAGGGCAAAGTCGATCATGGTGATCTCAGTTTAGGTCCGCAAATTTTTAATGGTGAATTTTGTGATTTTATTTTCAGTTAAAACAATATTAAAAATCATAACGGAAAAGGTTCAAGATTTATATAAAAATGAAAAGAAAAACTATCTACATATTATCAAAAATATTTTAGAACTTTAAATTAAATAGCTCAAATCTTTCATATCAATAAATAAATTATTTACAATAACATCCAATATAATGTATTATAAACACAAGAATAACATCTTATTAACTAGAATTAATCTCAATTTTATATTATAACTAGTTCATGTCAGTAAGAAGTGGGTATATCGCTAGGCATTGTAGTTTGCACTTTTATTCTAAATACTATCAACGTCATTATGTTAGTAAATGTTCTTTAAAAGTATATATGAATGAATACAGTAAAAATAAATTGAATTCTCCATGTTGATCGTTGATCTTGACACGTTTGTTGTTGTCAAGATAATTCCGTGTCTATACCTATACAAATGAACACTTCAAGTTTAGTTTGTATTCAAAATTATTTATACTTATGTTGTTTTTTTGTTGTCGAATCATGTAATGAAACATATCTTACCTAATACTTCCTTATAGACGATATTGAGAGCATACATATCAAGCTAAAGAGAGAACCTTTTTTTAAGAGCGCACTTTCAGATATTCCTCTTGTGGAAAATAATGAGCCAAGGGATGAAATGTGATACACCGATGAGCCCAAATCTGTCTTCTAACGCTTCATAAGAACAAGAAAGGGTAATACATTGGGTGTTGTTTTGTATGATCATCAACCCCTTCAGTTAAATTAAGATGAGTATTAGCGTGTATGTCAAATTCCCAAGCGAAAGGGTGAATGGGGGGAAATATTTTTCATGAAAAATTGATGAAATAATAATTAAATATTTATACATACTTCATAAATTTTGTAATACAAATACAAAATTTAGATGAAAGTTATCGGGTTAGTCTAAGCTCGTAAGTAATACTTCTTTTCTGCTTTTGACGGTAAGCACAAAATTTTATCCAAAGAGCATTTATATATTGTTATTTAGGCAAAAAACATTGACGAGAATGTAGGGATTGGGGTGGGGTCAGGGGTGGATCTAGAAGATCGAATACGAGTTTAGTCGAATTAAGAAGCTTTTGCTCGAACAATATATTTGATTTAAGAAATTCATTAAGTATGTATGAATATTAAACTTAAAATTCAATTATTAACAATTGAAATTGTTGTTCTAAAACTTAGAAGCTATAAAGTTAAAATCTTGGCTTCACTTTTGGGTGGGTGAGACAATTAGAGTGGAATGTGCTTATGGAATTTGTTTTTCCTACTTTTACAAAAAGTCATTTCTAATTTTCAAGCATCTTGTTTTCTTAGAGAATATTTTTCAAAACACCTTGAAAATCAAATGTGAGAAAATTAATCCGTACCAAACATGGATGGCTCAAGAGTGAAGCTACTATATCGTCTATTTTAGGCCCCAAATTTTTTAATTGTGATTTTGTCAATTTTATTTCACTTAATATAATACTAAAGATCGTAACAGGAAAGGTTCACGATTATATTTAAAAAACTATCTACATATTATCAAAAATATTTTAGAACTTTGAATAAAATAACTCAAATTTTCACATCAATAAATAAACTATTTTATAAAAATATCCAATGTAATGTATTACAAACACATGAATAACATTTCATTGATTTAATTAATCTCAATTTTATATTATTATATGAGGTTAAGTAAATGTTTTATGCCCTAAATTCTGCTTTGTCATAATAAGTTTGTTAAAAATAAAGCCAAGAAAGAGACATTCTCCCCTTGAGGAAAAAAAAAAAGCCTCTTGAGGTGCAGACACGAACATGCTTACTCAAGGCTTGAGCATGGGAGACGCGCGGTTGAGGTTATAACATGAGATTTAAATAATAATGCGAGGAACCTCAATTTTATTCACATAATCATATGACGTTTTAAGTTTTGGCTGTCCTATGCAACAAGTACATATCTCTTGATTTGTGGAATGGATTTATGTTATACTGATAATGTAGAAAAAATATAATTAAGGTAACTCTTAGTGAAAAGAATCACAACGGATATCTTGATTACAAATAAGTTCACGTTTTAACATAGTAATCTCTGTTAATTTACCTTTTTAACCCCCTTATCTAATCCTAATTTTCATCCATAAAAAGTCTACAAACACGTGTCCTTTATGTCATTTTACATCTACCTTTTGTGCTTCTTCATCGGAGTTAATGTAGTACTAGTACATTTCACATTATCAGTTATTTTTATATGTTATAGTAGGCAATATCTAGCGGTGGGCATAAATATCGAAAAATTAAAAAATTGAATTGACCTAATTTGGTTCTTTGGTTCGGTTTCTTCGATTTTTCGATTAAGTTTCGATTTTCAAAAAAAAAAAAGTTTAGTTCCTCATTCAGTGTTCGATGTAAGAATTTCGATTCTTTGGTGCACTTTTATTAAAAGGTTTTTAAAAAAACATTTAAATTACTAATATTTATATACTACTTCCCCGATCGATCACCCTTCTAAGCTCATTTATCTAGGACTTTTTTCAGTTTTGGATAATCCATCCAACACAGCACAGGTAATTTCATATGTTACAGCCCTCCTTAGCTGTGCCTTTATTGTGTTTTATTGAGGATTAATTCTTTTTAGCATTTCCACCTAATTAACCAAAACCCTAGTTATCATTATCATATCTGACTCTATTATATATTTTTGTTCTTCATCAAGCATCGTATATAGAAAATTACCAATGGATTGAACATTCGAATTCGTGCATTGACACTATTCATATATCTCACTTCAGCATCAAATCAAAACACCAACATATAATAACTTTATAACTTGTACTCACTACAACAAAACATTTAAAATAATAACAGTTCTGCAATTAGAGGAGATCGATTGTGCTCTATTGAGGATTTAATTCTATCATTTTCGTATAATTTCTGTTCACCTTTTTCATATGTTCAAATATATCGATAGGAGGACCCTAATTTACTATGCATGCTGTTGCATCATGAATTCACAAGCTAACATATTTTTACTGCATATATTCATAAGTTGATGACATTACTCTTTTTCTTTATGTTTGTTCTTTAATTACTCAACTGCCATAATATGCTTTTCCACATTATTGTGTTTCACTGTAATGTAAGGCTGCGTACAATACACCCTTGTGGTGGGTTCTTCTTCGGATACCGTGCATAGCGGTAGCTTTAGTACACCGGGCTGCCTTTTTTTTTTTACTGTAGAGTTAATTCCTCATATTGTGAACTATTAGGAATATCCCACCAAAGTTACTTTTATTTTTTTATGACAAAAATAATGTCATTGAATTATTAATTTGTCTCTTATATTGTCATCCTAATATTTTAAGCTACTAAACTCACTTAATTAAGTTTAATTTTAATGATAAATTCATTAAATAATACTACCCAATACATAACAAAAAACAGGTCTAGTATAAAAGCAATAAAATCCACCAAAATGAAAATAGATTTTAAATAAAGACAAATTATACATCTTGAGATGTTTAAAAAAAAAACATGAGATTTCATAGGACCATTTTTTTTAAAAAAAATTAAGTGGGCACTCTCTCCATTTCATATTATTTATAGACTTTCTCTTTACATGTCTCACTTATGAAGTCAGAATTTGAAGTTTATGAATTCAGAATTTTAATCTTTTTTTAAAAAAAAATTAACGAGTTCTATATTATTAATATGTATACATTCAATAAATTTTTAAAACAGATATAAAATTTGGACTAAATTAAGTTATTGAGCTCAAGGGTTCATCCAAACTTCATTCAGTGAAAAATAACATTACATATATAAAAAATAAAATTATTTTTATGTATGTATGGTAAATGTTGTTCTTAGTGCATTTATTTTTAATTTTTATATTTTGAATCTTCTTAATTAAAAATTTTATTTTTGTCCACTTATTTAGGAATAGAGAGAGTATTAACTAATCTTTTTGTCTCATATATTTCAAGATATTTGTCAATTTACAAGATTAAGATAAAATTAATTAATTTTTTTATTTGTCCTTATAATTTATTCTTTTTGAAAGTATAAATATTATAAAGTTCCGAAAAAAAATCTTACATTGTTAATTTTAGTATTGATTAACACAAATAGAGTGTATTAAAAAAAATTACAACGTAAATTAGTAAATTATCCTTCTTATTTATAATTTTTTATGGACGCATAGAGAAAAGTGGATAAATAATATGAAATGGAGAGAGTGTCCGCTTAAAAATTAAAAAATGATCCTATAAAATCTCATGTTTTTTTTAAAAACATCTCAGCATGTATAATTTGTCTTTATTTAAAATTTATTTTATTTTTGGTGGATTTCATTGTTTTTGTACTAGAACCATTTTCTGCTATGTATTGGGTGGTATAATTTAATGAATTTGTCATTAAAATTGAACTTAAAATGTTAATTAAGAAAATTAAGTGAGTTTAGTAGCTTAAAATGTTAGAATGACTATATAAGAGACAAAGTAATAGTTCAATGACATTTTTGTCATAAAAAATATAAAAAAAAACTTTGGTGGGATATTGTCAATAGTTGAATGACAATATGAGAAATTAACTCTTTCAATGTATGATTCTAATTAGAAGTCTTAGCTATTTTCTTTCGTATATAACTTTTTATCTTTTATAATTCATATGTCTATTTACTTGAAATTTACATATTTGGAGTTTTTGGATATTTGGTTGATCTTCATTTTGTTTCATCCATTTGCACCGAAAAAATCATATCGAACCGAATTTGAAAAATATTGAAGTTCGGTTCGATGTTTGGTGCGTACTTTTTTATAACCGAAAATTGAAGAAGCAAACTAAAATTTGATAAAATCGAATCGAAGAACCAGACTCCTACCCCTAGTAATTTGTCTTATTTTTAAAATTACAAATATCATAGTTTAAAAAGCTTACTTATTGATATCCTCTTTCAATTCTTTGAATAGCTTGATTGGTATAAGAAGTGTTACACTAAAGATGTATATAACTTAAATAGCTATAACAAATTATTACCGTGACCATTTCATTTTTTATAGAACTAATTTTATGTTCTTGTAGATTAACTTAACATGACCCTAAAAACATCGATTTCTATCTCGAATAGATCTTCGGCTTTCCAAGAGGAAAGGAAACAAAACAATTTTAGTTGGTGCATTCCCCTTCACAATAATTCAAATAGATAATATTGGTATCAGATCTTTTTTTCATGTTCCATCCTTTCCATCTTTTGAAATGGAGGCTCACTTTGGGAGTTTTGTGTGATAAGAAGGTACCTTCGAAGCTTAAAGGTAAGTTCTACAGAGTGGCCGGCCGGCCGGCTATGTTATATGGAGCGGAGTCTTGGCCAGTTTAAAACTCCCACATCCAAAAGTTGAAGGTAACGGAGATGAGGATGTTGCGATGGATGTGTGGATTTACCAGGAGTGATAGGGTTAGAAATGAGATTATTCAAGAGAAGTTGGGAGTGGCTTCGGTGGAAGACAAGATGCGGGAAGTGAGGTTACGATGGTTCGGACATGTGATGAGGAGGTGCACGGATGCTCCAGTACGGAGGTGTGAAAGGCTAGCTGTGGATGGTTTTAGGCGGGGTAGAGGTAGGCCGAAGAAAATATTGGAGGGAGGTGATTAGGCATGACATGGAGCAGTTACAGCTTACAGAGGATATGACCCTTGATAGGAAGGTGTGGAGGACGCAGATTAGGATAGAGGGTTAGTGGGTAGGAAGACGTCCGTATTAGTAGGAAGGAGTGTTTGTTTGTATTTGTGCCTGTTGTTTTTTTTGACAGATTCTTGTTCGTGTTGTTTTGGTGATGTTTGGGATTTCGAATAAATAGTCTATAGTATTACTCTGTGGGTGTCTTGCTTCTTTTATTATCTAGCGATGTGTTATCTCTTTTTTGTTGTTTGTTTTATGATTTTTGTTTGTTATTGTTATCTGTTCTGAGCCGGGGATCTATCGGAAACAGCCTCTCTACTTTATCTGAGGTAGTGGTATGAACTGCGTATACTTTACCCTTCTCAGACCTCACCTGGTGGGAATACTATGTTGTTGTTGTTGCATCCTTTCCATCTTTTTTATCTATTTCGTGGATTTTTCTTATCTCTGAAGAGACCTATACACTCCACAATTTCCTTATGTTATGAAATTTCGTAGATTAAATTTAATTGTCAATTCTAATAGACAAGTTGGAAAACCTTTTTTTTTCACCTTTATAATAAACTAGCTCCAACCTTTAAAGGGGACATCACTTGCTACATATATTGTTAGTGTAAAAAAACACAAAAAGTAGGATAAATATGACTGAACATTATTTTAGCATTGAAAGGAGGTAATAGATTTGGTTAACTAAAATACCTCCTTGAAAGATAAGAAATTCACATTTAAAGCAATTCAAAAAAGGTTGTGAAGATTTCATTTGGCGAAATCCATAAAAATATTATTAAATTGTTATCCTGAAAGTTGACTATTTTCCTTATATTTTGCTTCAGTTTTCTTCCTGCTATAATAAATAAAAATAAAATGAATTTAAATTAAATTCAATAGTTATGAGCATTAATGTTCTTTTTTATTTTCAATTTTTATTCCTCATTAGTTAATAGTTCCCCCATTTTATATTCCTTTCAATTAAAACTAATTACTTCCCTCAACTATAACATAAATGCATTTTACTGTACCATAAATATATAATTGAATGCAAAATTATGTATTTTCCTATGATTGTTTTCTTAACTGAAATTATGTTTGGACAGACATTTAGAATTTTTATTAATGAATAGAAAAATAAACATTGTATGCTATTTATACAATTAAAACGTTGGAACTTGGAAGGAGCAGACAACTGATTTTTATTAAGCTTACCTTTTTATCTTTTTCCTTATTATTATTACTATTGTTATTGTTATTGTTATTGTTATTGTTATTGTTATTGTTATTGTTATTGTTATTATCCTGAAAGTTGTCTATTTTCCTTATACATTGCGTTGGTTTTCTTCCTACTAATAAGGAGTAATAATAAAATGAATTTAAATTAAATACAACAGTAATTATGAGCATTAATGTTCCTTTTTTTCTTTTCCACTCCTTATTCCTCAGCAGTTAATAGTTTTCCCATTTAATATTCCTTTCCAATTAAAACCAATTACTTCCCTTAACTGTAGCATAAATATATTAAAAATATTTAATACCCCTGTGTTGAAATCCATTATAAATTAAAACATATTCTGTATAAGTAATGAAGCAAAAATCTTTTGATATCAATCTTTGTTCCTTTTTTTTTTTTACTGTATAAGCAAATTGTTTCCACATTAAAAAAAAGGGAAAAGGGTCAGAAATACCCCTTAAGTATTGAAATTGGTTCAAAAATATCCTCCGTTAATCTATTGGGCCAAAAATACCCTTCTACCCACATTTATGGCTCAAAAATACCCTTCCATCCACCTTTATGGCTCAAATATACCCTTATAACTAACGGTCCTTTTTTAAACCATAATTAAAAAAATGGAAAAGGGCCAAAAATACCCTTCAAGTATTGAAATTGGTTCAAAAATACCCCCCGTTTAACTATTGGGCCAAAAATACCCCTCCATCCACCTTATGGCTCAAATATACCTTTACAACTAACAACCCTTTTTTAAACCATAATTAAAAAAAATATTTATTACGTGTCAGCTTGTTATTGGTTGCAAATTAAATTAATTAAAATGTTATTATCTTATAACCAAATCTGGACCCAACTAAAACTACCCGACAAAACCCGTCCCAACCAATTAAATAACGGTGACCCATAGTTTTTTGGTTTATATCAGTTATACCATACCTCAAAGGTGAATAATTTTCTACTTTCTGTGTCTGCCTGCAAATACGTTAGAGATAGGGGTGGGCATAAAAATCGGAGAACCAAAAAACCGTACCGAACCGAATTAGTTCAGTTCTTCGGTTTAGGTTCTTCGGTTCGGTTTCCGTTTTTATTTCGGTAGTTCGGTGCTTCGGTTCGGAGTTTGGTTTAGGGGTAACGGTTCTTCGATGCACACTTTTACAAAACCGAAGAACCGAATGTCCACCCCTAGTTAGGGAGGTAAAACTATGTCTCATTGGCAACAACCTACTTACTTGCAAGTCTCATTCGCAGTGAGAAGAAAAATGAGTTTAGAACACGAAATAGTTTTCAAGAACCCTAAAAATTGAAGAAGAAGAAGACCCAGCTTTCAACAGACGTAAAATATGAATGAAATTAGGTTTAGAAGAAATGGATTTGCCTCTTTATTTAATTGGTTGGGGGCGGTTTTGTCTGGTTTAGGTCAGGCAGTTTTAGTTGGGTCTGGGTTTGATTATAAAATAATAACATTTTAATTAATTTAATTTGCAACCAATAGAAAACTGACACGTAATAAATAATTTTTTTAATTATGGTTTAAAAAAGGACCGTTAGTTATAAAGGTATATTTGAGCCATAAAGGTGGATGGAAGGGTATTTTTGAGCCATAAAGGTGGGTAGAAGGGTATTTTTGGCCCAATAGGTTAACGGAGGGTATTTTTGAACCAATTTCAATACTTAAGGAGTATTTCTGACCCTTTTCCGTAAAAAAAATGGGAGTACTTCTCACCATGGCTCCCGCCAGTCTTTCCTAGTTTCATCACAGTGGAACGTTTGTGTCCGCCCATATCTAGCAAAAAAACTTCAATTGACCTGTTTTCCTCCTGTTCCTTACTCTGATTTTCATCAAAAAAATTTTGGATATCAAATCTTTGTTCCTTTTCTTTTTACGCGTACAAGTAATACCTGCTTCTCAAATCTCTTGACTCCCCTACAACTCTAGCTCTTCCTCTCTCGCCAGTCACTACTCTCACCTCTCACCACCAATATCACGAAGAAGAGTGCCCTTGAACAGGAAGGGCATTCCATTAAAGATGAAAACTTTGTTGTTGCTTCTGCATTACTTGCCCTTAGTTGAACTTCTTGTTGTTGACTAACGGCAAGTAATACAGCAGTAGCAACAAAGTTTTCATCTTTAATGGAGTGCCGTTCCGATTCAAGGGCACTCTTCTTCATAATATTGGTGGTGAGAGGTGAGAGAGGAGGAGGGTGATAGTGACTGGCGAGAGAGGAGGAGCTAGAGTTGTAGGGAAATCAGAGATTTGAGCATGCAGAGTAATGAAAGAGCAGGGTATTCAGGTAAAAGAAAAGGAACAAAGATTTGATATCCAAAAGTTTCTTGATGAAAATCAGAGTAAGGAACTAGAGGAAAACAGGTCAATTGAAGTTTGTTTGTGAGATAGGGGTGGACACAAACGTTCCACTATGATGAGAAGTACACCCATTTTTTAATGTGGAAACAATTTGTTCTTGACAATGGTTTCAAAGAAGGAGATAGTATTCAAGTTTGAAAGTACAAAGCAAACAACATGCACGAATTCTTGCCAAGGAAAATCTAATACGTATTTTTTTTTTAAATTAGGAATTAGCTTGCATTGCATTGGAGAAGATTGAATTGGGAATTTTGGGGTTGTCTTTTTTGTAATTCTTGGTGTTGGATTGTGGTTCATTTTGTGGAAAAGATGGGAATGGACGTGTTTTGGGTTTAACCTTTTTTTGGGGGGCGGGGGGGGGGGGGGGGGGGTTAGTTACGACGTCTGCTACTGGATAAAGAAACTAGAATCCTCAGAGTTTCCTTCTCATTTATGTAAGTTTCTGCAGTTATAGTTATTAATTACAGTTGTGGAATGCCAATTTTTTCCCGATCATGAATTTACCTTCTATACTGAACGAGCAAATATTTGTTGGTACCTTTCATTGAAGATAAAAGGAGATGGATGGTGATGATATTGAATAATCTGGTTAATTTGATGATTTATGAGGGGAAGCACTTATCCATTCGCAACAATTGATGGTAGAATTAGTGTTTTTTTTTTTAAAATTATTTCAATGATCTCTCTGTTCCGAGGTTGAATATCTTTTTTTAAAAAAAAAAAAAAGAAATGGACAACATCTTTATTACAAAATGCAAAAGTATATTTCAAACTTGATGCACAAAAAAAATATTAGTAACTAGAAAAAAAATCCTGTAACATCTATACTGTGTCTGGTTTAATCATGAGTGAATCAGAAAGACTGTCCCAAGGCAACATTTGTACTCTCCAAGATAAGTGTGAACATGAACAGGAATATACAATCGGCTATAGTTCCAAAGGAAACTTGGTGCCCGTTTGATCATAGATAATTGTCATTTTTTCTTTTTGAAATTTTGTTTTGAAAAATTATTTGGACATAAAGTTGTTAGAATTTTATGAAATTCGAAAAACTCTATGAAATTTGCTTTCACGATTTTCATTCACAAATATTAAAACAGTTTCAATTTGTGTTCATGTCTAAATATAATTTCTATTTTCAAGTACATTTTTAACTTAAAAATTACTTATTTTTTCACTTTTCATAATTTTTATGTTCAAATGCCCACTTAAAATAAATTTAACTTTGATGAAATATAAAAAGAACAATCGTCTTAGCCTTCCCTGACCAAGATCGCTCCCACATGTGTAACGTTCGTGATCGGCCTCCCCAACTGTATATCAATCGAAAGGCAGGGCGGCACAATCCCCAATTGATGGAATACGGATTAACCATCATGGATATAAAGACCGTCAACTAGATGTGACGTATTTTGAAGACCTTAAAAGATTAATGAAAGAAGCATGGAAGGTCTACAATATACTAAAGTGGAGATTTAAGTAAAAAATGACTATATTTTAAATAGTTAATTGCCTATACAAAATAATTTCCTTATTTGTCTTATGTTTAGCTCTAGGGTATTATTGTAATTAAAAAATTAGTTTAAGAAATTAGGGCTTGTTTCCATTAGTTAGATTTTGATATTGTGTGCCTCTTTTGTGAACTTAGGGTTGAACCCTTTATCTCTTCAATAAACCTCTCTTGGATATTCTAGGTAAGATTTCCATGTATGAGTTCATTCTCTTCTCTCATGTATTTATTTTCATTCTCTTCTCCCATGTATTTATTCTAGTAATTAAATCTTTTAGTTGCTAGATTATCCCTTCTTTCTTTTAAATCTCTTCCCCTTCCTTTTTAGTTCTTAATTATATCCTTGCATCTAATCTTACTTGTCTTGTTTGGGTTTCTTACATCTCGTTTTACATAACCAATCAAGAGAGTGATTACGTTTAGTATGTCCCCTTAATCCAGACATGCTATGGTACCCCGGAGTGGGTAGGAGCAGGTCGAGTTTGTATCACCGCGAAGCAACAGCCACGTCCAGATCTGATCTATTTACTCGGCAATTCAGTTAGGGATAAACCCCGCCACAGAAATAATATTTGCGGTAATAACAGCGGAATAATAACGTAGCACCGTGATACAATAATCAACAAAAGGAATAACAAGGACACAAAGATTTTAACGTGGAAACCCTTCTGAATAAGGGAAAAAAACACGGGCCCGAGAGGAGCAAAAATAATCCACTATAATGAGGAATTTTACACTTTGTAGGTCCGAGCTAAATACTCTAGGAACCACTATACTCAAAAGAAATAACCCTCTTTTGAAAAAAATTTTCACCTCACTATAATACCTCTCACACTCTATTTTCCCTCACACACTATTTCCTCACTCTCTATGAGATGCTCTCCACAACTACTTCTTAGTTGTTGTTTTTGGATGTGCTACAAATGAGGAAGTGATGCCTCCTATTTATAGGAAAGATAGTCAACATATCATCCAATCAAAATGCTTGCAAATTGTTGTAAGTTATGCAACTTGACAATTTGCAAATCTTACTTTGATTTGTTGCAAGTTGTGCAACTTGACAATTTGCAAATCTTGCTTGGATTGGTTGCAAGTTGTGCAACTTGACAATTTGCAAATCTTGTTTGGATTTGTTACAAGTTGTGCAACTTGGCAATTTGCAAATCTATCCACAACAAGTTTATACAAGTTGGCAAATTGTCACCTACCAAAAAACAAGTGTTGTTGTCCACAAGCTACTTGTATTTTGTTATTTCATTTTTATTTTCCTTTTCCATGAGATGGGTATGGACACTATCAATCCGGTGACTTCACGATCGCCAAAGAAGCCCTAAGAAGCATCAAACATTTCCGATGAGATCCATGGAGCATTTCTTAGATAGCAAGCACTAGCTCCGGGTGCGACTTCATAAAAAGCAATCAAAGAGAAGATCGAAGAGAATGAAACGCACATAGTGCCTATTATAGCTGTCCATTTCATCAACACAGTCAAAAGCAATGGATATGGCAGTAGTTACTTTGTATACTTTGTTTGCCTTCTGGAAACGTATGGCCATATTGTAGGTATGTAGTTCAATTCGGACTTGATTTCGTCAACGGCATTCTCCCTTCTATCGATCAACAATTGAATTATGGAAATTTCTCCCTCAACCCTCGCAGTGTCATTAATAGAAGTTCGTGAATCCTAGAGAGAACCATATCTCATTGTGGAGCCCCTTCCATTTCGATGGTCGGGGAGTCTTGGCAAAAATGCCTTGTTCTGTAGGAAAAGAATAGGCAGCTATTGAATCTGTTGGTATAGAATCGATTGTTAGTAGGATTTTCGAGTGCTATTATCGTATATTAAGAGAAAGATTGCTTTTAGGTCTTTAGTTCTTTGACCCAATTCAATGAGACGGGGGCTTAGCTCTTTGAAGCAGACAATGAATGGAATGGTCTGAAAGTTGCTATAGAAGATTGAATGAGTCTTAGTGAAGCTAGTCCATTAATTAGATAGATCACTTGTGTGTACGTTATATAATAAGAAAAAACCAATATAGAAATTTCAACTAACAAAGAAGAAGAATTGCTTAAGTAAGGTAGTCGCTTCTTTTTATTTCGGTACCGAACAAGTACTTCCCACAGGCTTAAAAAGGGAAGAAAAAAAAGAAAAAGAAAAAAAAGGCAAATATTCCAAGGTTTAGGATAGCTTTGGTAATAATGTGTTACTGCTAAAGTGTAAACATCTTTTGGTTCTTTTGTAAATAAGATACTCCATCTGTCCCAATTTATATTGCACGCTTTCTTTTTTAGTCAGTCCTAAAAGAAAGACTTATTTTTAGACCACGAATTTCAAAAATCTAATCATATTTCTTAAAATCCATGGCCAATCGAACTACATATAAATTGGAGTAATAAAGTTGCCAGGAATACGATGCTCCTTCATCTTTGACAAAGAGACACAAGACTATTTCATCTTTAAAGAGAGACCATAAATTTGTTAGCCTACGCATGAAAGTAGAACTTTCCGATACAAATCCAGATTAATTCTGGCCATTCCACTGGAGAAAAGTCCGGGATTGCGTTCACTAGTTCAGATTCTTGCTTGTTCATTGAGGTCTATTACTACAGTAATTTGACATTCAAAGCTTTCCTTTTAACTACAAAAATCTTCGGTTCATATTTCGTCAACCAATCCTTCCTAATTCAAAAATTTCACCCCAATTAAGCACTTCTAGCATATTTTTCATATTATTAGGAAATAATCGAGTAAGGCAGTAGCTATTAGTGGTAGACTGTCTAACAAGAGGAATGAAAGTGATAGGTGACAAAAATCGTTGGTTTAGATGATGCATATGTAGAAAGCCTATTTGGTTCTAGTAGTCACTTTACTAGACTTTTCTATTTTTTCTCTTTCAAAACTGGAGATAGTCACACATAATGACATATCACGGCTATATTATTGAAAGCTTGTGGTAAGAATGGGTGTGCTCAAAAATAAACGTAATGTTGAAGAAGCCGTCAAAACTAGACCATTAGGCAATTACTACCTTTGGTTGATCAAGTCTCTTGACTTCTTCAATGACCTACCATCTTTTGAAACAAAAATGGCTTCGTATCGGAGGTCCCAGAAGGAACTTTTGGGTAAATAGAAACATTGCCATCTGAGTTGCCCGGTCTAATTTTCTATCGACACTGAAGAGTTTTACTGGAACGCCTACATGTGACCACCAAGTGTCAAATTGACTCTGATAGTAATCACACTCGTCTTCTTCCTGTCGAGAACTAGGATGTCAACCATAGAACGACACTCAGATGATTGCCAGTTAGGACCACTTTGGTAACGAACAATGAAAGAGTTCTGACTAAACAAAACGCTTCAGCTACAAACAAGTCAGTGAAAGACCAAAACAGTAAAATGTTTTGTCCCAACAAAAAGAAAAAAAGGGGAAACACTTTCCTTTTAAATACATAACGAGCAGAGTCTCTCCTGGGGATTGCTTTGCCATAGGAGAACAGAGCGCTCTGTTATCACTGTCAATCTGGCACCAAAGCTACCAAAGGCTGCATTCCTGTCCACACATTTACTCGAAATCTCTAACCGAGTTTCCGTTCTGCTTGGAGCTTACACGAGGCTGTGAAATAAATTAAAGCAGTACGTTGTTACAATACTTCACACGTAACAATAGGCAACTTTAAAAGGGTAAAGAATTAATGGAAAATGAGAACAAACCTAAAACAGATCAAACTTCTTATATTTCCAGCTCTGAACTCTTGCTGATTTAATTTGTCGTCATCATCGCCGTCATTGTCATCATCATAGGCTCATAACTTTGAGTGCTCATCCATGCAATGGAACTGCCAGGGCATATGAGCATCCTCAGAGCAATGCAGGAGGCGGCTCTGTGAAACTGAGACTGGTGGATGGATTCGGAAGATACTGCAAGCTGAACAATCCACTCCACCAGATCTCAGTTGTTCATGCCTGCACCCTGCCAATTGCAACATTTTGCCGCTCAGCATCCCTCAAGATGCTGAATCATATGTGGCAGGATGCAGGCATGGCCCGCGCCCCTCACCGGGGCCGGGCTAATCCAAAACCATCAGGTTGTAGATGATGAGACTGGAAAACCATGAACAGAAGGAGCAATCAAATGATGAAGCAAACCATAAAGTGGAAAAATAAACCAGGATGTCAAACACAACTACTGACAGATAGTTATAATATCTCATGTGAAAGGAAAGACACCCTCCTAACAAGCAAATATTCCTCATCCACATACAAACATAAGATAATTTAGCATAGCAAAATTCTGTCGCTTCAACAAGCATCCTACAGGAAGGCAAGTGTAGCTGTCATTGGATCCACTTTGTGCATCTGCATCGCTAAATCCTTTATCTAGTAACCAAGCACTTACATATGAAGAATCCCTGCATGCTCTTTACTAAAAATATTTCCCCACCCACTAAACTTTGCTTCAAAAGCTTAATCTATCATCATCTCTCACTGTGTGAGGGTTAGGTAATGTGAACATGTTAGGTCACACAGGAGTTATGAAACAGGGTTTCACCACACGAAATATGAGTTTGCGCTTACTCCCACTAAAATCTGTCTAGATCTCTGGGGGTTCATTAAATAACAATCCCAAATTATTGAAGTGAAAAGATAAAGTTTGTTTGCAATACCTGTGAGAAGGGTTGGTGAACCTGCTCGTGAGGATGGATAAAAGTCATTCCAGGACGCTGACAAGGATACTGAGTTGAATGCAAATATATAGCTGAGCTGGAGCGTGCACTAACATGATTGTGACTAAAAGGGGGAGGAGGCATCATGCCCTCTGCTGGACCATAACCAATACCAGGAGGAGACGGTGTTGCCCAAGGCCCAGGTAAATGTTGAGGAAGTGGACGAGGTTGGTTTTCAGCAGAAATGGGAGACCGAAGAGCAGACCCAAGCTGGGGAAACTCTGTGTTGTAGTTAATTGCGGGAGCATACATGGGTTGAATTGTGTAAGGGCCACCAGTAAATCCAAACCCCGGATCAAACCTTTGCATGTATCTACAAATAAAAATCAACCGCCCGATTAGACTCACAGACTAAGTAGCAAGAATAACGACATGAGCATTGCAATGACTATACCCACGAGCATGAAGACACAATTTGTGAAATTGAGGGGGGCACAACAGAAAATAGATGTATTATATTTGCACATAATTTTTTTGAGAAGGTTTTTTTTTTTTTTTTTTGAGAAAGTATATTGCGCATAATTCTGTACAGCATAAAGAAGAACCTCACAAGTAGTACTAAAAGCTTTTGAGGAAAATGCCAAAACATATTTTCTTATATAAAGAATTCAAGTAGCATCAAATATCAATAGAAAGTCAGACAATAGTATAAACAACCAAAGCAGTAGTATGCACCAGAGAGGGAAGAAGCAAGAGAAGGAACAGAGAGAATTAAGGAAACTGACTAGTGGCTCCAAACCACCTTAGCTTCAAAATGATAGCAGCTTCTCTCAAATCAGGTTCTTCCCCTTCTTCTTTCTTTATATTTTCTCCTCCTCCTTCGAATCAGGTTTTCTTTCCCTCTTCAAGAGTCTAATTCCTAGCTGTTAATAGCGGTGTCTTCCAAAATAATTTTATGACATCATCATCTTCTTAAACAATTTGTTTAGCCATTTTGGTTTGTATTTGGTGCCCAGAAACCGATGTTGTCCCTTTTCTTACGGAGACAGAAAAGGACAAAAGGAATTCATTTAGAGTAGAGTGTTCCATGAGACTAGACATGTGCACGTCCTATCTACCACTATATAACTCCAGCTTTGCAGTTTGTTTTTCACACACTCCTGAGGATCATGACGGAGGAAAGGAGAAAAATGGAGAATCATGAATGAGTCTGTCCTTCTGTAAACGCAAGTCGCCTTTTAGCCACGCGCAGCGGCTATGTGCATGTCCCCCAAAGTGATGTGTAGTATGACAACTTCACTACATTCAGTCCAGATAGAATCACTATGGCTATGATTTTCATCAAAATTTGATCGATCAGTACAACAAAAACAAAGTCTTCGTTTTGCCTAATCTTATCATGTGTCTGAAGCAACAGACAAAAAGGATGGCAATCTTAAGAGCTCTTCCCTTATGCATCCAAAATGCATACAGTAAGCCACACCTCTTGTTCTATTCAACCTCTCTCTCTCTCTCCCCCCCCCCCCCCCAAACCAAAAAAAAAAACAGACAGGAACCTACACGAAAAGCAAAGGGTACATCGGTGGTAGAGCTTCAGATTTCGGACACGTAATAAAAAGAAAGAATCACAGATCCACATATACTTCAAATCACTCTTAGGGGTCGTTTGGTTGGGAACAAGTTATCCCGGGATTAGCTATCCCGCGATAAGTTATCCCACCATGTATATAGGATAACTTATTCCATCACTATGGTATAAATGGTACAACAACAACAAACCCAATATATTCCCACAAAGTGGGGTCTAGGGAGGGTTAGTGTACGCAGTCCATACCACTACCTCAAATGTGAGATAGAGAGGCTGTTTCCGATAGACCCCCGGCTCAAAACAAAAACAATCTAGAAAAAATAGTAATTATGGTGGGATAAATAATCCCGAGACTAACTAATACCTCCAACCAAACGCAGGATTTCTGTGTTTTCTCCCGGGATGATTATACCTTATACCTCACACCAAATGACTCCTTAATGTAACACTAAACATTCTAGAACAATCATGACCACAGACAAGCATTTATCCAGATTGGTCAGTAAATCTCAATAGGAATAAAGATTTTGTAGAAATAATCCATTAGAACATTCATATACCAAGTACATGGCAAAAAATGCATCAATAATGATGAAAAGGTAACCACATGATTAAGTCATGGTACCTAAACATCTCATAGAATTGAGGAGTGATTTTACTACCATAAACGCATTTAGAGAAGAAATAAACTATCCGCTCAATGCATGTTAAAAGGATACCACATGACTGAACCACCAACACATACACAAAACATAAACTGAAGGGAAAGGTTACTTTTCAGCATATTCATAAAATAGCAGAGGACAAAGAAAGACCTGTCATAATTCCTGTCATAATCAGGGTCCTTCCGGTCAATTTCCCGATCGCGAAAGATAGCCACCTTATTATAAGATTTAGACCTACCAACTGGCTCCTTTTCTGTCCTACTTCTAGCTGATCTACTGCTACTTGTTGCAGAATCAATCAGACCCCGCCCAGTATTCAAATCAGAACCGCCAGCTGGACTGGCTTTTTCTTCCAACTGTGGTATGCTTATTGAACCATAATGGAAAGTATCATGTGACCTTGATTCAGTTTCAGGTTTTACATTAGAGCTTCCACTTAAACTATTAGAGTTAAAAATACGTGCTCGAGCCCTATTATATTCCTCCTTTCTTTCCTCAACACTTTTAGCAGAATTTCCCTTCGATGAATTTGAATTCAACCCACTTGCTAAATGTGAACCTTTCTGTGGCCTCTGCTTTATGGCAACCTTAACCACACCAGTGTCTCCTTGAGGCAAATTCACCGGAATGTCGGCCAAGCGAATCAACGGCATCCGGCATTCAGAAGTCTTGCGCACAATAATTCTGGAACCCGAGCCATCCGGTAGACTATTGTCCAACAAAACCATTGATTGTAGTGAATAGTGCTGTGCCACACGGTGAGCAGCCAGTCGCAAATAGGAGGTAGGCAGCTGTTGGAATTCCATCTGTTGACGACCAGGATCCCTGATGAACTTTTCAACATCTTGCTCCATCCTCAGAACTGAGAAAAGGCAATGACAAGTCACTATGCATGATAAAGATAATCAATCCGACTAATAGAGACTGAACACCACCACCCCACCCCACCCACCCCAAAAAAAGGACAAAAAATGAAGGAAAAGAGAATAAGCATACAGTGACATATTTAAGGAGAATCTAGCTATTGGAAACACATAGAATGAAGCAACATTGTTGAAAACATAATGCAGGACTGATCTAAGCATAGAAAAAAGCGCCTGAAGGAAAGTAAAGCATTACAACAACAACATACCTAGTGTATTCCCACAAAATGGGGTCTGGGGAGGGTAGAGTGTACGCAGTCATTACCTCTAGGTGAGGTAACGAAAGTAAAGCATTATTTAAAAAAAAAAAAGTAAAGCATTATACAATGAATATTTTTAAAAGTGCATCACACAATTGGTGTTCGATGACCAAGAGCCTACCTCAGCATAACAGCTAAAGACTACATAACCGAGGGAGAATATATAATAGAGAACATGGTGTTTTCTGATTGAAAAGGTTCAAGTTCTCTTCTCTTTTTTAATAAGGTGGAAAGATTCATGTTATACTTCACCCGATCAAAAATGAAAAAAAATCCTTCAAAAACTTGTCCTTTTGCTTTTAGATTACATAAAATGGTTTTATCTTCTCTTCTTTTTTGATAACTAAGCAGAGACTTTCAATGATGTATCTCAGCATAAAGAGTGGTGTTGCACATGGCTGTTGATGTAAAAACTAAGCTCCTCAGGGAATTGTGGAAGTCTATAAGAGCCTCTCATATATGTGCATGTCACACCAAAGGGCTAGAAAAAATCACGTTTGTACTTTTTTAACTACACATTCTGATTCCCCTAAAAACATTTGGATCCAGAATTCCTTTCCCTACAGACTACCCACCAGCTGCAAGCAGGGAAGGTGTTGCATAATGGTTTTGCTTCTTTCTAAAGCCTTCTGATCCAAAATTGCAGAAACTTAGAGGTAGTCTTTGAAATCATCCATTTAAGCTAAAAAAAGGTCAAATACAGATTCCAAATCTTCCGGCTGAAAGCGCAACGCAAAAAGAGATAATTGCCATCCTCAGATTCTTCTTCACATAAAGAGCATCTGCTGCAAATAGTCCTTTCTGCAATTTGTTTAGGATTAAAATAGGAGGCCTTGAACGAGCATTATGCAACCTTAAACAAAGCTTGAGATTCCCAATTTTTCCCTGGGGACCGCAAGGTGGAGATACTCTGTGAGATGACAGCCAATTTGTAGTAGGATTTCATTGTGAACTACCCCTTTCTCCGTCCTTTCCAGACAAGTCCTTCAATCAGTTAACCAACCTGACGTGATCTGGATTTCTGGCTGGTGGACAGAAGGTATTACCTTGGCTGAGGCCCCTTTTGTTGGAAAGAATCTTATTTTGGCATCCTGACATTATTATACATTCTACAATGATTGCATTTGAGAGTTGCTTGCCTTTGATGAAGGCTAACCAAGTGTCAGGTACTAGCTTCCAAGTTACCTTAGCCTTTTTGTGAGGATTTTAGTAGAACTTATCCGCGAAGCTCACTGGCATGTATTCCTTTGATTCCTTAGCTCCAATCTTCTCTGAAATACACGCAACATGACATTAGAAAAAAGCACTTCCCAAAGCTCAAACTTTGGTGGAAGGAATTGATATATTACTCCTTCATTATATCCCAACTTTCTAATAAAACGCATGGTGGTAAGCAATGACACATGCCTTGTCCTCTAAGGTTCAATCTGTTTGGACCATATTCTTTCTTTTCAACAGTTATTATCTTCGGGATGTAGCCAAAAGATCAATAATTACATAGACTGTTTTTACATTTCAGCTATCTGACATAGCATCCAATCTGATATTGTAGTCATCCAAAAGAGATATCATGTAAACAATCTCATCCAACTCAACATGAAACGTGGTCCCTCAGAGATGAAATTTTCACTGCTTATCAGTTCCCTCATAGAACCCAATGCTTTGATCTTCTTTTTCTAAATAAGAGTATCATCTTACCTTTTACAAAAATAAGAGCGGTGTTTGAGCCTCATCGCACACACCTCAACCATTCCACACGAGTACTCCCACCAACACATCCTGGGTAACTCTATTTGCCAAGGCTTAGGTGGATGGAAATTTTTTTGTCTCTGCTGGGATTTGAACCAAGCTCTACCATGATTTTACACACTTCATAGACCACCACAACCTTGGGTGCAGCCAATGCTCTAATCTCGATAATTAGAGACTCAACAAGTAGTTCCAGGTAAGTAATTTTTTTTGACAAGTAGTACCAGATAAGTACTGGTTTTCAGCTCCTCTAGTTTTTTATGAAGAAATACCAACTCCATATAGTTTCTAATTGTCATTGATGCCTCAATTCCCTTTTCTTTCTTATATCATAAATGAAGATGTAATCATCAAAAGATATTCTGGTTGTAAACCATACAAACAAATAAATGCACTGAAATTTGTGTCCTTCAGACTTACTACCATCGCGTATCAAAGCAGGTGCAATGCACAAAGGAAAGACTACTACACACACTGATTATAAAAGAATTTACCATTTAAACCACATTTAACCTTTCAGTTTTTTTACCAAATCTGTGATCAACCAAACTGAACTACAACAGTATTCTTTTCCTCTCATTCTATGTTGCTCGGCCTCTTCAAAAATGTCATCGGGTGCATGTTCGATCATTCAAAAGTAGTGCATTTTTGGAGAATGCAACACGGGTGCGGCTACATTTTTGGAGAGTCTGAGCAACTTAGCTCTCGCTAAGGCGCTACAGTAACACTGCAATCATTTGAGATTCATGTCACCGACCCCAAATAGTTCATAATTCAGCTGTAGTTAACTGATTGACACGACTCACAACAATAAGACCGCGACTATACGAGCAAATTCACTTGCACAAAAAAAAATCAAGGTACATATATACCATAACAAAACAAAAAATCAACTAACAAATTCTAAAACTAATGCAAATAAGCATAATAATCATTAATACTAACCGGAAAGGCGTGCGTTCTCGAGGGTTTTAATAAAAACTACTAATAACACACTTACTAGGTACTACAAGTCATCAAATTACAATTATAGTAACATTGCATTCACTCGGGACACCAAATAATTTACAATTCAGCTGTATCTAACTGACTGACACAACTAACAACAATGTAACTGCGACTATACAAGCAATTCACTTGCACAAAAATAGCAAATCAAGGAATATACATTACATTCACGAGCATTTCACTTGCACAAAATTACATTTTTATAGTGAACTAGACAATACATTAAACTAAAATCATAACACGATATTTTAATAAAAACTACACACTCACTAGCTCTACGATTCGTCAAATTACAAGTATAGTAACATTGCATTCACTCCGGATTCATGTAGCCAACACCAAATAAATTCACAATTCAGCTGTAATTAACTGATTGACACAACTAAATAACAATCTAACCGCGACTATACAAGCACAAAAACAATTATACACGTATCAAACAAGTACAAAAGTAGCAAATCAAGGAATACCATACCTAGACAAAAATCAACAAACAAAATCCTAAACCTGATGCAAATTAGCACAATAATCAGAAATTTCTAACGAATACTAACCGGAAAGGCGTTCTCGAGGGTTTTGCAAAGCCTCACGAAGAAACTGATCCACAGTATTAACAACATCCTCCGACACACTCCCTGCACCAGAACCCACACCACCCGAACCCGAAGAATCAAGCAGCAGCTCAGATTGATCATTATTATTATTATTATTATCAACAGATGAAGAATCAATATTATCCTTGCTCTTCGAAGACGAAAGTATAAGTCGTCTCATACTAGCATCTAAGTCAGCCACCTCCCATGACTCCGGTGGGGCTCCGAGATCATCCGCACCAACAGATACAGAGCCCTCCATCGATTCAATTATTTTTAGCAAACTAAAAAAAAAAAAATTAAAAAAAAAAAAAGTTAGAGAATCATGAAATTAAGATTATGGGGAATTTGGATTTGGAGAATTTTCATGGAGATTGAGAGAATCTAAAAGGGGGTAAAATGGTTCTAGGGTTTCGAGAGAATGTGTGAAAGGGGGGTTTGACGATATTGTTTACTTTTGTTTTGCTTTGCTTAGAGGGCATGCATATTAATGGCGCGTGTTGTGAATGGATGGAAGTTAAGGGTGGGATTGTGTGAGGGGTGGTTGTTTCGAAAATACTCAAAAAGAGTGTTTTGATTTATTTGTCTTATTTTTCTTTTTTAGTTCGTTTCACGTGATTTTACGTGTAGCATACGTGTATCTCATGCGATTTGATATGAAAGAGGTATATGTTATTTATTCAACTTTATAATAATTTAAGTGTTTACTTATATACACCCAAAATTAGAGGACATATATATGTCGACTAAGGCTAAGTTAAAGAGCGCATTATGTATTATTCCTTTCTTTTTTTATCACATTTGCTCCTTCCGTTTCACAATCGAAAATACATGTTGCGTTTTAGCTATCCATTTTAACAAACTAAGAAAGTTATATTTTATTCCATATTACTTTTAGTATTAGAGGACTATATAAAGTAATAATATCTTGTATGAATTTGCATATATATTACTCCCTCTATTTCAATTTATATGACACACTTTTCTTTTTGGTCAGTGCCAAAAAGAATGACACATTTCTATATTTAATAACAATTTAACTTTAAAATACTCATTTTACCCTTAATGAAATGATTTACAACCACACAAACATCTATGACTTATTTTGGATCACAAGTTTCAAAAGTTTTTCTTTTTTTCTTAAACTTCGTACCAAATTAAACTACATCATATAAATTGAAACGGATAAAATATTTTTTTTATATCCTACTTATAAAATTACACTAAACATATTATTGTTGTTGTATAAAATATAATAGTAATCAAATTTCTAGTTCTCGGAGCATCATTAAGAAGACTAGAAGACTAGTTTAGTAAATACATTTTTAAGTAAAAATTTCTTTAAAATATGTCAGGTCAACGGTATTTCAGTAATATGAAAGCACTTGCCCATTTTAACAAATCAAAGGTTGTATCAGTGGCAAGTAATATGAAGTGACGAGGTACTTTCCTTTTCTAGTCCATTTAAAACCACCTCTCTTCTTTCTTCGTAATCTTTAATTTTAACTTTTTATATAATATATTTAAAATCATAAAATTAATAAATATTTTTATACATTCTACACACCTTTAATTAAAATCATAAAATTAATAAATATTTTGATATATTCTACACACCTTTAATTTCATACCACAAAATATAAAAAAATAATTATTTTCTTAAATTCTATATCAAACTAAAATCATTATCCAATCGTCATCTTTATTTATTCATTGTACTAAAATTAGATATCCAGCAATAATTATTCAATTTGAAAAATTAATGATAATTTATTATTTTGTATTCACTTTATTCTTACTATTAAATATTATTCATTTCCTAATACATTTTTAAAATCATTAAGAATTGTAGCATATCTCTTAATGATATTCATTCGAAGGTATGTGTTGAACATATAACACCTATCACTACAACAATACATGGCTCTGATATCAATTGAGAATCGGATCGCTGAATCAATTTCTTTTTTACATAATTTCAAATATTTAAAATTCATTTGACATGGTCTAGCCTTGATAAGAATATTATCTTCAAGAAAATTCTCTTCATATGAAAGGCTGACTACATATTTTCTTTCTTTCCCAAAAAGCATTTGAGTGGTCTCCACAAATCTGTAAAGAAAGTTGATTTTTTAGAAGAAAAAAATTCCTGATTTAGAATTTTGTAACATTTCTTTAATAGTCAGACTATAAATCTCATTTGTAAGAAAATTGACTTGTTGATTTTTAAAAAATATTTTATTCCTTATTTTATTTATAAATCTTGAAAAGAATTGGGTGATAAAATCAAATCTAATTTCTTTATTATCAAAAGTTTCAGTCATGGCATCTCATCTAGTAATGGATATGTATGCACAAAAAATGAAATTTCTAAAATAATTTTATTTGAAATGTCTTTTACCAAAACAAAATAGAATTCCAACAAATTGTTCAGTTTGAAAAATTAATGTTAATTTATTATTTGTGTCCACTTTATCCTTACTATTAAATATTATTCATTTTTTAATATATTTTTTAAAGAATTAAATTTATTATATTTAAAGAATAATATAGTAAAATTACTCATATTATTTATTATTTCTTAAAATATAAAGTCAGAATAGACAAGTAGAAATGAACGAAGGAGTACGAACAAAATTAAATGCTTATTTTGGGGAAATGAGATGAGGAAATATGATACCACTTCCTCTGTTCAATAATACTTATCCGCTATTAACTTAGCACACAAATCAAAAAAATAATAATAATAGAAATAATTTTATTATATCACTCTTTGAATATAATAAATTCAATGTATTAGAAAATAATTGAGTAATAAATATTATTTAATAATATGAATAAAGTAGATAAAAATAAATAAATTATTTATTAGTTTTAGATTAAATTAATAACGAGAATAAATATTATTGAACGGAGAAAATAGTATTTTTTGTGAAAAGGGAGTGGATAAAATCTGACTCTGTGTACGAAAAAAGTAAGACTAATGTGGATGTGGCAGTGACAAGTCATCAAAGCAGGGACACAATTAGACAGGTGGCATATTTTTATGAACCAGTTCTTACATGTAAGACTATGATTTTGCTCCGATTCTGAAAAAGTTTTAGGCTTAATTTATTGTTATTACGTTTCAAAATAGTTGTCAGGTTCGAAAGTTAATTTAATTAATTTTTAAAATTAAATTAAATTAATTTAATATTTTGAAATTGAAATTTAGATTTTCAAAAATTATATGAAAAATATTATAAATTGTAACTTTCTCATATCGGTAGAGAAAATGACCAAAAACCTCTCCAATCTATTATCCAATTATCAACTACACACCTATACTTCACAAGAGTCCTATTACACCCCTAAACTAATTTAAAATAAAATTAATTTCACCCTAAAACGGCACAACCAATTATGTACCTTGTGGTGAAATACACACGTTTGACACGTGTATTTCACCATTTAATTCCTTTTTTAAAAATTAAAAAAAAATCCTCTTTCTTCTTCTTCCTTTCTTCCTCTCTTCATCAGCCATTTTTCACATCTTTTACTCACAACAACAGCATACAACAAAGATACTTTTTCTTGGAAGAATGGAATCTTGCAACAACCAAGCATGCATTTGTGATTTAGTCCTTAATTAATAGTTTTTGGTTTTTTTCGCTTAGACTCGTAAGTTTAGACATGTTGATTTGACGTCGTAATCATGATTTATGTAATATAAAGTTGTGCACTTCAAGATTTTAAATTTAATTTTATGATAACAATAAAAAAAATTATCTTTCTCATCGGAAATTCTTCTTGAAGAAGACCCAATGGGCAAAATTAATTCGTTTTCTTTAAAAATTGTTGAACTTGTTGGGTTGAGTTGAAACTCAAAGAATCAAATTGATTGGAAGATATTGAAAGGTAAAATTTCAAATTCACCATTGTTGGTTCATTATGGTTTGAATTTCTTTTTGTTGAAATTGTGAGGAGTTCAAGAAGAAATTTAAGCTCCATTTTTTAGCTACAAGTTTAAAAATTTGCTGTAAATTACATGATTGTTGTTGCGAAAAGACGATTGTTATGATTAACTAAGCATAAATAAGTAACTACAAACTCATTTGGAGCTCGTGGAGACAAAATTTAGAGGACCGCTATTGAAGGAGTTTGACAAAAGGCTTGAAGAAATCATGAAATGGGTATGATGATTTTGTGATGTTTTAAAAATAGAAAAGAATAATTAAAAATTGAAAAAAATGGATTAAGTATATAATCCTCAATTGGAAACTGACACATGGCGTATTTAATTGGATTTCTGCCATTTTAGGTCATTTTATTCGACCTTCACTCGCCTACAAGAGGTGTATTCACCTTCTTGGACAAGTCAGCATTTAAGGGTTATAAAATTCAAAAAATAAAAGGTTCAGAGGGTGGGAGGTTAATAGGCCCTCCGTGAAGTATAAGTGTGTAGTTGATAAATGGGTAATAGATTGAAAAGGCTTTTAGCCATTTTCTTTATATCGATATGATGAAAATGACAAAATTGATCTCTTATATATAAGAGTAGGTTAACAGTTTTAATTTTTTAAACTTGCTACACGAGTTACAAATATGATCTCTTATATTTGAAGGTAAGTTTAAAATAGTCCTTTAAGTATACACGTAATAGTTAACACTTCTGATCCTTTAAATTTGCTAACAATTATCACTTTTTAGTTTCTGTCAAAATATTTATCGAACTCTATCTGTTAAATTTGAAGGAAACTATGAATTTTTTTTTTTAGTGAAAACTCACGTTTAGAGGTATATGTTACTAAAAAAGTCAAATATCAAGAGATAAAATAGACAAATGTCTGTCAACTACAACAAACTTCATACTATTGAAAAATAGAGCCTCCACACACAAAATTTGATGGATTCCATCAGTTGAAATCAAGAGAATCTACCGGCTAAGTAAAATGCACAAATATTAATTTTTATTGAAAAACTAATATACTTCCATTATTTTTATTTATATACTTCGACTATAGTTTTGGGCTTTAAAAATCAATGTCTCTATTGATTTTCAGTGTCTAGTGTAATTTTTTGTATTACATATTATATGATTTGGGAAAACTTTCTCAGTGTTTATAATAGTTATTTTTTAAATAGTTTTCACTAAATTTAACAGTTTAAGTTTGATAAATATTTTGTTGCAGACTAAAAATATTAACTTTTAATAAATTCAAAGGATCAAAATTCTTAAGTAGATACTTAAACACAATATTTTAAAAGGCGGAGGTGTGAGGCGAGACGCTTTATGTAATATAGGGCGAGGCATAAGTCCCATGGATATACGGAGTGTATATCACATGTATGTTCCATTTTATAATTTTATTACTAAGAAAATAAAAAAAGAGTCAATATTTTCAATAATTCTACAAATAAATTTAAATAAATCACCATTAATATAGAAAAAAATATCATAATTATTTTCTATGAAAGCTGCTTTCTTTCTTTATATATTTTAGAAAAAAATCGCTACAATATGAAAACATGATAGGATAAAGTAAAAATATTAATAGACTACTAATAATAAAAATATAATTTATAACAAAAATAATTTTAAAATAATAAAAATTAAAATTAATGCATGAGGGTACGCTATTATGCCGCAAATTCTAAGGCTTACGCCCTATGAATCTACGTCTTTTATTTGCGCTCCAAATTTTTTTTGATATGCCTTACCCCGAAACTCACTTTACAACTCGCCACGAAAACATCTTTAAAAACACCGCTTAGCGTACCCTCAAACATAAGAGACCTTTTTTTGCCAATTTATGACAAAAAACTACTACTCTGTACTATTAAATATTAATTCCTCGAAGGGATTATTTTGAACTTGCCTTCCTATTTGAGGGACCTATTTATCATTCTTTTTCTCCCATTTGACCTTTCAGTCTAAAATTCCCCCTAAATGTAAAAAACCGCCATGAAAATATTTCCACAACCTTTAATCTCCAATTGAACCTTGAAGAAGAAATTAAAGTAGAATTTTCACAAGCTGAACAAGTCCAAAGCTGTATTAATGAAGGGACTATTAGGGAGATTGATAACTCGAGCGAGTCTCCGCACCAATAGATTTTTCACAAAACCCTATGCGGAGAGTAATTCACTTTCTACATCTCGTCGGTTTCTATACTCTTTATCTTCAAAAACGCCGTATGAGTTCTCTGATTTCGCTTCGTTAAAGCCTTCGGAGTTTCCTTCTTCACGCCCTTCCGCATGGAGCCACCTCGGAGGTCAGTTATTAGATTCAGCTACTTCCTCTTTTTATATTTTATTTGGTAAAAAACACACCTAAAGTATCTCGGTTTTTTGAGTTTTATAGCTTAATTATACCTGAATTTATTAGGTGTGCTAGTTTCCACTATCACCGACTATTTATCAAAATACAACTCAACTATCGGTGTCGTTCAAGTTTCAGGTGAGAAAAGAAAACAATTGGTAGTTTAAGTGTGTTTTGATAAATAGAAAACCTCCACACGTGATAGTTCAGGTATGGAAGTATCTCAGTTTTTTGAGTTTCATACCTGAATTATTACTGAATTTATCAGGCGTGCTAGTTTCTTATCTGAACTATCGCTGACTATTTATCAGGATACAACTCAACTATCGTTGTCGTTCAAGTTTCAGGTGAGAAAAGGAAACAATTGATAGTTTAGGTGTGCTTTGATAAATAGTTGGTGATAATTTTGAGATAGAAAACTTGTACACGTGATAGTTCAGGTATGAAAGTATTTTAGTTTTTTGAGTTTCATACCTGAATTTATTAGGTGGGGAGTTTCCTATCTGAACTATCACTCACTATTTATCAAAATACACCTCTGTTATTTGTTTCCTTTTCCTACCTAAAATATCACCATCATTTGTTCTGGTAGGAAAAGGAAACATGTTGCAGTTGAAGTGTGTTTTGATAAATAGTTGGTGGTAGTTCAGATAGAAAATAATTAAACGGGCACACCTCATAGTTCACTTATGAAAGTAGAAAAATTGGGATATTTTAGGTTTTTTTTTTTTACCTTTTCACTTTTTCTTTATAAGGATAGTCACTAGAGAGCATGAATGTCTATCAGTTGATGTTGTATTTGATGTGGATTTTTCTTTTGCAACTACATACGAGTACAATTGGTGTTTTCTGGATATTTTGGGCTTTTTGGGATTTTTACTGGAAAATGTTGGGGGCAGTGGACAAGGAAAACTGCGAAGTTGGACTCTTTCTGTAGTGTGTTTTCATAAATTTAAGATATTTTCTTTTTCGGACGATTGATGAGCTTGAACTTCCACTTTCAATAGTCACAAGAAGGGTGGATGGAACCAGTCCTGATTGATTGTTTTGAAGTGAAGGCTTTTTCCTACTAATGAGTATAGATATGCGGTCGTAATATTAGAAAAAGAATTAGCAGGGGTACATGAGAAGTCTTCAATGAATATCTGTGAATTGGAAATAATAATAAAGAATTAGGTTCAGCTGATAATTGATGAGATCAGCATATAGACATGAAAATTGAAGAACCGGGGATAATGCTATGTGTAATCCCCATATAGAAGCAACTAAAAAAGGGATCAAGAAAATTTTTAGTGTTCTTTTTCTGCTTTTACAAAAAGACTAAGACTTTATAGTTTACACAATTGTTCTAGTAATTGCCTGATGTGATAATGGGCATGCTGACTATTAGGTTTTGTGAATATGTCTATATTCTGATCATGTACTTTCTGTGAACAGGCCAGAAGAGGACCATGTTTATCCAAACCCAATCAACTCCTAATCCTTTATCCCTAATGTTCTATCCTGGGAAGCCGGTTGTGGAAGGTGGGAGTGCAGACTTCCCGAATGCTCGTTCTGCCATGAATTCACCACTGGCTAAGGCTCTCTTTGGAATAGATGGTATGTGGTCTCGATACTTAGATGGTGAAGATGCTTAACATCTATTTTCATTTCACGGAGTGCTAATGTGTGGGGATGTGTTTATACTATCAACTCTCATTAGAGTGGAACGGATTGTGTTTATAATATTAATTTCTTCAGACTTTCATGGAAGAGATGTGGAAGATAAGAGACGCCTAATTTAGTGCAGTTACTTGAATTCAAAACTCTAACTTACTACGGAGCAACATTTAGGCTATTAGAGAAATTATTTTTATCATCCAGCTGACTGGCTGTGGGTTCAACTTTAAATCAAGGTAATACCAAAACATCTAATAATTTTTTTATGTGCAATAAAACTGTCTATAAATAAATGTAGGTCACAAATGTATTGCTATAATAAGGAACAGTTTTGAGCTCTTTTTTGAATGTTGGGATTGCATTTTGTGCCTTGTATTGTTAGTTTGTTACTCCCTCCGTCCCATTTTATGAGGCACCCTTTCTTTTTTAGTTTGTCCAAAAAAGAATGTAACCTTACTATAAGTAGAAACAATTTACTTTAAAATTCCTTTCTTACCCTTAATAAAATGATTTACAACCACACAAATATCTAAGGATTGTTTTAGACCACAAGTTTCAAAAGTTTCCTTTTTTCCTTAACATTGTGCCAAGTCAAACGGTGCCACATAAAATGGGATGAGGGAGTAGTTTATTTTGCTAGAAGGCCCCTTTACTTAATTTTTCGTTGTCAACTTGCTTTTCTGCAATACACCATGTAATTATCAGCAATTCACAGCTCCCCCGTATGAATTGGAGAGTGTAATTACCCCCTGCCAATTACACCCAATTGCCTGCTAATCAAGTAATTACCTGACCAACCAAACATGTCAGACAGTGTAATTACACTCAATTACACCAAATCCAATTACCAGAGTGGCTTTCCAAACAGGCTTAGGGTCTGTTTGGAAAGCCACCTGGAAATTGGAATTGGTGTAATTACTAGGGTAGTAATTCCCAGCCTAGTAATTACACAACCTAGTAATTACGCTGACCTGTTTGTTTGCCACAATGTAATTACAGTGTAATTACAATTGTACTGTTTGGTTGCACAAATGTAATTACATGGTTATATTAAAATTTTAAAATAAAAGTTAATTATCAAAAACTAAAAATTTCTATTAGACAAATAAGGGCCTTTATAAATGATACAACAACAACAACATACCCAGTATATTCCCACCACGTGGGGTCTGGGGGGTAAGTGTACGCAGTCCATACCACTACCTCAGAAGTGAGATAGAGAGGCTGTTTCCGAAAGACCCCCGGCTCAAGAAACAATAGTGTAGAAAAGGAATAGTAAGGGACAAGATATGAAATGTGAAACCACACCCAATAGTAATATAAACAGGACCCACCAAGTAATCCAACAAATAAAAACACACTATGAAGTAATACAAATACTCTAGCTACAAGCACTACTAATGCAACAAAATTCTCCTATCTACTAACACTGACGCCCCTTTCCTACTAACCTTCTACCCTAATCCGCCTCCTCCACACCCTCCTATCTAGGGTCATGTCTTCGGTAAGCAACAGTTGCTCCATATCATGTCTAATCACCTCCCTCCAATACTTCTTCGGTCTACCCCTCCCTCGCCTGAATCCATCTCTAGCCAACATCTCACACCTCCGCACTGGGGCCTCCGTACCCCTCCTCAACACATGCCCAAACCATCTCAACCTCACTTCCCGCATCTTATCTTCCACCGATGCTACTCCCACTTTATCTCGTATAACCTCATTCCGGCCTTTATAAATGATATTAAATTAAATATATAAGATATATATATTGTCTTTGAAAATATATTAATTAACAAACATATGTTTTTAACTAATATTATAAAAAATTAATTTATATTTTTAAAATTAGTATATTTTAATTAAATGAATCATAAAAACTAAAAGTACATGATTTTTAAGAACATCATGAAATGCATGTATGATAAAAATAATTAATATTATAAATATAATGTCATAAAATTATTAAAACATTTGACAAAAAGATAATCGATTAATTCTATTTAAAAAATGAATGACTTGCAATGTGAAATATCAAGTCAATACTAGTAAAACAAATAAATTAGAATTGAAAATATAATATAGTTCAAAATTCAAAACAGAAAAGTTAACATAATACTCTTATGCCAAATTTCAATATAACGTACATAAATATGATTCAAAAGAAAAAGAAAAACGTCAGTCTATAACCTTATTCAACAATGAATTCTACTTTAATTTAACAATTCGAATACTAACAAAATTATGCTAAATGAAATAAATAAAATAGATAATATGAACAATTGCATGGAATCACAAGAAGTAAAGGTTGGGAAATGAGAAGGAAATGAAATATAAAATAAAAATATATTTTTAAAAAATATTAGAATAATAAAAATAAAAAAGAATTTAAAATAATATAAATAAAAAATAAATTAAAACAAAAAAAATAAAAATAAAAATTAAAGGAAGAAATTAAAAAGTAACCAGCTTGTAATTACACCATGTAATTACCTGCAATTCACAAGCCCCCCACCCCCCCACCCCCCACCCCCAACTCCCGTGAATTGGAGAGTGTAATTACCCCCTGCCAATTACCTGCTGACCAAGTAATTACCTGGCCAGCCAAACATGCCAAACTGTGTAATTACACCCAATTACACCAAATCCAATTACTAGGGTAGCTTTCCAAACAGGCCCTTAGTGTACTTAGGATTACTTTAGGGGCAAAGCAAAAATATGCTACAATTGGCAAGGAGTGATTGAGAAATGCGAAAAGAAGTTAGCTCCCTGGAAGAAATAGAATTGGCCCTCTTCACCAGAAAAGAGAAATAGTATTCATCTTTGGAGGAAGGTTGATAGTCAATGGTGTATTAGATGGGATCCCTACTTGCTGCATGTCATTATTTCTTTCACCAAAGGTTTAGAAGCAACTAATTAAGATATTTCTTGTAGGAAGGAGGTTGTGTCAATCAAAGATATAATTTGGTAAAATGGACAAAAGTGGTACTGTCTACAGATAAAATAAATGGAGGTGAGACTAGGCTGTGACCTAGCTAGTGGACAATGAAGTGGGTTAAGAATTAAGAATCATGTGGTCTCAACTCTGAAGTTCAAATTCCAGCGGACGCAATACACTCGGTGATTTCTTTGCATTTGTCCTAACCTTGTTGGCCAGAGACCAGAGTTATTCCATATATATGTTGGTGGGAGGTAGCAAGTATCCCGTGGAATTAGGGAGGTTGTGCCGTTGCGCGTAAGCTAGCCCAAACACCACAGTTATCCAGAAAAAGATATAGATGGAGCTATGACAGTAAAGCTGCATAACAAGAGCTTTTTGTTTTCTTAATGAAGTACAAAGAAATATCATTCGAAGGCATTAAGAAAATGCAGAATGGATACAAAAGCAAAGTAGTGTTGTACATATGTTACAAAGTAAGTTTAAGGAGCTAATAAAATCCAAAAAATTTGTTGGGAAATTTACAAGGTAAGGGTCCTCTAGCTGTAGAGGTTGACTAAACAGTTAGCCTCCAAAGTGTGTGTTGGGAGTCGAAATTCCATCAGAACATCTACAATTTCCTTCATCCATTAACACCAAAAGATAGTAGCTGGTATCATCCTCCAGATCTTTTTGATGGCTTTATCAACTCTACAGAACTCCAGCTTTCATAGGCATCTTTAATCGACTGAGGCTGCACCCAAATCGGTCCAAAAATAGAGAAGAAGTTCCAAAGTTCTGCTGCAACTGGGCAGTATGTGAATAGATGGCCAATGGGCTCCAGGTTCCTCTGACACATGTAGCATCTGATAACCAACTGAAAGCTCCTTCTGCCAAGGTTATCTTGGGTCAAACTGGAACCATTTAAAGCTGTCCAGGTAAGGTAAAGCAGATCGCCTTTGTGGGAAGTCTAGTCCTCCAAATAAGTTTCCAAGGCCAGTTTTCAGTCATTCCATTTTGAGAGCATAGACGCTTATAGCCAGCCTAAACTGTATATATGCCTTTGCTAGAACGGCCCCATGAGATTCTGTCTGGCTGTGATTCTGTTGTGTTCTGGTCCTCAAGCGAAGCTAATAAGTTCAAAAAATCTTCACATTCCCAATCTTGTAGGTTCCTTTGTTTCCCTCTCTATTATCAACACTACTAGATTCAGAATTGCAAGCAATTGAGGCAAGTGCTGGATATAGGTCTTTAAGTACTGTGCCCCCAGCCATTTATCCTTCCAGAACTTCACATATGCTCCATTTCCAACCTTGAAGGATATGTTTTGGAAGAACTCATCCCTGTACCTAGAGATGTTTCTCAAAAGACCAGTGCCATGTATTGATGTAACCCAGTTGGTGGGCCAATTGTTCTGGAAAGATGCTGTTAGCACCCTTTTGGTCTACCAACAGTTTACACATGGAAAATTTGATCAGAAAGTAGATTATTTCAGCAGCTATTAATTATGTTTTCCTTTTTTTTTTTTAAGCAGTTATTAGCAGTATGGATAACTTATCTTTTAGTTATGTTTTCCTAGCAGTTATTAGCAGTAAGGAGGTTATTCCTCCACTTTATCATTTCAGTAGTAGTAGGAAGTTATTTCCTTGTTATTAGGTGGGCGGTTAATCCACCAATGTTGTATTTAAAGTTATTTGAATTCAATGGAAAAGGAAGCATAAAATTATCAAAGTTTTTGAGTACTTCAAACTCAAGCGATTGCATCCTCTTAACGAACCAGCACCATAGGTCGTAGGACGAAGACATCTAATTTCATCTTGCAGCATCCCATGACTAGATCCATATCCGGGGATCGTAATAAATGCATAACAAGAGCTTGTTACTCAAAAAACAACAGAGATTAATGAAGAGGAATAAAGTGGAAATTAACGGTGCACAAAACCAGTGAATAGTATGCGATGATGTTCAAATCATTATATGATTAAAGGTGTTTTATGGGAGGAAAATAAGGTTCTGCATAAACAAATAGTTGGAGAAATACATTAGTGAGCAATTTTCAAATTTGTACAAATTGGACGTAAACAAGAATTGCACTCTAGCAGATTGTTTACACTTTACAGAGGTTGAACTTTCTGAAAGATTTTCAATGGTTGGGAGATTATGTGAATACATAATAGTAAAACAGGAGTCAGATATTTGGGAAATGCAAGATTTTGTATGTGTTGGACTGAAAACAGAGGTGGGAAATCCTCAGTGAATTCTTATTACAGGGTGCTATTAAGAAATGATTAAAAAAAATAGTTGTCTTGGGAAGATGATTAGGAAAATAAAACCTCTTCCTCAAAAGTAGAATGTTTTGGCTGGAGTGCAACTGATGAAACTTGTCCTACATAGAAACATTTGCAGAAAAGCGGCATCATGTTATGCAAATGATATATTCTATGTGAGGAAGTAACAGAGTTGGTCATCTATTCAGTACAGGTTTGCTTGGCAGATGACAGATGTGGACCATGTTCCTAAACTTACAGCCAATTTAAGTAGAATGTTTTGGCTGGAGTGCAACTGTGGACCATGCCTGGAGATCTGAAACAGACACCTACCTATCCTCCAGGGTGGAAGGTGGAAAAGAATAAGAAACAAGATTAGGAGACTATACCTTTTGGCTTTTGTATACCATGTGCTCTATGGATGGAAATAAATTGTAGGATTGTTTAGGGAAAGATGTCATATTACTCATGTAAAGTTTATACTTTCTGATAGGAGGAGTGAATGACACAGGAAACATCATGAAACTAATGGACTTCTTTCACTTCCACATGGAGCCAAACCGATAACTTTGTATATAACTTCTTGGCACTGTTCTATTCATTAGATTACTTCTATACAAAAGGAATTTATTTGCCTGTTTGATGCCAAATAAGTTCTTATTTTCTCTTTCTTTTTTTTTTCTTTTTGGTTATTTATCAGGAGGTATTCAGCTTCTATTTTCCACTTTAGTTCAAATGAGTAAAAATGGGTTACTTTGCAGAATATAGACGTGAAATTCCTTTCATAGTCTCTTATCAACAACAACGCATAAACCTAAACCAGTTGGGGTTGGCTCTATAAGCTTTCAATGTCCACTTTGCTACATTTGGACATGTTCCATTCCGATACTCAATAAATTGGTGTTCTTTAACACACAAATCTCTGGATAAACTAAAAAGGCTTCTGTCAATGGCAGACTTAACTACTTGGTTTCATGATATAGATATTTGCTTCCGTTATATTATGTTTTTTGCTAGTACTGTTACCATTCTACTGTTTGATTTTGCTAAATCCACATGAATTCTGATAGATTTACGTAGGTATTCTGAAACAACTTCCTTCCACGTAATTTTAAGTTTCAAGCTATGCCAAGACAACTTCTATCCATGTGTGTCATAATTTGAATGAAGGAAATGTATAAGTTCGACTTGTATATAATGTAGGGAAGTTCATTAAGAAATGTTAACATAATAGTTGATAAGTTGTAACTGAGAAAATATCACGTAACTGTTTAGTTGCATAACTCAGATATATTTGAATCTTGAAACAAGTGACTCACACCAATTAATATTTATAGAATTAATGTGAAACATTTTGGACGCCTAGAAGAAGTATTTCAACTTCCAAAATAAAAATGACAGGGGAAGTGTTGTCATTGTTCTTTGCTTTTTTTCATGTATGTGCCTGAGAGTTGAATCCTGTTTCCTTCATGCAGGGATTACACGTGTATTTTTTGGATCGGATTTTATTACTGTAACAAAAAGTGAAGAAGCTTCCTGGGATTTCCTCAAACCTGAAATATTTGCTGCAATAATGGATTTCTATTCTTCTGGGAACCCAGTGTTCCTCGACTCCAATACTGCTGCCTCAATGGACACAGCTATCCTTGAGGATGATTCAGAAACAGTTGCAATGATCAAGGAACTTTTGGAGACTCGTATTCGCCCAGCTGTACAAGATGATGGTGGGGATATTGTTTACCGAGGATTTGATCCAGATACGGGAGTAGTCACATTGAAAATGCAAGGAGCTTGCAGTGGTTGCCCTAGCTCATCTGTTACACTTAAATCTGGTATCGAGAATATGCTCATGCATTACGTGCCCGAGGTTAAAAGTGTAGAGCAGGAGCTAGATGAAGATGAACAACCTGCATTATCTGGCGCACCACACGAGTAGTAATACAATTCTAGTTTCTTTCAGTTGATTTGTTGACAGAGCAAGCTCAATCAGGGGAGGCCGGACTTGTTCATGCTCCTCCATGGAAAGAGTGAGTAAAGTTGAGTGCATCTATCAAATTCATGCGAGATAAGCAACTATATGCACGAAAAATTGTAGTTGGGTAGTTGTTTTGATGACATTCAAATAAGTAGTTCGGCTATTCGTTTAGCTGGATATCACGTTTAAGTTTCACAAGAGGTGACAATCGATTGCAGCATGTTCCTTAATGAGTCTATAAAGATGCAAATGTGTAGTTTCTTGAAGTTGCTAGCCATGCGTTTGTCTATTATATGTAGTTCTAGTATCATTTTGTGTTTTGTTCGGTTTTAAATGGAGAAAGTATGGATCCAAATGCTTCTGCAAATGGGATGTTTTCTTATTCAATTTCTTTAACATGCGTATCACCTCCATCATTATAATGATATCTACTGCCCTCACCACCATTATGGCTGTCACCTCCATCGCCGTCGCCACCTCCACCAACTCTATCAGCCACTACAATCACTGCAGTCAATCTTTACTACCAACTACTTGCACCATCACAGCTAGAAGCACCACTAACTATCACCAATACATCATTAATCACACACGTTCTTCAACCATCAACTCCGCCAACTACTAACATCAACCAACTTGACCATTACGCCAGTCACTACAACACCTATCACATCCACCATCACAGCTATCACCACTACCATTACTAGCCACTTGCACTAACCATTACCACCAACACTATAAACCAACTCCATCATCACTAGTGAACATATCAAACAATTATTTTATTTTATTTTGTTTAATTTATATTTTTTATAACATTTAATTAATTTTTTGTTTAAATTGTTGTTTATTATGTTTACAAATAAATAAATGATGCATATCCAAATGTTGAAAAACAAACCGTATTAATCATTTAATGTTCAGATCTAGAGACAATATAAAGCAAATGTATGTTTCTGGTCACTACAATTATTGTTTGGTCCTCTTTGTGATCTTTTCTTTTATTACTAGGTAAAAGAAAGCGAATAACTGATAGCTGAATGTGTTTTAATAGAATAGATGGTATAATAATTTAGGTAGAAAAAGACAATAACTGATAGTTGAAATGTGAAGTTGTGAACTCATTAAAAAAAAGACAATTCAGATGTGTTTTTGACCATAATTCTTTTTAAAACAACAATTATTATGGTCTAAACGTGCCACAATCTGGAATAGACGTGTGTTCGTGTCCCCATCTTTCTATTCATGATCAAATCGTTATCAAGGATACTTGTACAATATTGCCATACCTTCAAGCAATTGGAATTTTCTGACCATATGTTGTGGACTAGTAAGGATGGGTATGGTATGATAAGTAGGATGCTTTCGGTTTTAGATTTTCAAAATTTTCTGACCATATGTTGTGGACTGTTAAGGATAGGTATGGTATGGTAAGTACGATAATTTCGGTTTTAGATTTTCAAAAAAATATTAATATATAATTATTACTATATTAAATCAATTTGAGTATGGTTTTCGATATTTTAAATTTTGATTTTGATATACAGTAAATCAACAATAATCATAGTTTGTTCAATCGACTTATATATATATTTTTCAAAAAATATCTCAATTATATCAAAATAACATTTTACCTATCTAGAAATATTCAGAAGTAAGTACAAGTAATTTCCTTCATTAATCAACTCCACAAAATGAGATTTCGATCGAGATAAGATAGATAGCTAGAGTTTAAAAGTCGTAGCAACACTAGTCAATCATCTAATAGATCCAAAATGACACTAAATGAGATGTGATGTGTAGATCTGGACTGATACTATTTACATATTTGTAAGTAATAATGTAGTAATATATGAATTATATTAGAACCAGTAACAAAATGAAATTTGGGTAAAACTCAATCCCAAAAACTTACTCATGATGAGAGGATTGTTCAAGACCATATAAGAAGATTAATTACCCATTTGATATTCGATATGTGATGCTTAACACTCCCACGCACATACCTCATAAACTGGAGTATGAACAATATAATATGAGGGACCAACATTTGTGAACAAAGAATCGAAATGAGCTTAGCTCTGATATTACGTAAAGAAAAAAAAAGATTTTGGATCTATCTCAACTCTAAAAGCAAGCTTAAAGGAAGAAGGATTGCCCAAGCTTTATAAGGAGCTCATGATTCCATTCATTCACCGATGTGGGACATTCTATTCATCACCCCTCCTCCTCCTAACGTCGGGATTCAAACATTCTTTATTCAAGGTTTCATTGTCCAGTCTGGTGCGTGCATATTCATGGACTAGGGACCCATAAGAGATTTACTTGTCTATATATTGTTCTATTCGATCTTTTAGGTCTCAACTTCACCTGATGGTTAGGCTACTAAGTCTAGACGCGATAAAAAGACTCCTGGACTTGAACATAATTTCATTCCACGAAAAGAAAGGAAATGATACAGTCCACAAAATGAAAAGCTTTCTTTTACGAGGTACAAATAGAAATTTCTTTTTAGTTGATTGTTACGAAGTCGACCATAGATGAATTCCATTTTTATTTGGGAGTATTGACTATACCTCAATTCTGAGCTTCATGTTACTGTAAGGTGGGGGTGGGGGGTATTCCCTCCAACTGTCCGGGTTTTGGGAGCCCACATCGAAACCGAGGGTATTTTCACGCCTGAGTTCAGATATTCTTTAATTATTCTTTTTACTCTTTTCACATCAGTTAAAAAAAATATATATATAACACACAATTTACTAACTTATTCCTATTTAATAAAATTAAATTAGTTTCTTCTTTTTAAATATTGTGCTATTAAAAGTATAGTTGAGGACAATTATTAATTTTAGTCTTAATACAATTTTTTAAGCCAAGATGATAGTTTGGCTTGGGACGAAAGAGTAATTTTCTTTTTAAAACTTATAATTTTATATATACTAGTTTAGGGTACGTGCGTTGCACGTGTGTCTCATGCCAATCAATAAAACTATATACTTTTGTTGAAATGTGCGGACTCTTTATTTTTGATGTCGCACCCTTGTCAGATTCTCCAAAAATAATGTACTTTTGGAGAATTCAACACGCATCCATTGATTTTTTTGAAGAGTTCGAATAAAATAGTAGTTGTAATGAATATCAGTGCACATGGTTTCTTCTTCACCTTCTCCAACGAACATGATTTGCTAATCCGATGATCAAGTGAAAAGAATATCGACACTATTACCTTACCTAAGGACCACGCTAAAAAATCAAGACTCAAACTTGAGGGTCGTCTAACCAAATGCAGGGGCTACATAGTGTAATGAACTTGTTTCTTGAGCACAAAGATCAAAAGAAAGTTAAGAGCTAAGCTGTCATGTCATTATTATAAATTTTGTATTATAACATGCTAAATTTTAATCATATGCATATTTCAGAAATTATATATAAATGTTTGTTTTAACGCTCAGAGTATTTTCATAATAATACACTCATCCTCTCGAAATCCTGGATATACCTCTGTTAAAGTAGTTGAACAAAAAAGAGATTAAACTTATATATGCATAAACGTAGTCAATAATAAGGCTCGTGACCGAAAGCTAAGTCCCCAAATTTGAATCCAATTCTTCATCTTCGACGATCTCAACCAGTCCAACCATCTTTTCACGAGCCAAGACAACATCAAATCCTTATAACAACAATTGACAACTGGACTATGAGTTAGACAATTAACTTCCTTCACTTATCCTCTTAAGAATATATAATTTAATAAGCACAATTATAAAATAAAGAAATTCATAAATCCTCGAAACAATTAACATACTATATCTAGCTGCTACTTTTCTTTTGTTTGTTTTGTCTCTGAAGTGTTCGCTTTCATCAAAGGATTAACTCAATAATAACATAAGAGAGATAGCCAAAGCGTACTGCCAACTCGACTTTGACATATGCTTGCCTGAGAAATCCATGGAATCGATGAAGAGTGTACTGCCAACCCCATAATTCTAAGAATTATTAACAAAAGACACTATCCATATCATAAAAGAAGCATTCTAACCTTAGATATTTGAGTAGCTTGTGTAGTAGACCTTTCCATATAGGTCAAGGATTGTATTAGAAATTCAATATCATTGAAAACATAAGAATGTTGGATCAAAACCTTTGTTTCTTCGCTCCCCGATAACAAACATCAAATATTTTGAAGCAAAAATAAAATAAGATGGCTTTATATTAGTGGATAAAATACGCTAACCAATTAAGAGACAAAAAATTGGGAAGATATCAATTTTAAGTTTTATCGCTTCATCTCCAGATTTATCATGACATACACAAAGCTGAATTGAACAAAAAATTTATTTAAACAAAGAAAAAAAAAAGAGATACACCTTTAATTTTTTGACTACTTCATTTAGCGACAACATGCTTGGCATTCAAATTTTTGATCATAAATTTCGACCGTAAAAAAAAACAGAAAAAAATATCAAAAAGAGGAGAATTCATTATCAAGAACACATTAGAAAACTTATAAACCCTAGTATCCTATTTATTACTACGCCAATTTAGACTTTTTTAAAATCCCTTTTCTTAAAACACTGCGACATTAAATAACTAATACTTCTCCTATTAGTTTGTTAGGGACTCCTATTATAATAAAAAGAGGACTGAAAATTCCAATATAAAAGATAGTTGAAAATTTCCATATAACAGACACGTGAGGTTTTTGGAACTTTTGGGGAATATAATATTAAATATATATTAGTCTTTATCTATTAATTTTATTTGAGAAAAAAACAGTAAAAGACAAATTCGTAAAAAACTAAAATACTTTAAAAACTTGCACGTAACCTACTTCAACTTGGAACCAATTCTTGTTCGTATGAAGAATATGGTAAACTTTTAATTAATTTTTAATCTCTAAATTTTAGAAATTTTGACATAGTCAAATAAGAAAAGATTTAATACCTTAAATTATAGCAATTTTTAAATTACTAAATATAATGAAAAATAATGAAAAGACTATTTTGTCTAAAGCGGAGACTTTTAATGAAGGACAAAAAGTTCAAACAACATTTCTAAGGCCCTTCACACTTTTAATAGATTAGAGATTAGAGATAGAGATTAGAGATAGAGATTAGAGATTAGAGATAAAGATTAGAGATTAGAGATTATTAAATTTATATAAAATCATGTGGATAAAAACAAAATTTAAAATTAAATTAATTTTAAATATATAAATATGTTTTTCTTTTTCAAACAAATTAAACAAATGTCACATCAAAAGACAAGAATAAGGGGGTGTTTGGGATTGCTTTTGGGAAGCCAAAAGCGCTTTATTTTGTGAAAAAAATACTTTTTTTTTTAATAAAGTAGGGTGTTTGGGTAAGTTGTAAAACAATTTTTAAATAGAAACAGTTTTTCTGATATTAGGAAGAAACAAAAAATTTTTGCTTTTAAAAAAAAAAGCAGAAGCAGGAGCAATTTTTTTTTTATCATTCCAATTATATCCCTATCACTTATACATATACCAATATATCTCTTATTAATTAATTAGCATATATCATAAGCTTGATTAAAGTTTTATTTTAAAATTTTATTCTTCATTTTTACATCATAAATTCTTTATTTTATTTTACGATTAATTAATATTATATCAATATTTGATATTTTTTATGTATTTATATATATAAATATTGATTGAATATTTTGTAATTATGCACTTTTTAATTAAATAAAAATAAAATTTAATTAAAAATATTATAATAAAAATTTAAAATAATTTCTCTCTATAAAATAATCTTAATAGTGAAAGTCTATTACATGCCCTTTTTCGACTTAGTTGACATTCATAAAAAGCATCTAATGAATTCTGAGTTCAATCCATCCTGTTTAGCAGAAAGACGGATATTCCTTGCTCATTATCAGACAATCACTTATTCACAAACTTCGTATGGGGAAAATCGTTTTCATGGAAAACCCCTTTCGCTCCGCTTAGCCTTATCCACCCTCTAGGGGTATTTTAGTGATAGGTTCTATAGGAACTGGACGATCCTATTTGGTCAAATACCTAGCGACAAACTCTTATGTTCCTTTCATTACGGTATTTCTGGACTGGATAAGAAGCCTAAAAGTTTTCTTCTTGATGAGATCGATATCATTTGTCTCTCAAAAGCACTTTTTAAAAAGATTAACCAAACACAATCTGTTTATCAAAAATATTTTTAAATGAATTAGCCAAACACAAATTGCATTTTTTTAAAAACACTTTTCTGAAAAGCCATTTTATAAAAACGCTTCTCAAATAAGCCGTTTTTCTCACAACAATCCCAAACGGGCCCTTAAAAGTTAAAAGCCTAAAGTTAAAAGTAGGTAGCAACTTACTTATGACTTTTGACTTTTATTTGTACTTTTAAGCCTAAAGAGAAGTGTTTAAAAATACTTTTTATCTTTGCCAAACACCTAAAAAAATAAAAAAGTGCTTAAAAGCCAAAAACACCTAAAAATAAGTCAATTCAAACACCCCTAAATTAAATGAAACCTAAACTTTTGGACCATGATTAAGACAGTATCATTCCCAATTGCTTTCAAAGTTAAAAATAATAATATTAAAATTGTAAGCTCAAAGGAAACTTCCTCAATTTTGTTTTATTTGATTTATATTGACTTGACATTCTTTTTAAAATATTTATTAGAAATTTATCCTATTAATTAATTTAAAAGTTTATATTTAATTATTAATACTTTATTTATTTATTTCTTAGTAAGAGTAATATTGAAAAAAAATACTAAATCTTTCTTAATTTGTTAAAATAAATTAATAAAAAAAGAAATTCTTATATAAAAATCAAATAAAAGAAGTGCACATAAGAATAGTAGTATGTTCAATTATTTAAATTCACTTTTCAGACAATGTACTCTCACAAAACAAAACATAAAAAAGTTTACCATGTCACTTTCCTCTTTTAAAAAGAGAAAAGAAATCAATTTCCTCTAATGAATGAAAAACTTATAACTTATAATTTTATATCACCTATGTCAACTAATATTTATACATTATTATTAATTCTAAAACTCAAAGTTTAGCAAAATACTAGTAATTTATTTTGCTAACGTGATTATTGACCTCCAATATCTAATGCACATTTTTTTTCCAAAAAACAAAAAAAATAAAAAATTCTTTACTGACTGACCAAATATTAACGAATATTTTATAAAAACAGATTTTGTCGTACTAACTAAATTTAAGTTTATTGGAAAAAAGCACATTTAAGGAGAAAAATAAAGAACATTTAAGTCCAAAAAAACAATAGATTGTTTTCAACGTTATTGTGATAAGAGGGAGTTACTCAAACATGAATCACCCTTACCTCCAACTTGAGGTTGCGGATACAAGTCACCAACGAAGTAAATAGGGTGGACGTTTTTAGGGAGGGGGTAAGAAAAAATTAAGTATAATATGTTATTTGTGTCTAGATTTATGAAAAATATTGAGATTTTATTTAATTAAGAAACATATCCGTATTTTGATTTTAAAACATAGTAGAATATATGATATTTCACGCATATAATGAGTGTGTTTGTGTGTATATACTGTATAGTATCTTTATAGTGGAATACATAATATCCGCGTGTATAACAATAGTAAAATATATTATATGTGTGCTTAATAAGTACGTTCACACATATATAATATCTCTGCCTAATTGTATCTATAAAATCTCAAACTATCAAGTAATATATTATGTATTTCCTTAGTTTAAAAAATAATGACCTGTTTTGACTTGACACGAAATTTAAGAAAATAAAGAAAACTTTTAAATCTTGTGGTTTTAAATTAAAGTTATATCAAATACACTAACATATCTTTTAATCTTGTGATCTTAAACATATTACGTGAAAAATTAGAATTAAAGTGTTTACCAAAAAAGACAAGGGTCAATTTTTTTTTTTTTAAATAAACTAAAAAAGAAAAGTAAATCAATTATTTTTGAAACGAAGGGAGTATAATTTTTCCAAAAAAATAAAAATAAAAATTAAAGGGGACGGGGCAGCAAGGCTAATGGCAGTATCAATTAAACACGCAACAATGACTTTCTAACTTTTGTCACTTTTGTCACTTTCCTCAATAATTTACTTTAAAAATAGACACTTAGGACACAAAGCCTAAGTAGAACACACGATTAACTAATGTCCACACGTGCGAACCACCCCCGCACCTTCTGTTAGTAGGTGGGGTTTATCTTCAAGAAGTACAACTCTTAATGCACAAGGTACAATACTTTAAAGCACAAAAAGTCAATCTTGATAACAGTATGATTTTGTTCTGTGTCATCCCAACATCTTTAAAGATCAAATCTTTAGCTGCCCTTTTGTTTAAATCTACTAAAAAATTCATAAAAATCTTGTCTTTATATGACAGAAAATTAACGTGTTGTTTCTTGTATTCTTGAATTTGAGGGAAGATGGGGTATGAGAATATGAAAAAGTTGAAGCCTTTGGTGCATTTGTTGTTGCCATTATGTGTTCATTGGATTGCTGAAGAGATGACTGTTTCTGTGCTTGTTGATGTTACTACTAGTGCTCTTTGTCCAGGAAAATCTACTTGTTCTGAGGCTATTTATATCAATGGTGTTCAACAAACAGTATGGACTCTTCTCTCTCTCTTTTAGACTTTTATATTGTGTGGATAGTGTTCTTGTTTTGTGGGGCTGTTTGTTTTCTTTGAGGAATCTTGATATTGTTGAAGTTAATGGATTAAGCTTAGATGGTCAGACAATTTAACATGGTATCAGAAAGATAGAGAGGTCTTAGCTCAAACCTCACTGCCACCAAAAAAAAGTAAAGGGAATTTCCATGTGTTTGAGCTATAAAAAGAATCAATTCCTTGAGGTGCGTGTTGAGACATAATATAATTCAGTAATTAAGTTGCTCTCTCCTTAAACTTTTACATAAGGTGAACAACAATATATTCGGTTTAATCCCACAAGTGGGTCTGGGGGACTTTTTGATAAGATGGTCTCATAGAATATATAGCGGGTGACGGGTCCTGGTTCAAATCTCATTTCCACCAAAAATAGGAAGAAACTTTGCATGTGTTTGGCCCATGAAAAAGAATCGGACTCATGAGGCGCGTGTTGAGACCTAATATAATTCAATAATTAAGTGTGCTCTCCTTAAACTTTTAGATAAGATGGTCACATAATTTAATACGGTATCAGAATATATAGCGAGCGACGGGTCCTGATTCCAATCTCATTTCCACCAAAAAAGGAAGAAACTATGCATGTGAGGCGCGTGTTGAAACATAATATAATTAAGTATTTATGGTGTATTTAGCCGCGGAAATAGCCTCTTGCAGAAATGCAGGGTAAGGCTGCCCCTGTGGTTCGGCCCTTCACCAAACCCCGCGCATAGCGGGAGCTTTTGTGCATCAGGTTGCCCCTTTTTTATGGTGTATTCTCCTTAACAACTTAAGCTTTTAGATGAAATTGTCACATAATTTAATTGTTTCGTTCTGTTTGAGTTCTAGATTCCATTATCTGTATTTGCACATGAGACACTGATCGAAAATTTGGAAAAAAAAAGGAAAGCTTGCCCCTAGACTGATCTGAGTTAAGGAGCTTGTTATGTAAATGCAAGGCGCTTGTTTCCTTAGTGGACTTTTCGTTGAAGTAGATACAGATATTTGTAGTATGAGACTATAATGTGTCTTGTTGGGATGGTGGTAATGATCATGTTCAGCATTGAACTATTCAGTCTTTTTTGTGTCAGTGTTTAAAGACAAGAATATTAGTGTGATTCTTGATTATAGTTGAGGTGTACAAGCTGGCACCGGCGTCATTATTTTCAAAAAGACGAGCAAACTTACTTCGTTCCAAATATAAATTTGAACTTCTGTATTAGCAAAAAACACTTGGAGGGATAGACCACATGAAAAAAATGCATGTAATGGTCATAGGAGAAGAAAGCTTGGACTGGTAAAATGTAATTTGTTATCTGTGGATGCCATTGTTTAAAATCTTCTGATCCATAAGTTTATTGGACCATATAATATTATGATCTACATTGGGAGAATGTCCAGCCTGCAAGCAAAGATTTTTCCTTTTGACCATTGCCATTCCTTAGGGATGGAAGGACTGAGCAGTACCTGTTAAATTTTATACTTTTTTTAAAAAAAATCTTTTCTACTGGATTATTGCCTTGCAAGTTGCAATGATTTTCCCACCGAGGCATTCCCATGTCTGTTCAGAATGTTGAAGTGGGGGTTTAACTTCAATTTGGTTTGTTTTGGTCGAAGGTTTTGTGTAATACTAAACCAGCTGTTTACATATATCTTTTATAGTAAGCGCAGCACCCATCCTATGGCTTGTCACTGTTCTCCAAAGTTACGGAATGTTTTGGACATGCAGGTTGTTGGAATATTCAAGATGGTAGTCCTTCCTATCCTAGGTCAGCTTGCAGATGAGTATGGGCGTAAACCGCTTCTTCTTATCACTGTATCTACAACAATTATTCCTTTTGGTACGTAATGCATTTCTTTTATGTTATGCAGTATCTAGAAATCATCTGTAAACATTTTGGTAATTTCTATATCTTCTGAAGTGCGCTTCCCACTTGATGGTGTGGCATGAACTTATTTTCTATATCTTCTTTTCGTTCTAATTGTTTTGTCTAGGGGATTGAGTGGAACGGTAAATTTGACAAAGGAAAATTTTGGACAGAGATATTTCTAAATTACAGGCTAATTGCTAATGTACTTAAACTTCAGGAGAACTGAATTCGATCATCAGGGCCAACTAGTCAACTATCCCATCTTCTATAATTTACTGCTAGTTTCCTGAATTAAGTGATTATGCTTATCGGGTCACATCTGACATTATCATTTTGACTCTCCTTTCAAGTATATTTATATAGATTTAGATTCACTGTTCTATTTATGGCTGATTGGTTATCATGCTTATTGAAGCTTATTCTCTCTGTCTCTCTTTTCTAACTTTCCAGGTTTACTCACCATCAATAAGTCGAAGGAAGTTGTCTATGCTTATTATGTCCTGCGGACAATTTCTTTTATCATAAGTCAAGGGAGCATTTTCTGTATCTCTGTTGCTTATGCGGTAGGACTTTCATCTGGTAATTTTTGCCGACAGCACTAAACCCACCCGAATTTATCAAGAATCTAACAGCAAATTTTCTTTTGGTTTTCAGGCAGATGTCGTTGACGAGAGTAGTAGAGCTGGAGTTTTTAGTTGGATTACAGGCCTTTTTTCTGCATCCCATGTTTTGGGGAATGTCCTCGCACGTTTCCTACCAGTTGGCTACATTTTCCAGGCATGTTGGTTTTATAGCTAGACCAATTTTGCGAGCAATTTTTCTAAGATTGTTACTTGTCGCATCCCTCCTAATGAACTTTCCTCCTGCAGGTTTCAATAGCTCTCTTGATCTTTGTTCCTGTTTATATGACACTGTTTCTAGCAGAGACTGTAACACCAAAAACAGAGAGGAACCAAAGTTCGACACTGAAGAGCAACGTGGTGAAGGTTGTCCAGGAACGATATAACTCGATGAGATATGCTGCAAATCTTGTCACTAGCAGGTAATTTTGCATGTGTCTTCCATTACATTTTGGGTTCTGCTATCACATGTTGATTTGGAGCACATAAATGATTGTAAATACTAGCTCATGGGGGTTCTCTTGTATTACAATAGTTTCAGAATAACATGCTCGTGTTTTCTAAATGACATTTATTGTTCTCCTCAGTCCAACACTGAAGTGCATTTCTCTCGTTTCATTCTTCTACGAGTTGGGAATGTCGGGGATCAGCAGCGTTTTACTGGTATGTTACCTGATTCTTTGAATCAAACAATGTTCCTCCCATATTCGTACCATCCTTCAGAATCACCAAAATATGAGTACAGTGATGAGTTCTTGTTACCTTTTCAAGGAATTACATGTGAATTCCTACTTTTTCTATATTGATTGGAGACTCATATATGTTGTTCTTAATTATGCAGTACTATCTGAAATCAGCCTTTGGCTTCAACAAAAATCAGTTCTCAGAAATTTTGATGCTGGTGGGAGTGGGTTCCATAGTCTCACAGGTATGCAGAACTTTGAGCCTTGAGTCCGCTGGACAGCGATATTGAAGCCATTCTGGCTATATGTTTAATAGACTATTCCATGTATAATGTGTGCGTGCATGTGCGTGTGCTGGGTTTGTTCCCGGGGGAGGGGGGGAGACCCGGTACATATGTACATATAGAGAGATATATCCCTAATAGAGGTGTAATTTCTGTTTTGTGCTTACTTTTGTCCTTACATTTTTCCAGATTGTGGTGCTTCCTCTTATCAATCCTCTTTTTGGGGAGAAAGTGATACTTTGTATGGCCTTGCTTTCAGCAACAGCCTATGTAAGTTCCCTTGATCAATTTTTGTACATAAGGAGGCACTTATTCTAACGGGAAATAACCTCATACTGCACTTTGTTTGGCAGGCAATGCTTTATGGATTAGCATGGGCACCTTGGGTATGTTACTAATGTCTAATTATTTAACTCAATGCATTTGAAAACAGAATGTCGATTCTTAAAAATGAGATATTGAAGATAATGAAAGTTTAATTGTTTCCTGTGGGTCATTTCTATGCATAAGAAGCCCTCTTTTCTTTAATACAGTTTCTACCACATAGCATATTGTTTTTGACAAGAGAAGAAGAAAATGAAATTTAAAGGATGAACGAAGTTGCATTTTCAATTGCACTAATAGACCAAAACTCTTTCGTGTGAGTAGCTAATTGCATATAAAGAAAGCTGTTTTAACATTTTACTTCTTCTCTAGAGGAATAAATATCAGTTCATACCCGTTTCCATCTCCTCCTCTTCCGTCAAAATTATAACTGCTTCTATAACCATATTTGACTGCCTTTGTTAATTCAGGTGCCATATTTAAGTGCCTCTTTTGGGGTCATCTACATCCTTGTTAAACCCTCTGTGAGTAATTTCTCCGAACTTCATTCATGAATTCACATTATGTTGAAGAGCTTAATACTAGTGGATTTTCTTCTTATAATCCCATATCCTTTTACTTTCTTGACAGACTTATGCTGTAATTTCTAAAGCAGCACTTTCAGCAGATCAGGTTAGTGAAATCATGCGATTTTCTTTTAGCATTAGTATTCTTCTTGCTGAAGGGGAGCGTTGGAGTAGCTGGTAAAGTTGCTTGCCATGTGACCAGGAGGTCACGGGTTCAAGCTGTGGAAATAGTCTCTTGCAGAAATGCAGGGTAAGGCTGCATGCAATAGACCCTTGTGGTTCGGCCCTTCCCCGGACCCTGCGCATAGCGGGAGCTTTAGTGCACTGGGCTGCCCTTATAGTATTCTTCATGTATCTCTTGCCAGTACATGCCAAGAGTCCTTGAAAAGAAAAGCTATTGAAAGGACCTGCTTCAGTTTTGAAACCAAGGGATAAAAGACGCTAATTTAGAGAACTCGTCCTCGTCCAATCCCATCAAATCATGGACTAACTCAAATCAGTGTTCTTTTGTCCGAGATCTACCTTGACAAAAGCTCTAATCTTAAGGATTTATGTGATCATTTCAACCTAAATACTTGTAGTTGTAGCTAGCAAGCTTAAGATGGTAAAAAGAGAACCCATTTTCGCCTACTTTACTTTATAACCACTTACCGTCTTCTCATTCCTATAACAGGGCAAAGCACAGGGATTTGTTGCGGGCGTTCAAGCAATCGCGAGTTTGTTATCTCCAATTGTAATGAGTCCGCTGACCAGTAAGTCTTCTTCTGTTCGTTTAACGCAAGAATTCTAGAGGCATCTTAATCAAACCGTGTTTAATCACTGAAATAACGTTCTTCCAGCATTGTTTTTGTCCCGTGATGCGCCTTTCAACTGCAAGGGATTCAGTATACTTTGTGCTTCTTTATGCATGGTAACCTGATTTTTTTCTTTCTTTCCGCAACTTTTTCACATGCCATACCTGTTCATGTCAAACCTTTAACTTGCACAAATTCTGTCAGGTGGTTTCACTGTGTTATGCCAGCACGCTAAAAGTCGAGGCACCACGAGAGAGGACCCTCGACGAAAATGCAGAGAACATTGAAGCACCACTTTTGACATGATACTCAAGACATCAGTAACCATTCTACCAAAATTCTCTAAGCTATAGTCACCCAAGGCTGCCCTGCCCTTACCAAAATTCTCTTAAGCTATAGTCACCCAAGGCTGCCCCTTTACAATGACAATAAGTCCGGTCTACGGTGTAAAAAAAAAGAAAGAAAAAAAGTTCGTCGGTCTTCCCTCGATAGAGTTGTAAATCTTTTGAAGAGTCTGATCTTAGATTAGAAGAGGTGTATTAATCTTGTATTCTGATATGTTCTCTGTATTGTTATTCTTCAATGTATCACTTTATTTTTTGGTCTAAATGAAATATGTTGGTTTGTACTTTGTACTATACATGGAAACTGGGGTTATGGATATATTGGTGAATTCAACAGTTTGCTTTTCACAATACTAAGGATGAACTACCTAAGAAGACAATGCGTGATGTGTAGGTTAAATGCACGTCATAGAGTTGTCTACATCAAACTATATGATTTTTTAGGTTGCACAAACGCATGCCAAGCAATTAGTGACTAGATGCAAATGAATATTTACATCAAGTCAGTATATGCATGTCATGTGTTTGAATATAATGTTTTTTACTTAATCATGATTCATGGTTAATGAACATATATTTTCACTATTTATCCTTGTTAAGTTATGTTGATTTGGTGTAAACATTGCAGATAAATCAAATAGAGTACGACCAATAATTGATGCATATGCTCTTCAGGACTAGATTCCAACTAAAAGATGATAAAAAAGAAATAATTTACTAGTAGTATTAGTTTTGCTTTTGCCTTTTGAGTGGGATTCCAACGATATATATTTTTAATAAAAATATCTCATTGTCTTCAAGCACCATTCTCATCACTGCTCATTAGATTTTGGTTTGTTTAATTTTCTAGTTGGTCCTTTTATCATTAAATTATAAGTACATCACTATCATTCTAGTTACTTTCTCCAAGTGGCAATGTTATTTTGTTATTACTTCTTTTTATAATTTTGATATTTGGATTAATTTACGCGCACGTAGAGTAATTTTATAGATATTTACTATCTCCCACCACATGGGATTGTACCATTTGCCTTCCACAACATAAATAACGGATCATTTTATCCATCAATAGATGGGAGAAATCATGTTTTCATTACCTCTTGATTCCATTGCATGAAGAAGTCTGAAGATTAATCTGACAACAGTATGCTAGAAAAGTCTCAAAATTAATAAGGTAATCCACATCGATGTGATGAAAGTAAAGGACCCATGACAATGTAAGAACGCTCTGAATAATCGACTCATTATTAAACAGAGTCTTACAAAATCTTCCCTCTTTGCATTTAATTTCATCAAAAAATGACTCGTAAACTTTATCGTCCCTTGTTGACCCCCCCCCCCCCCAAAAAAAAAAAAAAGAAAGAAGAACATAAAACACAAGTTTTATTCTGAGAAAGAAAAAAAATTATAAATTAAAATATAAATTAACGATTTATTACCATCAACCAAATTGACTAAATAATTATCTTTCCTTTTTTTAACAAAGATTGTAGATTTCTTCCCATAAATATTCAATATTACCATAGAATCGACTCATTCTTAATTTAAAAATATGGGAACTCATTCATAATTTAAAAATATGGGGCGGCCTTACATTGCTTCGACGTATCAATTTCTTGCACGTATTGTCCTATTTTAGAGTGGTCTTAAATATTTGCTCAACTTTTAACTCAATAAAAATTTGGGAAAATTTCAATTATATACAGAAAAATAAAATATTTACAAAAAAAGTAGCCCACTTTTCATTTACAGAAAAAATAGCCAAAAGGGTCATGAGCTCAACAAAGTTCAATTTGGCCCAAGGCCATTAGGCCATTTATGCTTTTTTTTTTTTCTTTTTTTTTAAGCGTTAATTTTTTTTTTTAAAAGAAAATTATTTTTGCTCTTTTTTTTTTCAAACATTTTCCGTGCAATTTTTTTTCATGTATCAATATTGTATACATGGTGTATAAACATGTATATATGATGAGCAAATAATTATGTAGTGTATATATAATGTATCGATATTGCATAAATAGTTATGTAGTGTATATGTAATGTATCGATATTGTATAAATAGTGCATAAACGTGTATCGGCATTGTATAAATAGCGTATAAACGTTTAGCGATATTGTATAAATAGTGTATAAACATGTATCGAAATTGTATAAATAATTATGTAATGTATCGGTATTGTATAAATGGTGTATAAACATGCATATATGATGTACAAATGGTTATGTAGAGTATGTGTAATGTATCGATATTGTATAAATAGTGCACAAACATGTATCGATATAATATAAATAGTGTATAAATGTTTATCGATATTGTATAAATAGTGTGTAAACGTTTATCGATATTGTAAAAATAGTGTATAAACATATATCGATATTGTATAAAAGTTATGTAAAGTATCGATATTATATAAATAATATATAAACGTGCATCGATATTGTATAAATGGTATATAAACGTGTATCGATATATCCATAGAGACGTGAAATTCTTATAATCTACACTATTAGAAATTAACTTTAAAAACTTTTGTTATTAGCTAAAAAAGATATTTAATCTTATCTTTTAATTAATGCATGATGACAGAAAAGTAAATTTAATCTTGAAAAAAAAAAAGACAATAAGGGACGTCTAGATGTTTGTGATGTTTCTTTAATATCTTAGTAACTCTTTCCATGCAGATTTTTTGTCATTGCGGTTGGAGATTAAGGGGTGTCTACATGTTTTTTTTTTTTTTTTTTACATATTTCTTAATGTTATCAAAAAAGACAATAAATTTATATTTTTAATTTTTTAAATAAAAAAAGGGCTTTGAAATGAATTCAAAGCAGTGGCCTACTATTTGCCTACTGTCAGGCTGAACTGCTACTATTTAAGTAAAATATTTGGCCGAGTGACCATTTATGGTAAGAATAGTGGCTGAAAGGCTACTTTTGGTAAAAAACAAAAAGTGGGTTATTTTTTGTGTAAAAATTTATCCCAATGGACATTTTGCATAATTTTCCCTAAAAATTTATGGGTCAAAATATTTTTTATTATGATCTAATTTTACAAGATAAAAATATGAATTATGTAGTATTTAATTCGCAACATATAAATTTAGAAAACTTTTACCTTATCCGACATAAACTTAGCAAATTGTTGCTTTGTTGATAAAAGTTTTGTAGGAATAAGTTATGCCTCTTAAGACATAGCTTTATAGATTTTGAAATTGAATTTATCTATAAAGTATAACTTGTATCTTACGAATTTTACCTTGTGAATTTTACCTTACGAATTATTTTTACTTAGTAAGGTATAACTTGAATTTTGCAATTTCTTTTTCAATATAAGAAGTAGGCGGAATTCATCGGGAGACACCTAAGTAAGGATAACTTTTTACTTAGACACGTCAACTAAGCTTTGTGACTATTATTTTATTCAAACAGCATGGAATATACACTTAGCTACCACAAGTGGATTGCAGGGTGCAAGTTTCATGCCTAACTAGTTTGTCATGATCTTATCTTTCTACTTTTCTAACTGCATGAATTGTTCCAATAAACTTTTTTTTTCCTGCAGTTATATGTCAATAAAAAACAAATCTTTGCATGTGTAAGAGCTATTGGGAGAAAAAATAAAGAAAAATGGATGGGAATAATCTTTGTATAAGTAGAGAGCAGTTGAAAATACTTCTGCACTTATTGTTGCCACTGTGTATTTATTGGACAGCTGAAGAGATGTCAGTTTCTGTTATTGTTGATATTACAACTAATGCTCTTTGTCCTGGAAAATCAACTTGTGATCAAGCTATTTACATCAATGGTCTTCAACAAATGGTACCTCTTTTGTTTTCTTTTCCTCTATGTTGATTTGATTGTTGATAGAGAGCGTACACTTTTATTTACTTAATTATATCTTTAATATGGCATGATTCTTTTTTTTTCTTTTCTTTTGTGGCTAAACATGTGCAATTCTTCTTGATAATGGTGGTAGTAAGAATTGAACTCAAGATCTTTGCTTGCTCTTATGCCATGTTCAATTGTGCTATAAAGGATATATTTTTATGGGAAATTTTCAAAAATATTCTGCCCAACATAAAATGTTCCGCCACGTAGCTCAATATATAATATTATACTATACAACTTTATATCTTAGGAAAAATATTATACATGATGTATTAACCTTGTATAAAATTGTATAATAATGTATGAGAGGCGTTTATACAAAAATATGAGCTAAACCGGGTAACAGACTCAAAATATGAGCTACGTGGCGTAAATATTTCCCCCCAGTAGACATAGACCGTAATATATCTTGAATTTTGATGTGTTTCCATTCATCTCTTTGGTTAATTCATGAGTAGGTTATATGTTTGAGTAATTGCTTACCAGAGGAAAGATAGTGGTTAGTTTTTATAAGATAATGGAATTTGGGGTTTCTCTTGCATTGAGAATTTGGTGAGTAAAAAAAAGTAGTAGCGGCATTTATTTGTGTTGGCATCTTGTTTTTGATGTAAAGAGAATATGGTTTAAAACTCTTATTACAATGAAAAGAAATAAGAGTCTAGATGATGTATAACTTACTCTATTTGTAGAGAGGCAGATTCAAGATTTAAATTTGATGGATTCGACCTTTATGCTCTTACCATTAAGCCCATTACACTATGGGAAATTCTGAGTTCAAAATCTAGTAGTTGTTAAACTTTTAGCTGTTTCACACACACACACACACACCATATATTTATATATGTCAAAACTTTGAGTTAGTTGAACCCAGTAATTATACTGTTGCATCACGTTTTATGCATATCTCTGCAACTGTAGGTGGTTGGAATTTGCAAAATGGTTGTCATTCCAGTCCTTGGTCAACTAGCTGATGAATATGGGCGTAAACCTTTACTCCTTTTAATCGTGTCTACCTCAATTTTTCCAAGTGGTATGCTCTTTCTTCTTAACTGTTACTTTGAGAAGCTTGTAGGAATCCAAAAGATAGAACTACATGTTACCGTCATATTACCTTTTACATTAATATGCATGACTCATGACGATTGCCTGAGCTATTATGTAACATTAGTTGTTGAATTGATTTCTATTAGCAGGACGAAACGTTTTAGGTGTGAGAGTTGTAATAAATATAGATGTACAAAGAGCTGATTTAAACCTAAGTGAAGAAAATTTAGGGTATTTATTAAAAAAACGAGAGATTTTTTTTTTTCAAGAATAATGTTGCGTTAGGCAAGAAGAAATTTCTTAATGTTCTTATCGTTCATGCATAGCCAGCCAAAAACCTGCATTTGGATTTTGATAACCTATCATTTGGTGTCTAAAAGTGAAAATCAAGAAAAATGCAACCCTACAGTTTTTTACATAATATTTCCATGATCTTATTTATGATCTTTTCTTCGTTTCAGCTATATTGGCTATAGACGAGTCAAAAGGATTCGTCTATGCTTATTATGTGCTGCGGATAATTTCTCATATCATGAGTCAAGGAAGTATTTTCTGCATTTCTGCTGCTTATGCAGTAAGATTTCTATTCTGGATGCTGTCTCTAATAATGTGGTCTAAACTCTAAAGTATATATAAAGAACAGAATTTTTTTTGTATGCAGGCAGATATTCTTGATGATAGAAGCCGGGCTGCAGCTTTCGGTTGGATGCACGGAATTTTATCTTTATCTCATGTTTTGGGAAACCTTCTTGCTCGTTTACTTCCTGGAACCTACATATTCGAGGCATGTCTGTTTGATTTCACTTTCTTATTTTTTCCGTGCAGTTGCTTTGATTTCTCCATATTGAAGTGTCATATTTCAGGTTTCGGTGTCACTTTTGATCATCGCTCCGATGTACATGATAATCTTTCTTACTGAGACAGTTAAGCTAACTCCAAACCTTAACCAACATTTACGTTGGTCAAGCAAGGCATACAAACTTGTTCATGATCGATATAGCTCAATGAGATGCATTACACGTGGTAACAAGCAGGTCTTACAGTTGTTTTATTTGAGGTTCATCCTATCATAAGTTTTGAATCTCATACCGTTTTCTGCTACTTCCAATTTTTTCTCTGGGATAGGGGCATGATTCTACTCTTCTTTTTCTTTTTTTCATATGTAGACCTTGGTTTGGAAAAGAAGCGTCCCCGGCCATATTCCTAAAAGATTTACTTGTTTTTCCTCCTCAGTTCAACTCTCAAGTGCATTTGTCTTGTTTCGTTCTTCTATGACATGGGAATGTCTGGCATCAGCAGTGTGTTGATGGTAAAGTCTTCTCTATCCGATAAAGCTATATTTGTTTCCTTTTGGGAAAAGTTTAATGGCTTGAAACAAAACAAGTTTACAGCCTTATCTTGTGATATTCTTGGTGTGCCTATCATTTTGGAAAAAAATAAGATGATGCTGCGATTGCTTCTTCAGTCTTTTTTTTGGGGTGGAGGGGGTTCAAGTTTGGTGTTTTTGCAAATGCTTAAAATATGGTGTTTGTTGGTGTTGGAATTTCAGGAATTCCACTCGAGCATTTAACTGATAATTCCCTTGCAAAGACAACTGCTGAAAAACTACACTAATTACTCCTCATTTCTGAACGAATCATGGTACGACTATTTAAGGTGTCAATTAGTCAAATAAACTAGATTCTTAATTTGTCATGTGACATCTTTGGGAAGAAAACTTGAAATTTTCCTGTTATAGTACCAGTTTTCCCCCCTTTTCTTCCTTGTAATTCCATTATTCTAGAAGCAAATATTTTAGCGTCATGCTTCTCTAAACCAGTTCTTTTACGTTAATAAAGTGGCTTTCTCAATTAAACTAGCTTCATATGGTCTTGCAAATTTGTGATTTCGTCTAAAATTGCAATTACTTGAGTTTGAATGTCTTGACGTTTTCATAGGGCAACTAAGAAATCATTGACGTATCTTCGTGATCCTACAGTTCTATCTGAAGTCGGCATTTGATTTCAACAAAAACCAGTTCTCGGAAATTCTGATGATGGTCGGAGTAGGTTCAATTATCACTCAGGTATTCTTCACGGAACACTTGTCTTTGCGAATTTTAGCTGTTATGTATGGAACCTGCATAAAGTTGTTCTGAAGTGGACTTCGAGAATAAGATTATCAATTTGAAAAAAGATCTAAACAAATTAGTAAGCATTAACTTCATGAGAATGGAACATACGTTGCTTGTGGCTTTTCCTCTTGTATTTGCCTTTAGAGTTCATGTTTCTTTTAGTAATCTCTGAGCCAAGACATTGCTTGACGATATCCATGTTATGCTACTCTGGTCCTTGACTCTAAGATTCTCCATCCAATGAATTTATGTGAGTGACCAGGGGGGGATCTAGGGGGGGCGAGAGGGTGTTCAGCCGAACCCCCTTGGTAAAAAGTTACACTGTATTAACTTTATTCACCTTTTTGCATTTTCCAAGATGCTGGTTTTTCCTCTAGTCAACCCATTAGTTGGAGAAAGAGTGGTACTCAGAATATCCTTGCTAGCATCAATCACATATGTAAGTTTTAATTACTAACTCATTTTACCCCGTATTATCACTTAACTGCTTGCTAAAAGCATCTATCTTATGTTATTTATTTGAACAGGCATTGCTTTACGGCTTGGCATGGGCATCGTGGGTATGTAATCTTGAATCCATATGAGTCCGCATATCAAACCACACATACAACTTCTGTATATATGCCATCAGGACATATCACCTGCTTTATTCTGATTGCTGTCCTTAAAGTTTTCCTAGCAAAGTATCCCACAAGTAGCACGTACTGACGGAAGCATTAAATTGATAACATTATTTAACTTGGATCAGCTAAATTCAGTACTCTTTACTATTGCATAAGATTATACGAAATAGAAGAATATTGAAGAATCCTTCTATTGTTAGGTGGACTAGACATTTATCTCCTTCCAGTACTACTCCAATGGGATTACGTATTTACTCCTCCAATAGTTTTTTCCGCTAAAGCTTGTCAAATAATATGAGTTCGACTATGAATTCGTTCTTGTCAACCCAGTTCATCTAGCTGTTTCTTCATATGGAAGTTGTGACTGTGAGTACTAGTAATTCAGTGCAGTTTCTTTCTGATACAGGTGCCTTATTTTGGTGCTTTCTTTCGGATGGTTTATCTATTGGAGCGCCCTTCTGTAAGTAGTACATCAAATAAATGTGTTATCTGGAACATTTTTTAAACATCGTGCAATGACATCTTATTGATAATCTCACATTTTTCTGACTTTTTTTTTTATGACAGACTAATGCTATCGTATCTAAAGCATCAAGCTCATCCGATCAGGTTGGTAAACAATAAGCTTTAATCCCAGCAGTCAAGTGTAACTGTCCGTCTAATATCTCTGATCCACGCAGAAACTGAAACAAAATGTTTGTCCCGTGAAGTGTGAATTAAAACTAGTCTAATGAGTATACCCTTCTTAGTCATTTACCATGATGGCGAATGTAATGTACATCGAGTTACAAAAGAAGAACTTAACTGGAAAGTTAAGGGACTCCTGTCTCGGAGTTCTCAGGTTGTTTATTCGTTACAATTCCTGCCTCATTTTTCTCAGGTTGTGACATTGTTAAAACTATTTCTAGAATTATTCCTACACTAATGTCATGGTAAATGTTCACAATACTGAAAAGATAAAAATACAACAGTTTGTTACATTGTCTGAGATCCCTCTTCCTTTAACCGTTTAATGCTACATTCTTATACCAGAGTGAATTGCCAGAGTACATCGATAATTTTTCACTAGCTAATCGTTCGAGTTATTAAGTGTTAGAAACTTCAGTCGATTGCTATTCTTTATGGTACAGGGCAAAACTCAAGGATTAGTTGCTGGAGTGGAAGCAATTGGAAGTTTTCTAGCTCCTCTTGTAATGAGTCCGTTGACCTGTGAGTAAAAGCCGCGCCCTTCTTTCTTATCGAAGATCATGTATTTGCTAGAGTTTTTTTCTTCAATCAATCTTGTTAATTTGACTTGGAATTGTTGCAGCTTGGTTTTTGTCTAGCAATGCACCTTTCAACTGCAAAGGTTTCAGCTTGATCGGTGCAGTTTTTCCTTTGGTAAGCTTTCGCACGCATTTTAACCATGTTAGACACATAGGCGTATTGAGGGAGTGTTCAACTGAACCCATTGCTTTTGGCTCAGATTATGCAAAAAAAAGGAACTAAATGTACATATAATAAGATGACGCTCATCCTGACCCACTGACGCTAGATATTGAATTCCTGGATTCGCCTCTGGTTAGACATGTATGATACCGTCTTGATATGCAGCATTTTTGTGATTTCTGACTCAGAGAGACGCGATGTGTGTTAGGTGATGGCATTTTATTTTGCTTGGATACTACCCGAAGCACCTTCAGCACAAGAGGAAAATGCAGAAAGCGTGGAAGCGCCACTTCTAGCGTAAATGTGAGAGGTATGAAGGGGCGGAGATTGAATCTCCTTTTCCGAAAAATTACAATGTGCAAATAGGCGGAATACAATTTTTTTGGTTATATATGAACTGATGAATTCCGTTGACATAAGAAAAGATTGTTTAGTCGAGTGGCAAATTAGAAAATTGTTTTAGGTCACATGTTCAGATTCTGGATTTGACATTCTAACTACTATTTTTTTTTTTATGAATCTCTTGTCTAAATTTTTTGCTCCGTCACTGATGATATGTATAGAATTAATATTGTGAATGTTTCGTACCTTGTGTAATTGTAATAAAACTGTTTGGGATTGAAATGAAAGGCAAGATAACGTAAGCTTCCAAGACTTCTTTTTCGTGTTTTTGGTTTAAAATGGAAAAAAAAATCACAGAAAATAAGAGTAAATGAAAAGAATATATTTTTCTTTGCATGATGATTATAGAGACAAGAGTCCTTTGAGTTTGATTAAAGATAAAGTATGAATTTTATTAACACCAACTACTCCTAAGATTTATTTTATTTGTTTGAGATTCAAAGAATTATACTCCCTTCGTTCATTTTTACTTGTCGATGTTTGACTTGACATATCTTTTAAGAAGTAATTAATAAAATCAATAAGTTTACTATATCACCATTTGAATATTATAAATTCAATATATTTTTTTTGATAACCATAAATTCAATGTTTTAGAAAATACATTGAAAAATGATTGTATGGTTAATAAGCGTAAATTAGGAATTAAGTACTAAATTATCTCTTGATTTTCTAAATTGGACAAGTAAAAATGAATGGAGGGACAACTTTATTAGCAAATAAAGCATTAAGTTAAGAATACCAAAAACATGAATTAAATTCTTTTAATAATTAAACAATAGAGTTATTTTCTTGAATCCAAGTTTGGAATTTTCTTGTTGTTTTTGCCTTTTGTTTTTTCACCTTACAATAAAATTACTAATGTTTTTCAATGAACTTTCTTGTTTAATTTGCATGTTGTACCAAATACTCAATTTTTTCAACTCCCAAGCTTTAATAGAAAAAAAATATGAAAAACCAATAAAAGTCTTAATCACACAATAAAAGATCTCTACTTTGAATGGCCAATGAAGAATATTTCATAGTTATTTTTAGCAGCCATTTTAGAACGAGAAAATAGGAAGACAAAGTAATAAGATGCGTAAATAAATTGACATTAAAATAACAACGATCAATTACTTTTACTATAAAACAAACTCGTATTTTATCTTTGTACGTAGTTCATGAACCGGAAGAAAATTAGGCAAATTATATCACAAAACGTAGACCCAAAGCAATGCAAAAGCAAAAACAAAAGTAGTCTTCTTAACGTAGCATCAACGACTTTTAATGATTCTCATTACAAATATTTGTCATAAAGCTAATCTTTTGAATAGCATTTGTAATGCTAAAAATTTATCCATACCTGGTATTTGCACTGAATCAATAGATATGGAATATATTTTTTCATACACGCATTCATTATTTATTATACCCTATTTTCTATGAAGCCAATAGTATCTTCTTTTATTTATAAAAAAAATGTTCATTTCAGAGAATTAAGGTGTTTGACTCGGTAGCTGAAACTAAAAAAGTAGCTTATTGCAAAATCACTTTTAAAGCTTGACCAAGCACAATTTTTTTTTTTTTAATTATGTGACTCATACAACTAATATTAATCGTGTGAGTTATCTTTTGTCTCAGAAAAAAAGCGGACCCATAATATATGAATCCAGAAATATAAGATTTGGATCCACTTCTTAGTTGTGTGAGACACATCATAAATTTTTTAGTCAAACATAAATTGTTGCTCTAACATTAACGGAAGTATTGTTAATATTGATTAGCCAAATACTCATATTGTCATCCTTCAAAAGTACTTTTTTAAAAGATAGTTATGACAAAAACACACTTCAAACTAAGCAAATTTTGAAAGGTTAGCTTAACAAACTATCAATCATTGATTAAATGATATAATGTATTCTTTGATTTGATTTGACGTAATGACCAGATATAAACTACCAATAAATATTTATGGAAAGGAGACCCTTTCTCTAAACTTTTGGCATCTCCAAGAATCTTTCTGAAACGGCAATACCAAGTAACCCAAAATTTCCCTTTATAATTATTTAATTTTCAACCCCACCAACCAAAAAAAAGTCCTCTAAATTCCAATTAATATTTAAACCTCTATTATTCCTTTGCCATCAATTTCTTTCTGTTACTCTCATTTTCCTCTTTCCAAAGTCCATAATTTTCTCCTATCTTTGTGCTTTGCTTATATCACGTACACACATTTTCAACTTTGAATTCTTTCAACGTTTGGTTCATATCTTTGATTTGGTTTCTTGATTTATTTATAAGCACATTTTTTGTCAATTATATTGTTTGTTTTGTTTACAGGTATAAGGGACGCAGAGATCTTGAGCGATTGATTTGAATAAGTCGATCGCTCATATATAAATTCGCCGTTTGTTTGAAAGAAGAAAGATGGCGGAGGAGCAAAGGATGCAAGAGGCAGGAGGGCATAGGCTATGTGCTAATAATTGTGGGTTTTTTGGTAGCCCAACCACTTTGAACCTTTGTTCCAAATGCTACAAGGATCATTGCATGAAAGAACAACAATCGCGAACCGCGCAACTTGCAATGGAGAAGACTCGCCCTCAACAACAACAACTTCAATCTGAATCAATGTCTACGTACATGTCATGCGCAAAACCATTGCCAATTCTTGAATTCTCACAACCACGAGAGACCGATGATGCAACCGGGGCTCCTGATCAGGTACAGTCGAATATTGCATCTGAGGCCCCTCATGTGCAGTTAGATACTATAGCTGGAGCCTCTGATCAGGTGCAGTTGAATATTGTAGCTGAGGCCCCGGGTCAGGTGCAATTGAGTACTGCACCAGATCAGGCCCCTCAGGTGCAGTCAAATCGTTGCGCCACGTGTCGGAAGCGAGTTGGTTTAACTGGTTTCAAGTGTAGGTGTGGGGTCACATTTTGTGGTTCACATAGGTACCCTGAACATCATGGTTGTACCTTTGACTATAAGTCAATGGGAAAGGTGGCAATTGCCATGGCTAATCCATTGGTTAAGGCTGAAAAGCTTCACAAAATTTGACAATCAATAATTAATTAAGGAGAATTAATTTGAACCATTTGATCCATGAACTGGTTGATCCAACGGCCAAGATTGTCGTTTTGGTGATGATCATGGATGATGATGATTATAATTAATATAAGTCGTTGCTAATGGATGGACTTTGATTATATATTTCTTTCTTTTGCACATTCTCTGAAACTTGTTTTCTTTAATAATATGTAAGTTAGGATATATTTTATTGTTTCTTTAATAATTATGTATGGTAGGACATTTAATTTCTCTAATTTTCTTAATTCTTTGTTACTCGTTACATTTATTTGTTACATATTGAAGTAGGCCTGATTTTTACGGCCAAGTCGATCGGAAATCTCAAGATTTCAACCATTTATCGATGGGAACGTCCAAAAAAAAAAAAAAAACGATAATCAGAAGAATTTTTTAACTTTAACAAATATTTCTAAAAAAAGAAAATGAAATACCAACATTCATTCAATAAATCAAAAAAATTTCAACAAAGTATAAAGCTATAATTTTGAGTTTTTTCTTTTTAGAAAAAGAAAAAAGAAGTAGTGCAGCCCCGCACAACAGTAAATCAAATAAAATTGAATTGGCAAGGGGTTGCTGTAAATTAAAGCAATTTGCACTATGTTACAAGCTTTTCATTTGATTCAAATTTTATATTTATCTTAAAAATATGTTAAGTATGTACTAAATATTATTAACTAAAAATTTTCTAGCATAATGTCAATATAAATAAACAATTAAAAATAGTCTAATGAAAAAGCATTCATTCATGTTGTAACTTGAAAGATAAGAATTCAAAAATCATAAGTTTTAAATTTTGATTATGCTTCATCAATAAAGGCTCAGACTCTCCTCTCCTGGATCCTACTATCCACCACCTACAACTACTAACCTCAAAAATAACCACCAATGTTACTTTCCATAATAAACTATTGCCGTTACTAGCCATCATTAATTCATAAGTAGCCACTAAATCAATCACCATTATCATAAGCACCATCATATATCGTCAACCACCATTATCAGTTGCTATCATAATTATTTATTACCATTATTCATCACCAATTATCACATCAAGACCATCATCATTAATCAATATTGTTAGCTATCATTAGCACTAACTTATCTTTTGAAAGAATGTGAGAGTTTCAACGTGACTACTCATGATTAAAACCATCACTATCATCACTACAAATTACCACCATAGTCAACACCTATAATCATCACCACCAAGAACTACTATCACCAATTATCATCACCAGTCAGCTCCCGCAACCTTTCATATATTAAGAAAACAAAGGATCTTATCTTGATAGTTAGATATGTATTCAAATTAAAATGTTTTAATATATTCAAAGTTAAATATTTTAATCTTAAATTAAAACAGATGAAGCCTAAGTTTTGAATTAGAAATAGAGAAAATGACAAAAAAAGCTCTTATATTTGAGGTTGGTAGGTTCAAAACGACCCCTTAAGCATGCACTTAAGAGTTTTGACCTTTTTAAATTTGTTAAAATTAACACTTTTAGACTCTATTAAATATACTGAACTTTGTCTGTTGGATTTAACATGGACTATGAGAATAAAGAAACAATTTGTTGGAACTTACATTTAGAGGTATAGTATAGTTTATGATATTTTTTTTATTTTTTTTATTGTTTGATTCATATGTTCAATTTTTCGAGGTGTAATTTCTGCTATTTTTTAAATATCATTTTGATGTATAATGCAATTTTTGTGTTGTATTTTTAAAAATTTGATGAGACTTTCTTGATATTTAAGGTTAATTCTTTTTCCCCCACTATTTCCATCAAATGTCATGAATATAAATAGTTAAATATATAATGAAGATTAACAATGTTAACTTTTAATATTTTAAAAAAACTAAAAATATTAGGGGTATTTACATAAATAGTATAAATATGTAGTCTTATTTACCAATTATAGTACATGAGTTGAAAGCATAACTTTTTTTTAATCAAAAATAGCAAAATACATATATAATATATTTTTAAACACAATTTTAATATAGTAACACATAAACTAACTTGAATAGCATTTAAATGTTTCAAATTTAATTATAGTATATTTTTAACATCATTAATAAGAGAAAAAAATTAACAACAAATCTAATATATTTTGAATTCGATATATTATACTTATTAAAGACGTATTTCAATATGCGTAGTGAATATATATAACTACAACATTTTTAATACAAATGTATTATAAGTATTATACGTGAATTTCAAACATTCTGAATTCATTAAAATGTAAAATATTGAATTCGAATTGTATTACAACGATCCTTTACGTTTAATACATTTTTGAATTCAATATATTATACATATTAAAGACGTATTTCAATATGCGTGGTGAATATATATAACTACAACATTTATAATACAAATGTATTATAAGTATTATACGTGAATTTCAAACATTTCGAATTCATTAAAATGTATAAAATTGAATTCGAATTGTAATACAACGATCCTTTACGTTTAATACATTTTGAATTCAATATATTAAACGTATTAAAGACATATTTCAATATGCGTGGTGAATATATATAACTAAAACACTTCTAATACAAATGTATTATAAGTATTTTACGTGAATTTCGATAACGGATTATACTATACAAAGAAGTGAAAATGATATATATACACAGACACCCACATACACGTTTTTCTCTCTTGGCCACCATGAATCATCAGTAAAACCAACGCCGCATCACCTCCACAATTCCACCACCATGAACGGATAACAGCAGCAACACCATTTTCCCACCACCTTAACACCATATCCTCCACCATTACACTAACAATATACACACACAGTAACATAAAACAACAACAACACCATGAACGATCAATCATCTTCGTCTCTTCCAATTTAACTTCAATTCCTATACCTACAATTAATTAACACCAAAAAAACCATGGTAGACCGGACCGGTTAACATGTTCCATGACAATGAGAGATATTCAAGTGAAGGTAGAAGTGAATTTGGTAACAATGAACCGAAAAGTCTGTTGTGTTTGAGATCGAACCGGGTTAATCTTTGCGAAACGAAAAGCGGTAATGAACCGGATAACCGATTGTGTGAAAGGATGACATTGGAAAGAATCAAAATTATTCCGATTGCCCAGGGGATGTTATCGGTGATCAGATTATAACTAAGATCAAGTGCTTGAAGTCGCCGGAGTTTATCTAAATCCGCCGAAATCCGACCGGAGATAAAATCCCGCCATTAACACCACCATCGGCCCACTAGAAAATAGAGAACAACAATAGATACACAACAACCACACACCCGTCGGAGGTGAAGTTTTTCTGTCTTGGTGATTATCAAAGTCGAAGCAAAAATGAGAAAGTGAAGTGAAGGAGTGGAGAATTAAAAAGAGGCGCTAAAAACAAAGGAGGATATAATTAGGACAAATTTGTTATTAAAAGGTAAAGTTCAGCTAAAAGTCGTAATAAAGTAAAAGTTTTACTGTAAATGATAATATAACCCCTCAAAAGTCATTAATTATGTAAAAAAGGAAAAATATTAAGTGCATACGAAAGAGACCATTTTGAATGAATGAACACACTCAACCCGCCCGACTTTCCCAAATGCCCTCCATTGGCCCTTCTCTTTTACAATTATGAATTTTTCGCATCGTTTCAGTTATGATGTTGACGTAGAAGAAACAAATGAATGAATATTCTTTTGAAAAAATATATAACAATGCACCTATCCAAAGGAAAGCCAAATGTAAGAGACCTTGACATTTCGCTAATACTGAGTGAAGTTATAAACCAACATGGGTTGTGGTGCAGTGATGAGACTGCTCTATCCTTAACCAGAGGTCTCGAATTTGAGCCTTGATAATGAAGAAAATCCTGTTGAGAGCGTCATCTCCAGAGTAGAGTAGGCTCTGCAATATGTGATCTGAATTAATCGGGACTCCAATGCGGATATCGGACATCGAGTGGGAAACCAAAAAAAAAAGTGAAATTATAAAGGTGTTTAACTTAAAATATTTAGTAAATATATAATGGTAGGAAAACTTTAATTTCCCCCCACTAGAATATCCTCATTTTATCACTTACCATAGAGCAAGGTGTGAGCTTGAAGAGTGTAAGCCATGGAAGTAACTCACCCTCACTTATCATCATCTTCTTCTTCTCTCTCCATAATCCCAACATTGTCACCTAAACCCCTAAAACCCCACATCAAATTGCACCTAAATTTTCCTAATAAATCATCCAAAAAAAATCTCTCCTCTTCCAAATTCTCTTGTACTTGTTCAAGAAACACAACAACTTCAATAACATCATCTTCTTCTTCAACTGTTACACCCATTTCTCTATCTTTGTCCACTTCTACAACAACTCAAAGGCATTGGATGGTTCTTATGGATACCCCTCCTAATGGGGTTAGCTCCAAAACTGAAGTTATTGATTACTATGTTGAGACACTTGAAAGAGTATTGGGCAGGTTGTTGTGTTTCTGTTTCTTGAAAAAAAATCAATTCTTTATGTGTTTTAATAAGTTCTTAGTACTCACTCCGTCGTGGCACTGTTTGAATTTCGAGAGTCAAACGGTTTTTTTGTGAGAATTTCTTTATATGCCTTTTAAATATTACTCCATTTGTTCCAATTTGTTTGGGTAGTTTTGACTTGCCCAGAATTTAAGAAAGCAAAAGTGAATTTTGTAGTCTTAAACTAAGATACATTGAATTTACCAAAATATCCTTTGAATCTTGTGGTGTTACTCATGTTATTTGAAAGGGGGAAGAAACTTTCTTTTTGAAATGAATTACAAAAGAAAGTAGGATAAATAAATTGAAATGGAAGGAGTATAAGTTGATACTTATTGTGATTATAGTACTTTTACATATTTCAAGCAACTTAAAGTTTCTGTGTTCAAAGTTTAGGATTTTGAATCTCGAAATTTCAACTTTGCCACATAAATTGAGACATAAGTAGTAATAAAATTTGGAAATTCATAGAACTATTTCTTCCTTTTGGTGTTTTGAGGTAATTGTTGTCTAATTAAATTGGAAGCTAGTAATTTGAATTAAACAATTGTGCTAGCCAAAGATTTAGCTTCAGTCTTTAAGCTTCTTCATAGACTTGGGATACCACCTATCATCTGTTTTCTTCTCACTAAGAACTTATATTTTGTTATTTACCACCTTTTTTTAACTTAACTTTGTGTCTTTCACACTCACAATCTTGTTAGAATGGGTTAGAGTCTCACGTTGGTTGTTAAATGGATTAGTGATATGCTTCTATGAACTTGGAAATCCCCCCTCTTGAGCTAGCTTTTGCAGTTGAGTTGGACCCAAGTGTTATATCTTGCATGGTGTCAGAGCCAATCCATCCCTGTTTAGGCTCCAAGTCCACGCCCTAATTTGGGCCTAGGCGTGAAGGGGATGTTAGAGTGGGTTAATGCCCCACATTAGTTGGGGAATGGACTGGTGATCTGTTTATATGGACTTGGGTGATCCTCCCTCTTGCGCTAGCTTTTGGGATTGAGTTAGGCTCAAATTTCATATCTTTACCAATGACCTCTTATGTTTATAGGATGTGAAGGTCGAAGGAAGCATCTTCGAGTAGCAGTTGCATAAATGTGTTGCATTTGTTTGTTTCCTCTAAATAGTTAAGAGCTGTGTTAGAAATTGTCTAGTTACTTTTTTGTTACTATCTGCTACGAGTTGATGTTTCTAAACAGATACAGTCTCCGACTATAACTGGTGGAATCTTCCCTTTAATTGATACGTATCGGAAGAGCTTTAAGTAGCCAACCTTGATTGACCTCCTCTGGTACCTCTTGTTAAATATAATTGGATTATTGCAAATTGAGTTATACTACTGCTAGCTGAGATTAGCTTTAGTCTTTAAGCTTTGCATCTCAATTTTTCTTCACAAACTCATATTAGCACTCATCGCCTCTTTTCTCACTCGAAGCACTTCCATTTAGGACCTCTCTTTTTCTTCACTTTGCTCGTATAATCACAATCCAAATGACTAACCATGGATGACAAGGAGGCACTTAGTGAGGGAGTACTTATATCTTGCTCCATTTATTTGTTTCCAGCTATCCATCCTTAGAATTTTTCTAGAGTTCTTACTTGAGAGCTCTTAAATGTATCTTGCTTTGGGAGTTGGTGCTGATTTTTAGCAACTATCTGTTTTTCATGAAACAGTGAGGAGGATGCTCAAATGTGTATATATAATGCTTCTTGCAACGTCCCATATGGGTTTTGCTGCGACATTGATAATGTGGTAGCTGATGAGCTTGCTGGTAAATTTCTTGTCTGCTTTCTTGCATGACCTCTATATATCAGTCAAGATTGAAGACATTGTTATTGACTCATAATTTAGGCATAGTGCATGCTAATTGTAAAATACTACTATATGTTTTGGATGTTTGCCAGAAAATTTTCCTTCTTCATTTTGTACTTTTTTGAATACTAGGTATGCCTGGGGTACTTTCAGTTGTACCCGACCCTGATTTTAACTCAATGGTGAAAGACTATAGCTACCCAAATGGTCAGTTAAGCTCCCTATCAACTTCATACACGGAAGGCTCTTCATTATTTCCGGCTGGGACTTCTAAACACTGGCTTGTTCGTATGGCCAGGCCATCTGTTGGAGTCATAAGAAAAGGCCCGGTGGTTGACTATTACGTTCAAGTTCTAACGAAAGTTCTTGGGAAGTAAGTATTTTTTCCCGAGTGTTAATAATATTGTTATTTCCACTTTATATATTAACATTTCACTAAAGGAAGTATTGGTTCTTGACAGTGAGAAGGATGCGCAGATGTGCTTATATCACGTATCCTGGCAAACCAGTTATGGATTTTGTTGTGAATTAGATGACGCATGTGCTCAAGAATTAGCTGGTGAAAATATCATGTTATACTAGTAATCTTATCTGTAATATGTACTCAGTAAACTTTTCACAGTACCAGTAAATGTCTTGATGTACACTATCGCAGGAGTACCTGGTGTTCTATCTGTTCAGCCAGATGAAAATTTTGACTCAGACAATAAAGACTATGGAGGTTAGAGATTCTCTGACTTTAAATTGTTGAATGCTACATCTCTGATGTGGAAAAAACCTTCTTACCATTTAGAAATTACATGTTTTCCTCTTCGCAATATATTATTGACAGTCTGGTCCTTGAAGGTGACTTCATTAGTCTTTCTCAAAGTTAATATCCAGTATCCACACATTAAAAGTTCTGTTTTGTAAAGTTTCTTGTTGCTGAAATGTCTTATATCCCCTTAGGAGGCTCTACTTGGGCTTGTGTAATAACTCCCACTGCTCTGTATTCTTGTGTATCAAATAACTCTAGCAACTTTATACTAGTGAAGAGAGTAATTCTATGGCTATTTGTATTTGTAGAAAGCAATTCAATATCACTTTTCATTGACTAGTTTTCGTATAGAGGATGGAAGCGTGAAAAGTAAAGACACTGGTGTTATCTTCTCTCAGAAAAACAAAAGAAAGTAGTATATTTCCTGCCGTCCTCCCCTAAAATTTTGATAATTAACTAATTACATGCAATATCTTCATTTTGGGAAGTTTGAGTGATCATGGTTTATGTCAGGTGGGAATTTGAAGGAGAGTGAAAATTCCCAGGAATCTACAACAACAAATGAGGAAACAGATGTTAGAACCAAGAAGCTTTTTGTGACTGGTAAGTTGCAAGTCTAAGTTCACCTCCAAAAAGTGTTGTTTATTTCTTACATAATAATAAGTTACTCTTTTTCCATTTAGCCCAAGAGATTACATTGCTTCAGAGTTGTTTATTTTCATGACCTAACTATTTGCAATGCACTTTTTCTGGACAGGTTTGTCATTCTATACGTCTGAGAAAACGCTACGTGCAGCATTTGAAGGCTATGGTGAACTTGTTGAAGGTGGTTATGCTTGTTGTCTGAAGATGTTCTTCTTCATAATACAGTTATAAGAAAATAATTTGCTCATTGATCTTTCTCTGTATCCTAACAGTTAAAATCATTATGGATAAAATTTCTAAGAGGTCGAAAGGTTATGCATTTGTCGAGTACACGACAGTGGAGGCAGCAACTGCTGCTCTCAAAGAGATGAATGGCAAGGTAATCTTGGAACAATGTGCTTATTTCACTTTCACAAATCATCTGTGTCAACAGAAATGATAAGTTTGTTGATTTTATGTTCTTCAGATTATCAATGGCTGGATGATAACAGTGGATGTTGCTAAGACAAATCCTCCAAAATATAGCAGAGGACGAGCAGCTAGATAATGTTGTAGACAAGAGATACTAGATTTAGTTAAAGTGATTTAATGAAGTGAAAATATACATCCATAATTGTGTGTGTTCAAATAGATGTCATGCATCCATTGGTTTAGTTGTGTGTGTTCAAGTAGATGTCATGCATCCATTGATTTAGTGTAAACACCCGATGCGGGTAAAGTTTTGACCATAATTGTTATATAGGGATTAAATCATTTGCTGCTTATATGATAGTTTTGACGGCCATGCAGTGACACTATTGCAGAATCTTGTAAATTGTCCTAATGATATTTAGTTTTGAATGGAGAAACACACATGTAGAACTGCAAATGATTTACCTCTATCTTCTACCAGTTTTTCTGGTACTAATATGAATGCACCTCAACAACATTATCCAGTGTAACCCTGAGTGAGGTCTGGGGAAAGTAGTGTATATGCATACCTTACCTCTGCCTTGAAGGTAGAGAGCCTGTTTCCAATAGACCCTCAGCAATATCAATACAACTCAAAGGTTCAAAAGCTCATTCCTCAAACATTACATAAATAGGTGTTTTTGGTATGACGAAAGTCATTTTTCAAGAAAAAATAGAGATCATAGGAGAAAGACCATCACAAAAACTGTAAACACTTCTTCAAACGCGTGTTGAGATGATATGGAATTGTTCAAAGGCCTAACAAGAAATATCGATGAATGGCCATCTGCCGAATCATCTAAACATCCAATCTGAATGCTTCACATCTCACCTATTATAGGAAGAAGTACCATTACATGTACCTCAAACAACAGGGATAGGGCAGACAACGAAAATGAAAAAGAGGGGAAAAAAAGGGGAAAACATACAATGTGCTTGCTAATACAAAAACAACATTTCTTTCATTCCATTAGAGACATTGATACTAGTGTACGATGGTCTTAACGTGTAAAAAATTCATAAAATACTTTTTGACAAACTAACATCAAGCTGTACAAAGAAAAAACAGTAATCACTAAACATCAGCTCAATGGTCCTTAAATTAAGAACCAAGACCAATTATTTCTCTTTATCACATGCTGTTTGGTTTTATTGAAGCGATGACTAAATTTGATATATTTCACTGCTGTAATTGTTACACAATTGTATAGCAAACCAAAGAGCCTTCATCCTTCCTCACCGAACTCCTTCGTGAATCTCTCATGCACCTCAAGATCTGCTTTGCTTACTGTTGGCTTCTGTTTCCATAGCACTCTGTCAAAATCCCTTATGCTGATTGGTGGTGGTGTAATCTGCAATAGTACCAATCAATAATTGGTATTCAACAAAAAACCATAATGCAACCATACTTGCATTAGCAGAAAGTTGATCCTAAAAATTTCTCTCTAGAGGGAAGCTATTCACAAGAACCATACACTTCACAAAGAATGATAATGTGGGCAAATTGAGTCTGAATTGATTTAAAGCAGGACATGCTTACATAATAAATAATCAGGAAGTTGTCAAACCTCTTGGGTCAAGAAATGCAAATATGAGGGATACCCTGCCCATTCAATTGCCACAGAGCTTTGCTAATGAAATTTTTTATAGTTTAATAATACGTAAATTTGCAGACAGAATAAGCCCTGGAGCTTTTCAGTATCTGCTTCCACAGCAAACTTTAATTCATCCTTCTTTTACTAAAATTTGGATTTATGGGGCATTTTTGGAGTCTAATCCTCAGCTTTATGCAGGTTAGTCATGAGATTCTCTGGGGGTTGGGGTTCTTCTAAGTGAACTGAGATGTAGGAAGCAGAGAAGCATTTCATCAATTACTAAGCCCTTCATCCTCTCTAGGTGCCTAGATATCCACCCCCTCTTTTAAGATCTTCAAATTTCCTGGACATCTCATACATTTTGACTTCTGGACTCTGGTAAGTTTAAGATCCTAAGGGACTTGAAGAGCTTTAAGGAACATATTCAGAGTGGACTGTTTTAATGGCCTATCTGAATACAGAGATTGTCCACAGAAATAACTGTTACGGAGGAAGTAAAAATTAACACTACTGAGGAAGGCCAGTGATAACTAGAAAAACTATTTGGGCTTCTGCCATGTCTTATTGTATGTATTCTTGTTATGAGACCATTGCATCTGCAGTGGCAAGTATGACACAAATTTCAATTGCAGGTTCTATGCAGTTGATTTGAAGAGTTACCCACGGCACAATATCGGAGCATCATAGAAAGTATGACTACAACTAATATCAAAAGATCTGATTCACTAGCATAGGAAACCTACTGAAGCCCAAGTTAAGGGAGGAGCGTCATGGCTAGACTTGCTCTTAAGCTACCGTTGACCGGCTTCTACTTCTAAAGATAGAAAAGGTTACGGAATTTTCTCAATCCAAGCTAACAAATAGATTTAGTCAGCATATCTTCCAGAAGCAGCCTACATCCGTTACCTTTGAAGCTAGCCCTTTAGCTGCAAGCTCCTGCATATTAGTCTGAATGGCCCCTGGTTGTCTAGGTCCACAAGGCACCCACAACCCATCACTAGTCTTAATGAAAAACTCAGCATCTTGAGTTTTACGTACAGGTTCAAACAAGACTTCATTTACCTGTCATTTGAAGGAAGATGAGGAAAAGAAACACCTTCAGCCACATTGGAGAAACATTGCTGACTGATTTTCTTGAGATATTAGACCAGTTAGTACTGAATAAAACACAATAGTGCTTCCAAAGCTATTTCATCTAAAACTATGATACTTACACATACAGAAATGTCTGAACCTGAAAAACCTTCTGTTTTCCGAGCTAGTTGCTCAAAATCACTTTCTGTTAAGTTGTGAGGGGTGTCTCCCAAATGTACCTGTTCATGAATGTAAATAAGATTAGTATGTTGAACACCATAGACCATTGCTCTAGCAGGATTCCCAATATGCTTAAAATATTCCCATGTACCTTGAACATGTGCTGCCTTGCCTTCAGATCTGGTAGGGGGATGTATATTCTTTTGTCAAATCTCCGTCTAATAGCCTGGGAAAGCTACTCGTTAGACAGTAAAGGAGAAACAACTTTAGCATTAAGGTGGGAGTGTTGAAAGGCCCTTCTAACCTGGTCTAGTGAGTAGGGAGTGTTTGTCGCTGCAAGAACAAGAACTTTTTTGTCATCATCGTGCCCTACACCCTAGAAGGCATTGAAGATAGTCAGCCTAAAGCAACATTGAAAAGTATCTTGAAATTTAGAAGGAAAAGCTGCATGAACAAGAACTTTGTCGTCATTGTGTTCTACACCCTGGCAGACATGGAAGATAGTAAGAATAAAGCAATATGGAACGCGTTTTAAAATTGAGAAGTAAACAATAGAAGAAAAACACAAATAGAGACATGAATGAGAAAGTTCACTGCAGGTAATACCATGCTTCCCCCAGAAAATTTCCATGAATTGCGTGATGTTGTCCAGACTCCAGAGGTAAGATATAACTAAAGGGAAAAAGTAGGAAGGACCTAAAAGTCCTTTTGATATATTGCACAGCAATTTAAACATAGTGGAGCTGCAAAGTCAGAACTTATCTTTTGCATATGCAGATGTATATTAAAAATCCTGCACAATCAATGTCCAACCAACCTGGGTGTTGCCTTTTTTCTCCTCAATATTCCTTTAATTTCTTGTTCAATTTGTCCAATTCTTATTGAAAAATTTCCACAAAGAGTAAGGCCCATTTCCAGTTATTTAAAGCATTTCCTTTTATAATCTTAGATAAACTCATTCTTGCAATCTCTGAGTGTTGACAAGAATACAGAAAACTTCATAACTGTAATGAAATGTTCCTGATGCAAGACAAGTTTGCAGTAGTTACAGGGTCCAAAATACTGAAAATTCACAGCAAACAAGGGTAGGAAATAATAGGATAAAAAGGGCATTATGTAGCATGGTACTGTAGAAAAGGTCAAGAACAAAAGAGGCTTGGAAAAAATTGGCAAGAGGAAAAGAAGCTGAAAGAATTGCCCCCATGTTGTTTATGATCATACCATTAGGTTGTACGGGTATCAAAGGAAGCACCAAAAACCTGAGATCTCAAGTCCGGCACAATTGCTTAAAAATACTCTAAACTCCATCTATTAAAAAATAAACGGAAAAGGGCCTAAAATGCCCTTCACCTATTGAAAATGGTGCAAAAATGCCCTCCATCTACCTTTTGGCTCTATAATGCCCTTCACATCCACCTTTGGGCTCCAAAATGCCCTTCAAATCTACCTTTGGGCTCCAAAATGCCCTTTATTTAACATCCCCAATATTAAATAAATAAATAAAAATTCATTAATAAAGTGGCACATTTCCATTGGTCCGCATTTTATTAATTAATTAAATTAAAAACCCCTAACCCACAATGCCTTGCTTTGAAATTCATGTGATCTAGTACTTTTTGTGGGTTGAAATTCATGTGATGAACAACTAAAAACTTGTTTTACACACATCGAACATGTCATGGTTCTTCGAACAGAACAATGTTCACCACATGATTTTTATAAGCTGAGATCCTGGTTATGAGAGCTTCAGTTTTAGAAATCTGTTGGAACATACAAAAGAAATAATGCTTTGAATTGTGAACTACAATGGTATAGTGCATGTAAATGAAAAGGGGTTTAGAAATTAATTGTAGTAGACCAGTAGATGATTCTGTCCGTCTTTAGTAATTCTAGGCTTCTAGCTAATTTTCTCTAAAGTGCTATCAATGACGCTGAATTAGGGACGGCTCAAGCACATTAGGGGCCTAAGACCAAAATCAAACGGAGGTCTTAAATTTTTTAGAAAAATCAATATATTTTTTTCGTGAAGTCTATTTTTTAAATTTCTTGAGATGCAAAGTTGTTAAATAAATTTTATATGATCAATTTCTTCTGCACTGAATATAACATTTTTTATTTATTTAATATTGAGGATGTTAAATAAAGGGCATTTTGAAGCCTAAAGGTAGATGTGAAGGGCATTTTGGAGCCCAAAGGTGGATGTGAAGAGCAATATAGAGCCAATAGGTGGATGGAGGATATTTTTGCACCATTTCCAATAAGTGAAGGGCATTTTAGGCCCTTTTCCGAAAAATAAATGGAGAAGTGTCAAAAATGCTCTCAACGTATTAATGTCATCCTTCCACCTATTGGATCAAAAATTCCCTTAACATATTAGAAATGGATAATACGTCGAGGTCATTTTTGATCCTTTTCCGAAAATGAACTTGGAATTCTGCTGGTGCACCAGGTGGTCCTTCTACGCGCACGCAGACAGGGGCTCGCGCACGCGGTGAAGTACTTACATGGTCACCACGCACGTGGTCCGAGTCGCGGCACACGTGAAGGGATAGGGCCAGTCCGGGTCAGGTTTTCTCTATGCGCACGCGGGGGGTCTGGTGTGCACGCAGAAGGGCATTATCTGCTGAACAATATAAATATCTCACTATTCCGTCTTGAACACCATTTTCAAGCTTTGGGAACATGATTTTAAACATAAAGACTCAAAGAGCTATCCTATTGACTAAAGTTTTTGCCTAAAATCCCAAACCAAATGTAACTCCAAGAAAAAAGTCTATGACAAGTATTCTTAGGAAAAAATTCTTCCAGTAGCTAAATAATTGAAAATAAGAACTCAAAGAATTAAGAAAGCAGTTCCAATATATCCTCAGAACATAATTTACCTGCATCTGTACAAGAAGCTCAGTTTTGATTCGTCTTGATGCTTCGCTCTCACTACCCTCACCTCTTTGGCCACACAGAGAGTCAATTTCATCTATGAATACTATTGAAGGAGCACTTTCTCGGGCCATTTGGAATAGGTTAGAAACAAGCTTTTCACTTTCACCCATCCACTTAGAAACAAGGTCTGATGAAGAAACACTGCATATCCGAAACAGGATAATGTCAAATCCATGATAGTGTGTCTTTGCATCCTCAAATGTGGAAGAATGATGAAGGGGAATGGATTAAAAAGCATATCCTTACTTTTTACTTCAATTTAATGGTATTGCACTTCACATAATAACAGATACTAAGATATACAGAAAGCTTCCAACTAAGTGGAATTGAAAGCATATATTTTCTTGAAGGGTAGAGAGTTCCAAAGTGGTGCAAGGGGAAATTGATAAGAAGAAGATTTTGATAATGCATATAACCTTTTCCATTTAATAAAACACGGAAGAACCTGAATCTCGCACACCAGTTTCATCTTACCTGAAAAAAGTTGAATCTGCTTCTGTAGCAACAGCTTTTGCTAGGTATGACTTTCCTGTTCCAGGTGGGCCATATAACAAAAAGGCTCTCCATGGTCGACGCTTGCCTAGTAAGAAAGTACACAGTGAAACAGGAATGTTAACTCAAGAAGCTATGAACAAAAAAAACTTCTACGTAATATTTTCATACAGTTATCAACTTCTCATCAGGAATCCATCACTTGAATGACTCTTTTCACCATTTTGATATATACGGTTCACAGAAGAAAAAGAAGATAGTGGTCCCAGTACTTGGTTTCTAAAAGAAAAGCAACTGAATACTGATCACATAATTACATTTCAAAAAGGAAAACCAAGCTGTGGAGAACAAATATCACTTAAGTCTTCTACATCTGTGGTATTTTCTCCTTAAACTATATCTTTTTCCATTTTCATTCTTAAACTTAAAAAAGTGTGGTCAACAGCCTCTTTCTTATACATCCCAGATAAAATTGAGGTAAACCAGGAATACAAAACCTCCTACCATTTTTATTTTCCCCTTTCCTTCTTCTATTCCATGGCAGCCTCCACTTAACTATCAAATTCTTCTCCCATATCTTGTCCATACTCCTACTTCCAACCTTTCCTCAACCTCATCTAACTCCCCCTCTCCAGGCTGCCATTGGAGGTTCTTTTTTCTTTTTTCTTTTCACTAAGATCCACTGTATTGGTTGCCTCAGCCAAACCATGAAGTCTCTCACCCCCTTCACCATTTCATGCTTCTTAATTTCCTTATCTTCTCTCTTCCTGCTCCCCCTTTTCCCTCTTTCCAATATAAGATCCAACTGCAGGTCCAACAAGCGGCTGCTGTTTGGAAAGAGGAAGATAGGAAAAGGAGAAAGAGGAGAGGAAGAAGAAAAATGACAAGGAGGATTGAAATAGTATGGCAGAACGTCATTTTTAACATGTTACAAAAAGGGAAGTTACTTCAATATAATTTAGTTTAAAAGGATTTTTTTTTTTTTTGAAACTGGTAACTTTTTAGTTTAAGAGGAAAATTGTTATGTTTATGAGAGTTAACTATTATAATATAGACGAGGTGGTGGAAAGCAGTGTACCAAGATTATAAAGTAGAAGTATTATCCCCAATAAGTTATTGAACAGACAGTACAGTAGAGTGATATAAACAAAAAATATGCTACAAAATTGAAAGCCAAAAAATAACTTTGAACTGAAGACGTTACATACTAGTACAAACTATCCAGAGAAAATGACACTTGGAATAAATAATTGTACCCTAAAAAAAATAATTGTACTCAAAATTTTTTATCCTCTCTGAACTGCTTTTTTTCAGTTTTTATGATATTCTTCTTTAAAACTCCAGGCTTTAGTGTTAATAAACTTTTGTTTGGAAACTTTTAGTAGTGTCAAGCATTTTCGACAATGCTTTAAGTAGTGTTGCTTAATAAGAAGCCAATCATAAGTTAGTTGTTTCCTTTGTTCTTATGGCCATCCATCCCATTAATCAAACTTCATCTTGGTATTTGTCATCCGATTAGTCCAGTTGATTAGACAATAACTTAATTCTTGTTAGACATAATATTATGAGACAAATAGTTACTAATAGCTCACACAAAGTTCCTTCTCACTGCAGAGATCAAGCAATTATGTTAATCAGTGTTCACCAACAGAATCTTCGCTTGCAATTTCAAAGCAATAACCATTGTTTAGGGAGAAAATTGCAGCAATAAAAATGAATAAATACAGTTAGTGAGGTGTGGTTCCTGGGAAATATGGTATACTGAATCAACAGAGACAAAGGAATGATATGGCATCTTCAAACCTTAGTGCACTACTTTATAACAATCTTGAAACTAATTTATGTACAAAGACACAGAAAAGAAAAGTGGAGGACTAACCAGTGAAAAACTGAGGAAACTTAACCGGCAGTATAACAGCCTCCTGCAATGCCTGCTTGGCACTCTCAAGCCCTGCTACATCGTTCCACTTCACATTAGGCTTTTCCCTTATAATAGCGGAATTAAGTCCAGCTCTTAACTTCACGTTCTCTGAATCATCACCCTCTCCTCCTCCATTCTTTGGCTTTGACTTTGCGCGCGATGCAACAGCAGCATCTCCATTCGATGCCGGTCCACCACCTCCCTCATCAAGAACAGCACGAATCTCCTCAGCCCTCCTCAAATACTCCACAAACTTCTGGGTAATTGCTTCCTTAATCTTGGGGTTCTTCTCATACTTCAGATGAGTTTTAAAATACTCCAAAGCATTCATATATAGAGAGAACGCCTTTGCATAATTTCCAGCATTATCTTCCTCAACTGCTTGCTTCACATAAGCTACTGCCTGCTCCTTGAAATTGCTATACATCTTCTATTCACAAACTTCATGCAAATTTCAAAGCTTGAAACTTTTAACACGCAAACCGAATCCCGGGATCAACAAACTATACCTCAATCCTCTCCAAGTCTTACTTCTCTTACGATCTCCTGTTCACCAAAAACAACTCAGTCAAGAAACCAAGTTGTTATTTTTAACTATACAAGCAACAACAACAAACCCAGTGTTGTGTAATCCCACATGTGGGGTCTGGGGAGGGTAGTGTGTATCCAGACCTTACCCCTAACTTGAGAAGGTAGAGAGGCTCTTTCCGATAGACAATCGGCTCAAAAACAGATGAAGAAGACGATAGTAGCAACAAAGTAGCAACACGCAGGAACAACAACAAGTTTATTATTTTTAACTATGTTTCTCAAAAAAACAACCACCTCTTCTTACATATGATCAAACTTAAAGAAACCCCAGTTCAGGAAATAGCTATATATTTCAAGTAAACAACTAACTCAATTCGATCAATCTTCAATTCTAGTTTGAAATTTGAAACCAACTTCAATTTTCAAAATTCTTTTCCCAATCCAACAACAACATACATAGTGTAATCTCACAAGTTGGGTCTGTAGACAGTAGTGTGTACGCAGGCCTTATCTTTACCTGGTGAGGTAGAGATATTGTCTCCGATAGACCCTCAGCTCAAGTAAAAACATTACAAAGCAATTCGGAAAAGGAAAACAAACATCAGATTCTTATATTTCGACTATTTCTTCAAAATCAACAAACCCCAGATACCAAGTTTTTATCTTTTACCTATTTCTTCCCAAAAAAAACAAACCAACAACAAACCCTTTTGCATCTGATCAAAATCAACGAAAATATTTCAAGAAACCGACATATACATCACTGATGAATTAAATTTTAAATTCTAGTTTCCAAGATCAATATATAAGTAATAAATGCAAAGATAAATCCAAAACAAACTACGAAAAGGGTATTTGAAATTGAGGGAAACCAAGTCAACAAACCTGAAATTCACCAAAATGGCACCGCAGCTTCAATTGAAAATTAAAAAATCTTGGAAATTTTCAACTTCTTTCCAACGCACGCGTTATAGATATATGCAAAATTTGGAAATTTCAATTTCAGAGAAGGAATTTTCGATAAATTGGGATGTGATTAGTTTGGAGTTGGAATTTTGATGTTGTTGTCACACTTCGAAATCACAAATTCCAGAAAAATATCACTCTGGCAATTCCTCCTCCTTTCCTTTTTTTTTTCTTCTTTTCTCCTTCTATTTTTCTTTGTATTACATTGGGGATTTTTTTCCAAAAAAAATCACCATTCTCAAAATTTAAAAAATATAATGATAATACATTATTACTAATATTTCTATAATATTCTTTTTCTTTTCTGAGACGACCTCTCTACTGATATAGACTGCATATACTTTATCCTCCCCAGATCTTACTATGTTGGAATACACTTGATATTTTGTTGTTGTTGTGTTCTTCTTTTTCTTTGTTCAAAGGTAAAGACTTATCCGCATGATTAGAAGGAGTTGCTTAAATGATAATCATTCCTTACTTCCAATTCAAAGATTCTGAGTTCGAGTCATCAAGAGAGTAAAAAGGAGTGAAAGCTTCTAAGAAGGGGTAAATTTTTTTTTTAATCCACATTATTAGATGTTCCACCGAATATTTACATTAAATCAATGTAACTTATCATAATTAAGTGATTTAATATAATAAAAATATATGTTAAATGATCTTAATTAAGTAAAATAATTTCTATTCAAAGACATGACAAATATATATTGATTTTTTATTTTTTTTAAATTTGGAGGTAGAGGAAGGAAAAATAAGGAGGGGATAACAATATGGGGATTCAAACTCTCACTAATAAGGTGAGGATTCAAAATATATATTGACTTAATATATATAGTATTAATAAGTTTTTACTTGTGAAGACGTATTTTTTTCTTGCTTAAATTATTGAAGTACATCAGTAGTTCAACAACTATGATAGGGAAAAATGTTCAACTATATTCATATATTATTTGAAATTTTATTTTCGATTATTATTTATCTTTACTCATACTCTTGTCATTAACAAATCATTTTATATTTGCTCTTAACATTTACAGAGTTCACAAATTTAAGAAAAAAAATTCAGTTATTCCCTCTAAGTTTGGCAACGAGTTAAAATTACTATAAATTAATTAATTTTAAGAAATAATATAAAATGTCACATGAATGTTCTTTATGGCCTGTTCTATTTAGCTCCTACACACTACAAAGCCACTTGTCATTTTATTATTAGACATAACACATTATTATTCTCCCGAATTATAGCCAAAGTTGCTATGACACATCTTACATTCACGGGGGTCCTATTACCTCCTTAAACTCAATTTTATTATATTATTGTTCAGTTTTTGTGCTTACGTGGTACTTTTTGTGCTTACGTGGTACTTTTTACAATACACCTGAATGACAAGTTTTTTAGGTCACATAAGTAAAAAAGTTGAACAATAATACAGTAAAATTAAATTTAGGGGGTAATAGGATCTCCGTAAAGTTAATGTGTGTCGTAGCAACTTTGATTATAGTTCAGGGGTAATAATACTTTATCTCTTATTATTATTTTAAATTTAAAAAAGATGGGGTTTTCTTTAATATCACATGTCAATTGCCAACTAGGAAATCATAAGACTTTTGTGATATTTGTTATAGTTTAAGGGAAAAAGCAATATTAAAATGATATTATTTTCCTAAACGAAATAAAAGTAAATGTTCTCTGCAAGTCATGTATGGCGTAAAGTAATGATATATTCTGTAAGAAAAATCAATCTATATTTATTATTTAATCTTCATCTTTACTTGTCTACTATTGACCTGACCAACTTGCAAATCGTAATTATTATCACAAAATTATTCCTCTAATTGGTCCAAACCCCAAAGACTTGCGCAAGACGGCAAAATCATTCTCATTCAAGTATCGCTTTCATTTTTTCTATAAGTGTGTAGTGAAAAGTAATGATATATTCCCGAGAAAAAATCAATCTACACTTATTAATAAGAGTAATTTAATAAGATTTACCTTGTATTTTTTTAAGTAGGCTTGAAAAGAGTTAAAATGAAACGATTGAAGTATCTACTAAAAAATTATATACACTAGCTAAATTTGCCCAGTTGTACTAAAGTGTTAATTTTTAGCTAATGGGATATTAATTAAAGCTATATATGTTGCTCGGACTAGGGTGCAGATATCTGATAGATGTGCAGGTCTAGTGGTCGATTCTTCATCATATAAATTTTAGGATTCGTGGATATGAATCCGGGTGCTAGATACGACCAATAAATGTATATTACAACTTAAAAAGTATATACAGTCAGACCTCTCTATAAAGTCACCTCGTTATAACGACATTTCACTATAACAACCTGATTTTCTCCGAAACTGATTTTTCATGTTATATTTTACTTCTCTATAACGGCATTCTACCTATAATAACAATGATGTTTATTATAGCGATACACTCTTTGTAAAATTACCTCTCTATAACAGCATACTCAAATATTATGTAATAATATTTTGTAAAAAATAAATTATGGACAAAATAAAATACCAGAATATTTATGGTAATCATCATTAATGTCATGCACATAACAAATTTCAAGTACGAATATCTAATTTAAAGAAAAGAATTGTATTTAAAAGGCGCACGTCAGTTATTTCATAACTACACGATGAAAAAACTATTAATATTTATTTTTTTTATATCCATGCTCTTTCTAATTTTGTATACTTTTGTTTATAACAGCTTAATGAAATCTGAACGTTAGATGCCAGTATACATATATAACAACACTTCTCTATAGCAGCCATGAAATCTTTGGACAAACACTGCCACTATAGAGAGGTTTGACTATGTCTTGATTAATTAAAGCTATTGAACTAAAACTAATAAAATTTAGTTTTTTTGTAAACATCTAATATTTTATTCATAAGATATCTCGTGTACTAGAAACGAAACATATTCTCATACTTTCTATAACTACACTAGTTATGAGAAGCCCTTGGAATGCATGGGCCCAACATCTATCCTAAATTAATATTGTAGTAATAATAATAATTAAATTATATAATATTTATTTATTTAAAGGAATTTTTGATTTTATTCTTACATTAAATGTGAACAATTAAAGTTTCAATGTCCATTTCTATGCCCAATGAATATCATTAATATAGATAAAAGGTAAAATAGTAAAATTCATCATTCAATTTATGATTTTTTAATCACCATATAAAATGAAATGTGTCCAACTAAAAAGAAACGAAGGGAGTATATGTTGTTGATACTTCATCCAATCTTACTTGGTCCTTTTAATTGCGAACTTGACATGTTTGGAGTAATTTTCATATATTTTTTAAAAACGTCAACTATTTTGACTCAAATATATATTGTTTAAAAAAATTTGAAGTTTCTGTGTTCGAATCCATAATTAAATTTAAACATTTCACTATCAAAATCTGAACTATGTCACATAAATTGGGACAAAAAAAATATGTTTTTCTGTTCCATTACTCTAGAAAGATTTACAATTATTCACAATTGGAAGAAATATATAAATTACTAAAATATGGAAAAAAGAAAAAAACAAAAAGATATAACAGCCAACCCAAATTATCAATGCAAAGCCTAGCATTTAAATGCATTGATTTGTGGGCCCCAGAATATGCACTAACAACAGCAGCCCCAGCAAACCCAATTATAAGACCAAAAAAATAATGTTGCTATAGGGGTTCGATCTAGTAACCTTTAACACAAACCACCAGACCAAGCACCCAACATATTAGCACACAGCTAAAGTCGACATGTTGACGGCCGTGTGCTTCTCTCTCCCCCCTTTCACTCTTATTAGATTTTAAAACATAAAGCCAAAAATTAAACCAAGCACCCTATCAATCTATACTTAACAGTCATAGATGTGGCCAAAGCACCTAATGTACGTTGACCAAGCCTGGTGTGGATCTCAAACCCATGTCATATCGACACGGATATGCAACAAGAATTTTAAAGAATCCGCGCAACATAGGTGTGAACAGAGACATGTGGAACTCCAGCATACATCACACCTAAGGTTAATAACAACAAGGGGTACGATAGAGAAAAGGCGGATATTTGGCCATATTGGGTCTCTTTTTTTTTTTTTTTTTTTTGGTTTTCCATCCGTTTCCGAGACGCATAGGGCCCATTCGGGGAAACGCACCCTATCAAAGATTTTTCCATACTCAGGGCTCGAATTCGAGACCCTGGTTAAGGGAGGAACAACCTTATCCACTGCACCACATCTTTTGGTGGTATGTTGGGTTATTTTATTTGTCTTGTTAGCTGGTTACCTTCCATTCCATGATACAAATTTAATGGAAATGTACAAGAAAATTAATAAAGGGGAATTCAAATGCCCTGAATATTTCCCTTTTGAAGTGAAAAAACTTCTTTCAAGAATTCTTGATCCAAATCCATTTTCAAGAATCACATTAGATAAGCTAATGGACAATATTTGGTTCAAGAAAGGATTCAAACAAATTGATAAACCACCAATTTTGGATCAATAACAGGATGATTTGCCTCGTAGAGTTTTCGATGTTGTGGATGATTCGGATGCAGAGTGTTCTTCAGGACACAAAGAGTAGAGTTCATCAACAATGAGGAGTGCCTACTTGTTTGAATGCTTTTGATATCATTTCTCTTTCTCCTGACTTTGATCTCTCAAGCTTGTTCGAGAAAGATAAGAGCCATAAACCGTAGACACAAAAGTCCGCATCCACTATCGTCTCGAGGCTAAAGGAAGTAGCGTCAATGGAGAGTTTTAAGGTATACTATCAGAATTGTATGATCATATCATTTTAAAGCTTAAACTATTAGAACGAACTCGAGATCTTTGATTAATTTTGCATCCTAAGACTAGATTTGTAGAAAAAATGTAAACTCGGCTCTGATACCAATTTGATGCAAGGGGGAGAATCATATTCATCCCACCACAACCCTTAACCTAACTTTTACTTTGTTTAGAGATATCTTCATAAATTTTTATTCATAAAAAGTACACAACATTAATTTATATTGGTTGATGTCATTTGACTCTTCAGTTACTTGGTTTCCTAACTTATGTGGGCCTTGAAGACTTGACCAACTTGCAAACCGTAATTGTGGTGGCAAAATTGTTCCTCTAATCAGTCCAAACTCCAAAAACTTTTGCAAGACGACAATTCATTCTCATTCAAGGGTCGCTTTCATTTTCTTTGCAAGTGTATGGTGAAAAATAATAATATATTGCCTAGAAAAAACCAGTCTACATTTATTAAATAAGGGTGATTTAATAAATTATACCTTATATTTATTAGTATTTTCTTAATGCACGTGAAAAGAACTAAAACAACAGTTAAAATAGGATGATGAAAGTATATACTAAAAAGTTACACACACTAGCTAAATTTGCCCAATTGTGCTGAAGTACTTATTTTTTTTTCTTATAATGGGATATCAATGTGATACTTTAGGAACAAAATGATGCAGTTGGAGAAAAAACATCTGAAGTGAAAAACAGGCTAGGCAGTGTACTTTGCTTCATCGCGAGCATGGTCTAGGCGAGGAAAATACTCCTCGCGTTGCGAGAGCCATGTTGGAGACAAATATCCGAGCAAGTAAAAATATATAGCTTAGCTTGCATCGATGTGTTCATCTAAAGGATATTTACCGGTCTTGCAGCCATCATAATAATGGTAGACAAAAACAATCTGATTTTTCAATTCAAACAGATCAAAAAAACAGTGCGATAAACCCAATCTGATTTTTCAACTTTTCAAACCCCTTTGTTCTGTACCAATCACCAGTCTGATTTCTCGTGGAAAATTAAAGAAAAACCGGAGAGGTTTAAAGATTCAAGAAATGCTCTAACGAAGAGCAAATGATTCGCGTCTAGACAGGGAAGTTGTTCAGACATTTTTTAGGGAAAATAAAGAAATGATTGGCACTTCACCACCGGCCTAATAAAAGAAACACAGAGAAGTTCAAGACTGGTCTTCCAAATCATCAACGCGTTATTTCCAGTTTCTTCATCACGGTGCTGGGTACGTGGTTCTATTTGGAGTTCCATTTTAAGACTTGACTCTCCTTTTCCTTCTGTAACCTTCTTATATAGTTAGTATACACTAGCTCAATATGCCAAATTGTGCTAAAGTATTAATTGTCTGCTAATCGAATACTAATTTGATGCTTTAAGAACAAAACGATGCAGTTGGAAAGGAAAAAGGAGAAAAATCTTGATGATCAATTATGTATGGATCTTGAATTGAATTTGAAAACTGATTTTTTTTTATCGCAATAAAATGAATTTCCTGTAGACTCTGCTTACTAGTGCTAAATGGTCCATCTTTCACAACACAATTGGTGTATGTCATTGCAATTTTCGGGACTTCATATATGTCTCTCACACCATCACCTGTACCAAGAGCCCACGGATTTGTTCCAACATGATAGCTTTTAAAAGCCGACTGAGACGATACTCTAACATAATGTGAAAGATTAACAGGAGGCAGACCTGGAGATAATCTAACTGTCCGTTATTAAATATACAGGCTCCGTTTCTGGCGACATTCAAGTCAGATGATAAGCATAGTGAGTCAGCACAATGGGGAATGCATAAATCTCAAAAACACACAATGAACAAAAGAGTGGAAAAAAGAGTACAAAGATGCAATGTCTGTACAAAGTCCATTCATCAATCATTCAATTAACTCCGCCTCAATCATAAAGTAGTTGGGATCGAATAAACCTTGTATCTCCATGCCGCTCTATTTGGGATATTTTATTATACTAAAGAATATTTGACTTTTAAAGAAAATTAGAAGTTTTCTAAAGCTAGACATCCTCTAAATTTCACACAATACATATATGTCATCTACAGAAATAAAATGGCTCCAGAGAGACAACAGTTGTTAACAAGAGTATTTCAAGCCGTAATGTTTTTTTTTTCCATTCAAATTAATTTTAACCAACATTTATAAAGCTAAAATAGAACAATGTATAACCCAAGTGCTAAAATAAAAATACATTCTTCACATCAATACAATTATTTAGCAAACATTTGCAACAAAACAAGTTATTTGGAACAAGAGTTGCCAAGAGCATGTTCAACATGTGAGAAGTTGAATCCTGATCTTCTGTAGTATCCCTACAACATCTTTCATGTTTGTCCATCTTGCCGGAGATTCAACCCAACAATCTAGTGCCACTTTCCTGATTGACGGTACACAAAGACAATATTTGAAGTTCTGAACAATTTGACAAGTTTGTAGGATTATGACCGTTAAGCTTGTTTGTGGATAGACGAAGCTCTTTGAGTTCTGGAAGACCATTACATAAACTGTCGAATGAGTTGGCAGATTGTGTCATAATCTGTTCCACCGATGAGCTGACAAATTTGATTAAAATCTGCTCCACAAATGAGCTGGATATGATTGCAATCAGTTGCTGTAAATATGGGATTCATATATTGTTATTCTAGGAAAATAAATTAGAGGAAATCCCTTGATTCATGTATCTCCTAGGAATCAGGGACTGATTAGATCATTTTGATCTTCTTGTTCACCTATAAATATTGTACAATTCTATGAATAAAAAGATACTTTTGCAGTATCTAAACTTTCATGGTATCAGAGCGGGACTTTTCCCCCTAATATCATATGGTCAAAACAGCTTTTCACGGAGAACATCTTTCTGGAACATCAAAAGAAGACAAAATAACTTCTCTGGAAGTTCCAACAGAAAACCTGATGACTCAAGGAGGCAATGCTTCTCACATGCCCTTCCAGTTAACTTCTCATCGATTAAACGGGAAGAACTATCTGGAATGGGCACAATCCGTGAAGCTCGCAATCGATGGTCGTGGAAAGTTGGGACATCTGACCGGAGAGACAGAATAGCCGGAAGTCGGAGACCCAAAGATGAACACCTGGAGATCAGAGAATTCACTCGTGATTGCCTGGTTAATAAATTCCATGGAGCCAGTCATAGGTAGACCTTATCTTTTCTTACCCACTGCTAAGGATGTGTGGGAAGCCGTTAGGGAGACATATTCTGATGTAGAAAATGCCTCCCAAATTTTTGAGTTAAAAATAAAACTATGGCAAGCTAAGCAGGGTGAGAAAGAAGTCACTGCTTATTATAATGAAATGGTGTCTTTGTGGCAAGAGTTAGACCAGTGTTACAATGATGAATGGGAGTGTTCTGTGGATAGTGTGAGAGCAAATAAAAGGGAAGAAAATGAGAGAGTTTACCTTTTTTTAGCAGGATTAAACCAAGAGTTTGATGAGGTTAGGTCACGAATCCTAGGAAAAAATCCTCTACCCTCACTTCGTGAAATTTTTTCTGAAGTTAGAAGAGAGGAAACTAGGAGGAAGGTCATGTTAAAACCTGATTTAATTGCTGAACTAAAACCTGCTATAGACTCTTCAGCTCTTGTAACAGTGAAAAATGAAGATGAAAAAAAGAAAAGGCCATGGTGCGATCATTGCAAGAAACACTGGCACACCCGTGAAACATGTTGGAAGATTCATGGGAAACCACCAAACTGGAAGAAGAAGGGAGTTGATAATCGTGGCTTTCAATATCAACATGATCAAGCCCTCCAAACAACTTATTTTGATCGGGGGCAGCAACCTTCTCCAGAAACGTCTCCATTTACAAGGGAACAACTGGAAATTCTGCACAAACTCCTGCAATCCCCATAATTTCGTCCAGATGCACCAAATCCTTCTACTCACTCTTGTTCTTTTACTGAAACAGGTAGTGTACCGTCCGCTTTTCTTAGTGCTAACTCCAACCAAATAGATTTTTGGATCACAGATTCAGGAGCTACTGATCACATGACGGGAAGTTCCCATTTCTTCTCTACTTATACTCCTTGTGCAGGGAATAATAAAGTCAAGGTAGCTGATAGTTCCTTCTCTGCAATTGCTGGAAAAGAAACTGTTAAACTATCACCTTCCCTCACACTTCATGATGTTCTTTATGTTCCAATCTTGTAATTTGGTTTCTGTCAGCAAATTAACCCATTCTCTAAATTGTCGTGCTATTTTTGACTTTGATTCATGTGAATTTCAGGAAAAGGTCTCGGGGAAGACGATTGGCAGTGCTAGAGAATATGGAGGTCTTTATTTTCTTGACAACGGGAGCAACTCTCTACAACTGAATCCTATTTGTTTGAACTCTAATTCTGTTTTGAATAAAGTCATGCTTTGGCACTATAGGCTTGGACATCCAAGTTTTTATTATTTAAGACATTAGTTACCTCAGTTATTTAGAAATAAAAATCCGTCCTTGTTCCAATGTGAATTCTGTGAAATGGCTAAGCATCATCGATCTTTTTTTCCTTCTCAAAAATATCAGGCTTCAAAGCCTTTTATGATGATTCATAGTGATGTTTGGGGACCATCTAGAATTTCAACAATGTCTGGAAAACGGTGGTTTGTAACTTTTATTGACGACCATATTAGACTGAGTTGGGTTTTTTTTTTAAGGACAAATCTGAGGTTAAAAATGTGTTTGAGACTTTCTATGTTATGGTGGAAACGCAGTTTAATGAGAAAATCAAGATTTTTCGAAGTGACAATGGTCGTGAATTCTTTAATGAACAATTAAGAAGTTTTTTTAGAAAAGCTGGGGTAGTACACCAAAGCTCTTGTCCAGATACACCTCAACAAAATGGCATCGCAGAAAGAAAGAATAGGCACCTTTTAGAGGTAACGAGGGCTTTAATGTTTACTAGTAAAGTTCCACAGTACCTTTGGGGACAGGCTCTCTTGACTGCTACTTACCTTATTAATAGGATGTCATCCCGTCCTCTCAAATTTAAAACACCTTTTAACATTTTCAAAGAGAGTTTTCCTAATTCTAGGTTAACTGCAAATCTGCCAGTGAAAGTTTTTGGGTGTACAACATTTGTTCATGTTCATAATCGCAGTAAACTTGAACCGCGGGCTAAGAAGTGTGTTTTTGTAGGATATGCTCCAAGTCAAAAGGGATATAAGTGTTATGATCCACACGCTAGGAGGATAATTGTTACAATGGATCTAACTTTCTTTGAGTCCCAATTTTATTTTACTACTAATCTTCAGGGGGAGTATCATGTAGGTGAAGATTCGCCTTTTTGGGATATTGAGGAACCTAGACATCAGGCAAATAAGGAGCTAGGTATTATAATAAATACTGATGTTAGGGATCTAGGAGAAGATGTGAATAAGTGTGATCCAAATGATGAAAAGGATAGCGATACGAGAGATGATAGGGACCAAAATGACTTAAATGATAAAAACTCTGATATTGAACCTGTAGAGTCTTCAAGTGACAAAAATAAAAATGAGAACAGAGAACAAACAAAAGAAATACAGGTGTACTCGAGAAGGAACCGAACTCAAGATAAAAAGACCAACGATTCTCAACACTGCCAAAAGTCAGTTCCGCAAGACCTTACTGGAATTCAAGGTAATCTTCCAACTGATTCTTTTTCTAATTCCTTCTCTGATTTGGACCTACCTATTGCAAAACGCAAAGGTGTTATAAATGCTCTTAAATATCCTATTTCTATGTTTGTGTCCCATAAAAAGTTGTCTCCTAGTTTTTCAGCCTTTACTTCACAACTTTCTAGTGTGGAGATTCCAAAAATTGTGCAGGATGCTCTAAGAGTTCCCGAGTGGAAGGAGGCTATTTTGGAGGAATTGCGAGCTCTTGAAAAAAATGAGACATGAGAGTTGGTGGATTTACCCAAAGGGAAGAAACCAGTGGGCTGCAAATGGGTGTTCACTACCAAATTCAAATCAGATGGATCCTTGGAGAGGTATAAGGCCCGCCTAGTAGCTAAGGGATTCACGCAGACATGTGGCATTGACTATCTTGAGACTTTTGCTCCAGTAGCTAAGCTAAACTCAATTAGAGTTCTGTTGACAATCGCGGTAAACCTTGACTGGTCGCTTCAACAATTGGATGTGAAGAATGCTTTCTTGAATGGGCAACTAGAGGAAGAAGTCTATATGGATTCCCCACCAGGTTTTGAAGAGAAATACAAGTCAAAAATATGCAGACTTAAAAGATCTCTTTACGGTCTAAAACAGTCCCCAAGGGCTTGGTTCGAAAGATTTACTCAATTTGTGAAGAAGCAAGGATATGTCCAACGACAAGCAGATCACACAATGTTTACTCGACATTCACTAGAAAGAAAAATAGCAGTTCTTATAGTGTATGTCGATGATATTATCCTCACAGGAGATGATGTGGTTGAAATAGAAAAACTAAAGGAGCGTCTTGCCTCAGAATTTGAGATAAAGGATTTAGGCCCGCTAAAATATTTTCTCGGCATGGAGGTTACACGATCGAAGAAGGGAATTATAGTGTCACAAAGAAAGTATGTTCTTATCTGTTAAAAGAAACAAGAATGAGTGGCTGTAGACCAGCTGAAACTCCAATTGACCCGAATCTAAAGTTTGCAAAGGAAGGAAAATTGATTGATAGGGGCCAATAACAGAGATTGGTAGGCAAGTTTATTTACTTGTCACATACTAGACCTGATATTTCCTTTGCTGTGAGCCTAGTTAGTCAGTTCATGCATTCTCCACGAGAAGAACACCAAGAAGCCGTGTATCAAATCCTAAGGTATCTAAAGAGTTCTCCTGGGAAAGGGTTGTTCTTTAGAAAGAATGAGCAAAGAAGTGTTGAAGCTTATACCGATGCGGACTGGGCTGGTTTATCTACTGATAGAAGATCTACATCTGGCTATTGTACATATGTTTGGGGAAATTTAGTGACATGGAGAAGTAAGAAGCAAAACGTGGTGGCTCGGAGTAGTGCTGAGGCTGAGTATCGATCTATGACACATGGAATTTGTGAAATGTTGTGGCTCAAGAGATTTTTGGAAGAACTAAGAAGACCTATGAATTTGCCAATGAAGTTGTATTGTGACAATAAGGCTGCCATAAGCATTGCTCATAATCTAGTTCAACATGACAGAACAAAACATGTTGAAGTGGACAGGCACTTCATTAAAGAGAAGATTGAAAATGGAAGTGTGTGCATCCCTTTTGTTCCAACAACTGAACAAGTTGCAGATATTTTCACAAAAGGTCTTTTTAGAAATACTTTTGAGTCCTTTGTGAGCAAGTTAGGCATGTTCGATATTTACATGCCAACTTGAGGGGGAGTGTCGAATGAGTTGGCAGATTGTGTCATAATCTGTTCCACCGATGAGCTGGCAGATTTGATTAAAATCTGCTCCACAAATGAGCTGGATATGATTGCAATCAGCTGCTGTAAATATGGGATTCATATATTGTTATTCTAGGAAAATAAATTAGAGGAAATCCCTTGATTCATGTATCTCCTAGGAATCAGGGACTGATTAGATCATTTTGATCTTCTTGTTCACCTATAAATATTGTACAATTCTATGAATAAAAAGATACTTTTGCAGTATCTAAACTTTCATAAACCATTGGGAAGATTTCCTGATAAGCTATTGTTTGTAAATCCAATTACTTCAATTCTAGAAATGTTGAAAACTGACAATGGTATAGAACCGTAAGCTGATTGAATTCTATGAGCAAATGATTCAGGTTGTGAAGATTGCCAGTCCATTCTGGGATGTTTCCTTGAAGGGAATTGCCAGATAAATCTAAACTCTCCATCCTTGAGGCATTCGAGAGTGACGTAGGAATAAAGCCTATGAGTTCTATGGAGTTGAATTTCAGATTAAAAGTCTCAAGTGTGGAAATATTAGAAAATGAAGCAGGGATGGAGCCAGTGAAGCTGTTGAAACTTAAATCAAGAAACTTAAGCCGGCGTAAATGTGCCATTTCTTGAGGCAAATTTCCCTGGAAATTGTTGCTTCCCAAGTCAAGAGAAATGAGAAATGTGAGGTTTCCAAAATTACGGGGAATTATACCCGTAAGAGCCATGTTGGAAAGATTCAAGAATTTCACTCTCTGGTGACGAGAGCCACAAGTGACTCCAATCCAATGACAAACAGACGTAACTGGAGACCAACTTTCATCCAAGAAGTGAAATGGGTCTGAAATGATTTGGGATTTCAAGGAAAAAGAGCCAATTGATCAGTGGTCCTGAACTAGCCATAACATAGTGAAGCAACAAGAATGTTAAGAGAAAAGAGGTGAATGCTTTCTCCATGCTTGCATAAATTAGAAGGAACTTGTTATGGCCAATAACGTTGTTGTTTTGAGACTTTAAATAGCAACGGGATCTCCATTTGAATTTTTCAATTATGTGGGGCATGAGATGGGGTGAGTTGGATAATAACCACAACATTTGCAAAAGTCAATTGTGCGCATTTTTATTAAAATTCTCTGCCATGACAAGCAAAACAATGATTTTCATTGTTAGTGGAGAATGCATCATGGAGATGTCGAGTTCATTTGAATCCACTAATTTTTGATGCAGAGATAAATTTATGTACAAAAATTTATAAAAATTGTACCAAAGAGTAAGTCTAAACTCATAATTTTACAAATATAATAAGTTCAATACTAAAACCTTTTAAAGATTAAAATCATAATCCGCTTATGTCATTAAATGTAAGGATGAGATATAGTTAGTGTTTGACTTGGAAAAAAACTTCAAGTGGCAGACCAAGAAAGAAAAATATAACTAGTGTTTGACTTGGAAAGGAGTCGTCCAATAATTTTTATAGTGTTGGTTCAACGTTTTCCTATTGGTTGGTTTTTACAATGTTGCTCCATATTACCTGTTCTCATCAAGCTAAGAAGAAAATTTTAGGAGCAAACCAAGTAGTTAATTATTTTTGTATAGATACATGTCAGGGAGTTAAATATGACCCAAAAATTGATGGTCTGTCCAAAATTTTAAAGGTTGTGCAGAAGATTATTTCATAATAGGGGAAGTGTACAAATACAAATACCCGCTTTTGGATTCACCTTTTAATTAGTACCCACTTCATAATTTTTTTTATAAGTTTATCCGCTTTGGAAAAAAGGTTAGGCAGTCGCGTCTGAATTTTAATAACTTAAGACATTCACATCTGAAAGTGTTGTCTTGTAAAGTCCAAACATCAAATGTTTTCGCCTACTGTTTAGTATGGCTTGAAGAGGCAAAAGTTCATACATTTTAGTATGGCTTGCATGATTTTAGACCGCAAATTTCGAAAGTCTTCCTTTCTTTTTTAAACTTTAAGCCAAGTCAAATGATGCCACATAAATTGGGACGGAGGGGTACTGAATTTATGCCCCTGGGCAAACATTCTCTACAAAGTTCTCCCAGCAAAACTATGTCTTAGGTAAAGGTAATTTGGCCTACTAATTTTCATTAAATGAGTAGAAGGGGCAAAAAATTAAAGACCACAAATTTGAGAAACAAAAATTAAAGACCACCTCGAAATAGGGGCAATCCATGCAAAACCTGCTTTGAAAGTGATCTTCAATTTAGCCCAATTCTAGCCCGTTTTTAAGATTTGCTTTAATTTTAATTTACTACTTGAAATTTACTTTGATTTTTGCTATGAGTCGGAGTTTGGGTCCCGAGTCATGTCGGGGTCAGGGCTCGGGTTCCCGGTCAAAGTCGGGTCTTGGGTTAGGGTCGGGGTAGGTCGTCGGGTCTCGGAATGCAAGAAGTTGAATTTTGATCTAGTATCCCTGCAACATCTTTCATGTTTGTCCTTCTTGGAGGAGATTCAACACAACAATTTAGTGCCACTTTCATGAGGCCACAAAAATGTCATGCGATTCATGAGTTTGAGCTTATTGGACCTCATTACGAGCCCTTCTCAGTACAACATTCCCTTCGTTGTTTCTGTAGTCAATTGCAAGCACTGATCACTCATGTATGAAATCTATCCTTTATGTTGCCCGTTTTAATACCCTGCTGTTTGTTGATCCAATTGTGAACTAGTCCTAAGTGCCGAGTTTTCTAGACAAGTTCTGTTTCTTTCATTTGTTAAAGAATGAGAAAGCCCCACATTAGTGGTTAATGAGATGGGTAGTCTCTCTATAAGGGTTGGGCAATCCTCCTCCCTTTGAGCTAACTTTTCGGCATTCATTCTACAGATGACCAAAACGAGGCCTTTCCTTGCTAGTTGGAATAAAAACCTCAACAATAGAGAATGCGGAATGTCTATGGAATGGTGCAAATAGGATATATTTGCCCCTTTGCCCTTCTTCATAAGCATAGTGAGTCAGCACAATAGGGAATGTGGAATGTCTGCAATCTCGAAAACACACACATCATCCTGCATTTTTTTTCATGAGCAAATGCGTTATAGTTTATATGTAACTGCATCCAGTGGATGCATTAGAAATTACAGAGAATTGAAGTCACAGACCCTTCTCAAAAGTGTAGGAACAAACAAGATACTATCGTTAATCATTCAATTAACTCTGCATCAGTCAGAAACTAGTAGAGATCGAATGAATCTTCTATCTCCATTCCGCTCTATTCAGAATATTTTATTACTAATGAATATTTGACCTTTTTCAGAAAAACTAGACATCCTCTAAATCTAACACAAAACATCTACAAAAATAAAATTATGCCGGAGAGACAACCAGTTGTAACCAAGAGTACTTCAAACTGTAATGATTTTTTTCCCCATTCAAATCATTTGATCGTCTGCTCCTACGAGATAACTCATAGAACAGAACATGTTTCATGTTTCATGTTCCAAACACCGATTGTTTCTTTAACTTTCCTTCATTCTAACTGAATGAGACTTGCTTCAGAGATTTTGGCATCAATCAATGGACCGTAAATGTGCTCAGAAACATGCACCAAAACTCATCAGCTACATCACAATATAAAAACAAAGGATTTACATTTTAGTTTTCTCCTAAGCCAAATCCATTTTAAGGAGAGAAAAGACAATAATTGAAGTCAGATGTGAGTATGGGATGAGAACGAACATTGTAGAGTACTGTTACATTATTTTACGATGTTAGTTATCATATTAATGTTACTTCCCAATTCATGCTAAACAAATTGCAGGAGGAAAACATTTATTAAGTAATCTTGTAAACATTATTTTAAGAGGAACTAGTAAGATTAATTAATTTCAGCCAACATTCATAAAGCAAATATTTTCAACAAAATAAGTTATTTGGAATAAGAGTTTCCAATAGCATGTTCAGCATGCGAGAAGTTGAATCTTGATCTTCTGTAGTATCCCTACAACATCTTTCATGTTTGTCCTTCTTGCCGGAGATTCAACACAACAATCTAATGTCACTTTCATGATTGATGCCACAACATCTAGCTCCTTCTGTAAGTGATTACCTGTTGGTCTTACCAAGTTGGCATCTACGACGTCCATTACTGCCTCTGGAAGTGAATAACTCACCCATTGCTTCAAGCTAAGATCTCCCTCAAACTCATTAGGCTTTCTCCTAGTAAACGTTTCCAGCAAAATGACCCCATAACTATAGATATCAGTTTTATTGACACCAATCCATCCAGTCCATACTCTACAGTCAAACAATTAATTTAAAGATGCAATATACTTTCTAGGTGGGATAAAAAAGAACCAAAAAATCAGCAAAACTAAGATACGTACTTGGTGCAATATAACTCAGTGTTGCTAAGGTTTTAGCGTATAAAATCACCTCAATATAACCAGTGTTTCTAAGGTTTTAGTGTATAAAATCACCCTCATCTTCGCCTAGTAGTTTTGAAATGCCAAAGTCACTTAGGTGGGCAACTATATCCTCATCCAACAAGACATTACTAGGCTTCAGATCACACTCTATCACAGGAGACGAGCACCATGGTGAAGATATTCCAATGCACATGCCACATCTATCATTATGCCTAGTCTCTGCATGATGTCTAAGAAGTAGTTGTGTTAATACAAATACTTCTCCAGACTCCCATTAGCCACATACTCGAGTACTAAAGCCTTAAAATCAAGGTTAGAAAACTAGTGATGACTTTAACGAGATTCCTATGACGAAGGCTGCAAAAAACTTTGTTATTTTTCTGGAGTTTTCCTGAAGAACCTTGTCAAACTATTAGCACACAGATTTTGTTCTAAGTCCACAGTTAGACTGTGTGTCCTTAAAGAATCTAATCCCCTCACTATTGCCCGAGGTATGGATTAACTCTTCCCATGATAAAATAGAACTCTATTCTACAATATCGGTAATGAAAAAATTGTAGAACTTCGTCGAACTCAACAACGGAGTAGAATCACACACTGACTGTTTTTTATGTTGTAGAAGAAGAGAGTTTTTAGTTGGCCAGAACTTCGTTTCGCTCCTCAAAAAAATTACTGAATACCTGATGAAGGAAAACACAGGTATTTATAGCCAAATACGCACTGTTTCGAAAGGATGTACTGCTTCGAAAAATTGCACTGTTTCGAAGTACTGTTTCTGAAACATAGCATTGGTTCTGGAAATGATGCATCGTTTCTGGAATGGTTGCATTGTTCTGGAACGATGCACTGTTTCTCAAACAGTCACAAATGTTGCAAAATATTTCGTTGGAACATTGCATTTGGAGGAAAATTTCGGACGAATTTTTCTGGATTAAAATATCACTTAAACACTTAAGTTAAAAAAAAAAATTTGTCCAAAAAGATAATCTCTCGATCATTTGCCAAATCCAAATCCGAAGCCGAGCGACGACAACGACGGCGCGAGACTTGGTTTCTTCTTGGCTCACTATCCATACAAATGAGTAATTCTTAATATAAAGGACAAAAGGTTTCTTTCTCCCACCAATGAGGGAGAAACTATTTTTCCTTCTATAAAGTGACTATTCACCTCCCTTTGTTCCCACTTTGTTCCACCATTTTCCATTCATCTTTCACCAAAACCCAACAAACTTCACATTATGTATCAAAACTCTTGAATGCCACTTCCAATTACATACTAAACACTTTAACTACAATCAGAGTCCCACTTCTGAGGGTGCCTTTGTACACAGAGCCAAAACTTCCCGAACCAATCAGATTACTCTCGCTAAGCTCATTGGAGCAGTTCATAGTATGAAATTCTTTCTCTTGTTATGGTAGACAATTAATCAGCTTGTTGAGGAGCTCTTTTACCTCTTATATACCTTATCCATAAGAACACAAAGGTCAGAGGAACAAATACAAGTGCAATTCCCAACAAAAGAAAAAGAACTATCACTTTTTTCTTATTTGATCTATGCTTTGATGAAATGGGCAATGGTGGGGCACTAAATCTTGAAGAATCACACATTGCTTCATTGTAGATGAAAAACTGACTCGAGAGGTTCTTAAAAGGACCCTCCGATGGTATCTCACCGTACAATTTGTTGTCAGAAACATTGAAATAATTGAGGAATTGAAGTTTCTCTAAAGACTCGGGAATGGTTCCTGATATATTATTATGAGATAGGTCTAGGAATACCAAACCTACCATGTTGCTCATTGAGTCAGGCATAAATCCTTGCAACTTGTTGTGTCTCAAACAAAGGTGTGCCAAATTTTGCAATCCTCCAATTTCTCCCATTTGAGAACCGATTCATTGACAAATCCATCTGTGTTGTAGCCCTTAGATTTCCAATTTTTGAAGGTAAAGAACCAACCATGTTGTTTGATGATAAGCCAAGCTCCACTAGATCTTGAGGAGGTAAAGAATTGGGTTGAAAGTGAAAGCCGCCAAAAACTGGCGGAATGTTCTCGAATCCAATTCGACAGAGGATTACAATGAATTCAATATTGAAATTAAAGGGGAAAAGAGTAGTGAGGTGTCATGTCAAGTGGTATCCACCTTAGCCAAATGTCAAGCTATATGGGATTTTAATAGCCATTGTCTCAATCAAGTTGTTTTCATTGAGATAATGACCTATTAAGCTGGTTAAGCTCCCAACTTCATTTGGGATTCGCCGTTTGATTTTACAATAATGGAAAGATTCCACATGAATGTGCAATTAATGATCAAGTTTTACACACTTGTCTTCATTTAATTTGAAGCTTATAACTAATCTAACCTTTCCTTTCTAATGAATATTCTTGTACCACATTTTATTAATTTTCAACTATCTACACTATTTGAAGATAAAAAAATATAATGTATCTAAACTTACTGTAAAAGAACAGAGTTGATTTTGTTTTGGTTTTTGAAGAATTTGAGTCAATTTGATTTCGAGATGAGTAGGCCTTTTAGATTTGTTGAATACACTAACAATCAATGTTATATACATATCTTAGGGGTCGTTTGGTAGGATGCATAAGAAAAAAAAAATGCATGCATTAGATTTGTATTTTAATTATCACGTAATTCTCAAAAACTTGATGATCATTCAGGGAAATTAAATTCGTTAGAGATACATCCTCCGTATACTTTTACTTGTTCACTATGCTAAAAATAGATATCTATTTTTCTATTTTTCTTGTCTTAAACACTTAACCTCTTATCAACAAGGTAGAGAGAAGGGATCTGGTTAGGCTATTGACCCTTTGATTATCGAGTTTTCATTTAGAAAATCAAGAGATAATTTATCATTTAGTTCTTAATTTATCCTTATAGAAGGGGAGCCTCAGAGTAACCGGTAAAGTTGCTGTCAATTGCCATGCGACAAGGAGTTCACAGGTTCAAGTTTGGAATAGCCTCTGGCAGAAACGCAAGGTAAGACTGCGTACAATAGACCGTTGTGGTCGGGCCCTTTCCCGGATCCTACGCATAGCGGGAACTTTAGTGCACCGGGCTGCCCCTTTTTTTCCCCTTAATTTATCCTTATTATTAACTGTACGTAGTCATTTCTCAAATCATTGAATTTATTATATTCGGAGGGTCATATAGTAACATTATTATTCTATTTATTATTTATTAAAAATTGTACCAAGTCAATACTGGACAAGTTAAAACTGAACGGAAAGAGTATTAGATTTCTTGAAAGAATAACGATAAAAGGAGATATGGTTAGTTTAGGAATTCTAACTAGCAAGTGTTAGATTAACTAATAAAGGAAATATAGAAAACTTGTGTTTACTTTTCAACAAGAGGAAGCTAGGAAATTTAATGAACCCTATTCCACGCTAGTTAAGTCATATTATTATGACACGTAACATGCAGGGGCGGAGCCTGCTTAGAGTCAGGGGTTTATCTGAACCTCCTTCGATGAAAAATTATACTACTTATACATGGTTAAAATTATTTTTTATGTATATATAGTAGATGTCGAACTCCCTTAGGTTAGTTCGTGTGTTTACTTATTGATGTTGAACTCTGTTAGTAAAAATTCTGGCTCCACCACTGATAACATGCCAAATAAATGGACCCTATATATACATATGATTTCAGTATCAGTTCTTCTTGTTTTGCATGTTATGGCCTTTAACTGTTAACACTTCCACAATCATTTTCCAAAATTGTAAAGAGTATACAAATATTGCAGAATCATTCAAAAATGGAAAACAAAGCCTACTTCATCTGCTGCTTATGTATTATCTTCAATTATATGACCACTTTTCCTTCAGGTAAATTAAACAATCTAATTAATATCTGTTATATCACTCATCAAATGATTTCTGGTTATTGCTTAGTTTGCTTTCTTTGTTTAATCTTGCTTTTGCTTAGTGTACCAGAAGAGGCGAATTAGAATTTAAATGTAACGGTTCAGTCGTTTAAGTTCTTATTGTTGAAGTCATTAACTTTTAAAATTATGAATCCAAAATTTAGTATTATAAAAAATTTACTAATTCTCCTTTTCATGTTTTTATAATTCAAGTTGAGATTACAACTCCAATCCTTTTGTTTCAACATATATGTGATACACTTGTTGTTTTGTCTCAAACAAAAAATGATAAGTATATTTCTATATTTAAAAATAATTTAACCTTAAATTTTTTATTTTGTTCTTAAAATTCGGTATACCAAGTTCAGTAGAGGGCACTATATCATATGTTTTGAAAATGTATAAGACGAGAGCTTTAAGGATACGTATCTTAAAATTTTTGGCCAATAAAATGCATCACATAAATAATTAGGAGGAATTCAGTAAACAACCCAGAGGTAATTCAACTATACGGAAATGCAAGTTCGACAGAATCTAATAATGGTTCGATGTCCAATGCCAACCTTATATATATAATATAAACAAAGTACATATAGCATTAGATATACATATATATTTCAAGGTACATATAGTATGTTAAATTTTAAGTGTTATTTTTCTTTTTGTTGCAGTTGACATGCTAGAGGAGGTTGTTGTACTAAAAAGACAACATGGGAAACATAAACATGGTGAAATTAAGATGTTTGTTTTTGGAGACTCATATGTAGATACTGGGAATTGGCCAAAATCTATGTCTAGCTCTTGGAAGGAACCTTATGGTTTTACTTATCCTGGTTTTCCTTCTGGAAGATTCTCCGATGGCCTCGTACTCACTGATTTTATTGGTACGTACATTTTTATCTTCATTTTAATTATTGAGGAATATCAGGGGCTGTTAAATGAGCGAATTAGATTGAATTCGGGTTAAAATGAGTTAAATTAGTAAATTAATGAGTTATTAATTACTTTTCTAAAGATTACTTGATGAGTTGAGATGAGTTAGATCGATATGGGCTAAATAGTGAGTTATAAACTGACTCGTCTGTCTACCAGGGGTGGATTTTCTTTCAAAATTATGGTGCACGTGAACACATGTAAAATTAGATAGTTTGTGTACATATGTTTTAAAATTGATCTCATATAATTTGTTGGATTATGTTTCAGAAAAGTTGAATGACACACTTAATTTAATGCTGAGTTATTTACTCAAAAGTAACAAGGAATGATTTCCACTTAGTACTTTCTTTTTGTCACCTTGATTTAGTTGGCGGACTCATATTCTAGAAAATCTAGATTCCGCCTTTCCTTCCAACTAGATCTTACCAAGTTTTAATTTTTTATTTATTTTCTTATAATTTTTTTGTAATTACTTAATATTCTTTTTTTAATTATCACTTTATATAACATTATCAAACAAAAGATATTTTGCAATTAATGATTTTGTAATTAATGCAGCTTCATTCCTTGGCATAAGATCTCCACAACCTTATACTAATAGGAAAGGATCATCACAAAGGGATAATCATGGGGTGAATTTTGCATATGGAGGCACAGGTGTATTCAACACTTTTGTTAACCAACCAAACATGACAACACAAATTAATTATTTTCAACAGCTACTTCAAGAAGAGGAACAAGTGTACAACGAAGAGAGCATGAGTTCCTCTATTGCTCTTGTGTCTGTGGCAGGCAATGACTATGCTACTTTCCTCACCAAAAATAAGAACAATGTGGAGGTAAGTTGTTAAACTAACCTATATGTACAAGAATTGTTTGGTCATCTATATGGCCTTACTTTCTTGCTTTGGTTACGTAGCAAGTGTTTTTGAGAAGCCCATAGAAGCACCAACAAAAAAAAAAGTCTTCTTTATTTTTAATTAGAGATCTCAAATTCAAACCTTCCTGAGTATAGAATTGCCTTTGTTAGGAAATATTTTACCCCTAATATGAGACTTTTCGGTGCGGTCCAAATTTAATCCGCTCAATATGGGTACCAAACACCGAGGAACCACCCATAGAGGCAAGAAATGGCTTGTTAGCTAGGGAGGAAAAACGATGAGATATGTTACTCGTAGACCTAATTAACTTTGTGTTGTGAGACAACGACTAATGAAAGAGATAATAACAAATAAAAACGAATACATAATTTTACGTGGAAAATCCTTTAGAGGAATAAAACCCATAGCCGCCCAACTCTTACTATTTCTCAATGAAAGATGATACTATACACCAATAAAGCATATTTATATAGGCTGCAAAAAGCCCTAATCCTAACATGTTTAGAATGTGCTTCAAGCAATTGTCATTTTAGCTATGGGTGTCAACTGGGCCGGGCCGGGCCAACCTGGACCCGGTCCATTATTTTTTCCCGGTCTTGGGCCGGTTCCGGGCCTGGCCCAATTCTTACTGGGTCGGGCTGGGCCGGGGTGAACAGTAAAATTCCCCCAAACGGCCCAGCACCGGCCCATTTAATTTTTTTGACCTGTTAATGGGCCGGTTTATCGGGTCCCGACTAAAAAAAATTATATTTTGAACCTTGATTGTTTTTTAATATACATTCAATATATATACTATTTAAAATACGACTTTAAAGAATAAACATACACATATATACATTCAATATATACTACATTAACGAATACACATACATATATACATTCAATATATACTACTTTAAAGAATAATCATACACATATATACATTTCATATATACTACTTTAAAGAATAAACATACATCTATACATTCAATAGATACATTCCATATATACTACTTTAAAGAATACACATACATATATACATTCAATATATACTACTTTAAAGAATACACATACACATATATACATTCAATATATACTACTTTAAAGAATAATCATACACATATATACATTCCATATATACTACTTTAAAGAATAAACATACATCTATACATTCCATATATACATTCAATAGATACATTCCATATATACTACTTTAAAGAATACACATACATATATACATTCAATATATACTACTTTAAAGAATACACATACACATATATACATTCAATATATACTACTTTAAAGAATAAACATACACATATATACATTCCATATATACTACTTTAAAGAATATACATACATATATACATTCAATATATACTACTTTAAAGAATACACATACACATATATACATTCCATATATACTATTTTAAAGAATAAACATACACATATATACATTCAATATATACTACTTTAAGGAATACACATACACATATATACATTCAATATATACTACTTTAAAGAATAAACATACATATACACATTCCATATTTACATTCAATATATATTACTTTAAAGAATACACATACATATATATACATTCCATATATACTACTTTAAAGAATACACATACACATATATACATTCCATATATACATTCAATATATACTACTTTAAAGAATATACATACATATATACATTCAATATATACTACTTTAAAGAATATACATACATATATACATTCAATATATACTACTTAAAAGAATACACATACACATATATACATTCAATATATACTATTTTAAAGAATAACCATACACATATATACATTCAATAAATACTACTTTAAAGAATAAACATACACATATATACATTCAATATATACCACTTTAAAGAATAAACATCCATATATACATTCAATATATACTACTTTAAAGAATACACATACACATATTTACATTCAATATATACTACTTTAAAGAATAAACATACATATATACATTCCATATATACATTCAATATATATTACTTTAAAGAATAAACATACATCTATACATTCCATTTATACATTCAATAGATACATTCCATATATACTACTTTAAAGAATACACATACATATATACATTCAATATATACTACTTTAAAGAATAAACATACACATATATACGTTCCATATATACATTCAATATATACTACTTTAAAGAATATACATACATATATACATTCAATATATACTACTTTAAAGATTACACATACATATATACATTCAATATATACTATTTTAAAGAATAAACATACACATATATACATTCAATATATACTACTTTAAAGAATACACATACACATATATACATTCAATATATACTACATTAACGAATACACATACATATATACATTCAATATATACTACTTTAAAGAATAATCATACACATATATACATTCCATATATACTACTTTAAAGAATAAACATACATCTATACATTCCATATATACATTCAATAGATACATTCCATATATACTACTTTAAAGAATACACATACATATATACATTCAATATATACTACTTTAAAGAATAAACATACACATATATACATTCCATATATACATTCAATATATACTACTTTAAAGAATATACACACATATATACATTCAATATATACTACTTTAAAGAATACACATACATATATACATTCAATATATACTATTTTAAAGAATAAACATACACATATATACATTCAATATATACTACTTTAAAGAATACACATACACATATATACATTCAATAGATACTACTTTAAAGAATACACATACACATATATACATTCAATATATACTACTTTAAAGAATAAATATACACATATATACATTCAATATATATACTACTTTAAAGAATAAACATACATATATACATTCAATATATACTATTTTAAAGAATATACATACATATATACAATATTCAACAACATATACTTTTATACTATTATATTAATAGTATTGAATTCATACAAGATATTCAATTTAAATTTTAAATTGAAAAAATATATAAAGAGTAAATGAATTTAATATTTGATTGATTGCAAAATGTTTGAAAATTTGCAAGTTACAAGGTTGCAATTACATTTCACTAATTTCACAAAGTTAAATTGAAAAAATGAAAATTCAATTGATTAATTGTAAATTCTACAAATTTTTCATCATTTTTTCCAATTCACCCATGTTAACATTAACGGGAATTGGCTGTGGATTGTCAAAATCAATGGCACTAAAGCCATGCATTGGACTTGATTGTGCTGAATTCTCTCTTGAAGTCATTATTTCTTCAAGATCTTCTTCGTCTTCCGGCTCCATGAACATTCCTTGATTTCTTCGTTCTGCTCTAATCCAGTCTCTAAGGCAAACTAAAACATTCATGGCATTGCCTCCCAATGTGTGTCGGTTGTCTCCAATCTGCTGCCGTCCTTGACTAAAAGCGCTCTCTGATGCAACGGTTGACATTGGAACATTCAATATATCTCTAGCTAACATTGAAAGTACATGATATTGTCTTTCATTATTCTTCCACCATTCCAGCGTGTTGATTCTACCTCTAGGATCCTCTGTAGGCTGCATAAGATAATACTTAAGCTCTTCCCGACTTACGGTTCTATGCGATGAAGGCTGCAATCTATTCCAAACAGATAGATCAGAAACACAATAAGCAGGCATATTATGTGCCTGTCTTTTAGAAGATGATGGTTCCTCAGAAGGATGGGGAGCGGGGGTCGGTGTAATGTGTGACGGTAAAGCATTGTCAAGTAAATCAGCATAATGATTGTATAATGTGTCCATGTAACTATTCGCATCAGGCATAGACGTATACAAAGAAGGTTCTTCATTAGCTTTTACTCCTAAAGCAAAATAAATAAGAGAAGTAAATTCGGACATAGTATTATATTTCATACATGGATTTATTATAGCACCAACTAAGAAAATAGGGGGAAGCGGAAAAAAATATTTTTTAAATTTATCAATCATTGCCTCAATAGCATATTTGTAAACTGGTTTAGACTTATACTCGTTAAGCAATAAAGAAATGTCGGCTAAATAAGCTAAAATATTACAAACAGTAGGATAATAAGCTCCAGAAAATTCAACCGTAGCTAGATAAAATTTTTGCAAAAAATTAACAATATCATCAATTTCAGCCCAGTCTGAATTTTGTAACATACAATCGGGAAAATCACTAGCAAATTGGTTAAAAGTCATAGTAATAGGAACTTTATAAATATTGCAAGTATTTAAGAAATCATACGTAGAATTCCATCTAACATCTATTTCTTCAGGCATTAATCTCGGTCTAAGTCCATTTTCCTAACATTTTCTTTTAAATTCGGTAAGTCTAATTTTTCTATTATTTCCTTGAATAAAGACAACTGCAAGTCTAACTTTTTCAATAGCAGGCTCAAAAAAAGCAAGACCATCCTTTACAATTAAATTATAGATACAGCAAGCACACTTAACATGAAATATTTCGGGTAACGGTGGAGAAAGTTCAGTTTTTAACAACTCAATAGCAGCGTTGTTGTTAGATGCATTATCAAAAGATATACATAAAACTTTGCGGTCAATACCATAATATCTTGCAACTTTTGTAATAGATTCAGAAATAAATTTTTCAGTGTGTCTACGGTCTTCATCATACAAAAATGCTAAAATACGTTTTTGCATAACAAAATTACTATCTACCCAATGACAAGTAATTGTTAAATAATCATTTTTATTAATAGCACGACCAAGATCAGAAGTTAAAGCAACTCTACATGAAAGATTTTTTAATAATGCAGATAAATAGTAAACATATTGTGCATGGAGTCTAAAAATATCGGACCGACAAGTACTTCTAGGAATACCCTGAAACATAGGATTATAAATTGCCTGAATATAATGAATAAAAGCATCAGAAGAAGCAAAAGAGAAAGGCAAACAACCCGCAGCTATCATTTTGGCTATTTCTTCACGATCCTTCATTTTATTATAATTCTTAAATAATAGACCGGTTTTTGGGTTCAATCTAGTTTGACTTGGGCCTCCAACTTTCTCACCACCAGTTACCTGAGCTAGCTCTATTGGGTGTTTCTCCTTCAAATGTCTCGACAACTGACCCGTACCTACTTTATTACCCCCGGTCTTATGCTCGTATTTTACCTGACAAAGATCGCATTCAACCTGAGTGGTTCCTTCTATTCGGGTATAAAAATTCCACACAACACTAGTTCTTTTACGAGATCTTACAGGGGGCCGGGGAGGAAGATTAACTGATTCAGATTGAACATTAACATTACCAGATTCGGGTGTAACATCATCATCATCATTTTCATCTAAATCAACAGAGTCTACTTCATTCTCTTCTTCTATACCATAATTTTCTTGAGCCTCAAAATAATTCATATCGTGAGCACCTACACGTATTTCATTCTCAAATGGTTCGCTAATTGGTACCGGAGGCACATGAGTATATCGAGCATTTGAACTACCTCTACCGGAACCAATTTGTTTCTTACTACCACTACCACTACCACTTTCGGGACAAAGATTTCTAACACTTTTACCTACTTTCCTTAATTTATCCATATTACCAATTAAACTAACAATTATTCAAAAAACACAAAAAAAATCCAAATAAATATTCAACAAATAATACACTAATTAAAAATTAAAAGTAAGAGATGGAACGATAATACCAAATTTTTGAAGTACTCGAAAGTTGGTCAATTGAGTACTTTTGGAAACTTCAACGTAGTATTTGTAATTGCAAAATAATAAAATATATAGAACACTTTATGAGATAATTTTAGCAAATTTGAGAGAGAATAAGAGAATGAGAATTGAGATTGTAGGAAATATTTTTTGAAATGACATGTATTTATAGGATTTTTTTATTTTTTTATTTTTAAAATTAAAGCCTAAAAAGGCTTTTTGGCTGTTGGGCCAACGGCATTATAGCCGTTGGGCCTCAACGGACCAAAGCAGCCTTTGCAGGCTGGGGCCCAACAGCCCAGATTTTTTTATTTTTTTTTTTAAAAAAAAAAAAAAAAAAAAACTTACCGGGCCGGGCCGGTGCACCGGTGGACCCGGTCCGGTTTTCTTAATGGGCCGGTCCACCGGTTTCAATACCGTGTCCGGCCCAGCCCCCTAAAACCCCCCAGGGCCCATTACCCATACCGGGTCCGGTCCGGTCCGGTCCGATCGGTAAATGGGCCGGTTCCGGGTTGAACCGGCCCAGTTGACACCCTTAATTTTAGCTAATACAAACAATTTCCCCTCTAAATATAGTAATTCATTAATTTATTCTAGCTAGTTAATTATTGATACAATATAATGCTGAGATCACTTTAAGTAAAATATTAATCTGTTTTTTTTTTTGGTGCAGGACTTGGGCAATGTTACCAATTCAATTATGAGTCAACTTGAATTGAACCTTAGACGTATACATGGATTGGGAGTTCAAAAAATAGGCATAACAACAATGGAACCCATAGGCTGTTTACCCAAAATGACTGTTGCTTCTTCTTATGAGAATTGTAGTGAATCTGCCAATTCTCTCTCAATATTTCACAATCAAATGTTGCATCAAATTATAGAGAAACTCAACAATCAAACTGCTAGACAAAATTTCTTCATTCTTGATCTCTATAGTGCCGTCATGTCTGCCTTGGATATACAACAAAACCATCCAGGTAATACGTATATGGTATATACGAGTTTTTTTAGGTTAATTTCATGTATGGTTACTGAATTTTTATCTACTAGTATAACACTAAAATTACGAAACTATTTTTCTCACATGAAAACTTAGAGTACGTGACATAACTTGGCGTGCGAGACTTTAACCTTTTGATCATTTGTATTTTCTGAGTTATTCACACATTCAATTTAGTATGTCCAAATTAGTTATGTGTCTTCACTATCATAGTAGTTAGTACTAAAAGTTTAATGACAATACGTAAAATTAATAACGAAATTTCTTTTAGTTCAAAATATTGGTCTATCGCAATTAATCCGTCTAAGAGCACGTGAAAGTTACAGCCTGAAATCCGAACTGTGGATGGATTTTCCCTAGCTAGGAGCAGCACAAAATAAAAGAGGGGGGATTAGCATTACTGGCCCAATGATAATCATGAGCAGCCTCGCTCCTTGATCGACGGAGAGGAGTAGCGCATCTCAAAGTATGGGGCAAATGATATTGCGTTTTGACTTTGTTTCCTCGGGACATTAATTAATTTGCAACTTAAACATGCACAATTTTGGGGTTTTATAATGTACTCCCTTCGTTCGCTTTTACTTGTCACTTTTTGACATGACATATCCATTAAGAAAATAATTTTTGATATGACTATTTTACCATACTACCCCTATTAATTGATGTTTAGAGTAATATGTCTTGAAAATAGTTTGGAGAATAAGCCATTAATGCTAAGGGTAAAATAAGAAAAATTCTTTTGTCTTTTCTTGATATGTCAAAAGTGAAAAGTAAAAATGGAAATTCAATTAGAAAAATAGTGAAAAGTAAAGGCGAACGAAGATTGTATTTGATTGCTTTTATTCATTGATTTTCCCCCCAATTAATCTCACATTTTTCTTTTTTTCCCATTTGACATGGATAGGAAATTCGAACTTTGAGAATCCACTTAAACCATGTTGCATGGGAACAAGTAGTGAATATTCATGTGGAGACGAGAGAGGAATGAACAAGAAATATGTATTATGTGAAAATCCAGAGCTTTCATTCTTTTGGGATGTAATTCACCCTTCTCAACAAGGCTGGTTTGCTGTTTTTTCTGCTCTAAAGCCTTCTCTGAGTTCCCTACAGTAAACATAGGCTAATTAAAATATAGGATAATTACGTGTCTGAATCATTCGGTCATTTAGTTTACAAAATATGTACAAAGTGTATAAGTAATGTATACTTTATACTAAATATACATACTTATATATAATATACACTGATAGTATTTATGTTAAAAGTATATTTTGACCATATTGGTAAACTAGTTGGTCCAACGGTATATCTGGTGAGAAGCCCTACATATATGTATCCTCCATTATTTTCCGTTATTCTTCTTTATTTTCTTAGATCGTATGGCAACATGTATGTGTCTATGTGATATTATTGAAGTAATTAACAGTATATCACGTAAACTAATTGTCGAAGTAGTAACTCATTTTCTTTTGAATCAATTTCCCAGTAGCCCCTAGGTGTTTGAATTAATTTCCACAAGTCGAAACAAACAATACAAGAGGTGGATTAAATATCCTTACCTCCATAATCAGATTGCATAACAAAACTAACCTTCTAATCGGGATTCTATATATCAAGCCTACAACAGTCAATTATTTACAAGGCTTCTATATGTTACTCACAAAATTATATTTCTTGTGCTTGTCCCTTAGCGAGGGTAATTGAAGTTGATCCATTCTGTAATGGCCTCCTCTCGCACTCTGAGGTAATTCCTCCAATATGAATTTTATGATCTTGATGATTATTGATTAATACTTCAGTTGGTCAAAGCATCCGCTACTTGATTTGCCTCCCGGACTACTTCCTGTTTTTTCGTTTATTTGATATAATTTGAATTGACACTAAATTCAAGAAAGAAGTTTAAATAAATTAAAAATTTATGATCTTAAATATGTCATGACATTTGTCTTGCTTGTTACAAAATTTTATCTATAAGAGTAAATGAGAAGTGTATCCTTTTATGTAATTGACTAAACAGATAGTGCGTCGTATAAACTAAAATGGAGGATATATGTTGTATGATATGTCACTCGTCATAACAGCACTTTGCAAGCTCTATAATTCTATACAAACAACATATTCGATGTAATCTCATAATTAGTGGGATGTAGGAAAGGTGGTGCGTACACAGTCTTATTCCTATCTTATGAAGGTACAGATGCTTCTAATAGACCCTCGATTCAAATAAAGCATATCAAAGCAGATTTAAAGAGAAAACAAAATAATGAATATCACTAGGCCCAAAATAATAAGGATAAGGACAGTATCGGCAACAAGTGATATTTATGTTGGGTTATGGGTCTTTTTCCCTTCCTATGTGGATAAATAAAAGCCCAAATTTGGATCAACCCACTTTGCCCATAGGCCCAATTCTATGGGGCATATATATAGACCTTTTTAGGTCTTATTTTCTAATCACAAAAGAGAGAAATCAGCAGCCACACATAGAGAGAAAGTGCAGATTTTCGCACCCAATTTCAGCACTAAATTGCCAACTTCAAATTGCGATTCCCGCTTCGTTTCTTATCCGATTGAGCTGATTTTTGGACAGCTTGTTCCTCTCATCTCAATCTTTGATTAGGAACTGACAGAGTTGGATTTGGTGCCCCGCAGCTCCAGTTTTGCATCCGTGAACAGTAGCTGCGTTTTCGGGTTTTTGCTTCCTTTAATTCTCTAGTTTTTGGTGTTGTGCTTTATCTAGTGTTGCTCGTTGTTTGACACTTATTTGGTGGCCATTTTGGAGAACATTATTGTAACTCTTGGTGATTATAGTGGAGGTTTTTGGTCCCGTGGTTTTTTACTCTTCACACTGAAGGGTTTTCCACGTAAATCTGGTGTCTCGTGTGATTGATTTATTTTATCCTTGCTTATCTATTTTGGTTGATATATTTGCTGCCTTATTATCATTGTGCTTGGGTTTGTTTGTCTTCTCTTGGTTCAAATTGAAAGGGAAAGTTTAGACTTGGGTATTCTTCCGCTGCTACCCTATCGTGCACTATTGTTAGTGCCCTTGCCTTTCCCAACAAAGTGGTATCAGAGCGTAGGTTGTTGTTGATTGTCGATTTGAATGATGGAGGCAAATATGAGCAAAATGGTGTGTTTGAATGGTAGTAATTATCATACTTGGAAAGGCAAGATGAAAGATCTCCTATTTGTCAAGAAAATGCATTTGCCTGTCTTTGCTTCTAATAAACCTCAGTCCATGACAGATGAGGATTGGGAATTTGAGCACTTGCAGGTTTGTGGCTATATTAGACAATGGGTTGAAGATAATGTTAGAAATCATATTATAAATGAGACACATGCCAAAAGTTTATGGGACAAGCTCGAGACACTGTATGCTTCGAAGACTGGTAATAACAAGTTGTTCCTGTTGAAACAGTTGATGAATATCAGGTACAAAGAGGGCAGTCCTATTTCTGATCATATTAATGATTTTCAGGGTGTCCTTGACCAGCTGTCCGGAATGGGTGTAAAGTTCGATGAAGAAATTCAGGGACTTTGGCTTCTTAATACTCTGCCAGACTCTTGGGAAACTCTTCGAGTTTCTTTGACTAATTCTGCTCCCAGTGGTGTTGTAACTATGGAATATGCTAAGAGTGGTGTCTTAAATGAAGAGATGAGAAGAAGATCTCAGGCCTCATCTTCTTCAGCTTCACACTCCGATGTTTTGGTTACTGAAGATAGGGGGAGAAGCAAGTCCAGAGGTCCGAATGACAGAGGTACAAGTAGAAGCAAATCCAAGTCCAAATACAAGAATATCACATGTGACTATTGCCACAAGAATGGGCATATCATGAAATATTGTTACAAGCATAAAAGAGATATGAGACGACAAAAGAAAGAAGGCGATAATGAGAATCGTGTTGCTGTTGTTACTAATGATGATCTTCTTGTTGCTTGTGGTGAAAATGCCATTAATCTTGTTCGTGATGAGTCTAGCTGGTTTGTGGATTCTGGTGCTACTTCTCATATCACGCCCAAGAAGGAATTATTTTCTTCTTATACTCCTGGTAATTTTGGGATGTTGAAAATGGGCAATAATGATGAGGTTGAAGTACTTGGCATTGGCACAGTTTGTTTGGAAAGTAATAATGGTTTCAAACTTGTTCTCAATAATGTCAAGCATGCTCCAGATGTTCGCCTGAATTTGATTTCTGTAGGGAACCTTGATGATGAGGGTTATATTAACACCCTTGGTGCTGGCCAGTGGAAGCTTACTAGAGGTTCAATGGTTGTGGCTCGTGGTGACAAGTTGTCTAACTTGTATGTATTTCAGGGCTCCACTTCTAGAGGCTTAGTAAACTTGGTGGAGAATGATACTTCATCAGAGTTATGGCATAGAAGGCTGAGTCATATGAGTGAGAGGGGGATTGACAGTTTGGCTAAGAAAAATTTGCTTTCTGGAGTGAAACAAGCAAAGTTGAAGAGATGTGTTCATTGCTTAGCCGGTAAACAAAAAAGAGTTTCTTTTCAGAGTCATCCGTTTTCAAGAAAGCTTGATTTGCTGGAGTTGGTACATTCTGATTTGTGTGGTCCTTTTAAGGTAAGGTCTCATGGTGGTGCACTTTACTTTGTGACTTTTATTGATGATCATTCTCGCAAGCTCTGGGTATTTCCTTTGAAGTCCAAGGATCAAGTACTTGATGTGTTCAAGGGTTTTCAGGCCTTGGTTGAGAGACAGATAGGGAAGAAATTGAAATGCATCCGCTCAGATAATGGTGGTGAATATATTGGTCCTTTTGATAGATATTGCAGAGAGCAAGGTATTCGGCATCAGAAAACTCCTCCAAAGACTCCTCAGTTAAATGGTTTAGCAGAGAGGATGAATAGAACTCTAGTTGAGAGAGTTAGATGTATGCTTTCAGATGCTAAGCTGTCAGATTCTTTTTGGGCAGAAGCACTTAATACTGCTGCTTATGTTATTAATTTATCTCCTACCGTTGCTTTGAATGGTGATGTCCCTGACAGAGTTTGGTCCGGTAAGAATGTTTCTTATGATCATCTTAGAGTCTTTGGGTGTAAAGCCTTTGTGCATGTTCCTAAGGATGAAAGGTCAAAGTTGGATGTTAAAACTAGGCAGTGTATCTTCATTGGTTATGGTCAGGATGAATTTGGCTATCGTTTCTATGATCCAGTTGAGAAGAAACTTGTTAGAAGCCGTGATGTTGTGTTCTTTGAAGACCAAACAATTGAAGATTTTGACAAAGCTGAGAAAGTTGTTTCTCAGAGTAGTGAGAGCCTAGTTGATGTTGATCCAGTTCCTTTGATTATTGCATATGAAGAAAATCTTCATAATGATGAAAATCAAGTTAATAATGAAGATGGTGATCATGTTCAGAATGATGATGTTGATGCTCCAGTACAAGTTGATGTGGTTGATCAGCAACCAAATGTTATTGATACTCCAGAGAGTTCTCTCAGACGATCTACTAGAGAGAGAATACCTTCATCTCGTTATTCTCCCAATGAGTATGTACTCTTGACTGGCGGGGGAGAACCTGAGAGTCTTGATGAGGCCATGGAAAGTGAAGAAAAAGAACGATGGTTTGATGCTATGGAAGATGAAATTAAATCTTTGCATGATAATCATACCTTTGATTTGGTTAAGCTACCTAAAGACAGAAAAGCTTTGAAAAACAGGTGGGTTTTTCGGGTGAAACATGAAGATGGTAATCCAGTTCCACGGTACAAAGCTAGATTAGTTGTGAAGGGTTTTAACCAGAAAAAGGGAGTTGATTTTGATGAGATATTCTCTCCAGTTGTGAAGATGTCATCCATTCGTGTGGTTTTAGGCTTGGCTGCAAGTCTAGATTTAGAGGTTGAGCAAATGGATGTTAAAACTGCTTTTCTCCATGGTGACTTAGATGAAGAAATTTATATGGAGCAACCGGAAGGTTTTGAAGTCAAGGGAAAAGAGAATTATGTTTGCAAATTGAAGAAGAGCTTGTATGGTTTGAAACAAGCTCCCAGGCAGTGGTACAGGAAGTTTGGTTCTTTTATGAGTCAGCAAGGCTTCAAAAAGACTTCTTCAGACCATTGTGTTTTTGTGCAAAAATTCTCTCATGGTGACTTTATTATTGTGTTGCTTTATGTTGATGACATGCTTGTTGTTGGTCATAATGCTTGCAGGATTCAGAAGTTGAAGCAAGAGTTGAGTAAGTCTTTTTCTATGAAAGACTTAGGACCAACAAGGCAGATTCTTGGCATGCAGATTGTCCGTGACAGAAAGGCCAAGAAGTTGTGGTTATCACAAGAGAAGTACATTCAGAAAGTACTTCGCAGGTTCAACATGGACAAGGCTAAGGTTGTCAGTACACCTTTAGCTATGCACTTCAAATTGAGCACGAAGCAGTGTCCTTCTAGTGATGATGAGAAGGAAGACATGAAGAAAGTTCCTTATGCTTCAGCCGTTGGTAGTTTGATGTATGCAATGGTTTGTACAAGACCAGATATTGCTCATGCTGTTGGTATTGTTAGCCGTTTTCTTTCTAATCCGGGAAGAGAGCATTGGAATGTTGTGAAGTGGATTATGAGATATCTTTGTGGCACTTCTAGTCTGAGTTTGTGTTTTGGTACAGGAAAGCCTATTCTTTGTGGTTATACTGATTCAGACATGGCTGGTGATGTTGATACTCGCAAATCTACTTCAGGGTATTTGGTTACTTTTGCAGGGGGAGTTGTGTCTTGGCAATCTAGGTTGCAAAAATGTGTTGCTCTATCTACTACAGAAGCTGAGCTTATTGCTGCCGTTGAAGCTTGTAAAGAGTTGCTCTGGATGAAGAGGTTCTTGGGGGAACTTGGTTGTGCTCAAGAGAGGTATGTGCTTTATTGCGACAGTCAAAGTGCTATACATCTTGGCAAGAATTCTACATTTCATGGTCGGTCTAAACACATTGATGTGAGATATCATTGGATTCGGGATGTGTTGGATTCTAAGTTGCTTGAACTTGAGAAGATTCATACAGATGATAATGGTTCCGACATGATGACTAAAGCTTTGCCAAGAGGGAAGTTTGAAGATTGTTGCATGATCGCCGGGATGGCGGTTTCCTCCACATAGTTGTGAGGGGGAGAATTGTTGGGTTATGGGTCTTTTTCCCTTCCTATGTGGATAAATAAAAGCCCAAATTTGGATCAACCCACTTTGCCCATAGGCCCAATTCTATGGGGCATATATATAGACCTTTTTAGGTCTTATTTTCTAATCACAAAAGAGAGAAATCAGCAGCCACACATAGAGAGAAAGTGCAGATTTTCGCACCCAATTTCAGCACTAAATTGCCAACTTCAAATTGCGATTCCCGCTTCGTTTCTTATCCGATTGAGCTGATTTTTGGACAGCTTGTTCCTCTCATCTCAATCTTTGATTAGGAACTGACAGAGTTGGATTTGGTGCCCCGCAGCTCCAGTTTTGCATCCGTGAACAGTAGCTGCGTTTTCGGGTTTTTGCTTCCTTTAATTCTCTAGTTTTTGGTGTTGTGCTTTATCTAGTGTTGCTCGTTGTTTGGCACTTATTTGGTGGCCATTTTGGAGAACATTATTGTAACTCTTGGTGATTATAGTGGAGGTTTTTGGTCCCGTGGTTTTTTACTCTTCACACTGAAGGGTTTTCCACGTAAATCTGGTGTCTCGTGTGATTGATTTATTTTATCCTTGCTTATCTATTTTGGTTGATATATTTGCTGCCTTATTATCATTGTGCTTGGGTTTGTTTGTCTTCTCTTGGTTCAAATTGAAAGGGAAAGTTTAGACTTGGGTATTCTTCCGCTGCTACCCTATCGTGCACTATTGTTAGTGCCCTTGCCTTTCCCAACAATTTAGCTATGTAAAATTTTGAATATATATTCTTTGCACCATTTACATGTAATAGTTCTATTAGAGGGAAGGTCAAATTAGAGTTTTGTTATTAAAAAAATAAAGGGAATTTGTTCTACCAAGATCAACAATGAAATAGGAATATGTTCTTTAGCTGGGGAGATCTCGAGTGTTTTATAAAGAATATGTTCTAATTGATGATAGCCACCCAATATTTTATGTCTCTTCAAGACTTCAACCATAATATATATATTTTTCATAATTCTTATCCATCTACATTCGTTAAGAAAAAGAAAAGGAAAAAAAAATATGGTATATATTTTTCTATATTTTTCATAATTGGTCCTGTATTTTCACTAAAAATTAACGAGACCCCTCATTTGATATGAAATTCGCTTCGTTCCTCGTTAAATTTCATTTAGAGACGAATAATCTTCATTTAACTAGGGATTGGTCCATCGTTAATTTGCAATTTTTTAATAGTTAATCATCAAATGAAGATTAGCTAAGGCTGATTAAGGTGGAACGATAAGTACTTCTCCATTCCTAACGAGAGGTCTCGGGTTCAATACCTGAGAATAGAGTTGTCGTTAATTAGTAGTGAAAGCTTTAACCTCCATAATGGGACTTCCCTACAGGGGCGGATCTAAGGGCGGGAGGGTGTTCACCTGAACCTTCTCAGTAAAATAGTTACCTCTATGTATAGGGTAGATTTTTTGTAGTTATTACATATATGAATTTTGAATCTCCTGAGCAACATGTAAAAGGTTAGCTCAGCAGTCCAGGGCATTAAAAATGCACCCAAACGTCCAATTTTTTATTCTCAGGGACTATATCATTTTTTATATTTTAATTTTTTATACCTCCTGAGTAAATCTGCGATCCGCCATTGCTTACCTATACTAAACGGAATTAGTTGGATCTCAAAACGGATAACGAAACCCCGGTGAATTTTTTTCTTTTAAAATAATAATAAAGACAGGTGTGAGTGGAGTGGGACTTGGGAGTATTGTAAATATAACTTCTTAAATTGCAAAACAAAGCACTAATTTTTATTTTAAAAAATCACTATTTGTGATACACAAGGCATATATGCTAGCCCTTATTAGAAGAAGAAGAAGCTAGCTTGTGAGATGAATTAGATATTTTGCAATATTGACCACCATATTTTTGATCACTTTCTTCTTCAATTGTTTCCAACTTCAATTCAAAGGTCAACTTCCTCTCTGTCCTCCTACAAATTGGTGGAACTTTTTCAGCTTTCTCCCAAGAAACACTACTACTAATCACTTGCTTTGACATTCTTATATATATGAGAATTGTTGTTTCTCTTGTTGGGGATTTTTCTTGTTATTGTTGTAGTTTAGAGGATTGACGAGTGAAAGCTACTTATAGGAAAAGATTTTGGAATATATGTGTACTATTTGTCTTGTGGTTGTGGAGGTCTTCTATATTAAAAATTAATTTGTTGCTGATTCAGTATTATTCTTCCATAATTGGTAAAAGATCCATATTCTTTAGAACCTTCCACTGGGCTTTTATTTACCATCAAAGAGTGTAGTGCAGCGGATGAAATTTTCCATTCCTTCATAAGAGATTTCAGTTTTAATAAGTCTTGTATATTGAAAAAATCTTGATAAGGAGCGCTTCTCTGAATGAGTCCTACGAGATACGAATTTAAATTAGTTGATGATAGTTTGAACTTAAATTATTTTATAGTAGATAATCAACGCTTTTAGTTATAGACCTAGTTTAACTAACTCTTCCTTTAGAGCTATCCTTGCCTAAAAGTGGAAGAGATAGCTTACTGACTTACTTTATAAGTAATTTTATCTGAAAGACATGAAAAATCTTTAAAAGTTGTATAATAGATGCTTTATTGGAGCAATAATATATTTGAAAAAATAATAACATCTTAACTTCTTAAAATGACATTTGTCGTGGACCAAATTTAAAGTACAAAAGAGACACTTAAAATGGACGGAAAGAGGATGTTATAAATAGGTGGAAAGATGGACTTCACTAGATCTGCAGCCTTAATTTTATTTTCTCTTAACCTAAGCTCAATTAATTCATAATTATTTTTTTAAACATGAGTACTTTGATTGAATAACACAGCCTAATAAAACTCAGGCATAATGGTTGCAGTTAAAAATCGTTCAAAAACGAGTACGATATCAAATCTTGCGCGATAAAATCAGTTGATTAGATCTAACAAGACAATCGATTATATTACGATCATTATCGTCGATCTAATTGGCATGCGGAATGCAACTCCGGTGCACTTAAGCTCTTGATATGTATATGATTTGGGGAAGGACTGAATCACAAGGATTTATCATACGCAATCTTAATACCTTGTACTTCTGCAAAAGGTTGGCTTAATTTCGGTCAATGATGTTATATAAAGAGAGAATATAATTTTTAAGAAATTAAAATATAAAACATGATGCATGTACATAGGCAAGTCATCATTCGATTAGCTATATCCACTTACTTGAAAGAACAAATTCAATGGTTCAAAATGATCGATAAGATTCTCTCAATCAATTATTGTCAAAGAATTCCAATTCCTTATCCTTTATCATTTATGTTGGCGAATAAAATATAAAAATTTAATAATGGGTTCAACCTTTTTTTAAAAAAAAATATTTATTAATTTTTTATATTTTTAAAATTATAAATTTAATTTTAATATAATATAAATTTTAATAATTTTTTATAAGTGTTAAGAAAGAAATTCTATAATTTTTAAATCTAAATTTATTTAATCTAATTTAACTTTAAAAATTATTCAAATTAACTCTCAGAAAATGAAAAGTGTTTCGTAGAAATTGGGAGTGAGGGAGTGATATTTAAGAATTGAGTCCAAAAATCTTCCAATAAAGTAATTTTCCTTTTGTAAAAACCAAACCAACATTATTGTGAAACTTAGTTATTGAAAAAAATCATAATTATGTGATTTTGGTGAAAAAGAAATCATAATAATGTGACCATTTATGAAATTTACACCAAAAGTGAATAGGCATAATGATAATTGAATCTTGCACATACAATTAATATTACCAACAACAACAACAACAGAAAAAAATCATCCGTTAATAAGGAGAATAGAGCACTATATATACATGGTTCATTGATCTAAAAAAAGTATATGATAAAGTCTCAAGGGAGATTCTATGGTGATGTCTGGAGGCTAGAGGTCTACCTTTAACATACACTAGAACGATTAAGGACATGTATGTTGGAGCTAAGACACGAAGAAGAAAAGTGGTGGATCTAAGACACAAATAAGAAAAGTGGGAATAAAGTCAAAGCACTCTCTAGTTGTAATGGGTTTGCACTGGGAATCATCTCTTAGTCTATTTTTATTTGTCTTGTGATGGATGAATTGACGTGACAAAGTCAAAATTAGGTGTCATGGTGTATATATGTTTTAGAGATGACGTAGTTCTGATTGATGAGTCATTATGAGACTCGCAACGGACTTAATGCTAAGCTGGAGGTCTAGAGACAAGACTCTAGAGTCTAAAAGGTTTATCTGGGTGAGCAGGACTAAGAAAAATACTTGGAGTGCAAGTTCATGATGAAAACACATAAGGCTAGCATGGAAGTGAGGCTTGATACCCAGGTCAATCAAAAGAGAAAACATTTCAAGTATCTTGAGGTTATTATCTCAGATAGTGGGAGATTGACGATAATGTCGCACATTGTATTGTCGCAGGATGGATAATTAAATAGAGGCTCGCACACTAAGTTTGTATAATAAGAAGGTTCCACCAAAATTTAAAAGGTACAAGGTGATGGTAAGACCAATTGTTGTATGGGGCTGAATGTTGGCTAGTCAAAAATTCTCACATTCAGAAGATGAAAGTTACAGAAATGAAGAATCTGAGATGGATGTGTGGGATTATTAAGGGAGATACGATTGAAATGACAATATCCAGGATAAGGTGGGAATGACCTCAGTGGAGGACAAGATGCGGAATACAAATGTGAGATGGCTTGAACATGTGAAAAGGTGATGTACAGATAACCCAAATTCAATGCGGAGACTCTCTTGAAAGTGAGGGCACATGAATTGTAAAAACTTGATGAACTATTTGATTTTCTCAGATTAATAATGTGATTGGTTTTGCCTGATATGGTGATATATGGATGACCCAATAAAGATATACATGATGCACCTTCAGCGTACTAGGGGCATGACCTTCGATAGAAGGCTATAGAAGATACAAATTAGGATAGAATGCTAGTAGGTAGCTGAGCGTTATCTCACTTACCCTTCCATACTAGTAGTCATGGTAGTACGTACTCTTGGTGTTTGATTTATGTTATTATTTGTTGTTTCTTGAACTTCGATTATAGTATTATTTTGTTATAGTTATTGTTCTCTTCTTCTTTTTTTTCTAGAATGTTTTGTCATGTTATTTTTAGTATTTTATCATGACATTTTTAGTATTTTGTCGTGACTTGTTCACTCCTGTATTTCTTTTTCTGAACTGCTTTAATATATTTTTTCTTAAGTTGAAGATTTATCGAAAACAACTTCTCTATCTTTCAAGATTAACCATATATATTATTCTTTTCGAACCTGACTTGTGAGTTTGGAAAACCTTGCTTGTGAGTTTACATTGATATGTTATTGTTTTTCTTCTTCAAATTATGCTCATATATTAAAATTGACCACCGACCTTATCTCTTCAAAACTGGCGATATATAAGCCATGTTCTTGACTTCTTGGTCCCTATTTTTTAAAACTTTTGCAGCAAAAGATATGGGTTCTCTTTTTAAGGAAAATGAAGTAATTATTAGAAGGACACGTGTTTTTTGTTACACTAAAATTAAGAAATTATTTAAACAAATTTGGATCTCGAAATTCATTAAGTTAATGAGAAGATAACTTAAATTTGATTAAACTAGCTAATCATGGATTATTGAAGATATACTTATTTATTTGTTTGTTTAATATTTATTCAGCTTTTTCAGAATTTGATAATCCGATAAGGTTAGAATCCCTCCAGCAGCCTACACTGGATGTCACTAGAAATTACTAGCATATAATAGTTATAATAATATTAATACCTGCTAGAAATTGAAAGAGAACTTTGTGGAAATTTTCTGATTATCTTTCATTGATCACTGTGTATACTCTTTATATAAGTATTTGTACAAAATAATTAAATAAAAATATAAAAGAAAATTACTCAGCTATACATTTATCCAAATCCTATACAATATATTCTAATTATCTAACAAATTATATTCTCTTCTATGCTGAGACATGTGTTGCTCACGTGTTTGTATTATCACAAATAATATCTACATTCAATGGTCAATAATTCATCTATCAGTGTCCTTTTTGGATGGCTGGATCTGTTCCACATGGCATAATGACGGAAATATGTGCATTGTCGAACTACTTTTTCCTTTTATGTCTGAAATCTCTAATTTAGCTCCAATATCTTTGCTTGCTTCACCATTTTTCCTTTCTTTCTTTCTGCTACTAATAGATAGTGAAGCATGGATCTTCTCCTTGCCAACATCCCCCTTCAAGTTGGAGGGGAGAGACGAAACCCCCAACTTGGACAATAAATCATGATGAGAAGATTCAGAGAGTGGCTTAGTAAACAGATCAGGAATTTGCTGCTTTGACGGAGTGAATTGAAGAGAAATAAGGCCAGAGATGTATCGTTGGCAAACAAAATGACAGTCAAGCTCCACATGCTTGGTTCATTCATGGAAAATCGGGTTGTGGGCTATGTGAATCGCGGCTTGACTGTCAGAGTGAATCGGCACCGATAATGAAAGAGAAACGGAGAGATCTTTGACTAACCGTACTAACCAGGTGATTTCGACGGTGACTTTTCACATTGAGCAGTATTCGACTTCAGCGGAAGAAAGGGAAATCGAAGTTTGCTTCTTCGATTTAATTCCATGAAATTGGAGATCCACCAAAGGTGACGAAGAAACCACTGATAAGAGCCCCATGTATCAATATGAATTAGATTAAACATTTCTTTTGTTCTTATAACACTGATAGAAAAGACGATCTAGTTTGTTTAGCTTGAGGACAAACATGACATATGAAATCAAAATTAGGACAATGCTTGATAAAATTGAAATGTTTCATTGTTGATAAAGGTAAATGTCCAAGTTTAATATGTCAAAGGCTTATATCTGAAATAGCATTAGCAACAACAGGAAAAGAAACTGGAACAGAAATGAAATTTCTTCCTTTTTGAAAAGAAACAGACTGATTGACAATACTTAAACTAGACTTAGGAATGGTAGGCTACAAAAGAATGCTAACAACAGGAAAAGAAACTGGAACAGAAATGAAATTTCTTCCTTTTTGAAAAGAAACAGACTGATTGACAATACTTAAACTAGACTTAGGAATGGTAGGCTGCAAAAGATAAAGTCCCTTTCTAAGATCACCAACAGCTACCACACTCTTCATTAAAAGGTCCTGCAAGAAACATTCACTAGATGTAAATAACACATTTCATTTGATTTCATCACTTAGTCTATGCACAGAGAGGAGATTATAGTTGAACAATGGAACATGTAGAACATTAGTAAGAGTGAGATTGGCCAGAATAGGCACACTACCTATGTGAGCGACAGTTACCTTGAAAAAATTAGGTAAACTAATGTTTAAAGGAACATGAAGAGGAGTCATGAAAGAAAAGGAATAAGCATCAAAACACATGTGTTCTGATGCTCCTGAGTCAATGATCTAAGTTGTAGAGTTAAAAACTGAAAAATATGTGCCTGAATATTTAAGAATAGTATCAGCTACTGTATTTGCACTGATTTCTACACTAGGAATTGATTGTGAAATCTTCATCTCTTTCATCATTTGAGCAATCTCTGCTCTTTGTTGAAATGCTGGAAAGAGCTATTACCTCTATCCTTAAAAAACTGATAAGTACTGCTTCTCCCTTATCTTATGTATCCTTCACCATTTTCATGACTATCTTCTCCTGTGAATGCTGCATTTTCTTTAACCATAGCATTTTTTTCTTTTGTGATCTCAAAGTCATTAGGGAGGCCAAATAGCCTAAAACAGTTCTCCATCACATGTCCTTGCTTGAAACAGTATGTGCAAGTCACATTAGGGTTGTATTTGGCCCTTTTTCCTATGAGCTTATGCTGAGTTTTATCAGGTATGTGTGTGCTAGATCCAAACTTTTAGGAATAGATAGTAGTTTTTTGATTTCCACCTGCATTTCTCTACAACTGATTTCCATTTCCAGTCCTGAAAAAATGATTTTCACTCCTGAAATTTTGTTTTCCTTGATTTGTCACCATGAAAGAGGATGAATCAGAAAAGATCTGTGCATTTACATAGATCTCTCTTTGATTTTCATCCTGTAACAACAATGAGTATGCAACATCCATTCCTTACAAGGGTTTCATTATCAATATGTTACCCTTTAGCTTGCCTGTGCATATACGTCATTTAGTCCCATTAGAAATTGGATCAGTATTTGATCGTATAGGGATTTGGATAATTTTGATTTTCCTTCATATGTGCACATACAGGAACACACAATGTCTGCATTTAAAGAATCTAGTTCATCCCAGATTCTCTTCATCTTTGTAAAATATCCTGACACATCAGAATTTTCTTGAACTAATATGCTCAATTCCTTTTGAAGGTGAAAGAGTTTGACACCATTGGATTTGCCAAATCCTTGCTCAAGGCTGTCCCACAGCTCTTTGGCAGTAGTGGAGTACATAACACTATCTCCAATTTCCTTGGATAGTGCATTCAACAACCAAGAAATCACCATGTTATTACAGCATCTCCATTGAGAGAAATCTGCAGAAGTGAGATCTGACATTTAATAGGTACCATTGATGAAACCAAGCTTCCTCTTGTCTGAAAGTGCTATCAAGATAGATCTTCTCCACCCTGAAAATCCCCTTCCATCAAACACTGAGCTAATCAGATTCCTCCCAGAAGAATCAGATGGATGAAGGTAGCAGGGGTGATTGAAATCCATAGTTGCTGCAGGGGGGATTAGCAGTGCTGCTTGTAGAGTTTTTGCTGCTTATTTCTTCAGTCATTTTCTAGTGATTTGAAAAACTTTGATTATGAATTTGATTGACCAAGCTCACTGCTTTAATACCATGCTAGAAATTGAAAGAGAACTTTGTGGAGATTTTTTGATTATCTTTCATTGATCACTGTGCATACTCTTTATACAAGTATTTATACAAAATAATTAAAAAAAATATATAAAAAAAAAATTACTCAGCTGTACACTTGTCTCAATCCTATACAATATACTCTAACTATCTAACAAACTATATTCTCTTCTATGCTGAGACATGTGCTGCTCACATGTCTGTATTATCACATGAAATAATATCTTCATCCAATGAGTGTCCCTCTTGGATGGCTAGATCTGTTCCACGTGGCATAATAAGGGGAACATGTGCACTGTCAAACTACTTTCCCCTTTTATGTCTGAAATCCCTAATTTAGCTCCAATATTTTTTCTTGCTTCACCATTTTTTCTTTCTTTCTTCCTGCTATTAATAGATAGTGTAGCATGGATCTTCTCCTTGCCAACAATACCCCTTTAATTTTTTATAGTCAAAGCTTTTTTTTTTCTTTCAAAACTGGGATGAAAGTGTTTTTGGTAGTTCCGGTATTAATAAATTTTAATTTTAGTTTTTATGACACAAAATTTAAAACATTAACTTTTATTGATTATTTAATTTTTATCTATTATATTTGAGCTATAATAATAATAACATATCTAGTATAATTTTATAAATAGGACAGTGGAGTTTAGAGAATATAAAATGTACGCAACTCTTATCTATTTTTGTGAAATGAAGAGATTGTTTGTAATAAACTATTGGCTAAAAAAGTGCAATAAAGAAATGATAGAAAAGAAAGTAAAGATTAAAAAAAATCAGTAAGATAAACAAAGCAATCAAAGTCGCATGCATATAGTAGTGAAATTGAAGAATAAGATACTATGTAGATACTACTTTCTTTATCCATCTTTACTTGTCCATTGTAACACCCTGTACATGTTTACCTTAGTTTTGAGAGCAATAGGTTAAAAAAAAAAAAAAAAAAAAAAAAAAAAAAAAAATTGGGAGGGGCGCGCCCAGGGGCGTGCCACGCCGCTCTGGGCTGAAATTTTTAGTCCAGAGGCAGCAAAGGGGCGCGCCAGGCAGCGTGCCACGCCGTCCCTGCGCACCTTTCAAAAGTTGAAAGTTTTGTTTAAGTCCCAAGGGTTCCCGGGGACGTATTGAGCCGATTGTTGCCACGATTCTTCTAAAACCATGAGAATATACATGAAATGAGTGAAATAATATATTGGGATGATAAAATTACTTGAGAACGAATTTGACGTCAAAATGACGATTTTACCCTTTTGGTCAAAATGGGTCATACGTGGCTAGAAGCACTTGGTTTTTGGATTGAGGCTACGGATATGAATAGCATGAGTGGGAATATTATTGTAATATGTATGAGATGACTTAAACACGTGAAATTATTGATTTTATCTGGTTAAGTGAATTGGGCCTAAAAAGGGCCCAAAAATGGAAAGAAGACATGGCCCATATGGGAAATTTGACCCATTCATCTTGGCCAAGTAGAGATTTATCATTGGACCAAGTGTGTGAGTAAAAAGGGTCATTAAGGGGCTATAAAAGTTGAAAAAAAAACAGATTTCTCTCATTTTAACTCTCATGCTATTCTAGAAATTTCCCAAAGATATTTCTCTCATTTTTTTCAAGAACCCTAAGCCAACTCTTTGGACAAGATCATCATTTGGAAAGTCTTGGTAAGTGTATATTATGATTTTTAATATCTTATATGCATGAGAGACTATGTAGATCATATTGGTTATGCTAGAAAGTGTTGGATATGGCACTTGGGGTTTTTACAAAAAGATGTGTAATCCTTGTGAATTAAACTTGAAAAAGGACTTGATGTTTTGATGAAAGTGAATGGTGTTGATGATATCTCAACTTATATGGTGTTGTTATGCCCATAACTTTCTATGTTTCTACATGTGTAAATTATGGGATTTTGACCGATTTGTGCTATGAAGTGTATTAAGGTGACTTGATGGATTATTTGTGATATGGTGGGAATGAGAAAGTGTAAAGGAGAAGCTTTGTGGTGAAATGTTGTTGGGTTATCATGTGTTGGTAAATGTATGAAATATTGTGGTATTTTTGGTATGATAATGCCATGAATGGTATTGTAAAGGGTGAAATAATATTATAAGGGACTCATGTAATTCATGGTCATCTTAAATGCTTGGAATGTAACTTGTGGTCAATGTATGGTATGAATGGGGTATTGTTGGTATAACAATGTCGTAAATGGTATTGTTGAAAAGGAAATGACATTTTAAAGATAAACATGTAACTCATTGTTGTCGTATGCATGTGTAAGGTAGTTGGTGGTTAATGTTGGTTCCGTTGTGTACTTGTGATGTAGAGTAAGAAAGGAGCGGGATTGTTGTGCTCACACATTGGATTGTGTATTTACATTTGGAAAGATAAGGTATGTAAGGTTACTCTTTCTGTATCCTTCTGCAGCATATTGTTCATATTGTCACCGTACATGTTCCATCCCGAAATGTGCTAAGGTATCCCATATTCGGTTATCCATGGTCATGGTCATATATTTCCTATTCATTGATTATTGGTGAATCTCTTATCCCGTATTCATGGTTAATGTTCCAAAAACAATAAGGTTATGTTCCCATGTTCCAATAGTGATTATACTCATGTTCCTTGTTTTATGGATTATGGTCCAATGGTTTCAATCGTGGTATGTTTCTCATAATGGGATGTTTCTCATATATCTCTTAGCCATTGGTTAATGATCCAAAGCTTCGAGGAAAGTTTTCATAACGTCGAAATCTCTAAAGGACCTAGTTCAAGAGAATAAGAACATAAGAGAATCTATTCAATCTTGGATGGCATTTTCCAATTATGCCTTGTTCCAAAGTCCTTTAATATGATGATTATCCTTGTACCAATCTTTTATAAGTAAAAGTACCAATCTCATGAGAAGTGAAGAATGAGGTAAAGTGTTTGTGTTTTCAAAAGTATCACGATCCTCAATGTATCAATCTCTCAAATGAAATAAATTAGGTTATATATGTTGTTGGTTGCAAGAATGGAGGAAGATAATAGGGGGTGGACACAATTCCAAAGTTCCAATAATACTATGACTCCAAACTCCAATGATGTATGATCCAAGTTCTAATAATGTCACGACTATCTTTGTACCAATCTCATAGGTTTCATAAGAGAGGTGTGTTTCTCATAAGTGAATGTGTTAATCTCTCATAAGTTGAAGTATCACTCTCATAAGAGTAATACGAAGGTGAGGTGCAAGTTAATTAATTATTCCTCATAAGTGAAGATGTCAATCTCATGTAAGTGTGTGCCTCAATTAAGGTCATGAACTCTAATGTGTCACTCTTATAAGTATGGAAAGGAAAAGATGTGCATATGGTTCCTTTATGTTTCTTTGAGTATGAATCACAAACTAAAAGGGTATAAGTTAAGAGGGAACAATCTCAATGCTATACATATACACATATATATATGATATCCCATCAAAGGTGGAGGCCCGGTACTATATATATCCCACCAAGATGGATGCCCGGTACTATATACATATATATATTAAATCCCATCAAAGGTGGATGCCCGATACTATATATATCCCACCAAGATGGATGCCCGGTACTATATACATCTATATATTAAATCCCATCAAAGGTGGATGCCCGGTACTATATCCCACCAAGATGGAGGCTCGGTACTATATACTTATTTATCATATCCCATCAAGGTGGATGTCCGGTACTATATATCCCACCAAGATGGAGGCCCGGTACTAAATATATATATATACATCATATCCCACCAAAAGTGGAGGCCCGGTACTAATATAAGATGATGATCCGTAAGGTGTTATGAATCACTAACTAGTTGAGTGAATAATAATAAAGATAGTTGTAAAAGAGATGCGAATATATCCCTTGCGTGTATATCTAAATATGGATGTTATGATAAGAATGATGACGAGGCGACTGAATGACCAAGTAATGAAATAATAGATGTAATGAACATGGTTCCACATATTCATGACTGAGGTATATCCATATTATTATTCTCTTACGCTTCATTTCTTGGAAGTACTTATGTGCTATTCTAGTTTCATATGGCCTTACATACTCAGTACTTTTTTTGTACTGACCCCTATTGGGGGACTTACCTTACATGCTGCAGGCACAGGAGGTAGTAGATCTCCGCAGTAAGTGGCGTGATATCCGCAGATTGTTGGTGAGCTCCAGTTGCTTCCGGGCTTCCCAAGTCACATGTGTATAGTAGATTTTGGCATTTGTAAATAATGTATAGACATGGTCATGTATCTATTAGAGGCTTTGTAGACATATGTGGGGTGTCATGAAGGAAAATTCATTTTGACGAAATGGCCCTAACGGCTAAGTTGCATGTATATTTCATATGTTGTCATGCCTTCCGCTATTGATATTTAATTACATAAAATAAGATGATATTCATACGCGAACATACATATGAGAGTACATGAGCATGAGCAAAGATTGGTTCTCTCGGGCCTTATCGGCTTCGGGTGCCAATTACGTCCCGATGGGATTCGGGGCGTGACATCCATGTACTAAATATAGTTGTCCAACTTTACTTGTCCGATTTAAAAAATTAAGAGATAATTTACCATCGTGTCTATTTTGCCCTTGTTATTAGATACTACATTCATTTTTCAACATTTAGATGACTTGAAATTAATATGGTGATATAGTAAAATTACTTTTTTTACTTATTGTTTCTTAAGGGGATGTGTCAAGTCAAACATGAACAAGTAAGGATGGACGGAGGGAGTAGGTAAGACTACTAAATGAAGAGAAGATGAGAAGAGGAGAGTAGCTCCCCACTCTCCTTTATAAAAGCACTACAATCCGCAACTATCTACTATCATTCTACCTTAGTTCTTCACTTTCAAACTTTCCTATCCAGGATCATGTCCGCATTAAGCTGAAAATGTGTCATATCCTGTCTAATCACCTCTCCCAATTATGCTTATGTCTTATCTCTACCTCTCCTAAAACCTCCCAAAGTCAAACTCTCACACCTTCATACTTATAAAATTGCATAAATTTACGCCTAATTAGATTATTTTTTGACTTATTATGTCTCTTCATATATAAAAAAAATTTAACTTTGAGATCCTTTTTTTGGTTTTTATATTTTGGCTTGATTTTGGAAATAAACTCTACATTTATAACTAAAACAACTGTAAATCCGATAGCTCCGTGATCCAAAACTATGTGAATAATATTTATAATACTTCGTATTAATTGTCATATTTGTTTTAAAAAGTGAAACTTTTCAGCAGAGGAAAAAAATATTTCTTTGTGGTCCAAAATTTAAAAACAAAAAAGAAAAAAGAAAACAAATATTAAAGAAAGAAACGTTTACATCGTATTGGGATAGAAGAAAGTTTAGTTTAAAGAGAGTAGTGAGTTGGGACGAGGGCACAACCTAATTAATTAGACTAGGTATGTTGTGTGGGGTTGATAATTGACTAGTTAAAAATTTACATGTTTTGAAGTAAATATACTGGAGATTAAGAATATTTAGATGGATGTGTGACATTAGGAGCGATAAGATTATAGCAATAAAGATATACAGAATGAGGTGGGAGGGACTTTAAGATGGACGAGATGTGGAAATTAAGTCTGAAATGATTTGAACATGTAAAGAGGACGATTATATCGAAAGGACCACAGATGGTGTTAGATGCGCCAGTGAGGAGGTGTGATCGACAGGTTACAATGACAGATCTAACGAGAGATAGAGGTAGACCAACAAAGAATTATGGAGAGATGATTATATGGCATAAGACGACGCATCTTTATCTCACCGAGTATATGAATCTGGTCTAGATAGAAAATCATGGAGATTGAGTATGAAGTCAAGTGATGTCTCTCTTTTGAAATTTAGAGCACCTTGTTTGGTCCCTCTTCTACTTATTAGTATATTTTTTTAATTACTGCCTTATTTTTTAATTGTATCACAACTACTATTTTTGTATTTGGAATTATTTTTACTATTTTTATTGTCAGTAGAACTATTTTACAATATTTTCTTCACAGCTTTTACTCCTTCATTTGTCTAACCTGTTTTTTATAATGTTTTTCTTGAGCCAAGGGTTTATCAGCTACAACTTCTCTACCTCACACAAGATAAGGTAAGATTTGTGTACACCTCATCCTCCCCAGATATCATTTATGAGATCTCATTGGGTAAATTATTATGGTAATAAGCGACTCAAATCAGTTTTTTGAAGGCATTTTAGGGCGAGTCCCACAATGAATTTCGGACATACCAAAAATGCTCAGAGGTGCTCTATATTATGTGTCTTATTCATCAATATCAAGATTAATAATAAAGAAACTTTACAGTATTTATATTTTCAAAAAATATTAATTTAAGGCAAAATGAAAAAATTTAATTAACTTTGTTTTGATTTTGTAAATTGATAAGTAATTTGGGAGAAATATTTTTCGTAATGTGGACAAATAATATGGAATGGAAAAAATATTATTTAAATTTTAATTTAATACTATTCTCTTTTTTGCAGTACTATATTAATCTTCTCAATGTTTATTGAATAAGAATAAAATGAAAATTAATAATTAATAATATCCTTATTTTAAACTAATAATTAATTCGGATCAATTATTTTTAGTAAACACGACGAAGAGTGATGCAATGGCATGCGTTATTTCTTACAATTTACAATCCCCAGTCAACTTTATAATCCTTGGGGTTAGCAAACAGTATCTTCTTCATAGATTATACACCTATATTTAAATACATGGAGTATATTATATAGTATAAAAAGTCAATACCTTACATGTCTTGAATAGTGTAATTTTATTTTTAATAAGAAGATTGCAAAACATGCCACAACTAAAGAAAATTAATAATAATAATAATAAAAAGAATTCACTAATCCTGATCATCCCAAAGCACCCTTTATTGATCAAGCTATATAGTTAGTTCAGAAGATAAGATGATGTGCTTTAATTTGATATAGATTTTTATGAACGATTATATTTATGGTTGTACTTTTTTAAAAAAAAATATAAGTTCTACGTCTTGACGATGTTAAAAAAATTATACTATCAGATTACTTAAATGACAACGGTAGATAATTCTTTGTACCAACATTAATTGGTAATCCTACAAAAAAATACAGAACCTAAAAGATTGGATACCTGTTAGGGGTCGTCTCGTAGCTGATTAGAGTTAAGCAAATATTAATAATACAGGAAATAATAATTAGGGAATTTATGAGTTATTTTATGCTGGTATTAGTTATGCAAAGTTTAGTTATTCATCTATTAAGTATTCCACATTCTATCATGCATAAAATAATAGTTTGATTCTCTCATAACTTATTCATGTAGTATTAGTTATGGGTTTCTGAGTTGCAAACCTACACGGTACTAATTTTATACTTCCACATTCTATCATGCATAAAATAATAGTTTGATTCTCTCATAACTTATTCATGTAGTATTAGTTATGGGTTTCTGAGTTGCAAACCTACACCGTACTAATTTTATACATGAATAACTTACTTCCTAATCAGCTACCAAACGTAACATTACTCATGCTAAATTTAATACCGACGTGACTCACCTCCAAACCAGCTACCCAAAAATGCATATAACTTAATACCATTTTTTCATGTTGTAGTAGGTAAACTCTCTTATCATGAAAAAGGTAATAGGGGGAAAATTGATAGAATTGTGTACCTTTGTCTACTGAAATCATTAAACATCTCAACATTGAAAACATGCAACTCAAACATAGAAAAAGAAATCATAATTTTTATGTTTGTACCACATAGGAAAAAAAAGTATATGAAAGTGATGGCCATAGGGATTGCCAAACACCACATGGCCTCATCTTTCATGTGCTACAATGTCCCAAAAAAAAGGAAGAGGCTATTATATAAGAAATGCGATGCACTTAGCTCATAACTCCAACTTCATTTTTGCTTTTTGTATAATAAATCATTTTTTCTCTTTTTCTCCAAGTTCCATATAGGAAATAAATTTTGTGTTCTTCTTCAATGGAGTCACAGGTATACCCTTTGTTGCAATATTTGCAAGTGTCCATTGGCTACTTTCTCTTCTCTTTTGCCTTTGGCTTTTCTGTTTTGCTCTTCTTCTTAAGACATAAGTTTTGGTCATGGTGCACTTGTGACATTTGCCAATGTTACCTTACATCTAGTTGGAGAAAAGAATTTACTAATCTTGGTGATTGGTATGCTCATCTTCTCCGAAATTCGCCATCACAAACGATACGAATTCATGTTCTTGACAACATAATCACAGCCAATCCAACAAATGTGGAGTACATGCTCAAAACCAACTTCTTGAATTACCCTAAAGGGAAGCCTTTCTCAATGATTCTTGGTGATCTTTTAGGTGATGGAATTTTCAATGTTGATGGAGATTTATGGATGTTCCAAAGAAAAATGGCTAGTCTTGAACTTGGTAGTATGTCTATTAGATCTTATGCATTTAACAATGTGAAAAATGAGATCAAATTTAGGCTTCTCCCACTTTTATCTTCTTGTGTGACACAACAAGATTTTGGAGGGACAACTTTGGATTTACAAGATGTTTTTAGAAGATTTTCTTTTGATAACATGTGTAAATTTTCTTTTGGTTTAGACCCTGGTTGTCTAGAACTGTCCCTCCCTCTTTCACATTTCGCACATTCGTTTGATTTGGCTACAAAATTGTCAGCAGAGAGGGCAATGGCAGCATCACCATTGATTTGGAAGATGAAAAGGCTATTGAACATTGGAACAGAAAAGAAATTAAGGGAAGCCATTGAAAATATTGATGTTCTTTCTAGGGAAGTCATAAGGCAAAAAAGAAAATTACGCTATTCAAATCATCAAGATCTTTTATCAAGATTTATGACTATGGTTGACAATGAAGTTTATCTAAGAGACATTGTTATAAGTTTCATCTTGGCGGGGCGTGACACCGTGGCCTCGGGCCTTACAAGCATATTTTGGTTGCTAACGAGTCACCCGGACATTGAGTTAAGAATCCGCGAAGAAACAAGTCGTGTTATGCAACAAGATCAAGAATTCTTGAAGTTTGAACAGATAAATGAAATGCATTACTTGAATGCTGTGATTCATGAGAGCATGAGACTATATCCACCAGTGCAATTTGATTCAAAGTTTGCTAGTGGAGATGATGTTTTTCCTGATGGTATATTTGTGGGAAAAAATGATAGGGTGACATACCATGTGTATGCAATGGGGAGAATGGAAAATATATGGGGTAAAGATTGTATAGAGTTTAAGCCAGAACGTTGGTTGAAAGATGGTACATTTTGTCAAGAAAGTCCTTTTAAGTATCCTGTTTTTCAAGGTGGAATTAGGGTGTGTTTGGGCAAGGAATTGGCACTAATGGAAATGAAGTGTGTAGTGGCTTCTATCTTGGAACATTTCGATGTTCGGGCCGTGGCAGCCGGCGGTGATCTCCGGTTCGATCCGGGGTTGACGGCATCTGTGAGAGGCGGACTTCCGGTGGTGGTTAAGTGGAGGAGGCGCCTTTGAAGTTTTTAGCTAGTAACATGACCACCAATATGATCTTTTTTTTTTCTGTATAACTATCTAGTATTCGGAATTTCTATTATGAATAATTTATATTCACGATAGAAAGTTTTTTCTACTAGAATTTCTTCATTTCTTCGAACTCGAAAACTTTAATTAACGGGGGAGGGTCCAACCACATTCATTTGTGATTGCTCCCAACATGTCTTAATATTTCACAAGGGTAAATGCTGCATGTGGCCTATATTTGGCAAGGTTGTGTAAGAACATAGGTCATGTGTAAGAATAGTACACTTCCTTTTTTGGTAGATGAAAGTATGCATCAATGTACTAGAGCAATATTTCATTATTTGGGGCATTATCCTTTTTATTCTTGACTAAAGTAAAGTGATTTAATCATTATACAATGTTATCATCTCTCCCTTTATGGAACCTAATCTTGAGGGAATTTAGGCATCATATCATACATAAATGTGTCGTTTAACTTGGCTGAGCTGATATTTATGCTCTCAAGTTATAGGTGTGCACAAGTAGACACTTCAACTTGTGTAAACTTGAACAAGTAGGCACACACATCCTACGTAAATTGTCACGTAAAATGCTTGTGTTTAATTGTTCAATTTTATATAAGTTTAAGTGTCTACTTATGCACACCCAAAGTTGAAGGGCATAGATATCGACTGAAGCTAAGTTAAAGGGCATGGTTATGTATTATGCCTATAATTTAAATAACATTAAAAGCTAGCTATCAGGACCACTGTACTATAGTTAGTTATCAATACCTTTTAGTTTTAGTTCATTGAGACTTTCTTTTTCTCATTTGTGATTTATGGTATTAGGCATGGACCACTACACAAAATTTACGTTATGAGGCTCCAAATTTACCAAGGTAGGTAAAGCTTACTTGTAGATACGTTTTGGATGATCTGATAATTAAGACGACTCAATAGAATTGTTGTCTAAAGCTAAATTTTAATAAAATATTTTAAGGAAAGATTACACGGCTTAGAAAATATATAGAATATATTTTTCATATCTAATTATATTTTAAAATAATTATCATTTGCAGCTACTGTTGGTAGTATGCAACAAATTATGTAAGAAACACGCTTAGCTAATATGTGTACTCTTTATCTTCTTCCTTCTTTTCTTCCATGGTCGATTTTTCAAACCCCAACGACGTCGTGCTTGCTCTCCCTCGCTCAGGCAAAGCGACGTCGTGGTGGCTCGTTACTACGATGGCTCGTGATGGTTTACAAAACTCCATTGTCAGTAATGGGAGATCAAAAGCTTTGAAGCTTAAGTTCAAATTGTGGATTTACCAAGTTGTTAAAAGATTTAAATGGGTGTTGTTTTAAAAATATTGGATATATCAAGAAGAGTTCATATCTCGAATTTGAGGGATTTCGGTGCAAATTTGTGATGAAGTTAGTGGATTTTTCAAAGAAAAAATCAAGATTAAAGATGAACAATTACAACTACTAGGCTCAACTTTATCAACAATCAACTTGTATTCATGAGTCCAAACACATACTTTTATTCATGTATCAACGCACCATGTATCAATGCCAATGCAAATGTGACATGTATATGTGTTGTATTTATGTATTAATGCACTATTAAACAAGGCATAATACATAAATAGGAACTTTAACTTGGCATCAAATTATAACTATGATCTTTAACTTTAGCAGTGCACAAGTAGGCCCTTTAACTATACAAAAGCTGAACAGAAAAACACTCCAATCCTCCAACTCATACGCGTGAAATTCAATCGCTCCAAAGTGGATTAGGAATCCACTCAGATGCTGCCTCCTAATTAAAACTCAGATCCACTCATTGGCGTCAAATTATAACTATGACCTTTAACTTTGCCTGTGCACAAATAGGCCCTTTAACTATACAAAAACTGAACAAAAAAAAACTCCAATTACGCATTTTTTTTACTGTTGGGAGCTCAAATTTTAGCTTTGACGCGCATTATTTTGAGTGTATTCACGCATTTTGCCAGGTAGGATTGGAGTGTTTTTTGGTTCAGTTTTTGTATAGTTAAAGGGTCTATTTATGCACTGGCAAAGTTAAAGGTCATAGTTATAATTTGACGCCAAGTTAAAGGTCCTGTTTATGTATTATGCCATTAAACAATATGCATTCATGTAATCATGTATCAATGCACCATATATTCATATATTAATCCATCATGTATTATGAGTTTAAAAACATACTTGTATTCATGTATAATGCACTCTATATATGTGTCGATACATTGAAATTAAGATTAAGTGAACGCATACAACCTATATAACTTTGTAACAATTGAACAGTGGCTACGAATGAATATATGTGATACAAGAGCAAATGTATACAAGTGAAATTAGAGCAAATGAATACAATTACCTTGTTTTTTTTGTTGTTTGTATTCATGAATATTGTATTTGTGCACTTGAATTATTAGTGAACAATAGCTACAATTGAAAGCAAGTGAAATTACAGCAGATTAATACAAGTGATACAAGAGCGAATGAATACAAGTGAAATTAGAGCAAATGAATACAATTCCCTTATTTTTGGTTGTTGTTTGTATCCGTGAATATTGTATTTGGGCACTTGAATTACCAGTGAACAGTAGCTACGAATTAAAGCAAGTGAAATTACTGTGAATTAATACAAGTGATACAAGAGTGAATGAATACAAGTGAATTGAGAGTCGTATATTGCATTTTAGAAGATTGAGATCTTTTTAAGCGTGATATATAGCTGATTTGTTGTGTTTCCCTTATTAAAAAAATTGTGTCCTGCATTTTAAACCTCTCAATGAAGATTATATTCTTGACACAATGAATACAGTTGTCTAACACCTTCTACAAATGATTAAAGCTAGAATGTAGCTACATATTGTTAATAATGTCCAAATTATAGTCATTTCTGAAAATTTCTCATACCTTAGGCCTGTGATTTTGTGGTTTATTATAACTTTTTCATCAAATTATTCTTTTTATATATGCGCGTTTATTATGGTGATGCAAAATTATTTACGTTCTACATCACTTAAACTTAAACTCATGAATATATATATTTGCTACATGTCAACTTGCCCACCAATAACAACTTACCAAACATGTTCCCCTACAAATCTAAAATTGATGCCCTACAAATTTAAGTTGATGCCCTACAAATTTGACAGCATACAATTTCTGACCTGGCCACAGGGTCACTCAATTTAAACATGCACACATACACAGATACACTGCATATAAAGTTTTGTGCTTTTTTTTTTTTTTTTTGTTTTTTTTTTTCGTACGTATACGATACTCGTATTGGAACTTGATTAATTTGAATTCACGTTGTGTAAATTCCCTTAGAATAAAGTACTCTCTATCAAGGATAAGAGGAAACAACTCTATCCTCTGCATGGCTGCACCACATCCTTTGATAATCTGCGTATAAAGTATTGATATACTTTTGTTTTCTAATTTTGATGAACTAGAGCTCATCAAAGATTAGACATGACATTGACACCTAAATATCCACTAATACTTGTTTTCATGTGCAATTGCCGATTGACATTTCTTCTAATTTCACAAATGAAAAATTTATAAAATATTGCCTCATAAACTTATCCGAAAAACTCAATTGCACGTTTTTTTTTTTTAAAAAATTTACATGTGTTTATTTACCCTCTTATTCTTATTTGAATTCTTTAAATAAAAATATTGATAACTCGTTTCCTATCTTTATTTTCGCATAGAATTATATTGTCTCGCTCTCAGACTAAACCCAATCATGAATTGTGTTGTGATTTGTGAAATTCACTCGACCATGCCATCTTTTTTAATCACAAAATCTTGTGATGGAAATAATAATTCTAAGTTGGAGTAGGAAACTAAATTTGTTTAGGATTTGATATTTATTAATTAATGTCTAGTTAGGATTTGTTTGTCCTAGTTCATATCGGAATAGGTTTAGGATTTGATATTTATTAATTAATGACTAGTTAGGATTTGTTTGTCCTAATTCGTATCGGAATAGGTTTTCTAGCTTTTAGTATTATAAATAGGGGTGGTCTGTCACATAAAGAATTATTTGTGTTTATGAACAAAAGATTTTCCTTCCTATTGATATTATTATCAAAGCTTCTACGGTCTTGGTAGAGAACTAAAGTGTTACCATTGGTAAAAAAAAATGGAAAAACAAGAACAAGACTCAAAGCCTTTGGATGATTCAAATTCAACAAATAAATCTAACTCAAATCCAAACACATCATTAGTTGATGTGCCTGCAGCAGCTACAGATATTGCAATCATAACTTCATTACTTCCTCAACCTTCTTGGTTCACTGCAAAAAGGTTACTTGCTGTATTCTGTGTGATCAACTTAATAAATTATGTGGATCGTGGAACTATCGCGAGCAATGGTGTTAATGGAAGCCTTAGAACTTGTACGACAAATGGGACATGTTCTTCTGGCAGCGGAATTCAGGGTGAATTTGATTTGAGTAATTTTCAGGATGGTGTCATATCATCTGCTTTCATGGTTGGGCTTCTAGTGGCATCTCCAATATTTGCTTCTTTAGCGAAGAGAGTCAATCCGTTTAGACTTATTGGAGTTGGACTGACAGTGTGGACAATAGCTATTGTTGGTTGTGGTTTCTCTGTCAATTTTTGGCTCATTGCGATATGCAGAATGCTGGTAGGTGTTGGTGAGGCATCTTTCATAAGCCTCGCCGCTCCTTTTATTGATGATAATGCCCCCGTTGCTCAGAAAACAGCATGGCTTGGAATATTTTACATGTGTATACCAACTGGGATAGCAGTTGGCTATGTATATGGTGGACTGGTTAGCGATCATCTTAGCTGGCGTTGGGCATTTTGGATAGAGGCACTAGTAATGTTTCCCTTTGCAGTTTTAGGTTTCGTTATGAAACCATTACAATTAAAAGGATTCTCTCATGATACAGGATCAAAAAAATCATTGACTTCTCCCCTGACGGCGGCCGCTTGCCCAGAAGAAGCTGTTTCAAATTGTAGCAATGATTTGGTACCAACACGGAAAGATCCCAAGGATGGTTCGAAAGATGCTCCTAGCTATTTGAATGAGTTGAAGAGATTTTGGAAGGATCTAAAAATGCTTCATCTTGAAAAGATTTATGTCATCAATGTCCTCGGATACATAGCATATAATTTTGTAATTGGTGCATATTCGTATTGGGGACCAAAGGCTGGTTATAACATATACCATATGAAAAATGCAGACATGATGTTTGGAGGTATTACTGTTGTATCTGGAATATTGGGAACCTTGGCTGGTGGCTTTGTTTTGGATCGAATGACGTCCACAATATCCAATGCCTTTAAGCTTCTCTCAGTTGCAACACTTCTTGGAGCAATATTTTGCTTTGCTGCCTTTTGTTTCAAGAGTTTATACGCTTTCATCGCGCTTTTTGCAATAGGACAAATGCTTGTATTTGCAACACAGGGACCTGTAAACTATATCTGTCTCCATTGCGTCAAACCAAGTTTGAGACCACTGTCTATGGCGATGTCTACTGTTTCTATTCACATATTTGGTGATGTTCCTTCCTCTCCTCTTGTCGGGGTTGTCCAGGATCGCATTAACAATTGGCGGGTCACTACTTTGATGTTGACAGCAGTTCTATTTATAGCCTCTGGAATATGGTTCATAGGCATCTTTCTTCACAGTGTAGATAGATTTGATGAAGATTGTGAGGATCAAATAAGTGATGCTGAGAGAGCAAAGTCACAACCTATTGAGATCTCTATCCAATCCTCCTAGTAGTTGGTTGTGTACCTCTGCTAATGGTTGGAGTAGGAAACTAAATTTGTCTGGGATTTGATATTTATTAATTAATGTCTAGTTAGGATTTGTTTGTTTTAGTTCATATCGGAATATGTTTTCTAGTCCTAATTTAATTTAGCTTTTAGTATTATAAATGGGGTGACTCTGTCACATATTTTATGTAAGGAGAATTGTTAGAAGGATTATTTGAGTTTATGAATAAAAGATTTTTCTTAAATTCTTTTTTTCATCCTCTTCCTCACCCCATCCAGTACATGTATGGGGGAAACGGCACCAATAGAGAAATCAACATAAGAATTCGTCGCAACAAGGAACGCGGAGTCTCGGGAGGCACCTCCAAAACAACAACGATAGAAAATGTCCTCTTGAGCAGGGTAGGACTTGGTGGATCGCCACCCATGATGACATGGCATAAGGGACAAGCAAAAACAAGTTTGTCAGACTGCTCATGTGCGAGGACGAGCTCATACAGAGCTGAGCAGTACAGGAATATCCCCTTCAACGGATTGAACGTGTGGTGCAATGGCATTGAAAATTAACGAAATATTAAATTTCAAACAATCTTAACGAAATTTCTGCCTTCGCCACTTACCCCATCCCCACCCCTCGAACCACCTCCCACCTCCTACAACCATCAGCTTCAAATAAAAGCAGAACACTGAGAAATTAAAGCTCCTCTTTGGGTGATCCTTTTCCATCTTCCTTATTCTTCTTTCTCTTTAACAATAAAATCACCTTATTCGTTAAATAAAGCCATTTCTTTTTGGTATCTGAGAAAATAATTCTTTAAGTAATTACTCGTGGTAATTGGAAATTGTCATGCAATATTTTTTGATCTAATTAATATCACGAATTATATGGCATTTTGAAAATTATTCTCCTCTTCTTCGTTTGACGTCGCTTTGAATCATGATGATTCAATATGATTTTTGTCAATCAGTGTTTTAAAAGGCAGAGTCCGGACTAGCCCTAGGACTCGCCCCGGGGCAGGGCATTGGCAAAACGCCTCGAGGCTCATGTGTGGGACTTAGTTCTGTGAGGCTTACGTCCTAAGCGCCCGACTGTACGCCCTGAACACACCTAACGCCCAACGTCCGGGACTCACCTAATAGTTCTTACACAAATTGTGTTAAATTCCTTGGTTAACGTTGTTGATACTCATAATTCTCTACTAATTAAATGATGCTTAGTTGTTTTTTTTTCATTTGTTGAAATAAGAAAATTAAAAGTAACTAGCTTATGTACGAATTGAGAACGCCGTGAGGGTGAGTATGACTTGACATTTCTGTTTAAAATACATATCCGAATTTTACATATTCATTTGTCATTGATCATTATGTTTTTGTCCTATATTTCAAAATTATCATATTTTATTTTGTTATTTGAAAGTATTTTATTTTTATTCATGAAAGAGTTTATGTTTTAATTATAATAATAATAGTTTATTGATTATTTCTCTTAGTGAGGTAAATTGCATAGTATGATAGTCATATATTTTAAGAAATTATTTGTAGAATCATTGAAAATTTTATTGTTACTTATATTTTTAGTAATAAAATTATAAAAATAAAGATACATGAGATATACGCCCCGTAGATCCTTAGGACTTACGCCCCATGTCTCGAGACTTACGCCTCGCCCCGTGCTATGTAAAACGCCTCGCCTCACGCCCCCGCCTTTTAAAACACTGGTGTCAATATTGATCTAATAAGATAACTAAGTTGAATATAACATAAATTCATATCAGTTTATCATAACTTGCGTGTGAATATTAATTCAATGGCATAACTGAGTTAAATGTAGCATGAACTCATATCGATATGTCATGACTTGTGTGAATATTAATTCAGTAAAACAACTAAATTGAATATAGCATGAACTTATACAATCGTAATGACTTGCATGTCGCAATTATGAAATGTACTTTTCTCCGTCTTTTTTTTTTATAGCTTTGAAATCGTGATTTATGAGTAATTCAACAGGATGGCTATGTCAAATATAATAACATGAAGTCAATATCCATGACTTGCGTGTAAACTTGTTAACTGGGTCGGGATGGGTCAACCGGCCCCGGTTCGCTAATTTTTATAGGGCTAGGTCCGGGTCCGGTCCGATCGTGACTCTTACTGGGCCGGTCTATGCCCGGCCCAACAGTAACAATTCCCCCAACGGCCCAACTCAGGCCTCTTTAATATATATGACCGGTCTTAAAGGGCCGGTCCGGGTTAGTCAATTGGTCCAGCTTAATGGGCCAGTTTACCGGTTCCCGACTAAAAAAAATAAAAATTAATAGTATTTTGAACTTTTATTGTTTCTTAATATACATTCAATACATACTACTTTAAAGAATATACATACATATATACATTCAATATATACTATTTTAAAGAATATACATTCAATATATACTATTTTAAAGAATATACATACATATGTACATTCAATATGTACTATTTTAAAGAATATACATACGTATTATACATTCAATATATATTGTTTTAAAGAATATACATTCAATATATACTACTTTAAAAAATATACATATGTTATACATTCAATATATACAACTTTGAAGAATATTCATACATATTATACATTCAATATATACTACTTTAAAGAATATACATACATATATACATTCAAAATATACTACTTTACAGAATATACATATATATGTACATTCAATGTATACTACTTTAAAGAATATACATACATACATACATACATACATATATATATATACATATATATATATACATATATATATATACATATATATATATACATATATATATATACATATATATATATATACATATATATATATATATATATATATATTCATTATACTACTAATTAAAAGAATATATATACAATATATTCAACAACATATACTAGTACTTAGTATAATATATATTCAACAACATAAACTACTATTTAAAAGAATATGCATACAATATTCAACAACATATACTTCTTAAAACAATAATACTTCAATATATTTAAGTATTGAAATTTCAACACACACTTGACAATAGCTAACATCTCATGAGCCACAGTAGCATATTTTTTCTATGCTTCAGTTGTAACACCCCGTACCTTCCCAACCCTACTTGATGATGCTGAATAATGTTTGCTTAGGTGTCGAGAGATATAAGTATGTATTTGGCAATGCTAATGACGAGAAAATTTAAATTTGGCCACGCACATGCGAGTAGACCTTCGTAGGAGGTGTTTTGTGCTTTCGTGGAGCATTTGGGTAATACCCCGTACACATACTAACCTCATTTGGTGACTTGAAGTCATGTTTATTTGATGATAAAGCTCACTAAGTAAGTATTTTGTAGTGTTTGGATAGGGTATTGGACGATATGCAAGTGTTGGAAAAAGTGGCCGAAAAATTCAGCAAAGTACCAAGACTTGCGCCACTCCCTGTTTCAGGGTGTGTGGCGCAAGCCACCTGATTCAGAGGGCAGCAGGATCTCGCGCCACTGCTTGCTTTGCAGCAAGTGGCGCAAGGCACAACATATTGTGCCCTTCCGCGCTCATTTTGTAACGCGATTCTACGTCGATTCTTAGATGGTTTCTTTTGGTTCTTTGGAGTTCTTTGAGCATTGTTAAAGCTTCAAATACTTCAATACACTCCTACATACTCCTACATGATCAAAGCATGAAAGATAAATAGTTATTCAAGATGTTCAATAAAGCCATGGGCGACTAGAATTCCTATTTTTGCGAATGAGACTACGAATGAGAAACTCGTAAGAGAATATTGTCGTGAGATTATGGAATTATTGAAACATGCTATATATATGGTTGATTATACATGGAATTTGGTGGGCTAAGTTGAGATAAGTATTGGGCCCAATTTGAGGCCCAAAGTGAGCCAAAATGAGAAGAAAAGCATGGGCCAAAATGGGTCAAAAGACCCATTCTTCCATTGACCTTCTAGACAAAGTATTAAATGCATTATTAGTGGCTAAGGATGGCCAAGAGGGTCTATATAAAGTCCCCAAAAATCAGATTTTTAATACACACAACACACATGCTTTTCTATCTTTTTTTCTAGAATTCTCAAGAAAGCTTCTTTTGGACTCTCAAACCCTAAGTCCACTTCTTGGGCAAGAGCATCATCCTACAAGTATTGGTAAGTGTTTATTCTTGTAATTTAATATATTATGTACATGAGAGGTTATGTATATCATGGTAGTTATGGTGGCAAGGTGTTGAATAGTGCACTTTTGGTTTTTGATAAAAGATGTGCATTCTTGTGAATTAAACTTGAAATATGACTTGTGGGTTTGATGAAAAGGCATGGTATGGATGAAATACCAACATGTATGGTGTGATTACATTAAGAAACTTGTTATTTCCATAAAAGTGTAAATTATGGGATTTTGGCCGATTTGTTGTTGTGAGGTGTATTGAAGTAATTTGATGGCATAATTGTGATGTTGTGGTGATGGAGAAGTGTAAAATATGAACTTGGTGTGACATGATCTTGGCTATCATGTATTGGTCAATGTATGGAATATTGTGGGATTATTGGAATAATAAATTCATAAATGATATTTTGGTCAATGTTGGGCATGTTGTGGTATTATTGATATGACCATGCCGAAAAGGATATTATCAAGGGGAAATGACATGTTAAAGCCAAACATGTGACTTGTTGTTATTGTATGCATTTGTAAGGTAGTTGGTGGTTAATGTTGGTTCCATTATGTATTTGTGATGTAGAGTGAAACGTAAAGAAAGAGCGAAATTGTTGCTCTCACATATTTGATTGTGTACTTACATTGGGAAGACAAGGTATGTAAGGTTACTTTGTCCGTATCTTTCTGCGGCAAATAGTGTCCATATTGACATGTCACTAGTTCTATCCCAAAATGTGCTAAGGTATCCGATATCCGTTTATCACTAGCCATTGTCATATATTTTCTACTCATGGATCATTTGTGAATCTCATGTCTCATATGCATGGTTAATGTTCCGAAAGCTCAAATAAAGTTACGTACCAATATTTCCATAGTGACTATACTTGTGTCTCTTGTTCATGGATTATTGTCCAATGGTTCTAATGGTATCATGGTGCTAGTAATGTTATATTTCTCATTGATATTTATTCACATGTCCTTCACTTATTGGTCAATGATTCAAAGTTTCCAAGAATGTTATGTTCCAAAGTTCCAAAGTGATGGTATGACTATCAAAGTATCAATCTCAAAGTAATGAACAAAGTAATGCAAATGTGGTCAATGATCAAGTACGGGTGGCAAGTCTAGGGGCGTAAGCCTAGCTCGACTCGATCCCGAGGTTTGGATTTATGGGTGGCAAGTCTAGGGGCGTAAGCCTAGCTCGACTCGATCCCGATGCATTGATGTATGGGTGGCAAGTCTAGGGGCATAAGCCTAGCTCGACTCGATCCCTACACAATGATATGATATGAAAGACCCACTGATCAGTAGGGGCCCGGGTACATTGTTATCAGTGAGCATTGAGATAAAGAAAGTAATGAAAGTAATGAAAGCAATCCACATGGTTTCCAAAATGCAACATGGTGACTTACCCACATTGATTATTCATATGTTTTGAGTTCATTGACATATTCTTGTATTGTGCAGTTTCATCTGAGCCTTGCATACTCAGTACTTATTTCGTACTGATCCCTCTCGGGGAATTTACCTTACTTGCTGCAGGCGCAGGTACTAGTAGGCCGCCACAGTAGGTTGCCAGTTGTTTGCGGTTTATTGGTGAGCTCCAGTTAGTTCGGGGCTTCTCCGAGTCACAGTGGTTCATATGCGTTGATATTGTACATTGTGTATAAAGCGGGGACTTGTCCCGACTTTCAGTTGGTTTTGGTCAATGCATCTGTTAGAGGCTTTTGTAGACGTATGTGGGTGTATGTGTATAAGATGATAGATGAAATCTTGACTTGATGGCCTCAACGGCCAAGTTTCTCATATGTATATACGTCATATGTTCTATGCTTTCCGATTTTAGCCCCTCATGTTTCTATGTGATAGTAGTGTTTCCTATGACATGTATATGAATGAATAGAAACAAAGATTGGTTCTCTCGGGCCTTGTCGGCTTCGGGTGCCAATCACGCCTCGTGGGAGTTCGGGGCGTGACAAAAGTGGTATCAGAGCAGGTCGTTCTAAGGGTGTCTACAAAGCCGTGTCTGAGTAGAGTCTTGCTTATGGATGTGTTGCGCGCCACATTGATAAGCAGGAGGCTACGGGACATTTAGGAGTTGTTTCTTTCCTTCACCTCTAGATCGTGCAATAGAGCCAAAGTTGTAGGTGGGCACATATGGACGTATTGACATTGGTTTTATTTTGTATAGTCAAATGCGGTGTATCAGACAAGATAAAGACAAAGGTGAGCAGGTTGATATGCCTGCCAAAGTAGAAATGAGTAAATCACCACGTGACCAAGTTAGTCAAGGTGGAGCTGACATGAAATTTGTTATACGGGTCTCTTCTCTTTATCCAAAAGATAGAGAAGTATCCGCAGAACCATCTATAAATGCCACTGAACGGGATGTAAGAAACGTAGGGGATATGTTGACTCAGATAGTTGTTGTATAATGTCATGGGCAAGCTGGCCCAATAACGAGTGATGATGGCGCGGCTCGGGAAGCTAGTCGCCGCACATAAGATTTTCTGAAAAATTAAACTCCCCTCCCATGTCCACCGAGTTGGATATGAATGAAGACCCACAGGACCTTATAAGATCACACTAAAAGAGATGTTATGCATGTGACACATGCAGTGATGTACTTTCAGCTAGTTGGGAGGAACTTTAAACGAGAATCTTTGACTAGTGTCTTCCATATGGGGTCCGAAAAGCTTATGTGGACCAATCGCTAAATCTTTGCTAACGGATTATGAGTATCAGAAAGTACAGTCTTCGATTTAAGTCTTTGGCTAGGTATGCCCCAAAAGTGATAACCATTATGATCGATAGAATGCATCGGTATATACACAAATGGATTGCACCATTGCGACCTTGAAAAGAGATATGGATATAGTCCGAATATAGGCATTTTGCACAGCTAATAAAAGAACAGAGGCAACAGAAAAGGACACAACTATTTGAAGAAGGGTCGCCAAAGAGAGAGGGCTAGACCTATGGGACAGTTTACGGCGTCCCAGGGAGAAGTTAGGTCTCGAGTGTTTAGCAGACCGCCTAGATCACCATTCCCTTAGTCGATAGTAAATGTTTTACCTCGATTCTAAGGGTTTAGAGACAATCGAATTGGTACAAAAGTGAGATTCAGGATTCATTAAGGACAAGCACGTAGAAAGTATGAACCAACGGAAGTCTCTTTGTCAGTCGTGTTAGTGCTGCGGACGTTATCATCTAGGTGAAATGTTGGTTGAGGTCAAATATTGGTATTGGTGTGATATGTCGGGCCATAAAAAAATTAGGCTTATCCTGATGAAGCTGCAGGTACCGTATATGTATTGATTAACCCATATTTGACAATTGCATATGTTCTTTCATTAAGGGTTGAAAATTCAAACGAGCACCAGAATTACTAGATATGTCATATGAGGTCTATACATTAGTCGGAGAATCTATTGAAGTTAAAAGAGTATATCATAAGTGCATAGTAATTGTTTGTGGTCATAAGACACCGGTTGATCTTATTGAGCTGGAAATAGTGGATTGTAATGTTATAAAGGGGTTGTGCCATAGTAGATTGCCGAACTAAGAAGTTATATTGTCGTTTTCCCCAAAAGAAGAAATGTGGGGGCACTAAGAGGAAAAAAATTATTCCCCATAGTAACGCACGTAAAAGGATACTCTAAGGCATACACATGTCACTTGGTAAAAGTGAAAGATACTGATGTGAAGCCACCAACTCTTCAATCAGTTCTGGTGGTAAATGAATTCCTCGATGTATGAGCTAGTATTACTGTGATGTCAGGTACTTGACCTATTTTTACTTCTTCATATAGTATGGCCCCGGCAAAGTTATGGGAATGGAAAAAAAAAATAATAGAAAACGTTAAAAGACGTGATGAACAAGGGGTTCATAAGACCTAGTATGTTCCCTTGGGGTGCTATGTTCCCTTGGGGTGCACTAGTGATAATTGTACAAAAGAAAGACAGTACGTTGAGAATATGTGTCGATTGTCGGCAACTGAATAAGATGACAATTACGAATAAATATTCCCTCCATAGAGTGGATGATTTGTTTGGTTAGTTATGGGGTTAAGAAAAAATGGTGAAATGAATGATGAAATGCTGAAACGAATGACGATAAAAATAAAACTGATGATGATATACCACAGACAACATTACAAACATGGTATGGTTATTATGAATTCCTAGTATGTCAATTGGGTTAGCGAATGCACCTGTAGTTGTTATGGGTTTAATGAATAGGGTGTTCAAGAAACTTTTCAATATGTGTGTGACCATATTCGGTGATGGTATTCAAAAAAATCACAAGAGGACCATGCATTGTATAGGATGAAGAGATGAAAGTTGTTACACAAAAGATAGAAATGGTGAACAATTGGTTAAGGCCTACGATGCTTACAGAGAGCCATCATTTTCTTGGGTTGGCTGACCATTACGAGAATTGTTGAAGGATTTTATGCTATCCCTATACCCTTAACAAAGCTTATACACAAGTCAATCAAGTTCCAATAAAATGATGCATGTGAGAAAAGTGTCCAAGAGTAGAAAGATAAAGTAACTTTCACACCAATTGTAAGTGCCTTCCGAAGACATCAGAACGTTAGGCAATGTATGGTAATGCTTCCGGGGTTGGCCTCGGAGGTATATTGTTGTAGCATGGTAAAGTAATAGCATATGCGTCACGAAAATGACGGCCACATGAGAACACAAATGATTACCAAACACATGACCCTAAACTAGCGGCTGCGCTATTTGCTTAAAGTTATGGTGTCACTATTTGTAAGGGATTCGTATTGACATATATTGGTCATAAGAAAATGGAATATATTTCTACGCCAACAGACTTAAGTCCGAGGTAGCGAAGGTGGCCTGAACTATTGAAAGATTAGGACATTGCTATCTTGTATCATTCGGGAAAAGTAGATGGGGTAGTTGATACATTAAGCTGCAAGGCAGTAGAGAGTATGAATGGCCAGCTCACAGAAAAGAAAGATATAGTCAGGAAATCTATATTAATGAGGACATATGGGGTTTTGTTTCTTGAAACTCCAGATGAAAGAATTATAGTGTCAAATGTGGTAGGATTTTCATTGATATTGGAGATAAAGGAAAAAGCAATAGGTAAATGCCATTTTTAGTTCACTTGGAAAAAAAATATGTGTACAGCAAAGTCGACGAGAGTATTTGAACAAATACAAGGGGGGAGTACTTTGACACCAATGCAGATTGTGTGTACTGGGTATAAACGAGTTAAGAAAATGAATTACGACAGAGGAACATCGTTCACAGTATTTCATTTACTCGGAAGCAACCACAATGTACCATGGTGTGGCAGAGAGGTCTGGGGAAGGATACTTGAGAAGCACATTGTAGAACTTGTAGCTCAAGGTCCACGCGGTCACTAATTGACAATATAGCATCAGAAGTCTGTATGGTTTATGGAAGTGGAACATGAATAATATGGATTTCATCACAGGGTTGTCTCATACACCTGCGAAGGTTGATTCCATATCAGTGATAGTTAACAGACTTACCGAGTCAGTGTATTTCCTACCAGTTAAGACCATCGATACAGCTGAACATTATGTAACATTGTATGTTACGGAGATAGTACGATTACATGGGATTCTACACACTACTATATCAAAGGGGAGAGCTTACTTTATTGCATAGTGTTGAAAGTCCTTTCAGTAAAGCATGGGTACACAGGTAGATGTAAGTGCGGCTTGTCATCCTCAGATGGATGGACAAACAGAACACATTATACTAACATTTGCAGATATGTCACGAGTTTTGACATTGGACTTTACAGGTAGTTGGGATGAACATCTATGGTTTATTGAAATTGCTTACAATAAAAGTATCAAAAGGCATCTACGAAGCTTTATGTGAAAGAGAATATAGATCATCAATTGGATGGGTTACAGTTGACGAAATTTGCTTCGCTTGGGTATCGAGAAAGTGAAGGTGATATAACAACAGCTACAATGGCCCAAAGTCAATACAAATTAGATGCCGATATTAAAGATGAAAAGGAAAGAAATAATGAGAATCGGAAAGAAAGGGAAATTGTCCAAAGATTTGGGCAAATTGAGTGTCTATTAGCACTAGTCCAGGAACTTTTCACAGTTCATTCAGTATCTAATATGCGATGCTTTGAAAGTGTATAGGCGATTATCTTATATCGTTGCCAGTGGAAATGTACAAATTACAGGGGATTTCACATGTGAAAAAGGTACTCATTGTTACTAATTGTTATGATAAATCGATAAGTGAAAGAATTAAGAGATGCCGGAGTAACAAGGGAGACCTATGAAATAATGACCTTTTAAAGTATTTATCATTGTTATGCACGGAAGAAAAAGATCAAAATACGGAAGTGGAGTCATAATAAGTAAGTCTTTACAAGTGATACATGTGTACATGATGATATGAAGAATTCACTTTGACTTATGTTGTTACATTGAGACAATGTTACTAACATTCGAGGACGAATGTTTCTAAGGGGGGAAGAATGTAACACCCCGTACCTTCCCAACCCTACTTGATGATGCTGAATAATGTTTGCTTAGGTGTCGAGAGATATAAGTATGTATTTGGCAATGCTAATGACGAGAAAATTTAAATTTGGCCACGCACATGCGAGTAGACCTTCGTAGGAGGTGTTTTGTGCTTTCGTGGAGCATTTGGGTAATACCCCGTACACATACTAACCTCATTTGGTGACTTGAAGTCATGTTTATTTGATGATAAAGCTCACTAAGTAAGTATTTTGTAGTGTTTGGATAGGGTATTGGACGATATGCAAGTGTTGGAAAAAGTGGCCGAAAAATTCAGCAAAGTACCAAGACTTGCGCCACTCCCTGTTTCAGGGTGTGTGGCGCAAGCCACCTGATTCAGAGGGCAGCAGGATCTCGCGCCACTGCTTGCTTTGCAGCAAGTGGCGCAAGGCACAACATATTGTGCCCTTCCGCGCTCATTTTGTAACGCGATTCTACGTCGATTCTTAGATGGTTTCTTTTGGTTCTTTGGAGTTCTTTGAGCATTGTTAAAGCTTCAAATACTTCAATACACTCCTACATACTCCTACATGATCAAAGCATGAAAGATAAATAGTTATTCAAGATGTTCAATAAAGCCATGGGCGACTAGAATTCCTATTTTTGCGAATGAGACTACGAATGAGAAACTCGTAAGAGAATATTGTCGTGAGATTATGGAATTATTGAAACATGCTATATATATGGTTGATTATACATGGAATTTGGTGGGCTAAGTTGAGATAAGTATTGGGCCCAATTTGAGGCCCAAAGTGAGCCAAAATGAGAAGAAAAGCATGGGCCAAAATGGGTCAAAAGACCCATTCTTCCATTGACCTTCTAGACAAAGTATTAAATGCATTATTAGTGGCTAAGGATGGCCAAGAGGGTCTATATAAAGTCCCCAAAAATCAGATTTTTAATACACACAACACACATGCTTTTCTATCTTTTTTTCTAGAATTCTCAAGAAAGCTTCTTTTGGACTCTCAAACCCTAAGTCCACTTCTTGGGCAAGAGCATCATCCTACAAGTATTGGTAAGTGTTTATTCTTGTAATTTAATATATTATGTACATGAGAGGTTATGTATATCATGGTAGTTATGGTGGCAAGGTGTTGAATAGTGCACTTTTGGTTTTTGATAAAAGATGTGCATTCTTGTGAATTAAACTTGAAATATGACTTGTGGGTTTGATGAAAAGGCATGGTATGGATGAAATACCAACATGTATGGTGTGATTACATTAAGAAACTTGTTATTTCCATAAAAGTGTAAATTATGGGATTTTGGCCGATTTGTTGTTGTGAGGTGTATTGAAGTAATTTGATGGCATAATTGTGATGTTGTGGTGATGGAGAAGTGTAAAATATGAACTTGGTGTGACATGATCTTGGCTATCATGTATTGGTCAATGTATGGAATATTGTGGGATTATTGGAATAATAAATTCATAAATGATATTTTGGTCAATGTTGGGCATGTTGTGGTATTATTGATATGACCATGCCGAAAAGGATATTATCAAGGGGAAATGACATGTTAAAGCCAAACATGTGACTTGTTGTTATTGTATGCATTTGTAAGGTAGTTGGTGGTTAATGTTGGTTCCATTATGTATTTGTGATGTAGAGTGAAACGTAAAGAAAGAGCGAAATTGTTGCTCTCACATATTTGATTGTGTACTTACATTGGGAAGACAAGGTATGTAAGGTTACTTTGTCCGTATCTTTCTGCAGCAAATAGTGTCCATATTGACATGTCACTAGTTCTATCCCAAAATGTGCTAAGGTATCCGATATCCGTTTATCACTAGCCATTGTCATATATTTTCTACTCATGGATCATTTGTGAATCTCATGTCTCATATGCATGGTTAATGTTCCGAAAGCTCAAATAAAGTTACGTACCAATATTTCCATAGTGACTATACTTGTGTCTCTTGTTCATGGATTATTGTCCAATGGTTCTAATGGTATCATGGTGCTAGTAATGTTATATTTCTCATTGATATTTATTCACATGTCCTTCACTTATTGGTCAATGATTCAAAGTTTCCAAGAATGTTATGTTCCAAAGTTCCAAAGTGATGGTATGACTATCAAAGTATCAATCTCAAAGTAATGAACAAAGTAATGCAAATGTGGTCAATGATCAAGTACGGGTGGCAAGTCTAGGGGCGTAAGCCTAGCTCGACTCGATCCCGAGGTTTGGATTTATGGGTGGCAAGTCTAGGGGCGTAAGCCTAGCTCGACTCGATCCCGATGCATTGATGTATGGGTGGCAAGTCTAGGGGCATAAGCCTAGCTCGACTCGATCCCTACACAATGATATGATATGAAAGACCCACTGATCAGTAGGGGCCCGGGTACATTGTTATCAGTGAGCATTGAGATAAAGAAAGTAATGAAAGTAATGAAAGCAATCCACATGGTTTCCAAAATGCAACATGGTGACTTACCCACATTGATTATTCATATGTTTTGAGTTCATTGACATATTCTTGTATTGTGCAGTTTCATCTGAGCCTTGCATACTCAGTACTTATTTCGTACTGACCCCTCTCGGGGAATTTACCTTACTTGCTGCAGGCGCAGGTACTAGTAGGCCGCCACAGTAGGTTGCCAGTTGTTTGCGGTTTATTGGTGAGCTCCAGTTAGTTCGGGGCTTCTCCGAGTCACAGTGGTTCATATGCGTTGATATTGTACATTGTGTATAAAGCGGGGACTTGTCCCGACTTTCAGTTGGTTTTGGTCAATGCATCTGTTAGAGGCTTTTGTAGACGTATGTGGGTGTATGTGTATAAGATGATAGATGAAATCTTGACTTGATGGCCTCAACGACCAAGTTTCTCATATGTATATACGTCATATGTTCTATGCTTTCCGATTTTAGCCCCTCATGTTTCTATGTGATAGTAGTGTTTCCTATGACATGTATATGAATGAATAGAAGCAAAGATTGGTTCTCTCGGGCCTTGTCGGCTTCGGGTGCCAATCACGCCTCGTGGGAGTTCGGGGCGTGACATCAGTCCATTTTCCAGAATAATATCTTATCAGATATTCACAATTATCATTCGGATTCTGTTGTTTTAAAATTTCTCCGAATCCAATGTTAGACGCATCAATCTCGATTATCTTTTTCCAAGCAGGATTAGCCAGAGTTAAACATGGTAATTTAACCACTCGTTATTTGATATTCTGAACTAGCTTAGTATGACTATCAGTCCAAGGTTCTTTGTGATTTTTCTTTAGCCTGTCATATAAAGGGGCTATATCACGGGATAGATTTTTATAAAAAGGGTGACCTTAAATTTAGCAAAATTAGTTTCAAAAAAAATAGTTTGATTTGAAGTATCATACAATTTACATCTAGGATTTAACGTAGATAACAGTTTATGATAAATTCCATAAGACAAACATATAAGTTCAGATCCAGGTGCATAATTATAACCATGAGTTTTAACATTTAATGTTAAAGCATCTAGTATATCAACATCTGAAAGAGAAAGTTGTAAATTAGGTTGTGTATTAAAATATACCGTATCATAAGCCATGGTAGATTCAATCGAACCCATCAAAGATTGTCTAAAATTTAAATTTCTAGCATCTCTAAGAGTTGTCAGAAAAGTCTTCGGTAACCCTTTAAGGGTTAATGGTGTTTTATCCCCTTTTTCTATAGGCTCGAAGGGTTGGAAAACATTTGGTTTTGACTTTTTAAACTATTTCAAAACTTTAGAGAAAATTTTGAAACAATTTAAGAAAATACAGAGTCGCCACTTGATTTTTTATAGAAAATATCAAGAAAAACTTAAATAATTTTAAAGACTCGAAAACAGAAACAAATCTTTAAAATTAGAGAAAATGGGTAAGGATTCTGGTAACGCCTTGAGAAGGTTTTTAAGGCACTCAAGAAGCGTCCGCGAAAGCGGTTGACCAAAAGACAATTTGACTGATTTGTAAAAATGACCAAATTTGAAAACATGACTAACTTTGTAAAATCTTGAATTAATTGTAAACATGGCACTTATTTCATTCACGTGAAAAAATGATTTATTTAGTTTAAAGAAAAATCCTCCCAAAAAGAAAGATTGAGCAAAATTCAAGTCTTATATCAAATTAAGGGAAAATAAATTATTTTAATGAAAAGAAAAAGAAAGTGATTTTTGCTAGAAAATATCAAATTTTGAATAATGAAGATTTTTTTTTAAAGAGAATACTAAATTTAAACAAGATTATGAAATATTTATCTAATTATGAAAGGTTTTGATTTTTACAAGAAAATAATTTTATGTTGGAGAGAATATTCTTTAATTTAAATAAACCAATCTAACGCATGAATAAGATAAAATGTCATTTTGATTTTTTGAAGGTTCATTTTTTTATTTTTTTTTTGTAAAGAGATTATAAAGAAAACTTATTTTTATTGAGTCCAACATATTAGAATACGCGACATGTGATTATTTAAAGGAAAATACAAAGATAAAATGAAATAACAACTCGGAGGGGAAATTAGCTAGATTTTAACCGAATTTGAGAATTAATTACATACAAACATTCAAGGATAAATTTACAAAATAAATAAAAGAGAAGAGTTGAGCAAAAACGGGTTTTGAACCCGTTTGGACCTGCCCGGCTTCAATCCTCAATTTTTATAGGCTCTTTGGGCCATTTCAAAATTTTCCCGCCTCGTCTTCAACCCTGTATACTAGCTTCCAAATGTAGCATTTAGCTACACATTCTTCGACTTTGATTTTTATCCATTTTTGGGCCTTGAAGAGATGACTCGATGGCTTGGGCCCCTTTGGCCCATCAAGAGTATGCAGGAGAAGTTTCGAGTCCAAAGATGGACTCAGTGGGGTGTTCATGCACAAAGAAAGGATTAAAACTTAGTAAGTGAACAGTGCGATCTTTAACAAGCTGCTAGCACGTAAGGAAAGGGATTTTACAGATTAATATTCTACGTAGAGAAGTAATGTGATCACAGATTAAATCATGTAGCGGTCAACTACCAAAAATAATCGACCCAAATCAGCATGCTAAGGAATTAACTGTAACAACATCTACACTAGTAGGCTCATACATAATTGCAGAGACATTTCACAACAAGGCATAGCTAGCTCACAGAGAATTTGACTTTAACAAATTTGACCACTCATGAACTACTTCCATGTCGATCACATAGAAATATATCTTAACAAAATTGACTATTTAAACTATGATCTTAAAATAGCCAACGACAAGGTTGTATAAAAAATAGAATCATTATCCTCTTCACCTGTAAAGTAAGAAAAACAAAGCATGGCATCCTTGATTTTTTTAAAGAAATAATCAAAACAACAAAGAGGAAAATTCCAACAGAAGAGGAGACAAATTTGAACACAAAGCTTAAAGAGGGTATCATTCTTAGAATAGAACATTAATAACATCACCAGGCAGCAATAGAGAGGCTAGTGTGGTGTTGTTAGTCCACCCTGTAAGGCAAAGTAAAAATGAGCTATGGCAAAAGCTCACTTCACCCTCTTACTCTCATGTCATAAAGGGTGATGAAATAATACCGACAAAAGGGCTATTACAGCCGTCTGAGAGCTCTTCATTGATATGAGAAACCAATACAAAGCCCTGAGCGTGATGGATCAAACACGTAAACACAACGATGAGTGACAACTTCAAGAACTAAGCCACGTATTTAACACAAAGAAGCAAAAGGAAATGTTTAAGCCTTAATCATGATTTTTGGAGGCAATCATTCAAGAGCAATTTGCTCCCAGATCCTAGTTCATTGACTCTTTTTGATAGAACCAAAAGGCCTTTATGAATACTCAATCCTAGTTGGGGAGCTAATGGTGCTAGGGAATGTTTAGATAAAAGTCCCTGAACATCTCATACTTAAATGGATAGAAAGAAAAAGAGATAGAACGTGTAAGTGGAGACTCGGAATATCTTTCCCTCACTAAATACGTAATCAGAGAAATGTGTAAGCTATATATTCAAACTTAACTCTCATTTGAAGGACACTGCCTAAGCCTCAAACACAGATAAATCTTATTCATTTTATTATTTTTTTTAAAAAAAAAGACACTAGACAATGCTACGATTATGAAACGTTAATTCAAACAGTCTACACAGCAAAACACTGCCACAGTTTGAAACTTTTCCAAGAATCACACCAGTAATCAAATCATCTCTCGATCAATGGTTTGAGGAAAAATAAGGATAATTACCAGACAAGTTCAAATCACACCTGAAATGAGGCAATTGAACTTCACTGTTACAAACGCACAAGACTGAACAAAAATCACAGATTCGACACGCTAATGGGACAATCATTCTACGACTATGTTGCATTGAAACAGGAAAAAACATACATTAATTCATATCATATAGGTAATGAAGTACTGATAAAATCTCCATTTTTATTGAATCAATTCAATAGTCGAAACCCCTCAATATAGATTACCAACGACTATAAGGAAGAAGATAGGTACTTGGGGAGATTTATTACCGCTACCTGAGCTCAAATATCATCATTCATAGGTGATCGTAGATAAAGTGATATATCAAACAATATCCTCAAACAGGGAGAGTCATTCTTCTATTGATCAATTTTAAACTAACACATGCAAAATGAGAACTAATCTACCAGATTCTTCTTATTCAGAATTAGAATATAAAACCTATTTCAACCAAATCAAGTTTCAAGACATAAGTAAAGCTACGAAGAGAAGATTTTACATCTTGGAATCTTTTCAAGCTGCCTCCTTTGATATTATGAACCAAAGGAGAACACTTGAAATTCAATTCCAAAATTCAATCAATTTCTAAGCAAAACAAACAGATAGAAAGGAAATAAATAAGAAAAATTAGTCATGTAATCACTCCCGTGAAGAGCTGCGAAAGGTCAGATTTCAAAGGCTAAATAAGAGCTATTGTTGAGCTCTACTTCACCTCTTAACAATGGTCTTTTAATCAAAGAAAAAAAAAACTATAGGGTAATCCTAAAGACCTTATCTTCTCTGAATCCTCTTTGGTATTATGAACCAGGAGGATCCATTTGAAGAGCATTTGAGTGGTAAGCCCATTCAATCTTCTAAAAAACAAATAAGCACACTGAAATAGTAAACACCTATGTTCAGACGAACACCAAACAAATTCATCATTCAACAATAAGCACTTCAATCGACAAACCCAATGCATATCATCTATCAAACGCACAACATGACTTCAACTGACAGATTTCAAAAAAACTCTCAATTCCAAATTTTCATTGAAAATCGAAACTTTTCAGACAAGACCAACAATTATTGCAAGATTCCATATTTACGACATTCAAACGTAAAGAAAAAAAAATGCAAAAGAGATGAAGTGTTCACCTTTTTTGGAGCAGCGAGGTGGGACTACGAGCTTCGACGATGGACTTCCACCACCGGAGTTTTAATTCCAACTTATCGGAGTTTATCTTTTTCGTCGGAATTGAGTTTTCGAGTCTTGTTTCTCCCCGGATTTTTTAGTTACGTGGGATTAGAAGCATGCGCCTCCCGAATCCCCAATTTTCCCCCCCAAAAAATCCACCCTTAACTCTTAACCCTCACTACCTATTTATAGATGAAATTGGGGCTGTTTTGGGGGGAAAAACAGAGGGGTATTTGAGAGAATTCGATTAGGATGTTTTGAATTTCGAAAATCTGGATAAGGATTGGGTTTGACAGCTTGGGTTGATGAATTTAGACCAAAAGAGGGGCCAAATTCGTTTGGGGATTTTGGGGGGATAAAACGGTTTCTTTCGCCACCAATAGAACTTTGACGAATATGTACTCTCTCAGTACGGAATTCTCGTCGTATTCATGGGTATAGACGTTGGAGAGGACACCTGTACGTTCTAGAACATTCTCGGTCCTTCGATGGTACAAAACGCGTGAAAATCACATGACGATGATGCGAAGGGTGAGGAACGGAGGTGAGTGAGGTCGTTTTGGTGGATTTAGGGTCGTTTGGGGGTTGATTTTTGTTGATATGTTGATTCGGGTTGTTGTTGTTGTTTTGGGCATCGGTTGTTTGCTGTTGTTGATGTTTTGTTGTTGTAGGTGAGGAAGAAGGGAGATATAAGGGTGGTGGACCGGGTCGATAGTGGAATTTTGGGCCTGGGGTGGCTGAAATTGTTGGGCTAGGGTGTTGGGCCTGGAGAATTCAATTAGGAATTAAGTAGAGGAGATCCAATTTGCAAATTTAGCCAACCTAAATTAATAAGATGGCCAAATTGGATCAATTGAGACAAATCGAGATGAAATTAGTTTCCCACTAATTTAACGAGTTTCTCAAATTCCATAATTTTAAAATAAATATTTAATAAAATACAATTATGTTGTTTAAAAATTAAGGAACTAATCATGTCATCAATTCCTTATTTTTAATCGATTTTGAGAAAAAGTAGAGTATTTGCAATTTGAACAAACTTTTCACTCAAAATAAATTCTAAAACATTTTCTTTAAACAAAAAATGATATGACTCTGTGTAATCAAACACAGAACATATTGATTTCACTTAAGATTCAAAGGTACGCTCGAAATTTATTTTCCAAATAACTTAAACAATTATTTTAAAATTATTTAAACTTAAGAAGCTCTAAAAACTAATTTGGAATAGGGAGGGCCAAAATTAGGTGTCAACAAATGGTTTAAAAGCAATCTGTACCATATCAATATGCAAAAAATTATAATGGTTTTTATATAAACTAATGTCATGTTTATTTAATAAACGAATAGTCTGTTCCGGCGAATTGAAAGCTAAAGATTGTTCAGAAGTTTTTATCAATTGAGTAGAAGACAGTTTATCAAATCATCCATAGTCGTAAATAGTTCTTATCGGAACTTTTGGAATAGTCCATTTATTTAACAAATCAAGATTTTGAGGTATATCAACCTCTTCTAACCTATCATTCTTTATACTGGATTCTCTCATATCCATTGTCAAACAGAGTATATCTATGTTGAATACTTCAGATCTATTACATATTTACCAGAGTAATCCTATGCTTTGATATCAGATTTGCAGGATCGCTGAGGCGGGCGGTAGTCCACGCGACCACGGTGATCTAGCTAAATCAAGCACCCTTATGCGAGAACATAAGAATCGAAATATACAAGAATTTTTGTATAATTTAATGACTGTATGGTATGGAGGATCTCATCCTTTTACCCAAGCAAGGGGCATGTCTATATTTAATACATACTCTTATTGAGCCCATGAGCTTAGCGTTCTACCGGGAAAGAACGCCCTTTTCAACATTAACGGACTTAGTCAACCGACCGGCCAGACGTATTCACTAAGATAAAGCCAATAAAAGTAGTACTAAATATGACTGTACCGTCATCTCAGAACCAAGCCAAAAAAATAATAAGAATTCCTTTATATTTTGATAGAGGCTAGACCATTCATGATGAATATGCAAGAGAAATTAGATATTCAACATAGATAAATGACTTAGCCAGACTTAGTCACGGCTGGGAGATAAAGAAGTAATTATATGTCAATTCTTGTTTAAGTAATATTTGTCAATATTATTTTTCAATATATATTTTTTAAAGTTTATGTAAACTCTGATAATAATATATTAAAAGTATTGAATTCATACAAGATATTCAATTTAAATTTTAAATGAAAAAAATATGTAAAGAGTAAATGAACCTAATATTTGATTGATTGCAAAATGTTTCAAAACTTCCAAGTTACAAGGTTGCAATTACATTTCACTAATTTCACAAAGTTAAATTGAAAAATAAAAATTCAATTGATTAATTATAAATTCTATAAATTTTTCATCATTTTTTCCAATTCATCCTTGTTAACAATAACGAGAAGTGGTTGTGGATTGTCAAAATCAATGTCACCAAAGCCATGCATTGGACTTGATTGTGCTGAATTCTCTCTTGAAGTCATTATTTCTTCAAGATCTTCTTCGTCTTCCTGCTCCATGAATATTCCTTGATTTCTTCGTTCCGCTCTAGTCCAGTCTCTAAGGAAAACTAGAACAGTCATGGCATTGCCTCCCAATGAGTGTCGGTTGTCTCCAATCTACTATCGTCCTTGACTAAAAGCTCTCTCTGATGCAACGGTTGACATTGGAACATTCAATATATCTCTAGCTAATCTTGAAAGTACATCATATTGTCTTTCATTGTTCTTCGACCATTCCAACGTGTTGATTCTACCTCTAGGATCCTCTGTAGGCTGCATAAGATAATACTTAAGCTCTTCCCGACTTACTGTTCTTTGCGAAGAAGGCTACAATCTATTCCAAACAGATAGATCAGAAACACAATATTGTGCATGGAGTCTAAAAATATCGGACCAACAAGTACTTCTAGGAATACCCTCAAACATAAGATTATAAATTGCCTGAATATAGTGAATAAAAGCTTCAGAAGAAGCAAAAGAGAAAGGCAAACAATCCACAACTATCATTTTTGCTAATTCTTCACGATCCTTCATTTTATTATAATCCTTACCTAATTTACCAGTTTTTGGGTTCAATCTAGTTTGTGTTAGGCCCCCAAATGTCCCACCACCAGTTGCATGAGCTAACTCTGTTGGGTGTTTTTCCCGTAAATGTCTCGTCAACTGACCTGTACCTCCTTTATTACCCCTGGTCTTATGCTCGTATTTTAACTGACAAAGATCGCATTCAACCTGAGTAGTTCCTTCTATTCGAGTATAAAAATTCTACACAATACTATTTTTTTACGAGATCTTACAGGGGGGCGGGGAGGAAGATTAACTGATTCAGAGTGAACATTAACATTACCGAATTCGGGTGTAACATCAACATCATCATCATTTTCATCTACATCAACAGGGTCCTCTTCATTCTCTTCTTTTATATCATAATTTTCTTGGGCCTCTAAATAATTCATATCGTGAGCACCTACACCTATTTCATTCTCAAAGGGTTCGCTAATTGGTACCGAAGGCACATGAGTATATCGAGTATTTGAACTACCTCTACCGGAACCAATTTATTTCTTGCTACTACTACCACTTTCGGGGTAAAAATTTCTAACACTTTTACCGACTTTCCTTAATTTATCCATATTACAATTAAACTAACAATTATTCAAAAAACACAAAAACAATACAAATAAATATTCAACAAATAATACACTAATTAAAAATTAAAAGTAAGAGATGAAACGATAATACCAAATTGTCAAAGTATCCGAAAGTTGATCAATTGAGTACTTTTGGAAACTCCCACTTGATATTTTTAATTGCAAAATAGTATAATAATTAATATAATGAGCACTTTATGAGTTACTTAGAATAATTGAGAGAGATTGAGAGAATGATATTGTAAGTTGTGGGAAAATAATTTTTAAAATAACACCTATTTATAGAAATTTTTTTGAAACTTAATTTTTTTAAAAAACAAATTAGTCATAAAAGTTGTTTTGGCCTTTGGGCCAACGGCATTATAGCCATTGGGCTTCCAACGGTCCAAAATAAGCCAAAGTAGGCGGCCCACTTTTTTTTTTTAAAAAAAATTAATTGTTACCGGGCCGGTCCAATCAGTTGCATCGGTGGGCATGATCCGGTCTTCCAACTGGGCCGATATATCGGGCTACCTATCGTGTCCGGCCCAGCCCCCTACTCGGCCCCCAATTTCGTTACACTTACCGATTTTAGGTCGGGTCTGGTCTCCTTTTGGGCCGGTCTAACCGAGCCCGAAACGGACCGACCCGGCCCATTTGACAGGTTTACTTGCGTGTCATAATTCTGAATTATAATTTTTCCTTTTCTTTATTTTTAGCTTTGAAATCATGATGATCCAACATAATTTGTGAGTAATTCAACAAAACTAGGTTAATTTTGGCATGAAGTCATATCGACTTGCCATGATTTACGTGTCATATTTTTCGAAATGAAAATTTTCTTCTCTTCTTTGTATGTAGCTCCGGAATCATGATGAACCAACTTGATTTGTGAGTAATCCAACACGACTACTCGGTTAAAATAGCATGACTATGACTTATATGTCACACTTTTGAAATGTATTAGTATTCCCCTTTTTATTTTATTTGTAACTTTAAAATCATGACGATCTGATATTATCTGTTAGTAAGCTAATTGAATATACAATGAAGTCATACCAGATATATTCTTATTTGTTTATAAATTTGAAATTATAATGATCCAACATGATTTGCGGATAATCAATAAAATAACTAGGTTGAATATGATAAATTTATGTCGGTTTGTCATGACTTACATGCCATAGTTAACTGGTTTCAGTCCGCTTGGCAACAGGTTCCTGCTAGGTATGTTGCTCAGTTTAAAGGTAATCTAGTTTAAACATTTTTTTCATTAAACTTAAGACTGATAATTCTGTACAAATATCACAAGCGGGAACAAATTTAAAGGAAAAAAACATATATATCCAAGCCTAAAGTGTTTATTATTAGGGTTGTTCATGGTTTTGGTTAAAAACCAAATCGAATCGCAAATCGAACCAAACCGATTAAGAAAACCGACATATGATTTGGTTTGGTTTTAAATGTTGAAAACTGTTACTATTTGGTTTGGTTATGGTTTTACTAAAACAAAACCGAACCGATAAATTGTATATATAAATTTTATAATTATTTATATATTATTCACAAAAAAAATATAAACATTTTGTTAAATTTAATCATAGATAAATTTAAGTCTTTTAACTCTAGCACTTACCAGATTTTTTTTAAGCCCAACTACCCAAACTCAAGCCCAACAATACATTACTCAGCTTTTACTATACATAAATACCCCAACTCCCCAAGTCTCCTAACCCTACACAAATTTCACATTTTTCACTCTCTTTCTGGGTAGCTTCTTCTTCATAGTTCTTAGAGAAGCAAAGGAAAAAACCCTAGCTGGTTTTCTCCGTCCAGCTTCTTCATTCTCTCTCTAAGTTTTTTTGATAGCTGGTCTTCACATTTTTACTGCAAATTAAGATTGAACAGGTCTTCTCCGTCCAGCTTCTTCTTCTTAGCAAAGTAAAAAAGCAAAAAACCCTCATTTTCATTTCACAAGGAAAAGTGTAAGTGAAGATTGAACAGGTCTTCTCTGTTCAATTGGTTGAAAAGTAAAAACTTTAAATATTTTCTGGCGCTTGTATTGAATTAAGACCAATCAACAGAAGCTTTTATGGAAGAAGGAATAGTTTTACAATCTTTGCCGCTAGTTATAAGTACTGACTTGAGACTACAAATAGAGAAGACAGCTGCAATGATATGTAGTTAATTTATCTAGCTCCTAAGTCATAATCAATATATATTTTGAAATATTTAAGAATCTTAATGTTACTTTATATTTTAGGATTCTTAATATAAAAACTTGCATTTGGAATAGAAATCCTTTTCACAAATATTTTTCATTATCTGAGGTTTGGTTTCAATTAGCCTCCTGTTTTGTTAAGACCTGCAGTTTGTATGATCAGTAAGTATGTATGATCTGAAATTTTATATTCAAGTTTGGCTAGTATTGTGGGAAGGTTAAGGCAGTAGCGGATCCCTAGTCATAACCGAAAAAACCGCAAAAATCAAACCAAACCGACGGTTATTTTTTTTGTGTGGTTTGATTTGGTTTTAAAAATTTAATAACTGACTAAATTGATTTGGTTATGGTTTTAACCAATAACCGATCCAAACTGACCTACTAACACCCCTATTTATTATAACTTTTGGTAGCCCTAAAAAACTAAAAACAAGTTTACAAAAAATAGAAATAAAATAGTGTGACCATATCAGATTTATGAACTTTCTGTGTCCGTGCAAAATATTTTCACACATGATTAAAATATTACAATTCAATGTTTATTCTTTAAATTGGTATATAATTAGTTTATAATCTGTGTATAAATATTATATAATGAGAAAAAATAATTATACACATTAATTATACAATGACAATACATCGAATATTTAATAATTATACATTAGCTATTGATTTAATCATTATAACATGAAAAGTATAATTATATGATGATTATACATTAAAAATATTTATAGATTGATTGTACGATGATTATAAATTAGATATACAAATCTTTATTCCTATAACCACGTGATTAGAATAAAATTCTATAATTAGTCAAATTATTAATCTGGCTAATAAAAGTAAACAACTCGTGAAAATTGATAATAATAAGATTATCAAAATAAATTAGGCTATTTGGAGTATAAAACTTATATATATGAGTTGCTATTTGGATGAATTTTTCAAAATTTTAAATACGGACCCCAAATATCTCTTTTACTATGCAAATCACCTAGGTGAGATTGCCCATTTGGGTCGGTTAACTTTTGGGCTGTGGATTTACGTGAAAATATCAGGAAATTACATGGAATGTATTCTATAGTGGGTGCTTTATATTTTTGTCCCCTATAAGAAAAGTCTTTAAAGACTAGCTTTTCTTTATTTTTATGTATATAACAAGTATATTTTTGCCCCTCTACACCTCAAATGTTTTTACTCTTTACTTGTTCATTTGTCTCTCAACTTTTTTTTCTTCTTTTTGTTCTCTATTTTACTGTTACTTGATTTTTATTTTTCCTTTCCTATTTTTTTTTTCTTTCTTGTTTTAATTCATTTGTCTCAACCTTTATCTTTTATTTTTTTCTTCTTTTTTTTCTTTTTTTTCTCAAACATTATTTATTTTTCATTTCTCTTTTTTTAATTTGTTGTCTCAACCTTTTTTTTTTTATTTAGTTTTTGTTTTTTCTTTTCACATTTTTTTTATTTTTCTCAATCTTTATTTTTATTTTATTTTTTCTTCTCATTTTTTTCTCAATTTTTATTTTTTTATTTTTTTCATTTTTCTCTTTTTTCTATTTTCTTAACCTTTTTTTTTTTTCTTATTTTTTTTTTTTTCTCAATCTTTATTTTTGTCCCTTTTTTTTTCTTGGCTTCTATTATATTTTGCTAATGAATAGAAAGTTGGATAGTCCGCAAAAAAGATCTTCTTTCTTTGACATCAAAGTAAACTTAAGGGCGTAACTTGTCGTTTGGAAGTCCTTTGGGATAAGTCTTGCCTCTAAAGAAAGAGTTATAGAACATTAACTTGTTGTTTGTAAATCCTTGAACTAAGTTTTGCCTCTAGGGCAAGAGTTATAGAGTATCTCATAAATTAAGACATAATGAAATAATATTTACTCTTGCCCATGGCCCATGGGGAGTAATTTATTTTTTTGGGAGATTCTTGGGCTAAGTCTAGTTTTAGAGGCAAGACTTATAGAGCATCTCATAAATCAAAGACACAATGTGATTGTGCTAACTTTTGCCCATGGGGGCGTACAACTTATTTTTTGAAAGTCTTTGCGCTAAGTCTTGCCTCTAGGGCAAGAGTTATAGAGTATCTCATAAATTAAGTGTAACACCCCAGGTGCTACGAATACATAAAAATATACAATAGTTGGAGTATAAGACTAAATGAATAAAAGGTGAAGAATCATGTACTGGAAACGAGCATGCAAAAAAAAAAAAAAAAAAAAAAAATTCACGACCGGACTCAAGTAACGTGAGTCACAGTCACGGGGCGTGAATAGTGCCGTGAACCAACTTCCGAGGGTTGGAAAAAAAGCTCTGATTTTCACGACAGGACCCACGTGGCGTGACTGAGTTCCACGACACTATTCACGACACCGTGAAACTTTGCCGGCTTTGTTGACCCATTTTGACTTGATGAAATTTTAAAGTGGGAGACCCATTAAATGTGTTGGGCTGGGTCAATATTCTGTATTTGAGGCCCAAATACCATGTATTAAGGCATGGGCCTCAACTAATGAAGGGAAGACCCAATCTAAATGGATCAAACATGTGGTTAAGGATGACTTTGACTTGAGGGTCTATATAAGGGCAAAAATTCAGATTTTTCTTCATTCAACACTCTCATGCCTTTTGGATATTTTCTCTAAGTCATCCTTATCTCACAAAACCCTAAGGCAACAATACTTGAAGGGACAAGATCATCTCTTTGCAATATTGGTAAGTGTTTACCCTTATGATCCTTATGGATTAATATATATTATGTACATGGAAGGTGGTGTAGTCTTGATGGTTATGTTCAAAGTGTTGAGGAGTCCACTTTGTTTTGGGAAGGTGAAATTTAGTTAAATGATAATAAGAAGGAAGGTGGTAAGATGTACCATGTGTTGGGGTGGTGACTAATTCCATTTTTCCTTGTGAAGTTGTTATGTTATTAGTTTTAAATGTGAATTCCTTTGTGTGTGCATATTGTAGAGTAGCACTTTAAGGAAGAGCCGAATTGTTATAGTTGCATATTGAGAGGCTAAGGTATGTAAGGTTTCTCCTTTCCATATTCATTGGACATGCCTATTGTCCATATTGCTACCGAGCTTGTTTCTACTCCGAGATGTTTTAAAGCAAATCATCTCAAGTTTGCTAGCTATAGATATTCACATATCTCTTATCTAATGATCATGGTTTCAAGCTCCAATAATGTTACGACCACCTAAGTACCAATCTCGCAAAAGTAAAGAAGTGAAGTAATGCATAAGTGTTCTAAGATATGGGTGGCATCCCAGGGGTGGAAAAAAAACACCTAGCATGGATCGATCCCGAATTGCGTATTTATAAGGACCGCATCCCAGGGGTTATATTACCTAGCATGGGTCATCCTTTTCTTATCCCACTGATCAGTTGGGCCCGGGCATAATGTGAGTGATATTGAACGTAAAAGCAGAAGAAAGAAATGAATGTAATGTATTTATTTTCCTCACTTGAGTATTATGGTGGTCATGCCTATATTGTACACCCACTTGTATTTGGTTTCATTGAAGTACTTATATCACATGCAGTTGTTCATGGCCTTACATACTCAGTACATTCTTTCGTACTGACGCCCCTTGTGGGACTCACCTTATTTGTTGCAGGCCCAGGAGCTAGCAGACCTCCACTGTAGGTTACGTATTTTCTGCGGACTATTGGTGAGCTCCAGGTTGATTCGGAGCTTTCCGTGTCATTGTACATGTTTTGATACTTGTAGTAGAAGCTATAAGGCGGGGACTTGTCCCGACCTTAGTACTGGTTTTGTATATCTTTAGAGGCTTTGTAGACAGTGAGTCGTCAAGTGTAAAGGTGTTTTACTCTATATGACGTTGTGGGCCACAACGGCCAAGTTTCATGTCTTTATGAAAGTTATTTTCATGACTTCCGCCTTGAGTATCATGTGTTATTTGTAATAGAGTGTTGTTCATCTGGTGACATGCATATGAGTGTACGTGAATGAAGATTGGTTCTCTCGGGCCTTACCGGCCTCGGGTGCCAGTCCGCCCCAACGGGGTTTGGGACGTGACATTAAGACATAATGAAATAGTGTTTACTCTTGCCCATGGGGAGTAATTTATTTTTTTGGGAGATTCTTGGGCTAAGTCTAGTTTTAGAGGCAAGACTTATAGAACATCTCATAAATCAAAGACACAATGTGATTGTGCTAACTTTTGCCCATGGGGGCGTATAACTTATTTTTTGAAAGTCATTGGGTTAAGTCTTGCCTCTAAGGAAAGAGTTATAGAGCATTTCATAAGTCAAAACACAATGTGGTAGTGTCAACTCTTGCCCATGGGGCGTAACTTGTTGTTTGAAAGTCCTTGGGTTAAGTCTTGCCTCTAAGGCAAGAGTTATAGAACATCTCATAAATCAAGACACAATGTGGTAGTGCCAACTCTTGCCCATGGGTTATAACTTGTTGTTTGAAAGTCATTGGGCTAAGTCTTGCCTCTAAGGCAAGAGTTATAGAGCATTTCATAAGTCAAAACATATTGCGGTAGTGTCAACTCTTGCCCATGGGACGTAACTTGTTGTTTGAATGTCCTTAGGTTAAGTCTTGCCTCTAAAGCAAGAGTAATAGAACATCTCATAAATCAAGACACAATGTGGTAGTGTCAGCTCTTGCCTATGGGGCGTGACTTGTTGTTTGGAGGGAATCGAAGAAAAGAAAAAAATAATTAAAGGTTACGGAAAAAAAAATAAAAAATAAAAATAAAGGTTGATAAAATAAAATAAAATCAAAGAAAATGAAAAAGAGAAAAAAAATAGAAGTTGAGAGAAGAAAAGGAAAAAAAAGAAGAAAAAAAAAGAAAGATTGAGAAAAAATAAAAATATAAAGAAAAAAGTCAAAATAAAAAATAAAAGAAAAATAAAGGTTGAGAAAAAAAGAGAAAAGAAAAAATAAAAATCAAAGAAAAAATAATAAGAGAAAAAAAAATAGAAGTTGAAAGGAGAAAAGGAAAAAAGGAAAAAAAGTAAAGGTTGAGAAAAATTTTAAAAAAATAAAAAATCAAAGTAAAATAAAACAGAGAAAAAAAAATAGAAGTTGAAAGATAAATGAGCATGGAGAGTTGTCTGAAAATATTTGATATATAGAGGGGCAAATATGTATTTGTTCCGTACATAAAAAAGAAGGAAGACTAGTTTTATAGGACTTTTGTTATGGGGGACAAAAAAACAAAGTCACCCAATATGAGAGTTATTTATGTAGTTTATCCTGAAAATACTCATCTTACTATAAATAGTTATCTCAAATTACCCATCCATTTATTAATCTAAGACAAAATCAATTAATTTTTATTTTATATTTATTTCTACAGTTAATATTTTTTTAAAAGTTTACAAGCTTATAAGTTCCAAAAAAATTCCTATTCAAAGAAATGGATAAAGGATAAATTAGTAAAATCATTCATCTTATATATAATTTTTAAAGTGTCGTGTAAAGAAAAAGATGGACAACTAATATGAAATAGAGAGAATATGTTCTCTTGATGAAAATAGTAAGGCCAATACATTTTAGCATTCAAATTCGGAAGACAGAAAAAAATATGTCAAATATATCAATACACCCTCCATTTTAAAATAGTTGGCCCTTATTGACTTGACACTCCTCTTAAGAAAAAAATTATTAGGGATTTATTTTATCAAATTAGCCTTATTAATTATGCTATAAAAATATAGATTTGAGTATATATACTTTGTTTAGTCATTTAATGATAAGGGTAGTATTGACAGAAAATAATAATATTCTCTTGAATTCATAAAAGGGACAACTAAATTAAAACAAATACTTTTAGAAAGAGGGGCAACTATTTTGAAACGGAGGGAGTATGTCTTTTTAGAGGCAATTACATATGAGTGACAATTACATTTTAACACTTTTTGTAAATGCCCCTAAATCCTATAGTGACATTGGATACAATGACAATTAACTAATGCCGGTAAAAAAGTTAGAACTCTTTGTTAAAACATATTTATTGCCGCTAAAAGTATTTTTGTTATAGTGTATTAAAGAAAAGAGAAGTGCTAAATGGCCACAAAAATTTGTCCCAAATTTGGCCACAATTGTAAAAAAAACTGCAATAACCTTTCTCTTTCAAAACAATTAATTTTTATTTTTTTTACTAATAATTAAAAGGAGTTAAAGTCTTTGTTATTTCCTAAACTTAAATAGTCAAAACTTTATGTTAGCCGTTAGGGTGAATCATAGTCATAGCTATCACTAATGGAGTTATTTAATTGATTTTATAAGATGGATTCCACCAAATCATCTCACTTCAACTTCTTCTCATTCTCCTCAATCCACAATTTTTGTTTCCTTGATCTTCTATCTCATTTTTTTATTTAAAAAAAAACAAATTTTAAGACTAATTTCATTATATACGAACAATAATTCATTAAGATGTTTTTGGATTGGATATCTAATTTTGAATTTATCATATAGTAACTTTTTAAATTATTATATAAACGTCAACTAATTCTAAAATTTATCATACAATTTTTTTTTAATTTTATTATTATTATTATTATTATGTAATTTTTTTATTTTTTTTTTACCTAAATGTCATTTAACTTTAAAATTTATTACATAAAAGTCAATTTTTATTTATTTTTGTCACTTAAAAGTCATTCAATTTTGACCAAGTTAACTAAAAAGTAAAATTCACCTGAATTTAGATATTTCATACCAAAAATATGACAATATGTCCAAAATAAATTAATTACATCAGGATAATATTAAAAACATCCCTTATGTTTTGCTTCTTAACACACAACTTGCTGGGGGCATACAATATTACACTTGCTTCCTTAGTTTGATTTCTTTAAATAACTTTAATGTAATATCATTAATATTAAAAATATATATAATTTGACTATTTTTCACACTAATTACACATTTTTATAGTAAATTTTGTAGACACCTTTTAGAAAAATAAATGAAATGATTTTTGTGTAATAAATTTTAAAGATAAAATACTTTTATGTCTCAAACTAGAAGAATAATTTTGTATAGTAATCTTTAAAGTTAAATGACTTTTATGTAATAAAAAAAATCAAAAAGTTGGATTATCAACGATAAGATTTACTCAAATAACTTCAGTTTCACCATCCAATTTTTCAATGCTTTCAATTTTTATTTATAATAACATTCTCATCATAATCTCACAATTTTCACCTACCTCAATTTACTTTTCAAATTATGAAACTAAATAATAAAATAAGGATTAGTTACTCATCAAAAAATTACTGGTCCAGTGGCATAACAATTTTTAAAATAGAAGATATAGGAAGAGAGAATGTGATAGAAAAGAATTAAGGACATGAATCTTTGATTGTCTGAAAAGTAGGATCTACTCAGATCCATTTGTCAATAAAATAACGCATCCACATAAGCATGACTTGGTATGTCTCGCACATAATAAAATTTGATGTAGCAATACTAGCTTTTTAGCTACAATAAATTATTTGAAACAAAATATTATAGCTAAACAAATATTTTTGCTTCAAATTCTAAAGAATCATTGCAATAGTTTAATGACGCAACCACAATTTTATCGCTATAATAAAATGGACAGTTGATCAGAAGTTTATGCCTCGCAATAAATGTTATTTTAACAATAGTAACCTTTTAGTCACAATAAATTATTTTAAACAAAAATTGTAGTTAAAGAAACATTTTGCTTCAAGTTATTAAAAAAAATTGTAGCAATAGTTAAATAATATTTACTCAGAGTACTAAAAAGTTATGGCAATAGTTAGCTTAATAGCTATAACTATCTGAATAATACTTTTATGGTCTACTATTAAATTCAATTAATTATTATCTTACAAATATAACTATAGTTAATTGAACCTAGAATTAATAATTGAAAATAGTTAGTACCAAAGTGTATTTATGCGATAATTTATATCTAAACAAATAGATGATTAGATTGAACAATTTTTTACTAACTAATTATAATGACTTTAAACAAATTAACTTCACTAGATTTTACTTTTTTCATTGAAATAATATCTTTATCGATGTAGTGTAACTAGAGTTGGTAGTGATTTGATTCAATCTTGTAGCTTGTAAGTTTTAAATATAATTTACAAGAACAAGTAATTATATTAAATTCGATTAACTGATTATATCAAATTAAAACAAAATTTTAGTGTATCCCACACAAGTTTAATCCTGATCAAGTGTTTCAAGAATTGTTATTTGATTAGAGTTGTTCATTATATTATTTGGCTCAGTTCATTATCTAATTATTTTTATTAACTAATTATATCAAATTGAAATCAAATTTTGCTAAATTTCACTAATTATTTGAAGATATAAATATATTTTTCAAGACAAACTTATTTTATCATCATACCCACAACATAATAAAATTTCACAGCAGTAAATATAAATTCTTAGTGACGAACCATATAAAATTTGTAATTAACTAACTTTAATGTTGCGAAATTTTTTTTATATTTAGCTACAATGTATTTTGTAGCAATATATGTCATATATTGTAGTGTAATTTATTTATAAAACAACGGTAGCTAAAGTTTAAACATGCTAAAATAATGTCATTATTAAATTCTACATTCATATACTAGTTTACACATTCATTAAATATAACTACTAATTAAATCGAACATGCGCGACAAATACAATTGACTTTTTTTAACTACACATTCAATGTATTGGAAGTAGGATTGAAGAACAATTTTTAAGGGAAAGGGGTAAAAATGTGTAACACCCCGTACCTTCCCAACCCTACTTGACGACTTTGCACAATGTTTACTAAGGTGTCGAGATGCCATAAGTATGTGTTTTGTAGTGTCATTGATGAAACATTTGATATTGGGCCTAGTACATGTAATTAGACCTTCGTAGGAGGTGTCTTGTGACTTCGTGGAGCATTTGTGGGGTTAAAAATGAGGCTTGGAGGACCTCCAAACAAAGGATATTACAGGTAAGAAGTAAGTGAAAGAATTGAACTTGAAGTATCTAAGTAAGTGAAAGAATAGAACTTGAAGTATCTAACCAAATCCGCAAAGAAAAGTCGAAGAACGAAAATTTTCAAAAAAAATAGGTCAGGCGCGCTAGAGGGCGTGCCAGGCCGCTTTTTGCCCAAAATTTTTGGGTACAGGCAGCAAGGGGGCGCGCCCAAGGGCGTGCCAGGCCGCCCCTGTGCACCTTTCAAAAGCTGGAATTTTCTCTAAGTGTCTAGGGCGCCCGGGGGCGTGCCGGGGTCCTTTAGGCCCGATTTCTTCTACAATTTTAAGTTTATAAAGACGACTTTTGGGTTATGGTATCAGTATGCCATCGTAGTAGGGCTACTCTTGAGCAAGTTTAGCATCCGACTTGGGGTTAGTCCCTTGTCACAAGTATGTTAGCAAATTATGTTCAATGAAGCTATAAGTGGCTAGAATTTCTTATTTTGAGATTGAGGCTACGAACATGAATCTCGTGAGTGAATATTGTCGTGACAATTATGAAATTAATTAAACATAAGATATATGATGAATTACACATTGATTTTAGTGGGCTAAGATAACATGTGTTAATGGGCCAATTTGAGGCCCAAAATGGAGCCAAAATGCAAGGCCCAAAGGGAACAAAAAGACCCATTCTTCCATTGACCAAATGGACATTGAATTAAATGCTAAGAGTTGGCTAAGGATGACCCCAAGGACTATATAAAGGCAAGGAAATCAGATTTTTAATTCCACAACTCACACATGTTTTTCTAGACAATTCTCCAAGAGATATTTTGCATATTCTTCAAACCCTAAGCCATCCTTTGGGACAAGATCACTCATTTGCAAGTTTGGGTAAGTGATTATTCTTATGAATTAATATATTATATGCATGGGAGAGTATGTAGATCATGATGGTTATGTCTAAAAGTGTAAGTGGTGCACTTTTGTGTTTTTGTAAAAGATGTGTCATTTTTGTGAATTAAACTTGAAAGATGACTTGTGGTCTTGATGAAAGTGAAGGTATGGAGGAAATATCAACATGTATGGTGTGATTATGTTTCTAAACTTGTTATTTTTCTATAAGTGTCACTTATGGGATTTTGGCCGATATGTTGACATGAGGTGATTTGATGGAGTAATTGTGATGTTGTGTTGATGGAGAGTGGAAAGTATGAACTTGGTGTGACATGCTATTGGTTATCATGTATTGGTCAATGTATGGAATATTGTGGGATAATTTCATAAATGGTATTGTCAAGAAGGAAATGACATTTTTAAAGGCAAACATGAAACTCATTATCGTTATATACATTTGTAAGGTATTTGGGGGTTAATGTAGACTCCGTTATGTACTTGTGTTATAGAGTGAAACATACGGAAGGAGCTGGACTATTGTATTCACGTATAGGATTGTATATTAGTATTGAGAAGATAAGGTATGCAAGGTTACTCTTTCCTTACCCTTCTGCAGCATATAGTATTCACCTTGTTATGGTACTTACTCATGTCCAAAGTGTTCTAAAGTATCCCAGTTCAGGTTGATATATATTGTTATTCACATGTGTCCTATTCTTAGACGAATTATGATTCACTTATCTCTTATTCATTGATTGAAGTTCCAAATGCTCTCATAACGTTGTAATTTCTAAAAGAACTATCTCAAAGAGAGTAAGATGTAAAGATAATCTATTTATTCTTGAATAGCATTTTCCAATCATGTCATGTTCCAAAGTCCAAGAATCTTATGATTATCTTTGTACCAATCTCTCACAAGTAGAAGTACCAATCTCATAAGAGTAATAAAGGAGGTAATGTGTGAGCTAATATATCTATCCCTCACAAGTAAAGGTGTCAATCTCATGAAGTAAAGGAGTGAAGTAATATATATATGTGTGTGCTTCAAATAATGTCATGATCCTCAATGTATCACTCTTAGAATGGAAGTAAGAATAACAAGAGAAAGAAGTAATGTATAATTGATGAGTATTCATGGGTGGTATCCCAGGGGTTAAAATACCTAGCATGGGTCGATCCCGATATATCCCAGGGACGATATAAAAGCCTAGCATGGGTTATCACAGTACATCCCAGGGGCGACACGAAAGCCTAGCATGGGTTACTATAACATCCCAGGGGTCACAATACCTAGCATGGGTTAATAACATTCCAGGGGTGACACGAAAGCCTAGCATGGGTTAATATAACATCCCAGGGGTCAAAGTACCTAACATGGGTTAATCTCATCCCAGGGGCGACAGAACAGCCTAGCATGAGTAGAACAATAAAGATGGACATATGTGAAGACAAGAGAAGTAAAGAACGTAATATACATGGTTCCTCATATACAAACAGAGAGTTTATTCACATTCACTATTTCTCTTATATTGACTCCATTGTTGGTATTATGTATGATACAGTTCTTATGAGCCTTACATACTCAGTACATTCTTCGTACTGACCCCCTTGGGGGACTTACTTTATTTGCTGCAGGCGCAGGTGCTAGTAGACCTCCACAGTAGGTTGCAGATCATTTGCGAATCGTTGGTGAGCTCCAGTTGCTTCGGGGCTTTCCGAGTCATTATGCACTTTTGTTTGGTATTGTATATGAGAATAGAGCGGGGTGTTGTCCCGTCTCTAGGTTTGTCATAGTTATGTATCTGTAGAGGCTTTGTAGACTTATGTGGGAAACTGAATGTAAGATATGTACGTTCGTTTGGACTTGATGGCCCCAACGGCCAAGTTTTGTATATATATATATATATATATATATATATGGCATATGTTTCCATGTCCATGACTTCCGCATAGTTGCATGAGGTATAATAAGATTCATACAAGGATATGCATATGAGCAAAGATTGGTTCTCTCGGTCCTTATCGGCTTCGGGTGCCAGTCCACTCCGTTGGGATACGGGGCGTGACAAAATGTTCAAAAAGAAACTAGTTTATAGTGTGAATAGGTCGTTTTACTATTGTGGCCGAATTTGGGGTCCCTTCGGGGACATCCGATAAAATTGGAACGATACAGAAAAGATTAGCATGACTCCTGCACAAGGATGACACGCACAAATAGAAAAATGGTCCAAATTTTATCTGGCTGAGTGTCTACCTCAACCCAATGTATCAATATTTTGGAGATGAATAAAATGCTACTATTTTTTATTTTTTTTTAAAAAAAGAATTTGGGCCAAATTTTTGTGGCCAAAAGAATTTATTATAAAGGAAAAAAAAGTCAAGATGCTTCTCGTATTGGGTGACCAAATCAATGAATATTTGACATATAATTTATGTCTATAAATTTTATCATTTAAGCACTATTAATTAACATTGATTTTATCTTAAATGATATATTTAACTATAGTGAATTGACGTGGTATTTGTATATTTAATTATTATATGTACACAAATACCAGGTCAATTCCACCTCAAAAACTGTCTAGCCAAGAATCAGACTTAGTTTAATCGCAAAATTCCATGTGAATTTCATGACCCAAAGAAAAAAAAGAAAATTAGTATTACTATGAGTATTTTTTTTCATCGGGAAAAGGAATCCAAAGTACATATAAATACATAAATTTGTATTTAATAATTTGTATATATTAAATAAAATTTTAAAATAAATCTATTTTTTTAAATCAAATTTATTCTTTTTGAGCCAGAGCCTAGAATTATGCATCCACCTCTGATTTTCTCGGAGTAGGTGTGAGCTCTACCTACTCATGCGTGGTGAAATATATAAGTAAATATATTTTCAGATAAACCAGTTATACTAAGACAATATGAATTCAGGAAAAGAATCCTCTGAATATTGAACAACTATTGTTAAATCGAATAGAATGCTTTATGTGAAATAGGTGGAGTAACCTAACAGAAAATATAGCCATAAGAACTATTTCCTTAACAACATTCAAAATGCCTATAACAAGCTCAATTCATTATTTCGTACTGTAATTAAAAAGTTATATCAAAAGAGCAAACAAAAAAACTAAAGTTTCGTGTTTGAACTAGCCCTAACCATGAAGAAACTTCTATATGTTACGTGATGCAAAATTAAATTAGTTGGTTGAATCAGTAAATTTCGAATATCAGATACTGTACTAGTAAGATAATAAGATTTATCTTGTACTGCATGCTTAATAGATATGGTACTACACAAAGTGAATGTACTGCAAGAAGAACAAAAGTGAATGAAAATTGTACTCCTTTGGATGTCGTTAGAGTACTTAAAATGAAAAGTTTGGTCCAACCAATAATATACCCAATACACCGTCCAATCGAATCTTTTAACAGTTGGTGACTCCCAACAAATGAAAAAGCAAAAACTTTTGGATATATATATGACCTTATAATATTGCCAAGGGATATGGTGAGACGGATGCGACTAATCAAAGATTTAATACGATAAATAGGGGCAGATATACAATATATAATGGCATAAGTATGATTCTTGCATCAGATACTCATCGTATTAAATCTTATTATTAAAAAAGAAAAATCTTCGCTGCCCTATATATCCACATCCTTATTATAGTTCGATGATCAAGAGATTATAATTTAAATCACAATGTTAAGAATTTGGGACTAACGATTTATCTTAACCATTATCGTTCAATTGTGAATTCATCTCTTCCCCTTGTTAATTATGTAAGGAGTATTTTCATAACAAAAAAGGAGCACAGAAAGAGCTCTCAAAAAGTTGCAATAACAATAACATATTCAACACGTAATTTTATCAGTGGGTCTAGAAAGAATGATGTGTATATATGCAACTTTATTAGCGATCCTACCTTGAGAAGGTAGAGAGATTATTTCTAATAAACCTTCGCATTGATGGAAGAACCCCACATCGGAGCAGGATTAATATCTGATCTACTTATAAAACTTGGACAATCATCCTTTTTTAAACTAACTTTTGAAGTGTGAGTTAAGTCCATTGGTTCTGATATGTATAATTATACAGAATGTATATAAATAAAACGCATGCCACCCATAGGACCAAAGTGATCCTTGGTGCCAGTGCAAATGGTCATTTATTCCACCAAAGGGGTGTGGGTTCAAATCCCTCTGACAACTTATTTTTTGCTACATAAATTCAATTATATTCTTTTCATTTGTTTTTAGTTATTTAGTTATTGACTTATTCATTTATTTTTGAATAATTTAATTTATTAGTCTTTGACTTTTCTTTTATTTCTTATTAATTAGTAATTGTTAAATATAAAATTAAAAGATGAATAAGTTTTGTTTTCTCTCTCATCAAATTAAAAAAAACAAAAAAAACTGGCAACTTAACTTTGCTACACAAATTCAATTATGTTCTTTTCATTTGTTTTTAGTTATTTAGTTATTGACTTATTCATTTTATTTTTGAATAATTTAATTTATTAGTCTTTGACTTTTCTTTTATTACTTATTAATTAGTATTTGTTAAATATAAAATTAAAAGATGAATAAGTTTTGTTTTCTCTCTCATCAAATTAAAAAAAACTGTCCAAATATTGATGATTATAAAAATAATTGTACACAAAATTGAGGCCAAATATTGTGAAAAGTCACAATTTTTTTTGCTTTTTAAGAAAAATAAATAAGTAAAAAGCTGAAGCAGTCAAAATTTTTACTAAGAGGGTTCAAAATCGAAAGAAGTAAACACACGAGCTAGTCGAAGGGGTTCAACATCTACTATATATGTATAAATAATTTTAATCATATATAAATAATATAGTTTTTTGCCGAAGGAGGACCCTTGACCATAAGATGGCTCGCATCCAGGATTTGGAGTCCTCGGTTGATTTAATCGATGAGTCTACTTGGCACCCAGAAACTTCGAATCCTGAATCAGTCTCTGATGGTATCCCCGATCTGCGTGGAGGGTGAGCTAACTTTTGAAATGTGCGTGCTTCGACTCAACTAATACATTTCAAAAATTAAATATGTAAAACATCGCTCTTCAAAAATTAGTCCCAAGAAAAGTTGAAAAGGACAAGAAAGAGGACCATGCTAGACATGCGTTTACGTTAAGTAAGAACATAATAATATTTGGTACTCGATAAAAGTTTGTTCAACCCAACAAGCTAACCACTAGCTACTTACTAGTATTCATTTAGTGCCAGTCACATCTACACATTTTCAACATTATTACTCCATATATTCTTCAAATATATATTCTCTTATTTAGATTTCCATTTTCTTAAAAGAATATTTCTATACAAATATTACTCAGATTAAGAAATGCATTTAATAGTTCTAAGGATAAGAATTATATTTATCTAAATTATCGTCTATTTCCAAACATATCAATCAAATACACTCTACCAATAGGGTAGGACGACCCTTATTTCATATTACAAATGGTATTAATTAAAAAAATATAAAGCTCAAATTCTATATATTTGAAAATTAAAGACTTTAGTCTTAGAGTATTTCTTTTAAGAAAAATTCTTTAAGTTGTATCATGTAATATCATTTCAGTGTCTAAGTATTTTAATAAAAATTTAAATAAGAAATTAAAAAGTCTCAAGAATCACCTAAACCGTCCCTGTAATGACCCTTTAGGTTATTTTCTTGATTTACGTGCATTTTCGGCATTTTGAGTCTTCCCATAGCGTCTACAGGTCATTTATGACTTGCCGGAACGGTCGGTTCGGTTATCGGACAGTTCGTTTGGGTTTTAGGCTCATTTCCCTGTTTTGGAATTTTCGCTATTAAGGAATTGGTGTCGGACCAAAACTCCTAGTAAATGACCTCGGATGAGAATTCTGACAGCGCCATCAGCTCCGAAACATTGATTTTAGGCTAGGGGGATCCTTGGTCTGGGTCCCGAGGCTTCCGGACTCGTTTTGGGCTATTGGGTAGAAAGTGGTTAAAATAGAACTATAGGTGTAGGCCCCACATTTAATCGAAATGACCTTGAATGAAAGTTTAGATGGTTTCATTGAATCCAAAATGTCTAATTTGGTATGGTAGCATAGTTCGTTTGAGCGCACAGGGTTCCGAACGAATCCCTAACACCCGATCGGAGTCCATTTGGACTTAGCAAAATCTGATGCCTCAAGTTGCTGGTGCAGCCGCTTAAGCAGTCAAAGGACCGTTTAAGTGGTATCCGCTTTAGCGGCAAGGTCATCGCTTTAGCGATGCTGACCAGCCGAGGCGTGGTCGCTTTAGCGGTAGTCGCTTTAGCGACCTTGTGCCTCTTTAGCGGCCTTGACTGTATAGCTGAGGGCCTTTTTAGCAATCCATGTCTGCTTTAGCAACCAAGTCTTCGCTTTAGCGACTTCTCGCTTTTAGCACCAGCCGCTTTAGCGGTAACTACTGGCATTATATCTCCCTCTTCACCCGATTTTCCCCTCATTTTCTCTAGAGTTTTTTTCCATTTTTGAGAGCTTGGGACTGGGAAAAGTGTGGGAAATTATCCATTGAGGCTAAGGTAAGCTAGTTCAACACTCCTTGGTCGTTTTTCATTATTTTCCCCGTCAAATTCTATCCTTTTTCATTGTAAATTCCTAGAATTTAGGTCTTAAATTCCTAAACTTTGCGGGCTGATTTGAGCCCAGATTTATGCTCCGTTTTAGCTCAAATTTTGAGCACACATTCTTTGTCCTTCAAGGGACCTCGTGACTGATTTAATTTTTGAATTTCGTTTGAGAGCCCCAAGGGCATTTTTTATCCGAATTTTGGCCCGAAGTATTATATAGCAATATGGGTGTCATTTTAATCATATTAACGCGTAGATTATTATTTTAATAGCGTGACAATATTTTGGGATCGTGGAGAAAAGACGAGAGATCCGTGGGTGATTCGAGATTGCAGTTCGGCATTGAGATAGGCTTTGGTTCGAGTCCGTACACTTATTATATTTATATATATCTCTGATACTGGACGGAGTAGATTGATATTGATGGTTACTGGAAGTCTTGGTTCGAGACCAGACAGTGTATACAGATATCCCGAGTCTTCTATGGGCCCATTCGTCCGTAAGCCACAGTATAGGAGAAGAATGGTTGCCATAGGTCCTGCCTTTACGAGCTATTGAGCTGGAGGAGGTGTATACACTTGGTACATTTGGCATTCAGATTGGTTATGGTTTGCTATTGGTTTATGTGCATTCACTCATTCATATGCATTGCCTATCACCAGTATAATTGTTTGGCGCTTGTATCTATCGGTCTTATGGGGGTAGTATAGATACAAATTATGGTTGTTGTTTGTTGATTGATTGGTTATGCCTCTCTGAGCTTATGGGGGCCCGGTTGGGGTTATTGATTGTCTGGGCTAACCGGTTACATTATTGTTGGTTGTTATTGTATGGTTAATGACCGGCTGATTATGGAATGGTACGCGAGATTATCGGTACGTCTCTGGATCCTTCTCTCATTATTACTGTGAGACTTATCGTTGCTAGATCACCTCATGATTAGTCACATTTTGATTAGAGGCATTGATCATGCTAGTATTAGCTCCCTTCCTTGGCTATGATCCTCGAGATGTTAGGTCGACTCCCTCAGGTTATTACTCTTGAGTTCAGTCCGATATAAGTATATATATATATATATATATTACCTTATATCCCTCTCTTTCCTTATCTATTCACATTGTATATGTATCCTTTGGCCTTGTATTACTACTATACACCCTTCTTTCACTCTTCATTTGTATATTGGCCAGAGATATACGGTATTGAACTTTACTTCCGGAACACTGTTAGAATAGGATAGTTTATCCTTGTTGCCCTATTAGCATTATTATATTTAGTTTCTTGAATAGTTGCCTGTAGTTTATTTTCCTGCTTTACATGTTATTTATTCCTACATTATCTTTGGAGCTTAGTTGGCTGATGCCTACTGAGTACTACGTGTTTGGTACTCATACTACACTTTTGCAGCCTACAGATCATAGTACGAGTTATCGCCGTTGATGTGTGCATCGTGCGGAGCAGCCATGGATCAGAGATTTGTGGTGAGCTCCTGACGTTCAGAGTTATTCCTATTCTCTCTCTTATTGTTAGACTGATCTCTATGTGGTATTCAGAGACATCTTTGTATATTTATTTATCCTGTATTTCACTTGTACTCTTGTTTTATTAGAAGCTCTTGTACTGGCTCCACCAGGTTTTGGGATGATATTAGTCTTTTTATTATATTTATTCGGCAGTTTTCTTCATTTCTCTTGGTAGTCCGTTACTAGCTGTTCCGGACTACGAGTTGGCTTACCTACTGGTGGGTTAGAGTAAGTGTCATCATGACTTGAGAAATCGAATCGTGATAGTCCCCCTAAGAACTGGCCCACTAGGAACGATAGTGAGCCGATTTAGTCCCTCCTAAATTCCCCGAAGCCCAACCCCCTAAACCCTACTAACCCTAATCCCTTCAAAGCTCGATCATAACTGATTTACAGGTTCACAACTAGCCCGATCTCGTGTATAACTAGACGAGTAGATTTTAAAGATATATTTGGACCCCAAAAAAAGTATTTGAAAGATATACATTGATCTTCCCATTTTATTTATGTGTCTTAGTTTGATTGGATAATAGATTCAAATTGTAATTTTTTATTTTGAATATTATGATAAGATGTGTATGACACTTTTAAGTCAATGATTTTAACACAAGTCCTGTTATGTTATAAGAGAGAGGATTATCAAGGATAAAAGGAAATAAACATACTAAGCACACAGATCATTGCTTTTAAACAAAACAAAAAAGTAAGAAAGACATAGATATAAGGGTAACTTACATAAATCCCAACAAGCTTACCCCTAATTACTCCCTATTCTTTTTTTTAAAAATAAAATTACATAAAATCCCTGATTTTAATTTTTTGGATACATAATTTGACAACCGATACATCCTAATAGATACATCCTAATAAGAAATTAATGCGTGTTAAAAAAGAAAAAATAACGAAAATAAATTTCCAAGTAGGTGACATGTGCTTTATTAGGAGTATTTTTGAAAAAGAACTAATAAGAGTATTTTAACCAGTCAAAATCCATCTCCGGCGAACTTGCATCTCAGGAGAAACCACAACAGCTCCAAAAACGCCGCGAGCTCTAACCCATCAAACTCTCCATCGCGACTACTGTTCCGGTTGAATCTCATACCCAAAAATCAATAATTTTCTCTTCTCCATCGGAAAGCACATAACCGTCACCACCACCGTCGCTCCAACCATTCAACCGATGAAATACCACCATCCACCCAAATTCACACACAATGTCACACCCCATATCCCAACGGGGTGGACTGGCACCCGAAGCCGATAAGGCTCGAGAGAACCAATCTTTACTCATGCTCAATCATATGCATACCATAGGAATCATCACCACCTTCGTAAAGACATAAAATGCTAAGTGCGGAAATCATGGAGCATTATATATATACATATAAGAAACTTGGCCGTTAGGGCCATCAAGTCAAGGTGGACATACATTTCTTATGTTACATACCCACATATGTCTACAAAAGCCTCTAGCAGAAATACATACACGACCAACCTAATTTTGGGGCAAGTCCCCCGCTTTACGTAACATATACAATACCAAAAGTAATGTACAACTCGGACACGAAAAGCCCCGAACCAACTGGAGCTCACCAAAGATCAATAGACGTCCTGCAGCTTAATGGGGAGGTCTACTAGTACCTGTGCCTGCAGCAAGTAAGGCAAATCCCCAAGAGGGGTCAGTACGAAGAAAGTACTGAGTATGTAAGGCTGTATGGAACTGAATCAGTGTATGAGAACTTCAATGGAAAATAATTACAAAGGAAAAATGCCCAATATGGATAAGCCATCAATCTATATATTTGGAACTGCGCGTATTGCTTTCGATACTCTCTTCACTTTTGTACCTCTTCTTAATTACTTTTCAATCATTAACCATATACTGCCCGAGCCCAACTGATCAGTGGGAGATTTAATAATATCGTCATGTAGGTGTTCATTTCACCCCATGGATACACCCATAATGTTGGGATAGTCATCATGCAGGTGTTTCTTCCACCCCATGGATATCATCATGCAAGTGTTTATGTCACCCTATGGATACACTCATAATGTTTTACTTCATTCTTTAACTGTTACGAGATTGGTATCTTTACTTGTGAGAGAGATTGATATATTTGTAGTCATAACCTTATTGGAAGCTTTGGAACATAATACTATCGGGACTTTGGAACTATGCCCATAATTATGTAACACATGAGCAACAACGACTAATGAATAAGGAATATGTTACTTAACAATAGATAACAACCTGAAATAAGACACCTTTGGACATTTCTGAATGAACAAGTACAACATCAATGTGAATACTATGTGCTGCAGAAAGATACGGACAGAGTAACCTTACATACCTTGTATTCTCAATACGAATATATAATCTTAAATGTGCATTCAATAGTCCCGCTCCTTCCTTATGTTTTACTCTACAACACAAATACATAACGGAGTTTACATTAACCACCAACTACCTTACAAATGCATATGACGTCAATGAGTTACATGTTTGCCTTTAAAATGTCATTTCCTTCTCTACAATACCATTTATGGCATTGTCATACCAATAATAGCTCAATCATACCATACATTGACCACAACATCATCTACCAATAACATTTCACCACAAAGCTTCTCCTTTACACTTTCTCATTCACACCATATCACAAATCGGCCAAAATCTCATAATTTACACTTATAGAAAATAACAATTTTAATAACATAATCATGCCATACATGTTGATATTTCATCCATACCATGCTCTTTCATCAAACCCACAAGTCATATTTCAAGTTACAATTCCATGGATAACACATCTTTTACAAAAACATAAAGTGCCATGTTCAACACTTCCAAGCATAACCAACATGATCTACATACTATCCCATGCATATAATATATTAATCCATAAGAATAATCACTTAACCAAGCTTGAAAAATGATGATCTTGCTTCAAAAGATGACTTAGGGTTTGAAGAGCCAAAAAGAGTTTTCTTGAGAATTCTAGAAATGTGATGTGTGTTCCTTTGAATAAAAATCAGATTTTTGGGTCTTTATATAGTCCTTGGGGTCATCCTTAGCCACTCTTGGCATTTAATGCTATGTTTGGCTTGGTCAATGGAAGAATGGGTCATCATTTTGGGCTTTTATTGAGCCCAAATCACTTAACCCAATAAAATCAATGATTTCTCATGTTTAAATCATTTCATACGTGTTACGATAATATTCCCACTCACGCGATTCATATTCGTAGCCTCAATCCCAAAAACAAGTGATTCTAGCCACATATGGCTTATTTTGACCAAAAGGGTAAAACCGTCATTTGGATGTCAATTTCGTCCACGAATAATCTTATCAAAAATGGAATGCCAATATAATACTTCAATTATTCCATGTATAGGCTCGTGGTTGTAGAAGAAATGTGGCAAAAAGCGGCCCGGTACGTCCCCGGGCATCCTTGGGACTTAGAAAAATTTCCAACTTTTGAAAGGTGCGCACAAGCAGCAAGGGCGTGCCAAAAATTTGGGCAATTAGAGGCCTGGCACGCCCTCTGGCGCGCCTGGCCCTATTTTTTTTGAAAAATTTTGTTCTTCGACTTTTCTTTGCGGATTCGGTTAGATACTTCAAGTTCTATTCTTTAACTTACTTCTTACCTTTAATATCCTTTGTTTGGAGGTCCTCTAAGCCTCGTTTTTAACCCCACAAATGTTCCACGAAGTCACAAAACACTTCCTGCGAAAGTCTAATCACATGTACGAGGGCCAATATCAACTATCTCATCAATATCATTACAAAATACATACTTGTGGCTCTCTACACCTAAGTAAACATTGTTCAACGTCGTCAAGTAGGGTCGGGAAGGTGCGGGGTGTTACACTCAAGTCCACAAAAAAATTACTACAACCGATACATAATTCTTATGTATCAAAAACACAGATGATCTCATTCCAATACATAAGTCTTATGTGCCATTAACACAAAAAAGCATTCCGATACATAAAATTTGATATATTTTCAAGAGACACTCATTCCGATACGTAATTCTTATGTATCAGTAACACATATATCATTCTGATATATAAGTCTTATATATCAGTAACGTAAAAAAATATTCAATTACATAAATTTTGTCATATTTTCAATCAGATATAATATTTTTTATGTATCTCCTTTGAATAAACCTCAAGTATCTCAATGCCGTTATCGTTACCATTAGCCGTAGATCCAACAAATACCTCCTCCTCAATCCGTCTTGCGGCATAAATAATTTCGTCTTGTGGGAGAGTTCCGTAACGCTTTTAGACCACCGTCTAATTCGATTCCTTTGAGAAAAAATAAAGAATCGAACTTTTGGAGTTTAAACGAATCGGACAAAATTCAAATCTTTGGAGTTAACTCCGACAAGAATTCAATCGGATAACAGGAAAAATAAAATTTCTCCTTTAATGGAGAAATTGAAGATTCATTTAGAAGGGGTTCTTTGTTGGGGCTTTGCTAATATGTTGTCGACTTTGTTCTGTTGATTTTTGTTGTTGTTGTATTGCAAAAGTTCTCCTTTAATGGAGAAATTGAAGATGAAGAGGGGGGGGGGGGGACGCAGATTTCTTCGTCGGGGCTTTGTTAATATGTTGTCGACGTTGTTCTGTTGATTGTTGTTGTTGTTGTATTGCAGAAGTTCTCCTTTAGTGGAGAAATTGAAGATGAAGGGGGGGGGGGGGGGAGGGAACACAGATCTTCAGTCGAGAAAAAAAGAGTTTGGGTGTAGGTTTAGTGATGTATCCGATGGTTTTAGAGAGAGAAGGTAAATCAGAGATTTAAGTAATTAATTAAAATGATAGGAATTTTAAGTAGTTTAGGTAAGTTAAGTTGTGGTATTAGGTAATTTATCCATATAATTAGTTATTGCCGTGGTGTAAGAATGATATACTCCATTCCTTTTCAATTTATGTGACATTCTTTTCTTTCTTTATATTTAAAAATAATTTATTAAAAATTTTCTTTTTATCACTAATATGATAAATTACAGATACATAAATATCTAATACTATTAGTTTTAGACCACATATTTTAAAAAATCTTTTTTTCTTTTAGTAAACTCCATTCTCAAATAAATAATATCACATAAATTGGGACAAATGAAGTAACAATTTCTGAATTCCCATTTTATCCTAATGAGATAATTTCAAACCATATAAATATTTATGATTTATTTTGACTCACAAATTTCAATAATCTCTTTTATTCTTAAACTCTATATTCACTCAAACACATTCACATAAATTAAGAGTAGTGTAATATTCTTTGTCCTTTTGTTTTCCTTGTTCTATAAATAGGAAGTTAGATAGGCAACTCTCCCATCATCTCAAAGGCCGCATACATAATTTCTTCTCACCAAAGCAAAAACTCTCACAATTTGTTTTTCTCATTTCCCACATTTCATCATCATGTCTCAGGTACCTCTTTCTTTACTCTTCATTTTATTTTTTTTAGATATGTTCATAATTTTCCATCTGTGTTTTTCTAATCTAATATTTATAATCCAACAATAAAATCTTTGGATTCTCTGATTTAAGGGGTTGATGGATTTTGGTTAAATAATCAGGGTTTGAATTTGCATTAATTTTCTCACTTTAGATGCAAAATTTTGGTTCTTGGATTCAATTAATAAATTTAAAATGATTTTAAATTAATACAAAGAAAATTAATCTTCTCTTTTTGGAGGTCAAAATTCATCAATTCTGGGTTTTCGGTGAATGTTGACCAATCAATTAGACATTCAACTGAAGGAACTTAGTTGAATATTAAACAACCCCCACCCCCACCCCCTCTTCTTTTCCCATTTTTTAATTGAGTTTGAGATGAGTTGACTCTCTTGAGTCTTGAAGTGTATTAAATTGATATTTCGTCCGTCAATTTTTACTTGTCCAATTTTAACTTGACAGTTCTTAAAAAATAATAAACAGAGTACAATTTTACTATATTAGTCTTTAAATATAATAAATTCAATTAGAAATTGACTATAGTTAATAATATAGATAAATTAGGAATGAAGTGATAAATTATTTGTTAATTTTCTAAATCAAACAAGTAAAATTGAATATTTATTTTTTGGTATAATGGATAAGTAAAAATGAGACTTCACAGAATATGTAGTTATTGTTAGACAAGTAAAAGTGGACAGAGGTAGTACATTTTTTGAAAGCTCATGACCCTTACATTGTCATATTCACCTAATTGATTAAGGATTTTAACTCAGTATACACTGACAATTGTTTAAGTGTTAATTACATTTTTGATTCGTTAGTTATTAATTGTTTTTAGTTTGATCATTATTAAGTATATTTAATATTTAATTAACAGAAATGTGCACTTTGATTCCTTTACTAGTGAATATTCATAAAATTTTCACCGTTACACCGTTTAATTACTCAGGTATAATGACAAGATTGTGTTGTTACTTTATATTTGAAAAATAACACAAATATAACATACTTCTCACATAAAGGGATTAAAAACACACATTTCAATTAAATGAAAGGTAATGTGTGTTAGGCAAAGATAAAAATCAAAGCTTACTAATAATTGAAGGATATTAGAAGTGTTATTATTCCATTGTTTAATTATTCTTTTAATGTATTTTACCATTGTTATTTGTCATAATTTTTAGGTTATCGATTCTACTTAGTATATACGAATAGTTACGTGTAATCATCTTTTGTTTGACATAATATATATTATCAGTGTATAGAAATTAAACTTCGTAATTAATTGATGAACTTCTCTTTTATCTTAAATGGATATAAGCAGACAGTTGTTCTCAAGGTTGGCATGTCATGCCAAGGCTGTGTTGGAGCTGTGAACAGGGTTTTGGGCAAAATGGAAGGTACATTTTTTAAAAATATAATTCCTCTTTTTTCATTCACTCTCAGATCTTGTTTGACTTGATACGAAATTTTAAAAAATATATAAATAGAGTGTTGTCTTGCCTTTCGAAGGTTTGGGGTTGTTCGTGTCTGTCGTAGTATTAGTTGCATCCTTGTAGTTTTTGCTTTTGATATTTATTGTCATATGTTGTTTATTGTGTTTCGATTACCACATTATTTTGCTGCTTTTATTATTTCTGTTGTGTAGGCTCTTCACTGCTTTCCGTATTAACTGCTATGCTTTCTTCATTATTTTCTTCTTCTTGTACTTGGATTTGTTGCACTTGGGTCGAGAGTCTCTTGGAAACAACCTCTCTACCTCCACGAGATAGTAGTAAGGTTTGCGCGCTCCCCAGACCCCACTTGTGGGAATCCAGTGAGTATGTTGTTATTATTGTATATACAAAGACTTTTGGGATTTATTCTCTTAAGCATGTAATGATATATATTTGTATCTATAAAATCATGTCATTAAAAGTCTAAAATGTGCATATTACAATTAAAATGTTTTCAAATATATAAATGTGTCATCATTCTTTTTAGAGTTAATTAATTTATGAGTTTTAGATTTTGGTCTTTTGGAGTTATTGGATTCTATTTGAATACAAATATAAGGTTTAGATAAAAAATATTATTGAGTTCTGCTAAATTCGTACAGTAATACATCAGCTTCCGAGTGTCGCACAAGCTAAAACAGGGAGAGTAATATTGTGAGCAACTACTTTGACTCAAATGTTCTGTACGAATATATGGTAGGTGTTGAATCATATGACATCGATATAAAAGAGCAAAAAGTGACCGTGAAAGGAAATGTGGAGCCAGAAGCTGTTTTCCAGACTGTTTCAAAGACCGGAAAGAAGACTTCTTTCTGGGAAGCAGAAGCACCAGCACCAGCACCAGCTGAACCCGAAGCAAAGCCCGCGGAAGAAAAGCCTGCAGAAACACCAGCTGAGCCCGAACCAAAGCCCACAGAAGAAAAGCCCGAAGAGCCCGAACCAAAGCCCACAGAAGAAAAGCCCGCAGAAACTGTTGCTACAGCATGAAGATTGATACCTTAATTAATGGGCTGAAATTTACATCATGCTTTTTTATGATTAAAGCCAGAATGTGATGTGTTACAGTTTAATCAGAGTTGAAATAATTGTCTTTGCTAATTTTCTGTGTTTGGTTTTCTTGTATTATTGATATATAGTAAGTCTTTATTGCTATCGATCTACAAGGCTACAATCGACTCATACTCCCTCCGTCCATGGAATTTAGGACGGAGGAGTAGCATTTAGGAACATCATATTCTTCCATGGAACTCGTATATTCCCAGTATACATGCATACAATATTCTTGATTGTAATATTTCTTGCTTCAGTTATCTTCCTGATTATCCAACAGGGCTGTTGTTGCACTTGCATCCTTTTCGGGGAGTACCCTTTGATATATAATAAGTGTGAATCCATCTAGTCCACAATTTATCTCATGATTTGTTAGCCAAATCCCAGTGTGTTTTAGCAATAGTTGCTTTATTCCATATGTGGAGATTTGTCAAGTTCAATCACCAACACAACACACTCTATTCCAGGCTATCAAGGCCTTTCTAGTGTTGCCTTATCATAAGTAGCTTCTATCATAGTGATGCAAGGTTTAAATAAAGAAACAGTTAGCTGACGTGGCAGCTGACGTGCCAAGTTAGTTAGCAATGGTGCAGTTCCGGAAGTTAGTTAGCCAAGATTCTGTTAAGAATGAGCAAGGAAGTTTACTAGTGATAATTCTATCTCAATTTCGAGTTCCATTCCTTAAATGTGTATATAGCTAAGATTATGCTTGTATTGAACATTTATTCAATTGCGATGATAATACATACGATCTCTCCTCTCTTCTCTACATTCTTATTACTAAATTCTCGGATTTAATCCCCGATGTGATGAAATTCTTCTTCGAGATTGATCCTAGAAGCCAGTTGCTTGGTTGCAATTGTACAACATATAACTATCAATATAATTAGTCGTAACAAAAATTTGAGCCCAATATGTTGAGAATACTCCAACAATCTGTTTTTTCATGTGGTGAGCTTCCTTTCAAGTATTTATGGTGTATCACTATCACGTTAAGGGCATATTTGAGACCAAAACCAAACAAAAGACACATTTGTTCTATTTTTTTTTCGTAGAAAGACAAATTTGAACCATTTCCACTAACGATAAAGATATATTTAGGACCAAATTCAAATAGAGCGCAAAATTGTTCTATTTCTCTTGGCGCTTTTTCTTTTTAACGAACAAAAGTGGATGAAACTTTTTTTATTCCTTTTTAGCTTTTGTGGTTTAAAATTCTTGGACACTGCCATGATTGTTAAGACTGATTTTCACTTTTACATTTGGGAACTCTTGTCCGCAAAAGAATGATCTTTTTTTATATTTAAAATTGATTTGATTTAAATTTTTTTATTTTATGCTTAATGAGATTATTATTACCACATAAATATATATTAACTGTTTTAGGCAAATTTTCAAATAAAAATCTTAAATTTCATGCTTAATCAAATTCAAAAAAAAATAAAAATATTTCAAATAGCTCCTTCTTCAGACATGAACAATTCTTTTCTAAATATGTTATGGTTGAGCACTCGCGAAATTATAGAGAATACATTGAGTGAAACAATATAGATTACTAATTAGATGTTGCAATTTTCACGTATATACCTAATTTAATTTTAATCTACTACTACTAGGTAGTTGTAATTGTCTACCCACACACACAATTGGACCTAGTCATGAGTTCGAATTGTTTTGCGGTTCTAGAGGACTCTGAACGAGCAGGGGTTCACAATCATTACATCTTTAGATCCCACCAAATCATTAAACTTGACGACTGTTGATCGCTCTTTGATTAGTGATTCACTTGCCAGATGAAGAATCTCTCCAAAATCTGTGTTTTGATCAGTGATTCATTGGCCACTAGATTCAAGAATCCCACCTTACTCTCAAACTTGGTGGCTCGATCGGTTGATTACTTCTCCTATAGGCTCATCTTGCATACAAATTCTAGGGGGCCCGAACCTTGCATATATGATTATATTGCATCAACGTTGTTTGCAAGTCATGTTAGTTAAAACGCAACATAGCTTTCAATACTTCAATTCCTTTTGCACCCAAGGGTGCAGCCTAGTGGTTCAATGAAGTTGGGTTGAGCACCATGAGGTCTCAGGGTTCAATTCTCAACATAGACAAACACTAGGTGATTTCTTCCCATCTATTCTAGCCTTGGTGGACAGAGTTACCTGGTACCTGTTGCTGGTGGGAGGTGACAGGTATCCCGTGGAATTAGTCGAGGTCTGCGCAAGTTGGTCTGGACACCACGATTATTAAAAAAAATAAAAATACTTCAATTCTTTTTTCATTTGGGAGTATTGACTTGTATGTTGCACTCTGGCATAGCGAACCATCAGAACTAAAATCACGATTGCAGGCTTAAAATTAGGAAAAAATTAAGATTAATTCTATTTATTTTTTGCACTACTTGTTATAGAGTAGGCAGTATAGTTTGTGGACAAAGTCACGAAGTTCAACATATATACTAGTACAAACAAAATGAAAGAGGAAAGCAAACACATGTATTTACAAATTAAGAAAGTTATCATAATGAGTTGACATATTATATAACATATGGGACATGCACAAATATACTACTAACAGTACACATACTGGCAACCAACTAATGAAATAAACAAGCTAATTCAATCTACAAGTGGGATTTGTTTTTTCCGTTTGTGACACACTTTATATATATATTTTTTTTACCGTTACAAAAAGAATAACACACTTCCAAATTTAAAAATTATTAACTTTACACTTCCAATTTTACCCTTAATAAGAAATCTTTAATTTTAACCATATAAATAACGTTATGACATGTTTAAAGTTACAAGTTTCAAAAGATTTTATAGCCACAGGAATTCTATGACATATTTAATTAAGACCTCAAGTTTCAGAACTCTTCATTTCTTTCTTAAATTTCGGCCGAATATTCAAAATATGTCATATAAATTGATACAGACGAAGTATACTATCAATCCTGATTTTTGTTACCTCTTTTTCTAGGTCTAGGCTACTAGTACATATTAACAGAAAAAAAGAGTGTCAACCTGTTCATGGATGCCATGATTAGGTGGTAGTTGTGGGGTTCTTCAAAGATCAGACAAGCTCAAGAATATATCAACTATACAGTTGGTGTTACCAATCATGTTTAAAAAATTGTTTTGTGACATAAGAACAGTTCCTTATAGGAATTTCTCAAACTATAAATACTCCAACAATGTTCATAAGTTATATCCATCAATTGAAGAAAAACTATAGTGTCAATAGCAACTTTTGAGTCTCAAAATTAAGAATGGATTCCAAAGGCTTCAATGTTTCAGTTGAAGCACTTTTTGCTTGCCTGATTTTATCATTTTCATCATCTATTCTTGCCTATCGACCACCATTTTGGCCAACAATTAGAGTTGGTTACTATAGATATACTTGTCCCTATGCCGAAAACATTGTTCAAAATGTTGTAAACAAAGCTGTGTCTCGTAATCCAGGCATTGCTGCTGGCCTTATTAGGTTACATTTTCATGATTGCTTCGTCAGGGTACGTCTGAAATTAATTTTCCTAACATTTTATTTTGTTAATTTGATGATTACATTATCTTATAATGGTAACATATTGTGTGCTTTAATTAGGGATGTGATGCATCCGTGTTATTGGATGGACCAAATTCTGAGAAGGAAGGTATTCCAAACAAGAACAGTTTACGAGGTTTTGAGGTGATTGATGCTGCAAAAGCTGCACTAGAGGCTGCATGCCCTGGAACTGTCTCGTGCGCAGACATACTTGCATTTGCTGCTCGTGACAGTTCCTACAAAGTTGGGAAAATATACTATGATGTCCAAGCTGGACGTCGTGATGGTAGTGTTTCTATTGACTCTGAAACATTGGCCAATCTTCCTTCTCCTTTCGTCGATGCCAATGAACTCATCAAGAATTTCGCGAGGAAAGGTATGTCAGTTGATGAAATGGTGACCCTCTCTGGCGCACATTCTATTGGCATTGCACATTGCGCTGTTTTTGCTAACCGTTTGTACCCTCAAAACAATCAACAAAATCTACCAATTGACCCTGAATATGCAAACTTCTTGAAGTCCATTTGTCCACCAGAAGCTCTTACAAATGGAACAGGAGCTGCTAATCCCGCAAACCTTGATGTCCTGACCCCAACCAAGTTGGATAACAAATATTACTTGACATTAAAGAGTCAAAAGGGATTGTTGGTAACTGATCAAACATTGATGGCACATCCAACAACCGCTAAATTAGTGAACTACAATGCTAGATATGGTTCAATTTGGGCTAGAAAGTTTGCAGCTGCAATGGTTCACATGGGTACTTTGGATGTCCTCACAGGTCGTAACGGGGAAATCAGGAAGAACTGTCATTTCGTGAACTAACATCTTTATCATTTGCCTTTGAGAAAATTTTCAATTTCTTCATCCTATTTAAGCTGCAAGGATGGTTCAATTCTTTGTCCAATTGTTTTTGGTTTTTCTTCCCAGCATTTGTTCAATTGTATTTGGTTTTTTCCCCAATGTCTGTCTAACCGATTGAAAAGATATTCTGAATAATTTTTTTTATAAACGATTCATGCAGTTGATTTTGAAACAAAAACTTAGATGAGGATCATTATCTTGCTAAAATCTACCTTGTCAAGTTATCGAAAGGTAATAAATGAGATACAAAAGTGTACTTGAATCTATGAAAACAGATGAACTTCTTTGATGATATTACGTACCTAGCATGCAAGACTACAGTATACCCTGCTGTAAAGAAGAAAAGTTTTAGTCTCAAACAATGCTGGAGAAATACTTTTAAGACTAAGAAAAGGGAAAAGGACATGGGCTGGCCACTCAGAAAAATAACATAAACATACACCTTAACTTACCATATTTACACAAATCCCCACCCTTACAAAGTAATTACAAAAATCCCAACTAATTATTTATCTTTGTTGGATGTATCGGGAGCTAATTATGTATCTCAACAGATCCAAAATCGGAAAAAATATATCGGGAGCTAATTATGAGTCTTTACAAAGGAAAAAATGTATCTTCATTGGATGTATTGTGTATCTCGAAAGACCCAAAATCGAAAAAAATGTATCGGGAGCTAATTATGTATCTTTACAAAGGAAAAAATGTATATTCGCTGGATGTATTGGAAGCTAATTATGTATTTCGACAGACCAAAAATCGGAATTTTCAGTAATTATGCAAAATGTCGGGATTTTCTGTAATTAAGCTCCAAACCGTCGGGATTTATGTTGTTTATCCAAAAAATATTGGCCTACTTTTGGGCCTATGGACACTCTATGGCCATTCGGCCCAAATTTTTGCCATCCAATGGCCATTGGGCTACTTTACTCCCCCTCTTCCTTCTTGGGCCATTTCGGCCATTTTCGGTGCTTTTTCAATTTGGGCCATTCGACCCTTCTTTTTAAATGTTTCATTTTTTTTTTGCTACAAATTTTTTGACTAAAAAATAGTCTGTTTTTTTTAATTTAAAAATAATAATTAAATAAATTGTATAGAAACTGTATAGTTGTTGTCTAGAATTTGTATCAATATAATATATATTTTTTTGGTTTTCCACCCGGTGTTCGGTACCTGCATTGGAGCCCCGACTAATCAGGATCGCGCACTACAGGGACCATTCTGGGGGTGGCGATCCCAACAAGATTTTCTCCATTCCCAGGGCTCGAACCTGAGATCTCTGGTTAAGGGTGGAGCAACCCCACCACTGCACCACAACCCATGTTGGTAATATATCTATATATTTTATACAACAACTATACAATTTCTATACACATCCTATCTAGTTTCTATACATATATCTTATATTATACACATATATCTTATATTATATGTATAGAAACTAGATAGGATATGTATAGAAATTGTATAGTTGTTGTATAAAATATGTATATGTATAAAATATATATAAAAGTTGTATGGAATGTGTATAGAAATTGTATAGTTGTTGTATAAAATACGTATTTGAACAATGATTGTAGCTAAAGGTTGTATAGAATGTGTATAGAAACTGTATAGTTGTTATATAGAATACGTATATGTGTAAGATATATATAGAAACTGTATGATTGTTGTATAGAATATGTTGGTATATAAAATATATGTATAGAACAATGAATGTGGTATAGGGATTGTATCAATATGGTATAGGGGTTGTATCAATATGGTATAAGGACTGTATCAATATGGTTATAGGGACAGTATCGCTATGGTATAAGGATTGTATCAATGTGGTATAGTATATGATGTTTTTTTTTTGTATATTGTATAAGAATTGTATCATTGTTATAAAATATACATATGTGTATAGGATGTGCATAGAAACTATATCATTGTTGTATAAAAAATATAAGAGCAGATTTTTTTTAATAAAAAAAATAGAGCAGCAAAAATTTTATAAACAAAATAGTGTTGAACAAAATAAAAAGAAAAAGAAGGCAGTAACCAACAAAATAGAGGAAAAAAAAAAAGGAAAAGAAGAAGATGGCAATAGCAACTAGCAACAAAATAAATGGATACCAAAGGGAATTATAATTTCATTGGCTATTGACTGTCATTTTTTATTGCTGAAGTGTTGTATGTGTACTTTTCCCCTAAGAAAATGCAGATGGTGTTATGAATCAACCCGAATCTAAGGTGTGACAGTAGGACCAAAAGGCCTTCACAAAGATTGATTTGCGATCAAGGCCCAATTAGCAATTGGTTAAAAAGGACTAGGTGTTGGAAAGAACAGATTATGCGTATTCTGATTGTGCTTAGGCAAAAACGGTATTTCTCATCCCCAATTCTATGTCACTGCTTCTCATCTCCTTCTAGTTATCCTTTCATTGATCCCTTATTTCTCTGTTAATTGTTATTCTTATTTCATTAGTACTTCATATGTTCCGTTCAGTGATTACAATATACAACAATGTTTGTGTTGAAAGATCGGTTTGTTACAGATGATTCCCTAAACTTCAGTCTGTACGTGTCCCAACATTGCTTGCATTAGTTGTTAATTACTTGTTAAAATGCTAGGAAGATATGCAAGTAATATAAGAATTGATCATTGAAAAACTATTAAATGAGTCATGTCGTATATATGATGAGTTATTCAAGGCAACTCACACAAGAAAAAAGAAAATAACACATATGCAAATACGTGGTCGAGCTATGGGCTGAGACAACCTGCGTAAGTCTGAAAATTAACTGAAAGTTACAACTTTTTTATTTATATTCTAATTTTATCTTTTAAATTTAGGATCAATATCAAAATTCCTTGGAGTTCTGTCGAAGTTAGCCGACCAGTAGACAGACAAGGATATCCGATTTTATTTGACCACAAATGAGTATTCACCATACTACTTCAATCCATGGGCCTAAGCCTCATCCCTCTCGACATTTCAAGGATCACTTTTCTTGCCATACCTTTGGTTAAAAGATCCGCCAATTTTTCGGACCTTAACATTTTCTAGGAAATAATACCATGTTCCAACAATTCTTTGACTATATCATGTTTAATGCAAATGTGTCTTGTTTTTTCATTGTCCACTCTGTTCTTGCCAATTTTCATTGCCGCCTATAAGTCACAATGCACAGAAACTGGTGAAGCTTGTCTTCCCATAATGGCACATCTACCAAACTGTTTCATAGCCACTATCTTTACTACCAACTCAAGAGCTATAAATTCATATTTTATGATAGAGCATGCTATATACGTCTGTTTAGAAGACTTTCATGAAATAACACCTATACCCAAAGTAAATACATAATCACTGACAAAAACTAGCTTCATCATTATCAGTTATCAATTTTCATTATAAAATATTTCTAAAACGGCAAGAAATTTATGAAATTCCAAACACTAATTCATAGCACCTCTCAAGTACTTAGCAAATGATAAAGAGAATTACAGTGTTCACTATTGTGGTTGTAAGTATAACGACTCAATCTGCTAACATCATAAACTAAATGATACAATTTCCACGTATATACCTTAGTTAATCAACTCCTATGGATCCAGTTTGTGGACAATGTCACTAAATTTCAGAAAACTTGACTAAGAAGATGAAAGAGAAAAGTCAAACCTGTATTTACAAATTAAGAAAGCTATCCTAATGAGTTGACATATACCATATGGAACATGCACAAATATACCATAACACATACTTGCATCCAGCTAATCAAATAAACAAGCTAATTCAATCTACAAGTAGGATTTGTTTTTTGTTTTTTCAATTCCATGGAACAAGATATTGTGCACTCAAACGAAAAAAACAACAACAGAAATTACCCTTTCGAATTTCTTGTAGAAAGAACAAAGGAGGTAGAGGAGTCCAACGAATATCATTATAGTTACGTTCTTTGACTCACAATAATACTCTCTCCCAGTTTATGTGACACACATTGTTTTTAGTTTGTTCTAAAAAGAATAATATACTTTTAAATTTGAAAACAACTAGCTTTACTTTTCCATTTTACCCATAATGAGAAGCTTTTATAACCAACACAAATGACACAAGTTTTGTAGCCGAATTGTCACGACCCGAGCAGAGGCACTGGCCGTGACGGGTATCCCAGACCACCAAAGGCCCGAGAAGACCCCTTAGCATTTCATTATAAGCATGATCGTAAAAAAAAATGCGGAAAATAGACCCATTAGTATGGATATTCAACTTTGAATAAAGTCATAAACCAAATACTGAAAACACAACATCTGTCTACATCAGTCTACGAAGCCTCTAACATTACGAATAGAACTCCTAAGCTGGAGCATGGCCCCGTCTATACCATAAAACAGCTGACTAGAGTCTAATGAAAGAATATATATGCCTTCCGAAAGATGGAGGGCTCACCACTTGTTACTAGCTGTCTGGAGGAACCTACTGCTGCATAGTGTGATGAAAATATGCCTTCGAACCTACATCATGAAATGATGTGCAGCCCGGAGGCGGTTAATACGTGGAATGTATTGGCATACAGAACAAATAAAAGACAATATAGACTTTATAAAGGAAATAATCATTAAGTAAATATCAAGGCAATATGATAAAATATCGGTTGTGACTCCAAGTAAAAGAAAACAATACTTTCTATTTTTCCATTCTGAACTAGATGGTATCACCGACTTTCATTAAAACACCACGGGCTATGTGGGTCCGATCAATGCTCGACAGGCTAAGCCCCCAATCCATGTTTGCCGCATGAATTGAGATTAAGTCATTTCAGCTAGCACAATCATCCTCATAGAGGAAAGCATATGGTCGTCCAATTAAGGATCGAACCATCCCTATGTCAGCAAAATACAGGTTTCGGGTATTGAGCCTTTTGGACCCAAACCTTCTCGGTTAACCATCTAAGTCTCTTAGAGCCCAGATTTTTATCCTTTTCGAATCATCAATCATCATTTAAATCACTATCAGTTCCATTAGGGGCATAGATCATCGTTGGTATCATCATACCAAGATTTACAAGTCATTTATTTCATTTTCCGTTTAACCAAAAGATTTGGTTGTCAGTTTATCATGCCCAACATATGTTAAAACCAAGTATAAGATGGTTCTTGGAAATCAACCAAAATCAATTTAAGAGTTCATTTACCATTGGGAGTCATAGTCATTGTTTAATATAATAGTAAATCCTTCAATATGAGTCAACCATAGTTCAATCGATAAAACGTTGATAAGGTGTAAAACCCATTCAATAGTAACATCATTTTGACTCAATAATAATCCAAACGTTTATATAGTAGTTTGAGGAAAATACCATTTCACTTCCTCTTCCCAAGATTTAAATCAATATATATATATATATATATTTAAAAGTAACCCCAAGTACAAAACATTGAAATACAATTTGATTTTATTCTCGTAAATTCCAATATACATATACATGTAAACCCAATTCATAATCCAACATTCACGTAAGCATACAAGGGATTAGAAAAATCATAAGTTCGAAGTTTACTTGAGAAGATGTTGTTCTGCATACCTTTTGACGAATAACTTAAGAAGAAGGACCTTGAGAGATGACCCTAGCAAAGCCTTTGATACCTTGAGAGCCTTGAAACTTTGGAGAAGATGAGAGGAGCGTTGTTTAATTTTATTTAGGGAAAAACCCTATTCGAAAGAATATTGGGGAAAGGTCTTAGACTTGGGAGCTTTGGAGCTTTGGGATTTGAAAAACCCTTCTTGAGTTTGTGAGATTTGAGAGAGTAGAGGGATTAGGGATTTGGGAATCAATCTGCTAGTTTAAGACAACTTTGGGGATTTAAAACGAGTTGGGGGAGTTACATGGGGTGAAAGAACTAGTTTTTCCCTGATTTAATAAGAGAACAGTGAAATTTTACGTCTGGGAAGGGGATGTGCGTCGCACCGCCATTAGCGCGGCACCCAGCTGTACCTCGTATGGCCAATCGCGCGGCACCCAGCTGTGCCTTACATGGCCAATCGCGCAACTTAACTGGATAATGTCCCACTAAAACACCCATAACTTTTTACTCCGAACTTGAATTGACGAGTGATCAGTGGCGTTGGAAAGAATACTCAACTGTCACGCCTCAAATCCCATTGGGGCGGATAGGCACCCGTAGCCGTAAAGGCCCGAGAGAACCAACCTATGATCGAGTACATTCATATGCATGCCATTAAATGAACAAAAATTCTGCCACGTGCAGATAATATATATTGACGACGGAAGTCATGTAAAGATGTTCAAAACAGATACGAGACTTGGCCGTTGGGGCCACAATGTCTAAAAGGTAAGACAACTTCTACGTTTGACTTTACAAGGTCTACAAAGCCTCTAAAAGATATATAACCATGACTAAGGTAGGGCAAGTCCCCGCCTTATACAACTACTACACAGTACCAAAAATATATACAAATGACTCGAAAAGCCCCGAATCAACCTGGAGCTCACCAATAGCCTGCAGATGACTCGAACCCTACTGTGAAAGTCTACTAGCTCCTGTGCCTGCAGCAGGTATGGTAGGTCCCCCAAGGGACGTCAGTATGAAAGAATGTACTGAGTATATAAGGCTATAAGTAACTGTATGAAATATAGGAACTCAAATGGAATCAAATACAAGTGAATAGATAATACTGATATACCACCGTACTGTATATGTGGAACCATGTACATTACATTCATTTCTTCCCTTTTTCCTTTATATCAATATACATCATACAATGCCCGGGACCAACTGATCAGTGGTAAATAAAATTGGGATCGGCTCGAGCTAGGCTTATGCCCCCAGAGCTACCACCCATAAATCAATAAATCAGGTTCGGCTCAAGCTAGGTTTTCACCCCCAAAGCTACCCCCTGTATCCAATAATCAATCGGGATCGGCTCGAACTAGGCTTTCGCCCCCAGAGCTACCACCCGTACTCAACCAAATATGCATTACTTCACTTCTTTAATTTTTTGTGAGATTGTTACATCGGTAGTTATAACATTATTGGTGCTTTGGAACAATAGTCAACAAATAAGAGACACGTAAATAACAATTGCTAACAAACCTGAAATGAGATACTTTAAAACATTTCGGAGTGGAAACAAGTTCGGTAACGATGTGAACAATAGGTGCTGCCAAAGGATACGAAAAAGAGTAACCTTACATACCTTATCTTTCCAACACGTAACTACAAAAATTCAGCTCTTCCTTAAAGCTTTAATCTACAATACGAATACATAATGGAGCTCACATTAAAAGCTAATTACATTACTAGTTCACAAGGCGATAATTAGCTACTTCACGGGAAGTAAAAACTATCCAACATCCCAATCATATGGTATATCATTCCACCTTCCTTTCTACTGCCATATAACTCCATTACACCCTTCTATACCATAACTTACTTCCTTACCAAGACACCACCACCAAAACAGTCCACAAACCAACATAGACGTCACAAACCGACAAGATTTTCCACCAAGTGCATACTTCACATTTTTACCTCAATGAAACTCCACATATTTATCCCATCAAGTCACATAAATACCTTCCACAAAAATATACCAAAAACAGTCCACACAATTTCAGAATTCACTTTAACATAACAAGAAAGTATTTTTCTTTCACTACGCCAAACGTTCCATGCACAATTACGTATAAACATTTTCACAAGTCATACACAAGGAGTAAAGAATTAGGTACAACACCACACTTAAACATACTTAAATTTCATCCATCTAATTCAATTCCTTCAAGACCTTAAGTCCCCTTTCAAGTTTAAACCACATAGAGGGCAAATCCTTTAGCGATTAAGTAAAAGTGGACTGTTTTCACAATAAGTGGACTGCTCAACACTTTTTAAACATAAACAACATGATTTACACAACCTCTTATGCATATAATATATTAATCTATAAGGTTAAACACTTACTAAGGCTTGTAAGTGGAAGATTTGTCCAAAAATCCTTAGAGAAAATTAGGGTGGCTAGGGTTTTTCAGAGAGGAGAAATATTGATTGAAAATCTAATTTTTAGCAAGTGAAATGTGTGGAAAATAAGCTGAATTTCAGCCTTATAAAGTCCCTCCAAACAGCCTCTCCTTTGGTCATCCTTAGCCAATTATTTGGTCAAAAAGTCCAAGTAAACTTGATCCATTTTTAATGGATCATCTTCCTTTTTGGGCCCATGCCTTTTTACTTAATTTTGGGCCTCAATTACGTCCATAAACATAATATTAATTCAGCCCAATAAATTTAGTGGGTAATACACTAACTATCTCAAGTTTAAATAATTCCATAAATGTTAAGGTAGTCAATTAAGTTCGGAAATGTACGGAGTGTTACATCCTTCCCCCCTTAGGAACATTCATCCTCGAATGTTAGTAACATTATCCAATCTAAACTAGTTCAAGTCTAAGTTCATTCTTCATATTATCACATACACATATTACTTATATATACTTACTTGTTATTGCTCCAATTCCACATCTTGAACTTTCTCTTCAGTTTGAAATAAATACGGGTACTTAGACTTCATCATTTCCTCGGCTTCCCATGTGATTTCTTCTACTTGTTGATTTTTTCAAAGCACTTTTATGGAAGCTAATTCTTTATTTCTTAACCTCTTAACTTGTCAATCCAGAATAGCCATAGGTATTTCTTCATAGGTGATATCTTTCGTAACTTGTACATCTTCAGTAGGAGCAATACGATATGGATCTCTTATGCACTTCCGAAGCATTGAAACATGAAGCACTGGATGAACTGTGGAGAGTTCTTGGGGTTGTTCTAATTCATACGCAACTTGACCAAATCTTCAAATAATCTTATATGACCCTATATAACGAGGACTTAGCTTTCCTTTCTTTCCAAATCTCATTACCCCTTTCATTGGTGACACTTTCAAGAATACCCAATCACCTATAGCAAACTCTAGCCCCCTTGTTCTAACATCGGCATATGATTTGTGTCGACTTTGGATCGTTTATAGCCGCTGTTGTATCACTTTAACCTTCTACATAGCTTGATGAACAAGATCTGGCCCAAATAAGGCAGTTTCACCCGCTTCAAACCATCCAATTGGTGATCTACACTTTCTTCCATATAAAGCTTCATAAGGCGCCATTTTGATACTTGAATGATAGCTATTATTGTAGGCAAATTCAATAAGAGATAAATGATCATCACAACTACCTTTAAAGTCCAATGTGCAAGCTCGTAGCATATCTTCCAGTGTTTGTATAGTACGTTCTGCTTGTCCATCTGTTTGAGGATGAAAAGCCGTACTTAAATTCACTTGGGTTCCCAAACTCTTCTGAAAAGACTTCCAAAAGTGTGCAGTAAATTGAGCTCCCCTGCCTGATATAATAGAGATTGGAATTTTGTGTAGTCAAACTATCGCTTTAACATACAACCGCGCATAATCTTCAGCTGTGTAGGTGGTCTTGACCTGTAGAAAGTGTGCTGACTTGGTAAGCTTGTCAACTATTACCCATATATAATCAAATTTCCGAAGTGTACGAGGCAAACCTGTGATGAAATCCATGTTGATCATGTCCCACTTCCAGATTGAAAGATTTATACATTGCATATAACCTCCAGGCTTCTGATGCTCTACTTTTACTTGTTGACAATTTGGACATTAGGCTATGAATTCTACAATGTTCTTCTTTATGTTACCCCACCAATACATTTCTTTCAAATCAAGATACATTTTGGTGGCTCCTGGATGAATAGAATACCGTGAATGATGTGCCTCTGTCATAATTCGTCTCCTTAGCTCATCTATATCAGGTACACACAATCTACTTTGGCATTGAAGCACTCCCTCTTGCGTAAGATCAAATGCCTTTGTCAAACCTTGTTGTACATTCTCCTTCACCTGCAATAAAATAGGATCCGCATACTTTTTTTCCTTCACTTCAGCTACTAAGGAAGATTCTGCTGCATTTTGCACCATAATTTCTTCATTTGGAGTTTCAAGAAGACGAACCCTCAAGCTGGCTAGTTGATGTAGATCCTTGACTATACCTTGCTTTTCCGTGAGCTGGCCATCAGTTCTTCCTATTGCTTTGCGGCTTAATGCATCGGCTACTACATTTGATTTCTCTGGATGATACAAAATATCAATGTCATAATCTTTTAATAGTTCAAGACACCTCTGCTGCCTCAGATTTAGGTCCTTCTGCTTAAAAATATACTGCAAACTCTTATGATCGGTATATATATCAACATGAAACCTATACAAATAGTGGCGCCATATCTTTAAAGCAAATATCACAGCTGCTAGCTGAAGATCATGTGTTGGATAATTTCTCTTATGTGGTCGCAACTGTCTTGAGGCATAAGCTATTACATTATCGTGCTGCATCAATACACATCCTAAGCCAACTCCTGAAGTATCACAATATACCACATACCCTTCTGTTCCTTCTGGAAGTACCAATACAGGTGCAGAAGTCAACTTATCCTTCAGATCTTGGAAATTCTTCTCACATGCATCATTCCACTGAAACTTGGTTGCCTTATGTGTTAGCTTTGTTAAAGGTGCTGAAATGAAAGAAAACCTTTCAACAAATCTTCTATAATAACCTGCCAACCCGAGAAAACTACGAATCTTTGTAAGCGTTGTAGGTCTTGGCCAATTCTTCACAGCTTCTATCTTTTGAGTATCAACCCTTATTCCTTCATCCGACACAATATGACCCAAGAATGCTACAGATTTTAACCAAAATTCATATTTAGAGAACTTTGCATATAACTTACGATCACGAAGAATCTGTAACACCTGCCATAAGTGATTAGCATGGTCTTCTTTTGATCTTGAATAAACCAAAATATCATCTATAAACACTGTCACGAACACATCTAAGAATGGCTTGAACACCCTATTCATCAAATTCATAAAAACTGCTGGTGCATTTGTTAGCCCAAATGACATAACTAAAAACTCATAATGACCATACCGTGTTCGGAAAGTTGTCTTGGGTATATCTTTTTCTCTAACCCTTACTTGATAATAACCTGATCTCAAGTCAATCTTTGAGAAACATTTGGTACCCTATAATTGATCAAACAAATCATCAATTCTGGGGAGGGGATATTTGTTCTTGAATGTTACCTTATTCAGTTGCCGATAATTAATACACATTCTCAACGTGCCATCTTTCTTTCATACAAATAACACTGGTGCACCCCAAGGGGACATACTAGGCCTTATGAATCCCTTTTCCAGCAAATCTTTTAATTGCTCCTTCAATTCCCGTAACTCTGCCGGGGCCATTCTATATGGAGGAATAGAGATAGGATGAGTACCTGGAATCACATCAATACCAAACTCTACTTCCCGTTCTAGAGGTAAACCTGGAAGATCTTCAGGAAATACATCAAGGAATTAGTTACCACCGGAACTGATTGAAGAGTTGGTGGCTTCACATCGGTATCTTGCACTCTTACTAGATGGCATATGTACCCCTTGGATATCATTTTCTTTTTCTTAAGATAAGAAATAAATTTACCTCTCCGTGCTCCAACATCACCCCTCCATTCAAGGACGATCTTTTGTGGAAAATAGAAATGTACCCTCTTGGTTCGGCAATCTACCGTGGCATAACAAGAAGCCAGCTAATCCATACCCATTATAACATCAAAATCTACCATTTCCTGCTCAATAAGATCAGCCAACGTATTATGATCACAAACAGTTACTATGCAATTACGATAGACTCTTTTAGCTACAATAGATTCACCAACTGGCATAGATACTTCAAATGGGTTGACTAGTAATTTCGGTGTTCTTTTGAATTTTTCAGCAATCAATGGAGTGACATATGATAGGGTAGAGGCCGGATCAATCAATGCATATACATTATGTGAAATGATGGATAATGTACCTGTAGCCACATCAGGAGAAGCCTCCAGATTCTGTCGATCCCCTAAAGCATAGGTACGGTTCTGGACTCCACTAGAATTAACTGCTCCTCGAACACCTCTACCACGCCCAGTAGGCTGTACACCCGACGAGGATGATGCAACGGCTGATCCAGTAGGTCGCACCATACTACCCGTGCCCCTTCGTGGGCACTCTCTCATTATGTGCCCCGACATACCACACCAGAAACAAACATCTGTCCCAAGACGACATGCACCTAAATAAAGCTTTTCGCAGTGCTGACACGACTGACGAGAAAACCTCGATTGGCTTATTTTTTCTTATTCTTGATACCCTGCTGTCTGTGAACCTTGAATCCCACTACTTTGCACAACTTGACTGCCTCAAAACCCTCAAAATTGGGATGGAGTACCTGCTGTAGAATAAGAAAATGATGGTCTAGGCGGTCTATTAAAAATTCGAGGCCTAAATTCTCCTTGGGACGCCATGAACTGTCCCATAGGTTTATCCCTCTTTGACGATCCTCTTTCAAATTCTTGCGTACTTCTCCTTTGCCTCTGATCCTCCATCTTCTGTGCAAAAGCTTGTATCATGGCTATATCCATGTCTCTGTTCAAAGCAGCAACAATACAATCCCTAACCAAATATGGATCCAATCTATCCATAGACCGATGAACTCTATCGTCCATAGTAGTTACTACATTAGGAGCATACCTGGCCAAAGAGTTAAACCGAAGACTGTACTCTCTGACGCTCATATTACCTTGACGAAGATTTAAGAACTGGTCTGCACGAGCCTCTCAGATCTCATATGGAAGGTAATGATCAAGGAATGCCGCTTTGAATTCTTCCCAACTCGCTGGAAGTGCACCGATACCCCTAGATCTTTTCCAATCTTCGTACCATAAAATAACCTACCCTTTTAATCTATATGCTGGAAGCTCGACTGTTTCTGTACCAGATACATGTATAACATCTAACGCCCTTTGAATTTGGTCCATGAAGTCTTGTGGGTCTTCATTAAGATCTGACCCGGTGAATGTGGGAGGGCCTAATTTAAGAAAATCCTGTGTCCGCCGACTAGCTGCCCTATCCGCACTGTCATTACTTGTAGTTGGACCAGCTTGTCCTTGATTTTGTGCAACAACTATACGAGTCAACATTTACACCGCATTCCTTAAATCCTTCTCAGTAGCATTAACAGGTGGTTCTGGGGGTACTCCTCTCCTTCCTAGCTCTTCGGGAGGTGGAAGAGTAGAAGAAGCCCGCGATGCAAACTCGTCTTCAGCCTCACCTTGATTAGCTTGTTTAGGTGGTGATTTATTGGTTCATTCTCCGGCAATCCTGTCTAGCTTCTTACTTTTACCTTTTTTTCTCCTTGTAAATGGCATTTTGCTATACTGAGGAAGCAAAAACATAAAACAAATTCAGTGATTAAATATGACTCCACCTATAACTTTGGCTCTATTGCACGATCTAGGAAATGAAGAAAAGAAACAACTCTTATATGTCCCGTAGCCTCCTACTTATAAATGTGGTGCACAACATATCCATAAGCAAGACTCTACTCAGACACGGCTTTGTAGACACCCTAGAACGACCCGATCTGATACCACTTTTGTCACACCTCAAATCCCATTGGGGCAGACAGGCAACCCGTAGCCGTAAAGGCTCGAGAGAACCAACCTATGATCGAGTACATTCATATGCATGCCATTAAATAAACATAAATTCTGGCACGTTCAGATAATATATATTAACGATGGAAGTCATATAAAGATGTTTAAAACAGATACGAGACTTGGCCGTTGGGGCCACAACGTCTAAAAGGTAAGACAACTTCTACGTTTGACTTTACAAAGTTTACAAAGCCTCTAAAAGATATATAACCATGACTAAGGTCGGTACAAGTCCCCGCCTTATAAAACTACTACACAGTACTAAAAATACATACAAATGACTCGGAAAGCCCCGAATCAACCTGGAGCTCACCAATAGCCTGCAGATGACTCGAACCCTATTGTGAAGGTCTACTAGCTCCTGTGCCTGCAACTGGTAAGGTAGGTCCCCCAAGGGACGTCAGTACGAAAGAATGTACTGAGTATGTAAGGCTATAAGTAACTGTATGAAATTGTAACACCCCGTACATGTTTACCTTAGTTTTGAGAGCAAAAAAAAAAAAAAAAAAAAAAAAAATTTGGGTGGGGCGTGCCACGCTGCTCTGGGCTGAAATTTTCAGTCCAGAGGCAGTAAAGGGGCGCGCCAGGCAGCGTGCCACGCCGCCCCTGCGCACCTTTCAAAAGTTGGAAATTTTGTTCAAGTCCCAAGGGTTCCCGGGGACGTATTGAGCCGATTTTTGCCACGATTCTTCTACAACCATGAGTATATACATGAACTAAATGACATATTATATTGGTATGATAACTTTCCTCGAGAACGAAATTGGGGTCAAAATGACGATTTTACCCTTTTGGGCAAAATAGGCCATACGTGGCTAGAATCACTTATTTTTGGGATTGAGGCTACGGATGTGAATGACATGAGTAGGAATATTGTCGTAACACGTATGAGATGATGAAACCACGAGAAATTATTGATTTTATTGGGTTAAGTAAATTGGGCCCAAAAAGGACCCAAAAATGAAAAGAAAACATGGCCCAATGGGTCACAAGACTCATTCTTCCAATTGACTAAGTCATACACATCAATTATTGAATCAAAGTGGATAAGCATGGACTTGAGAGCCTATAAAAAGGGCAAGAAATCTGATTTTTTATTGCTTACAAAGGCTCATGCCTTTTAGACAAATATCCAAGGTATTTTCTTCAACCCCTAAGAGTTCAAAGCCAAACTTTGGAGCAAGATCAACATCTTCCAAGCCTAGGTAAGTGATTATTGTCATGTATTAATATATTATATGCATGGGAGAGTATGTGAATTTTGTTGGTTATACGTGACAAAGTTGAACATAGTACTTTGGGTTTTTGTACAAGATGTGCCATCCATGAGATTTGAACTTGAATTATGGCTTGTGCCTTTGATGAAAGATCATGGTACGGATAGAATATAAACATGTATGGTGTTATTTTTGGTACTAAACTTGTTCTTGTCTATAAGTGGAAATTGTGGGATTTTGGCCGATATGTGTTATGAGTTGTATTAAGATCATTTGATGGGTCATTTGTGATGTGTTATGGATAAGAAAGTGTAAAAGAGAAATGTTGTGGTGAAATGTATCAATTGTCATGTGTTGGTCAATGTTGGGAATATTATGGCATTTTTGGAATATAGTATGATCAATGGATTTGATAAGGGGAAATGCAAACATGTAACTCATTGATATTATATGCATTTGTAAGGTAATTGATGGTGTAATTATGATGTTGTGATGGTGAGAGTGGAAGGTCTGAACTTGGGGTGACATATGGTCAATGTTGGGCATGTTGTGGTATTATTGGTATAACCATGCCGTAAATGGTATTGTAGAGAAAGAAATAACATGTTCAAGCCAAACATGTGACTTATTGATATTGTAAGCATTTGTAAGGTAGTTGGTGGTTAATGTTGGTTCCATTATGTACTTGTGATGTAGAGTGAAACGTAAAGAAGGAGCGGACTTGTTGCGCTCACATATTTGATTGTGTACTTACCTTGGGAAGATAAGGTATGTAAGGTCACCTTTCTATATTTTCTGCAACATATGTTGTCCACATTGTCGTAGTACTTATTTGATTCCGAAATGCTCTAAGGTATTCCGTATTCGGTAGTTGGATAATGTGACTCACATGTTACCTATTCATTGGTCAATGGTGAATTATATGACTCATGTTCATTGGTTGACTTATGTTCATTGATTGACTCATGTCCATCGGTTGACCCACGTTCATTGGCTAATATGTCAAGAATTCCAAATGATCATTATCCTAAGGTTCCAAAAGTGTACTATTCCAAAGGGGTTCTGTAGTATTCCAACTAAGGTTGATACATATTATTAGTCATATGTGTTTTACTCCTAGACGAATTATGACCCACTTAGTTTTTATTTATTGACTGAAGTTCCTAAGCTGTCATAGTGTTGAAAAATCTAAGAGAACTATCTCAACACGAGTAATGAGGTCAAGAGGATTTGTTTAGTCGAATAGTATTGTTCCAATCATGTCATGTTACAAAGTCCTAGAGTGTGATGATTGTTTCTTGGTACCAATCCTTCATAAGTAAAAATTACCAATCTCATAAGAGTAATAAGAGAGGTGATGAGCAAGTTAGTATAATGATTCCTCATAAGTGAGGATGTCAATCTCAAGAGTTAAATGAGTGAAGTGAGAGGTGGATATAAGTGTGTGCTTTAGTGTCATGATCCAAAATTCCAATAGAAGTTATACATATGTCTCGTGTTCATTGAGTATTGTCCAAATGGTTCCAATAGTGTTATGTTTCCATGACGGCGATGTTTCCAAAATGTCATATTGCTAAGTTCTTCATATGTCTCTCACTCATTGATCATTGATCCAAAGTTTCAAGTAAAGTTATGAGTATCAAAAGTATCAATGGTTCACAAGTAAGGTATCAATCTCAAAAGTAAGGAAATATGCAAATGTGGTTAATGATTAATTTACGGGTGGCAAGTCTAGGGGCATAAGCCTAGCTCGACTCGATCCCAACATGATGATGTTAATTTATCCATGGGGTAAAAAGAATACCCGCATGATGATGGCCATTTATCCATGGGGTGCAATGAACACCTGCATGATGACATAATCTTATCCATGGGGTAAAAAGAATACCTGCATGATGTATCCATGGGGTGCAATGAACACCTGCATGATGACATGATTTTATCCATGGGGTGACAAGATCACCTGCATGATGAGGGCCCTAACAGTAACAACATTTGAGTAATGTAAAAATAAATAAAGTAAAGGCAAAGGAAAGAAAGAACGTAAGGTACATGGTATCCCTCATACAGAAAGAGAGTTTACTCACATTTGCTATTTCTCGTATATTGCTTTCATGGTTGTTGTTATTATGTATGAATCATTGGAGATGATAATAATGAAAGAAAGGTACATGGTTCCATATATAGAGTTTCTCTTATAATTATTTCCATTGAACTTCTTATGTACTGACGCAGTTTTCTTATGACCCTACATACTCAGTACATTCTTCGTACTGACCCCTTTTGGGGAACTTACCTTACATGTTGCAGGTGCAGGCACTAGTAGGCCTCCACAGTAGATTGTCAGTGTTGCAGATCTTTGGTGAGCTCCAGTTAGTTCGGGGCTTCTCCGAGTCACTGTTGTTCATGTGTTTTGATTTTGTACATATTGTTTAAAGCGGGGACTTGTCCCGACTTTCAGTTCATTTTTGGTCAACACACCTTGTTAGAGGCTTTGTAGACATATGTGGGGTATCATGAGGTAAAAGATGTACGTTCATTTTGACGAAATGGCCCTACCGGCTAAGTTGCATATATATTACATATGTTGTCATGCCTTCCGCTATTGATATTTAATTCCATGAAATAAGATGACATTCATACGTGAACATACATATGAGAGTACATGAGCATGAGCAAAGATTGGTTTTCTCGGGCCTTATCGGCTTCGGGTGCCAATCACGTCCCGGTGGGAATTCGGGACGTGACAGAAATATAGAAACACAAATGGAATAAAATACAAGTGAATAGATAATACTGATATACCACCATACTGTATATGTGGAACCATGCACATTACATTTATTTCTTCCTTTTTACCTTCATATCAATATACATCATACAATGCCCGGGACCAACTGATCAGTGATAAATAACATTGGGATCGGCTCGAGCTAGGCTTATGCCCCCAGAGCTACCACCCATAAATCAATAAATCAGGTTCGGCTCTAGCTAGGTTTTCACCCCTAGAGCTACCCCCTGTATCCAATAATCAATCGGGATCGGCTCGAGCTAGGCTTTCGAGCCCAGAGCTACCACCCGTACTCAACCAAATATGCATTACTTCACTTCTTTAATTTTTTATGAGATTGTTACATCGGTGGTCATAACATTATTGGAGCTTTGGAACAATAGTCAACAAATAAGAGCCACGTAAATAACAATTGCTAACAAACCTGAAATGAGATACTTTAAAATATTTTGGAGTGGAAACAAGTTCGGTAACGATGTGAACAATAGGTGCTGCCAAAGGATACGAAAAAGAGTAACCTTACATACCTTATCTTTCCAACACGTGACTACAACAATTCAGCTCTTCCTTAAAGCGTTAATCTACAATACGAATACATAATGGAGCTCACATTAAAAGCTAATTACATTACTAGTTCACAAGGCGATAATTAGCTACTTGACGGGAAGTAAAAACTATCCAACATCCCAATCATATCGTATATCATTCCACCTTCCTTTCTACTACCATATAACTCCATTCCACCCTCCTGTACCATAACTTACTGCCTTACCAAGACACCACCACCAAAACAGTCCACAAACCAACATAGACGTCACAAACCGACAAGATTTTCCACCAAGTGCATACTTCACATTTTTACCTCAATGCAACTCCACATATTTATCCCATCAAGTCACATAAACACCTTCCACAACAATATACCAAAAACAGTCCACACAATTTCAGAATTCACTTTAACATAACAAGAAAGTATTTTTCTTTCACTACGCCAAACGTTCCATGCGTAATTACGTATAAACATTTCCACAAGTCATACACAAGGAGTAAAGAATTAGGTACAACACCACACTTAAACATACTGAAATTTCATCCATCTAATTCAATTCCTTCAAGACCTTAAGTGCCCTTTCAAGTTTAAACCACATAGAGGGCAAATCCTTTAGCGATTAAGCAAAAGTGGACTGTTTTCACAATAAGTGGACTGCTCAACACTTTTTAAACATAACCAACATGATTTACACAACCTCTTATGCATATAATATATTAATCTATAAGGTTAAACACTTACTAAGGCTTGCAAGTGGAAGATTTGTCCAAAAATTTTTAGAGAAAATTAGGGTGGCCGGGGTTTTTCAGAGAGGAGAAATGTTGATTGAAAATCTGATTTTTGGCAAGTGAAATGTGTGGAAAATAAGCTGAATTTCAGCCTTATAAAGGCCCTCCAAACAGCCTCTCCTTTGGTCATCCTTAGCCAATTATTTGGTCAAAAAGTCCAAGTAAACTTGGTCCATTTTTAATGGATCATCTTCCTTTTTGGGCCCATGTCTTTTTACTTAATTTTGGGCCTCAATTACGTCCATAAACATAATATTAATTCAGCCCAATAAATTTAGTGGGTAATACACCAACTATCTCAAGTTTAAATAATTCCATAAATGTTAAGGTAGTCAATTAAGTTCGGAAATGGTGTTACAACAACAATCTTTAATTTGATTGGTACTAGGCCACCTAACTCATTATATTCTAGGAGTAATGGTCGTTGGAAGTTGACCCAAGTAAGAACATCTACTAAAACTCAATCGGTAGGAAAGTTCTCAGCTCAACTTTAAGCTAGGAGATTTCTATAACCTCAATTCATCTCCAAAGATGTTCCCACACTACGGAATTGATTTTAACACTTATATCTAAATAGAAATCATTAAGTTCAGGCCTATATACATATGGAGAATGGTTCAAATTCTAGCCCGAAAGTGTGGGGTGTTACACGAATACATGCTATAGATGACATACTTAACACCACAAGTTTTAAACGTATACAATTCCTTCTTAAATTCTTTGTCGATTCAAGGTAGTACTCTATCACATAACTTGGAGTGGAGGGTGATTGGTAATACTGTAGTGCTTTTGATAACCAATTTAACTCTAATATATTCCAAACATTTTCTGTTTTGTTACCTCTTTTCCTAGTGCTAGGGCAACTTGTAAACGTTATGCAAAAAGAAAGTGTCAACCTATTCATGGATGACATAATAATTAAGGTGACAAAAGGAATTTTTCAAAGGTCAAGACAATTAGCTGAAGAATACTTCAGCTATAGAGTTAGTGCTATATTAGAGGCAGACATGTTTTCAATTGTTGTTTTGTTACAAACGAACGGTTTCTTCAAGGAATTTCTCAAACTATAAATACCCCCTGTGTGTTCATTAATCATATCCATCCATCACTTGATCAAGAGAGCAGAGAGCCAATTAATTAAGAAAAGATCAATATGGATTCCAAAGGCATCAACCTTTCAGCTCTTGCGCTTTTTGCTTGCTTGATTTTATCTTTTTCATCATCTATCCTTGCCTATCGACCACCATTTTGGCCAACAATTAGAGTAGGTTACTATAGATATACTTGTCCCTATGCTGAAAACATTATTCAAAATGTTGTAAACAAAGCTGTCTCTCGTAATCCAGGCATTGCTGGTGGCCTTATTAGGTTACATTTTCACGACTGCTTCGTTAGAGTACGTATGAAACTAATTTTCCTAACATTTTTATTTTCTTAATTTGATGATTACATTATCTTATAATAATATGTCGTGTGCTTTAATTAGGGATGTGATGCATCCGTGTTACTGGATGGACCGAACTCAGAGAAGGAAGGTATTCCCAACAAGAACAGTTTACGAGGTTTTGAGGTGATTGATGATGCAAAAGCTGCACTAGAGGCTGCCTGCCCTGGAACTGTATCATGCGCAGACATACTTGCCTTTGCTGCTCGGGATAGTTCCTACAAAGTTGGGAAAATATACTATGATGTCCAAGCTGGACGTCGCGATGGGCGTGTTTCTATTGACTCTGAAACATTGGCCAATCTTCCTTCTCCTTTCGTCGATGCCAATGAACTCATCAAGAACTTTGCAAGAAAAGGTATGTCAGTTGATGAAATGGTGACCCTCTCTGGCGCACATTCTATTGGCATTGCACATTGCGCTGTTTTTGCTAACCGTCTGTACCCTCAAAACAATCAACAAAATTTGCCAATTGACCCTGAATATGCAAACTTCTTGAAGTCCATTTGTCCACCAGAAGCTCTTACAAATGGAACAGGAGCTGCTAATCCTGCAAACCTTGATGTCCTGACCCCAACCAAGTTGGATAACAAATATTACTTGGCATTAAAGAGCCAAAAGGGATTGTTGGTTACTGATCAAACATTGATGGCACATCCAACAACCGCTAAATTAGTGAACTACAATGCTAGATATGGTTCAATTTGGGCTAGAAAGTTTGCAGCTGCAATGGTTCACATGGGTACTTTGGATGTCCTCACAGGTCGTAACGGGGAGATCAGGAGAAACTGCCATTTCGTGAACTGACATCTCTATCATTTGCCTTTGAGAAATTTGACAAAGTTTTCAGTATTATTTCAATTTCTACATCCTATTCAACCTGCAAGGATGGTTCAATGCTTGTCCATTTGTTTTGCTTTTTTTCTTCCCAAAGTTTGTCCAATAATTGAATTGTATTTGAATTTTTTCCAATGTTTGTCCAATTGATTTTAATTTTCATTGTATAATTTTATAAATAATTCATGAAGATTATGTTGTTGCTAATTTTTTTAAGCAAAATGGATAGTTGTTGAACTGGGATAAAATTTGTAGAACTGGCTTCAACTACAAACATAAAATTATTTAGTAGAATGGTAACTTGGAATAGACCACAAGACTTGTATGATGGCTCAGGGTAAAAGAAGAAATGTAGACATGGTCAATGGCATTTTCTAAACACCATTTATTCTCAACAAACAATTTTAGTAAGATGCAAGCTGTCTTATTTGGAGTTAATTGGTGTGTGAACATAATTGCACTATTAAAAGATGCCTAAATAACAAGGGCCAAAACCGATGGACTGTGTTGGTTTTTTGGTCAAAATCGACGGAAAACCGACGCATTCACATTCATCAAATTTGGGTTCGTTGCTTTTAGCAATCCGATGGACAGGATCGGCCGTCAGTTTTTTTAAATAGACAAAAACCGATGGACAGGGTCGATTTATTGAAAAATGTAGCAACTTGGAATCAAACCCGGGTATTTTCTATGACTTTGGACAGTTCTACCACTCGACATACATGCTCTTTGATGAAATATTTCTATCGTTTTTATTTATACTTTTCAACTTCAATTTTGCACTTTAAAAATCGACCGAGTCTTGTTTTTTGTAAAAAAAAAAACAAAAAAAACAAAAAAAACGAGGGACTGCATTGGTTTTCTTTAAAATATTATAAACAAACTTTTTTATAATTTTTGCGCAAAAAAGGTTGACGATGTCCGTCGGTTTTCTATTAAAAAATTATAAAAACAAAAACTGACGGACTAGGTCGGTTTTCCCTCAGTTTTTTTGGACGGCGGTTTATTCTTCGTCCATATTTGCATTATTTTTAGTAGTGTTAGTCCTCTTACGATTGATGTCCATGATCCAAGGAAAATTTAAAGCTTCATTGAAGCTGCAAAAGGAAGTGGACAAGATCAAGGAGAAAATTATTTTGAAAAGGGAATTCAAGTAGCTAGTTCACCACATTTTTTTCTAAATGTAACAAGATTTTGTACTTATATATATTGAACATTTGAATTCAAGTCAAACTGTGCCTATTGAATACACATTGTTGACATGTCATCGTGTGTGTAATACAACAATTTTGAGTGAGTGAAAAACTTATTTTCTTAGCCCTTTTTTTTTGATTCCTTCATCTTCTCTCTACCAGGGTTCGGATTCGCCTGCCTCACCCTAGTACAATAATCAAAAAGAAAGATTTAGTGCTTTTCACTTTGTAACACCCCGTACCTTCCCAACCCTACTTGATGACATTGAATAATGTTTACTTAGGTGTCGAGAGTTATAGGTATGTATTTGATAATGTAAAGATGAGAAAAATTGAAATTTGGCCTTGTACATGTGACTAGCCTTTTCATAGGAAGTGTTTGGTGGTTTCGTGGAGCATTTGTGTAGTACCTCGTACACATTCTAACCTCATTTGGTGACTTGGAGTCATGTTTACTTGATGATTAAGGTCACTAAGTAAGTATTTTATAGTGTTTTGATAAGGTATTGGACGATACGCAAGTGTTGAAAAAATTGCCGAAAAATTCAGCAAAGCATGAAAACTTGTGCCACTACCCTGTTTCAGGGGTTGTGGCGCAAGCCACCTGATTCAGAGGGGTCTCAAAACTTGCGCCACTGCCTTGTTTTGCAGCAGTGGCGCAAGGCACAAACCTTTTGCCTTCCTGAGCTCGTTTCGCAACGCAATTCTACGACGCTTCTTGGATGGTTTCTTTTGGTTCTTTGGAGTTATTTGAGCATTTTTAAAGCTTCAAACACTTCAATATACTCCTACATACTTCTACATGACCAAATCATGAAATGTGAATAGTGATCCAAAATGTCCAATGAAGCCAAAGGCGACTAGAATTCCTATTTTTGCGATCGAGGCGACGAATGAGCATCTCGCAAGAGAATAATGTCGTGACATTATGGAATTATTTAAACATGAGATTGTGGGGGTATTATACATGTAATTAGTTGGGCTAAATTAATTTTGTTCCATTGGGCTCAAATGAGGCCCAAATATTAGCATGGATACATGGCCCAACAAGAAGGAAATGATCCATTCTTGTTTGACCCAAAGAAGGCACTCAATTATTGACCAAGTGGGGATAAGTATGAGACTTGAGGGCCCATATAAGCATGGAAAAATCAGAATTTTAATCCACAACAACACACATGCTTTTCTTGTATTTTCTAGAAATTTCAAGAGAAAACCCCTTTGGCTTTCAAAACCCTAAGGCACTTCTTGGAGCAAGATCATCATATTCCAAGCTTGGGTAAGTTAATATTATTGTACTTTAACATATTATAAGCATGAGAGAATATGTCTATCATGTTGGTTATGGTTGGAAATGTTGGACATGGCACTTTGTGCTTTTGTATAAGATTTGTGATCCATGGGATTTGAACTTGAATAAGGACTTGTGCCTTTGATGAAAGATCATGATTTGGATAAAATATGAACATCTATGGTGTTATTTTGTTATTAAATTTGTTATTTTTCTATAAGTGCAAATTGTGGGATTTTGGCCGATTTGTGCTATGAAGTGTATTAAAGTGAATTGATGGATTAATTGTGATGTGGTGTGGATAAGAAAGTGTAAAGGAGAAGTGTTGTGATGAAATGTATCAATTATCATGTATTGGTCAATGTTGGGAATATTATGAAATTTTTGGAATAATAGTATGATCCATGGTTTTGTTAAGGGGAAGTGGCATGTTTAAGGGCAAATATGTGACTCATTGATGTTATATGCATTTGAAAAGTAATTGGTGGTTAATGTGAATTTTGTTATGCATTTGTGTTGTAGAGTGACACATAAAGAAGGAGCGGGACTATTGTATGCACCCCTAGGATTATATATTCGTATTACGAATCCAAGGTATGTAAGGTTACTCTTTCCGTATTCTTCTACAACATATTGCTCCTATTGACATTGGATTTGTTTCCAATTCCGGGAGGTTTGAAGTATCTCAATTCAGGGTGACATATATTGTTAGTCATATGTGACTTATTCTTAGACGAATGATGATTCTCTTATCTTTTATTCATTGACTGAAGTTCCAAAGATGTCGTAACATTGTAGATTCTAAGAGAACTACCTCAATGAGAGTAATGAGGTAAGGAGAGCTTGTTTAGTTGAATAGCATGATTCCAATCATGTCTTGTTCCAAAGTCCTATAGTATGATGGTTATCCTTGTGCCTATTGTTTATAAGTAAGAGTACCAATCTCGTAAGAGTAATAAGAGAGGTGATGTGCAAGTTAGTATAATTATTCCTCATAAGTGAAGATGTCAATCTCATGAGGTAAAGGAGTGAAGTGAGATGTGTATATAAGTGTGTGCTTTAATGTCATGATCTTTAACGTGTCATTCTCATAATTATGTAAAGGGTGTTAGATTGGAAAGGAGTAATACGCATGGTTGCTTTACGTTTCATTGAGTCTGGATCACATTCTAAAGGGTATAAGTTCATAAGGGAATAGTCCCAAGATTATGCTATGTTATTCATTATAGCCCACCAAAGGTGGAGGCCCGGTATCATGCTTACGTATATAAGATCTCATAGGAATAGTGAAGGAGGTGAAGTGCGAGCTACTATATCTATCCCTCACTAGTTAAGGTGCTAAGGTGCGAATCTCATGAAGTCAAAGAGTGACATAGTTGTGTGTTTCAATAAGGTCCTAAGGCATCTCTTTTCACGTTATCATCTAGTGCTAATCATATATACCTTATTCTTGATTTATTATTATTCATGTGTTACATAATTATGGCTCATGGTTCCAAGGTTCAAATAATGTTATGTTCTAAAGCTTTCAAATCATGTCATGATCCTCAATGTATCAATCTCTCTCAAGTGAATGAATCAATCTCCCACAAGCAAATGTACTAATCTCAAAGTAATGAAGTAAAGGAAGCAATGTTATGTAATGTTGACCCACAATAAAGTGGATGCCCACCAAGAGTGGATGACTACCCACAACAAAGTGGATGCCCACCAAGAGTGGATGACTACCCACAATAAAGTGGATGCCCACCAAGAGTGGATGACTACCCACAATAAAGTGGATGCCCACCCAAGGGTGGATGACTACCCACAATAAAGTGGATGCCCACCAAAAGGTGGATGATCATAATAATCCACCAATAAGGTGAACGACTAATAAAGATGACGAAGATAAGTAAGGAAAATAATAAACGTAATGTACATGGTTTCCCACATACAGAAAAAGAGTTTATTCACATTGCTATTTCTCTTATATTGATTTCATGGTTGTTGTTATTATGTACGAATCCTTGGAGATAGTCATAAAGAAAGAAAGGTACATAAGTCCGCACATAGAGTTTTTCTTATAATTATTTCCATTGAAATTCGTATGTATTGATGCATTGATGTCATTTTTCTAAGGCCTTACATACTCAGTACATTTTTCGTACTGACCCCTCTTGGGGACTTACCTTACATGTTGCAGGTGCAGAAATTAGTAGACCTCGTCAGTAGGTTGCGGACCAATTGCAGAGTATTGGTGAGCTCCCATTTGCTTCGGGGCTTCCCAAGTCACATGTGTTCATTAAATGTTGGCATTTTGTAAATATTGTATAGACATGGTCATGTATCTGTAGAGGCTTTGTAGACATATGTGGGGAGATGAAAGTAAAGGATGTATGTTCATTTTGACGCAATGGCCCTAACGGCCAAAGTTTTATATATTGCATATGTTATCACGAGTTCCGCCTTGATATTTAATTACATGATATAAAATGAGATGCATACGCGATCGTACATATAAGAGTACTTGAGCAAAGATTAGTTCTCTCGAGCCTCATCGGCTTCGGGTGCCAATCACGCCTAGTGGGGTGTGACACACTTTTTCGCCAAATGTGTGACAGTCAGGTCGATCAGAATATAGCTTAGTTGTGGCCAAATGGAACATCCTGCCACAATATACACTGCCTCCTCCCGCGCTTCCACCAACATTCACCTTGGCAAAACAGCCATCTGGACAAGAGTTATATATCTCTATTTGTCCATATTCCAACGTTATCAAAGAAATGAATCTTGAGCTTAACTCAATCCCAGAGACAGATCATGAGAAGAAGATTGCCCAAGACCATATAAGGAGACCGTCCATCCATTTACTACTGATGTGGGACTTATTTACTCTTCAACAGAGTATACATCAAACTTTTTGTTACAGAAACCTTTGGATATCATATGCATTTCCTTAGTCTCAAACTAACTTTTCAATTGCTTCAGTTACAACAGGGGTATTATCTTGTTTAATTTTAATCTTGCATGCTAGCCGTTAGCTGATGTAATTTAAGAAATTCGTTTGTTCTTATAGATTCAAGTTCTCTTTCACGGAGAATCTTAGTAGCTCAGTTAGTTGGTTACCTGAATTTTCACCTTGTTGTTTAATATCTTATGATGATTTGACATGATAGACTTTAGAAATATAATGATCTTCATCTAAATTCTGGTTCCAACATTAAGTGCATGAATTAGTTCTAAAAATTATTAGAAAAACTCCTTTCAATCAAATCGACAAATTAACATTAGGAAAAAAACAAATACAATTGGACAAATATCGTGGGGTAAAACAAACACAATTGAACAAATATGTTGGGGAAAAAAATGCAATTGGTGAATTGGATGGAAAACTTTCTCAAATTTCTCAAAGGCAAATGATAGAGATGTTAGTTCACGAAATGACAGTTCCTCCTGATTTCTCCGTTCCGTCCTGTGAGGACATCCAAAGAACCCATGTGAACCATTGCAGCTGCAAACTTTCTAGCCCAAATTGAACCATCTCGAGCATTGTAGTTCACCAATTTAGCAGTTGTTGGGTGTGCCATCAATGTCTGATCAGATACCAATAATCCCTTTTGACTCTTTAAAGCCAAGTAATATTTGTTATCCAACTTGTTTGGTGTGAAGACATCAAAGTTCGCGGGGTTAGCAGCTCCCGTCCCATTTGTAAGAGCTTCTGGTGGACAAATGGACTTCAAGAAGTTTGCGTATTCAGGGTCAATTGGTAGATTTTGTTGACTGTTTTGAGGGTATAGACGGTTAGCGAAAACCGCGCAATGTGCAATGCCAATGGAATGTGCGCCAGAAAGGGTCACCATTTCATCAACTGACATACCTTTCCTTGCAAAGCTGTTGATGAGTTCATTGGCATCGACGAAAGGAGAAGGAAGATTGTCCAATGTTTCAGAGTCAATAGAAACACGTCCATCGCGACGTCCAGCTTGGACATCATAGTATATTTTCCCAACTTTGTAGGAACTGTCACGAGCAGCAAATGCAAGTATGTCTGCACACGAGACGGTTCCAGGGCATGCAGCCTCTAGTGCAGCTTTTGCAGCATCAATGACCTCGAAACCTCGTAAACTGTTCTTGTTGGGAATACCTTCCTTCTCGGAATTTGGTCCATCCAATAAAACGGATGCATCACACCCCTAATTAAAGAACATGACATGTTACTGTTATAAGATAATGTAATCATCAAATTAACAAACAAAAATGTTAGAAAATTTAATTTCATACGTACCCTAACGAAGCAATCGTGAAAATGTAACCTTATTAGGCCACCAGCAATGCCTGGATTACGAGAGACAGCTTTGTTTACAACATTTTGAACAATGTTTTCAGCGTAGGGACAACTATATCTATAGTAACCTACTCTAATTGGTGGCCATGGTGCTCGATAGGCAAGAATAGATGATGAAAATGATAAAATCAGGCAAGCAAAAAGTGCTACAATTGAAACATTGAAGTCTTTGGAATCCATTCTTAATTTTGAGACTCAAAAGTTGCTATAGACACTCTGGTTTTTTCTTCAATTGATGGATATAAGTTATGAACATTGTTGGAGTATTTATAGTTTGAGAAAAACCTATAAGGAACTATTCATATGTAACAACACAATTTTTTGTTAAAACATGATTGGTAACACCAACTGTACAGTTGATATATTCTTGAGCTTGTCTGACTTTGAAGAACTCCACAACTACCACCTAATCATGGCATCCGTGAATAGGTTGACTTTCTTTTTTTCTCTTAATTTGTACTAGTTGCGCTAGAACTACAAAAAGAGGTAAAATAATCAGGATTGGTGTAGTATACTCCTCGGTATCAATATATGTGACAGTTTTTGATATAGACGGAATTTAAGAAAGAAATGAAGACTACTGAGATTTGAGGTCTTAAACATGTCATAGAATCCATGTGGCTATAAAACCTTTTGAAACTAGTAGCTGTAAACATGTCATAACATTTATAAGGTTAAAAAGACTTGTTATTAAGGGTAAAATCGAAAATGTAAAGTTAATCTTTTTTAAGTTTAGAAATATATGGAACGGACAAAAATAGTAAAGTGTGTTTTGTAAACTGAAATAACAAATCCCACTTGTAGATTGAATTAGCTTGTTTATTTCATTAGCTGGTTGCCAGTATGTGTTGGTAGTAGTATTTTTCTGCTTGGCTCATATGTTATATGTCAACTCATTATGATAGCTTTCTTAATTTGTAAATACATGTTTGACTTTCCTCTTTCATTTTTTAAGTACTAGCTAGTATGTTGAAATTTAGTGACTTGGTCCACAAATTCGTTCACTTTATCCGGTGTGATGGTGGGACGCTTTTCTCCCATAGGGAAGAGTTACGTTCCTTCCATATCTGGTATACTACTGCTGCTAACGCTGCCAACACCAAATCTCGGCAACCTCTACCTTTTGTGGATCTATCCAGCCTTCTCCATATTCCCTTGTAATCCAGTTGACTCGTTCCCTTTCCCAGCCAGTAAAGTAGGTTGAGTATGCATCTTTTTGAGAATGGACACTAAAAGTTAATATGCTTCATTGTTTCTGGTGCATCCCCACATAGTTGGCATTTGTTATCTATTCCAATTTCATGCAATCTCTCTTTGGTGAACAATCGCCCCTGTAGAGATAGCCAACATATAAAGCCGTGCTTAGGAAGAATTCCCTTGGACCAGATCCATCTGCTCCATGGCCACTCTTCTAGCTCTCCATCTGATCCATCTATTTGCCCTCAGGTTTAAGCCATCCATTTATTGGATTGGTTTATTAATTGTTAACATCTCTCCACCCTTATTAGTAGTAGTGACCATCAGGTAACTTCGTGCTGTAACACGACAGATTGGTAATAAAAGGCAATGTACCAAGAAACCGCACTTTATTAGACCTTTGTGGAAAAAGCTGGAAGAAAGGCTCTTCAACTCGTTCTAAAAAAAAAAAAAATGGATTCCGGATAATAGCTTTTTGATACTCAGCAGGCCTTGTTAAAAAATAATCACAAAAATCTACATTTATTTATCCATCTATAGGGTAGATAGGCAACCTATAACACCCCAAACTTTCGGACTAGGATTTGAACCATTCTTCGTATGTGTATAGGCACGAACCCGATGATTTTCAATTGTGCATTAGTGTTAAGATCAATTCTCTAGTGTGGTAAGTGCTTTGGATATGAATTATGGTCATAAGTGTGGGGTTCATCCCCAATTAAAGAAAAAAAAAAGGGATTTGCAAAATCAAGTGACAGATACAAATTGTAGCCTCTGTTTTGGTTCGTGAAAACAAGATTTGGTACAAATGGAAATTGTCAAGTTGCACAGCAAGTTGCAAAGGAAAACCAATTCTTATTGGTTGAAAGGGCACAGTTTTTCCTATAAAAGGGGACCTTCGTCTCCTCATTTAGACACCACCAAAAACAACAACTAAAAACTAGTTGTGGAGAGCATCTCACGGACAATGTGAGAAAATAGGGTGAGAGGAAAAATAAAGAGTGTGAGAGGTATTATAGTGAGGTGGGAAAATTAAAAGAGGGTTATTTCTTTTGTGTGTAGTGGTTCCTGGAGATAGTGGATTATTTTGCTCCTCTCGGGCTCGTGATTTTTTTCCTTATCAGAAGGATTTTCCACGTTAAAATCTGTGTCCTTGTTATTCTTTTTTGTTGATTACCCTATCATGGTGCTACATTATTATTACGTTTTTATTACCACAAATATTAATTCTGTGGTGGGGTTTATCCCCACCAACTGGTATTAGAGCACAGGTTCTGCTCATCTACGATAGTAATTTTTTGCGGTTGGTAGTACTATACTCGGTAAAAATAAAATGTCCAGGGTAAAGTACGAGGTAGCAAAATTTAGTGGTCATAGCGGTTTCTCAACATGACAAAGAAGAATGAGGGATCTGCTCATCCAACAAGGATTACCCAAGACACTAAGTGGCAGATTCAAAAAACCTGAATCCATGAAAATGGAGAATTGGGAAGAAATGGATGAAAATGCTGCTAGTGCAATCAGGTTGCACTTAATAGATGATATGGTCAATAACATCATCGATGAAGATAGTGCAGGTGACATTTGGACAAAGTTAGAAAATCTATATATGTCCAAAACGCTGACAAATAAATTGTACCTAAAGAAGTAGTTGTACGCCCTACATATGGGTGAAGGTACAAATTTTTTGTCACATTAAATGTGCTCAATGGACTAATCACGCAGTTGGCTAACCTCGGGGTAAAGATCGAGGAGGAAGCTAAAGTTATCGTGCTCTTGAACTCGTTGCCATCTTCTTATGATAATTTGGCAACAACCATCTTGCATGGTAAGGACTTTATTGAGCTGAAGGATGTCACATCAGCTCTTCTACTCAATGAGAATATGAGAAAGAAGCCTGAAAATCATGGTCAGGCTCTCATCACAGAAAGTAGAGGCATGAGTCACCAAGTGAGTTCATGTAACTATGGTAGATTCGGAGGTCGTGGAAAGTCCAAGGTCCGATCTAAATCAAGAGCTAGAAATTGCTACAATTGCGATCAACCAAGTCACTTCAAGAGAGATTGCCCAAATCTAAAAAAGGGCAAAGGTGAAAGTAGTGTCCATGATGATAACACAGCTGCCACAGTGTAAAACAATGATAATATTGTTCTCTTCATAAACTAAAAAGAGGAGTGCATGCACTTGGCATGTACAGAGTCGGAATAAGTGGTTGATACAGAAGCATCTTAGTATGCTACATCGGTAAGGGATCTTTTCTGTAGATATTTAGCAGGTGATTTTGGCACTGTGAAAATGGGAAACACAAGTTACTCAAAGATTGCGGGGATCAGAGACATTAGTAGCAAGACTAATGTAGGATGCACATTGATTCTTAAAGACGTGCGCCACGTACCTGATTTAAGGTTGAACTTGATCTTGAGAATTGCTTTGGACCGACATGGATACGAGAACTATCTCACAAAAGGAGCATTGGTAATTGCAAAAGGAGTTGCTCGTGGCACGTTGTAAAGGAAAAATGCATAAATATGCCAAGGTGAATTGAACACGGCTCGAGAAGAGATTTTTGTAGATTTGTGGCACAAAAAAATGGGTCATATGAGCGAGAAAGGATTGTAGATTCTCGCTAAAAAATCACTCATCTCTTTTGCCAAAGGTAGATCGTAAAACTTTGTGACTATTGCTTATTTGGTAAGTAGCATAGAGTCTCATTTCAGACATCGTCTGATAGAAAGTTGAATATACTTGATTTGGTATATTCAAATGTTTGTGGTCCGATAGAGGTAGAATCGATAGGCAGTAAAAAATATTTTGTTAATTTTATTGATGATGCTTCATGGAAATTATGAATTTATATCTTGAAAACCAAAGATCAGGTGTTTCAATTATTTCAGAAGTTTCATGCTCTGGTGGAAAGAGAGACGGGTCGAAAGCTAAAGCGTTTCCGCACTGACAGTGGAGGTGAGTACACTTCAATGGAATTTGAAAAGTATTGTTCAAGTCATGGGATCATACATGAGAAAATAATTCCTAGAACCCCACAACATAATGGTGTAGCTGAGCAGATGAATCGCACCATTATTGAGAAAGTCAGAAACATGCTCAGAATGGCTAAACTACCTAAGTCATTATGGGGTGAAGTAGTTCAGACGGACTGTTACTTGATCAATCGTAATCCATCAGTTCCATTAGAGTTTGATATTCCAGTGAGAGTTTAGACCAACAAAGAGGTGTCCTACTCACATCTGAAGGTGTTCGGTTGCAGACCTTTTACACATGTATCGAAGGAGTAGAGAACAAAGCTGGATGATAAATCAATTCCCTGCATATTCATTGGCTATGGAGATGAAGAGTTCGGGTACAAATTATGGGATCTAGTAAAGAAGAAGGTCATTAGAAGCAGAGATGTAGTCTTTCGAGAAATTAAAGTTGAAATTGTTGATGATCTGTCAGAGAAGAAATGGAATGGTGTAGTACTATTCCTTCTACTTCTAAGCATTCCACGGGTACAAAAAGTACAATCGACGAGGTTTCCAAATAGGGGGAGCGACCTGATGAGATTGTCGAGCAGGGGGAGCAACTAGGTGATCATACCGAGTAAGAGGAGTACCCTAATCAAGAAGAACAATCTTAACCTCTGAGAAGATCAGAAAGGCAAAAGGTAGAGTCATCCAAGTACCCTTCCTCAGAGTATGTCCTCATTAATGATGAGGGGGAGCCAGAAAGTCTTAAGGAGGTGTTGTCCCATCCAGAAAAGAGCTAGCGGATGAATATTGTCCAAAAAGAGATGGAATCTCTACAGAAAAATGGCACGTACAAGCTGGTTGAACTTTCAAAAGGTAAAAGGCCGCTTAAGTGCAAGTGGATCTTTAAACTCAAGAAAGATGAAAAAGGCAAGTTGGTTAGATATAAAGATTGATTGGTGGTAAAAGGTTTTGAACAAAAGAAAGGTATTAGTTTTGATGAAATTTTCTCACCTATTGTCAAAATGACTTCTATTTGATCCATTTTAAGCTTAGCAGCTAGCTTAGATCTTGAAGTGGAGCAGTTGGATGCAAAAATGGCATTTCTTTATGGAGATTTGGAAGAGGATATCTATTTGGAGCAGCCACAAGGATTTAAAGTAGCAGGAAAGAAACATATAGTGTGCAAACTGAATAAGAGTCTTTATGAGTTGAAGCAGGTACCAAGGCAGTGGTACAAGAAGTTTGACTCATTCATGCAAAGTCAAACAGTTGAAGCAGGTACCAAGGCAGTGGTACAAGAAGTTTGACTCATTTATGCAAAATCAAACTTACACAAAGACCTATTCTGATCCATGTGTATACTTCAAAAGATTTTCGGACAACAACTTTATTATTCTGTTGTTGTATGTGGATGGCATGTTAATTGTAGGACAGAACAAAGAGCTGATTATCAAATTGAAGGGAGATTTGTCCAAGTCATTTGATATGAAGGACTAGGGCCCAGCACAACAAATTTTGGGGATGAAGATTATTCGGGAGCAAACAAGCAAAAAAATGTGGCTATCTCAGGAGAAGTACATTGAACCTGTACTTGAACACTCCACTATGAAGAGGGCTAAACCAATTAGTATGGCTCTTGCTAGTCATCTGAAGTTAAGCAAGCAGATGTGTCCTATAACAAAAGAGGAGAAAGAGAGCATGGCCAAAGTTCCTTATTCTTCGACAGTCGGGAGTTTGATGTATGCAATGATGTGTACCATATATTGCTCATGCAGTTGGTGTTGTTAGCAGGTTCTTTGAAAATCTTGAAAAAGATCACTGGGAAGCAGTCAAGTGGATGCTCATGAACCTAAGAGGTACCTCTGGAGACTGTTTGTGTTTTGGAGGATCTGAACCAATCTTGAAGGGCTTTACCGATCCTGATATGGCATGTGACATTGATAACCAAGATAACCAAAAATCCACTACTGGATATTTGTTTATCTTTTTAGGGGGGGCTATATCTTGGTAGTCGAGGTTGCAGAAGTGTATTGCACTATCTATAACTGAAGCAGAGTATATTGCAGCTACTGAAGTTGGCAAGGAGATGGTATGGCCGAAACGGTTCCTTCAAGAGTTTGGCGTGCATAAAAGAAGTATGTCATCTATTGTGACAGTCAAAGTACAATGGACTTGAGAAAGAACTCCATGTGTTATGCAAGTATGAAACACATAGACGTGAGATATCACTGGATTTGAGAAAATATGGAAAATGGATCTAAGCAGATCAAGAAAATCCATACAAGTGATAATTTGCAGATATGCTGACCAAGGTGGTACCAAGGGACAAGTTCAAATTATGCAAAGAACTTATTGGCATGCACTCGTACTAGAAGCCCGGTGCTATCTCCTTCCAGTTAATGGGTCTGGAGGGGGAGATTTGTGGGGTCCATCCCCAATTAAAGAAAAAAAAAGAGATTGCAAAATCAAGTGACAAGTACAAGTTGTAGCCGAGATCTGTTTTGGTTCATGAAAATAAGATTTGGTACAAATAGAAATTGTCAAGTTTCACAACAAGTTGCAAAGGAAAACCAATTCTTATTGGTTGAAAGGGCGACAGTTGTTCCTATAAAAGGGGACCTTCGTCTCCTCAGTTAGACACCACCAAAAAGAGAAACTAAAAAGTAGTTGTGGAGAGCATCTCATGGACAGTGTGATAAAATAGGGCGTGAGGACAAATAGAGAGTGTGAGCGGTACTATGTTGAGGTGAAAAAATCAAAGGAGGGTTATTTCTTTTGTGTGTAGTGGTTCTTGCAGTATTTACTCGGACCTATAAAGTGTAAAATTACTTATTATAGTGGATTATTTTACTCCTCTCGGGCTTGAGGTTTTTTCCCTTATTCAGCAGGGTTTTCCACGTTAAATTCTTTGTGTCCTTGTTATTCCTTTTTGTTGATTCATGTATCACAGTGCTACATTATTATTCCACTGTTATTACCACAAATATTATTTCTGTGGCAGAATTTATCCCTAACAATAAGAAACCTCTAGGACAAAGTTGAGTTGAGAGCCTTTCTACCAATGAAGTTTTTGTATAAGTTCTTACTAGGGTCAACTTCAAATGATCATTCTTCCTAGAATACGAAGAGTTACGTAACCCAATACCCACCAAATAAAAGGTTTTTCAGTCTTCTTTCCAACTCCACCAATCGTTCGTTAATCCGAGTCTGGAGTGTAAAGTTATGATCATTTTACCAGAGAATCACAGTCTGCCAGAAAATGGTGTACAAAATATAATGACAATCCGTCATTCGGATGACGGTTAGTCGTTTTGAAGCCCTCAAAATTGTCCAGTGAGTTAGATAAATCGTTTTGAAGCATTTTTTATATTCACCGATAAACTGCTTGATCTAATTAGCGACTCGATGAGATTCAAATACAACCCATTTACCCTTGTAAAGTAGGTGACTATGTTGCTTTTGCGTATTTTTCTGCCTATGGAAGCATCATTAAGTGAAACATTCCTTTTGTTCTTAAACAGAAAGTAGTCTGGGAAAGGACATCAGGACGTAGCAGCAACATCTGGGATTGAACAGGCTCTGATTTCTATTTAAGACCAAGCGAATGGAATTGGAAATAGGAAAACAACGCAAAAACTACATGGAATTGTTAAGAGTTATTAGAAATTACGTTCTGAAGATCACTGCACCATTGAGAACTAGAATTTGTTGATTGTTTCTTGGAAGTGCTCTATAAAATCAGTTTAATGGCAGACAACATGACTTGACTAGTTAGTAAGCAGTCCTATCGAGGTAGAAATCAAAGTGTACACCTATGCTTGAAGATAGAATCATCATTTTTCTGATGTTAGTAGATTGAGTAGTTATACTTATAACCACAGTAGTGAATACTGTAATTCTCTTTATCATTAGCTAAGGTACTTTATAGGTACTCTGAATTAGTATTTGGAATTTAATAAATTTCTTGCCGTTTTAGAGTGAAATTAAACTGACAACTGATAATGATGAAGTTAATTTTATCCGTGATTATGCATTTACTTTGGGTATAGGTGTGTTGAAGAGAAGAGATCAAGCTCCTGATTAAGTTGATCAAGTCATATAGTTATAATTTAGCTAGTGACACTTATGGTAGTTAAGTTAGTTAGTCCTAACAGTTAAATAAGTCCTCCAGCTTACTAGTGTATCTAATACAGACTTAACTACTACTACTATATATATCTCATGTACTACACTAATGAATCACAATGAATACAGAAATTCTATTGCCTCTTCTTCTTCACACTCTCTCATTCTCTTCTCCTCTGCTTCTTCTTCTCTCTTAATCATAATATTCAGATTCTTGAATACAGAATCTGCATAATTCTTCATGGTATCAGAGCACAGGGATTACATTGTGATCTCTGCAGTTTCTCAATCAATCTTGATTGTCATTCCTATTCTTGAAAAGTGATCATCTTTTTTTCTCAATTGCATCTTCAGTATACTGTCAAAGTCTAGACTACTCTGTGTATATTGAAGTAACTGTCTACAATGGCGACTACTACAAATGCTAATGACACACCTGTGGATCCCTCTCCTTCAACTACAATTCCAGGTTTTGTACCTAGACAAACTCCAACTACATTGGATCATAACCATCCTCTATTTTTAATTTCAAATGATATAAGTGGAGTCACTATTATTTCCTTTCAATTAACTGGTAGTGAAAATTATGTTGTTTGGAGTAAGGCTATGAAGATAGCTCTGTTAGGTCGTAATAAGTTTGGTTTTGTTGATAGATCATGGAAGAAAGAAATATTCTCTATGGAGTTGTGCGGAATTTGGGAGAGGGTGAATGCAATTGTCTTGTTTTGGCTGATGAATTCTGTTTCCAGTAGTCTTATTGGTGTTATTGTGTATGCATATGATGCAAGTGAAGTATGGGAAAATCTAAAACAAAGGTTTCATAAGATAGATGGTTCAAGAACCTATAATCTTCATCAAGAAATTACATCTATAACTCAAGGTGTGCAGTCTGTCTCTGAGTATTACTCTAAATCGAAGGCTCTTTAGGATGAATTTGAGTCAATTGTACCCCCTCCTTCATGTAATTGTGAAAAGTCTAGGGATTTTTTGGCATACTTGCAAAGACATAAACTATACCAATTCTTGATGGGCCTCAATATCTCTTATGCTCAGGCTAGAAGCCAAATTCTACTCATGTCCCCTTTACGTGTGGTAAATCAGGCTTATTACATGATCATAAGTGATGAGAATCAAAGGTCTGTTAGTTAGTCTGTTAATGATGCTGGGTTGTTACGATTGGCTCCTGGTGTTTCAAATCCAGTGGCTATGTGCTCAAGAAATGTAGCTCAGAAAGGAAAGAGATCCTATAATTCTAACTATAATCCTAATGCTACATGTAATCACTGTAAATTGAAGGGACATTGGCAAAGAGATTGCTATAGGTTGATAGGTTATCCACCTGGACATCCAATGCATAATGATAATAAGGATAAAGGTGCAGGAACTAAGTCTTATGACTACAACAGAAATACTGATCACAGGAACAAACAGAGAAGAACTGGTTCAAGTGCATATAATATAGTGACTGAAGAGTGGGATAATCAGTCTTCTTAAGATTTGATAGATCAAGGTCATACTCAGGGTTATCAAGTGGAATCTACTCATCCTACTCATTCACATGGACAACCAAGTCATGGTGGTTCAAATTGGCAATCAAACAGTGCAGCTGATTCTTCTCGTGCCAGTGTCATCAAATATGCTACGCCTCCAAGGTTCACACCTGATCAATATGAGCAAATATGCAACATGCTGGAGCAAAGACAACCTGTGGCATCAGCTAATTCTGCAAACATGATAGGTAACGGTGGTGCTTTGATGATAAAAAATGATTCATCATGTTGGATCATTGTGTTGGTTTTTTTAAAGAAGATGGGGCAGCAAAAAAAGGGTTAAAATGACTCTCTTTGGATTGAAATGGCTTTCAATAAGCTTTCAATAATTTTCTTAAGCATAGAGGGGCTTTAAATAGCCACCTTACAACAAAAAATCTGCATAATTCAAAATTCAAATAAACCTAAGAAATCTCAACAACTCAAACAAACTAACAAACATTTAAAATTCAAATTCATTTTAAAACTACTAAATTTATTATTCTAAAAATTACTGCAGTAACTAAATGCAAAACTCAACACTCCTTCTTTGCTTTAGTTGCTGCAATATAAAAAACTGCTCCTCCTCAAGTTTTGCTCTGGCAGTTGATTCTAAATTTTACTTGATTGTTTTTGAACTTGCACATTTTTTTGTTATTGATCTTTCTCTTCTTCTTTCTCTTTCTTCTTTTGATTTTGTGCTTAAAAAACACCATCAATGATCTTGTCTTATTTGAAAGTGCTTTCTTGTGGACAATTATAGGATTTGCAAAATGTTGTTGTAAGTATTTTTCTTCGATCACAACGACATATATGACATGGGTTATAAAATATGATTTCATTTTCACTGACCAAATCTGATAGTTTTTGTCAGTAAAATTTTTTGGGGCATTCAAAGAGAGACTGCTGCTTGACATCTTTATTTGTTGAAAATAGCCCTACGCTTTGAAATTAAGCTTGGGTTGAAACTGGTAGCCCTGACGGGTTAAAAAGGTAGCCCTTAAGGGTTAAAAATGGTTTGGTGGCGCTTTGGAAGAACTCACAGATCCCATAAGATCAATGAGGCTCTTGATACCACTGTTGGTTTTTTTTAAAGAAGATGGGGCAGCAAAAAAAGGATTAAAATGACTCTCTTTGGATTGAAATGGCTTTCAATAAGCTTTCAATAATTTTCTTAAGCATAGAGGGGCTTTAAATAGCCACCTTACAACAAAAAATCTGCATAATTCAAAATTCAAATAAACCTAAGAAATCTCAATAACTCAAACAAACTAACAAACATTTAAAATTCAAATTCATTTTAAAACTACTAAATTTATTATTCTAAAAATTACTGCAGTAACTAAATGCAAAACTCAACACATTGACACTGAGGCCACTAACCACATGGCTTCATCTCTTGAGTTGTTAAATGTCAACTTCATTACTAAACCAGTAATTCCCAAAAGAGTACACTTACCTAATGGGGATATGTACCTGGTGTCTCATACTGGGACAAGTGATATATCACACAGAAGCACACTTCAAAATTTGCTTCATGTTCCTCAATTTAAGTTTAATCTATTGTCAGTATCACATGCTACTAAACAGTTAAAATATTCTACATCTTTTTTTCCTGACTTCTATATTTTTTAGGATCTTTAAAATAGAAAGGTGAAAGAGATTGGTAGAGAAAGAGCAGGCTTATACTTCTTAGTCAATCAAAGATTACCTGGAACTGCTAAAGGAGCTGGATGTTTGTCATCAAGGGCAAACTATGTAGTAAATAAAGATCAAACTAAGTCCAGTATCAGGCAGTGGCATAATAGGCTTGGTTATGTGCCATCACATGTTTTAGTCAAGTTGCTTCCTAACAAGAAAGACCATATAGATGCTATAGTAAATAACTGTACTATATGCCCTTGTGCTAGGCAAACCAGAAAATCATTTCCTATCAGTTTAACTACTAGTTTACATAGCTTTGAGTTGATTCATATGGATTTATGGGGGCCTTACAAAACAGCTACTTCAGATGGTTATAAATATTCTTGACTATTGTTGATGATTTTTCAAGATTTACTTGGATTTTTCTGTTGAAATTGAAATCTGATGTTTTTACTATACTTAAACATTATCTTGCTTATGTTCAAACTCAGTTTAATACTTGTGTCAAAACTATAAGAACTGATAATGACACTGAGCTCATTAACTCATTTTGTAGTGAATTGTTCAACACCATAGGTATAGTTCATCAAACGTCTTGTGCTTATACACCACAACAAAATGGCATATATATGTGTTAGAGATTACTAAAGCAATCAGGTTTCAAGGTCATATTCCCTTAAGATTTTGGGGTCACTGTGTTAAGGCTGCAGTCTACTTAATTAACTGGATGCCATCTAAAATTCTAGATGGTTTGTCTTCTTATGAAAACCTTTACCACAGACATCCTTCTCTATCACATTTGAGAGTGTTACTTATGTCATGCTAAAATAGTACAAGAACTAGATATGCTTATGCCTAGAACTAAATAAGCTGTGCATATGGGATATTCAGAAACTCAAAAAGGTTATATTTTGTATGACTTAACTGATAAAAAGTTTTTTGTTCATAGGGATGTGGTGTTCAGGGAAGATGTTTTTCCATCCCAGACTAGTGAGAATCAAGAATCACAGTTGTTTAGTCCGCCTTGTCTCAACTCTTCTGATGAACTTAACATATCAGTTCAAAGACCTAATACTACACAGAATGCTGGCATTGATGAAGCTGTATCACATCAGGAGTCTTCTCCACAAAAAAATGGCTCACAACATACAACATCAGTTGATTCATCTGCAATACTACCTGTTGCTCCTACTTCTATTCAAGCTGCACCTGCTCAGCCACTAAGGAAGTCCACAATAGGCACACATCCACCAAGTTGGATGAAGAACTTTGTATCCTTAAATGAGCATGATGATGTGCCTTATGCACTGTCTAACTATATATCATATGATTCTATATCCCCTACCTATCAATCATATATTGTTGTATTCTCTAATATAGTTGAACCTTCTACTTATATAGAGGCTATTAAGGATCCAAGGTGGATAGAGGCTATGCAGACTGAAATCAATGCCTTGGAATCTACCAAGACCTGGACAGTAGTTTCTCTACCACCTGATAATAAGCCTATTGGTTGCAAATGGATCTACAAGGTGAAGTATAAAGCCTCAGGAGAAATTGAAAAGTTCAAGGCTAGGCTGGTTGCAAAGGGATACATTCAATTTCAAGGCTAGGCTGGTTGCAAAGTGATACAGTCAGACTGAAGGGATTGACTACCAAGAAACATTCAGTCCTGTAGTTAAGATGGTCACTTTGAAAACCATTCTAGTTATTGATGCATCCAGGAATTGGCACATCCATCAAATTGATGTGTGCAATGCCTTTCTTCAAGGTGATTTGAATGATGAAATCTACATGGAACTGCCACAAGGATTCAGAATCTAGGGGAAGAATAAGCAAGTATGCAGACTTTCAAAATCCTTGTATGGTCTTAAGCAAGCACCTAGGCAGTGGAATGCTAAACTTTCAGAGGTTCTCATCAACTGTGGTTTTAAACAAAGTCAATATGACCACTCATTGTTTACAAAAGAAACAGGAAATGGATTGGTTCTGGTACTAGTTTATGTAGATGACATTTTTGTTACAGGTGACAAGTTAGAACAAATTGTGGAAACCAAAAATGCCCTACACAAAGCCTTTAAGATGAAGGATCTAGGTGAACTGAGGTGCTTTCTAGGTATTAAGTTTGGAAGATCAAAGAGAGGTATAGTGATGCACTAAAGGAAGTATGAACTTGAGCTTATATCCAATACAGGACTAAGTGCAGCCAAACCAGCTAATACACCTATGGATACTACTACAAAATTAACCTCTTGGGAGTATGATCAACACAACAAAGATGAAACCTAACTGATGAACTTATTGATGATCAAGGAACATATCAGAGGCTTATTAGAAAGTTATTGTACCTCACTGTAACCAGACCAAATATTGCATATAGTGTGCATACTCTAAGTCAATTCATGCAACAACCAAAGAAGTCTCACTTAGATGTTGCATTGAGAATTATTAGGTATATGAAGAACAGACCAGGTCAAGGTATATTGCTATCTAGTAAGAAGGAAGATGCTCTAATAGCCTATTGTGATGCAGACTGGGCATCATGTGTTGTAACCAGAAAATCAGTAAGTGGATTTTCTATAAAGTTAGGTGAGTCCCTGGTATCTTGGAAGTCCAAGAAACAAACTACAGTAGTTAGAAGCTCAGCTGAAGCTGAATACAGGAGTCTTGCAACCACAGTAGCTGAATTAACATGGCTAGTAGGTTTGATCAAAGATCTTGGTATATCTCTACAACTACCTGTTGAGGTTTATAGTGACAACAAAGCAGCCTTACAAATGACAGCTAATCCTGTACATCATGAGAGGACCAAACATATTGAGATAGACTGTCATTTTATAAGGGAGAAGGTACAACAAGGTCTGATTAAGCCACAATATATTCCAACTACTGATCAACCTGCTGATTCCTTGACAAAGAGCTTGGACAGGGTTCAACATGAATATCTAATCTCCAAACTTGGTATTTTCAACATCAAGTTTGAGGGGAAGTGTTGAAGAGAAGAGATCAAGCTCCTGATTAAGTTGATCAAGTCATATAGTTATAAGTTAGTTAGTGACAGTTATGGTAGTTTTATTAGTTAGTCCTAACGGTTAACTAAGTTCTCCAGCTTACTAGTGTATCTAATACAGACTTAACTACTACTATATATATATCTCATGTACTACACTAATGAATCACAATGAATACAGAAATTCTATTGCCTCTTCTTCTTCATACTCTCTCATTCTCTTCTCGTCTGCTTCTTCTTCTCTCTTAATCATAATGTTCAGATTCTTGAATACAGAATCTGCATAATTCTTCAACGTGTTATTTCATGGAAGTCTTCTAAACAGACATATATATAGCATGCTCTATCATGAAATATGAATTTATAGCTCTTGAGTTGGTAGGAATAGTGGCTAAGAAACCGTTTGGTAGATGTGCCATTATGGGAAGACAAGTTTCACCAGTTTCTCTACATTATGACTCACAACCGGCAATCAAAATTGGCAAGAACAATGTGTATAATGAAAAAACAAGTCATGTTCGCGTTAAACATGGTATGGTCAAACAGTTGTTGGAACATGGTGTTATTTTCGATCCTTTGAATATGTTAAAGGTCTGAAAGAGTTGGCGAATCCTTCAATCAAAGGTTTGGCAAGAAAAATGATCCTTGAAATGTCAAGAAGGACGAGTCTTAAGCTCATGAATTGAGGTAGAATGGAGGATATTCATTTGTGGTCAAACAAAATTGGGTATCCTCGTCTATAAATTGTGACGTTGGCTAGCCCTGATCACTAGTCGGGAAGATAATTATTGCTCTTCATCTAAATTTTTGTTCCAAAGTCAAATGCATGAATCATTTATAAAAAGAATTATTCAGAATATCTTTTCAATCAGTTAGACAAACATTGGGGAAAAACAAATACAATTGAACAAATGCTGTGAAGAAAAAAGAAAAAACAATTGGACAAAGCGTTGAACCATCCTTGCAGCTTAATGAATGGGATGGAGAAATTGAAAAAAATTCTCAAAGGCAAATTAGTTCACGAAATGACAGTTCCTCCTGATCTCTCCGTTTCGACCTGTGAGGACATCCAACGTACCCATGTGAACCATTGCAGCTGCAAACTTTCTAGCCCAAATTGAACCATATCTAACATTGTCGTTCACCAGTTTAGCAGTTGTTGGGTGTGCCATCAATGTCTGGTCAGATACTAATAATCCCTTTTGACTCTTTAAAGCCAAGTAATATTTGTTATCCAACTTGTTTGGTGTGAAGACATCAAAGTTCGCGGGGTTAGCAACTCCCGTCCCATTTGTAAGAGCTTCTGGTGGACAAATGGACTTCAAGAAGTTTGCATATTCAGGGTCAATTGGCAGATTTTGTTGATTGTTTTGAGGGTATAGACGGTTAGCAAAAACCGCGCAATGTGCAATGCCAATGGAATGTGCGCCAGAGAGGGTCACCATTTCATCAACTGACATACCTTTCCTTGCAAAACTGTTGATGAGTTCCTTAGCATCGACGAAAGGAGAAGGAAGATTGGCCAATGTTTCAGAGTCAATAGAAACACGCCCATCGCGACGTCCAGCTTGGACATCATAGTATATTTTCCCAACTTTGTAGGAACTGTCCCGAGCAGCAAATGCAAGTATGTCTGCACACGAGACGGTTCCAGGGCATGCAGCCTCTAGTGCAACTTTTGCAGCATCAATGACCTCGAAACCTCGTAAACTGTTCTTGTTTGGAATACCTTCCTTCTCGGAATTTGGTCCATCCAATAACACGGATGCATCACATCCCTAATTAAAGCACGACACGTCACCATTATAAGATAACATAATCATCAAATTAACAAAATAAAAATATTAGCATTAAATTCGTACGTACCCTGACGAAGCAATCGTGAAAATGTAACCTAATAAGGCCAGCAGCAATGCCTGGATTACGAGACACAGCTCTGTTTACTACATATTGAACAATGTTTTCAGCATAGGGACAAGTATATCTATAGTAACCAACTCTAATTGTTGGCCAATATGGTGGTCGATAGGCAAGGATAGATGATGAAAATGATAAAATCAGGCAAGCAAAAAGTGCTACAGCTGAAACATTGAAGCCTTTGGAATTCATTTTGAATTTTGAGACTCACAAGTTGCTATAGACACTATGGTTTTTTCTTAGTAATTGGTTGTCCTCAAGTGATGGATGTAACTTATGAACATATTGGAGTATATATAGTTTGAGAAATTAATTGAAGAAGTCTATAATTACAATACATGATTGCCTGTATAATACCAACTGCATTAATGTTGAAGTATTCTTGAGCTAATTGTTTGACCTTTGATGAATTCCACAGCTACTACCTTATTATGCCTTCCATGAATTTATAGGTTGACAATATTTTTCAGCTCAATTTCTACTCCGTTGTTTCATTTTATGTGACACTGTTTGAAATTAGTTGAAGTTTAAACCTTTTTATTTTACGCTTAATCACTGACTGAATTGATTCACTGAAAGAATACAAAATATAAAATAAAGAAGTAAACACAGGAAGAAGCTAGCCAATGATGATATTCAGCAGTTACTACTTTATACATATAATATAATTTTGACCTTGTATTATATACAATACAATTTTTCGATGAAGGGGCGATGAGCTTCTTACGCTCCTTTAGATTCAAACTTGTCCTTAATGATACGCTTTCACCAGCATCGAAATCTAATGACATGTTTAAGTTTAATACTACTAGTGCCAAAAAATCCTTAACTTCTTAAATTACATGTCTAGTCAAACACCACCATTTAAACCGAAACAAAGGGTGAAAGTAGTGTTCATAGGCTGGTAGATAGGTTTGATTATATGTCAAGCATCATTACTTTACTAGTATTGTGCATAAACTAATACTGTAATTAACATCCCCAAATTCTCGTGCATAAACTTGGTGTTAGACATCAAATTAATAAAATTGAAATGGTAATTTCAGGAGTTTTTATATGCTGTTGAAAAAACAAGTTACACTTGGAGATTAGTTGGCTTGTTTATTTGATTACCCAGTATGTGTACCAACTAATTGTGATAGCATTCTTAATTTTTGTAAATAAGAATTTAACTTTTCTCTTCATCTTGTTAGTGTTTTGTATAATTTAGTACACAAAATCCAATATTATTATTCTGTAGCAAGTAGTGCAAGAAAATTGGAAGAATTTTCTTTTGATTCTTTGCTTATCTGGATTTTTTTTGGTTAATCCATCAGAGTAAGATATATCGAAATAATTGCCTAGAAACACAATCTAAATTTCGGGTGTATCTGAGATACACAACTATTACATACCGAAGTAACTTCTCAGTTACACAATATAAATTTCGGATGTATATGAGATATAGAGCTATTACATAATAGCAATTGCTCAAACACACAACTTAAAAAATGCCTAGATACACAGGGCACGCGAGTTTAACAAGAAGAAGGCTAAGATACACCTTCAGATACACACGAGTTCAACAAAAAGAGAAAGGTGTATCTTTACCTAATATACACACGAGTCTAACAAAATCCTGAGATGTTTTGTAATTATTTTAAAGTTACGGAGGCTTTTGTAGATAGCCCTTATGTTTGGCTATTTCTGTTATTTGCCCTGTAATCATTTTGACCGGTTTATTTGACGTACTTATGTGTGCTCTTATTAGAAGCCTTTGTCAGAAAAAAAAAATGATACCTACTTGTTTCTGCACTCTCTTATCAAGAGTCATATCCTCGGTAGACTAAAGGCTTGTCATGTCATATCTAATCACTTCTCAGCAATACTTCGCCGGCCTATCTCTTTTCCTCAGAGGCGATTCTAGGATTTCTAGAGTATGGGTGCATTAATGAAAAAAAGAAGGCAAAAATGTATTAAGTGGAAATTGATCTTTGTTCCTCTTGGTGAATAACTAAGCTTTTAACCAAGTGCACCATCAAGTCTTTTTGTAGAATGGGTGCCAATGGGTAATATTAGATCAATTCTAGAAAATATGTACATAAAATATCTAGTTTTACGGAAAGAGCACTGGTTCCCGTGCCCCAAAATTAGCACATAAATTCTCCCCTGTGTTTCCTCCTCAGGACCTCCAGCGTCAATTTCTCACATTTCCTCACTGAGACGTCTGTGTATCTCCTCTTGACATGTAGAATCATCTCTCCTAATAAGTCCACACATCAATCTTTACACCATCATTTAAACAACTTTTATCTTCTTGACAAAAAAGAAAAAAAAATCAATCAAATAGCACTCCAATATACTGTCTACTACACATACAAATATATACTTGCACACTAAGTAGCAGAAACTACTTGTTAAGCAGATCAAATAATTCAAACAAGTTGTATAGTCTTGAGCTGTGACTTGTCCCTAGAGATCATTACAAATGGAAATGACATCCATAGGAACACTTACAATCAAGTAAACTAACTGAACTTGACAATAAACTTAATAAAATTCCACTTACTGACATTTTCTCAGCAATATGGTATACCTAAAACTCTGCCAAAGGATCTCTTTCTAGTAGCTCTAAAACAATTAGCAGATTATTTAGAAGAAATACGGAATTATACTTCTGGAGACAACACTCTTGATCCTGCTTATGGGGTCAAATTCTCTAGAAGAAATATGGTGTTATGCTTCTGGAAGTAACACGCTTAAGCACACTTGTGATATCAAATTGATACGTTCTAAGACGAAAGATTATTATATCTATCTCGTACCAAATTCTATGTATATGATCATTTTTGGATTAAATCATTTATTCGTCCCAGGATTCCATTGAAGTGAGATTAAAGCCCATGATCTTTTTGATAGGTATGCAGGCTCCTGATCAAGTAGAAGTTTAAACAAAAGCTTATCCAGTTTAAAATCAAATACAGATTTTAGATTATACAAAAAGTATATCCCATTTTTAATTTACTGAACCAAATAAATCACAAGTTCCAAATGATTCAAGAATTACTAATCCCAGTATTATAATCCCTGCACAAGTTTGTGCCACAAACCAAACAATCCCTAGGGGCATTACTGTCTTGGAGATGGTCAACTGGAGCAAGCCCAAGAATGGATGTGTTGCTGATCTATGTTGCTCAGACTCATCAAAAATGCCAACAGGTGCGTGCAGGATCCTCCAAATTAGTGCTTTTTTGAGGATCCGACACGGGTGCAGCAACATTTAGGAGAGTCCGAGCAACATGGTAGCTGTCAACCCCTCAGGCAGAGTTCAAGCTTTCACTATTTGTTAACCTCTCAATAGTAACTATATCTAAATAGCAAACAGGTTGGAATATACTAAATGAATCCTCTTGCATCTATAAAGAGGATCGTTCTAGTTAGACTATCGATAATGCTGCTTGGCATCTGGCTGTAATCCTTCTTCTCTATTCGGGCTTGGGACCGAGTTTGCTAGAGACATATTGAAGTCATGGAGTTAACCTTGTCGACCTCTCACATAATGAGATTTCAGCCAAGAAGTTCCTCTAATTGAACTGTTTTTCTTTTCTTCGTATCTCTATCGATACATTCTAGTCTGATAACTAGTTAGCCAAGCGCGGATGGAGCTTCTTTGTTCTTCTTGCAAGTCACCTGTTAGCTGCTGGTGGATGAATCTGTGCAGAGATCTTTTATACTTACTCCTCAAAATTCAACGAAAACATGAGATCAGGGACATAGCCTGAATCTAACAATTGGGCCGTCAAGCCAGTCAAAACATGCTGCAGATAACTTTCTTGAAGGGACATGATATAACATGCAGAGAATGTATACATTTTATTCTGCAATTCGATCCAACTATGTCCAGTTTCCTTCTTTAACGCCTTCTCCTTTATCAGCTTTCTAATCTTAGCTGTTTCATTCCACATTTGTAACTCCGCGTAAATGTTAGATAATACAATGTAGGCTGAAGTATCATCTGGATCGATATCTAGAATCTTTTCAGCAGCATATTTCCCCAATACGAAGTCTCTGTTAGCTTTACAACCAGACAAGAGGCAACGCCACACTACCTTATCTGGTTTCCCGGAAAAGCTCTTTATAAAACCATAAGCTTCTTTTGTTTTTCCTTTGCGTGCAAATAGACTGACTATACAAGCCAAGTGATCTGTTCTTGGAATGATTCCATGCACCTTAGTCATGCTAGTAAAGTGGTGAAGTCCCTCATCCAAAATTCCAACGTGTCCACAGGCAGATAACACTCCAAGAAATGTGATATCGTTAGGTTTAACCCCATTGCTCTGCATCATAGCATAAATTTCTAAAGCTTCTTTCCCAAACCCATGTTGGGCATATCCTACAACCATGGTGTTCCAAGATACCAAGTTTTTCGCAGGAATGATGTCAAAAACTCTACGTGCATAACCAAGTCGTCCACATTTAGCATACATATCAACGAGGGCGCTGTCAACAACCACATTGGAATCAAATCTAGACTTCAGTACACGGCAATGTGTTTGCTTGCCCCATTCAATAGCTGGTAAATCACCACAAATACTCAAAATGCTAGAGTATGTGTACAGACTCGGTTCAAAACCCTCAAGCAACATCTCCCTGAGAAATCTCATAGCTTCTTCATACCGACCTGAGCCCACACATCCAGCAATTAGCGTATTCCAGCTAACAACATCATGTTCTTTCATTTCTTGAAAAAGCTTTAATGATTCCTCAAACAGGTCACGTTTTGAGTAAAAGTCCAACAAAGCATTGCATACGAAACTAAATGAGTCGAATCCCAATTTCAAAATCCGACAATGGATCTGTTTCCCAACTCTAACTTCTTTTACATCAGCAAAAGCTCCAAGAACTGACGAAAATGTTCTCTCGCTTGGTTTCAATCCCGACGAAAGCAACATACAGAAAAGTTCAATAGCCTCTCTTCCACTCCCTAACTGCACACACCCTCCAATCATCGCAGTCCAAGCATGCAACTCCGGTGCATCTGCCTCATCAAAAGCTTGACGTGCCAAGTCCAATCGACCACATTTAGCATAAAAATTAATCAAACCAGTCACCACAAACTGATCCATCCCCAAACTAGACTTAACAACCGTACCATGAATCTGCATCCCAAGTTGCAAACTTTTTATCACAGCACAAGCACCCAAAACACTCCCACAGAAAAACTCATTCACCATCACTCCTCCCCTCAACGCTAACACGAACATATTCAATCCTTCCTCATACTCCCCACAATGAAAGTAACAAGAAATAAGAGAAGCCCAAGTAACTGAATTAGGTTCCAAGATTCCATCAAAAACTTTCCTAGCTGATTTCAACAACCCACATTTTCCATAAAAGTTAACCAAACAATTACTCACAAAGCTATTTAAACTTCCCTCAGTTCTACACAACCTTCCATGTAACTCCTTCCCTATTCTTTCATCACCTAAACTAGTACAACCCGATAAAGCAGCTACGTATGTATAACCATTTGGCGCAAACCCATCTTCAAGAATCATCGACCTAAAGCACCCTAAAGCTTTTTCAGACATACCCAATTGCGCATACGTGGAAATTAACGTTGTCCAAGAAATGACGTTTCGTTCAGGCATTTCGTCGAACAGTTGTTGGGCGTCATTGAGTTGGTTTAGTTTTAAATACATTGCCAGTAAGTGATTGTTTGTGAAAATGTCTGGATATTGGGACCCAAATTTGAGTAGTTGTGCATGGAGTGCTTTACCATTGAAAAGGGATTTTGAGTTTGTGCATTGCCTAAGGAGTTGAATATAAGACATGAAAGAAAATACAAGAGTAATGGTGACTAGTCAAATGTACACCTATTGACTTCAAATTTTTAGATTGATAAATAAGTTGGAGTTTGCAAGATTGGCTCGATGATCTTTGATTTTTAGCTCTTCTATTTATTTAATAAAAATTTATACACCAAAGCATTTTATTTTTTATCTGATTTTGTTAGGCATAAGTTTATATCAACAAAAGGTTCCAAAGGAATTAAGTTATGTGCCCCCAAGCGGAAAAAAAGAGGCGAGAATGTCTATTAAGTCTCTGATTAATTAAAAGGGATGAATGAATCCCACAATATTAATTAAGTTAGAAGAGGTCAAGTCCTTCAAATAACTAGAGAAAATTTAACGAAAGGAGTCCCAAAAGTCTTGTTTTAACTTTTGGGACCCTTGACCAAGTGTAAGGGTCAAAGTAGTTTAAAAAATCAAATTAAGTTAATTGGGGATCCAATTAATATTTTTAAAACTTCTTAATCTTTTAAAAAATACAAAACAATCCACAACCATTTTAAATAAAAAATAAAAAGACAAAATCAGATTTTAATATCTCATCTCACAACTCCCTTCTCTCTCCTCTCAAACGTCTCACCCCTCTCTCTCTCTCAAACCCAACAACTGTTGGAACTGACAGACAATAGATCGACGCGACAGCAGCCTCCGGCCACTTTCAACCTCCGGCGACGACAGATTAGAGTTCTTCATCGTTGCTTTTTAACTTTCAACAGTCAATTTCTCTCTATTCACACGTAAATGCTTCTCTGTTTTTTTGTTTTCAAAAAAAATTAGGTCTTTTTAGTTATGAAGAAAAAGAAGAACTTGAGTTAACTTCTCTTCTTAGTACGGGTTAACAATTTTAGTATTTGATGCTTAAAAACGAAATGGAAACACAACAAATGGTATTTCTTCTCTTACTGTGGTGGTTGATGTAAATGGTATTTTTTTTCTGAGTGAAATATGATTCTTTGTTGTTGTTGTAGTTCTTTTTCTCGAACATTGTTGTAAAAATAGTGAAACTTGAATTTTAAATTTTTTTTGGAGTTTATCTGTTGTGACCAAATCCAACTATTGTTGATTTTGTTGGTTTAAGTGAACACTTACTCAACAACTGTTGGTTTTGTTGGTGTTTATTCTGTTTCTATTTCTTCTTGAAATTTGTTTGTTGTTATTGTTGGGGTGTGTGTTGGTGGTGTTGTATTTGTAAATGCTGGTAAATGTTCATGTTGTTGGTGTTGGTGTATTGATTTGATAAATGTTGGTGTTGTTGGTGTTGGTGTATTGGTAAATGTTGGTGTTGATGTATTGATAAATGTTGGTGTTGTTCTTGTTGATATATGTATTATGTGGTAAAAATGTTGCTACTGGTTTGATTTTTTCCAACAGATGACTCATATGTTGCAACAAATGACCCATCTGTTACAACTGATGAGTCATCTGTTGGAAAAAGCATAATAATTATTCCAACAAATTACTCATCTATTACAACATATGGGTCATCTGTTGGATGAAATGAAAACAGTTATTCCAACAGATGAGTAGTCTGTTGGAATAACTGTTTTCATTTCTTCCAACAGATGACCCATCTGTTGCAACAGATGAGTAATCTGTTGGAAGAAATAAAACCAGTGGCAAGACTGGTTTGATTCCTTCCAACAGATGACTCATCTGTTGCAACAGATGAGTAGTCTGTTGGAATAACTGTTTTGATTTCTTCCAACAGATGATCCATCTGTTGGAAGAAATAAGCCAGTAGCCAAGATTGTTTTGATTTCTTCCAATAGATGACCCATCTGTTGCAACAGATAAGTCATCTGTTGGAATAACTGTTTTGATTTCATCCATCAGATGACCCATCTGTTGCAACAGATGAGTCATCTATTGGAAGAAATAAAACCAGTAGCAAGATTATTTTGATTTCTTTCAACAGATGACCCATCTGTTTCAACAGATTACCCATATGTTGCAACAGATGAGTCATCTGTTTCAACAGATTACCCATATGTTGCAACAGATGAGTCATCTGTTGCAACAGATGGGTCATCTGTTGGAAATATTTTATTTTGTGTTGTATTTATTAAATTTACTGTTACCCTTTTTTTAATGATGCACAAATCAATTGTAATATTTTTTGTTTTTATCTTGTTTGTAGATTAAATGGCTCCCAAAAGAAAAAAGAGTGGATCAACTTCTGACAACACAAGTAAAAAAGCTAAATTACAAACATCATTAGATGACCTTGCTGAACAAGCCCTTTCACAAACAAATGAAGATGTACAGAAAGAGAATGAAGATGTGGAAAGAGATAATGAAGAAGAAATTGAAGAAGAAACAGTTGAAAGTTCTAGAGCTGATGTAGAAAAGAAAGGGGAGGAAGAAGTTATAGAGGAGGAAGATGAAAATAAAAATGAGGAAGAAGATGGAGATGGTGGGAATGGAGATGATGAAGAAAAAGAAAGTGATAAAAGAGATGAGCTGGAAGGTGAGGATGAAGGTGATGAGGGGGAGGAAAAAGAAAGTGAGGAAGAAGATGGAAGGCAAAGTGAGGAAAATGAAAGAGTTGATGATGATGCTGAGATATCGTTGATCTCTCATGAATGTAGATCGAAAACCCAGCATGATCTTGTAAAAACTTTTAGTATTGACAAGTTCGAAGTTAAGACGCCTATAGATAACCCTACAGATTTGACTGGTGATTTTGTAGTTAAATCCGTAATGGGTAAAGGTTTTGATGAATTTAGGAAGATATTGAGGGATGAAAAATTGGAGGATTACTTTAAGTCCAGCTGTTTAGGACACTTTCTTGATCTACCGGAGGATAACAATGTACGCTTTCAAATGACCATGGCGTATGGTCTTCTCAAGCGCAGGATCAAGTATATGGGTGATGATACAACTTTGAAGGATGAGGAAAAGAAGATGGATGAGATTTGGATAAACTATTGTGGCATGCCGGTTTGTTTTGGCATGAAAGAATTTTCCATAGTGACTGGACTGAGATGCAATCCTCCATCTGAACCTCTTCCCACAGTTACACCCTTAAAAAAGCCAAAGGCAAGCAAGCCATCTAAATCAGCCAAGAAAGGAAAGACACCCACCAAGACACCCACCAAAACCAACAAAGGCAAAGACAAAATAAATGAGTTGTTGGCTGTTGTTAGACCTAGCTATAAAGCCAAGCAATTGAAAGTTGATCTCCAAAACAAAAGATTTTTGAAGAAGCACAAGGAGTCATTGTGCTTAGTTTGGTTTGTGCATTCCATTTTATGGACCAGAGACACCAACAAAGTCATAGAACCTGAACTGTTGGTGCTTTCTCAGGATTTGGAGGCATTCAATAATTATCCATGGGGATATGAAAGCTATTTCTTGACTGTCAAATATTTGTTGACAAAGTTATCTTCAAAGACGATCAGCTTATACGGCTTTCCTTGGGCTTTCATGGTAAACTTCACTCCTAGTTCCTTAGTGTTTCATTTAGTTATATTATTGACTAGTTATTCTGATTTTTTATTTGCATCATGTTTACATTTTTAGGCGTGGGCATTTGAAGCCATTCCTCACCTTCGACAGCAAGTTAAGGACTATTCGGAAGAGGTTTCTCATCCAAGGATCATTAGGTGGTTGTCTGCCAAGAATAACTCAAGGATGAATCCCCTTGATCTCTTCAACCCTCCTGATGATGCAGTAAGTATTTTTTTAAATAGAATAACTTTACTCATTTTAACAAGCATTGCAACAGATGAGTCTGTTGCAACAGATGACTCATCTGTTGCAACAAATGGATCATCTGTTGGAAGAAATCAAAATAGTCTTGCTACTGGGTTAATTTCTTCCAACAGATGTGTAATCTGTTGCAACAGATGAGTAATCTGTTTGAAACATCATAAAAATTATTCCAACAGATGGGTCATCTGTTACAACAGATGGGTCACCTGTTGTAGTTCTGTGAAGCAGATGTCTTATCTGTTGTAACAGGTTACCCATCTGTTGCAAATTATGGGTTGATTTTAATATATCTACTTTTATTTATAGGTTGTGCATCCCTGGATAGTTCCTACTGAGCAAGAGTTGAAGATGCCTGCCTTTCTTACTCTAGGGATTGTTCAAACAAAACCAGACCCTGAGGTGGATTTGATAAAAAAAGAATTGGGTGGAGCAACAACCATCAAAAGGGAAGCACCTAAGGAAGGTCAGATTGTTCTTGCTGCGCCTGCTGTTGAGGTTTTTGGTGATGCTGCAACAGATTTGGGTGTTGGTATTAATGTTGTTGGTGGTAGTGGTGATGGTGTTGGTGATGCTGGTGTCAGAGATGATGGTGATGAGCATGTTGATGATGCTCATGAAATTTTTTTTGAACAAAGAGTTGACCATGATGATGGTCATACTGGTGGTAGATATGGTGGATTCACCCCTTTCAGTGGGTATACCACCTCTTTTGGCCCCTCTTCAAGCTCATGTTCTGCATGCAAATGCCAAGAATGCAAGGACAGACATGACAACTTGATTAGTTCTATTGATGCTCTGACTGTTGCTGTTAAGGAATTGACATCTAAGAGGGGTGTCATTCCATCAAGGAAGATTACAGAGCCATTCACTCCATTGGAAGTTAAGAGGAGGAAAAGAGCAATTTCCAAGGTACTATCAAATATTAAATCAAGAAAAATTGCAACTCCTCTTCCTTGCACTGTTGAGCAACTTCCAAGGGCCATAGGAGAACAGGGAGAGCTGAAGAAGGTGAATGTTTACAAGTTGGTGAATGCCACAAGAAAGGCTAAGCTGAATGCCCTGATGAAATCAAAAAATGCCCAGAAGAGTACTCCATGCATCAATTTAGTGCAAAAGACTTCCAAAACATGACTAATATGAAGGTGTGGTACGAGGACTGGGTAAGTTACTTTTTCTAATCTTTTATTTATTTAAATTTCATTAGTATGTTCATTTAGATGATCCATCTGTTGCATTAGTTTGCAGTATATAGGTAATCTGTTAACAAATTTAGAGAACTTATACAATAAATGACTCATCTGTTGCAACAAATTACCCACCTGTTGCAACAGATAAATCATCTATTGCAACAGATTACCCATCTGTTGCATTAGTTTGCAGTAGATGGGTAATCTACTAACAGGTTCAGAGAACTTATGCAACAGATGACTTATCTGTTGCAACAAATTATCCATCTGTTGCAACAGATATGCTCATCTATTGCAATAGATTACCCATCTGTTGCATTAGTTTGCAGTAGATGGGTAATCTACTAACAGGTTCAGAGAACTTATGCAATAGATGGGTAATCTGTTGCAACAGATAAATCATCTGTTGCAACAGATTACCCATCTGTTGTATTAGTTTGCAGTAGATGGGTAATCTACTAACAGGTTCAGAGAACTTATGCAACAGATATGCTCATCTATTGCAATAGATTACCCATCTGTTGCATTAGTTTGCAGTAGATGGGTAATCTACTAACAGGTTCAGAGAACTTATGCAACAGATGGGTCATCTGTTGCAACAGATTATCCATCTGTTGCAATAAATAAATCATCTGTTGTAACAGATTACCCATCTGTTGCATTAGTTTGTAGTAGATGGGTAATTTACTAACAAGTTCAGAGAACTTATGCAACAGATGACTTATCTGTTGCAACAGATTATCCACCTGTTGCAACAGATAAATCATCTGTTGCAACAGATTACCCATCTGTTGCATTAGTTTGCAGTAGATGGGTAATCTACAGACAGGTTCAGAGAACTTATGCAACAGATGACTTATCTGTTGCAACAGATTACCCATCTGTTGTATCTTTTCAATTATTATTATATGTTACTAACTTATTTAAATTGTATTCTTATGTCAGTATGTTGATGAAATTCTTTGCCTGATGCGGGAGAGGCATCTCAAATTCACTGGGTACTATGATCTCGGGGATAGGATCATGGACCTCAACTTCTACAGTTACTTTTTAAGTAGGTACAACAAACTCAGCGAAGAAGCGGCAACTCCTGGTGGCAGAAAAATTGAGGAGTTACTTACTGAGTTTGAATGGGATGAGGACATTATGGACTACAGTAAAGGAAAGAGGCCATATCCAGGTGCCATGGATTGGACGGAGGCAAAGAGGATTCTCGCAGTCCTGAACTTGGAGAAAAAACATTTTGTGACTGTTGAGATCCTTATGAATGAGGGAGTCATGAATGTTTACGACTGCAATATACCAGTTATTGAAGATTGGCAATTTTGGATTTGCATAGAGCCTTTGTTGGAGTTGTTCCCAAAATTGTTGAAGCAAAGTGGCATAATGAATCACTTGCCAGAAAAGTTGCTCAACGAACGATGGGCTTTTGATGGTCGAAAACAGAACATTCCCAAAAATGAGACTGGTGCCGCTTGCGGGTCTTACTCGCTTGCATTTATTGAGCTTTTAATAACCGGCACTTGTATTACAACTCCCAAGACTCTATTGAACGATAACGCAGTTTCAAGGATGCAAGAGGTTTGGGCTGCTGGGGTGGCATTTAAAAGTTTGGAGCCTTAATTATATTATGTAATTGGCGATAACAATATTTTATGTTTGATAAATGTACAATTTTTAATGTCATGAATTATATTTTTTACTTAGATTTGAAAAATTTGGATTATTAAGCAGATATGCTCATCTGTTGCAGCAGATGTCTAATATGTTTGATTATTTCCTACAATCATCACATATGTTGCAACAGATGATGCATCTATTGGAAATAATCAAGCATATATACTCATCTGTTACAACAGGTTTGTCATCTGTTGCAGCAGATGTCTAATATGTTTGATCAGCTCCAACAGACTCTACACCTGTTGCAACAGATGACCCATCTGTTGCAACAGGTGACCCATTTGTTGGATATAATCAAACAGATATGACCATCTGTTGCTATAGGTTTAGACATCTATTGCAACAGATGTCTAATATGTTTGATTGATTCCTACAGTCATCACATATATTACAACAGATGAGGAATCTGTTGCAACAGATGATGCATCTGTTGGAAATAATCAAGCAGATATGCTCATCTGTTGCAACAGGTTTGTCATCTGTTGCAGCATATGTCTAATATGTTTGATTATTTCCAACAAGTGACCCATTTGTTGGACACAATCAAACAGATATGACCATCTGTTGCAACAGGTTTGTCATCTGTTGCAACAGATGTCTAATATGTTTGATTGTTTCCTAGTCATTACATATGTTGCAACAGATGAGTAATCTGTTGCAACAGATGATGCATCTGTTGGAAATAATCAAGCATATATGCTCATCTGTTACAACAGGTTTGTCATCTGTTGCAGCAAATGTCTAATATGTTTGATTATTTCCAACAGACTCTACACCTGTTGCAACAGATGACCCATCTGTTGCAACAGGTGACCCATTTGTTGGACACAATCAAACAGATATGACCATCTGTTGCAACAGGTTTGTCATTTATTATAATAAATGTCTAATATGTTTGATTATTTCCTAGTCATTACATATGTTGCAACAGATTAGTAATTTGTTGCAACAGATGATGCATCTATTGGAAATAATCAAACAGATATGCTCATCTGTTGCAACAGGTTTGTCATCTGTTGCAGCAGATGTCTAATATATTTGATTATTTCCAACAGACTCTACACTTGTTGCAACAGATGACCCATCTGTTGCAACAGGTGACCCATTTATTGGACACAATCAAACAGATATGACCATCTGTTGCAACAGATTTAGACATCTATTGCAGAAATCTGTTGTAACAGATGTCTATTATGTTTGATTATTTCCTAGTCATTACATATGTTGCAACAGATGAGTAATCTGTTACAACAGATGATACATCTGTTGGAAATAATCAAACAGATATGACCATCTGTTGCAACAGGTTTAGACATCTGTTGCAATAGATGTCTAATATGTTTGATTATCTCTAACAGACTCTACACCGGTTGCAACAGATGACCCATCTGTTACAACAGGTGACCCATTTGTTGGACACAATCAAATAGATATGACCATCTATTGCAATAGGTTTGTCATCTGTTGCAACAGATGTCTAATATGTTTGATTGTTTCCTAGTCATTACATATGTTACAACAGATGAGTAATCTGGTGCAACAGATGATGCATCTGTTGGAAATAATCAAGCAGATATGCTCATCTGTTGCAATAGGTTTGTCATCTGTTGCAGCAGATGTCTAATATGTTTGATTATTTCCAACAGACTCTACACCTGTTGCAACAGATGACCCATCTGTTGCAACAGGTGACCCATTTATTGGACACAATCAAACAGATATGACCATCTGTTGCAATAAATTTAGACATCTGTTGTAACAGATGTCTAATATGTTTGATTGTTTCCTATAGTCATTACATATGTTGCAACAGATGAGTAATCTGTTGCAACATATGATGCATCTGTTGGAAATAATCAAACAAATATGACCATCTGTTGCAACAGGTTTAGACATCTATTGCAATAGATGTCTAATATGTTTGATCATCTCCAACAGACTCTACACCGATTGCAACAGATGACCCATCTGTTGCAACAAGTTATAATCTATTGTAATAGGTTATGTAGTTAGTTGAACATGATCTTAATTGAAAGCTAATTATGGTTAAATAACCCTTTTTATTGACAATCATGATTCAATGAAGCAATTCACATCAATTTAGTCGATTGATCACTCTATTTAGGACGAATACAGTCAGTTGAACATGTAAATGATATTAAATTCATTAAGATTGTAATTGAACTTGTTATTTGAAAGCTAATTATGGTTAAATAACCTTTTTTATTACCAATCACGATTTAATTTAATCAAACATATTAGACATCTGTTGCAACAGATGACAAACCTATTGCAACAGATGAGCATATCTGCTTGATTATTTCCAACAGATGCATCATCTGTTACAACAGATTCCTCATCTGTTGCAATATATGTGATGACTGTAGGAAACAATCAAACATATTAGACATCTGTTGCAACAGATGACAAACCTGTTGCAACAGATGGTCATATCTGTTTGATTGTGTCCAACAAATGGGTCACCTGTTGCAACAGAGAGTCTGTTGAAAATAATCAAACATATTAGACATCTGCTGCAACAGATGACAAACCTGTTGCAACAGATGAGCATATCTGCTTGATTATTTCCAACAGATGCATCATCTGTTGCAACAGATTCCTCATCTGTTGCAACAGATTCCTCATCTGTTGCAATATATATGATGACTGTAGGAAACAATCAAACATATTAGACATCTGTTGCAACAGATGTCTAAACCTGTTGCAACCAATGGTCATATCTGTTTGATTGTGTCCAACAAATGGGTCACCTGTTGCAACAGATGGGTCATCTGTTGCAACAGGTGTAGAGTCTGTTGGAAATAATCAAACATATTAGACATCTGCTGCAACAAATGACAAATCTGTTGCAACAGATGAGCATATCTGTTTGATTGTGTCCAACAGGTGTAGAGTCTGTTGGAGCTGCTCAAACATATTAGACATCTGCTGTAACAGATGACAAACCTGTTGCAACAGATGTCTAATATGTTACAACAAATATGAATATCTATTTGATAATGTTCATTGAAAGATAAATCTGTGACAACAGATTACTAATCTGTTGCAACATATTTTATTATTTAAACTAATTTTCCATCTGTTGCAATAAATTATGAACACACACATACTACAGTAGTTGGATCATAAACAAAAATATATTTTATACAATAAATAACATACATTACATCACCAACTAAACTAAAATATGAGTTAAAATTATCAAGTCCACAAAACCAACAACAAGACTATACAATAATTATGGAGTATTTCGATTTGGACATGTAGTTCTTTTGTGGCCAATCGTCTTACATATGGAGCACTTATTTTTTCTCGTTGGAAATGATTCTCCGACTCCACGCCTCCTCTTCTTAGCCCTTCTTCCCGGTTTGCTTGGGTCAACATATGGAGGAGGTATTTCTCTCTGTAAAATCTCCAAAGGAATAATCCACGAATCTTTGAGAGGTATCTGATTAATTTCCTCATAATATGCAATTATGTACTTCTCCACCGAATAATATGGAGATGCATACTCATAAATCTTGTTTCCAAAATCTGCACCATATTGGACTCGAAGCGCTGCCATAGTATGTGGACAAGGTATTTTATCCAAGTCAAAAACTCTACATGTACAAACTCTCTTTTGAAGATCGACCGTGGCAACATCACCATGACCGGTAATAGTGAACTTGTAGTTAGATATTTGATGAGTCAATAACTTGTTTCCCAAGTTGATGTACTTTGATATTTGTTTTTCCATTGTAGGAACAAGTCTGTTTGGTGAGTTGGTCAACTCCATACGCCTCTCGTGGAAATTTTTTGCAAACCTTAAGTTTATTTCGTCAAATAGAGCGACAATGGGAAATTCTCTTTCAACCTCAAACATTGCATTCACCGACTCAACAATGTTTGACGTCATAATATTATACCTATAGAAAAAAAACCACTTAGTAAGACATAGAATTACAATAAACTCAAACAAGATAATTACACTCAATTTATAATATTGTACCTATTTCCCGGACAGAATGCCCTGCTCCATTTGTGGAATCCGACACGTTCGAGATTTCGGCTGCCTTGGGTACCATATCCCTTATTTGATTGAAATGGTCATAGAACTCACCTCTATCGTACGCTTTCGCTACTTTATAAAAATAAGATACGACCTTTGAATTGTGAAAGTTGTTTTGAATATTTTCTCCAAGGTGCCTCATGCAACAACCATAATGAGCTGAAGGGTAGATAATCGAAACCATCTTTCCTATACTTGGATGCCTATCAGAAATTATGCACAACTCATCCGTATCATCTACATAGTTTCTCATTTGTTCAAAAAAATATTGTTATGAGGCATCATGCACATTCCTTGTCCACTACACAAAAAGCCACCGAAAGGATATGATTCTCCGCATCTTGTGCCACCGCCGATAGCAATACTCCTTCATACTTACTCTTTAAGAATGTCCCATCAACGGCTATGACTTTTCTCATTTATTGAAAACCATGAATCCAAGCCGCATAGGCTACAAAAAAGTACTTGAACCTTCCATTTTCATCAACCTGCAATGCCGTCTTACTTCCTGGATTTGCGGACTCAAGCATATAACGGTACGCATCAAGCACTGCATACCCGTGCTCATGTGTTCCCCTAACCAAAGACTTTGCAATCTCCATGCCCTTATAAATCTTCCAATAACTCACCTTACAACCCAATTTTGTACGAATTTGATTGGCCATATCTCTTGTAGACGGGCCTTTACCATTGGGGAAGCTATTTTTGAAGTATTTACCGATGACCTTTGCCGTGGCGTGCGGATTATGGCTCGTAATATGCTCCGAACCACATGTGTGATACTTTTCATAAGTTCTAATACAGAATCTGTCAGAACTTATGAATTTCACAGCCCTCAACCACCACTTGCACTCCGGATGTGCACATCTGAAACAATACACACTACGCGAATTACTCACCTTCTTGAGTCTGAAATCTTTTTTCAAGCAAGTAATATGCAATGAAGTGACTAGTTTTTCCTTGTTCTTGAATGTCATTCCCTTGTAAAAACCTGTTTCATCATCTTGAAGATTGCTCGACTGTGTTGATTGAGAACTGCCCACTGTATTGCTCGCAACAACGGGTGTAGGTGTTTTGTCCTCCTCCTCTTCATCTCCACTCTCATCATCTGGATTATTCATGTCCGCACCATCCAATTCATCATTTAACATATCTTGTTGGTCTTGTTCTACACTCTGATTCTCTATCAATTTTTTAACCACGTACACCCTTAAAATGGGCCTAGCTGCATCACTTAGATAAGCACGCAAACGAACCTGATCGCTTATCTTAAAAGGCAGGACCTTCTGATTTTCAAAAGAGCTGTGCATGTAACTAATGACAAGATCTTTTGGTTGGCAATTAAGTCCACAATTGCTGATGATTAAGTTCACAAAATCATCATATAATACATCTCTTTGGACTGTCATCGCTATCGTCTCTAACATGTCACCATCATTCCAACGCCAAATAAATCGATTGTTCTTCTCTATCCACTCACCATGACAATCAACACCTACTGTTATTGAATCCTCCATTAATGGTACCTAAAGAAATTTGTTTAAAAAATTTAATAATGATAGTAATTTGAGTGGATATGTACAACAACAAAATTAAATGCACTATCATTGTCCCAACAGATAAGCATCTGCTGCAATAGATGAGTCATCTGTTGCAATAGATAACTTATCTGTTGCAGCAGATGACCTTTCTGTTGGGTGCATGTTCAGATTCAGAAGCTCAATCCAACAGATAGAGCATCTACTGCAACAGATAACTCATCTGTTGCAACAGATGACCTATCTGTTGGGTACATGTTCAAAACCAGTAGCTCAATCCAACAGGTAAGTCATTTACTGTAACAAATGAGTTATCCGTTGCAGCATATGCTCTATTTGTTGGATTGAGCTTCTGAATCTGAACCAGCATTACCAGCTGATGTAAGATAAATCCAACAGATAGGTCATCTGTTGCAACAGATGAGTGATCTGCTGCAACAGATGATTAATCTGTTGCAGCAGATGACTTACCTGTTGGATTGAGCTACTGGTTCTGCAGCTCAATCCAATAGGTAGGTCATCTGCTGCAACAAATGAGTGATCTGCTGCAACAGATGATCAATCTGTTGCAACAGATGGACTACCTATTGGATTCATGTTACAGTAGCTCAATCCAACAGGTAGGTCATCTGCTGCAACAGATGAACCATCTGTTGCAACAGATGACCTAGCTATTGCAGCAGATGGCCTATCTGTTGGATTCATGTTACAGTAGCTTAATCCAACAGGTAGGTCATCTTCTGCAATAGATGAGTGATCTGTTACAACAGATTACCCATCTGTTGCAACAGATTGATCATCTGTTGCAGCAGATAACCTACCTATTGGATTGAGCTGCTGTAACATGAATCCAACAGGTAGTCCATCTGTTGCAACAGATTGATCATCTGTTGCAGCAAATGACCTACCTGTTGGATTGAGCTACTGTAACATGAATCCAACAGGTAGGTCATTTGCTGCAACAGATGAACCATCTGTTGCAACAGATGACCTAGCTGTTGCAGCAGATGGCCTACCTGTTGGATTCATGTTACAGCAGCTCAATCCAATAAGTAGGTCATCTGCTACAACAGATGGGTGATCTGTTGCAACAGATGACCTAGCTGTTGCAGCAGATGGCCTACCTGTTGGATTCATGTTACAGCAGCTCAATCCAACAGGTAGGTCATCTGCTGCAATAGATCACCCATCTGTTGCAACAGATGGGTTTGGATTGAGCTGTTGTAACATGAATCCAACATGTAGGCCATCTGTTGCAACAGATTGATCATCTGTTGCAGCAGATGACCTACCTGTTTGATTGAGCTACTGTAACATGAATCCAACAGGTAGGTCATTTGCTGCAACAGATGAACCATCTGTTGCAACAGATGACCTAGCTGTTGCAGCAGATGGCCTACCTGTTGGATTCATGTTACAGCAGCTCAATCCAACAGGTAGGTCATCTGCTGCAACAGATGGGTGATCTGTTGCAGCAGATGACCTACCTGTTGGATTGAGCTGCTGTAACATGAATCCAACAGGTAGGCCATCTGCTGCAACAGCTAGGTCATCTGTTGCAACAAATGGTTCATCTGTTGCAGCAGATTACTAACCTGTTGGAACTACTTTAACAGTAGTGGAAACAATCCAACAACTATTGTAAATGAATACAACAGCTGTTGGATACGCTACAGAAAATTGTTGAAAAACAGCAGGTATACCCAGATGAGAAATTGAACTAAAAATCATTATTTTTACTTACCAAAATCACCAATGAAGTAATGCCCAGTTATATACGAACAAAATTTGGTTCAAAATTTCAAGCAAGAAGAAGAGGTAGTAGCAGCCACAACAACAATAACAATAGTGAAGAAGAAGAAGAAGAAGTAGCAGCAGCAATAACCACAACAATGGCGAGAAGAAAAGAAAGAACAACAATAAGAACAAGTAGAAGAAGAAGAAGAAGCACCAACGACAATGGAGAAAAAAAAATCGTGCAGGAGGAGGAGAGAGAAAATGGGAGAAAAGGCAATTATTTTCCCTCTTTTTTTAGTTATAATTAGGGTTTTATAAGTTGGACCAAAGTGTAAAAAAAAAAACTTTGAGGGCAACTCCCACACACCCCTCAAACTCCTTAATCCTTAATCTAATATTTGTCACCCCTACTCAATAATTAAAACTTGAGTCACCACAATTTCATTCTCAAACTTTTTGGTCACCCTTAATTCAATGCCCCAAATAACTACATACAGTTGTTCGACAATTGCATTAGTTGTCCCAACAACTGTTCAATTGTCAAACAACTTCTATAGTTGAAACAACTTTTACGGTTGTTGGGGTAAAAGTATAAAAAATAAAAAGCTGATTTTTTTTTTTTAACCCAATTTTTAAAACTTGCAGGACCTCCACTTAATTGACAAATTTATTTATCCCTTTTAATTGCATCTCTCAGCATAAGTTAGTGTAGTATTTTTATAACCTAATTTAGCTAGGCATAAATAAGTCTAGAGAACTTTTGTGTTACTCGACATAAATTGTGTAGGAATTAAGTTATGCCTTTTACGGCTTAAAAGGCTTAATTTATGTGTTCTGAAATTGAAGTTTAGTTATGCCTTTTACGATTTAAAAGGCATAATTTATGCATTCTGAAATTGAAGTTTCGTCAGCATGAATATAAGTTCTAAAGGAACTAAGTTGTTCCCTTTACATCATAGCTTATGATTATGACCTGAACTTTTGCCTCAATTTACATAACTTACGTAGGAATTATAAACAACATAGTTTATTATTCTTTTAAGACATAATTTCTATTATACTATTATATGAAAATATAAACGTATGCAGAGAACAAATTGTATCAAATGCTTATCCTACTTCAATTCATAACAAATACATTAACAACTATATCTTAACCTTTTTATATTAAAAAACTAGGTAATTAGCCCGCGCTTTGCGCGGATCTCATTAAGCTTACAAATCTATATATTAAAACTAACAAAATACACTAAAGTTGTTAAGAACATTCTAACTTAGAAAATTTGATATTATCAATATATCTTAAGAGCTTCTATTAATGTAATACTTTAAAAGTCTTATATATCTTCTATAAATTTTTGGATTGTAACATATATTCTTTGATCTAATTGCCTTCTTAATAGTGCTTAATATTTTATGGAATAATCAAGCAATTCCTTTATTTGTGTATAGAAAAAGAATCACATATTCATGGCATACACTATACTTATTCTCGAGGATTTTATAATATAAAGATTTTATAAAATCATACTCGAGTAAGATTAATAGTGAGTGTAAATAAGCTGGAGCTGATTAATAACCAACACAAAAAACTTAATTTTTTTCTAAATTATGTTATGACTTGATCCTCTTCAGCGATCAAGATATGCAGACAGTTTAGAGCATTATTCTAAGCCCAGTCACAACAAAGTACTCTAGTTAACAGTTGCAAGAAGAAGAATCAAAGGACTACATCTTTTGATTAGGATTTTAAAGATTGTAACCCACACGAATTATTGAAATCAAACATAAAATACTTATAGTTATTTTTCTTGTATTGATTATTATTTTTCAAGTACCAAATTTAATCGTTACAAAAAAACATCTTGTATATTTTCTCCAAAACAAACAAAAGCAAAGTTGTTTGTTTCTTCCGCATGCCATACAACAGTAACCAGATCCTTATGTTAGCTATTACATGAATGACTTTGGGAGTGATGCGAGGCTAAAAACCACCTTATTTTATAGTCTTTCGCCTCACATTTGTTCTCTTTTTGGTGTTGTCTTGAAATTAAATGATGTGATTTACACTTGTGTTTCATGTTTTGTGTATGTAAGAGTTTCTTGATGTATTTGGAGCTAAAACAAGAAGAAAAGGAGCACCAAGGAACCAAAAGGAACTAAGGAAGAATCGACGTAGCAATTCATTGCAAAACAAGCGCGGAAAGCCATATTGAGTGTGCCTTGCGCCACTGCTTGCTTTGCAGCAGTGGCGCGGAATGTTGCTGCTGTCTGGAAAGCTGAAGGCTTGCGCCACTCCCCAAAAGCAAGGGGTGGCGCGAGATTTGCTACTGCTCTGAATATTGAGTTGTTCCTTGCGCCACAGCTCGCGTTTTGGGCTGTGGCGCGACTCGGGACTTATCCTAACCCGATTGGGATTGGTTTTAGACATTCTAAGGGTTCCTAAACTCTATATAAACCCCCCATCCACGTTTTTAATAGGACACAACTGATTTGGGGAAGCTAAAAGCTAGGGCAAAGCTCAAGAACAAGGTCAAGTCTATTTCTTTTATTTTATTTTCAATTTTTGCCTTGTAAACTCATGAAATCTCTTCTTCCTAAGAGATTCATGAGTAGCTAAACCTCTTAATTGTTGGGAAAGGCAAGGGTACTAACAATAGTGCACGACAGGGTAGCAGCGGAAGAATACCCAAGTCTAAACTTTCCCTTTCAACTTGAACCAAGAGAAGACAAACAAACTCAAGCACAATGATAATAAAGCAGCAAATATATCAACCAAAACAGATAAGCAAGGATAAAATAAACCAATCACACGAGACACCAGATTTACGTGGAAAACCCTTCAATGTGAAGAGTAAAAAACCACGGGACCAAAAACCTCCACTATAATCACCAAGAGTTACAATAATGTTCTCCAAAATGGCCACCAAATAAATGCCAAACAACGAGCAACACTACATAAAGCACAACACCAAAAACTAGAGAATTAAAGTAGCAAAAAACCCGAAAATGCAGCTACTGTTCACGGATGTAAAACTGGGGATGAGGGGCACCAAATCCAACTCTGTCAGTTCCTAATCAAAGATTGAGATGAGAGGAACAAGCTGTCCAAAAATCAGCTCAATCGGATAAGAAACGAAGCGGGAATCGCAATTTGAAGTTGGCAATTTGGAGCTGAAATTGGGTGCGAAAATCTGCACTTTCTCTCTATGTGTGGCTGTTGATTTCTCTCTTTTGTGATTAGAAAATAAGACCTAAAAAGGTCTATATATATGCCCCATAGAATTGGGCCTATGGGCAAAGTGGGTTGGTCCAAATTTGGGCTTTTATTTATCCACATAGGAAGGGAAAAAGACCCATAACCCAACAATTCTCCCCCTCACAACTATGTGGAGGAAACCGCCATCCTGGCGATCATGCAACAATCTTCAAACTTCCCTCTTGGCAAAGCTTTAGTCATCATATCGGAACCATTATCATCTGTATGAATCTTCTCAAGTTCAAGCAACTTAGAATCCAACACATCCCGAATCCAATGATATCTCACATCAATGTGTTTAGAACGACCATGAAATGTAGAATTCTTGCCAAGATGTATAGCACTTTGACTGTCGCAATAAAACACATACCTCTCTTGAGCACAACCAAGTTCCCCTAAGAACCTCTTCATCCAGAGCAACTCTTTAGAAGCTTCAACGGCAGCAATAAGCTCAGCTTCTGTAGTAGATAGAGCAACACATTTTTGCAACCTAGATTGCCAAGACACAGCTCCCCCTGCAAAATTAACCAAATACCTTGAAGTAGACTTGCGAGTATCAACATCACCAGCCATGTCTGAATCAGTATAACCATAAAGAATAGGCTTCTCTGTACCAAAACACAAACTCAGACTAGAAGTGCCACAAAGATATCTCATAATCCACTTCACAGCATTCCAATGCTCTCTTCCTAGATTAGAAAGAAAACGGCTAACAATACCAACAGCATGAGCAATATCTGGTCTTGTACAAACCATTGCATACATCAAACTACCAACGGCTGAAGCATAAGGAATTTTCTTCATGTCTTCCTTCTCATCATCACTAGAAGGACACTGCTTCATGCTCAATTTGAAGTGCATAGCTAAAGGTGTACTGACAACCTTAGCCTTGTCCATGTTGAACCTGCGAAGTACTTTCTGAATGTACTTCTCTTGTGATAACCACAACTTCTTGGCCTTTCTGTCACGGACAATCTGCATGCCAAGAATCTGCCTTGCTGGTCCTAAGTCTTTCATAGAAAAAGACTTACTCAACTCTTGCTTCAACTTCTGAATCCTGCAAGCATTATGACCAACTGTTGACACCCAATTTTGGACCGACATTTTTAAAATAAACACTTTTGTGCTTTTTATTTGTTAAAGAGCATAAAAATTAATTTTTCCATATTTTGTACATATTTTGTTTTAATTTAACACAAGTTATTGATAATTAGCATTTTTCTTGAAAATGTTAGGATATTTATTAATTTATTTTAATTTTTAATTATTGATTGTCACTGATTTTTTACACAGTCGTTTTTATAAACAAATGTTGTTTGAGTTCTATTAATCATCAATTTTATTTTTAAACTCAAAACATGTTTTTAGGTGACATTAAATATATTTGTTAATTTATTTTTTATAGTCCGTTAATTTATAAAAAACGGAGAAGATATTTTTTGCACAGATAAGTTAAATATCCATACTTTTGGATAAGATCAAATAGTCATTGTTTTGGATGACTCATGATTTTGGATAGCCCATGATTTTTCAAAACCATGGTATTGAGCACATGGTTTTGCTCTTGAGTGGTTTTGATTTTTTCTATAAAACTAACTCACTCCCTTCATAATTAATGGTGGTGAAAATTTTCAAATTAGGGTAAACAAATTATTTTCTCTCTTTCCATATTTAGCTAGACCAGCCGCAACCCTCACTCTTTAATTTTTCCGGTGAGCTCCACTGCTTCTCCACCGGACCACCACCAAAACCACCAAGAGACCATCCCGCTCGTCTCCCTCATCTCCACAAACCACTACCAAACAGCCCCCTGTTTCTCCTTTTCCGGCGTAACTCCAGCCATATACCACCATAAAACAACCCTCTTCCTCTCCACCCCCGGTCACCTTCACTGTCCCGACCAGAACAACCACGAACTCCGGACAAACGACGAAACCAGAGAGCTCCGAGCTCCGGCCAGGCCCCACACGAACCCACCGCCGTCCGTCTCCGACCGTTTTAAGGTTTTCCGGTGAAACCCGATCACCACCAACCTTCATCTCTCTTTTCCATCAGTGAATCGCCAGATCTGGCCAAGAACACCATTAACAACAACAACGAGTTTTAACTCCGACGAAATGGTTAGCTCTTCCGGTCACAATCTTCACACTTTATCTTCTTAGTTTTGTTTTATTTTGATATTGTTATTGTGCAAATGGGTGGATTTTAACATTTTCCAGTGAGTTGATTGTCTCTCTCCAATGAATTCTATTTTCTCATACCAATTATTTTGACTTTTCTTAATTGTTTTGTTTCATTTTAAAGTGATGTTTCACCATTTTCGATACTAATTGTTACTATTTTAATATTTGTGGGTTGTTTCAATCTTTTTATACCACTGTTTTGCAATTCTCAATTAAATTTGTGGTATGGTCTATTATCTTCTATTATTTTACATTATATGTTGAGTTGTTGTTGCATTGCTTCTTTTTATTTTGTTTAATTATTTTTAGTTGTTACCAACGTTGTCTTGATTAATTTTAGTTACCATATTAGTGTGGCTATTTTTATTACTTATTATTAATGTGGTTTTGATTAGTTTTGGTTATTGTGTTGATTGACATTGCTATCTTTATTAATGTTTGATTTAACCATTCTATATTATTTTGATGTTGCCATTTTCATTATAGTGATTATTGATGTTGCTTTGTTTATTCACCCTTACTTTGTTGATGGCCTTTTAGTAACTTTGGGATATTTTTACACTGATAATGAACCTAACTATTATATTTGGCCAATGATAAAATCTCTCCGTCGGATTTTCGAGGCCTCCCCATTATAAAAGACGGATTTTATTTTAAGTTCAATTATTTTATTTCAAGTATTAAAATACTTGGCCGATGAAGAAATTTTCATCGATTTCCAAGGTCACCCATGAATATAAGATGGGTTTTACTTTTTGTTTATTATTGCTTTAATTTATTTCGATTCATATTTATCCATTACTAACATTTTTACCAAGTGTTTTTACAGGTACATGGAGCTTCTTCTCGAAGAAGACACTCGAATTCAAAATTCGAGGATCATTTTGAGTTGTTTATGATATTTATTTATTTTGTTTAACGATAGACAAATATTAGGCTGCCTTCATTATTCGTTCTTTACTTTATTTTGTACATGTTTTTATTTTCTTATCCATGCAAACGAGTTATTTTATCTCCTCCTCAATTGAAAAAATGAGTTCAGCCGGGACCCACCTTTGTGGATTTCGAAGGGTGCCTAACACCTTCCCTTTGGAATAACCTGAACCCTTACCTAGAATCTAATTGGTTTTGCAGATTAATTTTTCTTTAATTCAATTAATTGGTTTCCTAGTTTTCCTAAAATTAGGTGGCGACTCTCAAATATTTTGAAATAATTATTTATTGATATCTTGAGTCCCGAAGTTGCGCCTTATGAAAATAAGGGATGTGACAGCAACAACAAGCATGTCATCAACATAAAGCAACACAATAATAAAGTCACCATGAGAGAATTTTTGCACAAAAACACAATGGTCTGAAGAAGTCTTTTTGAAGCCTTGCTGACTCATAAAAGAACCAAACTTTCTGTACCACTGCCTGGGAGCTTGTTTCAAACCATACAAGCTCTTCTTCAATTTACAAACATAATTCTCTTTTCCCTTGACTTCAAAACCTTCCGGCTGCTCCATATAAATTTCTTCATCTAAGTCACTATGGAGAAAAGCAGTTTTAACATCCATTTGCTCAACCTCTAAATCTAGACTTGCAGCCAAGCCTAAAACCACACGAATGGATGACATCTTCACAACTGGAGAGAATATCTCATCAAAATCAACTCCTTTTTTTCTGGTTAAAACCCTTCACAATTAATCTAGCTTTGTACTGTGGAACTGGATTACCATCTTCATGTTTCACCCGAAAAACCCACCTATTTTTCAAAGCTTTTTTTTCTTTAGGTAGCTTAACCAAATCAAAGGTATGATTATCATGCAAAGATTTAATTTCATCTTTCATAGCATCAAACCAGCTTTCCTTTTCTTCACTTTCCATGGCCTCATCAAGACTCTCAGGTTCTCCCCCGTCAGTCAAGAGTACATACTCATTGGGAGAATAACGAGATGAAGGTATTCTCTCTCTAGTAGATCGTCTGAGAGAACTCTCTGGAGCATCAATAACATTTGGTTGCTGATCAACCACATCAACTTGCACAGGAGCATCAACATCATCATTCTGAACATGATCACCATCTTCATTATTAACTTGATTTTCATCATTATGAAGATTTTCTTCATGTGCAATAGTCAAAGGAACTGGATCAACATCAACTAGGCTCTCACTACTATGAGAAACAACTTTTTCAGCTTTGTCAAAATCTTCAATTGTTTGGTCTTCAAAGAACACAACATCACGGCTTCTAACAAGTTTCTTCTCAACTGGATCATAGAAACGATAGTCAAATTCATCCTGACCATAACCAATGAAGATACACTGCCTAGTTTTAACATCCAACTTTGACCTTTCATCCTTAGGAACATGCACAAAGGCTTTACACCCAAGGACTCTAAGATGATCATAAGAAACATTCTTACTGGAACAAACTCTGTCAGGGACATCACCATTCAAAGCAACGGTAGAAGATAAATTGATTACATAAGCAGCAGTATTAAGTGCTTCTGCCCAAAAAGAATCTGGCAGCTTAGCATCTGAAAGCATACATCTAACTCTCTCAACTAGAGTTCTATTCATCCTCTCTGCTAAACCATTTAACTGAGGAGTCTTTGGAGGAGTTTTCTGATGCCGAATACCTTGCTCTCTGCAATATCTATCAAAAGGACCAATATTGTAACACCCCGTACTTTATAACCTCACTTGATACCTTGGGATCATATCTACATAGGTGTTGAGATGCCATGCATATGTGTTTTATAGTGTCATTGGGAAAACATTTGATATCGGACGTAACATGTGCGATTAGATCGTCATAGGAGGTGTGTTGTGATTTCATGGAGCATAAGAGTCAAACACTTCAATACACTCCTACATACTCCTACATGATCAAATCACGAAAGGTGAATAGTGATCCAAAATGTCCAATGAAACCAAGGGCGACTAGAATGCTTATTTTTGCGATCGAAAGGACGAATGAGAATCTTTTAAGGGAATATTATCGTGACCTTATGGAATTATATAAACATGAGAGATATGGTTAATAATGCATGAAACTTGTTGGGTTAAATGGATATGTCTTCTTGGGCCAAAATAAGGCCCAAAAGTGGAAGAAATCCATGGCCCAAATGGGTCAAAAGACCCATTCTTCCATTTGACCTTCTAGACATATTATTAAATGCCAAGAATTGGCTAAGGACAACATGATAGGCCTATATAAAGAGGCAAATCAGATTTTTATTATACAAGACCTCTCATGCCTTTAACACATTTTTCTCAACATTTCTCATTTCCAAATCCTAAAGCAAAATAATTCCTTAGGACTTCTTGGACAAGATCAACATATTCCAAGCCTTGGTAAGTATTTATTTTCATGGATTAATATCTTATATGCATAAAAGAATATGTATATCATGTTGGTTGTGCTTGGAAAAGTTGGTCATGGTACTTGGTGATTTTGTATAAGATTTGTGGTATATGGAATTCAAGTGTGAATTAGGCCTTGTGCCTTTGATGAAAAAGCATGGTATGGACAAAATATGAACATGTATGGTGTTATTTTTGGCATTAAATTTGTTCTTGGCTAAAAGTGGAAATTATGGGATTTTTGGCCGATATGTGTTATGAGTTGAATTAAGGTGCTTTGAAGGATTATTTGTGATGTGTTATGGATAAGAAAGTGTAGAGGAGAAGTATTGTGGTGAAATGTATTGATTTTCATGTATTGGTCAATGTTGGGAATTTTTCGGAATTTTTGGAAGAATGGTATATCAATAGTTTTGTCGAAGGAAAATGACATGTTTAAAGGCAAACATGTAATTCATTGACATTGTATGCATTTGTAAAGTAATTCGTGGTTAACGTGAATTCGTTATGTATGTATGTTGTAGAGTGAAGGAGAGGGATCATTGTATACGCATCGAAGGTTGTCTATTCGTATTGTGCATCCAAGGTATGTAAGGTTACTTTGTCCGTATCTTTCTACGGCCAATAGTGTTCACATTGACATTTCTCTAGTTCTATTCCGAAATGTACTAAGGTATCCCATATGCACTTATCCATGGTCATTGTCATATATTTCCTACTCGTTGGTCATTGATAAATCTCATGTCTCATTTTCATGGTTAATGTTCCAAAAGCTCAAATACGGTTATGTTCCAATGGTTCAATAGTGACTATACTTGTGTCTCTTGTTCATGGATTATTGTCCAATGGTTCCAATAGTATCATGGTGCTAGTGATATTATATTTCTCATTGATATTTATTCACATGTTCTTCACTTATTGGTCAATGATTCAAAGTTTTCAATAATGTTATGTTCCAAAGTTCCAAAGTGATGGTATGACTATCAAAGTATCAATCTCAAAGTAATGAACAAAGTAATGCAAATGTGGTCAATGATCAAGTACGGGTGGCAAGTCTAGGGGCGTAAGCCTAGCTCGACTCGATCCCGAGGTTTGGATTTATGGGTGGCAAGTCTAGGGGCGTAAGCCTAGCTCGACTCGATCCCGAGGGTGGCAAGTCTAGGGGCATAAGCCTAGCTCGACTCGATCCCTATATGATGATATGAAAGACCCACTGATCAGTCGGGGCCCGGGTACATTGTGATATGTAATGAAATGTGAGCATTGAGATAAAGAAGTAATGAAATAATGAAAGCAATCCACATGGTTTCCCAAAATACCAAATGGTGACTTATGCACATTGATTCTTCATATGTTTTGAGTTCATTGACATATTCATTGAAATATTCATGTGTTGTACAGTTTCATCTGAGCCTTGCATACTCAGTACTTATTTCGTACTGACCCCTCTCGGGGAATTTACCTTACTTGTTGCAGGCGCAGGTCCCAGTAGGCCTCCTCAGTAGATTGCCAGTGTTAGCGGCTCTTTGGTGAGCTCCAGCTCATTCGGGGCTTCTCCGAGTCAAAGTGTATATATGTTTTGGTATTGTACATGTTGTATAATGCGGGGACTTGTCCCGACTTATGGTTCATTTTGGTCAATGCTCTTGTTAGAGGCTTTTGTAGACCGATGTGGGTGTAATAGTGTAAAAGACACATGTTGTTTTGATTAGATGGCCTCAACGGCCAAGTTTCATATGTATGCCTAAATATGTCCCATGTTCTCCTTTATTCGTATTTCGTAATATTATGCAATGGTGGTTATGAATATTATATGCATATGATTGAGCATAGGCAAAGGTTGGTTCTCTCGGGCCTTATCGGCTACGGGTGCCAATCATGTCTCGATGGGAGTCGAGGCGTGACAAAAGTGGTATCAGAGCAGTCGGTCTAAGGATGTCTACAAAGCCGTGTCTGAGTAGAGTCTTACTTATCGATGTGTTGTGCACCACATTTATAAGTAGGAGTCTACGGGACATTTAGGATGTTGTTTCTTTCCTTCACTCTAGATCGTGCAATATAGCCAATGTTGTCAGTTGTATTGTATCTGATTTTGGTAATTGTTTTTCTTTGGTATAGTCAAAATGCCGAAAACTAGAAGAGGAAGAGGAAAAGGTAAAAGTAAGCTGATCAATAGAATTGCTGGTGAAGGAACAAGTAGACCACCGCCTGAACAAGTTGCTCAAGGTGGGGCTGAAACTGAGTTCGCAACGCGAGCTTCTTCTACTTCTTTAGCTCCAGAAGAGCCGAGAAGAAGGGAAGTGCCCGTGGAACCACCGACAAATGCCACAGATCAGGATCTTAGGAATGCTGTACAGATGTTGACACAGTTAACGGCGGCACAAAGCCAGGGAAGAGCTGGTGCTATGGCACATGATGATGATGAGGCTAGAATGGCAAGTCGCAGAACACAGGATTTCTTGAAACTGGACCCTCCTATATTCACAGGGGCAGATCCAAAAGCAGATCCACAGGACTTCGTGGATCAAATTCAGAGGGCATTGGAAGTTATGCATGTGACAGGGGTAGAGACAGTTGAACTTGCTGCGTACAGGTTGAAGGGAGAGGCAATATTGTGGTATGAGGATTGGAAGAAATCCCGTGACATTGGTGCAGATCCACCTACTTGGGAAGAGTTTAAAGTGGCTTTCCTTGATCATTACTTGCCCTATGAGATCCGTGAGGCACGTGCGGATCAATTCCTAAATCTCCGTCAAGGAAATTTGAGCGTCCGAGAATATAGCTTGCAATTTAATTCCTTGGCTCGATATGCGCCAAATGTTGTGGCTATGATGACAGACAGGGTCCATAGATACGTGGACAGACTAGAGCCATACTTGGTAAAAGATTGCACTATTGCGGCCTTGAATAGGGACATGGACATTGCTCGCATACAAGCCTTCGCCCAGAAAATGGAGGATCAGAGACAAAGACGCAGGGTACATGAATTTGATAGGGGACAGTCCAAAAGGGCTAGACCTATGGGACCACCTATGATGTCCCAAGGAGGATCTAGGCCCCGCATGTTTCCTAGACCACCTAGACCGTCGTTCTCTTATTCCACAGGTGGTGCTTATTCGCAGTCTCCAGGGTTTAGAGGTGGTTCAGCAGGGCAAAGTAGTGGGGTTCATGGATCACAGGCAGCAGGTTTCCCTCGTCAGCAGTGTCAGCACTGTAGGCGTATGCACACCGGTACATGTCGGACAGGGACGAATGTCTGCTTTTGGTGTGGTATGCCGGGACATATAGCGAGAGAGTGTCCACAGCGGAGCATGGGTGGTATAGCACGACCAGCTGGGTCGGCTGTTGCGTCTTCAGCATCGGTTCCTTCACAGGGCCGAGGGGTGCAGCCTATTGGTCGTGGTAGAGGTACCAGAGGAGGAGCCAGTACTAGCGGGGTCCAGAATCGCACTTATGCTTTGGTGGACCGCCAGAATTCAGAGGCTTCCCCAGATGTCGTCACAGGTACATTATCCATATTCTCACATAATGTATATGCATTAATTGACCCAGGCTCTACATTTTCCTATGTTACTCCATTGGTTGCTGCGAAATTTGCAACGACACCGGAATTATTAATTAAATCAATTGAAGTGTCTACACCGGTTGGTGAATATATTGTTGCAAAGAGAGTGTATCGTAACTGTGTGGTAACTGTGTGTGGTCATGATACGTTGGCCGATCTCATTGAATTGGACATGGTGGATTTTGATGTAATTATGGGAATGGATTGGTTGGCCTCTTGTTATGCTACGGTAGATTGCCGGGTCAAGAAGGTGCAATTTTGTTTTCCGCAGGAGAATGTTCTTGAATGGCAGGGTAATGTAGGGGCACCACGAGGGAGATTTATTTCCTATTTGAAAGCCAGAAAAATAATTGCCAAGGGATACGTATGTCATTTGGTACGAGTGAAAGATAATGATGTGGAACCATTAACTCCACAGTCAGTACCGGTAGTCAATGAATTTCTTGATGTATTTCCAGAGGATCTTCCAGGTTTACCCCCAGAACGAGAAGTGGAATTCGGCATTGATGTGATTTCGGGCACTCAGCCCATTTCTATTCCTCCATATAGAATGGCTCCAGCGGAACTGCGTGAATTGAAGGAGCAGTTGAAAGATTTGCTGGATAAAGGCTTCATTAGGCCTAGTATGTCCCCGTGGGGTGCACCGGTATTATTTGTGCGAAAGAAAGATGGCACCTTGAGAATGTGCATCGACTATCGTCAACTGAATAAAGTAACGATCAAGAACAAATATCCCCTCCCTCGCATTGATGATTTGTTTGATCAGTTACAGGGTGCCAAGTGTTTCTCAAAGATTGACTTGAGGTCGGGTTACCATCAAGTCAGAGTTACAGAGGAGGATGTACCCAAGACAGCGTTTCGAACACGGTATGGCCATTATGAATTTTTAGTTATGTCATTTGGGCTAACAAATGCACCGGCTGTGTTTATGGATTTGATGAACAGAGTGTTCAAGCCATTCCTAGACGTGTTCGTGACAGTATTTATAGATGACATCCTTGTTTATTCAAGATCACCAGAAGACCATGCTTATCACTTACGGCAAGTGTTGCAAATTCTCCGTGACCGTAAGTTGTATGCAAAATTCTCCAAATGTGAGTTTTGGTTGAAATCAGTCGCGTTCTTGGGTCACATTGTATCAGATGAAGGCATACAGGTTGATACCCAAAAGATTGAAGCAGTGAAGAATTGGCCAAGACCTACGACACCCACAGAGATTCGCAGTTTTCTGGGTTTGGCAGGTTATTACCGAAGATTTGTAGAAGGTTTTGCTTCTATTGCGGCACCATTGACAAAGTTAACTCACAAGGCAATTAAATTTCAATGGAATGATGCATGTGAAAGAGGGTTTCAAAACCTGAAAGATAAGTTGACTTCTACACCAGTGTTAGTTCTTCCTGAAGGCACAGAGGGCTATGCAGTGTATTGTGATACTTCCGGGATTGGTCTCGGATGTGTATTGATGCAGTATGGCAGGGTGATAGCATATGCCTCACGACAGTTGCGGCCACATGAGAAAAACTATCCCACACATGATCTTGAATTGGCAGCGGTAGTTTTTGCTTTAAAGATATGGCGTCATTATTTATATGGTGTTCATGTTGACATCTATACGGATCACAAAAGCTTGCAATATCTTTTTAAGCAGAAGGAACTCAATTTGAGGCAACGAAGGTGGTTAGAGCTTTTAAAAGACTATGACATTGATATTCTTTATCACCCAGGCAAAGCAAATGTAGTAGCTGATGCATTGAGCCGTAAGGCAGTAGAAAGCACTAGTGGTCAGTTGAATAAAAAGCGTGAGATAATCAAAGACTTGAATCAATTAGCCAGCTTGGGAGTTCGCCTTATTGAAACCGCAGATGATAGAGTTATGGTGCAGAATGCAGCAGAATCCTCCTTGATAGCTGAAGTGAAAGAGAAACAGTATGCAGATTCTATTTTATTGCAGCTAAAGGAGAATGTGCAGCAGAATTTGACCAAGGCATTTGATATTACACCGGAAGGGGTGCTTCAATGTCAAGGGAGAATATGTGTACCGGATGTAGATCAGCTGAGGACACGAATACTGACAGAGGCGCACCATTCGCGCTATTCCATTCATCCAGGTGCTACTAAAATGTACCATGAATTGAAAGAGGTGTATTGGTGGGGCAACATGAAAAAGAACATTGCAGAATTTGTCGCGCAGTGCCCAAATTGTCAACAAGTGAAAGTGGAACATCAGAAACCGGGAGGTTACATGCAATGTATCAATCTTCCAGTCTGGAAGTGGGATATGATTAATATGGATTTCATTACGGGTTTGCCTCGTACATTGCGGAAGTTTGATTCCATATGGGTCATAGTGGACCGACTTACCAAGTCAGCTCATTTTCTACCTGTCAAGACGACCTATACAGCTGAGGATTATGCGAAGTTGTATGTGAAAGAGATAGTACGATTGCATGGTATCCCACTTTCTATTATATCAGACAGAGGAGCACAGTTCACAGCACACTTTTGGAAATCTTTTTTCAGCGGAGTTTGGGTACTCAGGTGAATTTGAGTACGGCTTTCCATCCTCAAACTGATGGACAAGCAGAACGTACTATTCAGACACTTGAAGATATGCTACGAGCATGTACGTTGGATTTTCAAGGTAGTTGGGATGACCATTTGCCTCTTATTGAATTTGCGTATAACAATAGCTATCATTCAAGTATTAAAATGGCACCTTATGAAGCCTTGTATGGAAGAAAATGTAGATCACCAATTAGGTGGTTTGAAGCAGGAGAAACTGCTTTACTTGGGCCAGATATTGTTCACCAAGCCATGGAGAAAGTTAAAGTTATCCAACAACGGTTACAAACGGCTCAAAGTCGTCACAAGTCATATGCCGATGTGAGAAGAAGAGGGCTTGAATTTGCCATAGGTGATTGGGTATTTTTAAAGGTGTCACCGATGAAAGGGGTAATGCGGTTCGGAAAGAAAGGAAAATTGAGTCCACGTTACATAGGCCCATATGAAATTATTAGAAGATTTGGGCAAGTTGCGTATGAGTTGGAACTACCCCAGGACCTTTCGTCAGTCCATCCGGTATTTCATGTGTCGATGCTCCGGAAATGCATAGGAGATCCTTCACGTATTGTGCCCGTAGAAGATGTTCAAGTGGCAGAGGATCTCACTTATGAAGAGGTGCCCATTGCTATCCTAGATCGACAAGTAAAGAGATTGAGAAATAAAGACATAGCATCCGTAAAAGTCCTGTGGAGAAATCAACAAGTAGAGGAGATCACGTGGGAAGCGGAAGAAATGATGAAATCCAAGTATCCCCACTTATTCCAAATGGACCAAGAAGTTCACAGTGCGGAGGTGGAACAATAACAAGTACGTATTTAAAAGCATTATGTGTATGTATAGGTATGTTAAAGTAAAGATGCATTTGTTGTATATAAGACAATGTTGTTAACATTCGAGGACGAATGTTTCTAAGGGGGGAAGAATGTAACACCCCGTACTTTATAACCTCACTTGATACCTTGGGATCATATCTACATAGGTGTTGAGATGCCATGCATATGTGTTTTATAGTGTCATTGGGGAAACATTTGATATCGGACGTAACATGTGCGATTAGATCGTCGTAGGAGGTGTGTTGTGATTTCATGGAGCATAAGAGTCAAACACTTCAATACACTCCTACATACTCCTACATGATCAAATCACGAAAGGTGAATAGTGATCCAAAATGTCCAATGAAACCAAGGGCGACTAGAATGCCTATTTTTGCGATCGAAAGGACGAATGAGAATCTTTTAAGGGAATATTGTCGTGACCTTATGGAATTATATAAACATGAGAGATATGGTTAATAATGCATGAAACTTGTTGGGTTAAATGGATATGTCTTCTTGGGCCAAAATAAGGCCCAAAAGTGGAAGAAATCCATGGCCCAAATGGGTCAAAAGACCCATTCTTCCATTTGACCTTCTAGACATATTATTAAATGCCAAGAATTGGCTAAGGACAACATGATAGGCCTATATAAAGAGGCAAATCAGATTTTTATTATACAAGACCTCTCATGCCTTTAACACATTTTTCTCAACATTTCTCATTTCCAAATCCTAAAGCAAAATAATTCCTTGGGACTTCTTGGACAAGATCAACATATTCCAAGCCTTGGTAAGTATTTATTTTCATGGATTAATATCTTATATGCATAAAAGAATATGTATATCATGTTGGTTGTGCTTGGAAAAGTTGGTCATGGTACTTGGTGATTTTGTATAAGATTTGTGGTATATGGAATTCAAGTGTGAATTAGGCCTTGTGCCTTTGATGAAAAAGTATGGTATGGACAAAATATGAACATGTATGGTGTTATTTTTGGCATTAAATTTGTTCTTGGCTAAAAGTGGAAATTATGGGATTTTTGGCCGATATGTGTTATGAGTTGAATTAAGGTGCTTTGAAGGATTATTTGTGATGTGTTATGGATAAGAAAGTGTAGAGGAGAAGTATTGTGGTGAAATGTATTGATTTTCATGTATTGGTCAATGTTGGGAATTTTTCGGAATTTTTGGAAGAATGGTATATCAATAGTTTTGTCGAAGGAAAATGACATGTTTAAAGGCAAACATGTAATTCATTGACATTGTATGCATTTGTAAAGTAATTCGTGGTTAACGTGAATTCGTTATGTATGTATGTTGTAGAGTGAAGGAGAGGGATCATTGTATACGCATCGAAGGTTGTCTATTCGTATTGTGCATCCAAGGTATGTAAGGTTACTTTGTCCGTATCTTTCTACGGCCAATAGTGTTCACATTGACATTTCTCTAGTTCTATTCCGAAATGTACTAAGGTATCCCATATGCACTTATCCATGGTCATTGTCATATATTTCCTACTCGTTGGTCATTGATAAATCTCATGTCTCATTTTCATGGTTAATGTTCCAAAAGCTCAAATATGGTTATGTTCCAATGGTTCAATAGTGACTATACTTGTGTCTCTTGTTCATGGATTATTGTCCAATGGTTCCAATAGTATCATGGTGCTAGTGATATTATATTTCTCATTGATATTTATTCACATGTTCTTCACTTATTGGTCAATGATTCAAAGTTTTCAATAATGTTATGTTCCAAAGTTCCAAAGTGATGGTATGACTATCAAAGTATCAATCTCAAAGTAATGAACAAAGTAATGCAAATGTGGTCAATGATCAAGTACGGGTGGCAAGTCTAGGGGCGTAAGCCTAGCTCGACTCGATCCCGAGGTTTGGATTTATGGGTGGCAAGTCTAGGGGCGTAAGCCTAGCTCGACTCGATCCCGAGGGTGGCAAGTCTAGGGGCATAAGCCTAGCTCGACTCGATCCCTATATGATGATATGAAAGACCCACTGATCAGTCGGGGCCCGGGTACATTGTGATATGTAATAAAATGTGAGCATTGAGATAAAGAAGTAATGAAATAATGAAAGCAATCCACATGGTTTCCCAAAATACCAAATGGTGACTTATGCACATTGATTCTTCATATGTTTTGAGTTCATTGACATATTCATTGAAATATTCATGTGTTGTACAGTTTCATCTGAGCCTTGCATACTCAGTACTTATTTCGTGCTGACCCCTCTCGGGGAATTTACCTTACTTGCTGCAGGCGCAGGTCCCAGTAGGCCTCTTCAGTAGATTGCCAGTGTTAGCGGCTCTTTGGTGAGCTCCAGCTCATTCGGGGCTTCTCCGAGTCAAAGTGTATATATGTTTTGGTATTGTACATGTTGTATAATGCGGGGACTTGTCCCGACTTATGGTTCATTTTGGTCAATGCTCTTGTTAGAGGCTTTTGTAGACCGATGTGGGTGTAATAGTGTAAAAGACACATGTTGTTTTGATTAGATGGCCTCAACGGCCAAGTTTCATATGTATGCCTAAATATGTCCCATGTTCTCCTTTATTCGTATTTCGTAATATTATGTAATGGTGGTTATGAATATTATATGCATATGATTGAGCATAGGAAAAGGTTGGTTCTCTCGGGCCTTATCGGCTACGGGTGCCAATCATGTCTCGATGGGAGTCGGGGCGTGACAAATATATTCACCACCATTATCTGAGCGGATGCATTTCAATTTCTTCCCTGTCTGTCTCTCAACCAAGGCCTGAAAACCCTTGAACACATCAAGTACTTGATCCTTGGACTTCAAAGGAAATACCCAGAGCTTGCGAGAATGATCATCAATAAAAGTCACAAAGTAAAGTGCACCACCATGAGACCTTACCTTAAAAGGACCACACAAATCAGAATGTACCAACTCTAGCAAATCAATCTTTCTTGAAGGCGGATGACTTTGAAAAGAAACTCTTTTCTGTTTACCGGCTAAGCAATGAACACATCTCTTCAACTTTGCTTGTTTCACTCCAGAAAGCAAATTTTTCTTAGCCAAACTGTCAATCCCCTTCTCACTCATATGACTCAGCCTTCTATGCCATAACTCTGATGAAGTATCATTCTCCACCAAGTTTACTGAGCCTCTAGAAGTGGAGCCCTGAAATACATACAAGTTAGACAACTTGTCACCACGAGCCACAACCATTGAACCTCTAGTAAGCTTCCACTGGCCAGCACCAAGGGTATTAATATAACCCTCATCATCAAGGTTCCCTACAGAAATCAAATTCAAGCGAACATCTGGAGCATGCTTGACATTATTGAGAACAAGTTTGGAACCATTATTACATTCCAAACAAACTGTGCCAATACCAAGTTCTTCAACCTCATCATTATTGCCCATTTTCAACATCCCAAAATTACCTGGAGTATAAGAAGAAAATAATTCCTTCTTGGGCGTGATATGAGAAGTAGCACCAGAATCCATAAACCAGCTAGACTCATCACGAACATGATTAATGGCATTTTCACCACAAGCAACAAGAAGATCATCATTAGTAACAACAGCAACACGATTCTCATTATCGCCTTCTTTCTTTTGTCGTCTCATATCTCTTTTATGCTTGTAACAATATTTCATAATATGCCCATTCTTGTGGCAATAGTCACATGTAGTATTCTTGTATTTGGACTTGGATTTGCTTCGACTTGTACATCTATCATTCGGACCTCTGGACTTGTTTCTCCCCCTATCTTCAGTAACCAAAACATCGGAGTGTGAAGTTGAAGAAGATGAGGCCTGAGATCTTCTTCTCATCTCTTCATTTAAGACTCCACTCTTAGCATATTCCATAGTTACAACACCACTGGGAGCAGAATTAGTCAAAGGAACTCGAAGAGTTTCCCAAGAGTCTGGCAGAGTATTAAGAAGCCAAAGTCCCTGAATTTCTTCATCGAATTTTACACCCATTCCGGACAGCTGGTCAAGGACACCCTGAAAATCATTAATATGATCAGAAATAGGACTGCCCTCTTTGTACCTGATATTCATCAACTGTTTCAACAGGAACAACGTGTTATTGCCAGTCTTCGAAGCATACAGTGTCTCGAGCTTATCCCATAAACTTCTGGCATGTGTCTCATTTACAATATGATTTCTAACATTATCTTCAACCCATTGTCTAATATAGCCACAAACCTGCAAGTGCTCAAATTCTCAATCCTCATCTGTCATGGACTGAGGTTTATTAGAAGTAAAGACAGGCAAATGCATTTTCTTGACAAATAGGAGATCTTTCATCTTGCCTTTCCAAGTATGATAATTACTACCATTCAAACACACCATTTTGTTCATATTTGCCTCCATCATTCAAATCGACAATCAACAACAACCTACGCTCTGATACCACTTTGTTGGGAAAGGCAAGGGCACTAACAATAGTGCACGACAGGGTAGCAGCGGAAGAATACCCAAGTCTAAACTTTTCCTTTCAACTTGAACCAAGAGAAGACAAAAAAACTCAAGCACAATGATAATAAAGCAGCAAATATATCAACCAAAACAGATAAGCAAGGATAAAATAAATCAATCACACGAGACACCAGATTTACGTGGAAAACCCTTCAATGTGAAGAGTAAAAAACCACGGGACCAAAAACCTCCACTATAATCACCAAGAGTTACAATAATGTTCTCCAAAATGGCCACCAAATAAATTCCAAACAACGAGCAACACTACATAAAGCACAACACCAAAAACTAGAGAATTAAAGTAGCAAAAAACCCGAAAACGCAGCTACTGTTCACGGATGTAAAACTGGGGCTGCGGGGCACCAAATCCAACTCTGTCAGTTCCTAATCAAAGATTGAGATGAGAGGAACAAGCTGTCCAAAAATCAGCTCAATCAGATAAGAAACGAAGCGAGAATCGTAATTTGAAGTTGGCAATTTGGAGCTGAAATTGGGTGCGAAAATCTGCACTTTCTCTCTCTGTGTGGCTGTTGATTTCTCTCTTTTGTGATTAGAAAATAAGACCTAAAAAGGTCTATATATATGCCCCATAGAATTGGGCCTATGGGCAAAGTGGGTTGGTCCAAATTTAGGCTTTTATTTATCCACATAAGAAGGAAAAAGGACCCATAACCCAACATTAATTTCTAGGGTTGTGGTTGAACATGAAAGTTGTGGCTTGAATATCATATTATCTATTTTGCTTTCCGTCTATTGAGTTATTTATTTCTTCTTGCTTTCAATTATTCGTTTGATTGATCACCTTGCGAATATTATCTAGGGCTTGTTTGTTGGACTTGAAAAAGGGAACGACAAGTGTAAAAAGAGGAAATAGGGCTAGATTGTGAACCTTATAGGGAAAGGGAATCGATTTGTCACTGAGGATAGAAATATACCCTGTGACCTAGCTTAGTTGATACAGACGATATCTTTATGCACTTCACTATTAACCGACGACCATAGAAATATAGGCGTTAGGAATAGTCGAGTAGGCTTAGAGTTGTTGGAAAGACGCTCAATATAGCTACAATTAACCTGCAACTAGTAACTCAGGAAAGCAAATTAGACGAACGATTGGATAGCACAACTGGATTGACAAAACACCGCAACCCTAGATCTTTTCTCAAATCTGAATTACAACACAACTAATTTGCGACTTGTTTACAATTGTTTTTATTTATATTCAAGAAACTCAAATCACTCTTTATTATTAGTTACCTACTGAATAGCTCACATAAGAATTCAAACTAGAAATCAATTCATCAAATCCCTGTGGGTACGATATCTGGACTTAAATCCTTTATTACTTGAACGACCACGTACACTTGCGTGTGCAAAAGGACGCAACAGGGAGCAATGGCTTCCCAGTTAGCTGATTTAAATCTCAATAAAGGATTATGTATGACATTGTCGGGAAAAAAGAACTATTTGTGAGGGAAAAAATAGCAAGAGAATTTTAGAATGAAAGTTTTTTTTTAAAAAAAGAGCAAAGACATAAATAGAATTTATACATTGTGAGAGACACCACATCATATTCCTTATGACCAACTTTATATATATACACAACAACATAGTGTAATCAAAAGAAATGTAATCAAAGCAGGATAGAAAGAAACTATATGTATACAAGTAAAAAAGAAAGAATTTACAAATACATCATTAAGATGGCACCATCGGTGTAGCTCTTTTGGCCTCCCTTTTACTTCCGTCTGAAGAGTGCTTGCTTGTTTTTTGATTTGTTGCTGCTTGTGGAAACAGTTGAAGAAATTTCCTCCTCTTTGCTTCTGCAACATTATTAATGAAATAAATTAATTTAATTTAACATCTTTGTGCTTTAGTAATTGAAAGATTTGTTTTCTATTTACCTGCAACAATGACGCCATCCCAGTCCAATTTTGCCACTTTTCACATACATGTTGAGATCCCATGTCCAATTTTCCATCGCTCGTCCAAACACCTTATATCTTAAGGACTCTGATGAACCTCAGAGCGGATGCAGTTTGCGAGGAGACACATCAGTTGAAGAGACTATCAAACTTGATGCCCTATTTAAGAGACATATTGCCTCAGTTTTTGTTTCCTTATATTGAAAAGCCTTTAGTTAATTGGAAATAATTTGATTTGAGTAAGGAAGTTGTTTCACTAAAAAAGGCAAAGACGATCTAACAAAATGATAAATAGCATTGCTCTCTTGCTCAAAGCTCTCTGGAGAAATTCAGTAAAAATCTAAACACACCAGCTAAAAACAGAACATGAAATATTCAAAGTCTCATAATCTTATCACTGATTTAGCTCAAGCACATAGCTAATTATAAGTTTGTGGCAGATCATCAGTGCAATCATAGGCATTTAAATTTGCAAATTCCATGGGTGGACACCAGAAAAAAGAATTGGACTAACTATATAGGAGAATCACATGTTTCAAGAATTCTTTGATTTGGCTGAACTATCATAAGTAAAACACTCATAGAATTATTATTCCAGTAAGGGATTTCATGCCAACATATGGAGATTTTGCACTTCTGAATCAATTTACAAATATAGAATGAAACAATCAAATAATGCAATGCAGGTAATGAATTTCTATTATTTTAAAAAATTAAAATTTCATTGATTTTCTAACAGAACATCATTAACCGTATCAACCTAATAAGAAATGAATCTAATGCATCACTTCTTTCTTTACATGACACATTTATAATTCTTCTTTCTGAGGTTGTCAAAGATAACCATGAAAAAGGACAAATGGAGAAGAAAAATGAGAAAAATGCGATCATAAGGGCTCTCGGCAAAGGTAAATTGGATGGATGACAGTAGATATTGTGATGATAGGATTAGTTAGTGGCTTCACAAATTTCAAAATACATAAGTTAATCTCTGGTTCATTCCGCCATCCCGGCACACTAATGTAAGGAACAATCAATTTCACAGTGTAGACACTCATTTTCAAGAGGTTTCGTGATGTGAAAGTTTCCTATAATAATAACTTAAAATTGAACACGCCAAGGCTTTAAGATGTTAGAAGACTCTCCTCCATCTCTAATACAATTATATAGATGAGTAAACAGTTTGTAAGACCGACATGCTATGAAGAAGATTTGGTTTTGAGATTTTGAGTTGGTTTGTAATGATGCGAGTACTATAAGAAGTTTTAAGTGAAGGCTAATTTAATTATAATTTGGCTTCTACAAGACCTTGCGACTTCTTGTCGATGACAATTTTCTATGCAATTAGGGCTTTATTATATTATTTTGAGAGAGAGATTGAAGATTATTCATGAGAACATTTTACACCAAAATGCATACAAAATTTGAGTTAGGACGGCAAGTTTCCATCTTTCACTCATCAACCCAAAAACATAAAGAAAACACAAAGATTAAGTTCCCATCTTTTGGAAATTGGATTAATTAAATGGCAAACTAAATTTCCGTGATTAAAAATTCAACCTTTAATTTGTTTTCCATATCTATCATAATTAAAAATTCAAGAAGGAAAAAACAGGAAAATAAATTGGAGGAATACTCTTACCGGTATGTCCTTCATCTGACGTTTTCGCACAAAATCCCCAAAAGAAAGAAAGAAGAAGACAATTCTATTTCATAAAGGATCTTTGGACATTAACAAAATCATTCTTGAAAGCAAGATGGAAAAAAAAAATCCATTCTCCCTTCTCGTAAAATTTTAATGTACATCATTACCACTCATCATCATGTAGAAAACTTGAAGAACACAGACGATGCCTCCATTTAAACAGCAACCCCAAACCCCACGGATCATATTCTTCCTTGATCTGAAAGACTGCATATTGTACTGGCACGTAAAACTCATTCATCAAATGTAAAAACAAATGGGCGATGATTGATGGAGTTGACGATGAAGACCGCAATTGTTAATATTGGTATTGCGGGTAATTATTGCGGGAGTAGAGAAAAGATTCGGTAACACTGTAATTAAAAAAAAAAAAAAGCCAAAATATTGTTCAATCCATCAGGAGCAAGAGAGGAAGGCATAATGAAGTGGAAAACAAAGCGTCTGTTGAGTTTAGTTAAAACACAAGAGACTTTTCTAATTTAACTGAAAAGTGACGACTGTTTAGTTTTTTTTTTTTTTTAATAGGACATAATAAATGTAAAAATGTAAAATTTAAGGAGAAACGATAAAAAATTAGCAAAATGTGATTGCAGGCATGAGAGAGTGCCACGTAGGCAGGGCTATGTCCCTCTTTTATATATGTATAGATATTTATCCCACTAAATTCGAAAAAAAATCAAAAAATAAAAATATTTCCTATTTTATTTGGACGAGATTTGAGCGGTGAAATAATATCCATCATGAATGAAGAATGAAGTTTTGGATTTTAATTTTTTTTAATGGATTCAGCGGGTCAAGCGGGCGTTAAAAGAGTTTAAATGAGTTAATAGATTTAATTAGAAAAAAATGTCACCTAAGCGCCACATTGAAAAATTTAAGCGGGACATGAGGTTTCAACATGGTAGGGATAAATATAGCTGTTTTGAGAATACATGGATATGTATGTCCAAAAGTTGGATGAAAATGACAAGTTGAAAACATGAGGATTTAACATCGTAGAAATAAATATAACTTTTCTTAGAATATAAGGATAAATATGATCTTAAAATTGATTGAAAAAGATAAATATATTGAAAAAATATATAACAAATGATAAATATCACTTATTTACAAAAGTACAATAACAAATATAATCTTTTTCACTAGTTTATTTATATGTTATGGTTGAGCACTCTCGAAATAGTATAAGATGACGCAATTTGCACGTATATTTAATTTGATCTTGTTACTAGTATGTTGGAGCAAGATGCATTTTAGTAGTAAAATAATAATATTAATTTACATGAGTTAATGGAGAATATGATCTTTTATCTTTTGATAACTTTTGTAACATCTCTCACATTATTCACTCATAACTCTACCTCTTTTTGAATTGTAACTCTTACAACTTGTATAACCTCTAAGTCATTCATCTTTCCTCTTAATATTTTATTACTTCCTTATTTACTAGATGGAAGAAATGCTACACCTATATAAAGGATGTTTTCTTCCTTTGTGTTAAGTAGAGAGGTGAAGTAGTATATTGTGAGAGGTGAAATACAACAAGAAAATATAAAATGCATAAAAGAGAGTAATTATATTAGTGAAAGAGAGAGTTGAGACAAAGAAAAATATTCTGTCTCCAACTCTATTCACTATTCAAAAGAGAGTAATTATATTAATGAAAGAGAGGGTTGAGATAAAGAAAATATTATAAGTCTTTAACTATATTCACTATACAAAGAGAGTAATTATATGTTGAAGGAAGGTGTTTTTGTGGTGGAGCTTTGGACTCTTCAACTAATGCGGAGTTGCTTGAGTTGTACATCGTGATGGGCTGTTGTATCCTGGAGGGGACAAGTCAAGAGATATACTGCTGGATAAGTGTAGATTATGCCGCAGTGGACTTGAATCTCCTTAAAGAGAGCGAGATATCCGTACCTCAGCCTGAAGATATTTATATTCATTTTTATCATTTTATTTTCAACTGTAATTTATTGTAATCTGTGGTATATTACACCAATAATTTTAAGGAGATTCATGTTTTGTTACAATTTGAAAAATTACGGATATCAAGATGAGAGATCTCAACATCTCATCGTCAGTAATTTCTTCAAGAGATGGAAGGGAAGAGATGAAGGGTAAATTACTTTTCTACTTGCTCAACTAAGCGTAGGAAAGGTAAAAAAAATTCTACTTGTTGCGGAGAAAAAGGTAATGAAAAAGCTTTTACCTAATATTTTTGATGAATATGTGATACTACTTTTCATGAAAATTTATTTTCGTTAAATTTTTGAAATAGTGAGGGTTTGTGAAATAAGAAAAATATTCATCATGATAAATGTGATGTTTCCACTTTTGAGAATGAGTTAAAATAAAAAGTGTTAAATGTACATATATTAGTCTTGGAATAAATCACATGTTACTATTTACATATGAGTTGATGTCTTTGGTTCTAACATGCATATTATCAAAAAGAATGAAAAAATTGATTATCCATTTTGACATGAAACATTGGGTGAGATAAATTTCGTTCTGTAAATGAAAAATACCTAAATTATGTGATTGAATTTTCCTTGACAAGTTACATTATGGTGAAAATTTGTGAAATGCAATTTTGTTAATTGTATGAGCTAGCCTTGCAACTCCTTTTGATATAAATGTATGAAAATGATGTGACAAATAAAAAAGAAATATGCTAGCCTAATTAAAAAAAATGAGATATGTGACTATTTGCACTTGGCATAATATTGTGTGTGCAATAAAAGTACATAGGAGATACAAGCAAGTCATGTATATGAACTTGGTGCGAAAGTATATGACTTGTTTTATAAAAGAGAAATTTAATGTTATTTGTTGAAAATGAGAAAAATAAATTATTATTTGTTAACTCTACCATGAAGGTTGAACTAGAGATTTATTATTTCAATCACTTTATCTCGAAATGAATTGACTAGAGATTTATTATATCAATCACTTTATTTTGAGAAATTAATTTCTCTAGTTTTGAGTTATTGTGATAGCACCAATATTATTGGTAGAGTATAAATTATTATTATAATGGTAAAATTCAGACCATAAAGAGAAAACACAATATTGTGAGATCATATTGATCAACGGTATACCATTAATACTAATTGTGCCGTGGCAAGATAAAGGTCTGAAGCACATCGAGGGGGAGGAATGAAGCCTATAAAAATACATGAGTCATATATGAGGAAACCCAACCTAGGGACTAGAGATCCTATAACTAGGTTCAATGGGAAGAACGAATCATATGATGACTTGATGTAGGATGCACTATTGTTTAATCCCTTCCTATGATGTAAGTGTATTTTGTTCCTGTAATGATTTGTGAAGGTTGAGTTTAAGATCTATTAATGAAATTATGTATCTCATATGAGTGGGGTGTTGAAATTACAGGACTACATTTGACAAATTTCACCTATGTGAGTGTGGAAATAGGCCGCTTCCTATGAGAATTGGACTTATTCTCAAAAACACTCATGAAAAATCGAAACAGCACATGGCCATAATGTGCTAGCTATTATAGCTTATGTTAACACCTTGATTATTGTGTATAGGCAGTAATACTTTATTTCCCTTAAACAACTATAGTTTAAGTCTGAGACCACTACTGACTCTGAGTAAAGGTTATTGTTTTACTAAGTGAAGGTTCAATGCAGATCATAACTTCATTATGCATAATAGTCTCCCTTCAACTAAACTGGTGAACTGTCTTATTTCAATATTAAAATGAGTGGGAGAATGTTGGAGCAAGATGCATTTTAATATTAAAATAATAATATTAATTTGCATGAGTTAATGGTGAATGTGACCTTTTATCTTTTGATAACTCTTGTAACATCTCACACATTATTCATTCATAACTCTACCTCTTTATTAATTGTAACTCTTATAACCTCTAAGTCATTCATCTCCCCACTTGATATTTCATTACTTCCTCATTTACTACATGGAAGAAATGTCACACTTATATTTACTACATGGAAGAAATGTCACACTTATATAAATTAAAGGGTATTTTCTTCCTTTGTGTTAAGTAGAGAGGTGAAATACAACAAGAAAATGTAGAATGCATAAAAGAGAGTAATTATATTAGTGAAAGAGGGAGTTGAGACAAAGAAAATATTTTTAGTCCTTAGCTATATTCACTATACAAAGAGAGTAATTATATGTTGAATTAAGGTGTTTTTGTGGTGGAGCTTTGGACTCTTCAACTAATCCGGAGTTACTTGAGTTGTACATCGTGATGGGTTGTTGTATCCTGGAGGAGACAAATCAAGAAATATACTGCTGGATGGGTGTAGATTATGCCGCAGTGGACTTGAATCTCCTTAAAGAGAGCGAGATATCCGTACCTCAGCTTGAAGATATTTATATTTATTTTTATCATTTTATTTTCAATTATAATTTATTGTAATTTGTGGTATATTACACCAACATAGTATAATATATGTAACTTGTAAGCAGAATCTTTCTTTTTCTTTTAATTAGTTAATTAAATATCCCCCTCCTTTGCACTTAGTATTATTTTTTAATAAACAAGGTTGGGGTAAATATCAAAATGTGCTTTCATTTCGAGGAGGTTATAATTATTTCAGAAACTTAAAAAGTGTTCTATAATTAGGGATCAAACCTTCTACAATAAAACCTTTTTAAGTTAATATTTGATAAATTGATAAACTCTTTAAGATAATATTTTTTCCGATCTCGACTTGGGTCAGTGAAAAAAATTATCAATTTTGATAAGATAATAAGATAATATATTTTCAAAAGACCCTTATATAAATATATGGTCCTATTAATATTATAAATTAATAATTCTTTAAAATGACAAAAATATCTAAGACAATATAGTGAAATATGATTATAGTATTTTTTGTTAAAATTTAAATCTAGTTGAAGCTCATCTCTAACTTTTCTTATTACATCTAAAAGCTTCAGTGTTGTCTTTTCAAACTGCATCAAGAAATTGTGAAGAGTTCTAAACGCAATAAGTGATTCCGTATGCGTAAATGATTTCAAAGGTATTGTATCATCTTCAATTTTATCATCAATATTATTTTCTCCAAATGGTATCCACAATTTCTTCTAAGCTCTGGACCTTTGAACTTGTATCATTTTCACTCTGGTAATCCAACAATCTATTGACAGCCATTTTATTGCGGTAATTGAGATCATTAATCATGACATCAAGTTCATAAATATCGTTTTCACAAGTAGGTTCATTAAAATTCCTTGAGACTTCATCCCCAAATAAATTTTGAAGTATCAATACAATGTACTTTATGTATACTATAAAATAATAATATTTTATAATCTTAATAATATTAATTTTAAAAAATATTACTATATATTTATATTATTTATTCCATTAATGCGTCCAAAGTTTACCAGAACCAAAACAGGTTACGGATCAATAGGACAATTATTGTTTTGGGGACCAACTTCATAAATGAAATAGATATGGGGGTGCCTAACTATTGAAACGTGTCAAGTGATCAACAATCCCAATTTCCTTATTTTCCACGTAACTCTATACTAATCAACGTGGCGAAACTTTATTCTTCCTTGCAAGGCCGGATCACTATTAGCGTCTCGAATTCATCTCAATTCAATATTTTTAACGTGAAATATTAATTTATATAAATAATAAGAAAATTATAAAAGAAATTAATATAAATTTATAACTTAAAAAACATAATATTTTAATATTAAATTTTTTAAAATTAAATTAATAAAATTTAAATCTTGAATTCAGTCAATGCTTCAATGCCAACGAAGACCCTAGAAATTTCTCTTGTTTTCTACATCTTGCAAATAAATAGAGAACAAATTAAAGCAAGTTTATCATAGCAGAGAAAAAAGAAAATGGAGACAGCTAAGGAGAAAGCAGCTAATGTAGCAGCCTCAGCAAAGTCCGGCATGGAGAAGACCAAGGGCATCCTTGAAGAAAAGGTATACATATAGTAAAATTTCTCTATAATAGCATTGATAACAAAATATTGTTATAAAATGCATATTTAGATATTTTAATTATTTTGACTTTCATTTGTTAAGTAGACACTTTAATTTTAAAAGAGTATATTTAGACACCTCCATTTAGTTTCAACTAACAACTAAATATTTCGATTCATTTTCATAACGTCTTGTAAATACCCGATGTTAATATGAACATAAATTTTGAAAGTGTCAAGGTGATCATTTTGTTAGTTATGGTGTTCAAGTGACACAGTAAAAACGAAAGGAGTTGAAGTGTGTAGATGTTCTTACTCAAAGTTAAAATGTTTCTAATTGAGATTAAATTAAATTGTCTATTATGTCTATAATATAACTTTGATCATTACACTAAAATGTTAGTATTATAAATAGTAATTATTATAGAGAGATCTGACTGTACCTTAATTTCAATTGTTTTAATCCATAAAGTATTTAATTGAGTACTTCACGATCCTGACATGAGCATCAGTGACTTGCAAAAAGATTGACTATAATAACTAACAAGCTCTAGTTTGTACTTTGTACTGCTAACATTTGGTTTCAATTGTTTTAATTCATTTTACGATCCTGACACGAGCATCAGTGACTTGCAAAAAAATTGACTATGATAATTAACAAGCTCTAGCTTGGACTACTAACATTTTTGACACCTTAATTTCAATTGTTTTAATTCATAAAGTATTTAATTGAGTACTTCACGATCCTAACACGAGCATCAGTGACTCTTGTAAAAAAAATTGACTATAATAATTAATAAGCTCTAGTTTGTACTGCTAACATTTTTGATAGGCAGATAAACTGATGACGAGAGATCCGTTAAAGAAAGAGATGGCAAGAGAGAAGAAAGATGACAAGAAAACAGCTGCTGAGTTGAACAAGAGAGAGGCTATGGACCAAAATGCAGATGCTAGGTAATCCATTAAACACACCTAAAAAATATATTTTTTATGAGTTTAAGTTATATATATCGTCAGTAATTTTTTTTTTTTATAATCATGTTATTTTCACCTAGTGTAGTAGGTAATTTGACTTGTTTAAGCATAATAAATCCTACACATTTAAGGAGGTTTAGCAGAAATTTTAAGGAGGTTTAACCATAGATATGATCCGATAGAATAAAATTTTACACATTATATATAACTTAGTAGACGATTGGCTATAGAAATCAAATAATTTTATTTTGTATTTTTGAAATTGTGTTTCGGTTATAGATTTTGTGATAATAATAATTTTTGATTGTTTCAAAGTGAAAGTGGTAATTGAAATTTTCATGGTCAAACTCTGACCTTCTACTAAAGTTAAAAAAATCGAGAAAAAGTGAATAATACTTGTGGTACCACGAGTCCTTTAACTTTTTCTTTTGGTTCTATATGTAACTTTGATAGTGTAATTTTACTGTTCATGTCGTTTCATTTTTATTCTATAGCTTTGATAATGTAATTCTACCGTTTTAACTTATGTGATTCTATTTTCTTTTGTAATTCTTCTAAAAAGAATGATCTTTATCTATATTTAAGATCACAAATTGTAAAGACTTTAGGGCTATACAAATCTTATGACATGTAAAATTGTATAGAGGATTTTTTTTTTAATAGGTTCACGTAAAATGATACGGACTATTAATATTGAATTAATAATGTCTCAACTTGGTACCATATATACTGGGAAAAAAACAACTACTTGGTACTAAATATGAACTTGCTAAATCTAAACTCTGATTTTTTTCCTTTCTTAGGGCCGGTGGAGCACAGGGCTATACTACCACCGGAAAGCCGGAATACTCAACTGCCGCTTATGATCCAACGAATGATGTGATCGGAGGTGGAGGAGGGCCGGTGCTGTCCGACCATCCGACTGCGAAGACTCAAGATCCCAGTTTTCCTTGCTGAGATCCAGAGCTAGCACAATATTATAATAAGAAGAAAAATGAATGTTTTGGTTAATATGATCATGAGAAGCAGCTATAGCTAGTTCTTTGTGTTTATGTGAACATGTTTGGTTAGTTGTTACCTATATGGCATACTAATAATTACTGTATGAAAGAGGAACTCAAAAGTGAACCTGACAAAATAAGTAGTAATGTTCATTTCCTTGGAAATATGTATTATCATTCACATGTTTATGTTCAGGTGAATGACTATTTAGATTAATTCTTCAAAATATATTACTCCTTTCTTCTTAATTTATGTGGCACTTTTCGGATTTTTGAGATTCAAACAAGTCTATTTATGATAGTAATTTTCTTATATAGATTCTAAATATTTTAAATTATCAATTATTATGATTTATAATATTTTTAATGTCGCTTTCAATTGTATAAATTTTATTTCAATAAAATTGAAAATTTCATGCTAAATTTATAGTCAAATTTAAATTGTTTGACTTTCGTGAAACGAAAAGTGTGACATTATTGGGATTGGGACAGAGGGAGTAGTGCCCTCAAAGAAGCATCACTCAGTATAGAAGATAAAAAATTCCACCAAATCATAGTACTTTTTATTGTACTGCTACAATTAGTATTTTTAAAAAAAAAAAAAAAATTGGAGGTAGGGGAAGGGAATGGGGAGCAAACTACAGAGTGGAGAATCAACTCTTATCAAATAGTCAACTAACTGAGCTATAAATTGTATAACCTCGATGTGGGGAATTAACTCTTATCAAATAGTCAACTAACTGAGCTACAATCTATGTAACTTCGATGTGGGGAATCGACTCCTATCAAATAGACAACTAACTGAGCTACAAATTGTATAACTTCGATGTGGGGAATCGGGAGTTGACTCTAATCAAATAGTCAACTAACTGAGCTACAAATTGTATAACTTCGATTCAGACATGGATCCTATATGCTGGCAACCACTTATGAATGAAAACATGGATCCTATATGCTGGCAACCACTTATGAATGAAAACAACATGCTCTAGGAGTGTAGCTTCTATAAATTGGATAGAGCAGCCATTAGCAAAGCCTCACCTTTAATAAACACTATTTAAGAAATCCTCCTAGCTCCTATGCAGGAATTAGATTTCTTATACGAGCAGTACTCATGTCACCTTTTTTTTTTAGAGACAAAAAGCATAGTCACACTCAACTAATAGTTATTTTCTCAAAATATCACTTTTCTTGTTGAAGAAAATTGAAATCAAGAAGAAAAGTGACACTTGTAGTTAACTCGGAATTATGTCACTTTCCTTGTTGAAGAAACTTGAAATCAAAAAGAAAGGTAACTTTTTTGAGATAATAATTATTAGTTGAGTGATGATTTCACGAATAAACTTTACTATCTAGCTTATCTCTACTTTTCAACCATTAAAAAGACATAGTAGTGAAATAAAAACAAGATAAATAAATCAACATATTACAGCGGTCATACAAACACATTGTACACCAGTATGGTGACTAAAGAGTTGAAACATATTACTTTTCATAGTTTTTCCAGCAGCATAACGGGAGTTTAGGGCACCGAGTTGCCCTTTTTTTTAGTTTTTCTAGCAGCAGAATTGCAGTAGTAAAGCACATTCACCCTCCATAGACATGGCCAATTCTTGAAATGAAATCCATGCATTGGCCTTTGATTGATTCTCCATCTTCTGATGTACAAGCCCTTTATTCACAAAACATATAAAAGGAAAAAAAAATTAGACATCAATAGAAAGGCAGAGACACCATTTTTATTATGTCAAAACTAGTAGTAATTTTTTTTTGAATAACTGTGGTGTTGTGTTTAACATTGTTACAGAGAAGGAAATGAAGTCGCAGGCGTCCTGGCAAAGCATGTGTGCACCCTTCAGGAGCCCAAAATATACCTCTCTGAATGCAATCTCCGTAGGGATGCCGTAGGACCTCTTAGAATGAGAAGAATGGAGCTCCCTTGCTTCAGAAGAAGAGCTAAAAAGTACTCTGGTTGGTGTTTTGATCCACCGTGATGCTTAATTATTTATGTTCTATGGTCTCAGGCCGTATGTATTAGGTGTATTACATAGAATAGAAGGTCCATTGACCTCCTTTTGGTGTTCTCCTAGGTCTGGACTATGAAGGTAAGGCCTTATGTCCCCCTTCGTTTTTTCTATTTTTCTCTGATTAATACACATGATAGGGATCCATGCCAAACCCCCCAACACCTTAGGGGTAAAATCCTGCGTGTATGGATTAAATTAAAAACAAAAAACAAAAAAAAACTGCGGTGTTGTGTTTTGCTGACGCCTGGAATCAAGCTTTTATTCCAACATGCTATGATTTCTCCCCATTGCTAGTAGGTTGATGGTCACGCACGCGGCAAGCATGATTTGGCCATGCGTGTCCACAGCTCAAAATAGGAGACTTAACGGTCGCTGCCTGACTAATTAAACATACCAATAGTCACCAGATTCATCTAAGCTAATAAGAAGTAAGCAATGATCTTCTTAAGATGGATCTGCCTTAAATCATCTAGTGTTTTGTCTCGGCTGGGATTTGAACAACCTCATGATGCTCAACCCACTTCATTGATGACCATGCCACACCCTTGGTTGCTTGTCAAAATTAGCTTTTTACTCGCGAGATTTTATAAGAAACTAATATTACACCATTTTAGTCCAGGTGCACGAAAGCTGGCCCGGACACCACAGTTATTAAAAAAAAAAAAAAAAAAAAAAAAAGCTCTGTTGCTCTTGTTGTGGGTAATTTATCTGTGTTTTTTTTGCATATCTGACGGCTGAAATTATACATGTGCATATTTGGGCAATCTTAAATCTATGCTATTGACAATTTCTTGTGTATTCGCAGATAGAGAATGAGCCATCAATTAACAACCTCTACACATTTGACAAACATGGAGCACTAACAACATAGGCAACATACTAAGATACCTCCAACTCGTAATTATTCTAGTCAAGTCAATCTGTGTTGAAGTGTGTGTCCGTCTGATTAAAAGCTTAAGTTGTTAGAGAGAGCACACTTTTATTTTTTAATTATATTCTCAACATTGTAGGCTTGACGAGATAGTCGAAGGATCAAAGCAAAAAGCACTACACAAGAAAAACCAAAAAAAGGGAACTACAATATATTACCGTTACTCCAGTCCATTAGGATGAGAGAATCACTGCTGACGGCATGACTTTGATTTCTCAGCTTTCACGATTTCCTTCTCAAGCTTCAATTTATGCAAAGAATAATGTTACGTTAGTAGACAAGTAATGCAACTTCAGCTAGCATTACAATAGAATACGAAAGTGCAAGAAGAAATTAGATTGATTAGCGTATAAAACCTCCTCTGAAATTGAGTGGTTTAGACTTAACAAGAGGAGTAAATACGCGGTAACTCCCATGTAGTACATAGGTTATATATAATCCTCTTCAGTTAAAGGTTTGTCCAAAATGCTGTTAAAGTCCGGAGTTGTTTTGCTTTTGGTTGCAGTTAATTTCATGATAAGAAAAGCTGAAAAGGAAAAATGATCTACTCCATCTGCAATAAAGAGATGTTTACCAATCTCAACATGTGAAGAGGAGGAGCATAGATGCCCCAATTAGGAGGTGCAAGAGACTGACAGTGATAGGTTTGAGGTGAGGTAGAGGTAGATCGAGAAAGAATTGGGGAAAGGTGATTAGACAGGACATGACATATCTCAAGCTCATCCAGGAGATGACCCTAGATAGGAGATCATGGAGGGCGAGGATTGTTGATTAGTGGGTAGTTGAGCACTTTCCCCTTTCCCTGTGATAGAGCGGGGCTCCAGTTTGGTGCATCTATATATTTCCTTACTAGTATTATTATTTTTATGCTAGCATTATCTTAACCTTCGATTTTATTACTATTGTTGTTTCATTTACTTTGGCTATCTACGCTCTTTTACTGTTTTCTTCATTATTTTCATCATTGCCTTTTGCTTTTCTTTCAAACCTGTACGTTCTTGAGTCAAGGGTCTATCAGAAACATATCTACCCCTCAACGGTAGTGGTAAGGTCTGCGTACACCTCATCCTCCCTAGACCCCATCTGTGGGACTATACTGAATATGTTATTGTTTTGTACTCTCTCTAATAATTTAAGCTTTTTGATGAGATGGCCATGCCCATATGCTTCAACAAGAGAAAATGCTGAGATGACTAAGTAGAAGAAAAGAGACATAGAATTGTATCAGAAGCAATTTGGTATCAGAAGCAATTTGATAGATGGTTAAATAAGTTTACGAAAATCATATTAAGCTTCTTTATACATACTCATGAAAGGCCTCACTTCTACAATTGTAAGATAGATTGATGTTAACTGTTAGCAAAATGTGCTGAGGTAAAGCAGATGTAAAAGAAGATCAAGATCAGACTTTTTTCTTGCTGTTGCTGGAAGGAAATGCTATCGCGACATTAATTTAAAAGAATAGGTGTATATGTAAGTCAGAAATGTAATTCCGCATGAAGAACTGGAAGGAAATGCTATCGCGACATTAATTTAAAAGAATAGGTGTATATGTAAGTCAGAAATGTAATTCCGCATGAAGAAGTCGACCAGTATTACCAAATGACACACGTTAAAATGTCACAAGCAACTTCAAGTAAATGTAAGCGTGATATTATAGTACCTTCATGAAGGTTTTCGTTTTGCTACGAAAAACACGACATTCTTTTTTGATGTCTTTTAATGCCCACAGACACCTACAGAGACAAGGGAAAAGGTTTTGTTAGATAACCACTAAACATCTTCGTGATATTAGCTAATTAGTATGAGCAACAAGATGATTCTCACAGAGAGTGATTAAGGATTTCTTGTTAGAGGAAACAGACGATTCTCAACAGTTGTGAAATTCCAACAACAATAAGAAAATTTAATGCTGAAGTATTCCTACGTCGGAGAAAAGCTTTTGACACATACACTTAAGGCAAAAGGAAAGAGGTGTATGCCTCAGGTAAAAGTTTAATGTTCATGTGTTTATTCTCCACGTAATAACTTCCTCAAGAAAACTAGTCCATGCCACACCTTAAGGCGTACTCCTGAGTGCTGAGCTCCTAGCTTTACCTCTCTTTTTTCAAAAGTATATAGAAATGGTGGGCACTGGGAGTGACTGAACTACCCGGGGAGAAAGGGCAACCTCTCTATAGAAGGGAAGTGAAATGATTATCCGCTCATAATGATTGTAAAGTCTCTTGGGGTTGGAGGTTTAATAATAGTCACATCAAGTCCTCCCTCTCTTACTCGGGATAGCTAGGAAGGAATACTACGGATTATCTATGAAAGAAGGCTTTTAAGGATGAAAAAAGTATATCTTCAGGATAGAGATCCTCCTTTTAAACAATTAAACGCTATCCTTAATCACATAATATGTTTGTTAGTTATCTCCAGTCATCTCCCCCAACCTTATCATAAGTAGGAAAAAAGCAGCAACGGTAAGCATCATATCAGTTATGGAGTGCGCTTACATGTATAGGAACTACAGCAGTGTATCCTACAAGTGGGGTCTGGGGAGGGTAGTGCGAACGCTGATTTTACCCCTACCATGGGAGGTAGAGAGACTGTTTCCAATAGACCCTCGGCTCAAAAAAAAAAAAAACATAACAAAGCAGTCCAGGAAAAAGTGTACCAGAAGTTAACAAACCACGACAAAATACTAACAAATTTGCATGTTCAAGACAAGGGAATATAATGCACTCTAAAGTGCCTTGCTAAATAGAAGCAAATGTTAAACAAACCAAGTACAATTAAGTTCCCCCAACCATCACAATTATATCAAAGCCAGTGAGATATCACAAGACCCAACATTTCAAAACTAGTTGATCTTTGATGTGAAAAAGTCGACTTTGAGATAAACAAGGACATGCATTAAGCATTTCCCGAATCAAACAGATTAGCTATCAAGCAAGTGAACAGTAAAACCTTTAAAACAACAATCTGTAGAAAAATATCTAGCTAATGTAGAAAGAATCATACTCAATCTTGGACTTGTTGTCAACTCCTGCGATAAAGGGAGAACATGCATTCTTAAGCTTACAGGCTCCAATGCTGCAAAAGAAGTTGAGAATCATTATGATCTTTCCTGTGGCAAGTAATTATGAAAAGGAATGGCTAACCCAAGATTCCAACTGTTATATATTCAACAGAAGATTTGATGATACACTTTTCAGAGAAGTTTTGGGGGAAAAAGCACTCAAGAAAAAAAACCTCAGTTAAGATGTGACGAGATATTAAACATTTAGATAAACCAAATACGAAACAGCTGCTTTCTACAACAACAACATGCCCAGTGTAATCCCAAAGAGTGGGGTCTGGGAAGGGTATTATGTACGCAAACCTTACTCCTGCCTTGGGAGGTAGAGAGGTTACAAACCAGTTCGAAAGAAAAACAATGAGAGTGAAGTAACCAAGACAAAATGCTAAAGAAAGCATGACAAAGTATACTAAAAAGGAAAGAATCTGAAATGGCTGCTTCTGATAAAAGAAAATCAATCAACTATTTTCAACAGCAAATCCCTGCACATTCCATTTTTACGGTGCAATCCTATAATTAATTTCATTGGTAACACAATATGTAAGACTACATACCAAATATCAAATATCTACATAAACTTAACGAAGAAGAATTCTTATGGCTACTTTAAGGAATAACAACTCACCATGCAGCACTTCCTTTCAGCTTGAAACACTGCATATTCAAGACATCAAAGTCCACAACCGACGACTCACTAAAATTAATGAAAGAACGAAACACGAATCAACAATCAAAGTCTAAACAAAAATAATTGATCCATAACAACAACGGAAAAACATACAGAGCATTGGTCAGGTTTCGCATAACAGTGCGAGCATCACGTAAAAAAATCGGAAAAAGATCCAGGAAGAAAGAAGGACCAGACGACTCCTTCAACAAGTAGGCGATCCGGAAATTTCTATCAACCAAACCCTGCAAAAAGCATCCCAAGTGAATGAAATTCCTTTTACACTTCCACACCATTTAATAATAGGAAAATTCATCACAAACATCTCTAAGAAGGATCTCTATCTTTACATGAACATTGAAGAAAACGGAAAATAAATGACTCTAACTAACACAAAAGAATTACTGACACAAGTTCTTTAACCAAACGCTGCAGGTTCTAAGAGGACAAGCATTGGCACAAGATTGAGTTACTCACGGGGCGTTTGGCCATGAAATTTTTTTATTTTGTATGTTTGGTCTTGAAATTTCTGAAAATTCTAGAACTTAACTGGTTTCACTTTTTTTCAGGAATTTGAAAGCACCAAAATGTTCAATTTTTTTCACTCCAAATTACTCACAAAAATTCAAAAGCAAATCCAACTGGCATTCGTGGCCAAACACAACTTTAATTTTGTAATAAACAGATGGGAGAATAAAGATTGATGTATTATTCCATAAAGTGGCAAGAATATAGACACATACATAGAAACCTAACTATGGAAAGAATCAACAAAAGAAATCCTATGGATCTAATCCTATCCTGTAATTATGATACAATCCCTATAATTAAGCTAATTACATATTACAAGGAATAAGTTTGTTCTTCAACACTCCTCCTCAAGTTGGAGCATAGATATTAATCATGCCCAACTTGTTACAAAGGTAATCCACTCGAGTCCCATTCACCGCCTTTGTGAGCAAATCCTCTAGTTGCTCTCATGTCTTTACATAGCTGGTAGAAATCAAGTTTTTCAGAATCTTCTCACAAATAAAGTGACAATCAACCTCAATATGTTTAGTTCTTTCATGATACACCGGATTTGAGGCAATATGAAGAGCAGCATGATTATCACACCAAAACTTTGCTGGCATATGATGCTTCAACCCAATTTCAGTCAAAAGATGATGTATCCACAAAACTTCACATGTAGACTGTGACATAGCTCTGTACTCAGATTCTGCACTGGATCGAGATACAACACTTTGCTTCTTACTCCTCCATGCTACCAAGTTCCCTCCAACAAAATCACAATAGCCTGTAGTGGATCTTCTATCAATTTTGGAACCAGACTATCAATTTTGGAACAGCATCTGCAAAACACTCAATACAAATATGGCTGTGATTGCTCTACAATATGCCAAGTCCAGGAACTCCTTTCAAGTAACACAGAATCTATTCCAAAGTTGCCTAATGTTTGACCGTAGGTGTGGACATGAACTGACTATACCGTATCCAGACGAGTCATTGTGAGATAGTTTAACTTCTCAACTATCCTTCTATATCTCTCTGGATCATCAAAAGGGGTCTCCATCATCTTTCATAATATGCACATTGGGAACCATTAGAGTACTGCAAGGTTTGGCTGCCAACTTTTCAGTTTCTGCAACTAGGTCAAGAATATACTCTCTCTGAGTAAGAAGGATTCCCTTCTTGCTTCTATTTACTTCTACTCCCCAAAAGTATTTCAACTGGCCTAAGTCCTTCATATGAAATCTAGTATACAAGAAAAACTTAAGGGAAGAGATCCCTTCGGAATCACCTCCTGTGATGATAATGTCATCAACATATACAACAAGAAGGATAGTGCTAGCTGCAGATAGTCGGCAGAAGATATAATGATCACATTTGCTTATTTTCAGTGCAAATTCCTGAACAACCTCACCAAACTTTCCAAACCAAGCTCGAGGACTCTGCTTCAAGCCATACGAGGACTTCTTCAAATAACAAACTTTCTTATACTCCCCTTGACCAATAAAACCAGGTAGTTGCTACATATACACTTCCTCTTGAAGATCACCATGAAGGAACACATTCTTGATATCCAACTGATGTAAAGGCCAATTCTCAGAAGCCGCTAAGGAAATAAACAAGTGGACAGAAGTGAGTTTTGCAATTGGAGAGAAGGTGTCTAAATAATCTACCCCAAAAGTCTGAACATATCCTTTAACCACATGTCTGGCTTTAAGTCTTGCCACGGAACCATCTGGATTAACTTTGACTATGAACACCCACTTACATCCTACTGGTTTCTTCCAGTTGAGTAAATTAATCCACCAAATTCCATGTGTGATTTTCCTCTAATACATATGTTTCCTCAAGCATCGTATTTGACCATCCAGAATGATGCAAAGCCTCTTTCAAAGTTTTAGGTACAAAAATAGAGTCTAGAGAAACAATCAAGGATCTAGGTGCAGAAGATAAGAGATTATAGGAAACAAAATTAGCAATGGAATATGTGGATTTGTAAGCCCGTGTACCTTTGTGAAGAGCAATAGGGAGGTCAAGATTTTCTGGAGGAATCAGGTGGAATATGGTTTGATGACAAAGGAACTGGTGCTGGCACTGTATCATCGGTCTCTCGACTCCTCGAATAAACTTGAACGATTGACGTTCTTACTGGAATAGGTGTTGAAGGCACAGTAGTTGTCTGGTGCTCAATAGAATAACTAGGAGATGGAGGAATAACATCACCTGATTGCACAACACGAGTAACTTGATAGAGTAACCACTCATCTTCCTTCCCCTGACTTGTAGAATTAGGAGGGGTATAGAAGAATGGTGTAGTTTTTGAAAATACCACGTCATTTTACACCAGGTATTTGCCAAATTTAGAAGAATAACATCGATATCCCTTCTGAAGACGAGAATAACCCAAGAAAACACACTTCAATGCCTTAGGATCCAACTTGGTAACAGATGGCCGAACATCTTGAACATAACACGTACTTCCAAATATCTTTGGTTCCACCGAAAATAATGACTTGTTTGGAACAAGAACATTGTAAGGATTATTACCACCAAGCACAGTCGATGGCATGCGATTAATCAAAAAAAAGTCGTAGAGACTGTATCGGCCCAAAATTATTTAGGAACCTTCATTTGAAACAAAAGTGCCCGAGCTGTCTCAAGTAATTGCCTGTTCTTCCTCTCAGCAACTCTATTTTGAGAAGGTGCATCAACACATGATGACTGATGGAGGATACCATGTTGTCTCATGTAGGACTGAAACAACTTTGACATGTATTTTTTAGCATTATCACTCTTTAGAATACGCACCGAAGCATTGATTTGAATTTTGACTTCAGCATAAAAGGTACAAAAGTGAGTAAACACTTCAGAACGACTTTTCATAAAATAAATTCAAGTTATCCGAGAGAAATCATCCACAAAAGTGACAAAGTACTTATGTCCAGTTTTGGAAACGACTGGACATGGTCCCCAAACATCAAAATGAATTAGCTCAAAAGCTGACTCAACCCGTTTATTAACCCTTGGACCTAACATGATGTGTTGATGTTTTGCAAGTTGGCATGATTCACAGTCCAAAGAAGGTTGAAACTGGGGACAAAGTTTCTATAACAAAGGTAAAGAAGGATGTCTCAATCGACAATGTGTTTCAAATGGAGACATGACATTTGAGCAGGCAACAAATCGAGGCTCATATTCATCAAGGATATGCAGACCTCTAATTACACATCCTTTACCAATAACTTTACGAGTCGCAAAATCACGGAACTAACAATGATTGGGAAAGAATGAAATATAACAATTAAGATCTCTAGTAAGTTTACTCACAGAAATCAGATTGAAGGCCAACTTCAGTAGATTTAACACAAATGACAAGGTAATAAAGGAGGTAGCTTTGACGGTCCCAGATCCCACAATGTTACATGTTGACCCATCAGCTACTGTTACATGAGAGGGTGCTTTATGTGATCTAAAGGTAGAAAATATATTAGGATTATCCGTCATATGATCTGTAGCACCTGAATCAATCATTCAGTTGTTCGAAGAGGAGACAAGACATGCTTTTCTTGAATCAGCAAGGGTAGTAACTGAGGTGAATTCTTTAAGAGATTCTCGAAATTGAGAGAACACTGCAAACTCATCCACCGAAACCAAAATCATCTTACCCTTTTGATTTGTAGTCAAATTTCCTCCTGTCTAATTATTTGACTTGTATTTTCCAACTCAAATATCCAAAATATAGGAGGAGCCAGCAAACACAATGAAACCAGTAACTACAATCCAATACTGACAAGGTAGTTCTTTAAGATCACCAACACAGTGAAAAAAAGACATAAGAATAGCTAAGCTTCAGAAGGTTAATGACAAACAACAAATAACCCAACAGAAATTATGAGAAGGCCCCAATAATTTCAGATTTCAAAAGTAGCAGACAAATCCCGACAATAAAAGCCGAGTGTTAAATATTCTGGACAAAACCAATGCTCAGAAACACAAAGTAACCAGCAAGCAACCAAAATCAACAGTAATTCGATCCCAAGTAGAAGTCAGAAATCGCAGATGCACAAAAATAGATACCAGATTGTGTCACAGAAGCTACGAGAAGAACGAACCTTGGAAGGTTGAATAATTTCTTAAAACAGTGTTTTAACACCAGATCAAACTCGGGATAAGTCGGAAATAGGAAACTCTCTCAAATCGTGGTCTGCTAAAAAAAAAAAAAAACAACCACCAAATCCTTGCTGGAAATGTCACAGCAAAGTCAGAACAGCAAGCGGAATAAATTTCTGATGCAGCACCACAACTGTAGTCTTGCCAGAAAGGGTGACTTCCAGCCATCGGGATCTAGGGCTTTACCGATTGTGGGAAGTAGCTTCTTCCAAAGTGGGTAGTGACAGAAATTTTAGAAGTCTCAATCACTTCCGGCGAAGTCACAGTGGATTCCGGAGAAGTCACAGTGACTTCCGGCAAAGACAAAATACCAACTAAGACATTGGCTCTTGATCCCATGTAAAAATATGGCACCTAGATCTAGCTCAACCCCCAAAGCTAGCTCATGAGGGGAGGATTACCCAAGTCCATATAAGCAAACTACCAGTCCATTCCCCAACCAATGTGGGACTCTTACCCACTCTAACTCCCTCCTTCATGCCCAGGGCCGAACTAGCGCGTGGACCGAGATCCGAAACGGGAATGAACCTGGTTCTAATACCATGTAATAAACACATGGGAGAATAAAGATTGATGTATTATTCCATAAAGTAGCAAGAATATATACACATACATAAAAACCTAGCTATGGAAAGAATCAACAAAAGAAATCCTATGGATCTGATCCTATCCCTGTAATTATGATACAATCCCTATAATTAAGCTAATTACATATTACAAGGAATAAGTTTATTCTTCAACAAATTTCAATATTATCATTTTCCACTTTGCAAACAAAAACTACTTTTTTCAAATGCCGCCTCAATATCTCAATTAGTGACATGTGAGTCCACAAATTTGAGGCATGAAAGCAGTATCTGCATTAATGCAAGACAAGGCTGCATATGTTATTCATCCACTCTCCCCTTAGCCACACTAATCAAGGAGCACTTTAAGCAAGAGGTAATCAAATATGTTGCTCGGACTCTTCAAAAATGTTGACATGTTCGTTTCACATCCTTCAACAGTAATGCATTTTTGAAAGATTCGACATCTATGTGGCATCATTTTTAGAGAGTATAAGCAACATAACTTAAACCAGTAGAGAATTCAGTTACAAAAAATTGAACAAAATAAATTATGGTAAGATACTAGGAAGTGCAACATCATTGGTATACCTCATCCTCGAGGGACTGAATGTGATCAAGTTGTTGTTGATTGAGCACTTCCAGGTTATCGGAAACCTGAAAAGATAAAATGAGATTGGATGTGAAAGAAAATTAAAGAACACCTAAGAAGAGGATTTCTTCAGCAGATGAATATTGAAGAATAGAGTTGCTCTATATATAACTTGTAGATCACATGTTTGAGGCATCGTAACGGCCTTCATGCATAATTGCAAAGGGAAGGCTGCATGCCCATACATCCACTCTCCCCTTACCTATCCTTGTGGTGGAGCCAAAATTTTCACCAAGAGAATTTAAAATAGAGTTAATGGTCAAAAACACGCCTAAAGTATCCCGATTTTTCTAGTTTCATACATTCTACCTGAACTTTGTTAACTATTTATCAAAAAATAGTACACCTATCAATTGTTCACTTCTCCTACCTGAATGATAGTGAACATTGAAGAACTTTTAGTACACGAAAAACAGAGTCTAACCAAAACAAATGAATTACTGACCCACCAAATTCTTTAACCAAATGCTGCAGGTTTCTAAGAGGACAAGACATTGACATAAGATTGAGTTACTCAATGTTTCAATTAGTAATAATGCGAGTCCACAACTTTGAAGCATAAATGCAAGACAAGGCTGTCGATGTTACTCATCCACTCTCGCCTTAGCCACACTAATCAAGGAGCAGTTTATGCAAGAAGTAATTAAATATGTTACTTGGACTCTTCAAAATTGTCGACAAGGTGCTTGTCGGATTCTTCAAAAGTATTGCATTGTTTAAAGATCAGACACAGGTGTGACATCCATCATTTTGGAGAGTCCAAGCAATGTAATTTAAACCAGTAGAAAATTCAGGTACAAAATGAACAAAAAAATCATGATAAGATACTAGGAAGTGCAACATCAAAAGTATACCTCATCCTCGAGGGATTGAATGTGATCAAGTTGTTGTTGTTCGAGTGTACTATAAGGCATTTTATGGCTATCGGAAACCTAGAAAATGAAGAGAAAAAATGAGATTGGCTGTTTAAGTGAATCAAAAAACACCCAAGAAGAGGATTTTTTCCTAACATTGAAGAACAAAGTTGTTCTATGCATCATTTGTCAATCACATGTTTGAGGCACCGTAACGGCCTGCACGAATAAATGCATAGTGAAGGTTGCATGCCTATACATCCACTCTCCCCTTACCCACCCGGTAGGAAGTCCAGAATTTCACTAAGAGGGTTTAAAATAGAGTTAATGGTAAAAAATATACCTAAAGTATCCCGGCTTTTTGAGTTTCATATCTGAACTATCAGGTGTGGGATTTTTCTACCTGAACTATCACCAACTATTATATTTCTGAAAATTCCAGCAGTCAAATGTCTTCACTTTTTTCAGGAAATTTAAGAAACACCAAAAAATTATTTTCATTTTTTCACTCCAAATTACTCACAAAAATTCAAAGACTCCAATTTTCGAATATCATTATTGACTTTAAAAACAAAAACTACTTTTTTCTAATACTCATAATTTTCATGACCAAATGTCCCCTCAATGTCTCAATTAGTGACATGTGAGTTCACAAATTTGAGGCATGAAAGCAATCTCTTTGCATAAATGCAAGACAAGGCTGCAGATGTTATTCATCCACTCTTCCCTTAGGTCCTTAGCCACACTAATCAAGGAGGATTTTTATGCAAGAAGTACTTAAATATGTTGCTCAGACTCTCAGACTCTTTAAAAATATCGACGGGTGCACATCGGTTCCTTCGAAAGTAGTGTATTTTTAAAGCATCCGACACAGGTGCGACATCATTTTTTGGAGAGTCCAAGCAACATAATTTGGGCTGAATGCGATCAAGTTGATGATCGAGTGCACCTTCACTTTTATGCATTTTATGGTAATCAAAAACCTAGAAATTGAAGAGAAAAAATGAGATTGGCTGTGAAAGTAATTTTTTTAAGAAAAACCTAAGAAGACGATTTCTTCAGCAAATGAACATTGATGAACAGAGTTGCTCTATAGATAAATTGTAGATTGAAGGTTATAAAAGATTTCTTGGTTCTCAATATTGTCTTACTAACACAAATGGTAAAATTTGGTGCTTTTGGAACCATTTGAACAATGCTACTGTTTACGCAAATGATGATCAACAGATGACAAAGACTCTTCAAAACTCCATGAACAATTCTAGTATGACTATTACTGCTGTTTATGCAAAATGTACCGCTTTGGAAAGAAAATATCTTTGGGAAAGCTTAGAAGATACCAGCACTCTTATCGATGGTCCTTGGTGTATAGCTGGTGACTTTTATGAAATTATGGACTCAAATGAAAAGCTAGGAGGCAAACTTCACAGAGCCAGCAAGAACATGGATTTCGTTAGCACTATCGAAAACTGTCGCTGCATAGATCTTGGATTTGTTTGTCCCAAGTACACTTGGTGTAATAACAGAAGACGGGCTCTTAGAATATGGAAAACCTAGGGAGAGCAGGGTCTGATCACAGACCACTCCTAACGAAAAGCCACAATAATCAGCAAAGATTCACATCCTGGAGGACCTTCACATTTCTAATAACACTGAACAGGGAAGAGCTGACCTTAACAAGTGCTATGCTGAATACATTAAGTGGTTGGGCATGCAGAATTCTCTTCTAAGACAAAAAAGCTCAAATGAAATTTGTTTCAAGAAGGTGATAGCAACTCCAAATACCAAAGCAAGATCAAAAATCACAGACGGAGATGGATTCACGGCGACAAAAAAATTACCAAAGCAACTGTTTAACTTGCCACAGTAATCCCAGCTATGAGGATAATGATATGCTCATCAGTCTCCCTAATGAAATAGAGATCAAGGAGGCTGTTTTTGGTATAAGTGCTGATTCTTGTGTTGGGCCAGACGGTTATAATGGAAAATTCTTTTTAAAATGTTGTGATATAATTAAAGCTGTTTTTATTGATTATGTCCTAGATTTCGCTAAAGGACAACAACTTACTAAATACTTCACTCATACTTGCTTAGCTCTTATTCCCAAAATGATAAATGATATTGAAAATCAGAGTTGTGTGTGGCCATGAATACCAAATGGAGTAAGTTTTGAATTTTTGAGAGTAATTTGGAGTGAAAAAGTCTTTTTGGTGTTTTTCAAATTTCCGAAAAAAGTTAAAACAGTTGACTTCCGGAGCATTCAAAAATGCAAGACAAAGCTGCAGATGTTATTCATCCACTCTCCCCTTACCCACACTAATCAAGGAGCACTTTATGCAAGAAGTAATTAAATGTGTTGCTCGGACTCTTCAAAACTATCGATGGGTGTGTGACGAATCCTTCAAAAGTAGTGCATTTTTGAAGGATCCTACACGGGTGCGGCATCATTTTTGGAGAGTCCAATCAACATAATGAATTCAGGTACAAAAAAAGTAACAAAATAAATTATGGCAAGATACTAGGAAGTGAGCATCATAGGTATACCTCATCCTCGAGGGACTGAATGCGATCAAGTTGTTGATCGAGCGCACTTTCACTTGTATGCATTTTATGGCTATCAAAAACCTAGAAATTGAAGAGAAAAAATGAGATTGGTTGTGAAAGTAAATAAAAAGAACATCTAATAAGAGGATTTCTTCAGCAAATGAACATTGATGAACAGGGTTGCTCTATACATTACTTGTAGATCACTTGTTTTAGAAACCCTAACGGCCTGCATGCATAAATGCAAAGTGAAGGCTGCATACCTATACATCCGCTCTCCCCTTTCCCACCCGGAGCGGATTCAGAATTTCCATAATGGCCAAACACACCCCTAAAGTATCTCGATTTTTTTAGTTTCATACCTGAACTATTAGTTGTGTAATTTCTCTGCCTGAACTATCACCAACTATTTATCAAAACAGACCTCAACTATCAATTTTGATGGATTGATAGCTCAAGTATCAAACTCACACACATGATAGTCAGGTATGACTAGGCAAAAATCAGGATATTTTAGATGTGTTTTTCGCCATTCACACTTTAAAATATGAAAACAAACACACCAATCAAGGAGTATTTTATGCAAGACGTAATTAAATATGTTGTTTGGACTCTTCAAAAATGTCATTCGATAGAAAGATAAGCCAATGATTTTTGTTCATGTTTCAGAATAAGGTTAGCGGATGCGTCTCAGATCCTTCAAAAGTAGTGAATTTTTGAAGAATCAGACACAAGTGCAACATCATATTTGGAGAGTCCTAGCAATATAACTTAAACCAGTAAAGAATTCAGGTACAAAAAGTGTAACAAAATAAACCATGGTAAGATACTAGGAAATGCAACATCATTGGTATACCTGATCCTCGAGGGACTGAATGTGATCAAGTTGTTGTTCATTGACTGTACTTTCATGAATTTTATGCCTATCGAAAACCTAGAAATTGAAGAGAAAAAATGAGATTGATTGTGAAAGTAAATAAAAAGAACACCTAAGAAGAGGATTTTCAGCAGACGAACATTGAAGAACAGAGTTGTTCTATACATAACTTGTAGATTACATGGTTGAGGCACTATAACTGCCTTCACACAAAATGCAAAGTGAAGGCCGTATACCTAAAAATCTACTCTCCCCTTACCAACCCCTATGGTGGAGCCAGAATTTTCACTAAGAGGATTTCAAATAGAGTTAATGGTCAAAACACACCTAAAGTATCCCGATTTTTTAAGTTTGATACTTTCGAACTAAACTATACCAATTATTTATCAAAAACCACTTCAACTATTTATTGTTCACTTTTTCTACCTAAACGATGGTGAACACTAAAGAACGACTCCTAGTAAATGAAAAACAAACGACTGTAACTAAACCAAAAGAATTACTAATGACACCAAATTCTTTAATCAAATGCGGCAGGTTTCTAAGAGGACAAGCATCGGCACAAGATTGAGTTGCTAAATGTCTCAATTATTAATATGCGAGTCCACAACTTTGAGGCATAAATGCAAAACAAGGTTGTAGATGTTATTCATCCGCTCTCCCCTTAGCAACACTAATCAAGGAGCACTTTATGCAAGAAGTAATTAAATATGTTACTCGGGCTCCTTAAAAATGTCGACAAGGTACTTGTCGGATCCTTCAAAAGTAGTACATTCTTTAAAAATCTGACACAGGTGCGACATCAATCACTTTTGGAGAGTCCAAGCAACGTAATTTAAACCAGTATAGAATTCAGGAACAAACAAATGAACAAAATAAATTATGGTAAGATACTAGGAAGTGCAGCATCATAGGTATACCTCATCCTCGAGGGACTGCATGTGATCAATTAGAGAAAAAAATGAGATTGGCTGTGAAAGTAAATGAAAAAACACCTAAGAATAGGATTTCTTCAGTAGATGAACATTGAAGAACAGAGTTGCTCTATATGTAACTTGTAGATCACATATTTGAGGCACCATAACGGCCATCAAGCATAGATGTAAAGGGAAGGCTGCATACCAATACATAAAGTACTCTCCCCTTACCCATGTAAGGACCTGATTTGTGAAAACTTACTTTTTACGTGTTTTGACCATTTTATTCTTTTTTCGTAGTTGCTACATGTTGGTTTTGGGGTGTGGGGATGGTTGGTACGGTTCCCGATGCGATCGGAAGTGATTTGAGCGAGTTTGAGGTTTTTAGAGGCTTTAAAAGCCATATAGTTGACATCGGTCAACATTCAGTGTTTTGGGTTCCGGATGACGATTTGGACAGTTCCATTAGATCCGAAATGCTTAATTTGGGTTAGGAGCGAGGTTGGTTCGGGTTTGGGACTTTTATTTGCATTTTGACCCTTCATTTGAAAAAGTTACCTAAAAGGGGTCCAGGGGGTTAATTTATTGAAAACAGACTCTTTTTAAAAATCCAATATTACCATTGAGTCCAGAACATCGAAATTAGCCTAGTAGTATATATAGTTTATTTTGTAGCATTCCGAACGAATCTCGAGGATCCGTTCAGAGATTTTAGAAACCATGCAAATCAACATTTTTGCTGATATATGGTGCATGCCAGATGCTTCTTCGCGAACGCGGCCCCTGGCCGCGATCACAGAGAAGGAAATTTCCCTTCATCGTGATCGCGAGGTGGTGGCCGCGATCGCGAAGGACATTCGGGGTCGGGTCGGGTTCTCCCCCTTCTTCGTGAACACGACAAGGCTATTGCAAACGCGATGGTCCGGGTAGTGGACCTTCACGAACGCGAAGGCCAATAATTTGGCCCGTCAAACTTTGACCCTTGCAATCATGAGGTGGAGTCCGCGATCGCGAGGTACTGTTCACAGAATAGTATATAAACCCTTTTTTTGCGATTTTACTCCATTTTTGGACCTCCAAGCTTTGGAAAAGGCAATTTTCAAGGGTTTCATCGTCGCTTTTCATGTGGGTAACTTTTAAACTCATAATCCTACTATTTTCCATTGATTATATTTTCAAAAAACACCTTCTAATCTTGATTTCATAATGGATTTTTTGGGATTTTGTCGGTAAAGTTTAAAAATAGATTTTCTAATTCGATTTGAACCTCATTTTAAGCTCATTTCGCTTAGGTTTTCAACTGTAGACTCTTATAACCTAGGGGAATGTGTTTCTAAAATAAATATTTCGGTTTTACCCCTCATTTTTGAACTCGTTTTCAAGTCCATTTTAGACCCGCTTAAATATGAGCGATATGGGTATTGTTGGCTTTCTTTTAATGCGTAGATGCTATAGTTTTACGTTTTAGTTGGTTCCGAGACCGTTCAAAAGGGGAAAGCACTGTGTTGAGGACTTTAGGCTCGGATTTTATCATTTCGATGTAGGTTATGGCTTAACATTTTTCAGATTGAGCAGATTGAGCTGGGTAGTTAATAAATAAGTAAAGCATGCTATGGGTTGGGTAAATAACTATGGGCTTATATTTCGAGATTATTATTATTGTTGCGTGCCCGAGTGGGGGCTTACATTCGGTGGTTGTTGACTTGTGATATCTGATATTGCGTGTTGTCTGAGTGAGGTCCTTATTTGATATCATTGGTCTTATTTGTGCATTTATAGATATGATGTCTGTGAGGGGGCTCAAGTTGTTATTACAGGCCTTATTGAGCATTGATTGCCTTTATCATGATAGAAAAACCCGAGTTATGGTACATGCATATTTATTTCGATGGTGCCTAATTAGACTTGATAATCATGAATTGTGGACATATTAAGTTAATTCTGGGCTCACTTATATACGTATTGAATTGATTGAATATCTTCATACTGATTTGATTGTGAGCATTACATCCTCATTTCATTTATATACATTCATGAGATACTGGAACCATTGAGGAACATTGTTTTTGAAAGAAAATGAAACATTTTCATAAAAACCCTCTCCGTGAACACGAGCCGAAGAGGTGGGTTGAGATTGAGATATGAGTTATAGTATACGAGTTGCGAACCCCCCATGGGTCCTATTGCGGAGCTGCGAGCTCGATAGGTGTATATAGAAAGTCATGCGATGACTTTTATCATCCCATCCCATCATCATTGCATTGAATTGCATATGCATCTTCCGTGATTCCTTTAGTTTTCCTTGACTTGTGTTTAGTTTTCGTATACTTTTCGTGTATGTATGTGTTGTTTCAATTCAGTATTATATTAGAAGTGTTAATGGAGACGGTGTGAGCTATCGTTTGGGAAATTTTCTGCTTGCAGATGATGTGCTCAAAGTCTTCTTTACTTATATTATTGTCTACTTTGCTCGGTCGGTCTATGATTCCTATTAAGTACATGTGGACCATACTCACCCCTACTGTGCCCTTTCGGTGCAGATCCTAGCACGAGTACGATATGTGGAGGTTGAGATCGTGCTATTGATTAGTGATATTCGAGGTACCGGTTGCTCTATGTCTTCAAAGTCTACCCCAAACCTCTTCTTATCTATCTGGATGTCTTTATTTTTGGTTTCAGAGACAAATTATGTACTTCAGATTCAATTTGTATTATTAAATGCTCTACACTTACGACATCAGATTTTGTGATGGTTTTGTATTTTGTTTGGATTTCTGTCCTTTACTTATATATGTGTGGTTTGACTTCATTCTAGAAGTCTCATTTCACTTTATTACATACTTCGTATTTCCGTCCTTTGGAGTGATTGGCTTACTTATCAAGGCTGGGCCACGATAAGTGTCGTCATGACCTCATTTTTAGGTCGTGACAACCCACCTTCGTGGTGGAACCAGAATTTTCTCCTAGAGGATTTACAATAGAGTTAATAGTCAAAAACACACCTGAAGTATCTCAATTTTTTGACTTTCATACTACCTGAACTATACCAACTATTTATCAGAAAATAGTTCAACTATCAATTGTTCACTTTTCCTACCTGAATGATGGTGTCATGGTGAACATAGAAGAACTTTTAATAAGCGAAAAATAAGGACTCTAACTAAAACATAAGAAATACGGACACAACAATTTCTTTAACCAAATGTTGCTGCAGATTTCTAAGAGGACAAGCATTGGCACAAGATTGAGTCACTCAATGTCTCAATTGGTAATATGTGAGTCCACAAGTTTGACGCATAAATGCAAGACAAGGCTGCTAATCAAAGAGCACTTTATGCAAGAGGTAAATAAAAATATTGCTTAGAATCTTTAAAAATATCGACGCGTGGATATCAGATCCTTCAAATTAAAGGCAACACATTTTTTAAGGATCCGACACGAGTGAGGCTCATTTTTGTAGAGTCCAAGAAACATAATTTAAACCAGTAGAGAGTTTAGGTAAAAAAATTGAACAAAATGGATGATGTTAAGATACTAGGAAGTGAAGTATCATTTGTATAAGAGCTGAATACTTATACATCCACTCTCCCATTTCCAACCCGTGACAGAGTCAGAATTTTTTATTAAAAGGGTTTAAAATAGAGTTAATAGTCAAAAACATATTTAAAGTATCCCGATTTTTGAGTTTCATAGCTAAACTATCATATGCAACGATTTTTTATCAGAACTATCACCAATTATTTATCAAAAACATACCGTCAACTATCATTCACATTTCCTACCTGAAATATCACTATCTTTTGGGTAGGAACAATCAACAATTGACAGTTGACACATGATTCAATAAATAGTTGGTGATACTTCATGTAGTAAATTCATATACTTAAGTTGATCAACTAACAAAAATCTCGAGATATATGGGTGTGTTTTTCACCCTTTACTCTTTAAAGTACGAAAAGTAAACACACGAAAAAGACATTCAGACTCAACATCTATCATACAAATATGTAAAAATAAATTTCAACTATGTATAAACAATATAATTTTTCGCCAAAAAGGTTATCATGCACCTCCACCCCCGTGTTGAGGCTAGAAAATTCAGTTCCAAAATACTGAATTACCGTAAAAGGTTAAATAAAGTGTAGTGCCATGGACGTATGTGATACATAAGAATCATGGAAGAAAGTCCAAGAAACTTCAGGTGACATAATTAAAGCCGAGTTAGAATTTTGAGTTTATAATAAGCTCGGAATCCTATAAAATTCTACTTCGACTTTTCCAAAATAAGTGTTACTTTAGCAAAATAATATTGCCAAATGTCACCTTAGGAATTGTAATAATTCCTCCGTTTTATTTTACTTGACCCTTTTTCTAAAAGTAGACTAAAAATAATTACTTCAATTTATTTGTTCAATTTATGTAATCAATAGAATTTTATTATATTTTTTCCTTTCTACCCTTTGTATTGAATAATCATATAAAATAGTAATGTCAAATTTAGAATTCCAAAGCATCATTACTAATGTTACTTTAGCAAAATACACACATAATTTCAGGGTGTGCAAGTGAACCGGGGTAAAGAAATTAGAAATGAGGGAATGTAAAATTTAGTATATTCTTCTAACTATATCATTATATTCTTTCTAGTCCAATATAAATGAATTGTTACCGCGTGTCACAATATTTAATGTCATAAATTAAAGGCTAATTTTCCAATAGTATCCTTTTGCTTCAATGTAAAGTCACAGATATAAATTTGTAAGTACTTCAATTTATCTCCTTTAAAAAATATAGAATAGTTAAAAATCTCACTAAAAATAAAAACAAATTTGGAAAAAATAATTAATACTCTTAAAATTTAAAAAAATCACTTATTTTAGACTATTAAAAATTATTTCAACAACTAAACGTCATGATCTTACATTAAGTATCTACGTATTTCCTTCAAACTAAACAAGTAAAAATGATTGAGGGGAGTAATTCTCAAATTAATCTGAGGTCCACTTTATTTGACTTTTGTAAAGCCAAAAAGAATCTTTTAAATGTTATGATCTTACATTAAGTATCAACGTATTTCCTTCGGCTCATATTATTTATTCACTTTTTGTATAACGCGTGCATATAAAAAATCATAAATAAGATGAATATTTTTACTAATTTAATCTTCAACTCTTTTTAATATACTTTATATTTGTGTGTCTTATGCATCAACATCAGTAATTAATGTACTTTTTAGAAACTGCACCAATATGTAGTTTACTAAAATATGTCTATTTAATATTAATAAGTGTGTCTTGAAAATAGAACAAAAAAAAAGGGCAGCCCGGTGCACTAAAGCTATCGCTATGCGCGGTGTCCGGGGAAGGGCCCCACCACAAAGGTGTATTGTATGCAACCTTACCTTGCATTTCTGCCAGAGGCTGTTTCCAAGATCTTGAAAATAGAACACTATTAAGAAATGGGAATACTAAACAAATGTGATGAATTCGCTTGTTCATTACTAATGATTATTAACTTTGGTGTAACAAAATGAATATTCGATGACTATCCAAGAAACTACACTAACTATTAATTTAACTCTAAAGCTTCAATTACATACTCCCTCCGCATTTTTACTTGTTCAGTATACTAAAAATAATTGTTCAACTTATTTATTTAGTTTGAAAAATCAAGGGATAATTTATTAATTTGTGTCTATTTTACCCTTTCTATTAAAAGTAATATTCATTTTCCAACATTTAAATGACTTATAATTAATAGAAATGATATAACTAAATTAGCTTTTTATTTATTATTTCTTAAGGGGAGTCAAGTCAAACATAAATAAATAAAGATGAGCGGAGGGAGTAACTAATTGTTGTGTCCAACTAAATTTAAAAATAAAAATAGTAAGATAAATTTGGACTAGTAAGTGAGGTTTTTTCCCTTTTTATAAAATAAAGAAACCTACCAACAAATTATTTTACATATGAGTTGTGCTAACTTTCTAAAAAGGGTCGATGCCATTGCCATACCTTTTAAAAAAAAAAGGGGGGGGGGGAGGGGGGAGGGTAGGAGAAGGGAAAATAGAGAAGGAAACTAAAAAGTGGAAATTGAATCCGTACCAAATACAGTAAAAATTTAGGTAATTCTCCGGCATTGACGTACCTCATTGAAAGACTGATGGATTTCAGATAGTCGTTTGTTTAAATCCGGATTATCAACTTCCTCATTGTCCATAAGCTGCACATAAAACGTGAATGTGTCTACTAAGTGTATTTTTAGACATAACTATGGAGTTTGAATCAAAACTACTAAGTTCTATTGAAACTGTAAAGTGAAAATGTATCTCCGCCCCTAGTGCCATTGACGTACCTTTTTCTCAATGTAGTCAAGCAAATTTTGATCGAGTGGTTCATTATCCATTTTCGTGAATTAGAAACTCAGAAATCACAGAGGAAATGGACGTTGAGTAATGTATTACTATATTTTATTGCATCAACTTACTTGTCCAAATAAATTTTGACACAAAGATTTAATGAATATTTCGGATTATGGTAAGAAATTAAAGATTGTAATATGAAGGAGATAAAAAGCTTATTCTCAAAATCCTAAATTGTTGGCACTCTCCAACAACCTACTAAGTACTTATTTGCCTTCCAAAAAGACAAAATTGATTTCATTTAAACACTTGAATTAAGTATTATTTAATTGAATATGTCAATTCTAAATAAATTGGTTTAATTAAATACTTTTTACTCAAATTTTGAAAAGAAAAATTATGTGGGTTTCATTCATCTATTAGATAAATAGTTAAGTGAACCACAAAATTTTTAGTTACAGTATATGCATTCACCTTAATAAGCCATAAAAGCTCTAGTCATTTTCTACTTGATATTAATACCTATATAATTAAAGGAAATAATATACTTTATGTAGTTAACTTAACTATATATTTAACAGACGAATGAAACATACGCAAATGTTTTTTCAATACTTAGAATCAAAAGTGTCTCATTGGAACATTTTATTAGGAGTTAAGGTGTTCAATTGGAATAAGATTTTAATTTAAGTGTCTAAATGAAATAGCCTAACAAGTTTAAGGGATTGGTTATGTGTTAAGTCTTATTTTACTCTACAAACTTGTTACCATAATTATTTTCCTTTTTTTTTTTAGTTTTATTTCTCTCAACCTTGTTTCCATAACTATTTTTCTTTTTTTAGATTTACTCACTTGTTTGATTTGAAATGACATGATGCTTAACACATGTATAATGGAGTTTGTTTAAGAACTTATTATAGAAGCTCCATTTCTCTTAGGTCTTTTGTCTCTTGAAAAACATTATATTCTGAGGTTTGAAATCTCTATGTATGATTTACCCTAAGTAGCTATTTGAAAAGGACTAATAAAAGAAGAGGTTCTAACTGTTTAAAGGTAAAGGAAAGGAAGGCAGGTGAAATCACTCAGCCATGCATTTGATGCATGACAATGGAGAAGAGTATTATTTACGGTTTATGATTTCCATGAAGCTAGGTACTACAGCTAATATGTTATGCGTGATGATATGTGATACATGCTTTTTGACTTCTGAGGCTTGACAGGTCTTTCTAGTCGATTTTTATTTGATTGCCTTAACCTATCAAATGACTAAGTTGGAAAAGAGAGTATTAGAAGGCTGCAACTATAAGTTTAACGTCTTATTTTTTTGCGTGTCTATTATTTATTTAGGTGCGAAGAACCTAAGTACGTGGTTCAAGTTATTATATTCCGAGGTTGCTCTCCATTTCCACTATGGATCCAATAGAAGCTCTTAATGCAATATCTGATGGTGAAGACATTTTTGCTGCTACAATTGGAGTTGACGGTAGATACTAGTATTTTTATAGTAAGAATTGTTGGAATAACCTGATATTCAAGAGGGCAGGGGTATTTTGTTTAAGAGATACTACAGTCGATTGTTCTTTCTCAATAGTCTACTTTGAACCAGCAGAAGGGTTAGTGAACAGAACAAGAAATAATTGAATTTAAGTAAATGTGGAAGTGTAAGAGACTCAGAAGTTTATACTAGTTTGGATCATCGTCGTGGTGCCTAGTTCAATCCCCTTGAGTTACAAGGGTTTCCTTAGAGCTTTGAATGATTAGATAGCTTTACGTTGAAGAATATTCTAATCAATCTTGCTGGACTGATCGAATCTCAGTTTTTAGATGGTCACAACCTCTACTTGTATAGCTACTTATTTTCTCTTGTCTTTTGTGAACACTATAGTATTACAAAATATGGTGTAACTGTGTAAGATACAGAAGAATGTAAGAATTGCTCAAGTGAAGTTGCACAGTGTTCTTCTGGTCCTTCGTCTTCTTTTATAGGCTTTGTAATACTATACTGTTGAGATAGATCTTGAGGTATTGATTTGTGCTGTGATGTAGATTTTGTGGTCTTGATTTGTCGGATCAGAGTTTCCTTATCTGATCTGATTTTGCTCTTGTCAATCTAGAATATATGATTGATTCCAAACTGATGTTATACGTCCGTATTAATTTTTCTTCTGTGGCTTGTTTGCCTTCTTCGGTCTTGATTTCCTTATATTCTTCAAGTATTCTTCCTCGTTGTTTTTTGCTATGTGTTGATCTTATTTGATGCTAAATCTTCCTTGATTTGTTGAATCCTCCTTGGTTGTTGGATTCTCCTTGATTGATGAGCTGATTTTTGACTATTTCCTTTTGCATTTGGTTGGTACCGAGGTTCCTTTCTTTTCTTGGCTTTCCTTTCTATTTTTACTTACGTAATAAGTTTATGAGGATAAGTTGTCATTAATAAAATATGCATAGGCTAACAATCTCCCCTTTTTGATGATGACAACCAAAAAAAAGATGGAGACAGTTTACTTTCTTGTTTGTGTTATGCTCCCCCTGAGTATATGCTCCCTCGTGATGTATGCCATGTCTAAAAGTTGACTCGTATTCTCTTGTGGTCTTCTCCCTCTTTGACATTACCAAAATAAAGGAAAGGAGCACAACAAATAGAAGATAGATAATAATACTAGATAAGAAAAGCAAAAGATAGTTAGGGGATAAAAATTTTCTCAATTACAACCCAACAAAAATATAGTTTTAAAAAGGGACAAATGGCCCCAAAAACAGATAGTCTGGGAGAAGTCACAAAAACATATGAGATCACAGATAAGCCAAGTAGTGCTAGAGGGTGTTGATGATCCTTTCAGAGAAGGAATTATAGGATCTTTCAACATTTCGAGCAAGGTTGGAATAGGAAGTATGGATTGTCACCGCAATGTCAGTCTGCGATGAGCTAGCGCCGTGCTCCGCCTTTAACTTCAGTCATCTCCTTCAGAAGCTCAGGACCTGAGTCTGCAGATACTTTGGTTGTCTTGGGTTGTTCAGTCTTAATCTTTCCAGGGTCCTTGTAAAACAATAGAAATAATGATCAAAAAATATACGTATAGTATCTCGATTTTTTAAGTTTCATACCTGAACTATCACCAACTATTTATCATAACATGCCTCAACTGTCAATTTTTCAGGTAGAAACTCAAAAAAAAAAAAAAGATATTTTGGATGTGTTCTCACTCTTTAAAATATGTAAAGTAAACACACAACCAAGTAACAGTTTATGCAAGAAATAATTAAATATGTCGGATTCTTTAAAAAACATCGCTCGATAAAAAGATAAGAAAATGAATTTTTTTTCCGTGTTTCAGAATATGGTTGAAGAGTGTGCATGTATCAGATCCTTCAAAAGTAGTGAATTTTTAAAGGATCTGACACGAATACTACATATTTTTAAAGAGTCCAAGCAACATAATTTACACCAGTAGAAAATTGAGGTACAAAAAATGAAGAAAATAAATTATGGTAAGATAATAGAAAGTGCAACATCATTGGTATACCTCATCCTCCAGAGACTGAATGTGATCAAGTAGTTGTTGATTGAGTGCACGTTCATTTATATGGTTACCAACAACCATATTGAAGAGTGAAAAAAATGAGATTGACTGTAAAAGTGAATAAAAAAAATAATCAAAACACTCATCAGTTATCAATTGTTCACTTGCCTTTCAAATATAAAACTCAAAAAAAATGAAATAGTACTTTTGGTATATTTTTTCAACCTTTCTTTTTAAAATATGAAAAGTAAATGAAGGAAGAAGCCATTGAGGTTCAACATTTTCGACGGAATTACGGTAAAAGGGTTGAATAAAATGCGCGCAGTGCCCTTGACATACCTCGATGTCGAAAGACTGATACATTTCAAATAGTTTTTTGGTTAATGGAGATTCATTGACTTTCTCTTTCTCATAGTCCATAACCTGCACATAAAATGTGAATTTTTATTTCATTTCACTCAACCTTGTTTCCATAATTATTTTCCCTTTTTTGGCTTTACAAAAGTCAAAGAAAGTGGACCTCATACCAATTTGAGAAGTAGTCCCTTCACTTATTTTTACTCGTTCAATTTGGATTTTATATGTCTCTTAATAATAATAATTGATGTAAATATTTTATTGAAATATTTTATATTAATTAATATTTAATTTTAGATTTTAAAATAAGTAATTAATATTGTGAATAAAACCTAAAAAAAAAAGAACATATAATATTCTCTTAATATGCTAAAAGTAACAAGTAAAAACATAAATACATTTTAGTACAGGAGATAAGTGAAAGTAAATTGACTGAATATTTTAGACAATTGTTTCAAAACTTTTTGCAATGTCTACAACATACTAAACAAAAGGGCATGAATTTGCTTGTTCTTCAATGACAACTTTTGGTGTAATAAAATGAATATTCAATGACTATCCACGAAATTACTCCCTCGAGATCATTTTAATTGTCATCTTACTAAAAATAGAATCACCGATACTTGTCATTTTATAAGATTAAAACATAATAAATTGTTTGTTTTTATATTGATCCATAATCATAAGTATGGAGAAATATTAATATGATGCAAAAAAAATATTAGATAGAATAGATGATAAATAAGGATAATTTAACTAAATTAACCTTTATCTACTTAATGTTTTTTTAAGGAATGTACAATAAAGACATGACAAGTAAAATGGTTTGAAGGGAATAAACATTAATTTATGTCTAAAGTTTCAATGACGTAATTAATTGTTTGTGCTCAACTGAGTTGAAAAATGAATAAAATTACTAGTAAAGATAAATTTGGTGAGGTTTCTTTACCTTGTATAGAATAAAGAAACCCACCAAAACATCATGTCATTGACGTACCTCATTCTCAAGAGACTGATAGATTTCAGATAGTCGTTGTTGGCTTATTGTCGAATCATCCATTTTCTCTTTGTCTACAAGCTGCATATAAAGCATGAATGTGTATCACAAGAAGAATCATGATGGAAACCTCTAGAAACATCAAGAGTTGTAATTAGCGTTGAGCTAAAATTTTAAATTTATGAGATCTGAACCCTAGAAATTGATTTCTTATTGAAATATTAATAAATTATTTGGACACCATTTGACGATGAATATTTTCTACTTTTTTCTAGAGTTCAAATTCTGAAATTCTTGTTTGGCCATGAAATTTTGAAAAATTTTGAAATTTTATTGATCTAACAACAACAACATACCCAGTAAAATCCCACAAGTGAGGTCTGGGGAGGATAAGGTGTAGACCTTACCACTACCTCGGTGAGGTAGAGAGGCCGTTTCCGGACGAAATTTCATTGATCCGAAATTGAAAAACATCAAAAAGTTGTTTTCATTGTAAATCACTCGCAAAAATGCAAAAATAACTCAAGTTTGTATTTGTAATCAAACACAATTTCAATTTCCAAGTAGCATTTTTCATTTTTAAAAAAAACTTCTTTTTTTTTCAAATTCATAGTTTTCATGGCCAAAGGGACACTTGTACTTATTAAGGGGCATTTAGCCATGAAAAAATTACTTTTTCTGGAGTTGAATTTCAGAATTCACGTTTGGCCATAAAATCAATTCCAGAATTCAACTTGCAATTTAGTTCTAGAATTTTCAATACATTGAAACACAACAAAGAATTATTTTTACTTTTTTCACTTCAGATTACTCACAAAAATGCAAAACAACTCATATTTGTATTCATGGTGGAACACAACTCTAATTTTCAAATAACATTTTTTACTTCTAAAATAAAAACTTTTTTTAAAAAGAAAATATTTGTACATAACAAGTACATTTTAAATACAAATACAAAGTTTAAATCAAATTACTGAATTTTGCCAAAATTGTAAATCAAAAGTATAACTCTCCATGGTGTCATTGACGTACCTCTTCATCAATGTAATCAAGTAAATTTTGCTTGAATGGTTCATTATCCATTTTCGTGAATTAGAAACCCAGAAATTGCAGAGGAAATAAAAATTGAGTAATGTATTATAGTACTATTTTTTTCCATCAACATTATAAGCTTAATTAATTGTCCAAAAATAAATTTAGACTCATAGATTTTATGAATATTTTGGATTATGGTAAGAATTGGAGATCAAAATAATTATCTTTCCAGTTTCTGTTTTGTTTTTTCCCAAATTGTTGACTCTATGCAACAAGCCAACAACCTACTAAATATTTATTTACCTTCCAAAAAGATGAAACTAACTAGAACTCTCTTCTTTGGTTTTTTTTAAAAGAATTTCCTTTTATTACTCTCTAACTTGTTGCCATAATTATTTTTGTGGCTTAATACATAACCAGCCCTTTAAATTTATTAAATATTTCATTTAGATACTCAAATTAAGTCTTGTTCCAGTTGAGCACTCAACTTTTAATAAAGTGTTTCAATTAAATGCTTTCAACTTAAAAATTTGAAAAAAAAATTGTGTTTATTTTCATTCATCTATTATATAGTTAAGTTAATTACGTAAGATAAGCCACTTTTTTTTAATTATACGCATTCACCTCAATAATGCGTAGAACTCCAATCATTTTCTACTTGAGATTGATACATATAATTAAAGGAGATAATATATCGTATATGGTTAAGACGAATGAAAACATGCACAAGTTTTTCAGAATTGAATCGAAGGTGTCTAATTAAAACACTCTACATATTAAAAGTTGAGATGTTCAATTAGAAAAAGATTTAATTCAAGTATCTAAATGAAATATCCCGATAAATTTAAGGAGTTGGCTACCTATTTAACCTTATTTTATTCTATCAAACTTGTTACCATAATTATTTTCCTTTTCTAGATCTTATCTCTCAACCTTGTTTCCATAATTATTTTCCTTTTCTATGTCTTATTTCTCAACCTTGTTTCCATAATTATTTTTCCTTTTTTGGCTTTACATAAGTAAAAGAAAGTAGACCAATTTGACAACTGAGAAGTACTACGTTTAATTTTTATTTTTCCAATTTGAATTTTTTAAGTCTATTAAGAAATAATAATTAATATAGATAGTTTATTACAATATCTGTATTAATTGATATTTACTCTTAAATTTTAAAAAAGGATTTGAAAAATAAGTAACTAATAATAAAAAAGCGTGAAAATATAAATTTTTTTCTTAATACGATAAAAATGACAAGTAAAAGTGAAAATATATTAATATTATAATAGATACAGAAAAATAAACGGAGGGAGTATTTAAGATAATTTAATTTAAAAGTGCATGAATTGCTTCTTCTTTAGTGGTAACTTTAAAGTGTAATAAAATGAATATTTAATGACTATGAAGAAATTAATCATTTTAAGTCTAAAGTTTCAATGATATAACTAATCTTTTGTGCTCAGTAAAATAAAAATAGTAACATAAATTTGGAATAGTAAGTTGGGAGTGAGGTAAAAAGATCATCATCATCATGCATGATTGACCTTAGGGGACAAATTTGTGCAATCTAGACTGATAACTTTTTTACCTTTATAGAACAAAGAAACCTACAACAAAATTGTTTTACATATAAATTGTGCCATCATCATCATTATTATTATGCAAAATGGCGGAGACACAATTTTTATCAAGGGGGTTCGAAATATAAATAAGAAGTAACGTCCGAAGGTTACATGATGATAAATTGGGTCAGATGGGGCGGAGCGGGACGGGGCAAAGGACAAAATTAATCTTAACCGCTAAATGTAATTCGCCTTGTCTTACTTTAGTTAATCGTTTCTTCCTACTTTTGCCTTGCTTTATCGAGCCCTACATAAATCTTGCGTTTTTTTAAAAGTGCTTTGCTTTATTTTGAACTTTTTATTTTTTTCTTCAAAAGTACTGCTCCTTTAATCATATATTAGCTTTGAAAATTTATACTACATATATGTATAACATACATATTATATTTTCACGTCTATAAATTTTTTCTATATACTTAAAAGATATATCTATAAGTTTTTCTACATGAAAATTGTATTCTCTCCATTAATTTCCATATTTTAAGAATTATTAATCATTATTTCTATTTAATGAATGGAGAATAACTCTAAATTAATTACCAAATAAAAATTCTCTAATTTTTAGTACTGGAATATAAGCTTTTATTAATGGAAAAAAATCATGGGACGGGATGAGGGAAAGAAATTATGGGCCAAGCTTGGGGAGTAGTGAAGCTTAAAAAAAAGGGAAAAACAAGCAAGCTAATGGGAATTGAACCAGCAACCACCGCAAATACTTGAACCCCCTTAACCACTGAGCTACACATCTCAATTGTGACAAGGGGGTTCATTTATATTATATATTTACGTAAATCGAAAATTTAACCCTACGTATACACTGTAATTTTTCGACGAAAGAAGTTCGGGTGAACCTCCTCCCGCCCACCTAGCTCCACCCCTGATTATGCATGATTGACCTTGAGGGACAAATTTGTGCAATCTAGACTGACAACTTGTTTTACCTTGTATAGAACAAAGAAACCTACCAACAAAATTATTTTACATATAAGTTGTGCTAGCTTTCAATATGTCAGAAAAAATAAGTGGATTTCTTACTTATTTTCAGTCCTTGATAAGTAAGAAAAAAATATTTATACATAGTCAGGCAAAATAATAAGTAAGAAAAAAATATTTATACATAGTCAGGCAAAACAATAAGTAAGAAAAAAATATTTATGCGTAGTCAGACAAAATACTATGAAGATGGGTTCGAGGGTGGAGGGGGTAAGGGATGGACCAGATGGTCGAATGGTGGGGTTAAGGGTGTTAAGTGAGTAGGTGGGGAGATAATGAACTTGGAATGTCAGTTATGGAACTTGTTTTTCCAAATTCCATTAGGAAAGTCATTTATTTTCTTCATTTTAAGGAACTTATTTTCTAGAAAAAAATATTTTTCAAAACATTTTGATCATCAAACACACCCTAATAGTAATTACTTTGCTTTTTAGGAGCCCATTCTTGAGTCTGATTGATTCGGATTCGTGCATTACAAGGTTTTTTCTGTTAACGACACTCTCAACTAGTTACATGTTATTGTACGTAACTTAACTTGATAGTGTAAAAATTAATAATTATAGCCGATGCTCGAAAATTAAATTCTTAAATAATAAAACATCATTAATAATAATCTACATAATCATCATCATCATCAAAAGATGAGACAAAGTCTCTGTTGGATTTTTGTTTAAATTAAATTAATTAAATTAATAATAAAAGTGTTTTAAATGAAAAGAGGTGTCTTTATGAAGAGGTGCCTTTTAGTGGAAGGTTGTGTCCTTTCATTATTTGGATTCCACCTATTCTATTTAAATCCTACTTCTAACCATCTTTTAGAGAATATTTTTACAGAGTCTTTTCTTCTCCATAAAAAGATCAAGTTGTGATTTCTTGCTTTCCATAAGAATCTCTTCACTAATTGCTTAGTGCAGAATTCAATAGACTTGTCATATCCATTAAAACTATTTGCATGTAATCTCATAGCAATCTCGCAGAGGAGAGGGAGCAAATATCTTTTTTAGGAAAGCGTTTCGCGCGTGTTTCAAGCCTCAAATCCTGTTTTTGGTGTTCATATTATTAAGCTTTCATCTTGTGTTCTTCTTCGTGTAATTTTGTATGAGTTCATGGAACATATTTTCCAACAATCTAAAAGCGATATAAGCGATGAAGAAGATACTATCAATTTTCGAGAAACAATTCACGATATATGGTCGAGACCAGAGAAGTGTGATATTGCGTTTGTGGCAATTGTTTGGCGAAAGTCAGTGTTCTTGGCCAGAGTATAACATGTGCATTGAAATTTCTTTTCATTGGTTTAGATGGATTAGTCGGACGGTGGTTTGTTTTGATTTAAAGCATTGAACAATTTCAGTGTGTTGAGGTTTGGTGGATGTTTTCACTTCTTTTCTTTCCCTGAGCATTAATATGAAGATTAGGTTAGCGTAAAATATTGGAAGATATTATACATGAACGTCCAAGTGAGCGTGGGAATGAAATCTCATGACATTGGCTTTGGATTTGTTTTTAAAAAAAAAAAAGAAAAAAAAAAAGAGAGAGCAGTTTTTGAGTTTTGCTGTGTGTTTCGGAGGCGTCGATTGCGAAGGGGTGCATTAGTAAACCCACATCTCAGACGCGGACAGGTCTACCAGAAAATTAGGAGAAGTTCAAAAGGAAGAGACATCAATTTACGTGGATATATCAATGGGATCGTAAGTGATCATATCAAAGGATGGAGTATGACAAAATCGGGTTCTACTTTCTCAACTCTACTTTATTCATTTATAAATTTCTATCCTTTGTGATTTTTGTGAAATCTACTTTCATAATATTAGGGTAGATAATATACTTGTGACGATCTTAAAATGCATGATAATTAAGAATAATATTTTCTTATCATGATTATTGTGATTAGTGATTCTTGCATAAAGATCATTTGTGAAATTTACTGTCAAGTTGTAGCATGATATAAAAAAATTATATTGTTTACAAGTACGTGGATATACTTGAAAACTATTATAAATGAATGTGAGATCTAGAGAACATGAGTTAGTGAATTCAGTTTTTTCTATATGTGATATGAAAAGACACTTGATATGTTTAAAGTGTATGGGGTGTTTGGCATGTGATTAAAAGTCAACATTAGACTGAGAATTATTTAATATCTATTTGAAGAGCATAACTTGAGATAGTTAGTATGCCTTAATTTCACTTACAATTCTTAATGGGTATGTGATATTATATGATAGTTTATCAATATATTGAGTGTAAAACTTGATGCAAAAGTTATAATTGAAACAATAAGGTTCTATATTTTCACATTTGTAATGAAGGATCTTGGAAAAATTGGTACTATGTTGGGTATCAAGAATAAACAAAATAGTGGGGGTTATGTGTTGAGTTAATCTCGTTAGATTGAGAAAGTGCTAAATAATTTAGTCAATTAAATATAAAAGAGACCAATATCCTATTTGATCCGAGATCGAATTTACTAATAATGATGAAAGAATTGTGGCTTAACTTGTGTAAACAAGTGCTATTGGAAGGGCCAATAGTTGAGTTTTGGTTTTCTTTAGAGAACTAAAGATTTGAGAAACTCTGATTTTCATACTATTTTATAAGGATATATCAATACAAGTTGATATTGAATATGTGAGAAGAATAAATTTACCACATGATAGATATTTACCTAGCGAGGCAGTACAATTTCTTGAAACCAAGAAAATCATACATTAATAGAAGCAAGCAAATTAAAGGAGTTGAGTGATTGAGGGATAATTAAGATAATTCGTTGATTTTATAAAATATGAGCTCAATTTTGTGATAGTCAAGCCACTCTAACTCGAGCATATAGATATTATATAATGGGAAGTCAAAACGCATAAGTTATTGACATGATTATGTGAGAAAGTTAATTCAAGATGGAATAACTTTTATCACATTGGTGGAGTCAAAAGAATTTGACTAATTTATTTACTAAGTTTCTTAAAAGGAAGTTATTAAATACAACTTCAAGTTTGGTTATGTTAAAACTCCTTAATTAGGTCCACCGATAATGGCAACCCTGCCCAACACTATGAAATGAATAGTTATGGGTTCAAAGGGTAATAACAAGTTATTGATAGGTGGATGTTTCAGTACTTAAGTAAGAGATATACTAGTACTGGTTGTCATAGATTGGAGGGTTGAGCTCTAATACTCTTAATGAGGTTCAGTTCAAGAAACAAGTGTCTCAAATATGACAAAGACACTGAAAGAACTTCACCTATATGAATATAGAAGTGGTGCCACTTCGATTGGGAGTTGGAGTTGCTCTCATAAATGTTCATGAATTTTGGATAGCACAAGGCCATAAAAGTGCTAAGCATGTTGAGTGGAAAGCAGGAATGAAATGTTTATGTGTGCAGTGTCACCGATGTCATCACAAGGAATAACACGTTCAAAGCTATTATGCTACGTGGAATTTCGATTTCGTCTTGTGGCATTGCACTAAGGTATTGTTCAAATCGAAAGATACATTACTCTATGCGTAAACATGACTTGATCTTTGTGTCCTAATTTATATTTAAACACATGGGGGATTGTTGGATTTTTTTTTAAATTAAATTAATAATAAAAGTGTTTTAAATGAAAAGAGGTGTCTTTATGAAGAGGTGCCTTTTAGTGGAAGGTTGTGTCCTTTCATTATTTGGATTCCACCTATTCTATTTAAATCCTACTTCCTCCTACTTCTAACGCATCTTTTAGAGAATATTCTTACAGAGTCTTTTCTTCTCCATAAAAAGATCAAGTTGTGATTTCTTGCTTTCCATAAGAATCTCTTCACTATTTGCTTAGTGCAGAATTCAATAGGCTTGTCATATCCATTAAAACTATTTGCATGTAATCTCATAGCAATCTCGCAGAGGAGAGGGAGCAAATATCATTTTTAGAAAAGCGTTTCGCGCGTGTTTCAAGCCTCAAATCCTGTTTTCAGTGTTCATATTATTAAGCTTCCATCTTGTGTTCTTCTTCGTGTAATTTTGGATGAGTTCATGGAACATATTTTCCAACAGTCTCTAGTACTGTTGAAATTTTGTGGAATATGAGGTGGGCTTGTACATCTCAATAGTGCCCAATTCACCCCATCAAAGAAAGGATGTTATTTGATTGTTGTGGCCCCCATTATGGATTCCATTTTCATTGTGGGGTCCTTGACCAAAAGTTGGGTGATCAAATCCTTAGCCATGGTTGGGACCATTGGCTCCTTAGGGAACTCAAAGGCTCGAGCCACGATGTTCGATAGGGTGAACTCATTATCAAGTCCTCTAAAAGGTGTCACACCATATAGCAACTCGTACATGAAAATCCCTAGCGTCCACCAATCCACTGCATTCCCATGGCCTTCCCCCGACACGATTTTCGGGGCAAGGTACTCGTGGGTCCCGACAAATGACATCGATCGAACCTCGATAGGTTCAGCTACCAACCTCAGTGGTCTCTGAGAACCCGCTCCTCCTCTTCTTCTTCTTCGTCTGTGCTTAGAGTACCAACATGAGACGTGTGGTATGATACAATTGGGTAGAATACACGAAGACATAGAATTATACGGAGGCGAATGATTGGAGGATTGATCATTTGAATTATGTTCTAGCTTTGGACTTGTACCCTCATGAACAAGTTGAGGCATTACTATTGAACCATCACATTTTAGTGAGAGATCAAAATCAGTTAACATAATATGACCATCTGATCTTACTAACACATTTTCTGGCTTTAAATCATGATAAATTATTCCCATCAAGTGTAAATACTCTAAAGCAACCACCACTTCTGATGTGTAAAACCTGTTAAATCAAATAGACAAAATCACATGTTACATTAATTTAATTTTGGTCATGATCAATAAGTTTGAGCTAATAATAGAAAGCACATAATTAATAGTAGGACACATTAACAATTAATATCATGTTATAATATTATGATCTATCCCCACATTCTGTTAGAAGTCTACCAATGTGGCCCATTGGCAAACTGGACAAACATTCACATTGACTACGTCAATCACTCAAGACATATAGTTAATATAAAGGGAAAATTTCAATTATATACAGAAAAATAAAGTATTTATCAAAAAAGTAATCCACTTTTCATTTACAGAAAAATAGCCAAAAATTAGGCCACAATAAATACACCCAACATCTTTTTCGCGTTCAAAATGGCAAAAACGTAATGGAGAATATTTCTCTCCGATTCAAACTCTCTCAAAATCGCTAGTTCTAGGGTTGATTCTTAGATCAAAACTTAATTTTTTCAGTTGTTTCTTCAATTTCGGAGGTGAATCTTCATCAATTTTCAATATATTGTTCTTCAATTTTGCAGAATATATCAATTTCGAAGGTAAATCTGCATCAATTCCCACTAGATTGTTCATCAATTTTGCAGAATACATCAATTGTGGAGGTGTTTCTTCATCAAGTTGAAATTGAATTCATCAATTTCTGTCAATTTCTCCTATAATCAATTCAATTATATTAGATTCATCATTCTCATGGATACGTATACCTTTCTAATTCAACACAAAGGAAACTGGGATACTGACAATAGGTATGTCAATTATAACGTTGATGTTGTTGCAATTAATTCGGATTGTGATTTCGAAGAGTTATCTAATATTGTTTCTAGACAAATTGGAGTTGATACTGGTCTAAACTTCATAGAAATGAAATATGTTCTAAACGATAACTGTCCGGCTATTTTGATACACAATAACATGAGTGTTCATGTTTATATTGAGTTGAAAAGAAAAATTCCGAAATCACTGCTTATCCACTATCTGTCACTGTAAAAGAGAAAATTGTAGACAATATACATGATCTATACAATCCAGATACAATCCAGATGATAGAAGATGGAACCATAGAGAATGGGGAAGTAATGGAAGAGAATGTAGGTGATATCATTGATAATTTTTTTCACCTAGAAGTTGAGGTAGATCAGAATTATAAGGACAAGATGACCATTGTGAAGTGATGAAGAACTATTCGGTTCGCAACCACTTTCGAACTAGGATCGAAAGATCAATTGCAGACAGGTATAACTTTGTATAATAATGTAAATTGACAGTATAATTTTGTTTAGTGAGTGTATGTGCTTGTTTGTGTTGTATTACTGGGTATTACCTTCGTTGTATCGATGAAAATTGTAAGTGATTTTTTCGCTCTGCAAGTCTACACCACTCGAATGTGTTCCAAGTTCGAAAGTTCAATAAAGTTCATACTTGCAACATGCTGGAATTGTATATAGCACGGAGTCAAGCTAATTCAACCATTATCTCAAGTTTGGTGATGGAAAAATTTAGAGTGACCCAAAGACTATCTATACACCTCATGACATAATAAGAGATATTATGAAAGAATACTCCATTGAGCTCACATATATGCAGGCATGGAGGGCAAGAGAAAAGGCAATTGAATTGATAAAAGGGCATCCTTCAGATTCATACTGTAAAGTACCAATGTACTTGTATATGTTATCGCATACAAATCCAAGATCGATAACAAGATTGCACAAGTCAGAGGATGACCGGTTCCTTTACTGTTATGTCTCACTTCGTGCGTCTATCAAAGGATGGGAGTTTTGCAAACCTATAATGGTTGTAGATGGGAGCTTTCTAAAAGCAGCATATAAAGGGACAATTCTTATTGCTTCAACACAGGATGCAGATGGTAATTGGACTTTGAATACGGACTTTAAGCTTAATGTATAATAATGCATATGGACTGTTATTTGTCTATGTTTCATAATGTAATATCCCGTACATTTACGACCTTATTTGATGCCTTTGAGACATGTTTACCTTAGTATTAAGTACAAAAAGTATGTATCTTGGATGGTATCGGAGGGTAGGCTAGTATTTGCAAAGACCGAAAAAAACTTCAGAGAAGCAGAAAATCTCGCGCCACCCCTTGCTTTAGGTGGTGTGGCGCGAGCCTCCAGGTTCAGAGGGGCTGCAAATCTCGCGCCACTGCCCTGCTTTGCAGCAGTGGCGCAGGGCTCAAGTGTTTTGACCTTTCCGAGCTCGTTTTGCGACGTAATGCAATGTCGATTCTTCCATGGTTTCTTTTGGTTCTTTGGTGTTTATTTACTCCTTATGAAGGCTCCAAGTACCTTAATACACTCCTACATGATCAAACCATGAAACGCAAGAATTTACCAAAAATGTTCAATTAAGCCATGGACGGCTAGAATGTCTAGTTTTGCGATTGAGGCTACGAAAGGGAATCTCGTGAGTGAATATTGTCGTGACATTATGGAATTATTTAAACATGAGATATATGATGGATTATACATTTAATTTAGTGGGCTAAGCTAATATGTGTTATTGGGCCCAAATTAAGGCCCAAAACAAGGCTAAAATGAAAAGCCCAAAGGAAAATGACCCATTCTTGTTGACTATAGAGACATGACATTTAATGCCTAATGAAGTGGCTAAGGATAACTTATGAGGCTATAAAAGACAAGGAAAAATCAGATTTTATTCATTACACACTCTCATAACTTTTTGATATTTTCTCAAACATTTCTCTCTTTGCCAAAACCCTAAGGCAACTATTCCCTTTGAACACTTTGGACAAGATCATCACTTTGCAAGCTTGGGTAAGTATTTATTCTTATTATTTAGCATATTATATGCATGAAGTATTGTGTAGATCATGATGGTTGTGTTGGAAAGGTTGAATAGGACACTTTTGCCCTTTGGTAAAAGATGTGCCATTTTGTGAATTAAACTTGAAAAGTGACTTGTGGTTTTGATGAAAGTGCATGGTATGGATGAAATACCAACATGTATGGTGTGATTATATTTCTAAACTTGTTATTTTCCATAAGTGTAAATTATGGGATTTTGGCCGATATGTGCTATGAGGTGTATTAAGGTGACTTGATGGATTCTTTGTGATATGGTGTGAATGAGAAAGTGTAAAGAAGAAGCTTTGATGCGAAATGCTATTGGTTATGATGTTTGGTCAATGATGGCATGTTGTAGTATTTTTGGAATGGTCATGCCGAAATTTCATTGTAAAGGGGGAAATGACGTTATAGACAATTATGTAACTTTTGTCGTCTTTTGCACTTGTAAGGTGGTTAGATGTTGACGTAAACTCCATTATGTACTTGTATTGTAGAGTAAGGGGCTGGGTCATTATATTCATTAGGATTGTGGATTCTTATTGAGAGGCTAAGGTATGTAAGGTTATTTTTGTCCGTATCTTTCTGTAGCACATATTGCTCCCTTTGCCATTGTACTTGTACCTATGTCGAAATGTTCCAAAGTATCTCATGTCAGGTTGGTTACCTATATATATATATTTATTCATGTGTATCTTGTACATTGAACATTGTCCCAAAATTCCAATAATGCGATAACCAACAATGTTTCAATTTCATAACTAAAGATTACAGTATTGTTGTAAAGATAAGTTATGTGTTCTTGGGTGGTATCCCAGGGGTGGAAGGAACACCTAGCATGGGTCGATCCCAATATTACGGGTGGTATCCCAGGGGTGAAAGGAAAGCCTAGCATGGGTCGATCCCGATATATATATTGATGAGGACCGTATCCCAGGGGTTAAAATGCCTAGCATGGGTCATCCTCTTTTACCACTGATCAGTTGGTCCCGGGCATGATATGATTATTGTTGATATTGAGATGATAAAGGAAATAAAGAATGTAATGTACATGATTCCACACGTATGGAATGTTGGTTTATCTATATTGTCTATTCTCTTATCTTTGAGTTACTTTGATGTTCTCACTTATTGGTACAGTTTCTTATAGCCTTACATACTCAGTACATTCTTCGTATTGACCCCCTCGGGGGAATTTACCTTACTTGCTGCAGGCACAGGTACTAGTAGGCCTCCACTGTAGGTTGCGGATCATTTGCGGACATTTGGTAAGCTTCAGTTGGTTCGGGGCTTTCCGAGTCTTATATGTACATTTGTTTTGGTCTTGTGTATATGTATAGAGCGGGGTGTGTCCCGACTCTAGGATGGTTTTGGTTGTGCATCTGTAAAGGCTTTGTAGATATTGTGGGTCAAATGAAAGGAGTGTAATGGACATATGTTTTGTCTTGATGACCCTAACGGTCAAGTTTCATATTTCTTATATATTTTTCATAACTTCCACTATTGGCTTCTTATTTCTATTTGTGGTGGTGATGACTATTGCGAGGTCTGTGTATGGGTGTTTAGGGATGAAGATTGGTTCTCTCGGGCCTCATCGGCTTCGGGTGCCATGTCCGTCCCGTTGGAACTCGGGGCATGACACATAATGTACATATTTCTTTATTTTTGGGCTTGCAGGTCATATTTTGCTTCTTGCCTATGCACTAGTTGACTCGAAAAAATGATGCATCTTGGCAGTGTTTCTTTGAGCAAATTAAGGACACTTTTGGGGTTTGAGAAGAAATGTGCATAATATCGGATAGGCATGAGAGCATAGCGAAGGCGACTGCTACTTTTTATCCAACAGTTCCACATTGTATATGCATCTACCACTTGTGGAACAACATCAAAACCAATTTCAGAAAAAACCAAGCCAAGATCAAAAATTTATTTTTTGCCATGGCCAAAGCTTATACAACGAGACGATTTGATCATCTGATGGCAGAGGTGAACAAAATTGACTCTAGAGTGTCAACATACTTGATGGAAATTGGATATGACAAGTGGTCTAGAGTGCACGCAAGATCCAACAGGGGTTTTCTTATGACTTCGAACATAGCAGAGTCTGTTAATGCTGCAAATAAGGTTGGAAGAGATATGCTAGTACTGCATTTGTTAGAATTTATGACGATGATGATTCAAAAGTGGAATTGCTCAAATAAGAGCATTGCAACAAACACAACCACATACCTTTCTCCCATATACCATGAAATCCTAATAGAGAATATGAAAGAATCGGTACAGATGAAGGTAAAACACAGTTTCTTAACTCATTTGTATATGTAATATATGATGAATATATAACTAATGTAATCACTATTATTATCCATGTTTAACTACTATATCTTTTCACTGTCTTTTTGAAAAATTCTAGGTGATACCTTCAAGTGAGTACTTGTTCACTGTGGTCGACAAACTTAGGCGTTACATTGTGTGTCTGAAAGCAGGAACGTGTAGTTGCAAGAGATTCCAACAGAATCAATTTCTATGCAAGCATGCTTCTGCAGTTTTGAAGAAAAAGTATATGACTGGACATGAGTATTGCTCTTTGTACTACACAAAGGACCAAATGCTTAAAACGTATGAAGATCATATCGAACCTCTTCCAGATGAGAGCACATGGGACATTCCTCAAGAGGTCATAGAAGAGGTTGTGCGACCACCAATAGGGAAAACAAGTGCAGGAAGTCCAAAAAAGGAAAGGGTGAAATCATGTGGAGAAGGTAAGAAAAAAAGGTCAAGGACTTCATGCGGGTCATGTGGGGTAAAGGGGCACAATAGGAGGTCGTGCAAGAACATCCCACCTTGAAGTTGTAAACTCAATATTAGTTTGTTAATTGTTGAATAAGCGACGATACTTGTTCCTATGTTGCTGAATTTGGTTTGAAAAACAATTGATACTTCAACGTATTTCTGCTTTTGAGGTTGTAAAGTTGTTGATACTTCATGTGTGTTTTTTATTTGGATCATGAATAAACTGCTTACTTTAGTCTAACTGTATTATAATTGATGGTTGTAAATTACTACTGTTGTGATGACATATAAAGTGATGTGTGGCTCTTATATAAAGTGAATGATGTTATAATGAATAGAGAGTGTATATCCAGTGAATATGAAATGTATACTTCATGTATCATGAATGTATATCCTTGTATATTTAAAGCACATGACCGTCAATTAATATGTATTGACATATATACTTCATGTATCATAGCATATATAAAGCACATGACTATCACTTAATATGTAATGACATAAAAGAAACCAAAATCAACATGAACAATAATCACAATAGTTTGATTCGAATTAAGAACCGAAAATCTGTTCAACATAGACATACTAAACTGTGAGCATACTACAAGTAACTAGAATAGGTTTAACTGCATAACAAAATAACTACAGCCATGACTTTAAAATCGACAAAAATCCAAAACAGAAATCCAAAATTAAAACTACATAACTACTTTTTCTTTCTCTTTTTGGCCTTCCCATCACCATTTTGTGCTCCTTTACCCTTTGGATGCTTTTCTGCTCCTTCTCTACCTTTTGAATCAATTTCTACTACTTTACGCTTTGAATCGATTTCTGCTTTTTGACTTTTTTTTTCATAAAATCTATCAGTTTGCTCCGACTCACTGATTGCACCACCTGCATCTTCTTTTCCTTTTGCATAGTCCCATAACACAGCAGCATATCTTGCACGAACTGCCTCAATATTTAATTTCGTTGGAATAGGTTTGCCCATCATCAGATACTCAGCAAAGGCTGCCACATATGCACCACAATCCCTACAAGTATCAAACAACAAAAATGCATCAAACCTAAAAGTAAGAAAACACAACTAAAAGAAGGTGTGTAAATTGAAAGATAGCTTACGCGGTGTACTGTTGTGGTAACTCATTAACAAACTTGACCATCAAAGGTGTAAACAAATTTTGTGCAAAATATGCATCACTGAGCCAGTCAATGCCATCTTTTTTTCTTATAAAATTTTGTCTTCTCTAGATAAAGTGGTATCAATTCGGCATAGGATGCCAAAGTATCCAGAACAAATTTATCATTGATAGAGTGCACGCTTAGAATCATACATATAAATGCACCTGTGCTTCAAAGATACAACAGCCAAAACCCAATGCCAACGAAGCGCTACATGTATTGGCATTAACACGGGATCGATAGTATGCCAAGGGAAATTGCAATCCATAAGGTAGCCAAGAATGTACTCAGTTATAGTGTGATTATCCTCAAGCACACTTGTATCTTTATTATGTGCAAGAAACTTCTTATGCAAATCTGTCACAGCATTGTGGAAAGAAAAGTCTGTCGTGGTGAAATTCACAGTGACATTAGGATCATACTTTCTCTTCTTCCTCAAGTAGTAAAAGATCACATCAAGATGCTGAAAAATAACAAAATGCAAAGCACATAATCACATACTTATACACTGCCTATATACTAAAAGTACACTACAAAATACATTACTTATACACTGCCTTTACAGTCATATACATTGGAATACCTAAACGTACAGTCATATACAGTGGAATACCTAAACAGACACAACCTAAAAATAGTGGTTATACATGAAGATGAATTTTCTATACACTGGTTATCCATGAAGATACATTTACCACACACTTACTATACATCAAGATGCCCTAAAAAAGAAACTACATATCCATTGCTATACATGAATAATACACCACTGTAAGTAAAGTCATAATCACCCAAGAACATAAACACAAAAGACAGGAAACAGAACATTTGAAAAAAAATTAATAAAAAGAAAGAATGAAACATACGGTGCTGGACAATCCATCTCCAAGGGTATACAACTTTGAGAACCAAGACTTCCTATCCAACATGTAAATTCCAAGATCAAGTTGAATGGTCCTGTAAAATCATTAAGAAAGGAATCACATCACTAAATGCATTTACTAAATACAATGAAACAACTTTAGAAAATGACAACTTACTCATTTCGATGTTTAAGCCATGCTGAAAAGGCCTGCAATAATTCTGATTGAACAGGCATATCAATAGAACTCTTAAAGGGATGTTTTCTTTCAAAAATAACACTTTGGATCGCTGCCGGCAAACTACTCGTGCCTCAATCAAAATCTGCTACAAATGGAGACTTGCAAAGAGTCCCTACAAGCTTCACTCTACCATCTTTTTCATGTGTTAGGGCCTCAATCACTCTTTCGGAATCCTTTGTGCTTGTCAAGACAATTTTTTCAGGCAATGACTTTGGAGCCTCAGCTAATCCATCTTTCACAGCACCATAATATTCAGGAACTACAGAAGGAGAGGGAGACATGATAGTATGCGCTTTCTCATTGCGCGAATGCTCGTCAGTTTCATTTTTTTAGTTTTGTTGTCCTTCATGAGTTTGAAAAGTGACTCAAATGAAAAAACAACAAAATCATTGAGCCGTGTAACTCGATCATTAAGCTACAAGGAAAAAGTAAAAGGATTAAAAGTAGAATATCTACATGCATATATTAAACAAAAAGGAAATTGAATGTTGTATATTGTTCCAACTTCACTCAGTAGGGCTGAAAGCTCGGAGCTCAAATAATCCAAATTAAGGGGGGGGAGGGGGGGGGGGGTTCCTTTTTAGTGACTGTATCTACTTGGACCCTAACAGTTTGAGGAGGTAGATTCACATGGGGGTTCTTTTTGGTGACTGTATGACCTTGCACCCTGACAGTTTGAGGAGGTAGATTAACAGGGGGATCTTTTTTTGTAACTGTATGTTACAACTTGACAGTTTGAGGAGGTGGGGTACTAAAATCATCAGTATGTCCAGTATGTTCACGAGATGACGATTCAGCATCATAGAACCCATGAAGATACGGCTCTAATTTCTCTTCAGGAGTAGGACAGATATTTCTCACCTTCCACTAAAAAAAGAAAACATTTAAAAAGTCACTAAAAGTAAAGGGAAAAAAGAAGAAAGAATATATCAATAACAAGTATAGATAATACAGTACCTAATCAATGCTTTTCATCTTAACATTGTCCACTGTCAGATTGTTAAGAGTAGGCCTATCGTTCACTTTTCAATTGAGAATACGTGGTCGATTGTTACCAACATGAGAAGCAATATTCCAAGGCAAATTAGTCCAACACTCGTAAAACCAACACTGGAATGAAAGTGGTAGACCCCCAAACCTGTACATGTTTTTTATTTTTCGAACTTTATCATTCAACGAGTGTAATGTGGCCTCAAAGACTGCTAAACCCTAAGGAAAGGTATTGTACGCTCCACTGTCAACTAGATCAAAATCACTCTTGTGAATAGGGTGATCATTTTCATTTGAGAACAAAAATAAGTGGATAAAGTACATCACACCTAATTTCACAGCATCACTATCCGATTTCCAACTCTTCTCCACAAAGCATTGTAGCATCGCAGACCGATGTACCTTTTCAGCAGCACCAAAATATGTCTCCAATAAATAATTCTTCTCTGAAATATCATACACAGTTGTGCTCGAATCGTCAATAAAACACTTCAAACCCGTCATGATTGCAAATTCTTTAAGACCAAAAGTCAATACCACACCATTAATCTTGACACAAAGCTTGTTGGGCACGTCCGGAACGACCTCCTTATGCAGCAAGGCATGGATGAACTGATTTTGAATGAAGAAAGGACGCAGCTCAAGAAAATGGCCAAAACAAGTAGCTTTAAACATTTCTAATTGGTGCTTCTCCAATTGATTCAACATAGTAACAACATCGGTACTAGTGTGCACACTGATCCTAAGATGAAATAGTTTATTTGGAGAAACATAGAACTCGCCTACACTCTGCATTACAAATAGTTACAAATTGTTAAACCAAGATACAGTACATATACATACCAAATAAATGTGACACTTTAAATGAAATCAGAAACTACCTTTACCACATCTTTAGATTTTCTTGTTTTCTTTTTCTTTTTTGGAGTAGCTTCTAAACCTTCATCTTTTTCAACACTTTTTTCTCTTTTGTTCTTCTCCGGTACAGGTTCTTTTGTAGTAGGACTTTTTGATTGGGAGCGTGTTACTTGAGTGAAATTCGGTTCGACCTTCAGACCAGCACCACTAATCGGGACTACTTCAATCGGTTTGAAAGTCTGTTTCTTAAATAAAACAGAAAGTTTAGAAACCTTTTTCGTTGGCAACAGAGGTGTGGCACGCGCAACAAATATAACATCTTTTTGATGCGTATCAACCATTGGACTTGGACTTGCACTTCCAATCGGAATGGGATCAATAACTCTAGAAGTTATATTTTCCATAGGATCAGGCGTTGCACTCGCAACCGATATAACGTCAGCAGGTACATCATCAGCAACTACCTCTAGAGTCACCATATCTACCTTTATACCCTTCCCGAAAACTTTGCGAAGTGTAGGATGAACGATTTTGATACGCATAAACTTTAAAAACACACAAAAAGAGGAACGATTATATACACAAACAACACAGTTTAACCAACTGAAAGTACATAATCTAAATAATCAAAATACACTAAAAACATATCATGTAAGTAAATAATCTAACCTGTAATGTATTCTAAGTGAAAGAACAAAAAATCCACAAAAATAACCCTAAGATTCAACTTAGAACGAACAAAATGCACCTAAAAACGAACTATCAAAATGAGAGCAAAATGCACCTAAAATCAAAGCAAAATACAGATTAATAACATCAAATAATCAACAAAGAAGGAGGAATCTAACTACGGGGAAGCTCACATTGGAGAAAAATGGTAGTTAACAACACATAAAATGCAACCAAATCTGAACAAAATACACATAAATTAAAGCTCAAATCGAAGCAAAATACACATAAAAACAACAAATAATCAACAAAGTAGAAGGAAGGTACCTAAGTTGAAGCTCAAATCGAAGAAATCTAAAGAGAATTTGAAGGAAAAAAATGAGAAAAACTGAAAGGGGAAAGCTAAGAGAGAAGTGAGTAGCGTGTAAGAAAGTAAAGGATAATAAATGGGTTTAATTATCGAAAATATACAAAATAGGCTGTTTCGGGTAATATTAGTAAAGTTGGGCTATTTTAGTGGTAAATAATTGTAGTGGGCTGACATTCTGCATAATTTTCCCTAGGAAAACAGAAGAAAGATTTATTTTTTTTTGAGTTTTTTTTTTTTTAAACTCCCAAGATTATCAAGAGCGGAACCTTGATAGAACCTCTCTGATACCACTTGATAAGAATCGGGTTACTTGAATAAACAAAAAAATAATGCGGAAGTGAAAATACTAAAATTAAAGACAAGAATTGGAAGATATGTGAAATTCGAGAATAAAATCACCAACTTTCAAGATAAGTGCTAAGAACCCTAATTGATCTTAGTATTCAAAATTAGCGGATTAGTACTAATTATGATACTAATAGAGTCAATTCAAGAACTTACATCAAAAGTGATCTAGACCCCTATTTCGAAGAAACTAAAGACAACAATTAGTATAAGACTAATTACCTTCTTTAATTAACTGTGATAGAAACCAAAGATATCAAATCAAGAATTAATCTTACCTCCTAAAAAATTGTTCTTATAGGGTTGCACGATAAATCCATAGTCACCACACACAAAGGTGTAAAGAAGAAAAACCTCTCAAATATTATTAATCATCATGTCTTGAAAATAACAAAATCCATCCCTATATATAGGGGAAAAACTATCCCAAATAGCATGGGATTCGAATCCTACTTTTATGGAAATAATAAATCTAGGAAAATTTAAACTAGGAAAATAATATCAAAAATTAATCCCTAACTAAATAAGGAAAAGTTTCCAAATTTAATCATAACACATATGGGCCCAATCTTCTTCCCTTTGGGCTTAGACTTGAACCGTGAAATATGTGTAGCACTTAGCCCATTCTTCTTCATAATTTTTGGACTTGTTCTAGGGCTCTTCTTCCATCATAAGCATTTTCTTGATTTCACATTGAAGCCTGTCCACCTTAATGCAAGTGAGCCAGACTAGATTCTATCATATGCACTATTCTATATGGAACTGAACGTGCTAACATACAAGACTGAATTGAACATGAAACTGAGGAATGTAAACTGATGCAATGACCAAGTAAATACATGTAACTGATCAATACTGTACTGAATAAACTGCACACGAGGTCAATGCAAGATCTGAGTTTAAACTATGGAGTACGAGGATATTCTGAACATCATAAAGAGATCTACAAACTGACGTGCTGATGACAGGATATTTAAATCAAATGACTAAGATGCAAGGACCCATCTGGATGATCACAAATACTGAATGCATGAATGTTATGATATAACTGAGACACTGTTTTGGTGAATTAGATTCATGCAATTACCAAACTTTGAGACTGTGGGAGATACTATTAACTGACATATAACCATGTGAGCTAAACATGGAGTTCAATGTATAATCCCCATCGAAAAGGGTCCAATATACCTTGCCAGGGTATAAAGGCTAAACTGATCTGATATGGTACAAATAAACCTACGATGACACGTAGTTCTGTGACTTAAAGACTGCTACAAAAGGTCTCAGCCCAACGGGCGGGTGACCCTTCATCCCCTCATCCGCTCGGTGCTAAGTACAAATCCCAACTGAACATAATTGATAGCTCGATGAGATGACATGTTTGGATGTCAACCTGAGATGACATATATTGATGTCAACCTGAGATGACATATATGGATGTCAACCTAAGATGATATATATAGATGTCAACCTGTCCATAATCATGGATGCCATGCCTAATTGCCATGCTACTAGTGAACTCTATTTTTATAAGAAAACTGATCCACGATCATTAATGGCCTTCTGAATACCATACAAATTAGGAACTTACTTTTGAGAAAAGGTGTTCAAGAGAATTGATGGCGTATTTGGATGTCATACATGTCATGTATCGTACTGTTATGAACTGAAGCTTCTGATTATGATCTGAAAACTCATATGTATGTAAATCATGTATTTCTGAATACTGTGACTTGTAAGTCTATGGGTGACATGAGATGGTTGGAGTAAATGCATAAAATAAAGGAACCCTGTGAGGACTGAGATTTGGAAGAAATCTATTAGGTTGGACCTGAACCCTGAATCCTTACTCATGAAACTACTAATAGTCTAATAGGGCGAATTTTATCTGAAAACATCGTTTAGAATATACTTTATCTGAAAATACGCTGCAGGTCAGTAACACTGAAAGTACTGATAAACTGAGGCTGAGTAACAGACCCTCTATCTAAAAATATCATAAACATGTAAACATGAAGGAACGAGTGTTTAATTAACGATGAATGGGATCCTAGGTCATTGGGTGTTCATAACCCGCCATCTCTGAAGAATGCAACTATTCATGACAGCTTCTATGATATGAATGGAATATGGAATTACATAATACAAGCCCAAAAATTATGGAATATCATTATACTTAGGTTTTATTGACATGATACTATCAACGTATTGAATTTCATGGAGAAACATGTATTTATAGTTTACTAGTATGGGGAATTGAAGTACAAGAAGAATCATGGCTGTAATAAAAAATCCTAATTTCAAAATCATGAATTAACTGAGAAATTGAATGTATTTTGGGACTCAATGGGTGAAAGGATACCCACTGATGAAAACCCACATACCTGAATGCAAAACCCTTGGTGAAATCTTTGGATTTGAAGCCGGAAGTTGAAGAGCCCTAGTTCTTGCTTGGAGAAGAAAAATCGTCCCTTTCTCTCTAAATTTTCTAAGTATCGAGTGAATTATGAGGAATGGGAGACTTGGAGATGTTTTACAATAGTTATGCAGCCCTTGGGTAGCTTAAACGACGTAGTTTTGGTGTTAAAAGAGTGGGAAATAACCAAACAACCCTTTTAAAATTGTCTGGAAAACTACTGGAAGTAGTCCCGACGGCTTACGTGACGACTCGTAGGGTCTGGCTACGAGTCATAGCCTGAGTCGTAGTCCAGGGACTCAATTTTTGCTTCCTACTGTCTTGACTATGAGTCACCCTACATCTGACGATGATCCGTAATGTCACCCTACGAGTCGTAGGGTCTGAGTCGTCGTCACTGACAGCTTTGGCAGCGCTTCAGTAAAATGGCCATAACTTTTTACTCCGATACCGGATTAAGGCGAAACTGGATACATTGGAAAGATAATTCAAATATCTATCATTTTGTGGGTCTTGAGCTCAAAAACTCTTTGGAATCTAGGATTTATGCTCATTTGAAGTTGACTATAGCAAGATTCTTCTCAAGAATTTAATCGGTAAAGGATGTTTTGACTTGGCCAAGCGCTAGGAGTTACTTGTGGCCTTAATACATGTCTAAATCACTTCTCATACTGCTTAAACATGGAGTTAGATTTTACATGTACTTGAAACATGGTTCTAATCTTAGCTTGGATTTTTGGGTGTTACAATAATCAAGGGAAAACGGAAGCAGAGAAGATAAGTAGCTGGGACTCGAAAAGTAGAGGAACACTTCACGGCACCATCAAAGATCCAGAAATGACTTTTGAGTACTTATCACGTACCCATAACCATATAAAACATCATCAGTCTGATCATCAAAGAACATGAGCATCTAAACTAAGAAGTAAAATTGGCAGTAGGACGCACTATACGACAACAACACCAATAACAACATACACAGTGACATCCCACAAAGTGGGGTCTGGGGAGGGTGGAGTGTATGCAGGGCTTACCACTACCTCTTAGAGGTAGAGAGGCTGTTTCTGAAAGGGAACTTCTATGTAGTTGTTTTTACAAAGCTTTGAGAGACTGAAATATCCAATGCCTATAGTCAAAGACATGGGAACTGCTGCAACTTTCCGACCACAAACACCGAAGCAAGACAGTTATCCCTATAGAACCAGTTGCACCTAGATGCCCATCCATGTTTTTTTAACAACTGATGCCACAGCTGAGAATGAAACAGATGAGTACAAGTTTAAGCAGAGATATCAACTCCAAACCACCAAAAACTAGTTACATCTTTGCGAAACATGTAAAGATCGTGTAATCAAAATCACCAGAACGTTCTTTCTTTTTTTTTTGATAACCATGGTGTCCGGGCCAGCTTGCGCACACCTCGACTAATTCCACGGGAGAAATCACCTAGTGTTTGTCTCTATTGGGAATTGAACCTGAGACCTCATGGTGCTCAACCCAACTTCATTGAACCACTAGGCCACACCCTTGGGTGCAAATCACCAGAACGTTCTCATTATCACATTATGCAAGACGTGATTAAGATCTTGCACATGTTGACCCATCAACCATCTCTAATCATCAGACGGATGAGGCCAACGTTCTCATTATCATATTATCCAAGACATTATTAAAATCTTGCACCATTTTACCCACCATCAACATCTATAACCATCAGGCAAAAGCGGCCAACCACCAGCTCTACTCCATTATGGGGAGGGTAAGAGAGAAGACAGGTCTAATCGAAACCTGATTAGACAAAAAAATCCAAGAGAGCTCCTAAGAACCTGAACACCTGTAATCATAGTGAGATCTCTTCTCCACCAAAATGTTGTTTCCTAATGATGAAGCGGAAAAAATCAAAGCAAAGTGAAACAGACTCACAAATATATACAAGAGAAAATGATAAAAACGGAAAACCACTCTATAATCATGCGATGATTAAAGTATAACAGCCATATGAATTAAGGCAAAGACAGCAGCATTTTTCAAAACTGTCGAAACTCGATCTGGGACAGGGATTCCTAGAAGATCCCCTTTTATCTTATGCAAGGTTCCTAATCGATCACCAATACAAGCAAACCAAGGAACAAGGAACAATTCGGAAATAAGAAATAAACTATAGCAAGGAACAAGGAACAATTCGGAAATAAGAAATAAACTATAGCTGGTAGTAAAACATGACTTGAGAACAAAGTAATGGAACAATCAGTGACAGATCTTTGAAGTGAAATTTGACTGAACATCAATAGACTTATCCGTTTGGTGACATTTAATGGAACACACCATCTGTGAAGTGTTTGGCTAAACATGCACCAATGATATTAGAAAGAACACAGAGAATTACAAAACAGAAGTTTCCTATCATTAATGGTATTTTCAACCATTTTAAGAAAATTAGCACAAGGCTTAACTCAGAAATTTAGAAGAACAAGATCCATTGAGAAACTTCCCAACTTGATATAAGGGTTTCTCTCATGAGAAGATCTTTTACACAGAACAAATAGTTACCATCGTGTTGATATAAATAACATAAGAGAATACATGACCTGTTTCAGAAAAGATGAGCCAACTTTTTTACTTGATCTGTTTTAGATTCAACGAATTGATCTCTATTTGGTGCAAAGACTGTTCACCTAAATAACTCGGACTCTATTTTCGGTGCCGCACCCATGTCGACACAACATGGGTGTGAGTGTGGGTGTGGGATCCGTACCCGATCTAGTCAACGATTTTGGGTACTTTGACCAAAATCGAGAGGGAAAGACCGGACAGACTTAAGGATTTCTGTAACCAAAACAAAAGCTAAGGTGAAATTGAAAAAAATGGAATATTTTGTATATAGAAATTTCTAGGTTACTGCTTTTTCTTTTCTCCTTTCAGAATTCTAATCTTGATCAATATTTTCTCCTCAAGTTTTTCACATAATATCTTCCCCGCACCCAAGTCCGAGCAACTTAGCTGTTCACAAATGGCCATCTTTTGTGGAGAAAAAAAGTGTGGAGGAGATCTCTTTTTACATTTAAAGTTTTACGTAATAGCTAACAGTCTGAAGCAACACCCCAAATGATTGAATATCTGAAACATAATAGGCATGTTTCAAAAAGAAGAAATAGGGGAGAGATCTCAAAAAACGAAGAGGCTTCATTTACATAACAACAAATAGTCTGAAAATAGTAGTGCTGAATAGTGATTATGGTTGCAAATAGAACACCCAATGAAAGGAACAAGAAATTGAATGAAAATGACCATGTAATATAACCACCACTGACATATAAAATTTTCAGTAAAAACTAACTACTAGAAGAGCACCCGTTCTAAAGAATGTGGGGTGAGAAAAGATCATACTCATTAGAGAAGAGAACCGAACTGAAAATCGGACAATCACAGGAGCCTGAACTAAATGAAACACCTCAACACAAATCGACAAACAAAGGCTGTTCCACGAAAATAAGAAATTTACTGCTTCAAGACCACAGCTGCAAGCACAGAAAGAAGGAACAGTTAAGTGGTGAAACCCAAAAAATTTGGCACATGGACAATATTGAAAATCCCCCTTTTTCTCGAAGCCCTGATCATATCCAGATCGCAGTGCAAGCACCTAAAAGCACAGAAACAACATGCACATGAAAGTTCACTGAACAGTGAACACCAACCTTTAACCAAATTTATTCCTACATGACTGTTCACTATGTAATATATACATCCTTGCACAACAGACAAAACTTAAACTGGTGTGATAAGCAAAAAAGAAAATGAAAACAGGAAAGATAAGAAGCGGCAAGAACAAGTAAGATAGAGAGGCACTTTATGGGCTATGAAAAGATCCAGAATTGAGCAGGTACTTATCAATTATCAGATGTCCACGCCCAAAAGAGACCTACTCATCTGTTGGATCATCACAAAACATAAGCATCTGGACTAAAAGCTGAAAATGGCATAAAATACACCAGTATATACACTTGTGGAAAGAACTATCGTAGTTGAAAACTTCGGTATAACTGCACGTCTGACAACTGAATCAAAAATCCATGAAAAGAACAATTCACTACTCTGAAAGACCAAACTGCAAGCACAAAAAGCTCGGAATTTCCCAAAACCTGGAACATAATACACAAGTTTCAAAAGAAAAATTAGGGAAGAGATCTCCAAAAACAAAGAGGCTTCATTTACATTACAACAAATAGTCTGAAAATAATAGTAGTGATTATGGCTGCAGATAAAACACAAAATAAATGAAGCAGAAATTGAATGAAAATGACCATGTAATGTAGCCACCACCGACATTTAAAATTTTCAGTAAAAACTAACTACTAGAAGAGCACCACTTCTAAAGAGTGTGGTGAGAAAAGATCATATTGATTAGAGAAGAGAACCAAACTGAAAATCGGACACTCACAGGAGACAGAACTAAATGAAACACCTCAACACAAACCGACAAACAAAGGATGCTCCACGTAAAGAATAGATTTAAAGAATAGATTTACTGCTTCAAGATCACAGCTGCAAGCACGGAGGAGGAACAGTTTAGTGGTGAAAACCCAAATACTAAGGAAGTCGGTAGAAACGACAAAGACAATATTGAAAATCCTCCTTTTTCTCGAATCCCTGATGATATCCAGATTGCCGTGCAAGCACCTAAAAGTCCAGAAACAACATGCATGGGAAAGCTTATTGAACTCCAACCTTTAAAATTTCCAAATCTAATCGTACATTACTGATCAATATGTGCTATACACATCCTTCCACAACAGACAAAACTCAAAATGGTGTGAAGCAAAAATGAAAATGAAAGCAGAAAAGATAGCAGCAAGAACACGAAAAGTAGAGGGGCACTTTACAGGGCTATGTAAGGATCCAGAATTGAGTGAGTACTTAACAGATTTCCACAACCATAAGAGACCTAATCGATTGGATCATCGCAAAACGTAAGCATCTGAACTAAAAGCTAAGAAAGGGCACAAAACACATTATACATACTTGTGGAAAGAATTATCATAGTTGAACACTTCTGTATAACAACACTTTTGACAACGAGACAAGGGGAATCTCTATGATCAGGGAAGAAAACTGAATTGAAAGAATCTAGATACTAATACAAAGCCTGAACTAAGGAAACCGCAACACTAATTGACAAACCAGGCTGCTCCATGAAAGGAAGATTCCATGTTATTGAAAAACCCAACGACTGCCGGCACAGAAAAAAGGGAACAGTTAAAGTGCAAAACCGCGAAAACCCATGCCACATAGGAGTGATCGCTAGAGATGCCAGACAAGATTGCGAAACTCCCTTTCATCAGTGCCGGGTGATATCCAAATTGCAGTGCAAGCACCAAAATGGCAAGAACCAGGGTCCACAGGGATGCACACTGAAACCAAACTACAAAATTTCCAAATTTTATCCTCACAATCACCACGTGGCCTACAAAAACATTCATCCAACCAAACAAAATCAACTGGTGGGCTAAATAATAGCAGAGAAAGTAAGTAGCAGGAACAAGAAAAGTAGAGGAGTACATTACAGAGCCATCAAAAGATCCAAGATTGAGTTCGAGTACACTCATCATGCGTCCATAACCATGGAGATCTCATCAGTTGAATCACCAAAGAACATAAGCATCTGGATTACACCAAAATAGAGGAGCGCGTGGGGCAATAAGAAGATCCAAAATTGAGTTTGGGTACTTCTCAGGTGTCCATAACGATCAGGTATCTCATCAGTTGGATCATCCAAGAACATAAGCATCTGGATTAAGAACTTCATTGCTGCAGAGTACACGCTGATTAGGACGAAAACTGAATTGAAGAGTTCATGCTCTGGAAGACCAATTGGTTACAAGCATATAGAAAAAAGGAACAGTTGAATGCAAAACTCGGGAAACCCATAATGCAGGATAGATCACTAGAGATGCCAGTAAAGACAAGATTGCAAAGCACCCTTTTCTCATGGCTGGTGATATCCAAATATCCAGATTGCAGTGCAAGTACCAAAATGGCAATAACAAGGGTCCACAGGGATGCACACTGAAACCAAAATACAAAATTTCCAAATGTTATTAAAATATAAATATGGCAACAGAACACACTAATGAACCAGTGTTGACAAAGAAAGAAGGTAGTCATTCTGATTACAGAAGAAAACTGAATAAAAGATTTTGATAATCATTAAAAGCATCAGCTAAAAAACCTCAACACAAATTGACAGACAAGACCGCTCATGAAAAGAAGAATCTACAGCTCTGTAAGACCCAATGGCTGCAAGCACAGAAAGACTGGAATAGTTAAGTACAAAGCTGGTGAATCACTATAAATGCCAAAAAAGATTGAGAACCCCCTTCTTTCGAACCCTGACTATATCCAGATTGCAGTGCAAACACAAAAACGGCCAAGCAACAGGGTGCACAGGAATGCACACTGGACATCAACCTTAAAAAAATTCCAAATTTAATCCTCTTAATTGTAACATACATCCATCCAATAAACAAAATCGAACTAGAGTAATACAAGAAAAAGGAAGCAGAGAAGATAAGCAGCGAGAACACCAAAAGAGAGGACCATTTTACAAGGCTCTCAAAAGATTCAAGATTGAGTACTTGTCAGGTGTCCATAACCATCAACCATGAGGAATCCAATCAGCTGGATCATTAAAGAACATAAGCATCTGGACTAAAAAACTAAAAATGGCAGTAGAATCCAACACACAGAAGTGAAAGAAATTAGTCATAAACCTCAGCACTCAAAAGGCTGAACTAAGGAAACCTCAATACAAATGGACAAACAATGCCGCTCCATGAAAAGAATAATTCACTGCTTTGTAAGACCAAATGGCTGCAAGCACAGAAAGAACGGTACAGTCAAGTGCAAAGCTGACAAAACCCATACCATCTACGAAATCAGTAGAGATGCCATATAGAACAAGAGTGAAACCCCCTTTTTGTTGAAGCACTGACAATATCCAGAGTGCAGTGTAAGCACCACAAAGACCAAAAGGTGGCAGCGGATCACATACTGGATATCCAAGCCTTAAAATTTCCAAATCTGAACCTCTATCACCGTGTTTGTGCACACATCCATCCAAACACAAGATAATAAGCATCTGAACTAAAAAAATAAAAATGGCAGCAGAATACAACACACACTAAATAAAAATTACTTTAAATAAAATTCCATCTAACAACAGTGTTGACAAAGAGAAGGGAACCACTCAGATTAGGGAAGAAAACTTGATTAAAAATCTCGATAATCATTAAAAGCATTAACTAAAGAAACCTCAACACAAATTGACAAACAAGGCCTTCTAAGGCCACTCCATGAAAAGAAGTATTCACTGCACTATAAGACCCAACAGCTGCAAGCACCGAAAGAAAGGAACAGTTAAGTGGAAAGCTGGCGAAGACCCACAAGAAAATGCAAGACAAGATTAAGAAACCCTTCTCGAAGCCTTGATACTATTCAAATTGCAGTGCAAGCACAGAAACGGCAAAGAAACAGGGTACACAGGAACAGACATTGGACGCCAACCTTCAGAATTTTCCACATCAAATTCTCTTAACTGTCACCATACATCTATACAACAAACAAAATCAATTTGGCGTGATACAAGAAACATGAAACAGAGAAGATAGGCAGCAAGAATACCAAAAGAGAGGGACCACTTGACAGGGCTGTCAAAAGATCCAGGATCGAGTTTTGAGTACTTATCAGTTGTCCGTAAGACCATATACCCATCAACCGTCAGGAATCTCATCAATTGGATCATCAAAAACACATAAAACTCTGGACTAAAAACTAAAAAAGGCAGCAGAACACAACACCACAAGTGAGAAAAAGTTCTATCTTAGTTGGGAACTTCCAAACAGCAGAAATTTTGACAAAGAAAGGAGGGACCACTCTGAATGGAGAAGAAAACTGAAATGAAAATCTCAGTACTTACAAAAACCTGAACGTAAAGAAACCTCAACATAAATAGCCAAAAAAAGCCGCTCCATGAAAAGAATAATTCACTTCTTTGAAAGATCCAACTGCAAGCACAAAAAGAAGGAAACACTTAAGTGCAAAGGTGACAAAAGCCATACCACCTAAGAAATCACTAAAACTGCAAGATCAAGATTGAAAACCCCTTTTTGGTCGAAGCCTGACAATATCCAGATTGGGGTGCAAGCACCAACAAGACCAAGAAACAGGGTGCACGGGAATGCATACTAATCCTCTATTACTATCCCCATGTGCTCTACGCATCCATCCACCAACAAACAAAATCAAGATGGCATGATGACCTAGGGAAAAATGGAAGCAGAGAGAAGATAAGTAGCTAGGACACAAAAAGTAGAGGAGCACTTCACAGCACTATCATAGAACCAGAATTGACTTCTGAGTACTTATCTGGCGCCCTTAACCATAAAAGTTATCAGCATCGTCAAAGAACATGAGCATCTGCACTAAGAACTGGCAGAAGAATGCACTATACACACTTGTGAAAAGAATTAGTGTAGTTGACAACTTCCACATAGTAGCAGTTTTGACAGCTTCGAAGAGACTGAAATATCCAATACCTATAAGTCAAAGACCTGGGAACTGCTTCATCTTTCCCAACCACAATCACCGAAGGAGGACACTTATCCCTGCAAAACCAATGGCACCTAGATGCCCATCTAATTTTTTTTGACAAATGATGAGTACAAGTTTAAGCAGAGATATCAACTCCATACCACCAAAAACAAGTTACAGCTTTGCGAAACATTAAGATGGTGTAATCAAAATCACCAGAAACGTTCTCATTATCACATTACGCAAGACTTGATTAAGATCTTGCACATGTTGACCCATCAACCATCTCTAACCATCAGATGGATGAGGCCAACATTCTCATTATCATATTATGAAAGACCTAATTAAAATGTTGCCCACTTTGACCCCCACCATCAACATCTCCAACCATCAGGCAGAAGCGGCTAACCCCAGCGCTACCCCATTATGGGGTGGGAAGGGGGGGAGAGAAGACAGGTCTAACCAAAACCTCATTACACAAAAAATTCCAAGAGAACTCCTAAGAACCTGAACGCCTGAAATCATAGTGAGATCTCTCTCCACCAAAATGTTGTTTCCTAATGATGCAACAGAGAAAATCAAAGAACAGTGGAACAGACTCACAAATATATACAAGGGAAAATGATTAAAGCGGAAAACCACTCTATAACCATGCGATGATTAAAGTACAACATCCATATGAATTGAGGCAAAGACAGCAGCATTTTTCAAAACTTTCGGAACTCAATCTGGGGCGTGGCTTCCTAGAAGATCCCCTTTTATCTTATTTGAGGTTCCTAATCGATCACCAATACAAGAAAACCAAGGAACAAGGAACAATTCGGAAATAAGAAATGACAGCTGGTAGTTAAACATGTCTTGAGAACAAAGTAACGAAAAATTTAGCGACAGATCTGTGAAGTGATGTTTTATTTTATTATCATTTTTATTTTATATAATATTGGCCCGAAATGAATTTAAATGGAGTAACATGGTCAATAAGGATTCATATGGCCGACCCCAACTTGTTTGGGATTGAGGCGTAGTTGTTGAAGTTGTTGCTTGCTCAAACTTGCGAGTGAATATCTGTCACATTTTTTCCAGATAGTGATGGTGTGTGGACTAACATGTGTGCACCTCGATTAATCCACAAGTGCTTTGCTGCCTGCTACTTGCACAGGCATCGGGTCTTTGTCTTTACTAGATTTGATCGGTGGCCTCCCAGAACACTTTTCCCAGTTCAGAAACCACTAAGCCACACCTTTAAGTGCCCGTTACATTAATAAAAGGCAATAAACGAAAATTTGCCAAGAGTAACATTATTTGCCAGATTCCACCAGCTTTCTTAATCACCTTTACCACTAGGGGTATCATACACCTATCTACAACTATGTCAGATAATCATTGCAAAGGCATAGTTCAGCTACCCATTAATCCATTAATACTGGTGTTGTCTGAAACAGTTTTGTGATATGATATTCAAGTTCCTCCAGATAATTACAAAAGCAGTATCTCAGTGCAACTAAGGAACTGAAGATGATAAATCTCCTCATAGAGAATCTTTTCATCTATAACTGATTCTAAATAAGTGCTGTCAACTAATAACAGGAAAAATTTGCTAGGTCCACTTAAAGGAGACGGGTGATAACAGCCCTTACTCCCTGATGTGTGCTAAACAAAGAAATGAACTCACTATTGATGTAAATATTAGGGTATTTTGCTTTGATTCCCTCTTTGTACAAGAACAACAAACAAGCAAATAAGGCAACTTTGTTATTTTACCTCGAAATAGAAAAGCAAAACAATCTGAATGCTGAGAGGAACGTAAAACAGCAGAAATTTAAAGCACAGTGATCTAACTGTTTGCAGACACAAAACATAATAGGTACATTCCCACATTACAATTATCTCACCAAGAGATAGCATTTGACAGAATCTAGTGGATAACACTAGATGGTCCTATTCCTAAGTGATGAATATTTGACAGAATCTAGTGGATAACACTAGATGGTCCTATAGTAATGAGTATTTGATAGAATCTATTGGATAACACTCATCCAAAAAATACTGTACCCACTTTAAAAGGCGGCAATCTTCAATTTGATCCAAGTTTTCCATGATGGTGTCAAAAGATATCAGGTTTTCGTTGGCAAAAGGACGTAGGATGACGCATATGTCTTCACATGTCGTACAATCTCCGCACACAGTCCTCTCTTCTAACACATCAATCAACGTACTACCAAAAGCTCTCTTCTCATCCAATGACGTCGACGATAACAATGGCCTAAAATAGCCAATATTCTTGGCTATTGCCTTTTTTGCTTCGGCTCCTTGACCAAAAATTGCACAGAATAAACAACTCATCAAGTTCTTGGTCGTCCAGGGTCCTAGCAATCCTTTCATGAACATATGAATCTTGTCCGCGCAAGTTAATTCTAGACTCAAGTGAGCCCGAATCACATCACAAACAAAACGTTCGTCATATCTTCGAGCTTTGATTTCTTCCAACAACAACCGCTGGAATTGTATTGCAATAATTCTCTTTTGGCTTCGATAACAGCGGCAATAATTGCTTTCCCGTCTTCCCCGTAAACTTTCAGTTTTTCAAACTTGTCATCATTTTCATTTGAAACCTCATTGACAACCCCTTCAACTTCAACAACATTGAATGGATGCCAATGAGGATCCAAAACCAAATCTTGAAACTGTGAATGAATTTGTGTGGCCTCTTCAGGTTCACGGGTACAAGCCAGAAACACATCTTTGGAAAGATACCCTAACATTTTAACAGCCGTACCCTCTTTTGGCTTCTTTTCAAGCAGCTGTAAAAACAATTTAAAAAAAAATTACATCAATGATTCAAGTAGAATTCAAGAAGCTATCAAAAATTTTTAACTCTTAATAAAACTTACATCAATGAAGAGCCTTTCATACTGTATAATTTTGTCAACCTGTTTCTGATTGACGACCATGTAGTGGTTTATTTGTTCCAGTTGTGACTCCTCTTCCATTGGAACACCTATGCAGAAAAGTTTATGGAAGAAAGATTCAATTAGTGCAGAGCGTAATTCTTCAAGTTTTGAAGCAACTGACCGTTATCTTGATTCTTGATTATCTTTGCTTTGGACACACAAAATTTGGTTAATACCACTGTTTAAGTTTTTAACTTTCATTTTCCTATTTTAAAATAAAATACTTAAGATTGAACTGTAATTACTTTTTCAATTTCAAATTATTTCTTTCCCTCTTTCTAGCTTTCTTTTTTCTCCCTTCGTACCAAAAACGTATTATTTCAACTTTTTTCTTTTTAAAATTTTGTATTTTATTTCTCATTTTTTTTCTCCTTCGAAATTATAAGTTTTCTAACTTTCATTTCTCTTCTCTTCTTGCTAAAAATCCATTGTTTCTTCAACTTTCTTTTTTTTATAGCTTTATATTTAATTTCTCAATATTTTTTTCTCCTTCTAACTTTAGTATCAATCTTCTTTCCTAAAGAAAAAAAATTATAATATATATATAATCGATCGAATTAAAAAAGAACAATGATTAATCTGTCGAAAAAAAATTATAGTATATATATATATAATCAATTGGATTAAAAAAGATCGATGATTAATCTGTCAAAAGAAATTTGTAGTATATACGTAATCGGTCAACTATTGAATAATATTGAAAACCGATATATCATATCGATCAAATCGATAATCAATTTGTCCATCACGGACCAGAGTTTGGACTAATTTATAATTTTTAGAACTTGTAATTAAATTTTAAATCATAAATAAATTAGGTACTTAAAAAATGGGTCATTTCACTAAAATAAAAAATTTATGATCTTTTTAATTAAACTAATCTATGTGAACGTGCGTTGCACGTTTGTCCCAAAATATTTGATACAAAATTAATCTCGTAATGATAAATTTTAAATGTTATACATATTTAAGCTTTCTTTAAAAGATTAACAATTTGAAGTTATATAAAATTTTAAATATGATAACCTCAAACCTTACTTTAATCGATGTATCTTTAGTGTACGTATATTGCACGTGTGTCACATTAATAATAAAATTATGTATACAAAATGAATAAATTATTACTGTATGACTTTACGAGGAAAAATACGATTGATATTTTCCTTTGAGTATGTTCATATTTTTCATATTTTTGCATATGACGGCTAAGTGAAATCTATACATACATAACTGCACCTCGATATAGCAACACCACGAATAATTAAAACAAAAATTAAATAAACCAAGTCAGGTCTAACAGTTAAGGAATAAATTAGTTAAAGAATTATAATTCCAACACTATAACTTGCATCTAGTTAAGAAATAAATTAGTTAAAAATTACAATTCCAAGACTATAACTTCAAGATAATCTATCTTATATATATATATATATATATATATATTATAAAGCAGAGGACAAAGTGTCACGACCCTAGCCTAGGCCCTGGCCGTGACGGACATCCCAGACCAATGATGGTCCGGGAAAACCCCTTATCATAACATCATAAGCATGGTCATAAATAAAATGCGGAATTAGGCCCATAAAATATGAAATTCAACTTAAATAATAATTCAAATTCAAGCCTTGAAATACAACATAAAAACATTTGTCTTACTCCGTCTACGAAGCCTGTAACATTATGAATAGAAATCCTAAGCCAGGACATGACCCCAAAAATATCATAAAACAGGCTAGTCCAAGTCTAACTGAAAGAAAACATATGTCTTCCGAAAGATGGATGGCTCACCACTTTCTAGTTGTTGTCCTGAATGAATCCTAACGCTGGGCAGGATCACGGGAAAATGCTTCGGAACCTACATCATGAAAAGATGTAGCGTCTGGTGACGGTCAGTACGATGAGTACTGGCATGCGACCCAAGAAAAGGGACTAAAGCAGTTTATATAATAATTCATAAAATTCATAACATAAACACATCATAGAGGAAATAAGAAATAAGGAACTTGAGACATAAAAGAAAGGTAATCACTTGAAATCTTTTAATTCTGAACTATGTAGTTACACCTACATCTAGCAACCCACGGGCTATATGGGTCCAGTACTACCCAACTGACGGGGCCTCAATCCATGTTTGCCGCATAGACTGAGATAACATATTTGGCCAATCATAACATAATCATAACTATAATACTATTACGCGAAGCAAGCATACAGTGGTCATCCATTTTTCAGGACAAGACCTCCCCACGTCGGCAAACGCAATTTCAAGTGTTGGTCACAAGGACTACACCTTCTCGGTGAACTACACAATTTTCTTTAAGCTCAATTAAAACATCTTTCATAACATTTAATCATGGAGTCTTTCATTAAGGCATTCACATTTTGGTATCGTCATACCAAGACTTGCAAGTCATACATATCATGCCAAAATCATTATCATAAAACACTATAGACTCTTTATCCCGTCGTTTGAAAACATGAGCATAAACTTAGTTACGCTTCCCCTAACAATTTCAAAGCATTTAATGATACCATTCGTCCAATGATATATGAAGGATGAGAAAACATTTATATTTCTTGTTCAACTCAAGGCTTTCAGAAGACTCAATATTCATGGCTTAAATGATTTATACTTTCAACATTCAATTTCAAAACATAAGGGTTTGTCGTTTTCAAATAACCATCTTAGTCTCAAAACTCCAAACACATGTTTAAAAATCCACCCATAGAGAAAAGGGAACAATTGACATAAGCTTATAACCCTAAGTTCAAATCACCAACTCATTATACATATATAATAATTAAATTTGTAATTTATACAGTAATTGAAATAGGGAGTGTTCAACATGCCTTTTGATGGAAAGAGTTTTGAGAAAGCTTGAGATTTGAGCCTTGAATCTTGAACCCTAGTTGATTTTGTTTCTAAGAGTTTTGGGAGGAAGAGAATGAGGGAATTGGGAGATTTCTACTAGTTTAGGACAATTTGGGGGATTAAAAACAAATTGGGAAAGTTACGTGGGGTGAAAGGACTAGTTTGCCATTGATTTAATAAGAGAAAGACATATTTTTACGTTGGGGAGGGAGCTCCGCGCCGCGCATCCCAACGCGGAGGCTTTCCAGTGATTTTCCACTCACTAGCTCCGCCTTGTGCTGCCCAACGCGCACCTGGGATAGTGCCTCTCTAAAATGTCCATAACTTTTTACTTCGGATTAGGATTGATGAACGGTCAGTTGCTTTGAAATGAAGACTCGAAGACCTTTAATTTGGTGAAGCTTGAGCTACAAAACTCTTCACATTCTAGGAGTAATACTCATTTGAAGTTGACCCTAATAGAAACTTATACGGAAACTTAAAGCAGGACGTTCAACTCGTCTTTGTTCTAGGGGTTTTCTATGACCTTAATTCACATTCAAAGCACTTAACACACTAGATAATTGATCTAAACAGTTATATCTAAATAGAAATCATTTGGTTCGGGTCTATACACGTATGAAGAATGGTTCAAATTCTAGCCCGAATGTGTGGGGTGTTACAATATCTCCCCCTTGGGATCATTCGTCCTCGAATGATGGATAGGGACTTATTGAAGCTCTATACGTACGGACATAAGGGCTGGAAGGCTACATTAAGACTTTACTTCTATCTCACATACATCAAGAGGAGTTTATTGACAATACCGAGCAATTGTATTAGCACGAAATTACAAAATTGAATCCGTCACGAGGTCCCTCGAAGAACAAGGAATGTGTGCTCAAAAGTTGAGCACAAACGGGACACAAATCGGGGCCCAAATCAGTCCCCAAGATTAGGATTTCAAAGACCTAATTTCAAATAATGTACAATGAAATGGGACGGAATTCAACAGGTAAAATGATGAATAATGAACAAGGAGTGATAAGCTAACTTACCTTAGCTTCAATGGGTGAATCCCCACTCTTTCTCACTCCTCATGCTCTCAATAATGGGGGGAAAAGAGTTGAGAAAATGAGAGAATCTCGAGTGAAGAAAGGGATATAACAGCCCTCAGGTGCCGCTAAAGCAGACTTTGACCGCTTAAGCGGTCACCGACAAAAGGGTTGAGGCCACTAAAGCGGTACCCCGTCGCTTAAGTGGACAATCGAGCGCTTAAGCGGTCCTCACCGAAATGGACAAGGCCACTAAAACATCTTAGTACCACTAAAACGGCTCCTTGACCTCTTTATCGGTCACACCAGTTATCAGCTACCAGATTTTAGCTAAGTTCAAAATGGACTCCGATCGAGTGCTCGGGATTCATTCGGAAACCCGTGCGGGTAAACGAACTATGCTACCATATCAAATTCGACATTTCAGACTTAATGGAACCATCAAAATCTCCATCCGAGGTCGTTTCGATTAAATATGGGGTCCACACCTATAGTTCTATTTTTTATTAAATCTACCCAATAGTCCAAAATGAGTCTAGAAGCCTCGGGACCTGAACCAAGGGTCCCCCGAGCCTAAAATCAACATTCTAGAGCTGATGGAGCTATCAAAATTTCCATCTGAGATTGTCTACTAGGAGTTTTTGTCTGAGACCAAATCTTTAACAGCGAAAGCTCCAAAATAGAGAAATGAGTCTAAAATACAAACAGACTGTTCGATAATCGAACCGACAGTTACGACAAGTCATAAATGACCTGTAGCCGCTATAGGAAGGCTCAAAATATCAGAACGCAAGGAAATCGAGAAAATGACCTAGAGGGTCATTACATCATCTCCCCCCTTCGCTCAAAGACTGTTATCCTAGGTCTGTGGACCTATTCTATAAATAGAGCTATATGCACAACACTCGGCAAGATGGGGTATCACTATACACATGGATAGTAACCTCACCCTAATAAACTATTTTAGGAAAAATACTAACTTCTTTCTATAACATTCCTTCCAAGGGTACTACTCTAAACTTCCTCTATCCCCCAATGTTATCATCATATAACTTACATTTTCATTGGCGTACATACCTATTCCCTCTAACACTTAATAATCTGACCTCCTCTTCATAGTCTACTAACATCACACCACTAATCTTATATCCTCCTAGCTCAAAGGAATTTAAAACTATATTAAGAGGTTTAACTTCGTCTATCTAAAATATTCCCCCTCAATTCAGCTGTACAAAACACCATACTATATTTACCTAGCCTTCTTCATACAAAACAACTCAAGAACACTTACTAGGAACACATAACACTTATAAACTTAAAACCCCATCTAACAACATACTACATGGGTACAACTTATTCTTATAAACTTAAGGCCCTTATTCATCTAATGACTTAGTGACAATTCACCGCTTCAACACTAGTCCTCATGTATATATCATAATTACACATTCAAATTTTCCACAAGTTATCAACCTAAGCTCTTGCACACGTCATATCAAACCTACTAAACTCACTTTCCACAAAGCTTACATCATTATCCTCGAGCTACTATTCTTTTCACTACAGTCAACATTTAAAGTTCAAACTTAGTGTCTAGAACCAACATGGGTTTCAAAAGAAACATCCCACATACTATACTAGTCCATCAAATTTTGACAAGATAATTTGTTCACAAGAACAAACTTGTTCACAACATTATCACTTACACCTTAGTATTCACTTCACATCTTCTTACATACTAGATTGGCTTACAACTACTAGGTAAAATCAAGAAACACTGGGTCTACTAAGACCTCATGATAAGAATAGTCAAACATAGTCCTACAACCCATCTAATTACAGTCCATTAATATATTTTTATTTTTCACATCACATTTACCTACCCATACATACATATCAACCGCCTTCATAGTACTATAAGCATCAAGAAGCCTTTCTCTCTCTAAGAACCACAAATTGAAGTGTAAATTTATAAATTCCTAACCACCCTAGGTTTCAATTCAAAACCTACGATTGATCCTTGTTGTCACAATAATAGGACATCACTAGCTCCTTCCCTAGTTCACATATATATTCTAAATCATTTTAACTAATCACTCTTTCTCTACTAACCACCATAAAATCTGTAAATTTGTCACACCTTAGACAACACCATAAGAGCATACCACCAACACTCACTTAATGGATACAAGACTTAGTTATCTTTATGATCAGTCACTACCTTCACTCTCAGTCTTCTAAGCTTATGACTCCATATCTCTGGCTCTAGGATTATCTTACTACTCATAGCTTATAAAACTCTAATAAACACTATCTCATTGGGTGGCAACATTACCCTAACATGCAACTACCTACCTTCCCTCTTAAGCATGACATCTGCAACAAAGCTTTTGAAAGGGCCAGGATACACATCTTACCTTGAATCATCGCACGATTAATGAGGGTAGGGGTATACTCTTTGAATCCATGGACTTGAATGCACCAATAGACTTGTCTTAAGCCCTTGTACAGTTTCATAACTTTCTGATGACTCTATCCAAAATGTTCACATCATTAGGGCCCTAAGCTTTTAAAATTCTATCACCTTGAAAACGAGGCACAGTTAGCGGAATTAAAGCCAGATGGAAATTTGGATAAGTTTCTTATGGACAACTCTATTGCAGGATCTAGAGTATGAAAGAATGGGAAACATTTCCTAAATGTCTTGTAGCCTCCCATTTATAAGTGTGGCGCGCTACACACCCATAAAAAAGACTCTACTCGACACGGCTTCGTAGACATCCTGGGATCTTGAACCGTGCTCTGATACCAAGTTTGTCACGACCCGAGCCTAGGACCTGGCCATGATGGACATCCCAGACCAATGATGGTTCGGTAAAACCCCTTAGCATAACATCATACGCATAGTAATAAATAAAATGCGGAATTAGGCCCATAAAATATGAAGTTCAACTTAAATAATAATTCAAACTCAAGTCTTGAAATACAACATAAAAACATTTGTCTAACTCGGGCTACGAAGCCTCTAACATTATGAATAGAAATCCTAAGTCGGGACATGACCCTGGAAATATCATAAAACAGGATAGTCCAAATCTAACTGAAAGAAAACATATGCCTTCCGAAAGATGGATGGCTCACGACTTACTAGCTGTTGTCCTGAATGAATCCTAACGCTGGGCAGGTGTAACACCTCACACTTTCGAGCTAGAATTTAAACCGTCCTTTATACGTGTATAGACCCAAATCTTATGATTTCTATTAGGATATAAGTGTAAAGATTAATTTCTTAGTGTGGAAACATCTTTGGAGATGAATTGAGATCATAGAAATCTTCTAGTTCAAAGTTGAGTGGAGAACTTTCCTACCGATTGAGTTTTAGTGGACGTTCTTACTTGGGTCAACTTCCAATGACCATTAATCCTAGAATATAACGATTTAGGTGTCCTAGAACCTACCAAATTAAAGGTATTCGAGTCTTCTTTCCAACGCAACTGACCGTTCATTAATCCAAGTTCGGAGTAATACTACCGCGCAAAGCAAGCATACAGTGGTCATCCATTTTTCAGGACAAGACCTCCCCACGTCGGCAAACGCAATTTCAAGTGTTGGTCACAAGGACTACACCTTCTCGGTGAACTACACAATTTTCTTTAAGCTCAATTAAAACATCTTTCATAACATTTAATCATGGAGTCTTTCATTAAGGCATTCACATTTTGGTATCGTCATATCAAGACTTGCAAGTCATACATATCATGCCAAAATCATTATCATAAAACATTATAGACTCTTTATCCCATCGTTTGAAAACATGAGCATAAACTTAGTTACGCTTCCTCTAACAATTTCAAAGCATTTAATGATACCATTCGTCCAATGATATATGAAGGACGAGAATACATTTATATTTCTTGTTTAACTCAAGGCTTTCAAAAGACTCAATATTCATGGCTTAAATGATATATACTTTCAACATTCAATTTCAAAACATAAGGGTTCGTCGTTTCAAATAACCATCTTAGTCTCAAAACCCCAAACACATGTTTAAAAATCCACCATAGAGAAAAGGGAAGAATTGACATAAGCTTAGAACCCTAACTTCAAATCACCAACTCAATATACATATATAATAATTAAATTCATAATTTATACAATAATTGAAATAGAGAGTGTTCAACATGCCTTTTGACGGAAAGAGTTTTGAGAAAGCTTGAGATTTGAGCCTTGAATCTTGAACCCTAGTTGATTTTGCTTCTAAGAATTTTGGGAGGAAGAGAATGAGGGAATTTGGATATTTCTACTAGTTTAGGATGATTTTGGGGATTAAAAATGAATTGGGGAAGTTACATGGGGTGAAAGGACTAGTTTGCCCTTGATCTAATAAGAGAAAGACATATTTTTACGTTGGGGAGGGAGCTCCGCGCTGCGTAGCCCAACGCGGAGGATTTCCCGTGATTTTGCACTCACCAGCTCCGCCTCGCGCTGCTCAACGAGCACCTGGGATAGTGCCTCTCTAAAATGCCCATAACTTTTTACTCCGGACTCGAATTGACGAACGGTCAGTTGTGTTGAAAAGAATACTCGAAGACCTTTAATTTGGTGAAGCTTTAGCTACAAAACTCTTCATATTCTAGGAGTAATGCTCATTTGAAGTTGAACCTAATAGAAACTTATACGGAAACTTAATCGGTAGCAGGGCGTTCAACTCGTCTTTGTTCTAGGGGTTTTCTATGACCTTAATTCACATCCAAAGCACTTAACACACTAGATAATTGATCCAAACACTTATATATGAATAGAAATCATTTGGTTTGGGTCTATACACGTATGAAGAACGGTTTAAATTAGCCTGAAAGTGTGGGGTGCTACACAAAGCACCATAATTAGCCAGTGGCAAGCTACTGAGAAGCCACATGGCAGTTTTAAGACAAGGTTGACAATCTATTGTAATAAAAGATTTGAATTGAAAAAATTAAAAGTATTTGAATTTGAAAATACACATTATCCTTTTAAAAAGAAAAAAAATCATTAAATTAAAAATAGAAAACTATTGCAGAAGAGTTCTAAATGAACTCTACTATTTCATAAACATTTCATATATTATCAAATACATTTGAATACATTTAATTTAAATATTGAATGAAGATAATGATATGATAATAATAACTACAATTATAATAATAATTAAAATATAATAATAGCTATAATATTTTTATATATTAGAAGAGCCACTTTCAACATGTTAGCTTAGTGGCATAAAATATAAGTTTGAGGGTATTAATGACTTTTTGTAAAATCAATTTGCTTAGAGAAGTTGTCTTTTATTCTTTATTGTTTGGACCTTATCAAAAACATTAAAAATGCCCATTTTTTCCTATTTAATTACACACCATGTCATGCAACAGATGTCCATGAAAGAATATGGTGGGACCCGTTGACTTTCCTTTTTGCCATAAATGATATGGCACGTGCCCCTTTGCCTAGAAATTAGAATAGAGAAATTCATTTATTTAAACGCTAGTCCTTTAATTATACCAACTTATAATACGTCGCTATGTGATCAAGTATACTAGTGCAACTATGCGATGGCCATTTCTAGGCAAAGGGGCACGTGCCATACCACTTATGGCAAAAAGGAAAGTCAACGGGTCCCACCATATTCTTTCATGGACATTTGTTGCATGGCATGGTGTGTAATTAAATAGAAACAGATGGGCATTTTTTTAATGTTTTTGATAAGGTCCAAACAATAAAGAATAAAAGACAACTTCTCTAAGCAAATTGATTTTACAAAAATTCATTAATACCCTCAAACTTATATTTTATGCCACTAAGCTAACACGTTGAAAGTGACTCTTCTAATATATAGAACTAAAAGAGAACAAAACTCATGATTAAACATAATGCACACATGTTACATATTAAAATTCTTTTTCATAAAATAAGTTTATGATTTTACTTTTTTCTTTAAAATTCACATTCATGAAATTTTACGTGCATTATGAAATTCTTTTTAATTCTTAGGACAATGTAATAATTTTTTTGAATTTGAGTAAAAATTAATAATCCAAAATATAATATAAAATAAAATTATATTTCAATAGATGTAAAAGTGTTTATCTAATAGATTAGATTATTTTGGAGTCTTCTTCTGGTCTATATTTCATTTATTTTGTTATGAATAACAAAACTTATCTATTTTAGTTTCTATATTTTGAGATAGAGAGAAAAAAAAACTCAAATGCTTTTAAGCATATAACATACAATAAAAAAATTAATTCAAAGGCAAATTAGAGTAAAGTAAAGTAATTAAAATACAATAGAAAAAAGTATACATCGAAAATGGTGGTGATGGTGGTGCGGATTTCAACTAATGTTGAGAATATAAAGGAAGTAATTAGATAATATATATTACTATTTAGAAATTTTAAACAGAAGAGACGGGGTTGAGGGTGGGGGACAATACAATAAAAGTTTAAAAGTAAAAAATAATTAATATTAACAATCTGACATCTTTAAATTGTAAATAATATAATAAATAAAAATATAAAATATAAGAACTTTTTTATAATTACATGATATATTACGTTTTTACTCATATAAATTTGGTTAGAGGGGTAACAATCTAATATCTTTAAATTGTGAATAATATAATGAAATGTTTTTTTACAATTACATAATTGTCTTTTTCATATAGATTTGGTTAGAGGTGGAGAATCGGGGGGGAGGCGTGGGGGGGGGGGGGGGGAAATGTAGGTGGAGGTGCGTGGGGAGTAGAAAAGAATTTTATTTTATTTTCGCTTTTTATTGAGAAATAATATGATAGTTGAATTTTTTTTAAGGTAATATGATTTAACATGCTCGAACAAGACATCCAAATATGAAACGATTAGAAATACTAATATTTTAAAATTATTCGCGCATCGCGCGGGTACGTATACCAGTTTAATTTAAAAGAGATCAAAATTAGTATCTATCTATACTATATTAACAATCTAATATCTTTAAATTGTGAATAATATAATGAAGTGTTTTTTTTACAATTACATAATTGTCTTTTTCGTATAGATTTGGTTAGAGGTGGAGAATGGGGGGGAGGGGGGGAGGCGTTGGGGGGGGGGGGATGTAGGTGGAGGTGCGTGGGGAGTGGAAAAGAATTTTATTTTATTTTCGCTTTTTATTGAGAAATAATATGGTAATTGATCTTTTTTAAAGTAATATGATTTAACATGCTCGAACAAGACATCCAAATATGAAACGATTAGAAATACTAATATTTTAAAATTATTCGCGCATCGAGCGGGTACGTATACCAGTTTAATATAAAAGAGATCAAAATTAGTATCTATCTATACTATATTAAAAGTGTGAATGGCTTTAGAAATGTTGTTTGAACTTCTAACCCTTCATTAAAAGTCTCCGCAATAGTCAAAATCGTCTTTTTACTATTTTTCTTAATTTATAATATTAATTATTGACTATTATAATAAATATATGGAAAGTTTTATTTGCGAACAAACTCCTAAAATATATGAGAAACTCCAAAATATATGGAACGTTTTCGATACAAATCTAGACAATTAAAGTTACTACCTCTTGAATTAAGAAAAGAAAAAAGAAAAGAGAGAGAGAGACCTATAATATCACATATTCTCCAATGTCAACCATGATAAAAGAGGTTTGATGCACCTCTGGAAAGAGATCTAATATTGTTACTGGCCTTAAAATTGAAATATGCACGTTTTTACATATACATTGTAAAAGCAAATAATATATTTTCAAAATAAAATAGTCTTAAAATATATGGTAAGAACTATTAGGAATCTTAATAATTAAGGATTCTGATTTAAAATTTTAAAATCAATTACAATTGTAAATATATATTTAGGTTTTACTATTATTTATTTTATTTTATTGATATAAAGTAATATAGCTTGTAGCAGCAACGCTTGCGGCTGCCCCCTTGATATTACTCTGTGTCCTGCATATGATGGAGGTTAAGGTAAATAAATATTTTATCACATATTTTTTCTCTTGAAATATTTTCTCTTCTTTTAGTCTAGAATTTGTTATTGTTAATTTGCTGCAAGAAGTTGCGTTAATGTAGTTCGTTATTTTCTTAATATGTATATACCTATGTAAGTGCCATGTAGGCACCATTAGATGCCACATAAGCTAATAAAAATGTTGACATGTTACTTAATAGTTTAAGGGCAAATATGAGTCCAAAGTTGGATGTTAGGGGCAAATATAACCTAAAAGTATAACAAAGGGCAAATATGACCCTTTTCTAAGAATACAAGGGCAAATATGACCCTTTTCCCTTTTATATAGGGTAAAATTTTAATTGATGTAGAAATGTTAAATATTATAATTTTTTATATAAATCAAATTAATTTTAAAGTCCTAAATATTATGATAATAATTTAATAACAATTATTTGAGAAAATATGAAAATACTATTTTGTTTATTGGGGAGTCAACTAACATTTTATAAAGGTGTTTCGTGACTTAAAATTATTTTACCAGGAAATTAAACCTTAGTGTCCATGGAGAATAAAAGTCCGGGTAGTTGACTTTTGTCAATGATTTTTTAGACTCTTTAATAGGGACATTAAATTATAAATGTCTTAATTTTTTCCCTTTAAGTATCACACTTTTTAAAAATTTTGAAAATAGGTGTTTACAACAAATTTTGTAATGTATGAAAAATAAATCAACCTCAAAGAAAATCTGAAGAAACAAGAATATTCTATTGATAAACAATGTGGGTACAATTCTGTTTGTTCCCTTGATTCTTCTCTCTGGATTTTCTCCGTAATTCGAAGGCCATTAGTAGCGTATTTCTCGAACGTAGGAAGACTTGAATTTGATCTCCATGAAAGGAGGGTTTGATTTTCTCCATAATTTGAGGGCCTTTAGTAGCATATTTCACTACAAGAAAAAGCCTTATTTAAGACCAACATTTAGGGACGAGCTATTAATTTCATCTCTAAAAATACATCTATTGGGACAAGATTATAATCTGGTCCTTAAGTTTGTACTCTATTGTGATGATATTAAATATAGTCCCTAAATAATTTATTAACTGGTCCCAAATTATAATTGAGGATTGTTGAGCGGGAGAAAAATGCGCCAAATCTAATACTGAAATATTAAAAAAAAAATAGAATTCTGATGTAAAACTTCTAAACCGCCAAAATAAGCATATATTCTGAATTAAAAATTCTAAAAATTAAAAAACTCTCTATTTTCTCCATCGAACATATTGTCCCTAGCTATTTGCCCTATTTCAGCTCTCTTCATCTAATTGCTCTGCAAGTTTTCTCCATAGAGCTGCTCTTGGTCGAAGTCCATCGTGGCAGGAGTCTCCATCGATCTTCTTGCTCTCTGAGGTGGGATTCTGTTCTTTATGTTTTTGTTAGATTTATTTTATTGTTCTCTGGGGTAATTATTTTTCATGTTTTTTCTTAGATTTCTTATTCCCTATGGTGGTTTTTCTTCGATTTCTCAATCATCCATGTGCTTTGGTCATAGGGGTCAATTTTCCTTCAACCAAGAGATAGGGAGACAGCATCGTAGCATGAAATGAGCCAATGCCAAGTGCTTCCAAAGCAGGACTTCTACAGGGTCTTCTCGTGCGTTCGACTAGCAAGGTGGTTTTGTAGGCGTACAACTGTGTGTGCCGCAGGTGTATTCGATCACGAATGGGCCAAAGAATCGATTAGTAATATGCCTTTAAGTTATTTCAGATTTCTTTATGCCATTTGTATTTAGCATACTTGGAAAATAACGGTGTTTGGAAAGTTGCAATTTCTTGTTGTTTTATTGAAATACTTTCTCTCAATAGGAAAAAAACTAAAAAAGTTGTGGAACCCATGTTTTGAAGCAGGGCTAATCAAATGTGTAATTTAACTTTCATGCTCAAGTTATATAAATGTCTACCTCTAATATGATTTACAGAGGGTAATTGGAGTGTTCTGGAGTTTGGACATATAGCGGATGTAACATGTAAAACACTGTTCTGCTACTCAAATGGCGAGGATTATGTTATGTAATTAGTTGGATGGTATAGCTTATAAGAGGTTTTAAAAGGTTCTGTTGAACAACATATTTCATGTGAAGTTGTTTGGTTTCTGTTTTCCCTTTCTTCTAATAGAATCATTGGGTTTGGCTGAACAGGACATATTATTATAGAGAATTTATCGATCAAGAATGATAAAAGACCAATTTAAGTGAACTTGGCAAAAGTATCAGGTAGTATTGAAATCAAAGTATATTTCCAGGAAATGTGTTTTGATCGAAAGGGACATTTTCGTTCAACTAGTGGATTAAATATACACAGTCAACTTTAACTACTCGAGATAGGCTAGAAGGGACCTTGTATACATGTTTCAGGAATCCTCGTCTTAATTACAAGTTAATTTATAATCTTTTATATATCTTAATTCCATTTCAATATATATTGCAATGCTTTAACTGAAAAGGGAGCCTAGGTCCAGTAGAAAGTAAGATCATAAATTTTTGCCTGTAGGATATTTACCGTTCATACTTTACAAGTTTTATGCTTTTAGAGAGTTCTATTATCGTTGATGCAAAGCCTAGCTCTACAGTTTGGGTATAGGAATAGGTTAGGTAGTACCGCGTGGGTATAGGAATAGGTTCTATTATCAAATTTCAGGTATTCTTCCTCTTTCGATCTAGTTTCTTTTTCTTTTTTCTTCTGTTTCTTTGAAGTTGTACTGAACCCCATCATATTTGTTCTCTATTTGATGAATTTTCACTTTCCTTGGACTTATTGGGTTTACTTAATTTTGAACATTCTTGCCTTTATCTTTACTTTTTCACGATTTGAGGTTGTGCAAAGATTGTAGCTTTTCTCAATTTTTCTGTTCTTTTTTGGTGTTCACTAGCTTCCTTTCTTGCCCTTTAGGATGAAATAGTTACTAATTGAGTGACATTTTACTTATTATGTTTTTGGATTTTGGTGTATGAGTGTTCAAATAACTCAATTTCTAAGTTTGAAATTTGGTTTCTAGTGCGTTGCAGATTTTGTTTTCTCTTTTTAACTGAAAAGAGCCTAGGTCCAGCAGAAAGTATTCTCTTAGAGTTAAGTTATGTGATTCTATTGTTTTTTCTTATCCTTTATATTTTCTTAATCTAATTTTCATGTATTCTCCAAGGTTTGTTATGGCACCTAGTAAGCAATGGATGCAACTTTCTCTTAATAGCCGGGTTGACAAAATCTACTTAGACGGTGTGAAAAAGTTCTTGGATTATGCTTTTCGGGGAAAAGGAGAAGAATGTGAAATATGATGTCCATGTTACAAATGTTGTAATGTAACATTAGGAACTCGTAAGACGATTCAGACAATTTCTCAAACGTAGGAAGATTTGGATTTGATATAGATTTTCTCCATAATTCGAGGGTCATTAGTAGTGTATTTCTTGAATGTAGGAAGATTTGAATTCGATCTCCATAAAGAAGGTTTTTGATTTCCATGAAAGAAAGATTTTGTAGATCTTCTGAGTTTATGGAATTTTCGAGATGCCTCTTTAAGGGAATATGTTACCCTATAAATAGACATGATTTAGGATTTTGGGTAGAGTAATCTCCAAGTTAGGGTTTAGGGTCTCCAAGAACTCTAACGAAAATTGAATTCGTCTTGTAGAGTCCCACAAAATTTCGATGTCTACAAATGCTCCTATTTCAAGGCTTGTCGGAGTACAATAGGATTGTTGAATTCCAAAGTCATTAAATGTAAATGACCCCACTTTTCCCTTTTAGTACTACTCCAAAGCCATTTTTGTTTAATGAATCCAATTTTCTAAACAAATTGGTTTTTGATTTCTACTCCATAATTATAGCTTAGTTATTAGGGTAAAAAGGTAAAAATACACCTTCAATCATTGGCATTTTAAAGGGGTGTGTCAAGTGTAAAAGGGTCAAGTACTTTGAAACGGAGAGAGTTTTAAAGAAGGAATTTGTCACTTATTCGTTTCTTCCCTTCCTTTTTTATATTCCGACAGTTGATTTTTCACATATAACAAAGAGAAATTACAAAAAAAAAAATCATAATATATTAAATTGATTTGTTAAATTGAGCTACACGTGACTGATAAAATAAAAATATAAAACTATTGGGCGAATCCCTAAATAAGATTTCATTCGACGAACAAGTGGTGAATGCTTAAATATGGAAGATTTTTTTATTTTTTTTTGCGAAAAGTAATATATTAAAAGTGTGAAGATCCTTAGAAAAGTGATTTGAACTTTTTGTCCTTCATTAAAAATTTCTACAACAAACAAAATTGTCTTTTTAATATTTTTCTCAATTTATTATTAATATATGTGAATAAATCTAAATTTGTAAAATTCTTATATTGATTTAAGAATCCATTTAGGATTAGGATTTTTTTAATCAATTAATATTACTTGCATTAGTTTTCCTCTCCTAATTTATGTTTAGATAGACTATTCTTTTCAAGATTGCAGTAGGAGGAAATGTTAGGTTTAGGTCGAGAATTTTTGGGAGGCAATATTAGGTTTAGGTCGAGAATTTTTTTGTTAATCTTTTTGTCGTCTTTTGCACGTTTTATTGAATTTGTTAATTATCTTGGTGCAAGCAATTTTAATTCGTTTTCTTTGTTTTCATCTTCAATTGCTTTGTTTTGATGGATACCGTTAAATTTCATGTGATTTGACTCGAGCTATGTTAAATCATATGTGAATTCATCTGTTGACGTTATATCTTATCTTGTGCAACTATTCTTTTTTGGTTTATTCTTTATTCTATCCAGGATAGAAGAATACACAAAGGAATAAGATTATGTACCTTGCGGTTGGCCGGCTATAGATCTTTGTAATGCAAATTGCAAGTGAGGGTTTTAGCCAAACAACAAACTTTTAATGCATACATGAGTTTCTCCAGCAGATCGTAGCTTATTGGAGGGTCAATTTTATTTTCAATTTCGATTAATTATTTTGTTATAATTTCAATATTTGGAGTATTAATAGCTATTATGATTACAATTACAATTGTAACTGTAACTTGATCTCTTCTTTGCAGGAGTTGTGTTTCTTGATCTCTTCTTTGCAAGAGTATGTGTTTTGATATATTAAAAGTATAAATGACTTAGCTCTTTTAAAATTTAGGGTATTGAACCCTCATGACTGATTTGCTGCGATGGGTTGAAAACGTCGAGGTGGACAAAAAAGTTGTAGATGTTGCATGACTCATTAACACGTTGATCTCTTTTTATGGCAATATTTGTTATATTTTATGTAGTTTTTTTATTTTTGTATATATCTCTCTCTAGAAGCAGAAGAATTGTGAAATTTATGAGCCAAATTTTTGTTGTTTTTTTTGTATGTGTTTTTGCAGGAAAGAATCACCTACAAAAACATGAGAGATTTTTCTTATGTTCTCTGCATCTGCTTTTCAAGAAACCATATATCCAGGTCCTTCGAATTTAGACATCTGTCAGAAAGGAATTAATCAAGTAGACATTACCTAACATTGGTCTGTCATATTTTCTTAAATTATTTTTCTTAAGTCGAAGGTGTATCAGAAATAATCTTTGTACATTCATAAAAGTAGGGGTAAGGTCTATGTATATACTACCCTCCCTAGGTTACAATGGGTACATTGTTGTTGTTGTTTGTCTGTCACGTTTCACATTTGCCCATGCTATCCAGAAACCCATGCATTTGATAGTTTGTGATTTGCGCATCATTAAAGGAAAACCATTAATTAAAACACAAGTTTGGATAGAGCTTGTGATTTTGTACCATAGTGTCTTTTCATCTTGTGGTCTTAAGACATCTATAAATTGATATTATTTCTTCCTACAAATAATACAATAACATCAACAATGTAGTTGTTAAAGAATTTTGATTTCAATATGTAGGTCACTTGACCAAATTATATTAATATTATAATTATTTTTCTTTTTATAAGACACTATTTTTATTGTTTCTCTTGATTTGTGTTATAAATTAAAATTTTGAATAATGGGTAAAGTGTAGAGAAAGAGCATGACTAAATTTGCAGAGGTGGAAAAAATATGCCGTCTATTTGATCAAGAAGATGGGATTGAAGTGACATGAAAACTGCAGGTCAATTTTCGCACTTTTAGGATGGAACCAAGTCAAATTGCAAAATTTTATGGATTATCAATCACTAATTGATCAGCTTACTGAAGACACCGAAGCATAAGAACATATTTGCATTGTCCATTATAAAGGGATGAAAATTGAATCACGTAAGTTCACAATGGAGCAGATTATACAAACATGCACATACTCTTAAACTATATCTGTATATTATATTAAAAGCTTGACGGTACTTACAAATTTTGCCTATTATAAAGTCTTTTGATGAAGGCCGAAAAATTCAATCAACATTTTAAGGACAGTAATGATTTTTATATCTAAGTGATTTTATAAAATTGAACTCATTAAAGTGAGGTACACGCGCGAGGCGTGTACGCCTAAACTATTAGTATCAAAATATTTATGGTAGTGTTTTTATTTTTTTTACTTAAAATTTATGATATTAATTAACTACAAACATGGTAGTTAAATACTTTTACTGTGACATTTAAGTTGGGTCTACTTTTCCTTTCTATCATGATGTATTTTTATTTTTATTTTTAATTTTTTTAAAAAAAAAATCCTAAAACTAACCAAATTTTAAACGTAAATAACATTAAACCTAATAGACTTTTACCGTGATATTTAATACATTTACTATACATTTTTAAATGCTAAAATTAAATTATTATATTTTAATAATTAAATTATAATTATTTGGAAAATAGTAAATAATAATTTTGTCTATTGTAGAGTCTTTTAATAATTTTTTACAGTGTAATTACAAGTGTATTGTTTGGTTGCACAAGTGTAATTACATGTTTATATTAAATTTTTAAAATAAAAGTTAATTATCACAAAATAAAAAAAATATATTAGATAAATAAGGGCCTTTATAAATGATATTGAATTATATATTTAAGATATATATATATTCTCTTTTGAAAATATATTAATTCATAAACATATGTTCTTAACTAATATTATAATAAAAAATTGATTTATATTTTTCAAATTAGTATATTTTAATTAAATTAAATCATAAAAACTAAAACTACATGATTTTTAAGAACATCATGAAATGCATGTTTGATGAAAAATTAATATTATAAATATAATGTCATAAAATTGTTAAAACACTTGACAAAAGGATAATCTATCAATTCTAACTAAAAAATTAGTAGCTTGTAATGTGAAATATCAAGTCAATACAAGTAAACAAATAAATTGAAACTGAACAAATAACATAAGTTCCAAATTCAAAATAAAAAAGTTAACATAATACTCTTATGTCAAATTTCAACATAACGTACATAAATATGATTCAAATGAAAAGAAAAATGTAAGCCTATAACTTTATTCAACAATGAATTCTACTTTAATTTAAAAATTAGAATACTAACAAAATTATGCCAAATGAAAAATAAACATAAAAAATAAAAATAGATAATACGGACAATTGCATGAAATCACAAGAAGTAAAGATTTGGAAATGAGTGAAATATAAATAATATAAAATAAAACAGATATTTTTTTATAAAATATTAGAATTATAAAAATAAAAAAGCATTTAAAATAATAAAAATAAATTAAAACAAAAAATAGAAATAGAAATAAAAAGAAGAAATTAAAAAGCAACCAGCTTGTAATAACATCATGTAATTACCAGCAATTCACAGCTCCCCCTGTGAATTAGCTGTGAATTGAAGAGTGTAATTACCCCTGTCAATTACATCCAATTATCTGTTGACCAAATAATTACCTAATTAACCAAATATGTCAAACTGTATAATTACACCAAATCCAATTTTCAGGGTGACTTTCCAAATAGGCCCTAAAAGAATGTAGGAAAAATAAAACAGAAGAAATAAAATGGCAATAATGTCCCGCGGGTGCATGTCCACCAAATTAAATTTTAGGTAGGTACTTTTTCTGGTCTTCACCTAAATGAACTTCTCATATTCGAGAAAAGCCAAATTAGTCCTCTATCTTGTTTTTGTTTTCATTTTTGTCCCTTTACCTTCATTTACTTCCTCTATGTCCTCTATATACCTTGACTTCATTCATTTTAATTTAGGAGCTACTCTCTTCATCCCAATTTATGTGGCACAGTAGATATTTTAAGAATTAGCTAAATTTTTCTTTGATCATAATTTATTTATATGACTTTTATAATAATGTAAGTTATTAATTATTGTTATTTACAGTGTTTTTTACGTTATTTTCAAATACATAAATTTATTTTCAAAAACTTAAAGCTTCTATATTTGAATCTAAGATCAAAATTTAGAAATTTAAATCTCCAAATTCTAATCATCCCACATAAATTGAGATAAAAGGAGTAATATGTAAGCACCTTTAAAAAGGGGAAGGAAAACTTCCCTCATTCAAAACATCTTGGACATGGGAAGAAAGAACAAATATAGCTAAGACCTATTATATATAGTCAAGTAGAGAATTTAAAACGATAACATGTAGGAATCACAAAGAGAGTACAATTAATAACGCATAATTAAATATAATTATTTTCCATTCGGTTACAAAAATTTCATCCTCTTTTCTTGTTAAGACTCATAACTATGATTGAAGAGCCTATCTTCCTTTTTCTTTGAGATTAAGAATTTCGTACATTGATAGACCTAATTTCATTTTAATAATTAGTAACTGTAAAAGAGAAGACAAATATAGATACTTGTTTAGGAGAGATGACATATTATTTTTCCAAAACTAACAAAGTATGATTTCAAAATACACAAGTGTATATTTATTTTTCATTTTGGTACCAGAAGTCGCCTATTCTTGGTAAATTCAAGTCCCAGAATTATGATTGAAATATGTTGGATATCTGGGTCGTGGGTAGCCCATGTGGACTGACCCGACCCGACCCGTTAAAAGAGATAAGAATGATAGAAGTTAGAAACGGTTTTCTTTCTTATGAGAAGTTACTACTTCTCTCTATGATCTCCTCTATAAAGAGAGGAACAGAGAAAGAAAAAAGCGATCGATTTCTTAATTTTTACTCCTAAAGCAAACAACAAAAACACAACAATACAAGGGACTTTTAGTTTGTGATTTACACTTGGTTTCCTAGTGATTCTAAGGACGATTTGGGGCGATTATTCTTCCGGTAGCAAATCAATAATTCCGCTGCAACACATTAAGGTACACAACCTGATTTTGCTCCATTTAAACTACAAAATACCTCTCCTCCTCTTTTCTTGTTTACTACTCATAACTACGTATATTAAAATGCCTAATTCGATTATACTTGATTAATTAATTGTAAAAGATATAGAAATAAAAAGAGAATACAATTAAATTATATATGTTGGTTGAAGATGCCATTTTACTTTCCCAAATAGCCAGGTACTAGCTAGTATTCTCTCTGTCTCAAATTATCTGTTATGTTTAAATTAAAAGGATTTCTGACTATGTTATCCTCATTTACGGCTTAAGATATAATCTCTCTTCAACAAATATTGATTAAAGTTGAGCCATTCATGTTATATAGAATAAAAGAGTTTATCAACCATTAAAAAATGCTTACATTGTATGTGCCTTTGATTCAATAAGCCTTCTCCATTCCCGGCCAAACTTGAGATGCAATCTCATTTGAAGAAGGTAAACAGTATCCTTAAAAATAGACATAATATTAGTCAAAATCTCTATCAGCCGAGTCATACAGGCAATATTGCTTATCTGTTTGCCTTCAGTTTTTGTAATTTTCACTGCATAGTTTACTGTCCAATAATAAAGAGCACAATTAGTACTTAAAATCCATCACTAACAACAACAACCAAAAAAAAAAAACTAAGTATACTCGCATGAAATTAAACTCTAAAGATAGAAGTTTACAAAATTAAACTCTAAGAGAGATGACCAGTACTATTTAGAAAGGGAAAAGGATAATGAAGGACTTACTTGGAAAATTATTTAAAATTAGAAAGGTAGAACCAATTATGGAACTGGAGAATACAAAATGATGAAATAATACTTTGATAAAACAGGAAAAAGACACTCAACCCCTCTATATTCCGTTATCTGATTTTCATGGTCTCGTGAGAAAGTAATTAAACCATGATTGTAAAAATTTTCTTCTTCCACTGCAACTGCAATTGCCAAGTGTGATTTTTCATTGCGTCGACAAAAGACTCAGCCCTGGAAACACTGGATTGCAACTCTTGTATATCCAATTGTAAGCATGCATGCACAAAATAAGGATTCTTTGGTGAGAAGGAACGTTCTTTATGTTGGGTTTTGCGAAAAAGAAATTTGTATACTGAAAAATAGGGGGCAAGGAGGATTGTTGCAACTGTTGGCATTGTACAATAAAAACTATTGCATAACTGGTGAAGTCTGATGTAAAAGTCATAACGCTTAAGGAAGAGCCGAAGAGGTGCGTGTGTATGCGATATGGTACTATTTTTATCAATAAATTAAATGGAAAAATTATAGGAAAAAGGCAACAAAAAATTGAGAGGAAGGCAGGATGTGTTCTAATAGTGCCATGTCATCGAGGCTATGATCCTCTTTTATATATATATATATATATAGATTATTAATTTCATGACCCTCTAATTTAAATTATTACTCCCTCCATCCCATATTAGTTGATCATTTCACTAAAAATAGTTGTCTCATATTAGTTGTTCACCTTACTAAATAAATAAAGCATTAATTAAATTTTTTCTCATATTACCCTTGCAATTAATTCTTTTTTAAAGTGTTCATACTTGTTTGTAAAGTTTTCAAGAATTTTTTTAAGAGGTGAATTAGTAAAATTCTCTTCTTATTTATGATTTCTTAACATGCGTGTAAAAAAAAAAAAAGACCAACTAATATGGAACGAATGAAATAATAAGACTATTTTTGAAAATCTTATTTATCTTACTTTCCTTTTTAGTTTGTTATATACCGTGACAATTCGATACGTGTTTTCATCAATTTTGCGTGAAATGATCATTTTACCCCTCTCTATAGCTGATATATGTATACTTGACTTGCTGGATTGATTGGTTCTGAAATTGGAGCTTTTTGAGATTTGTGCAAGTTTGCATTTTTGGAAGGTTTGGAAGTTGGTAGAGTTGACTTTGTTCAACATTCGAAGATTTAGAGCTCGAAATGGGATTCCATCACTTTCCTTAACTTCGAAATGTGGTTTATGTTCTAGGGGGACCTTTGGTTCAGGTCCTGAGGGTTCTGATTTGATTTTGAACGATTAGACGAGATGTTGAAAAGTTTAAAGCTTAGAGTTAACTTTGATCAACATTCGAAGATTTAGAGTTCGAAATGGAATTCCGTCAGTTCCGTTAGTTTCAAAATATGGTTTATAATTTAGGGGGACTTTTGGTTTGGGTTCCAAGATTTCTGGTTTGATTTTGAGTGTTTAGACGGCATGTTGAAAAGTTTAAAGCTTAGAGTTGACTTTGTCAACATCGGGTCAAGATGATTGCAGAACAGTGTTTTGATGGTTTCGGTGAAGCCCGAATTATTATTTCTAGTTAGGTTGCATATATGATTTGTGTTCACGGGGTTTCAAACAAATTCTGAGGGTCCGTTTAGTGAACAATGTTTTGATGGTTCTGGTGAAGCCCGAATTATTGTTTCTAGTTAGGTTGCATATATGATTTGTGTTCACGGGGTTTCGAACAAATTCTGTTGGTCCATTCAGTGAATCCTCGAACCTGATTCTTTGTTGTTGGTGGTGCAGCTGATAGGCCTTCTTGGCCTTCGCGAGGCCCTTATCATGATCGTGGAGAAGGATGTGTGAGGGTCATCATGATCACGACGGAAAGGGTCCGCGATGATGAAGCGCAACTAGGGTCTGGCTAGTGTCCTTCATCGCAAATGCGACCGGGGCATTGCGAATGCGATGGACCCGAATCAGATACCGTTGCGATCGCAATGAAGAAATCGTGTTGGGCATATTTAAAGACCCATTTTTGAACATTTTCTCCATAACTCAATTTTTTGAGCTTGAGACTCATTTTTGGGCTATTTGAAACTTGAAAGGCAAATTTTGAGGTTTCTTTCGTGACTATATTTCTTAATACTATTTTAACATTGCTCAATGATTATGTTTTTATCTTGAAATTGGTGACTTAAAGAGGGAAAATCGAGGATTTTTGGACAAAGTTTTGAAATGATATTTTCATGATTTAGAGGTCGGTTTAAGCTTGAATTTGAAGAAATTTTATAGTTCCTCCATTCCTTTTTGTATGCTCTTTTTGAGTTGTGCTTTTATTCCTAAATAAGTGTATGGTTAATATTTCAAGAATAATTTAATCAAAATCTTTCTATTATGCCCTTTTTCAGATTGCCAAAATCATTAATTAATCTTTCTTTTTCAATGTATTTAATTAGGAGTATATGGTAAATTTACTTTTAATTTTCTAGGAGTGAGGAGTTTATTAAGGGGTGTGCGCAACTCAAAAGGAGCATGTAAAAAGGAATGTCGGGAGTATTTGAGTTCTTTAAACTCTGGGTAATGTTATTTTTGAATAAAATTCTAGTTTTTTCCTTTTGGGCTTGGAATTGACTTTTGGATTGACTTTTTGGGCTTGAATGTTAGTGTAGCAATAAGTGTCTACGATGTTATTTTCTTATATAGAACATTGTTGTGTTGTGGTTTTACAACATGAGATTGTTGTATGTTCTTAAGCACTTTTTGTAAATTTGGTGTGGGTTTATGCAGAAAAACAGGTCAGGAAGTGAAAAATGAAAGCCAAGGTACGACTCGTAGGGTCAAGGCACGAGTAAGGTAAGTGGAAATAATGAGAAGGCAAGGAAGAAGTTGGCCCCTACGATTTGTCCAATTGGACCACCAAACACTATGGGTTAAGCCCATTTATAATTGCTGCTTCATCTCATGTTGGCTTTCCCTGTATATTAGCTTCCCTTTCACTTTGTGTATATGACACTTAGGTCATATATAGTATTTTTTTTCTCGAACTTTGCCTGGGGCCGACTCGAAATGATCGATGGGCTTCCAAACCCCAACTCGAAATGCAAAGGATGAAAGGGAGTCCAAATGGGACTCGGATAAGTTCATGCAAGAAAAATGAAACAAAGGATTAGGGAAAAACCCAAGGCGGATGACACATGAATAAACACAAAATACATGAATTCAAATATACGACATATTAGTTTCAAACACATATATAAAGAATTCTAAGATCAACCAATCTCATTCTAAACAGAGAAACAATATTTCAAGTAAAGAGAAATCCCATGAAGCTAATAATTGCAGGCTAGACCTTAACAATAGAAAGGACTTACACATTGCTAAGCATAACGAAACCTGTTTTTAACATGAGAGGGAATGAGAATCGAAAGATACCAGACCATGTTTCTAACTAATAGATCCTATTAATGAAGCAAATACGCAGGCAAAAGGAGAGGCCATGATCAACTTAAAATAATTGATTTAAACTAGTGCTAGAGCAAGAACGAATATCTATTTCAAACCAAATCCTTCATATAGCTAAACCTTTGAAATGACCAGATTTTGACGAACCAAGATAATATATTTTAAAAAACGACTTAAACAAATTGATCTCAAATCTTAATTATGAACACATTTCCAAGACATATTTGGAAGCACATGGTAGCAAAATTGTCAGTTAATTCATAGCTATAGCATCCCATACGCCAAAGAGAAACAAGGTTTGAGAAAATGAACCATTCTTGCAAGCAAAACATTAATGGAAGACAAAAGAAACAAAACGAAAAATTAGAAATTTACCGTTAGGCTCGTCTAAAAAGAAAAAAAAATAAGCTTCAAAGTTCAAGAAACCAGTAGAAAAGGTAGTTTTCCGGTAAAAATTCGAATTTTTTCACAGAGGCGTGATCAAGGATACTGGACAATATTATGGACATAGTAGCTTTGCCAACCAATTCACCCTAGATGTATTACGAATATTGAACATGATCTTCTAGGCAGTGGTAATCAGAACACATTTTTGGGACAGTCAAACAACTTCAAACCAGTAAAACAAGTGGGCAGCGTATGAGAGCTCAAAACATGATTTCACACATTCGAAACTAAGACGGCCAACGATGTTCACATATCAAATCCGTATAGTTGCATTTTTATTATATACAAAGGAACGCACAAGTAGAAGAGCATACAGGATATTTTTGTTCATCTACACAAGCTATTCAAGAAACATGCTGTTAGTATTCATTTCGAAAACTCATGTTACGGACGAATGGAACTGCACACAGAACCATCAAATGCAACACGAATTCAGCAAAACAAGAACGAAAATAATTTTAAGAAACAAACGAAAATAATTTTAAGAAACAATCATCTTTTATAGTGCAGCAAAATCTGTAACGACGAACCTCACCGGACAACCTTCACCACTGAATTTAGACTCGCCGGAATCGGAACTTTCCTCTCTGTAACCTCTGGTCTCTTTTTGAGTTAGAGAAAGACTCTCCAAAATAAAACTCAAGAAACCAAAAGCCAGCTTCTACTACCAATTCGAACTTCGCCCGAATCGAATTTTTTTCAAATCCCAACTCCATGCGGGCTAATACCCTCTTCAAAAAAATACGGTTCCAAGCGATCCCCAGAGTCTTTCATCTGGAACAACATCCTCCTTGGAGGGAAACTGTGTTCACCAGCCATCTCACGGTCTCGGGTAAAGGTGACACGATCAGGGTATGGGACTTCAAATGGAGCGCCACATTGAGATCTCACATCCAAGGACCCTTTACCCATACTGAAACAGATCTTCGTCTAAGTGATATTTGGGAAGGAAATTGTTGGAATTGGTTAAAACTGTCCTTTCAAATACCGCAAAGTATCACTGAACAAGCCTCCGCAATAAGCCTTAATAGCAATATAATAGACACGCCTTACTGGGGCCTCAATAGTAATGGCATTTTTAGCACCAAATCCATCTATAAACTCTCCCAAGCACCCCCAAGGCTGAATACACTTTTGCTTGGCTCTGGAACTAAAATAATCTTTTAACAAAATCAATTTTTTCTCTGTTTATGCTCCCATAATAGACTCCCAACAACGACTACCTACATCATCTTGATATTCATCCTGAACCAACCTGTTCTGCATGTAAAGTGGCAAACGAAACTATCCTCCATGTGTTTTCCGAATGCCACATCTCCAAACAAATTCTGGCAGGACAAAGGCCTCCTAACTCAGAATCTCCCATTCCACCAAAACCATTGTCTCATGATCCTTGACAATATTAAGATTCCCTTAGCAAACAAACTCCTCGACTGGCCTGGTTTTTATCCCTTTGCATTGTGGCACATTTGGCTCAATGCTAATAACAATGTTTTCAATAAAGCAACTAACTTTCCCTCCATCCAACTGGCTAACATCCGTGCTATGGAATTCAAATACTCTTGTCCCTGTTCGATGGATTCCCTCACCCACCCTCTCCCCCTGCCAGGACAATATAAGCTTAACACAGACTGTGCATTTGACAATAAGTCGAACAAAGGAGGCATCGGTGGTGTAATCCTTAATGACAAAGGTGAATGGATTCTGGGTTACCATGATACAATCCACTCTTACTCGCCTCTACTGAAATTACAGCTTTTCTACAAGGGATTCAATTGGCATACACTCATCAACTCACTCCCATCGAAATCGAAACAGACAGTGTTGAGGTAATACAACTGCTACAACAACTTCCTACTAACTGCTACTCTATTGCTGACAATTGCAGGTACCTCTTGAGCAGGTTGGCGAATCCAGACATAACTTCCGCGAAGGGAACAAGGTGGCACACGTTTTGACAAAAGAAGGCCCAAGCAGCCTAATCCTAATCTACTACAACTACTGTTAGACCCACCAGGTTTTGTTAGTACTATTATCAAAGCTGATAAGGATAAAGTTGTATTTACAAAGCTAGTTTCTACTTCCGCTTGTAACCAGTTAGCCAGCTATGGCAATCAAACTGTCATCACTTTTGGTGACACAGATCATGTAAATGCCTCTAGTAATGTGGCTTCTTAATATATAAATAAAATTCCCCTTATCCAAAAAAATGATACATTTCAAACTCTATACTGCATAAAAACATTTTAAAGACAGTAAATAACCATGAACTAATAATATGCACTAATTATCCCATTTAACTACAGAATAAAAACAAACTTTCAGGCATATGAATAGAACCAAGAGAATATTATAAACTAACTACACCTAATAATAATCTCAACATAATGGTAATAAATATTAAGCATCTAGAAAAAATTGAAGACATTAAAATGATATTTATCATTCGCTTATTTCTAATACCAAATTCATTTGCTAAAGTCAAAATGGGAAAAAAAATTGTAACTCAAAACCTGAAGGAATGGGAGTTGTAACCAACTATTTTAATGCAGGAACAACTATTTTAATAACCAACTATTTTAGTGCAGGAACAACTATTTTAATGCGGGAAATTTGATCAACTAACTCCTTCGCATCACAAAAAAAAAAGAAGGAAAAAGAAATACACTAAACATCAAAAATGAGAAGATTTCATCAAATGCACACAAGGAATCCCCAGAAAACAAAAGATATCATGAAGGTTTAACATAAAGACTGTCAAAAATATATGGACAGTGACACTTGTAGGGAGAAATAACAAATTGACGAACAAATTGCCCAACAATATTGAGATGGATAGGATATAAAATATTATATGAATCATTAATCTAATCATATAAGTGCTTTCTTGCTCTTTTACATGCTATGTCAGCTTATAGATATGAAATTGTTCAGACACTTGTAGTTGATATTGTACCAAATGAGCATGTGAAAAGAGCTATGAATGAAATCATTTCTGGTATAAGTAAATTTTTTGCTTTGATTAAACCTGTCTTACACACTCACTGTTTTAACTGTTATAATAGAGAGAAATATACATTCCAATAGAAAGATTTTCCATTTATCATTAGAATGATCTTTTTGTGGATAAAGATATTTAAGCATGAATGCAAAACATTGCAGTTTTTAGGGATTGTATATAATTCAAAGCTCTTTGAAGACCCATCTCTTTTTTTTTTTTTCCTGTTTAATAATTTGGTGTGTAGGCAGAGGCGCAAAGGCTTTGAGGGTGGTAATTCAAGAATTTTAGTTTGCCAAATTAAAACTTTTGATACTCTTATTCGTTCGTCTTTCTTATTTTGATGTCCTAACTATCTTGAACTCTAAAACTGCCCGGCTGAGGGTGGCTACCAATGAGAAGGCAGATCCAGAGAAAATATTGTAAATTAAGAGGGCTGAAGATGAACCCGAGCTATATCTAAGGCTTAAATATTGCATGACAATGTCAAGCAATTGTGGATGTCTGAGAGACAGTGTGCTAGGATTTTCAATTAATGTGCATGGAATTACGACAAAGGATGTTATGGACATGCTCCTCGTAACCCAATACTTCGACACCATGAAAGAACTTGGCACTTCATCCAGAGATTTGTTGAGCATTAAGTATTTACTGCTCACGAATGTTAATGGTTTTACATCAAGCAAGATTTTGTCAATTTTTAGTCTTTTCTTTCTTTAAAATATGAAAATATGTGGTGTGTTTGGCTTCATTTAGAGATTGATGAATCCCAATACTTACTATGTCTATAATCAGACTATAAGGTTTTGAATATTTTCAGAGAAAACTCTTTAAAAAATTCATGAATTGTTCTACAACATCACATATTTTTGCGACTATATCATGAATGAATACAAAAATTGAAAAATTCTAAAAGTGATAGTTCAGATGTTTACCACAAAAATAGTGATATTATTCCTCTTCTCTTCGTCCCCTTTTCCAAATAATCAACACCTGTTATATCCTGACCCCTACAATGCAACTTCACAAATTGAACAGACAAAACTTAAAAAGGTATACCATTGTGGTCGTACTGCTACTATCAGAAACAGAGCACTGCACTCAATACTAACACCAAAATAAGTATTTAAGAGCACATAAATTTTTTACCATACACAGGGATAAATGTTATGCTCCCAATAAATACCAGAAACAAATTACCTTCATGCGGGTAAAGGAAAACAAGAACTATTAAAAAGAAGATATTTAAAGGTAAAAGTGTTTAACCTGCAGACCTTGAAATTAATGGAAAGATTATTGAAAGAACAATATCATTAGCATACAAAAATCTAAGGCTCCACTTTTCTTCGCATAGTGCGGACTCACTAAATAGACATGAATTTGAAAAAATACCACTGAAGCATACAACTCAAAGTGTATTGCAACAAATTCAAAATCTTCTTAGTCCTTCAAAATGCATACCGTAAAGAAAAGAAAACATAAAAACCAAAAAAAAGGTTATAGGAGAAATACTAATTAATTATGAAACAATCACAGGACACACTATATAAAATTGAAAGAGGAGATTTGCTTAGTTATGTACCTCTTTCAATTAAGAGAAATCAATCTCAAAACCAGAAAGAAGAAGAAACCTACGAGAGATAAACAAATCACAAAATCAGAAGAGGAGGTTCTCTAGTGGGTTCTTTTATCATTAAAATACTTTAAAAAATGGCGAAAATCTATAAATAGTGTGTGTGTATCAATGGTAAATCCGCTTAGGTGGTCTGTCAGGAATACTTCCAGGCTTGAACTTCGAAGCCTCATGCCTAGCAAGTTCGAAGGGAACAGAACTGTTGCTTTGTATGAGCATTTGCTTAAGATCATAAAAGACTTGAGTATCTTGCAGCGTCAAGAATGTTGTGGCTATACCTTTCTTTCCTGCACGACCTGTACGTCCAATACGATGGGTGTATGCTTCAACATTGTTTGGCATATCATAGTTAATCACATGAGCCACATCAGGTATATCAATTCCACGACCAGCAACATCAGTAGCAACTAACACATTATATCTCTTTGTCTTAAATCCTTTAAGACTGATTTCTCTCTGCTCCTGTGACTTTCCACCATGTAGTATGGTTACCCTGTAACCGGCTTTATCCAGATTCATGGCAACAGTATCAACCTGCTTTTTAGTGTTGATGAACACTATAGCAATCTTATCATCTCCAAGCTCATCAAGCAATCTCTGCAGCTTATACATTTTCTCTGTGTCCTTGACCATGACCACGTGCTGAGTAACGAGGTCAGTAGCCTTTCCAGCAGTGCCAATAGTCACGACAACAGGATTTCTCAAGTATTTTCCAGCCAGCTGCTCTACAGCAGGCGGCATGGTAGCACTGAACATATAAGTGGTTCGATATATTTTCTTCTCATTGAGCTCTTCATCCCCATTCTCCGGTTTCATATTACTTGAAGGCATAGCATCTAGTACACCGGCAACTTGAGGTTCAAACCCCATGTCAATCATTCGGTCAGCCTCATCAAGAACAACATAATTACATTGGTTCAGAACACAATAGCGTCTCTCCAAGCAATCGAGAAGTCTCCCAGGGGTTGCTATCACAACTTCACAACCTTGCCTAATCTTAAAACCTTGCTCCTCTATGGACTGCCCACCAACAATAGAAACAACTTTGATACCCAAATAGTGCGCAAACTTAACCGTCTCATCCTCAATTTGTTGAGCTAGTTCTCGCGTAGGGACCATTACAAGTGCATACGGCCCATTCTCTTCATTCAAAGGAGGAAGCTTAGTGATATAAGTCAACATAGGCAGAACAAAGGCAGCAGTTTTACCTGAACCAGTCTCCGCAACCCCAATCACATCACGTTGTTGAAGTCCAAGCGGGATGGCAGCCATTTGAATAGGAGAAGGCTTCTTGTAGCCATTCCTCTCAACGGCCTTGAGCAACTGGATAGTTAACTTGCTCTCAGCCCAATTCCTCATGGGTCGGGGTATCCTGTACCCCTTGTAAGACATATTATGATCCTCCCTGAATATCCTTCAATCTCTCTCCGTCATTTCCACCAGATTCTTCTCCGACCAGTGTCGATCAATTATATGCTTCTTCTTCTTCTGCTGCTGTCCTCGGTCCATGCCAGCGCGGAATCCGCGACCGAAGAGTAAGCTCGCTTCGTGAGGATTTTGGTAGAGAGAGTTCATGTCACGTGACGTGTCCTCAGTGTTTTCCCAGTGCATGCACCATCGGCGGCTGCGCTTAATGAACCGCTTCTTTTTGGAGGAGCCCAGATACTGCTCCTTTATAGCTTCCAATTCGGCTAATTTCTCCCTCTCACGTTTCCTGCAGGGTTTGTTGTTGTTAACCTGTTGTTGTTGGAGGTGTTTCTGATCCGCCATGTGCTCAAGGGACAATTGCTGTCGCTGTGTTTTACTGGAGTAGACGGGACGATTCATACTCTCCATCCTTTGGGTGGAAGCAAAAAGGTAGCTAGTAATTCCCATTATTTATAATGGGATCCGGGATCCCATTAGTTCTACAAAACCTACTTTGATTAGAAATTGGAAAACTTATTTTTATATAATTTGACTCCCATTCCTATTTAATTTCTACTTACTTAGAAAAGGAAAAGGGACCAATGAAATTGTGACAAAGCAGCCTTCACAATTTCATTGGTTCTTTCCCTTGCCTCCATTTTATTTTTTCTTTATTTTAATTTATTTATCTTACTTTTTTTTAATCTGTTATATATTTCAAAAAAAATATGTAAAAAATGTTATAAATCACAATAATTAACAACTTAAAATATTTAAAAGATATAAAATATCTGGTTGAATCTCAAAATTATATCAGTGCCACTTAAATTGGAATAGAAGAAAAAATATTAATATAAATCACAATCATTAAAAACTTAAATTATTTAAAAAATATAATTGACTATCAAAATTGTATCAATGTCACAAAAGTTGGGATAAAGAGTAACATATATTATTTAAAAATTACATAAAAAGTATTATAAATTACAATAATTAACTGTTAACAACTTAAAATATCTAAAAACATATTTTAAAAAATATGATTGATTATCTAAATTCTATTTATATCACATAAATTGAGATAAAAAAGTAACATATATTGGGTCCGAGCTAGCACGGCCCCCTCGATATCTAGTATATATGTATACTTACTATATAATAAATGGGAATAAGCACACACCTGGTCAACATGTGTGCTTAAGATAATAAAATTTATTATTGAGGGCATTTTGGACATTTCAGTTAATTCTTATGCAATGTCTACTTCAACTATTGTCTTCAATGCTTATTTGTGGATCCCAAATGACAAAATTATCAAGAACTTTACCTCAATGACAAACGTGTCCCATCTTTTTGCATATGGGCCACAAAGAATATTTTTGTAAAATAATACTATAAAAGAACAATATCATTGGCTGAGAGGGAATTTTACTGTAGCTTTTGCACAAGCTTTTGCGTGCTTTGACCAATTCACCCTTCATATGTCAGCAACTATATTTTCTTTTTGAATAGTGTGTCAGCAACAATTTTTTTTTTTTTTTGGTGCAATGTCAGCAGCTATTAACATTCTTTCTTATCATTGTTTAGTCTTAAAATGATAGATTAATTTTTGCACACTTTTAATCGGTACCTTCAAATTTCATTCTAAGAAAATAAAAAGTACTAGGATTTATTCAGTTTGTGGATGATATTATAATAAAAATTTAATGCAAGAGTTGTAATTATGAATTAACAATATATGATGTATTTTGTACTTATGATGTTTTCGTTCATTAGGACGGATGAAGCAATATATATTATTTGAAATGACATAAAAAATAATATAAATTACAATAATTAACAACTTCAAATGTTTAAAAAACATATAGAAAATGTAACACCCCAAAAATTTCAATGCTAATGCGAACTATTTGTTAATTCAAATGTTTAAAAAACATATAGAAAATGTAATACCCCAAAAATTTCAATGCTAATGCGAACTATTTTTTATATGTGTATAGGCCTAAAAGTAATGACTTCTAATTTTAGATAAGTGTAATGATCAATTCCATAGTGTGGTGAGGGCTTTGGATATGAATCATGGTCATAAGAAACATTTAGCGCAAAGTTTAGTTGAGAGCATTTCGATCAATCGAATTTTAGTATGAGATTTTACTAGGGTCAACTTCAATCAAGCATAACTTCTAGAATATGAAGAGTTCATGGACCAAGGCCCATCAAATAAAAGGTCTTTGAGTCTTCTTTCCAACGCCACCGACTGTTCGTCTATACGAATTATGCGTTAAGAGTTATGCCTATTTTGTTGGGAACTACCCAGCCGTGCGATCCGTCGTGTTAAGACGACGCCCGCCGCATGACCGCGCGGGCAAGACAGTGGTACTACTAATGTTGTGCGAACAGCCGCGCGAGCTAGGCTCCATCAGAACGGCCGCGCACGTTTCCTGTAATTTCGTTTAGTTTTCTCTTTTTTTCATGTACTAGGAGGGGTGTTTTCGTCCTTTCTTATTTCTATAAACCCCAAATACGATTTATAACTCCCCAAACCCCTAAGTTAAGAAATTAATCAGTCATAACTCATCCCATTCTTCCCCAAAACATTCTTAGAATTAAGAACACCTAGGGTTTAAGATTCAAGGCTCAAATCTCAAGTTTTTTAAAAATTCTTTCCATCAAGAGGTATGTTGAACACTCCCTACTCAACTACTATTACAAAGTGACGATTTATTAAGTATTTATGTATATTATATTGATGATTTTGAAACTAGGGTTGAGAAGGATTTTATGAAAGCTTGCTATTGAATGTGCTCTCTTTACTAAATCGTTTTCTAATCTTTAATTGAGGGTTTTGAGGCTTGGAATGACTATTTGAAATTGTGAATCTTATTTGAATGTTAAATGTTATGAATATGGAAACCATGATTACCAAGTCTTTTAAAAGCTTTGAGTTTAAATAAGGGATACAAATATTTTCCCCGTCCTTTTGAACTATTGAACGTATTGAATTGATGAGATGCTTAAGACTTTTATGAAAACTCAACTATGACTATGCTTAGGATTCTAAAGACGGGGTTAATAGTCAATAATGTTTTATCATAATGATTTTGGCATGATATTAATGACTTGCAAGTCTTGGTATGACGATACCAAAATGAAAATGCCTTTATGGATGACTCTATGGATAAATGTTATGAACAATAGTTTAGTTGGGCTTAAAGAGAGGAAGGTGGTTAATCGAGAAGGTGTAGGTTTGGAAGGAGGCCTACTACCCAAAACCTATGTTTGCCGACATAGGGAGGATTGTTCCTTAATTGGATGACCAAATGTTTTCCCTCTATGAGGATGAAATGTGGCCACAATAATGTTATCTCAATTCATGCCGCAAATATGGATTGAGGCCCCGCCGTGTCACCACCTGAGACTACCCCCTAATCGTAACACGGTGCTTAGAACCACAAGTGATCCCAAGCTAACCCATGATACTGACATAATGCATAAGCAACTGAATATAAACATGAATAAAAGCTAAAATGATTGAGCGTAAGCTTAATCATGAAATAAACTGAACTAATACATCACTGTTAATAATTTACAACACTGTAATCTGAAAGGAATAAAACTGGAACTATATATAATAATTCTGACTGACTATCTATGAAGCCTCTAATAATACTGACTACAGATAGCTGGGACATAACCCTCAGCCATTCCTAATGTCACGCCCCAAAATGATAGAGGCGAACAAGGATCGTATACACTTGCTTTACGAGCACTCTATAAAATATACGAGATTAAGGGATAATAATGAGCAGGATATCCAATATGAGTTGTATATACACATGAGGGAGTTATATTAACAAAAACTGTATGATACAATACTGCATGATGTCCATGAAGCCTCTAGTCACACACTATACCATGAGTAACTAGTTGGCATAGGGATCGACATATCCAACTAGAGACTTGTACATATAATCAAAAATACTATACATAGACTGCCTCCAACGAGAGATAGAGCTCACCAAAATATCAGCTGAAAACGATAATAGAGCCTAACGTGGACGTATGCTATCCTGTGAATCTGAGCCTGCATTAATAGTACGTGGCCACCAAAATATCAGCTGAAAACAACAATAGAGCCTAACGTGGACTTCTGCTATCATGTGAATCTGAGCTTGCATTAATAGTACGTGGCAATGGGGAGACATCAGTATATATACAACATGTACTGGTATGAAAGCAGACAGAATAACAGCTGAACAAGTGCGGAAGCTCATATGAATCAAATACCAAAGTGAAAGAAGTATGAGCATATAAGTAACACATATACGATATAAAACTGTAACCTATGCACCAATTTTATTAGTTTGTCATATAATTTCCAGGAGAGCGTTTATTATGATATAAAGCCTATAATTTGCCTAGGTGATGTATTTAACCTATTTATAGTACAAATGATCACAAGATGGCCTACCGAAGGCAATCTGAGGCGAGTATAAAGCGTATGTTGCTTAAATACTCATTGTTATGATTTCATACATATAACTGTAATCGCAATCTGATATAAGGTATGCCCCCTAGGAGATCACTATGAGGGTCTACCCGCAGGTCATATGTGTCATATATTGGCTCGAGTCAGGAAAAACCAGTGCATGACATTTCAGTTGACTCCAAATGCAAATGATGCCATAAAGACGGGTACGCCCCTAATGTTTGGGCTCACTATAATGGTCTAGTTTCGATCCTGTGCACAGAATCACGTCGAGCGGATGTGTCAAGTAAAATCTATGTACCCTCCCGTCATTAACGTTTATCAAATAATGCCTCAAAGGCCTATGACATGTAAATTATGGTAATGATCATTTAGCTAATACATACAAGTGCAACTATTCTATGGCTATTTACTTTCATTCATAATGTGGGACATATATACCATGTAGCCTAAGAATTCCAAGTAAAGAAACTTACGATAATATGGAATATTGTGAAGATTCAACATAAAGAGAGCAAAAAGGATGCTTATAGGCTTGACGTAGGGCGAGGGGACAATATGTAAGGCAAATAAAGATCCTATCCTCGTATTTCATGAGAATTATATTAACGTTGATTAAAAGAACACATGACGTAGGTGGTGTCTTTGTGGCGAGGGAAGGTTTAGCTTTACATACCTTAGTGCTTTACTAGCTATGGTAGTATTCCAAGCCTAAAATAATTCAACTCACGGAAGTGTAGCCTTTATCTTGCCAGCCACTAGTTTTCGTTATTCAATAGGCAATCAATTAGCTACAAAGATAACATATACATCCATCAATGACCCGTAGGTGCATTTAACAATTTATCCCGATAATATTCACGTATGTCCGAAATTAATTGAATTCCTTAACAAGTATCCGGAATGAATTCTTTAGTTCCAAACTTATAAAATTCAACATTAAATCCATCCAATTGATAGGAATTCCTAAAAACTCCACTTTATCAAAATTTCACCTTTTTTCCTTTTTTTCTCATGAACTCATTTCGAGAAGTAGTGCAAAAATCCAAATCAAACGATAATCAACAACTTATACTACACCCCAACATATATTTTATAATTAAATTCGAGTATGGAGTGACGAAATTACCTTTTTGAAATTAACCCCAACTTGAGTCCTTGATAGAATTTTTCCACAACTTGGGTGAAATTAATAGTACTTATCTAGTAATTTAGGCTCGTAGTACACCTTTCCTTTGTAAGAATTCTTGTCTGCTTTGTGATTTCCTCTTTTTCTCTGGGATTTGCTGAATACAGAGGAGAAACAGAGAGTTCTTGCTGCTGCTTGGCTGCTCACGCCTCTGGTGGAAAAAAATGCTTAAGGTTTCCCCCTTTTCTTTAATTGCTTCCCTTGCTAAAAGGTCAAAGTGACCCTTTCTCCTTACAGAAATATTTTAAATGGGGTGGGGTCACCCAAGTTCCTTTGCTTATTTTTTTTTCTTTTATCCATAATTTCAAAAACAAAAATTATTATTTACTTCTACCCGAGAGCTCCTTAAATACAAAAACTACTTATGTCATCGGGAGGTAAACTTGAGGATCATTAATTGGTATGTAGTGCACCATGTAACTCTATAAATTCAAAGTTATACTCGCTTAAAGTATTAAACTCAAATTCAAAAAATTTCCAAGGTGCTACACCTAACTAATACGTACGAATAGACATAAAATATTGTAACTGCAAACTGACTTGAGTCCTCGAATCAAGAGAACTCATCACTTGTTGGCTGGAAGCTGTGATCTGCCTGATTAGAATCCTGATAGTAAGCACTTGAATCTACATCACATGAAAAATATAAGCAGAAGAGGTATGCGATCAGTACTTTTGACTATACTGAGTATATGAGATATGCACTAATCATGAAACACTTAAATCATGCTTTAAAACTGAGGACATGAACTATTTACTGAAATGTGCATTTAAAATATGTCTATACATAAAAGCTGTGAGACATAGTGAAATCTCTGAATCATGAGCTAGAGTATTTCTAAAAATTAGAAAGTTATAGATGCATAATATTTTATTCGATCTAAAGCTAATGCTGAACATGCTGTAAACTGTACTGAATGCAAGAGTTGAGCTGGAGTACAATGACACTATATGAAATACATATATACTGATATGCAGTGATAACCTGTAAAGTCATTAGGAGTGTGCATCGATCGGTTCGGTTTATCGGTTTTTGGTTTTTAAATATGCTAAACCAATAGTCAAACCAATAAGATATTTTTTATCGATTTTCGGTTTATCGATTTTTAGTCTTTAACGGTTCGGTTTTCGATTTAACCGATAAGTAAATACTCATAAAATAGAAATAGTAGCAACTAACATGAAAAGAAACTGAATCTTAGTTGCAGCCAAAATCCTACGTGATGTGTTTTAATTTACAAGAATCTTCAAGCTTGAATTCAATGTTAGTTCTAAACCTGAATCCTAGTTGTTGAATCCAAGTCACTCGACCCTCACCGTCGTCGCCGCAAACCCTCGCCTTCAGTTTACCAGAGAGAAAATTGAAAATGTTTAACTTTATATCGTTATCGGGTTATAGGTTTTCAGAAAATTGAATAGGTTTGATAGTTCGTAGAAATTAAAGAGAAATATATAATAAGTAATATATATATATATATATATATATATAATGTAAGTAGGGTTAAAGTAGTAATTTAGTATATTCTTATTGGGTTATCGGTTTACCCAATAACCCAATAAGGGAAAATCGAAATCGAACCAATAACCCAATAATTTTTTTTATAAAACCATTAAAAAGCCGTTAACCCAATAACAATAAACCAATAGTAATTTTATCGGTTCGGTTTATTGGTCGGTTCGATTTTTGCATACCCCTAAAAGTCATAGTATAAAATTCAGTAAAACTAAACTGAGAGTCATGTATGAATACTTAGTCTAAAACTATAAGGTGTGAACTGATGCAATGACCAAGTAAATAAACATCTAACTGATCAATGCTGTACTGTATAAACTGATTACAAGATCATGTAATAACTGAGTTTGAAGTGTGGGAGATACTATTAACCGACATATAACCATGTGAGCTAAATATGGAGTTCGATGTATAATCCCCATTGAAAAGGGCCCAATATACCTTGCCAGGGTATAAAGGCTGATCTGAAGTGGTACCACTAAACTGATGTCCAAAAGGAGTAAGGTGTCAAACCTGGTCTAACGGGTGACCCTTTGGAACGTACGGTGGCATCGTAGTTCTAGGACTTAGGGACTTGTACTAAAGGTCTCAGCCTAACTGATGGGTGAGGCTTCATCCCTGCGTCCGCTCGGTGCTAAGTACTACTCCCAATTGAATATAACCTGATATACTGAATAGCTCAATAATACTGAAGTTCTTAGACTGAAGTATAAGTGCTTTATCTGAAAGCATTCCAAATCATGAAAACTGAAGGACTAAGTGTTCAACTGACAATGCATGATATCCTAAGTCATCAGGTGTTCATAACCCGCCGTCTTTGAAGAATGCAACTAATATTAGAAATTATATAATCTGAACGTAAAAGGAAAATTTCATAACACAAGTCTAAAATACTGGATATCAATATACTGAGGAGCTATACAATGACAAGTCTTTAAAGATAATGAATTTCATGGAAAACATGTCATGTCAAATTAATATAGACTGAAATCCATCAAATCATGATAAATAATGCTTAATAGTCTTGAGAACTGATGCATCATACATAGCTTAATCATATGCTTGAAATCTTAAGTAATATCATATAAATCATGTATAGACTTGAGAATAACGTGAATGCTATAATATAGCTATAAGAAATCATAAATAAACATTAAGACATGCTCATGAATGAAAAATATATCATGGAGAATTGAATTTAAGCTTGGAATCATAATTGGATAAAAATCCTAGTTCATGAGAATCATAGGATTAATGAATGAAAAATCATAATTTGGGCATGAGGATGAAAGAAGATCCGCACTGAATACCCACATACCTGATTACTTTTGATTCTTGAACTAAAGTTTGGAGGATTTAAGCTTGAAGATGAAGAACCCTAATTTCTTGTTTGATGAAGAAAAGTCGCATGTTTCTCTAAGTAATTTCGTGTGTTATTAATAGAATGAGGGCCTAGGAGTAGTTTAGGCTTCATATTCAGCCTTAAGATAACTTAAACAACATAATTTTGGTGTTAAAAGAGTGGAAAAAGAACAAACAATCTTTTTAAAACCGTGTGAAAAGTTGTTGGAGTCCGTCCCGATAACCCACATGACGGCCTGTGGGGCCTGGCCACGGGTCATGGTGTAACACCCCGTACGTTCCTACGTTTAGCTGACAACCGTAACATTTATGGAAAAATGAAAACATGAGAAAATTGTTGAATTATGCATTAAAATATGGGTATTAATAAGTCTCACACAATTGGGCCCAAAATGAAGCCCAAAAACCATGAGAAGACATGGCCCAAAAGGGTTATTTTTGACCCATTCTTCCATTTTGGTCCATTTGACCAATCAACATGGCATTAAATGCTAAGGAAAAAGATAAGGGAGACATGAGGGACTATATATATAGAGAAAAATCAGATTTTTATTCCATTAAACTCTCATAATATTTCTAGATTTTTCCACGAAATTCCCTTTTGCTCTCAAGAACCCTAAGTTCTCCTTTGGGCCAAGATCATCAATTGGTAAGACTTGGTAAGTGTTTATTATGATGGATTAATAGATGTTATGCATAATATATGGTGTATGCTATGTTGGTTATGTTGGTGGAGCATTGAGAAGTTCACAAGAAGTGAAGTGTACATGTTTGCTAAATCGAAGGGTGTTTTGTCTTGTAAACTTGACTATAAACTTGTGGTTTTGAAGGGAATGAATTTGGTGGAATAAATATTGACATGTGATATGTGACTATAGTCTTACTTTGTTTTATTCTTGTGCATAACGTTGGGAATTGTTGTTGCGATCTTGGTTATGGTTTTGGTACCGTATTGGCCGTGAAATGTGGTTTTGCATGTTGCTATGTGTGTTGTGAGGACATGGCTGAATGTGGGTGTTTAATATGATAAAAAATATGTTCAAATATGTTGGATTGTGATCATGGACCATTCATGGCCTTAAAAGACCCAAAAAAAGTCATTTCGGACCAAAACGGGCATCCGCCCCCGCAGACGAGGGCATCTGCGGGCGCAGGTGCCAACGCAGAAGGCCCTGGAATTTTCCAGAGGCCATCTGCGCGCGAATTTCAGCCACCTGCATGCGCAGGTGGCAGCGCAGGTCACCTCCAGAATTGATTTTGTATGTTTCCGACTCTAGTTGATCCCCGAAAGCCCCGATACCCTTTTTGGATGTAATTATCAACTTGTGGTGTTGTTTTAATGACTTTAAAGTATCGTATGGAGGTGTGTTGGACTGTATTAAGTATGGATGATTGCTTATATGTTGTCATAAAGGAATAATTACGACGGAATGATAAAAGGAAAAGCGTAAAGGGTGAGTGTGGTGTGAAATGCTATCGAGGTATGATCTTTTGGTCAATGTGGGTAATGTTATGGTGTTGTAGATATGGAAATGCGGTGGATTGTATTGTAAAGGGGTGACATGACATTATATGGTAGTTGCATGGTTCATTGTCGTCTTGTACGCCTTTATAGTGACTAGTTGCTAATGTAAGTTCCGGTATGGACTTGTATTGTAGAGTAAGACGTAAGGAAGAAGCTGGACTATTGTGTTCGTAAATAGACTTGTGCATTATTCATACTTGGAAGTGAAGGTATGTAAGGCTACTATTTCCGTATCATTCTGCAGCACATAGTTTCACATTGTCATTACACATGTTCCATTTCGAAATGTCCAAAGGTATTCCATTCCCGGTTGTTAATCATTGTTGCACATATGTTCTTTATACGTTGATCAAATGTAATTCACATGACTCATGTTCATTGAGTAATGTTCCAATAATGCTCCAAAGTTTCTATAACATTGTAACCAGTAAAGTACCAATCTCTCTCACAAGTTAAGGTATCAATTTCAAACGTAATGAATTGAAGTAATAAACACTTGTTGAGAACGGGTGGCAACCCAAAGGGGCATAAGCCTAGCTAGGGGCGATTCCGAATGATTATTGGATACAGGGGGCAGCTCAAAGGGGCGTAATCCTAGCTAGAGACGAACCTGCTTTATTGATTTATGGGTGGCAGCTCAAAGGGGCATAAGCCTAGCTAGAGACGATCCCAATGATATTTCCCACTGATCAGTTGGGCCCGGGCATATATGATTGATGATCATGAATGATGAAGGAGTAAAGTAATGTGAAATGAAGCAAAGAAAGTAATGCACATGATCCCACACTTGTATACTATAGTAGTTTATTCATGTAACATGTTCACTTGTACTTGTTTTCATCAAAGCTCCTATACCTCAGATATTTACCTATAGTCTTACATACTCAGTACATTTCTCGTACTGACCCCTCTTGGGGAATTTACCTTACTTGCTGCAGGCGTAGGTACTAGTAGGCCTCCACAGTAGGTTGCCAGTTGTTGCAGATCGTTGGTGAGCTCCAGTTAGTTCGGGGCTTCTCCGAGTCTCACTTGTATATGTATTTTGGTATTGTACATGGTGTATAAAGCGGGGACTTGTCCCGACTTTTAGTTTGTTTTGGTCAATGCATCTGTTAGAGGCTTTTGTAGACGCATGTGGGTATATGTATATAAGGTGACTCATGAAGTCTTGGTTTGATGGCCTCAAAGGCCAAGTTTCTCAAATGTGTATATCTATATGTCACATGTTCCATGATTTCAGATATTAGCCATTCATGTTCTTATATGATAGTGGTGTTTCCTATGGCATGCGTATGAATGTATAGAAGCATAGCTTGGTTCTCTCGGGCCTTATCGGCTACGGCTGCCAATCACGCCTCGTTGGGATCCGAGGTGTGACAAAGTGGTATCAGAGCAGGTCATTCTAAGGGTGTCTACAAAGCCGTGTTTGAGTAGAGTCTTACTTATCAATGTGTTGTGTACCACATTTATAAGTAGGAGGCTACGGGATATTTAGGATGTTGTTTCTCTTCTTCAATTTTAGATCGTGCAATAGAGCCAGTGTTGTAAGTTGAACTTAATCTGATTATGGTAATTGTTTTTATAGTTAAAATGCCGATGACGAAAAGAGGTCGAGGAAAAAGTAAGAAGATAGATAGAATTGCTAGTGAAGGAACCAGTATACCACCACCTGATCAAGTTAATCAAGGTGATGCTGAGAATGAATTTGTGTCACGAGCTTCCTCCACTCCCTCTGTTCCAGAAGAGTTGAGTAGGAGAAGAGTACCTGCAGATCCACCAGTAAATACTACCACTGATCAGGACTTAAAGGATGCAGTGCAGATGTTAACTCAAATAGTTGCTGCACAGGTTCAGGGACAAGGTGGTCCAGGGACGGGTGATGATAGTGCAGCAAGAGCAGCTAGCCGCAGAACACAGGACTTCTTGAAATTAGATCCTCCCACATTCACGGCATCAGACCCGAAAGAAGATCCGCAGGATTATATATATCAAATCCAAAGGGCGTTGGAAGTAATGCATGTGTCCGGTGTGGAAACGGTCGAGCTTGCGGTTTATCGATTAAAGGGTGAAGCTATATTGTGGTACGAAGACTGGAAACGGTCAAGGGGCATTGATGCACTCCCCGCTAGTTGGGAAGAATTTAAATTGGCATTCCTTGATCACTATCTCCCCTATGAAGTTCGAGAGGCTCGTGCGGACCAATTTTTGAATTTGAGACAAGGCAACATGAGTGTTAGAGAATACAGCCTCAAGTTTAATTCCTTGGCCCGGTATGCTCCGAATGTGGTAGCTACGATGACTGACAGAGTTCACCGGTATGTGGACAGACTGAAACCATATTTGGTCCGAGATTGCACTATTGCTGCGTTGAATAGGGACATGGACATAGCTAGAATACAGGCCTTTGCACGGAAAATGGAAGATCAAAGGCAACGAAGAAGAACACAAGGGTTTGACGAAGGGCCGTCGAAGAGGGCTAGATCTACAGGACAGTCTATGGCGTCCCAAGGAGAGTTTAGACCTCGGAGTTTCAACAGGCCGCCGAGACCCTCATTTTCTTATTCCACAACAGGCCCTCCATCCCAGTTTCGAGGATCTAGAGACAGTTATGTCGGGTGCAACAGTATGGTTCGAGGTCCACAGACAGCAGGATTTCCTCGCCAGTCGTGTCAGCACTGCGGGAAGTTTCATTTAGGTGAATGCCGGATTGGAAGGAATGTTTGTTATTTTTGCGGTGAGCCAGGGCACATGGCGAGAGAGTGTCCACAGAGGAGCATGGGTGGTATAGCACGACCTGCGGGGTCGGCTGTTGCATCATCATCATCCGTGCCTTCCTTAGGCAGAGGAGCACAGCCTATGGGACGAGGTAGAGGTGCTAGAGGAGCAGCTAGTTCCAGCGGAACTCAGAATCGTATTTATGCACTAGCTGATCGTCAAAATTCGGAGGCATCACCTGATGTGGTCACAGGTATCTTGTCCATATTTTCACATAATGTGTATGCATTGATTGATTCGGGTTCTACATTATCATATGTCACTCCTTTGATTGCTGAAAAATTTAAAAGAACGTCGGAATTACTAGTTAAGTCAATTGAAGTAACGACACCGGTTGGTGAATCTATCATAGCAAAGAGAGTTTATCGTGATTGTATAGTCACTGTTTGTGGTTATGATACATTGGCCGATCTTGTTGAACTAGACATGCTAGATTTCGATGTTATCATGGGAATGGATTGGTTAGCCTCTTGCTACGCCACGGTAGATTGCTGAGCTAAGAGAGTACAATTTCATTTTCCACAAAAGGATGTTTTTGAATGGAAAGGTAATGTGGGAGCACCGAGAGGCAAATTTATTTCCTATCTTAAGGCTAGGAAAATTATATCCAAGGGATATATATATGTCACCTCGTGAGAGTGCATGATATTGAAGCGAAGTCACAAATTCCTGAATCCATTCCGATGATAAATGAATTTCTTGATGTATTTCCTGAAGATCTTCCAGGTTTACCTCCGAAACGGGAAGTGGAATTTGGCATTGATGTGATTCCAGGCACTCTGCCTATTTCGATTCCTCCATATAGAATGGCTCCAGCAGAACTGCGTGAATTGAAGGAGCAGTTGAAAGATTTGCTGGACAAGGGATTCATCAGGCCTAGTATGTCCCCGTGGGGTGCGCCGGTATTATTTGTACGGAAGAAAGATGGCACATTCAGAATGTGTATTGACTACTGGCAATTGAACAAAGTAACAATCAAAAACAAATATCCTCTCCCCAGAATTGATGATTTATTTGATCAATTACAGGGGGCGAAATACTTTTCCAAGATTGATTTGAGATCAGGTTATCACCAGGTGAGGGTTAGAGAAGAAGATATACCCAAGACAGCATTCCGAACACTGTATGGACATTATGAATTTTTAGCTATGTCATTTGGACTAACAAATGCACCTGCAGTTTTTATGGATTTAATGAATAGGGTATTCAAGCCATTTCTCGACGTGTTTGTGACGGTATTTATTGATGATATTTTGGTTTACTCGAGATCACAAGAGGGCCACGCTAATCACTTACGGCAAGTGTTACAGATTCTTCGTGGTCGTAAATTGTATGCAAAGTTCTCTAAATGTGAGTTTTGGTTGAAATTTGTGGCATTCTTGGGTCATATCGTATCGGATAAAGGCATACGGGTTGATACCCAGAAGATTGAGGCAGTGAAAAACTGGCCAAGACCTACGACGCGTACAAAAATTCATAGTTTTCTTGGTTTGGCCGGTTATTATAGAAGATTTGTTGAAAGGTTTTCTTCTATTTCCGCACCATTAACAAAGTTAACCCACAAGGCAACTAAATTCCAGTGGAATGATGCATGCGAAAGGAGTTTCCAAGAGCTGAAAAATAAATTGACTTCTACCCCTGTATTGGTCCTTTCGGAGGGTACAGAAGGGTATGCAGTGTATTATGATGCTTCCGTGGTTGGCCTTGGATGTGTATTGATGCAGCATGGAAGGGTAATAGCTTATGCCTCACGGCAATTGCGGCCACACGAGAGAAACTATCCCACCCATGACCTTGAATTGGCAGCGGTAGTATTTGCTTTAAAGATATGGCGTCATTATTTATATGGAATTCATGTTGATATTTACACTGATCACAAAAGCTTGCAATATATCTTTAAACAGAAGGAGCTTAATTTGAGGCAACGAAGGTGGTTAGAGCTTTTGACAGACTATGATGTTGATATTTTATACCATCTAGGGAGGGCGAATGTAGTAGCAGATGCGTTGAGTCGCAAGGCAATGGGAGACACTAGTGGCCAACCGACAGAAAAGAAAGAAATAATCAAAGACCTATATCAGTTAGCCAGCTTGGGAGTTCGCCTTATTGAATCCTCAGATGATAGAGTTATTGTGCAGAATGCAGCAAAATCCTCCTTGATAACTGAAGTGAAAGAGAAGCAGTTTGCAGATTCTGTGTTATTTCAGTTAAAGGAAAGTGTACAGAAGAATTTGACAAAGGCATTTGATCTCACACAGGAAGGGGTGCTCCAATGCCAAGGTAGATTATGTGTACCGGATGTAGACGAATTGAGGAAGCGAATTATGACAGAGGCGCATCACTCGCGCTATTCTATTCATCCAGGTGCTACTAAAATGTATCATGATTTAAAAACAGTGTATTGGTGGAGAAATATGAAGAAGAACATTGCGGAATTCGTTGCTCAATGCCCGAACTGTCAACAAGTGAAAGTGGAACATCAGAAACCGGGAGGTTATATGCAATGTATCAATCTTCCAGTCTTGAAATGGGATATGATTAATATGGATTTCACTACAGGTTTGCCTCGTACATTGCGGAAGTTTGATTCTATATGGGTCACAGTGGATAGGCTTACCAAGTCAGCGCATTTTTTACCAGTCAAAACGACCTATACAGCTGAGGATTATGCAAAGTTGTATGTGAAAGAAATAGTACGATTGCATGGTATTCCACTTTCTATTATATCAGACAGAGGAGCACAGTTCACAGCGCACTTTTGGAGATCCTTTCAGCAGAGTTTGTAGACACAGGTGAATTTGAGTACGGCTTTCCATCCTCAGACGGATGGACAAACAGAACGTACCATTCAAACACTTGAAGATATGCTACGAGCTTGTACATTAGATTTTCAGGGCAGTTGGGATGACCATTTGCCTCTTATTGAATTTGCCTACAACAATAGCTATCATTCAAGTATTAAAATGGCACCTTATGAAGCTTTGTACGGAAGGAAATGGAGAGACTGCTTTACTTGGGCCAGACCTTATTCATCAGGCTATGGAGAAGGTTAAGGTGATTCAACAACGATTACAAACGGCCCAGAGTCGACACAAGTCCTATGCTGATGTGAGAAGAAGAGGACTTGAGTTCTCCATAGGTGATTGAGTATTTCTGAAAGTGTCACCAATGAAAGGAGTAATGCGATTCAGAAAGAAAGGGAAACTGAGTCCATGGTATATAGGCCCATATGAAATTATTAGAAGATTTGGGCAAGTTGCATATGAGTTAGCGCTACCTCAGGAACTCTCCACAGTTCATCCGGTATTCCATGTGTCAATGCTTCGGAAGTGCATAGGAGATCCATCTCGTTTTACTCCTGTTGATGATGTACAGGTTACAGAGGATCTTACCTACGAGGAAATACCTATTGCCATTCTGGATAGACAAGTGAAGAGATTGAGAAATAAAGATGTTGCTTCAGTCAAGGTACTTTGGAGAAATCAGCAAATAGAAGAGGTCACATGGGAAGCTGAAGAAATGATGAAATCCAAGTACCCTCATCTGTTTCAAAGAGAAGAATGACAAGTAAGTATTTATAAGCTTTGAGTGTATCTCTATATGATGACATGATGATGACATGAAGAATGTTCGTAAACTTGTAATTTGCTACTTTGCCATGATAAAACTAACATTCGAGGACGAATGTTTTTAAGGGGGGAAGAATGTAACACCCCGTACGTTCCTACGTTTAGCTGACAACCGTAACATTTATGGAAAAATGAAAACATGAGAAAATTGTTGAATTATGCATTAAAATGTGGGTATTAATAAGTCTCACACAATTGGGCCCAAAATGAAGCCCAAAAACCATGAGAAGACATGGCCCAAAAGGGTTATTTTTGACCCATTCTTCCATTTTGGTCCATTTGACCAATCAACATGGCATTAAATGCTAAGGAAAAAAATAAGGGAGACACGAGGGACTATATATATAGAGAAAAATCAAATTTTTATTCCATTAAACTCTCATAACATTTCTAGATTTTTCCACGAAATTCCCTTTTGCTCTCAAGAACCCTAAGTTCTCCTTTGGGCCAAGATCATCAATTGGTAAGACTTGGTAAGTGTTTATTATGATGGATTAATATATGTTATGCATAATATATGGTGTATGCTATGTTGGTTATGTTGGTGGAGCATTGAGAAGTTCACAAGAAGTGAAGTGTACATGTTTGCTAAATCGAAGGGTGTTTTGTCTTGTAAACTTGACTATAGACTTGTGGTTTTGAAGGGAATGAATTTAGTGGAATAAATATTGACATGTGAGATGTGACTATAGTCTTACTTTGTTTTATTCTTGTGCATAACGTTAGGAATTGTTGTTGCGATCTTGGTTATGGTTTTGGTACCGTATTGGCCGTGAAATGTGGTTTTGCATGTTGCTATGTGTGTTGTGAAGACATGGCTGAATGTGGGTGTTTAAGATGATCAAAAATATGTTCAAATATGTTGGATTGTGATCATGGACCATTCATGGCCTTAAAAGACCCAAAAAAAGTCATTTCGGACCAAAACGGGCATCCGCCCCCGCAGACGAGGGCATCTGCGGGCGCAGGTGCCAACGCAGAAGGACCTGGAATTTTCCAAAGGCCATCTGCGCGCGCAGGTCACCTCCAGAATTGATTTTGTATGTTTCCGACTCTAGTTGATCCCCGAAAGCCCCGATACCCTTTTTGGATGTAATTATCAACTTGTGGTGTTGTTTTAATGACTTTAAAGTATCGTATGGAGGTGTGTTGGACTGTATTAAGTATGGATGATTGCTTATATGTTGTCATAAAGGAATAATTACGACGGAATGATAAAAGGAAAAGCGTAAAGGGTGAGTGTGGTGTGAAATGCTATCGAGGTATGATCTTTTGGTCAATGTGGGTAATGTTATGGTGTTGTAGATATGGAAATGCGGTGGATTGTATTGTAAAGGGGTGACATGACGTTATATGGTAGTTGCATGGTTCATTGTCGTCTTGTACGCCTTTATAGTGACTAGTTGCTAATGTAAGTTCCGGTATGGACTTGTATTGTAGAGTAAGACGTAAGGAAGAAGCTGGACTATTGTGTTCGTAAATAGACTTGTGCATTATTCATACTTGGAAGTGAAGGTATGTAAGGCTACTATTTCCGTATCATTCTGCAGCACATAGTTTCACATTGTCATTACACATGTTCCATTCCGAAATGTCCAAAGGTATTCCATTCCCGGTTGTTAATCATTGTTGCACATATGTTCTTTATACGTTGATCAAATGTAATTCACATGACTCATGTTCATTGAGTAATGTTCCAATAATGCTCCAAAGTTTCTATAACATTGTAACCAGTAAAGTACCAATCTCTCTCACAAGTTAAGGTATCAATTTCAAACGTAATGAATTGAAGTAATAAACACTTGTTGAGAACGGGTGGCAACCCAAAGGGGCATAAGCCTAGCTAGGGGCGATTCCGAATGATTATTGGATACAGGGGGCAGCTCAAAGGGGCGTAATCCTAGCTAGAGACGAACCTGCTTTATTGATTTATGGGTGGCAGCTCAAAGGGGCATAAGCCTAGCTAGAGACGATCCCAATGATATTTCCCACTGATCAGTTGGGCCCGGGCATATATGATTGATGATCATGAATGATGAAGGAGTAAAGTAATGTGAAATGAAGCAAAGAAAGTAATGCACATGATCCCACACTTGTATACTATAGTAGTTTATTCATGTAACATGTTCACTTGTACTTGTTTTCATCAAAGCTCCTATACCTCAGATATTTACCTATAGTCTTACATACTCAGTACATTTCTCGTACTGACCCCTCTTGGGGAATTTACCTTACTTGCTGCAGGCGTAGGTACTAGTAGGCCTCCACAGTAGGTTGCCAGTTGTTGCAGATCGTTGGTGAGCTCCAGTTAGTTCGGGGCTTCTCCGAGTCTCACTTGTATATGTATTTTGGTATTGTACATGGTGTATAAAGCGGGGACTTGTCCCGACTTTTAGTTTGTTTTGGTCAATGCATCTGTTAGAGGCTTTTGTAGACGCATGTGGGTATATGTATATAAGGTGACTCATGAAGTCTTGGTTTGATGGCCTCAAAGGCCAAGTTTCTCAAATGTGTATATCTATATGTCACATGTTCCATGATTTCAGATATTAGCCATTCATGTTCTTATATGATAGTGGTGTTTCCTATGGCATGCGTATGAATGTATAGAAGCATAGCTTGGTTCTCTCGGGCCTTATCGGCTACGGCTGCCAATCACGCCTCGTTGGGATCCGAGGTGTGACACGTGGCCCGAGTCGTTGCCTAGGACTTCATTTTTTGTTTCCCTCAGCAGTGGCCACGAGCCATCCCACGGACCGTGGATCCTTCCCACTGACCGTGAGGTCCTCTGACGGCCTTTCGCTGATAGCTTTGACAGTGCTTCAGTAAAATGGCCATAATTTTTTACTTCGATACCTAATTAACGATCAATCGGATGGGTTGGAAATATAATTCAAATATCTATCATTTGGTGGATCTTGAGCTCAAAAATACTTCAGAACCTAGGAGTTTTGCTCGTTTGAAGTTGACTACAGCAAGATTCTTCACAAGAAATCAATCGGTAAGGAAGGTTTCAACTTGGCTATGAGCTAGGAGTTACGTGTGGCCTAAATACACATCTATTTCACTTCCCATACGATCAAAACATGATGTTTGATTCTACATGTACTTGAAGCAGGGTTTTAATCTTAGCTCGGATTTTTAGGGTGTTATACGCTGGTTGGGTACGGATCAGACCCATATAGCCCGTGAGTTACTATATGTTGGTGATACCACCTAACTCAGAATGTAAAGTTTTAAATGCTTATGTCCTATTTATTTTGAGTTACTATTTAAGTACATTCCTTATGACTATGTTTTACTTATATGACTTGCTTTATAAATTGTCTTGTCCTTTCTCCTGGGTCGCATGCTGGTACTCGTCGTACTGACCATCCCCGGACGCTACCTCTTTTTATAATGTAGGTTTGGAGCCCTTTTTCCGTGGTTCTGTGCAACACTAGGATTCTCGGAACAACAATAAGTAAGTAGTGAGCCCTCCATCTTTCGGAAGGCATATGGTTTCCTTTTATTTAGACTATGAGTACTCTGTTTTATGGTATTGTCGGGGTGATGTCCCGGCTTAGAATTTTTCTTTCATAAAGTTAGAGGCTTCGTAGACTGATTTCATTTTGTCGTATTTCAAAGTTTGGTATTATTATTTCTATTAAAGTTGTACTTTATCTTATTGGGCCTTTTCCGCAATTGTTTGTATATGCTTATAACAATATGCTAAGAGGTCTTCATTGGCCTTGGATACACGTTACATCCAGGGCCTAGTCTTGGGTCGTGACAGAAAATTTAGTTGGTTCTCGAAATTCAATCAATGCCACATAAATTGAGACAGAAGGAGTAACATATATTATTAGAAAATTACGTAAAAAAGTGTCATAGATCATAATAGTTAACAATTTAAAATATCTAAAAATCATATAAAAAATTTGATCAATCTCTAAATTTTATCCATGACACATAAATTGAGACAAAGAAAATAATATATATTGGGCCCGTGCTAGCACGGGCTCCCTTATATATCTGGTATGTTATTAAGCTTCTTACTTCAAATTTAAATTAGTTTTCAACTGGATGACTTAATTTTTTTTTAAAAAAAAATTAACAATTCCTTTTATACCAATTTATGTGACATTGTTTGAATTTCTAAGAGTTAAACAATTTAATTTTATTATGAAGTATTTTTAAAAATTATGTCAAAAGTATTTTAAATTATTTAATTTGATGTAAATATAATATTTAGCTGGAATTATGTGAAAAGACAATTTCCTATTGTAGGTTTCTTTCTTTTTTCCGGAAAGACAATTTTCTGGAATTTGTGATTTGGAAATTGACAAGAGCACCAATTCCAATTCCAAACTCCAAACTAATCAATCTCAATTTTAACTAAAATTCCTTCTCCAAATTTCGCAAATGTAATAACGTGTACGTTGAAAAGTCGACTTTTTAATTTTCATTGGAGCTGCGATGTGATTTTTTGCTAATTTACAGGTTGGTTGATTTGGTTTCAATCAATTTCAAATACCCTTTCCGTAATTTTTTTTGGATTTGCCTTTACATAACTAGAATTTTAAGATTTAATTCATCAGTTATATATGTATGTCGGTTTCTTGAAATATTTTGAGTTTTTTTGAACTGGGTTTTGGTTGATGTTGATCAGATGCAAAAGTTTTTTTTTTTTTTTTTTTTTTTTTGAACAAATAGCTAAAAAATGAAAACTTGGTGTGGGGGGGTTGTTGATTTTCGAAATATAAGAAATTGGTTTCTGATTGAGTGGTTTTGGGGAAAGAATTTTGAAGATTGAACTTGTTTTCAAATTTCAAACTAGAATTGATGATTGATCGAATCGAGTTATATATGTTGTCTACTTGCAATATACAGATATTTTCTGAACTGGTTTCTTTGATTTTGATCATATGCAACAAAGGTTGTCGTTTTTTGAAAAACATATTTAAAAATAACAATCTTTTTGTTGTTGTTCCTGCTTAAAGCTGCTGTCGTCTTTTTCATCTGTTTTTGAGCCGAGGGTCTGTCGGAAACAACCTCTCAACCTTCTCAAGATAGGGGTAAGGATGGGTAAAAATACAACTTGGTTTCTTGATTGAGTTGTTTTTGGTGAACAGAAGATCACAAGAAAAGTAAGATTTGGGGAGGATTGAGGTATAGTTTGTTGATTGTGGGGTTCGGTTTGCTTGTTAAAAATTTCAAACTTTGAATTTTGCATGAGGTTTGCGAATAGAAGATGTATAGCAATTTCAAGGAGCAGGCAGTAGATTATGTGAAGCAAGCAGTCGAGGAAGATAATGCTGGAAATTATGCATAGGCATTCTCTCTCTATATGAATGCTTTGAAGTATTTTAAAACTCATCTAAAGTATGAGAAGCAACAACAACATACCCAGTGTATTCCCACAAAGTGGAGTCTGGGGAGGGTAAAGTGTACGCAGTCCATACCACTACCTCAGATGAAGTAGAGAGGTTGTTTCCGATAGACCCCCAGCTCAGGACAGATAACAATATAACAAACAAAACATAAAAACAAACAACAAAATGGGATAACACACCGCTAGATAATAAAAGAAACAAGACACCCACATAGTAATACTATAAACTATCTATTTGAAATCACAGACATCACCAAAACACCACGAACAATTAAGGAAGCAATTTCCAGAAGTTTGTGGAGTATTTGAGGAGGGCTGAGGAGATTCGTGTTGTTCTTGATGAGGGAGGTGGTGGGCTGACGTCCAATGGAGATGCTGCTGTTGCATCGCACACAAAGTCAAAGCCAAAGAATAGAGGAGGAGAGGGTGATGATTCAGAGAATGTAAAGTTAAGAGCTGGACTTAATTCCGCTACTATAAGGGAAAAGCCTAACGTGAAAAGGAAGTGCCAAGCAGGCATTGCAGGAGGCTGTTATACTGCCGGTTAAGTTTCTTCATTTTTTCACTGGTTAGTCCTCCACTTTACTTTTCTATGTTTTTGTACTTCAAGATTGTTATAATGGAGTGAACTCAGGTTTTAAATGTGGTAACATGCCTCTGGCTCTGTGGATTCAGTATACGGTGATATGGCCTAGGAACCACACCTCACTAAACTGCATTTGTTCATTTTTTATTGTTTGCAATTGTTCCCTAAACAATGGTTATTGTTTTGAAATTGCGAGTGAAGATTCTGTTGGTGAAACAATAATCAACATATTGCTGTCTAATTAACTGGACTAATCGGATGAGACATACCAAGATTACCTTTGATTAATGGGATGGATGACCATCAGAACAAAGAAAACAACTAACTTACGATTGGCTTCATAATAAGTGACACTATCTAAAGCATTTTCATGAAAGCAGGCTCAATCATGTAGTTGTACAATTTTGCTCAACAAATGAATGTATACGGAGAAATATTATGTGAAACATTTAGCCAGCTTGGTGGTATTGTTTCTTCTTCTTTCTTTCTTTTTTTTTTTTTTGAAATTATCTTTCTCAGTGTCGAATCACTTTTGTACGTTGACGGATTTAGTTGTTACACATAAGATGTGCTTGGTACAACCAAAAATATATTTCAAAAAACGTTGTATATAATTCAAGCAAATCCCATTCCTGTAAGGAAATGATAGGAATAAGGATAAATTAAGGGCTGTTCATGGTTTTCCAAACTTCAGGAGAGTTATTGACCACAATAATACTTCTGATTAGTACCTAGTCTCCTTTCATCCTTGTTGTACATCACAAAGCACAAAAATGAGTCAATTCCAACACAAATCAAATTAAAGCAATAGAGAAACCTCAAACCCCAAATCCAAAAGAAAAGGAAACTGAAAAATCTGCAACAAACCCATAAAAGGGAGATGCAAAAGGAATAGTTCACACTGTAAAGAAAGCACAAATAATAATTAGATAAACAACAGTAGCGAAAAGTTAAACTATATACCCCAAAACTCAAATGTTAATCCACGATTTAAAAAAACAAACAAAAAAACTGCAGATGCAGAGGAGAGGACAACAAGCAAGAACAAAAATTAAGAGGAGACTGAGCTGAAGAAAATTATAGAACAGAAAAAAGAAGCAGCTGCGTGCGCGAGCAAAAATTGAGAAGAGTAGCAGTAGCTGCAGATGCACTAATACAATACCCACAAACATAAACAAAGGAAGATGATAAAAGGGTAAATTTTCATTAAACAAATAAAATCTAAAGGGCAAAAGTGAAACATAATAGAAAACAAGTAGGTGGCAATCATACGTGAATGAAGGTCTTACAAAACAGAATATAATGTGAAACCCTGTTATACTCCAACCAACACCCATAAAGAGTAGGCATAGATAGCTTACAAATTTCATTGAAGTTCAGCCAGGAATTCATTGAACTCATTTAAAAGCTCATCATCCATCTCATCACACCAATTAGTGATACTAGCTTTATCTATGATTTCATCCATGTATAACTTATGTACTAGAACCACTAATTGACTTTTAGGCTTGAACTCTCCCAACAACCACGCTTCATCTAATGCTTCAAACAGTCCACTTCGAAATGCGTCGGCATCTACTTCCTTTATCTTCTTAAAATATGCCTCATACCTTTTTATAGCTTCTAAAACGTTGTCATTTCCTTCAACAACTGCACGGAAGACGAGCCTAGTCATATCCTCACCTCTCATGTCTCCTAGTGAAGTAGGCAATGCTGATATGTCATCTAGTTGTAGATGTGCATGTATGGCTTTATGCGATAACCGTTCATCAAATCGACGCGCCTTAATGGATCGCAACCTTATTTCTCGCTTTACAGACTTGCAACATTCTTCAGGTGTTGCAAGTCTGTTTTCTGTGAAATTCCAGATTTTCGGCTCAGTATCCATGATTTTTACGGCTATTCCCTCTTGTGGTTTGTCTTTAAGAACCTGCAGACACAAAATTACTTTGATAAAAACAAGATAACAACGATTTTGTTACCAAAGATGGATTATCCTTCACTGATTACGTCAATATAAGTAAAAATATTTCTACCTACTAAACCTAAATAATCACCTTTCCCCCCTATTAACTTTTCATGTACAAAAAATATTTATTTTTTCAGCAAAGGTTAGAAATTAGAATGCTTACTGTTACGAAATAATTTTCGTATTCCTCAATCTTTTCCGCATTTTCTTTATGCTTCTTTTCACATTGTTCAATCACTTCTTGGTTAAACTTCTGCCTCTCCTTAAGCTCCTCTAATAGCTCTGCTTGTTCGAGATTTTGATCTTCCTCCATTTCTTTTACGAGTGAGAAAACGACTAGACTAAATTTAGAAACCCTAGGTTAATAACAATTAAAAAGTAGAGGCGAGAGAGAAAAGGGAATATGTTAAAATGAATCTGAATCCTCTAAAATATTCCATGCGTATTAATAAGAGGGAAAATTAATCTTGTCTTGAAATAAAATGCCAGAGAATTTGGGTCCGCTACTATCAGGGTGTATTACACACTGTCTTTCGTTAAAAATAAAAAATAAAAAAAATTGCCAAATGGAAAAACAATTCCACGTGGCAAAATATTCTTCATTATAGAAACCAAAAGTTACTCCACACCCACTCAACTCCGATCCATGGTTAACTGAGTTGTTTAATGTTAATTTTAAGACGGCACGAATGCCTGACGAATGGAAGTGGAATACGATGATTCCATTGTATAAGAACAAAGTCAATATCCAAAACTGTGGTAATTATGGGGTATAAAGTTGTTAAGCAACACTATGAAGATTTGAGAGAGAGTGATGGGGTTGACGGTGAGGAGAGGGCTTTCCATTTTTGAGAAACAATTTGGATTCATGCCGGATTAATCGACTACTTAAGTCATCCATCTTGTGAGGAGACTGGTGGAGAAATATAGGAAAAGGAAGAGGGACTTACATATAGTGTTCATTGACCTTGAGAAGGCTTATGACAAAGTCCCAAGGGATGTCCTCTAGAGGTGTCTAGAGGCTAGAGGTGTATCGGTGACTTTCATTAGGGAGATAAAGGACATGTATGATGAGGTCAAGACTCGAGCTAAAACAGTGGGAGGAGACTCGAGCACTTTCCTGTGGAGATGAGGTTGCACCAGGGATTAGTTCTTAGCCCTTTTCCATTTGCGTTGATGATGGATGAGTTGGCGCAGTTTATTCAGGATGAGGTGTCATAGTGTATGCTAGTTACGGATGATATAGGATTGATTGATGAGACTCGGGATGGTGTTAATGTTAGGTTGGAGGTTTGGAGACATACATTGGAGTCTAAAGGGTTCAAGTTGAGCAGAACCAAAATGAAATATTTAGAATGCGAATTTAGTGATACAATACATGAGGCAGGCGTGGAAGTAAGGCTTGACTTACAGCATATCCCCAAGAGAGGTCGTTTTAAGTAGCTTGGATTTGTAATCCAGAATAGTGGGAACATCGACGAGGATGCCATACATCGCATTGGTGCATCTTTTAAATTTATATACATTTCTAGTCTCTCAAAAATTTGACCAAACAAACTATAAATTATTTGATTGATCAAATAAGTAAAATTAAATAGACGATAGTCCTGATGAAAACATACACGTGAAGTGCTTTGATCTTGTACTTCAAATCCTACAATCCTTTGGATCAAAAGAACATAAAAGATATATTACGCTGTTCGTTGTAACTTTGAACCATTATCTGGTTAATTGAATATTATTCAATAAATATTACAAAACCTAGATCTTGAAAAAATGTGTACCAGGAAATATGATAATGTTTGATTTTTGCCTTCTTAGTTGATATATATACTACTTCTCCACTTTCATATTACTTGGCTCAGGTTGACTTTACACAATTTTAAAGATTTTTTTTATAAAAAATATATTTTATTAAACTAACTTTATTATGATACTTAAAAATGCTAAATTTGACTATTACTATTTACTTATTTAATATTAAAAATAGAAAGAAAAAAATATAATAAATCTCTCTTAATTTTCTAAGGGCCTGTGATATGCAATTGAATTTTTTAACTGTATTTTTTCTTATAAACATGAAAATCTCATAAGTTGTGAATGGCTGAAAGCTATTAAATTTTCCCCAATTCTTATATAATGTTACCAGCAAATTATAGTACATAAATATGATATTATAATATCCTAAGACATTGCATTGATAAATCGCATATCTCCATATTCTTTTTATAAATAAATATTTACGATTACAAACTTTAAGTACAACATAATTTATAAAAATCTACTAGTCAATAATAATAGTAACTGGTTATTCTTTTAATATAATCCTTTCACATGGTATGAACAATCTCTTCACGTCGAACATGAGTCTTTTTTTCTTTTGAAAAAATTTAAAATGATAGATTTTTTCAAACAAAATATAAACTTATGGATCAAATTTTGTATTTTAAAAAGTTGATATCATGATTTGAAATTCCAAATCATGGTTTTTTGAGAATTTAGAATTTCATCTCATGATCTCAAATCGCATGTCTAAACGCTAGCTAAATTAGACAAGTTAAATAAAACATCTATTTTTAAAATAGAGGTCAAATATTATGAAACGGAGGGAATATAAAATTAACGGCACCCTCTAAATCCCCCTACCATGCTCGGAAGGATCAACAATCATTCTCATTGTTCTGTTTTTCCTCTCAATTGATATTTTATATTACTCCGGATTCAAATCCTGAGGTGAGTATGGAATCACCTTATAAGGGGAGTAACACAGAGAGCCTTTTACTTCAACCTGAGATTTTGTAGCGCAAATCAGAATTTAGGCCTTACTTGTTTTCTGTATATTTCTTTAAGGCCAGCGTACTTGTAGCCAAAGGCCTTCAGCTCAGGCTCAAGAGAAATGCAGTGCTTCGAGCCCAAATGGATTCACAGGGGCAAGAGATCAAGGCTTTGAAAGCCGAACTTACTAAGAAAACGGAGGGAACGGCTGTCCTCAGACTTATCCCGGTATTAAAGGCTGATCTCGAAAAAGCAAAGAAAGATTATTAACAGGCTAACCAGGATTTGGAGCATGCCAATCGAGAAAAGGAGACATGCCGCCAGAAGGCCGATCAGCCTCTTTCCGAGCTCTGTTCCTTACAAGCCGACTAGGAAACTCGGGAGGGGAATCTCTGTTTGAGCATTGAAAGGGAAACCTTCCTTGAAGATGAACTCCAATGGCTGAATACTGAGCTGGCGGCTAAGGCTGCTTTTAAGCAGGCCAGTTTGAGTAAAGCTTTCGGACAAGCTTCCTACGACAAGAGGCATGGTCAAGATGCAAAAGGTTGCTGTCATAGAGTCAGACGAGCGCTGTAAGGTTCTTACCATCAACAATCAGCAACTTGAAGCTCAAAGGGACAAAGCCCTCTACGACCTCCAGGCTAAAGAAGATCGCCTTGCTCTTATGGTCGAGTTCACGAAATGGAATGTCCGGAGGTATACTCTGGAAGAGGCCAAGGCAGGCATCGAAGATTTGGATGCCAAAATCCTTGATGCTCAAGGGCTGGAGACCAAGGCCCAAGAAAACATGATGCCTTTCCCCACCGCTAAGTCCTGCCGACTCAGATGAGACCGACTATGCTGAGGAGGATGACGATGAGGAATATGAGCCTCTTGAGCAACCCACCGATAGTCCAGCCCCGACTTCTCTCTTCGGGTTCCAGTGATGAACACTAGATCCTTCCGCATATATTTTGTATCTTCTCTGGTCTTTTGACCTTTATTATAATAAAATTTTCTTTTCTATTTTTTCAATCTGAAGCTAATCGTCGGAAACATTGTTTCTCAATCTGACTGGTTTCGATTTTGAGTGGATGTTATTTTGATATTGACTAAGAATTTTTCAGTCTATTGCTTCAATCTTGATCGTAAGACGATTTATTTTGGCTAAGTATTTTAGCCTATTACATCAAAGTTTAGCCTGCGACAGCTAATATAATAACAGAGCAAGAGCACAACAGAAGTAACTATAAACTCATAGCCAACAATTTATCCCCAAAGCATGGAACTAACAAAACTAAGTGAGCACAGCCAAAGTGTACGGGCTCAATAATTCTTGAAGAATAGATAACAGAAAATCAATTCTTCAAAGGGCGAATTATGATTCTTTGATCCGGACCCAATAACTCCCGGAAACACATAACAGAAGTTTCATTCATGGTAAAATAAATACAAGTCACTAGACAATAAGACAGACATAAATTAACTGAATACCATTACTCCTACTAAATAGACTCACTTGGGGCTTCATATTCATCATATTCTTCTAACTTTTTTCCATAGTTAATCCTCAAAGTAGGAAAATATTCGGTTCATCTCCCATATTTCTCTAGAAATAGGAGGGCAGAAACAGGTTGTTTGAGCAATAAAGCTTCAAGGGAATGACAGCTGCTGTTTAATTCAACACAAGATATCTGAACATGAGACTTTTCGAACATACAAGGTGTAAACTTTCCAAGCACAAACCTCTGAAACTTTCGAGTGGAGTGATCATAAGAATAAATAGGGAAGAAATTAGAATCATCATTAGCTTTAGGATTAGCCAGCAGTATCTCACCTGTTGGAAAGTTACCAAAACTGCACCACATTTTTCTATTGCACCTCACGAGTTCTTCAGGTAAGTTAATGGAATGTTTGATCCAGCTGCGCCACTTATTCAATTCCCAAATATTTAACTTGCTTGAACTAGTAACTGATTCGTCCGCCACAAGGCATCCCACAGCCAAACTTTCCACAGTTAAACTTCCCTTGAAACTCATCATTTTGGCTGCTGCTGCTGCTGCTATCTCTGCAGGGAGGAAGATATCATAGAAACAACCTAGTAAAAGGTTAAATGCGAGTATTTTCCGTTTAATGTCCTTACATTCAACCAACCAATACAGAATCCCATTAATGCAAAGACTAGGTTTGCACATCACATCTATCTCAGGTAGACAATCAGAAGGCCGCATCTTTATCCAAGAACCAATAGTGATATTGTGGTAGTTCATTCCTCCTAGGGTAAGAATCTCTTGGTATATAACAAGATCATGATTGCTAGGGGAACCAAGGCTGAGCAGCTTGTAGTTGCCACCGGAGGGATCAAATCCTAAATAGAATTGTATATTATGTGTCCAGCGAGAAAATTTTGGGAGCGGGATGTTCCTCGTTTCACAAGTGTAGCAGTTGCAGAGAGTAAGGACACCAGTACGAGCACCTTGGGTGTAGAAACAAAAGAGGCCATTGATAACTTGGGTGAATCCAATTTCTGCAGACTCCCCGACACCCACCAACCGTTTGATAAAAGGGATATGGTTATTATTATTATTATTACTCTTGTTATCAAGACCAAGCCTTGTTTGGAACAAGGAGCTCGAACTTGAACATCCGAAATTGGAGATAAAGATACCTAAGTTGCGAGCATGATGAAGATTTTTTATTTCAGAGATGATCGAACACCACGTCTTTGAGACACACTTGCATACGCAGAGATACTTCAATGGCAGCCTCAAAAGAATCTCGATTAACACGCCTTCAGGTAACACCATGGATTATGCTCCTCTGCTATCTCCGCATAGGGTTTGCTACTATTTGTAGATCCAGATCTACCTTGTCAATTTCAACCATGTTTGGGAAGTACCTTCAAATTTCAATTTTGTTTTGTCTAGGACTATAATATCAATAAACTATTTCTATTTTTCTAAAAAATATACTCATGTTAAAAAATAACATCCCGCTCTCTTCTAATTAGGAGAGAGAAGAATATTTTTAGTGTGAATATATTTTGAGAAAAATAAAAATAAATAAGTGATATTATAGTATTAAACAAAATAAAAATAATTTTTCAAACATGGGTGACTATTCAAAAAATTTAATCAGGATACATTTGGGTTCGTTTGGCCGCGAGAATGAATGACTTTTCACTTTTAACTTGGCTAGTGTTTAGGGAAAATATTTAACCTTTTTAAGAAATATAATTTATACTCATAAGTTCTAAAAATTATTAAAAATATCCATAACTTTGTATTATCATTTTGTAATGAACGTATTTCATGATAAAAATTAAACTCATAGATTATAAGTCCAACCTCTTATAAACAATTTCATAGATCAATGTAGAAGCTACTGAAGTCTTTTCTCAACTCACAAAGGAGTATTCAATTTTCTATTTATATTATTTTTAACAAGTACTATGCAATAATACCATTACATACTTGAGAGTCAAACAACAAGATTTATTAATGGGGTTGGTTGTCAGATAGATATTAATCGGGCTTAATAAATAATGAGTGTCTTTATAAAATATAAAAGTTTGGGGTAAAATTTAAATTTTTAAAACTTTTCAAAAAATAGAATTTGGCACAAGTTTTTGATAATTTGAATTTTTTGCCAAAAAATAATAAATTATATGGTCAAACGTTTTTTGCCACAAACTACACCAACTTTTTATGGCCAAACTATTCCTACTCCTACTCAACCCGTGAAGGATATATTTGGGTTCGTTTGGCACGAGAATGAATAACTTTTCACTTTTAACTTGGAATTGGATTTCAAATTTGAAAAAGTATTCCAAATCTGTTTTCCAACTCCAAGTTGGGAAAGTGTACTTGCAATTTATTTTGGTATAATATATAATCATACCCTTTAATTTGGTCTTAGTTAATATCTGTGCCCTTTAATTTTGGGTGTGTACAAAAGTAGACACTTAAACTTGGATAAAGTTGAACTATAGCTACACGCGTCCTCCCTGACATCTACGTGACAGCCTCACACGAATTGCCACGTAGGAGGCATGTCTACTTGTTTAACTTTATACAAGTTTAAGTGCATAATCTTGTGCACACCTAAAATTGGAGGACATATATGCTAGTTGAGGCCAAATTTAAAAGACAACAACAACAACAATATTCTATGTACTAACATAGATTCAAAGAAGATGCATATTTTTAATTTAAAATTATAAAATCAAAAAATCTTCAACATTTTTAAAATTTTGTGCGGAGTCAAATTAAGATACATAAATAAATTTAGTGATTTGTTATCTCGTAAATCTCAAACATATCTTTCATTGTCCTCCGCACTTATCCAACAAACAAAATATTAGTAGTAGTAATGTGAAATCTTTAGGCTAAATTATTCTTATACTTTTGAAAATGCTTTTGAGTTTTATTTTATCAGGTATTGGTAAACTTCTAACAAAAGTTGAAGAATGTTGTGAATTCATGTGTATGAATTTCTTGATCACACAGAAATGCAGAAAATACAGAAGTTACAGAAGAGAAAGATTGACAAGAAAGAAGAAGGATATCAGAGAATAGAGAATAGAGAAGAAGGATAAAAAATTGAAATTATTCTCATTAGTTTATCATGATAGGTGATCCTCTATATATATAGATACATGAACTAGAATCTTCTAGATGAATAAGTGATCATTTAACTAACTAACTCTTTAGACCTATAACTAACTTTGTGAAGGTGGTTAGCTAACTACTTATGTGAAGTCTACTGTTCGCTTAACTAACTTTGTGAACTTTGCTAACTTACTTATTTACTCCTCAACAGTTTTGTATAGGGCAAAAAAGACAAGATGTGGACGAGTTAGATGCACACACGTGGAAGGTCAAGTGAACAACAATTATACATCGCAGGAAGCTGAAGTCCACCTTGAAGACTGGATCAAGACTCGAACACTCAAAGGAAGAGTCATCGGGTAGCGTCAGACGTCGCAGATCCATTCCGAAGACAATGCTAGATGTTACTCCTTTACAATTAAATGACATTTAATCACTCATTCAATGTAAATTAAGAGTTAATGATTCTTCAACATTAAACCCTGAGGATTCACCTAAGCTGGATCTTCACGGTGAAGGACATCGGGTTTTACCTACTAGTGTTTTAAAAGGCAGGGACGTGAGGCGGGGCGTTTTACTCAGCACGGGGCGAGGCATAAGCTTCGAGGTTGTAACACCCCCAAAAATCCAAAGCCAAGATTAGAACCATACCTCAAGTACATGTAGAATCAAACATCATGTTTTGGTTGTATGAGAAGCTATTTAGACATGTCACGCCCCGAATCCGATCGGGACATGATTGGCACCCGTAGCCGATAAGGCCCGAGAGAACCAACCTTTGCCTATGCTCAATCATATGCATGTCATAAGAAACCCATAAGCACATAACAGCTATAGAGACCAACAATGGAATTCACGGAACATGATATATATATACATATGCGAAACTGGGCCGTTAAGGCCACCGAGTCAAGTACGACATATCCCTTTCACATTTATACACCCACACCTGTCTACAAAAGCCTCTACCAAAGCATTGACCAAAATGAACTAAAAGTCGGGACAAGTCCCCGCTTTATACAACATGTACAACACCGAAACATATATACACTGACTCGGAGAAGCCCCAATTAGCTGGAGCTCACCAATGATCTGCAACGACTGGTAACCTACTGTGGAGGCCTACTCGTACCTGCGCCTGCAGCAAGTAAGGTAAATTCCCCAAGAGGGGTCAGTACGAAATAAGTACTGAGTATGCAAGGCTCAGATGAAACTGTACAACACATGAATATTTCAATGAACTCAAAACATATGAATAGTCAATGTGAATAAGTCACCATTTTGCATTTTGGGAAACCATGTGGATTGCTTTCATTACTTTCTTTACTTTCTTTATCTCAATGCTCAATGATAACAATGTACCCGGGCCCCTACTGATCAGTGGGTCTTTCCATGACTTATCGTCATGTTGGGATCGAGTCGAGCTAGGCTTATGCCCCTAGACTTGCCACCCATAAATCAATGCATCGGGATCGGGTCGAGCTAGGCTTATGCCCCTAGACCTGCCACCCATAAATCCATACCTCGGGATCGAGTCGAGCTAGGCTTATGCCCCCAGACTTTCCACCCATAAATCAATGCATCGGGATCGGGTCGAGCTAGGCTTATGCCCCTAGACCTGCCACCTATAAATCCATACCTCGGGATCGAGTCGAGCTAGGCTTACGCCCCTAGACTTGCCACCCATAAATCAATACATCGGGATCGAGTCGAGCTAGGCTTATGCCCCTAGACTTGCCACCCATACTTGATCATTGACCACATTTGCATTACTTTATTCTTTACTTTGAGATTGATACTTTGATAGTCAAACATCACTTGAACTTTGGAACATAACATTGTTGGAAGCTTTGAATCATTAACCAATGAGTGAGAGACATGTGAATAAAATCATGAGAAATATAACATTACTAGCACCATAACACCATTGGAACCATTGGACCATAATCCATAAACAAGGAACATGAGTATAATCACTATTGTGAACTTTGGGACATTTACCATGAATATAGGACATGAGACTCACAATTGATCAACGAGTAGGAAATTTATAACAATGACCATTGCTAACCGGATATGGAACACCTTAGCACATTTTGGGATAGGACTAGTGACATGTCAATATGGTTACTATTTGCCGCAGAAAGATACAGACAAAGTAACCTTACATACCTTGGATTCGCAATACGAATATATAATCCTAGAGGTGCGTACAATAGTCCCGCTCCTTCTTTATGTGTTACTCTACAACACAAATACAATACGGAATTCACATTAACCACCAACTACTCTTCAAATGCATATAACATCAATGAGTCACATATTTGCCCTTAAACATGCCACTTCCCCTTGACAAAATTATTATTCCAAAAATCCCATAATATTCTCAACATTGACCAATACATGAAAATCAATACATTTCACCACAACACTTTTCCTTTACCCTTTCTTACCCACACCACATCACAAATACTCCATCAATTTACCTTAATACAACTCATAACACATATCGGCCAAAATCCCATAATTTCCACTTATAGACAATAACATGTTTAACAACAAAAATAACACCATACATGTTCATATTTTATCCATACCATGCTTTTTCATCAAAGGCACAAGTCCTAATTCAAGCTTGGATCTCATGGATCCCAAATCTTAGACAAGAACATAAAGTACCATGTCCATCCTTTACAAGCACAACCAACATGATTTATATACTCTCCCATGCATATAACATGTTATTCCATAAGAATAATTACTTACCGAAGCTTGAAAATTGATGATCTTGCTCCAAGAGATAGCCTAGGGTTCTTGAGAGTTGAGAGAAAAATTTGGGAAATTTTAAGAAATGTGTTGTGTTCTCTTGGAATAAAAATCAGATTTTTACTTATATATATAGTCCCTCAAGTCTTCTTGGCATTAAATGCCATGTAAGGATAAGAATAGGTCAATTTAGCCTTCTTGGGCCATGTTTTGTGTCTCCTTTTGGGCTTGGATCAAGCCCAATATAATTAACCCAATCATTCCGCAAGATTAACTCGTTTCGTACACGTTACAACAATATTCCAACGTATGTTATTCATGTCCGTAGCCTCAATCCCAAAATCAAGTGATTCTAGCCACGTATGACCTATTTTGCCCCTAGGGGTAAAATCTTCATTTTGACGCCAAATGCATTCCCGAGATATTTTATCATACCATTATAATATTTTACTCATTTCATGTATATGTTCATGGTTGTAGAAGAAACGTGGCAAAAATCAGCCCGGGACGTCCCCGGGCACCCTTGGACACTTGGACAAATTTTGGAGGCATTGCTGGTTTGGCCGCCCCAGCTAGCGCCTGGCGCCCACCAGGGCACTGAGCTTTAAAAGCTTGCTGGTTTGGGCGCCAGAACCAGCGCCTGGCACCTCCTGTGGCACTAAAATTTTTTTTATGTGCTTCTACTCTTCTTTGCGAATTTGGTTAGATACTTCAAACCCTATTCTTTAATTTACTTCTTAACCTTAATGCCCTTTGTTTAGAGGTCCGCTTAACCTCGTTTTGAACCCCATAACTGTCCCATAAAAAGCACAAAACACTCCTACAAAGGGTTAATCCCATATACGAGGCCAAATTCAATTTTTTTCGTACACGTTAGCATTACAAACTACACACGTATGGCTCTCGACACCTTAAGTCAACCTTGTTCAATGTCGTCAAGTAGGGTTGGGAAGGTACGGGGTGTTACATTCTTCCCCCCTTAGGAACATTCGTCCTCGAATGGTAACAATATCGTTTCAATTACAACAAATACATCTCTATGTTAACACACATACACAATCACTTAAGGCTCATGAATACTTACTTGTCATTGTTCCACTTCCGTATTTTGAACTTCTTCATCCATTTGAAATAGGTAGGGGTACTTGGATTTCATCATCTCTTCCGCTTCCCACGTGATCTCCTCTACTTGTAGATTTCTCCATAGGACTTTCACGGAAGCTATGTCTTTATTCCTCAATCTATTTACTTGTCGATCTAGGATAGCAATGGGTACCTCTTCATAAGTAAGATCCTCGGTAACTTGGACATCTTCAACGGGAACAATACGAGAAGGATCTCCTATGCATTTTCGAAGCATCAAAACATGAAATACCGGATGGACTGAGGAAAGTTCTTGAGGTAGTGCTAATTCATACGCAACTTGCCCAAATCTTCTAATGATTTCATATGGGCCTATGTAACGTGGACTCAATTTCCCTTTCTTTCCGAACCGCATTACCCCTTTCATCGGTGACACCTTTAAAAATACCCAATCACCTATGGCGAATTCAAGCCCTCTTCTTCTAACATCGGCATATGACTTATGACGACTTTGAGCTGTTTGTAACCGCTGTTGGATCACTTTAACTTCCTCCATAGCCTGATGAACAATATCTGGCCCAAGTAAAGCAGTTTCACCTGCTTCAAACCATCCAATTGGTGATCTACATTTCCTTCCGTACAAAGCTTCATAAGGTGCCATTTTAATACTTGAATGATAGCTATTGTTGTAAGCAAATTCAATAAGAGGCAAATGGTCATCCCAACTGCCTTGAAAATCTAACGTACAAGCTCGTAGCATATCTTCAAGTGTCTGAATAGTACGTTCTGCTTGTCCATCAGTCTGAGGATGGAAAGCCGTACTCAAATTCACCCATGTGCCCAGACTTTGCTGAAAAGATCTCCAAAAGTGCGCTGTGAACTGTGCTCCTCTGTCTGATATAATGGAAAGTGGAATACCATGCAATCGTACTATCTCTTTCACATACAACTTCGCATAATCCTCAGCTGTATAGGTCGTTGTGACCGGTAGAAAATGCGGTGATTTAGTAAGTCGGTCCACTATGACCCATATGGAATCAAACTTCTGCAATGTACGAGGCAAACACGTAATGAAATCCATATTAATCATATCCCACTTCCAGACTGGAAGATTGATAGACTGCATGTAACCTCCCGGTTTCTGATGTTCCACTTTCACTTGTTGACAATTCGGGCATTGGGCGACAAATTCTGCAATGTTCTTTTTCATGTTGCCCCACCAATACACTTCTTTCAATTCATAGTACATTTTAGTAGCACCCGGATGAATGGAATAGCGCGAATGGTGCGCTTCTGTCATTATTCGTGTCCTCAGCTCATCCACGGCCGGTACACATAATCTCCCTTGACATTGAAGTACTCCTTCCGGTGTAATATCAAATGCCTTGGTCAAATGCTGCTGCACATTCTCCTTTAGCTGCAATAAAATAGAATCCGCAAATTACTTCTCTTTCACTTCAGCTATCAAGGAGGATTCTGCCGCATTCTGCACCATAACTCTATCATTGGAGGATTCAATAAGGCAAACTCCCAAGCTCGCTAACTGATATAAGTCTTTGATTATCTCCTTCTTTTCCGTCAATTGATCACTAGTGACTCCCGTTGCCTTGCGGCTCAATGCATCCGCTACTACATTTGCCTTCCCTGGGTGGTATAAAATATCGACATCATAGTCTTTCAAGAGCTCTAACCATCTTCATTGCCTTAGGTTGAGTTCCTTTTGCTTAAAGATATATTGTAAACTTTTGTGATCCGTATAAATATCAACATGAACTCCATACAGATAATGACGCAATATCTTTAAAGCAAACACTACCGCTGCCAATTCAAGGTCATGAGTGGGGTAATTTTTCTCATGTGGCCGCAACTGTCGTGAGGCATACGCTATCACCCTACCATGCTGCATCAACACACATCGGAGACCAATCTCGAAAGCATCACAATACACTGCATAGCCCTCTGTGCCTTCAGGAAGTACTAACACTGGTGTGGAAGTCAACTTATCTTTTAATTTTTGAAACCCTCGTTCACATGCATCATTCCATGAAATTTAATTGCCTTGTGAGTTAACTTTGTTAATGGTGCTGCAATAGAAGCAAACCCTTCTACAAATCTCCGGTAATAACCTGCCAAACCCAGAAAACTGCGAATCTCTGTGGGTGTCGTAGGTCTTGGCCAGTTTTTCACTGCTTCAATCTTTTGGGTATCAACTTGTATGCCTTCATCTGATACAATGTGACCCAAGAACGCGACTGATTTCAACCAAAACTCACATTTGGAGAACTTTGCATACAACTTCCGTTCACGAAGAATCTGTAACACTTGCCGTAAGTGATTAGCATGGTCCTCCGGTGATCGTGAATAAACTAGGATGTCATCTATAAATACCGTGACGAACACGTCTAAAAATGGCTTAAACACCCTATTCATCAAATCCATGAACACAGCTGGAGCATTTGTTAGTCCAAATGACATAACTGAAAATTCATAATGGCCATACCGTGTTCGGAAAGCTGTCTTGGGTACATCTTCTTCTCTAACTCTGACTTGATGGTAACCCGACCTCAAGTCAATTTTTGAAAAACACCTGGCACCCTGTAATTGATCAAACAAATCATCAATGCGAGGGAGGGGATATTTGTTCTTGATCGTTACCTTATTCAATTGCCGATAGTCAATGCACATTCTCAAGGTGCCATCTTTCTTTCACACAAATAAGACCGACGCACCCCACGGGGATATACTAGGCCTAATGAAGCCTTTGTCCAGTAAATCTTTCAATTGCTCCTTCAATTCACGCAATTCTGCTGGAGCCATTCTATATGGACGAATAGAAATAGGCTGAGTGCCTGGAATCACATCAATGCTAAATTCCACTTCCCGTACTGGGGGTAAGCCTGGAAGATCCTCTGGAAAGACATCCAGAAATTCATTGACCACGGGGACCGACTGCGGAGTTAGTGGTCCCGCTTGAGTATCTTTCACCCGTACTAAATGACATATATAACCCTTAGCAATCATTTTTCTGGCTTTCAAATAAGAAATAAATCTTCCTCGTGGTGCCCCTACATTACCCTGCCATTCAAGAACATTTTATTGTGGAAAACAAAATTGCACCCTCTTGGCCCGGCAATCTACCGTAGCATAACAAGAGGCCAACCAATCCATTCCCATAATTACATCAAAATCCACCATGTCTAGTTCAATGAGATCAGCCAATGTATCATGACCACACACAGTTACCACACAGTTATGATATACTCTCTTTGCAACAATATATTCACCAACCGGTGTAGACACTTCAATTGATTTAATTAATAATTTCGGTGTCTTTGCAAATTTCGTAGCAACTAATGGAGTAACATAAGAAAATGTAGAACCTGGGTCAATCAGTGCATATACAGTATGTGAGAATATGGATAATGTACCTGTGATAACATCAGGGGAAGCCTCTGAATTCTGGCGGTCCACTAGAGCATAAGTACGGTTCTGGACCCCGCTAGTACTGGCTGCTCCTCTGGCACCTCTACCACGGCCCATAGGCTGCACCCCTCGGCCCTGTGAAGGAACCGATGCTGATGACGCCGCAGCCGACCCAGCTGGTCGTGCTATACCACCCATGCTCCTCTGTGGACAATCTCTCGCTATATGCCCTGGCATACCACACCAAAAGCAGACATTCGTTCCTGCCCGACATGTGCCTGGGTGAATACGCCCACAGTGTTGACACTGCTGACGAGGAAAACCTGCTGACTGTGATCCATGACCCCCACTACTCTGCCCAGCTGAACCACCTCTAAACCCTCGAGACTGAGAATAAGCACTCCCTGTGGAATAAGACAACGACGGTCTAGGTGGTCTAGGAAACATGCGGGGCCTAGATCCTCCTTGGGACATCATAGGTGGTCCCATAGGTCTAGCCCTTTTGGACTGTCCCCTATCAAATTCATGCACTCTTCTTCTCTGTCGCTGGTCTTCCATTTTCTGAGCAAAGGCCTGGATTCGAGCAATGTCCATGTCCTTATTCAAGGCAGCAATAGTGCAATCCCGTACCAAATATGGCTCTAGTCTGTCCACATATCTATGGACCCTGTCAGTCATCGTAGCCATAACATTTGGCGCATATCTAGCCAAGGAATTAAATTACAAACTGTATTCCCTGACGCTCAGATTTCCCTGTCGTAGATTTAGGAACTGATCCGCACGTTCCTCACGGATCTCATAGGGCAAGTAATGATCAAGAAAATCCACCTTAAACTCTTCCCACGTAGGTGAATCTGCACCAATGTCACGGGATTTCTTTCAATCCTCGTACCACAATATTGCCTCTCCTTTCAACCTGTACGCAGCAAGCTCCACTGTCTCCACCCCTGTGACATGCATAACTTCCAAGGCCCTCTGAATTTGATCCACAAAGTCCTGTGGATCTGCTTTTGGATCTGACCCTGTGAAGATAGGAGGGCCCAATTTGAGGAAATCCTGTGTTCTGCGACTTGCTACTCTAGCCGCATCATCAGGTGTCATTGGACCAGCTCGTCCTTGACTCTGGGCTGCCACCAACTGTGTTAACATATGAACTGCATTTCTAAGATCCTGGTCTGTGGCATTCGTCGGTGGTTCCACAGGTACTTCTCTTCTTCTCGACTCTTCTAGAGCTGAAGAAGTAGAAGAAGCTCGCGTTGCAAACGCAGTTTCAGCCCCACCTTGATCAACTTGTTCAGGTGGTGGTCTACCTGTTCCCTCTCCAGAAATTCTATTTATCAGCTTACTTTTACCTTTCCCTCTTCCTCTTCTAGTGTTCGGCATTTTGACTATACTAAAGAAAAACAATTACCAAGATCAGATACAATGCAACTTACAACATTGGCTCTATTGCACGATCTAGAATGAAGAAAAGAAATAACATCCTAAATGTCCCGTAGCCTCCTACTTATAAATGTGGTGCACAACACATCGATAAGTAAGACTCTACTCAGACACGGCTTTGTAGACACCCTTAGAACGTCCTGCTCTGATACCACTTTTGTCACGCCCCGAATCCGATCGGGACATGATTGGCACCCGTAGTCGATAAGGCCCGAGAGAACCAACCTTTGCCTATGCTCAATCATATGCATGTCATAAGAAACCCATAAGCACATAACAGCTATAGAGACCAACAATGGAATTCACGGAACATGATATATATATACATATGCGAAACTGGGCCGTTAAGGCCACCGAGTCAAGTACGACATATCCCTTTCACATTTATACACCCACACCTGTCTACAAAAGCCTCTACCAAAGCATTGACCAAAATGAACTAAAAGTCGGGACAAGTCCCCGCTTTATACAACATGTACAACACCGAAACATATATACACTGACTCGGAGAAGCCCCAATTAGATGGAGCTCACCAATGATCTGCAACGACTGGTAACCTACTGTGGAGGCCTACTCGTACCTGCGCCTGCAGCAAGTAAGGTAAATTCCCCAAGAGGGGTCAGTATGAAATAAGTACTGAGTATGCAAGGCTCAGATGAAACTGTACAACACATGAATATTTCAATGAACTCAAAACATATGAATAGTCAATGTGAATAAGTCACCATTTTGCATTTTGGGAAACCATGTGGATTGCTTTCATTACTTTCTTTACTTTCTTTATCTCAATGCTCAATGATAACAATGTACCCGGGCCCCTACTGATCAGTGGGTCTTTCCATGACTTATCGTCATGTTGGGATCGAGTCGAGCTAGGCTTATGCCCCTAGACTTGCCACCCATAAATCAATGCATCGGGATCGGGTCGAGCTAGGCTTATGCCCCTAGACCTGCCACCCATAAATCCATACCTCGGGATCGAGTCGAGCTAGGCTTATGCCCCCAGACTTTCCACCCATAAATCAATGCATCGGGATCGGGTCGAGCTAGGCTTATGCCCCTAGACCTGCCACCTATAAATCCATACCTCGGGATCGAGTCGAGCTAGGCTTACGCCCCTAGACTTGCCACCCATAAATCAATACATCGGGATCGAGTCGAGCTAGGCTTATGCCCCTAGACTTGCCACCCATACTTGATCATTGACCACATTTGCATTACTTTATTCTTTACTTTGAGATTGATACTTTGATAGTCAAACATCACTTGAACTTTGGAACATAACATTGTTGGAAGCTTTGAATCATTAACCAATGAGTGAGAGACATGTGAATAAAATCATGAGAAATATAACATTACTAGCACCATAACACCATTGGAACCATTGGACCATAATCCATAAACAAGGAACATGAGTATAATCACTATTGTGAACTTTGGGACATTTACCATGAATATAGGTAATGAGACTCACAATTGATCAACGAGTAGGAAATTTATAACAATGACCATTGCTAACCGGATATGGAACACCTTAGCACATTTTGGGATAGGACTAGTGACATGTCAATATGGATACTATTTGCCGCAGAAAGATACAGACAAAGTAACCTTACATACCTTGGATTCGCAATACGAATATATAATCCTAGAGGTGCGTACAATAGTCCCGCTCCTTCTTTATGTGTTACTCTACAACACAAATACAATACGGAATTCACATTAACCACCAACTACTCTTCAAATGCATATAACATCAATGAGTCACATATTTGCCCTTAAACATGCCACTTCCCCTTGACAAAATTATTATTCCAAAAATCCCATAATATTCTCAACATTGACCAATACATGAAAATCAATACATTTCACCACAACACTTTTCCTTTACCCTTTCTTACCCACACCACATCACAAATACTCCATCAATTTACCTTAATACAACTCATAACACATATCGGCCAAAATCCCATAATTTCCACTTATAGACAATAACATGTTTAACAACAAAAATAACACCATACATGTTCATATTTTATCCATACCATGCTTTTTCATCAAAGGCACAAGTCCTAATTCAAGCTTGGATCTCATGGATCCCAAATCTTAGACAAGAACATAAAGTACCATGTCCATCCTTTACAAGCACAACCAACATGATTTATATACTCTCCCATGCATATAACATGTTATTCCATAAGAATAATTACTTACCGAAGCTTGAAAATTGATGATCTTGCTCCAAGAGATAGCCTAGGGTTCTTGAGAGTTGAGAGAAAAATTTGGGAAATTTTAAGAAATGTGTTGTGTTCTCTTGGAATAAAAATCAGATTTTTACTTATATATATAGTCCCTCAAGTCTTCTTGGCATTAAATGCCATGTAAGGATAAGAATAGGTCAATTTAGCCTTCTTGGGCCATGTTTTGTGTCTCCTTTTGGGCTTGGATCAAGCCCAATATAATTAACCCAATCATTCCGCAAGATTAACTCGTTTCGTACACGTTACAACAATATTCCAACGTATGTTATTCATGTCCGTAGCCTCAATCCCAAAATCAAGTGATTCTAGCCACGTATGACCTATTTTGCCCCTAGGGGTAAAATCTTCATTTTGACGCCAAATGCATTCCCGAGATATTTTATCATACCATTATAATATTTTACTCATTTCATGTATATGTTCATGGTTGTAGAAGAAACGTGGCAAAAATCAGCCCGGGACGTCCCCGGGCACCCTTGGACACTTGGACAAATTTTGGAGGCATTGCTGGTTTGGCCGCCCCAGCTAGCGCCTGGCGCCCACCAGGGCACTGAGCTTTAAAAGCTTGCTGGTTTGGGCGCCAGAACCAGCGCCTGGCACCTCCTGTGGCACTAAAATTTTTTTTATGTGCTTCTACTCTTCTTTGCGAATTTGGTTAGATACTTCAAACCCTATTCTTTAATTTACTTCTTAACCTTAATGCCCTTTGTTTAGAGGTCCGCTTAACCTCGTTTTGAACCCCATAACTGTCCCATAAAAAGCACAAAACACTCCTACAAAGGGTTAATCCCATATACGAGGCCAAATTCAATTTTTTTCGTACACGTTAGCATTACAAACTACACACGTATGGCTCTCGACACCTTAAGTCAACCTTGTTCAATGTCGTCAAGTAGGGTTGGGAAGGTACGGGGTGTTACATTCTTCCCCCCTTAGGAACATTCGTCCTCGAATGGTAACAATATCGTTTCAATTACAACAAATACATCTCTATGTTAACACACATACACAATCACTTAAGGCTCATGAATACTTACTTGTCATTGTTCCACTTCCGTATTTTGAACTTCTTCATCCATTTGAAATAGGTAGGGGTACTTGGATTTCATCATCTCTTCCGCTTCCCACGTGATCTCCTCTACTTGTAGATTTCTCCATAGGACTTTCACGGAAGCTATGTCTTTATTCCTCAATCTATTTACTTGTCGATCTAGGATAGCAATGGGTACCTCTTCATAAGTAAGATCCTCGGTAACTTGGACATCTTCAACGGGAACAATACGAGAAGGATCTCCTATGCATTTTCGAAGCATCAAAACATGAAATACCGGATGGACTGAGGAAAGTTCTTGAGGTAGTGCTAATTCATACGCAACTTGCCCAAATCTTCTAATGATTTCATATGGGCCTATGTAACGTGGACTCAATTTCCCTTTCTTTCCGAACCGCATTACCCCTTTCATCGGTGACACCTTTAAAAATACCCAATCACCTATGGCGAATTCAAGCCCTCTTCTTCTAACATCGGCATATGACTTATGACGACTTTGAGCTGTTTGTAACCGCTGTTGGATCACTTTAACTTCCTCCATAGCCTGATGAACAATATCTGGCCCAAGTAAAGCAGTTTCACCTGCTTCAAACCATCCAATTGGTGATCTACATTTCCTTCCGTACAAAGCTTCATAAGGTGCCATTTTAATACTTGAATGATAGCTATTGTTGTAAGCAAATTCAATAAGAGGCAAATGGTCATCCCAACTGCCTTGAAAATCTAACGTACAAGCTCGTAGCATATCTTCAAGTGTCTGAATAGTACGTTCTGCTTGTCCATCAGTCTGAGGATGGAAAGCCGTACTCAAATTCACCCATGTGCCCAGACTTTGCTGAAAAGATCTCCAAAAGTGCGCTGTGAACTGTGCTCCTCTGTCTGATATAATGGAAAGTGGAATACCATGCAATCGTACTATCTCTTTCACATACAACTTCGCATAATCCTCAGCTGTATAGGTCGTTGTGACCGGTAGAAAATGCGGTGATTTAGTAAGTCGGTCCACTATGACCCATATGGAATCAAACTTCTGCAATGTACGAGGCAAACACGTAATGAAATCCATATTAATCATATCCCACTTCCAGACTGGAAGATTGATAGACTGCATGTAACCTCCCGGTTTCTGATGTTCCACTTTCACTTGTTGACAATTCGGGCATTGGGCGACAAATTCTGCAATGTTCTTTTTCATGTTGCCCCACCAATACACTTCTTTCAATTCATAGTACATTTTAGTAGCACCCGGATGAATGGAATAGCGCGAATGGTGCGCTTCTGTCATTATTCGTGTCCTCAGCTCATCCACGGCCGGTACACATAATCTCCCTTGACATTGAAGTACTCCTTCCGGTGTAATATCAAATGCCTTGGTCAAATGCTGCTGCACATTCTCCTTTAGCTGCAATAAAATAGAATCCGCAAATTGCTTCTCTTTCACTTCAGCTATCAAGGAGGATTCTGCCGCATTCTGCACCATAACTCTATCATTGGAGGATTCAATAAGGCAAACTCCCAAGCTCGCTAACTGATATAAGTCTTTGATTATCTCCTTCTTTTCCGTCAATTGATCACTAGTGACTCCCGTTGCCTTGCGGCTCAATGCATCCGCTACTACATTTGCCTTCCCTAGGTGGTATAAAATATCGACATCATAGTCTTTCAAGAGCTCTAACCATCTTCATTGCCTTAGGTTGAGTTCCTTTTGCTTAAAGATATATTGTAAACTTTTGTGATCCGTATAAATATCAACATGAACTCCATACAGATAATGACGCAATATCTTTAAAGCAAACACTACCGCTGCCAATTCAAGGTCATGAGTGGGGTAATTTTTCTCATGTGGCCGCAACTGTCGTGAGGCATACGCTATCACCCTACCATGCTGCATCAACACACATCGGAGACCAATCTCGAAAGCATCACAATACACTGCATAGCCCTCTGTGCCTTCAGGAAGTACTAACACTGGTGTGGAAGTCAACTTATCTTTTAATTTTTGAAACCCTCGTTCACATGCATCATTCCATGAAATTTAATTGCCTTGTGAGTTAACTTTGTTAATGGTGCTGCAATAGAAGCAAACCCTTCTACAAATCTCCGGTAATAACCTGCCAAACCCAGAAAACTGCGAATCTCTGTGGGTGTCGTAGGTCTTGGCCAGTTTTTCACTGCTTCAATCTTTTGGGTATCAACTTGTATGCCTTCATCTGATACAATGTGACCCAAGAACGCGACTGATTTCAACCAAAACTCACATTTGGAGAACTTTGCATACAACTTCCGTTCACGAAGAATCTGTAACACTTGCCGTAAGTGATTAGCATGGTCCTCCGGTGATCGTGAATAAACTAGGATGTCATCTATAAATACCGTGACGAACACGTCTAAAAATGGCTTAAACACCCTATTCATCAAATCCATGAACACAGCTGGAGCATTTGTTAGTCCAAATGACATAACTGAAAATTCATAATGGCCATACCGTGTTCGGAAAGCTGTCTTGGGTACATCTTCTTCTCTAACTCTGACTTGATGGTAACCCGACCTCAAGTCAATTTTTGAAAAACACCTGGCACCCTGTAATTGATCAAACAAATCATCAATGCGAGGGAGGGGATATTTGTTCTTGATCGTTACCTTATTCAATTGCCGATAGTCAATGCACATTCTCAAGGTGCCATCTTTCTTTCACACAAATAAGACCGACGCACCCCACGGGGATATACTAGGCCTAATGAAGCCTTTGTCCAGTAAATCTTTCAATTGCTCCTTCAATTCACGCAATTCTGCTGGAGCCATTCTATATGGACGAATAGAAATAGGCTGAGTGCCTGGAATCACATCAATGCTAAATTCCACTTCCCGTACTGGGGGTAAGCCTGGAAGATCCTCTGGAAAGACATCCAGAAATTCATTGACCACGGGGACCGACTGCGGAGTTAGTGGTCCCGCTTGAGTATCTTTCACCCGTACTAAATGACATATATAACCCTTAGCAATCATTTTTCTGGCTTTCAAATAAGAAATAAATCTTCCTCGTGGTGCCCCTACATTACCCTGCCATTCAAGAACATTTTATTGTGGAAAACAAAATTGCACCCTCTTGGCCCGGCAATCTACCGTAGCATAACAAGAGGCCAACCAATCCATTCCCATAATTACATCAAAATCCACCATGTCTAGTTCAATGAGATCAGCCAATGTATCATGACCACACACAGTTACCACACAGTTATGATATACTCTCTTTGCAACAATATATTCACCAACCGGTGTAGACACTTCAATTGATTTAATTAATAATTTCGGTGTCTTTGCAAATTTCGCAGCAACCAATGGAGTAACATAAGAAAATGTAGAACCTGGGTCAATCAGTGCATATACAGTATGTGAGAATATGGATAATGTACCTGTGATAACATCAGGGGAAGCCTCTGAATTCTGGCGGTCCACTAGAGCATAAGTACGGTTCTGGACCCCGCTAGTACTGGCTGCTCCTCTTGCACCTCTACCACGGCCCATAGGCTGCACCCCTCGGCCCTGTGAAGGAACCGATGCTGATGACGCCGCAGCCGACCCAGCTGGTCGTGCTATACCACCCATGCTCCTCTGTGGACAATCTCTCGCTATATGCCCTGGCATACCACACCAAAAGCAGACATTCGTTCCTGCCCGACATGTGCCTGGGTGAATACGCCCACAGTGTTGACACTGCTGACGAGGAAAACCTGCTGACTGTGATCCATGACCCCCACTACTCTGCCCAGCTGAACCACCTCTAAACCCTCGAGACTGAGAATAAGCACTCCCTGTGGAATAAGACAACGACGGTCTAGGTGGTCTAGGAAACATGCGGGGCCTAGATCCTCCTTGGGACATCATAGGTGGTCCCATAGGTCTAGCCCTTTTGGACTGTCCCCTATCAAATTCATGCACTCTTCTTCTCTGTCGCTGGTCTTCCATTTTCTGAGCAAAGGCCTGGATTCGAGCAATGTCCATGTCCTTATTCAAGGCAGCAATAGTGCAATCCCGTACCAAATATGGCTCTAGTCTGTCCACATATCTATGGACCCTGTCAGTCATCGTAGCCATAACATTTGGCGCATATCTAGCCAAGGAATTAAATTGCAAACTGTATTCCCTGACGCTCAGATTTCCCTGTCGTAGATTTAGGAACTGATCCGCACGTTCCTCACGGATCTCATAGGGCAAGTAATGATCAAGAAAATCCACCTTAAACTCTTCCCACGTAGGTGAATCTGCACCAATGTCACGGGATTTCTTTCAATCCTCGTACCACAATATTGCCTCTCCTTTCAACCTGTACGCAGCAAGCTCCACTGTCTCCACCCCTGTGACATGCATAACTTCCAAGGCCCTCTGAATTTGATCCACAAAGTCCTGTGGATCTGCTTTTGGATCTGACCCTGTGAAGATAGGAGGGCCCAATTTGAGAAAATCCTGTGTTCTGCGACTTGCTACTCTAGCCGCATCATCAGGTGTCATTGGACCAGCTCGTCCTTGACTCTGGGCTGCCACCAACTGTGTTAACATATGAACTGCATTTCTAAGATCCTGGTCTGTGGCATTCGTCGGTGGTTCCACAGGTACTTCTCTTCTTCTCGGCTCTTCTGGAGCTGAAGAAGTAGAAGAAGCTCGCGTTGCAAACGCAGTTTCAGCCCCACCTTGATCAACTTGTTCAGGTGGTGGTCTACTTGTTCCCTCTCCAGAAATTCTATTTATCAGCTTACTTTTACCTTTCCCTCTTCCTCTTCTAGTGTTCGGCATTTTGACTATACTAAAGAAAAACAATTACCAAGATCAGATACAATGCAACTTACAACATTGGCTCTATTGCACGATCTAGAATGAAGAAAAGAAATAACATCCTAAATGTCCCGTAGCCTCCTACTTATAAATGTGGTGCACAACACATCGATAAGTAAGACTCTACTCAGACACGGCTTTGTAGACACCCTTAGAACGTCCTGCTCTGATACCACTTTTGTCACGCCCCGAATCCGATCGGGACATGATTGGCACCCGTAGCCGATAAGGCCCGAGAGAACCAACCTTTGCCTATGCTCAATCATATGCATGTCATAAGAAACCCATAAGCACATAACAGCTATAGAGACCAACAATGGAATTCACGGAACATGATATATATATACATATGCGAAACTGGGCCGTTAAGGCCACCGAGTCAAGTACGACATATCCCTTTCATATTTATACACCCACACCTGTCTACAAAAGCCTCTACCAAAGCATTGACCAAAATAAACTAAAAGTCGGGACAAGTCCCCGCTTTATACAACATGTACAACACCGAAACATATATACACTGACTCGGAGAAGCCCCAATTAGCTGGAGCTCACCAATGATCTGCAACGACTGGTAACCTACTGTGGAGGCCTACTCGTACCTGCGCCTGCAGCAAGTAAGGTAAATTCCCCAAGAGGGGTCAGTACGAAATAAGTACTGAGTATGCAAGGCTCAGATGAAACTGTACAACACATGAATATTTCAATGAACTCAAAACATATGAATAGTCAATGTGAATAAGTCACCATTTTGCATTTTGGGAAACCATGTGGATTGCTTTCATTACTTTCTTTACTTTCTTTATCTCAATGCTCAATGATAACAATGTACCCGGGCCCCTACTGATCAGTGGGTCTTTCCATGACTTATCGTCATGTTGGGATCGAGTCGAGCTAGGCTTATGCCCCTAGACTTGCCACCCATAAATCAATGCATCGGGATCGGGTCGAGTTAGGCTTATGCCCCTAGACCTGCCACCCATAAATCCATACCTCGGGATCGAGTCGAGCTAGGCTTATGCCCCCAGACTTTCCACCCATAAATCAATGCATCGGGATCGGGTCGAGCTAGGCTTATGCCCCTAGACCTGCCACCTATAAATCCATACCTCGGGATCGAGTCGAGCTAGGCTTACGCCCCTAGACTTGCCACCCATAAATCAATACATCGGGATCGAGTCGAGCTAGGCTTATGCCCCTAGACTTGCCACCCATACTTGATCATTGACCACATTTGCATTACTTTATTCTTTACTTTGAGATTGATACTTTGATAGTCAAACATCACTTGAACTTTGGAACATAACATTGTTGGAAGCTTTGAATCATTAACCAATGAGTGAGAGACATGTGAATAAAATCATGAGAAATATAACATTACTAGCACCATAACACCATTGGAACCATTGGACCATAATCCATAAACAAGGAACATGAGTATAATCACTATTGTGAACTTTGGGACATTTACCATGAATATAGGACATGAGACTCACAATTGATCAACGAGTAGGAAATTTATAACAATGACCATTGCTAACCGGATATGGAACACCTTAGCACATTTTGGGATAGGACTAGTGACATGTCAATATGGATACTATTTACCGCAGAAAGATACAGACAAAGTAACCTTACATACCTTGGATTCGCAATACGAATATATAATCCTAGAGGTGCGTACAATAGTCCCGCTCCTTCTTTATGTGTTACTCTACAACACAAATATAATACGGAATTCACATTAACCACCAACTACTCTTCAAATGCATATAACATCAATGAGTCACATATTTGCCCTTAAACATGCCACTTCCCCTTGACAAAATTATTATTCCAAAAATCCCATAATATTCTCAACATTGACCAATACATGAAAATCAATACATTTCACCACAACACTTTTCCTTTACCCTTTCTTACCCACACCACATCACAAATACTCCATCAATTTACCTTAATACAACTCATAACACATATCGGCCAAAATCCCATAATTTCCACTTATAGACAATAACATGTTTAACAACAAAAATAACACCATACATGTTCATATTTTATCCATACCATGCTTTTTCATCAAAGGCACAAGTCCTAATTCAAGCTTGGATCTCATGGATCCCAAATCTTAGACAAGAACATAAAGTACCATGTCCATCCTTTACAAGCACAACCAACATGATTTATATACTCTCCCATGCATATAACATGTTATTCCATAAGAATAATTACTTACCGAAGCTTGAAAATTGATGATCTTGCTCCAAGAGATAGCCTAGGGTTCTTGAGAGTTGAGAGAAAAATTTGAGAAATTTTAAGAAATGTGTTGTGTTCTCTTGGAATAAAAATCAGATTTTTACTTATATATATAGTCCCTCAAGTCTTCTTGGCATTAAATGCCATGTAAGGATAAGAATAGGTCAATTTAGCCTTCTTGGGCCATGTTTTGTGTCTCCTTTTGGGCTTGGATCAAGCCCAATATAATTAACCCAATCATTCCGCAAGATTAACTCGTTTCGTACACGTTACAACAATATTCCAACGTATGTTATTCATGTCCGTAGCCTCAATCCCAAAATCAAGTGATTCTAGCCACGTATGACCTATTTTGCCCCTAGGGGTAAAATCGTCATTTTGACGCCAAATGCATTCCCGAGATATTTTATCATACCATTATAATATTTTACTCATTTCATGTATATGTTCATGGTTGTAGAAGAAACGTGGCAAAAATCAGCCCGGGACGTCCCCGGGCACCCTTGGACACTTGGACAAATTTTGGAGGCATTGCTGGTTTGGCCGCCCCAGCTAGCGCCTGGCGCCCACCAGGGCACTGAGCTTTAAAAGCTTGCTGGTTTGGGCGCCAGAACCAGCGCCTGGCACCTCCTGTGGCACTGAAATTTTTTTTATGTGCTTCTACTCTTCTTTGCGAATTTGGTTAGATACTTCAAACCCTATTCTTTAATTTACTTCTTAACCTTAATGCTCTTTGTTTAGAGGTCTGCTTAACCTCGTTTTGAACCCCATAACTGTCCCATAAAAAGCACAAAACACTCCTACAAAGGGTTAATCCCATATACGAGGCCAAATTCAATCTTTTTCGTACACGTTAGCATTACAAACTACACACGTATGGCTCTCGACACCTTAAGTCAACCTTGTTCAATGTCGTCAAGTAGGTTTGGGAAGGTACGGGGTGTTACAAGACATGTATTAAGGCCACAAGTAACTCCTAGCTCATAGCCAAGTCAAAACCTTCCTTATTGATTGAGTTCTTGTGAAGAATCTTTCTATAGTCAACTTCAAACGAGCATAACTCCTAAATTCTGAAGTATTTTTGAGCTCAAGACCTACTAAATGATAGATATTTGAATTACCTTTTCAACACATCCAGTTTCACGTTAATCCGATATCAGAGTAAAAAGTTATGCTCAGTTTACCAAAAGGGTGTCTGTCAGTCAGAGTGTGACGACTCAGTTTACTTGAAAGTTTCACCCATGAAAAGGGTGAAGAGATTTGGCAAGAAAGGGAAGCTCAGTCCCCACTATGTTGTTCCTTATAAGATTGTAGGTCGTTTTGGCAATGTAGCCTATGAGTTGGAGTTGCCTACAGACTTAGCATCAGTGCATCCGATTTTTCATGTTTCCTTGTTAAAGAAATGCATTGGTGATCCCACACCAGTTGTTCCTTTAGATAGTGTGGGTGTGAAGGATAGTCTCTCTTACGAAGAGGTCCCAGTTGAGATTCTTGACCGTCAAGTTTGTAAGTTGAGAAATAAAGAGGTCGTTTCGGTAAAGGTTCTTTGGCAAAATCAGCTTGTTGAGGGAGCTACTTAGGAAGCAGAGGCAGATATGATGGACAAGTACCCCCACCTTTTCTCTTCGAATTCCACTCCAGTTTGAGGTAATAGTTTTCCTTAATTAATTCTTTCTATGTCATGTCACCCAGTTACTCTCATATCATATCATGCATCCATGAGTTCTATTCATTCCATATTTCCATTATAGACTCAGTTACCATGTCAGTATTCAGCCCCTAGAAATTCAGTGTTGGGATTGAAGCTCTTTCCCTAACATTTCAAATTAGTTAGTTTTCATTCGGGGATGAATGACCCCAAGGGGGATATTGTAACACTTCCAAAAATCCAAAGCCAAGATTAGAACCATACTTCAAGTACATGTAGAATCAAACATAATGTTTTGGTTGTATAAGAAGTGATTTAGTCATGTATTAAGGCCACAAATAACTCCTAGCTCATAACTAAGTCGAAACCTTCCTTACCGATTGAGTTCTTGTGAAGAATCTTTCTATATTCAAATTCAAACAAGCATAACTCCTAGATTCTGAAGTGTTTTTTATATCAAGACCTACCAAATGATATATATTTGAATTATCTTTCCAACGCATCCAGTTTCTCCTTAATTTGATATCGGAGTAAAAAGTTATGCCCAGTTTACCAAAAAGGTGTTTGTCTGTCAAAGTGTGACGATTCGGGTGACGAACCATCACACCAGTGACGACCCGTTACGGCAGGGCGTCAGGCTTAAGCAGTAAGACAAGTATTTGGTCATTTTGTGACGGTTCAAGTGACGGTCAATCAAGGGATTGACGGTCCGTCAGCCGGAACAGTTCTAAACTGTTTTAACGTTTTCAAAGGGGTTGTTAGGTATTTTCCCTCTCTTTTAACACCAAAACTACGTTGTTTAAGCTATCCTAAGGCTGAAATATAAGCCTAAAACACCCTAAAAATCCCCATTAACTCAAAATTCAGTCAACACATAGAGAGAAAGCTGAGAAAGAGGCGATTTTCTTCTCCTAAGGTAAAATTAGGGTTTTTCAACTTCAGACTCCAAATTCAAAGATTTCACCAAGGTTTTCATCTCCAGGTATGTAGGATTTCATCAATGGGTTTTCTTTCACCCATTGAGTCCCAAAGTTAACTCAAATCCTAAGTTAAATTCCTTCCTCAGAGCGTAGGGTTCATGAATGTTGTGAATTTATTGATATTCCAGTTCCTCGATATCATTGAGTTTTAAACCCATGTTTTACTATAAATTTCGACACCATTACATGTTAATAATTATAAATACTCATTATATTGTGAGATCCATTATTGGTGGGCTTGAGTTATGAAATTCCTTAATTATTTCAGTTTATGAAAATTTACATAATAATTGTATTCTTCAAAGATAGTGGGTTATGAACACCCGATGACCTAGGATTTAGTCCTTTATGTTTACATTGATGTAGTAATCTTTTCAGATGAAGTGTCAACTATTCAGTCTTAGATATCAGTATTATGAGCTTGTCAGTTAAATGAACCATACAGTTATCAGTTGTTATTCAAATAGGAGTAGTACTTAGCACCGAACGGTGTAGTTCCGACTTCTTGTGCTAGTTCATGAGCGGGACCGAGCAGAGATAGATGTTTTAGATTGACTGGCAAAAACATATTCTCTAAGATATTGAATGTACTTATATTCTCAATCTTGATATAACTATTATGAGCTGTATATATTAATTATCGTTTTGATTTATTAAATGGTGAGATCCTGAGATGAGTCAATATGCCTGGTAGATTGGATGATAATAATATATATTGGTGAAGTAATAAGTTAGTTGATAGAATCTGTGTCTCGGTATAGAGATTGATTATATGCCTTTTTGAGAAGCTTATAAGTTTTCATTGTGTCAAATCTTGCAAGTGGATTTTATGAATCCGACAAATGAAATAAGTTAAGCAGTGCTCTAAAGGAAATTAATCATTAGATTGAATTCTTTAGTAATTTAATTTATTGATTAGTATCTGAAATCTTAACATGATAAATTACGTAAGTGTTTAATGGGAAATTTCACAATATAATGAAGGTGTGCAATTACGAATTTCTAGTGGAGTGATTTGTAATTTATTATGGTAAGAATAATTCGAATTAGAATTTTGAATTATTTTCATAATAGGGAGCCTCAGTAAAAATTCTGTGGTCCCTGCAGTGTCCATATTTAACTAGAACTCAGAATCCTATTTTCTAGGAAAAAAGAAAGAAAACAAGTGTTTGTTTTCTAGTTAGAAAACAAATGAGTTCTTGTTCTCCTTTTTGGACTAGGAAAAGTATGCCTATAAGTAAAGATTCTCTTAACCTAGAAAAATGATCAATTTTCTATTCGATACTTGCCCACCCAAGTATTGAGAGAGTTCGACTGTTAATTTGGGATCACTGCAGAAGGCTGCAAAACCGATTTCGGATTTGCTTGATGATACGTGTTCAAGCTTCAAGAGGTATTTATCGAATTAAATTTTAATGAGTTTATGTGATCTAGCATAATCGTATGTGTTATCTATTATTCATGTAAGCAGTATGTTTCTGAAATATTTCCGATGTGCATAATATTTTCCGAAAATTGACATCATGAGCCTACTTGCATCTAAATAGATAATATGAAATTACATATGTGTGATCATGTGTAGTTACGTTGTTTTCCGGAAGTTGCAGCTCTTTCTCTTGAGTTAGAGGGAGAAATCTCAAATTCTTACGTTCTCTTTGCTAAGGTGTGCAGCCTAATCAATCTCAAATGATTCGCTTTCAACTCCTATTTCCAGGATTGAGTAAGATTGACTTCGATTTCATTCGTTTTAGTATTTCAGTAGAGCTTGTAATCAATATATTTTGTTTAGGATTAACTGATTTTTAGTCTTTACCAGGATGGAATTAAAGTCTTTATTGAATTTCATCATTTCCTTTAGAATAAAGTTAAAGATTGAATTCCTTTAATTCGTTTTAGCATTTGGAAAACATGATTGAGATTTAAATTAAAGACAAAAATTGAGCACTTCGTGAGATTAAGTTCTTGCCTCGAAGTGTGTGTCGCGGTGAAGTCCTCGAACATCTCCTCTTAGGGTTGGCAGTAAAAGTTTTCTTAACTATTGAAATTAAGCTTCCTTGTTTATTTAGCCATAGAATTCTTTATTCAAAACCTTTGCTTTAGTGATTAAATATATATATATATATTAAACAAGACAAAAGGGAAAAGTTTGCATTACTGTGGTGTCGGTGACGGGGCACTAGGCAGTAAGGCAATTGAGTTGCCTGGTGGGGGAGGTAATAAACTTCTTGTGGCATACAAGTTTTGTTGCTATTATAAATTCTCTGTCTTGTTGGCAGGGGCGGACCTATGCCCAATTTTGGGGTGCTCCGGCACCCGTTAAATTCAACGCAGACTAGGTATAATTATATAAAAAATGTATAAAAATTGGTAGAAGACTTAGAAAAGCACCCAGTAAACTAAGAAGTTAGATGGGTGCTTTAGTTTCCAAGCAGAACTTTAAAGCTTTGGGAGTCAATATGTGTGTTCGGACCTCCCGAGCACCCACAACCCATAAATCCTGGATCCGCCACTGCTAGTTGTTGGCTATAATTTTTTGGTGGTTCATTGATTTTATTTTTATTGCCAAGTATGATCCACCAGTAAGCCGATCAGAATTGGCTTGATTTTATTCTACAGACTTTAATTATATGAGCCTTATTTTTTCTTTTACCCGACATATTATGATGTATTATTAAGAAGTTATGATTGATAAATAATTACTATTGCAGTGGATTATTTATGTGAAGTCTTTTAAAAATTCTTAAAGGTATATACATGTGAGATCATATAAATACATGAATTAAGAATTATAATTAAGGAATAGGATCTACGAAAGTGATCTATTTATTTGAGTCATTGAAATATTTTTAATATATCATATATAAATTATCCGGGATATGTTTACATTGGTGGTGAAGGTTATTCACTTGAAAGGAGATTTACCTTTAGATACTAATTGCACATAATTAATTCATGAGAAGATATATCGAGGTTTTCACCCAAAAGGGAGAAACGTAATATGTCGGATTCTCAGGTATATTAATGAAGAGGACTATTTGTGATAAGAGGTGTAGTGTGTCTTAGTCAAAGAAAGGACACATCGTATAACCTGTGCTCATGGGATAATTATAAAAGTGAATGAAAATTTAAATCGGATTATTTAATCCAGAACTATGCTAAAACAACTATTTTTCAAATTTGGTCTAGTTTGGCGGTCATGAATTTCACAATCTTCGATTGATCTGAAATTTGATGGATTCATCTAAAATGACCGCTGAGGGATAAATGTCGCTTTTCGGTATTCCGAAGTCGTTTAGATGAGTTTTAAGTAGTTCATCGGATTAAAATTTGATTTAAATAATGTCAGTTATATTCATGTTAAATCTGGAACATGATAACACATGATAATTTGCATGAATTGATATATGATAAGAATGTAGGTCATATTGTTTAATTCTTAAAGATGTTTAAATTACTTGAATATGAATTTGGTCATAGTTTTGGAGATAAGGAATTTTTATGGATTCCAATTGATCTGAAATTTGGTAAGTTCATCAAAAATGATCTATTAAGAGATACGCACTGATCTAGAGATTCACGTCATCTTTTCAGTGGTTTTAAGGTTGTTTGGATGGATTTTAAGTTGTTCTTGTGGATTAAAACATGATCTAGTCTAAAACTAATCCTTTATATCGATTTTCCTTATGTTAAATCTAGTACATGATTATTACACATGATGATTTAACACAAATTGATATATAGGGATATAGATCTGATTATTTTACTTTAAATTATTTGACTTTGAATTTGATCATAGCGTCAGAGATAAATAATTTTTTTAACTCTGATTGATCTGAGATTCGGTAGATTCATCGAGAACGATTCAGTAAAAGTAGTCATTGTTTCACAGTAAATGACATCTTTTAACATTTTGAGGTTGTATATAAGGTGTTTTGGATAAATTTTATTTTTCAAGGAAAAATAACTCGGCTATGATCTAGTGGTGATAGAGATTTTTCTCTATGATCTTCATGACTAAATTCTAGTGAAGTATTAAGTTCATGTGTTGGCTTAGACCTTCCTCCATATCGGATGAAATTAATACAAGTAACTAGATATAATCTTTAATTTTGATAATCTGTATTAACTTTCCCTATCTGAGTAATATATGATTGAATCAACAGAATTAAGGATGATGAGATTGACATTCACTCTGTTTAATTTTACAATATACTCTTCTTCTAAGTTAGCTTTTTGTTCTATATTTATTGGAGTGAATATCTGTGTAATGACCCTCCCGGTCATTTTACTCATTTTCGCGCGTTCTCGGCATTTAGAACTTGGTAAAAAAAAATAATATGTATATAGAGTTAATTACCTTTCTAAAATATTTTTGAGATCTATAAAAGTTCTATAGTTTAATAATGTATTAATTAGGCTCATTATTTTGGACACTTGGTATATTATTTAAGTCATATATATATAGATATATTTGATCAAAGTGGCTGAAATTTCTTTCAATATATATATATATATATATATATATATATACATAACACTACCCTTTTCTTCAAAAAAAAAACACAAAACATTTCCAACATTTCTCTCTCCATATTTCCCCATTTTTACCCATTTTAAGCTCAACTTTAGGCATTTCTAGAGAGATTCAAGGTTAGGGGTTGGTATATTTGAGTTCGTGGACTCGTTCTCGTCATTTCTACGGTACATTTTCTTATTTTTACGGTAGTTTTAGTACGGTGGTTGTTGGAATTGGTGTTGATATTTGAGCTAGATATTGAGCTCAAATTGAGCGGTGTTAGTTGTGACTATTGGTCACGGGGTGATTTGGGACGCTATGACGGTTTCGGTTTTTTGATTTCGCAAGTGGGCCCCACATGGACCGTTTGGATATTTTTTTGAACTAATGCAATATGGGTATCAAAATTCATGTTTTGACATGTAGTTTATTATTTTGCTAGCGTGGCAGCAATCGGAGGTCTCTCGAAAGGGAAAGACTCCTATTTAGCAAGTTTTGGCAGGCGTTTGGCGGCGTCCAGGTAGGCTAGGCTTACCATATACCTAGACTGAGTTTGTTTATAGTATTTGCATATTATTATGCTAGTGTTTGGGCTGGTAGTTGTAGATTGGCATTGGCTTGCTATGATTAGGCCTTTTGGGCCGGTTAGGGCCTTGTTCGGATGTGTTTCGGGCCTGTTATCCTCGTGGTGTGCCAGATATTACTTTTATAGGGTTGGTTAATGTTGTACCGCTGTTAGTAGGGGTTTGGGGAACCTTAGCCCAGACTTGGTTCCGGAACCCCGTAGTGGGCCCCGCTACTCTTCACAGTCGGTGTAGTTAGCTTTAAACATTGTTAGGCTTAGTTAAGCCCTGAGATGATCTTTTAGGATAAAATTTGTATTAAATTACCCTAGTTATGCCCTTTTGACCTGTTTAGCCTTGTCAGTCCCTAATAGCACGGTATTTGATCGGGGTCGACTAGTTTGATTTAGAATGCGGACCCGCCTTGCCATGATTTATAATGTATACCCAGACTTGTATATACATATTGTTTATGGTAGATAGTTGACCTGGAAGGATCCCGAGATTGACTTGTAGTACGTGGTGGGTTAGCTCCTTATTTAGGTTTCGGGATCGTTCTGGGGCCAGTATATCCCCGTTTACTTGTATTTGTGTGGATTCTGGCACTACTCTGTCACTTGGTTACTGATTATTATGAGTTCCGGTTCGAGTCCGGCCACTGATTCAGATATCATGGTTACTGATTTTTATGAGTTTTGGTTCGAGTCCGGCCACTGATTATTATGAGTTCCGGTTCGAGTCCGACATCTGGTTATGATATGATTGGAGAGTTTTGGTACTGGGTACCGTGGTTACTGGATACTGATACAGCTTCGAGACACTGGTGACTATGCATTTACTATTCTTGTGTGTCCCAACGGTTTATGGGGGCCAGGCTGGGTTATTGTTTTCTTCCGTGTGCCTATCGGGTTTATGGGGGCCCAGATAGGTTATATTTGACTTGTGTGTTTACTTAGGCATTTATTTACTCGTTGTTTTGTATCGCACTTGTTTTCTCCTGAGCCTATCTATACGCCTCGGTGGCTACTTATGCACTTATTATTTATACCCCGGACTTAGCATTCACCCTCGCATTTTAGCTTGCTTATATTATATTGAGCTCAGTCGGCCGATGATGCCTACTGAGTACCCGTTGCCCCGGTACTCATACTACACTTCTGCATCTTTTTCCCCGATGCAGATCCAGGCACTAGCCGACGATTTTGACGTGACTCTCTTCTCAGCACTGACTCCGGAGCAGGGTGAGCTTACCGACGTCCGAGGCAGATCCTACTCCATCTCTACTGTATAGTCTTTTGCTCTCGAGACTGTAGTACTTGTTGTATATATTTGGTTTCTGTCTTATATTTTGGACATGTCTAGTAGTGGCTCTTGTACCGACTTCACCAGGTCTTGGGAGGGGTTCTTGACTTTATATATTGTCGTCTTCCTTCTCAGTCTTGGTATGAATATATATTTTGATTTTGTTTTTATATTAGTATGGTTACTTCCACTTTATCTCTGTTTTTTGAGATTCCGCCCATTAGCCTGTCGTTTGTCGCTCTGGGGTAGGTTTGGCTTGCCTATTGGTGGGTTACGGTAGGCGCCTTCATGACTCGAAAAATTGGGTCGTGACAATCTGACATCACACATGTATATTGCATGAATAGTTCTTTCTCTAACGAAATTTGTTGTTCAAGATGCATGGACATTTATGTGGTGTGTTTTGAATTTTAATATTCAATGATTACATAAACATATATTTTTTTAAAATAGCATTGAGATTATATAAATAGATTTCAATATTTTGTTCTTTGTTCTTGATTCATGTATATTAGTATGCTAATGATAATATGTGATAAAAATTACTAATGGAAAAAATTTAAATCTTATTTGACCAAACAATATTTTCAACCGAATTGATTATGGTTTTGGAATTCAAAAAAAGAAGTAGAAGATACTCTGTTTGATCTGAAATTCGGTAGATTCATCGAAAATGACCCAGCAAGAAATATGTCATTTTATTGACGATTCGGGTGGTTTAGATAGATTTTTGGTCATTTTTGGTGATAGGGATTCTTCCCATGATTACCAAGATTAAATAGTAGTAAAGTATTAAGTTCATGTGCTGGCTTAGACCTTCTTCTATATCGGATGAAATTAATACAAGTCACTATGCATTTAATCGCTAGTTTTGATAATTTGTATTAACTCTCCTAAATTGAGTAGTATATGATTGGATCAATGTAACTAGAGTTGATTTTCCCTGGACTTAAATTAACAATAGACTCTCTATTTGAGTTACGTCTGTAAAAGTTTATGGAGTGAATAATCAGTCATTGTACATGTGTATTGCATAGGTAGTTCTCCAATCCCATCGATTGGCTATTCAAGATGCATGAATACATATGTATTTAATGAGCCCTGAATTTTATTACTCGGGTTATTCGATATATTATGATCTATCTAATATGTTATATCTCAAGTTCTCTCTAGACTTTACCAATCCACTTATTACTGTTTAACAATTTTTTTTGACAGAGATAAGATATTAATCTAAATAATGCACTGTATATGTACGCTATGTTAGAAAGAATTTAATTTCAGTTTCTAATCAAATAAGAGATGGATACGTATTTATTTTCTTGTAACTCTTGAATTATTGAGTTTGAGAAATATTTTATCTCTTGTTGTACATTGATGCATAGACTCTTTATTATTGCTATATCTCATGAATTAAAAAATATTAATCTATCTCAAAAGAGAAAATATTATTTAGAATTGAATGAAATTTATCTGCACACTAGCGTCTATGTCATTTTTTTTTTTTGGATAGGACTTTGAGGTTGGTCAATATAATGGGCTTTAAAGTTCATTGAAAGTGAAGACACTACAGAATTGTGAGTCCTGTTAAGAAGAAAAAAATGACTAAGAGGTAGAGATAAGTTAGAATTAATCCATTTTGATTTGTGTGGTAACATGCGCATTCAGGCAAGAGGTGATTTTGAGTATTGTGGAACACTCACTAAATATTACTCATGACATAAATATATTTATTTGATGTTTTATAAGTCTTAATGTTTTGATAAACTCAAGATATTCAAGATAGAATGAAAAAGCATCATGAAAAATATATTAAATCATTGCAATCTGATCGTAGTGGCGAATACCTCTTTGAAGAGTTCATTAATCACTTATCCGATAGACTGATTAAATTTCAATTGTCTACACCCGATACTCTATAATAGATTGGTGTAAAAGAGAAAAGATATAAACTCTTACAGAGATGATAAGATTAATGATTGACTTATTCATAATTGTTTCTTTTTCGTTTTGGGATATATCTTAAGAACTATGTATTACATTCTTAATTTAGTTTCTTCCAAGTCAGTATCTCTGATAACTATAGAACTGTAAATTTGACGTAAGTCTAGTTTGTGAAAGGTTCGGATATGGATTTGTCTAGCACATGTGCTGAAAGGGAGGCATGGACAAATTGAAATTAAGAATGTATGTGTTTATTGGATATCCAAAAAGAATGAAAGAAGGTTTATTTAATGTCCTAAATAACATAAGGTAATTATTAACACAAATGCCAGTTTTCTAGAAAAGGATCATTTAATAAACCATGTTTTTAGAAGTAAAGTAGTTTTACACGAACAGATCAAAGAAATAACAAATGAGTCATCTGAAAATTCAATTGCTCAAGAACATCTAACCGACATGTCAGAATTGACGTTCCATTGCATCTAAGCAGTGGGAGAAACGTTAATAGACATAAGAAAATCTACTATCTCAAAGTAGTGGGAGTGATGTGAGCAAAGAACACTTCATGAAGAAGTCATTAGCATTTTAGTACCGAAAGGTTTTAAAGAAAATATTAAGATGCTAGAACATGAAAGTGTGACTATAGCAGTAGTATTTAGTTGTAGTGGGAGAATCATAATAGAGATCGATTTGTTGCTTATTATTGAGAGAGTTTCATGATAGAACTCACACTCATGGAGTATTTCATGATATGATACTTGAAGATGTATTACCAAACCGATCAGTTACAACGAAGCACTACTATACGAAGTTGCATAAGAAAATAACTTGTAAGATCCTTTTGATAAATAATATAAAAGGATTATAAGTGAAAGTTGTAGATACACAGTTAAGAGTCTAAGTGGGAGATTGTCAGTGTATATACTATTTATCATGTGTTAAGACATAGTATTCTGTACATTGTCAAAGGTGAAACATCATGGTGGGAGATTTTTAAGGCATATACTATTAACCATGCGTTTAGATATAGCATGTTATAACAATTGTGATAGTTAAAAGTCTAAGTGGGAGATTATTGGGATATATACTATTGATCATGTGTTTAGATATAGTATTTATTATAGAACAATTGTTAAATTAATTTTAATAAAAGATTTAATAGATCATATATTCGTTTATGTGTCTGTTTACTTATATAGTAGATGATTTAGTGTATAGAGTTTTAGCTTATATACAGAGGATTAAATCATCGGTTCTTATAAGTATAAAGATTTTTGTTCACAATCTAAGATGAAAATTGGACAAGCCATCGGTATGTTTGTAGCACAAAATTAAATGTAATTTATCTTAATTATAGGAACGGTGTAGTTTTGACTTTTGTGCTAGTGCATTTTGTATGTATTGAGCGGGACCGAGCAGAGATAGATGTTTTAGACTGACTAGCAAAAACATATTCTCTAAGCTATTGAATGTACTTATATTCACAATCTTGATATAACTATTATGAGTTGTATATATTAATTATCGTTTTGATTTATTAAAAGGTGAGATCCTGAGATGGGTCAATATGCCTGGTAGATTGGATGATAATAATAGATATTGGTGAAATAATAAGTTAGTTGATAGAATCCATGTCTCGGTATAGAGATTCATTATATGCCTTTTTGAGAAGTTTATAAGTTTTCACTGTGTCAAATCTTGCAAGTGGATTTTATGAATCCGATACATGAAATAAGTTAAACAGTACTCTAAAGGAAATTAATCATTAGATTGAATTCGTCTGTAATTTAATTTATTGATTAGTATCTGTAATCGTAACATGGAAAATTACGTAAATGTTTGATGGAAAATTTCACAATATAATAGAGGAGTGCAATTACAAATTTCTAGTGGAGTGATTAGTAATTTATCATGGTAAGAATAATTCAAATCAGAATTAGAATTTTGAATTATTTCCACAATAGAGAGACTCAATAATTAATTTTGTGTTCCCTGCAGTGCCCATATTTAACTAGAACTCAGAATCCTATTTTCTAGGGAAAAAGGAAGAAAACAAGTGTTTGTTTTCTAGTTAGAAAACAAATGAGTGTTTGTTCTCCTTTTTAGACTAGGAAAAGTATCTCTATAAGTAGAGATTCTCCTAACCTAGACAAAGGATCAGTTTTCTATTCGATACTTGCCCACTCAAGTATTGAGAGAGTTCGGCTGTTAATTTGGGATCACTGCAGAACCGGTTTCGGATTTTCTAGATGATACGTGTTCATGCTTCAAGAGGTATTTATCGAATTAAATTTCAATGAGTTTATGTGATCTATAGCATAATCGTATGTGTTCTAGCATAAACTAGGTGTTATCTATTATTCATGTAAGCAGTATATTTTTAAAATGCTACCGCTGTGCATAATGTTTTCCAACACATACGTGGTGAAAGGCAAGGACATGGAGCTAGATGAGATTGAATAAATGTTATTCGGAGAAACCCTAGCACCAGGGGCAATGACATAGTACTCTTTAATTACTGAACATTTTATTAAGTCTTTGGAAATGGTTGCAGATTCTTTTATAAAGGCGCATGCCGGAGCAAGGAAAGTATATATTTTCAAAATTGCTCAAGGAGATTCAGAATTGTTGGGGGGTTGGGGTTCGGTTTTCAAAGGGTCGGATGTTGTTGCCACCAGTTTCAGATGAATGGGCAGCACAAGCTTTCACCAAGGGACTCAACCCAAGATTGAGTGCATCGTGAAAATTGAAGGAAAACTTGTTAAGAGTTCTCAATAACGACTTAGGGAGACGTTCACAACAGATGTGAGTCAAATATTTTGGTAGAAAATGACCAATTGGCCCCACCAGTATCGACGGTATCAATTGGCCGAAGTCATTCAAAAAGAAACACATATTATGATTCAAGACCTCTGAACCCATTTAATAAGGAGAAAACAAGTGACAACTAAAGTTTTTTATAAATCTTCTATAAAAATCAAAAAATCTGATATGAAAATTTTCTTCATTTGCGAAAGCACATGACATGTGCGGACGTATGTCACAACTCACCTCGAAGGGTCGCGCCCCTTTGAGGCACTGTTTTGAAGAGGAAAGGATGACCTGCGAGCGCAGGTCGTCACCTACGGACGCAGGTGAGCTCCGCAGACTGCACAAAACTTTCTGAAAATTGTCATTTAACGACCTGCGGCTGTATGTGGCCACTTGCGGGTGCAGGTGGGGTCCGCATATGAAGTGACGTTTTGGAAAGGTGCATCTCTTCAAGAACCATTGCTTCTTTTCTGAAGCACCACCTTTTTTGCTATAAATACCTAATTTTTTCCTCAGGTTTTGGAATGAAATTTGTGAAGTAAAAACACTCTCTTCTTCTTAAAAAACTCAAGTGTGATCTTCAATCGTTGAGTGAGTTCGAAGTTCAGCAAATTTGAGGTACCACTATTTGCTGAAATGAATCATTTTATCCTGGGAGGATATATTCCATTATCCTCGGGTACTTGAGGGGAATAAATTCCTTAAGGACACACCGTGAATTCGGTGGACTTGATTCTTTTCTGTTTCATCTCTTTTACATTATGGTTTTGCTATTTTTCAGAAAATAGTTAAACTTCATTTTGATAGTTCATTGTTGTTTGAACTTGTGTTTGAAGTTGTTTGAACTTCTTTGTTGTTCTTGAAGTTATTCTTGAACTTAGTGTTGAAGTTGATGTTGTAATACAGATTTTGTACCCGGAAACAACAACAGAGATTCCAGATGTTCTATCAGACAAGTTTCTTGAGAGAATTTGGTGCAATAGAGGAGTAATAATTGAAAATTAGGCCCCACAAAAGAAAATTTTGGAGCATCCAAGTATAGGCGGATTCGTGAGTCATTGTGGACGAAGTCCAGTAATAAAGGCACTTAGTTGTGGTGTTCCAATTAGAGCCATGCCCATACAACATGAGCAACCACTTAATGCGAGGTTATTGGTTAATGAGGTAGACGTAGGATTGGAAATTCAAAGAGATGAAGGAAATATTAGCAAAGAAGAAGTGGCTAAGACTGTAAGAGAAATGGTGTTGGAGGAAAGTGGAGAGAGTGTGAGGAAAAAAGCTAAGGAGTTAAAGGAGAGAATGAGAGAAAATGGAGAAAATGACATAGATGGAGTGGTGGATGCATTGGTTGATCTTTACAAGAAAAAGATAAGGTGTAGCTACGGCAAGCCACGACCTTACTAAAAAGGCCTTGTGTATTATATCTTATCTTTTTTACTTTCTTTTTTTAAGAATGATGTTTGAATCAACTTGTACGTACTTCAACTATCTAAGATATGTAATAAAAGTTCGTGTACTCTTTCTGTATCTTAATAAGAAAGCAGTTCAAAAATGGTATGTATGATTTGCTTCCTTTTATATCTAAAGCTTAGTTGAGTAAATAATTGAAGTCCTTAATGATCCATGAAGAAGAAGCAAAACAGAATGGTTGTTAGTATATAGTTTATCCTTCTCTTTCTCTTTTGGTCCTTTTTCTTGGTCTTAAGACCTCATTTGTTTCCATTTAATGGAGGTCTGACTGAATGGTTCATAATTAAATCATTAAATGTATTTGTTTTCATTAAGATTTAAGTACATATTGGGTATGAATAAGTCTTAATTATTAATATATTGAACACAGTCTTAAAACCATTAAGAGGTATTCTTGTGTGGATAATACTCATCACCATTCTATCTACAATCACCAACCACCACCAATAACCATCTTTGCCATCACAATTACCACCATTGTCAACCACCATTACAGTTGTCAACTACCTACTACCAACCACCTTTGCCATCACACAACCACCACCGCAGCCAACCACTACTGTCATCTGCTACAACACCTACAAGCTCTATCATTATAATTATATCCATTGCTACCACCATCGTTATCATTGTCGCTATCGCCGCCACCACCACCACCACTGTCACTGTTGCCACCGCCAACTCCACCATCACTATCCTCACTGCAGCCAACATCTACTACCAAGCAACTCCACTATCACAACTAGCACCGCCTCCGCCTCCACCACCACTATTAGCCGCTACCACCATTGATGTCATTCTCTACTATCAAACTCCTCCACCATCACAAATAGCACCACCACCAACACATCATCAACCACCACACACATTCTCATTCCTTTTTTTTTTTTTTTAATAATATCATTTAGCAATAGTTAGAATAACCAAACCTTTACTTGAAATAATATTGACTTTATCATAATCAATACTAAACACAACGTTAAATGACATTGTATTTCTTGAATGTCTATTGCTTTGATAAAAGGAAAAAAGAACATTACAGCTCTAAGGGATAAAAGCCTGTAGGCCTTCCTGAGAGGTTAAATAACGCGTCCAGGTACTCGAGAGAGGAGGAATCGAATCCTTAATGGATCCCCAACTCATAGAAAGGGGACTATTCAAGACGATAAAAGAATTGAGTAGGGAACGGAAGGGATGCTAAATGTCTTCTCCGATCCTGTTATTTTAGTAGTTCAACTTTATAACATGTATAGTTGACCTCATGATAAATAAAGCAATATACAAGCAATTAAATTCCATCTTGTGTTTATGTCTCTCTATTTCTTCTCTGCTTTGAATCCCTTACTTACCAAACAGTCAAAAATATGTAAGAAAATTATTTATTTTTCAGGAGAATTTTTTCTACGAAAACATTTTCCTTCATACCAAACACACAATATGTGAATATCTTTTACACAATCATTATACAAATAGTTAGAACTGCAAAAAACAATAACCTCCCATAGCGTCTTTTTGGAAGCTCTGTCGTTATAGTTCCTTTCGAATATTGCAACATGGTGTTTATGAATAGTTATAAGTAGCTTTTCTTTCTCTTAATTGCATTAGTTACTTTGTTATCATCCTGAGTAAGTACTTAGAAAATTAATTATCTATGCTAAAACCTCACAATGAGAAGGGGAATAATTAGGAAAAACACAAATGTATTAATCAATCTCTTTATGTTAGTGTGCAATTCAAAATTTGGTTCGAAAACTACAATAACAACATACCCAGTGAAATCCCACAAGTGAGGCCTGGGGAGGGTAGAGTATACTCAAATCTCACCACCACCTCGGGGATCTAGGGAGGCTATTTCCGAACGACCCTCGGCTCAAATGCAGCAAATCCAGAGGCGGCTCTAGGATTTAAAGTTTGTGGGTCAAAATAAAACTAAATAGTAACTAAGGGGATTCAAACCCACAACCAAGAGGTCAACAAAACTTCAGCAGATTCCTCTGCTCCACTAGACCAATAACACACTTACTTTATGGGTTCCCAACTTATAATTGTTATATATTTACTAGATTTCTCAATATAAATACAAGATCCGCACAAAAGTTACTAGGTTACCGAGAACCCATGCCCAACCCCCTGGATCCACCCCTGAGCAAATCCAAGTACAAGGAAGAAGGATGCAGTGAAGAAAATATAGCAACTAACAAGGGAACAGTGAAAAGTCTACAAGAAAGAAAGAAAAAACATAACAAAATATTGCAATAGTCGAAACACAATAAACAACAGACTGATAGATATCACAAGCAGGGATCAACTTCACATTAACATCTACGGCTAGACTCTAAACTACCATACTACGACTAGTAAACGACAAATACCAACAAGCCAAAACCCTCAAAAAGCAAAACAACACTCCTACCAGACTAACCTTCTACTCTAATACGCGTCCTCCACACCCTCCTATCTAAAGTCATAAAAACAATGTTACATGTGCTATCAGTAATATAGGTTTCTGATCATTGTCTTGATCCTGTTGGAATTTTAGACTTCAATTGTGTATCGTTCAAGATTTCAAGTAACTATTCACAACAAACTCTGTTTCAAAACCTTAAATTTTACAAGTTCCATTTGACAAGATAATTAGTAATTGCATAGACGGGGAAAGTGTGTCAGTGAAATGTTGACGGTAGAACCTTTTTTTCATAATGGTGTCGTCTGGATCAACTTGCACACACCTTAACAATTCAATCAATCATTTGTCACCTGTCCTGGTCAATTTGTGCACACCACAACTAGATGATCGATACCAACTACCTCCCGCCAACATAGGTATCGAGTAACCCTATCATCTAAGACTTAGACGGATGCAAAGAGATAGAGATGGAAAGAGATAGAGTACCCTTATTTTCACAAATATAGGTTTTTCAAATATGCTTCTTGCATCCTTTCTACCTTCTAGAGGTAGGTAAGGCTGCATATACACCACTCTCTCCAGTTTTCACTTGTGGGATTACACTGAGTATGTTATTGTTGTTGTTGTTTCTTGCAACACATATGCATCATGGTGTAATGCAGACATCCTTGATCAGTTTTCATCTCTAACAATCTAATTTTGGTAAAGAAACTTAAATTTTTATTTCCATGTTTTAACTAGAACCTGAATGTGCCAAAACTTATTCTCATCAATGCAAGCTCCAACCAACTTTCGAAGACAAACAATGTATACACAAAAAACGAACCTCACCGCCTATCCTCGTCACAGTTCTTATCCTCATTTCCTTTCCACCCTGTTTTTCCATGTCGTTTTCTTAACTCTTTCTATTCATTTCAAACACGTTACCATATTTTCCGTTTGCATTTGCCACGTTATAAACTTCATTAGTATAAATGGTTAAGCATCCATAAGTAGTTACATGTATATATGTATACCTCCTTCCTTCAGCTTGATGAGCCTTCTCCTTTTGGATCATCTTATTCCCAATGTGGTAACCTCTATTTTTTCAACTTAAATCTGAACTACGATTCAGATCAAATCTAACCAAAATAGGATTTCCTTTCAATGCCAATTGTAACCTCCATGTTTTCAACTTGAATCTAAACTATAATTCAGATCAAATCTTACTGAAATAGGATTTCCTTTTCGTGCCAATTTGGTAGCCCTCATGTTTTCAACTTGAATCTATACTACGATTTAGATCAAATCTAACCGAAATAGGATTTCCTTTCAATGTCACTTTGGTAACCCCCATGTTTTCAACTTGACTCTAAACTACAATTCAGATCAAATCTTACTGAAATAGGATTTCCTTTTCGTGCCAATTTGGTAACCCTCATGTTTTCAACTTGAATCTATACTATGATTTAGATCAAAACTTACAAAAATAGGATTTCTTGCTAAAAACGGTTGACTTCACTTTCTTTTCAAAATCCCTTTAGCATTTGTCCAAGGATCTATCACTCTTGATGGAAACAGGAAAGAGAAACATCACAATTGTAATGTTTCCATGGCTAGCTCATAGTCATATCAGCTCATTTCTAGAGCTAGCAAAGGCACTTGCAAAGAGAAATTTCATAACTTACCTCTATTCAACACATGCCAATCTCAATTTCTTTAAAAAGATGCTCTCTCTGGAAGAATGCAGACGCGTTAAATTGCAGGTAATTCAGCTCCCATACTTGCCTGAAATTCCTTCTCGCCTTCACACCACAAATGGCCTTTCACCCCATCTCGTGAATACTCTAAAAAAGGCTTTCCTTAAGGGGAAACCTGATTTTTACACCATTCTTGATGATTTAAAACCAGACTTGATCATCTATGATTTCCTCCTTCCATGTGTTCCATTAATGGCTTCTACATTGAATGTCCCAGCTGTCCTGTTTCTCGCCACTAGCGCTGCATCAAACAGTTATCACTATCATATTAGAGATACCAAACCAAGAATTGGCTACCCTTTTTCCGAAATCCTCCGGGACCATCAATACCCTTTCCCCGAAATCTTCTTCCGGGACCATGAACATAGGAAAATCAAGAAAATGTTCAATTCACTTGAGAATGATGGCATCGACGAAAAAAATGGTGTCACGAGGTGCTTCGAGAGATCGAAAGAGATCATCTTGATCAAGACTTTCACAGAGCTAGAAGGTAAGTACATCGATTACAACTCGTTTTTGTTCAACAAAAACTTTCTTCCAGTTGGCCCTCTCGTTCGACCAATTGATCAAAATGATGGTGGGAAGCGTTATGGTAAGATCATTGAATGGCTCAATGAGAAAGAAAAATGTTCAACAATTTTTGTTTGTTTTGGGAGTGAATGTTACTTGTCCAAGGAGGAAATTAAAGAATTGGCACTAGGATTGGAACTTAGCAAGGTGAATTTCCTATGGGTAATTAGATTTCCAACGGGAGATGAAATGGAGATTCCAGATGTTCTATCAGACAAGTTTCTTGAGAGAATTTGGTGCAATAGAGGGGTAATAATTGAAAATTGGGCCCCACAGAAGAGAATTTTGGAGCATCCGAGTATAGGAGGATTCGTGAGTCATTGTGGATGGAATTCAGTAATGGAGGCACTTAGTTGTGGTGTTCCAATTATAGCCATGCCCATGCAACATGATCAACCACTTAACGCAAGGTTATTGGTTAATGAGGTAGGGGTCGGATTGGAAATTCAAAGAGATGAGGAAGGAAATATTAGCAAAGAAGAAGTGGCTAAGACTGTAAGAGAAGTGGTGTTGGAGGAAAGCGGTGAGGGTGTGAGGAAAAAAGCTAAGGAGTTAAAGGAGAGAATGAGAGAAAATGGAGAAAATGACATAGATGGAGTGGTGGATGCATTGGTTGATCTGTACAAGAAAACGATAAGGTGTAGCTACTGCAAGCCACGACCCTACTAAATGCCTTGTTATTATGTCTTATCTTTTTTACTTTCTCTTTTTATGGACGATGTTTGAATCAACTTGTATGTACTTCAACTATGTAGGATAAATGCAATAAAAGTTCGTGTACTCCTTTTGTATCTTAATAAGAAAGCAGTTCAAAGATGGTATGTATGATTTGCATCCTTTTATATCTAATGCTTAGTTGAGAAAATAATCGACTATGTCCTTAATGATCCATGAAGAAGAATCAAAACAGAATGGTTGTTAGTGTATACTTTACCCTTCTCTTTCTCTTTTGGTCCTTTTTCCTGGTCTTGGGCCTCATTTGTTTGAATTTAATGGGCGTCTGCATCTGAATGGTTCATAATTAAATCATCAAGTGTATTTATTTTCATTAAGATTTAAGTACATATTGGGTCTGAATAAGTCTTAATTATTAACATCTTGAACAAAGTCTTAAAACCATTAAGAGGTATTCTTGCGTGGATAATATTCATCACCACTCTATCTACAATCACCATTAACAATTACCACCATTGCCAACCACCATTACAATTGTCAACTACCTACTACTAACCACCTCTGCCATTACACAACCACCACCGCAGCCAACCACTATTGTCAGCTGCTACAACACCTACCAGCTTCATCATTATAATTATATCCATTGTCACCGCCTCCGCTGTCATTACCGCCACCTCCGCACCGTCGTTGTCGTCACCGCCAACTTATCCATCACTACCATCACTGCAACCAATAGCTACTAACAATCAACTCCATCATCACAACTAGCACTGCCGCCACCTCCACCACCACCACCACTATTAGCCGCTACCATCATTGCAGTCAATCTCTACTACCAAACACCTCCATCATCACATTTAGCACCACCACCGACACATCGTCAACCACCACACATTCTTCAGCCACCACCATAAACACCACTAACTACTAACATCAACCAATTTCAGCATCACAAGATTCTCAAACACCAACTACCTCCACTACAACTACCATAGATACTACCCATTAAACCAATCATTATCACCACCACAAACCATCTCCTCCATCACTAACAAACATAAATGTTTCATTCTTTTTTAACAAATAAAAATTTTATTTTATTAAATTTATATTTTTTTCTAATATTTAATTAATTTTATTCGAATTATATATTTATTATATTTACTAATAAATAAATTATGCACATTCAAATGTTGAAAAACAATCTTAATCATTCAGGGTTCAAATCTAGAGACAGCATCTTAATCATTCAGATATGCATTGAGATCAGACGTCGTAATCTTAATAAAGACAAATGAGGCCTTAGTGCCTATCTTACATCTTACAAAAGAAGTGACCCGATAAATCGTATACAAAAAAGAACTTGAGTTATGTATATTTTTGGTGTAAGAAATTTTAAAGGATCACCTTATCTTTAAAGATTACAAATCGATAACATTTGAATGGCCTCATTTGTAGAAAAATTACAATGACAATGTATTTAAATTAGAACTCTATTAATAAATATATTAAGTAAGTCCATCTTCCTCTATGGGGTATGAAAGGATGATATATGCTTACTTTTCATTATTGTATGTTATCTTGTTTCTAGTTGCCAAAGAAGGGATTAATTATTTAATTATAGTAGACTATAGTTAACTACTAAATTAATTACTCTTACCACCACTTGACAACCCAATAAATTATTACTCCCTCCGTCCCATTTTATGTGGCCTACTTTGATTGGGCACGGAGTTTAAGAAATATAAGGGAAGATTTGGTAATATTTACCAAATTATCCTTTATTAAAAATATACTACTACTATCTTTAATTAAGTAGGACCAATAAGGATAAAAGAGTAATTGTGCTTTTAAAAAGTTACCAAATAAGGACATGTGACATTCTTTTTGAGATGGACCAAAAAGAAAAGTAGATCGCATAAAATGGGACGGAGGGAGTACAAGATAACGCCTTCACTTGTTACAGAAAACAAATATACAATATAATGGAAAGGGCTGTTTGTTATTCTCATTCATTCATGGCTCTTATCAAACATTTCTCAAAAGTAATATTACATGGCACAGTCGGTAAATTTAAAGGTCCGACTCATCACATTAACTCTTGGATCCACGTGACTCGGAGCTAGAATTGGGCGAAGGGTGTGCAAATTTTCTTCTCAATTGTGTTAGGGTGTGCAAAATTAAATATACACATGTAATAGCTAATATTTAACCTATGTACACTACATAATTTTCCGGCGAAGAGTGTGCACCTGACCACCGTTCGCCTAAGGTGGCTCCGTCCATGTCCGCTTCTACCGAGGAAATGAATAATGAGCAGAGCAGCTAACATCAAACATCAGATGTCATACAGCATGACAGAATGCCACCACAGTGAATTCGAAAAGTGTACAGGTTACATCCTCCTTGCCTCTAACTATGAGCCATGAAAATGGTAGGAATTTAGAACTCTGCATCAGCTACTGAAAACCCTTGATAGCAAACAAAAGTGAAACAAACACCACTAAACAACATGCGAAAAGGAAAAAAAAAAAAAAAATCACCAGAACCATAAAACTTTGTAGACCTGCCACAGAATCCCATATCCATATGAACCATATATCTTCAGTCAATGCAGAGACCGAACCATGACTTTCAACCTCCCTGGACGGACTGCCATGGTATCCTCATCGACCAAAGAAGCAGAAATCACGTCAAGAATAGATGATATAATGCAACAATCACATTAGGGGTGCATTGGTAATGACAGAAGTCATATTCTAAATAACTTGGGGAAAATGACTTATTTTCTGGAGAATATTTTCTTGGAAAATGTTTTCCGACAACATTTGTTTTCCATCAACATTTATTAAAGATTGTTACTTGAGTACTTAAAGATCGATAATATTAGCAAATTGGATAGTGTTTTGATGAAACTTGAGTATTAAAGATTCATAATATCTATGAACTCCTATTAGTAAAAGCAGAGATATGAAGTTAAGAATTGAGATAATGGGAAGATAAGTCATTTTCCCCTTTTTGCATTTTCTGGCAATCAAATACCAAAAATTTCCTTCTTTTTAACATTATAAGCATCATCATCTGTACTAAAAATCAACTTATTTTCTTGAAAACGTTATCCAAAAGTTACTTCCAGTTGTACCAAACACACCCTAAGGCAAGCAGAAACCTCTTCAAGAAAGTTCAGATGATGAGCAGCAACTTTCAGCCATTAACAATCTCCATTACATTTGATCATAATATATAGTCCTTCACATCATAAAAGTATAACAAGTAATGCCTTGCTTCAAGGAAGAAATGTATTTCTTGAATCAATATTGAGATAAGTAGCTAAAATATCTAAAAGAACAAGACTCCAGAAACAGCACATTACTTTTACCCTTGCTATACTAAATATTTTCCAAATATAATTTTACAGGCAGAAGTAATGCTAAAATGTATTGTCAGCTCAAAGCATACATTTTTGCATATGCAGTGTAGATTAATCCCTGTTAGTACAAAGGCTACGAACATTGCTAGTTGCATTATGGCCATGGACATTAATTTTAACCATCTTCCATTCGGTAAATTCTCTCTGTACTAGCCAACAAAAAATAGATATCTTTCTACTTAATGTATATAGAAATTCATTCAAAAAAAAATGTCTATAGAAAGACCACACATGCTTTTCTCTGTATGCACAGGAAGTTCATTCATTGGCTAGGGAGAAAAGAAAGCACAACTTCAATCTGATAGCTAGCAATACAGACACATATATCATAAGATCATACACAATAGTTTTGGTATCTTACAAATTCACTTCTTTTGGCAAAACCAGGCTAAAGATGTTGAAGTTAACCAGCAAAACAAATCATGAAGCTGTAAAACAGAAGTATAACAAGCCATGAATTGTCTTATCTGAGACAGACGTTGCATGAGTCCTCTCTGTGGCCAGGAGAGGTGCTGCAAATGCAAGCATCATCTTTGGACTTTAGGAGGCAAAGGATGCATGCATCCCAATGTCGCCCTGGAAAATGCACATGTTCCATGAATAACAAACTTGAAAAAATAAATCTACATGCTTCCAGATTGCAAGGAGACCAGATAAATGAGTAAATAAAGCCATAAGTATATTACAACAAGATGCAACAAATTCACCAAATCAGTGCTTTATTAGCAGCTTCTGAATAGGAACAGATAAACAAAATGTTTTATTTGCATTGTAAAGATGATGCTCCATATTATCGATAGGAAATTACATCCTAAAAGCTAAATGTCTTCTTATGCACGCATCCACTCTTGGTTTCTTACAATTCAGAAAACAATTATTCAGCAAAAACAAACTGCTTCATTGATCTGTTTTCCGCCACCTTGAAGAAAGATTTTCGGTTGTAAACATTTAGACTTTGATATTTCCATAGCAGGAATGTCATTGACTAGATCACGAATCAAGGAAAAGTGATTTTATAGCTCACTGCTGTTACTGGAAAATACAGAAGCTCCTTCAGAAATAATATCACAGGACTTTTCAGTCTTTCATTACAAAATTCAAAGTAAGAATTTAAGAATAATTGAGTCAATTTCTTTCCAAGAATATACGGCATGATAACATAGTTACAAATTGGCCAACTGTCTACAAAGTGGAGGTTAACGACCAAGAGAGAATTAACAAATGTGTCACCTATTTTCATGCTTTTACAAAGCTACTCAAGTCAAAACATGGATGTGGTCCTACCATCAAAAAGAAAGCCAAAATGGAGAAATTAATTATCAACTGACATGAATACCAGTTCCAGAAGATATTAAAGTCCTCAGCTCTGTTAAATGTTCGTCATTTGAAATATGGAGTGCAATGCGAAGATTTGTCAATAATGCTTCTTGTTCCCAACTCAAGGGGCCAGAAGCATACAATGCCTCCAAAGTGCAGCGATAAGCATGCAACTCCAACTCACGAATATTTGTTGCTACATTCTTCTCCGAAGAAACACGGTAGCTTTCCTCCTCATGTTCTTCTGCGGAACTTTGAAAAGACTCTGCATCACTGCACAGAAGATCAGGTACTTGACAATGAACTTCAGCTGAAAAACTAGAAATTTTATTTGGACTGTCATGATTAATACTACAACTACCAACGGAGCATGCATCACTATCAGAATCATTAGATTCTCCAATTCTTGCAGGGGAATAGCCATTGATACCACTTCTTTTTGTAGGGTTCAATCCATAATGTCCATCAGACCAATTGTTAAATGAAGCACTCACATGCTTCTCATCCATCCTATTTCCTTTCCACCTGGCAATATCATGTGTCTTACCCTGCAAGGCAGCCGGAACTATTTTCCGTCTCTTAAAATCTCTGTCGGCCGCCACTACCTCCTGAATATTTCTAGATGATTCGTCTGACACCCTCTTCAGCAACACCAAAGAGCTAGCATTACACTTCTGCCTTTTAAAATTTCCCTGAGCAGCCAAATCTCTGTCTCTACCATGAAATCCATTCCTAGCACTTAACACCATGCTCACCTTTTTAGAAGGTTTTTTAGCAGGAAGCTGGTCAGGTTTCGCACATGTTCCAGATCCCTGTAAGTGAAAACCAACATAGAGTCAAAACAAAGCATCACAAAAAAGGGTTATCTTGCCACTAAGACATTTCCTAAACAATGAAAAGAATAACCAACAATAAGCAAAACAGATGAGGTTCGTCTGAAAGGGCAAAACTCCCAAACAACCAAAAAAAAGGCAGCCCGGTGCACTAAAGCTCCCGCTATGTGCGGGTTCCTAGGAAGGGCCCGACCACAAGGGTCTTTGTACGCAGCCTTACCCTGCATTTCTGCAAGGGATTGTTTCCAAGGTCACATGGCAGCAACTTTATCAGTTACTCCAAGGCTCCCCTTAAAAACTCCCAAACAACAAGCTTACCAAATTCCGGAACATCATTAAGAATTTCTATCTGATAAATTTCAATAAGATAAGATAGGAGAGTGGGATGCTTAATTTCTTCTTTCATTTAAATTACTCACGAATAAAGTCAAAATTCAAAACAAAGAAAAGAGAACAAATAAGGGCACTACGATAAGGGTGAAAGAGAGATCTAGATTAAAGACTTGCCTTTCCAATCAAGTGCCATTTCTCATCTTGCCAACATTGTCGCACTCTGGTGTTTGATCTATGAACTCTAATCTCCTGAGAACACCCAGTCAGATGTACCAAATAATAGTCTATATCCAAAACCTTCACAATAATCGCAGTTCTCCAAGAACAATCATCAAACACCTCGATAATTCGACCACTCTGTCCATTCTCAACACCCTCCGAACGAGGAGGATATGGTCTGATATCCCTCCTCGAGACCCTCTCAGCCTTCGCTTTGCTTTCCGTACACAGATAATAATCATACCTTACAGAGTACGTATGTCCATTACCCGAGACAATCTCTGCAGGACACCAAGATACCGGTGAATCCTTCTTGTTCATCACCTCAACTTTACTTCCTTTCTTAAACCTCATGACATATAATTCAACACACAATCCAATAACCTGATTTTCACAAAGAAAAACACAAAACACGAACGTTATCAATCGGAACCCGAAAAAACTTATCCAAGTAGAAACAATATCAGATCATAACTACATATGAACAAAAATAGCCTTTAAATCACAACATATCTTTTTTGATAACCGTGGTGTCCGGGCTAGCTAAATCACAACACATTTGACTAAATGCAAAGTAATAAATACAATTAACAAGCCCCACAAATTTCTACAAAAATCCCCAAAAATTAACAAACTCTAAGCACATACACACAAAAAAAAAAAAAAAAAAAAACGTCCCACAAAAATTTTAAAAATTAATTTAACCAAAAGGGACTTAAAATATCAAAATCTTAATCAAATCACATTGATCAAATTTTTTTAATAATAATTTCAAGAAACAAACTATAGTAACCACTAATCAGAAACATATATACAAAATTAAACAAAACACGACAAAACCCAACAAAATTAACAACCAAAAGTTAATTCTTTACCAATTAATTTCAACAAATTATCAAAAATTCACCCAATTTTTTACAAAAAAAAAAATAATAATAATAAATAAATCAATTATGAAAATTAGGTAAAATAAATTAACAAAATAGATATAAAATTAAATACCCTTTCTTGAAATTGATGAAATTCTTTAGCTTGTGAAGTTGTTGATCGAAGAAATCAATTGAATTTTTTCCTTTTTCTTGGATTTGGGAAAATGGAATTATTTTTTTGTGTGTGTTCTAGGGTTTGGTCATTGGGGAAGAAAAATTAATAAATAAGAAAAAAGAAAATAATTCAAATATTTATATTTTGAGGAATTAAAAAAAGGGAAAATAAAGAGAAGGGTATTATTGGAAGATAATGAAATATTTGATTCCAAAAATTTGATCCACCAGAAAAACTTGAAAGGGCCCCCCATGAAATGATGCACGCTTTTTATGTTTGTTTTTTTAGGAATATTTTTATATTCTTTTTATTTTTTTAATGTTTAATTTCATGTGCAAATGAGCAAATCCATTATGTATGACATGAAAATATTCTCCACTTAAAATATATTTTAGTGAAAGATGATAGTAGAGGTAGGGGTGGGTGTTCGGTTTTTGGTTTGATATTTTTGAAATTTGATTTCGGTAATAGAAAGTAGATGTATGTTTGGTATGAAGGAAAATATTTTTTAGAAAATGTTTTTCAATTTCTCATGTTTGATTGGCTTAAATGTTTTGAAAAGATTTTCAAAATAGACTTATTTCCTTCCACTTTAAGGAAAATGACTTCCATACATAAATTTAAAAAAAAAAAAAATTAATTTGTTTCAATCTCACCAACTAATTGCAATCCCAACCCGTGGTCCAACTCCTGACCCTGACTCTCGACCCCCACCCCAACCTTGTTATGAGACCTGACTTCTACTCCCTAACCCCAATGTGTGATTCGACTACCTAACTCCAAACCCTGCCCTAACTCGGAACTCGACTCGACCCCAACGCCAACTCGGGATCAAGGTTGGGTCTTGGCTTAAAGTTGAGTTTCCTATCTCGGTTGGGATCAAGGTCCGAGTTAGATCCCGAGTCAGCGTTGGGTCCCTGGTCGTGGCAGGAATCGACATTTGGTTCCCAGTTACAGTACGGTTAGGCCAGGTTTGGGTCCAGGATCAAGTTTGAGGTTGGGTCAAGGTAAAGGTCGGGGTCAGGTCGGATCTTGGGTTGGGGTTGAGACAGGGGTCCGAATCATGTGTCATAGTATTTGTCAGATTATATCAAATGCTCTTAGGACAATATTTTCTTTTTAACTAACCAAACAATAGAAAATATGTAAGAACTTCACTTATTTTTCAGGAAGATTTTTTCTACGAAAATATCAAACTTCTAGAGCTCGGTCCAATAAATCAAATTTCGATAACGTTAATTATGTATTGAAGGAGCGATTTTTTGGCAAGATACGTTCATAATTTGTCCAATATTTGACATAATAGCTTTAGAGAAATCACATAGGTTAGACCTCCACTCTCAAGTCCTAACATTATGAATTTGGCATCATACGTGGTCAATCAAGACAACCAAATTACTCATTGATGTTACTCATATATTGGTAAACAATTCATTAGGGGTGGATGTTCCGTATTTTCAAAGTTCAATTTCGATAATTCAGTAACCTGTAATTAAAAGTAGATAGCATATATCGAATTTTCCTTCGATTCGGTACGATACATCAAGGTTTGATACGTAAATCCCAATTCGGTTTGATAATTTGGCTTTCGGTGATTCATGTCCACCCCTAAATGTTACTTCTTTCGTTTCAATTTATACGATACTTCTCTTGTGGAACGTTTTAGAAATTTTTATTTCATTTTTCTTTTTGTACAATCTTCGCATCATTGTGAATTGTGATTATCAAATTTAGGAAAATAATTTATAATATAAAATTTGATACTCCTATATAAATTTCCGTATAACTTTATTTTCCAAGTTTTGTATTTTAGTTTATAGCGGTTGAAAAATGGGATAACTTGGGGAAGAAAATACCTTGATTTCATTTTCTCTATTTTTATTTGCTTTAAAACAAAGTTAAGTTACTAAACTTGAATCCTTTATTGAATCCTTTACACTATATATATCCTATTTCTTATAATACAAAATCAAACATCCTCCAAGAGAAGTAAATGCACAAATTAATCTAGTACTCCCTTCGTTTACTTTTATTTGTCATTTTCGCTTTCCAAGAATCAAACAGTATGGACTTTGACTAACATTTTAAGATGTATTTTTTTATCTTATTAATATGAAAAGGATTGCAACTTGTAGTATTTTTCGTATTGTTTTCAAACATCTAAATTTCAAATATAAAATATTGAATTAATCTAATTCAATTTAGCTCCGAAGATTAATCAAATTGACTCTCGTAAAGCGAAACGTGACAAATAGAAATGAACGGAGAGAGTAATTATTAATCCTCATATAACTTTGTCTTCAAACAAATTTAAACAACCCCTAAAAGCTAAATTCATTAAATTAATTACCTTAATTTCAAAATGAATTTTGTTCTCTTTTCAACCAACAACTTTATTACCCATCATTAATATATTACAGGCTAAATACCTAAATAGCTTTTTTAAACTTGAAAAAATTGGTAAGTTACTCAATAACCAACACTAGATAGAAAATAAGAAGAAAAGATAGAGACTAAGAGAGCTAAAGTTAAAAAGGATTTAATCAACTAAATAAATACAAAATTAAGCATTCAATTAATCGAATGTAATTCAAGGGAGAAGAGATATTAAACTCATCTATAGGAATATATGTATTTGCCCAAGTAATCAAACAAGTTCAATCGGGGAGGTCTTCTCCAAAACTCATAGAAGAGCCTAAAGCTCTAAATATCAAATGTTCATTCAAAAATTAATTAATGAACAAAACCTTAGTTTCAATTATTTATAATAAAACAAATAAAATAACCTAAACTAGTTATAAATAATACCGTTAAGCTAAAAGCAAGAACATCAAGGAATTTTGTATTGTGTAGTCAATTAGCTATTTAAATTGTAGTCATTTCCTTACTTAAATCTCCACCTTAGTATATTATATTACAAACCTTTAATACATTGTTCCTTTTGTTGATCATTTAAAATCTTCAAAGCACTTTAAATCTAATTGACGATTTTTATATCTATAATGGCTAATTCATATCTCATCATAATATGTCAAAGAACAATAAGATAAAAGCATGTATCAGAAGGAGAAAAAAAAAAAAAAAAAAAAAATCTCCACATCTCACTATACCCTAACTCCCATTTTTATCTTCTTGTTCTTCTTCTTAGTTTTCAATAACAAGAAGCTAAATTAACTTAACCTTCATTCATTTGCTACTGCATATTCACATGTAAGCTATACCTATCAATCATTCTATTTTTCTTCTCCAGTGGGCTCCTTGAGTGGTGGAGCAAGATTATGATTACGGTTCGATCGAATTCTATTCCTTCTGTTTAAAGTCTATATTTATCTTAAGAAATTTATAAAATATGTACAAATTATTTTTTTAAAAAAGAATTGATAACAATTGTGTCTGGATCAACGTGCTACCTCCTGCCAACAATCACTACCATGTAATTATAATGTTTGATCGCTAAAGCTCAGATAGATTAATAAAAATCACCTAATAACTTTAAAAAATTAAAATCTTAAACCCATAAACTTAAAATTTTGACTCCACTTCCACTGTTCACTTGTGTTCACGTTTGTAACAGCTAATTGCTTTATGAGTATAATATAAAGATTAAAAAATAGCATCAACAAGAATCAGTGGTGAATTAGACCATACAAGGTAGAGATATGATGTGTCTACACTCTGTCCTCTCCGTACTATATTTATGAAATTATATTGAACTGTTGTTATCGTTATCTTTCTTGAAATCTCCCAAGTTTTCTTCCGAAAGACCCTACCAAAGTTTCAATTAATTAACTTAGAACTTAGGAAAAAGGATAAAATGAACAAAAGACAAATATTAATAAACGCAATATTAGTAATTATTTAATCAATTTATACACTCCCTTTGTCTCAATTTATGTAGCATTATTCGCATTCTGAGAATTAGTTTGACTAACTTTTTAAGTTAAATTAGATTAGATCAATTTAATATTTTAAAATTTAAATTAAATATTCACGAAAAGTACTCTAAATTGCACTTTTTCTCATATCAAATATGATAAAAAGAATATATTTTAAATTATTGATCAAAATTCACATAGTTTAAATCTCAAAAAAATGAAAAGTGCCACATAAATTAGAACAAAGAATGTGTTAGTTATCCTTTCTTCTAAACTCGTTGTGAATGATTCTTATATAATTCATAACCTATTAGAAATAAAAAGCACTCTGATGAAATCTTCATGAAAAAAAAAATATTACGAGTAATTTGATAATGATCGAGTGACATTGCTTCCTCAACTCCAACCTTCACCCTGCCCCAACCCCACCAACCAACAACACACACCAAAGCTCAAACATGGAACCTTCCTAATTTTGTTTAATTATTTGGAAAGTCAAATAAAGGTAAGAGACCAAAAGGAGAATCATTATGCACATAATAAGATGCAAACAAAAAGAAAAGTTTGACATTTTCAGTGAAACAGAATTGACCATAAAGAAAATTTGTTGGACTGACTAAAATTTATAATATTACTCCTGCCGCGTCAAAAATATGTGACAATTTTCATAATATTTTTCTTCAAATTAATAAAAGCAATAGAATACATAATAGTTTCTTAAAGTCATTTTTGATCATATAATTAGAAGGAAATTTGGGATATGATAAAAAAAAAAATTACAAAAAAAGTTCTAACACCGACTAATCCCATCTATCATCTCGTTTGATGTATTTCTTTAATTTTAAACTGAATAAAAAATTGAATGACATTACGTCTTGAATCATGACTTTTTGATCATGGAATTATATCTTCTTAATCATATCATTCAATTTCGATAAATTGTAAGACTAATTAAACTTATAGTATAATAGTATCTGTGTGAGTTCTTTTCGAAATAAATATAATTCGATTCTTACTAGCTCCTTCTCCGCTCCTATATAAAAAATTGAATGACATTACATCTCGAATCGTGACTTTTTGATCATGAAATTATATCTTCTTAAAATCGTCTTATCCGATTTGGATTGACCTTTGTAATAGTCCAAAAATTGTAAAACGAATTAAACTTATAGTATAGTAATATTGGTGTGAGTTCTTTTTGAAATACATATAATTATTCGATTCTTACTATCTTCTTGGCCGCTTCTATATAAAAAAAACCTCCAAAAATTTGTGAATTAAGAAATTAGATATTTGTCAATGTGCATGTGTCTTCACTCCTATATATACATAGCAAAGCTCAAATGATGTAAGAATTCACTTGTTTTTATCACCAATTTAATAAATTTTGCTTCCACCCTATCTATGCTTTTTTTCTTAATTCACATCAAAATATTGAGATTCTGCGCATATCGAAAGCTTTAGTATCCTAGACTGTCTTTTCTCATATCGAAATATCTTAGTAATTTTCTGCAACTCCAAAAACAATTTATTCATTTATTTTTCCTTCATTATAAAGAAACCAACAATATTAAATAGAAATTGCTACTAGGATAGATCCTTTATCCATTATAGAAGCCATCTCAAATTAGATCAATATGTCTGTCAAAATCTTATCATACATTCAATACTCTAATGACGGGATATTTGATTTTATAATTCTTTATAAACTAATTTTTAGTTTTATGTCTTTTTATAAGAAAAATTTATTTTTATACATAAGAGATCTGAAAAGATCATTTTTTTTCTGCTCAATTTATAAGTGATCATAAGAGATCATTTTCCAAGGAGATTGATCTTTTGTTTTTCCTTATTGACGCCGGCGTCATATGAGCCCGGCTAGCCCAAAGGACATGGCCAGGTCCAAGAAGAGCGCGGCTGCCACTCCCTTGGATTGATACTGATGTGTACTACAAGGAAGGATAAAGTTGTCTCATGTTTAGAGGCAGAATTGACCCTTTCTCATCCAAACTAGAGCAATTGCTAGTGGAGATGAGATTTTGAGCTGCTTCGCTAATAGCGAAGGTATTTTTGAGTTATTTATTAACGGGCATCTTTATGCCAAAAATGAAATGAAGGGCAAATTCGCCCCATATAATTCAAGGATAAAATTGACCATCTAGTCTTAGTTATATTATGATATAATTTTTCAATTACTTCAATACTTATTATAATCAGAACAAATAAAATCAAGGTCCATTCGACGGATAAAATTGACCATCTACTCTTACTTTTTGGACAATGTTTTTCAGTTTACTAATGTTCGGTTGGTTAAAGTTTTTAGAGAACATTTTCTCTAGGAAAACAAGCTTCTTAAAAATGAAAAATAATTTTTCTAGTGGAAGTAGGGAAAATAAATTCCGCAAGTGATATTCCACATTAATTGTGTTCTCTTCACCCTCCAACATGTACACCTCATCGCTCCCCCCCCCCCCCCCGCAGGTCCACACCCTCACCTACAAAAGTATTTGCATCTTATATGAAAATACTTTTAAGAAAAAAAAAATTCCTTACATACCGAACAACAACAATAACACACTAAGTATAGTCCTATAAAATTGAGGTCTGGAGAAGGTAGAACTATATGCAGACCTTACCCCTATTTTAAAAATAAAGAAGTTATTTTCGATAGATCCTTAACTCAAAAAACTTACATATCGAATACAACAAAAAAATAACTCATTTATTTTCTAAAAAGATATTTTCCTTTGTATCGAACACCCCAATTCTCTAAAATAATCTGCAGGAGTGAATCATTGACACCCTACCAACTAGCCCACGGAAAAACAAGACCTTAAATAGTGAGTTTTTTAAAATATAGTCCAACATATATTAATTTGCTGAAAATTCAGCTTTTCAAATCAATTTTTCCAATAAAAGTTTTTCTTTTGGTTTTTATCCGGTATTTGATTTTCGTATTAAAGTTAGACTAATACAAAAATTTAAATTTATGTTGAAAAATTTCATATTAAAACGTAATACGCTTTCAAAGAGACTCAAATCTGGAACCTTGGATCTAAGGATAAAAATTTGTTGTCAGTAGAATGCACTTTTCTATCTCTTTCTTCACATTTGATTTGATTAAATTAATGCAATTTGTTGTTTTGTTAACCAATGTGTTGTTGCCCAACTTCTTTTGTCTACTAGCTCTCCAATTTCATCCACTTATTTCACTAATAACCTATATGCTCTCACATTTGTCCAAACTAAAAAACTCAGCCTTATCCACAAACCCAACTCTTATTTTACCCCTAGTTTTGTGCTCTTACGACGCGTTTGGTATAAAAGATAAGGGTTTAAATCTCGAATTAATTTTAGGATGAATTTATTCTATATTTGATTGAGATAAAATATATGACTAGGAATTAATTATTCCAGAATTATAGTTATTTTTATCCCATATTATGAGTGAGATAACTAATCCCAATATAACATGTTCCCAACCAAACACCCCTTAATTCCTAATTCTTAAGAGGGGTTCATTTGCACTTTTGCCATCACTTTATATTAATCTTTAATTTTTATTTCTTAGGGCAAATAATATTTTTACAGGGTATACTTTTATAATTTCATATTATTATATTTCACAAGTTATGTTTCGGGATTTTAAAGAATTTATATTTCGTTGGACATAAATTCAATTTTTAGAGACAAAAAACAATTATTAATTTATTTGAGGAACAAATCGTGCAATTATCTCAGAGGCATTTGCACAAATAGCCTTTTAGCCACTATTAATTCATAGAGTTATGGGAATATAATTTAAAAAGTGACCTCAAAAACGGATATATGGAGAGAATAATCCTAATTATGGTGGTGATTTTTCTCCCTAAGTTATTTTTCAAAATTAAAATGTCGAAAATTGTCTTAGAGGTTACTTTATTCTGGACTTCTTATGTTTTTTGGTGTGATCCATTTTATGTATGTACGTAATTTGTTGATCCGATAAATTCAGATTCATAATTATAAAAATCTTGAAAACCCTATGAAAGTTGCAAGGTGCAGCATAAAGCAAGGAATGACACATTTCATAAACAATTTACTTTGTTGTTAATAGAAGTATTAGATTTAGATGTTAGCACAAAAGATACTTACATATATAGTACAAGTTAAGAATATCCCTTGAAAGATATATTGAAATTTGTCCTCGAAGATATCTTATTAACCAACCATATGTTACACTTCCTCGTAGGTGTGAGTTGTGATTGACTTTTTATATGTAAAAATTCACAAAAAAATTCAAAATGTTAAATATTAATTATATCCGAATTCGTAATTATAAAAGTACAATGAATTCAATGCTAAAAAACGTAAATGTTAAAGCACATAAAATTTAAATTTTGGATCTGTTTCTATATTGGATTACCGCTAAATCAAATTTTTTATTACTAGATATGTATATATAAATATGAAACGAAACGAAAATATTTTGTATATATATAAAGACTTAATATATCGACAATCCCTTAAACTTTCAGTAAATTTCATTTAGGTACTCGAACTAATTAAGATTTATTCCAATTGAGCATCTGAATACATGATTATAAAATGTTCCTATTAGATACTTGTCGTTCAACTTTTGAAAAAACTTTTGTGAATGTTTTTCAAGTGTCGTTTATTATATAAATAAGTTAACCACCACTTAAAGTATGTCACATTCTTTAATATATACTCATTAGCTTCAATAATAAGCCGTAAGACTAGTATGTATTTGAAGTAATTGATTCACTTCAAATTCTTACCAATCAACAAATTAATCACTTGTCAAATCAGATTGAAAACAACCCCATCATATGTATTTGAAGTAACAAACACTCGAAAGAAACAAAATAACAAACTATAAGACCACAAAGCCTACCCCTTCCCTTCAAGCAAAAGCCTATTTTAACATTTGCTTATTAATCCACTTAGCAAAAGGGACAACTCATTCCCATCAAAGTATTTATATATGCAAATACATTTGAGGGAAAATGTTTAAAGTTCTAATAAGACTGTCATATAATACATTTTTGGAAAAATATGGGTACCCTTTAAATTGTTTTGAAGTCAAGAAAAGAAGTTAGAACAATTGAAGCAAAAGCAATATGTGGTACTAATATTAATAGGGGACAAAATGTGAAAGGAAAATTCAAGATTGCTAGGAGACATATTTTAAGCTATGGTGAGTACTCTTCAAAGTGTTGGGAGTAGTGGAAGAACATCAATAAGTGAGGACAACAATATAAATGATGAAGATCAAGAGATGACAAAAATGGCAATGGCTTCATTTCAAGCAAGAGAAGAAGAAATTGAGAGGAAAAAAAAGGAGGTGAAAGGAAAAGTTGAGTCTCAACTTAGCCGTGCTGAGGAAGAAACTAAGCGTTTGGTTCGTGTTTGGGAGGTACGATTCATATTATCTGTCTTTTAAGACTTAAGTATTTGGTTAGTGTCTAGGAGGTAAGGTTAATATTATTTGTTTTTTAAGATTCTAGGTTTCTGCAGGACCGGCTCAATGGTAAAGTCATTGAAGCCATTGCTTTATGCCCCAGCACATTCAAGGCCCCAAAATAACTACTCTTATGTATTACTACTCTACTAGTATAGGTACCCGCGCGATGCGCGAATAATATTAAAATATTATTTCTAATTATTTCAGATTGTGGCGTTTTTTTCGAGAATGTTAAATCATATTATCTTTAAAAAATTTAAATATTATTTTATTTCTCAATGAAATGTCTCCTCCCACCCCACCCATTCCCTAACCAAATCTATATGAATAAGGACAAAATTTAATATTTTTTATTTTTAAATTTTTATTCTATTTTTCACATTTATTCAATTTAAAAATTATGAATAGTAATATATATTATCTAATTATTTTATTATATTCTCAAAATTATCCCCTCCCCCCACCCTTCCCCTTCCCCACCCTTTCCCTAACCAAATTTATATGAAGAACGACAAAATTTAATATTTTTTATTTTTTAATTTTTATTCTATTATTCATATTTATTCAGTTTAAAAATTATGAATAATAATATGTGTATTATCTAATATCTTCATTATATCCTCAAAATTATCCTCCCCCTTCCCCCCTTTTCTTAACCAAATCTATATGAATAGGACAAAATTAATATTTCATATTTTAAAATTTTATTCTATTGTTCATATCTATTTAGTTTAAAATTTATGAATAGTAATATGTGTATTATCTAATTACTTCATTGTATTCTCAAAATTAATTTAAAATTCTAACCCCTCCCTTCTCCCTCCCCCCCCCCCTTCCCTAACCAAATCTATATGAATAAGGATAAATTTTAATATTTTTTTATTTTATTGCTCACATCTTTTCTGTTTTAAGTTTATAAATAGTTAGATGTGTATTATCTAATTATTTTATTATATTTTTAAAATTAGATCAAAATTTTACCTCCCACCCCCTGTGTATCTTTTCTCAACTATATTTTAATTACTTTATTTTTTTTCTAATTTAACTTTGAATCATTTTTGTGTGTGTGTTATGCATATAAGAAGTTGAATTTTCTTCTCTGTTATCTCAAAATATAAAAATTATTATAGATAAGTTTTGTCATGCATAAATAAATGAAATATCGATTAGAAGAAACTCTCAAATAATCTAATCTATTTAAAGTTGTTGTTATTTAAAATTCAAGTTAAATACTTTCAGTTGTATCGAAATATAATTCTATCTCATATTCTATTTCAAAATTTTAATTTTTTACTCAAAGTCAATTTTTTTTATTAACGTGCCCTAAGAATTAAAAAGAATTATATAATGCATGTAAATTTTAAAGGAATTAAATAAAGTCATAAATTCATTTTAGAAAAAGAATTTTAATTAGTAATTAGTGTACATTTATGTTTAATTATATTCTAAGCTACAATATTAAAAATTTACCTTTTTAAGTTATGATTTAACATTCATTATATTATGACTTACTACACTTTTAAAATGAATATATATAGTCTTTTAAATCATTTATTTTTTCCTTTATACTAAAAAACTACTCAAGAAAAAATGCAAAAATATCATTTGGTGATGTAAGATAAAAGATATAAGATAAAGACACGTAATCAGTTTTAAAAAATTATGCATAAATGTGAATTTGCAATTGAAATCAAGAAAAGAATAAATTAATTGAAATATCAAAATGTCCATAAGTTTATTTTATAATTTTCCTTAAAAAGAATAGATAAGAGAATGTGATGTAGTAAATGCTCTAGCAAATCGTTTTTCAACTTAAGAGAAATATATTAAAATAAAAATATAATATTATAATATTTGTACATATACAAATATATTTGCATTTACTTTTCGAATGAATGAACTGATAAATCTCCTTCACATATTTTGATTCTTCATTCTACTTATTCATCTTTTAGATATTTATTTCGAATTTCTAAAATATCTATATCAGATTAGTCAAAACTTCAGATTCCTTGACAATTATTTAAAGAAATCTCATTTGTGTAATTTATATCTTTTTCTCCATGGATAAAATATTGTATAACAAAAAACTCAAATTGTTACAAATTATAATCAAATAATCTAAAACTAAGAACCAAATAAATCTATTAAATATCTAAATGCATGAAAAATTAATTTATAATCTTTCTAAAAGAGAGTAGATATATGAATGTGATGTAGTATATATTCGCATTAATTCTTTAGACGAATGATTTAATAAATCTCGTTTATATATGTTTTGATTCTTCATTTTTTCATTTTTCAAATATTCATTTCACATTTTTGAGATATCTATACTTATTAGATCTGTGAAAACTTCAAATTTCCTTGTTACATCTGTGACAAAAGACAAATATAATGTTAGGATTGTAAATGACAAATTTTTATTAAATAATGTAATTAAGCATGAATAACATACCTTGACATTTAATCGTGTGCATGACCTATAACCGTTTTATCCATGGAGAAATTTCATATAACAAAAAATAATACAAATTAAAATCAAATAATCTAAAATCAATTTTGAATAGTAAATAAATTGTACACATATCTATGTGTCAGCCATGAATCTAATATAAGCAATGAAGGAATTTGATTGAAGAATGAAAGAATTAAAGAATAAGCTCAAAAGAATTTAAAGAATGAAATGAGAAATTTGATTGAAAATTTAGTTTATATAAAAGAGAGTTAATTGAAATTTGGCTTTATCTAGTATAGAGTTTGTTTTCAATTCAAATTTTAAAAGAATCTACAACTTTCAATTCAAATTTAAAATTCAAAAATTTAGCACCAATTTAACTAACTAATTTTCAGCAAACTTAATCATTATCTAAAAACTAATTCTAAAAATTTATATCTTTAAAAATAAACTTTATCCTTTTTTGATTTCATTTTAGAACTGTAGAAAATGTTTCAAACTAAATAATTTTTTTTAGCAAACTTCATCTTTGTCTATAAACTAATTACAATAAATTTTATCTTTCAAAATAAATTTTATATTTTTATAGCTGCAATTTGAAACAATAAAAAATGCAGGATACTTACTCAAAAAAAGTCATCCCTCAAATACGTAGAATTGGTTTATGTTCAATCTGTTTCAATACCTCTCAACAAATAAAGATAAATCACATCTTATTTACCAAGATAATTCATAAGATATCTCAGAATAATCAAAAAAAAAAAAAAAGAAAAAAAAAGAAACTGTAGATACAATTAATTAATGCATGAATCAAATTAGAAGGCATTTGTTAATTTACCAATCATAAGATGTTGGTTTGAAAATAAATTCAAATCTAAATCGGCATTTCTTTTTATAAATTAAATAATAACATAAAATAAAAAAATTGTAATAAGCATTCGATTGTAAATAAATTACTTATGTGATAAAAGATAATGAGGATGGAAAAGTGATAAACATTCGTATTTTGAATTTGAATATAATTCTAAACTTGTCAAAAACTGTTGATATCAAGATAAAATCATGCTAAAGTGGTGATTTTCAGTATAAAATTTGCTTTTCATTTAATATTTAAATTAAATGTATTCAAATATATTTTATACATTTGAAAAGAATAAGTTTATGAAATAGTTAGAATCTATTTAGGACTCTACTATGGGTTCCTAGCTTTAAGCTAGTGATTTTTTTTTTCTTTTCTTCTAAAAGCTTAATATTTTTAAATTCAAATACTTTTAATCCTTTAAAATAAATCTTTTATTACAATATTTATAACTTTGTCCTAAAATCGCCACATGGCTTTCTATTGTGTTGCCACTTGGCTTCTTGTGGTGCTTCTACTTTTGTTTTTATATATATATAGATTTTATATGATACTCCCTCTATTTCAAATTATTTGTGGCGTTTCTCTTTTACACACTCCTTAAGAAATTACTGATCAAGAGGTGTGTTTTATTATTTTATCATTATTTATGCCATAAAATATAATTTCTATTCCTTGAAAATTTATATTATTTATGTGCCATCTTGAGGTGTTTGTAGTCTTTAAGAATAATTATTATTAAAGACAAAATGAGAAAAAATAATTAATTTTAAATTGAACTTCTAAAATGACAAATAATTTGAGATAACTAATTTTAAAAATCTCGATAAATAATTTAAGAGGGAGGGAGTATATAATTTATGAAATTATTATTAATAAAAGATTTTATATAATTTATGAAATTATTATTAATAAAAGATTTTAAACTTTATGCTCATTTTTACTTAGCTAAAGTAATACGAATGAGTAAGTAAATTGTGATAAAATTTTCCTTCTTTCTTATGTTTCAAACATTTAACTTGTCAATCCAGTTTCTTGAGTGAGCTATTTCTCTTGACTTATGTGATTGAGCCATAGATAAAAAATAAGTCATTTTTGTCTCTTTAGTATATGAATATTAGTATAGGCAATCTGGTGCGTAAAATATCCCGCATTACTAGGGTTCAGGAAAAAGCTGCACCTCAAGGAACGTGATGTATGAGGCTTATGCTAATGCAAACACTAAAGGCTGCTTTCATGACTTGAACCCGTAACTTGTAGTCATAGAAAGACAACTTTGCACCTTTGCTCCATGATCCCCCCCTTAGTATAATATAAAATAAATTTAAGGCCTCTTTTTATGGTTCGACTTTAGGCCACCAATTCCATTGAGCCGTCCCTGGGTGTCTGCATGGTTCGTGTCTCGGAGGTACAGTTCATGTTATCTGTCGTTTAAGATTTTAGACGTCTAGTTCATGTGTCAGAGGTACAGTTCATATTATTTGTCTTTTAAAATTCTTGACATTTTGGTTCTTGTTTGAGAGGTAATTAAGATTTATATTATTTGTCTTTTAAGATTCTAGACGTTTGGTTCATGTATGAGAGGTATGGTTGATATTATTTGTCCCTTAAGATTCGAGGCGTTATTTTCATGTCTTGAAGATACGTTCATATTATCTGTTTTTTAAGATTTTTGCACATCATTCAAGAAAGAGAATTAGTTATCTTATACTATAAGAGTAGTTATCTAAATGACCCCTTTATGTCTCTTTTAAATGTCAATATAGGGTTCGAAAATCCAATATACCTTTCTTTGAGAGCGCATAAGGAGGAAAGAGTTCTTGCATCAGCATTTTCTATCTAAATTACTAACCATCATCTAACCTCTCATGGAGACCTAGTGTTGAGTGATTCTCCTCCCAAAAAACTCTGCATGTGATGTTCGAAAAACATAAATATGTGATTTAGTAAATTAGAACCCCATTATGAGGTGCAAATAGGAAGAGCAACAATCAACTAATTTGAAAAATAATTTTACAACTAATTTTGATATTGTTTTTTGAAGGAACTTGAAGTGTTGACAGATCCAATGAGAAAGGAAGTTGCAATGGTACGCAAGAAAATTGATGTAATTAATCGTGAAATTAAATCACTTGGACAAACATGTCAAAAGAAGGTATTTGCTTTTGTTAGTTTTTTTTTTTTTTTTAAATAGTAGTTAAATTACTTATTCTATTGCTAGTTATCTAGTACCTACTAATTTATAGCTTATTTGACCAAATTTTTGAAAAGTCAAAATATTTTTTTAAAATAAAAAAAGTTATTTATCTTTTAGAGTCAAAGGTGTTTGGCTAAGTTTGTAGGGAAAAAAAATGATTTTTGAGCAATAACATAAATTAGTTTTCAAAAGTTGAAAGAGTAATTTTTGGTCAGAAGCACTTTTGGAAACTTGATCGAGCAGAAATTGCTAGTCTAACATTGGCATAAGTATTTTTCAATTTAATTAGTCAAAAACAAACTAATACTCTCCAAAAGTATTTTTTTCGAGAAAAACTTCTCATGAAAAAGCGTTTTTCTAAATAAGCAGATTTTGAAAGGTTGGCTAAACATGCTATTAGTTGAATATACAATTGTGTTTGTAATTTTAAGTAAATGTAAATTTTGATTAATGATATTCCTCTTGATAATAGGAGAAAGAATACAGAGAAGTGTTAGAGGCTTTCAATGAAAAGAACAATGAAAAAACTCAGCTAACCTCCACTCTGGTAGAGGTAAAGATTCATAATTCATAACCACCATTCTTTTTCATATTCTTTTATTCTTTCTTTCTTTTATTAATTTTAAAAAATACCACTAATCTAATTAACTTTTGACTGGTATGTTGTCATCTTTTAGTTGGTGAAAGAAAGTGAAAAATTCAGAATGGGGAAGCTGGAAGAACTGAGCAAAGTTGTAAATTCCAAACGCTAGTAAATGTAAAATTCCATCATTGGCCATTGTTGACACTATAGAATGATTCACATATTTTCTATGTATCATACACCAATTTATTTTAACGTTCACTTGGTATCCCTTCAAATAATGTATTACAATTATCCCTCCTTCGATTTGATTTTTCGCCATTGTTGAGATTGTAAAAAAGGAAAGAGTGATTTGTTTGGCTTCTTTTTAGTCTTTATCATGTGACATGTCTATTTCACTCATGTAAATCCCAAGTGGCCTAATAAATGTCTATTTTAAGTGCCAATTGCATAGCTCAAGTGAACTTGAGTAAAGAGTACGCAAACCTTATGAGAACAACAATGATATATGCAGTGTAATCCCACATGTGTAGTCTGAAAAGAGTAAAGTGTACGTAAACCTTACCCTACCTTGGAGGATCCTCGGCTGAAGGTAAAAGAAATAGTGGTAGTAAAGAAGCCATACCAAAATACCAAAGGAAGCATGACAAAGCATTCCCGAAAAAGGAACAATAACTATACAAAATAATACAATAATCGAAGTACATGAAACTAGAGAAGTTGAGAACTCAAGAGAGAAAAACTTAATGCAATGTATGAATTCTCAACTATATGAAGGATGACATATATTCATTCCTTACTATAATATCGCAATCACAAATAAAAACAGTTCAGGTATAAAAGTCGATATAGAAAAAAACTTTTACAAACTGCCAAGTAAATTCAAGATTTTGCATGTCCTGGCTAATTCATAAGGGTTGACAAAGAGTAGTACAATTAATCTCGAAGATAAGCTCATGATGAAATATACGATATCGAACTTCATGTTTTTAGCTTGATCCTAAATCCAGGAGGAGTTGTCTGTACTCAGCCAGCAGATGTGGAATATCATCCATACGCAACTGAAGATCACAGAAGAAAATTCTTAACTCAAACTGATTAATCGAGAGGAGCAAATGACATCAAGAGTCACTACTACTAAAACAGAAAGGTGATAAAAGTGAAGACCTAGCAACAAATAGATCACAGATTTAAACATATGCATCTAATGTCTTGTGGGTTATGATGACATTATATGAATTTAAATGGAGAAACACGGTCACTAAAGATTCATAGATCCGACTTCAACTTGTTTGGGCTTGTCATACATTAGTTGCGGGAGTGGACTGTGGTCTCCTTTGACAATCCTCACTTCAAGAGTTAACTTTGGGGTTGAGTTGGGACCAAGGGTCATATCTTCACATGGAATCAAATCCAGACCCAGCAATTCTTGTTGTGTTTCGTAGTGTTGGACCTGTGCGTTATGTTATTCACGCTCCAGTTCCAAACATGGGCATGTGGGTGGGTGGGTGGGTGGGTGGGTTGGGGGGGGGGGGGGGGACTTTTCACATGAATTGAGGGAACGGGTTGTGGTCTCCTTATATAGTCTTGCACAATCCTCCCTTCATGAGCTAGCTTTTGGGGTTGAGTTAGGCCTAAAAATCTTCAATGGGGCTGAGGTGTAGTTATTTTTTCGTGTGATGTCCTGTGTCATATCAGTGAGCAGGGGAAGATAGGGACGAAGGGGGATTCAATTGAGAGGAGAGATGAAGATGTAAGGATAGAGACTGATTCAAAGAATGAAGTTTACAACCAGCTCTGGTAAAAATTCAGATGGTGAAACTCCGAAAGGTTTGCAGTACCGAGATTCAGCATTTGAAGTCACAGATCTGAAACGACAACATTATACAAATCTTGGAGATAGACAGCTCCCTATTGTTTATACAACTAAAGACAGATTAGGCAAACATTAGCTGAGTTGATGACACTGAAGACCTGATTTGTGGTTTAACAGATCGTCTTTATAAATCATGACGAACTACAGAAGATACAAGAAGTTGAGAGGGAAGTGGAAAACTTAAACAAGTAATTAACATTATAACATGAAAAACCCCAGTCCACAGAATCATTGTTTTGGCAAGGTCCTATGCGCTGATGCTATAAAACATACAGAATCAGGTCACAGAAAAGGTAAATTGTAAATAACTATATTTATCAGTACAGATTGATAACCTAGAATAAAGGGTAAGTAATCTATTATAAAAGGTTAACTTACGGATGGTGTAAAAAACTCATTACTCTATTAGTTTATAGAATTTAAGTTCTTCTCGTAAAGTGCGGTTACAAATTGCACTCCTGGAAAACAAGTCAGATGTTTTGCAGGAGATACAATGGGGGGAAAGGTATATGTTTTTCAGAAAATAATAAAACACGTGCATACAAAAAGTTAAACATTTGAAGATTAGGCATAGTGTGATATGGAAATATGTGACATATTACAGTACCTTCTGATGGAACCTAATTAGTCAAGGAAGCCAAAAAAACTACTTGTAGGTTTGCATTAAAGAGAGAACCCAACAGTAAAGGATCCTAAAGTATTAAATACTGTGAGAAATAATGGAGAAAATATTATTGAATTTGTTGTATCTAAATTATTACATTGAGATCCTATATTTATAGACACTATATTAGACTCCTTTTCCAACTACGATTCTATATAATATTCCTATTCCTACTCATATTCTAACACTCTCCATCAAGCTGGTGCATACAAGTCATATGTACCGAGGTTGTTACAAGTGTAATTAATACGAGGACCAGTGAGGGGCTTGGTGAAAATATCTGCAAGCTGATCACTCGATTTCATAAACTTTGTAACAATATCTCTGGAAAGTATCTTCTCTCTCACACAGCGACAATCAATCTCAATGTGCTTAGTCCTCTCATGAAATACCGGATTTGATGCGATATGAAGAGCCGCTTGGTTGTCTCACACAAATTCCATTTCACTAATTTCTCCAAATTTTAACTCTCTCAACAACTGTTTGATCCAAACTAGCTCACAAGTGGCTAGCGCCATTGCTTGATATTCTGCTTCTGCACTAGATCGAGCAACCACACTTTATTTCTTACTCCTCCAGGATACCAAATTACCTCCTACTAAAACACAATATCCAGATGTAGAACGTCTATCACAAGGTGATCCTGCCCAATCAGCATCTGTATATCCAACGATCTGCTCATGACCTTGATCCTTGAAGAGTAGTCCTTTACCTGGAGCTGACTTAATATATCGCATAATGCAAACAACTGCATCCCAATGACTATCACAGGGAGAATCCATAAACTGACTAACAACACTCACAGGAACAACTGCATCCCAATGACTATCACAGGGAGAATCCATAAACTGACTAACAACACTCACAGGATAGGAAATGTCAGGTTTGGTCACTGTGAGATAATTCAACTTACCAACTAGGCGCCTATATCTTCCAGGTTCATTGAGTGGCTCCCCCTGTCCTGGCAAGAGTTTAGTATTCAGATCCGTAGGAGTGTCAACAGGTTTACATCCCATCATTCCTGTCTCCTCGAGAATGTCTAAAGCATACTTGCGTTGCGAAATAACAATACCTGATCTGGACTGAGCAACTTCAATAACTAAAAAATATTTCAGTCTACCGAGGTCTTTAGTCTGGAAATGCTGAAAGAGGTGTTGGTTCAAACTAATGATATCTTGATCATTGTCAGTAATAACGATATCATCAACGTAAACCACCAAATAAATACACAGATTTGGAGCAGAATATCGATAAAACACAAAGTGATCTGTCTCGATGAAGTGCCTATTCTTCCTCTCTGCTACTCCATTCTGTTGAGGGGTATACGGACAAGAAGTTTGATGAATAATTCCTTGATAAGTCTTTTTTTTTTAGAAAGGTAACTTGTATTATGAACAAAGGACAAACTCCAAGAGTAGTCCAGTAATACTTACAGACAGTTACAACCAGAAGTCACGAAAGAGTAAAACTAGCCTCCTATGAATTCATAAATAATCTAAGATACTGGGAATATCCTCTACTTCTTGAGGATATTCATACTTACACCAAAAATAGAAAAGAACCAAACAATTCATCTTCATTTCCTGTAAAGAGCAGCTCTTGTTTTCGAAGCATCTTTGGTTCCTTTCTAACCAAATGGTCCACCATATGCAAGCTGGAACAATCTTCCATCTCTCTATGTGCCCTGACTGGTTTCCATCCCTATTCCAACAAGCTAACGCTTCCTTTATGTTCCTTGGCATAGTCCAACTAATGCCCCTAAGGTTGATGAAGATCTGCCAGAGTTTCACAGTCTCTTTACAGTGTAAAAAGAGATGATTTATTGTCTCTGCCTCACATTCACAAAAAGCGCATCTTTAGCACAATTGGAAACCTCTTTTCATGAGGTTATCCTGAGTAAGTGCAGCCTGTTTGGCCAAAAGCCAGGTAAAACAAGCCACCTTGAATGGAACCTTAGCTTTCCATATAATCTTCCATGGCCAACCATCTTGTTGTACATCTGATCTCTGGTAATTCATGTAGGCTGACCCAACTGAAAATCTTCCTTGTTTGTCTGGAACCCAAGATAATTGATCCTCACTGGTGTTAAAGCCCTTGCATTGCTCCAGAATGTTTAGGAATTCCACCATCCTGCTTACCTCCCACTCATTCAGATATCTCCTAAACCTAAAGTTCCATCCCTGAATATCTCTCCTCTCTTTGACAGTGGCCTCTTTTTGTAGACTCAAATTAAAAAGATCAGGATAGTTGTTTTTTAGAGGCCCATATCTCACCCAACTATCCTCCCAAAACAAGGTTTTCCCTCCATCCCCTATCTTTATCTTACAATCATTTATCAATTTTGGCCACAGATTCCTGATTGATCTCCATACTCCAGTACCATATGGTTGAGTAGCAACTTTACTGATCCACCGGTTTTCCATGCCATATCTTACTTTGATTATGTCCTTCCATAAGGATTGTTCTTGAGAAGCAAATCTCCACAACCATTTCATAAGTAAGCTGTTATTCTGAGTCTTCAGATTCCTTGTTCCCAACCCCCCTTTTTTCTTGCCGACAATAACTTGATCCCATTTAACCAAATGTATCTTATGGTTGTTTGGATCACAGTTTCCTTGCCATAAAAAGTTTCTTCTAATGGCATCCAATCTGTCTCTTACATTAGCTGGCATAGGAAATAAGGACATCATATAAGTAGGTAGAGCATCTAGGGCACTGTTTATGAGAGTAACTCTTCCGCCCAAAGACAAATATTGGCTCTTCCAGTTGACTAGCTTCTTCTCACATCTCTCTAGAACATTGTTCCAGATGCCCTTTGATTTACTCGTCTCCCAAAGGCATGCCAAGATATACGGTAGGGAGTTCTCCAATTTTTCCTCCCAAAATATTTGCCAGACTGTCTATGTTAGGTACCTCATTAATGGGGTAAATGAAACTTTTGCCCCAATTAACGTGAAGGCCTGAGATTGCTTCAAATAAAAAAAGGATGACTCTTAAATATTTCAGCTGGTTGTTGTCTGCATCACAGAAGATTAATGTGTCATCTGCATATTGTAGATGAGTGATAGCCAAACCTTGTCTATCTTCCATGTTTGCGTTAAAACCCCTTATCCAGTTGTTTGTCTGGGCTGTTCTTAGCATATCATTTAGGCCCTCCATTGCCAAAATAAAAAGGAAAGGAGATAAAGGATCCCCTTGTCTCAGACCTCTCTCAGAATTGAAGAATCCAGTGGGTGATCCATTAATCAAAACTGAGAATTTCACAGTACTGGTGCAGAATTTGATCCAACTTATCCATTTCTCACCAAAACCCATGCTCTCCATAGTTTTCCAGAGGAATCCCCAGTGTAAGTGGTCATATGCTTTCTCTATGTCCAGCTTACATAGAATTCCGGGAACCTTGCTAATCTGCCTCACATCCACACATTCATTAGCTATCAAAATGGCATCCATGATCTGCCTCCCCTTGATGAAAGCCATTTGATGTGAATCCACCAATTTAGATATCACTTTTTTCAATCTCTCCGTCAAAACCTTTGAGATGATCTTGTATATGCTACCAATTAGGCTGATAGGTCTAAAATCTTTCAGTTCTTTGGCCCCCAACTTCTTTGGGATTAGGGCAATGAAAGTAGCATTGAAGCTTCTTTCAAAAAGATTCTGGTCATGAAAATTCTGAACCGCTGCAACCACTTCTCTGCTCACTACATCCCAGCATGAGGTGAAAAACGCCATGGTAAAGCCATCGGGGCCAGGAGCTTTATCCCTAGCACATGCCATGACACAGTCCTTAATCTCATTTTCACTGAATTGACTTTGTAGCTTCCTTGATAAGTCTTAAATTGTTGAAATTGGGAGGTCATATATTCTAAGGCATTATCACTATGAAAGGTACGAATAGAGACACCGAATTGATTTTGTATTTCAGCACAATAACTCCTGAATATAGGAAAAAATTCAGAATGATCTTTCATTAAGAAAATCCAGGTACACCTTGAATAGTCATCAATGAAGCTAACAAAATAACGAAACCCTAAGGTAGAACTGATTCTACAAGGACCCCAAATACCAAAGTGAACTAAGGAAAAGATAGACTCTGCACGATTCTCAGTACTACGTTGAAAGGTAGTTCGAGTGTGTTTCCCAAGTTGGCACGACTCACAATATAGACTTGAAAAACTAGGAACCATCTTTTGTAGTTTGAACAAACTAGGATGTCCTAAACGTTTGTGAATTATGTCCGGAGAATCTGTAGTTAGACATGCTATGAAGGAGTTAGGAGAGGTAAGGTAGTAAAGGCCTTGTGATTCATATCCTACACCAATTGTTTGTCCCGTACTACGGCCATGCATGATAAAAGAGTCCTCAAAAAATAATATGCCACAATTTAGGGCACGAGTCAATCGACTGACCGATGCAAGATTAAAAGGACAACCAGGGACATAAAGAACATAATTTAAAGTGACAGAGGATAGTGAAGTAGCTTGTCCAACTCTTTTTGCTTTGGTTTGGTTACCATTAGCTAAAGTGACAATTGGAAGAGACAGTGAAAAAACAATATTTGATAGAAGTGATTTATCACCAGAAATACGATCAGAAGCGCCAGAGTCACAACCCATGATCCAAAGGTAGGAGATTGTGCAGTTGAGGCTACTGGTAGAGATATATGCTTACTTGCTCGATACTGAAGATACTCATTATATTCCTTTTCAGCTAAATACACCCATTGATTACCTATGGTGTTAGACTGAGCAACATGAGCATTTTTAGGTGGTCGACCATGCTAAAAATAGCATATTCCACGAGTATGTCCAAGCCTATTACAGTAACTACACTTAGGTCGAGAATAACATACGTCACGAGTATGTCCAAGCCTTTTACAATAACTACACCTAGGTCGAGATCTTCCAAAACGACCTCGCCCTCGTCAATTCTTCATGGACTGGGCCATTTGATTTTCTAATATCCTCATTAAGGTTTCAGAAGTGATCATAGGGCTTGAACTTCCAATTCCCATATTTTTGGAGCCAAAAGTATCACACCCAAAAGACATCTTCTGAATATTTATTTATTTATTTTGGCTTGAAATCAGCAAGAAACCGGGCAAAAAACAGTAGATCTGGAAAACAAAACTCGCCGGAACCCTAACACCGGCGAACGAAATCTGGAAAAAATGCCGGAATCTGGAGAAAAAATGCCGGAAAATATCCTGGAGTCTGGTCAGCAGATCTGGACGACTCCAACAGTCAAAGAAAAGCTGAAAAAAATCGATCGGAATCTCGCCGGAAAATCGCAACTCCGGCAGGCGCATGAGAGCGCGTGACTTAGTTTTCTAGTGATTTTGGTTGGGTTTTTTGTCACCTGAGCTTTCCGATCCTCGTGGTGGTGTTGGATTTTGCACACCACCCACAAAACAGATAATGACACAAATCAGTCACCAGGAAATTGACGCACGGTCACTGAGTTTTCTTTTTTTGAAGTTTCTCACCAATGCTCTGATATCATGTGAGAAATAATGGAGAAAACATTATTGAATTTGTTGTATCTAAATTATTACATTGAGATCCTTTTTATAGACGCTACATTAGACTCCTTTTCCAACTAGGATTCTATATAATATTCCTATTCCTACTCATATTCTAAAAAATACAACAGCAGAACCTTTTTAGGTTAATTTCAGAATTATTACATTACTAATTTTGAAACAAGCACAAGTTAGTTCTTGGCAATGAACCACATAGATATGAATTCACAAAAGATTTAAGAAGAGTAGAAAAGAACGAAGTTCTTTGACTATGCTGAAGCTAGGTGAAGCCCTCAACAAATCAGAACATTAAGCACCGAGGACACTTGATCAATGGACATGAGAGATGATAAAGAAGTGAAGCAACCAAGTATTCAGATGTAAATAAAATCAACACTAACAAATAGAACCTTGATGAACTGATACCTGACTAACATCCCTGATGTGATAGAATCTATAATTTTCTTTCCCCAGAGATTCAGGATTCATGGATTGCAAGTATGCTCCAAGATTTTCCCTACATCATCAAATGATCAAAAGTTACACAGAAAGAAGGTGAACCACATTTCGGCTGAGGTACTCCCTCCCCACCATTTTCTTTTTTCTTTCCTTTTCAGAAGAAGATTTGTTCCTTCAAAACGTGTGGGGTACATTCCCAAAGAAAGTACTTAGATTTGATAGCAAGTATGACATATAATTTATTTGAATCAATGAATAACTTACTCCTGATAAAAATCGATAAAGTCAGTGCCAATACACTTATGTCATACTGGTTGAAAGGAGATTCTAAAATTTCATCATCATATCCAAAAGTCTATAGTATAATGCCACAATGTTTAGTCTAACACCAGTAGAACACATGAAAACTTCAAAAAGACCATAAGCAAAATAGTTGCTAACAAACAAGTCTATCGATAACTTGGGGAAACCATGAGTTCGTATAGTTAGAAATTTCAGAGAAGCGGAGAATTCTCAATCTCTCACATTCTCTTTTGAAGACAGTGAGGAAATAATTTTTTACTTCACTCAACTTGCTTACATAAAATAGCTATAATACCTAGGCATTTATAAAACTTTTCTAGCATGTACCTAGTCTAATACACGTTTCTTAATTTAATCCTAGACTTTTTATCTTTACTAGTTCACGTAATACATGCATCTTCATTAATTTCCTAATACATGAACTAAGTAAAATTCATGTACTTGAGATGAATCTAGTTTATTTTTCAACATTTATGCATGGTGAAACATCTCAGTCCGGTGCTAAAATACTACTCCCACTGTTCCAATTTATGTAGCGGCGTTTGACTGAGCTGGCGTTATATGTGCAAGGAGGTGGACTAGGATGTGGGGCATCTTCTTCTTCATTGTGGTCTTACCATGAGGTTATGGTGGAATACATTTAGGTGGGCTGGTCTGGTACGTCTTGGGCAATGCCAAAAACTGTGAAAGAGTTGATGTTAAGTTGGAAGAGCAGGAGAAGGAGGAGAAGAAGCAGGGCATGAAACGTGGTCCCATTCACGTTAATGCGGGTGGTGTAGAGAGAGAAATAGGAAAGCGTTCGAGGGGTAGAGTCGAGCTTTTCTCAATTGAGGAGAAGCCTCTGATCCCTAATTTTCTTTTGGTGCGCCCATAGAGTTCTCAATGGTATAGAAGATTGGGTGGAGTTTGTAGAGAATCATTTCTTTTTGTAGATTCTTTACCTTTTGGTATACCCCTTGTATACGGCCAGATTTTTGGCCATGTTTATGAATGAAAATATGTTTACTTCATTTTAAAAAAAGGGACATTCTCTTTAGGATAGACTAAAAAGAAAAGTATGCCACATAAGTTGGAACGGAGGAAGTATTATAAACCAACAATGCAATGGCCTTTATACTCACTAGTGAAATTACCTTTACTTTCACCACTCACAAATGTTGTCCAATTTGATCATCTTTTCCAGATGTAAGTTCTTCACATTCATAAGAACACCAGAACTTAACTAGATGTAAACACAAAGTAAAAATGTACAAAACAGTGATCTTACTCTTTAATGAGCATAACGCGGCGCTTGTAGTCACGAAATAATGAGCTAAGCTCTTTTAATTGAATTGACTTCGGCGAGGACTTTGACCAATGGTCACGAAGTGCTTGTACAGCCTGTGATCAAACAATTCTAGATTAGAAATTGCAAAGAACTTACTTATGGCATTACATATACTGAGCAAAGAAACTACAACCTCCTTATTACTGAGAGCTCCCTCTCCAATGAATTTAGATGCCAATTCTAATAATTCTGTATCTTCCAACTCGTCGACAATTTTCTTTGCATTGGAATTGGAGATGGATACTGAAACTCCTATCCTTTTCTGCAACTCTGATATAGCATCTTCTTGCATTTGTCTCTCCTATCAATATTCAATAGTAAGAGAAAGTTAAACCAGTAGATGGTTTGTCCTTCATACAAGCAGTATCAACACACTCATCTAAATATCTATCAAAGCATAATCAGAATAAAGAGGACTACTAGGTTGACACGTAAAATTGCACCATCAACTACTACCACCCACTAAATCATCCCCTCTCTCTCTCTCTCTCTCTCTCTCTCACAGACACACACTCTCTCTCTCTCTCTCTCTCTCTCTCTCTCTCTCTCACACACACACACACACACACACACACACATACATGCATGCACATAGACGGTATTGTCTAGTGATCACTTGGTTAGAGAAAACACAGTGAAGCTCCAGAAAGTGGTCAAAGCTGAGGTGCCACAACTTTGAGGTTATCAGATTAATTCCGTGCAAAATCAAGTTGACCAATATCTGTTTATATTCTTCCCCAGATGAATAAATTTGGATTTGTCATCCTCTAAATGTGGATATCTTTATTGTACACAACTATCTTGACTTTGTAACATTTCGCATAAAAGGTTTCGTACTTTCATTGCTTCACTCTAGAAAAATTGTTTGACTCCTCATTTTTTAATAAAACAAGTAAATGTTAATAATTATGAAAGAATGAATACATGGTTGAGAAGAAAATGTCCTATCCAACACTAACAAAGTAGATTAAATTTCTTTTCAAATTTGAAAAAATCTCATCTCATCACCAATCCAAAAATAAAAATACATCTCATAGTGGCATTCAGCACTAGTTCCCACCCCCATGCCAAACACACCATAATCCTGGAATATGAAGAAACGAAAAAGGAAAAATCACTCTCTACCTCACCAACTCGACCTGTCTTTCTTACTGATCAAAACTCCAACTCAGGGCCAAAGGGTAGAGTTCCATCAAATTTTATTCTTTTTTCTAGAAAAAGGTCAAGTTTCACACTCCTTCAAAGCTTTACAAATATGATTATCAACTTCTTATGCCATTAAAAATCTCAAAAAACTGGAAGCATGAGTCCTTAGTGTGTCACCAAAGTAAATTGAGATTACCCAAGAGGGTGGGTGAATGACCATCTGCCTTGAGTGAGTGACTGTGCCAATTCATGTTAGCGCACTAGCACATTCGAAGTGCAAGTGACTCAAATTTTCTAAGCAGGGATAAGCGGCTCTTTTTTCATGGATCATCATTCAGTAATCACTGCTTAATGTTTACCTTTATGCACAGACTCCACTGATCAATTCAGTCCACGAGTCAAATATGACATCCAAAAGGAAACAAATGTAATGTCGTAATGTCCTAACATAAAAACATTTTAACACTTGAAGTTAGAGGGAAGTAATGGAAAATTAAACTTCAGGGCCTTATACCTTCTCCATACTTGTCATTGAAGCATCCTGGTTTTCATGGATGGCCTTGGGAGGAGAAGCCGTTACACGCTTAGCAATTGGATCATCTAAAGAGTCCGAAAAAAACATACACAGAAGAGGTTAATTGAAAGAATGAAAGTGCTGGGTACACAACTCTAAGGCAAAACTTTCTTCACTTCTCCAAGACATGCATTAGCTCAGAGCTAGCAGCCTAGCACTATCTGTTGTCAAATTGTGTAACAATGTTAAACTGGTACTACTCTAGGACCATTTAAATGAATGATAGTTGCCTAGGAGGCTCTTTTCCTGACATATTTTCATACATTACTGACCAGCTCAAGCAGGGTATGTGCAAATTCTATGGAAAATTTGGGAGTTGAGCAGATAAAAACAAGCTTCTGATATCAATTTCCAAATGATCTAACAGAATTACAGATCAATAGCATATAATCACGCAGGTAAGAGATAAACAACAGAGGAAAAATTGCATGGAGAACAGAAATATGTTAAGGAAGTAATCACATTAAGTTGATGGTACACAATGTTAGTGTTTTTTGGAAAAAGAAGAACTCCACTTAACAATGAGAGATGAGACAAATCGATGTAATTGAATGGGACTCAATACCTTCTGGAACTAACCACCACAGATCACCATAAGTCGATTTCCCATCGAACCCTCCAAACAACAAATATCGTGATCCTATTGAGGTCATTGAGTGGTATGCTCGTGCAATTGGCGGTTCATTAGTAGTTGCTAGGCGTTTCCACTGTACAGACACTGAAAACAGAAAAAGTAAGTACACATTACTCTTGCCGACTATTTTTGAAACTGAAACTGAACTCTTGCCGACTATTTGCAAAATCATGAACGGTTTTTCAGGTCATTTAACTGTGTGCCTCCATTTTATATAAAACCTAGACCAATAAATTGTGGAGAGATTTGTTAATCTGGTTAAATCTTCAAGGTTGCCAGATTACTTTTGTCTGTACAAGCTATAATGTAGATTAAGAGTATGATGGACTGAAAATGTAAAATAAGCTCAACCATGAGAAGAAAAACCAAAGCTGTAATGTAGTACAAGTTGCAAAACCTATATCAGTATATGAAGGGGGATGGAAATTGTAGAAAGTATTGATCAACCATGCTTACCCCTGTCTAGAACAACACAATCATTGTAGTAAACATCATACCGACTCAACCAACCACCAGTTCCATGCCCTCCAAATAACAGGAGCTGCAGAGAAAGTGTAGGTCAGTATGCTGTTTCCATAATCTTTTTTTTTTTTTTTGCTGGAAGGAGGGAAAGGTTTGAGCGGCTAAATCAGTGGACAATATCAAGTGGAAAGTGGAGATTTTACATTACCAAAAACATATAAAATGGCATTGTAATAATCACTAAATAACCATACTTGCACATTCTAATGCAACAGAAATTGCATAGAGATTTAAGTCCAACCTGGGGAAGTTTCATCTAGAATTTCAACATAATTTACAATGATTATTACTGCTGACATGGACACAACTTTGTATTTGCCAGTTTGGGCTTCAAGGACTATTCAACCGCCGAGCATGCATGCACTTACGCAGTACTAGGTGAAGAGATATGTACATACAACTCCGAATTTTATATGCATCAATATGCACAAACAACTCTGGGAAACAACCTCAGAAAGAAGTAACAAGAGAGTGTAGGGAGTAGTAGTTACAGAAGTATGTATGTTATTCACCATCAATCTTCTTTTAGAACTCTTCAAAGTGGCAACAATGCATCTATCACAAAAGATTCAGCTCCTATATTTCTACTACCAGATGCACGGGGTGGGGTTAAACAAAAACTTAGGATCCTATCCCCAAGGAGGTATTATGTGCCAATGAAATTATACTCCCCAAGAAGCCCAAAGGTATACCAGTAAAATTGCGCACGTCAGAGAGGTGCTAATTATGTCTTCACCGCAAACAGATTTTCAAGGTTTTGACAAGATAGATGATGTTACATGTAAAACACTTCGCAGCAGATAAACATCAACACCCCAAGAACAGTGTTAACTCATTCTTATGTCCATATCAACTATTAAATCGTATAGATTTTGCATAAAGTGATTTTCACCATGAAATGGACTTACATAGAGTCCTCCAGATGTAACTGTATGTCCACAACGTGCTGTAGGAGCTTGACCTGGAAGCTTCAATTGGGTCCATCCAGGGCTTTCATTCTCTTCCTTCCAGAAAATCAGAAATATTGCTATAGTTAAGTGCTAAAACAGAATAGTCATAGAAGCTTCAAGGGATAAGTCAAGAAAGAAAGGAAGTGGAAAGAAAAAACATGTTAAAGTAACCACGGGGGAGAAGATAGGGTACAAAATACCATGTGCATACATTGTATATAAATGTGTGTTTGTATGTGTCAAAAGGATGTCAACTAGCTATCGGAAAGCAGTAAATGAAATAGAAATCCAAGTTGTACTAACTAACGTATTTAGTCAAGGGCAGCCAAACTCATATTTTCTGGGAAAATTTGTTCCTATTTCTGAAAGGCTGGATAAGCACAACCACATGAACTACAACAACAACATACCCAGTGTAATCCCATAAGTGGGGTCTTGGGAAGGTAATACGTACGCAGACCTTATCCCTACAAGGTAGAGAGGTTGTTTCCAGTAGACCCTTGGCTCAAGTAAAAGCATTACAAAGCAGTTCGAAAAAAGAAAATAATGGGAATGAAGAAACCAAGATAAAAATGCTAAAGAAAGCATGACAAAGCATACTAAAACACGGAACAATCACTACCACAAATTAATACGATAATCCAAGTGCATGAAACAGTAAATAGTAACAGACATGGAATGCACCAAGAAACTCGTAGGTAATACTACGACTACTAGTATGAAAGACTAAGCGAGATAACTCTGAAATACTGACTGAAAATGTGTAACATGCCATACCATTTTTCCAAGAAGCAACATGATGAAGGTAAATCACATTTTCTCTTCCATACAGACCGAAGATAATTTCGAGAGAAAGAAAACATCACTAATTAAAAAAGAACTCTACAGATTAAAACTGAAGCTTCAAGGCAAAAGTAAAAAGTACCTTCTTCAATTAGGCCCTTCAAAGCCCATAAGTCAGCCATAATTGGTCCTCCTCCTCCTACCCAAAAGTAAAGTTAAATACATCAGTTCAAATATTCAGAAAAGGAAATCAAGTATCTGAACACATATAGATGAAACTACTGTACAACCAATTAAAGACATCAATGCCATCTTGGACAACAAAAAGGGGAGGGGGGGAGGAAGAGTAAAAGCATCACTAGCATATGTAATTGTGATAAACATACCTTCAAATACAAATAACTGAACAGTTACGTTAGGACGTTTGTCAAAAAGAAAGAAATATGTGAAAGCAGAGTGTGGTGCTTTAATGTGATCATTAAAAGAGGATCATGCTAGAGATTAAGTTCACCGTACAAGTGGAAGAGGACAAATTCCCTTGTTTGTTCAATAAGATGAAGGATTTTCTCACTTTCTTTACCAAACAGACAAACCAGAACCTTATTGTCGCAAAAAACAGAAGAAATCATTTATGTACTTGAACTACTGTTACCATCACATTCTTATAGAACTTTGCTACATTTAGGTGACTTCAATGCTATCTTCTTTATAACTCAGAAAGTGTCCTAGGAAATTATCAAGTAGAAGGTGATGTGTGATCTTATCATGAAGTACCACCGGAGAGAAAGAGAGATTAAAGTATTAAAGCACTTTGAACTTGTGTTTCAGTATGATAGCTATAATGGCTGAGTTGTAAGACAAAGAACTCACCAATATTTCAAAGGACTTCCATATCCTGTATATAAGGAAATTCATCTGAGGTACTAACGCATTCATTAGTAGTGCAATATTTTGGTTACAAAAGGCTGTAGGTTCAGTCAGAGGCTTCTAATTCTCAAGTTACTGAGAGCCATCACGCTTTGGTGGCTTGTATAAATGTTCCTGGATATATCTATGATTTTTCTAGACCAGTCCTCTGAGCATTGAGTCATTTACTTTAGTTACATTTTAAGAGCTTCATTCCTACAGAATTAATTTAGTAGGCGTTTGGCCATAAAAATCAAAAAATAATTGGAGTTACGAGTTGGAATTGGAGTTAGAGTTGGAGTTGGAGTTGTTTTTGGCCATGAATATAAATTGGAGTTTTTTTTTGAATTTTTGTGAGAGAAGTGGGTTGGAAAAAAGTGAAAACAGGAATCCACCTGTTTTTACTTTTCCAAATACAACTTGGAGTTGTATTTGAAATTCTTATGGCCAAACATTGTTTTTAGAATAAAGTGAAAAAATTTTCCACAAAATAGTGAAGAATACTCATGGCCAAACGGGGCCTTAGCATGTAGCATAGAGGCGCGAGAGTAAATTTTTAACTTCATGTACCATACTAGTAGCCTGTTTGGGATTGCTTTTTTCTCAAAAAAAGCACTTTTTTGAGAAAAAAGCACTTCTTTTGAAAAAGATGGTATTTGGTAAACTTGCAAAAGTGTTTTTAAAAAAGAAGCAGAAGCAGTTTTTCTGCTTTTGCGAAGAAGCAGAAAATTTTTTCTTTTAAAAAAAAAAGCAGAAGCACAAAATTATTTTTTTTCATGACAAAAATATTCCTATCACTTAATTAATTCCTATCAAAAAAAGAAAAAAAAAAAAATATATATATATATATATATCAAAATATCCCTTATTAATTAATTAGCATATCTTATAAGTTTGATTTTAAAATTTTATATTTCATATTTACATCATAATTCTTTATTTTATTTTATGATTTATATATTATTATTTTATTCCTCACTCCTTTTCTTTAAATAAAATCAAAAATTCAGTGATGGTGATGATCGAAGAATATATAACTCTTTATTTTTTATTATTAATGACAATAAATGATTGACGAATCATGTTGCAAGATCAAATGGTATTTTGGCAGCATTGTAAATATTGATTCTCAAATATTTAATCTTTTTAAATAAATAAATATTTAATCTTGTGGTGAATTTTTTCATATGTAGTGATCTAATTTATGGAATAATTTTTAAATTCATTTTGTTTGATGTTTCTAAGTAATATTTAAACTATTATAGTAGTATTATATCATGATTTAATATTTCTTAATGTATCTATATATATAAATATTGATTGAAAATTTTATAGTACGTACTTTTTTATTAAATAAAAATAAAAATTTTAATTAAAAATATTATAATTGATATTTAAATAAATTTTCTCTATAAAATGATTTTAATAGTAAAAGTCTATTGATACATGTCCTTTTTCGTCATTTGTCTCTCAAAAGCACTTCTTGAAAAAGATTATCCAAACACAATTTGTTTATCAAAAGCACTTTTCTAATGAATTTACCAAACACAAATTGCTTTTTTTCAAAAGCATTTTTCTGAAAAGCTATTTTATAAAAGTGTTTCTCAAATAAGCAGTTTTCTAACAGCAATCCCAAACGGGCTCTAGGTGTCCTTGAAAGTTTCCCTTTATGGAATAACTGAAACTAAATTTACTCAAGAAAAGTATTTATCAATACAAACTTTTTTAATCCAGAGTGTATAAAAGGGGAGAAAGAAAGAAAGAATAAAGGTTTGTGCATGGTGTGTCCGGAAAAGACACAGGTACTTGTGCAGTAAAAGGTGAAGGGTTGAACTTCAGATACGAACTTTTCATCCAGCTTTAGTTAGATTACCTTGTTCACACCTTTAGGATCTTGTCCTTTCAACAAAATCCATTGTCAAAATTATCTATTGCTCAATCTAATAAGTACAAGACATCAAGATCTTCAAAGCAGTACAAAACCTTTACAATGCATGAAAATAGCTGAATAGCAAGCTACAGAGAGGAACTTGATATTTTCAAGACAAAATGATCATGATTATCATCCATATTTACCTCTACCTCCATAGACAAGCAATCTTTTCTCAACCATAGTAGCTGTATGGCCACATCTAGGCGGAGGTAAAGTTCCCAAAACAGATAGCTCCCTCCACTCGAGAGTCACTGTTCAAAATAATTCCACCTGTTATGGATAAATTGTTTTCTAACATAGAAAAAGGAGAGTGAAAGCCTAAAATTACAATCAAAGACAGTACTTGTGTCCAAGATATAGACATCTGACAACCACTTTTTACCATCCCAGCCACCAAACCTGCATGCATGTAACGGCCAAACAATAATGAAAGACGTATAGGACATATAAGCACCTCCAAAAAGTAAGACAAAACCTTACATTACAATTTTACTGTTTCCAATGGCTGAAGCAGCTGCAAAATCCCTTGCAGAAGGTAAGTCACCAAAACTTGTCAGCTCTGACCATTGCCATATATCTAGCACCACGGAGAATATAAAAAAATCAAGTCTGAAGTCTGATGAGAGGGAGAAAATACTTTCTTCACATGGTGTTGGCGTAGAACGCCATACTAAAGATGGATAACTCGAGTAGTAGGAGGAGTCGGGAATAGCTAGTTGGTGTTGTTTATGAAAAGCAAACAGTAATTTGTGAGGATGTGAATTGTATACTGCTTCATTGCAGCTCCACCCAGAGTTATGCAGCTAGCATACCATACCACATAGACACTACTGAGAGCTGTGGAGGAAACTTTGGTGCACTGGAGGTTAAGGAAGATGGATGCTAGGAAGGAGCTGTGGACGAGTCAATACTCTATGCATCGTTTGGCTGATTTCAAGGGAAAGCAATTCTTCTGATGGGGTTGAAAATCTATGTATGACTTAACTCCTTTTTGATCATTGGTATTTTTTAGGGCAAAGGAGTTTTCCAATACAGTATAGATAGTTAGAAGCTTATTTTAGAGGTTTGAAGTAAACCTGGACTGTTTAGTGATACAACTTGGTGTGCTAGCAGTGTGATTATTTTGACTTTTCAAAAACATCTGCTGGTGAAAACTGAAAAGAGGAAACAAAAAATAATCATGCATTTTTCTTTACATAGCCAAGGTAGAAAGTAAACTTTACCAGTATCCAGAACCCAAAAATCACCTAACCTGAAAAGAGGAAAGATATTCAGTTTAAGGTATTGAGAAGCCACAATAATAGATAACATACGAATTACATAGCATTTGCATACCTTCTACTGCCGGATCTCCCGCCAAAGATGAACATATGACAGTCAATTGCGATAGCAACATGGAATGCTCGTGGGCTAGGACCAATTTGGCCATCAGAACCACTGCCCGTGCACTCTGGCTGAAACCACAATTTGTTTTCTGAAACATTAACGACATTTGAATTTAGAATATAAAAACAACTGACCTTGATCCAATGGACAGAAAACATATTGGCTTCCAGAAGCTGAATTTGGCAATGTCAATCCCACACTGGCTGGGATTGGCCATTTGAATATCTACATGCATGTCCCGCTCCATTCACGCCCATTTCATTCAAGTACTCGATAGTTTATCTTGGAAAGAAATATTAGTGGTCCAGTAAAACTATAGGTTCTCTAAAACTTAAGTCATTCCTACACTGATAAACAAACCTCTAGCTAAACTAACTAAAGGTTCTCCAAGTTTCACACTTATTCTAACATGACAAACAAATCTCTAATCAAACTAATTACCAATTAGACATTCTCTAGATCTCACACTTATTCACAATGAAATACAAATATATATAATCAAACTAACTAAAGGTTTCCGAAATTTCTGTACAAGATGGAACTTGAAGACCTACTTAACCTACGTTTAAGACTGGGTGACTAAGGTTGCACCCAGCATAATCCAAAAATGGAAATGAAGAGGTTCCACAGTTCTGTTGTCACTGTGCAATGAAGAAATAAGTGACTGGTGCATTCCAGATTTTGCTTACACATGTGGCATCAATTGACCAACGGAATGTTCCTTCTGTCAAAGTTATCTTGAGTCAAACAAGCATCTCTTAAAACTGTCCAGGCAGAGCAAATCACCTTCATAGGGAATTACTCCTCCATATGTGCTTCCAAACCCCGTTACCAATAATTTCACTTTGAGAACATAGGTGGTTGTTGCAAGCTTTAACTGTGTATAGACCCTCAATAGAGAAGCCCCATGAAATTCTGTATAGCTATGATTCTGCTATGCTGCTACCTTCAATTAAAGCTATGAGGTTTATAAGGTCATTATACTCCCCAGTCTTGTAGGTTCCTTCTAAAGGTGAGGTTCCATGCATTCTTCTCCTAGTTTTCAGTTAGTGGAATCCTGAGTGCAGGCATCATAGCTAGCGCATATAAGTCATTCAGTGCATTGTTTCACATCCATCTTTCCTTCCAAAGTTTCACATGAGCTCCATTTCCAACCTTGTAAGAGATATCCTGAAAGAATTCATACCTTTAGCTAGAGATATGCTTCCATAAGCTAGTGTCATGGCCTGATGAAACCCTTTTGGTGAACCAGTTGTTTTGAGCACCTATTTGGCAGTGATGACCTCCTTCCATTAGCCACGTTATACTTGCCCAAATCTCCATAGCCATTGGAATAAAATGCTTTTGTTGTGGAGCTTAAGGCACCTTATACCTACGCACGTTGTGATTTAGATTGAGTAACTCTGTTCCATTTCACCAAGTGAAATTTGTGCTTCTGGTTGTTTTCTTCCACGGCAATGACCTTCTAATTTTGCAAGCTCAAGGACTGAGTTAGTTATTGGAAAGAGGGTCATGTAATATGTTAGAATGTTCTCCAGTGACCAGTACACTATTGATTAATGTCAGTCTACCTTCCATGGATAAGTACTGCATTTGCCAAGAGGCAAATCTCTTCTCAAATTTCTCAATGATGGCATTCCAGCTCCAGTTGAGTTGAACTTTGCTCCAAGTGGCATACCCAGGTAAGTAGTGGGGAATGAGCCAATGATACAACTGAGGATGCCTGCTAGTTCTTCTAAGTTTGGAACCTTATTGACGAAATCTCACACTTACTCCAACACTGAAATGCAAATGCTTAAGGAAACTAACTATAGGATCTCTAACTGTCACTTATCCCAATACTTACATACAAATGTTAATCAAAACTGAAAAGAAACTCAAAAAATATGGAACTACATGAGTAATATTGCGGCAATCGGCTCAAGTAAAGCATTAATATTGCGGCAATCGGCTCAAGTAAAGCATATCAAAAAACAAATGTGTAAAGCAAATACAATAGCAAAGAAGAGAATAGTAGCAACAACAAATAATCATAACCCAAGTTCATGAAACTACATGAGTAATATTGCGGCAATCGGCTCAAGTAAAGCATATCAAAAAACAAATGTGCAAAGCAAATACAATAGCAAAGAAGAGAACAGTAGCAACAACAATAATACGATAACTGAAGCAAAGAAAATAACAGTTAATACTAAAAATCGAAGATTGAAATGCTTAAATACTAATTTTGACTCAAGTAAAGAGAGAAGTAAACATTACTCCCTCTCTTTCAAATGTGTTTATCTTACTTTCCTTTTTAATTCGTTTTAGAAAGAATGTTCCTTTCCTTTTTTTTGGAAAACTCTTTAATTTCAACTTTCCACGTTACATATTTTAGACCACAAGATTAAAGGACATTTTGGTACATTTTACATAACTTTAATTTAATACCACAAAATTCAAAACTCTTCTCAAACTTTCTTAAACTTCATGTCAAGTCAAAACCAAACAAACAAATTACTCCCTCCATTCCTAAATACTTCTCATCCTTACTAAAAAGGATATTCCATAATACTTGTCATATAGAAAACCAAGGCATAATTAGTTGTTTGTTTCCAATTTTACCCTTAGTAATAAATATGGAGAGATATTAATATAGTGCAAAAAAGAGAAACATTAAATAAAGATGAGTACTCCCTCCGTTCCAAAATACTTGGCCTTCTTTCTAAATTTGTTTGTTTCAAATTACTTGTCCATTTTCGCAAATCAAGAGTGTTTTATTACTTTTTTTCCATGTTACCCTCAGTATTAAATAACTAAAGAAATAAGTAATAGTTAGAGTTAGTGTTTCAAAACATCACTAATAGGGTTAATTTTGTAAAATACACTTCTAAATAATATTTTCTTAATGGGTGTGCCAACTCAAAAGAGGCCAAGCAAAATGGAATGGAGGGAGTAATAAATAAGTATAATTTATTCAAATTATCTTCTAGTTAATATTTTTCTTAAGGGGTATGCAACTTAAAAAGGTGACAAGTACACAAGTAAATAGGAATGGAGGAAGTAATACAACAACAACAACATACCCAGTATATTCCCACCAAGTAGGATCCTGGGAGGGTAAGTGTTCGCAGTCCATACCACTATCTCCGATGTGAGATAGACCCCCGGCTCAAGATACAACAGTCTAGAAAAAGAAATAGTAAAAGGACAAGAAACAGAACGGAGGAAGTAATAAATAAGGTTAATTTAGTCAAATTAGCCTCTAGTTAATGTTTTTTCTTTTAAGTAGAAAAACGTGACATGTATTTAGCAACGGAGGGAAGTTGAGGATGACGTACCAATGTCATACACAGTGATATCACTAAGGAACTTCTTGTCAATTAATCCTCCGAATATCACAACTTTCGATTTCCCAATGTTCACAGCAGTATGTCCACTGATAATTACCAACAAAATTATCGAATTTTAGCTTAGATGAAAACAAATTGAAGGACAAAAAAAAATAATTCATTATATTATACCTTCTAGGTTGTGGAATAGTTCCGGCGAAATCTGAGGCAGATGATCGAACCCAGTAATGCATTTCCCCTTTCTTTTTTTTTTTTTTTTTTTCGTTAACATCAATAAACTGAATTCGTATATTCCACACTGTGTATGTACCCAAAGAAAAAGAAGACGTTCCCACTGGATCCGAACCCGACTTTGACGAAAAATTGGATTCGGGAAGATGGCCCACTTTTCAAATTTATGGTGTAAAATAAGGAAAATTAACATAATCATACACCTTAACTTATCATATTTATACAAATCTTCATTCTTATAAAATAATTATAAAAATCTCAACTAATTATGTATCTTCGTTAGATGTATCAGAAGCTAATTATGTATCGAAAAAATGTATCGGGAGCTAATTATATATCTTTATAAAGGAAAAAATATATCTTCGTTGGATATATTATGTATATCGATAGACCTAAAATCGAAAAAAAGTATCGGGAGCTAATTATGTATTTTTACAAGAAAAAAATATATCTTCGTTGGATATATTGGTAGCTAATTATGTATCTCGATAGACCCAAAATTGGGATTTTCAGTAATTATGTAAAATGTCGGGATATTCTGTAATTAAGCTCTAAACTGTCGGGATTTATGTTGTTTGCCCAAACAATTCATACATGCTTATGTGGATATAAATTATTTAGGATAAAAAATAAATTTTAAAGTTAAATTATTTCTAATTATGATAATTTGATTATTATTTTTTTGGAATGTACTAAAAAGAATAGTATTCTAGTACCACATAAAATGGGACCAAAAAATGTATCTTTGTTTGATGTATTATGTATCTTGACAGACCCAAAATTGAAAAAAAATATATCGGGAGCTAATTATGTATCTTGATAGACCCAAAATTGAGATTTTCAGTAATTATGCAAAATGTTGAGATTTTTTATAATTAAGCTCCAAATTGTCGGGATTTATGTTATTTGCTCAAAAATTTCATACATACTTATGTTGATATAAATATTTAAGATAAAAAATAAATTTTAAAGTTAAATTATTTTTAATTATGATAATTTGATATTCTTTTTGGAATGTACTAAAAAGAATAGTATTCTGCATAAAAAAGATAGAGTACCACATAAAATGAAACGGAGTAAGAATTAGTTATTGAGTGCTTGATAGCTAGTTAGAGTTAAGCATGTATTAATGATATATGAATTAGTTATTAAGAAATTTATATAAGTATCATTTTGTGTAAAGATTAGTTATGTATATATTACTTATTCTATCTTTTATCGTGTATAAGTAGTATATAAATTTCTTAACTTATACATTTATTAGTTATGTAGATATTTAAATTGAAAATTAAATACCGTATTAGTACTTGCATTACTTATCTTCAAACTAGCTATCAAACAACCTCTAAGTGTTTTTCGTAACATGATTCATACTTTAGGGCGTAAGTATGTATTCTCCCTTTTTAAAAATAACTAGTCTTTAGAGAAACGTGTTGCTTATTACCTAAAAAGTTGAGTTATCAAATAGGAAATACTAAAATTAATAATATTAACTTTACCATTTCATTTTATTTATTAAATAAAATTTATAAAAGTGGGATAATGCATCCGGACCTCTCAATTATATCGGGGGTCTAAAGTTAAATTTTTACAAGGAGCGTTAACTTAAAAAAATTACACAATAAAACTCTACTTAGTAATGAAGTGTTCCGTTTTAATGATAAGAAAGATTCCATGTAAAACTCTACTTAATTTTTCATTTTCTTTTTCGAAAAATATGAATTGTTTTCCTTTTTATGCTAATAAAATATTTCAGTAAATTTTTTTAATAGTATATACAACTAGTTATATATGAAATATGGACCCCTCATAATTATGAGACCCTAGACAATTGAGTCGACTGTATGTCGTATATATTTATAAATTTGAGTCTTCTCTTCTCCTCCTCCTTCTACAACTCGCTCGACGTAAGAATCGATCTCAAGGTGGATGAAAAAGAAAATAAAGATTAGTGAAAATAGCCGTAATTTGATTAGGCTTTGAATCATTGGTTTACAAAGACAATTTGTCATCTGCTTATGACTAATTTGCTCTTTGAATCTTATCTTAGAATAGGTTGTATTTAACTATGATCAGGTTTTTCTGAAATTACACATTTCTTGCTCTTAGTCCACCGGGTTAGATCGAACTAGTTGATTTGGCATGAGGATAATGATATAAAAGAAGGCATTCACTGATTTGATGTATACATCGGATGTGACAAAATGTGGGTACTTAATTTTATTTAGGTTATACCTTGTTGTTTTCGCTCACAAGCTGAAGACAACAGATCATGAAAAACACTTGTTAGGTTGCTGGATACAAGATCCTCATAGTAGGTTGGACCAAGATACAGTCGAGAGAGGGGCAATCCTTAGAAACAACTAGTTGGGAAAGCAAGAGAACACTTTACGTTTTCCTTCTTCTTCTTCTTCTTCTTCTCCCCCTCCTCCTCTTTCTCCATCATCATCTTCTTCAAATCTGAGCCGACTCTCTCTATATATAGATCTTCTTCTTCTTTCATTGTATGAGAGAGAATATAGTCTATCGTGATTATATGTTTTGATACAATAAATTAAGTGAACGCATACAATCTATCTTGATTGTATCCATTAAAACTGTATGTGTTCATAAATCTTGTATCTTTTATTATCCAAATGAGATAATAAAAGAGACGTATTTTATTTTTGAAAGATGAAATCTTTCAAGTGTCATACATGTAGATTCAGACTAAATTTTCTGTTGCCATGTTAATAATATTCAAACTATATTCATGTATATACACCCTCTCTCTCTCTCTCTCTCTCTCTCTCTCTATATATATATATATATATATATATATGCGCGAATGCACATATTAAATGACATCCAAACTATAATGCTTTACGAAATTTGTCCTTCAAAAAAGAAACAATTTACAAAGATGGAAGAAAATTTCATTATTATCATTCACTTCATTGATTTTTACTTGTCCACGTGGTAAAAATTTCATTCACAGTTTTACTTTACCAGCTCAAAATGTGACAAGTGAAATGAACGGACGAAATATGAAATATCCACGTGGTCCTAGGTATGAGAGGATGCCATTATTTATCTTGCCAACCCTTTTATGGATTATTATTACTCCCTTCGTTTCAAAATAATTGTCTCTTATTGATTTGACACATTTCTTTAGAAATTACTCCCTCCATTTCAAAATAAATGAATTGTTGAAGTGATGCATACCTTTTAAGAAAAATAGTTAAGGACATAAATTTAAAGCTACTTTCCACTATTACCCTTTTGATTATTCAACCTATTCTCCTGGAAAAATGTAAAGTAGTTAAGAACATCATTAAAACAAAGGGTAAATATGGAAAAAAGTCCAAACAATTCTCTTGAATTTTGAACAATTCAATTATTTTGTACTATAAAAAAAGTCTCAACAATTAATTTATTTTGGAATGGAGGGAGTATTTATTAGGAGCTTATTTTATCAAACTAGCCATATTAATTGAAGGAGAGCCTTGGAATAACTAGTAAAGTTGCTGCCATGTGATCAGGAGGTCTCGGGTTCAAGCCTTGGAAACAGCCTCTGGCAGAAATGCAAGGCAAGGCTACGTACAATACACCCTTGTGGTAGGGCCTTTCCCCGAACACCGCGCATAGAGATAGCTTTAGTGCACCGAACTGCCCTTTTTTAGCCATATTAATTATGCTTTAATAATATAAATTTGAATATATACACCTATTTAATGATAGAAATGATATTAAAAAAATATAATAATTTTTTTTTAATTTTATAAATAAATTAAAATAAATATTTTTAGCAAACGGGAGTATTATTAAGCATATAGTGTATAGTATAGGAAAAAGGTGACATAAAGTGTTAATGACATTAAGCAACTATCAACTTCAACTATTGCTGCAATAACTATCATAGTTGCTGTAACAATTTTAAAAATTTCTGCAACAACTTTTTAATTATTAATTAAAAAAGATTTGATTTAGATTGATCAAATTTATCAAAAATTTTAATTTCAAAACTTATTCGTCATGTGCACTCAATTTTCTCCACATAGTGAGACTGTTCCCAATTGTACGACATTTCCCTCAAATCAACTAATCAAAATTCTCTACTTCAATCGTTCATGGCGATTTTCGTTTCACTACCCTCAAAGTTTCAACGTTAAACAAAAAATGGTGATAGTAGTAGTAGGGTTAGGGCTTCAATAAACAATACTCCACATCTTTTACTATTATACACCCATATCCCATAACGATACCGATAATAGATTTATACTAATACTTACTATTTCCAGTGATTAATGTTGGAAAACAGAGGGAAAGAAATGAATGGATGTTAGAGAAATTTGTATATGAAAGAGATTTTATCCTGAGATTTGGGTGGTTAATGTTTGATTTTGAAGTGATTTTATAGGGATATTTTTGTTATTGTGGTGTTGAAGTGATATTTTTGTGTATATGGTCACTGTTACTTTCTATTTCCAGTGATTAAAGTTGAAACAAAAGGAAAAGAAATGAAAGGACGATGTTGATGCTAGAGAAATTTTTGATTCTATAGGTTATTTGTGTTACTGGGTAGGCTATGTTTTTTGTGGTTGTGGTACTTAAGTGTTGTTTTGGGGATACGGTTACTGTTACTTTGCCTCTTTAATCCTGTTCGCGTACTAAATGGAGAGGATTTGGGTTGAGTTGTTTACCTAGTGTGGAAGGAAAAAAAAGAAAACATAGAACAAGTAGTAGTAACTGTAGAGCATTCGGGGAATTGGGGCAAGTCTTTTGCGGTAGTACTGAAGGAAAAAAAAAAGTACTAACTGGAGAGCATTTGGGTGAGTTGTTTAATGTAGTACTGAAGTAAAAAAGGGGAAAAAAAAAGAGGAAGAAGTACTAACTGGAGAGCATTTATTGTTTTCGGTAGTTGAAGGCAAACAAGGGAAAAAAGAAGAAGAAATGAGGCCGGAGGAGCGTGATGTTAACGCAGCGCAAGCGTATAGGGCTGAGAGATTAAGAGTGCATGGAGCTGAATTGGATTCTGGCAGTGGGGTAATGGAACAGTTTTTGCGTAGGCAGAGGAGTTTGAGCCCTCATAGAGAGGAAGAGCTCCGTCGAATTAGTTGGCAGAGGAGGGAGGTAATGGAAAGAGATCAGGATTTTAGTGATAGAGGCTGTGATATAAGGGAACCCCAGTTGAGGAGGAGTGGTTTAATGGATAGAGATCAAGGTTTTAGTGATAGAGGTGGTGATATAAGGGAACCCCAGTTGAGGGGGAGTGGGTTAATGGTGATAGATGAAGAATTTAGTTATCGAGGGGATATAGTGCAGCCTCAGTTGAAGTCACCTGCTTATCGAAAAGTGCATGAGAAGCCTCAACATCATTATCAGGCTTCTTTGAGTAGGGATGAGATAGGGAGAAGGCGTGAGCTCTTTGGTTATGAGAACAGATATGAAGCTGCACGCAGTGGTGTGAATTATGATTATGAATATGATGGTGCTCAAAGTGTTCAAGGTCATAATGCGAATAAAGAGAGAGGTGGTGTGCATCATTATGGGTCAGACAGACATAAGCTGTTGGTTCTGGAAGATGGGTCAGGCCGAGGAGCTCATACTTTGCCCTTTGATTCTCAATCTGCTTCAAAGTATGTGGAGACTGCAAGGAGTCCTTCATCAGCCCATGTGCAACCCCGGCAGATAAGGCTTAGGGATGAGGTTGCTCGTTACGCTGATCCTTTCCTTCTAGATAAATTGTCCGCAATTGAAATGCGTGAAAGAGAGGAAAGATCTAGATTTCATCCCAAGGATGTTTCGCTCTACATGGAATCAGCGTCCTGGTCTAAGGGTCCTGCTGCCCCCTCTCAGTATAAGGAATGTTTGGCCGCATCCTCTGGAACCTCTAGGAAGAATTATGCCCCTATGATTCAAGATGATATGCATTTGCTTGGGGATATTCATTCAAGGAGTTCCACAAAGGTTAGACAACCATTGTATCTCAATGAATATGGTGAATACCACAGTTATAATACCTTGGAAGATTATGCAGCTGGGCATAAGGAACTGATAAACTATCAGTATGATAAAGGTGGTTCTCCTAGGGGTGACAATATGGATTATGTATATCCTAAAGGGAGACCAAGAGATACTAGTGATCATGTTCATTCATATGAAAGGACTACTTTGCTTGAACAAGCATTACTTGACAAAAGGCGTTCTCAGGCACAGATTCTTTTGGAACCCCTTAGAGAGAATATTAGTGACAATGAGTTTCCTCGAAGAGATATCATTAACAGCATTTCAGGGGATCTTCATTCTCTGAACAAAGAACCAATTTCAATGAGCTTTTTTGATGGCAGATCATTAGTGAGATCAAGCCAAGGTCAGTTTTATGTGGATTCTGATGATACAATAGTTGATACGCAAAATCTAAGAGAATCAGACATAGAAAATTTGGATGTTCTCTGTCATGAAGAGATTCCTCTAAGGCGACTGGATTACCATAGCAGCAAGGATGAACATTCTAATTTCTATGCTGAGAGGTGGAGGAGATCACCCCGGCTTGAACATGAAATGGAAATGCTTGGAGATAGAGTTCGACTAAAGAAGATTGAATCGGGTGTAATTGGATACGATTGTCATCCAATAAGGTCAGAGAAGAGGAAATACATTTTAGATGAAGAAAAGATGGGGCACAATTCTGGACGGATTGTGTTCAGTCAAGATATAGATTATAGGAATGAGGTGTGGGATGATCAAGATGCTAGTGGCTTACTGTCTCCGGAGAACTTTGAGGATGACAAGTGGTTTGGAAAGGCAGAAAGGACTTACAGAGGGGACCTTTACGGTAGAGTTGCTGCCACTGATGGCTTATTGTCATATCGTGGTTCAATAAGTCAGGGGCAAAGACACCTTATTAGACCATATAAACCTGGTAAAAGACAAAAGGTGCATGAGAATCCCAGTTCACTGAGACAGTATGTTTCAATTCAAAGTAACAGGAAACATCATCTTACAAAAAATGTTTGGGTAAGAGGCAAAGATGATAAACAAACAGAAGCATCTGACCACATGGTTAAAGAATTAAAGGATCAGGTAGCTAGTGCAAAGACTGAGTTGCCTGAAGGCTCAGTTGAATTTAAGCAACTGGTACATAATTACTCCTTATCTTACACCAAAAAGTTGAATGAGAGTGTTGCAACTCAGAAAAGATACAAGGCTCAAGGCATGGCTGGTGGCTTATACTGCATTGTTTGTGCCAAGAGGTCTGTCTCCTTTTTCTTTTGAATGTTGAACCATATAGCATGTTATTTACATATTATGCGCTGCCACTTGGATGCTTCAAAATATCACATTTTCTGAATTTCTTCTGGACTTCGTATCCTTTGACTAGCTTATAGTTGCTTCTCTGAAATAGTACTGCATGCAGAATCAAGTATGGTTGTAGTTGAACCATTGTGTGGCATTCACTCTCTTATCAAGAATACAGCTACATCTGGTCATTTAGGTTGTTCAAGAGTAATGAATTCTCCTAATTGTTTTCGCTATCTTTTTGTAACTTATTTAGATTACTGTTAAAAATGGAAATACAAATAACATTGATACTTATGACATGGGTCCAAAATAGGAAATGTTTATGTTGTGCCTGCCAGTTATTGAGTTCTTGTTATGAAGAGTTCATAGGATATTGTGTGAACAGATGAATTTGTGGTAATGTCCCAGCAGAACTATAACATCTTTGCATATATTCTGTAAGTCATATGAGGATGATTAAATCATAGTTGCTTGCTTCAACCCATTTCTATGCTTTGGTCAATTTAGGATCAAATTCTATTTGATAAGGAGCTCAATATCGAATTCTTGAAAGCCTGCCTTTCCTCCCTTGATTTTCCTTGAACTAAACAGGGTTACATGAAGCTTCATTAAGGATTTGGTTCTTAGTGATCAAGAACATTTACATAGAAAAGAATGAGCTGAGCTTGAAATGGTTGGCTGGAAATATGTTAGTTCTCCTGGAAACCTGATTAGAAAATAGAAAACATTTATTTGTAGGGTACTCTGGTCAGAAAATAGAAAGTAATTATAGAAAAACATTTTGCTTCTTGAACTTCAACTATAAACTCCGTTCTGCTTTGGAGTGGTGGCAGTTAAAGGGGTTTAGCAAGTCGATTCATCCCTTTATGTTTTTTTTCAGTTTAGAGAAAAGGAACAAATGATCTAGAAAACTTTGGAGATAAAATTTGTGTATAAATGTGCACTTGTTTCTTTATCAAAGATAGAAATGTGTTGTTGATTAAAAGATAAAATTATTGTGGCAGCAGGAAGACGATATAAAATTTGAAACTGAAGAAGATTTAGTTAAATTCTTTTTCTTCTGGAGAGAGGGGCAAAGTTCATTGAAGTACTTGGGGGTACATTTTAGTTCTAATTGTGGCCAAATTTTTCTGGACATGCTTTGTGCTCCTTGTGCTTATGTTTCACCATCTTAATAAGCAGCGGAATGCATTGTTCTCTGTAAGAGGAATCTGCAGATTCTATTAAGATATATAAAATACAAGCAAGGTCACATAAAAAAGTACAAGGTTATGGAGTTACTGTGCCCCCAAGGTACAATGAAGGAAAAGAAAAACAAACATTGTAGGAAATAGCAATAGAGTAAAAAAATAAAATGCTGGATATAGTTATAAGCCTCTGAAGGTGTGGTTTCTGAGGAGATGGTTATTTGAAAGCTGAATTTGTGTTGGAACATACCCTGGAGTCGTGACAGTTTGACTTTGTAATGTTGGTATTGCCTAGTCAAGCTAAGGACTCTTGATACCCTGTTGCCCTCTTGACTTTTGAATGTTTCTTTTTTGTGCTGGAGTAGGTTGGTGAATTTCACTTTCTGTTTCTACTTCACACGGATAGTTTTGCATGGCCTAACTAGTTATCTAAATTTATATCTTATATATTTTGCCATGTACTAGTTTTATCTTTGCAACTGCTAAATAATTTTACTTTTTCAGTCAATTGAAAGAGTTCAAAGATACTCGATCCTTGGCAACACATTGTTTTATGTCACAAAAGGTGGGGTTGAAAGCAAAACACTTGGGTCTTCACAAGGCAATATGTGTCCTAATGGGGTGGAACAGTGATGCACCCCCTGTTCGCAAATTATGGTTTCCGGTGGCTGTTCCTGCCCCTAATGCTTTAGCCGAGAAAGAAGATTTTATTCTCTGGCCACCAGTTGTTGTTATACATAACTGCTCTGGATTGGTAACTGGCCTAGATTGGCAAAAAGCAACTACTGAAGCTGTTGAGAACTTTCTGAGAGGTGCGTCTGTTGTACAACCTTTTTGTTTATCTGGTTTTGACTTCCGTCTACTGTCAGGAGCAATTCATAAAAATATCCCGCGGATAGATAGTTTCTTTCATTTGTTTTCTTAGAGGGCTTACCTCTTTATCTCATTGTAATTGATGAGTGTGTTCTTTTTTTCTTTGTAATCTTCAATGGCAGGTAAAGGTTTTAGTGGTGGTAGAATTAAGGTTTGTATGGGGAAGCCTGGTAATGGCAGTGTATTACTGGTGAAGTTCTTGGGCACTATTCCTGGCATTCAGGATGCAGAAAAGCTTCATAACTACTTCATGGAAGAAGAACGTGGGAGGAAAGACTTTGAACTAGTAAGTTCTACCAAGGGAAAAGGCATCGACAACAGAAATGTGAAGGTGGATAAAGTTGGGGAAATTTTGCTCTATGGTTACATGGGAATAGCTGAAGACTTGGATAAAGTTGATACTGACACCAAGAGGAGAAGTTTAATCAAGAGCAAAAAGGAGATTCATGATTTTGTAGATGCTCCAGTCAAATCCGTAGAGGAAGATTAAGGGTTAAAAGTTTTCATTGCAGCTGAGGAGAACCCCACTCGTCATCTTTTCAGAACATAGAAAAGAATCACAGAAGAAAGGAAAAAAAGAACTAAGTAACGTAGATAGTAGGACGAAAGAAAGGTACAAAGAAAACTGAAGGACTGTGAATTGGGTAGAACTCAGTTCATATCCACAGCTTTGTATCAAACTTTAAAACCTATAAGCCAACTTATGGTGCCTCTCTTTTTGCTCTATTATTGGCTGTTCTTTTGCTTTATTTTGTAAATTTTTGGTGCAAATCAAGCACATAACATTTAGGGGTAAAGGCCAAGCTTCTAATTGCTTAGTGATTGCATGATTGGGTTGGAGTTTTTCAGTTGCCCCTTTCTTATTTTCTGTGCTTATGTTGATTAACATCTATTGACAATCTTCAAAATGTGTCTTCTATATTCACCTTAGTATGATAGAAAGTAGAGGAGAGTAAGGGTGTGTTTGGTATTGAGGAGAAAGTTCTTTAATTTTCTGTTTGGTCAAAATTTTTGGAGAACATCTTTCATAAGTGGCATCCCACACTTATCGTCTCCTCCCCACCCTCACCCCGCTCTCATAATGTTTACTTAGATTGTGTATAAATGTTTTTGAGACAATATTTTCTGCTTATTTATCAATCACCAGGAAAAAATAGAAGAAAAAGGGATGCAATACCAGTACTTGTTGATTCAAACGTTGTTTTATTTCATATAAAAAACATCAATAGATACAAATTTGGAAGAATGGAACTTTACAATTCTGGAGAACAAAAACAAGATGATAAATGCTACATACATTTATTTCCCTTTGAATTATCCTAAAGAAAGTGATGAAGTAAAGAAATAGAACATGTTTAAGTATTTTCTTGGATTTTATCTCTTTTGGAAGTTGAGGACCCTGATGGCATAGACAAAGACAAAGAAGAAGAGAAGCACCCAAGCAAGATGGGCAGCAGCAACAGCTCCAAGAAAGTCAAAATCATAATCCAAATATTGTTTGAGGTAATCCTTCAGTTCAATATAAATAGGAGTACCATCATGGCTAGGAATATGAACTTTTTCTGTTTTGTCTCCTAATTGAGATGTAATGAGACCATATATTGTCCATGCAACTGGTGAACCCCAGTAGTACCACCTCCACCATATTGGGATTTGCTGCAATATACATATAGAGCCCATTAGAGTTAGCTGATAAGCATCACATGTTGAAAACACTTTTAGGTGCTGAGGCTGATCTCATAAATAAGCAGTTATGTGTTTGGATAGAAGTGTTGAAGCTGATAATAAGCAATGAATGTGCTTGGTAAAAATGCGGTGATAAACACTTTTTCTATTAAAATGATTGAAATGCCCTTAAAGATATTTGCAATAGTAGTATATAAATTTGAAGTATTTTTACGTAAAAAAGGAGAATGATGCAAATAGAATAGAGACATAATACTATGTTTTAGGAAGAGTACTTTAGAGATCACAAAAATATTTGGACAAATCGTAAAAGGTTTGGTCAAACCAAAATTGCTTATAAGCTGTATAACTATGAGTCGAGGGTGATCAACTTATGACCTATTATATAAGCACTTTTAGTGTTTACCAAATGCGTGGATAAGTCAAGAAGTGCTTATAAGTTAAGTAAACATCATGTAATAAACATTATATTTAGTTTGTGAAAAGAAGAACAATTGTGGGATATCAAGATTTCCCTTACCATCCTAGGAATGAGGAAACCAGAGAAGAGGTTCCAAAAACTGAGGAAGAAAGACATGACAATTGCTGCTATCTGGTAATTTGGAGTGAGGGCTACAAGCATCATTCCATAGAGTGTGAAGTAGACGAAGCACATGAACACGTAGTAGTAGAACCAGAAGAACTTGCCAGCTTGCCACTCGAATCCAATCATTGAGTAAAGGATTAGGCTGTAAAGGAATGTCTGGATCCCGACATAGATTGTTTCCACAGTCACCTGTCAAGGAACAAATAGTGATAAGCTTGATTTGTTGACACAATTGATGATTTTACAATCCATTTGAACTTTATGTTCAGTTCATGTACCTGAGCAAAAGCGTATGGCAAGGCTGAAAACATCCCTGCTGCTCTTTCGCGATAGAACACTGTTCTCTCGATAGCCACAACAGATTGCACAGCAGAAGTGTTTGTTCCTCCAAGAAATAAAACAGCAGCATACATTGCTCCCATAAGATTTGAAAGGTCCTGCTGTTTTTCGCTGATAGAAAGAATAGTTCGTTCAAGATTTAATCTGCTTCAAGGGGAAAAAAAGTTGAAGCTCAGTAGAATGACTCACAATTTTCCTCCTTTGTCCCAGAAAATGACGCCAAATATAATTCCAATGACCGTTGTCATGAAAAATCTGATGACATTGTACTGTGGATTCCTCCAATAAGACCAATTTTGTTTCCAGAAACATGCCTTGAATTGAGTCAACAGTGGCTGAGAGTACTTAGTAGGGAAGTACAGGTCCTTGGACCCTTGTGCTGGAGTACTTAGTTTCTTAATTAGTTCCTCATTTCTCCTGCGAAATTTGGAGAATTTAAGAGAAGATTTAGTATGATTGAAGCATGGATGTAGGGAATAGAGCGACGAGTAATGGTAATTGATTAGCTTGATTGTTTCTCGTACCTATATAGATCAGAATTGGTATAAGTTTCTGCAAAGTCTATGCCAAGCTGAGATTCAACAGATGCAGCACTGACCTCAAGCATCCAAGTAGCAGGATTATATCCATCTTTGATCTTGCTAACCCCGGAAACAGACTGAAACAGTTGGTATATATAAGATTATTTGCATGATTCTAAAGGACTTATAATAGAATGGTAACTATTGTACAAAATCTTTTCATCATCTTACTTCAAAATACTCTGTCAAGTGTTGAGAATTGCGACCGAGGGGTCCAGCATAAATGACTTGTCCTCCTCTCTTCATCAAGAATAACTGCATGGATAGTGGCATTGTATGGTCATGATACATCCAAGTTCAAGTGGATGATGGTATGAACTAGTTGTAGATGTTGGACTAGATTCAAGAAATTGGTACCTCATCGAATGATTCAAATATGTCGATACTTGGTTGATGAATTGTGCAAACTACAGTTCTCCCGGTATCCACCGTGTTCCTTACAGCTCTCATGACAATTGCAGCAGCTCGAGCATCCAGACCGGATGTAGGCTCATCCATGAAGATGATGGAAGGATTAGCAACCAACTCCACGGCTATAGTAAGCCGCTTTCTTTGTTCAGTTGATAATCCACCAACTCCTGGAAGGCCAACTAGAGAGCCTCTCAATAATGTAAGCTCAACCAACTCCATAACTTCCTCCACAAACATCTGAACAAAAGAAGAGAACTGTCAATACTTGCACAGTGGATGAAAAGAAAATCTTGCAGGCAAAAATAAGAGGAGAATGCTATACCATTCGAGTTTCCTTGTTGACATCTGAAGGAAGACGCAACCATGCTGAGTATAGAAGAGATTCATAAACAGTGACATGTGGTGAATGAATGTCATTTTGTTCACAGTAGCCACTAACTCGAGCGAATGTCTCTTGGATCTTTGGATATCCAGAAACACAGATATTCCCTTCAATGTATCCACCAGTTTTTCTTCCAGCTAAAACATCCATTAAAGTTGTCTTTCCAGCACCACTCACACCCATTAATGCTGTTAGCACACCTGGTCTAAAAGCACCACTAACTTCTCGTAGAAGCTGGAGTCGTGTTTCTTCAATTCCTTGACTTTTCATTTCCTGATTCGGATCATTCATTGACCAGTAAGGAATTTTGATTATATATAAGCAACATTGGATGCAGGATTTATCAAAGAGGTGGTAAACAAAACTATACATGCAACATCTCACTCAGATATCTTTTTATAATTATAGTAAACCATTAGAAGCAGAGAAAAGAACTTACAGCAGGCATATCAACATAGTAATTCACATGCTCAAATGAAAGGGACAAAGGCTGGAAGGGCAGCACCATGCCCTTTTTGTTGGTTGCATTTGAATTTACATCTCCCGAAGTGTTCTTTCCTGATATACCAGAACAGATAAATAAGCACCTGATAGCATTTCAATGGCATTCATTGATATATAATTCAAATTCTTGAAAACAAAGAGATGTTCTTAATCTTGAACCTTCATCCGGTATTACTTTCATCTTCTTTTCCTTGTTTTGACTGTCTTCTTCATTCACCGTAATAGATTTAGTATCTCCAAGAGCTGCAATCAAGTTTTAAAGACGTTCAAAACTGAAGCTTGTGTCCAGCAAAGGAAGATATTCACTATCAAGTATCATCTCTTACGTTTTAGGTATGTGAGTGCTGCAACGAAGCAGAGGTTGAAAAACAATGAGAATGCGAATAGTGCAATAACACAAATCCAGTACCAAATGTCCTCTGTAAACATCCCTCTGGCTTTAAGAAGCTCTATACCAACTGTTTTTCCTGGAAAGGTTGCATCCTCATTGGGCTGAAAGAGAGTAAGATATATTCTTAGAATATCTAAAGATAGAAATAAGAAATGAATGTCTAAGATGTAATTAAATACAAGCTCATTTACCTTGTTCCATCTTTTGTCAAGAAATTCAACAAGAACTATTGCGTTCTGTCCGTATGACATGGGGGAAAGGTAATATGCCCATTTCATCCAAGGTTGGAGGTCATCTGTTGAAATTACCAGTTACATTTATCAGAATCGCAGTACGATGGAATTTCAATCTTGAAATTATTAACTAGTCTCATTTAGCTAATATATCTAGTTTCAGCTGCTAACCTTTGGCAATGATAAATCCACCAAGGACAAAAACTGACAACAATGTGAAGGTACCAAGAGTGTTGGCCACAACTTGTGTTCTTCCAAGGGCTGCAATGAAACGGAAGAGTCCCAACGCCATCTGGTGAATTCCCACATAGGCCAAATACTGCCGGAAAAACCTATTTAAGGTGATGAACTTGTTAGACGATTGTCAGCTAGGATCTATTGCTGTATCATAGATTGGAGTATTATAGGTTATTGTGGACATACCTATCAGCTGCAGGTGCAAATCCAACAGTGTAGTATGTGAGGAGGATCCATATTCCTGACTCCATCAGTGAGATGGGGATCCTAAGGAGCCAAATTGGAAGAGCGAAAGCCCATGCTGGGTAAAACAAAGCATCTCTTTGTTTAAAGAAGACTGGTAGTCTGAAAATAGTCATTGCAAGCTCAGCCATGCCATTGAACATCACATTGAGAAGGCTGAAAAACAGTGCACCATAAAACTTTCCTCCATCTTCTGCTTCACCGTGCTTCATTTTCGTTCTAAAGAATACAGTGAATGTAAAGATAGCCATGATGGTGATCTGAACAGTCTTGAAAATGTAAACGAAGGAGTTACGTTTCATCAACAACCACTCCCTTGACAAGCATGCCTTGAAGAGTTCTTTGTTAGAGATACCATATTTTTCTTTCACCAATGCAGCAGGGTGGGTTCTACTTCTGTCATAAGGAATTTGAACTTCACCGAAAAGCTTTAGCCCGATATGGAAGGATTTGAAGTGCTCAACAAAGTCATATACTGACACAAATCGATAGGGAACATTCTTTTTGGACCAGTATTGCTCTTGATCTTTCTTGGAAGTAACCTCTTGAAGAAAATCTGCAACTCCTTTCCTTTGAGGACATTTAAATCCAACACTCTCAAAGAACTCAAGAACGTTTTCACGTGGACCTTGGTAGACGACTTGCCCTTCTGAAAGCAAGATTATCTCATCAAATAGATCAAAGGTTTCAGGGGCTGGCTGAAGTAGGGAGATTATCATGGTCACATTCATAATATGAACCATCTGTCTCATATATTTGACTATTTGAAATGTTGTTGAACTGTCAAGGCCAGTCGAGATTTCATCCATCAAGAAAACTTTTGCAGGCCCAACCAACATTTCTCCTGCATTCATATCCATTAACAATGTTTCAGGATGTGTTAATCTTTCTTGAGAATAGAATAACCAGAACAAACTTTAGAACTTGGCTAGTTTAACTGATCATATACCTGTCGTTACACGCTTCTTTTGTCCCCCGGAAATACCCCTTCTCATTTCATCACCTACCATTGTATCAGAACAAATATCCAGTCCAAGTATCTGGTGCAAAAAACTTGTTAGTCACCTTAACATATGTGGAAAATAAATGGAACATCATATTTTAGGAGGAAAAACAGACCTTAAGAATAGAGTCGGTGACCAAATTGGTCTTTTGCCCAGCCACTGATATGGCTTTCATGAATGCATCTATCTCAGGATCTGGTTTAATTCCTGACTGTTTTTCTCGTCTCGAGAGCTCAGCTAGCAGTTCATATCTTGCACCAACTCCAAAGCAGCGCCCCGAGAAATCCAAGGTCTCTCTTACTGTCATCTCACCATGATGAAGATCATGCTGGCTGATATAAGCACAAGTTCTCTGAGGAATGAACTCTTTAAGTTCATGACCACAGTGGGTGACCTTCCCCTTTACCTACATTCATTCGAAAGGAACAAAGTTCAAGAATGTCAAGTTTTAACAAGATTAACGGTTTTTTTATTATAACAACACCAAGAATGATCTGTCTGAAAGAAAATGACACACCCTCAGATCTTCCTCCAGCTTTCCTGCAAGTGCCTTCAACAATGTAGTTTTTCCAGAGGCTGGAGGTCCAAGAAGCAGTGTCATCCTAATAATAGGAGTCCAAAATTTTTATGGAAAACAATGATAACAACTGGTCAGAAGCTCAACTATGCCAAAAGATATTACAAAAGGAGGCCTAATATTGTCAGGCCTAATATTATGACAAAGACTTCATACCTTGCAGGTTTTACAATTCCAGATATGTCATCCAGTATTTTGACAGATTTCTTCTTAGACGGCGAAAGCCTCAGAAGACCAAGAAGTCCCTATTACACATTAAAAAAAAAAACAACAAAGAATGATCGTCAAACTTAAGTATCAATACTTTAATAGATATTTCTGAACAATGTCCACAAAAGATTCAGATAATGCAAATTTAACTACCTCTAATGAGTTGATGGTTGAATTCCATAGTGTTGGAAGAGCTCTGCTACCAGCATATGCATCTCCTTCAATTGACAAGTGCTCAAACCTGATTTCGATTCTTGGAATATCGATTCCAACCCTGTTCGACAAAGTTCATTATCTCATACTTTTTACTCCAAACAATAAGAACTTTGATTCTTTCAAAAGCTGAAAAAAACAGTTAGTATATTTTTTTCACCTTTCGATACGATCTTTAAGCCTGAGAAGGAACCTCTCATTATCTTCATCAATACCATTTAGTATACTATCCATAAGTTGCTTCTTTTCTTTCATTCCCATATGTGCTACATCAACTTGTTCATGAACAACTCTTCCATTGTCCATGACTTGCTTCAAGATTCCCTTCCTCATTCTGTCATAAGTAGGAAGCCTCTCAATTGCAGCCCATTTCAGCTCATCTTCATCATCTTGCCTCCCACTTTTCATGAAAACATCGCCTCCTGGTGCACCAAAAGCCTCGCGAAGGCTTGCTGAAGCCCATGACCCCCTCCTGCTAGCTGACGAAAAACTCGCCTTTTTGCTCATAGACCTCACCAGCTCATTTTCCCTCATTGATGCAGCCATCCTTATCCTCTACAGAGCTTTTTACCCTGTCCAGGACCAAAGTTTTCTTGAATATTCCTCTCAATGCTGTTCTACACAAGTCACAACAATATAAAAACAAAAAATGTGTTAAGTAATTTCGTCAAGGGTGTTCAAGATTTAATATACACACACACACACACACACATATATATATATATATAAAGTAATATTTTGAACTATATGCACATCTATGTAGCTATGCATGCCACTCCTCAATGGAATATATCATAGTGAAAGAAAGCACTAAAATAATCAGTGAACTTACATAAGTATATACAATGAATCAAATAGAATCAGTATGAATGAAAAGAATGAAACTTAATAATCTAAGGCTTTTTATTTTTTGGGTTTCTTTATTTCCCTTTTTCTTATATTTCTGACTTTCAACTGTAGAGGAGAAAGAGGAAATCTTGGATTGAATTGGAGGAACTTAGGTGGGAAGTATATATAGTGGAGATTTCTATGTTTGCAGATGATAATAAAGCCAAGAATGAGTATATTTTAGAGTTTATAGATAATCATACTTTTATGTATGCCATGTTTTGTCAGATTTTGGAGTTTCCAACAGATTCAAGTTTTTGTCTTTTCTTGATTGTACATGAGAGTTCAAATTTGTAAGTTTCTACTGTTATAGACAGATTTGAGGTCTCAAGTTTTGCAAATTGGTGAACTTGTATACATGCATTTGCGTGTTTTCTTCTTGCTTTAATTACCTGTTAAACTTGAACTTGGAAAATGAATCTACTTGTGATCCTTTTTTTAGGCATACTACATAACAAACACTCAAATTTGGCTTGAGCTGACGCCTGACAATTAAGCACTCCAACTTTGAGGGTGTACATCTAGACACCTCAACTTGGTCTCAACCGGCAACTAAACACTCAAACTCGTCCTCACGGTGTCTCGTGGGCACCCAATGCGGACGTGACACATAAATTCCGGAGATGTCTAGATGGTCATTTTGTAAGTTGGAGTGGTCAACTGATCCAGTGGAGACGGGTTGAGGTGTTTAGATGTGCATACTCAAAGTTGAAGTGCTTACTTGTCATCCGAGGTCAAGTTTGAGTGTCTTGTTTATGTATTATGACATATTTTAAAAAAAATCTAACTTGTAATCATGATTCATGGTTTTATAGCAGCTTCGACATTGAAACTTAAGTTATGAGATAGTTGTTGAAATGTGTGAACCTTTACATATAAAAGCTTGAATTGAAATAGAGAGATAACCTAAGTTAGAATATGTTAAAATAGAGTTGAAGGCAACTGAATTAGGTCTGATCGCGTTTTCTTTCTTTTTTGCTAGAATCCAGTGATATGAATCACAAATAATAATAGTCAATGAAAGTAAAATTATTCGATAATATCAAGATCTAAAAATGGAAGGCAAGGAAGAAAAACAATACATTTAGCTTATGAATAGGAGATTGCTTGTTACAAGTGAGAAAAAATGAGCTGACTTTACTCCCATGCAAGGGCTTACTTACAGGGCAAAATGTCTTGAATAATCACATAAAAAGACTAGTCTAAGACCCTATAACAAAAAGCTACTCTAGATTGTACTCGAGTTTTATCACGTGGCCACAGATTCGACTCTAGACTCGAGGCTGATTTGTGTCAGACTCTGTGACTGTTTCAAAGGATGTTCAGGGACAGAATTTGACACACAAAAAGAAGAATATCTGTGCAACCATGAAATGAGCTCGTTGAGCAAAAAATCTGAAACTTTTTATAGTAGCTATAGTTCTCCAAAAAATTCTCTCTGTACCTAGCTTATGCACATTTAATGTGTAGGCAAAACTTTTTATTCTGATTTCTGACTTCAAGTTTCACTTATCTCCGTTGGAAATTCAAGAACTTGATGGCATAAGAAAAAATAAAGCCAAAGAAAACTGCCCATACAGCATGCACTGCAGCAACAACTCCCAGGAAGTCATACTCAAAACCATAGCTTTCCTTCAGATACAACTTTATAGATACCTCGCCGCCTCCTGGGATCTCAATGGGGTTGTTCTTGTCACCTACTTGAGACGTTACAAGGCCATATATTGTCCATGCCACTGGAGAACCCCAATAATACCACCTCCACCATATAGGAATTTGCTGCATATATACAATTATGATTTCATCAGAAAAATGTACGATACTAAGATCTTTCATCTTATTATTTTGAACATGCAGTGCTTGGTTTACTTACCGTTCTTGAAATAAGGAAACCAGAGAACAAGTTCCAAAAGCTGAGGAAGAAAGACATTACGATTGCAGCAATCTGGTAGTTTGGGGTGAGTGCAACAAGCATCATTCCATACATCGTGAAGTAGATGAAGCACATGAAAACAAAAAAGTAGAACAAAAAGAACTTTCCAGCTGTCCATTGGAATCCAATCATTGCGTACAGGATAAGGCTGTAAATAAAAGTTTGAATCGCAACATAGATAGTCTCTATGACCACCTGCATATGGCATAAGTATGAAATACTTCTCAATGACCAATTGATTTTCTAGAAATTTTACAGCATCTATTTAATTGAAGTTATTCTAACCTGAGCAAATGCATAAGGAACTGCTGAAAACATTCCTGCTGCTTTTTCTCGATAAAAGACTGTCCTTTCTACAGCAACAACAGACTGCACGGCTGAAGTATTAGTTCCACCTAGGAACATAACTGCAGCATATATAGCTCCAATTATATTTAACAGGTCTTGTTGTTTGGACCTGTTATCAAAATTAGTCTATAAGAAAAAAAAGTGACGACAGAAATAGAAAGATTGTTATTACACAATGTTAATTTTGGGACAGGGAAGATTACTCACAGTTGGTTCCTCTTATTCCAAAAAATGATTCCGAATATTACTCCTACCATTGTTGTCATAGCAAACCGAATGGCATTATACTGTGGATGCCTCCAATAGGACAAGTGTTGTTTCCAAAAGCAAGCCTTGCACTGTTCAAAAAAAGGTTGGGAGAATTCCGTGGGGAAGTGAAGATCTTGGGATCCTGGTGCGGGAATGCTTAGTTCTTTGATAAGTTCTTGATTCCTCCTGCAAAAACCGAGTAAGGTAGGTCGAAGGATTCGTCATATCAAACCAGAAGAAAAATAAAGAACAACTTTCGGTCTTCTAAATTACCTATACAGCTCAGAGTTGGCATAAATGTCGGCAAAATCTACTTGAAGTTGAGCCTCAACAGCAGTAGCCGAGACTTCCAGCATCCAGGTGGCAGGATTGTATCCCTCTTTGATTTCAGGAACCCCTGGAACAGACTGACAAAAAAAAAAAAAAGATCTTTAGTTGCTGATTTGTTCTAACAGACCCCCACCCCCGTAATTTGATAAAGATATGATCCTCACTTCAAAATACTCGATCAGTAGGCGAGAATGATGACCAAGAGGCCCTGCATATATGACTTGTCCTCCTCTTTTCATCAATAACAGCTGCAAGAAAATCAGTAGAAATGATTATGAGAAGAACAGTTGCATCACAACAAACGGGTATCCACTAGTTATGAAATACTACATTGCTTGCACTAACTACCTCATCAAATGCTTCGAAGATATCTATGCTTGGATGGTGGATAGTGCAGACAACCATTCTCCCAGTATCCACAGTGTTTCTTACAGTTCGCATCACAATTGCTGCAGCTTTAGCATCAAGTCCTGATGTCGGTTCATCCATGAAAATAATAGATGGATTTGCCACAAGCTCTACCGCTATGGTCAGCCTCTTTCTCTGTTCAGTTGAGAGGCCATCTACCCCTGGAAGACCAACTAGGGAGTCCCTCAGAGGATTCAACTCGACTAGCTCCATTACTTCTTCAACAAAATTCTAAAAAGGACCAAAAATCGAAGTCAGTCCTTGACCTCCATTTCTATGAGAACTGTCCGGAGTTTTAACAGAAAATAGAATAGACTTTTTTCATGAAGATAACAATGTTAAAGAGGCTCCTCAGAAGCTCAAAGACTTCACAGATAATACAATGTAAGAGGATAAGACAAGGGAGCCCACCTTCTGTGTTTGTTCTTTTACATCTGGAGAGAGACGCAACCAGCCTGAGTATACCAATGACTCATAAACAGTAACATGTGGAGAATGAATGTTCACAATAACCACTTATGCGAGCAAAAGTTGATTGCTTCTTTGGATAACCAGAAACGCTGATGCTTCCTTCAACGGAGCCTTCTGTTTTCCTTCCTGCTAAGACATCCATCAATGTGGTCTTTCCAGCAGCACTTGCACCAACTAAGGCCGTTAGGACTCCAGGCCTGAAAGCACCACTAACACCTCGTAACAATTGGAGACGAGTTTCCTCGACTCCTTGGACTTTCATTTCCTGATAAAGTACCACAATCGTATAAGCCACAGAAGTTCATATTCCATTCCTCCCTTGCCTTTATAATATTAACTCAAGAATTCAACAGGTTGTTTGGTAACTCAAGAAAGCTTATTCTTTTAGGAACTTTGATCGTAATCTCTATTAATTGTTAGAAACATTTCCCACTAGTTAGCCAAAGATCATTAGAACATAGTACTAATCATGCAAATCAAATAGAAAGTTCCGAATAGCCCTAGCAGTCAGTTCTTTGCAAACATGACATGTTATCACAGTTTTCACTCAACAGGAGAAGTTGGCTTGTAGGTTTAAAGAGTAGTTGAATAACAACCACACACAACTTTAAGACACACGCACTCAAACACAGAGAGAGAGAGAGAGAGAGAGAGACGCGCATGCGCGCACGCAATATATATTCACAAAGTCCAGCTTCCATAAGATTGTTAGGAATTCCTTGAGAAGCATCTATTCTTGAATACAAGATAATTAGTAAGAACTGAATCATAACAAAGTTAATGTTTGAATATCAAGAAATGTTACTTACAGCTGGCATATCGACATAATAATTCATATGATTAAATGCAAGGGACAGGGGCTGGAAAGGAAGCACCATTCCTTTTTTCTTGGCTTCTTCGTTTCTTGAGCTGTTAGTGTCCCTTTTGTCCATAGCTGTACCTGTAACAATCAGTCAGGTAGCCAGTGTATTTACAAATGGTAAAAGTAGAGAGAGGAGTCGACATCTCCCATACAGTGTCACTGTCTAAATCTTGATTGCAATTTATGAAGGGCGGTCATATGCAGAAGGTCATACAACCACCAGAATCGCGCATTTGAGAGATAATTTACAGAACTTTAAAGAACTTTTTAATTGCGGATGAGCATTCCAATGATATGAATATTCTCAAATCTGGATTGACCAACCTCGTACCAGGACATGGTTCTTCGTACTGTCTTTTTCTCATTGCACACAAATATGCAGGAATACGCTTGGGCCTCCCACTAGATTCTTACAGAGGTAAAATACTCATCAGTCATCACTTCACAAAGTTGGTGAAAAAGGTGTTCACTGTATTAGAGTTCAAGAAGGGGAAAACGGGTTCTTTAAAATCCTTTAGATACTATAAGAGAGTCCTGTGAACTCAGAAGAATCCAACAGCCATCTCCTGCTTCATTGTAACTATGCTTGGGTAATGCCAGAGGATGTTAAATATCAAATATCAGCTTGGTAACAACAGCGAATTGACAGAAGATTGAAACATGTTTGGAGGACCATTCTCTTACACATCATGTGGATCATCTGGCTGGAGAGGAGTAGAGAGTGTTCTGTTGAGAAACATCTTTCTTCTGAAAAGGGAATCCCGGTGCACTAAAGCTCCCCCTATGCGGGGGATCGGGGGAAGGGACAAATCATAAGGATCTATTGTATGCAGTCTTACCTTGTATTTCTGCAAGAGGCTGTTTCCATGGCTTGAACCCATGAACTCCTGGTCATATGGCAACAACTTTACCAGTTCCCCTTCGAGAAGCGTCTTTCTACTATTAAGTACACGTATACAGAACCTACATTATATTGGTGCAGGAGCAGTTTAATAGAGTGGCTTCTTAGAATTTTTGGGTTCTCTAAGGATATCTGGGTATCTTTTTCACTTTAGCTTGTTCCTCCTTGGTACTATTACACCAATAACATTACCTTACCTTATAAAAGGGAAAACCATTTTGTACGAATAAAAGCTGTAGCCATGAGAAATGGATAAATACAAGAGTCTTGACTTTCAGAATTTGGAGTTGCATATGGTGAACTCGGCTCTGTTCGCTTCTTTTCCATACTTTCTTCATCATCTGAAATAACTGATCTAGAATCTCCAAGTGCTGCATTTTTCTTACAAGACTTGATCAGAACCAAAAGCCGATTCTAAAACTTTAAATAGTACAGACTATCTGGGACTTACGGTTTAGGTATGTCAGTGCCAAGATAAAGCAAAACTTGAACAAAAACGAGAATGCAAATAGGGCAACAACACAGATCCAGAAAACATGGTCTTCTGTATACATGCTCCTTGTCTTGAGAAGAACCTTGCCAACTGTTGGCTCAGAAAATCTTGTGTCATTGTTCGGCTACAAAGAGCAATGGATAGGATGTGTCAAGATTATAATATTGATGGAAAATGTCAAACCAATATATACCGTCTTTCTTATGACCTAATGGTAGAGCTTACAGTACTCCATCTTCTGTCCAGAAACTCATTGATGGCAATTGCATTCTGTCCATATGTCATAGGAGAAATGTAGTAACCCCATTGCATCCATGGTTCCAGGTCATCTACACCAGTACACAAAAATGCATTCAAATATTGGACATGACGTGTGAAATTTTCAATTTTGTAGATCATCCTGCACCTATAGTCCAAAACTATAAAGAAGTCTCAAGAGTGTAATAGAAAACTGACCTTTTGCAACGATGAAACCACCAAGCACAAAGACTATCAGTAATGTGAAAGTTGAAAAAGTGTTAGCAACTACTTGAGTTCTTCCAAGTGCAGCAATAAAACGGAAGAGAGACAGAGCCGACAGATGCACAGCAAAAAATGCCAAGAATTGGCGAAAAAACCTGAAAATTTCATAGGTGCAAGAATGTAATTTTGAATTCATATTGTTCCTAAACTAATTGTTATTTAGGCACCATAAATTCACATTGACCAAATATCATGACTGATCAGCCTAACAATTATGCCATAAGATTTTTTGGTTGTTAGGAGTGAACTGAGAACATACCTGCTTGCAGCAGGAGCAAACCCGATGGTGTAATAAGTAAGTACGATCCATATAAGCGATTCCACAAAAGAAAGGGGAATTCTTAAAAGCCAAATGGGAAGAGCGAAAGCCCAAGCTGGGTAAAACAAAGAATCTCTCTGTCTATAGAACACAGGAAGTCTGATAATGGTAAGTCCAAGCTCTTCCATACCATTAAACATTATATTGATGAGGCTGAAAAACAAGGCACCATAAAATTTGCCTCCATCTGCCATCTGACCAGATTTCATATGTGTCCTGAAGAATACTGTGAAGGTAATTATTGACATCACAGTGATCTGGAATGTCTTAAATATGTATAATAAGGAATTCCGCTTCATCAATAACCATTCCCTCGATAAGCATGCCTTGAAGAGTTCCATGTTGGAGATACCATACTTCAGAGTAACCAGTGCAGCAGGATGCACTTTGCTTTTGTCATAGGGAACTCCAAGGTCATCACAAAGCTGTTGCCCAATACGAAAGTCGTTAAAGCGTTCTGCAAATTCAGCCACTGAAATATATTGGTAAGGTTCATTTTTCCTGAACCAATATTGTTTTTGGTCCTTTAGAGAAGTAACCTCTTGCAGAAAGTCAGCAACTCCTTTCCTTTCTGGGCATTTGAATCCAACACTCTCAAAAAACTCCAGGACATTCTCACGTGGTCCTTGGTAGATAATTTTTCCCTCAGAAAGCTATATAATGTCATCGAAAAGATCATAAGTTTCTGGTGCAGGTTGAAGCAGAGAGATTATCATGGTTACATCCATGATATGGACCATCTGCCTCATGTATTTCACAATTTGAAATGTGGTTGAGCTGTCGAGGCCAGTTGATATTTCATCCATGTAGAAAACTTTAGCAGGGCCCACCAACATTTCTCCTCCATTCAGCGAAAAGCCAATTTCATATTAAATGTTGTCACAGGCACATGCACTAAGAAACTCAGCAAACTGGATAGATTCTGGGGAGACAGGATGCAAACAACACTTATGTGATGCTCTTCCCTTGATTGACGTGACATTCTACATACAGGTTGTGAGCCGCTTTTTCTGTCCACCAGAGATACCCCTTCTCATATCATCACCAGCCATTATATCAGCACATACATCCATCCCAAGTATCTGTATTTCATTTCAATAGTCAGTTCTAGGTAGTTTGTACATGCAGGAATTACTATGAGTGCAACCAGGAGTCCGACCCTAAGAACATAGTCTGTGACAAGACTAGATTCTTGACCTGCAACAGCTGTAGCTTTCAAAAATGCATCAATCTCAGGATCAGGTTTGATTCCTGCATCCTTTTCACGCCTTGACAATTCAGTAAGAAGCTCATGTCTTGTTCCAACTCCTAAACAACGTCCTGAAAAATCCAACGTCTCTCTAACTGTCATCTCTCCGTGATGAATGTCATGCTGACTAATATAAGCACATGTCCTTTGAGGTATAAAGTGTGATAGTTCGTGACCACAGTAACTGATTCTTCCATTCACCTGCAAGAATAACACAAACACCACTTAATTAAAACTTTCAGGCTTTACATTTAAAGATCAAAAGTCACTCACTCTTACGTCCTTGTCTGAAACAGCGGCAAGTGCTTTTCGCAATGTAGTTTTCCCAGCACCAGGAGGCCCCAGAAGTAGTGTCATCCTATAAAATGCAAGAACCACAGAATCAATAAGTGAGCTCCAATCTCCATCATGCCCGTCTCAACCATGCTAAATAAGACTATTTAGAGTGACATATTGTTATTGAGATATATATACCTAAAATCTTTCCTGTCCATAAGTTTAACTCTAATTGAAACTGTGGTCTGATGAACGGACAAGTTTAACTCTAATTGAAACTGTAGTCTGATGAACATACCTTGAGGGTCTTACGATTCCACTCACATCGCGTAGTATGTTGACAACCCTTTTCTTTGAAGGGACAATCTTGATCATTTGAAGAAACCCCTGTGAGATTTGAATATGAAAAAAATAAATCAATTCACCATTACAAGTGCCAAACTTTGTCAGCTAGTTTTCAACAATTACAACGACCAAAACATGAAATGAAAACACTAACATGTACAATAAACCTACAAAGGCATTGTTATCGATATAATATCAATCGAACAACAACATAGACAGTGTAATCCGAGTGAAATGAAATAGTACCTCTACAAAATTGATGCAAGCATTCCAGAGAGTAGGCATTGCTCTAGATCCAACATATGTATCTCCATCAATACAAAGATGCTCAAATCGAACTTCAACTTTCGGAGTCTCAATTCCAACCCTTTCGATGCAAAAGTTGATCATCACATAATTAACTAAGATCAAGTAAATTTGTTACTACAGTTTTTTTATATTTACTCACCTATCGGTCCTGTCTCTCTATGTACGAAGGAACCTCTCATTATCTTCTTCAACGAATTTAAGAACACCTTCTAAGAGATGTTCCCTATCTTGTAATCCAAGATGGACAAGATCAACTTCATGATAATTTATCTCTCCATCATCCAATGTTTGTCTCAAAATCCCTTTCCTCAGCCTATCATAAGTAGGAAGTCTTTCAATGGCAGCCCATTTGAGCTCTTGTTCATCATCATTTTCCCTTGTACTTCTCTCAAAAACATCAACTCCTGGTGCAGCAGACACTTCCTGAAGACGAGATGAAGCCCAACTCCTTGAACACATTGATCCAATACTCATCCTTGGTCCACCCCTACTCATGGACCGTCGACTCAGTGTCTTGGCCTGCTCATCCCGGCCTGATGTTTCCTCCATTCCATTTTTTCTGAAATATACTAGCTTTCAAATTTTAGTGAGTCCCCGAGATCCTTTCAATGACCTATGTTAACTAGATATCTATCTAATCCAATCGATTTTACCTTCTTCAAGAACTCAAAAACAAAAAAGACCCTTTAAATCCTTTGTTTCAATGAGCTTTCTGTGTCATCCATAAAATATTGAAATTCATGCTTTCTTACTTTAGTGAGTCTCCGAGATCCTTTCAATGACCTATGTTAATGAGATATCTATCTAATCCAAGCCAATACAATCATTTTACCCTCTCCAAGAACTCAAAAACAAAAAAGTACCCTTAAATCATTTGTTTCAATGAACTCTCTGCCACCCATAAAAGATTGAAATGCATGCATTCGATTGTATCCCATGATAAAATCTCTCTGATAAACATCTTGTCGATGATTCTATTCTAACATCAGTCATTTTCTTACATTGGTAATAAATGGCCCTTTACTTCCATTTGTCTTCATCATATTTAGCTGTTCTTGCCGATTCACATGGGATTCCACGTGCACTTTCCTATTTTACTGAGTCTATCATTTCAATGACCTATGTTAACAGGATATCTATCTAATCCAATATCAACTATCTTCATGTAATTGCATATATAGTTCTAATGCAACAGTAAATTAGACCAAACTTTTCACGTTTCTACTTAAAAAAAAAAAAAAAAAGAACTATCTAATAGACCCCTATAATGCAGGAGAAAGATTTTTTTTTTTGAAAAAAATAAAATAAAAAAAGAATTTCAAGAACTTTATGTGGTTGATTAGTGATGAGATGAACACACTTAAATATAGTGGTTAACATGGTGGAGCGTTTTAGTAGGTTTTTTGGTTGAGAAGAAAAAAGAAAGAACTAATTTAGTTAGGCTTTATATATATTTAATTAATTAATTTATTGAATCAATGCATGATAAACAACATTGAGCTAATTACTCCCTCTTCTATTACTTTTCAATACTACATAATAATCCATTACATATTGAGGTGGATACATTGTAGACACAGATACATGGCTCGGTATTAGATACATCACATGTATTTGGCACGGATATATTCTAGACACAAATACATTATAGATACTGATATATTGTAGACACGGATACATCACACCGTTACAATATGTATCTGAGGGTTACGAGGTTATTTTAGAATATTATGTAATTAATTTAAAGTAGTGAGAGAATGAGTAAATATGATAAGGATATTTGGGATTTAGGAAATTTTTCCTAAAAATGAGGGCAGTTGAAATTCCTAGTAGTAGAAAATAGTCTAGAAGTTTGAATAAGCAGTATTATGACTTTGTCAAAATAGTCAAAGTATAGTTTGTTTTGCTAGAGCCATGCAACCTTCCTTGACTCCGAATAGAGGCGAAGCCAAGATTTGAGGTTTGGGGGTTCTAGATTTTAAGACAGAACAACGACTTCAAGCTAATATATAATACCGTCAAACTGACGAACGAGTACCGATACATAATATATATTTAACAAAACAACAAGTATAAACATTATTATTATAATTGCATTCGAAAGCTAAAAGTAGTGTTTGAACAAGTTTGAGTCTTGAAAAAGTTTGTGATCTTATCCTAATTAAAATTATAAAACACAAATTATGTGTCTATTTCTCGCTGTCAATCATATAAAGATTGCAAATTATGAAAAAAGGAAAAAGAATACTATAAAGAAAACATCAGAAATAAGAAAGGAATAACATACTAATCGAGTTTTCGGGAATTCAATCTGGTATTGAAACTTTGCGAAGAAAAATAGAAAAATTGATAAATGTAAAAGGACAATGTGAAACAGTCCTAGAATTGAAGATTAAAATTAATTTTTAATTATGTTAGACAAATAAACTGAGGGGAGGGAAAAAAAGAAAAAGAGGAGAACGACTGGAAGAGTTGTAAAGTTTTTTTTGGAAAAAATAGTCCCTATGCGCAAGTTTATTGCTTTGCTTCCTTAGAAAAGTAGAAAAATTCATGCTGAAATTGGGGCTTGAACCCACATCTCAGACGCGCTAAAGCTTTCACGCGATCTGCCCAATCACTGAGCCATCGAACAATTTTGTATGTGGGTTCGCCACATTAATTATTTATATATTTGCTGAATTCATCAATACAAATACAGGATTTACATAAAAGCTACTGGGTTCGACCGAACCCCCACGTTATACTGTAGCTCCGCCTCTGACTCCGAAGAATGTGTTCGTCATTTATGGATTTCGAGTCGGGAATAGAGTTGTGGCTTATTCACATTATGTATATGTTGCATAATTCATTTTGGACAAAGTTGTTCATGAAAGGTGATATAAGACATTTATCAGCGTGAAAGTTTTATATCTGGGCGAGAGGTCAGGAAGTGTTTTCACATCATTGACTGACATCGACTCATCCCAATTTTTAAATCAATTCCATTTATCCTGATCGGATTTAAATTATTCACCTACGAAAAATTAGTACTCTCTTCGTTCATTTTTACTTGTCCACTATACTAAAAATAGATGTTCATTTTTATATTTCCAGTTTAGATAGCAAATCAAGAGATATTTTCTCATTATTACTATAGTTATTTTCCCAATATATTTCTCAAAGCATTGAATTTATTATATATTTAAAGGGTGATATAGTAAAATTGTCATCTTATTTATTGCTTTTTAATGAGTGTGTCAGTCAATATTGGACAAGTAAAAATTGAAGGAGGGAGTATCACAATAAAATTTAGCACATTACATATAGTATTTAGTTATCAATTTACAAATTCGCATAATTAATATATGTATAAATTATGCGAAAATTTATATATTATTTTATACAAAATATAAAATAAAATAAGTAATAAATATATGAATAACTAAATTTCGCATAACTCTAACTAGCAACCAAACGACCCCTGCTTTCAAGTGTGGGGCTTCAAGGTGGAATGGAATGAGTATACCTTGTATGGTTACTCAACTACAAGAAGTTGTCCAGTAAAGCCATTTATTTTCATTACGTATTAATAAAGTCACTTAATTTAGATTCATTGAAATTTTCCCAATAATTTTTTCACAAAGTCATTCAAGTTAGATTAATTTTCTTTGCAAAGTCATTTTTAGGGGTGTCAAATAGATGGGTTAGGATAAATATGGACGGATTAAAATTTTAGAATTAATAAATGAGCATATTATTGACCTACCTAAAATTACTTTAGGCTAAAATTGGCAAAAAGACGGATCATAACTCAACTCATCTAATTCTTACTGAATTCTTACTGGATCCTTAATCCAACTCTTGATATCAAATTTTTTTTAATATTCAAATTTCGAACTTGAAATATGTTTAGTGAATGATGGAGAGATTCTATCCATTCCATCATAACTCTGGTCGGTGAGACGGGGTTTCTCTATTTGTTAATTTAAATGTTAAAACTGTTTTTTCTCTCCTTGGTTTTGGGAAAAAAATGGAATTGCAGAGTTGGGATTGATTTGCTAACACTAGAAGTGAGATATGAACATTTGAATACTGAGGCAGATGCATTCATGATGAACTTCACGACTAATTTTTTTGAGGTATAAGAAAATTATTTTTTTAATTATTCATTATTGTTTTGACTAAAAGGGTTGTTGAATCTAACAAAAATGATCCTACTCTAAAAGGTAATATTTTTCGTATGATATTTGGAATTAACACAAGATGTACACGTGATGCACATAATGCCCCTGCATACTTGCATGTGACGCATGAGATAATGCACATTTTTTTTTTTTTTTTTTTTTTTTGGATAATGCACATGTGATTCATGCATATACTAATTTTATTCAATGTACTTGAGGTATTTACTTAAGGGTTGGTATTAGGCCACCAATTTCATCGAGCCGTCCCTGAGTGGACGAATCGAAAGCGAGAATATCATCATATCCTTTAAAGCCTGGTAGCTTTCCGGATTCTGTTTATATAAAAAATATTGTTGGGATTTCAAAAACATCCAGCTGGTCAGTGGTAGCTATAATTCTGTTAAAAAATTCTATTTGCATAGCGTATCCACATTTCTGTGTGTAGGCTAAATATTCTATTCTGACTTCAAGTTTCACTTTATCTCTTTTGGAAATTCAAGAACTTGATGGCAAAAGCAAAAAGAAAGCAGAAGAAAAGTGCCCATACAACATGCACTGCAGCAACAACTCCCAGGAAGTCATGCTCAAAACCAAAGCTCTCCTTCAGATACAACTTCAACGATATCTCGCCGCCTCCTGGAATCTCAATGAGGTTGTTCTTGTCTCCTACTTGAGACATAACAAGTCCATATATTTTCCATGACACTGGAGAACCCCAATAATACCATCTCCACTGTTAGGATCGAGAATCCCGGATAGTGTGGAAACAAACAAAGCAGTCAACTAAATACTCTAATATCGCAAATATCCCAAGAGAATAACCTCACGAGTTCACTCCAAAGAAGGGTTCATTCAAGTATTTCCCAACGCGACTCTCTTACAAAATACTCTCTACAAAGAAGAAAACAAACACAACTAAATTATTCTCAAATTGGTGTGTCTTGAGGTAAAATAACTTTCTTCTATTTATAGGAGGAGGTTCTTGGGAGAAAAGAGATCATCTCAAATAATCTCATCCACATGAGAAAAAGAAACTCTTGGTAGAGATTTTCAATATATCATTTATCATGAGATTTTCAATAAAATATTGGCCAAAAAATATGGCCACATTACATCCACCATATAGGAATTTGCTGCATATGTAATTATAATTTCATCAGAAAAATGCGTGATAACAAGATTCTTTTATCTTATTATTTTGATTATCCAGTGCTCTTGGTAAACTTACCGTTCTTGGAATGAGGAAACCATAGAACAAGTTCCAAAAGCTGAGGAAGAAAGACATTACGATTGCAGCAATGTGGTAGTTCGGAGTGAGTGCAGCAAGCATCATTCCGTACATTGTGAAGTAGACGAAGCACATGAAAACAAAGAAGTAGAACAAAAAGAACTTTTCAACTGTCCAGTGGAACCCAATCATTGAATAAAGAATAAGGCTGTAAACTAAAGATGCACCTGTGACGCATGAAATGCACATGTGATGCACGTGCGACACACATACATATATTAATTTTATTCAATATACTTGAGAAATTTACTTAAAGATTGATTTTACGCCACCAATTTTAGTCTTTGTGCTTGGTGGTTTCATCATTGCAAAAGGTAAGCTTTATTGTCTTGGACTATTTCTCAAGTATATTGAATAAAATTAATATATGTGTGTGTCGCACGTGCATCACATATGCATTTACTTAAAGATTGATTTTACGCCACCAATTTTAGTCTTTGTGCTTGCTGGTTTCATCGTTGCAAAAGGTAAGTTTTATTGTCTTGGACTATAGATGTAGGAGCCAGAATGATCTGATGTCACAATTCTTCTCCTTTGTGTACTGGTGCAGAGGACCTGGAAGCATGCTATGGGGCTACTACATTTCTCCTATGGCTGTAAGCTCTACCATTAGTTCATAAAAAAGATATGGGTGTATTTTCTGAAAACGGAAAAGGGCCTAAAATGTCTTTCACCTATTGAAAATGGTACAAAAATGTCCTCCATTCACTTTTAGGCTCTATAATGCCCTTCACATCCATCTTTGGGCTCCAAAATGCCCTCCACATCCACCTTTGGGCTAAAAAATATCCTTTATTTAACATCCCCAATATTAAATTTTTAAAAAAAATTTCATTAATGGCGTGTCAACTTTCCATTGTTCAGTTATAAAGATATATGTATTACATTTAACAGAATAGAACAAAGTAACTTTTTTCAAGAAAAAAATAATATTCTAAGAGATAATTGTCAGTATTACATAGTTCAATATATGAAAAGAAATTATAAAAAAAAGTAAAATATTTAGCAACAATGATTAAGTTTGCTAATTTAGCAATGCACTATAAGTATATAGTTATTTAAATTAATTAATAATAAAACTCACATGCAATATTTTTTATTGGGTGGGTTTTTTTTTTAATTTTTTAATTAATTAAATGGGGACCAATGAAAAGTTGACACGTCATTAATGAAACTTTTTTTTCAATTTAATATTGGAGATATTAAATAAAGGGCATTTTGGAGCCCAAAGGTAGATGTGGAGGGCATTTTGCAGCCCAAAGGTGGATGTGAAGGGCATTATAGAGCCTAAAGGTGGATGGAGGGCATTTTTGCACCATTTCCAATAGGTGAAGGGTATTTTAGGCCCTTTTCCGTTCTGAAAATAAAAGATGAGGCATTTCCGGCATTTGTTAAATGGAAGACGGTGGTTGAGAGGCAGACTGAAAGAAAAGTTAAGCGTCTTCGGACGGATAATGGGTTGGAATTTTGTAACTTAGAGTTCAATAATTTCTGCAGCAGAGAGGGCATAGTGAGATACCACATTTGTGTCGAAACACCACAACAAAATGGCGTTGCAAAACGTACATGTGATTTTTAAAAATAATTACCAATTATAACACAAGATGCACGTATGATGCACATAATGCACATGCAAGTGACGCATGAGATAATGCAAATGTAACGCACGAGATGCACATGTGATGCACGCATATACTAATTTGTTCAATGTACTTGAGGTATTTACTTAAGGGTTGGCTTTAGGCTATCGATTCCATCGAGCCGTCCCTGAATGGACGAAACAGAAGCGAGAATATCAGCATATCTTTTAAAGCCTGGTGACTTTCTGGATTCCTTTTTCATAAAAAATTTGGGATTTCAATAAACTTCCATCTGGTCAGTAGTAGCTATAATTCTGTTAAAAATTTCTATTAGCGTAGCTTATGCACATTTTTGCGTAGGCTAAATATTCTATTCTAACGTCAAGTTTCACTCATCTCTTTTGGAAATTCAAGAACTTGATGGCATAAGCAAAAATAAAGCAGAAGAAAACTGCCCATACAACATGCACTGCAGCAACAACTCCCAGGAAGTCATGCTCAAAACCAAAGCTCTCCTTCAGATACAACTTCAATGATACCTCGCCGCCTCCTGGAATCTCAATGAGGTTGTTCTTGTCGCCTACTTGAGACGTTACGAGGCCATATATTGTCCATGCCACTGGAGAACCCCAATAATACCACCTCCACCATATAGGAATTTGCTGCATATACAATTATGATTTCATCAGAAAGATGCATGATAACAAGATTCTCTTATCGTATTATTTTGACTATGCAGTGCTCTTGGTATACTTACCGTTCTTGGAATGAGGAAACCAGAGAACAAGTTCCAAAAGCTGAGGAAGAAAGACATTACAATTGCAGCAATGTGGTAATTCGGAGTGAGTGCAACAAGCATCATTCCATACATCGTGAAGTAGACAAAGCACATGAAAACGAAAAAGTAGAACAAAAAGAACTTTCCAACTGTCCAGTGGAACCCAATCATTGCATACAGAATAAGGCTGTAAACTAAAGTTTGAATCGCAACATAGATAGTCTCTATTGCCACCTGCATATTGCATAAATATGAATTACGTCTCAACGACCAATTAATAGTCTAGAAAATATTACAGTATATGTTTAGTTGATGTTACTCTTACCTGAGCAAATGCATAAGGGAGTGCAGAATACATTCCTGCTGCTTTTTCCCGATAAAAGACTGTCCTTTCTACAGCAACAATAGACTGTACGGCTGAAGTATTAGTTCCACCTAGGAACATGACAGCAGCATACATAGCTCCAACAATATTTAACAGGTCTTGTAGTTTGGACCTGTTGCCATAATTAGTCTATGAGAAAAAAAGGGAAGACAGAAATTGAAAAATTGCTATTGCGCGTTAATTTTGTGACGCAGAAAAGATTACTCACAGTTGGTTCCCCTTATTCCAAAAAATGATTCCGAATATTACTCCTATCATTGTTGTCATAGCAAACCGAATGGCATTATACTGTGGATGCCTCCAATAGGACAAGTGTTGTTTCCAAAAGCAAGCCTTGCACTGTTCAAAAAATGGTTGGGAGAAGTTCGTGGGGAAGTGAATATCTTGGGATCCTGGTGCAGGAACACTTAGTTCTTTGATAAGTTCTTGATTCCTCCTGCAAAAACCAAGGTAGGTCGAAGGATTAGTAATACCAAACCAGAAGAATAAAAATACACCTGCTCAATCTTCTAAATTACCTATACAAATCAGAGTTGGCATAAATGTCGGCGAAGTCTACTTGAAGATGAGCCTCAACAGCCAGAGCCGAGATGTCCAGCATCCAAGTAGCAGGATTATAGCCTTCTTTAATTTCAGGAACCCCTGGAATAGACTGAGAAAAAACAGTTGTTTAGTTATTGATTTGTTCTAATAGCCCCCCGCACCCATAATTTGATAAAGAGATGATCCTCACTTGAAAATACTCGATCAGTAGGTGAGAATGATGTCCAAGAGGCCCTGCATATATGACTTGTCCTCCTCTTTTCATCAATAACAGCTGCAAGTAAATTATTTGACATGATTATGAGAAGAACAGTTGCATCACAAGTTATGAAATCCAACATTGCTTGCATTAATTACCTCATCAAATGCTTCGAAGATGTCTATGCTTGGTTGGTGGATAGTGCAGACAACAGTTCTGCCGGTATCCACAGTGTTTCTCACAGTTCGCATCACAATTGCTGCAGCTCTAGCATCCAGCCCTGATGTCGGTTCATCCATGAAAATGATAGATGGATTTGCTACCAGCTCTACAGCTATAGTCAGCCTCTTCCGCTGTTCAGTTGAGAGACCATCTACCCCTGGAAGGCCTACTAGGGAGTCCCTCAGTGGATTCAACTCGACTAGCTCCATTATTTCCTCAACAAAATTCTAAAACAAGACCAAAAATTGAAGTCAGTCCTTGACCTCCTTTTCTATAAAATCTGTGAGGATTGAGTAATCAGAAGCACAAAGCAAGACTTCACTGATAATACGAAGTAAAACGATAAGACAAGAGAGCACACCTTCCGTGTATATTCTTTTACATCCGGAGAGAGACGCAACCAAGCTGAGTATACCAATGACTCATAAACAGTAACATGTGGAGAATGAATGTCATTCTGCTCACAATAACCGCTTATGCGAGCAAAAGTTGATTGATTCTTTGGATAACCAGAAATGTTGATGCTTCCTTCAATGTAGCCTTCTGTTTTTCTTCCTGCTAAGACATCCATCAACGTGGTCTTTCCAGCACCACTCACACCAACCAAGGCAGTAAGCACTCCAGGCCTGAAAGCACCACTAACGTCTCGTAACAATTGGAGACGAGTCTCGTCAACTCCCTGGGCTTTCATTTCCTGAATAAGTATTAGGACCATATTAAGCCACATGCTGTCATATTCCATTCCTCCCCCGCCTTAAAAACATTACTCAAGAACACAACAGATTGTTTGGTAACTCAAGAAAGCTTATTCTTTAGGAACTTCGATCGGAATCTCTAGAAAATTCTCTGAAACATTTCCCACTAGTTAGCATAATCATTAGAACATGGGACTAATCATGGAAATCAAATAGAAAGTTCCGAACAGCTCTAGTAGTTCTTTGCAAATATGACGTGTTATTGCTGTATCATAGTTTTCATTCAGACTGGAGAATTTGGCATGTAGGTCTAAAATAGTTGTTAGACTAACAGGTACTGTTTCCACAAAGTCCAGCTCCCATAAGATTGTTAGGAATTTCCTTGGGAAATATCTATTCTTAATTGTCGGATAATTAGTAAGAATCATAACAAAGTTAATGCTTAAATACCAAAGAGATGTTACTTACAGTTGGCATATCGACATAATAATTGATATGATTAAATGCAAGGGACAGTGGCTGGAAAGGAAGCACCATTCCTCTTTTCTTGGCATCTTCAATACTTGAGTTGTTAGTGTTCCTTAGGTCCATAACTATACCTGTAATAATCATTCAGGTATTCAGAATATTTACAAAGGATTCAACATCTCCTATATCATGACATTATCCAAACACTGATTGCATTTCTTGAAGGGCTGGTCATACAACCACCAGAATATAACCAACACCAGAATCGCGCTTGCAACATAGTTTACAGACCTTTAAGAAAATTATTAAAAAGAAAACCATTTTGTACAAATAAAAGCTGTAACCATGAGAACTAGAAAAATACAATAGTCTCGACCTTCAGTCATTGGAGCTGTAGATGCTGAACTCCATTGCGTTCGCTTCTTCTTCTTATTTTTGTCATCATCTGAAATAACTGATCTAGAATCTCCAAATGCTGCATTTTTTAAACAAGAACTGATCAGAACCAAAAGCCAATTCTAAAACTTTAAATAGTGTAGAAAATCTGGGACTTACGGTTGAGATATGTCAGTGCCAGGATAAAGCAAAAGTTGAACAAAAATGAGAACGCAAATAGGGCAACAACACATAGCCAGAAAACACGGTCTTCTGTATACATGCTCCTTGCCTTGAGAAGAACCTTGCCAACTGTTGGCTCAGAAAATCTTGGGTCATTGTTGGGCTGCAAAGAGCAAGGGATAGAATGTGTCAAGATAATTAATGTTGATGAAAGAAGTTAAGCCAATATATGCTGCTTTTTTATGAACCATAATGGTAGAGCTTACAGTATTCCATCTTTCGTCCAGAAACTCATTGATGGCAAGGGCATTCTGTCCATATGTCATAGGAGATATGTAGTAGCCCCATCTCATCCATGGTTCCAGGTCATCTGCACCAGTACATAAAAATGCATTCAAAATATTGGACATGCCATGTAAAATTGTCAATTTTTTATGACAACCGCAGCCACCACCCATCGGGAGAGCATAGGGTAAATCCCGCTCTAGTGTAATAGCCCGCAAACCACACAGGATAGGTAAACCACACTAGGCAAGTCCCATGTGATGAGTTTGACTGAAAAAGCATGCAGGGGTTTTTGAACCTGAGACCCCCAATTTGGGAGATCCCTGCTCAACCAACTCGGCCTCCTTTGCAGGTCATGTGAAATTGTCAATTTTGTAGATCTCCCTGCACCTATAGTCCAAGACTATAAGAAAATCTCTGTAACAGAACAGAGAAGTTTCCGATTTCCAAGAGTGTAATTGAAAACTAACCTTTTGCAACAATGAAACCACCTAGCACAAAGACAATCAGTATTGTGAAAGTTGCAAAAGTGCCAGCAACTACTTGAGTCCTTCCAAGTGCACCAACAAACCGGAATAGAGATAAAGCTGACTGATGCAAAGCAAAAAATACCAAGAATTGGCGAAAAAACCTGAAAATTTTGTAGGTACAAGAATGTAAGATTGAATTCATAGTCTAAATTAATTATTATACATGCACCATGAATTCACATTGACCAAATATCATGACTGATCAGCCTAACAAATAAGCCACATTTCACCACAAGATATTTTGGTTGTTAGGATTGAGCTGAGAACATACCTAGTTGCATCAGGAGCAAACCCGATGGTGTAATAAGTAAGTACGATCCATATGAGAGATTCCACAAAAGAAAGGGGAATTTTTACAAGCCAAATGGGAAGAGCGAAAGCCCATGCTGGGTAAAACAAAGAATCTCTCTGTTTAAAGAACACAGGAAGTCTGAAAACGGTAAGCGCAAGCTCTGCTGTACCATTAAACATCACATTGATGAGGCTGAAAAACAAGGCACCATAAAATTTGCCTCCATCTGCGATCTGACCAGTTTTCATCTCTGTCCTAAAGAATACTGTGAAGGCAATAATTGACATCACAGTGATCTGGAAAGTCTTAAATATGTATAGGAAGGAATTCCGCTTCATCAATAGCCATTCCCTCGATAAGCATGCCTTGAGGAGTTCCATGTTGGAGATACCATACTTCTCGGTAACCAGTGCAGCAGGATGGGCTTTGCTTTTGTCATAAGGAACTCCAAGGTCATTAAAAAGTTGCTGCCCAACATGGAAGTTGCTAAAGCGTTCTGCGAATTCAGCCACTGAAATATATTGGTAAGGTTCATTTTTTCTGAACCAATACTGTTCTTGGTCCTTAATAGAAGTAACCTCTTGCAGAAAGTCAGCAACTCCTTTCCTTTCTGGGCATTTGAATCCAACAGTCTCAAAAAACTCAAGGACATTCTCACGTGGACCTTGGTAGACGACTTTTCCCTCAGAAAGCAATATAATGTCATCGAAAAGATCATAGGTTTCTGGTGCAGGTTGAAGAAGAGAGATTATCATGGTTACATCCATGATATGCACCATCTGCCTCATGTATTTCACAATCTGAAATGTGGTTGAACTGTCGAGGCCAGTTGATATTTCGTCCATGAAGAAAACTTTAGCAGGGCCAACCAACATTTCTCCTGCACATTAAATGTTGTCACAAGGCACATGCACTAGAAGCAACTCAGCTAGCTGGATAGATGGCGGGGGAGATAAGAAGAAAACAAACTATGATGATCTTCCTTTCACATACCTGTTGTGAGCCGCTTCTTCTGTCCACCAGAGATACCCCTTCTCATTTCATCACCGACCATTATATCAGAACATATATCCATCCCAAGTATCTGTAATTCACTTCAATAATCAGTTCTAGTTGAGTTTGTACATGCAGGAATTATTACGAGTTCAATCAGGGTCTAACCTTAAGAACATAGTCAGTGACAAGACTAGATTCTTGGCCTGCAACAGCTGTAGCTTTCATAAATGCATCTATTTCAGGATCAGGTTTGATTCCTGCATCCTTTTCACGCCTTGACAATTCAGTAAGGAGCTCATACCTTGTTCCAACTCCTAAACAACGTCCTGCAAAATCCAATGTCTCTCTAACTGTCATCTCTCCGTGGTGAATGTCATGCTGACTAATATAAGCACATGTTCTTTGAGGGATGAAATCTGACAGTTCATGACCACAGTAACTGATTCTTCCGTTCACCTAAAAGAAGTAGAACACATTGTCACGCAGACTTAAAAGAAGTAGAACACATTGTCACGCAGACTTAATTAAAATTTTCAGGCAACATATTGAAAGTTCAAAAGTCACTCACTCTTAGGTCCTTGTCTAGCACCCCAGCAAGTGCTTTTAGCAATGTAGTTTTTCCAGAACCAGGAGGTCCCAGAAGTAACGTCATCCTATAAAATGCAAGAGCCGCAGAATCAATATAGAAGTTCCAATCTCCATGATGCCCACCCCAACCATACTAAATAAGACTAAATAAAGTGATATATTGTGCTTTTACCCAATGGTAAACTAATTGAGATATACCTAGAATTAATAAGTTAAATCTTAATGCAACTGTAGTTTAACGAACATACCTTGACGGTCTTACGATACCATTCACATCACGCAATATGTTGACAACCCTTTTCTTTGATGGGACAATCTTGATCTTTTCAAGAAACCCCTAAGAAATTTGAATATGAAAACAAAATATTGATTCACCAGTACAAGTATCAAATTTTGTCAGCTAAACTTTAACAACTACAACGAAGAAAAAAAGCAAAAAAAAAACAAAAAAACTAAAGGAAACAAAGGGATTGTTGTCAATATATTACAACAACAACAACAACCCCAGTATAATCCCACAGGTGGGGTCTAGGGAGATAGTATGTACGCAAACCTTACCCCTACCTTGTGATGGTAGAGAGGTCGTTTCTAATAGACCCTCGACTCAAGGAGAGATGAAAAAGAAGCAGGCAATAACAGACAGTAACAAAGGCAAGATAATAAGATATACAAGCGAAAGAAACAATCCGATAGTACTAACGATCTACGAATAAGCAACTTAAAAGTAAAACTAAAACTCCTAAATTTATTGTAAATTAAATTGAAATAGTACCTCTACAAAATTGATTGAAGCATTCCAGAGAGTAGGCAATGCTCTAGATCCAACATATGTATCTCCATCAATACAAAGATTCTCAAACCGAACTTCAACTTTCGGAATCTCAATTCCAACCCTGTTCCATACATGCATATATATACATGATTAACACATAATTTTACTAAGAACAATGAAATTTTTACTACATTTTTTTATTTTCATACTCACCTATCAGTCCTGTCTCTGAGTCTTCTAAGAAGCCTCTCGTTATCATCCTCAACAACTTTAAGAATATTTTCTAATATCTGTTTCCTGTCTTGTAATCCAAGATGGACAACATCAACTTCATGATAATTAATCTTTCCACCATCCATTGTTTGCTTCAAAATCCCTTTCCTTAGCCTATCATATGTTGGAAGTCTCTCAATAGCAGCCCATCTTAGCTCTTGTTCGTCGTCATTTTCCCTTGTACTTTTGTTAAATACATCACCTCCTGGTGCAGTAAACATTACTTCTCTAACACTAGCTGATGCCCAACTCCTTGAACTTACTGATCGAAAACTCGGCCTCCTTTCGCTCTTACTCATGGACCGCCGGCTTAGTGACTTTGCCAGCTCATCCAGGCCTAATGTTGCATCCATTTTTACCCTCTCCAATAATCTCAAAAAACACAAAAATACCCTTTAAATCGTCTGTTTCAATGAACTTTCTGCCGCTCACAAAAGATTGAAATTCACTTGATCAAACCTGTAAACAGAGAAAAACAAGAAGAATTAACTAAACAGTCCTTCACCCGACTGATTAAACTAAAAATAGCCAGTGAATGTATAATATATGTATACTTCATGTACAATATATGTACCATCATGTTTAATCAGTGCACAATTTATGTACACCGGCTAGAAAAAAGTAAACAGTAAATCAATCCGACTATTTGTGTGAAAGAGTCCCTCTACAACAAGTTTATTAACATAACACATTACTCCAATTATCTAACTTCCAACAAAAATCCAAGTAACACAAATAAGAAAACAAACTCCAGATGAAAATTCAAGATTTCAAGAAAATAATGGACGTGAATCCGTAAGTTCAACTCTATCTATTCAACCTTTAAGGTTCTTATCATTCAATACATTTAATTCAGACGTACCATTCGTTAATTTTTACACATAAATTTCTGTTTAACGTCGAAAATGTAACTCTACATTCAACACTGGCACAAAAATCAAGAAAGTTGATGTAGTAACAGTTAAAAGAAAAAATATAAAGAACATATTGAAGATTATACAACAAACCTAGAAATACCAGTATAAAAGAATTATAAGAAATTTTCAACTACTTCATGGTATGAACAAACTTTTGGATACACCATTTATGCATTAAAATTTATAGTACTATATGTGAAAAAGTGCTTGTGTATAAAAATATATATAGGGTTGGCATGGTAGAGGGGTTTGTGGGTTGAAAAAAAGAAATAAATTTGGTTTAGGCAAATAATTGATGCATGAAAAGTTTTGAACTCTCAATAAAAAGTCATCTTTTTTGACACTTAAAAGAGTTTTTTCTACCTAAATTGGTTGGGGCGGGTTGTGGGGGTGGGGGTGGGCTGGGGGGGCATCAAAAATAAGTGTGAGTTAATTTTCCGCTAAATTAGTCTAATGTACAACTATAGATATAGATAGTAGTTAGTTTATAATTAAAAAAAAAAAATTGATACCCGATTTTCGGCTCAGTTTTTGCGCACCTCGACCAGCAACAACAGATACAGCGTAACTCTATCCAACAATTTATAATGAAATATTTATGAATATTTAATAAATTATTTGAATTCAGCTAAATCTATATGTTACACGTTAAATTCGCCTCAAAAGTGGAAAGACCTTGACGCAGAAAATCTGTTAAAACTATTATCTAAGCAATTTTTGAGGCAACTTTGTTATTATCTTAAATTTACAAAGTAATGAATGCTCGATCATTACTTAATTTTCCATCTATTAGTTTTCTATATAAAAATAATGAAGGCTTAAACATCCATTATTTTTATATGTAAATTTGTTTCACAAATGACTACACTAGAAACTTCACTTATATAAAAAGAAACAAATCAAACAATTTATATACATAACAAAAAGTTAATTTTTTATGTTGTTTGGCACCATATACTTATTTGACGAAAGAGATTCAATTGAATATCTTGAAACACATAACTCCACATTTAGTGACGGCAATGAGTACAATATGAAAATAATGAATGCTCAAACATCTATTATTTTTATATGTAAATTCGTTTCACAAAACTTCACTTATATAAAAAGAAAGAAATCAAATAATTTATATACATAACTAAAAGTTAAATCAAAATTTCTTTTTCATCATATACTTATTTGACGAAAGAGATTCAATTGAATACCTTAAACCACATAGCTTCATATTTGGGGACGGCAATGAATACAATAACAAGTAGAGATAGATCTAGAATTTCAAATTTATAAATTACAACTTACTCATGAAATAGCTGTTAAGTACTATCAAATTCGTAGCTAGAACTCTTTGTTGAATTAAAGACTGTATCAAAGGCGGCAGAAAGGCAAATTGGTCAAAATTCAATCTTCTACTTTATACATACAACTTTATGTTGTTTGGTTTTTATTGGAGAGCTGCCAAAAAGTATATACCTTTTTGTTCTTTTATATTTGGTTTGGCAAATATTTTGATAAAGAGTTCTAATTGGTGTAAAATTAGAGAAGAAGTAGAATAATTCTTCACGTCTTGATAATAAAACAAACAAATCCTACAAAAAAGGAACATGATTTATTAGCAGGGCCAATGAGGTACGTTTTGGTTATATAGTAAAAAAAATTTAAGGTTGCAAATCAATAAATAATATTTTTAATCTATTTTACCCTTGTTATTAATTATAGTCATTATCCAATGTATTCCTCAACATTGAATTTATTATACCTTTTAGTCAAATATGAATAAGTAAAGATAGAAGAAGGGAATTCAATTATATTTTTTTCGTAATTCTCCCTGTATCTTTGATATCCCTCATTTTGACTCTCCAAATTCCCATAATCCATTGTACCTAACTACTCGTTAAAAAAAAGGGTCTAAAATATAATCATCTATATCTATAATCTATATCTATATCTATAATCTATCTATATCTATATCTATATCTATAATATATTAAAAGTGTGAAGACCCTTAGAAAAGTGATTTGAACTTTTTGCCCTTCATTAAAAGACTCTGCAATAGACAAAATCATCTTTTCACTGTTTTTCTTAAATTATTATTTAATTATATTTTTAATATTTAAAATTAAGAAGTCCTAAATTATATGGTAAGAGAAAAATATATGGAGAATTAATGTTGGTAAATTTTATGTTTCCTTCAACAGGTGAAAAAGGAGTTTTGAAATTTATGGTAAGAAAAAAGTCCTAAAATATATGGTAAGAGAATAAAAAAAGATTTAATAGAAAACTTTAAATAAAAAAGAAAAATAAAATCTCACCTAAAGTTTTAAAAAAACTGCCATCCGTTTTGTTTTACTGCTATAGTTTTTAGTCCCAAACATAAATCATTATTTAACACTTCTAAATCAATTAAAATTTTACCTTATTTAGAAAAAAATGAAGTTATATAAAAAGAATTTCTACAATTTTATTTAAGTGATATTTTGATCAAACTTTACCACAAAAATACAGTCACTTCTTCTACTTCTACTTTTCTTCTTCTTTTAGTTTTGGTTCAAGTCGTTTTCTTGCATTCATTATTATTGTCCTTTTTTTCTTTCTTTAGTCCTTTTAGTTAATAAATTTAAAGATTATATATGAATTATAAACAATTAATATTGCTAATGATTCTCCACTTTTGACAAATCATTTTCGTTGCTTGAATTTCATTATTTCTTTTGTTTTGGGAGCTGATTTTGTTTCAATTGTGGTTCTTCTATAGAAATTCTTTCTTTTTGATGAGTAATGCTATAATATTTGTAATTGGTTTCCTCTCGTGATCTTCTTTATGAGAATCGATCGCTTTCGTTTCTTTCATCATGTTTTACCTTGTCTTTAACTGTGTTGTAGCTCAGTGATTAATTGAAATTGCGAGTGATATGTTCTGTGTTTGACTTCTTAGAGTAATCGTTCAGAGTATAATTGGGAAGCAGATAAGATGTATGCAGCTACCTGTGGGTTGTGGCTTTGGTTCCTTGCAATTTTCTTCTCTCTTTTTGATAGTCAATTGATTTTTTTACTCTTGGTTTTTGAAAATTAGCGTTAATTACTTATTTTAGTAAACTTTTTCTTTTTATATCCAGTTTTTATTTATGACGTGATGCACACGTGCAAAGCACGTACTCTAAACTAGTAATATGAAATATGCAAGGAAGTATATACTTACGAAGAGCACTAAGTATAGCTTGGTGGTTAATGAAGTAGGTTGAGAGTCATGGGGTCTTAAGTTCAAATCTTAGAACAATAGGTGATTTCTTCTATGACAGGGTTACCTGGTATGTTGTCGGTGGAAGGTGACAGGTATCCAGTGAAATTAACGCTCAAGTACATTTATAGAGTTGAGGTGCACATGTATTTATTAAAAATATTGTTGGGATTACATGCTTCTAGTGCTATCTGCAGGTGTATGTTTCTAGTGCCCTTTTCATTTTTCATCAGAGAAGTTGAAGAAGTAAAGTGAAGAAATGAACTGATTTGGGTGTGTACTGATTTGGAAACTTTACTTTGACAATGGACCGGGTTTGGGCTTCATTTTGTTGCTCTCAAACGAAATTGCAGAGGCCCAATTTATTGATATAGGCACACAAGCCCAAGTCTGCAGCATGTAGGTTTAGGTGTATATTTTCCTCTTAGACAATATATTTTCCTTAGTAATGGAGTAGATTCTTTTCCTTGTTTAGGTATATGTAATATTTTGTAATATTCCCTTTCCTTTATTTTACTACGTAATTTGGTTAGCTTGTTTGTATAAATAGGGGCTTTTTGTACATATTACAGGGATTCAGAAATAGAAGAAGAAATTTTTCTTTACTTTGTCTAATTTATTTTTACATGGTATCAAAGCAGTGTTAATTTTTTTTCTTCTTCTTCTTTCGTCTAAAATATTCCAGTGCTATTTTTTTTCTTCTAGTATTCATCTCCTTCTTTCTCTTATCTACTAAAATGGGTGATGTTCAAGATCTTCCAATCCAAACTACTGATAAGAGTGATGGAATCCCTGCAACTAATGCAGTGGATTCTTCACATGCTTACTATATACACCCTTCTGATCATCCCGGCATGAACCTTGTCTCCACCATCTTTGATGGAAGGAGTTATGGTGGCTGGAGAAGGGCAGTTATGATTGCACTTTCAGCCAAGAACAAACTAGGATTCATTGATGGATCCCTAGTTGTTCTTACTGATACAAATCTTCAAACAGCCTGAGCAAGATGTAATAACATGGTCTTGTCTTGGCTCTTGAATTCTCTTTCAAAGGAAATTGCTGAATCTGTCTTATATTCTAAAAGTGCCAAGGTTTTGTGGTCTGACTTGGAAGACAGATTTGGTCAGGCTAATGGAGCAAAATTATTTCAATTACAAAAGGATTTAAATGCTGTAGTTCAAGGAAATTCAAGTATTTCTGCTTACTTCACAAAAATGAAAAGTTTATGGGATGAGTTAGATGCTCTTAATACTTTTTCTGCTTGTACTTGTGAGTGTGAATGTGGTGCAAAGGAAAAAGGAGTGAAAGCCCATCAAGATGAGAGGCTGCTCCAATTTCTTATGGGCTTGAATGACACTTTTATAGGAGTTAGAAGTAATATTCTATTATCTTCCCCTCTCCCTACTATTGGTCAAGCATACTCCCTTGTAATCCAAGATGAAAAACAGAGAGAAATTCATGCTACTCCTGCTTACCCAGGAGAATCAGCATCCTTTCTTGTTGGTAATGGAGGGGGTAGGAAATTTGATGAGTATAAGAATCAGCAAGGCAATCTTACTAAGAAAAACAACTTGACTTGTAATTATTGCAAGAAAGTAGGACACACTATTGATCAATGCTATAAGATTCATGGATTTCCTGCAGATTTCAAATTCACTAAAACCAAAAGGTATCAAAAAGGAGTTATGGTCAACAATGTTGTTAACACATCAGAAGCAAATCAGCAGGGACTAGACAATCTTGCAGATCCTGTACCACTAAGTCAAGAGAATGTTGCGCAACTTATGCAACTTTTTCAAAAGATGAACCAGAAGAATGAAAGGACTACTGATGCATCTGCAAACATCAGTTGTTCAGGTATGACCAAGTTTTTTAACTCCTATGCTTGTTTGTTTAAAGTTGACAGCGATTCTTGGATACTGGATAGTGGAGCATCTGAGCATATGACTTTTAATAGAAGTTTCTTCTCTAGTTTCAGTCCTTTGTCAAAACCTATTATGGTGACTCTCCCTAATTCTCACAGAGTAAAAGTCACTCATACAGGATCTGTATATCTTTTATCTAATTTACTTCTACATAATGTTCTTTACATTCCCACTTTCAAATTCAATCTTCTTTCCATTCATAAATTGTGTAAACAATTTCAGAAATTCATGTTATTCACTCCTAACACTTGTTTCATGTTGCAGGGCCCTTCACTGAAGAGCCCTCTGGTGCTTGGTAAAGAACAAGGAGGTCTATATGTCTTCAAGTCAAGTCAACCAACAGTTCCTGAAAAAAGTCTATCAAATTTTAGTCCAGAAAGTCAACCAGCAGATCTTACAAAGAGTCTATCCAGTTCTAGCACTAGTAGTTTATATTTCTTAAATCCAGTAGCAAATGTCTTTAATTCTTGTTCTAGTTTCTTTGATTCAAATGTAAAAGAAAAGTTATGGCATTATAGGTTGGGTCATATGCCATTAAGTAATATGAAGAAAATTGGTCCAGTTTCATTGTCTTATTCTAAATTTTCCTCTCCTTGTACTATCTGTCCAATGGCAAGGCAATCAAAATTACCTTTTCCTAAAAGTGTTGTCTCTACTAAAGCATGCTTTGATCTAATTCATGTGGATACCTGGGGACCTTATAAAACTGCCACACATGATGGTTTTAGGTATTTTTTAACAATTGTTGATGATTTTAGTAGAGCTACTTGGACTCATCTTCTTAGCACTAAGTCAAATGCTTTTCCCATTCTACAATCTTTCCTTTCCATGGTGGAAAGACAATTCAACTCCAAGGTTAAAATAATTAGGACAGACAATGTTTTTGAATTAGGAAGTGGTAGAGTACAATCTGATTTTTTTCTTTCCAAAGGAATCATTCACCAAACTACTTGTGTTTACACCCCACAACAAAATGGAATAGTAGAGAGAAAACACAAGCATTTACTGGAAACATCAAGGGCTTTATTATATCAATCTCATTTGCCTATTATTTATTGGGGGGAATGTTTATTGACTGCTACTTATCTCATAAATAGGTTTCCTTCCTCAATTTTACAACACAAGACACCTTTTGAAATTCTTTTCAACTCTAAACCTATTTATTCAAATCTGAAATGTTTTGGTTGTTTGTGTTTTGTTTCCACCTTGTCTGCTCATAGAACAAAGTTTGATCCCAGAGCTTTTCCCTGTGTATTCTTGGGTTATCCATATGAAAAAAAAAGGATATAAAGTAATGAATCTTAAAACAAAGAAAATGTTTATTTCTAGAGATGTGGTTTTTCATGAAGAGTATTTCCCCTTTTCTTCAGATATGTCAAGTATTCCTCACAAGTTGTTTCCTGTTCCTAGCTCTTCCTCTTCAGATTCTGATGACCCTAATATAACTTCTATTTATGATATTCCCTTATCCTAATCAGAGTTTACATCTGATTGCAGCCTTTCCAATCCTATTTCTCCTATAAGTGACCCTAGCATATCAACTTCTGATTCTACTAGGTTAGTTTCCAATCCTACTATTTCTGTTTCCTCTCCTATTCCTACTCCGACTGGAGATACTATTTCTTCCCCTCAAAATCTAGTTCTAGACAACTTACTTAGAAAGTCTTCTAGGACTACAAGGACACCTGTTTATCTTAAGGATTATGTTTGCAATGCCCTCCAACTTACAGATGTGAGTTCTACATGTTTTCTTAGTCCAGTCACACCTATATCTTTTCCTTTTAGTAATTTGTCTTCTACTAATCAAGTCATGCTCAACTCTGTTTCTAGTATACATGAACCTGTTAGCTATAAGCAGGCAATGCAAGATCCATCTTGGAAGGAAGCTATGGATAAAGAAATAGTTGCTCTAGAGTTGAATCAGACTTGGGATGTTGTTGTTTTGCCTCATGGGAAGAAAGCCTTGCCCTGTAAATGGGTTTATAAGGTGAAACAACATTCAGATGGGAGTATTGAAAGGTTCAAAGCTCGACTGGTTATTAGGGGTGATATACAAAAGGAGGGTGTAGATTATAATGAAACATTTTCACCTGTGGTAAAGATGACTACTGTTAGATGTATTCTTGCAATTGCTGTGAAGAAAGGATGGGGTCTTTTTCAGTTGGATGTAAACAACGCATTTTTACATGGTGATCTTAATGAAGAAGTATATATGAAATTCCCTGCTGGGATTATTCCTCCCTCACCTGACCATGTTTGTTTGTTGAAAAAGTCCATTTATGGACTTAAACAGGCATCCAGACAGTGGTACTCAAGGCTCACAGCAGCTCTCAATTTCAAAGGATTTAGTCATTCTCTAAATGACTACTCTTTATTTTTTAAGAAATCACATAACTCTATTTCCATTGTTGCAGTTTATGTGGATGATATTTTATTAACAGGCGATAATGTAGAGGAGTTACAAGCTTTAAAGCTATTTTTAGATGCGGAATTCAAGATTAAAGATCTTGGAAATTTGCATTTCTTTCTAGGTTTAGAAGTCATCAGAGAACCGCATGGTTTGATTTTATCTCAAAGAAAGTTTATCCTAGATCTATTGCGAGAATTTGATTGCTTACATCTATCCCCTGTTTCTGCACCAATGGATTCTTCTATCAAATTAAAGGCTAATGAAGGACTTCCAATTCCAGACCCAACTCTCTATAGGCATTTACTGGGTAAACTAAATTACCTGACTCACACAAGGCCAGATCTTTCGCTCACCGTCCAGCATCTAAGTCAGTACATGCATGATCCACGGGCTCCTCATTTCACTGCCGCTTTGCGCGTTCTTCGGTATCTCTTGAAGGATCCTGGTCTTGGCCTTTTTATGTCCACTTCTCCATCATTTCAATTGCTTGCCTTTTGTGATTCCGATTGGGGTACCTGCCCGGATTCGCGAAAATCAGTCAGTGGATTTTATATTTCTCTTGGGTCTTCTCCTATTTCTTGGAAATCTAAGAAACAAGCTTCTATTTCACTTAGTTCAGCGGAAGCTGAATATCGATCAATGAGAAGGGTAGTCGCAGAACTCACCTGGTTGGTACGATTGTTTGAAGATCTTACTGTTCCGATCTCTTTACCAGTACCTCTTCACTCCGACAGCCTTGCAGCTATTCATATTGCGAAAAATCCCGTTTTTCATGAACGGACGAAGCACGTCGAAATTGACTGTCACTTCGTCCGTCAACAATATCTCGCTGGACTAATATCGTTGTCGTATGTACCGTCTTCTTCCCAACTCGCCGATATATTCACTAAGCCGTTGACGGGACCGTTACATCACCAATTGCTCGACAAGTTGGGTGTCTCTTCCACACCTCCAACTTGAGGGGGGGTGTTGGGATTACATGCTTCTAGTGCTATCTGCAGGTGTATGTTTCTAGTGCCCTTTTCATTTTTCATCAGAGAAGTTGAAGAAGTAAAGTGAAGAAATGAACTGATTTGGGTGTGTACTGATTTGGAAACTTTACTTTGACAATGGACCGGGTTTGGGCTTCATTTTGTTGCTCTCAAACGAAATTGCAGAGGCCCAATTTATTGATATAGGCACACAAGCCCAAGTCTGCAGCATGTAGGTTTAGGTGTATATTTTCCTCTTAGACAATATATTTTCCTTAGTAATGGAGTAGATTCTTTTCCTTGTTTAGGTATATGTAATATTTTGTAATATTTCCTTTCCTTTATTTTACTACGTAATTTGGTTAGCTTGTTTGTATAAATAGGGGCTTTTTGTACATATTACAGGGATTCAGAAATAGAAGAAGAAATTTTTCTTTACTTTGTCTAATTTATTTTTACAAATATTCATATTAATGAATATCTTAAATAAATATATCATACGTACAAAACTACAAATATACATACACAGATAGCTATGATTTAAAAACTATTATATATAATTGCCAAAAAAACAACTATTATATATGTACAAAAAAGGTTAGTAGAAAGAAGTATCAACAAATTATGCAACTTTATATTTTCTCTCTTGTTTGATGTATTTGTCTTTTCATTGTTTTGTCTGATTTTAATTTCTAGTTTCTATAAGCTAAAAATATTTGAGTCATAGTTCATTTATTTTACCAAAATGGTAGTAATCAATGCCAATTGGTAAAATTGTCCTTCCAATAATATCAGTATATAAGTTCAGAAATTAAATATATTAATTATTATGTCTCACATAAGTTCATTAAATATCGTTTTCTAGCCATTACAAGTATGGACATGGTCAATTCATAGTTATTCTTGAGCCTGCAACATGAATTTATGGGAAGAATTGCATAAAAAGATATTTTGTGGTTGGTATTTAAATTATGTTGGATCACTTTCGATATTTGTGCGAAATTGGGTGTTTTAATTAAGTTTAGTGAGAAAGTTCTAAACTAAATTATCATTAAGTAATTGAGCGTCAGGGATAATAAAGAGACATAGATAAGAGAAATCAAACTTTGTGAACTGTGGCCTGCAAGTAATGACAGACTGCTATCGTTATACATGTTATAGCAAATCTAATTGTCATTTTAAATTACTCCCCAATTATTATATCAGATCGTCATGATTTCAATAATACAAATAAAGTACATGCGGGGTATGCAAGTCATGACTTCATGTTAATTATATTCAACCTAATTGTCTTATTGGACTATTCACAAAGCATACCCAATCATCATGATTTTAAAGCTGCAAAGAAAGGAAGAGGAAAAACTTCATTTCAGAATTGTGATTTGCAAGTGATAATGGACTGATATGACTTGATACTATTTTCATTCTATCTATCTTGCTATATTATTTTTAAGTCATACCTAATTGTTATGACTTGGTATTATATATCTTCCATTTTACTTATGCTGTTAAATTATTCATGTCACATTGGTATGATTGGTATATATTATCTTCATTCTACATGCCTTTTTAAATTATTCACAAATTATGTTAAATTAATGCAACTTGAAACAATTTTATTCTATTTTGTTCAATTGTTCATGAGTCTTACCTGATTTTATTCATGATTTGGTATATCATCTTTATAAGATGTAAACTTCAACTTTGAAGATTATTCCCCTCGGTAATAATTAACAACAACAACATACTCAGCGTAGTCCCACATTGTGGGATCTAGAGAGGATAGAGTATATGCAAACCTCACGATTACTTCAGAGATGAGGTAGAGACAATATTTCCGATAGACCCCGAGGTGTGATTAAAATTTGACTAGTTCAAATGGTAGGTGAAAAATGGATTATGTCCTGTGGTTACATCTTGCATGGGACCTAAGTAGTGCGACACTGCCTAAAGTTAGGGGAGGAAACACAAAATATTATATTCATTAGATCTTTACTTTATTGTTTTGTCAATAATAATAAGAAATAAAAACATTCTAATCTTTGATAAAGCTGATAAAGATATATATGATCAATCAGATATACGTGCCGGCTTAATTAATCAAATTTAGGATAACTAACAAATCCGAAACCATCCAACAGAATTTTAGTCTATTTAGACAATCCGTTGGGAACATTTGATAAAATGGAAGATTAACATGGCCCGCACAAGGCCTATACACACAAATCAAAAAATAATTTAATTTTTATTTTATTTTTTAAAAAGAAAAAAAGAAAAAAAAAAGAATCACGTTTCAAATGTTATACTGTTTATGTAAAGTATAAAATGTTTATTTCAAATTATGTCATTTTAAGTAATTTATGAAATTACAATATATATTTATCGAGTTGATATAAGCATGAAATGAGGCTAAATATTTATCCTTATTGATAACGATCTTAATCAGACAACTAGAATCCATATAGAAAATGTGGAATTCAACTACACAATTAAAGGATAGATAAGGAATGGAGATGAGAAATAGAAGAAAGAAAGACTTAATTGAACGACAATTAAACCAAGGGAGAAAAAGATTTGAATTCAATGAAAGAGAAACTCAATTGAAATCAACAAATGAGCAACTCAATATAATCTCACTAACATTATACCTACACTAAAGGAATTCCACCCTACACTCTCAAAGCAGTTCAATTTTCAATTAATCAAAATCTAAGTAAAGACAATGACTAAGACAACTATTTATAGTTCTTGTTTTTACACAAATAGCCTATTACAAGAATAGCCCAAAAGTGGCTATTTAGGAAATAACCCACAAGAATCTTTCTTGATTGCCCAAATGACATCTTGATCGCCTATGACCTTGTGTATTTGTTGCTCCATATCTTCCTCTGGACTCCAAGCTATCATCTATATATGGAAAACCTTCCTAATGTGCCCCAAGCTAACCGTGCTCGTATCACTTATGTAATACGTCCATGTCATTATTGTTTCCTCTTTGAACAACCTAAAATTAAACAAAATATAAAGAAGGCATAATATCTTGAAAAACCTCCTGAATTTGACACTTTCTATTCGGTTAATATTGAAATTATTTTTAATCCTAATTATCCTTTAGAATTTAGCAATTTGATAGTCTTCCCACTTTGAATATGATATCTTTTGTTTGGCACACACCTGAACTATTATAAGTTTATATTCCTCCCTGAATTTGACAGTTTGATATCGTTAACCTCTCTAAACATTACGTGTCAAAGAGTATAGATATACTCTACTTTACGCATGAGAATGAAGAAAATCAAAAATTCAAATTCTAAGTGGGGTATTTTTCCAATGTTAATTTTCACAATCATATACTATGATTTAATTTATTTATTTCCAATTGTGTGTGTTTACTCGTTTATCCTCTATGTATTTCTTTAATTTTCTTCAAATAAAACGATTATTTATTTCAATTATGTATTTTCATTTTTTGGGGACCAAATTTATTAAAAAAGAATGGTTGCAACCCCATAATTTTTGGATTAAAAAAGTTATACGAGGAAGAAGAAACTTTTAGTTTAATTTTCTTCCGTACGAGTAAATGGAAAAGTCAAACGTGATAAATTTGTAGCCAATTTCACTTTAATAAGAAAAATAAATGTCAAACATATCTAGATAGTATCTACAATTCAGATCATCAACCAATATTAAATGATTTATAATTATATTTATTTGCACAAACACCATTTAAGTCTTGTGATAGTAAGAAATGTTGTGTTTGAAGCTTTTTTTTAAATAAGGTATTCGGTATTTGCATTGGAGTCTAATTAAATTCGTATTCGCATGTTACAGGGTCCATTTCTGGGCCAGTGCTTTCAACAGGACATTTTCTATTTCCGAGAGCTCAAATCTGAAACCTCTGATTAAGAACGAAAGAGATCTCGAACCATCTCACCATTGTAATTATGTTACAGCTCATTACTTGAATTAATTATCAAATAAATGAAACTAACTAAAACTAGAATTTTAATTTAAGTCAATGCCCTGACTGACAGGGTAGATCAGTTCCTCTCGTGATCAAAAAGTTCTTTTTTGCAATTTTTTCTTTTCTCGATAATAAAAATACTACAAAAAAATATGATCGTTAAGGGGGTCGAAAAATAAAGATGTAAACACTCGAAGAAGTCAAGGAGTCAAGGGGATTTACTATCTACTATATATAAAATAAAAATAATTTTAACCTTGGATATATAGTGAAATTTTTCGCTAAAAGAGGTTTGGCCCGGCAATAATATCTTTTGTTGTCCGTGACATAATCTGATGTTCTTAAATGAATATTTGTTGTATAGACAAAATTCCCAAAATGCAATTTATAAAATTACACTGAATATATTGTTGTATACAAAATTTACAATATCTAGCTAATCATACATATAATTGTTTCGGCTCCCTGATCTTATGGGCCTATAAAACTTTATCACCAACAAAATCGGGTATGGGCTTTTTAGCCCATAAAATTAGGGCCCAAAATGGAAGTAAAAATTTCACAGGAAAACCAGTTTGACTGCTCCCATTTAATTTGTAAACCAGTCTTTTTGTCAAACTTCTGACAAAGTTGGGCTTCCCTACAATTATATGCTTGCTAATTTGATATTATGTCAGAATGATATTTCTATCGATCCATATCATTCTTCATAGTATACCAGACAAATCGGGATAATTCCATTGATGATTGCGGACCATATCATTCTTCCTTGGTTTTTCCTGTTACGTGAGTTGAGATAGTTAATCAGGTTTTAAAGGTTTTTTTTTCTTTGGTTGCTGATGAATTGTTATCGTGTATGTTTGATTTTTTTTATTTAAGAATTATGTGGGGGACAAAAAAGCAAAGTCACTTAAAAAGAGGATCATTTCTTAGTTTCCCCATAAAGTAAGCATGCGTTAAAAAATTAATTTTGTTTTAAAGATGAAGCAGCAGGATTGTTAAAATTTTGTTTGAAGCTTCTTCTCCACATGTAGCAGTCAAACAAAATCTTCATTATCATCAAATTGGTTGCAACTTTTGAATTCACCATGAATATGTCTTTAATCTGAACCATCGGATCAGTGACGATTCTGATACCACTTGTTGGGTTCGAAATCGATAGAGTATCATGCGGAAGTTAATAGTTGTAAACCATGTCAGCGATAAATCAAATGACAAAGAAAAACATACAAAAAACATATTATTAATATAATTTGGTCAATCGGCCTATATATTGAAAAACTAATATTGAAAAAGCATAAAATCTCCCCATAAACAAGTCTCTTTTAATTAAACAACTACAATGTGGATGTTATTGTTTTTTATATGCAAAGAGGGATCTTCAATTTATAGAGATTCAAACTTTTCCTCCAAGCAAGAATAAATCAAATATGGAAGAGATCTTTTCAAACAAAAAAACATTTTTCACCAAAAAAAAAAAGTAATTCTAATTATGGTAAAAAATTAGGTAAAATAGAAAATTCTGGACAAATCCTAACACCTAGGTCAGTTGAATATGTTAGTTTGTTATTTTTGACCATGTAATCAATTTCAGCATGCATTTCATTTGCAATTCTGGAATTGTTCATTATTTTGTTCGGCCATTTAAAATATTGCATTAGTTTAGAGTACCGTCTAGAGTATGTGATCCATTTTGGAACTTGTTTTGATCATATAATTAGAATTACTCATCTAAATGAAAAGATCATTGACCATCAAACTGGGTTTTATGCATGAGCGGTATGCCATATTCATTCAAACTGACCACAAGCAATTGAACCAAAAACTTGATCCAGTGGACATATTTGTATAAATATAAAGCATGGCACCCACAACAACAAGTGTATGCATAGTGCCACTGGCAATGAATCGAGTTTTGCTCTCCGCAGTTGTGAGTTCGAGTCCGCGTTGGGACTTCTTTTTGCACAAATATTTAATGTTTCAAAAGTAGTTGAGGTTAGGCAGAATCGAATCCTAGATGTCTTCTATTAAAACATTAAGAGAAACTAGCGAACCAAATCAACACCTTTTGACATAAGTGATGATAAATTTTATTTATAGTAGTTTAGTCAAATTACTAAAATCTTAACTTAGTTTGAAAAAATTGCTTCTAAAATAAACATTTTTGATGAGAACAAGTTTATATATGACCAATAAATTTAAAAATATTTTTAAACAATGATTAGTAAGTGTATTTTTTCCAAAAATGTTTTTTCTAAAAATCAATTTTTACTGCTCCCCAAAAGCATTTTTTTCCTATCAAAAACTTGGTCAAACACTTCTTTTTCCTCTCGAAAATAAGCATTTTGAGCTCAAACAGGCTATTTGTCTTCTCCTATGTAAATATTGAAATGAAGCTACCATTCATAGAATGTGGCACCCAGAACTTCAAAATCCTGGATCAGCCTTTGAGTGGACTAGCTCATGAACAAAAGCTTGTGTATAAAACTTGCCTCATTCTTTTGTTTGATCAAGTCTTTAGTAAGTAAATCTAGAAATTGAAGGAAAAAATAAAACTCTTCCATAGCTCATTCAAGAGCTGGAAAAAAAGGTAAAAATCCTTAAACATGTAATGACAACAAACTAATCATAGGCATAAACATATAAATTTTAGGTATAAATATCTGAACGTCAGGCACCTTTTTTTTTCTTCCTGTAGTTAACTTGTATGAATAATATGTCAAACATCAGTTAAAATTTATAATTTCGCAGATTTATACAACTTTAAACACACCTATCAAAAATTAACTTTAAATTAATTAAACTTATAAAGTATATATATAATTTGAATGAGAGGCTTAAAATCAGCTATCCGTACACTTCAAAGTTGAAAGGGAAACTGGAGGGAGTTGCTGAGATGATAATCACCCTTCACTTTCAATTTGAAGTTGCGAGTTTAAATCACCAAAGAAGCTCCTAGGAAAGGGTTAAAAAAAGAAGTTGAAAGGAAAAATAACTAGTTTTCTAAATTTATTTTGAAAAAAATAAATTAAAAAACTCAATGTCTAGCGGTCAAACCTCATGAATTAGGGGCCAACAACTCAAAAAGTTCAATGATATCCACAAGCCATTACAACCACACAAGGAGGAGAAAATGAAGAATAATAAAAAAGAAACATTTGTTATAAAATAATAATAAAATATAAAGTAATAATTGAACTAAATGCAAGCTATCTGCTTGATTTTGAAGCTGTTTATCCAAAAATTTATATTTGAACATCCACAAATACATTGTATTTATAACAACATATGGTTATCAAAAGTTACGATGAAGAGATAAATATTTCTTCATTTCTAATTAATCTCAACTTCGAATCTAAATATTAATCCCCTTTATAGAGAGAATTTTCAGTAGAATCTGAATTAATCGACCCCAAAATAAATATCAAACACTAAATAAAAACATGAAAAAGAAAACATTTGAGACGTGGAGACTTGTCCATAGTTGAAACTTCAAACGGACGTGGTAGACAATGTCGTCAATCCATTTCTTTCCAAGGGGGCCATCACTTCTGATGAAAGATTTTTCTACATGCCAATAATTTAATGGTAGTAATAATTAAAAAAAAGGTTTTCGATGTAATATTTTTTTATCTTTATTTCCAAAGCGAATGTCCTATTTATAGTTGAAGTAAACATATTTCTTTATAACTTGGGATAACTAGTATGTTTGTTTGAATTTGAAACACAAATTTTCATTTTATAACTTTAAATTAAGCTATACAATTTATGTTCAAAAAAGAAAAAAATAATCAATATTCAACTTTGAAGATTGAAAGTTGATTAATTACTTTAACTCTATTGTTCAAACTTTAAACTATGTACTTTTTTTATTTTCATGGAACTAACTGAAAATATTTTCATGTTATTTTTGGAGTCATTTTATTTGTCCTTTATCTTGCTATTTTGATGTCATATTTTTTTCAACTCTTGCACCAACTTCTATTTTGAATCGAGTGTCTATTATTGAAAATAGATTCACTACCTCAAAAAGGTGGAATAAGGTGTTTGTACACCCTATTCCAATTTCATTTGTAAGTATACATTTTGTATTGTTATTGTTGAAACTAAGTGAATGTTACTATCAAAATTATTCATCATTTACATAATAAAAAAAAAGAAATTTCAAAACTACGAAACACTTAAATGGAAAAAAGTAAAGGAAAGAAGAAAAAGAAAAGGCCAACACCAAAACATTTAATGTGAAATTTTTCACCACAAATTTGACTGTAATCAGCTATTTAATGTGGATACTAAACACCAAATAGTAAACAAAAGAAATATTAGGAGCCATCGTTAGATAGTTGATTAAAATTATGCACGTATTAGTAATACAAGTGTTTGCAACAAATTTTAGTGTATGGAAAATAAACTCCAACCACAAACAAAAAATGAAGAAACAAGAATATTTTATTAAGTACTAATAAACAGTGTGGGTAAGACTGGCCGCAGGACCGGTATGTTTCGATAGCGTTTCTATCACGATCCAAACTAACGGACCGTGCGGGCACCTACGCTATCCTAAGTAGCTAGGAGAATCCTTATTATCCAACCAAAAATATGCGGAAGACTTCTATTTTTTTTTAAGAGAAAACTGTATTAAATACAACAAAGTAAATTAAATATCAATAAATAAACTTTTCAAAAACTTCTTACAACTATCCTTCACTACCCCAAGACCTAGTCAGACATGTACAAGAGCTACCTATTACAGAATAGACTGACAATAAAATAAATAACACAAAAACTCCAACATCTGCCAGGAAGGAAGTGCAGAAGTTAGTGTTGAATATCACCATCCATCTAGTAACTGCAAACTATTCTGCATCCAGTCTACACACCAAGAAGGGATGTAGAAGAGTAGGGTCAGTACAAACACACGTACTGGTAGGCATCATCGGCCGACCAGTGTTAGTCCACATAATCATAAAATAGAATTAAAGAAAAGAAATCATGACATCTTAAATAGAGTATAATTCAACTAAGGCTGTAATATCATTATAACACTTTGCCTATATAATTTACAATTCTCCAACTCTATTAACGAGATTATATTCACCACTAGCATAGTCTAACCTCATTAATTCATACCATCCACCACAATCCAACACTAAACCATCACTATCACCCCTTTATTCGCATTGCTGTTTCCATTACCCACATCTATAGGATCAACCCAGTAATCATAAACAACTCACACTAAACTCTCGGGCTAACAACCAAACACTCTCTTACACCAAGTATAAATAAAGTAAGTCAACCAACATATAGCAAGTAAGTACGGAGTTTCACTTTTCCAAGTACATGTCACACAATCAATCTCAAGGATACAATCAAATAGAGAATACACAAATCAACTCACATCTCAGTAAAATGCACAAGAGAACTCAAGTTTCATTATCAAACCTTATAGATACTCTTGGAGAAGGATTGATTCAATTATTGAAACTTTGGGATCGTTTCTTTGATATTATTCATTGGATTCATCACTTCATTATCAATTCCTTTATTATTAATAGTACCATGCCAGCTCGTGGCACCCGAACCAATCACTTCTTACAGCAATACCGGAATTTAACGTCGGCCGCATTGCTTGATAAATCAATAAGGTAGCAATACCAAAATTTAACGTCGATCATATTGCTACTAATAATCTTTTCACTTTTCTGTTCTTAATAAATATTCATCATTCACTTTTCAACCTGTATGAAGGTATATCACAAGCCTTCTTTACTCAAGGCATTCTTTTCAATCACATTATCATTATGAATCAAGATATTTCATTTATCAACAATAATCTGTGCACACATGCTAAGGGACTTATTTCTGCCCAACTAGTCATGACCTGCAGGGGACAATCTAAGTCCATGTACCGTATCGGCGTGGTACCCGATCCTCCATAAATAAGTAATATCAACATCCATATCCGTACCGGCGTGGTACCCGATCCTTCATAACCATATTATGTATATTTTATCAACTTCATACTATCTCTCAAGATACAACACGACATACTAAATTTACAAGTACACTTATAATCATAAGGCAATTCGATCAAGTTCGATTTTTCATAATTATTCATGCAAGTATCAACAATCCAAATATCATCAATTCAAGTATGTCCGAAGACCAATCAACAAGCATCCAATTTAGGAGCATACACACAATTAAATTGAGTCTAAACTCCAATTAAACCATAACTCACTCAAATACCACAACTTGGGTTCTAACATCACCACCCATAACTAGCACATTCAACCTTATCATTATTCTCTACCTCTCTCCGCATAATACTATGCACACAATGATTCAAATCATCTATCCCTTAGGCCTCACCATTATCAAGGTACAATATGCAACTTATACGTTTATAACTCAATTAGGTTCATCACTAGAACAACTAAGAAACATCATGTCCACATACTTTATTCACAATAATCCCCTTTCGGACACATAACACATAATATCATAGATATCACATAATCATTTTCGGGATTAAAGTAAAGTTCTTATGTCTTTATCCACCTCAACTCCATGTCTGCAGGCCTAGACATGCTTTCTCCCATCAATTATAAATTATGAAAATATGAAATAACGCAGGCTTCTACTCATTAACCTAGCCTACCTGGACGCCAAGCTTTTTGAAGCAAAAAGTCATATCAAGGATGCTCCTTCCCTTTCTTCATGCTTCAGAATGATCAACCATCTAAATATCAAACAATCATAAGAGTAATTAATCAATTACTCTTTAAATAAATATCTTTGGAAATTCAAAACCCACTAACTCTACCCTAATTCAAGGTCTATATCATTCTCCAGGGTCAATTAACTATTAACTAGTTCTTTCAAGCTTAACCCATCTCCATTAATGAAGTTTTTATGCTAAAGGTCTCATCTTTATGGAATTCAATATTTCCAACCAACAAAATACATAATCTAGTTTACCAAGTTCATGCTAGAAATCATTAATTTATAATCTAGAATTAGTTCTAGATGATATTAAGAACACCCATAAGTTTTTTCCAAAAATCCACCATTAAAGGTTCTAACCCAAAATTTCACCATTGAAATGTCTTTCTAATAATTCTAAGATGTTAAAGGATTAAAAGACGAAGAAGATGATGGAAAAACTTACCTCCATAAGGAATTTCACCCTAAAACTTGGAAAATCACCCCTCTAGGGTTGGGGAATGAAGTTTTGGGGTTTTGGACCTGAAAATCGGCTAAAACTGATTTAAATACCACTAGAATTCTCGCTACAGCGAAATTCCCGTCTCAGCCCGGACAGTATTTGGTAAAACGGTCATAACTTTTTACTCCAAACTCAAATTGCCGAACGATTTATTGAGTTAGAAAGAAGACTCACAGACTTTTGATTTGGTGGGTATTGGGCCCCTTAACTCCTTATATTCTAGGATATATGATCTTTTGAAGTTGTCCCTAATAGAAATCCATATCGAAACTCTATCGGTTAAAAATGTTTTCAACTTAACTTTGTGCCAGGGATATTGTACGACCTTAATTCATATCTAAAGAACTTCCAAATTAAAGGATTGATATTAGTACTCATGAATAATTAAATTCATCCGGCTTGAGTCTATCTAGACACATCGAAAGGCTAAAATCTTCGCCGAAAAGCTTGAGGTGATACAATGAACAAAATGATGGCTATTTTGGACTCAAGTTAATATTGAGGAATGGATAATTTAGTAACGAAAAAATGGGTAGTTATAGTTTCAGTCCATTCCGGTACTGATATCGATTTGTACCGTTTCGGTAGGAACTGATTCGAAACAGTATGGCACCTACCGATATCCGGCTCTGACTGAAACCGCAATTTCCGATACCGGTACACACCGGTTCATTCCGATTCTGGTCCATTCCGGTCCGAAATGTAACGGTAACTAGCCGTTGAGGACCATTGTCAATGACTAGTGTGCCCCATAACGACTAGTTTGACCCCCCCCCCCAGACCCCTAGCACACCCCAGCCCCCCAAACACCCCCTCTCTTTCCAAAATCTTATAAATACCCTTTCCCCATTCAAATTTTTATTCACAATTTTAATTTTTCAACTCTCATCCTCTCTCAATTTTCTACTCTCAAGTCTCAATATCTATAAATTCTCTAATTATTATTATTATATTGCAATTGAAGTATAATTTGGTGACTTTTGGAGGAGCAATCTTTTTCAAGTTTCTAATTTCGATTATAACCATCTGCTTTTACGGCAGACGTTTGGTACATTCGCTCCACTCTCTAGTCTTTTAATTTATTTTTCGTATTTATTAGTTGTATTTTGTTTATTTTAATTTGCTACTTTTCGTATTTTATTTCATTATATTATGGATTGCTCTCAAAAAAGTTTTGGTAAAAAAAATATTGCACAAAAAGCAAGAAGTTTTATAAAATTTGGTAAAAAAAAAAATCAAGGTTCTTCTAGTTCTTCTCCCTTGCCTCAAGTTAGATTTAATACGGATGATTTTACGCATGTTAATGAAACTGATTTTGTCCATCCATCTATCATAGAAATTAATACCAATACCCCTATTCCCCATGAAGCTTTCAAAAGAATGTATAATAATTTTGAAGATGAATTAGATGAAGAAGTAGAATTACATGTGGATGATGGTTTAGATGATACACCGACTAGTCCCACTCCCGCCCCCGCTAGTGTCGAAGCTCCAACTCAGGATAATCCTCAGGGTGGAGCTAGTCATCCCCCTATTTGTCTGGTTAGGGGTAAGACCACAACACAACGTACTTTAAAATCAGATGTGTGAAAATTTTGTTATTTGAATGATAAAAAAACTATTACTACGTGTGGTATTTGTAAACAACAGTGAAAATATGTATCTGGCGGGTCTGGGGGTTAAAAATCCATTTGATTAAGAAACATCCGAGAGAATGGAATGCATATATGGTTTCCCGTCAAACTGCCGGTTCTGGCACTGGACCCTCTGTTGCCGGGTCAAACATAGTTCAAACTGAACTAAACCCTTCAAACCTAACCGATCATGTTACATAACGACCCTATAATAGGGATCGTGATTGTGAAAATTTTGCAAAAATGATTGTTGTCTATGATTTGCCTTTTAATTTTGGAGAAAATGAAGATTTTATAACATATATTCGGGATACATATAATCCCAGTTCTGAAGGTTTTTCAAGAAGTATGGTAAAAAGAAATATTTTTGAATTTCAAGAAAAACATATGCAATTTGTTCGTAGCTATTTTTACAGGATAGATTATAGGGCTACTATTACCACTGATATGGGTCGTAGTCCTAACGGTAACGATTATTTAACTGTTACTGCATATTGGGTTGATTATAATTGGAATTTGCAAAAAAGAATTATTGATTATAAAATTTATGAACATAAAAAGACCGGTGTTTATATTGCTTCTACTGTAGGTCAAATTTTAGAATTTATTTTCTTTCTGATAAAGTGATTAGCATTACTTTAGATAATGATTCTGCTAATTTAAATGTTATTTCTCATCTAGAAACTAGAATTTATCCAATTAGTAAATATGCTTTTCATGTTAAATGTGCTGCACATATATTAAATTTAGTTGTGAAGGATGATATTCAATTATTTGATAATACTTGTGATAAAGTTGAAAATGCCGTGTTTTGAATTTTTCATATGCATAATAGTAGTAGAATTAGACAATATAAAGAATTTTATCGTGGGTGTCAAATTCCGTATAAAAAAGTTTCAAAACAAGTTAAAACTAGATGGAATTCTTTTAATGAAATGATTGAAGATGCTTATACATATAGACAGCCTATTACTATGATGTTTAATTCTCATAACGCTTATCCTAGCCATCAACTCAATGAAAATGATTGGGATCAAATAAAAGCACTTAAAGATTTTTTGAAATCATTTTATGATGCTAGAAAAGTTTTTTCTGGATCGTATTATCCCACTATTTCTAAAATTTAGATTCATATATGGTCTATTTCATCCCTTTTTGCAGAGTATAAAGATAATGAATTTTTTAAGAATGCTATTGTAGCTATGGTTGAAAAATTTTAAAAATATTTTTTTTCTATCCCCCAAATTTATTTAATTGCAATTCTTTTTAACCCGGAATATAAAGAACATGGTGCAAAAGCTTTGGTTAAAGGAATTTATCAAAATTTAAATATTCAACCGCATGAAAGTCCTGATTTGATAACTTGTCAAAACAACATTCACACTTGTGCTAAGAAATTGTATGACAAATATTGCACATTCGATAATGTTGAAGTTCCTCAAACTTCTATGCCTCGACTAGATGCCCATGGTAGAGTACAATCATCACTTGGTCTTCATTCTTCTCATAAATGTGAATTTGTTAAATATCTTGACCAGGGTTCTGATACTATTACAAATCAAGCAGGCGTACAACAACTATTGAATTGGTGAAGGGCTCGTGGTCATCAATATCCAAAACTTAGCAATATGGTGAAGGACGTGCTAGATATTCAAGGATCATCCGTAGCTTCGAAGCAAGCTTTCAGTACGACAAGATTTCAAATCGGCGATCATAGATATGCATTAGCAGAAGACAGTTTGGAGGTATTGGTGACTTTTAGAGATTGGATCAACGCCGAGCGAAGAAATAAAAGAGTTCCAAAGTTAACTAAATTACAAGAAGATTACTTAGATGCAATCATTGGATGTAATAGTGACGATGACATTGAAATTGAAGATCGTCAACAATTTTTACCAAGATCGGAGGTTATTGCTCAAAATTTACAAGAGTTAGAACAAAACTTTATAGGATTATACAACTATTAGTTTACATTCGAGACTTAGTTGAAACAGAACCCTTCCTAGAAGGTGACTGTGTAAATTAGGCGTTCTACTAATAGTTGTAAATTGTAATACAAATTTGAAATTTTGAATAAATTGGATTGATTTTTAATTTTATCATACTTTTACTTAATGCATTTCTTTTTTGTTTAGTTTGAGTGTTTAAATTAGCAACTTATAAACTTAAAAAAAAATTTAAACTTACAAACTTATAACATATAACTTGAAAAACAAAAAAAGTTTGACAAACTAATAAACTTCAAATATATAAACTTCAAAAAATATAAACTTAAAAACTTATATAACTCATAAATTGAAAAACGTAGAAAAAAAAACTTTAACAAAGTTATATACTTTTATATATACTTCAAAATTCAAATATATAAACATTTATTCTTTAACTAAAATGTAAAAATTAATTTATTTATTCAAAATATAAAAAGTTATTTTTAAAAAAAATTAAAATTAAAATTGTCCATATCGGTTATTCCATTTCGGTCCGGTCCGATCCATACCGGTAGTATACCGGCTACTAATGGAACGGAATGAAACCGCGGTTTTATACCAGTTATTCCGAACCGGTACAACCCGATACCAGTTTTGTCCCAATTCGGTTCATACCGGTCCGATATCGGTCCATTCCGATCCGGCCATTTCATTCCAGCAGAATGCCCAGTCTTAAGTGTGGGTATAATTGTGTTCCTCTCATGATTCTTCTGTCCGAGTTTTCTCTGTAATTCAAGGGCTATTAGTAACGTATTTCTCGAACGTAGGATGTAGGGGTGTGCAAAAATCGAACAGATCAATAAACTGAACAGAGTTTGAGAAAATAAATAAGACTTTTGAATCCTGTGGTCTTAAATTAAGTTATGTCAAATTTACCAAAATGTCTTTTAGTCTTGTGGTCTTGAATTAAAATTATGTTAAATGTACCAAAATGTTCTTTACTCTTGTGGTCTTAAACACACCACATGGATAGTTGGAATGAAAGTGTTGCCAAAAAAAGGAAAATGTCATTCTTTTTTAAATGAATTAAAAAGAAAAATAGGTCATTAAAGAGTAGGGGTGGGTGTTTGGTATTCAGTTCGGTATTTTCAAAATTTAAATTCGGTAATTCGATTATTTGATAATCGGTAACTGAAAGTAGATACCAAATACCACACTTTTAAACTTCGATTCGGTAATCGATAAATTAAACTTCGATTCGCTACGGTATTTGGTAATACCATGAAAGTGCTCACCCGAAGGGCGGAGGCTGTGGCAAAGGTTGTAGCGGCTACGGGTTATCCTGGGATTTCCAAAAAATAATAAATTGTGAAGGCAACTGCAAAATGTATTCAACTAAATAGGGTTGGTTCGGTTGGAGCTTTAGGCTAATACCTTTTGTAAAGCAGAGGTGAAGATCAAAGGGTTGATTTTTTGAGCTTTGGGCCGATAATGGGTCAATTTGATATATTATATATATAAAAGGTGGATCTTCATTTAATAAATAATTAGGTATTCAATAAATACTGACTATCAAACGGTATTAATATCTTGTACTAAACGCGAACCCAAATACCATAATTTTAAAATTTTACTCTCAAATACCGAATACCAAATTTTCTGATTCAGTTCGATAATTCGATTTTCGATATTTTATGCTAGCCCTAAGGAATCCTAAACATTATATAACTTATATATTTAAAAAAAGAAAAAAGTGTAGATCATAACAATCTTAAGCCTTTAATTAAGCTAAATAACAACACTTTAAAAAAATTAAGTGAGATAACACAAATAACAATATTTTAGTGGGTCCTTATACTCTCTTATTTTTCTCTCTTTCTTCTATCTCTAACCTTTTTTTTTTCGTTTCCTTCTTTTCACTTTTTTTTCCTTCTATTTCTAGCTTCTATTTCTCTCTCTCTCTTTTTTTTTTCCTTTCTCGGTTTTTTCTTTTCTATTTTTTTTCTTTCTCGGTTTTTTCTTTTCTATTTTTTTTCTTTTTTCTTTCCCTATTATTTTTTTTTTCATTTGTTTCTTTTCATTTTTTTTCTCTCTTTTCTATCTCTAGCTTCTATTTTTTTTTTCCTTTTTCCTTTTTTTTCTTTTTCATTTTTTTGTATTTTTTTCTTCCTCATTTTTTTGGTTCTATTTTATATTCTTTTGTATTTTCGAAAAATATGACTACGTTGAGCACAAGTCATGAATAATAATGAAAATATCATTACCGCTTATTGTATTTGTATTCACACTATCATTTATATTTTTGTATTAGTTGATACAATTGTATTTGTATTTGTATTTTACAATTCGCATTTGTATTTGTATGTATTTTATAGCTCGCACCATCATTTATATTTTTATATTCGTTGATACAATTGTGTTTGTATTTATATTTTATAGTTTACACTTGTATATGTATTTTATAGTTCGCACCATCATTTATATTTTATACAATTCACACTTGTATTTTAAAGAATTATTTTGTATTTGTATTTGTATTTTTATAGTTGACTGCATATTGCATTTATTTTTTATGGTTTCATTTTGTTTGTATTTGTATTCTATTTTCGTCCATACACTTGTATTTTTAAAGAACTATTTTATATTTGTATTTTTAAGTTGACTGCATATTGTATTTGTATTTGTAATTTCATTTGTTTCAATTGTTTGTATTTGAATTTGTAGTTGATTGCATCATTTATATTTTTAAACAAATGAAAAAAGAATTGCTATTTTTCTTTCTATGAACACTTGTATTTATATTCATTGATACGAATTGTATTTTATTGCTACAAATTGAACAATACAAATACAAATGATAAATTATAGAAATACAAATGTTATATTTGTATCAAATGATACATGTTTATACAACTTGAACCATACACATACAAATGATGATACATTGCATATTTATATATTTTAGACTCAAGCAAATACAATTAATCTATATACTTGTTTATATACAAATACAAATGATAAATTGTACATATTCACGGCTAAACTATTCAAATAAAAATAATAAATTTATTTAAAATATATAGTTTAATACAAATAAATATAAAAAACATAAAAATATAAAATGCAACAAAAAAAATACCAAAAAAGAAACGAACAAAATGAAAAAAATAAAAAATAAAAAAAGAAATAAAAGTTAAAAAAACTAAAAAAGAAAAAAAACTGAGAAAAAAGAAGGAAAAAAATGAAAACGAAAAAAAAGAAGAGAGAGCAAATATATATATATATCATTCAAATCTATTTTGAGTTTTAAAAAAAAACCTTTCTATTTGAAAATAAAATTTTAAATTAATTAGGTGAACATTCAATTAATTAGGTGAACGTGATTTAAAGAAGATAAAATTCTTTTGTCTTTTTAAATTCAAGCTGTTAACTAAAAATAAGATAATTAATTGTATTTATACATGTATTTAATACTATCTTGCTCATCAAATACATATTACTATTTAAAATAATTAGTAAAAAATTACTACGTATCTTTTAATTAGTGAATCTAATTTGCTATTTCTTTTTTCCTTAAAAAAATGCCGAATGGGAAATGAAATGACGTAGAGAAAAAAAACAACCATAGCTTGTTCCCCTATTGATCAATAAATTTATTCACGTTTATTTGAACAACAAACGGAAAAAGAAGAAAAAAGTTGGTCACGTTTCCTACAAATTGACATACTTCATCCGTTCCATTTTAATTGATTATCTTATTAAAAATAAATATTTAATAATAATTAATTATTTATTAAATTAAGATAGTATTAATTAATTTTTTACTATTTTATTTTTATAATTAATTACAATTCTAATATATATTTTTATATGCCCAATGAATATAATTAATATGGTTAAAGGTACCATTGATTTCTCTACTCATTTTCCCTCTTTTTATAAAAGCAGATATTTGTACCCGGCTCTTTTCAACATTCAACCTCGTCATCATATATCATAAGGTAAAATATCAAATTCCAATCTTTTTTTTCTTTAATTTAACTGAGATTTGATTTTTTTTTTTTTTACTTAATTGCTCAAAGTTGGAAGCTTTAAGCTTGTTTTTTCATGCATGACAATTGGTTTATTGCCACAGTTCAAGATTCCATGTGGGTTCATCTTTGCTCGTTCATCTGAGAAGTAAATAGTTGTATTGTTTAAGAATTTTTTGTTTTACAGTATACCCATTTGGAAATTAAGTGAAATTTGTGGGCATATGTTTGTGTTATGGTGTATATTGGGGCATGGGTAATTGATTGAGAAGATGGAATTTTTAGATGATATCTCATGTTAGTATGAGACATGAGTGGATTTTTTTTAATCAAGATTTTAGTATGGATGAAGGAGAGTGTTGGAGTAACTGGTAAAGTTGCTGCCATGTGACCAGGAGGTCACGGGTTCGAGTGTGGAAACAAGCCCTTGCAAAAATGTAAGGTGAGACTGCATACAATAGAGAATAGACCCTTGTGATCCGGTCCGGTCCTTCCCCAGACGTGTGCATAGCGGGAGCGTTAGTGCATCACGCTGTCCTTTTTATGATTTTAGTATGGATGAATTTTAGAAGGAAAGATGGAAAGGTAAAAATGGTAGTTTTGATTTATTGTACATTAGCAGCTATAGGAGCTTGACTGAGTTTAGATCTTCTTCACTTTTATTTTTTGGCGTAATACGTAGACAGACACTCAAACTTGGCATCAGTGGGCTAGTAAACACTCGGCCCAGAGGCGTATGTAGCATACTGACACAAGGTTCATCTGAACCCAGTACTTTGACGTAGAGCATAAATTGACATGCAAAAATCCACGAAATTGCAACAAATAGTAGTTATAAACCGGTAAGTTAAAATATAATAGGTATAATGCTTAGAACCTTAAATGTTGAACCCAACTTAAATCCTGGATCCACCGCGCTGAACACTTCAACTTTGAGTATGCACTTCTAGACTCCTCAACTCGTCTCCACTGTTCAGTTGAATAGTCCAACTTACAAAATAAACATCTAGACACCTCTAAAATTTATGTTCCACATTAATGTGGGGTGTCCACGAGACATAATGAAGGATGAGTTGGAGTGTTTTGTTTCCATTTGAGATCAAGTTGAGGTGTCTAGATTGCACTCTCAAAGATGGAGTGCTTACTTGCCAGTTGAGACCATGTTTTAGTGTCTGTTTATGTATTATGCCTTATTTTTTATGATCTGGGTAAAGAGAAATGCCTAAATTCTGCAGAAGTATTGGGTTATAATTGACATTTTGAATTCAAGTTGATTTGGTTGTTTGATGAAGCAATTCAAATTGATTTGGTTGTCTGATGAAGCAATGTCCTCCTATGTTCAAGTAGTTGTGAGTAATTTGTTCCTTTTTTCAAATAGTGCACTTTATCAATATCTAGTAGACTTTTTAGCTACATGAAGAATTTTGTAAAGTAGATTTTTGGTGGATTATGCTCTCAAATGGGATGCAATGAGAAGGAAAAAAAAAGCTAAAGCTCAGACTTTTATTCTATTTACTTTATAAATTGGCAAGTCTTGTATAACCATGTTTTCTTGGTCATTGGTGCCAATCACTTTTAGTGGACAACAAATAATTCAATAGAGCCGAAAAATACAAGATTCTATCGTTAACTTGACACGTGACAATTGTGATCAGTTACCTGATTTGATTCTTTTGCTTATAGTGATTCTTGATAAATATGTTACCTGCTTGATGGATTATCTTCGAAGTGTCATTTCACTCTGATAGTAACTCTTCCATGAATTTCCAATATCATTAGGTACTCCCTTTGGAATTGGAGGTATTGGATCCTTGATAAGGATTCTGGGTATAGAAACTGTTCCTAGCCTCAACATCAGTATTGATGGCCATTTCTGAAGCAGTTTTGCCAGTGTTTGGTGGTTCATTACCTAGTCTTTTTGGATCTGATCATTCTTTTAGGGAATTGGGATTGTCACATACCTCCAGATCGTTCATAAGATTCAGAAAGAAGAGGGGTCCAAAGTATATGAATTTTATCAACTGTTCAAACACATCATACCGTGCTATTAGGGTAGATCGCTTTCTGAGCACCAGACGACCTTTGCATGGAGATATTGCTCATTCCTATTTAAGATCTGTGAACTGCAAATGCCAGCAAGCTGACAGTGCGAGTAGTATTGCATCAGAAAAGGGAAATGGGTCAATGTTTGTTGACAATGACCTAAGTGTTGATACAATTCATGGTAATACACAAAGTGTTCTGCAGTTTGAGACAGTAAGAGAGCATAAAGTAGGAGAGGACGACTTTCAATCCAATGGGAGCTTACCTCCAAATGGTTCAGTAGAAGATGCCTTGAATAAAATAGCTGGAAACTCCATTGAAGATGAAGCATGGGAACTACTACGAGAGTCTATGGTTTATTATTGTGGTAGCCCTGTAGGAACAATTGCTGCCAAGGACCCAACTAGTTCCACTGCCAATGTTCTAAACTATGATCAGGTCTTTATCCGTGACTTTATACCTTCTGGTATTGCTTTCCTACTGAAGGGAGAATATGAGATTGTTCGCAACTTTATCCTTCACACTCTTCAACTGCAGGTATATTGCTACTTGCACAAAAGTTTATTATCTGTACAAAAAGATTATTTACTGATATTTTCTTTCTTACAGTCATACATTTCTTGCTTGTATCTCATCATTTAATTTCTTATCTCATTCAGCAACCTTGCTATGTATGTTTCTCCACAACTGTCTGATTAAAGATGGTTGCAGGAATAGCTTATTGCAATATGCTACAGCTTTTTATTGTCTCATTAAGGGATAAATTCCTGGGAGCAAATCATGTTAATCACTGTAAATGTATGCTAGGATGCAACTTTTGTTTGACTAATATTCTGGAATTAATGGTTGCTTACTGATATTTCCTCTTAAAACATTCAGCTCGGTGAAATAATTTTAATGTGGGTATACACCGATTTATGTTTTATGTCTGCCAAGTGCCAACAATTAGATTACTGTTTTTCCCAATATCTGCTGTTCTACATCCCTCTCCATAGTCTGAATTGTGCCTCTGTAATGATTATCTGATCTAGTTGCAGATAGTTTTACGATACCCCTAGTGGTAAATGGTGATAAAGAAAGCTGGTGGTAATCTAGAAAATTGTTAGGCTTTGGCAACATTCATTTTTTTCCTTTTTATAAATAATATGCCAAGGTAGTCAAGGATGTACTCTAGTAGTCAGTGAAGTGGGAAAAGGCTCCGGCGACCACAGTTTGAATCCTAAGCCTGATGGGAAGTGTTACCTGACACTTGTGCTGGTGGGAGACAGCCGGTATTGGGTGGATTAGTCGAGGTGTTTGCATGTTGGGCCTTACTTCTTAGCCCTAAGTTAAGTCTTCCTCAATGATCAGTCACTTGTTAGCATATTCTGGTAAAGTCTTAAACGCAAGGAAAGCTTTCAAGCTAATAAGCTACTTAAGAAAGAAAAGAAAAAAGATATTAAGAAAAGAGTACAAAGCGAATTATGGAAAGGGTGAAAAACAGGGGTTAGGACAATAACAGGATGACAGACACCATCATTATCAAAAAAAAAAGTGCCAGGCATTCACTCGCAAGCACGGAGCCCGCATCTTTGCTATCTCTTTTTTTGGGTGATATTTATATTAGTAAAATCAACTCATCTTATGTGACAGCTGAAACGCATAGCGGATCCTGAACTCGGAAAAGGAGGGTTGTGGTAAGCTGACAGTCGGTGTAAAAGTTATTTACTTATGATGAGTCCTCCGTATACTTAACGTGATATAATGGACCCCAACTATTTCGAGATTGAGTTGTAATTGATTGATTGTATCAGAAAATATGCACGGAATGCCGGGTCTTATTTTGGTAAAGAATGGGCCTTTTCCCAATACCTTTTCTTATATGATAAATATAGCTTGGGAAGAAACAAAAGATCTATCGTAAGTTACTGTGCTTTCATTGGGATTTCAGAAGTGAATGTCCTTCAACTACTAGAATTGTGTGAAGCCCAATTCCCCGCAAATTGATGTTTCCAAGAAGTTCACCAAAGTTAGTCACACGGACATTCTGCCCACTCTCTGTTCATCAGGTTCTTAAGGTAGAGGAAGACGGCTTGGAAGCAGCTCTTTATCTAAATCATCTTGCATGGCACAACTGCTGGTTTACCTTTAAACTCTGTAGTAAAAAGATTGAAAACTGTGGATTCAACCTTGTTTTTATTTTTCAAAGAGATGTTTCATAGGTTGTAAACCTGAATGTTCTCAATATGCTCCACTAATCTGGTTAGCATTTCATGCAGTGTAAAAGTTCTGTAAATGGAAATGATCAATCGTACAGCTAAGTTTAGATCAAATGACAAGTGATTCTGATTTCAGAATAATCTGTATGATCAAGCATCTCGTTCAGATTTCAGGACTTTTTTTTTAAAAATGACAACTGATATGACATTATTTTCCAGAGCTGGGAGAAAACTATGGATTGTCATAGTCCTGGTCAGGGGTTGATGCCCGCTAGTTTTAAAGTCCGTACAGTCCCATTGGATGGTGATGACTCTGCGACAGAAGAGGTACTGGATCCAGACTTTGGAGAGGCAGCAATTGGTCGAGTTGCCCCAGTTGATTCCGGTAGGAATAAAGATCTATCCAGAAAAGAAGAAGCTTATTTTTGTTTTCTTTACCTTGTCATTCTTGTGCTTACAAAGACCTTTCTACTGTAACTGTTAATCCCAGGACTATGGTGGATTATTTTGTTACGTGCATATGGGAAGTCCTCTGGCGATCTCTCGGTTCAGGAGAGAATTGATGTTCAGACTGGAATAAAAATGATACTAAGACTATGTATTGCTGATGGATTTGATATGTTTCCAACATTGTTGGTGACTGATGGTTCATGCATGATAGATCGCCGTATGGGAATCCATGGTCACCCTTTGGAGATTCAGGTTTGATTTCAGTCACTGTAATAAAAGAGCTATTATACCTGGCAGGTTAGTCTTTAGATGGGATGGAAAAATAGTTGAATCAATTGTGTCTGGTTTAGTCCTTTACTAGATTTGAGAATATTGATCAGTCGCAAATCTTTGGAGCCTATTATCCACCTTAGAGTAATTCCAAGTTTTCTTCTGCTGCACTGTGCTTCTGGGATTTTCTCCTGTTAAATGTATATGAAGTTACTTGCAATTGGGACTTGTGTGGGATCTGAACAGAATAAAGATTGCGTGTGTTCCTTCTATTTCCTCAGTAGATAAGTAAACAAATGCGGGCAAATCAACTAATATATATTCCAGAAGATACTCGTACTGTTGTTTGTCAGTCAGAGGTATAATAAAGACATTTTAGTTTATTACTTTCAATGGGGTGTTGGAAATTTAGTGAACTTTACTGGTTTAATGGATGCTGGTGATGGGAAAGAACAGATTTACAGCTTTAGTTCGTCTGAAATAGGAATTCCTTATTCATAGGCTAAGTTGCTCAGACTCTTCACTTTTGTTGCCGTACCCGTGTAGACACGACATGGGTGTGGGATCCGTACCCGATCTGGTCAACCAATTTTGGGTACTTTGACCAAAATCGTCGTGGAAAGTTCGAGCAGATTTAATGATTTCTGAAATCAAAACAAAAGCTAAGTGAAATTGGAGAAAACGGAATACCTTGTGTGTAGAAATTTCTATGTCACTCTTTTTCATTTAATCTCCTTCCAGGATTCTCCTCTTGATCAATATTTTGTGCTCAAGTTTTCCCACATAATATCTCATAATTTAGGTTTTATAACTATATTTGTAGATATTTGAATTATTTTTAGCCGAATCCCCGCACCCATATCCATACCTGGATCCATATCCCCGATTCTTAAAATTGAGATCATGAAGGATCCGACCTTTAGATCCGCACTCGTATTAGACACCCGCGCTCGAGTCCGAGCAGCTTAGTTCATAGGTATGTGTCTTAAAAGTCGTTGAATTTTAAATATTAGATTAGAAAATAAGGAACTACTGCGGTGCTGGAACTATATGAAAACAAACAATAGACATAAGAAGAGTTAGAGTGTGGCCATCGCATGCATTTGGTGGACTATCTGGAAAGAAAGGAACAATAGACGTTTTAATAAAAGTAGTTCTATACAAAGAATCAAGCTGAATTGTTTTTTGTCTTTTCAATTCTGGTGAAAAGAGAACTATGTTATAGATGCAGAATCACTGGTAGATTTTTGACTCCTTGTAAGACAAAAGGTTCCCTTTAATCTGTAATTATTTTAACTTCCAGTACCACCTTGATGCTGATGAATACAATGTTAATTACTCAAAAAAGAAATAAAATTAGATTAGAAAATACGAGTTTCTTAAGTTCAGATTTCATCTTACAAGAGTGTAGTGCCTTCATTTTCAAGGAAGAATGTTATGATGCAGCCCATGAGTATCTCATCATGTCAATCAAATCCAAGGATTTCCCTTTTAGTGTTTAATGCAGCCGTGGTTGAATGATTAATTAAGACATTAAAGAGTATGTAGATTCTTTTGTGAAGTATTCTGCGCGCTTCTTCCACTTCAGAATCATTTTAATAAGTGCATTTGTTCTGTATCTCTCACCCTATGTGTGATGATCTTCTATGCTGTTTACTTGTTCATAATCTGAAAATTTAATGAACCTTATTTTTTGTTCTTAGTTAAATCCACCTTTGCTTTAGGTTATCTCGGTTTGCTCCCCAAGAATATTGTTTAAGATTACATTTCAATTTGTTGCAGGCACTGTTTCATTCAGCACTGCTTTGTGCTCGAGAAATGCTTACACCTGAGGATGGATCAGCTGACCTTATCCGAGCATTAAATAATCGTCTTGTTGCCTTATCGTTTCATATTAGAGAATACTATTGGATTGATATGAAAAAGCTTAATGAGATTTACCGGTACCAGACAGAGGAGTACTCCTATGATGCAGTTAACAAGTTCAATATATACCCAGATCAGATTTCTCCTTGGCTGGTGGATTGGATGCCAAGTAAAGGAGGATATTTGATTGGAAATTTGCAGCCTGCTCACATGGATTTTCGATTTTTTTCTCTAGGAAACTTGTGGTCTATAGTCTGCAGTCTTACAACAGATGATCAGTCACATGCTATATTGGATCTCATTGAGGCCAAGTGGACAGATCTGGTAGCTGATATGCCTTTTAAAATATGCTACCCTGCTCTTGAGGGTCAGGAGTGGAAGATTATTACAGGATGTGATCCCAAGAACACGTAATTTTCTACCTCGGCTACTTTTAAAAATTTCACTTCGTCTTCTATTGGATCTTAATAATAGCTAGTCCATTATCTTTCTTCATCTCACATTATCTTCTTGTTTCTGATGCAGGCCTTGGTCCTACCATAATGGAGGTGCCTGGCCAACTTTACTCTGGCAGGTAACATCTGTCTGCCGGTCTTGAATTAGGAATTTGGTGCTTGTAGCCGTCGTATCTTTGGTTGGGAGATTAGACCTTCCCAACCTGATATTTTTTCACTGTGCATGCCGTTGCTCACATTAACATATTGTTACAACTAACATCTCTGTTTCGTGTTATGTCTCATTAGTTAATCGACAATTCTGTCACAAAGGATGACTTGAATTGCGGTGCATTCCTAGTCTAGTTTTTGTCTTGGGCATCTTGTCATTCGTCCTATTTCTCATATCATGTTAGCATAGAATGAAGTTGCACAAGTTTGTTCTTAAGATAGAGAACGATAGTGCTGATAGTTTTGAACTAATTTCACGGGTGATGTATATACTGTCCGTGTATGTAGTATCGTCAAAGGTTTGCTCGTCTTTTGTTCAATAATTGAGTTACTTTCTCTAAGATATTATTATGGAATCAGCTGGGAGGAATTTGAAGTTGATGTGATATCTTTTGGAACTTTTGTAGCTGGCTGTTGCTAGTATTAAGATGAATAGACCTGAGATTGCTGCTAAAGCTGTTGAAGTTGCAGAGAAGCGCATAGCACGAGATAAGTGGCCAGAATATTATGACACTAAAAAGGCAAGGTTCATTGGGAAACAAGCTCGCCTTTTCCAGACTTGGTCAATAGCTGGATACCTCGTCGCCAAGCTTCTCCTTGCCAATCCAAGCTCCGCAAAGATTCTCATCACCCAAGAAGACTCCGAGCTTCTCAACGCCTTCTCTTGTGCTATCAGTTCTAATCCTAGAAGAAAAAAACGCGGTCCAAAAAGTTCCCAGAAGACCTACATAGTGTGAGATCATCCACAACCCCACAAATGATTGAATGTACAGTTATTGGTCATAGGCATTCTTCTATGTCTATTCGTTGAGCCAGTCAAGAGTTGATAATTACATATGATTGTTTTGCCTGGTCTTCACAAGCTGAAATTCTATTTAATATTTCAGCTTATAATATAATGTTCTTGTGTAAACAATAACTAACTCTATCGGAAACAACCTCTCTACCTCCCAAGGCAGGGGTGTGTGTTCTGCGTACTCTACCCTCCCCAGACCCCATTTGTGGGATTACATTAGGTATGTTGTTGTTTTCAACCTCAAACGAGTAGGCATTTGATGCCTTATTATAAAATGGTTCATTATGCATTTTATCTCATAGTTCTCCATATGGAAGTACATAATTTTTTATTTTTATTTTTTTTGCATAAATTTGCTGTTGTATTACAGGGAGAAGCCAGTCTGGAAGAGGCTTATTTTATAGATTTGGACATTTTCTACCAATTCCTATGTAATATTGTAATACAAAAGTTATTCTTTTGACACTGTACTTGTGTTGAATCTGCTGGGGAAAGCATTGATATGAAAAAACAAAATAGCAGTATTATATTATGCTATAATAGCAGTATTATATTATGCTATAGAGCATGAATAATATCCTATGATGCATTATCTATTAAGTTGTTTATGTGAGACCTATAAGTTACATGTAAGAGCTGTGGAAGCAATTACTAATATTTGTATTAGGGTAGGATGTCTACATCACTCTCTGGAGTGCGGTTCTTCTGCAGACCCTACTAATGCGGAATGTTTTGTATACCGAACAATTAGTATATTAGAAGGCGTAGGTCAGTAGTCAAAGTTCTAAATAACAAAGGAATTGACCAAAGTAGAGAAACCTGAATCATTTGGTTTCTATAACTTACAAACACTAGGAGACAAACAAGTTATATAGTTAACATTAGTAAAGGGACTTGAAATCATATTAAGTGAAGGAAGAATCTGAAAAGAATATTTATTCGCGCTTGTTTTTTTTTTTTTTTGGTTTCTCATCTGGTGTTCGGTATCCGTATTTGAGCCCTGACTAATCCGGATTGCGCCTGGTATTTATAGCAACTTAAGCAATTTAATCATAAGATTCACAAATTAAATGAGACTATGTATCACTTTAATGAAAGTTTACGTGAATGCACATTTTGTAAATTTTCTTGGTGTATGCAAGGTCGGAGCTAGGGGCGCAATCTTTATTTACTCCATATTTTGAATTTCTCCGTGAAAATTTTGACTCTGTCACTAATGTATACGCTATGTACGAATAAGTTTTCTTCTAGAAGAACCCTACAGGATGTCATTATATTCCCCAGGAATAATATAGGTAAATTGTTTTTATATATGTAGCTTTCAAATATCTGTAGCCTGGATGGCTAAGATATGCAAAATTAAACATTAGTTAATATGCCACCAAAGATGTACCAGAAAATTAATCTATACATAGTACCAAATGTCATACATAGTACCAGAAAATTAAACTCAATTGTACATAAAATTGTACGTTTTGCCCTTTAAACGGGCTGGTTTTAATTTTTGCTCTTCAAAAAGTCCGATCTAATATTTGCTCTTCAAATAGGCTTGTCTTTAACTTTTGCCCTTTATCAAACGAACTTATGCCTAGTGGGACATAAGTTTTTTAGAAACTAAAGTCAGATCTGAGCATAACATATTGGATATTATGATACGAAAATATAAATTTAAACCCTGTGAAAAAATTATTTGTTACAAGGACATAAATTAAAGACCAATACAAAATAGTGCACCCCCCCCCCCAACCCCCAACCCAATATAGTAATACTCCCTCTGTCCCAATTTGTGTCACATTTTATTTTTCGAGAGTCAAACAGTTTAAATTTGACCGTAAATTTAGATACAAAATCTTCATTTTTTTTAAAATAAAATTTATAAATTTGGAAACTACGAAAAAGTAATACAGTAAAACCTTCCTAAATTAATACTCGGTAAATTAATAAACTCTCTAAGATAATATTTTTCTCCTATCCGGACTTGGGCCAGTGGAAAAAATCACCAATTTCGATAAGATAATAAGTTAATATATTTTTGGAAGACTATAGAAATATATGGTCCCATTATTATTATAAATTAATAATTCTTTAAAATTACAAAAATATCTAAGACAATTTAGTGAAATATGATTCTAGTGTTTCTGTTTTTTGTTAAAATTTAAATTTAGTTGAAGCTCATGCATCCAAAAGTTCCGGTGTTGTCTTCCTGAACTGCACCAAAAAATTGTGAAGAGTTCTAGATGCAATAAGTGCTTCCTTACGAGTAACTGGTTCCAAAGGTATTGTATCGTCTTCAACTTCATCACCAACACTGTTTTCTCCGATAGTATCCACAATTTCTTCTAAGCTCTAGACCTCTGAACATGTATCATTTTCACCCGGATAATCCAACATGCTATTGACATCCATTTTATTGCAGTAACCGAAATCATTAATCATAACCTCAAGTTCATGAATGTCGTTTTCACAAGTTTTTAAATTAGTAAGATACTCAAAATCACTCCTCTACCTTGAATCTTGAAAGTACTTTTTAAATTAATAAATATTAATTTATCGATTGAATAATTAATAATATCTCTATAAAATAATAATATTTCATAGTCCCAACAATATTAATTTAGAGAGGTTTTACTGTATAAGTCACAATAATTGACAAGAAAATTCAAAATATTTAAAAAATATATGAAAAAATTACGATAAAAAATAAACTTGTTTGAATCTCGAAATTCGAAAAATGACACATAAGGACGGAGGGAGTATCAATCTGTCTTGGGCCATATATGGGCCCTGACTAGTGCCGGCAATATGACCCACAACAATTTTGCCGGCCCAAAGATCTACATCTTTTTGTTCCTTCTAACTACCCTTCAAAACACTATGATTTTTTTTCCCCCTTCTACCTTCCATTATAACTCACCAAACAAAATTTCCACAAACTTATTACCTTCTTTCTCCAATATTTTCTATTCTTCTCTCTCAAAAAAGCCATGTTAACATCTCCGGTCCATGAGGACGCTAGCTTCTCAGCATCTCCAGCTGTTAGCTCGATCGCGTTAGATGTGGGAGAAGTTCGTGTTAGCGTGGACACGGAGGTGGAAACAACTATATACAATGTTCATGCCTCATTTTCATCCTTTACAAAGCCCCATGCAACGTCTAGCGATCCATGCTGGAACGCCATGCGACGTGTCCAATCAGAAGTCTCGAGTTTGAGCCTTGACGACTTTTGCTTCATCCAGAAACTTGGGAGTGGTGACATTGGCTCTGTCTATCTTGTTGAGTTGAAGGGCAATAATAAAGGGTGTTTTTTTGCAGCTAAGGTGATGGATAAAGAGGAATTGGTTAGTAGGAGTAAAGAAGGTAGAGCAAGGACAGAAATAGAGATATTGGAAATGTTGGATCACCCTTTTTTGCCTACCCTTTACACTACTTTGGACACTGATAAATGGTCTCTTTTGTTGACTGAGTTTTGTCCTGGGGGTGATCTTCATGTTCTCCGGCAACGGCTGCCGGAGAAAAGATTCGATGAAGCTGCAGTCCGGTTAGTAGTACTTATATATCCCTCTACCGTTATGTCTTTTCTGTTTAGCCATCCGTTAGCTGAATCTTATTGTACGTATGACTAACTCACTAAAATAAAAGGAGTTAGCAACTAATAACTTTTGTCACTAATCTTGTTTAACAACATATTAGCGATAAATTATCAAAAAATCATGTTAGCAACGATCTATATTTTCTGATAGATCAACAACAAATTTCCCATCCTGTATAGTGATAAAATACGTGCCGTAAAGAACCTCGTAAAATGGAGAAGCTCCCTGTTAGAAGTTTGTCCTTTCCTAGAGCTCGAACCTTAAAGCTTTGATTTAGGTCGAAGGAATTCCATCCATTCCAATCACTACACTCATTGATAGTAACTCTACCATTATTATTCCAGCTATATTTTTATATTAACTATATGTCTTGAGTGATTGACGTAGTCAATGTGAATGTTTGTCCAGTTTTCCAATGGGCCACATTGGTAGACTTCTAACAGAATGTGGGGATAGATCATAATATTATAACATGATATTAATTGTTAATGTGTCCTACTATTAATTGTGTGCTTTCTATTATTAGCTCAAACTTATTGATCATGACCAAAATTAAATTAATGTAACATGTGATTTTGTCTATTTGATTTAACAGGTTTTACACATCAGAAGTGGTAGTTGCTTTAGAGTACTTACACATGATGGGAATAATTTATCGTGATTTAAAGCCAGAAAATGTGTTAGTAAGATCAGATGGTCATATTATGTTAACTGATTTTGATCTCTCACTAAAATGTGATGATTCAATAGTAATGCCTCAACTTGTTCATGAGGGTACAAGTCCAAAGCTAGATCATAATTCAAATGATCAATCCACCAATCATTCACCTCCGTATAATTCTACCTCTTCGTGTATTCTACCCAATTGTATCGTACCACACGTCTCGTGTTGGTACTCTAAGCACAGACGAAGAAGAAGAAGAGGAGGAGCAGGTTCTCAGAGACCATTGAGGTTGGTAGCTGAACCTATTGAGGCTCGATCGATGTCGTTTGTCGGGACCCACGAGTACCTGGCCCCGGAAATTGTGTCGGGGGAAGGCCATGGGAATGCAGTGGATTGGTGGACGCTAGGGATTTTCATGTACGAGTTGCTATATGGTGTGACACCTTTTAGAGGACTTGATAATGAGTTTACCCTATCGAACATCGTGGCTCGAGCCTTTGAGTTCCCTAAGGAGCCAATGGTCCCAACCATGGCTAAGGATTTGATCACCCAACTTTTGGTCAAGGACCCCACAATGAGAATGGGATCCATGATGGGGGCCACAACAATCAAACAACATCCTTTCTTTGATGGGGTGAATTGGGCACTATTGAGATGTACAACCCCACCCCATATTCCACAAAATTTCAACAGTACTAGAGACTTTGTCTCATCTTACGATGATGATGATTATGTAGATTATTATTAATGAGGTTTTACTATTTAAGAATTTAATTTTCGAACATCGGCTATAATTATTAATTTTTACACTATCAACTTAAGTTACGTAAAGTAACATGCAACTAGTTGAGAGTGTCGTTAACAGACAAAAACCTTGGAATGCACGAATCCGGATCAATCAGACTCAAGAATGGGCTCCTAAGAAGCAAAGTAATTACTATTAGGGTGTGTTTCATCATGTTTGATGGTCAAAATGTTTTGAAAAATATTTTTTTCTTGAAAATAAGTTCCTTAAAATGAAGAAAGTGACTTTCGTAATGGAATTTGGAAAAACAAGTTCCATAACTGATATTCCAAGTTCATTATCTGCCCACCCACTCACTTAACACCCTTAACCCCACCACTTGACCATCCGGTCCATCCCCTACCCCCTCCACCCTCGAACCCATCTTCATAGTATTTTGCTTGATTATGTATAAATATTTTTTTCTTACTTATCAAAGACTGAAAATAAGTAAGAAATCCACTTATTTTTCTGACATATTGAAAGCCAGCACAACTTATATGTAAAATAATTTTGTTGGTAGTTTTCTTTGTTCTATACAAGGCAAAAAAGTAGTCAGTCTAGATTGCACAAATTTGTCCCTCAAGGTCAATCATGCATAATAATAATGATGATGGCACAACTTATATGTAAAACAATTTTGTTGTAGGTTTCTTTGTTCTATATAAGGTAAAAAACGTTAGCAGTCTAGATTGCACAAATTTGTCCCCCAAGGTCAATCATGCATGATGATGATGATCTTTTTACCTCACTCCCAACTTACTATTCCAAATTTATGTTACTATTTTTATTTTATTGAGCACAAAAGATTAGTTATATCATTGAAACTTTAGACTTTAATAAATGATTAATTTCTTCGATAGTCATTAAATATTCATTTTATTACACTTTAAAGTTACCACTAAAGAAGAAGCAATTCATGCACTTTTAAATTAAATTATCTAAAATACTCCCTCCGTTTATTTTTATGTATCCATTATACTATTATATATTTTCACTTTTATTTGTCATTTTTATCATATTAAGATTTTTTTATATATTTTCACGCTTTTTTATTATTAATTACTTATTTTTCAAATCTTTTTTCAAAGTTTAAGAGTAAATATCAATTAATATGAATATTGTAATAAAATATCTATATTAATTATTATTTCTTAATAAACTTAAAAAATTCAAATTGGACAAATAAAAATTAACCGAAGGAGTACTTCTCAGTTGTCAAATTGGTTTACTTACTTTTATGTAAAGCCAAAAAAGGAAAAATAATTATGGAAACAAGGCTGAGAAATAAGATATAGAAAAGGAAAATAATTATGGAAACAAGGTTGAGAGATAAGATCTATAAAAGGAAAATAATTATGGTAACAAGTTTGATAGAATAAAATAAGGTTAAATAGGTGGCCAACTCCTTAAATTTATCGGGATATTTCATTTAGATACTTGAGTTAAATCTTTTTCTAATTGAACATCTCAACTTTTAATATATAAAGTGTTTTAATTAGACACCTTCAATTCAATTCTGAAAAACTTGTGCATGTTTTCATTCGTCTTAATCATATTCGGTATATTATCTCCTTTAATTATATGTATCAATCTCAAGTAGAAAATGATTGGAGTTCTACGCATTATTGAGGTGAATGCGTATAATTAAAAAAAGTAGCTTATCTTATGTAATTAACTTAACTATATAATAGATGAATGAAAACAAACACAATTTTTTTCTCTCCAGATTTTTAAGTTGAAAGCATTTAATTGAAACTCTTTACTAAAAGTTGAGTGTTCAACTGGAACAAGACTTAGTTTGAGCATTTAAATGAAATATCTGATAAATTAATAATTATGGCAACAAGTTAGAGAGTAATAAAAGGAAATTCTTTTAAAAAAAGCCAAAGAAGAGAGTTCTAGTTAGTTTCCTCTTTTTGGAAGGTAAATAAATATTTAGTAGGTTGTTGCATAGAGTCAACAATTTGGGAAAAAACAAAACAGAAAATGGAAAGATAATTATTTTGATCTCCAATTCTTACCATAGTCCAAAATATTCATAAAATCTATGAGTCAAAATTTATTTTTGGACAATTAATTAAGCTTATAATGTTGATGGAAAAAAATAGTACTATAATACATTACTCAATTTTTATTTCCTCTGCAATTTCTGGGTTTCTAATTCACGAAAATGGATAATGAACCATTCAAGCAAAATTTACTTGATTACATTGATGAAGAGGTACGTCAATGACACCATGGAGAGCTATACTTTTGATTTACAATTTTAGCAGAATTTAGTAATTTTAATTTAAACTTTGTATTTATATTTAAAATGTACTTGTTATGTACAAATATTTCTTTGGTCATGAAAATGGTGATTTTTTTTTTTTTTTTTTTAAAAACAGTTTTTGTTTTAGAAGTAAAAAATGTTATTTGAAAATTGGGGTTGTGTTCCACCATGAATACAAATATGAGTTGTTTTTGAATTTTTGTGAGTAATTAATCTGAAGTGAAAAAAGTGAAAATAATTCTTTGTTGTGTTTCAAAATATTAAAAATTCCAGACTAAAATGCAAGTTGAATTCTGGAATTGATTTTATGGCCAAACGTGAATTCTGAAATTCAACTCCAGAAAAAGTGATTTTTTCATGGCTTAATGCCCCTTAATAAGTACAAGTGTCCCTTTGGCCATGAAAACTATGAATTTGAAAAAAAAAAGTTTTTTTTTAAAAAATGAAAAATGCTACTTGAAAATTGGAATTGTGTTTGATTACAAATACAAACTTGAGTTATTTTGCATTTTTGTGAGTGATTTACATTGAAAACAATTTTTTGATGTTTTTCAATTTCGGATCAATGAAATTTCGTCCAAAAACAGCCTCTCTACCTCATCGAGGTAGTGGTAAGGTCTACAACTTATCCTCCCCAGACCTCATTTGTGAAATTTTATTGGGTATGCTGTTGTTGTTGGATCAATGAAATTTTAGAATTTTTCAAAATTTCATGGCCAAACAAGAGTTTCAGAATTTGAAATCTAGAAAAAAGTAGAAAATATTCATCGTCAAATGGTGTCCAAATAATTTATTAATATTTCAATAAGAAATCAATTTCTAGGGTTCAGAACTTATAAATTTAAAATTTTAGCTCGACGCTAATTACAACTCTTGATGTTTCTAGAACTTTCCATCATGATTCTTCTTGTAATGCACATTCACATTTTATATGCAGCTTGTAGACAACGAGAAAGTGGATGATTCGACAACAAGCCAACAACGACTATCTGAAATCTATCAGTCTCTTGAGAATGAGGTACGTCAATGACATGATGTTTTGGTGGGTTTCTTTATTCTATACAAGGTAAAGAAACCTCACCAAATTTATCTTTACTAGTAATTTTATTTATTTTTCAACTCAGTTGAGCACAAACAATTAATTACGTCATTGAAACTTTAGACATAAATTAATGTTTATTCCCTTCAAATCATTTTACTTGTCATGTCTTTTTTGTACACCCCTTAAAAAAGCATTAAGTAGATAGAGGTTAATTTAGTTAAATTATCCTTATTTATTATCTATTCTATTTAATACTTTTTTGCACCATATTAATATCTCTCCATATTTATGATTATGGATTAATATAAAAACAAATAATTAATTATGTCTTAATCTTATAAAATGACAACTATCGATGATTTTATTTTTAGTAAGATGACAAGTAAAATGGTCTTGAGGGAGTAATTTCTTGGATAGTCATTGAATATTCATTTTATTACACCAAAAGTTGTCATTGAAGAACAAGCAAATTCATGCCCTTTTGTTTAGTATGTTGTAGACATTGCAAATTTTTTTGAAACAATTGTCTAAAATATTCAGTCCATTTCCTTTCACTTATCTCCTGTACTAAAATGTATTTATATTTTTATTTGTTACTTTTAGCATATTAAGAGAAAAATATATGTTCTTTTTTATGTTTTACTCACAATATTAATTACTTATTTCAAAATATAAAATTAACTATTAATTAATATAAATATTTCAATAAAATATTTACATCAATTATTATTATTAAGAGACATATAAAATCCAAATTGAACGAGTACAAATAAGTGGAGGGAGTACTTCTCAAATTGGTATGAGGTCCACTTTCTTTGACTTTTGTAATGCCAAAAAAGGAAAAATAATTATGGAAACAAGGTTGAGTGAAACGAAATAAAAATTCACATTTTATGTGCAGGTTATGGACTATGAGAAAGAGAAAGTCAATGAATCTCCATTAACCAAAAAACTATTTGAAATGTATCAGTCTTTAGACATCGAGGTATGTCAATGGCACTGCACGCATTTTATTCAACCTTTTTACAGTAAATCCGTCGACAATTATACTGCATACACACTTTTAAAATTATTTTTTTAGATATGTATAATAGATGTTGAATCCCAATGGCTTTTTCCTTCATTTACTTTTCTTATTCTAAAGAGGAAAGTTGAAAAAATATACCAAAAATACTATTTCAATTTTTTTGAGTTTTATATTTGAAGAAAAAGTGAACAATTGATAACTGATGCATGTTTTGATTATTTTTTTTATTCACTTTTACAGTCAATCTCATTTTTTTCACTCTTCAATATGGTTGTTGCTAACCATATAAATGAACGTGCACTCAATCAACAACTACTTGATCACATTCAGTCTCTCGAGGATGAGGTATGCCAATGATGTTGCACTTTCTAGTATCTTACCATAATTTATTTTTTTCATTTTTTTACCTCAATTTTCTATTGGTTTAAATAATGTTGCTTGGACCCTTCAAAAATATGTCGTATTTGTGTCAGATATTTTTGAAGGATCTGATACACACTCATCAACCATATTTTGAAACACGGAAAAAAAATCATTTGCTTATCTTTTTATTGAGCGACATTTTTGAAGAGTCAGAGCAACATATTTAATTACTTCTTGCATAAACAGTTGCTTGATTGTGTGTTTACTTTACATATTTTAAAGAGTGAAGGGTGAAAACACATCTAAAATATCTAGGTTTTTTGAGTTTCCAACCTGAAAAATTGATAGTTCGATAGAAAAATCGAAGACTTGATAGTTCAGGTATGAAATTCAAAAAATGTAGATACTATAAGTATGTTTTTGATCATTAACTCTATTTTTTTGAAAGGACTCTGGAAAGGTTAAGACTGAGGAGCAAACCAAGAGAACCAAAGTATCTGCAAACTCAACTACTGAGCTACTGAAGGAGACTGTTAACCAAGGGGCACGGCGCTAACCATATAATTCTTTCTCTGAAAGGATCATCAACACCCTCAAGCACTACTTGGTTGATCATATGTTTTCATTTGTCCCTTTTTAAAACTATGTTTTTGTTGGGTTGTAATTTGGGAATCTTAATCCCCTAACTCTCTTTTGCTTTTCTTATCTAGTATTATTATCTATCTTTTGTTTGTTGTGTGCTCTTTTTCTTTATTTGATTGTTAGAACTTGGTACATCCATTATTATGGGATGACCTATAACTTACTTCCATTCAAGAAGATACAGAGATAGATAGAAGGGGATGAGAAGGAATAGAAGAATTGGAGATGAGAAACAAAGACTTTGCCAAAGGCACCATACACAATACGCATAAACTTCCCAAAACCGCAGATACACCCTTTTTATCTCTACTCAACCTGGTGTAACACCTCGTATATTTCGGAACGCATGCGACTACCTTAATATTGACGGAATTATTTAAACTTGTTATAGTTGGTGCAAGACTCATGAATGTTATTGGACAAAAAATAATCTTGTGATTATGGCCTCAAATTAAGGCCCAAATTCAACAAGAAAAACATGGCCCAAAAAGGAAATTTTGACCCATTCATCTTGACCAAGTAAACATATTAATTATTGGACCAATTGTTTGGCTAAGAAGGACATTAAGGGACTATATAAAGTGGAAAATCAGATTTTTATTGAACAAAACACACATGCCATTTCTAGAGTTTTCCACAAAATTCTCTCTACTCCCAAACCCTAAGACAACTATCTCTTTGGACAAGATCACTCCTTTGCAATCCTTGGTAAGTGTTTACTCTTATAGTTTAATATATTATATGCATAAGAGGTTGTGTAAATCATGTTGGTTATGTTTAATAAGTGTTGAGCAGTCCACTATTTGTAAAACAGTCCACTTTTGCTTAATCGGTAAAAGATTTGCCTTCTATGTGGTTTAAACTTGAAAGGGGACTTAAGGTCTTGAAGGAATTGAATTAGATGGACTAAATTTCAGTATTTTTAAGTGTGGTGATGTCCCTAATTCGTTACTTTTGTGTATGGCTTGATGGAAATGTTTTTACGTAATTGTACATGGAACGTTTGGCGTAGTGAAAAAAGAATACTTTCTTGTTATGTTAAAGTGAATTCTAAAATTGTGTGGGCTGTTTTTGGTATATTGTTGTCGAAGGTATTCACGTGACTTGATGGAATAAATATGTGGAGTTGTATTGAGGCGGAAATGTAAAGTAGAAACTTGGTGTAAAATCCTATCGGTTTGCGATGTCTACGTTGATGTGTGGATTGTTTTGGTGGTGTGTGGACTGATTTGGTGGTGTTGATTTGCAAAAGCAGTAAGTTATAGTGTAATGTGGTGGAATAATGTTATTTGGTAGTATAATGAAGGGGGGAGTGATGCACCATGTGTTTTGGAGGTTGGACGGTTTTTACTTTCCGTTAAGCACCTACTTACCGTCTTGTGAACTTGTAATGTAGCTAGCCGTTAATGTTCGCTCCATTATGTACTTGTGTTGCAGAGTAACACATAAGGAAGGAGCTGAATCATTGTAGTTACGTGTTGGGAAGATAAGGTATGTAAGGTTACTCTTTCCGTATCCTTCTGTAACACATATTGTTCACATCGTCATTGTACTTGTTCTATTCCGAAACGTGTCAAGGTATCTCATTGCAGGTTGTCGTATATTGTTATTCACATGTTCCTTATCAAATAACCAATTGTATCCATGTGTCACAGAATTGTGGACACTGTTCCAAAGTTCCAACCATGATACGTTCTAAAGTTCTAAAGTTCCAATAAATTACAGTTATCAATGTATCACTCTTATAGTTAAAGAATGAAGTAATGTGAATAATTGTGTAATGGTTAATATTAAGAATGGGTGGTATCTCATGGGGTGAAAGAAACACCCGCATGAATGTCGATCCCATAATTACGGGTGGTATCTCATGGGATGAAAGGAACATCCGCATGAATGTCGATCCCGATTATTATAGCATGGGTGGTATCTCATGGAGTGAAAGAAACACTCGCATGACTGTCGATCCCATTATTACGGGTGGTATCTCATGAGATGAAAGGAACATCCGCATAGATGACGATCCCGATTATTATGTTATTTCCCACTGATCAGTTGGGCCCGGGCATTATATGACTGATGATTGATGATGTACAGGAAAGTAAAGTAAAGTACAGTAAAGTAAAGTAAAGCAAAGAAAGCAATGTACATGATTTCCCTCATATACCGTATGGTAGTTTATAAATTTATATTGTTCATTCACTTGTACTTAACATTAAAGTTCTTATATCTCATACAGTTACTTACAACCTTACATACTCAGTACATTCTTCGTACTGACGTCCCTTGGGGGACTTACCTTACTTGCTGCAGGCACAGGTACTAGTAGACCTCCACAGTAAGCTGCGGGTTATCTGCGAATTATTGGTGAGCTCCAGTTCGTTCGGGGCTTTCCGAGTCGTATGTACATGTTGATTTTGGTATTGTATTACAGATGCATAAAGCGGGGACTCATCCCGACTATAGGTTTGGTTATGTATCTGTTAGAGGCTTTGTAGACGTTGTACAGTGAAAGGAAGGAATGATGTACCTTTTTGACCATATGTCCCTAACGGCCATGTCTCATGTTTATATAAATGTTCTTACTTGATTTCAATTATTGAAATGTTGTGACCATAAGTGACTGAATGCTAGCCCATTGACGACAAGTAAGTGACGTATAGATTAGTTCTCTCGGGCTTTAACGGCTTCGGGTGCCATGTCCGCCCCAATGGACTTTGAGGCGTGACACCTGGATCCCAAGTAAATCTATTGTTGGGTTGTCTAATTATTGGGCCTCTTCGTGGTTTATCCCCAGGCCCAACAACTTGGTTAGCCTCTGGACTATCCGTGTTCACAACAGAAACTCTCTAACGGAATTAGAGTGTGTTTGTTGTGGATAATTTGCAAGTCTCCACAAGTGATCTTGTAAGAAACTGCTAAGGCAATTGGTGGTAGTGACACACATTGATCCTAGATAAGAAGGTATGTATTATTTTGCATATATTTTCGAGTTTAAATCCTTCACTGATAATGTAAAAAGGGGAGAAGACCAGAAGAGAATACGAGTCAGCTCTTAGACATGGCATACGTCAAGGGGGAGCATAACACAAACAGAGAAGTAAATTGCATCTATCGCTTTTTTGATTGTCATCATCAAAAAGGGGGAGATTGTTAGACTATTCATAAACTTACTACGTAATTAGTAAAAAGAAAAAGGAAATTAGCACAAAAAAGAAAGGAAGCTCGACAACAACCAAATGCAAAAGGAAAATCTAACAATCAAGGAAGATTGGACATCAAGTAAGATCAACACATAGCAAAACACAAGGAAGAATACTTGAAGAATACAAGGAAATCAAGACCGAAGAAGGCAAACAAGCCACAAAAAGAAAATTAATACAGGCGTATAAAATCAGTTTGGAATCAATCATATATTCTAGATAGAGAAGAGAAAACTGTTGGGTTTTTAAGAGGTGTGAATGGGAAATGAATTAGTGTTTTCTTTGAAAAGACACCAAGACAAATGATGCAATTTGAATAGGCACCTTTCCATTTTGAATGGTTGTGACTTTTCCCATAGGTTGTGACTTTTCCTATAAGTTGTGACTTTTCCGATAAGGCACAATAAACACCTCTTCATACTACCTTTTCGTTGGCTATAAATTCAGAGGACTAGCCTCAGTTTTCTGTATCAAATTTCTGAACATCTTCTACATATTTTCTAACAAACAAATATAGAGTCATGTGTGGTTTGTTGCCATTCTTTGCGTTCGATGAAGTCGTTGGAGTTTGAGGTACCGCTACTCCATCGATAGATATATCCGTTTTATGCTGGGAGGAAGTAATCCAAGACCTCGGGTACAGTGAGGGGATTAAATTCCTTAAGTACACACAAGAAAATTGTGAACTCGGATATTTTAATTAAGTTCTTTGTTTTTCTGTTTTCCAGTTTTATCTTTTTGGTTTACTATTTTGAAATGTCTTGAGATACCATCCACACCATTCACACCATTCACTTTCATCAAAACATCAAGTCACTTTTCAAGTTTAAATCTCATAAATGACACATCTCTTACAAAAAGCAAAAGTGCCATATCCAACACTTCCAAGCATAACCAACATGATCTACATAATCTCTCATGCATCTAATATATTAAATCATAAGGTTAAACACTTACCCAAACTTGCTAAAGGATGATCTTGTCCAAGCAAGTGATGGTTGCCTTAGGGTTTGAGATAGAGAGAAAAGTGTAGAAAAATCTAGAAAAGGCATGTGTATGTAATAGAATAGAAATCTGATTGTCTTGCCCTTTTTATAACCCTTTTGGTCATCCTTAGCCAAACTTAATCAATAATTGAGGTGTTTTACTTGGTCAAATGGAAGAATGGGTCATTTGACCCATTGGGCCATGTCTTTTGGCTTCATTTTGGGCCTCAAATTGGCTCATCAACACATATTATCTTAGCCCACAAAAATCAATGTGTAATCCATCATATATCTCATGTTTAATTAATTCCATAATTTTCATGACAATATTCAACTCACGGGACTCATATTTGTAGCCTTAATCTCCAAATAAGAAATTCTAGCCACTTATGGCTTAATTGAACATAAAAGGGTAAAATCGTAATTTGGATGCTAACTTCGTCTGAGCGTAGTCTTACCAAGATGGAACAATTATATAATAACCCAAGAATCACATTTATAGGCTCGTGGTTGGCGGAAAAATTTGGCAAAAAGCACCCCGGCACGCCCCCAGGCGCCCCTTGGACTTAGAAAAATTTCCAACATTTGAAGGGTGTGCAGGGGCGGCCTGGCACGCTGCCTGGCGCACCCCCTTGCTTCCTGTGGGCTGAAAATTTCAGCCCAGAGCGGCCTGGCACGCCCCTGGGCGCGCCATGCCCAAAAATTTTTAAAAAATTTCTTTCTTCGACTTTTCGTTGCGGATTTGGTTAGATACTTCAAGTTCTAATCTTTAGCTTGCCTCTTGTATTTAAGAAACTTTATTTAGGAGTCATTCAAGCTTCATATATCGCTCCTAAAATATTCCAAAAAGTTTCCAACTCCTCATACAAGAGTCTAAACACATTGACTAGTATAATATCAATTGTCTTATCCAAAACCAATGCAAAATACGTACTTAGCACTCCCAAAGCTAAGGTTTATATCTACACCCTAGGTCACCAATCAATCAATTCAGGGTCGGGAATGTACGGGGTGTTACATCCTTCCCCCCTTAGAAACATTCGTCCTCGAATGTTAGTAACATTGTCTCATCGTAATAACTTAAGCCGAAGTGAATCCTTCACATTATCATATACACGCATAATACTTGTAAAGACTTACTTATTATGACTCCAATTCCATATCTTGAACTTTTTCTTCCGTGTACAACAATTACGAGTGCTTTAGATTTCATTATTTCTTTGGTCTCCCTTGTGATTTCTTCTACGTGCTAATTTCTCCAACAGTGCCTTTACGGAAGCTACTTCCTTAGTTCTTATTGCTTTCGCTTATCGAGCTAGAATAATAAGCAGTACCTCTTCACATGTGAGATCTTCTGTAACTTGTATATCTCTACTGGGAGCAATACAGGATAATCTCCTATACACGTTCAAAGCAGTGAATATGAAATACGGAATGAACTGTGAAGAGTTCTTGGACTAGTGCTAATAGATACGCAATTTGCCTAAATCTTTGGACAATTTCCCCTTTCTATCCGAATCTCATTATTTTCCTCATCGGTGACACTGTCAAAAATACCTAATCACCTATGGTACATTTTAATTCCCTTCCTCTAATATCGGCATATGATTTATATCGACTTTGGGCCATTTGTAGCTGCTGTTATATCACCTTCACCTTCTTTATAGCTTGATGAACTAAATCTGACCCGAGCAATGCAAATTTCATCAGCTGTAACCCATCCAATTGATAATCTATATTTTTTTCACATAAAGCTTCGTAAGGTGCCTTTTGATACTTTTATTGTAAGCAATGTCACTAAACGATAGACGTTCATCCCAACTACCTTTAAAGTTCAATGTACAAATTAAACTCGTGGCATATCTTTAAATATTCATATAATATGTTCTGTTTGTCCATCCATTTGAGGATGACAAGCCACATTTACATCCACCTGTGTACCCATGCTTTACTGAAAAGACTTCCAACACTGTGCAATAAAGTGAGTTCTCCTGTTTGATATAATAGTGCATGGAATCCCATGTAATCATACTATCTCTGTAACATACCACTTTGCATAATGTTCAGCTATATCGGTGGTCTTAACTGGTAGGAGATACGCTAACTCGGTAAGCCTGTCAACTATCACCTATATGGAATCAACCTTCGCAGTGTACAAGGCAACCTTGTGACTAAATCCATGCTATTCATGTTCCACTTCCCAACTGAAAGGGTAATACATTGCATAAAATATACAGATTTCTGATGCCATACTATTAATCAGTGACCGCTTGGACATTGAGCTACAAGTTCTACAATGTGCTTCTCATGTAACTTTACCAAGACTTCTCTGCTAAACCATGGTACATTTTGGTTGCTTCCGAATGAATAAAATACCGTGAACGATGTTCTTCTGTCATAATTCATTTCCTTAACTCGTCTATACTCGGTACATACAGTCTACATTGGCGTTAAAGTACTCCCCCCCTTATGTTTGCTCAAATACCTTCGTCGAACTTTGCTGTACATTTTTTTTCAATTGAACTAAAAATATGACTTACATATTGCTTTTCCTTCATTTCAGATACCACTGCAAATTCTGCCACATTTGACACTATAATTCTTTCACTTGAAGTTTTATACAAGTAGTGGTGCCGTCTGTTACAAGCAATTTTCGCAACTGTTAGCTTAAAATCATATGTGGAATAATTTCTCTTATAAGGACGCAATTTTTTTAAGGAATACGCTATCACATTGTCGTGCTGCATGTATACGCATCCCATACCAACTTTAAAACATCAAAATACACTGCATACTCTTATGTGTCTTTGGGAGGTACTAGTACAGGTGTAGGAGTCAATTTATCTTTCGTCTCTTGCAAATTTTTCTCACATACATCATTCCACTGAAACTTAGTTACTTTATGTGCTAGCTTTGTTCAGGGTAATGGCAGAAAGCCTTTTTAACAATTCTTCTGTAATAACTGGCCAACTCAAGTAAGCTACGAATTTTCGTAGGTGTCGTAAGCCTTGGCCACTTCTTTTGTGTATATGAATCCTTATCCGTTCATTCTATACAATGTGTCCTAAGGACGATACGGATTATGACCAAACTTGTATTTAAAGAACTTGCATATATCTTACGGTCCCGAAGAATCCGTAACACCTGTTGGAAGTGATTAGCATGGTCCTTTTGTGATCTTGAGTAATCTAGTGTAACATCTAAAACATTATCACAAATACGCTTAGCGATGGCTTAAACACACTAATTATCAAACCCATCAATGTAGCTGGTGTATTTGTTAGCCCAAATGGCATAACTATGAATTCATAACGACCATACCTCTATTTTGGGTATCTTTATTTTCTCTGACCCTTACTTGATGATCTCCTGACCTTAAGTCAATTTTTTTTTGGAAGAATTTGGGACCCTATAACCGATCAAATAAGTCATCAACTCCGGGGAGAAGACATGTATTCTTCGTTGTCACCTTACTCGGTTGCCGATAGTAAACACACATTCTCAATGTGCCATTTTTTTTGTACTATGGACACTGATGCACCCCAAGGGGTCGTAATAGGTCTTATGAATCCCTTGTTCATCACATCTTTTAATTTCTCATTTTATTCTCGTAACTCTACCGGGGCCATGCTATATAAAGAAATGAAAATAAGCTGAGTACCTGACATCACATTAATACCAGCTCATACATCGAGGAATTCATTTACCACCAGAACTGATTGAAGAGATGGTGGTGTCACATCAGTATCTTTCACTCTTACTAAGTGACATATGTGTCCCTTAGAGTATCCTTTTCTTTGCTTTACGATGGGGAATAAATTTTCCTCTTGGTGCCCCCACATTTCCCTGGCCATTCAAAAACATTCTTTTGGGGAAAACGACAATATAACTCCTTAGTTTGGCAATCTACTATGGCACTATCCCTTTATAACATCAAAATTCCACTATTTCCAGCTCAATAAGACCAACCAGTGTCTCATGACCATAAAAAATTACTATGCACTTGTGATATACTCTTTTAACTACAATAGATTCACCGACTGATGTATAGACTTCATGTGACATAACTAGTAATTCTGGTGTTCTTTTGAATTTTCAGCAATTAATGAAATAACATATGCTAGTGTCGAATATGGGTCAATCAATACGTATACGGTACCTGTAGCTACATCAGGAGAAGCCCCATTTTGTGGCCCGACATACCACACCAATAACAACCATTCGGCCCTAACCGATATTCACCTAGATGATAACTTTCGCAGCACTAACACGGCTGACGAGGAGACTTCGGTTGGTTCCTACTTTCTACGTTCTTGTGCTTGATACCCCATTGCCCATGAATCCTGAATCTCATTTCTCTGCTCAAACCAATTATCTCTAAACCCTTGGGATCGAGGTAGAACATTTACTACAAACTAAGGAAATAATGGTCTAAGCGGTCTGTTAAACACCCAAGATCAAAATTTTCCTTGGGACGCCATGAATTGTCCCATAGGTCTAGCCCTCTTTGACGACCCTTCTTCAAATATTTGTGTCCTTTTCTATTGCCTCTGATCCTCCATTATCTGTGCAAAAAGCCTGTATTCTGGCTATATCTATATCTCTTTTCAAGGCCGCAATAGTACAATCCATTTGTCCACATACCGATGCACTCTTTCGGTCATAATAGCTACCACATTTGGAGCATACCTAGCCAAAGAATTAAACCGAAGACTATACTTTCTGACACTCATAGTTCTTTAGCAAAAATTTAGTAGTTGGTCCGCATGAACTTTTTGGACCTCATATGGGAGGTACTGGTCAAGGAATGCCGTTCTAAATTTCTCCCAACTAGCTGGAAGTACATCAAGATACAGTTACATGCATAACATCTAGAGCCCTTTTGATTGGGTCTAGAAAGTCCTGTGGGTCTTTATGCAGATTCGACCCGGTGGACGTGGGAGGGTTGAATTTTAGAAAATCCTGTGTTCGATGACTAGCTGCCTAGCCGCACCATCATCACTTGTCATTGGGATAGCTCGCCCATGACATTACACAACAACTATCTGAGTCAACATATGCACTACATTTCTTAAATCCTATTCAGTGGCATTTATAGGTGGTTCTGCGGGTACTTCTCTACTTTTTGGCTAAGTGAAACCCGTATTACAATTTCCATGTTATCCCCACCTTGACTAGCTTAGTCAGGTGGTGATTTACTCATTTTTACTTCGACAGACATATCAACCTGCTCACCTTTGCCCTTATCTTGTCTGATACTCAACATTTGACTATACAAAAGAAAACCAATGTCAATACGTATATATGTGTCCACCTACAACTTTGGCTCTATTGTACGATCTAGAAGTGAAGAAAAGAAACAACTTCTAAATGTCCCGTAGCCTCCTGCTTATCAATGTGGCGCGCAACACATCCATAAGGAAGACTCTACTCAGACACGGCTTTGTAGACACCCTTAGGACAACCTGCTCTAATACCACTTTTGTCACGCCCCGAGTTCCAACGAGGCAGACTGGCACCCGAAGCCGATAAGGCCCGAGAGAACCAATCTATACTCATGTACCCCCATATGCATGTCTCTATATGAATGTCATTCTATCCCATATAATAAACAAATACCAATGGTGGAAGTCATGACATGTACAATATATGAAACTTGGCCGTTAAGGCCATTAAGTCAAACTGGACACACATCCCTTACATTCCTCATCCCACATATGTATACAAAACCTCTACAGATACCTGTACATATCCAAGCTAGAGTTGGGACAAGTCCCCACTTTATACAACATTTACAATGCCAAAATCAATGTACACTATGACTCGGAAAGCCCCGGATCAACTGGAGCTCACCAAAAATCTGCAAATGACCCGCACTGTACTGTGGAGGTCTACTAGTACCTGTGCCTACAACAAGTAAGGTAAACCCCTAAGGGGGTCAGTACAAAGAATGTACTGAGTATGCAAGGCCATATGAAACTGTATGACATATAAGAACTTTAATAGAATCAAGTACAAGTGAATGCGTCATAAGGATAAACTACCATAATGTATACGTGTGGGATCATCTCTATTGATCTCTTTACTTTAGTTTACTTTACTCCATCCTCAATCGTCAATCATGTGCTCATCTATCATATAGTGCGCAGGCCCAACTGATCAGTGGGAATAACATAATAATCGGGATCGCCTCTAGCTAGGCTTTCGCTCCTTTGAGTTGCCACCCGTTCCCAATGAACTTTTGGGATCGCCTCTAGCTAGGGTTTCGCCCCTTCGAGTTGCCACCCGTACTCAATATCCATTCGGGATCGCCTCTAGCTAGGCTTACGCCCCTTCGAGTTGCCACCCGTACTCAACAAGTGTTCATTACTTCAATTCTTTTGTTATGAGATTGGTACATTAGTGGTTACAATGTTATTGAAACTTTGGAAAATTATTGGGACATTTACCAATGAACATGAGTCATGTGAATCACAATTGATCAATGAATAAGGAACATGTGAGTAAGAATGATTAATAACCAAAAATGGAATTCCTTTGAACATTTCGGAATGGAACAAGTATAATGACAATGTGATACTATGTGCTGCAGAAGGATATGGAAAGAGTAACCTTACATACCTTATCTTTACAATATGAATATACAATCTTAAATGTGCATACAACAGTCCAACTCCTTCCTTACGTTTCATTCTATAACACAAGTACACAACGGAGTTTACATTAACCACCAACTACCTTACAAATGCATATAACGATAATGAGTTACATGATTGCCTTAACATGACATTTCCCCCTTAACAATACCATTCATGGCATTATCATACTAATAATACCACAATATTCCATACATTGACCAATACATCATAAACCAATAGCTTTTCACACCAAGTTCCTCCTATACATGTTCTCATTAATACCACATCACAATGAACCCATCAAGTCACTCCAATACATTTTATAACCAAAATTCCACAATTTACTCATATAGAAAAATAACAAGTTATGGACATAGCCACACCATACATATTGAGATACCATCCACACCATTCACTTTCATCAAAATATCAAGTCACTTTTCAAGTTTAAATCTCATAAATGACACATCTCTTACAAAAAGCAAAAGTGCCATATCCAACACTTCCAAGCATAACCAACATGATCTACATAATCTCTCATGCATCTAATATATTAAATCATAAGGTTAAACACTTACCCAAACTTGCTAAAGGATGATCTTGTCCAAGCAAGTGATGGTTGCCTTAGGGTTTGAGATAGAGAGAAAAGTGTAGAAAAATCTAGAAAAGGCATGTGTATGTAATAGAATAGAAATCTGATTTTTCTTGCCCTTTTTATAACCCTTTTGGTCATCCTTAGCCAAACTTAATCAATAATTGAGGTATTTTACTTGGTCAAATGGAAGAATGGGTCATTTGACCCATTAGGCCATGTCTTTTGGCTTCATTTTGGGCCTCAAATTGGCTCATCAACACATATTATCTTAGCCCACAAAAATCAATATGTAATCCATCATATATATCATGTTTAATTAATTCCATAATTTTCATGACAATAGTCAACTCACGGAACTCATATTTGTAGCCTTAATCTCCAAATAAGAAATTCTAGCCACTTATGGCTTAATTGAACATAAAAGGGTAAAATCATAATTTGGATGCTAACATCGTCTGAGCGTAGTCTTACCAAGTTGGAACAATTATATAATAACCCAAGAATCACATTTATAGGCTCGTGGTTGGCGGAAAAATTTGGCAAAAAGCACCCCGGTACGCCCCCGGGCGCCCCTTGGACTTAGAAAAATTTCCAACATTTGAAGGGTGTGCAAGGGAGGCCTGGCACGCTGCCTGGCGCGCCCCTTTGCTGCCTGTGGGCTGAAAATTTCAGCCCAGAGCGGCCTGGCACGCCCCCGGGCGCGCCTGGCCCAAAAATTTTTAAAAAATTTCTTTCTTCGACTTTTCGTTGCGGATTTGGTTAGATACTTCAAGTTCTAATCTTTAGCTTGCCTCTTGTCTTTAAGAACCTTTATTTAGGAGTCATTCAAGCTTCATTTATCGCTCCTAAAATATTCCAAAAAGTTTCCAACTCCTCATACAAGAGTCTAAACACATTGACTAGTACAATATCAATTGTCTCATCCAAAATCAATGCAAAATACGTACTTAGTACTCCCGAAGCTAAGGTTTATATCTACACCCTAGGTCACCAATCAATCAATTCAGGGTCGTGAATGTATGGGGTGTTACAATTAATATATTATATGCATGGGAGAGTATGTAGATTATGATGGTTATGTCTAAAAGTGTAAGTAATGCACTTTTGCTTTTTGTTAAAAGAAGTGTCATCTATATGATTTAAACTTGAAAGGAGACTTGAGGTTTTGATGAAAGTGAATGGTGTGAATGAAATATCAACATGTATGGTGTGGTTATGTTTCTTGACTTGTTATTTTTCTATGAGTGTAAATTGTGGGATTGTTGTCGATATGTTGTTATGAAGTGTATTGAGGTGACTTGATGGAGTAATTGTGACATAATGTTAATGAGGAAGCGTAAAGAATGAACTTGGTGTGAAATGCTATTGGTTTGTGATGTTTTGGTCAATGTATGGCATGTTGTGGTATTGTTGGTATGACAATGCCATGAATGGTATTGTAAAAGGGGAAATGACATTTTAAGGCAATCATTTAACTCATTGTCGTCGTATGCACTTGTAAGATAGTTGGTTGTTAACGTAAGCTCCGTTATGTACTTGTGTTGTAGAGTGAAATGTAAGGAAGGAGCTGGACTATTGTATTCACGTATAGGATTGTGTATTCATATTGGAAAAATAAGGTATGTAAGGTTACTCTTTTCGTATCCTTCTGCAGCACATAGTGTTCACATTATCATTATACTTGTTCCATGCCGAAATGTTCTAAGGTATTTCATTTCAGGTTGTCATCTATTGTTATTCACATATATCTTATTCATTAATCTATTGTTACCCATGTGTCACATAACTGTGGACATGGCTCCAAAGTTCTAATAATGTTACGTTCTAAAGTTCCAACAATGACATGACCATCGAATAAACTATTTCAAAGATTAAAGAAGTGAGGTAATAAAGTCTCTTTTCTTGGGTGGTATCTCAGGGGTTAAAATACCTAGCATGGGTCGATCCCAATATCTCAGGTGGTATCCCCGGGGTGAAAAGAACACCTAGCATGGGTCGATCCCGCCACTACGGGTGGTATCCCAGGGGCAAAAGAAAAGCCTAGCATGGATCGATCCCGAATAATTATTGATTATTATCCACTGATTAGCTTGGGGCCCGGGCATTATATGAATGAAGGAATGAGTAATGGACGAATGAATGAGCGTGAAAGCAAAGAGAGTAATCAATGTAATGTACATGGTTCCACACATACAGAATGGTGATTTATCAATATTGGATATTCTCCTATATTTGATTCCATTGAAGCTCTTATGTATTGATGCAGTTTCTTATAGCCTTACATACTCAGTACATTCTTCGTACTGACATCCCTTGGGGGAATTACCTTACTTGCTACAGGCACAGGTGCTAGTAGACCTCCTCAGTAGGTTGCAGATCATTTGCAGGTCTTTGGTGAGCTCCAGTTGGTTCGGGGCTTTCCGAGTCGCTATGTACATTTGTTTTGATATTGTATATGTGTATAGAGCGAGGTTTTGTCCCTACTCTAGGTTTGTTATGGTTATGCATCTGTAGAGGCTTTGTAGATGTTGTGGGACAGATGAATGAAATGTAAGGAATGTATGTTTTATCTTGATGGCCCTAACGGCCAAGTTCCATAGTTATCATGTATTTTCCATGACTTCCGCTATTGGCTTCTTATACCTATTTGTGGTGGTGATGTTTATTGAGTAGCATGCGTATAGGTGTATATGAATGGATATGAGCAAAGATTGGTTCTCTCGGGCCTTATCGACTTTGGGTGCCAATCCGCCCCGTTAGAATTTGAGGCGTGACAATTGTATCAAAACTTCCTCCATCTTAGAAAGAGTACCGAAGTAAACTCTTACACAAAAATGAAGATTTGACTCTTGAACAATTGTTGCAACACTTGCAAATTGAACAAGAGACACGATATCGTGACAATAATATTTTGAAGGAACCTGTCATGAAAGCTCATATGGTTGAAGAAAAATTAATCAAGAAGGAACCTGAAAACAAGAATTTTTCAAAGGCAAAGAAGACTACAAATTTCAAGCGTAATGATGCCAATTTTAAATCTGGTGAATGCTATCATTGTCACAAAATTGGTCACTATGCGCGTGATTGTAGAATTCTTAAAGCTGAACAGAAGAAAGAAAAAGCAAATAAAACTAAAAAAGATGATCTTGTGGCAATGGTCACAGAAGCATTTGTAGCGGAAGATCAAGTGGAATGGTGGATAGATACCGGCGTAACTCGTCACATATCAGATAGTTACATTGATGGACGTATTGCATGTTCCTGATATTCGAAAGAACTTGGTGTCAGTAAATGCAAAATTACAAAGAAGCCCTTTAAAATAGTTGAAAGGACATCCACGCTTTTGCAATTAATCCACACTGATATTTGTGAGATGGATTATTTGTCACGTCATGGAAAGAGGTATTTTATCACTTTCATCGATGACTACTCAAGATATACATATGTTTTTCCATTGAAAACAAAGGATGAAGCATTTGAGATTTTCAAAACATATAAAGCAGAGGTTGAAAATAAATTGAGTTTGAAGATTAAATCAATTAGATCTGATAGAGATGGAGAGTACTTAAAATCAGATTTTATTGATTTTTGTGAAAAAGAAGGCATTGAAAAATAATTAACCATGTCCTATACACCATAACAAAATGGTGTAGCAGAAAGAAAAAATAGGACTTTCATAGAAATGGTTAATTCTATGCTTTATGGATTTGGCATGTCTGGATATCTGTGGACTGAAGCCTTATTTTCAGCATGTCATATTTTGAATAGAATTACTTCCAAGAATCATGATGCATCTCCATATGAACTTTGGAATAATCGAAAGCCAAATATAAATTATTTTAAAGTATGGGGTTGTTTGGTTCATGTCAGATTACCAGATCAATATTTGACTAAGATTGGCTATAGAGGAATAGATTGTGTGTTTATTGGTTATTCACAAACCAGTAAGGCTTATAGATTTTTAAATCTTGAGATCCCAGGCCCTCACACAATTATTGAATCTTTACATGCTAACTTTTTTGAGAATATATTTCCCAAGAAAAAGGATTCATTTGAACAAGATGCAAGTTCTTCTATTTCTCCTCTTAAAAGAAAAATAGTTGAGCCCTTGGAAGAAAGTCAACCAAGACGTACTTCAAGATCAGCCAAACCAAAGGATTTTGGACCTGATTTTCAAGCTTAGATGGTTGAAAAGATCCTGAAAGTTATGCTAAAGCTATGTCTTCACATGATGCTCCTTTTTGGCGTGAAGCTATTGATGATGAAATACATTCTATTCTGTCAAATAATACATGGATTTTATCAGATCTTCCTCCTGGATGTAAACCAATTGGTTGCAGATGGATTTTTAGGAAGAAAATGAAATCAGATGGTACTTTAGATAAGTATAAAGCTCGCTTGGTAGCTAAAGATTTTACTCAATTGGAAGATATTGATTATTTTGATACTTTTGCACCTGTAGCTCGGACGACCTCTATTCATCTCTTGATTATTATAGCAACAATTCATGGTCTTGTGATTCATCAGATGGATGTGAAGACTGCATTTCTGAATGGAGATCTAGACGAAGAAGTTTTACATGAAACAATCAGAAGGATTTGTCATTCCTGGTTATGATTTAGAAAAGTTATGATTTCTAATGGCTAAGCCTGTCAATGGACCGGGTCTGACCCGTTCCGCTCCGGTTCAGGTAATGGACCCGGTAACGGTCTGGCCCGGTACTGTTAGACCCATTAATGTCCGGGACTCGGTGTTTCGATATCCGGTCCCACGCCTTCCTATCTTGGGTCATGTCCTCGCTAAGCTGAAGCTGCTCCATGTCATGTCTAATCACCTCCCTCCAATATTTCTTCGGTCATTTATTTTCCGTTTTCTTCAATGTTCATGTAAAGATAGAGATCCTTCTTCGAGATGTTTGTGATGAATTTTCCTATTTTTAAATGATGTGGAAGTGTAAAAGGAATTTCATTCACTTGGGATGCTTTTTGCAGGGTTTGGTTAATAGAAATTTCCGGATCGCCTACTTGTTGAAGGAGTCGTCTGGTCCTTCTTTCTTCCTCGATCTTTTTCCGATTTTTTTACGTGATGCTCGCACTGTTATGCGAAACCTGACCTATGCTCTGTATGTTTTTCCATTGTTGTTATGGACCAATTATTTTTGTTTTGACTTTGGTTGTTGATTCGTGTTTCGTTCTTTCATTAATTTTAGTGAGTCATCGATTGTGGACTTTGATGCCTTAAATATGCAGTGTCTCAAGCTGAAAGGAAGTGCTGCATGGTGAGTTGTTATTTCTTAAAGAAGCCATAAGAATTATTCTTCGTTAAGTTTATGTAGATATTTGATATTTGGTATGTAGTCTTACACATTGTGTTACCAATGAAAAGTATTATAGGATTGCACCGTTAAAGTGGAATGTGCAGGGAGGATTCATGCAGCCAACTGTAACTAGTTTGCCGTCGAGAAAAGCTGATTGATTTTCTTTTATCAGAAGCAGCCGTTTCAGATTGTTTCCTTTTTAGTATGCTTTGTCATGCCTTCTTTAGCATTTTGTCTTGGTTTCTTCACTCCCATTGTTTTTCTTTCGAAGTGGTTTGTAATGCTTTTACATGGGGTAAGGTTTGCGTACACAATGCCCTTCTCAGACCCCACTTTTTGGGATTACACTGGGCATGTTGTTGTTGTAGAAAGCAGCTGTTTCGTACTTGGTTTATCTGCACGTTTAATATCTCTTCACATCTTAACTGAGTTTTTTTTTTTCTTGAGTACTTTTTCCACCAAAAATTCTCTGAAAAGTGTATCATCAAATCTTCTGTTGAATATATAACAGTTGGAATCTTGGGTTAGCCATTCCTTTTCATAATTACTTGCCACAGGAAAGATCATAATGATTCTGCTCAACATCTTTTGCAGCATTGGATCCTGTAAGCTTTCGAATGCATGTTCCCCCTTTATTGTGGGAGTTGACAAGAAGTCCAAGGATGAGTATGATTCTTTCTACATTAGCTAGATATTTTTCTACAGCTTGTTGTTTTAAAGATTTTACTGTTCACTTACTTGATAGGTAATCTGTTTGATTCAGGAAATGCTTAATGCATGTCCTTGTTTATCTCAAAGTCCACTTTTTCACATCAAAGATCAACTAGTTTTGAAATGTTGGGATCTTGTGATATCTCACTGGCATTGATATAATTGGGATGGTTGGGGGAACTTAATTGTACTTGGTTTGTTTAACATTTGCTTCTATTTAGCAAGGCACTTTAGGAGGCATTCCCTTGTCTTGAACATGCAGATTTGTTAGTAATACTAACACTTCACTGCCAAGGAAAAATGAACTAAATCTAGGGGTCATCTTTAGAATCAACTCACTCTGTTAACCACTTCTGCTGACAAAATAGTTCTTATTCATGTACTTTAAAGTCTTCGTACACACTACCCTCCCCAGACTATGTTGTAGTTCTTATTCATGTAAGCGCACTGCATAACTGATATGATGCTTACTGTTGCTTCTTATTTCCTTCTTATGATAAGGTTGGGGGAGAGGACTGGAGATATTAATAAACACATTATGTGATTAAGGAGAGCGCTTAATTGTTAAGGGGCCTCTCTATCCCGAAGATAATACTTTTTTCATTCTTAAAAGCCTTCTTTCATAGATAATCAGTAGTATTCCTCGCTAGCTATTCTGAGTAAGGGGGGGGGGGGGGGGACTTGATGTGACCATTATTAGACCTCCAACCCCGAGAGACTCTACATTAATCATTATGAGCGGATATTCCTTTCGCTCTTTCTCCCGAGTAGTTCAGTCACTCCCAGTGCCCACCATTTTTATATACTTTTGAAAAAAGAGAGGTAGATGTATGCCTTAAGGTGTGGCGTGGACTAGTTTTCTTGAGGACGTTATTACGTGGAGAATAAACACATGAACATAAGACTTTTACCTGAGGCATACACCTCTTTCCTTTTGCCTTAAGTGTATGTGTCAAAAGCTTTTTTCCAACATAGAATACTTCAGCATTAAATTTTCTTATTGTGGTTAGAATTTCATGACTGTTGAGAATCTTCTGTTTCCTCTAACAAGAAATCCTTAATCACTCTGTGAGAATCATCTTGTTGCTCATACTAATTAGCTAATATCACGAAGATGTTTAGTGGTTATGTGACAACCTTTTCCCCTTGCCTCTTCAGGTGTTTGTGGGCATTAAAGAACATCAAACAAGAATGTCGTATTTTTCGTAGCAAAACAAAAAGCATCATGAAGGTACTATTATATCATGCTTACATTTACTTGAAGTCGCTTGTGACATTTTAACCTGTGTCATTTGGTAATACTGGTCGACTTCTTCATAAGGAATTACATTTCTGCCTTACATATACACCTATTCTTTTAAATTAGTATCGCGATAGTATTTCTTTCCAGAAACAGCAAGAAAAAAGTCTGATCTTGATCTTCTTTTACATCTGCTTAACCTCCGCACATTTTTCTAACAGTTAACATCAGTCTATCTAACAATTGTAGAAGTAAGGCCTTTCATGAGTATGTCTAAAGAAGCTTAATATGATTTTCTTAAACTTATTTAACAATCTATCAAATTGCTTCTGATACAATTCTACGTCTCTTTTCTTCCTCTTGGTCATTTCAACATTTTCTCTTGCTGAAGTGTATGACCATCTCATCAAAAAGCTTAAACTGTTAGAGAGAGCACAAAACAATGACATATTTAGTATAGTCCCACAGGTGGGGTCTGAGGAGGGGGTGAGGTGTACGCAAATCTTATCAATACCCTTGAGGGGTAGAGAGGTTGTTTCCGATAGACCCTCGGCTCAAGAATAGGTTTGAAAGAAGAGCAAGAGTAAAAGGCAATGATGAAAATAATGAAGAAAACAGTAAAAGAGCGAAGATAGCCAAAGTAAATGAAAAAAAGTAGTAATAAAATCGAAGGTTAAGATAATGCTAGCATAAAAATAATAATACTAGTACGGAAATATATAGATACACCAGACTGGAACCCCTCTCAACTACCCTCTAATCGACAATGCTCGCCCTCCATGATCTCCTATCTAGGGTCATCTCTTTGATAAGCTAGAAATATGCTATGTCCTGTCTAATCACTTCTCTCCAATTCTTTGTCGGTCTACCTCTACCTCTCCTCAAACCTATCACTGTCAGCCTCTTGCACCTCCTTATTGGGGCATCTATGCTCCTCCTTTTCACATGCTGAGATTGGTAAACACCTCTTCATTGCAGATGGAGTAGATCCTTTTTTTCCTTTTCAGCTATTCTTATTATGAAATGAAATGCAACCAAAAGCAAAATAATGCCGGACTTCAATAACATTTTGGACTAACCTTTAACTCAAGAGGATTAAATGGAACCTATGTACCACATGAGAGTTACCATGGCTGCAGCACTATGAGATACTTGATAAGTTACTATTCCTATGTTGTTCCATTCTTTGATGCGGCCAAAGAGTACATGGAACCTGAGGGTACCAATTTTTGTCTTTTAAGTGAATATGCTTTGTTAGTCAGGAAACCGATGCTTCTTGCCAAAAGGGCAGTCATGATAAATAAGATTTTTGCAGGTATTTACTCCTCTTATAACTTGTTAAGTCTAAACCACTCAATTTCAGAGGAGGTTTTATACGGTAATCAATCTAATCTCTTCTTGCACTTTCGTTTTCTATTGTAATAATAGTTGAAGTTGCATTACTTGTCTACTAATGTAACATTATTTTTTTGCATAAAATGAAGCTTGAGAAGGAAATCGTGAAAGCTGAGAAATCAAAGTCATGATCCGTCAGCAGTGATTCTCTCATCCTAATAGACTGGAGTAGCGGTAATGTTCTGTAGTTCCCTTTTTTGGTTTTTCTTGTGTAGTGTTTTTTGCTTTGATCCTTTGACTGTCTCGTGAAGCCTAGAATGCTAAGAATATAATTAAATAATAAAAGTGTGCTCTCTCTAACATCTTAAGCTTTTAAACGAGAACACACATTAACACAGAACGACTTGAGTAGAATGACTTCAAGTTGGAGGTATCTTAGTATGTTTCCTATGTTGTTAGTACCCATGTTTGTCAATGTGTAGAGGTTGTAAGGTCCCATTGACATTGGTTAAAATAGATGTGAATCTATTTTTTGTTCATTATACATGTTATATATCAGATAGAATTGGGTATTAATTGATGGCTCTTTCTCTATCTGCTAATGCACAAGATATTGTCAATTGCATAGATTTAAGATTGCCTAAACATGCACATGTATAATTTCAGCCCACAACTAGAGCAACAAAGCTTTAATGGTACAATATTAGTTGCTTCTCGTAAAATTTCGCGAGTAAAAAACTAGTTTTGACAAACACTCAAGGATGTGGCCTAGTCGTCAATGAAGTAGGTTGAACACCGTGAGGTCTCTGGTAAAAACATTAGGTGATTTCTTTCCATCTGTTCTAGCCTTAATGGACAGAGTTATCAATATGGTACCTATTGCTGCTGGGAGGTGACAGACTGATAGGTATCCCGTGAAATTAGTCAAGGTGCACAAAAACTAGCTCATACACCATGGTAAAAAATGTCGCCTCTGTCGTTTAAATTTTTTCCTTTTATGTTTTGTGAATACAGGGTTTCTAGATCAGAAGATGGAGAATCATTCAAAGGACAATGCATTCGTTCAAGAATCGGCCAAGTCTCAAGAGAGTGAATGTGCTTTACTACTGCAATTCTGCTGCTAAAAAAAACTATGAAAAATAATATGTTTCAATTTTTTTGTCACCATACTGGTGTACAATGTGTTTGTATGACAGTTGATATATCTTTATTTATTTATCTTGTTTTAATTTCGTTACTATGTCTTTTTAATGGTTGAAAAGTCGAGATAAGCTAGATAGTAAAGGTGATTTGTGAAATCATCACTCAACTATATAATTATTATTTCAAAAAATTACTTTTTTTCTTGATTGATTTCATGTTTCTTCAACAAGGAAAGTGACATAAGTGTCGCCTTTCTTCTTGATTTAAATTTTCTTCAGCAAGAAAACTGACATCTTGAGTGTCACTTTGCTTTTTATCTTTAAAAAAAAAAGGTGACATGAGTGCTCATATGAAAAATCTAATTCTTGGATAGGAGGATTCTCGAAGTTGTACAATTTGTAGCTCAGTTAGTTGACTATTACAATTTGTAGCTCAGTTAATTGACTATTTGATAGGAGTCGATTCCTACATTAATACACATTGTGCTCTTTTTTCTTAATCAAAGTTTTGTCCCACTAGGTCTTCCTGGTAAAGTTTATAATGAGGCAGGAAAAATGCGTACCACAAAAGAAATCGCGGACCAGAAACACCTCCAACAACAAAGGGTTAACAATAACAAATCCTGTAGGAAACGTGAGAGAGAGCGTGAGAAGGAGCTAAACGAGAAATTAGCTGAATTGGAAGCTATAAAGGAGCAGTATCTGGGCACCAAAGAGCCCAAGAAGCGCTTCATTAAGCTCAGGCTATTGTCCTTGCACTGGGAGAACACTGAGGACACTTCATGTGACATGAAGTACTCTTTCAACCAAAATACTCATGAAGCCAGCTTACTGTTTGGTCGTGGATTCCGCACTGGCATGGACCGAGGACAGCAGAAGAAAAAGAAGAAGGAATTACAAAATGTTGATCATATTGATCGCCACTGGTCGGAGAAGAGTCTAGTGGACATGACGGAGAGAGATTGGAGGATATTCAAGGAGGATCATAATATGTCTTACAAGGGGTACAAGATACCCCGGCCTATGAGGAATTGGGCTGAGAGCAAGTTAACTACCGAGTTGCTCAAGGCAGTTGAGAAGGTTGGCTATAGGAAGCCTTCTCCTACTCAAATGGCTGCCATCCGCTTGGACTTCAGCAACGTAATGTTATTGGAGTTGCGGAGACTGGTTCACGTAAAACTACTGCATTTGTTCTGCCTATGTACTTATATCACTAAGCTTCCTCCTTTGAAAGAAGAGAATGGGCCGCATGCAGTTGTAATCGCCCCTACGCGAGAACTAGCTCAACAAATTGAGGATGAGACGGTTAAGTTTGCACACTACTTGGGTATCAAAGTTGTTTCTATTGATGGTGGACAGTCCATAGAGGAGCAAGGTTTTAAGATTAGGCAAGGTTGTGAAGTTGTGATTGCAACCCCTGGGAGACTTATCAATTGCTTGGAGAGAAGCTATTGTGTTCTGAACCAATGTAATTATGTTGTTCTTGATGAGGCTGACCGAATGATTGACATGGGGTTTGAACCTCAAGTTGCCGGTGTACTAGATGCTATGCCTTCAAGTAATATGAAACTGGAGAATGGGGATGAAGAGCTCGATGAGAAGAAGATATATCGAACCACTTATATGTTCAGTGCTACCATGCCACCTGCTGTAGAGGGGCTGGATAAAAAATACTTGAGAAATCCTGTCGTGACTATTGGCACTGCTGGAAAGGCTACTGATCTCATTACTCAGCACGTGGTCATGGTCAAGGAATCAGAGAAAATGTATAAGCTGCAGAGATTGCTGGATAAACTTGGAGATGATAAGCTATTGTTTTCATCAACACCAAAAAGCAGGTTGATACTGTTGCCAAGAATCTGGATAAATCCGGTTACAGGGTAACCATACTACGTAGTGGAAAGTCACAGGAGCGGAGAGAAATCGGCCTTAAGTATTTAGGACAAAGAGATATAACGTGTTAGTTGCTACTGATGTTGCTGGTCGTGGAATTGATATACCTGATGTGGCCCATGTGATTAACTATGATATGCCAAACAATGTTGAAGCATACACCCATCTTATTGGACGTACAGGTTGTGCAGGAAAGAAAGGTATAGCCACTACATTCTTAACGCTGCAAGATACTCAAGTCTTTTATGATCTTAAGCAAATGCTCATACAAAGCAAAAGTTCTGTTCCCCCCGAACTTGCTAGGCATGAGGCTTCGAAGTTCAAGCCAGGAAGTATTCCTGATAGACCACCTAGGTGAATTTACCACTGATACTTGTAGGGGCTGATTATAAAGGTGGACCTTAGGCAGGTGATGTGGCACTCTCGTAAGCCAGCATTAGTATTTATCTTTTTTCATAGATTTTCGCCTTTTTTTTTTTTTAGCATTTTTATGATAAAAGAACCCATAAAGAACCACCTTTTTCTGATTTGTTTATCTCTCTCAGGTTTCTTCTTCTTTCTGGTTTTGAGATTGATTTCTCCAAATAGAAATAGGTACAGAACTAAGAAATTCTCCTCTTCCAATTTTATAAATTGTGTCCGATCCTGCTATTGTTTCATAATTAATTAGTATTCTCCTATAACATTTTTTGGGATTTTTTTGCGAAGGTAAACTCTGTTTCTGGTCGTATTCATTGGGAGCATAATATTTATTTGTGTATGGTAAATTTTTTATAGGTTCTTAAATTCTTATTTTGGTGTCAGTATTGAGTACAGTACTCTGTTCGATCACAATGGTATACCCCTTTACGTAATTTTTTGTGTTCAATTTGTGGGGTTGCATTGTGGGGGTCGGGGTATAACGCGCGTTGATCATTTTGAAAAGGGGACGAAAAGAAGGGGAATAATATCACTACTTTCAAGGTAAACATCTGATCTATCACTTTTTAGAATTTTTCAATTTCTGTATTCATTCATGATAGTCACAATACTATGTGACGTTATAGAATCTCATGGGACTTGCATTCAAAACTTTATTGTCCGATTATAGACATAGAACCTATTGGGGATTCATCAATCTCTAACGAAGTCAAACACATCACATATTTTCATATTTTTAAGAAAGAAAAGACTAAAAATTGACAAAATCTTGCTTGATGTAAAACTCACTCAACATTCATGAGCAGTAAATATTCCATGCTTAGCAAATCTCTGGATGAAGTGCCAATTTCTTTCATGGTGTCGAAGCATTGGGTTACGCGGACCATGTCCATTACATCCTTTGAAAATCCTAGCACATTGTCTCTCAGACCATCTACCGTACCCTTAGCCGAGCAGTTTTAGAGTTGAAGATAGTTAGGACATCAAAATAGTAAAGAAGACCAAATATGAGTATCAAAAGTTCTAATTTTGCAAACTAAAATTCTTGAATTGCCACCCTCAAAGCCTTTGAGCCTCTGCCTACACACCAAAATATTACAACAATAATATACCCAGTGAAATTCCACAAGTGAGTCTAGGAAGGATAGAGTGTACACAGACCTTATACCACTACCTAGTAGAGGTAGAGAGGCCGTTTCCGTAAGACCCTCGATCAGCTTAAGTGCAACAAATCCACATAAAAGAAGAAGAAACAACTAAGAAAACATAGTAATTAATAAGGAAAGCAGTGCAGAGCCTATAAGAAAGGGACAGTAACAACATCGAAATAATGTGATAATCGACACACTAAATAATAAAAGTAAACAACATATGATAATAGATATCAAAAGCAAGAACTAAAAGAACACGACTAGTACTACGACAAACACCAACAAGCCTAAACCTTTAAAAAGTAAGACACCACTCTACACCTACTAAACTTCTATCCTAATATGCGACCTACGCACCAAAATATTAAGCAGAAAAAATAAAAAAACAGATGGATCTTCAAGGAGCTTGGAATTAAATACAATTACTAAAAATTGCAATGTTTTGCTTTCATGCTTAAATATCTTTATCCACAAAAAGATCATTCTAATGGTAAATATGGAAAATCCTTCAATTGGAATATATATTTCTCTCTATTAGAACAGTTGAAACAGTGAGTGTGTAAAGGCAGGCTTAATCAAAGCAAAGAATTTACTTATACCAGCATTGATTTATGCTCATTTGGTACTATATCAACTATACGTACAATTATAAAAATAGGCTTAGTAAATACTAAGCTACTAAGTAAATTAGCTAAATAACATGGTGGCTTTTCCTTAGGTGTGTAAAGGCAGGCTTAGTCAAGGATCAATATTGATTTTCTTTTTATTTAGCTAATTTTCTCGAATTCGACGAATCTAGAGATTGGTTCAATTTTCATACCATTATGCTGCAGTCAAATTCGGTTGCTCTACTTTCTAACTCAGGGGGGGATGTAGGGTTTGTCGCACTAAATTTATCTGATTTCAGTATTTTTAACGTAGAATATAAAGTCTTATATATATATATTTATGGAAATTATAATAACTGATAAATCTGAAATCAAAATTCTAAAAATAAGATGAGTTCAATGTGGAGAACTTTAAAAATTAAACTCACATTTAAATTTTAGATCCACCATAAAATTTTATATATATTTATTAAAATTATAATAACTGATAAATCTGAAATCATAATTCTAAAAATACGATGAGTTCAATGAACTTTAAAAATTAAACTCACATTTAAATTTTAGATCCACCTCTACTTTTTCCCTCTCTTATATTTACTTACTTTTTTTATTCAATATGTGACAAAATAAATAAATCGAAGGTACTAATGCTATTATGGGATACTATTTCCCCATTCAGTTCGGTTGTATTGACTATTGACACCTATGGATGAATACTTTTCAATACACTCTCTTCCTCCTTTTAATCATATATTCCATATGTTAAATGACAAAACATAAAAACAAAAGAGAAAGTTCATAAAGGAAAATTATGAATGCAGAAAAGTATCAATATTTTGGAAGGAATAACAAATGGGTAAGTGTCAAACTAATTGGAACTAAAAGACTAGTTTTAGTCACTAGAAGGAAACTGTCAACAGCAAAAATAAACAGAGTTGTTAAGGATCTAGTGTGAGTTTAGCACTTGAATCTCAACTTCAAAATTTCAACAACCTTCGAATATGCTCAGCATCTCCAATTTTTTTTCAAGTTCATACAAGAACAATAATTAACAAGTAACAATTGTCTTTTTTCACTTGGATTTGGTTGAATGCATTATATTTTGGAATTAAAAAGCAAACAAAAGTAAGAAAATAAAGTAGATTTTTAAAGAAAATATTGCAAAATTACATGTGGCAGTGTTAGCAGAGGCGGAGCTAGGATTTTCACTAAGGGGGTTCAGAATTTGAAGAAAAACTAATTGAAGGGGGTTCGACATCTATTATATATACAAAAAGAATAATTTTAGTCATATATAAATAGTATAATTTTCCGCCGAAGGGGGTTCGAATGAACCCTATGCCAAAGGCTGGCTCCGCCCCTGGCAGTGTGTAGTTCACTGAATTCAGTTCTCTAAGTCCTATCAAACACTTAGGGTGGTATTTATTCCATTTTGAAAATGTTAAAGATGGTAATATGACCCTCGTAAAAATAGAGTTTATCGCTGGAAATTTCGATCCATCATAGATCGGAGAGTATTTATGCCTTTTCCTACTTATCAGTTATTTGGTATGCTACATATATAATATTTGATCTTTTTTCTTTTTATTATTTTTATAATTATTTGATTTAACTACAGGTTTCAATTTTTTTTTGGTAGTTTCAAAAGAGCTTTGCGGCCGGTCAATTTAGGACACGTAGAATAATTTTAAAAGTCAAGTTTTTTAAAATTAAAAGCCATTCAAAGGGAATGCTGACACCACCCTTTTTGTTAATTTGTCTCTCTTATAAATCATTTTCACGACTTTTATACTCCCTGTCGATTACGCACAATAGTGGGGGGGAAAAAAAGAGAGCCATGTTAGATAATAATAATACTAATACTAATACTAATACTAATAATTTACACCACGTTAGATACTCACTAGAAACTATCATAGACTAAGAGAAAAGAGAGAGATCTATATAGTTTCCCTATTAATAATGGAGTATAAGAAAAACACAATTAGTTCTGTACTTATGTTACCATGGCTAGCACATGGTCACATAAGTCCATAGCTAGCCAAAAAACTCACAAATAGAAATTTGAGTTCATATGCCACATGTAATGATTTTATTCGTAATTTTTCTGCAATACCTATGTGTGAGTTTTACTTTTAAACGCCATAATATTTGAATTGATGGTCATTTTTGTGCTTAATAGATACACATTTGTTAAAATCAGAGTGTTTAATAGGAAAAACAGATCCGTTAAAGTATGAAAATAAAATATGCAAGTAACTTTAAAGAGCCACTTATGACTTTAACCAAACACTATGAGGTTGAGCGGTGAGAGTGGGGCAGGTAGCTATATGGGTAGATTATGAGGGTTGGGGGGTGAGGGAGGGCTAGGTAGCTAGTGGTGGGGTGGGGTGGGGCTGGGCTTGGGGTGACCAAATCAATTACGACACAATCGTAAAAAGAAGAGTCATGAAATAATATAGTAATTTAACGGTTAAATATATACTATAAATAGATTATCATCATATATATTATACTCACAAGAACCATCAAGAGAAAGAGAGATTTATAGTTATTAATGGAGGCCAAGAGAAACACCATTAGTATACTCATGTTACCATGGCTAGCCCATGGTCACATAAGTCCATTTTTAGAACTTGCCAAAAAACTCACAAATAGAAATTTCCACATTTACATTTGTTCCACTCCAATAAACCTAAGTTCCATCAAGAAAAGTGTTACACAAAAATATTCTCAATCAATAGAATTAGTTGAGCTTCATCTTCCATCTTTTCCAAATCTTCCTCCTCATTATCACACCACAAATGGCCTACCACCCCATCTCATGAACACACTCAAAACAGCTTTCGAATTTTCCTCTCCCAAATTTTCCAAAATATTGGAAAACCTAAATCCGGATTTGGTTATGTATGACTTTAATCAGCCATGGGCTGCTGAGTCCGCGTCCTCTATGAACATTCCTTCCGTGCAATTCCTCACTTTTAGCGCGGCTGTGGTTGCTATAGCCCTCCACATATTTGAAAAGCCAGGAGAAAAATTTCCATTTCCTGAAATTTACTTGCATGAATATGAGATGCTTAAGATGAAGAAATTGATGGAAGAATCAAAAGATGAGAATAAGGACCCATTCCATGAGGCTCTTGGACACTCTCGCGATATTGTTCTAGTGAAAACATGCAGAGATTTCGAAGGGAAATATATGGATTATCTCTCAAAATTAGTTTCCAAGAAAATTGTACCGGTTGGTTCACTAGTTCAAGAATCCATTGATAAAGATGTTGATGAGGACATCATCATGCAATGGCTTGACAAGAAAGAAAAAAGTTCAACTATTTTTGTTTCATTTGGGAGTGAGTATTTTCTATCAAAGGAAGAAATCCATGAAGTAGCTCAAGGGCTAGAGCTTAGTAAAGTCAACTTCATTTGGGTAATTAGGTTTCCACTAGGTGAAAAAATTAGTATTCAAGATATATTACCTAAAGAGTTTTTTGAAAGGGTAGGAGAAAGAGGATTAGTTTTGGAAAAATGGGCCCCACAAGCAACAATTCTTCAACACAAATCGATAGGTGGATTCGTGAGTCACTGTGGATGGAGTTCTTTTATGGAAAGTATGAAGTTTGGTGTTCCCATAATTGCCATGCCAATGCATATTGACCAACCAATAAATGCTAGAATTGTGGAATATATTGGTATGGGAATTGAAGCATTGAAGGATGAGAATGGGAAGTTACAAAGTGAAGAGATTGCAAAGGTTATAAGGGAAGTTGTAATTGAGGAAAGTGGTGAAGGTGTGAGGAAAAAATCTAGAGAATGGAGTGAGAAAATGAATATGAAAGGGGATGAAGAGATAGATGGTGTGGTGGAAGAGTTGGTGGCACTTTGTAACCACAAATGATTTAGCAATAACATTTTAAAAAAATATTTCATTTCCACAAATGATTTACTCTCTTCATTTCATTTATGTATTTTAGTTTGACTGGACACAATTTTTTTTTTTTTTAATTTTATGCTTTTAGACCAAAACTGTGCATAATGTATTAAAATGTTTTTAAACCTTAAAATTTTGAACATGCCATGTGATGAGATACAGAAATTAAAAATAAATAGTGACCTTTTTGAGACGAAATTAAAAGAAAAATATATATAAAAATTCAAATTGAAACGGAAGGAATAAGTTATATCTAAAAAGAACTTCGATCACTAGTGTAACCTACAATTGTTATATAGATTAATTAAAGGTCATTAAAAAAAATGATATGGAGTTTGAATAGCTCAAGTATTTAATAGTGGTCCTTGATATTTTAATACCGGCCGATTAAGAGCCTAAGTTTGATTATATTCTTAATTAAAAAGAATTTTGGTCTCAAGCCAATAGATGCATGCATGCAATGATAATAACAATACTTTAAACTAGGGAGGATAGAACGTACGTAGATTTACTCTTATCTTTGTGAGGTAGAGAAGTTGTTTCCCAAAAACTCTCGTCTCAAAAGAAAAGCTTCCGAAGCAGAATTGCAAGAATAATACAACAACAAAGTAGTAAGATACAAAACAAATGAGACAATAGATAGTAATATATATTGAAGTATAAGAGACTACGCGACTACTAAATAACCTCCTACTCTCGCATGTAAAGCGAGATAACACTCGGCTACTTACTAGTCTTCTACTCTAATTTTAACCTTTAAATCTTTTTATCAGGGTCATGTCATCTGCAATTGATTAAAGTATTTGACTAAATTGCCCAGAAGGACCCGCAGTTAAAAGTTGACCAATACTCTTATGTTAAAATTCACATTTCCATCCATTTTTGTTAACATCTGATAAGTAAATTAGAAATAATTGGCTGCAGTAAAAGTATTTTTCAAGTCTGATTAGCCTTACCGTTTTAAGCTAGTAATTGAATTTGTCTTCTTGATAAATAATTCATATATGAAAGAACAACTATTTTGTTTTACAAGCTTACACGAAATGAATTTCGTTTAGGTTTAGATTCTCAAAAAAAAGTTTGATTAGGGGTGTTTGGGATTTTTAAATTTTTTTTATCATATATGATTGGTCAAAAATTTTAAAATTCCTTAAATTTCATGTATAATTTTTTTACTTTACATTTTTTGGTTGTTCGTTGAATCGTTAATTTTTTCACACCCCTCTGTCTAATACCTTAATTATAAGCAACACAACAGCTGTCCTTTTGGACATATTTAGTTTAATCGCCTCATAATTTTCTTCCTCCACTACAATATATAATTTTTCAGCAGCGGCCGATTTAGAATTTAAATTTTATCGAGTTTGAAATTTTATCACATCTCATCTAATTTACTAGATTCAAAATCCATTATTTATACTTATAAGTAGAATTTCAACATATACAAAGGACTATTAAACCTTACAAAAGCTTATTTACTAGATCAACCCTTATTTTTAAAATTTGTACGTTATTATTTTTCTTACAAAGTTGAATTAGCTCTTCAACAACTGTATCCATCTCTTCACCTCTTATAGATTTTAAATTCTTGCTGATATCGCTAACTTTTGCTCTCAAATTTTCTCCTGTTTTTCCTGTTATGACACCTTTTAGAGTTTCTGCAATTTCTCTTCTGTGGATTTTGCCATCATCATCTCTAACAATCTCTACTGCAACTCCCAATTCTACCATCAACCTTGCATTCATTGGTTGATCAAGATGTATAGGCATGGCTATTAGAGGAACCCCGAAATCTAAACATTCAATTACATTACTCCAACCACAAGGACTTATAAATCCACCAATACTTGGATGATTTAGAATTATTGGTTGTTGTCTGAATGTGTCCAAAACTCTTCCCCTATCTCCAATTCTTTCGAGAAAACCTTTTGGTAAAGCATCTTCGAGATTTTGCTCTCCTTCCTTCGAAAATCTTGCAACCCAAATGAAATTAACATTACTTAGCTCCAACCCGAAAGCTATTTCCTCCATTTCCTCTTTTGACAAGAAATTCTCACTCCCAAAGGAGACAAAAATAGTTGAATTCTCGTCTTTTTTTCCTAGCCAATCAATGAGCTTCACTTCATTCGCATCATCAGTTACGCGATTTTTGATTGGTAGACCAACCGGAATAACTCTCCAATTGCTCAATTTAGTCAAATAATCTATATATTTGGCCTCTATAGTTCTAGAGGTACTTATCAACATAACTTGCAAATTTCCTTCAGCAAAAGGATCCGTGTCATCAGGTTCTCTCTCTTTAGCAGTTTCCGCAATTATTTCACCCAATTTCACTAGCTCAATTTTTCCAGGATGAATATTCAGGAAAGGGAATTCAACCTCAGGTTTTCTTACCGTGTTAAAAAAGTACGAAAACACAGCTGCACCCATAGTTATCAATTTGATTGCTGGAATTTTTTTCTCATTCGCTACGCCTTCAGCCCATTGCAATAATAAATCGTAAATCACCAAATCAGGTTTCAGATTTTCCAAGATCTTCGCGAAGTTAGGTTTAGACAATTTCAGGGCCTTTAGAACAATGCGATCCATATCAGGTGGGACATCATCGGTCGTATGGCAATGAGGAGGAAGTTCAGGTAATTTTGGTAAACGAAGTTCAACAATCTTAATTGAAGCAGAGTATTTCTCGGGGATTTCTCTATTAATAGTTTCATGACTTATAACTGTAGAGCAGATACAAATAGAGAATCCTCTGTCCGCGAGTTTCTTGGCTAAGTCGAGAAATGGAGAGATGTGTCCATAAGCCAACCACGGAAACATCAGTACTCGTAAAGTACTACGACGTTTTGTTGTTACTTCTTTAGCCATGGAAACTTTCTTCCTGAAACAAAAATTCATGTTATTTTTTTCCTTTGTAGAATTGGTGGCATTAGGTGGCTTTATTAGAAAGAAGAGCAATGAGGACAAAAATAAGTTTCCTGAGATTTCAATGTATGTTGTTGATATTAATAAGCTTACTAGGAAAACAAGAAATGCTTCGTTTATTTCAATAACTAGTAGTGTGATTGTTCTTAAAAAATGCCAAAAAGTGATCTTACGAGGTCTTTTGGAAAAATCGACCTAAAACAAACTTCAAATTAGAGGTGGTACATTTTTTTGAAAATATCGATCTCCGAAGGTCGATTTTTTAAATTGCATAATTATAAAATGTGGCATCCAAGAATCAAATCCTCATTTTTACAGTGATGGGATATATATACATTTTCAGTTTTCTACCACCTCATCTTTATGGCGGTAGGATACTCTTCAAATACATTTTCTTGGGAAAAACGATCTCCGGAGGTTGATTTGCTTTTTTTTTTTTATGTTGACGCTGAAAAGATCAACCTCAACTCGATTTTGTTAAAAAAATAACTAAAAAAATATTTTTTTCAAAAAAAATGAGCTCTGGAACAAATATATATTTATGAGTTAGTCGCATCCTCATATATATGCTCCTAATTATGAGGCATGAAACAAATAATCACTTGAACTTGGTGCATCATTAGTCAACTTATGACCTTAAGTCTGATAACCGTAATGGCATCATACTTAGATTCAATAACATTCCACAAATATTTAATAATTTTGTGTGACATCTTCATTGCTCAACAACGTAATGCGAGCTAAGATTTTTTTTTATCGTCATTGACTTCAATAATGACATGATTTACAATCCAAAAAAAAACTTTTATACATATTACAGCTTGATGTTTTAAAGTTTTATAATTGTTATTGTCGAGCTTTTCACTTTTGATAAATCCTGCAACAATATTCCAATAATATATTAAACTATTATTATTATACTAAAATAATATATATATGTTTTTAACTTTAAACTCAATAAACTTGGATATATTTTGTTTCCAATTTTAAACAGGACTTTTTAAAAAGAGTTTGGCAGAAAGGCATGATTTAGTCATTTTACTTGTTTAATTTAGGTAAAGTTAATTCTTAGATTTTTCATTACTCTTTATTAATTATACTAAGATTTTACTAGAAAATATACTAATATTACTAGTACAGAAAATAAAAGTGCAACCAAGTTTATGCGTGTTTGAGTATGGAAAATTGGAAATTAAAGTATTAATTTAACTTGTGAATTATTTTTTTTTTTGCTTGCAAAACTTCTGAATATTACTACTATCTCTACAAAATAATGCATGTCTAGCTACAAAAGCTGAATATGAAAATTTCCGTGGCTAAACAATTTAGCCACAATTTGTTTTCCATAGCACTCGTAGCAAGATGGAGAGTGGCTAAAAGTTAGCTACAAACTTTACATGATCCGTGGCTAAGGACTAAGACTTATAGCCATGGAATTTTTTGTGTTGTAGCTATTGTAGTTAAAACTTCTTGCCACGAAAATACACTTATGGCAAGTGATTTATTGTTTTGCCATAACAAACAAAATTTGTACCTATCTCCATATTGTAGCCACAAGGTGTTGTATTTGTAGCACATGTTAGCCATACAAATTCAAATTTTGTGGTTGTTTCTAGAGAAAATACCTTGTGCAATCGAAATCAACTGAAGACCGAGGATTCCTGTGAAGTGGATAAAGGTAATGGTGATAGGCATGGCATGACATGATAAGCATTGAAATTTAACCATTAGATGGCCAGTACAATGCCAACATAATAGTTTAAAATCAGATACAAGGAATAAAGTATCTGCTAGATCCTATTATTGAGGAGATTCAGTACATTCATCTTCTTCTTTTAGTATTGGGTAGGGGAGGTAAAACAAGACCCAAAATGAGAGAGAGAAACTGTTTCTTCTCATTTGCATAAATCATTTTACTTCTGACCAATCAAAGAATATTACCTCCTCATATGCTATGTTAAAGACTTAGAGCTGAACATCCTCAACAAGACCAGTCATTGCAATATTCATAGGAATTACCATTTTACTAGGCAAGCACTAATAAGTAAAATTAGCAGCTTCTGTCGTCAACAACGCCATGACAGAGAGCAAAGGACAATAGCTACCTACTTCTTGAAAGGCAAAACAGGTCAATGAACTGCTAGAATCTGGAAAAAAAATATATGTAATGTATCAATCTTGTATAAAAATATACAATAATGTATAAGATTTATTTGTACACATATATGGACTATACGTATTACAAACTCAAAATATGAGCTGACTGGCCTATATATTTTCTCCCAAACATAGAGCATAATTTTCCCTTTTTTGGTTGGGTGGTGGGTGGTGGGTGATAGGGGACTCTATATAAACTGCCTGTATAGGCTTCATGTTCAAAACCTACTAGAAGAAGAAGCATGAGAGGGAAACCAAAATGATACTGTTCATAATCTCTCTTTAAATCATTTGGCAATAAGTACAAATTAAGCACAGGTACACTTTCACTTTAGCTGTCAAATTTTTACTTTAAATTCATGATTAAGGGTTAGATAAATTTTCGTAACATTCATAAAAATTAATGAAGAATTAATATCTTGGCGTTGTATGATGTTTTCTCTTTGATTTCCACTTCAACTCATAACTCACTTCTCTCATGATTAAGTTGGTATAATGAAAATTTCGTAACTCCTTTTTATGTTATAACCCTCTTCGTAATGGCAGAGGTCAACCTTGCAATTTCAACATTGCTATTGTAATGTGACACCAGGTCTATAAAAGTGATTTCACCAGAAAAAAACTGTAATACCTAAAATGAAATTCCTTGCTCAAAACTCTCTTGAAATCCTTGGGTCCTATCCCGAACCCCCTTAAACAAGCCTCAAATGATAATTATAACTTGTACAAAGTTCACAAAGACAAAATTGAGCATTTCAACTAAAACTAAGGGTCGAGTTGTTACACATTACCAGCATTAGTCAGCTGTCACTGCCATTAATTATTAACATCGCCATCACTAAGAGCCTGTTTGGCCTAGTGGCTAAAAACTGCTTATTCTGATAAGCACTTTTATTAAAACAACTTTTCAAGAAAGTGCTTTTGAAAAGAAAAAAAAAAATTGTGTTTGGCTAATTCATTTGTAAAGCGGTTATGATAAATAGATTGTGATTGACTAATCTTTCAAAAAGTGCTTTTGAGAGACAAATTACGAAAGAGGACAGTTATCAATGGATTTTTACTATTAAGATTATTTTATCGAAAAAAATTATTTTAAATATCTATTATAAAATTTTAATTAAGTTTTTATTTTTATTTAATTAAAAAGTATATATTACAAATTTCCAATCAATATTTTTTTAGTTGCATAAATAATCTAATAACATCTAATTGGTGATATTAAATAATATTGATGTTTATTATTTTTTGTTTGTTATTATCCTTACCTACAAAAGTAAAACTTTCATAATAACAAGTTATGATAAAATTAATATGGACTTGATAAGTTCAGGAAGTTTCTTAAATATTTGAGGCACAACTATATAAATGATCGATTATTGACTATTATTTTTGCATCTTAATTTTTGTTAGTACTTGTAAGAGAAGAAGGTATGGAGAATATGTTATTTTATTTCTCAAAGAATACATGATATAAATACATAAAGAAACTAAGCTAATTATAGCAACTAGATAGTGAAATCCCTATAAATCAGCTATGTTATCCTATACAATCATATACATATTTGTTATGATTCTGTAACACTCCCCCTCAAGCTGGAGCATAGATATTGATCATGCCCAGCTTGTTACATAGATAATCAACTCGAGTTCCAGGTAACGCTTTTGTGAGCAAATCAGCTAGTTGCTCTCTTGTCTTCACATAGCCAGTGGAAATAAGATTTTCCTGCATCTTCTCACGAATAAAATGACAGTCAACCTCAATGTGTTTAGTTCTTTCATGATACACTGGATTTGAGGCAATATGAAGAGCAACTTGGTTATCACACCAGAGTTTTGATGGTGTATGATGCTTTAGACCAATTTCCATTAAAAGGTGATGTATCCACATAATCTCACACGTAGACTGTGACATAGCTCTGTACTCGAATTCTGTGCTGGATCGAGATACAACACTCTGCTTCTTACTCCTCCATAAGACTAGGTTCCCTCCAACGAAGACACAATAACCTATAGTCGATCTCCTATCAATCTTGGATCCAGCGTAGTCAGCATCTGCAAAGCACTCAACACGAGTATGACCATGATTGTTATATAATATGCCAAGTCCAGGAGCTCCTTTCAAGTAACATAGAATCTGTTCTAAAGCTTCCCAATGTTTGACTGTAGGTGCAGATATGAACTGGCTAACAACACTTACCGCAAAAGAAATATCTGTCATAGTAAGGTAGTTTAGCTTCCCAACTAACCTTCTATATCTCTCTGGATCATCAAAAGGATCTCCATCATCTTTCACAAGATGCATATTAGGAATCATAAGAGTACTGCAAGGTTTGGCTGCCAACTTTCCAGTATCTGCAAGTAGGTCAAGTATATACTTTCTCTGAGACAGAAAAATTCCCTTCTTGCTTCTATTTACTTCGACTACCAAGAAGTATTTCAACTGACCCAAGTCCTTCATATGAAACCTAGTATGCAGGAAATACTTGAGGGAAGAGATCCCCCCAAAATCATTTCCTGTGATGACAATGTCATCAACATATACAACAAGGAGGATGGTACCAGTTGTTGATTGCCGATAGAAGACCGAGTGATCACATTTACTCATTTTCAGCCCAAAATCCTGAACCACCTCACTGAACTTGCCAAACCAAGCCCGCGAACTCTGTTTTAAGCCATACAAGGACTTCTTCAAATGACACACTTTCCTATACTCCCCCTGAGCAACAAAACCAGGTGGTTGCTCCATATACACTTCCTCTAGAAGATCACCATAAAAAAATGCATTCTTGATGTCCAACTGATGTAAAGGCCAATTCTCGAAAGCAGCTAGAGAAATGAACAAACGTATAGAAGTGAGTTTGGAAACATGGGAGAAGGTGTCTGAATAATCTACCCCATAAGTCTGAGCATATCCTTTAGCCACAAGTCTGGCCTTAAGTCTTACTACAGAACCATCTGGATTAACTTTAACTGTGAAAACCCACCTACATCCTACTGTTTTCTTTCCCTTTGGTAAATCCACCAAATTCCACGTGTGATTTTCCTCTAAGGCATGTATCTCATCAAGCATTGCATTAGACCATCCAGGATTATTCAAAGCCTCCTTCAATGTTTTGGGTACATAGATGGAGTCTAGAGAAGCAATCAAAGATCTATACGTGGAGGATAAACGATCATAGGAAACAAAATTAGCAATAGAATAGGTGGACTTGCAATTACGTGTACCTTTACGAAGAGCAATAAGAAGGTCAAGATTTTCTGAAGAATCAGCTGAAGGAGGATCTGATGACAATGAAACTGATGCAGGACATGTATTGGTGAACTTTTTTTTCCTTGAGTAAACTTGAACAATTGGAGGTCTTGCTGACACAGATGGAGGAGTAAGAGACAAAGGAACAACATTATCTGAATTTTCTGTCGAAGCATGGATAACATGATAGACTAACCACTCATCTTCCTCCTCTTGACTTGTAGAAATAGGAGGTGCATAGAAGAATTGTGAAGTCTCTAAAAATACCATATCAATTGACACCAAATACTTGCCAAGTTCAGTAGAATAACACCGATATCCCTTCTGAAGGCGAGAGTAACCAAGGAAAACACATTTCAATGCCTTGGGATCCAACTTGGTAACAGACGGTCGAACATCTTGAACATAGCATATGCTTCCAAATACCTTAGGTTCCACCAGAAATAATGACTTGTTTGGAAAGAGAACACTATAAGGCAAATTACCATCTAACACAGAACATGGCATTCGATTATTTAGAAAACAAGCTGTATAGACCGCATCTGCCCAAAATTATTTGGGAACCTTCATTTGGAATAAAAGAGCCCGAGCTGTATCAAGTAGATGCCTATTCTTCCTCTCAACAACTTCATTTTGAGAGGGAGTAGCAACACATGAAGACTGATGAAGAATACCGTGTTGTCTCATGTATGTCCCAAATAATTCTAACATGTATTCCCGTAACATTCATGGAATTATTTGAACATGAGAGACTTGATGAATTATACATTAAAATTAGTGGGCTTAAGCCATTCGGCTCAATTGAGGCCCAAAACTAGAGCAAAAAGACTTGGCCCAATGGGGCAAATATGATCCATTCTTCCATTGATTAATTAACCATTGCATTTAATGCCAAGAATTGGATAAGAGAGACTTAAAGGGACTATAAAAGGGCACAAAATCAGATTTTTATTTCATCGTGACACCCATGCCATTTCTAAAATTATCTCAAACATTTCTCATTTCACACACACCCTAGGCCTTTATCCCTTTGGCCAAGATCATCATCTTGCAAGAATTGGTAAGTGTTTATTCTTATGGTTTAATATATTATGTGCATGAGAGGGTGCCTATATGATGTTGGTTATGTTGGTGGAATATTGAGAAGTTCACTATATGTATAATGTTACATGTTTGCTAAATCGGAAGAGGTTTTGCCTTGTAAACTTGAACATGGACTTGTGGTCTTGAAGGAAGTGAACTTGATGGATTCAATATTGGCATGTGAGATGTGATTATAGTCTTACCTTGTTTTATTCTTGTGTATAATATTTGGAATTGTTATTGTGAAATTGATTATGGATTTGGTGACGTATCGAACGAGAAGTGTAGTTTTGGATGTTGTGAGACCATGGCTGATAGTTGGCATTTAAGATGATCAGAAATATTTCAAGAGAAGTTTAGTTATGATCATGGACCATTCATTGCATAAAAAGACCCAAAAAGAGACCCTTTTTGGCCAAAACGGGCACCCGCCCTCGCAGGTGCCTCTGGCTACTGCCAAAGGTCACCTCCGGATGCAGGTGGCTTAGCAGGTCAGCCCAGAACCCCGAATTGCTTGTTTTTGCATCCCTTTGCCCCCCCCCCCGAAGCCCCTATACCCTTCATGGATGCAATTATCAACTTATGGTACCTTTTAAATGACTATAAAGGAGTATCTCGGAGGTATTTTGAATGGTATAAAATATGGATTGTTGTTAAAGTGTTATTGTGAAAGCTATCGAGTGACTTGACGGAGAAAAGGTAACGTAGTGTTAATGAGGAAGTGTAAAGGGTAAACTTGGTGTGAAATGTTATTGGTTTATGATGTATTGGTCAATGTGTGAAATGTGATGATGTTGTTGTCATGGTAATGCAGTGGATTGTATTGTAAAGGAAGAAATGGCGCTATATAGCAGTCACGTAACTTGTCATGTTATGCATTTGTAATGTAGTTAGTGGTTAACATAAGCTTTGTTATGTACTTGTGTTGTAGAGTAACACATAAGGAATGAGCTGGATTATTGTATCCACATATAGGACTGTGTATTCATATTGAGAAGATAAGGTATGTAAGGTTACTCTTTTCGTATCCTTCTGCAGCACATAGTGCCACATTGTCATTATACTTGTTCCATTCCGAAATGTTTAAAGGTATCCCATTTCCGGTTATTAATCATTGTTACTCACATGTTCCTTATTCATTGATCAATTATGATTCACATGACTCATGTTCATTGGTTAATGTTCCAATAATGTTCCAAAGTTCCCATAACATTGTAACCACTAAAGTACCAATCTCACAAAAGTAATGAAGGAAGTGATGTGCAAGCTAATGTATCTATCCCTCACAAGTAAAGATATCAATCTTACAAGAGTAAAGACGTGAAGTAATGTATGTATGTGTTCCAAATATATCTTAATATAACATCCCAGAGGTCAAAGTACCTAGCATGGGTTAATAACATCCCAGGGGAGACACAAAAGTCTAGCATGGGTTAATATAACATCCCAGGGGTCAAAGTACCTAGCATGGGTTACTTCAAAGTACCTAGAATGGGTTAGTAACATCCCAGGGGTGACACGAAAGCCTAGCATGGGTTAATATAACATCCCAGGGGTCAAGGTACCTAGCATGGGTTAATCTCATCCCAGGGGCGACAGAACAGCCTAGCATGGGTAGAATAATAAAGATGAATAAATATGAAGGCAGAAGAAGTAAAGAAAGTAGTATACATGGTTCCACACATGCAAACCGGTGAATTATTTGTATTCATTATTTCTCTCATATTTGAGTCCATTGTTGTTATTGTGTATGATGCAATTCTTATGGCCTTACATACTCAGTACATTATTCGTACTGGCCCATCTTGAGGGATTTACCTTACTTGCTGCAGACGCAGGTGCTAGTGGACCTCCACATTAGATTGCCGGTTATTTGCAGATCTTTGGTGAGCTCCAGTTGGTTCGGGGCTTTCCGAGTCACAGTGTACATTTGTTTGATGTTGTAGATGTTATGTAAAGCGGGGACTTGTCCCGAATTTAGGTTGGTCGTTTTATGTTAGAGGCTTTTATAGACATATGTGGGTATATGAATGAAAGAGATGTATGTCCACTTCGACTCGATGGCCCTAACGGCCAAGTTTCATATATTGTACATGTTTTCCATGACTTCCGCCATTGACATTTTATATTTTATCAGTTACATGAGATAGTATGCTATTCATAAAGAGACATGCATATGAAAGGACATGAGCAAAGATTGGTTCTCTCGGGCCTCATCGGCTCCGGGTGCCAGTCCGTCCCGAATGGGATTTGGGGTGTGACAATTAAAGGCCAGTTTTGATAGACTTAGTACATGTGACAGAGTAATAGACGAGGTTGGTTGAACAATACCATATCCAACACTGTTACAGGTTGATCCATCAGCTACAGTAATCGGAGAGGCTGCTTTGTGTGATTGAAAGCTAGAGAAAATATTAGGATTACCTGTCATATGATTTGTGGCACCTGAGTCAATTACCCATTTATTGAAAGAGGAGATAAGACATGTTTTTTATGACCCCGCAAAGGTACTAACTGAAGTGGATTCCTTCAAAAAATTTTGATATTAAGAGAATTTGTTGATCTCCTCAATCGAACCCAAAATCGTCTTATCCTTCTGATTTGTAGTCATATTTCCTCGTTTCAAATAAACCAATTATTTGAGTTCTATTTTCCAAATCAAATGTCAGGAAAAAAAAAATATAGAAGCCAATAAACTCACAAAGGAACAAAGCCGAGATCAATCAAGCAAAATCAATAGCCGATACCAATAAAATAATTGTAGCCGAGAGTCGAATATCAAATTTTAAATGAAGCAGCAGGGAACAAAAGAACCCACAAACCAAGAACAAGCAATATTTAATGGAATATAGATCAGAAATCAGCTATGGCAGCAACACGAACAAACCTGCCAAATCTGTGACAACGGACCAGATCTGAACGAAAAAAATCAGGGAGAAATTAACCTGCGACACTTGGGGTACGCCGGAAGTAAAGGTCCAATACCGAAAAATTAATCCCCAACTGATTTTGCCGGTGCACGCGCCTCCACGCGTCGGCGCGTGATGGACAAGCGAGAAGTTCCGGTGGCGCGTGAAGGCCACTCGCTTCACACTCAGTCGCCGGTGAAAGCTGGTCAGGCCGGAAATGATGATACGCCTCCTTCTACGCTGGCGGTGACTCAAATTGACCACTTAAAAGTGATCAATTGGAAGTTCGAATATCTCTGTAAAAGAGCAAAAGCCGATCTGGCTTGTATACTGAAATACAACCCAAACAACATAGACGAGCCTAAGCTCTAATACCATGTAAGAGAAGAAGGTATGGAGAATATGTTATTTTATTACTCAAAGAATACATGATATAAATACATAAAGAGACTAAGCTAATTATAGTAACTAGATAGTGAAATCCCTATAAATCAGCTATGCTATCCTATACAATCATATACATATTTGTTGTGATTCTGTAACGGTACTTAAAACTTATTTAAGGAAAAAAAATATTTTACATTTAAATTAATCTTCATAAAAATTCTCTAACTCTTTTAATCCAACAATTGTCATGATTTTCGTGAAGGGAAAATTATTTATTTAACTATAAAATTTCATTATAATTAATTTATTGTGGTTAAATCATATCATTTTTATAGTAAATTTAAGTGCATGAGAATAGAATATAATACGCTACAAAAGTTTATTATCGCTTTAAATTTGTGCCTATATCATTTTGTCAAAACAATTAAATACTAGTTATCAAATTAGCTATTATAATATTGCCAAAAAATTTATAACTTGAAGCAATAATTTTATTTTCGATATAACATTTTGTTTCAAATAATTGATTATTGGTAAGTGAAAATTATAGTTGCACTACTTCGAACGCGACAAAAGTTTATACTACGCTATAAAATTTCATTGCAACAGTAAAATTATGAATTTACTATGGCTAAAAAGGGTTGTTATTGTAATGGCACATTAAACGCGTGGCAGAAACTTATCATTAGTTATAATTTTTTAGTGTATCAATAAACTTGTAGCTATTTGGGTAATTATTGCCACAAATTATTATAACTTGAAGTAAGAACATCTATTTAGCTACAATATTTTGCTTCGAGTAATTTACTGTGGCTAAAAAAGAATTACTATAGCTACGATAACAATAAACACGTGACAAAACTTACAATTAGCTACAAAATATTACTGTAACAAGAAATTTGTAGCTATTTGGGTAACTTTTTGCCACAAACTATTATAACTCGAAGCCAAAATATCTCAAGTAATTTATTATGGCTAAAAAAGTTACTATTGCTATGGTAATACTAAAAGCATGGCAAGAACTTATTATTAGCTACAAAATTTTAACATATATAGCAATAAACTTGTAGCTATTTGAGTAAGTATTGCTATGATAATTAGCAACTATAGCAAAAAAGAGAAATTAGCATTGCCAATTTATTTTTGTAGCTAGGAAATCTTATGAAATTGTTAATGGCCACGGAATTTCGATTTATGTAGCTATTATTAGGTATTAACCACAATTTTTAAATATGTAGCTGAGAATCCGTAGCAATATATACTTATTGTTGTAGTATAGTACTACTAACTAGTAATCCATAGAAAACACATATTAGGGTGATAACTAATAAAAAGGTTGTTTGGAATTTGTGAAAGTAATAACTAGGAGTATTATTTATTAATTAAATGGTAACAAATATTGCGGAATGTCCTAAAAATAGAAAAAGGTTTCCTATAAATTAGAATTGTGGGAGAATTTAATAATAAACTAGTAGGAATGATTTATTTACAATATAATTAGGTAAGAGTGACTAACAAGTTAGTCATAAGAAAAAACAGGTGACCGAGCTCGTCGCTGACGCCTTTTCAATGGAGCTCGTTACACCGAGCTTGTTTAGTACAGTTTATATTTTCTGTGTGGTTCGCAACAGCAGGGGCGGCTCAATATAATTGGTGGCCTAAAGCGAAACTTCAAAATGAGACCTCAATTTTATTTTTAAAGAAAAAAAAATTATATAGTATATATGTTTTGTTTGAAGTCTAGTTTCGTAGCTGTTTGAGAAACAAAGTAATGAATAAATTTATTTTCTCATCGATTTCTCCCAGTAATTCCATTTTAATTGAAAGTATACCTAATCCATTCAATTTCTCTTCAGACGTTGTTGACCTTAAGTAAGATTTTATCAATTTTAATTTTTAAAAACTTTTGCCAGCTGAGGCAATTGTTATAGGAACTCTATAAGCAATATATGCATTTGGAAAATAATAAAATCTTTTTATCTAATTGAAATATTTCTTACCTTTCTACTCCCACCTTGCCACTTTAACTATTGTTTTAATTCTTTCACGTTCATTAAGCAAAACAATAGATTCAAGGTATAGTTTACTAAGTTATCCATATTTAGTAGATATTTTTTTTAGGATTGAGCAGTATTAAAAAGAATTTTTTTTTAATGTTAATGGTATAGTTGAAAACAATTGTCATCTTTATTTTTGAATTCCTAAAAGTGATACTAATTTTTTTAAGCTAACAACATTAATTTGAGATGGAGAAAATATTCAAAAATACTTAATATTTTCTAAAAGAAAAATTCTAACTATAAACCTATAATTGCTAAAAAAAAAAAATATGAGGCCCCAAACTAAAGCCTTTGATTGAGAGACTTCACCTTGAAGCTGGGACTGCACAACAGGTTTACCCAGTGCACACTCAGGGAACAACGGCAACGAGTTTCCGCAAGGTTCCAAGAAAAGAAAAAATGGAGGTGAAGTCAAAAAATAAAAACCAAACGAGGGTTGTGTGCATGTGCTCCAAATCAAAGTTGAAAAAGGAAAAATATTGGCTTCTTCTATCCTATATAAGAAGCCTAGGAACCTAGTATTCCTCCCTAGTCCCTACAAGTCAAAATCCACAAATTAAAGTAAGAAAAACATAATCATCAATGGAGAAGATGACAATGTGGAAGTTAATAAAAGAAAGTATTGTGGCCAAGTATAAGAAATTGATGAAGAAAAAGCAAAAACGAAAGGTTTCTTCTTCCCATAGTTATGATCTACAAAGCTATGCACTTAATTTTGATGATGATCAAACTCCACATTATGGTGATTTCGCTTCTCGCTTTGCACTCCACAGTTCCGCAACTTCAGTTTAGAGAGGATATGACCTTTGATAGAAGCTTATGGAGATCGAGAAATAGGATAGAAAGTTAATTAGCAGGTAGTTAAATGTATTTCTTTTCTTTACCGAGAGTATTACACCTTGTTTGGATGGTTGTTACCTATTCTATTTGTTTTGTGTTATTATAGTTTAAATACAATATTTGTTTTGATTATTATCTAAATTTTAGTGTAGCGTATCATTAAATTCATCGTTATGTAACAATAAAAAGTCTCACCTTGTGTGACGATTGAATTGATACACACACAAATATATTTTTATTTTTTTTGACAACACACATATATTGAATTCCTTTAGAATGGAACAATTTCAGATTTATTGCTCATAAAGACTTGCCATATTCGTAAAAACAATTCTTGAATAGTCCGGTCAAAATCGCGATTTTCTGGCCAATATTATTGAATGAATCACATACTTTCGTTCTTAAACGTGTTTTGAGATTGATTTGTGTTAGTAATTAAAAGAAACTATTAACAAATTTAATCTCTCTCTATATATATATGATCACAAACGAATATTTTTTTCCCAAGCAAATTCTAGATCTATTTTTATCGGCTACTTCTTTTATTTTACTAGGTAAACAACTAGTATTTTCTTTACAAGCTTACATGAAATGACTTTTGTTTAGATTTCTCAAAAATAAATTTGATTAGGGTGTGCCTGGAATTCTTTTCATATTTGGTTGATCAAATTTTTTAAAAATACCCTAAATTTCATATATTAATTTTTTTATGTTACATCTTTAATTTCAGTTGTTTGATTAATCGTTGATTCTTTCACACCCCTCCGTCTAATAGCTTAATTATAAGCAACCTAATAAATGTACTTACTGACATATTCAGTTTATTCTCATAATTTTCACCTACACTATAATATTTATATAATTTCTTAGCAGCGGCAGGTCAAAAATTTAAATTTTATGAGTTTGAAATTTTATCACATCTCATCTAATTTACTAGGTTCAAAATATATTAATTATACTTATTAAGTGGACTTTCAACATGTACAAAGGATGTATAGCATGTGGAGTGTTGGAATTAAAGAGTTGTTAAAAAGGGAAATGGTTATTCTTAAAAATGTCATGTGGAACATTAGAATTAAAGAGTTGTTAAAAAAGAAAAAGATAATTCTTTTTTAAACTTACTAAAAATTAAAGTAGGTCAAACAAATTGCGGAGGTGGTAGAAACTTTTAAGGGGAAAAATGAAACTAGTAGGAATGATTTATTTACAATTACGTAATAGTGACAAAAAAGCTAATCATAAAAAAGGCCCTGCAAGGGTGGCTGGTTATAGTTATATCAAAGGGACATTTACATAAATAGTATAAATATGTAGTCTTATTTATCAATTATAGTACATTTTTATTCTTAGAGTTGATAGCATAACTTTTTTTTTTTACCAAAAATAGCAAAATACATATATAATACATTTTAAAACACAATTTTAATATAGTAACACATAAACTAACTTGAATATCATTTAAATGTTTCAAATTTAATTATAAGACGTTTTTAACATCATTAATAAAAGGAAAAAAATAAACAATAAATTTAATACATTTTGAATTCAATATATTATACGTCTTAAAGACGTATTTCAATCTGCGAGGTGAATATATATAACTAAAATATTTTTAATGCAAATGTATTATAAGTATTAGACGTGAATTTCAAACATTCCAAATTCATAAAAATGTATAATATTGAATTCGAATTGTATTACAACGATCCTTTACGTTTAATACATTTTGAATTCAATATATTATACGTATTAAAGACGTATTTCAATATGCGTGGTGAATATATATAACTAAAACACTTTTAATACAAATGTATTATAAGTATTATATGTGAATTTCAAACATTTCAAATTCATAAAAATGTATAATATTATATTGAATTCGAATTGTATTACAACAATCCTTTACGTTTAATACAATTTTAATACAACGTCTAAAGACTTTCTCCGGCGAATCACCATCACTAGAGCACTGTCTAACCTACCATCTCCGATCAAACTAGCCACCAAACAACCGAAAAAACACCACCTCAAGCCACCAGAATCCGGCAAACAACCGAAAAACACCACAACTAAAGAACAACTCCGACCACTCACCTCGTCTCTCCTTTGTCATTGCCGAGCCACCACCACCAACAGACCCATCACCTCCCTTTTTTCATTTTTTTCGGCGAACCACGACTTTCTATCAATAGACCCATGACTTCCCAGCAATCAAATCGACACAACTTCACTGTTTTCTTCTCCATTTTTCAATTGAAACATTATCTTCTTTTTCAATTTAATTGTTGTGTTGTTTGTCGTTGGTGTTGTGGAGGTAAGAAAGGAAAATGGGAGTTGGAGTGGTTGATTATTGTTTTGTTCACCGGAGAAGCCATCTCCGACGAAGTTGGACGGACATGATGAGGAGTTGGGGTGGTTGTTGTTTGCTATTTTGTTCGCCGGAGAAGCCATTTCCGTCTAGTTGGACGCAAATGATGAGGGACCTCTGATGAACGACGACTAGGGAGAAAAGGTTCGCTGGTTTGAGGAGGAAAGGGAGAAAAGACGACTGCTTTAAGTAATTAGGGTTAAAGTTAGACTATAATCCGTAATAAAATAAAAGTTGTATCATTTAGAGTAATAATGTCTTTTTATTATTTCATTTATGTAATTATCCCTACATCAAATTGTCTCGACCCGAATCTCATACGGGCCAGACTGGCACCCGAAGTTGTTAAGGCCCGAGAGAACCAATCTTTGATCATGTACACTCATATGCATGTCTCTATATGAATATAACTCTATCAAATGTAACTATAACATACCAATGGCGGAAGTCGTGGAAAACACATACTATATATGAAACTTGGCCGTTAGAGTCATCAAGTCAAAATGGACATACATCTCTTACATTCATCTTCCCACATATGTCTACAAAGCCTCTAATAGATACATGACCATGCCTATATAATATTTACATAGTACTAAAAACCAATGTACACATGTGACTTGGGAAGCCCCCGAAACAACTGGAGCTCACCAATACTCTGCAAATGATCCGCAACATACTGTGGAGGTCTACTAGCACGTGCGCCTGCAGCAAGTAAGGTAAGTCCCCCAAGGGATGTCAGTACGAAGATGTACTGAGTATGTAAGGCTATAAGTAACTGTACGAGATATAAGAACTTTAATGGAATCAAGTACAAGCGAATGAACAATATAGATAAACTACCATAAGGTATATGTGTGGAACCTTGTACATTGCTTTCTTTACTTTACTATACTTTACTTTACTTTACATTACTGTACGGTACTTTACTTTACTGTACATCATCAATCATCATTTATCAATCATCAATTATATAATGTTCGGGCCCAACTGATCAGTGGGAAAATAACATAATAATCGGGATCGTCGTCCATGCGGATGTTCTTTTCATCCCATGGGATACCACCCGTAATATTGGGATCGACATTCATGCGAGTGTTTCTTTCACCCAATGAGATACCACCCATGATAGAATAATCGGGATCGTCGTCCATGCGGATGTTCCTTTCATCCTATGGGATACCACCCGTAATATTGGGATCGTCATTCATGCGGATGTTCCTTTCACCCCATGAGATACCACCCAATCTCAACATTATCCATTAAACAATTATACACATTAATTCATTCTTTAACTATAAGAGTGATACATTGGTAACTGTACTTTATTGGAACTTTAGAACATAACAGTATTGGAACTTTTAGGAACAATGTTCAATGAATGAGAGATAAGTGAATAACAAGTACTAATAACTCTGAAATGAGATACTCTACAACCTTTTTGGGATAGAACAAGTGCAATGACAATGTGAACAATAGATGCTGCAGAAGAATGCGGAAAAGGATAACCTCACATACCTTATCTTTCCAAAAAGTGACTACAACAATTCAGCTCTTCCTTATAGCGTTATTCTACAATATGAATACATAATGGAGCTAACATTAACAACTAACTACATTACAAGTTCATAAGACGATAAGTAGTTACTTAACGAGACGTAAAACTATCCAACATCCCAAACACATGGTATATCATTCCACCTTCTTTCCTACTTCCACATAACCTCATTCCACCCTCCTACAACACAATTTACTTCCTCACAACACCAATAATGCCAAAACAGTCCACACATCAACATAGACATCACAAACCGACAAGATTTCACACTAGGTGCATACTTCACATTTTTACATTAATGCAACTCCACATATTTATTCCATCAAGTCACATAAATAACATGCACAACAATATACCAAAACAGCCCACACAGTTTTAGAATTCACTTTAACATAACAAGAAAGTATTCTCTTTTCACTCCGCCAAACGTTCCATACACAATTATGTATAAACATTTCCATCAAGCCATACACAAGGGGAACGAATTAGGGACATCACCACACTTAAATATACTGAAATTTAGTCCATCTAATTCAATTCCTTTAAAACCTTAAGTCCTCTTTCAAGTTTAAACCACATAGAAGGCAAATCTTTTACCGATTAAGCAAAAGTGGACTGTTTTACAAATAGTGGACTGCTTAACATTTATTAAACATAACCAACATGATTTACACCATCTCTCATGCATAACATATATTAAACCATAAGAATAAACACTTACCAAGTCTTGCAAAGAGATGATCTTGTCCAAAAATGGTTGCTTAGGGTTTGAGAGACAAAGGAAATGTCTTTGGAAAATTCTAGAAAAGGCATGTGTGTTACAATGAATAAAAATCTGATTTTCCTTGTCTTTTATAGTCCCTCAAGTCATCCTTATCCAAACATTAAAGGTGTTTTAGTTGGTCAATGGTAGAATGGATCTTTTCTCCATTTGGGCCATGTCTTTTGCTCTTTATTTGGGCCTTAATTGAGCCCAATGACACAAGATTAATTTAGCCCAACAAAATTAATATATAATCCACCAACCTTCTCATATTTAAATAATTCCATAAATATTAAGACAATCCATTAAGTTCGGAAATGTTCGGGGTGTTACACAAATGTACCAAAATATCCTTTAATCCTGTGGTCTTCAACATGTCATGTGAAAAGTTGGAATTAAAAAGTTATTAAAAGGGAAAGAATCATTATTTTTGAAATGGACTAAAAAGGAAACAGGGGCGGACCCACGTAGTCCGTGCCGGGAGCTTGAGCACCCATTGACCCCAGTAAAATTTTTGTATATCTATATAGTATATAGAAAATATAGTAAATTGGTTATAATATATTGATAAGCACCCATAAACGAAAAAGGCTGGTGGGTGCTTTGGTTCTGGCGTGGAAGTTAAGCACCTTGATGGTTGCAGCGGCGTGGATTCGAATCCTTGTACGTAGTTGCACACATTTTTTTTTTTAATTTAATTTCCCTAAGTACTTTAGCTGACAGCCGCCTAATACACTGCTTTTCCCTACTTTTTAATTTTTTGACTTTTTATTGTACTTCTTAAAAGTTTTGTTTTATTGTTAAAAAAAAAAAAAAAGAAGAAGAAGACGTTTTTAGCTTCCTTTGTTTGATGGGATTCTTTTCTTTTCTTATTCTTTAAAGTTCCAAAAAACAAAACCCCTCCTTCTTCTTTCTCATAAGAACGCAGACCCATCAACTATCTTCTATCAAGTGCATGTCATCAACAATTGTAGCAAGTTTTCTTATTCAAATACAAAAAGCAAGGTAATAATATTTGATATTTTGATTTTTGATTAAAGTTAAATATTGAAAAGAATGATTTTGGGATTTAGGGTTGGGAACTTTCCATGCTTATTGTTAGTAATCTAAAAAATAGATTCTAGATACTTTTTTTGTTACTTGATTTAGAGTCTCTGAAAGAATGTAATATTTTTGTGATTAAGAAAATATTCTTTTGGATACTTCAATACTTATCTGTCACGACCCAATATTTGGTTCATGATGGCGCCTATCGTAACCCACCAATAGGCAAGCCAAACCCTAGTCCGGAGCAACAAGCGACGGGCTAACGGGCGGAATCTCATAAAACAGAGAAGAAGTGGAAGTAACCATATTTATAAACATGCTAAGACTGAGAAGGAAGAGGACAATGTATATAAAGTCCAGAACCCCTCCCAAGACCTGGTGGGGTCAGTACATGAGCCACTACTAACATACCCGAAATACAAGACAGAAACCAAACATGTATAATAAGTACAATAGTCTTGAGAGCAAAAGACTATACAGTAGAGGATGGGGTAGGATCTGTCTCGGACGTCAGTAAGCTCACCCTGCTCCGGAATCAGTGCTGAGAAAAGAGTCACGTCAAAACCGTTGACTGGTGCCTGGATCTGCATCGGGGAAAAAGATGCAGAAGTGCAGTATGAGTACCAGGGCAACGGGTACTCAGTAGGCATCATCGGCCGACTGAGCTTAATATAATATAAGCAAGCTAAAGTGCAGGGGGCATGCTAAGTCCGGGGTACAAGTAATAGATACATAAGTAAGGGCCGAGGCGTATAGATATGCTCAGGAAAATATAAGTGCGATACATAATAACGAGTAAATAAATGCGTAAGTAAACACACAAGTCAAACATAACCTATCTGGGCCCCCATAAGCCCGATAGGCACACGGAAGAAAACAATAACCCAGTCTGGCCCCCATAAACCAGCGGGACACACAAGAAAAGTAAATGCATAGTCACCAGTGTCTCGAGGCTGTATCAGTATCCAGTAACCACAATAACCAACAGGAGTGCACCGGGCTTGAACCGGCACCAATGGGTAATAACAAGAGGCCAGACGCCGGAGTCGAACCGGAAGCAGTGGGTAATAACAAGAGGCCACATATATATCATATCTGCCGGACTCAAACCGGAACTCATAGAACAACAACATCATAATCACGGTACCCAGTACCAAAACTCTCCAATCATATCATAACCAGATGCCGGACTCAAACCGGAACTCATAATAATCAGTGGCCGGACTCGAACCGGAACTCATAGTGTACCACAATCCGGGGCCGGACTCGAACCGGAACACCCAATAGTCAATAACCAAAATCATCATACCTGAATCAGTAGCCGGACTCGAACCGGAACTCATCATAGCCAGTAACCAGAACAGAATCAAAGGTCATATCATATCAAATAAACGGGGAACGCCCTAGTGCCAAGTCAATACTATTATATAGGTACAGAAGCTAACTCTACAACATGCTACAAGTCAATCTCGGGGTCCTTCTAGGTCAACTACCTACTATAAAAATATGTATATAAAAGTCTGGGTATACATTACAAGTCATGGAAAGGCGGTTCAACGTTCTAAGTCCAACTAGCCGACCCCAATCAAATACGGTGCTATCAGGGACGAACAAAGCTAGACAGGCCAACCGGGTATAATCGGGGTGACTTAATCCCGTCATAATCCTAATAGTCATATAGGGCTTATCTAAGCCCAAAGATGTCAAAGTTTCGACAAGTCGACAAAAAGGGTAACGGGGCCCGCTACTGGGTCCCGAAAACCAGGTCTGGTTATACTTGTCTAAGTCTGGGCTAAGTCTGTCTAAGCCTGGACTAAGGTCCAACAATAACATTCCCAGACTAGCAACAACAACAACAATACTATCCGACCCCAAATAGGTCATCTGTGGTGTACCACGAGGATAACGGGCCTGGAATATATTCGAATAGCCCTATCCGGCCTAAAAGGCCTAAATCACAGCAAACCAGCACCACCAAGTCTATAATACCAGCCCGAAACACCAGCACAATAGCATACATATATCACACATAAGCCCAATCTAAGTGTAAAGGAAGGTAAACCTAGCCTACCTGGACGCCTGCCGCGAACCTGCCAAGAAAACCAGCTAAATAGGAGCCTTTCCCTTTCGAGAGGCCTCAGACTGCTGCCAAACTACCAAAATAATAAAATACATGTCAAAACATGACTATTGATACCCATATTGCATTAGTTCGGAAAATGTCCGAACAGTCCACGTGGGGCCCGCTTGCGGAATAACAAAATTGAAACCGTCACAGCGTCCCAAATAATGCAGTGACCAATAGTCACAACTAACACTCCTCAATTTGAGCTCAAAATATAGCTCAAACATCAATACCAACACCAACAGTATCACCGTGTAAATAAAAATTATCGTAAAAATAAGAAAACGTACCGTAGAAATGACGAGGACGAGTCCACGGACTCAGATATATAAACCCCTAAGCTTAAACCTCAATGAATTAGATTAATATTGAGCTTATATGATAAGAAATGGAGAGGGAATAAAATGAAATCAGTGGAGTAAATGTCATTTTATTCATTATGGACATTTCGTCCAAATGTATAGATATATATCCATGTACTGGTTGTACTTCCACTAGCATGTGTCAAATTGAAGGCTTCACATAGTGGAGTCACCATGATGTGCGCCTCTCCACTTTCCACGTGGTGGTGGAGGTGGCACATCAGTGCAATTTTATCCCCCTATATATATATTCGGGTATTGCATAGGTTCGTGATAAAATAAATATAACTTTTGAATATACCATAATTAATAGAAAATTATTTCTAACAAAACCTATATAAAATAAAAATATTATTTTAACATATTTAAATTCACTATCTCCGCTTAAATTATTAATAGGTTATAGAACTATTATAAAATAGTATAGATATATCAAAACTAAAAACTTTTATACATTTTATAAATTTCAAAAACATTTTTGAAAGGTAATTAACTATGTCATTTTACCAAATTTTAATTTAATTTAATATTTTACAACGTGCTCGGTCTAAATAATATTCTCAAACGAACTGCCCGGGAGCCGAACTGTCGGTCCCAGCAAGTCATAAATAACTTGGGGAAGTTATAGAAAAGCTCTAAACGCTGACAACACACGAAAACGAAGGAAATAACCGGGAAGGTCATTACATTATCAAAAATTGTAAAAATATTTTTCTATCTTGCTAAATTATTTAATTTGAAATTTAAATTTTGAACAAATGCGGATTGTGCTCGATATGGATAAATTTGTTGAGAGAGGGAAAATTGGGAATTCAAGTTCCAGTTCTACTCGTCCATCTGCCAGTTCATCCGTAGCTCCAGAAATTTCGAGGGAAACATTTATTTCAGATGTTGATTTAGAATCTCTTGAGCTGATCCAGGAATTAGAAAGCCCATCGCAAAATACCTTCCTAATATACGTGACAATGTTAGAAGATAGTATATTTTAAAGAAGCCTTGCCAACCTGCAGATCATGTTTTTCCTAAAACTAAGTTTGGAAAGGAAATGCGTCAGTTTTGTCCTAATTGGTTTAAGGGTCGTAAGCGGTTGGAGTACAGCATAACAAAAGATGCTGCATATTGTTTGTGTTGCTATTTGTTTAAAAATGAATGTGAAAGTCATGAAAATATGGGTGATGCTGCTTTTACAAAAACTGGCTTTAAAGCTTGAAACAAGGCTATTGAAAGATTTAGATCTCATGTTGGAGATGTAAATAGTATTCACAACAAGTGTTTCAATAGAATGCTTGATTTGATGAATCAATCACAGTCAATACTCACATCCTTTGACAAGCATTCCAAGAAAGAAAAAAGTGAATCTCGACAATTGAAACAGAGGCCGTAGTAAACTTTTAAGGAAAAAAAGAAACTAGTAGGAATAATTTATTTACAATTAGTAATAATGGGTGAGTATAGTTATGTGCAGATGCATTTTTAATCGAGCTCGTCATATCAGACTTGTTTAGTGTGATTTAAATCTTCTATGTGGCGGTTTTACCTAGTGCACTCAAAGAAGAGCGGTTGCGAATTTCCACGGGGTTCCAAATAGAAAAGGTAGGTGAAGTCAAAAATAAAAACCAAACGAGGCTTGTGTGCACACCAAGTAAAAGTTGGAAAACAATATAATATTGGCGGCCTCTATCATTCATATAAGAAGCCTAGCTAGTATCCCTCCGATCCCTACCATTGTCAAAATCCACAAATTAAAGAAAGGGAAACATAATCATCAATGGAGAAGATGACAATGCAAGAAGATGATCATAATGGAAAACACAATAATATTATTAGTTTTGGATGTTTCAATTTGAGAGAAAGAATAATGTGGAGGTAAAAGATCACAAGTGGAAGATAATAAAAGAGAAAATTGTGGCCAACTATAAGGCATTGATGAAGAAAAAGCCAAGAAGGAGGGTTTCCATTTCCCATAGTTATGATCCACAAAGCTATGCACTTAATTTTGATGATGCTCAAACTCTACATTATGCTGATTTCGATTCTCGCTTTGCACCTCCACAGTTCTGCAACTTCAGCTGCTTAGAGAGGATATGACCTTTGATAGAAGACTATGGAGATCAAGAAATAGGGAATTAAGTTAATTAGTAGATAGTTGAACGTATTTCTTTTTTATACCGAGGGTATTACAGCTTGTTAGATAGTTGTTACATATTTTGTTATGTTGTTTTGTTATAGTTTAAATACAATATTTGTTTTGATTGTTACTTAAATCTTAGTGTATCGTTTCATTAAATTCATCGTTATGTAACGATGAAAAGTTTGTTAATTCCATAACTTAGATGTGTGATCATGGTGAGATTTATATACAGAAATATTCTATTCCCTTAGAATAGAACTATTTCAGATTTATTGCTCAAAAAGACATGCCAAAATCGTGAAACCAATATATTTATACTAGAAACTCAAGGAATCGATTAACAATTTTTTTTCATTCAAGCACAAGCCTAGATCTATTTGCTTTTAAATCCGACTCTTATCTCTGTAGGAAATCTCAGTTCATAGTTTAGTTATGCTCAAGAATACAGTTTTAATAAATTATACAACAAATTTTGGACAATTATTGTATGAAATATGTATGGTTGAATTTTCTAGGCTTAAATTCGTATTAATAAAATTCTAGAATTAAAAGTTCAATTAATCACAACCCACAAGGCAATTTGGCTTTGTATCTAAAATCATCCCTTGAGCTAATTTTTTTTTTTTTAATGGGGTTAGGGGAAGGGGAACGGAGAGGAGATTATAATGTAAGGAATCGAACCATCACTAACAAGGTGGGGGTTCAGGTATTAACTAACCAACTAAACTATTAAGATTCTCCTCCCTTGAGCTAGCAATTGTAGACATATGTACTTTTGCACCATGTTTGCTAGCCTAAAGTAATTTTTCTAGCTTAAGATGTCGCCTCACATCTGTTAGGGTTTTTGCCCTGATTTTCTTACCAAATTTGAGTATTAATTTTCTATTGAAGAAAAATAAAAGTAATAACATAATTATTTTTACTTTTCTAAAAGGAAAATATAAAACTCTTCCATATTTGGCTAACCTCTTTATTGTAGGAAAGGTTTTGAAACTCTATAAATAGAAGACCCCTCTTCTTATATCATAACACAATAGTATCCACAATGTAGTCATCAAAGAGTCTTGTTTAGGAGGAGATTTCTCCCAATAGGTTTTATAATTTTGATATTAGTTTCATAATATGTAGGTCGTTTGACCAAACCATATTAATAATATGCTTTTTAGTATGTTTTTTTGTCGTCTGAATTATCGCCTTTATGGTTTGCAAATTATATGCTTCCTCATGACGCCCTCTCGATTTCGAACCCAACAAGTGGTATCAGAGCCAACGTTCCTATGAGTCCTACGGTTCAATGATCCGATGGTTCAGATTGAAGACATGTTATGATGAAAGTTGCAACCAATTTGATGATAATGAACATATATGTCCAAAAACTACATGTGGAGACAATTGTAAATCATATTTTCAAAATCCTGCAAAGGGCTCCAATAATTTTAACCCGAAAGGGCTCATATATTTTTAACCCCAAAAGCTCCATTTTTAAAGCATGCCAAGCAGCAGTGATGAAGATTATGTGAAGAACGAAGATAATACATGTGAAGAAGGCGGATCAAATTTTGTCAAGAAAAATCCACCCAAAAAGGGGGAGATTTGTTAGGGTTTTTGCCCTGATTTTCTTACAAAATTTGAGTATTAATTTTCTATTGAAGAAAAATAAAAGTAATACCATAATTACTTTTACTTTTCTAAAAGGAAAATATAAAACTCTTGCATATTTGGCTAACCTCTTTATTGTAGGAAAGGTTTTGAAACTCTATAAATAGAAGACCCCTCTTCTTATATCATAACACAATAGTATCCACAATGTAGTCATCAAAGAGTCTTGTTTAGGGGGAGATTTCCCCCAATAGGTTTTATGATTTTGATATTAGTTTCATAATATGTAGGTCGTTTGACCAAACCATATTAATAATATGCTTTTTAGTATGTTTTTTTGTCGTCTGAATTATCGCCTTTATGGTTTGCAAATTATATGCTTCCGCATGACGCCCTCTCGATTTCGAACCCAACAACATCCTTAATCCTTAATTGTCATAATAGGCTCATTATGAGTTAGGTCCATCATTATATATGCTCGAAATAACTTTGAGGCATAAAACATTAAATACTTCCTGCGTTTCATTTTACTTGGCTCATATATATTAGAAATCGTTGTTTCAATTTACTTGTTCAATTTATGAAATCAAGAGAATTTTGTTATATTTTTTCTTTTCTACCCTTAGTAATAAGTAACTATATAAAGTAATAATAATCAACTTTAGAGTTCCAAAGCATCATTAATAAGGTTAATTTAGTAAAATACACCCCCTAATATGATACGGAAGAAGTAATCACTTGGACGTGGTGATCATTAGTCAACTTATGTAACTTTTGATAAACGTAATGTCACCATACTTTTTACTTAGATTCAAGAACATTCCACAAATATTTGATAATTTCGTGAGTAAAATTTTATGTGACATCTTCACTGCTCAACAACGTAATGCAAGCTAGGAATTTTTTTAACAAGCGTCATAGGTTTCATTCATGACATTATTTACGATCAAAAAAAAAAAACAAAAAAAACACTTGTTCTTCCAACATATATACATATTACAGTTTGATGTTTTAAAGTTTTATACTATTGTTATTGTTGAGCTTTTCACTTTTGATGAGCCTTGCAGCAGTATATATATATAATATATTTAATTATTATTATTATTATACTAAAATAAAATATATGGTGCGTATCATTTGAAACATGTTTTAAACTGATCGTGTTTCCATATTTAAACATGACTGTTTTTCTTGTTTACAACAAACAACAACATACCCAGTGTAATCCCATAAAGTGAGATCTGAGAGGATAAAGTGTACGCAGTTCATACCAAGTAGAGAGGCAAGACTGTTTCTCTTGTTTAATTTTGGTAAAATTAATTCTTGGTTTATTATCCCACATTGATTAAGTAAACAAAAATTTTACTAGAAAAATATACTACTCTCTCCATCCAATAATATTTGTCATATTATTAAAAATAGATGTCCAATAATATTTGTCGAGTTTGAAAAATCAATGGATAATTTACTCATTTGTGTCAATTTTACCCTTGGTATTAAATACTATTCACTATCCAATGCATTTTTCAAAGCACTAAATTTATTATTTTCAAAAGGTGATACAGTAAAATTATCTCTATTAATTATTTATTATTTCTTAAGGTGTGTGGAGTGGTGGCTCAAGGGTAAGGCTAGTAAAACGCTTTAGGCCCCAAAATAATTTTAATAGTAATAACTTTTTCACAAGCCGAGACTAACCCCTAGCCGAGACACGGTGCCCGGAACCACAACTGATTCCAAGCTAACCCTTGAAATAGCATACTAAGCATTATATAAGAGATTTAAGTGGAAGCTGTAACGAGATCATATAAGATAAGTACTAAAAACTCTCTGAAAAGTTGTAAATGAACAGGTGCCACCCCCGAAGGACCAACATAAAATCATAATCTATGTCTGTAAACCTCTAATAACTGAATAACATATTCTGTCGGGACAAGGCCATCGACTAACCATAAAACAATGCGTAAAGTAGAATGGAAAGAAACAACTATCTAGGTGCCCGAATGATGAGGACTCACCAATACTAGAAGTTGAACTGATATCAACTAGCCATGAGTCTGAGCTTGATCACAAGAATCTACATCCCATAAAAAAAATGTAGGCAAAGAGTATGCAATCAGTACGTCTGAATGTACTGAATATGCAGAAATAATAATAAATAACATAAAACAATTTAACTAAAATCATAATAAAACTTTCTGAGGAAATACATATCTATAATCATACTAACCGGAAACATAAAGATGATCATAGTAAAGATGGTTAGAGAAAGTCAATACTTTTAGGTGGTGAAAATCTGAAGAAAATCATAATAGCTGAAATCTGAGTAAAAACTCATTCAGAGATAAAGTAAAGGAGTCATAAATCTGTAATAACTAAAACTAAATTGTATCTAAAGCTACATATCTGAAAAGATGTATATATGAACACATGTTATCTGAAATTATATCATATTCATATGAAATCAAGTATAAAAAATTGAACAAAAATCTTATAGGTGGGAGTTTCTTCTAAGCAACATGCATCACTTGAGCTAATGATGTCCAACGTCTAACCCAATTGGGAGGGCTGCTCCATACTTTGCCAAGGTATATAAGACCTATCTATCTATATATGGATCCACTAAATGAGCCTTTTAGGCTATGATCAATCGACATTGCGGTGAAACCTAATCCTACGATGGCACGTAGTTCTAGGACTTGAGTTTTCTAGACCCGTATCCGCTCGATGCTAAATACTACTCCCAAAATAATTCTTATAATCATATGCTCAATAAATGATTTAAATCACTATATATCTATCGTAAAGATTAAAACTTTACTAAATTCATATCTTGAAAACTATCAACTTTACCTTTTTATGGGTTTTGAATCTATTTTTCTTGAACATCTGTAATAACACTATTGTTTTAGTTTCATGCTTTAAACATAAATCTCAAGAATTATATGCAAGTTCATATCATAATTGAAAACAATGATAACTAAAGCTTTTCTATTCATAAAAATCATTTTGATGTTCATAAAGGCTAAAATCATCAATAAACACTTTAAAAATCAAGAGTTTGATTCAAATAACATAAGGATTAAACATGGGTTTGTAACCCTAACTAGGATTTTGACATTCATAAACAAACTCTAAAGTTTTGGACATGAGGATGAACTGAGAACCCCATTGAAGTCCTACATACCTACGATTAAGGGTGGCAGCCGGACCGGTCTAGCCCGTTCCGGACCGCGTCCGGCTCCGGTAGGCCCGGTCCGATTAGTCCGATTGAGGACCGGTACCGGTACCTACCGGTACACGTACCGGTGTGGAAGGGGTTTGTTTAACCGGTTGACCGCTCCGGTTTCGGTCCGGTTAAACGATAAAATTTTAAAAAATAAAATAAAATTAATATGACCGTTTTTAGCCGTTGGGAGTCGTTAGTGGGCCCCCCAACAGCTAGTTCCATCCCCCCCCAGGTCCCAGCTGCCCCAGCCCCCCCACCTCATATTTTCCTATAAATACCCACTCTTCCCCCCTAATTTTCCCACAAATTCTCAAAAACTCTCTATTACTAATCACTCTCTAATACTCTCTATAATATTGTGTATTTTGTTAATTGAAGGGATTTTTTTTGAAGCAAGCTTCAATTGTCATCTCTCAATTCCGGCTTTTTGGTTATATAAGTCTGCTTTTACGCAGACCTTCGGTACATTCGTTCCAACTTTCATCTGTTTATTTGTTTAATTACTATTAATTTTTCATTATATTTACATTGTTTGTTTTTATATTTTTATATTTATTTTTTTAATATTAAAATATGGATGCAGGTAAAAAAGGTAGTGGTAAGAAATCATTTTTTAATCAGGCTAAAAAAAATTTGGGTAAAAAAGATAAGGGTGCTAGTTATAGTAGAGGCGGGGGTGGAGGTAGTTCTAAATCGTTGCCACCTAGATTTAGAATTAATAACGATGATTTTAATCAGTTTGATGATACTTCTTTTGAACGTCCTTGTGCTATTGATGTTGCTTCTGGTAATGTAGTAGACCATGAGGCCTTAGATAGATGTTTTGATACTTATTTTGAAGACGTAGAGGAAGAGGAAGATGTAGAAGAACAAGAGTTAGAAGATACCCCTACCCCTACTAGTCCGGCTACGAAATTACCGGAACAAGATGAAGTAGGAAATTTACCTACATTTACTAGAGTAGGAAAGAGCGATCGTCCTAAGAGATCATTAGTTTGGAAATTTATGATCCAAAATAAGGAGAATACTACTGCAACTTGCAATAAATGTAAGAAAGTGATCAAACATTTGACTGGGGGATCACATGGTGGGACAGGAATGCTAACTAGACATTTGAGAGCTTGTGTTCCTGAATATGTTCGTCTAGAAGCTATTGCTAGGGCTAAAAAAAATGGTAAACCCTTGCCCGATACTAACCAATCTGTCGGAGGTTCTAACATGGTCTAGAATATTTTAGATTATAGTAACCCGGCTGGCCCAAGCACATCACTCACATATAGTCAGGATAGGGATCGTGAAGAATTAGCTAAAATGATTGCGGTTTGTGGTTTGCCTTTTAATTTTGGTGAACATCCCGGTTTTATTCATTATATTCAAATGGTGTATAATCCTGATTTTTGTGGTTTTTCAAGAAATACAATTAAAGCTGATATTTTTAAATATCAACGTGAACATTGTCATTTTCTTCGTTGCTACTTTGATTATTTTGATGGTAAATTATCTATCACTTCTGATATGGGTGTAAGTCCTAATGGTAATGATTATTTTACTGTTACTACTCATTGGATTGATCATGACTGGAACATGTAAAAAAGAATTATAGGTTATAAATATGTTGAAGAGAGGAAAACTGGTAGTTATATTGCTTCTTTGACAGGAGAGATTTTACGTTATTTTGGTCTTTGTGATATGATAATGGGTGTCACATTAGATAATGCTTCTGCTAATTTAAAAGCTATTGAATTTTTAAAATTCAGACTTTGTCCAATTGATGATGATGCTTTTCATGTTAAGTGTAATGCACGTATTTATAATTTAATAGTGATGGATCGTATTAATGTATTTGGTGATTCTTGTGTTAGAATTCGAGCTGCTTGTGCATGGGTTTTTAAAGCTAAAATAAGGTCTAGAATTATAGAATTTGAAAAAACTTGTGCTTTATTTGAAATGCCGTTTAGAAAAATTCCAAAAGAAGTGACTACTAGATGGAATTCTTTATTTGAAATGTTTATTGTTGCTATTGATTATCGTGCGCCTTTACAAATGCTTTATAATAAACATCAATCGCATCGGAGCTTTAAAATCACCGACGAGGATTGGAAAGAATGCGAAGAACTTATTAACTTTCTGAGAACTTTTTATAGTGCTACAAATATTATATCTGGTCAATATTATCCTACTATTTCTTCAGCTTTAGTAAATATTTGTGTTATTTAATCTGAATTTGTTAAATATAAAGATCGTGAACATTTTAAAGTTGCGGTTTCGTATATGATTGAAAAATTTTAAAAATATTTTTTTCCTATTTCTCAAATATTTTTGACTTCTACTTTGTTCAACCCAACGTACAAAGAACATGGTGTTAAAAAAATGATTGAAAAGATTTATAAAAATTTAGAAATTACAAGTGATGAAGTTCCATCTGTTGAATCGTGTAAATATAGTATATTAACTAAAGCTAGACATTTGTATGACATTTATAGAGAGAAGCTACTAAATGATGAACCGTCTGAACCTCCATGTCGTAGGGCTAAATTTAATGATTTTGATGAAATTATGGATGAAGAACTTGGTCTTGATTCTTCTAACAATAATGATTTTGATCAATATATTAATCAGGTACGAAAAAATATTAGGGATGAAAATGGAGATCCTCAACTTTTAACTTGGTGGAAGAACCGGACAGAACAATTTCCATATCTTTCAAGGGTGGTTCGAGATGTGCTAGCTATGCAAGCATCTTCAGTAGCTTCGGAGCAAGCTTACAGCGCAGGGAGATTTTTCATTGGAGACCATAGATATTCGTTAGCAAAAGATAATTTGAAAATATCAGTGTTGTTCAGAGATTGGATCAACGCCGAACGAAGGAATGCTGGACTACCAAATTTATCGCATCAAGCCGAAGTAGAAATAGATGAAGCACTTGGAGATAATAGTGATGATGGCATGGAAGCAATGGATGAAGAAAACCAAATACAAATTCCAGATCATGTTTTCAAGGAATTAATAGATAAATTACGAAAAATATACTTTCAAAATTATAGATATTAGTATAATAATCGAAACTTAGTTGAAACAGAACCCCTCCTAGAAGGTGGCTGCGTAGATTAGGTACTCTTCTAATATTTGTAATACATGTACTTCTTTATTGATTTAAATAAAATTATAGGTTATTCGCCTTCATTTTCTTTTTAAAGTTGTCTTTTATTTAAACTTTAAGAATTAAAAAAATACTAATAATTAAACTTTAACTTATAAATTTAAATTTAAACTTTAAACTTGAAAATTTAAATTTAAACTTGAAAGTTGAAAATTTACATTTTAACTTTAAAAAAATCAAAGTTTTCAAAGTTGAAAATTTAAAAGTAAACTTTAAATTTGAAAATTAAAGCTTTCAAAAAATATTTTAAAACTTAATAAAATTTGAAAACTAATTTAAATTCAAACAAAAAAAACAATTATTAAATTTTTATTTTTATTTTTTTTGATTTTGAATTTAAATTAAAAGTTAAAAAAAATAAAATTAGACGGAACCGGAATTCGGACCGGAAATCGAACCGGTTTCGACAAAGGGGATATAACCGGGTTGCCCGGTCCGATAGGCCCGGTTCTGAAACAAATCCGGTCACCGTCCACTGGTGACGGTCCGGAAAACACGGACCGACCAGTCCGGCAGGCCCGATCCGGTCCGTTGCAACTCTTACCTACGATTAGACAGATTTGTGGAAAGAAAGTCTTGAATTTGAAACTCTTAAAGCTTTGGACTTGGAAACCCCCTTATCTATCTATTATTGTGTTTCTTTGAAGGAGAAAGGAATTTGGGAAAGATTAGCGATGTCTATTCTGAAAATGTAACCCTTATTGGTGTTAAATCATAAGGTTTCATGTCAAATCCAACTATTTGCAAAACATAAGTTCATGCCTGTGAATAGAGTCATATTCAAGCCATAAAGTTCATGAGTTATAGTAAGAACGCATAAATAAATTCATAGAGAGGCATAAAATTCTATTTATAAAAATTGAGTTTGAACCCTAGTTGGTAATCCAAAATTTCTTTAAAGAAAACGATATTTTTGGGTACAAGGACGAAGGGAATCTTTGTTGAAAACCCCAAATACCTGAACTTGATGATTTCTTGAAGTGAAATCTTGAGCTAGGGCAGCCTTGGAGTTTGAATTTTGGGAAGAAAACCTTTTCTTGAGTTTCTTGAGGTTTAAGAGGAGGGGAATGAGGAATTTTGAGAGTTACTCTGCGTATTTGGGACGTTTCTAGGATATAAAACGGATTTGGGGAGGTTAAAGGACAAAAATACCCCTCTTGAAACGTAAAAAGGCAAGAAAAAATCATAATTCTCATTTGCTTACAGGGCTGGTACGTCGCCCCACTCAGTGCGCCAGGTATGACCGTCTGGAGTTTGGGGCCTGGTGCGGGGCACCTCTCAGTGCAGCAAATTTGGATGGTTGGAGCGTCTTTGGTAAAATGATCATAACTTTCTACTAAACCTGTCAAGTGGGTCGGGTCGGCCCGATTTCGGCCCAGTTAGACAGGTCCAATAGGAGACCGGATCGGAACGGATATGAAAGTGGGTTAGGAGGGTATTTAGGGGGTTGGGCCCGACAAGGTAACGTACCCGGTAGACCGGCCCAGTTAGAAAACCGGACCAGGCCCAACGGTGCATCAGACCAGACCGAATCGATTATTAATTATTTTTTTTTTATATTAATGGGGCCTGGTGGATTATTTTGGATCGTTAAGGCCCTAACGGCTATAATGTCGTTGGCCCAACGGCCATAACAGCCTTTTAGGCTATTTAAAAAAAAAAAAAAAAAAATTCAAAATTTTTTTGCCATTTCAAAAATATTTTCTTACAATCTCATTCTCTCTCAAATTTGCTAAAATTATCTCATAAAGTGTTCTATTATATTTTATTATTTTGCAATTACAAATACTAAGTGGAAGTTTCCAAAAGTACTCAATTGATCAACTTTCGGATACTTCAAAAATTTGGTATTATCTTTCTATATCTTGCTTTTAATTTTTAATTAGTGTATTATTTGTTGAATATTTATTTGTATTGTTTTTGTGTTTTTTGAATAATTGTTAGTTTAATTGTAATATGGATAAATTAAGGAAAGTCGGTAAAAGTGTTAGAAATTTTTGTCCCAAAAGTGGTAGTGGTAGTAAGAAACAAATTGATTCCGGTAGAGATAGTTCAAATACTCGATATACTCGTGTGCCTTCGGTACCAATTAGCGAACCCTTTGAGAATGAAATAGGTGTAGGTGCTCACGATATGAATTATTTTGAGGCCCAAAAAAATTATGGTATAGAAGAAGAGAATGAAGTAGACCCTACTGATGTAGATGAAAATGATGATGATGATGTTGATGTTACACCCGAATCCGGTAATGTTAATGTTCAATCTGAATCGGTTAATCCTTCTCCCCGGCCCCCTGTAAGATCTCGTAAAAAAACTAGTGTTGTGTGGAATTTTTATACTCGAATAGAAGGAACTACTCAGGTTGAATGTGATCTTTGTCAGTTAAAATACGAGCATAAGACCGGGGGTAATAAAGGAGGTACGGGTCAGTTGACAAGATATTTGCGGGATAAACACCCAATAGAGCTAGCTCAGGTAACTGGTGGTGGGACAGTTGGGGGCCCAACACAAACTAGATTGAATCCAAAAACCGGTAAATTAGTTAAGGATTATAATAAAATGAAGGATCGTACAGAATTAGTAAAAATGATAGTTGTGGGTTGTTTGCCTTTCTCTTTTGCTTCTTCTGAAGCCTTTATTCATTATATTCAGGCAATTTATAATCCTATGTTTGAGGGTATTCCTAGAAGTACTTGTCGGTCTGATATTTTTAGACTCCATGCGCAATATGTTTACTATTTATCTGCATTTTTAAAAAATCTTCCATGCAGAGTCACTTTAACTTCTGATCTTGGTCGTGCTGTTAATAAAAATGATTATTTAACAATTACTTGTCATTGGGTAGATAGTAATTTTGTTATGCAAAAACATATTTTAGCATTTTTGTATGATGAAGACCATGGACACACTGTGAAATTTATTTCTGAATCTATTACAAAAGTTGCAAGATATTATGGTATTGACAGTAAAGTTTTATGTATTTCTTTTAATAATGCATCTAACAACAATGTTGCTATTGACTTGTTAAAAATTGAACTTTCTCCACCGTTACCCGAAATATTTCATGTTAAGTGTGCTTGTCATATATATAATTTAATTGTAAAATATGGTCTTGCTTTTTTTGAGCCTGCTATTGAAAAAGTTAGACTTACAGTTGGCTTTATTCAAGGAAATAATAGAAAAATTAGACTTACCGAATTTAAAAGAAAATGTAAGGAAAATGGACTGAGACCGAGATTAATGCCTGAAGAAATAGATGTTAGATGAAATTCTACTTATGATTTCTTAAATACTTGCAATATTTATAAAGTTCCTCTTACTATGACTTTTAACCAATTTGCTAGTGCTTTTCCCAATAGTATGTTACAAAATTCAGATTGGGCTAAAATTGATGATATTGTTAATATTTTGCAAATATTTTATCTAGCTACGGTTGAATTTTCTGGTGCTTATTATCCTACTGTTTGTAATATTTTAGCTTATTTAGCCGACATTTCTTTATTGCTTAACGTATATAAGTCTAAACCAGGTTACAAAGATGTTATTGATGCAATGATCGGTAAATTTAAAAAATATTTTTTTTCGCTTCCCCCTATTTACTTAGCTGGTGCTATAATAAATCCATGTATGAAATATAATACCATGTCCGAATTTACTTCTCTTATTTATTCTGCTTTAGAAGTAAAAACTAATGAAGAACCCTCTTTGTTTACGGCTATGTCTGATGCAAATAGTTACATGAACACATTATACAATCATTATGCTGATTTACTTGACAATGCTTTAACGTCACATATTACACCGACCCTTGCTCCCCATCCTTCTGAGGAACCATCATCTTCTAAAAGACATGCACATAGTATGCCTGCCTATTGTGTTTCTGATCTATCTGCTTGGAATAGATTGAAGCCTTCATTGCAAACAACCGTAAGTCGGGAAGAGCTTAAGTATTATCTTATGCAGCCTACAGAGGATTCTAGAGGTAGAATCAACACGCTGGAATGGTGGAAGAACAATGAAAGACAATATCCTGTACTTTCAAGATTACCTAGAGATATATTAAATGTTCCAATGTCAACCGTTGCATCAGAGAACGCTTTTAGTCAAGGACGGCAACAGATTGGAGACAACCAACACTCATTGGGAGGCAATGACATGAATGTTCTAGTTTGCCTTAGAGACTGGATTAGAGTGGAACAAAGAAATCAAGGAATGTTCGTGGAGCCAGAAAACGAAGAAGATCTTGAAGAAATAATGACTTCAAGAGAGAATTCAGCACAATCAAGTCCAATGCATGGCTTTGGTGCCATTGATTTTGACAATCCACAGTCAATTCCCGCTAATGTTACCATGGGTGAATTGAAAAAAATGATGAAAAATGTGTAGAATTTACAATTAATCAATTGAATTTTCATTTTTCAATTTAACTTTGTGAAATTAGTGAAATGTAATTGCAACCTTGTAATTTTTAAACATTTTGCAGTCAATCAAATATTAGGTTCATTTAATCTTTACATATTTTTTCATTTAAAATTTAAATTGAATATCTTGTATGAATTCAATACTTTTAATATATTATTATCAAAGTTTACATAAACTTTAAAAAATATATATTGAAAAATAATATTAGCAAATATTACTTAAACAAGTATGACATATAAAAATTCTATCTAAGTTTAACTTTTAAATAGTATATGTCAATACTTAAATATATTGAAGTATTATTCTTTTAAGAAGTATATGTTGTTGAATATTGTATGCATATTCTTTTAAATAGTAGTTTATGTTGTTGAATATATTTCATGTATCTTATATTAAGTAGTAGTATATGTTGTTGAATATATTGTATATACATTCTTTTAATTAGTAGTATAATCAATATGTATGTATATTTTATTAAGTTGTTGAATATATTAAATGTATATTCTTTAAATTAGTATATATTGAATGTACATATGTATGTATATTCTTTAAAGTAGTATATATTGAATGTACATATATATGTATATTCTTTAAAGTAGTATATATTAAATGTATATATGTATGTATATTTTTCAAAGTAGTATATATTGAATGTATAATATGTATGAATATTCTTTAAAGTAGTATATATTGAATGTATAACGTATGTATATTCTTTAAATTAGTGTATATTGAATGTATATTCTTTAAAATAGTATATATTCAATGTATAATATGTATGAATATTCTTCAAAGTAGTATATATTGATTGTATAACGTATGTATATTCTTTAAAGTAGTTTATATTGAATGTATATATGTATGTATATACTTTAAAATAGTATATATTGAATGTATAATATGTATGAATATTCTTTGAAGTAGTGTATATTGAATGTATAACGCATGTATATTCTTTAAAGTAGTACATATTGAATATACATACGTGTGTATATTCTTTAAAATAGTACATATTGAATGTACATATGTGTGTATATTCTTTAAAGTAGTATATATTGAATGTATATATATATATATATATATATATATATATATTCTTTAAAGTAGTATATATTGAATGTATATATGTATGTATATTCTTTAAAGTAGTATATATTGAATGTATATATATATGTATATTCTTTAAAGTAGTATATATTGAATGTATATACGTATGTATATTCTTTAAAGTAATATTTTATTTTAAGTAGTATATATTGAATGTATATTAAAAAACAATCAAAGTTCAAAATACTATTAATTTTTTATTTTTAGTCAGGACCCAGCACGTACTAGCCCAGTAAAAGTCACGATCGGACCAGACCCGGGCAGAGCCCGATAAAAATTAGCGAACCGGGGCCGGGTTGACCCGGCCCGGCCCGGTTAACAGGTTTGCTTTCTACTCCAATATTAGATTGACAAATGGTTGATTGCATTGGAAAGAGGATTCAGAGATCTTTCATTTTTTGGGTCTTGAGCTACAAAACTCTTTATATTTTAAGAGTTATGCTCCTTTGAAATTGACCCTACAAAAATCTCATAAAAAAAAATCAATCGGTAAAAGAAGCTTTCAAATTAACTTTGAGCTAGAAGCTCCTTATGACCTTACTTCATATCGAAGCTCTTTTCATACTAAGAAATTGATCTTAACATCTATGTACGGCTAGAAATCATCGGATTTGATTCCATACGCATTTGAAGAAAGGTTCGAATTCTTAGCTCAGAAGTTCGTGGTGTTACAAAATTCACTTAAAATAATATTGAAGATTATAAAATACGTAACAAAATTTATATTGAAAAAAAAAAAAAACTATCTACTTTTTATCAGAAATATTTTAAAACTTTACATTAAACCATTCAAACTTCCTATTAATAAATAAAAATTTTACAACGAGATCCAAGTTAATATATTGCAAGCAAATGACTAACATCTTGTTAACTAGAATTAATCCTTACTTCTATAAATAATTATATTACTACGTGAACTTAAAGGTTGTGCATGTCTTATAAATACAACACTAAAAATAAGTAACATGTAAGAACAAAAAAGGGAACTTCAATTTTTTTTGTGTGTGCGCTTATTTAAGACCTCTTGTTAAAATTTAGCTTTAGACCACTAATTTTACTGAGATGTCCTTGGTGTGTGCCATGTCAATAGTTGACAAGTATTGTTGAACAGAGGGAGTAATAAATAAATATTACTCGTAGTTATTACTTTCACAAATTTCAGATAATTACCTGTTTAATTAGTTATTACTCCGTCCAACAATATTGTGGATGAAATTCTCAGTTGATGGTTTAGTTCTACTCAAGAACACGGTTTTATAATTTATAGAACAAATTTTGGACAATTATTTATTGTATGAAATATGAATAGTTGTGTTTTCTAGGGTTAAATTCGTATTAATGAAACCCTAGAATTTAAAAGTTCAATTAATCAGAAACTACAAGGTCAAATTTTATAATCGACATATCGTCAGAACTCAAAAGGATATCAACAAAATCTTTAAAAAAGATAACGACATTATTGAAACTGTAACCGTGTGAAAAGTTAAGCAAAGACATGTCTTTTAAAAAAGAAAACTTGACGAACCAAGGTTACTTTAATATAGACTATATACATCAAATTTGAATAATTAACAAAGATAAGTAAAGCCTATTTGTTTGTCTAAATTGTGAGCCTGAACTGGTTTTGAATGTTTTACTTAATATAGAAAAGTAGGGTGATAATTAGTTTATGGTATTAAACTAAAGATATGTAGAAGTATTCAAAAAATGTCTCACCTGACACAATGAGTTTATGGTAGTTCAGAGAGCGTTCTATGAACACCCAATTATTTAGTTATGAAACTCGCAGAACAGTGATAGTTTAGGAGTGTTTAACCTAGTCACTCGAAAAAATTTCCATGTGTACTACCGTATGTTACTCTTTGGAGGAGCTTTTGGGCGTGATGATTACGTCACATGTTGTATTGCTCCAAAAGGTACTTCACCCGATAATTTAGGTATGAACTTGCAAAATAATGATAATTTAGGAGGGTTTTTTCCCTATTCACTCTAGTTAATTAATCTACTCTAGTAGTATCAATTTATGTGACATAGTTTGAATTGACACAAAGTTTAAGAAAAAAATATATAAATCTATTACAAATTTGAAGGGAAGCCTTGGAGTAACTGGTAAAGTTGTTGTCATGTGAACAGGAGGTCCGGGTTCAAGTCTTGGAAACAACCTCTGGCAGAAATGCAAGGTAAGGCTGGGTACAATAGACCCTTGTGGTTCGGCCCTTCCCCAGACCCTGTGCATAGCGGGGGCTTTAGTGCACCAGGCTGCCCTTTTTATAGATCTATTACAAATTTACCAAAAAGATGGTTGTTTGAGTCTATTGACAAAGTTTTTCGCGCAGAAAGTTATCATTTGCCAAACATGGCTAAACTAATTACCTAGAAAAGTCACACAACCTTCACTTCCTTAAAAGTTGGCTGAATTTTATACCTTGAAGTTTCAAACGAGCAGTCACACAACATGTCTCTTTGCACAAAATTTGGCAGAACTCAACATGAGTCGAGGGTCAAAAATACACCTAAAGTATTTCGAGTTTCATACTTAAACTATTAGGAGTCCATGTATTTTACTTAAACTATCACCAAATTTTTATTGAAATATACCTCAACTATACGTTGTCCTTTTTCCTAATTGAATGATGGTGATATTTCATGTAGAAAAAGGGAACAACTGATAGTTGAGGTGTGTTTTGATAAATAATTGATGATAGTTCAGATAGGAAAAGTAAATACCTGATAGTTCAGGTAGGAAACTCGCAAAAATGTGATACTTCATGTATGTTTTTGACTCATGTTTCCTACTTGAACTATCACCAACTGTTTATTGAAACATACCTCAACTATACGTTTTCCCTTTTCCCACCTGAACGATGGTGATATTTTAGGTAGAAAAAGGGAACAACTAATAGTTGAGGTGTGTTTTAATAAATAGTTGATGATAGTTCAGGTAGGAAAAGTGAACACCTGATAGTTCAAGAAGGAAACTCGCAAAAACGTACGTCATGTGTGTTTCTGACCATTAACCTAAGTCTTCGTCGAAGTTTTCTAAAAAAAATCAGCAACCAATTACTTTAACTTATTTTCCAACGAGGGTTGTGGAAGAGTGGTAACTATTCTTAATCAGAGATCTCAACATCAAACTCTACTGATACAGAACCACCTTTGTTAGAGAGAGTTTTCACACTTCCATGTAATAAACAAGGTAGCAATGCTACCAACTCCACAAAGAGCCCTTCTCTCGTGCTCATAGTTCTTTCATTCAATAGAAAAACAAGAATCAAGTAATACCAATTATTGTCTTTGGGAAGAAATATTTTGATCATGGCTATAGAAGTAACAGAGATTCGTAAAACATTGAGGGTCCTGATGTTCCCATTTTTGGCTTATGGACACATCTCTCCATTTCTCGACTTAGCCAAGAAACTCACGGACAGAGGATTCTTGATTTACCTTTGTTCTACGCACATCAATCTCAAATCTGCCAAGCAAAAAATCCCGGAGAAATACTCTGATTCAATTCAGCTTGTCGAACTTCATTTACCAGAATTGCCTGAACTTCCTCCTCATTACCATACGACGAATGGTCTCCCACTCCATCTCAATCACACCCTCCAAAAGGCCCTGAAAATGTCAAAACCCAACTTCTCGAATATCTTGCAAAATCTGAAACCTAATTTGGTCATTTATGACATAATGCAGCAATGGGCTGAGCGCGTAGCGAATGAACAGAACATTCCAGCAGTCAAGCTCGCAATTTCTGGTGCATCTGCGGTTTCATATTTTTTCAACTTAGTAAAGAAACCCGGGGTTGAATTCCCGTTCCCTGCTATTTATCTAAGGAAAATTGAGCAAGTAAAAATGCGCGAAATGTCCTCAAAATGTGCTAAAGAGAAAGAACCTGATGATGTGGATTTGTTTGCTGATGGAAATATGCAAATCATGCTGATGAGTACCTCTAGAACAATAGACGCCAAATACATAGATTTTCTCTCAGAAGTGAGCAATTGGAAAGTTTTTCCAGTTGGTCCACCTGTCCAAGATCCGATCATTAGTGACGTTGATGAAGTGGAGCTCATTGATTGGCTAGGAACGAAAGATGAGAATTCAACTGTTTTTGTCTCCTTTGGGAGTGAGCATTTCTTGTCAAAAGAAGATATGGAGGAAATAGCGTTTGGGTTGGAGAATAGTAATGTTAATTTTATATGGGTTGCAAGATTTCCCAAGGGGGAAGAGCAAAATCTTGAAGATGCTTTACCAAAAGGTTTTCTCAAAAGAATAGGAGAAAGGGGAAGAGTTTTGGACAAATTTGCACCACAACCAAGAATTCTTAAGCATCCAAGTACTGGAGGATTTATAAGTCATTGTGGTTGGAATTCAGTAATGGAAAGTATAGACTTTGGAGTTCCTATTATAGCAATGCCTATACATAATGATCAGCCAATTAATGCTAGGTTGATGGTAGAATTGGGAGTTGCAGTCGAGATTGTTAGAGATGATGATGGAAAAATTCACCGAGAAGAAATTGCAGAAACTCTTAAAGGCGTCATAACAGGGAAAACAGGGGAAACCTTGATGGCCAAAGTGAGAAATATCAGCAAGAATTTGAAATCTATAAGAGGTGAAGAGATGGATGTTGCTGCTAAAGAGCTAATTCAACTTTGTAAGAATAGTATAGTACTAAGTTGAAATAATGTCATATGATTGTATTTCGATTAACATAATTATACTATCTGTGAGTGGTTTCTGGTTGATCTTCAAAATATATTGAAGTTGAAATAATAAGAAAAAATAGGATGCAACCTATAAATTGATCCTACATTTCGACATTCTCAAGTATGACTTTATTTAGCTTTCGATATGAACTCTCAATTCCATGTTGTTTGTTTCTTGTAGCTATTAATCATGTTCAAACCAAATAAGTTGGCAAGGAGCAAAAAGGGGGCGATGGATTTGCTAGCTATGAAAGAAGAAAAGAGGATTCTTTTTTTGGAATTTGTTTGTACAATACGGTTCCTTTTTTGTTTGTTCAAAAGAAAAATTAGTACTGATAAAGTAGGAACTACATTTGTTACGCAAACTCTTCCAACAACAGGCTATGTGTCACTCGATGTTGGAATGTCGAAATTGGTCAAAATTATTTGAAGAAGAGTACTTCACTTGTTCAAGTAAGAGCTATGAAGTTTTTTTGAATTAAAAAATTATGGGTTTTTTTTTTAATTGACAACTTGATCTTCAGGAAAAAAGGTGAAAAAAACTGCATATGGTAATGTTACTCAGACAAGAAGCAGACACTCGGATTTTGGATATCTTCTTGAGCCGTTTCACTAATTCGTTAGCCGTGGGCTGCTTAACACCTGTTGGGTGTAAAACATCGCATTGCCACCTCTGTGATTTCCACTGCGATTTGTACCTTACATCCAGTTTGAATGTAATCTGGATGGATAGCGTGTAAAGACTTGTCCTTGAGCTTCACTGCACGCTCCTGGATTTCTGATGAATATACGCATGTATAAATAGAAGTGTTCGGGTCAATGGGTTCCTTCTCCTCCTTTGTTAAAACTTGAAGCATCAAAATACTGATGTTGTATATATCATAGTCTCGAACTCGATTAACATGTTCTCTGAAGATCTTATCTTAATCAGCATATACAAGAGATCTCGTCAATGGCTCACCAAACTGTTTCACTCGCCCAAAATCTGTCCTCACCGGGTTCCAATTCTCATCCAACAGTATGTTAGCGTGCTTCAAACCTCTACATATGAGGTGGTTTTTCTCATCATGCAACTCCTCAAGTGCCACAGCAACTTTCAGGATAACATTTAGAGCTTTCTCCCAATTTAAGTCTACAAAATTCAGGTAGGTTTAGATATCAAACAATTAAATAAAGAAATATCTAAGATGAAAGAAGAAAAGAGATAGAATTGGGATTGTCGTTCCATTTAGGTGTTGTTGCAGAAATCCTCTGTTTTATCAAGGGAGACTAGCACAAGTGATTTGGAAAATTATTTGTGGTCCATATGAAGAAGGGGTTGATAACCATGTACAATCTCCTCATATCAGATCAACTGTAACTTTTTGGAGAAGACAAAAAAAAATAGAATAGAACCAAACATGTAATTAGAGATTAATTAAAAATTTAAGTGATGTATCTATATATATTTTTAAAGTTTTGTAATTTTAAACATGTCATATGTATATTAAAATGAAAGAGTAACAATATATGAAAACTTTTAAAAAAAGTTTAATCAAACTAAAAAAAAAAAAAAGAAGCATAATAGCCTAATTGACACTTAAACTTGCACAGGATTATAAAGCTGGTCATTAACTCTTTTTTGTTTCTCATTTGTTATACCTCCACAATACTTGAATTGTGGCATAGTTTAATCAATAGCATGCAAAGCAGATTCAAGATTTGAACTTTTTGTACTTGAGTTCGAGATTCTACTAAAGTTCATTTAATTTGTTGGGTTCAACATCTATACTATTTATACTTATATGTAAAGTCTGAACTAAAGTTACTGTACAGGATTCGCCCTTGATCACATGCTTCTATAAACTCAAACCAGAAAGTTTGTTAGATATCAAAAGCCATACTCAAACCAGATGGTCGAATCCATGTCGTTTGTCTCTTGTAATGCAAAAGCAGGTTATTCCTATGAAATATTTTCAATAACTATTGTAATATCTCTTAAACTTTTTGACTTTCTTCCCACTAAAGTTATTGAAGTCATCTAAAAGGAAGTAGCAAAACCAAGTGGACCAGCACCTATTAATATTTAACTTTTACTCCTTATCTGAAAAGGAAAACCTAATGTTGTACGTAGTGGCGGAGCCAGATATTCTACGAAGGGTGTGCAAAATTTATAAGAAGCAGCTAACAAAAAATTTTAATGAGCGGATTCACATCCAACTTGCTCAACCTAGCGACTTTATCACGAACAACGTCAATAATTTGTTTTTCACCAAATACACACCGTCTAAATTTTTTCTTCAATTTGAGTTGCTTTTAGTTATAAAAAATACACGGTAATTGTATAAACTAAAATAATAGATTTTACTACTTAAATAATAGTTACCGATTCAATTTTAGATTTTACTACTTCTTAATTTTAATGGATGTTAAATTTCTTGTGTTTTGATGGAGAATAAGTGAAAATCATTAAAAAAAAAAATAATCAAATCTTAGTTAGTTTTCGTGATTCACCTATAAAACTATGAAAAAAATTAACCCGTTATTAAATGTTTTTAGTCCAAACCTCCTAATAACCTATTTAGAAGAAATGGAAAATATTATGTGTAATTGCACATAGTATTTTCTTCTAATTTTTTAGGTAGAGACTTGTTTGAAATGATATTTTATATTTAATATAAATAAATATCCAAATTAAAGTTTCAATTAAATTTAATAGGGATAAGACACTACTACCCCACCCACCCACCCCCACCCCCCAAACTATAGCCAAAGTTGCTACGACACACCTTAACTTCACGGGGGTCCTATTACCCCCCTAAACTCAATTTTACTATATTATTGTCCACCTTTTGTGCTTACATGACACCATTTGTGCTACGTGGCACCTTTTCCGACACACCTTAATTGTAAGTTTTTTTATGCCACGTAAGCATAAAAGATGGTCAATAATACAGTAAAATTGTGTTTAAGGGGGTAATAGGACCCCCGTGAAGTTAAGGTGTGTCGTAGCAACTCTGGCTATAGTTCAGGGGGGTAATAGTGATTTATCTCAATTTAATAATTACTAATAATTTTTCATTCTATCATAATTTATGTGACACACTTTTCTTTTTAACATTGCTCGAGAAAATGTTATCTAAAATTGAAAATAATTTAACTTTAGAATTACTCTTTTAATCTAAATAAAATGATTTATAAGTATATAATAACTAAATAATACCATATAATTGTTATGGAGGAAATAAAGAAATAAGTATAACTTTGGTTTTGATTGGTGGGGCGGGGGGGAAGGGAGGGAAGGGACAGTGAGACGGGTAAAAAGAAAGAAATTCGAAGGAATTAAAAAGAAAGTTGATGGACCCACAAAAGCTCTTGAAAAGAGAATATATGTATACGATGTTAGAATTGACAAAATGTAATAGCAGTAAGATTCAATCCACCAACCTTGCAGCCCTTTTGCATGGCCTTTACCACTGAGCCAAAGGCTTTAGCAATGACAAGGTTGTGCAAATCAGATATATATTGATATTATATAAATTTTGACCTATATACACGATATAATTCTCGGACGAAGGGTGTTCACTTGCACACCCTTGATTGGCTGTAGCTCTACTCCTGGTTAAGCTAGCTTTCTAGCGATGAAGTTCATTAAGATCAACTAACAGAATTGAATGGGCGATGACTATGAGTGTTTATTTGGTATCTTATTAAGAAAAAGAAGTATTTAGTCATTTCGAAAAATGAATAGAGCCCATCTCTCATTTCTATTGTATCTCTGAATAAGCCGGCCAGGGATCCGACTGTCAGACATAGCTACAATTAGGTGCAAAAAAAGGGTGATGGATTTGCTAGCAATAAAAGGAGAAAAGAAGAATTATTTTAAAAAATTTGTGTTCAATATAGTTCCTCCTCTGCTTGTTAAAAAAAAACAATTAGGATAGATCTACTCTTAACTGGTCAACAATTAGGTTTAGGGGGTACTTTTAAGCGAAAAGATAATGTTGATAGCGTTTTTGATCTAAAGGGTGGAAGAGGGATACATTGAGCCAAATTCAATAGATTAGGGGCTTTTTTAAGCCAAAAGATAAACGTTTGGAGCATTTTTTGTCTAATGGGCGGAAGGAGGATATTTTTAAGCCAAATACAATAGATCATAGAACCTTTTTAGCCAAAATCAATAAGCGAAGTTGCTTGTCATCAGAAGTTCCATCGGGGTGTCAAGGGTATCATCTTACCATTGAAGTCAAGAGTTTGAATTCTGCTAGCCCAAAGTCCCTTAAACTACTTAAGAGTTCATATCAAAAGCTAAACAAGTCATCTTTGAGAATGTGAAAAATAAGATTTTTTTTTATTTTTTTTTTAGAAAAAAAGATCGAGGGTAGGGGAAGAGGAAATGGAGAAAAGGATTACAAGGTGGGGAATCGAACTCTCACCAACAAGGGAAAAGTTCAGATAGTTAACTAACTGAGATACTAAACAATAGGATTACTCTATAGGTTGCACCCTATTTTTTTTCTCATTATTTCAACCTCAATATATTTTGAAGACAAACAAAAACACCTCAAATACAAAATAATCTTGTCAATTGAATCACAACCTACCACATCATTTGCACTTATTACTGTTCTTACAAAGTTGAATTAGCTCTTTCGCAACAACATCTGCCTCTTCACCTCTTATAGATTTCAAATTCTTGCTGATGTGTCTCACTTTGGCTCTCAAATTTTTCCCTATTTTCCGTGTTATGACATCTTTCAGAGTTTTTGCAATTTCTCCTCTGTGAATTTTTCCATCATCATCTCTAACAATCTCGACAGCAACTCCCAATTCTACAATCAACCTAGCGTTCATTGGTTGATCAAGATGCATAGGCATGGCTATTATAGGAACCCCAAAATCTATACTTTCCATTATTGAATTCCAACCACAATGACTTATAAATCCTCCGGTACTTGGATGATTTAGAATTCTTGGTTGTGGTGCAAATTTGTCCAAAACTCTTCCCCTATCTCCAATTCTTTCGAGAAAACCTTTTGGTAAAGCATCTTCAAGATTTTTCTCTTCGCCCTTTGGAAATCTTGCAACCCAGATAAAATTAACATTACTATTCTCCAACCCAAAAGCTATTTCCTCCATATCTTCTTTCGACAAGAAATACTCACTCCCAAAGGAGACAAAAACAGTTGAATCCTCATCTTTCGTTCCTAGCCAATCGATCAGCTCCACTTCATCCGTGTCATCAGTTATGGGATCTTGGACAGGTGGACCAACAGGAACAACCTTCCAATTGCTCAATTCAGTGAAATAATCTATATATTTTGCCTCTAGAGTTCTAGAAGTACTCATAAGCATAATTTGCATATTTCCATCAGCAAAAGGATCCATATCATCAGGTTCTTTCTCTTTATCAGCTTTCGCCAACAATTCAGCCAATTTTACTTGCTCAGTTTTCGTGAGGTAAATAGCAGGGAAAGGGAATTCAACCCCAGGATTCTTTCGTAAGTTGAAAAAATATGAAATCACAGCTGCACCAGAAGTTAGCATCTTGACTGCTGGAATGTTCTGATCATTCGCGATGCTTTCAGCCCATTGCTGCATTATGTCATAAATGACTAAATCAGGTTTCAAATTTTGCAAGATCTTCGCGAAGATTGGTTTGGACATTTTCAGGGCCTTTTGAAGGGTGTGATTGAGATGAGGTGGGAGACCATTCGTCGTATGGTAATGAGGAGGAAGTTCAGGCAATTCTGGCAAGTGAAGCTCGACAAGCTGAATCGAATCAGAGTATTTTTCTGGGATTTTCTTGATGGTATATTTGAGATTGACGGACGTAGAACAAAAGTAAATCAAGAATCGTCTATCCGCGAGTTTCTTGGCTACGTTTAGAAATGGAGAGATGTGTCCATAAGCCAAAAATGGGAACATAAGTACCCTCAAAGTGCCCATGATCAAAATCTTGAAATGGTATACTTAATTCTTCATTTACATGGAATGGAAGAAGGAAGAGAAATGAGAGAAGGGATCTTTGTGGAGTTGGTGGCATTGGCTGCCTTATTTATTAAACGGAAGGTGACTCCGTATTACTAGACCTTGAATTCGAGATATCTAATTAAGGAAGAAAGAATAGTTACTTCGATGTAGACTTCTGCCTAATTTTATCTAAAGTGACATCAAGTTGTGTGACTGTTGATTGTAAATTTCAAGTTAGAAAACTCAGCCAACTTTTAAGAAAGTGAATAGTTGTGTGACTTTTCTTGGTGATTAGTTTAGCCATGATTGACAAATCAACGGAGGAACTTTCTGTGCAAAAAATTCTGTTAATAGACTGAAGCAACAATCTTTTTGGTAAAGTTGTAAAATTAACCAAGTACATTTATCTTCTCGTCTATATATTTTCATTTTTTTTTTTTTCATAAAACTTGTTGTCAATTCAAATTATGTCAAATAAATTGATAAAGATGAAGTATATGAATAACTAGAATGGATAGGTAAAAATCCTCCAAAATTATCATTGTCTTCCGAGTTATATTAATACTTAAACTATCAGGTGTTAACCTTCGATTACCATGAATTCATATTGAAATACCCCCCGGAGAAATTAGATATGCTACATGATCATCAAGCTCTAGAAGCTCCTCCAAAGAGTACCATGTGACAGTATACATGGAAATGAAGTGAATAAGTTAAACATTTCTAAACTATCATCATTCTGTGAGTTTCATACTTGAATTGTTGGATGTTCACAGAATCCTCAGTCTCTGAACTACCATAAATTTGTTGTGCCAAATTATCCCATACACTTTACCACATATTTAGTTTTAAACTAAAGAGAGACATTATAAAGGAGTAACAAAAATACCCTATAATTTAGATACGAAACTCACAAATTATAATAGTTTAAGAAATTTTGACCTATTCACCCATTCAATTGTATTTTAAGAATATATATATATATATATATATATATTTGTAAATATATTATTGCGCAACTTGTTGTAAGCTGATGGACGTGTTGTATGTTATTTCACCGACTTTCTTTATATTATTGTACACCACGAGTCTGTCAAAGTGTCGTAATTGATTTGAGTTTGTAATTATATTAAGTGTTCTAGTTTGACCGATGCCATTTCTTAAAAAATCCAATGTATGTTAGTTTGATTTTGTACAAAATTTTAAAAATTTACAAATATATATGTCATTAAATAATTATCAAAAATTATATTTTTAAGAATAATAACCATGAAAGCTGATTTAACAGAATTGATTAACTTTTAATAAACAAAACAATATTGAGTGATATGACATCGCTTGCCAATTACTTTTTTTTTTTTAACTTTAGGCCTCATTTGTTTGTATTTGATGAAGGTCTGGATCTGAATGGTTAAATCCTTAGGCCATCAAAGCATTTGTTTACATTAAGATTTAAATGTTGGAAGTTCAAATTTTGAACTTTTGAAATGGTTCGTATCTTTTTGACCGGTTGAAACCAACTCTATCCACTTTCTTACAACTTCCGTAACTTCTTGAAAAGTTGATGCCTATCTTGGTAACTTCCGATAATTGTTCTTGATGGTAGAGCATTATATAAGTAGGAGACAGGTAAAGGATCCTAAGTACGAAAATCTTTTTATTCACTACACCATCTAAAGTAAAGATTTTTGAGTGCTTAGAAGACTCATATTACCAGAAGAGAGTGCTGACATGACGCCGATGATTCTGACTGCTTCGACACTGGATGGAGGTAAGCCAACTCTAATTTACGCTGCGTTATCGCTCTGTATTTCTAACATTTGGTATCAGAGCAATCAGTATATACCTCTGCTTTATGAATTTTTGGAGTTTGCAAATGGTTCAAAAATGATGTTTTGATTTTTAGATCTATGATTTTTGAACTCATGATGCAAATTAGCGTTAGAAATCATAAGAAAAACAGATTTTCTAACATTTTCGTGACATTGTAACTAATTTTCGGGGTCTAATTTGGTGAAAATGAAACTGGGTTAACTGGGTCTTCTTCACCCTGGTTTAAGGAAAAAGATGAGTATGTAGTTTGTAGAAAGTTTTTTTTTTTTTTTTGGAATTCCATGATAATTCGCAGTCGGTACAACCTCTGTCCTTCAGGTAAACACTCTGTGGTGAGCACTTTGTGCGTACTGGTAAATCTTCTATTATGTAATAGCCTGCAAATCACACATGAAATATAAATTGCACTAGGCAAGTCATATACGACAGACTCAACTCAGAAGACATTGAGGACGATCGATCCCAGATCATTCGTGTGAATTGAATCATATCCCGAAGGACTTTTTTGTGGAAAGTTATTCGGTGGCTTATAGCAAAGGATTTTATTTTTATTTTTCCTTTCTTTTTTGAGGGCTAAATAATGAAATGTGTCTATGTGGGCCACATCTGGAAGAATCTTTCATCATATGCTGCCAATAATATTTGTTATGACTACATTCACTTTTGAGAATTTTTCAATTAAACTTCCATTTCTGATTTTAAGTGTAGGAAGTTTTAATTATTATTCTACAAATGTTTACATGCTTAGTATATTATAATCATTGTATGCAAACTTTGGTCATTTTTAAGCATAAGTTTTGGAAACTGTTTAAGCCATAAACTTTAAACTTATTATTACATAATGTCTAGCTATAATCTTGTATAAGATTTTGATTTAATGTCTAGTAATTTATATAATTTTGTTTGATTGAGATTTAGCCACAACAATCTTGATTAAATAAAATTATAGATACTATGTTTAGGATCACATAAAAAAATTATAGACATTAAATAAGGACTAATGTCTATGTGATCTATAATTTTGTTTAGTTGAAGATTAGCCACAACATCTTTAATTGAATAATATTTTAAAATTAAGGATCACATAAAGAAATTTTAGACATTAGTATTGTGATTAGTTATGCACGATATGATAACTCAAGAACTTTTATTATTGGGTTGCATAATTAATTAGGATAAAATCTAAATACTTTTCATAATTACCCACTGGAATTATGAATGAGAATTTTAATAGTTTTATCGTAAAGATGGAATATCATGCTAGTAAACGATAATTCTATCATAAAGAATGAGTCTAATTGAATTAAAAATTTATCCCACAGGCAATTTTTATGTCAGTAGATTCAATTTTATATTATTTGCCTCAATTAAGCATGTATGTATATTTTTGCAGTTATGCAATCTGCGAATTTCTCTGATATTTGTGATATTCCCGAATTGAATGGTGAGAACTATAAGATCTGGAAGGAGAGAATCTCCTTCACTTAGCGTGCATGGACATTGATTATGCTATCAGAAAAGACGAACCACTTATTGATGAAATTAACACTCAAGTTGAGATTGCTCTTCATGAACAATGAGAGCACTCTAACCATTTGAGTGTTATGTTCATTAAGACTAAAATCTCTGCTGGTATTCGTGGTTTTGTCGAACAGTATAACAATTTCAAGGTATTACTGAAGGCTATTGATGAACAATTTGAGACTTCAGATAAAGCACTTGCCAACACCTTAATCATAAAATTCTCATCAATGAGGCTCACCTGTGTGAGAGATGTACGTGAGCATGTCATGAAAATACGAGACTTAGCAGCTTAATTGAAGACTCTTGAGGTCGAAATGTCTGAAACTTTTCTTGTGCACTATAGTTTGAATACTCTGCCTGCACAGTACGGCCCCTTTAATATCTCCTATAACACATATAAGGATAAATGGTCTATAAATGAACTTATGGCCAAATGTGTTCAAGAGGAGGGTCGATTGCTGATGGAAACAAGAGAAAGTGCATTCATGACTACTCAAGGACAGAAGTCTCATCAAGCCAGTTAAAAGTTGAAAGGAAAGGCTCTACTTAACTCTAACATCAAGAAAGAATCCAACTGTTACTGCTGTAGAAAGAAGGGTACATAAAGAAGGTTTGTGTCTAATTTCAACGATCGCTTGAGAAGAAAGGTACTTCTATCTCTCTTGTTGTTATGAAGCTAATATGATTGATGTTAATCATAACATGTGGTGGATTGATTCTGCTTCTACAATTCATATTACAAATTTCTTGCAGGATTTATCAAACCTGCGGAAGCCAGTGGGAGCTGAACGAAGCATTTATTCAGGAAACAAGATGCAGTCGCGTATAGAAGCTATTGGAAAATTGTTGCGACTTTGGCACACACAAGTGTACACGGTCTTACAAGTAGTAAAGTGACTCTTTTTTAGAGCAGGGTTGTCGTACCCAAGGGACTTGAAGTTAGTTATTCACAAAATTTAAGTATGTTTTTTAATTAAACAAGTGCGAGTTTGTAACAAAAGTATAAGATTTGTAATTATAAACTAAGAAACAAAAATGGCATTGGTATGAAATTTGAATTGTAAACAATATATGGAGAGCTTCCAGGGTTGAGACTTACTACACATTCATGAATAACTAAGGTTTCTAGCCAATTAAGTTGTTTATCGTGATTGTCGATTTACGGGGTTGATATTATAACTTGAAAATGGTTTTCCTCTAAGTCATCTATCCAAATTAATCTCATAACTACAGCATTGAGCGGGGATGTGAATATTTAATTTGGATGCATTAAGCTATTTTCCCGTCTATCATCCAAGTGGGATAATTAGGTATATCTCTATCTAATCGCAAATCATCCTTTAACAATTAGCCCCTAATCAATTAAAAATATGATTTACACTCTTTACGTTCTTCGTTCCGTCCCTCCACTCCTATGGTCAATTCGTTTTGAGACTTGAATTTATCCTAAAGTTTATGACTCTTTAGAATAGTAAAGCAAGAACGCAAGCACAATCACATAACATGATAAACATATAAACCAAATTATAAAACCATAATTAAGCAATCATGTTGTAGCCTCAACCCTAGAAAGAGGGTGTTTAGCCACTCATAGTCTTACACGAAATCACAAAGTTGTAATTAAACATGTAAAAATAAAGAGTAGTAAAAAAAGAATTAGGAACCCTAATTTGAGCCTCCTTAAAGTTGTTTCTCCTCCCAAAATTATGTGTTTTTCTCTAAAGGTCGCTCTTGGGGTATTTATAGAGGTGGGTTAATTTAAACCCAAATCCATTGAGATTGGGTTCGTTAAAAAATGAAATCCCATCGAAAAATGGCTCCGCAGCGCAGAGGGCAACGCGCAGGACAAAGACGTGCAGCGCGCCACCCATAGCGCGGGCTGTCCAGTAGCTCCTCCTCATCAGTTGCACGGTGCGGAAGCCAAGGCAGGTGGCCTAGCTGTGGGGCTCATGGATTCCTACAGCATCTGAGTACCCCTTTGATCCCTATCAAGCTTGTCTCATGCCTCCTCTAGCGTTTTGGTTCACTTCTTGCACCATTTACACCTGAAAAAATCACTAATTATTTATATTAGCCCTTGTATATTATCATAATACAAAATTCAAGTGCGTAAACTATTCTATTCTCAAAAATTAGATAAAACATGGATAAAATAATGGCAAATATATATATATACTTGCACCTATGATCAAACATGCACTTTAGTTTTTAGTAGTGGTTTCATTTTAGAGTTGAAAAAACCTTTTATGTTGCTAACTTTTCTAGGAATTTAATTTCAGTATCAAAACTTGTACCTTTGGGATACTCCTTCTTTATATAAAGTTATTCTAATCTATTTTATAAATCTAAACTTATTGAATATGGTACATTGTCTGATGGTCTTTTCTCTCTTGATTTACAAAATGACTCCACTCATAATGTTGTGCATGTTTAAGCTGGTACTAAACAATGTGTTATGAATGAAGATTTCTATATTTTATGGCATCGGAGATTGGGACAAAATCTCCATAGATAGAATTAAGAGATTAGTAAATGATGAAGTACTTAGTACTTTAAATTTTACTGATTTCGATACTTGTGTTGACTGCATTAAAGGCAAGCAGACAAACAAGTCAAATAAAGGTGCCAAGAGGAGTTCAACCATATTAGAAATCATACATTCAGATATATGTTGTCCAAATATGAACATATATGGTCTGAAATAATTTATCACCTTTATAGATGATTACTCATGATATATGTATCTCTACATGTTTCATAATAAAAGTAAAGCATTAGAAGCCTTTTAAGTTTTTAAGGCTGAAGTATAGAAACAATGTGGAAAGCAAATTAAAATTATGAGGACTGATAGATGTGGTGAGTACTACGGTAGATACACTGAGGATGGACAAACACAAGGTTCGTTTGTAAAATTTCTTCAAGAAAATGGGATTGTTACCCAATACACCATGCCTGGTTCTCCAGATCAAAATGGCGTAGCAGAAAGAAGAAATCAAACATTATTAGACATGGTGCGTAGTATGTTAAGTAGCTCTAAGCTACCTAAGTCTTTGTGGATTGAAGCTCTTAAGACGGCAGTGTATATATTAAATTGAGTTCCAACCAAGTCTATTCCAAAGACACCTTTTGAGTTGTTCAAAGGTTGGAAATCGAGTTTAACACATATTCGCGTATGGAGATGTCCGTCTGAAGTAAGAATCTACAACCCACAAAAAAAAAAAAAAACTGAATCCTAGAACCATTAGTGGATATGTTGTTGGATATACCGAACGGTCTAAAGGATACAGATTCTACTGTCCATCTAACAACACTAGGATTATGGAATCAAGAAATGCAAAATTTCTAGAGAATGACTTAATTAGTGGGAGTAATCAATTTCAGAATACAATTTCTATTAGAGATCGACCTTCTACTTCAAGTCAAAGATTGATTGTTGTACATAACACCCCTCAGTACAATTAGGTGATGCACAAACAATAAATAAAATTCCACTAGCTGCTGAAAATGTCCAAGTAGATCAAGTTGTTCAAATGATTCTAAAAATTATTGAGCAACCAGTTGAACAACATGATCCTCAAGAAACTTTTGGTGCAACATTAAAATAATCTACTAGAGAAAGAAAATCAGCAATTCCTAGGGACTTTATTGTGTATTTGCAAGAATATGACATTGGAGTTGAAAATGATCCTGAGTCTTTTTCACAAGTCATGAATTGCAAAGAGTCAAAATTATGGTATAATTCCATGAAAGAAGAGATGAATTTCATGAAAAGTAACAAAGTCTTAGATTTTGTCGAGTTGCCTAATGGTATAAAAACCATTTGATATAGGTAAGTTTTTAAAACTAAAAAGGACTCATCAGACAATATTGAAAGATATAAAGCAAGACATGTTGCTAAAGAATTCACTCAAAAGAAAGGAATTGATTGCACAGAGACCTTTTCTCCTGTTTCTAAAAAGGATTCCTTGCGTATTATATTGGCATTAGTAGCACACTTTGACTTAGAATTACAATAGATGGATGTGAAAACCGCATTTCTCAATCGTGATCTATAGGAAAATGTTTATATGAAACAACCTGAAGGTTTCTCCTCTAGTGATGGTGAGCACTTGGTATGAAAGTTAAAATAATCTATATAAGAACCAAAACAAGCCTTCCGTCAATAGTATTTGAAATTTATAATGTTATCTCTTCATTCAACTTTGTTGAGAACATTATGGATCAATGTATATACCAGAAGATCAGTGGGAGTAAAATATGTTTACTAGTTCTATATGTGTATGATATCTTACTTGTATCCAATGATAAGGGAATGATACATGAGGTGAAACAATTTCTCTCTAAAAATTTTGATATAAAAGACATGGGTGATGCGTCTTATGTCATTGGCATTAAGATTCATCGAGATAGACATCAAGGTACCTTAGGTCTATCTCAAAAAGCCTATATCAATAAAATTTTAGAGAGGATTTGCATGAAAGATTGTTCACCAAGTGCTCCTATTGTAAAGAGTGACAAGTTCAACTTGAATCAGTGCCCGAAGAGCGATCTTGAGAGGGAACAAATGAAAGACATTCCATTCACTTCTGTTGTTGGAAGCTTGATGTATGCTCAGATATGTACAAAACCTGGCATAGCATTTGTTGTTGGAATGTTAGAAAGATATCAGAGTAATCGAGGTCTTGACCACTAGAGAGTTGCAAAGAAAGTCTTAAGATATCTTTAAGGGACGAAAGACTTTATGTTTATGTACAAACGATCAAATGACTTGAAATTCATTGGCTACTTTGATTCAGACTTTGTTGGCTGTGTTGATTCACGAAAATCAACTTCTGGATACATTTTTATGTTAGCCGGTGGAGCTATATCTTGGAGGAGTGCCAAATAGAGTTTGATTACTACTTTCACTATGGAGGTTGAATTCATTTCTTGTTTTGAGGCTACCTCACATTGTGTATGATTGAAGAGTTTCATATCTAGGCTGAGAATTGTCGACTCTATCTCTAAGCCATTAAAGTTATATTGTGACAATTCAGGTATTGTCCTTTTGGCTAAGAATAACAAAAGTGATAGTCGAAGTAAGCATATCGACATCAAGTATCTAGCCATAAGAGAACGTGTTAAAGATAAGAAAGTAGTCATTGAATACGTTAGCACTGAAGTGATGTTAGCTGTTCCTTTAACTAAAGGCATCCACCACATAAATTTAAAAATCATATAGTCACAATGGGACTTAGTTCTACTATATAAATTCTTGTTGTAACAACGAATGTTGATAAAACTTTATTTTATATGATATTTCTCGTACTGTAACTGTTTGCACATTCAGTTTCATTTTAAGAAATATCGCTAAAGTATGGACCTAGAATAACATTGGGTTTATTCATTAAGTTATATGGGCTAAGATTCCGAGACATAGTACATTGTGATACATGGAAGATACTACTCGCTCTCAGAGGAGCTATCGCCATAATTCATGTATTAAGTTTCATTCATGGGTGTTATAAATATTGACCAAGTGGGAGAATGTTGGAAGTTCAAATTTTTGAACTTTTGAAATGATCCGTGTCTTTTTGATCGATTGAAACCAACTCTATCTACTTTCATAACTCCTTGAAAAACTAATGCCTATCCTGGTAACTTCCGATTACTGTTCTTGATGGTAGAGCATTATATAAGTAGGAGACAGGTAAAGGGTCCCTAAGTACGAAAATCCTTTTATTCACTACACCATCTAAAGTGAGGATTTTTGAGTGCTTAGAAGACTCATATTACCATAAGGGAGTGCCGACGTGACGTCGATGATTCCGACAGCTCCAATAATGGCTAGAGGTATGCCAACTCTAATTTTCGCTACACTATTGCTCTGTATTTCTAACATTAAATTCTTATTTGATCTGAATAGGTCTTAATCATTAAAATTTTGAACAAAATCTTATATCATTAAGAGGCATTTTCTATGGATAATTAATTTTCACCACACTCTATTCATAATCACCAATCACTACCACAAACTACCTAAGCTATCACAACTATAACTACCATGGTCAACCATCATTACTATCACCAACCACCTCTGCCCTTCAAAATCACCACTACCAATCACCACCGCTATCAACAACTATTAACAGTCGCCACCACATCAACACCTCTATTACTTTAATTAGATATCCATAGTTGTCACCAACACCGTCACTGTTGTGGCCACCTCCACCATCAGTATCAACCACTACAATCATTGTTGTCAATTATCATACTACCAATCACCTCCATCATCACAACTAGCACCGCTGGCAACTACTACTACATCATCAAACACCACATATTCTTCAGCCATCGTCATCAACACCCCAAATTAAATACTAACATCAACCAACTTCACCATTAAAATCATCATGATCACCACTACCAACCTCCACCATCACTACAAATTATCTCTATCAACACAAACAAAGGAAAATGTTTTATTTCTTTATTAAAAAGATGGCTCACATACCTTACTGATACACAAATGGTCCAGATATATCCCTTTGATGAAAATAGAAAAAGTTAATCTTAAATTTATTTTTTAATTTTTTATTAAAATTAAATTCATATAGGGGTACGTTTGATACTTTAAACACATTAATTATTATTATTTTGACTTTTTTGATTCAACAACTAATTTTGATCTTAAAATCTCCCCTTATGGATCTATTTGCTCATCATTATCTGAGTTTCTTATTCCATTCTGTTTGCTTATTCTTTAATGTGAAATATCAGAAATAAAAACAAAGAAGTGTGAATAGAATAAAAGAGAAAAAGTAAGAAAAAAGTTAAAAATTAATTTTTTTGCAGTCATATTTTAATTTATTTTTTATATCTGAAAAAGAATTGGGGCATCTATGGTAGATTTTACAAGAAGGTGAGTGAAAAAATAAATTTAATCATCAAAATTATAAATTCAAATTAATCGTTAAATCAAAAAGGGCAAAACGAATTCATTTGTGAATGATTAAATATTCTTCTGAACTTTGTAAGAAGAATCAAATATATCTTTATATAGATTTTATTTTAATAAAAAAAATTAAGAATCAATTTTCTACTTCCCTCCTCCATCTAAGTCATTTATATAATAGTAAAAATATACGTAAACCATTATTTAACGACGAGTATATCAACCCTACATCCCAAAGTTGAGGAATATATATGAAGCCCTTTTTCCAATATAAAAACTTCTCTATAAATTTATACTGTAATTTGATACTCCATCCATTTCAAAATAGCTGGCCCTTGTTGACTTTATATTGTTCTTACGAAAATATTTATTAGGAGTTTATTTTATCAAATTAGCATTATTAATTATACTTTGAAAATACAAATTTGACTATTATAAACTTTATATAGTAATTTAATAATAAGGATAGTATGGAAAGAACATAATAAAATTCTCTTGATTTCATAAATGGAACAACTAAATTGAAACAGATATTTTTAACAAAAGGGTCAGCTATTTTGAAACAGATGGAGTATTAGTGACACTGATTGTCATCATTAGTGCTCCGTCGGCTAGCCTAACTCTCGTTAATTATTTTGAGCTTTCTTCCACCAAAAAGTTATTGAAGCCACCTAAAATGAATTAGCAAAACCAAGTGGATCAGTACCTATTAATACCTAAAAAGGAGAATTAAATATTGAGGGCGTTTTTTGGACAATGAAGTTTATTAAGATCAACTTACGAAATCAAATGAATGATAAGTTTTTGAGTTATTTTTTTTTCTCACTTTTATTGACATAGAGTATAAAAGAACTTTTTATTTGAATTAATCTTGTTTTACTCTTGTCCTTTCTTTATCCGAAAGATGATTAAAGAAAACAACTGTTTGATATTATATAGAAAAAGAAGTATGTAATTAATCATTTCAAAAAATGAACTCGTGGAGAAGAGTAAAATATTATACTTGAATTTTATTTTTCTGAATGATGTTACTGTCATGCATATTTATTTATTCACTTCTCTGAAAGCTGATATTTATGAAAAACTTTGTGTATGCTAATACGGATACCGATCATGATAAAGATTGGAGTGTGGTATTAGGGATTAAAATGAAATGAGTTAATAAATGCGCGAGTCATTGACACATTAAAAGAATAATCAACCCAAAAGTTATTTGAACTGAAATAAGCTAAAAACCGATACATAACTCAACCTCCCCAATCTTATTAAGTTTTTATTTCTTTCTTTCATCTTTTATAAATTTTAAGTACCTAATAAATGATTAGTACTTGTATTATGACTAGATATAACACATAAATAAAAAAAATTGAAAATATTTAACAAAAATTCTCTTATCAATTTAGGCTATATATTTAAAGTGATCTGAACTAATAAATAGACATGTCAATAATCAACGAACAATCACACAACTTATTGACAAACTCCATGTGTAACGTGATCATTTCTTTCTTTTGCACTTTATTTCATGACATGATTGACGTGTAAGTCATGTTGTTTGACATTTAAGAACAGTGTGTGGAAAGTGAAGGGGAAAATAAGAAAGAAAACCATGGGTTAACAGATTGAGAATTTGAAATTTATAAATTTTTATATTGATTTCAATTTAATATTATAATAATAATTATTGAATAATATATTTATAAATATTTAGTAGATTTCTTAGAAGCTTAGCAAAAGTTATTGTTTGTACAGATTTAAGAAGTTGATTATGTATTAAGTCAGAGCTAAAGTACAATGTTATTAGCTTAGAAAGAAAAAAAAGTAATCCACAAAGCAAACTCAAAGGGCTGAAGCTAGAATTTTGGTTACGAATTCAGCAAAATTTAATAAATTTGGCCAAAACATTGAATTTGTGTTAAGTACTGCATTTAATATCTATAAATACTCTTTCTAGAATCCATTAAAGTATATTTTTAGAATCCAAATTTCTCATGAACTTAAAATTTTGGTTCCACTTGCATCTCCTCCAGAAACTAGAGTCAAAGGTCAAAATCACCCTTAACTATCATTTTCTTCACAAGTTTCATATTTTAACTATCTATTGTTTTCTTTATTTATTTAAAGTATTATTTTATTTGCATTGAAACACACCTCGATGCTGACAGGGGCCGACCTATATTGAATTTTGTGGTGCTCTAACACCCGTTAAACGCAAAGAAGACTAGGTATAATTATATAAGAAATATATAAAAATTGGACTATGATATAAAAAAGCACCCTAAAAACAAATAAGATAGTTGTGTATGCTTTGGTTTCCAGGTGAAACCTTAAAGCTTTGGCGTCAATATGTGTGTTCGAACCTCCTGGACACCCAGGATCCCTAAATCCTGAGTTCGTCACTTGATGCTGAGTTGGTCGAATATTATTCCCACTGGACAACAAACACGTTTTTTTCACCATGAATCATGAGTACATTGAAAGTAATAAATAGGGCAGCCAATGCCACCAAAGAGCCCATCTCATTTCCCATCCTTCTTTCACTCTATATATATAGACAAACACAAATTAAGTATACCAATAGTGTGTTACAAGATTTTGATCATGGGTACGGAAGTAACAGAGCTTTGAGGGTACTAATTTTGTAAGGAAGTAACAGAGCTTTGAGGGTACTAATGTTCCCATTTTTGACTTATGGACACATCTCTCCATTCCTCGACCTAGCCAAGAAACTCGCGGACAGAGGATTCTTGATTTACCTCTGTTCTACGTCCATCAATCTCAAATCTACCAACAAGAAAATCCCTGAAAAATACTGAGTCTATTCAGCTTGTCGAACTTCACTTACCAGAATTGCCTGAACTTCCTCCTCATTACCATACGACGAATGGTCTCCCACCCCATCTCAATCACACCCTTCAAATGGCCCTGAAAATGTCCACACCCAACTTCTCTAAAATCTTGCAAAATCTAAAACCTGATTTGGTCATTTATGACATATTGCAGCAATGGGCTGAAAGCATAGCGAATGAACAAAACATTCCAGCAGTCAAGTCGTAACTTCTAGTGCAGCTGTGATTTCGTTTCTTTTTAACTTGGTAAAGAAACCAGGGGCTGTATTCCCATTCCCTGATATTTATCTCATGAAAATTGAGCGAGTAAAACTGAGTGAATTATTGGCAAAATCCTCCTAAGAGAAAGAACCTGATGATGGGGATCGTTTAGTTGATGGAAATATGCAAATCATGTTGATGAGTACCTCTAGAACTATAGAGGCAAAATATATAGATTATTACACAAAATTGAACAATTGGAAGGTTGTTCCGGTTGGTCCACCTGTTCAAGATCCCATAACTGATGACGTGGATGAAGTGGAGCTCATTGATTGGCTAGGAAAGAAAGATGAGAATTCAACTGTTTTTGTCTCCTTTGGGAGTGATCATTTCTTGTCAAAAGAAGATATGGAGGAAATAGCTTTCGGGTTGGAGAATAGTAATGTTAATTTCATATGGGTTGCAAGATTTCTGAAGGGGGAAGAGAAAAATCTTGAAGATGCTTTACCAAAAGGTTTTCTCGAAAGAATTGGAGACAAGGGAAGAGTTTTGGACAAATTTGCATCACAACCAATAATTCTAAATCATCTAAGTACCGGAGGAATTTATAAGTCATTGCGGTTGGAATTCGGTAACGGAAAGTGTAGGTTTTGGGGTTCCTAATATAGCCATGCCTATACATAATGATCAGGCAATGAATGCTAGGTTGATGGTAGAATTGGGAGTTGCAATGGAGATTGTTAGAGATGATGATGGAAAAATTCACGGACGAGAAATTGCAGACACTCTTAAAGATTTCATAAAAGGGAAAAGGGGGGGAAATTTAAGGGCCAAAATGAGAGATATCAGCAAGAATTTGAAATCTATAAGAGGTGAAGAGATGGATGTTGCGGCTGAAGAGCTAATTCTACTGTATAAGACTAGTACTAATTTAAAATAATGTAATGTGTTGTAAAGCAACAGAATTATAGTCTACGAGTTGTTTCTTGTTAATCTTCAAAATATATTAAAGTTGAAACAATAAGGAAAAATAGGATGCAGCCTATTTTTCATCTACTATTCATTTTCTCAATTATGATTTTGTTTAGCTTTCGATACAAATTCTCAATTGTTAGAAAATTACTAATACAATATTGATACTGAACAGAAATAAAACAGTAACAAACTTATCAGAAAGAATAATGTGTCGTGGTAAGTCACTGTCTTGAAAGCGATTTCGGCCCAACTATCATATAAATTGTTTAGACCAATCATTTTTGAAGATTTCACAGCACCCTCAAACATTTTCACTAGTGGCGGAAAGGTTGGAGTTTGTAGAAACAAAATTACTTAGAAAACAAAAGGCGAATAAGAAAGGGTTTTTTATCTTGGATTGATTGGGGAGAGGACCAGAGTTCCATGGAAGTGCTTAATGTTTGACAACTCTGCAGGCCTACAGGCATATTCACTATGTGGCTACTAGTGTAGGCCAAGCTACTCATTAAAGACAGGCTCATCAAGTAGGGTGTAAATTTTGAACCTATATGTGTCTTCTGCCAACAGGTAAGAGAAAGAAGTGAACATTTGTTTGTGCAGTGTCCATTTGTTAGGCAATTGTGGGATAGAGTATTAACTTGGATGCATAGAAGAGATGACATTGGGGGAGATCGGGACCATCATTTCCGGTGGATACACATGAGTGTAAAAGGAAAGACTCAGAAAGCTCAGATATTCAAATTGGTATTTGCTAAAACTCTGTACACTATATGAATTGAGAGGAATCTTAGAATCTTTGAACAACAGGCTGTGGATGACCATAGATTAACTAGGAATATTGCCTATTCTTGTAATGTTAGAGCACCAAAGGGTGCAAAGGATGTAGTGCAGTCATGGCCGTTATAAAGTGATGTCTCCTAGTTATTAGCTTTGTTGAGGATGATGGTTAATAGAATTTGGATCGGGAGTTTGTATTAACAGTGATAAAGCTAACTGCAGTAGTTAGCTTGCTTTGTAATTCTGATTCGGGGTGATTAATGAAAAAAGTTAGTTACCTAAAAAGAAGAGAGGTTGTACAATGTGTATAATTCACCAAGAAAATTGGTTTATATAGGCTATGATGTCTTAATGTACCATTAATTTGGTCATTCACAATAAGAGATTAATTTTTGTACGAATCTAGACACATTCTGATGAACTTGTATTTAGATACTCTTCTTTGAACTTTATGTTCTGGCATGGAGCCAGACGTGAAAACACCTAATTCAAGCGTGTGAGAAACTTTAAAAAAAGGCTCTAACCAATACGAAATGGCCACGTGTCAATTCCAAAACTAACTTTCAAGAACTTTAAAAAAATACAATGTTCTTCATCTTTGGGTCTCATCGTTCATAAAAAAGTTAGCCAAATCCAGATAATATAACATGCTTTTCCCTTGCTCAAGAACTGAAGGGACATGATTTACTACTATAAGAAACAAATAATTTGGAATTGAGAATTCATATTAAAAGCTAAACAAAGTCATATTTGAGAATGTCAAATGAGGAACAAATTTTGAAGATCAACCAAAAGCAGAAACACCTCACAGACAATATATTTATGTTAATTGAATTACAACATATGACATTATTTCAACTTAGTACTATCCTTACAAAATTGGATTAGCTCTTCGGCAGCAACATCCATCTCTTCACCTTTTACAGATTTCAAATTCTTGCTGATATCTCTCACTTTGGCCCTCAAAATTTTCCCCGTTTTTCCTGTTATGACATCTTTAAGAGTTTCTGCAATTTCTCCTCGGTGAATTTTTCCATCATCATCTCTGACAATTTCCACCGCAACTCCCAATTCTACTATCAACCTAGCATTCATCGGCTGATCAAGATGTATAGGCATCGCTATTATAGGAACCCCAAAATCTACACTTTCCGTAATTGAATTCCAACCGCAATGACTTATAAATCCACCGGTATTAGGATGATTTAGAATTCTTGATTGTGGTGCAAATTTGTCCAAAACTCTTCCCCTATCTCCAATTCTTTCGAGAAAACCTTTTGGTAAAGCGTCTTCAAGATTTTGCCCATCGCCCTTTGGGAATCTTGCAACCCAAATGAAATTAACATTACTTAGCTCCAACCCGAAAGCTATTTCCTCGATTTCTTCTTTCGACAAGAAATACTCACTCCCAAAGGAGATAAAAACAGTTGAATTCTCATCTTTCGTTCCTAGCCAATCAATGAGCTCCACTTCATCCATGTCATTAGTGATCGGATCTTGCACAGGTGGACCAACTGGAAAAACTTTCCAATTGTTCAATTCTGAGAGAAAATCTATGTATTTGGCCTCGATAGTTCTAGAGGTATTAATCAGCATGATTTGCGTATTTCCATCAGCAAAAGGATCCACATCATCAGGTTGTTTATCTTTAGCAGATTTTGCCATCATTTCGCCCATTCTTACTTGCTCGATTTTCCTGAGATAAATCGCAGGAAAAGGGAATTCGACCCCGGGTTTCCTTACTAAGTGGAAAAAATATGAAAACACGGCTGCACCAAAAGTTAGGAGCTTGACTGCTGGAATGTTTTGTTCATTCGCAACGTCATCAGCCCATTGCTGCAATATGTCATAAATCACCAAATCAGGTTTCAGACTTTGCAAGATTTTCGCGAAGTTGGGTTTGGACATTTTCAGGGCCTTATGAAGGGTGTGATTTAGATGGAGCGGGAGACCATTGGTCGTATGGTAATGAGGAGGAAGTTCAGGCAATTCTGGTAAGTGAAGCTCGACAAGCTGAATCGATGCAGAGTATTTTTCAGGGATTTTCTTGATGATAGATTTGAGATTGACGGGCGTAGAACAAAGGTAAATCAAGAATCCTCTGTCCGCGAGTTTCTTGGCTACGTTTAGAAATGGAGTAATGTGTCCATAGGCCACAAATGGGAACATTAATACCCTCAAAGTACTAGCCATGATCTAAATATTTCTTCCCAAAGACAATATTGGTTATACTAAGTTCTTGTTTTTCTATAGACTGAAAGAAGATGGGCTCTATTTATTAGAAATACAAGAGAATGAGGACAAACCGGAAGTATGAAAACCCTCCCTAATAAAGGTGACTCCGTATCAGTAGAATTTAAACCTGAAATCTCTGATTAAGAGGCTTCGATGTAGACTTGTAGCCAAATTTTATGCATAGTGGCATGTTGTGTGACAGTTCATCTGAAATTTCAAGGTAGATAATGTTGGCAAATTTTAGGGAAGTGACTTATTGTGTGACTTTTCTAGGTAATTAGTTTGGCAAAACTCCAATGTTTAGACAATAGTAGTAGTAACAGAACACATGAACTTTCTGTGTGCCTTGAAGATAGATGGATTCTCGTCTATGTATTTTCATTTTTTCTTAAATTTCACGTCAATTCAAATTATGTCACATAAATTGATACGAATGAAGTATATATATTTTACTGGATTGAATAGGTAAAAAAACAACCCTTCTAAACTATTACATTCTGCGAGTTTCATACCTAAACTATCAGGTGTTCACAAAACTCCCTTGAACTATCATGAACTTATATTGGAATATCCATTGGAGAAATACGACACGCTACGTGATCAGCACGCTCCAAAAGTTCTTCTAAAGAGTTTCATGTGGCGATGCACCTGGAATTTCTTTCTAGTGACTCGTTTTTAAAACTTTTTTCATCTTCCATCACCTCAGTAAGTTATCTAAAACATTTTGTCATATATTTAATCGAAAAATTTTAATAAAAAAGGAATTACAGTTCAAGAAAGTAAGGAAAACACCCAACAAATTAGTTATAAAACTCCCTGTTGAAACTCACAAAATGATGATAACACTCTTTCTATATTGTGCATCTGGTTATATGTGTCCTAATTGATTACGCAGGGCAAAAAAAAGTTTTACTAAGAAAGACAAAAGGGTTGTACCAGCTTTCTATCTTGGGAAGGATTTTATTTTAAAAGATTAAAAGGGCAGTCTAGTGCATTAAGTTTTGAAGACTTAGCGGGGCTGCCTTGTTTGAGGAATAGTTTCACAAAAATGGAGACGAACAGGGATAAAATCTGATCTTGTTTCTGGATTGAGTAGAAAATAAAATAAATAAAATTTCATGAATAAATAGAGTCAACGGTACGACAGACAACGCTGCTTACATGTGAATTGGCTTCGGAAATTGAGAATCGCTATGCGCAGGATGTGGGAAGGACCGAACCATACGGATTTATTGTATGCAGTCTTACCCCATATTTCTACAGGTTATTTCCACGACTTGTTATTTTAAAAAGATTGAGTTTGTAAATTATTTTACGTGTTCTAGTTTGACCCATCATAATTTTTTTAAATTTAACGTATTTTAGTTTGATTTTGTGCAAAGTTTAAAAATATAAAATTAAGTTTAAAATTTATTATTTTAAATTAAATATATTATATATAATATAAATTAAAATTTTCATTTGAGTCTTATGATTTTTAGTAGGCTTAATACATATATAGTTAGCCCCTTAAACTCGTCAGCATGTTTCATTTGAACACTCAAATTAAACTATGTTCCAATTGAATACCTCAACTCCTAATAAAGTACTTCAATTAGACATTTTTTTTTTAAATTTGAAAAAAAAAAATTAAGCATGTTTTCAATCGTCTATTAGATAGATAAGTTAATTACATAAATATGACATCTCCTTTAATTATACACATTAACCTCAAGTAGAAAACGTATCAGGTTTTACGACTTATTGAGGCTAGTGTGCATAACTAAAGGAGATGACATATTTCATGTGGTTAATTTAACTATCTAATAGACGTATGAAAACACACACAAAGAATTTTCCAAAATTTGAATTGAAAATCTCTAATTGAAATACTTTATTAATTAGGAATTGAGATGTCCAATTGAAACATGACTTAGTTCGAGTATTTAAATGAAATATCCTGATAAATTTAAGGAATTAATTTTGTATTATGCCTTTTAAGGTGGTCATGCATGATGTATTATTGGTAAAATGATTTAAGATATGATATATTTGTATAAGATGTGCCTGATTTTCCTGATGTATTTATTTGGATCTGGCTTCTCTTCATTTCTCTTCTCTCCAATTTTTCCAAGTTCCTATTTAGATTAGTGACACAAGGCAAAGGTTAAATTTAATGATTAAGATTTAATTGTCTAAAGTGATCTAATCATGGTTTAGATAATAATTAAATTATATTATTTGGTTTCAAAAATTATTATAATCCCAAAACTTAGCAACATATTATCTTGTCCATAAATACAAAAAAAAATAAGTTTTCTTCCTAATTCTTTTTCCTATGTAGGATTCATCTTTTATTTTTTAAAAAAATTAATTTTTTATTGCCTTTTTCTTGGAACTTTTTCGTTAAACATTAGCTAATGGAGAGTCAATTATTTCTCATATTTTATCTCACCTATTCTCTCCATATTTTAATTGTGAAAATCAATTTTCTCAAGATAATTGTTTAAGAGAAAGTTCCAAAGAAAAAAAAATAAAATTAATCTTTTAAAAAAATCAAAAGATGAATCCTACGTAGGAAAAAAAAAAATTAGGAAGAAAGCTTGTTTTTTGTTTATATTGATGGACAAGATAATATATTGCTTAGTTTGTGGGATTATAATAATTTTTGAAGCCAAATAATATAATTTAATTATTATCTAATCCATGATTAGAGATCTACTTTAGACAATTAAATCTTAATCATTAAATTTAACCTTTGCCATGTGTCAAATCCAAATAGAAACTTGAAAAAATTGGAGAGAAGAGAAATGAAGAGGAGCCGGATTGTATTTATTTGGTCACTAGGATCAAATACAGCTGGAAATTACTTTTCATATAGTCAATATTTAGTAATTTCAGATTTCATGAATTGGTTAGAGTCAATTGCCATTTGTATCTATCGAGGTTTGGTTTTATTTCTTCCATTTAGAAAGTTAAGAGATAATTTATCATTATTTTCTAATTTATCTTTATTATTAATTATAATCATTTTCTAATATATTTCGTAAAATATTGAATTTATTATACTTAAAAGGTAATATAGTAAAATTGTTATTTTATTTATTAATCTTTAAAATGTGTGTCAAGTTAATATTTGACAAGTAAAAATAGACAGAGATAGTGATGCCAAGTCCATTTATTTTTTGTCCTTTTTTTCAAACGATAAATAGTAAAAGCCACATTATACACCTCTATGTTATCTCAAAACTCTTGCAGTTATCAACTTCTATTTGTTATTTTCTGCTCTTTCTAGAAGAATGTACATTATTAGGAAGAGGAATTAGTCAATTATAATTATGAGGTTTAATGAAACTTTTATGCTTAGGCCGGCTGATAGAGGAAAATATATTACAGACATTAATTACAATAGGTTATAAGATTAACGAATTAACTGATAAGTGAGCATTTCAATTTTGACATCGCACATCTACACACTTCAACTTTATTTTAACGGATAACTAAATAGCTCGCATTTCATAAAAATAAAAAAGACTAGGACACCCCCTCCTTTTCTTTTGATTTATGGTGCATCAGTCCCATAGCTTGGGGGAATAGCTCACTTGGTAGAGATCCACTCTTGTAATTGGATCGTTGTAATTATGATTGGTTGTCTAATTGTCCAGGCGATAATGATAGTATCTTGTACCGGAATTGGTGCCTCACTTTTTCTAAGTAATGGGGAAGAGGACCGAAACGTCCAACTTATTTCCATTGTCTCGTGGACACCTAACACTGACATGAAACATAAATTTTAAATACGTCTAGAAGATCATTTTGTAAGTTGGAGTGTTCAACTAACACAATGAAGGTAAGTTAAAGTGTCTAGATGTGCATACTCAAATTTGGAGTATTTACTTGCCAGCTAAAAACCAATTAAGTTTAAATGTTTGATTATGTATTATGTCATTTAATTAATTGTAAAACTAAGTTCTTGATAAGAAAATAAAGGAGAAAATTAAAAGAATGGAAATAAAAGAAAAATATATTTGTTGGCTTTATTAATATGCCGCATCATCCAAGTTACAGTGAATTGATTTTTTTTTTAAAAAAAATAGTAAAGCAGTGCAAAAGAGCAGAAAAAATGAATAATTGATCGAAGAACTGTACTACATCATCATAATATAAATCACAATAATATATATTACTTTTATACCCATTTTTCGTTTTCAAACATTATTACCTATCTAGGATTTGCACTTAGAGGGTTCGACAAAATAAAAATGAAGTGCCTAAGATTTGAATTTGAAACTTCAGGTAAATTTTGAACCCTTTAAACTACTGAGTCAATCTCGTATCTTGTGATTAGAGGATTCAAAATCTATATATATACATTAAAAAAAATTAAAATTTATATTATATATAAAATGTAATTTTTTATTGAAAGCGTTGTTGACACCCAATTTTGACCCTCCTTTCTTTTAAATTATTTTCCTCGGGGCTTCTAAACTAATAACATATCAATTTACTTTATTTTACTACTATTTCTATAATTACTAATAAAAAATACATATTTTTTATTATTGAAAGTCGCTACAAACTTTTTTTACATCATCTTTTTCTTAAACAATTGTTTGTTGTCGTCTTATTTTAAGTTTGGTACTTATTTATAAGTCGATATTTTTGTATCTATAGTTTACATTAAATCTATAGCGGAAATTTATAATATTAATACTTTATTAATATATATATTGTATCAGTAATTAAGTTAGAAGCCCAAAATAATTTAAAAGGGAAGAATGAAAATTCACCCAAAAGCCCAAATGCCCTCTTAAAAATCAGCCTCCAATTTAATCTAGAATCTGACCCAATTGTGATCTGAATCAGCCCAAATTGACAAACAAATAAAGAGTCCAAATCTGCTCCAATATTCAGCCCGAAAACCGCACCTAGCCCTCGTTCTCTCCATCAAACGACTCTCTCCCTCTCTCCCTTCTATTTTGGTATCAATTCAACGCTCATCTTCCTATTTCTCCCACTCATTTTTCATCTCTCCTCTTTAAATTGGTCTAGCAAAAGGCCAAAAACACTTCTGAAACCTCTGATGGAGAATCACTAACTCACCAATCGTTTGATTCGAGATTCAAACAGTTGTCCCGCCCAAATTTCAATCTGAAAACCCTAGTTCAGCACTATAAATATCAGCATTTTGCACTCATTTGGGGGGAGCTGGAGGGGCCTCCATCTTCCTTTTAATCTTCGGCAATATCCGCTAGTTTTAGCTTTCAAAAACACAAGCATCTTCCTCCGCCATTAAACCGATAGCCATTAATTTTCGCTTTAAAGCATTTGTTTCTTGTGTTTTGGTTCTATCTCAGTTGATACTTTAGCTTTCGAGTAGGTTTCGATCTCGTTCGTTGTTTGATTTCGAGTCTAGACAGGCGACGAAGCAACCCCCGTTCACTGCCCCGCAGCCGGTACCTCCAACCCCTTTTCCCCTGTTTATCTTTGTAATAAAAATGTTACTTCCCAATTTATGTGATGCACTTTGACTTGACACGGAGTTTAAGAAAGAAAGGAAGACTTTTGAAACTTGTGGTCTAAAATGAGTCATAGATATTTGTGTGGTTGTAAATCATTTCATTAAGGGTAAAGTAGGTATTTTAAAGTTAAATTGTTATCAAATATAGAAATGTGTTTTTTTTTTGGGATTGACTAAAAAGGAAAGTGTGTCATATAAATTGGGACAGAGGGAGTATGTGTTTAGTTTAATTAGCTCTAATAAAAATCATGTTAACAAAAACGTTTTTTTGTTTAGCTCGAGTCCGACGAAGCCATGTTCTTTTAGGATTAGATAATAGTCATATGAATTAGTTCTCATTTTTTAAGTTAGTAGTTTATGTCGTGTCTTTAGTGGTGAAATGTTTGACACAGATTATGCACTTCTTTGTTTATGACAATTTGGTCAGACAAGATGTTTACTTTGCTTGAAAAATGCCATATTTCTCTAATAAAGTCTGTACTATGACTCTAGATATACTCCTGTAGCTTTACTCCGTGTCCTATATGCATACATTTTCTTTTTATAGTCTTCGAGTATATATATTCTATTGCCATGAGCGTTTTGTATAAATTAATCATTTCTTAAGAATTTTGCCGCGAATGTTTTGTATATCATTTCTTAAGAATATCACTTTTTAAAAGAGGTGTTTGCTTTGTTTAGCTTAGTTTAATACTAAATATTATGCAGACCTTTGTTAATCCATATCCTTTAATAGAATGTGAACCTTTTTTACATCTTTGCTTTATACTTTACTGCGCATACGTACATGCTCTGTTTGTAGGAATATTTGTATTATGACCAAATCTTTGTAAACCATTTTTTTTACAAGCAGTTAAGTCCTTCATTCTATTTTTTATGCCATTTCTTTCACTGTTTTCTTCAATTTCTTTAGCCTAAATGTGTTGGTGCTTGAGCTAAATATGTGCATAAGTTGTATTTATAGGGTTTAGTTGGTTCGTTTAATTTTATAATCAGTTAACCTTGAGTTGGTTCGAGAATTATATCATTCAGAATTTTCGTACGTCTCATCTTTTGGATATTATATTCGATATGTGACCTTTACTTGGTTGTATATGAGTTGAATTGTCTTACTAATTCCATTACTTTCTCTTTACTTGCATGAACACTTTGGAGTAAAATGGAGTCTCAATTCCGAGACTCCCGCAAATTCGAGTCTCATAGATTCAACACACCATCATGCCCGCACATGGAATCATTCGCTACATCTTAGAATATTCAGAATAGCAAGCAAAGCAAGCAAAAATCTGCTTGGATCGTCCACGGCGGTTTTCCCTTTCTTAGCTCGTTAATTTTTATTTATTATTATATAACTTAACTTTTTGTGTGTGTAATTTAGTTTTTCATTCTTTTTGGTTTGGATTCTTTGTTAGTATGAGGTGATGGTTTAATTTTAGCTTTAATCACGTAGTATTTCTACCCTAGCTATTTATAAAGTACCTATCGTACTTGATGCTAGAATGCTAATAGTTTTTTTTTACTTCGACAAGAATCAATTTTTTCCTTGAAAAAGACAAATCTTCCTAAGAGGCTTTCAAAATATGCTTGTTAGTCTATGAGCAGGATTTGTATTTTACTTCATTTTTTGTCATCGAACTTTAATAAATAAAAAATTATTTTTAATCAAGTGACCTTTTTTAAAAAAACCTCCGGCTTTTAATGCAAATACGGAAGAGTTTTAGAGTTTGAAAAAATGTCTTTCTTAATTACTCGGCTTTTCAAATCTCTTAGCGTTTCTTTTAGTTTTAATTAATTAATCTAAGTTTGGCCGGTTAACCATTTTTTAATGGATCGTAAAGGGTGCCTAACACCTTCTCTTTAGGATAATTAGAATCTTTACCTAGAATCACATAGGTTAGCAGACCTTTATTGCATCGCCTTAGCATAATAGGTATCCTAATTTACCTTAAAAATAATTAGGTGGAGACTCTTTAAAAATGGCGTAAGAATCACCAATATGTTGTACGCAATTTGACCTCAGTTAAAATGGGGTATAACAAGCGTTATGGGGTGAACATCCTAAACACCTTCTAGATTCACCCCTGCCCTAACCCCTTCACCTTCTATCGTTTTTGTCTAAATCAGTACAAATACTTTTAGAATAATATCTTTTAATTTACGTATCAATATAAAAAATAAATACAGTATAATACTCACTTGGTTTTCACAAAAATATTTTCGTTAATACCAAACTCAGCCGTAGTAAAGTTACACTTTCTTTTGCCAAAAATATTTTCAAATCAAACAAATTATCATCAGCCATCTATTTCTTCTAACACGAGATCCAACACTATCTCCAGAGCAGGCCGCCCACCTAACTAATGATAAAAGCCACTTTCTTCGTTAGTTTTTATCTGTCTATTTTGAATTTTACTACCTGTTTACGGGAGTTTTCATCTTTTTTCTTCCTTTCTGACTTGAACTCATAATTTTAGCAGGCGTTTGGCCATATGATTTTTTTCACTTTTTTTCGAAAAATTATTTCACTTTAGTGAAAAGAGTGAAAAATAGTAGTGTTTGACTATAAGAATTATTTCACTTTAGTAAAAATAGTTTTTACAAATAGTTTTTAAAAAAGTAAAAACTAGTAAAATTTCTCTCGCAAAATTTTAAAAATAATCAACTCCAACTCCGAAAAATTATTATTTTCATGACCAAACGGGACCTTAATGTTGCAGATGGAGGGTGCTTACCACCTGATTGAGCAGCTTGCTCATCGTATATAGATTGAAGATTGAAACTACAACTTTAATTTCTTGCTTATTATTGAATGAGTTAAATATTTTTTTTTGTGCAAGAAAGAAATCTTATTAATCACCAACTAGAACCATTTACAACTCGTATCCGCACCATCAATACCTCAGTGTCTAGCTAGTCAAAATACCAACTAGGCCACTCTATCTATCGATTCTCTGTTTGCCACTTCCTCAGCTATATAGTTAATCTATCCATTCTATCTCTTCTGTATTTCTATGATGTTTGTTGCCCATATATTCTATCTACATTCCTCTTTAATTTGTCGACATATCATTGTTGGTCTCATTACTATATGATTCCACATCGCCTCATTCCCTGGCCTCCAAATTGCATACACCAAAGCAGCCAGAGTTGCAAGTCCAAATCTTCTACTGAGCCTTCCTTTCATTTTTCTGAACATTCTTCGCCATTCTTCGCCATATGCCTAGGAGAGATTGTGTATCTATTCCATGTATCCCTAGCCATTGCAATATTTCAGTTAATCAGGTTCTTGACAACTGACATTCAAAGAATTAATATGTGCTTGAGATCTTTTTCAGCATCCCACATAATAGACATACCACTTTCTGCCCGTAGCTCATTTTCTGCATTTTGTTCAGTGTGAGTAGCCTTTTGTGAGCACTAAGCCAGCATATAAAGTTGTGCTTAGGCACATTTAGGCTGCTCCACACACATCTCCAGTGTTGCCAGTTTCCTTCATCCCCTTTTACACCATTTGTACCCACTTGCTATTGTATATTTTTCCGTAGGCTTCATCCACCCATTTTGGACAAAACAACTTCTGAATTTGTCCCTTATGCCATAGATTTTCCTCCAATACCAGCTGTTGTTTGCAGTGACTTGATACCGCCACCAATCCACCCCTTTCAAATAAATGTGGTTTATCCATTTCACCCATAGATTGTCCACCTCCCAAGCAATAAGTGGGGTTTTAGTTGTGTTAACTATTATTTAATTAATCTTACTTTGTTTTGATTCTGAAGGAAATGGAACCTAATTGTCATATATACTATTCCCTATGGTATTCGACCCCCTTGCACGTTGAGAATTATATGGCAAACGATTGATTATCTAAGTGATCAAATTTTGACATAACAATTAGCGTATTTAGGTTAATTTAGGAAATAAGCCAAATTGTTTTGATCTAATTTAACAGTAAATCAGACAGGCTATTTGTGTAAATTAGATACCTTTGATCTTTGGTTTACTTAAGTTGTGTCACTGCCCCAAGAACATAATCATAAACTAGATGCAATCTTAGGAGAATCATACCTAAAAAGCTAGCTATTAAGGTGGGAGAGTCCATGATTATATAAGCCCCTCAACATCAGTTATCCATTCAACGGATGTGGGACTCAAGTCCCATTCCATGCAATAATATCATAACGAAATTTTGGAGCATTTCGGACTCAAATAATTAATATTAATGCAATCTTTAGTGCCAACAATGTGTTTGTTGTAATGCTTCATTGAGTTTTTCTGTTACGTACGCCTCTGCTAGAGTTTTCAAGACGACAATTCCCCTGTCCGAAATTCTTGTAAACGTGTTTGCTTGTTGACTTTTATTGCTTAATGGTTTGGTTTTGCATCTTGACTAGTAGTTTCCCTTTGTTTGACATCTTGTCTTAGTGCGTGAAATTGCGCTTATTTCTCTGTATGATAATGCTGGCTCGAAATTACACCTTGAAACACATCGGTGATATTTGATCGAGACAAGGAAATGCCAATTGTACTTGCTAAACATTGGATGGAAAGTAACCGTCATGCCCAGTGGCGGAGTCAGGAATTCAAATAAGGGGATTCAGAAAGAAATATCTTTTATGCCAAGAGACAAGGGGATTCAATAATTTATATATATGCAAAAAAAAAAAAAAAAAAAAAAACCACTATTTACTCTATTGCCATAGTATAATATTTTAACAAATGGGCTTCAGTTGGACCCCCTTGCACCCCTCTGTCTCCGCCCCTAGTCATGCCAGCGGAGATAATTGTTTCTTGATTACATGTCAAGCATTCCTCTTGGAATCTCCATCGCATGTTTTCTTGGAACAATTGGATTCTGATGAAGCTATTATTCATCTTAAAGGTCGTTAAATGTATTGATTGTTGGCAATAAGATGATTAATACTCTCTAACTTACTATAACAGTTGAGTTATACTTAGTGGTATTCAAATTTTCTTAGTAGACATAGTTTAAATCTTATTGCTAATCATTTGTTGTTACAAAGTGCCACCAGTTCCTCCGCCACAACATCCATCTCTTCATCCCCTTTCGCATTCATCATCTCACTCAGTTCCTTAACTTTCTTCCTCACAGACTCCCTGCTTTCCTCAACTAACACTTTCCTTACCGACTTTGCAATTTCTTCGCTTTGTAATTTCCCATCCTCATCCCTCGCTGCTTCCACTCCAACACCAATATATTCCACAAGCCTAGCAGTCAATGGTTGGTCAAGGTGCATTGGCATGGCAATTATAGGCACACCAAACTTCATACTTTCCATGAAAGAACTCCATCCACAGTGACTCACGAATCCACCTATCGATGGATGTTGAAGAATTGTTCCTTGAGGAGCCCATCCTTCCATAACCATTCCTCTTTCTCCCACCCTTTCAAGATACCCTTCCGGTAATGCATCTTGTATACTAATTTTTTCTCCTTGTGGAAACCTAATGACCCAAATGAAGTTCACTTTGCTAAGCTCTAGTCCTTGAGCTACTTCATGGATTTCTTCCTTTGATAGAAAATACTCACTCCCAAATGAAACAAACACAGTTGAACTTTTTTCTTTCTTGTCAAGCCATTGCTTGATCTCCTCATGATCATCTTGGTGAATGGATTCTTGAACTAGTGAACCAAGGGGGACTATTTTCTTGGAAACAAAATTTGAAAGATAATCCATATACTTCCCTTCAAAATCTCTGTAAGCTTTCACCAGAATAATGTCGTGTGATCGGCTAAGAGTCTCGCTAAATGGGAGCTTCTTACCCGGTGTTTCATCAATATTTTTCTTCAATGAAAGCATTTCATATTCGTGCAGGTAAATTTCAGGAAACGGGAACTTCTCTTCTGTGTTTCCAAACATTTGGACGGCCCAAGAAACGGTTGCTACACTAAAAATGATGAATACAACAGCTGGAATGTTCATAGAGGAAGCAAAATCAGCAGCCCATGGCTGATTGAAGTCATAAATGACCAAGTCTGGATTTAGAGTTTGTAATATTTTGGAAAATTTCGGAGCTGCCATTTCGAAAGCTGTTTTGAGGGTGCCCATGAGATGAGATGGGAGGCCATTTGTGGTGTGGTAATGAGGAGGAAGATTTGGCAAAGATGGAAGATGAAGCTCAACTAATTCTATTGACGGATACTTCTCTATGTCTCTTTTCTTGATGGAGTACTTGAGGTTTACAGGAGTAGAACATATGTAAATGTGAAAGTTTCTATTTGCAAGCTTTTTGGCTAGCTCTAGAAATGGACTTGTGTGACCATGGGCTAGCCATGGTAACATGAGTACACTAATGGTTTTCTTCTTGGCCTCCATCAATGACTAGATTTCTCTCTCTCTCTCTCTCTTAATTTCTCTCTATATATCATGGATCTAGTAAGTATGATTATTAAACCTCAGCAAGCACGTTGAGTCCCTGAGGACTTAGGAGGTTTATGTTACGCCCCTGACGGAGGGTGGGAAAGTAAGGGCAGGTCAAGTCGGACTGACAGACTTTTTAAGATGAGGTACACATGACACCTTAGGCAAAATCCACATCTTAACGGGAGAGAAAGTGAAGATCTTTATAAGATCTTACTCATGTTCGTGCGTAATTGATTACGTCTATTACTCATCGCATATGGAAGTAACAAAAGTCGTTTGATAACAAAGTCAAAAGTATGTGGTACCAGCAGCCTTGTTTTGTTTTATTCTTGTTGTAGGTAGGGTCATTTTTGATGGAGTAATTGACTAATTGTTATTGACAGTCACTTCAACTCAATTTACAATTGCCTACCATTTAATGACAAGGTTTTCCTTGTATCTTCTCGAAATTTCCCAAGAGTTTTAAGTTATATGCAATTGCTTTATTTTTTGAATATGTCTTAGAAAAGTAAAAGGCGTAAAGATTAATGATACTTAGGAGTGTCAAATGAGCCCAAATTAAGTTGATTCGCTCAATTCACCCAAAATTTAATGGGTTGGGTTTAAGATAATTTGCTAATGGATAAATCTCAACCCATTAAATCTCAACCCATTTTAAAATTGGGTTCAACTGAGCCCAATTCACTCTCCATTTCAACTCGTTTAATAGGAAAATGATTTCCTTAATGAAAGTAGGGAAAATAAGTGACAATGTATCTTATACCACTCTTAAAATCACCCACCTCACCTCACCCCAACCCCACCACACTCCCAACCTATCCCACCCCCACTCCGCTTCCCTTAATTAAATTATTTTTAACTTTTAAAAAGCTTTTTTTTAAAAAAATTTCTTGCATCATCCCCCACTATCCTACCCACCCCCCATCCCAAACAATAAAATTTATTTATTTATTTATTTGAATTTTTAAAAAAAATCTTTTCTTAACCCACGGTCCAACCCCACCCCCGCACCCCTACTCCTCCATAAAAAAAATTATTTTTTAAAAAAATAAAAAAATATTCCACGTGGTGGGAATATACTGGGTATGTTGTTGTTGTTTGTTGTTGTTAAAAAAAATTAATTTTCTTTTTTTAAAAAAACAAAATTCTTACCCCAAACCCCATATCCCCCTACCCTCTACCACAACCCTCCCCTCCCCCTCCCCCCCTGCATACGGCATACCCCCTCCCCCCCCCCCCAAATTTTTTTTTTTTTTTTTAAAAAAAATTCTTACCCTCCCCCCCCCCCCCCGGCCACATATCCCTCCTAACTCCTTTGCACCCCACATACACGCCCCCCCCCTACAACATACCCTCTCCCCAAAAAGATTAATTTTTTTTAAAAAAATAAATTCTTACCCCAACCCACATATCCCCTCCCCCCTACCCACCCACCCCCTCCCCCCCTCCAAATTTTATTTTTTTAAAAAAAAAAAAAAAAAAATCTGTAACATCCCGTACCTTCCCAACCCTACTTGATGACATTGAATAATGTTTACTTAAGTGTCGAGAGTTATAAGTATGTATTTGAAAATGTTAAAGATGAGAAAAATTAAAATTTGGCCTTGTACATTTGAAGAGCCTTTCATAGGAAGTGTTTTGTGCCTTCTTGAAGCATTTATGTAATACGTCGTACACAGTCTAGCCTCATTTGGTGACTTGGAGTCATGTTTACTTGATGATTAAGATCACTAAGTAAGTATTTTGTAGCATTTGGATAAGGGATTGGACGATACGCAAGTGTTGGAAAAATTGCCGAAAAATTCAGCAAAGCATAAAAACTTGCGCCACTACCCTGTTTCAGGGGGTGTGGCGCAAGCCACTGATTTAGAGGGGGCTCAATTCTTGCGCCACTGCCTTGCTTTTCAGCAGTGGCGCAAGGCACAACACTTATGCCCTTTCCGGCGTCGTTTCGTAACGCAATTCTACGACGATTTCTCGATGGTTTCTTTTGGTTCTTTGGAGTTATTTGAGCATTGTTAAAGCTTCAAACACTTCAATATACTCCTACATGATCAAATCATGAAATGTGAATAGTGCTCCAAAATGTCCAATGAAACCAAGGGCGACTAGAATTTCAATTTTTGCGATCGAAAGGACGAATGAGAATTGTTTAAAAGAATATTGTCGTGACATTATGGAATTATGTAAACATGAGAGATATGGTGATTAATACATGAAATTTGATGGGTTACATGGATATGTGTTATTGGGCCCAAGTTGAGGCCCAAAATGGAAGAAAATACAAGGGCTCAAAGGCAAAAATGATCTATTCTTTCAATAATTGACCAATTGAACATATCCCTTAATGCCACATGGGTCCAAGGATGACCTTGGGTATATATAAAGTCCCCAACATCAGATTTTATTCCACAAAGCCTCTCATAACTTTTGGATATTTTTACAAACATTTCTTGCATTTCCAAACCCTAAAGCAAATAAACTCTAAGGCATATTTGGACAAGATCATCCTATTCCAAGCTTTGGTAAGTGTTTATTTTCATGGATTAACATATTATATGCATGGGATATTATGTATGTTATGCTAGTTGTGTTGGCAAGGTGATGAATAGTGTATTTTTGCCTTTGGTGAAAGATGTGTCATCTTGGTAATTTGAACTTGAATTAGGCTTTGTGCCTTGGATGAAAAAGCATGGTATGGACAAAATATGAACATGTATGGTGTTATTTTTGGTCTTAAACTTGTTCTTGTCTATAAGTGGAAATTTTGGAATTTTGGCCGATATGTGTTATGAGTTGTATTAAGGTACTTTGATGGATTATTTGTGATGTGTTATGGATAAGAAAGTGTAAAGGAGAAGTATTGTGGTGAAATGTATTGATTTTCATGTATTGGTCAATGTTGGGAATATTATGGAATTTTTGGAATAGTAGTATGATCAATGGTTTTGTCAAGGGGAAATGACATGTTTAAAGGCAAACATGTAACTCATTGACATGGTATGCATTTGTAAAGTAATTAGTGATTAATGTGAATTTCGTCATGTATTTATGTTGTAGAGTGACACAAAAAGAAGGAGCGGGATTATTGTATACGCATCTAAGGTTGTATATTCGTATTGCGAATCCAAGGTATGTAACGTTACTTTGTCCGTACCTTCCTACGGCAAATAGTGTTCACATTGATATGTCACTAGTCCTATCCCGAAATGTCCAAAGGTATCCTATATCCGTTTATCAATAGTCATTGTCATATATTTCCTACTCATGGATCATTTGGGAGTCTCATGTCCCCTAATCATGGTTAATGTTTCAAAAGCTCAAATAAGGTTATGTTCCAATATTCCAATAGTGCCTATACTTGTGTCTCTTGTTCATGGATTATTGTCCAATGGTTCCAATGGTATCATGGTGCTAGTAATGTTATATTTCTCATTGATATTTATTCACTTGTCCTCCACTCATTGGTCAATGATTCCAAGCTTCCAACAATGTTGTGTTCCAAAGTTCCAAAGTAATGTTATGGTTATCCAAGTATCAATCTCAAGGTAAAGATCAAAGTAATGCAAATGTGGTCAATGATCAAGTATGGGTGGCAAGTCTAGGGGCGTAAGCCTAGCTCGACTCGATCCCGATGTATTGATTTATAGGTGGCAAGTCTAGGGGCATAAGCCTAGCTCGACTCGATCCCGAGGGTGGCAAGTCTAGGGGCATAAGCCTAGCTCGACTCGATCCCGATGTATGATTGAGGGTGGCAGGTCTAGGGGCATAAGCCTAGCTCGACCCGATCCCTGGGTGGCAGGTCTAGGGGCATAAGCCTAGCTCGACCCGATCCCAACATGACGATAAGTCATGTAAAGACCCACTGATCAGTAGGGGCCCGGGTACATTGTGACACATGCATTGAGATAAAGAAAGTAAAGAAAGTAATGAAAGTAATCCACATGGTTTCCCAGAATGCAAATGGTGACTTATTCACATTGATTATTCATATGTTTTGAGTTCATTGAAATATTCATGTATTGTACAGTTTCATCTGAGCCTTGCATACTCAGTACTTATTTCGTACTGACCCCTCTCGGGGAATTTACCTTACTTGCTGCAGGCGCAGGTCCCAGTAGGCCTCCTCAGTAGATTGCCAGTGTTAGCGGTTTTTGGTAAGCTCCAGCTCATTCGGGGCTTCTCCGAGTCAGAGTGTATAAATGTTTGGTAATGTACATACTGTGTAAAGCGGGGACTTGTCCCGACTTATGGTTCAGTTTGGTCAATGCTCTTGTTAGAGGCTTTTGTAGACGGATGTGGGTGTATCAGTGTAAAAGACATATGTTGTTTTGACTAGATGGCCTCAACGTCCAAGTTTCATATGTATGTATAAATATGCCCCATGTTTTCCTTTATGCGTCTTTCATGTTCTTCGCAATGGTGGTTATAATTATGATATGCATATGATTGAACATAGGCAAAGGTTGGTTCTCTCGGGCCTTATCGGTTACGGGTGCCAATCATGTCTCGATGGGATTCGGGGCGTGACAAAATCTCACCCCCACCCCCATATCCCCCCTAACCCCTTTGCACCTCCCCCACCCCCACCCCTATACGGCATACCCCCTTCCCCCAAAAGTTAAATTCTTTTTTTAAAAAAAACATGCTTACCCCAACTCTCATATTCCCCTCACCCCCACCCCCACCACCCCTGCAACCCCCACGCCCATATGGCATACCCCCCTCCCCAAAAAATTAAATTTCTTTTTAAAAAAAAAAAAAAATTCTTACCCCAACCCTCATATCACCCCAACCCCTTTACACTCCCACATCCCCCCCCCCTCCCTCCTCCTCCTCTAATACGGCATACCCCCTCCCCTAAACAAATTAGTTTTTTTTTAAAAAAAAGTTCTTACCTCAATCAAAATTCCCCCACCCCCTCTGTCCCCGCACCCCCCACCCCTCGCCTAAAAAAAAAATTTATTTTTTTTAAAAAAAATCTTACCCCAATCTCTCCCTCCCCCCCCCCCCTCAATTTTTTTTTTCTTTTTAAAAAATCTTACCCCCCCCCCCATCCTCCCACTTCCTACCCCCCACCCCACCCACCCCAAATTTATTTTTTTAGTTGATATTTAAATTGTGGTTACAAGGAATAAATATTAATATGTTAATATTCTTTAGACTAAGCAAGTCAAATTGGACGGGTCAATCCAATCCGATTTTTAATCCATTTTAACCCAACCCATTTCAACCCAAAGTAAATTTGGACGGGTGATGACCCAACCCAATATCTAATTCAACCCATTTAATATCTCCAATTTCAATCCAACCCGCCCATTTGACACCCCCTAATGATACCGATAACATCACTATGATGGAACATACTTTTGTTAAAGTTGGCCTCACTGTGGGGTCCAAACCCATAAATGCCATTGAAAAATTGGATTCATGGCGGTCCATGATTGAGAGAAGATGTTTTCTTCCCTATGGTTAGTTTTCTCAAACATTGGCAGAGAGAAAATCAGCCAACAATCTCCTTAGTTGCAAATGTTGACATTACAACATTTGCTTATATTATATCATCACTGACCTAGGCATGCTCTTTATTTTTCTATAAAAGGAGAGCATTCAGCTCATTCGTAGATAAGACTGGGCATTCTGTCAGAATGAAATGATCGGATCGGAATAAATCAGTACCGGGTCAGATCGGTATGAACCGGTACCGGGTTGTACCAGTTCAAAATAATCGATATGAAATCGAAATTTCATTCCGTTCTGTTAGTAACCAATATACTATCGGTATGGACCGAAACGAAACGGAATAGGATAACCGGCACGGGCGATTTTAATATTAATTTTTTTTAAAATATTTTTTTATATTTTAAATAAATAAATTAGTTTTTACATTTTAGTTAAAGAATAAAAGTTATATTTTGAATTATGTAGTTTAAGTTTAAATTTAGTTTTTAAATTTTTTGAATTAAGTTTAAATATGTTTTTTTTTTTTAAGTTTTTCAATTTATAAGTTATAAGTTTTTAAGTTTATATTTTTTGAAGTTTATATATTTGAATTTTGAAGTTTATATATTTGAATTTTAAAGTTTATATAAAAGTATATAACTTTGTTAAAGTTTTTTTTTCTAAGTTTTTCAATTTATGAGTTATATAAGTTTTTAAGTTTATATTTTTTGAAGTTTATTAGTTTGTCAAACTTTTTTGTTTTTCTAAGTTTTTCAATTTATATGTTATAAGTTTGTAAGTTTAAATTTATTTTTAAGTTTATAAGTTGCTAATTTAAACACTCAAACTAAACAAAAAGGAAATGCATTAAGTAAAAGTATGATAAAATTAAAAATCAATCCAATTTATTCAAAATTTCAAATTTGTATTACAATTTACAACTATTAGTAGAGCGCCTAAATTACGCAGCCACCTTCTAGGAAGGGTTCTGTTTTAACTAAGCCTCGAATGTAAGCTAATAGTTGTATAATCCTATAAAGTTTTGTTCTAACTCTTGTAAATTTTGAGCAATAACCTTCGGTCTTGGTAAAACTTGTTGACGATCTTCAATTCTAATGTCATCGTCACTATTACATCCAATGACTGCATCTAAGTAATCTTCTTGTAATTTAGTACTTTGGAACTCCTTTATTTCTTCGTTCGGCGTTGATCCAATCTCTAAAAGTCACCGATACCTCCAAACTGTCTTCTGCTAATGAATATCTATGATCGTCGATTTGAAATCTTGCCGCACTGAAAACTTGCTCTGAAGCTACGGATGATCCTTGAATAGCTAGCACGTCCTTCACCATCTTGCTAAGTTTTGGATATTAATGACCACGAGCCCTCCACCAATTTAATAGCTGTGGTACATCTTCTTGATTTGTGATAGTATCAGAACCTTGGTCAAGATATTTAATAAATTCACATTTATGAGAAGAATGAAAACCAAGTGATGATTGTGCTCTACCATGGGCATCTAGTCGAGGCATAGAAGTTTGAGGAACTTCAACATTATCGAATGTGCAATATTTGTCATACAATTCGTTAGCACAAGTGTGAATGCTGTTTTGACAAGTTATCAAATCGGGACTTTCACGCGGTTGAATATTTAAATTTTGATAAATTCCTTTAACCAAAGCTTTTGCACCATGTTCTTTATATTCCGGGTTAAAAAGAATTGCAATTAAATAAATTTGGGGGATAGGAAAAAAATATTTTTAAAATTTTTCAACCATAGCTTCAATAGCATTCTTAAAAAATTCATTATCTTTATACTCTGCAAAAAGGGATGAAATAGACCATATATGTATTAAAATTTCTGAAATAGTGGGATAATACGATCCAGAAAAAAACTTTTGTAGCATCATAAAATGATTTCAAAAAACCTTTAAGTGCTTCTATTTGATTCCAATCATTTTCATTGAGTTGTTCACTAGGATAAGCGTTATGATAATTAAAAATCATAGTAATAGATTGTCTATATGTATAAGCATCTTCAATCATTTCATAAAAAGAATTTCATCTAGTTTTAACTTGTTTTGGAATTTTTTTATACGGAAGTTGATACGATCGACAAAATTCTTTATATTGTCTAATTCTACTACTATTATGCATATGAAAAATCCAAAACACAGCATTTTCAACTTTATCACAAGTATTATCAAATAATTGAATACCATCCTTCACAACTAAATTTAATATATGTGCAACACATTTAACATGAAAAACATATTTACTAATTGGACAAATTCTAGTTTCTAGATGAGAAATAACATTTAAATTAGCAGAAGCATTATCTAAAGTAATGCTAATCACTTTATCAGAAAGAAAATAAAATTCTAAAATTTGACCTACAGAACAAGCAATATAAACACCGATTTTTTTATGTTCACAAATTTTATAAGCAATAATTCTTTTTTGCAAATTTCAATTATAATCAACCCAATGTGCAGTAACAATTAAATAATCGTTATTGTTAGGACTACGACCCATATCAGTGGTAATAGCAGGCCTACAATCCATCATGTAAAAATAGCTACGAAGAAATTGCATATATTTTTTCTGAAATTCAAAAATATCTCTTTTTACCATACTTCTTGAAAAACCTTCAAAACTGGGATTATATGTATCTCGAATATATGTTATAAAACCTTCATTTTCTCCAAAATTAAAAGGCAAACCACAGACAACAATCATTTTTACAAAATTTTCACAATCACGATCCCTATTATAGGGTCGTTGTGTAACAGGACCAGTCGGGTTTGAAGGGTTTAGTTCAGTTTGAAACAAGTTTGACCCGGCAACAGAGGGTCCAGTGCCAGAACCAGCAGTTTGACGGGAAGCCATATATGCATTCCATTTTCTCGGATGTTTCTTAATCAAATGGGTTTTTGACCTCCCAGTAGAACCTCCAGACCCGCCAGATACATATTTCCACTGTTGTTTACAAATACCACACGTAGTAACAGTTTTTTCATCATTCAAATAACAAAATTTCCACACAGCTAATTTTAAAGCACATTGTGTCGTGGTCTTACCCCTAACCGGATAAATAGGGGGACGACTAGCTCCAGCCTGAGAATTATCCTGAGTTGGAGCTTCGACACTAGCGGGGCCGGGAGTGGGACTAGTTGGTGTATCATCTAAACCATCATCCACATGTAATTCTACTTCTTCATCTAATTCATCTTCAAAATCATTATACAATCTTTCGAAAGCTTCATGGGGAATAGGGGTATTGCTATTAAGTTTTATGATAGAGGGATGAGCAAAATCAGTTTCATTAACATGCGTAAAATCATCCGTATTAAATCTAACTTGAGGCAAGTGAGAAGAACTAGAAGAAGTTGATTATTTTTTTTACCAAATTTCATAAAACCTTTTGCTTTTTGTGCAATACTTTTTTTACCAGAATTTTTTTGAGATAAATCCATAATATAATGAAATAAAATATGAAAGTAGCAAATTAAAACAAACAAAACACAACTAATAAATACGAAATATAAATTAAAATACTAGAGAGTGGAACGAATGTACCAAACGTCTGTCGTAAAAGCAGACGATTATAATCGAAATTTGAAACTTGAAAAAGATTGCTCCTCCAAAAGTCACCAAATTATACTTCAATTGCAAAATAATAATAATAATAATTATAGAATTTATAGATATTAAGAGTTTGAGACTTGAGAGTAGAAAATTGAGAGAGGATGAGAGTTGAGAAATTGAAATTGTGAATAAAAATTTGATTGAAGAAGGAGTATTTATAAGATTTTGGAAAGGGAAGGGGTGTTGAGGCGGGCTGTGGGGGCTAGAGGAGGGTCAAACTAGCCATTGGGGGACCCACTAGCCGTTGGCAACGGTCCCCAATAGCTAGTTACCGTTATATTTCAGACCGGACCAGACCGGTACCGGTTTCCCAAAATGAAACTGCAAAACCGGTCCGAACCGAATACCGGTAGGTTTCATACCGTCCCAAACTGGTTCCTACCGGAATGATACGAACCGGTACCGATACTGGAATGGTACGAACCAGTACCGATATCAAAATGGACCGGAACGGTACCGAAACGTACCGGTCCGGCGGCCAGTCTTATTCGTAGATACACCAACACAGAGAGAGTAAAAAGAATATAGAGAGCAGTGACTGTTCCATAGGCTGTGAAAGAAAAGTCGGTGAAGGAAAAATTAGAGTGAGTAATATTTTAGTAAGGTGGGAGTCAAAAGAGATTATTTCTTTTGATAGTGTAATAGCCACTTTTAGTATTATACTTGTGACTGCAGTGTAAAAAATTCTTAATATAGTACTATCAGTTGCTCTTCTTGATCCATGATTTTCCCCTTATTTAAAAGGGTTTCCACATAAAATTCTTGGTGTCATTATTTTTTATTTTATTCCCATTATTTTTCCTGTAAATATTTTTGTTGTTATTCCTGGTTTACCCAACAACTGGTATCAGAGCATTGGTTTGCAATATCTATATTTTTGGGTAAATGATGGAAGCCAACACAAGTAGAATGGTTACTTTGAATGGCGTTAACTGTGCCATTTGAAAAGGAAAAATGGGAGATCTGCTCTATGTCAAGAATTTTCATCAACCAGTCTTTAACATCATAAAACCTGATAATAAATTCGATGATGAGTGGAACCTGTTGCACAGACAGGTTTGCGAATTTATTAGGTAGTGGGTAGACGATAATGTGTTGAGCCATATTTCTGGGGAGACACATGCTCCGACCTTGTGGGAGCATCTTGAAAGTTTGTATGCTCGAAAGACTGGAAACAACAAGATGTTCTTGATAAAATAAATGTTGGGATTAAAATACCATGATGGTTCTCTAGGGACAGATCACCTGAATAACTTTCAGGGGATCATGAACCAGTTATTTTCTATGGGCATTAAGTTTGATGAAGAAATTCAAGTCTTGCTTCTACTTGGTTCCCTACCAGATTCTTGGGAAACATTTAGAACTTCTTTGTCAAATTCTACTCCAGATGGCGTGATCTCTATAGATTTTTCCAAGAGCAGCGTTCTTAATGAAGAGATGAGATGAAAGTCTCAAGGTTCTTCTTCGTCGGATGTCTTGATGACTGGTCCTAGGGGGAGAAGTAGGAATCGTGGTTCTCAAAATAGAGAACATTATAGAAGCAAATCTAGAGGAAAATTTAAGGATATTGAGTGCTATCATTGTGGTTTAAAAGGGCACACAAAGAAGTTTTGCCGAAAGTTGAAGAAGGAGAACAGAGACAAGGAGGAAAAGAAAGAAGATGGCAATGAAAATTGCATAGCCACCATCACCACCGAAGATCTTGTTACTGTCCTTAATGTGGATCTGATAAATATTGCTTGTGATGAGTCAATCTGGGTTGTGGACACTGATGATGCATCTCAGGTGACATCAAGGAGGGTTTTTTCCTCATCTTATACTCCAGGTGACTTTGGAACCTTGAGTATGGGTAATGAGATTGTATCTAAGTTGACTGGTATTGGTACAATTTGTTTGGAAACTAGTATTGGTACTAAACTAGTTTTAAACAATGTAAAACATGCACCTGATGTTCGTCTGCACTTGATTTTTGTTGGCATGCTGGATGATGAGGGATATGTTAGTACCAATAGTGGTGGAAAGTGGAAACTCATTAAGGGTTCCTTGTTTGTGGCTCGCGGTGACAAGCGTTGTGGTCTATACTGGACTACGGCTTCTATTTGTGCTAATATGGTGAATGCAGTTGAGAGTGATAACTCTTCAACGCTATGGCATAAGAGGCTTAGCCGCATTAGTGAGAAAGGACTTAATGTTCTGGCCAAGAATAACTTGTTGTCAGATTTTGAAAGTGCTAAATTAGAAAAGTGTGAGTACTGTTTGGCTGGAAAATAAAATAGAGTTTCTTTCAAGTCTAATCCTCTTTCAATAAAGACAGAGTTTGCTTGAGCTAGTGCATTTAGATTTATGTGGTCCAATGAAGACAAGGACTTTGGGTAGTGCACTTTACTTTGTCATTTTTATTGATGATTGCTAAAGGAAATTTTGGGTTTATGTCTTAAAGACTAAAGACCAAGTGTTGGGTGTCTTTAAGCAGTTCCAGGTTTCCATTGAAAGAAAAAGGGGAAAGAAGCTGAAGTGTATTCGTACTTATAACGGTGGTGAATACTGTGAACCATTTGATGAATACTGTAAGCAATAAGGTATCAGACACCAGAAAACTCCTCCTAAGACTCCTCAGCTTAATAGCTTGGCAGAGAGGATGAATAGGACCTTGATGGAAAGAGGTAGGTATTTGCTTTCTGAAGTAAATTTGTCGAACTCCTTTTAGGGTAAGGTTCTATTGATCGTTGCACATGTTATTAACTTATCTCTTGTTGTTGCTTTGTAAAGGATGTTTCCTATGACCATTTGAGAGCATTTGGTTGCAAAGCTTTCGAACATGTGCCTAAAGATGAGAGGTCAAAGTTAGATGTCAAGAAAAGGCAGTGCATCTTCATTGGTTATGGCCTTGATGAATTTGGTTACAGGCTATATGATCCAGTTGAGAAGGAGCTTGTAAGAAGCAGTGATATCGTCTTCATGGAGAATCAAATTATCAAAGATATTGACAAAGCAGAGAAGCTAGAATCTTCAAGTTCTGATGGTTTGGTTAATCTTAATCAAGTTTCTCATAAATGTGTGCATGATGTTGGTGGGCTTGATAATAATGATGATGCCCAGAATCATGTTACAAATCTGCATGTTGATGTTAATAATGACAACGATGTTGTTGTTGATGATGCTCCTGTTCATGAAGTTGTGGATGAGTCAACTGTTCTATTAAGAAGGTCTACAAGACTGTATGTTCCTTCTTCGAATGAGTATGTGTTACTCATTTATAGGGAAGAACCAAAATGTTATGAGTAGGCCATGAAAGATGAGCATAAGGATCAATAGATTGCAGTCATGTAAGATGAGATAAAATCTCTGCATGAGAACCACACTTATGAGTTGGTGAAATTGCCTAAGGGCATGAGAGCTTTGAAGAACAAGTGGTGCTCAAAATCAAATTTGAAGAACACAGCTTGAAGTCTAGGTACAAAGCTAGATTGGTTGTTAAGGGATTTGATCAAAGGAAGAGTATAGACTTTGATGAAATATTTTTTCCTATCGTGAAAATGACCTCTATTCATGTAGTTCTTGGTTTGGCTGCTAGTCTTGATATAGAGATTGAGTAGATGGATGTGAAGACGGCTTTTCTTCACGGTGATCTTGAAGAGGAGATTTATATGGAACAACCTGAGGGCTTCAAGGTAAAAGGTAAAGAAAAGCATATGTGCAAACTTAAGAAGAGTCTATATGGCTTCAAGAAAGCTCCTCGACAGTGGTATAAGAAGTTTGAATCTGTTATGGGGGAGCAAGGCTACAAGAAGACTTCTTCAGTCATTGTGTGTTTGCACAAAAATTTGTTGATGATGATTTTATCGTCCTTTTGCTATATGTGGATGATATGTTGATTGTGGCCAAGAATCCTTCAAGGATTGACGAGTTAAAGAACCAGTTATGCAAGTCTTTCACTTGGGTCATGCTAAGTAAATTTTGGGCATGAGGATAACTCGTCTTAAAGAACAAATGAAACTTTACTTGTCATAGGAAAAGTACATTGAACGTGTACTGGAGCGCTTCAACATGAAGAATGCTAAGGTTGTTAACACACCTCTTGCTGGTCATATGAAGTTAAGCAAGAAAATGTATCCTACAAGAAAGGAGGAGAAGGAAAGCATGGCCAAAATTTCGTATTCCTTCGTTGTCGGAAGTCTAATGTATGTAATGGTGTGCACCAGACCTGATATTGCTCACACAATTGGTGGTTGTCAGCAGATTTCTTAAAAATCCAGGAAAGGAACACTGGGAAGCAGTCAAATGGATATTGAGATACCTAAGTGGCACTTCAGGCGATTGTTTGTGTTTTGGATGATCTGATCCACTCTTGAAGAGCTATACAGATACTGCTATGGCAGGTGATCTTGATAACAGAAAATCTACTATTGGTTTTTTGATTACATTTTTAGGGGGAGCTATATCATGGAAGTCGAAGTTGCAGAAGTGTGTCGCACTTTCTACAACTGAAGCGTAGTATATTGCAGCGACTGAAGCTGGCAAGAAAATGATAGAGCTCAAGCGGTTCCTTCAAGAACTTGGATTGCAGCAAATGGAGTACGTTATCTATTATGATAGTCAAACTGCAATAGACTTGAGCAAGAACTCCATGTAACATGCAAGAACAAAACACATTGATATGAGGTACAATTGGATTCGTGAGCAAGTGGAGAATGAATCGTTCCAAGTCAAAAAGATTCACACGAGTGAAAATCCTGCAGATATGCTGACGAAGGTGGTGCCAAAAAACAAGTTCAATTTGTCCAAAGAACTTGTCGGTATGAGCTCTCTTTGAGAAGATGGGGATACCTCCTTCAGGTGCATGGGACTGGAGGGGGAGATTTGTGGGGTCCAACCCCATAAATGCTATTGAAAAATTGGATTCATTTCAGTCCATGATTCAGGGAAAATGTTTTCTTCCCTATGGTTAGTTTTTTCAAACATTGGCAGAGAGGAAATCAGCCAACAATCTCGTTAGTTGCAAATGTTGACATTGGAACATTTGCTTATGTCATCAGTGACCTAGGCATGCTCTTTCTTCCTCTATTAAAGGAGAGCATTCAGCGCATTCATAGATACACCAACACAGAGAGAGTAAAAAGAATATAGAGAGCAATGAGTGTTCCATAGGCTGTGAAGAAAAGTCTGTAAAGGAAAAATTAGAGTGAGCGATATTTTAGTAAGGTGGAAGTCAAAAGAGGTTATTTCTTTTGAGTGTGTAGTAGTCACTTTGAGTATTGTACTTGTGACTCAGTGTAATAATTTCTTAATATAGTAATATCAGTTGCTCCTCTTGGTCCGTGGTTTTTTCCTTATTTAAAAGGGTTCCCACATAAAATTTTTGGTGTCATTTATTTTTATTTTATTCCCATTATTTTTCCTACAAATACTTTTGTTATTATTTCGCGTTTACCCAACACTCACTTGGCATTTGGAAGAAATTAATTACTTCCTTCGTCCATCTTAACTTGTTCATGTACTGAAAATAGATGTCCAACAATATTTGTCCAGATTGGAAAACCAATGGATAATTTACCATTTTGTGTCCATTTTACCCTTACTATTAAAATACTATTCATTACCCAATGCATTTTTCAAAACATTAAATTTATTATATTCAAAGGGTAATATAGTAAAATTATCATATTAGTTATTGTTTGCTAACTTGTGTGTCAATTCAATAATGGACAAATATTGTTGGACGGAAGGAGTAATTAGCTAGACAATTTGAATTTTTTTTTTATGTGAACTTACGTCCCAAAAAATTTAAACTTACACCTAAGTAAATGCTCGAAAGGTCGAAATTTATGCCTCAAGATACTTGTACCGTACTAGCACACCTCAATGGGTTTTTAGTGCACCACATTATTTCAAAACTCGCTCAAAAATATTTTTTTAAACACCAGTCGCTATCACTCTTTTTATACTAAAAAAACACATTTGATGGTGAGTACACACGCATGTTGTCGAGCGGGAACAAATATTTGACCTACTTAGTATTGAGTTGTGTTTTAATACAAACAGAGTAATAATTAGATAGATAAAGAGAATAATGAATAATTGAGTCACGAAAAGTGATTGTTTAAGTATGTCTTTTACCATTAAATCTAAAAATTACTTGATTAGCTTAAATGAATCGATAAAGAACAGGAAATTACATGAGATGTCCCCTATAGTGGGTGACTTTGTATTTTTGTCCCCCATAAGAAAAGTCTTTAACGACCAGTCTTCTTTTCTTTTTATGTAGAGAACAAGTACATATTTACCCCTCTACACCTCAAATGTTTTTACTCTTTCCATGCTCATTTATCTCTCAACATTTTTTCTTCTTCTTTTTTTTTTTTTTGCTCTTTTTTACTGTTACTTGGTTTTTATTTATTTATTTATTCTTGTTTTAATTCATTTGTCTCAAACCTTTATTTTTTCTTTTTCTTTTTTTTATTTCTCAAACATTATTTGTTTTTCATTTCTCTTTTTTTAATTCATTTGTCTCAACCTTTGTTTTTTATTTTATTTTTCTTTTCTCATTTTTTTAATTTTTCTCAAACTTTAATTTTATTTCCTTTTATTTTATTTTTGCTTCCCATTTTTTTTTTCAACTTTTACTTTTTTTATTCTTCTTTTTGTTTCTATTTTCTTAAAATTTATTTTATTCTTCTCTTTCTTTTTTTTTTCTCAATCTTTTTTTTTCTTCTCTTTTTTTTTTCTCAGCTTCTATTATATTTTGCTAATGAATAGAAAATTAGATAATCCGCAAAAAGATCTTCTTTCTTCGACATCAAAGTGAACTTAAGGATGTGACTTGCCATTTGAAAATCCGTTGGGATAAGTCTTGCCTCCAAGGCAAGAGTTATAGAACATCTCATAAATTAAGACACAATGTGGTAGTGTCAAGTCTTGCTCGTGGGGCATAACTTGTTGTTTGGAAATCCTTGAACCAAGTCTTGCCTCTGGGGTAAGAGTTATAGAGTATCTCATAAATTAAGACATAATGAAGTAGTGTTTAACTCTTGCCCATGGGGAGTAACTTATTTTTTTGGGAAGTTCTTGTGGTAAGTCTAGTTTTAGAGGAAAGACTTATAGAGCATCTCATAAACTAAGACACAATGTGGTAGGTCGTATAACTTATTTTTTGAAAGTCCCTGGGTTAAGTCTTGCCTCTAAGGGAAGAGTTATAGATCATCTCATAAATCAAGACACAATGTGGTAATTTCAACTCTTGCCCATGGGCCATAACTTGTTGTGTGAAAGTCCTTGGGCTAAGTCTTGCCTCTAGGACTAGAGTTTTAGAACATCTCATAAATCAAGACACAATGTGATAGTTGTAATACCCCATTTTAACACGAGGTCAAAATAGTGTACAACATATTGGAAACCTCTAGATAAATTAAAGGAAGTCGCGACCTAATTAATTCTACGGTGAATTAGGACACTTATTATAAACTAAGTGATTAAAATTAAAGGACTTCATTTTAATGTCTATGCAACTTAAGTGATTCTAGGTAAGGGTTCTAAATTATCCTAAAGGAAAGGGGTTAAGCATCCTAAAGGATCCGCTAACTACGGTTAACCGACCAAACTTAGGTTAATAAATAAGAGTTAGGAAAAATATAAGACGTTAAGGATAAGTTAGTACTTAGTAAAAAGTTGACTACTAGAATTTTAAAAAACTGTTGAAAATCGTCCACTTTGTCAAAGCTACAGAAGAGTTGCAAAATTGCTTCGGATTAAACATAGTTTTAATAGCCATAACTTCTAAAGTGCCAATCTAAATAGATACACAAATAAATAAAATATTTTGAAGGATAAGAACTCAAAAATAATATTTTTGTCAAGTAATTTAAAATCAATGAATCATAGCTTGATATACTAATTTTAAAGTCACATTTTTAAGAGAAGAGAATTTCAAACTTGGGAAGAGTCAAGACCTTTAAGAGAAATTAAATAGTACTCTGATATTAAAGTAAGATCTTCCCGACTTAACTTAATATGTAAAATAACTAGATACTTTTAAAAAGTTTATATTGCACTAGTAAACTCAATGGTCAAACAAAAAATGAATTAAAACCGACGAACTTCAAGGGTGAAATAAAAATACATATCCTAAATACTTTGTTTTAAGAGATAATATTATTCGATAAAGTAATTTGACCTAAGGATTCCATTAAGCATACACATATATAGTAGTATATAAAAGTAGTTACATTGCAATATAAAATAGATGAAAACAGTGACTCAAACATCCCTTCTTTTTTAAAGATCCTTTTCAAGAGTTGATTTATTTTAAAAAGATACCTAGTTGAGTCTTATCTTTAAAAAAAAAAGATTTAACGGTAAAGTTGAAAGAAATTGTGCTCCCTTTTTACTCTAAGTAAACCAATTTCGCACCAAGACTCACGTCATTAAACCTTAAAGAGTATGCTCTCATCTACTAAATTTGAAACTTTTTAGCGATATAAATTATACATCTAAGTCTAGTGATTATGCTAAAAATTCAATATCCAAAGAGGGTTGTTTTGGATATTTCAGATAGCTAAGTTGAGGGTAAAATAGGTAGTTCAAAGTGTTTTATAAAGGCTGATGAGTTTAGGTATATGGCTTCTGTGGGTGAAGCAATTTTGGGCTCGTTTGGGCTTCAAAACATGGGCTGCTAATGGGTTACGAAAGTTTAGTTGGAGTCAATATTTGGGCTAGTTTGGTTGATGGTCTTTTCCTTCTTAACTTAATTCTTTTGAGCCTCTAATTTAATAACAAGTACAATATATACTAACAACTAATAAGATACCAAAAATAAAGTACTAATATTATAGCTTTCCGCTAATAATTTAACATAAATATTGAATACAAAATATTTATTTATAACTAATTTAGTAAGAAACTTGAATTAAAGCAACGATAATCGAAGGTTTTAAAAACGAGGAGGTATTAAGTAAAAATAGCAATTTTGGTAAAGGTGTTGCTTTGATGATGATGATGATAGTAATAATAATAATGATAAAATAATACAAATAGTAATTATATTCACAATAGTCATAAAAATATTAGTGAAAATAAGGTATTTGATTTATGAATAAGTTAGAAGCTCATCAAAATAAATTGAAAGAAAGGAGGGACAAAATTGGGTGTCAACAGCTATCCCTCTTTGACCGGAGATGATGAAAGAGTTTTCGGAAAAAGAAATTGACGTAATAGCCAATTTTGTCCTGACTAATGAAGGTAAATCTAGTTCAGGAAAGGTATAGGAACAAAGAGAAATTTTGAAATGTTTATGGCCGCACTTTGGTTTCTAAATTTCCTACATATCTCGGGTTGCACGAGAATCAGGCCAAATGTAGTTCAAGAGTTATAATGAGATAAGGTGGAGTGAGTTTAGAACAGCATGCTCTATAAAGGTGTTTTAATATCGGTGAGTGATAAATATGACGGTGGAGATAAATAAGCAGAAGATTAAGCTCGAACAAGGAAAGATACAATTTGAAAGTGAAGCGATTAAAAAAAATGAAATTTTTAAGAGGATATAATGTTATATGATATAAAGGGAATTTGAAGTGAGAGTGAAATTCCAACCTAACAAAAGCTGAGGATTGGACGAAATGAAGTAAAGCATAGCCAAAGAGCGATACTTTTCTAAAAACTGTCCCAGTATCAAGTTATGATGAGACTGGGTTCTAATTTGGTAGAGAGAACAAAGAGAAAAAGGGCTGAAGATAGAAAAATGTTGCAGGATTTAAGATTCGGTTATTGAATATGGAAAAGGTTTGATGTGAACTTTCCTACACGTCCCGAATATGAGACGTAGGTTGAGTAATGTTCGAGAGCAGATCCTTAACCATTGTTGGTGAGCTTGACTCTCCAACAAATTGCCCCAGTTCACTATTAAGATGAAGTTCCATGTTGTGTTGTGTCTATCCTTGCTGCATGTGGGTTGTGCTTCCTACCAAGTCTTGATAAAATTGTTAGCAAAATAGAGTAAGCATGAAAAAATATAAATAAAAGTTTTACGACAAATGCATCCATTCTGAACTGGTTCTCTAGATGCGATTAGTCGAATGTGCGATATTTCTAAATAATAACTTCAAATTATATGCCCACAAAATTCATCAAACTAAGTAGATATATTAATAAAAGCAGTGCCTAAAAATGATTAATTTAAGCTTGTTTTTTAAGAAGTTCAAAAGATAGCATGCAGTGCTTAACTAGTTAAAAAATAAATAATTAAAGCATTGCGAGCTGTTAAATTAGAGGCAAGTAAGCATAAATATGTAATTGAAGGCAAACATGCATAAAATATTTTATTAGGGGACAGACTATCCCAATATGTCCTATTTTAGGGTAGACGAACCCAAAATATCCTATTTTAGGGTGGATGGACCCAACATGTCCTATTTTAGGGTGAACGAACCCAATTTGTCCTATTTTAGGATGGACGAACCCAAAGTATCCTATTTTAGGGCGGACGAACATAACATATCCTATTTTAGGATGGACGACCCAATGTATTAAATTATATGCCTGCAAAATTCATCAAACTGAAATGCAATGCTCAATAAAAGACAAATGAGTAATTAAGCTTGATTTTTCAAGAAATTCAAAAGATAGCATGCAGTGCTTAACCAATTTTAAAAAAATTAAAGACATTGTGAGATGTTCAAGTAAAGGCAAGCAAGCATAAATATCCAATTGAAGGCAAACATGTGTAAAATATCTTATTAGAGGGAAGACTAACCCAACATGTCCTATTTTAGGGCGGGCGAACCCAACATATCCTATTTTAGGGTGGACGGACCCAACATGTCCTACTTTAGGGTGGACGAACCCAACATGTCCTATTTTAAGGTGGATGAACCTAACATATCCTATTTTAGGGTGGACGGACCCAATGTGTCATATTATATGCCTGCAAAATTCATCAAACTGAAAAGCAGTGCTCAAGAAAAGACAAATGAGTAATTAAGCTTAATTTTTTCAAGAAATTCAACAGATAGCATGCAGTGCTTAACTAATTAAAAAATAAATAAATAAACAAATAAATAATTAAGGCATTACGAGATGTTCAAGTAAAGGAAAGCAAGCATAAATATCTAATTGAAGCCAGACATGCATAAAATGTCTTATTAGAGGGAAGACTAACCCAATATGTCCTATTTTAGGTAGACGAACCCAACATGTTCTATTTTAGGGTGGACAGGCCCACGTGTCCTATTTTAGGGTGTACGACCCCAATTTGTAATGCAAACTTACAAATATTGATGCAATGCGAAAAACTTGGTGCAATTTTTCTCGTAGCAACGAGCATTATAAACCAATGCGAAAAGCCCAGTGCAGTGCCTTTGTGGTAGTAAATATCCAAGGTGCGGTGCTTTTTCAATATCAAACATTAATGATGCAATGCCACATTAGTGACTATTCATAATGTGGTACCCATAATTTGGGATCTTCCACTTTGGCAAAATTTGTTATGAAGGAAGTTCCTGCACTGAAAGAAAATTGTAATTTTTGAAATTTAAATTGTATTGATATTGCCTCATTCTGTGCTTCATCTGAATCTTGTGCTGCCTTTCTTGAGGTTTGAGCTTTGTTTGCAAGTGTTATTCTTTTAAAAATAACTAAAAATCAGTTCTGCATTACTCAAAGAAAAACTTGTTAGTATAAAAGAAAAAGGTTGCCTTCCATTGAACCATAAAGCTTTAGCGCTGAATTTGCGCTTCTTGTAGCTATGACATTGTTGCGATTTGATGATGCGAATATGACTTGTGCACTCAAACTTGTGCTTTGTCAAAATAATGATAGGCTATCTACAAAGCTGTCCCAGTTTTGGCTATGGGAGAAATTTTTATAATATCATGACCGAACCCAGAATAGGCGCCTACGTATCTCACTACTAACAGGAATGAGGTCAAATGTAGTTCATACAAAAGGCTAGGAAAGGACTGCAAAAATAGTAGCTAATCATAAAGGAAGGAAAAGGAGAATGATAATCTCAAGTTGCAAAATGATGCCCTTGTCAACCCTCTAGACTTATTGCACGCTTTCTTTTCAAATGCCTTGGTGCCAATTTGATGGATCACCCTTAACATAAATTGTACCCTTGTTTGCCCCATTACCATTGTTGGTTAGAAGCTCTTGCTGCAGTTTTATTTTGCCACTTTCAATCATGCTTTGAATCTTGAATCTTAGTGCTGGACAATCTTCAGTGTCATATCCTTGAATATTTGAATGATACGCACAACTTTTGGATAAATCAAAGTTTGAAGATAGATACTTAGGTATGAATCCCTTTTTGGGTTGCAGAAGTCCCTTAGTTCTCAATCTGTCAAATATATTGGCCAATGGCTCATCTAGAGGAGTGAAGGAGAAAGATTTCATCTTCTTCAGTGGTCGCGAGGTAGATTGTACTTAGTGAAACTGTTGCTGGGAACTATTCTGGAAATTTTTTTGGCAACGAGGCTAGAGATGCACATTGCAAAGGTCAGAAGAAGCATGAGATTGCAAAAATTGGTGACTTTGATGGCATTGCGATTGGTGCATGAAAACTGAGTTGTTTTTGCTTTGCAGATTTTCTGACATCTTTGGTTGGGAAGCTGGATGAACAACTTGTGTTGCTAAGTTTTCTATAATTCTTCGTTCTTGAATGCCACTCTCTAACTCTTTGCCGATCCGAATCAAATCGGAGAAGTTGCGTGCACAAGTTCCAAACAACTTATCATAATATAGGCCTTCTTGAATTTGAATGAAGGCTGAGATCAATTCCCCCTCGAGGGGTGCAGGATGTATCTTTGAAGCTTCTAACCTCCATCATGTGGCATATGCTTGAAAAGATTCATGCGGCATTTTCTTTACTTTGAGCAAATCGGTCATGTGCGGATCACCTCCGATATTAAACTCATATTGCTTTACAAAGTCGCGAGCCATAGCTTCCCATGAGTGCCATTTGCCAAAGTCTTGCTTGGTGTACCAAGTGAGTGCCAACCCTGATAAACTTTGAATGAATAGTCTCATTCGCATGGCTTTATCATGTCCAATTCCAATTAATCTGCAGCAATAGTCCTTTAAGTGAGCAACGGGATCTCTTTCCCCGCTGAAAGTGTTAAATTTTGGTAGCTTGTATCCTGGAGGAAGCTCAATATTTGGGTGCACACACAATTCTTTATACTTTAAACTTTGGTAATTTCTTAAGAGCAACTCTTCATCAAGAGCTTTTCTCAGATTGTGGAGTTCTTTCCCCAGATTTTCATGGCGAATTGATTGGATCTCTTTTCCACCTCTAGCATATTGACGTACTGCTAGCTGGTCATGCTTATTTTCCTTGGAAGGAAGCACAATTGTGGGAGAATGGATATTTGGCATCATGGCAAGCTGAAATTTTTTGGAATTAGTAGCATATATGGATGGTATTTGCGGAGAGATTGTGTAGGCAGGAGTTGGGCGAGGAGATATGGTTAAACAAATATTTTTGGTTGAGCTGGAAGCTGTGGTAATGGAAGGAAGAAGGCTAAAGGTATTTGGAAGATCGGCCAAAATATTTCTTGGAATCATATTCTTCTTGTCATCATCACGTACTTGAAATAAACCCATACCGGTAGTGATTGCTTCAAATTTGTCTGCCATTCGTATCGTCCTTGATGCAACTTCATAGCCAAAACAGTGTTCAATGCTAGGCAACCTCTAAAAAAAACAAAAAAACTTTAAACATAAATTAAAATGTTAGTACATGAGAATATACGTAGTAAATAATAATAATATTAATAAATAGTAAAAATATTTGATAAAATAGATTAGTCCAAGAATTGCCTAAGTAAGAACTCTAGACTAGAAACAATGACCTTAGTCGCATAACGAGTAGATCAAAAGACTTCTTAGTTAGTAGGCTCTAACGCTTGAGATGTAAAAGGAAAGTAAAAATTGATTTGGAATGGTAATTAGAAGAAAGGTTGACTCATGTCAAACACCAAAGCTTGGATCTAACTTGATATGCTTTGCTAACTCTGGGGTATCCCAAAATTTATCCCAGTCTTGAAGACAAACCTAATGATGATTCCTCATCTTTGCGTGCAAAAATTCTTCCCTAAACTACCTTCTCTATTTCTAGGGAAAAAATAAAATTTTGTAATAAAGACACCGAGCCTTATGTAGGCTGCCTATGTATCTTGTGTCCGACAGGAAATCAGGTCGAACGTAGTTCCAATTATATGCAAAAAAGGATGTTGAAATCCTATGCTAATATAACCGAGTTCCTATGTGGGCTGCCTACGTATCCACCAAGAAAATTAGGTCAACCGTAGTTGGCTTACATAAAAGAGAATTTAAAAACATACGAAGGATTGATCATTTAAGTTCACAAAAGTACATAGTTGTTCCCAAAAGATGCTACCCAAAAACTAACCATCCTACTACATACTTCCTAGATGGCATATTTTAAAAAAGGTCCTACTGTACTCTAATCGTCATGCTCAATGAAACCATTGCTGGAGTTCCTTCCGGCTACATTATAAGTGCTTGCAAAAGATATGGAAAAGAAATAATTTGGTTCTTTTCCTTTTGGACCCTTAGGAAACTCTGTAGATTTCCTTTTCAACAGACCAACTCCTCTAGGGTTATTGCTAGGAGACCCATATTGCTTGACAAAATCATCGACTAGATCGCTTCAAGAAAACCATTTTCGCATATCTTGCTTTGCAAACCATATCAAAGCTGGCCCCGTGAGCGTCCTAACAAAAAGTTTCATCATTAATTCTTTGTCTTGCCCAATATTTCTCACCCAATCAACATATGTCTTCAGGTGGTATACGGGATTACCTACCCCGTTATACATCGGAATATCACCATACTCCGTCTCAAAAGGTAAAGTAAGCTCATTTGTAACAGAAATCTTATTAGTCTCAATATTGAATGTCTTTCACCATTTTCTCTATCCTTGCTTGTATCCACCAAGTTGTTGAATGTCCTTTTTGGCAAAGACGAGTGCATGTTAGAGAAAAACTGGGCATTATAATCAAAGGTGGGAAAAGCTGCAGTGCAATGGGGTGAGTATGCTTCTGAGTTTCCAATGAATGAGTTCTTAAGGTCGAAAATCATTTCTTTCATGTTATCAATTTCTTGCTCCATTTGTGACACTTTTGTCTCAAGCTTAGAAATTTTGTCTTAGTATGACGCTGGTTCTCCACGGTCAAACTCATCTTCAACTTGGTCAATCACAGTAATTTGGTCGGTCATATCGTCCTTGAATTATCTTTGGTGCTCAACTTAAGTCAACCTTTGGAAGAGAAATGAAACACTTGGTAAGAATAGGTATATGGAAGGCTAAGAGTGAAGTATTTAGAAATGTGATTAAAAAGAGCCTAATGGATCACGTCCTATAAGGGATATAAGTTCGAAATAATGAAAAATAATTAATAAGAAAATAGAGCGCACGAAAGTTAAAATTAAGACAAGGATTGTGAATGACTCAAAATTTTAATCTAGCCTTGGCGGGTCGAAAAATTATCGAGGAAGAAGACAATGTCTTCCAATTGAATTGCCCTCTTCCAATTGAATTGCCCTCGACTTGCATGCCAAAACTTGAATTTAAAATAAGTGCGGAAAGATCAATCTTAATAATTCCAAGCTAGGAACGACGCAAGCATTTTGAATGAGTGAAACTCTCAAGAAATATTAAACTTGAAATATCGCTCTCGAACAATTTGACGGAGAAAATCGAACAAATGTCGTCAAGTGCGATTTAGTAGTTTGCGCAAATAAATTTGGACATCTTCCAATTTAAGAATTAACAAACGATGTGAAGGTCAATAATAAATTGAAAGGATTTGGGAGATTAAGCAAAAGTTTCATGACGTAGATTGGCGCTAAATAGATACTACGAAGCATGGGACTAACGGGCTAAATATTCCGTCGTTAGAAACAGAAAATTAAGTCGGTAAAGGAAGGACTCGGGAAAGCTCGAAAAGGTAAAAAAAATAATCTAAAAGTTTGAATTTGGCACGAGTCTTAGCAAAATTGACTTTGAACAGCATAAACGGATAGAATATTATACCTGATTGAGAAAATTACGCCCAATGTTAATATAGTAGAAAGAAATAAGCAAATTTTGGGCACGAGTATTGAAAATTTGAAGGAAGGATTCTAAAATAATGACGAATTAAACTCATAAAAAAAAAATTAATGAAAGAGAACTTTATAGAAGATCGAAAAATGAAACCAAAATAAAATATTAATTGAAACACTTAGAGTTCGGGCGAGTTAAGATAAATTCCTAAATGACGCTCTAGAATCGTTTTTGTGCGCTAAGCGCGGAAGTGTTATTATATAATTATAAATATGATATAAAACCATGTAAGTAATCAAATACAGAGATAAAATAAATGTGAATCAATTCTCTTACGAAAATGAGGAAAACAAAGATAATGTTAGTAAATATCAATTAAAATATATTGCAAGCAAAGTTCACATAGGTCACGTAGCAAGTAAGAGAACAAATAATTTTTCAACACACGTAACACAAGTATGAAACGTCCTAAATAAAGGTGGCTCCTTTATGCCGGAGGTAGGCCTAACGCATATTTAAAAATAAATGTGCCATAATATATCATTCCATTGCTTTCAATTATAGCAAATGATTCACATTATGGCACAAATATTCTTCAAATAATACTCACAAATGAAATGATAAGCGTCACTCGGGGTTGTGAACCCACTTGGACATTCAGGCAAGGTTGACTAATGAACTTAATATACCGAGTATATTAAGCCTCCAAGTTTACATGATGCATGTTACCTAAAAGGTTTTGGCTCAACTCTATCCTAGGTATACTAAGAGTTGGCTAGACACGGACTTGATTTTCCTATATGAGAAGGCACGTGGTTCCACGACAGTAAAACTCCCGCTCACACCACGTATGCGCCGACTCTCTAAAATAAGGGGAATTGAATTTTTTTTTGGGGAAAGTACAATGTACAATCCGCGTGTACGATGTGTGTGAGTGTCAATTTTTCAAAAGTGGAGGAAATATGAACGGAATGCCAATTTATATAAAGCGATAAACAAATAAGCAATTTATACAAAATAATAGCAAACAAATAATTTATGCCACATAAACATGATAAATCAAAACAATTAAGGTGAAGCAAACAAATATATTAAAAAAAACTTAATTATTAACCTAAGTTCGTTATGGTTAAGAACCTAATCTCCCCAGTGGAGTCGCCAAGCTGTAATACCCCATTTTAACACGAGGTCAAAATGGTGTACAACATATTGGAAACCTCTAGGTAAATTAAAGGAAGTCGCCACCTAATTAATTCTACGGTGAATTAGGACACCTATTATAAACTAAGTGATTAAAATTAAAGGACTTCATTTTAAGGTCTATGCAACTTAAGTGATTCTAGATAAGGGTTCTAAATTATCCTAAAGGAAAGGGGTTAAGCATCCTAAAGGATCCGCTAACTACGGTTAACCGACCAAACTTAGGTTAGTAAAAAAGAGTTAGGAAAAATATAAGACGAGGAAAATAAGACGTTAAGGATAAGTTAGTACTAGTAAAAAATTGACTACTAGAATTTTAAAAGACTATTGAAAATCGTCCACTTTGTCAAAGCTACAGAAGAGTTGCAAAATTGCTTCGAATTAAACATAGTTTTAATAGCCATAACTTCTAAAGTGCCAATCTAAATAAATACCCAAATAAATAAAATATTTTGAAGGATAAGAACTCAAAAATAATATTTTCGTCAAGTAATTTAAAATCAATGAATCATAGCTTGATATACTAATTTTAAAGTCACATTTTTAAGAGAAGAGAATTTCAAACTTAGGAAGAGTCAAGACCTTTAAGAGAAATTAATTAGTACTCTGATATTAAAGTAAGATCTTCCCGACTTAACTTAATATGTAAAATAACTAGATACTTTTAAAAAGTTTATATTGCACTAGTAAACTCAATGGTCAAACAAAAAATGAATTAAAACTGACGAACTTCAAGGGTGAAATAAAAATACATATCCTAAATACTTTGTTTTAAGAGATAATATTATACGATAAAGTAATTTGACCTAAGGATTCCATTAAGCATACACATATATAGTAGTATATAAAAGTAGTTACATTGCAATATAAAATAGATGAAAACAACGACTCAAACATCCCTTCTTTTTTAAAGATCCTTTTCAAGAGTTGATTTATTTTAAAAAGATACCTAGTTGAGTCTTATCTTAAAAAAAGATTTAATGGTAAAGTTGAAAGAAATCGTGCTCCCTTTTTACTCTAAGTAAACCAATTTCGCACCAAGACTCACGCCATTAAACCTTAAAGAGTATGCTCTCATCTACTAAATTTGAAATTTTTTAACGATATAAATTATACATCTAAGTCTAGTGATTATGCTAAAAATTCAATATCCAAAGAGGGTTGTTTTGGGTATTTCAGATAGCTAAGTTGAGGGTAAAATAGGTAGTTCAAAGTGTTTTATAAGGGCTGATGGATTTAGGTATTGGGCTTCTGTGGGTGAAGCAATTTTAGGCTGGGCTTCAAAACATGGGCTGCTAATGGGTTACGAAAGTTTAGTTGGAGTCAATATTTGGGCTAGTTTGGTTGATGGTCTTTTCCTTCTTAACTTAATTCTTTTGAGCCTCTAATTTAATAACAAGTACAATATGTACTAACAACTAATAAGATACCAAAAATAAAGTACTAATGTTATAGCTTCCCGCTAATAATTTAACATAAATATTGAATACAAATATTTATTTATAACTAATTTAGTAAGAAACTTGAAATAATTCAACGATAATCGAAGGTTTTAAAAACGAGGAGGTATTAAGTAAAAATAGTAATTTTGGTAAAGGTGTTGCTTTGATGATGATGATGATGATGATAATAATAATAATAATAATAATAATAATAATAAAATGATAAAATAATACAAATAGTAATTATATTCACAATAGTCATAAAAATATTAGTGAAAATAAGGTATTTGATTTATTAATAAGTTAGAAGCTCATCGAAATAAATTGAAAGAAAGGAGGGTCAAAATTGGGTGTCAACAATAGTGTCAACTCTTGCCCATGAGGCATAACTTGCTGTTTAAAAGTCTTTAGGTTAAGTCTTGCATCTAAGGCAAGAGTTATAGAGCACTCATATATTAAAACACAATGTGGTAGTGCCAACTCTTGCCCATGGGGTATAACTTGTTTTTGAAAGTTCTTGGGCTAAGTCTTGCCTCTAAGGCAAGAGTTATAGAGCATCTCATAATTCAAGACACAACGTGGTAATATCAACTCTTGCCCATGAGGCGTAACTTATTGTTTGAAAGTCCTTGGGCTAAGTCTTGCCTCTAAGGCAAAGTTATAGAGTATCTCATAAATCAAAACTCAATGTGGTAGTGTCAACTCTTGCCCATGGGGCGTAATTAACTTGTTTGAAAGTCCTTGGGCTAAGTCTTGCCTCTAAGGCAAGAGTTATAGAACATCTCATAAAAAAAATACAACATGGTAGTGTCAACTCTTGCCCATGGGACGTAACTTGTTGTTTGAAAGCACTTGGTCTAAGTCTTGCCTCTAAGACAAGAGTTATAGAGCATCTCATAAATCAAGACACAATGTGGTAGTGCCAACTCTTACCCATGAGGCATAACTTGTTATTTGAAAGCCCTTGGGCTAAGTCTTGCCTCTAAGGCAAGAGTTATAGAACATCTCATAAAAAAAATACAATATGGTAGTGTCAACTCTTGCCCATGGGACGTAACTTGTTGTTTGAAAGACCTTGGTCTAAGTCTTGCCTCCAAGGCAAGAGTTATAGAGCATCTCATAAATCAAGACACAATGTGGTAGTGTCAACTCTTGTCCATGAGGCATAACTTGTTGTTTGAAAGTCATTGGACTAAGTCTTGCCTCTAAGGCAAGAGTTATAGAGCATCTCATAAGTCAAAACATAATGTGGTAGTGTCAACTCTTGCCCATGTGACGTAACTTATTATTTGAAAGTCCTCGAGTTAAGTCTTGCCTCTAAGACAAAAGTAATAGAACATATCATAAATCAAAGACAAAATGTGAAAGTATCAACTCTTGCTCATAGAGCGTGACTTGTTGTTTGGAAGGAATCAAAGAAAAGAAAAAAGAAAAAATAAAGGTTACGAAAAAATAAAAAATAAAGAAATTATAATAATAATAATAATAATAAATAAAGGTTGATAAAATTAAAAAAAAACAAAGAAAAAAAATAGAAGTTGAAAGGAGAAAAAGAAAAAAAGTAAAGGTTGAGAAAAAAAAATTTTAAAAAAAGAGAAAAGAGAAAAATAGAAGTTGAAAGATAAATGAGTATGAAAAGTTGTTTGAAAAGCTAGTTTTGTAGTACTTTTGTTATGGAAGATAAAAAAGTAAAGTCATCCACTATGGAGGTCATTTATGTAATTTACCCGATAAAGCAAGACCACCCACTATGGGGGTCATTTATGTAGTTTACCCGATAAAGCATGGTTAGGGTAACTATTACTGTATCATCACTCTGATTCAATTTATACGACTCACTTTCCTTTTTAGTCAGTCCAAAAAAAGAACACATTTCTTTCTTTAGTACTTTTAAAATGTCTATTTTATCTTTAATGAAATAATTTATTGTCACACAAATATATATCACGACCACAAGTTTAAAGTCAAACTACCTCACATAAATTGGAACGGAGTGATTATAAATTTGTGAAATTCTTCTATTTCCATATTTCCGAACGTCCGTTAATTTCATCTTTCTTCTCTCTTCCCGCCAAAATCCATTTTGCTCTCAAAGATTTGGCAACAGAGAAAATGATTCAAATTTTTGCCAAAATCATTATTAGATGGGAAAAAAAAAATCAACAGAAAATAACACAGGAAGAGGAAAAAACAGAGAACAAGAGCGCAATTGAACAGGACGAAGGAGCTTCATTTTCGCCGGAATTGAACAGACTGTTCCCTCCTGCATTTTCTACTTTATTTGCATGTTGTTACTGTGGAAAATTGTATACAACATGTGTGTGGAATTTCCTAACTGAGCTTTTTGGACTGGGAAGAGTTACACTTTGATATTTGTTTTGGCTGCTTAACTTTACAAATATTGGGTTAATTAACTATATAAGATAACATAAAAAAGAATAAATTTTTCCAAAAGTTTGGGCTGATTTGGTTAGGAATTTCATGGTTAAAGTTATGCCATTCTGTTCTCTTGCTTTATTACTCCCTCTGTTTATTTTTACTTGTCAACTCTCACTTTTTAAGAGTCAATTTGACTAGTCTTTGAAGCTAAATTATATTAGATTGTTAATTCAGTATTTTAAAGTTAAAATTTTTTAGATGCTCGAAAATTCTATGAAAAATACTTTAAGTTGTCATCCTTCTCATATTAATATGATGAAAAATTACACCTTAAAAAGTTGGTCAAAGTCCATGCAGTTTGATTCTCGAGAAGTAAAACGTGAAAAGTGAAAGTTAATGGAGGAAGTATAAATCAAGGATAATTGATTGTAAAACTACTAATATATTATTCTGTACCCTTCTTTTTCTTTATAGCTAGCAGAAATGTATCAATTTGTCCAATACAACAGGAGTTGGCAGGGACTATGCATCGTAAAATTGAGAAAATAGTTCCTTTATAAGTCTCGTGTTACACAAAAACTTCTATAATGTAAGCGTTGAATTATGACATTTGTCTTAATTTCTCCTTTCAATGGTATGCTTTATGGAGATCGTGTTCCAAAATGAACAAATGGATGTTTCTCATTCAGTTCAGCCAACAAAACTTGGGATTTTGATTCAGATGAGCATCAATACAACAACATATATATCTAGTGTAATCCCAAAGATGAGCATCAATATGAATATGATAATGAATATACTGCTAGATGGGTTTAGTGTTAGAAAGGAATGTGCTAACGGAAGTAAAGTCCATGGATATGTGAGCAAGAAAATTTACATGTTGTAGAGGAAAAAACAAGCGAAGAGGAGATGATTCGGGAAGAGGAGACGTGTAGATGCCCCATAAAGGAGGTGTGAGAGGTTGACCGTTGTGTGCTGGCGGAGGGGTAGAGGTAGGCCTAAGAAGCATTGAGGTGAGGTGATTAGGTAAGACATGACACAACTTTAGCTCATCGAGGACATTGGTATGGAGGTCGAGAATCAGGGTAGAAAGTTAGTAGGCAGTCGGACACATTTCTTTTCCTTTCCTGTCGTACACTCTACCCTCCCCTAACCCCACTTGTGGGATTACATTGAGTTTGTTGCTATTATTGTTGTTAAAATTGTGGTTTGGTTGAAATTGCAAAGATTCTAAAAATTCATTTCATAATGTAATTAAACAACTATAGTTCATTGCTCAGTACATTCTTCTTCTGACAGACTAGAGGAACCAAACTCAACGCAAATGAATTAATCTTCAACTTTTTTCTTGATTCAAGAAAACAAGAATATTCTCAAATTGACTAATGGAGTTTTGGACAATCTTGGGCTAATACTCTACATGCGTATCCATTCCAGAGGCCAAAAGCTACCGAGTTGCTTGATTAGAAAAAGAGTACTCCATGTACAAGTTATAGGAGTAAATGACTGGTTGCCGGTTTTTTCTCTTTCATTAATATTGCATGCCTTTGTATGAGATTTTCGTTATATATGTTCCTAGTGAAAAGAATTTTTGACAAGCTGTTCATTATGCCAACTATAAAAGTAATTATCTAGAGAAAACATGTCTTGGTACCTGAAAAGGATGATAAGTAACTTGCTACAATAGTCAAGTTACACTGATAGCGTAAAAATTCATTCTAGAATAATAATTCAAATCTTAATTGTTGATAATTATTTGTTGTTACAAAGTGCCACCAGCTCTTCCACCACACAATCTATCTCAAGCGTAAAAATTCATTCTAGAATAATAATTCAAATCTTAATTGTTGATAATTATTTGTTGTTACAAAGTGCCACCAGCTCTTCCACCACACCATCTATCTCTTCATCCCCTTTTGCGTTCATCTTATCACTCAGTTCCCTAGCTTTCTTCCTCACAACCTCCCCACTTTCCTCCACTAACACCTTCCTTATTGCCTTTGCAATCTCTTCACTCTTTAGCTTCCCATTCTCATCCCTCACTGCTTCGACTCCCATTCCGATATATTCCACAAGCCTAGCATTCATTGGTTGGTCAATGTGCATTGGCATCGCAATTATGGGAACACCAAACTTCGTACTTTCCATGAAAGAACTCCATCCACAGTGACTCACGAATCCACCTATCGATGGGTGTTGAAGAATTGTTGCTTGAGGAGCCCATCCTTCCATAACCATTCCTCTTTCTCCTACCCTTTCAAGAAACCCTTCTGGTAATGCATCTCGAATGTTAATTCTTTCACCTTGGGGAAACCTGATGACCCAAATGAAGTTCACTTTGCTAAGCTCTAGTCCTTGAGCTACGGCATGTATCTGCTCATTAGATAGAAAATACTCACTCCCAAATGAAACAAACACAGTTGAACCTTTTTGACTCTTGTCAAGCCATTGCATGATCTCATCATGGTCATCTCGTTCAATGGATTCTTGAACTAGTGTACCAACGGGGACTATTTTCTTGGAAACCAAATTTGAAAGATGATCTATATATTTCCCTTCAAAATCTCTGCAAGTTTTCACTAGAATAATATCATGCGATCGCCTAAGAGCCTCGTCAAATGGGAACAACTTATCTGATGCTTCATCAATATCTTTCTTGAACGAAAGCATTTCGTATTGGTGCAGGTAAATTTCAGAAAATGGAAACTTCTCTTCTGTGTTTTCAGACATGTGGATGGCCCAAGCAACAACAGTTGCACTAAAAGTGGGGAACTGCACAGCAGGAATTTGCATAGAGGAAGCCGAATCAGCAACCCATGGCTGATTATAGTCATGAATGACTAAGTCTGGATTTAGAGTTTGTAATATTTCGGAAAATTTTAGAGCGGCCATTTCAAATGCTGTTTTGAGTGTGTTCATGAGATGAGGTGGAAGGCCATTTGTGGTGTGGTAATTTGGAGGAAGACCTGGCAATGATGGAAGATGAAGCTCAACTAATTCTATTGACCGAGAATACTTCTCAGTGACTCTTTTCTTGATGGAACTCAGATTTACCGGAGTAGAACACATGTAAATGTGGAAGTTCCTAGTTGCAAGCTTTTTGGCTAGCTCAAGAAATGGATTTATGTGGCCATGAGCTAGCCAGGGTAACATGAGTGCACTAATGGTGTTCTTCTTGGCCTCCATTAGTGGCTAGATTTCTCTCTCGATCGATCGATCGATCGATTTCTTTATCTATATGATGGATCTAGTTATAAGTATGACTATAATCAATTTATAGTATTTGCTGACCATATGTTGTGAGCTAGGAATGGGTCTAGCATAGAAAATACGAGTACAACTAAATCCATCAGTTTTGGTTCAACCCCTGTATATCCGTATATGTATTGAGAAATCTATGACAAGTGAAGCTTGCTCAAGTGGTTGAGCACCTCCACAGCTCCACCATCAACCGTGCGAGTTGAAGGTTTGAGTTACGCTGGAGGGTAAGTAGGAACACTATTGATCCTCCTGGAAGGTTGGGTCGGGGAAAAAGTATTGAGGAATCTACTGAATTTGTATATTATATTCATGCATTGAGGTTGCTGTCCTATACTATGTCTCTTGTGCGTAATTGATTACGCAGGGAAGATAGAACCTTCCAAGTGATTTGATAACAAAGAAAAATGTGTTGTACCAGCAGCCTTGTGTTGGAATATTGTTTATTCTTGTTGTAGGGCCATATGTGTTGGACTAATTGTTGCTGACAATCACTTCAACTCAATTAACAATTGACTACCATTTGGTGACAAGGTACTCTTTAGTATTTTTTTCTAGAGTTTAAGTTATATGCATTGTTTGTTACTGTAAATAATTTTTATATCATCAGATCACATTTGTCTGTTGTAGTAGATAATTTGTGTTATTTCTGATGTTACAAAAAATCTCATATATTAAAAAATTTACCTCTAAATATTCATTTTTACGTTCCCTCCCAAATTATTGATAATTTTTTTCAGATTTTGGAACTTGCAGTAATCTCATCTTTCGTCCCTCTTTGCACCAATGGCAGCAGAGAAAATCCTTCAGATCTTTACCATGGAAATCAAGTTACTAGAAAAAAATTGTTAGACCAAAAATCGATAGGACAGAACACACGAAGAGGGAAAAACAGAGAACAAGAGAGCAAGAAGCAGAGCTTCATTTTTGCAGGTTCTATTTTATCCATTTTTTGGTTTTTAGAAATCAAAGACTTCTTATTTGTGTGTTTCTTATTGTGTCAATTGTCAAGTGGAAAATTGTATATATACAATATGTTAGTGAAATTTCCTAACTGAACTTTTTGGTATGAGTCAACTTTGATATTTGTTTTCGCTGGAACAATAAAAGCTGCAATTTGACATCAATCGGTAACACACAAATTTTGGGTTAACCATATTTAATATTACGAGTTAATTTGGTTAGGAATTTGATGGTTACAGTTATGTCATTTTGTTCTTTTGCTTTACTAGATTTTAACGAGCAAGCTTGTAACTTAAAAAGTTTCTCATTTCGACTTACAAACTAAAATGAGTTTTGAATTACGCAAGTGTCATTTTTAATTGATTGTCAAACTAGTATACCGTTATGCACCCTTTTCTTTCTTTGTAGCTAGCAGAATTGTATCAATCTGTCAATTACAATGGGAGTGGCAGGGACTGTGCCTCGTAAAATTTAGTTCATAAGTATAATGTTAAGCAAAAACTTCTAAATGTAAGTGTTGGATTATGACATTTGTCTTACTTTCTCCTTTTCAATGGTAGATTTATGGAGATCGGATCTCAAAATGATCATATGGATGTTTCTGGTCAATTTCAGTCAATAAAACATGGGATGGAATTTGATGATTCAAATGAGCGCATACGAATATTAGAACGAATATGCTGCTACAGTTGGGTTTAGTGTTGGAAAGAGGTATGCTAAGAGAAGTACAAAGCTTACATGTTGATAAAAAGGTTATAGAGGAAATTACAAGAGAGATGGGATGGTCAAGAAAGCTAAAAAGAGAGCTAGAGGAAAATTCATTATAGATGGTAAGTTAGATCTTAATTATTGCTAATCATTTGTTGCTACAAAGTTCCACCAGTTCTTCCACCACATCATCTATCTCTCTATCCCCTTTCGCGTTCATTTTCTCACTCAGTTCCTTAACTTTCATCCTCACACCCTCCCCGCTTTCCTCCACAACCACTTTCCTTATCGCCTTTGCAATCTCTTCGCTTTGTAACTTCCCATCCTCGTCCCTCGCTGCTTCCACTCCCATTCCGATATATTCCAGAAGCCTAGCATTCAATGGTTGGTCAAGATGCATTGGCATGGCAATTATAGGCACACCAAACTTAATACTTTCCATGAAAGAACTACATCCACAGTGACTCACGAATCCACCTATCGATGGATGTTGAAGAATTATTCCTTGAGGAGCCCATCCTTCCATAACCATTCCTCTTTCTCCCACCCTTTCAAGAAATCCCTCTGGTACTGCATCTCGAATGTCAATTCTTTCACCTTGTGGAAACCTAATGACCCAAATGAAGTTCACTTTGCTAAGCTCTAGCCCTTGAGCTACAGCATGTATCTGCTCATTAGATAGAAAATACTCACTCCCAAATGAAACAAACACAGTTGAATCTTTTTCCTTCTTGTCAAGCCATTGCATGATCTCCTGGTGATCATCTTGATCAATGGACTCTTGAACTAGTGAACCAACGGGGACTATTTTCTTGGAAACCAAATTTGAAAGATAATTTATATATTTCCCTTCAAAATCTCTGCTAGTTTTCACCAGCATAATATCACGCGATAGCTTAAGAGCCTCATCAAACGAGTACTTGTCACCAGGTGCTTCTGTAACAGCTTCCTTCAATGAGATCATTTCGTATTGGTGCAGGTAAATTTCAGGAAAAGGGAACTTGTCTTCTGTGTTTTTAGACAAATGGATGGCCATAGAAACAACAGCTGCACAAAAAGTGAGGAACTGCACAGCAGGGATGTTCATCGAGGAAGCAAAATCAGCAGCCCATGGCTGATTGTAGTCATAAATGACCAAATCTGGATTTAGAGTTTGTAATATTTTGGAAAAACTCGGAGCTGCCATTTCAAAAGCTGTTTTGAGTGTGTTCATGAGATGGGGTGGTAGGCCATTTGTGGTGTGGTAATGTGGAGGAAGATTTGGCAAAGATGGAAGATGAATCTCAACTAATTCTATTGACTGAGAATACTTCTCTGTGACTCTTTTCTTGATGGAACTTAGATTTACAGGAGTGGAACACATGTAAATGTGGAAGTTTCTATTTGTGAGTTTTTTGGCTAGCTCTAGAAATGGACTAATGTGACCATGGGCTAGCCATGGTAACATAAGTACACTATTGGTGTTTTTTTTCTTGGACTCCATTAATGACTTTAGATTTTTCTCTCTTAATTTTATCTTTATCTGATGATTCTAGTAAGGATGTTGATAATCAATTTATAGCTAGTATTTGGTGATACTTCCTCCATTTTGTTTTAGTTGATCCTCTTGCTAAAAATATTTATTTTAATTTAATTGTTTTCATTTATGAAATCAAGAGAATTTTACTATGTTCTTCCAATTCTACTTCTATCACTGAATAACTACATAAAGTATATATATTCAAATTTATATTTTTAAATTATAATTAATAAAATTAATTTGATAAAATAAACCCGTAATAAAGACTTTCTTAAGAAAAATATTAAATTAATAAGAATCAACTATTTTTGAACGGGGGAGTATTATATTATGCATTGCGGCTGCTATTCATGTATGATGTATGTACGTAATTGATTACGCAGGACAGATGGAATAAGTTGGAATTTTCTTTTATAGGGATATCGTGTTACTTTTCTTGATAATGACTCAAATTGTAGTCTGTTTCGTCAAGCCTTGTAAAGATTATGGGTGTTTTCGAAAATGTTTGGTGAATTTTTTTTCTTAAGATTAAGTGTTTTTGAGTATTAGTTGAAATTATTTTTTTGGCTTTAAGAAGTCGAAAAAAGTTGCTTCTCTAAAAATAAATATTTTTTTTTTTTTTAGGATAAGATTACTTATTCAAAATTTATATTTACAAATTAAAAAGCACTTTTGGAAACTATTGGTCAAGTACAATCTAGTAGCAACAGTATGTTTCAAATGATTTATATTGGTCGACATAGAACATGTTCAAATTATCTCAAGCGATCACTTTATATTTTATTCTCAATGTGTGATACTTGCATTTTTTGACAAAAATGATCATTTATAATTTAATCTAATCTACTATGATCATACATCCATCTTAGCATGCACATCTTCACGACACTCATCTCGCGGATATATATTAAACTTTAGCCACGTTCACTGCCATTTAACATAGGCAGACTTAATTATAGTTGTTCTATAGATCAACTTATCTTTCATTTTGGTAAAATTCAATCTATCACATAGCACCTCGATAAAATTTCTCATTTAAACCATCCGATTTTAATTCTATACAAATAACATCTTCATCTATCATGCCATTCTCTAGAAATAACGAGACTAGATACAAATTAAAAAGTACCCCATAGTGGTGACATTTTTTGTATTTGTTTTGTCAATAGTCATATTGGGAGAAAAAAGAAAGGTTTTTTTTTTGGTAAAAAAAAAAAAGAAAGAAAGTTAAATAAGAGGAAGAGAAGCCAAATTTGACTAGCCAACTAGCCAAGCATGATGGTTCCCCCTCATAGGAGAACAAATTTTCTTCTATTAATGTTTTAAAATTTTCCCTTTTACTATTATTGAGACACGACAAATTGACAGCCAATACACAAAAGTTACTTAAAGTTGAACCAATTTCAAGAAAGTTCTTACAATCTTGCCAAATTTATTACTCATATTTTTTTTTAATGACCGTGGTATCCGGACCAATTTTCACATATCTCAACTAATTTCATGGAATATCCATCACCTCTCACTAACAATAGATATCAGCTAACTCTGTCCACCATTTTTACCAAATTTATATATCACAAATAGATCTAGATGTATCATTTCATTTGATTTTGAGTGTTGCTCAACAAACTTGTTGCAAAAATTAAAACTAAAAAACCAAAAATGATATAAATTCTGAAACAAATCTTATTTTTTCTAGACAGAAATTTTCTAGTGAAAATAAAAATCTAATTAATTCTTATGAAAATGGAAATTTTGTTCATCTTGTCATGTTGGACATGCAACACAACACTTGTGTGTGGAACTTATTATGTGACAAGTGGTGGGTCAAACTTTAGCTCAAACTCGCAACCTCTAAAAAAAAGATATTTCTATGCACTAAAACTTTCACTATGTGTAGAATTCAGGGAAGATTTTATGTGGCATACTTTCCTCTTTTACTCCTTTCTAAAAAAAAATGTCACCATACTATAAGTAATTAGAAATAATTTAACTTTAAAATTCTTCTTTTGCCTTTAATGAAATAATTTACAACCACACAAATATCTTAAGATTGTTTTAGACTACAAATTTCAAGTCTTTCTTCTTTACTTAAACAACATATCAAGTCAAATAATACCACATAAAATAAGACTGAGGGAGTAAAAGATTTTTATATACATTCATCCCATCACACTCTTACTCTTGATGATACCAATTCCCTCTTTATGTTTCTGCCAAGTTGCCAACTATAATGTCCACTTTTAATTAGTCTTTTAGCATGACTGGATAACTAGGTTAGCAAATGATCCCTCTCTGATGTGATTGTATATTATTAATTAACTAAAATTAACATTATTTCCTCTATTTCAATTTATGTGGTGATATTTGATTGAATAAGGAGTTTAAAAATGATTTGAAATTTTTTTTATCTAAAACATATCATAATATTTATGTGGCTATAAATTATATCATTAATTGGAATAAAATAAGAAATTTAGTGGTCATTTGTATGGAGGGCGAAATAAGAAAAGATATTTTATTGGATTACTTTTATATTCCACCTTCTATATTATGGAATAACAATCCCATCATTTAAATATGGAAAGATATCATTTTTTTTTAACTGACTAAAAAAATATGTCCCAGAAATTAGGATTGAGATAAATAATATGTAGTTCGATTACTCAAAAGAAGCCTAAAACAAATTAGGGTGTGCACGGTATGGAGGAAAATATTTTCATGGAAAACATTTTCCAAGTAAACATTTTCTAGGAAAACAAGTTGTTTCTTAATTATTGTTTTGTGTTCGTTACGCAAGTAGAAAAATGTTTTCTAAAGACATTTATATTTAACACAAAACAATGAGAAAGAATGGGTTAAGGGGGGTGGGGTAAGAAAAAAGTTTGAAATTTTTTAAAAAATAAATTTTTGAAAAAACAAAAAAAATTTAATTTTTTTTTTTTTGGGGGGGTGGGGTGGGGTGTCGGGGTAGGCGTGGGGTGGGGTAAAGAATTTTTTTTTGAATTTTTGTGGGGTGGGGAGGGAGGGGGGATGGTAGGGGTGGGGTAAAGAAAAATTTTTTGTAAAAGCAAATTTTAATTTTTTTTTAAGAAACTTTTTTTTTGGGGGGCCAAGGGTGCGGGGTAGGGGTGGTGTAAGAAAATATTTGAATTTTTTTATAAAATAACATTTTTAAAAAAAAATTTAAAAAAAAATTGGGGGGAGGGGCTGGTGAGGGGTGGGGTATCGAGGTAGGGGTGGGGTGGTGGGGCTGGTCGGGGTAGGGGTGTGGGGGTGGGAGTGGTGTAAGAAAAAAAATTTGAAATTTTTTATAAAATAAATTTTAAAAAAAAATTAAGAAGAAAATCATTTTTTTGGAGGGGGGAGGGGGTCTGTTAGGGGTTGGTGGCTGAGGTTACGGGGGTAAGAAAATTTATTTGAAATCTAACAAAAAGACAAATTAAAATAATTTTTTGGAGGGGATGAGTGATTTTGATATTGGTAACAACTTGTTTTTCCTACTTTGATTAAGGAAGTCATTTTCCTTAGTTTGAATGAACTTGTTTTCATAGGGAAAATATTTTCTAAATTTTTTGGCCAAACGAACATGAGAAAATAGGAAAACATTTTCCTTTGTACCGAACACACCCTTAGAGTTTGTCCCGCTGTAATAAGACAAGATATTGGTAATGAAAGAAATGTACTAAGAAAATACAAATCTATTAGGGGTCGTTTGGTAGGATGCATTAGAAAAAATAATGCATGCATTAGCTCTGTGTATTTTTTTTTGGTAACCATGTGAACATTACCATTAACAAACAACCACCTTACACCTAAAGAGCACTTCTTTCACAGCTTAGTGCCATAACAAGAAGTCTCCAACAGTCAGCAACTACATACTAACAAATAAAGCTATGTAAGTAATCTATTCAAAAAAGCTCTACATCTATGTGCCTTCTTGGATGCCCTAAACAATTCAATTCTGTGTATACATTCCCTCTTTATCTGTATAGCTATCTCCACTGCTTGTAAAATAACACCTTTAAATTATCTCCAATTTCTGGCTCTCCATATGTGGTAAATCATAGCACTCCATATTGCTGCAACAACCTCTTTCTGAAATCTTCCCCAGTGCTTTCTCTTGATGTTCTCCAAGACTTGCTTAGCATCCCCTGTCTGAATTTGTATAGTGGTCCATTGGTAGATTTCATCTCTTAATTGTCTTCCCCATTCACAGTCAACAAACAAATGACTACTAGTTTCTCTATCTTGGCTAGCACAAAGACAGCATGCAGTGTCTTCTACTGGGATGTTCAGTCTTTGTAGTCTTGCCTTTGTCAGTAATCTACCATGAGCAGACAACCACATAATGAACCTGTGTTTTGGCTGAGAAACTGAGTTCCAAATTAAGTCTTCAATAGCTAATTTAGCATGCTCTCCCCTAAGTTTTAAATAACTGCATGTAATCGAATAGGCTTTTTTTGCAGTAAGAGTGTACTTATCTTGCTCATACCAATCTACCATTTAATCCTTCAGTGCATTAAGTTTCCTCCAGTACCAACTGCTGTCAGGTGGAGCTACATGTGTCCAGATACTCTCTACATTTTTCATATATATTCCATGAACCCATCTTACCCATAATGAATCTTTCCTTATAATTAGTTGCCACAACAATTTGCCTACTGATGTTACATTCCATGTTCTACAATCTTTAACATTGAGCCCCCCTCTACTCTTAGGCAAACAGACCCTTTCCCATGCAACTAGTGAAGTCTTTCTTGCACCCTCAGTACTTCCCCAAAGGTATTCTCTGCATCTTCTATCAATTTCCTTTAGAATATTTTGGGGTAGAATAAAGACAGCTCCCCAAAAGCTGTGAATGGCAAATAAAACTGCATTAACCACCTGCAACCTCCCTGCATAGGAGAGTTGTCTTGCATATGTGGTGCTAATCTTATGTGTGATCTTCTTCACTAACTGCTGACATTCCATCTTGCTCCATTTTTTCGAGGACAGAGGCAACCCCAAATACCTCATGGGAAACACTCCCTATGCCAAACCAGTAATGGCAATTAGTTGCTCTTTCACCTGATCAGTAACTCCTGCTATGTAAATAGTGGATTTCTCCATATTAGCAACAAGACCACTCGCAACACTAAAATGTCTCAATGCCTCAGTGACTCTGGTAATTGATCTCTCATCTCCTGTACAGAAAACCATCAAGTCATCAGCAAATACAAGATGATTTAAGTGAAGTGATTTGCACATTGGGTGAAACCTGAAATCAGGCAATGCACCCATACACTTCATAACTCTGGACAAATATTCCATCACTAGGACAAATAAGAGGGGTGAGACAGGGTCCCCTTGCCTAAGTCCTCTCTTCCCATCAAAGTATCCATGCCCTTCTCCATTAATTTTAATTGTAAACTTAGGGGTGAAAACACAAGTCATGATCAAGCTAATGAACTTTCCTGGAAACCCAAATCCAATCAACACATCCTCAAGAAATTCCCAACTAACCATATCATAGGCTTTTTTCAAATCTATCTTCATAAGACACCTAGGTGAGGTTTTTCTGTGGTAGTGCCTGAGTAAATCATGGCATATTAGCACATTATGAATCATTGACCTCTCTTGAACAAAGGCTGTTTGGTTTTCTGCAATAAGTTGAGTAACATTAGCTCTGTGTATTGCTAATACCTTGTTTGGTACATTTTTAGTTATACACTCTATTGTGTATTATGCTATGTATAACTAATACATGGGAAACCCTCGGTATTAGCAATGCAAGAGACTTTAATGCATGCATTAGCGTGGGTAAAGACACAATAGCCTCTCAAAATCTTTTCCACATCATTTTCATTATATTTGTGGAGGGTATTTTTGTAAATAATATTTTTTATTTAAAAATATGCAATGTAGGTTATTTTTAACACATCAAACCAAACACTGCATAAGAAATAATCTCAGCATAACTAATGCAAGCATAACTACTATTAGCATTACTAATGCAAGCATTACTAATATATCATATTTTGCACTATTCTTATGCACTCTACCAAACGACCCCTTAGATTTTTTATTTGGAGAAATGTCAAAGAAAGAAGAGAAGGAAAATTAAAGTTGCCCACCAAGTACTCCCACGCGGTTACATATTAGTTGTCATGTTTTACTTCATAATAGTAAATTTACTATTCTTTGAAGCTAAATTGATTTAGGTTAATATAATATTTGAAAATTATAACTTAGATATTCAAAAACTATACGAAAAATAAAATAATTGCAATTTTTCTCGTATCAATCTGGTAAAAAGATATACTCCCTCTGTCGCATATTAGTTGATCACCTTACTAAAAATACATATTCCGAATTACTTATCCACTTATTAAATCAAGAAAATTTATTAAAATTTTCCCATTTTAATTTACCCCTACAATTAATAGTCTTTGAAAGTGTAAAAAACAAGTTTGTAAAGTTTCAAGAAAGTATCTTAAGGGTAAATTAGTAAAACTATCATTCTTATTTAATGATTTCTTAAGGAGGTACAAAACTGAAAGTGATCAACTTATGGAACGGAGGAAGTATCTTAAGCAGGGGCGGCTCCACCTTTTTGATAAAAAAGGCGGCCGCCTTAGGCCCCCAAAATTTGAGGGCCTCAACTTTTATCAGTAATAGATTATAGATTTTTTTAAAAAAAAATAAATAAATTTTATTCGTAGAAAAATAAACTTTTTATACAAAGGGAAAGAATTATTAGAAAAAGTTTTATATATCTAGAGTATTATGTGTCAAAAACAATTATATGCATTGATTATATTATTAATTTTAAAAAATTACTAGAAGAAATCGATTATATAATTTTAAACAACCTTTATAAAAAAATATTTTTTCTAAAAAACTTAAGGCCTCCGTTTTGATTTTGACCTTAGACCACTAACGTGCTTGAGTCGTCCCTGATATTAAGTTCATACTAGTATTCTTACCCGCACTATGCGCAATAGATATAAAAAAAAGTTATTCTATTAAATTTATATATATATCAAAATGTTAATTAAGTATGTAACATTATCATTGTTGAGAATTCAAACTCCATTATTCACCTGCCCAGAGGTCTTTAATTGATATTTCTAAAGTTTTTTAAAATTAAAGTTGTAGCAAAAGATTTTTCACTTATGTTATATGAATAACACAAATGCACTATCATAAATATTTCTTCAATTTCAGTTGTCAATTACTTTATTAACAATTGAAACACTAAATGCATGGTTTTCATAATTATGCATATGAATATTATTTGTGTGCAATTAACTAAAATGGTTAAGTTGAAGGATTTAACATTTAGTTTATATTGCTCGTATAGGTGATAGTAGACAAATGCCAGAATAAAAAAATTCCATTTAAGACAGCGTTTGAGAGGATTATGATTCAAAATAATAAACTTAAAAGACTTATTGGCATACTTATCCTAATTCCTAACGGATTGCGCTAATTAACAAAGTAATTGAAATGTCTTGAAGTAGAGGTTTTACTTATTTTGTATAAAAGCTGGTAATATTTTAAATAATTGTTATATTTTGTATTTTATTGCAATAATTAATGAAGTTTCCATTCTCTTTAATTGACGTGTTCTTTATAGTTTTATTCTATTACTATAAATTTCTTCATTGATTTAAATATATCAATAATACATTACATGAACTAAATTTTAGTTCTCTTTTATTTTCAATATACAACATAAGCTTTTAATTGCAATTTAATTATTGAATAAGTCACTGATTGAATTTGAATCATATCATTATATTAGTATTACTATTATTATGCTTGGAAGTCTTTAATTATATATATATATTTTTAGTCATCATTATCTATAAGGATTAAGTTATGTGAACTTTTAACTATAGTGGATTGTTTTTAATAATTCAAAAACTTCCTCATCTCAAATATTAATAAGCTAATATCATTGTACTATTGCTTGTAATTCTTTCATTGCTTAATATTTTCTTTGTATGCATGTTTATATATTAATATTTAAATTATGTGATTTTACCATATAGCATGGCTTTTCTCACTATTACTCAAAAAACATTTTAAAAGTGTAAAGCAAAAGCCTCGAAATATCTCTCGTGTCAAATAAAGTTATGATTTTAGTCACAAACTTTTGTACAAATTAACAACTAATAATATACATCTCTACAATGCAGTGACTACTTTTGTAATACTCCAAAGCATTCTGCATCAATCTTCTAACATTCCTTTGATGCCTGCAACAACCATCATTAATCAAAGTAGTTACTTCATTTGAAACTCTACTTAAAGATAATTCCGTCTCTCTCAATTCCAGCATCATCATCATCAACTCATTTATATACTATATTATATTTTGAAATTGAATACAAATATGAAGTTGAATAAGAAATATTATATCAAAATGACATATGTTTCGCTAGAACAAAGTTTATTTTATAATATAATATTCCTATCTTTAATGACAATATATAATTATATGCTAGGGTTACCAACCAAAATAGTTAACGATTTATTAGAAGGACCACCCCAAGAACATACAAAGAAACTTATCACAACCTACATGAGGATGGGAAATTTTTTGTTGCCAGCCCTCCCACCAGAATATTATAAGTTTCGCTACATATAGTTGCTTTTTCTGATTAATAAAATATTAGATTTTGTCATAAAATGGCCAAAATCTACAAAATACCGAGGTCAAAATTATTAAAGTAAAAAAAAATAAATAGGATTTTCTTAATTAAATAATGTTTGTTTAAAAGTTATTAAAAAAATAGCTATCTATTTAAAAAAACTGCAAATATTAATTAACTAATTGTCAAAATTTCAATTAGTGCCAGCACAGGCCCAATGAATGTTACTTTTTAAATTTCAATTTATGTGGTACAGATGAAATTTGGAAAGTCAATCAAATTTTTGTATGATTTTTAAATATTTTAAGTTATTAATTATTAATTTATAGTATTTTTTTTACATAATTTTCAGATAATATATGTTACTCTCATAGTTTTAGATATTTTAAGTTGTTAATTATTATGATTTATACAACTTTCTACGTAATTTAAAATAATTTATGTTACTCCCTCTATCTCAATTTATATGATATTGATAGAATTCACAAAGTCAAACAAATTTTTTATACATTTTTAAAATATTTTAATTTGTTAAATTGTGATTTATGTTACTTTTCACAAAATTTTCAAATAATATATCCCACCATTGAATTAATGTAAGGTATAAAAGCATTCACAAATTATGTAGTACTTCCTTTGTTTCATTTTACTGGAATGTCTTATTAAAAATAGTTTAAGTTTACTTGTCTAATTTATAAAATTAAGAGAAGTTTATCATTTTCTTCTAATACAGTACTATCTCTATCACTAAATGATTACATAAAACATATATAGTTAAATTTAAATTTTCATAGTATAATTAATAAAAGTTAATTTAGTAAACTAAATCTCCAATTATTAGTATTTCACTAAAGAGAGTGCTAAATCAAGATGGATCAAGTAAAATTAAATGAAAAAAAGTAATAAAAGTTTTACTCCTTCCGTTTAAAAAAGAATGGTTTATTTTGACTTTGTACGGAGTTTAAGAAAATATAGAAGACTTTTGAAACTTGTGGTCTTAAATTAAAGTTATGTTAAATGTATCAAAATGCCTTTTAATCTTGTGATTGTCACGCCCCGAATCCCATCGAGGCATGATTGGCACCCGAAGCCGATAAGGCCCGAGAGAACCAAGCTATGCTTTTATACATTCATATGCATGCCATAGGAAACCCCACTATCACATAAGAACATGAACCATTAGTATTGGAAATCATGGCATATATATATATATATATATATATATATATATATATATATATATATATATATATACATTTGAGAAACTTGGCCATTGAGGCCATCAAAACAAGACTTCATGAGTCACCTTATATACATATACCCATGCACGTCTACAAAAGCCTCTAACAGATGCATTGACCAATACAAACCAAAAGTCGGGACAAGTCCCCGCTTTATACAACATGTACAATACCAAAACATATATACACTCTGACTCGGAGAAGCCCCGAATTAGCTGGAGCTCACCAATGATCTGCAACGACTGGTAACCTACTGTGGAGGCCTACTAGTACCTGCGCCTGCAGCAAGTAAGGTAAATTCCCCAAGAGGGGTCAGTACGAAATAAGTACTGAGTATACAAGGCTCAGGTGAAACTGTACAACACATGAATATTTCAATGAACTCAAATACAAATAACTAATCACTGTGAGTAAGTCACCATGTTGCATCTTGGGAACCATGTGGATTGCTTACATTACTTTCGTTACTTTCTTTACATTCAATACTCACTTGTCATTACATGTGCCACAATGTACTCGGGCCCCTACTGATCAGTGGGTCTTTTCATATCATATCATCATGTTGGGATCGAGTCGAGCTAGGCTTATGCCCCTAGACTTGCCACCCATACATCAATGCATCGGGATAGGGTCGAGCTAGGCTTATGCCCCTAGACCTGCCACCCATAAATCCATACCTCGGGATCGAGTCGAGCTAGGATTACGCCCCTAGACTTGCCACCCGTACTTGATCATTGACCACATATGCATTACTTTGTTCATTACTTTGAGATTGATACTTTGATAGTCATAACATCACTTGAACTTTGGAACATAACATTGTTGGAAACTTTGAATCATTAACCAATGAGTGAGAGACATGTGAATAAACATCATGAGAAATATAACATTACTAGCACCTTGACACCATTGGAACCATTGGACAAGAATCCATGAACAAGGGACATAAGTATAATCACTATTGGAACTTTGGGACATTTACCATGATTATAGGACATGAGACTTACAATTGATCAATGAGTAGGAAATGTATAACAATGACCATTACTAACCGGATATGGAATACCTTAGCACTTTTCGGGATCGGACTAGTGACATGTCAATGTGAACACTATTTGCCGCAGAAAGATACGGACAAAGTAACCTTACATACCTTTACTTCCAAGTATGAATACGCAAGCCTATGTATGAATGCAATAGTCCCGCTTCTTCCTTACGTCTTACTCTACAATACAAGTTCATAACGGAACTTACATTAGCAACTAGCCACTATATAGGCGTACAAGACGACAATGAATTTTGTGGCTACCATATAATGTCATGTCACCCCCTCACCATACAGTCCAATATATTTACATATCAACAACACCATAACATCACCCACATTGACCAAAAGATCATACATTGACCAAAAGATCATACACCGAAAGCATTTCACACCATACTTACCCTTTACGTCTTTCCCTTTGTCATTCCGTCATAGTTATTCCTTCATAACAACATATAAACAACCATCCATACTTAACATAGTCCAACACACCTCCATACGACACTTTAAAGTCATTAAAACGTCATCACAAGTTGATAATTACATCCCAAAAGGGTATCGGGGCTTTCGGGGATCAACTAGTGACGGAAACACACAAAACGAATTCTAGAGGTGACCTGCGTTGCCACCTGCGCACGCAGGTGGCTGACATGCGCGCGCAGATGGCTCCTGGAAAATTCCAGGGCCTTCTGCGTTGGCATCTGCGTCCGCAGATGCCCTCGTCTGCCGGGGCGGATGCCCGTTTTGGTACGAAATGATTTTTTTTGGGTCTTTTAATGCCATGAATGGTCCATGATCACAATCAAACATATTTGAACATATTCTTGATCATATTAAACATCAACAATCAACCATGGCCTCACAACACACATAACGACACCCAAAACCACATTTCACGGTCAATACAACACCAAAACCACAATCGATTTCCCAATAACCATTACAAATGTTATGCACAAGAATCAAACAAGGTAAGACCATAATCACATCTCACATGTCAATATTCACTCCACCAAGTTCACTCTCCTCAACATCACAAGTCCAAAGTCAAGTTTACAAGACAAACCACCCTTCAATTTAGTAAACATGAACACTTCACTTATTGTGAACTTCCCAATATTCCACCAACATAACCAACACAATATACACCATATACCATGCATAAAATATATATTAATCCATCATAATAAACACTTACCAAGACTTACCAATGGATGATTTTGGCCAATAGAAGGACTTGGGGTTCTTGAGAGCAAAGGAATTATTGTTGAAAAAATCTAGAAATGTTATGAGGGTTAAAGTGAATAAAAAATCTGATTTTTCCCTTATATAGTACCTCATGTCTCCCTTATCCTTTTACTTAGCATTTAATGCTATATTGATTGGTCAAATGGACCACATTTGGAAGAATGGATCAAAAATATCCCTCTTTTGGGCCATGTCTTCTTATATTACTCCATTTGGGCTTCATTTTTGGGCCCAATTATTCAAGACTTAATAATGCCCACAATTCAATACAAAATTCACCAATTCTCTCATGTTTTTATTTTTCCCCATATGTTACGGTTATCAGCTAAACTTAGAAACGTACGGGGTGTTACAGTGATCTTAAACATGCCACGTGGAAAGTTGGAGTTAAAGTGTTGCTAAAAAAGAAAAGAATCATTCTTTTTTAAACGAACTAAAAAAAAAAATCGGTCATTCTTTTTGAAACGGAGGGAGTATAAAGTTCAACGAATTCTTTGCATAGTTAAAAGATTGTTGAGTAGGAGAAAAAACAGTTGAAATATTTAGAAATGCTCCAAAAGAAGTTAAGAAATTGGGAAAGTAGGATCCACAATAACTCACCTCTTAGACAAAATAGGCAAATAGAGAAAAAACAAATTTAAAGCAGCAGCAGTAAAGATAAAAAAAAAATATAGTACAAAATCTATTTGAATTGACCAGAATAGCCTCAAAAACAATAGTTATGACAGTAAGCAGACATGTTGACGAGAAGCACATCAACTGCCTCTTATAGAATAGGAGAAATTAAGTAGAGAGACGAGGCTCAACATGAGTGATGTTACTGGCTCGATGGGCTAAATCTAGAGAGACATAAATCATAAAACATGAATGGAGAAAGTGATGATTGTGCAAATGGGCTCACGAAAGTTTAACTAATAACATGTGAGAAAATCTGAACATTTAATCCAAAACTTTAATACAACTATAATGAAAGACAAGTGCATTCTTTAACACGGGTTATGTAATAGCATAAAAGAAGTCTTGAATTGGATTTTCACGGCCAACGATTATCAAAAAGAATTTTCACATATTTAACTCGTTAAAAGAAATCAAGCCACATATTAGCTAGAAGGGGTGTTAAAAATATAATAAGTAAATAAAAATGTGTTCCCCGAAAAAAAAATTTAAAAAAATTCAACTTTTAGATGAGATTGAAGTACTGACAATGTGTCAAAATCATTTGAAGAAGAGTACTATTTCATTTGTACAACCACGAACTAGGACTTGCAACAGACTTGTGCTGCCATGACTTATCTCGTCAACTCTTGGCAAGTTCTACATATTTCCCTACGTAATCAATTGCGTAACAGTTCAAAAATAAGTACTCTCTCCGTTCTATTTTATGTGACACCATTTGATTTGACACAATATTTAAGAAAAAAAAGGAAAACTTTCGAAACTTATGATCTAAAACAATCCTTAAATATTTGTGCGGGTGCAAATCATATAATTAAAGTTAAAAGAAAAATTATAAAATCAAATTATTTCTAATTATAGTAAGATGATATTTTTTTTGAAATGAATTAAAAAGAAAATGGTGCTACGTAAAATGGGACGGGAGTACTTGTAACTAACTCTATAGTCTCACATCACATGGGGGGGAAAGTCCCAATACAACATATATTAGTACTATATATACTCACCATGCCATTTACCAATCCACAACCAAGATCAACAAATAGTAACATTAGTTATCATCAGATACAGAGTTGTTAATGGAGACCAAGAAAAACACCATTAGTGTACTCATGTTACCATGGCTAGCTCATGGTCACATTAGTCCATTCCTAGAGCTAGCCAAGAAGCTTGCAAATAGAAATTTTCATATTTACATATGTTCTACTCCTGTAAATGTAAGTTCAATCAAGAAAAGAGTAACAGAGAAGTATTCTCCGTTGGTAGAATTCGTCGAGTTACATCTTCCGTCATTGCCAAATCTTCCTCCTCATTACCACACCACAAATGGCCTTCCACCCCATCTCATGAACACACTAAAAAATGCTTATGAAATGAGCGCTCCGAACTTCGCTAAGATATTGCAAACTCTAAATCCAGACTTGGTCATTTATGACTTTAATCAGCCATGGGCTGCTGACTATGCCTCCTCGATGAACATTCCTGCTGTGCAGTTCCTAACTTTTAGCGCGGCTGTGATTGCTTTGGGCATCCACATGTATGATAAGCCAGGAGAAATGTTCCCGTTTCCTGAAATTTACCTGAGTGCATACGAAAGACTTTCGTTGGGTAAAACTCTCCTAGGTGTGAAGTTCCCATTCGATGAGGGTCTTAGGCGATCACAAGAAATTGTTCTAATGAAAACTTGCAGAGATTTTGAAGGGAAATATATGGATTACCTTTCAAGTTTAGTCTCCAAGAAAATAGTCCCGGTTGGTACATTAGTTCAAGAATCCATTGACAAAGAAGATCACGAGGCGATCGTTCAATGGCTTGACAAGAAAGGAAAATGTTCAACTGTGTTTGTTTCATTTGGGAGCGAGTATTTTCTATCAAAGGAAGAAATCCATGAAGTATCTCAAGGGCTAGAGCTTAGCAAAGTGAACTTCATATGGGTCATCAGGTTTCCACAAGGTGAAAGAACTAGCATTCGAGATGCATTACCAGAGGGGTTTCTTGAAAGGGTGGGAGAAAGAGGAATGATTATGGAAGGATGGGCTCCTCAAGCAACAATTCTTCAACATCCATCGATAGGTGGATTCGTGAGTCATTGTGGATGGAGTTCTTTTACGGAAAGTATGAAGTTTGGTGTGCCCATAATTGCTATGCCTATGCACATTGACCAACCAATGAATGCTAGGCTTGTGGAATATATCGGCATGGGAGTCGAAGCAGGGAGGGATGAGAATGGGAAACTACAGAATGAAGAGATCGCAAATGCGATAAGGAAGGTGGTAGTGGAGGAAACTAGGGAGGCTGTGGGGAAGAAAGCTAAGGAACTGAGTGATAAGATGAACGCGAAAGGGGATGAAGAGATAGATGGTGTGGTGGAAGAGCTGGTGGCACTTTGTAACAACAAATGATCATATTTAAGAGTAAAGACAATTATTCCATAAATGTAATTTAACTAGTTGTATTTACAGATCATTTATCCTCTTTTCTGTGTTATCAACACACATTTGCTATAACAACTACTTGTTGGATTAACCTGCTCATAAAAATTTGTTCACACTTCCAATAATTGTGTGCATCTGACATAAAAGGACTGTCCAGTGCACTAAAGCTCCCGCTATACGCGGGGTCCAGGGAAAGGCCGGGTAGAAGGGTCTATTGTATGCAGTTTTACCTTGCATTTTTGCAAGCGGTTGTTTTCATGGCTTGAACCTGTGACCCCTGGTCACATGGCAGCAACTCACATTGTAGCCTACAATTGAATTGAAAAAGAAGTTTATGTGATAGAGCTTGAATCAACACGGAATTAAGAAAAACATAGACTTTTAGAACTTGTGATCATAAACATGTTATAGCATTTGTGCGGCAGTAAAACTTTTGACCATGTCTTTGAGAAGTCCAGCATGATGGTTCCTAAAATGCCAGAATTTTAAATTCGTCCTGTATATTATTGAGACAACTAACTCGGAGCATAATGATTTTGACTAATGACAATTGACACCATGTGCATGTAAATTAATTTAATATTATGAAATTTCCTCATAAAAATAACTAAATTAACATAAATGAACACTGTAAGTAAAACCAGCGATTTTCCTGCTGAACAGAGCAAATAAGTTTGACCTCTCGCAAACATTTTGTCAAACATCTTGCCAATTGAACTGAAAGTACAACAGGAAAGTTCAAAGTAGACATCAATGTCAATGCCATGACATCTCAAAGAACAAAACTAACAAGATGATTAAGCTGGCATACCCTACTTTCTTTGTGAAACTCTATGTCAAGAGTTGCTTCTGGAATTGAGCAATGTCCTGATGATCCCTGTTACTCTGTTAGAAATGACAACTGATGCCAGGTGGTGTGGTTGCAGGGCAAACCGGCATACACCTACGAAGACCGCACAAGCAATCCGCGTAAGTTCTTCTTACGCGAATGAGCTTTTAGCTTTTGGCTTCAGTTAGGAATTTTAACTTATGTCGTTTAGCTTATTTTTGCCTTTTTGGCTTAAAAACAAGTGCCGAAAAACACTTTTTTATTTTATCCAAATAGTATAAAAGTATTTAAAAACTGTTTTGACTTAAAAACACTTAAAATAAGTCAATCCAAACAGGCTCAAATGATGAGAGATTTAAATTGATCATGTTTGCAGAATTTTAGGATCTTGTTCCTTCAGGATTCCTCTGTTGGCTTTTGAACTTTCTAAGAAGAGGGGAGCATTCCATATTGTTGTTATTAGGAATGTTCATCTCTTTTGCAAACAATAAAATGAGATTTTATCTTCTATTGTGAGTGAACAATGTGGTATGCAATATCACTATTTATAAGATTATATTTATATATATAGAATTGTCATGAATATGATGTGTAGCCCTGACCGTAAATAGTTTAGATTTTAGGTTATTAAATGTATTTATTTACATTAAGATTTAACCACTTATTTAGTCTGAATAGGTTTAAATCATTAAGATTTTGAACGAAGTCTTAATATCATTAAAAGATACTTTTGTGTATGGATAATTTTTTGTAGAAATTAGAAAGCAGTGTAGAGAAATTTTCTGATTGTATTCATTATTCAAATATGGATGGTATTTTATACAAGTATATGAAAATAAATGCTTAACAAAAAATGTAAAGCTATACATATTTATCCTATTCCTATTGGCTACTCTATAACAGCTCTAACAATATTATTCCCAGGTGTGCCTCTCACGTGAGATTCTAGATCTTTCTTTGTACATGTGTTATTTGTATGACTTGGACAACTGGGATTTATCCATCACATTGGACTTTGTATGGATGAGATGAGGGCCACGTGTCTAATGAGACACATAAATGACTTTGGGATTCCCAGATCTTTGTTGTTGCGCTAAGTCAATCGACTTTACCTTCTTCTTCACCTTATTCTTTTCTCTTTACTACTCGAAGAAGATGAAGGTGTTGCTTCCTCTATAATTTGTGTTTGTATTCAACATCCACCCTCAAGTTGGATGGGAGGGTAGTGAAACCCAACTTGTGAAGATTGAAGTGATGCGAGGGACCAGAAAGGCTTTTTGTGAACAAATCGACAAGTTGATGTTTTGAAGGAACAAATGATAAAGAGATGAGACCATTGAGAAATTGTTGGCAGACGAAGTGATGAAGGACCAGAAAGGCTTCGTCCGTTCGTGAAATACCGGATTTCGAGCTATATGAATAGCAGCTTGGCTGTCGAAATGTAAAGGAATCGGAAGATGGGGAGAAATGGACAGATCTGAATGAAGTCTGATCAACCAAGTTAGCTCTGCAACCAAACGTCCATGGAGCGATATTCTGCTTCTGCAGATGATAAGGAGATGGAAGTCTGCTTCTTGGATTTTCAAGAGATGGGTAAACCACCAAGACTGATAAAGAACCCGCTAATAGATCTATGAGTATCTCAATAAGACGCCCAATCAGAATCGCAAAAAGCAGTGAGATTGAAGGAAGGTGAAGCACTGAAGAACAAACCATGATGAGGATATTGTTCCAGGTATTTTACTACCCTCAATCCTACATTATAGTGCTCCATAGTCAGGTCTTGCATAAATTGGCTTAATGTCAAAACCGCAAAGGATAGATCTGGTCTAGTATGTGTCAAATAATTCAACTTTCCAACAAGGTGTCGATATTGAGTGGCATCTGACAGTGGTTCCCCCTTTGTTGCAGAAAGCTTGAGGGATGGATCCAGGGGGGATTAGACTGGAGTAAGATGACTAACATCAAACTCATGGAGTAAGTCAAAGGTATACTTTCTCTGACTAACAATGATGCCTTGTGCTTCACTTAGTATCTCCATACCCAAAAAATAATGTAGAACACCTAGGTCTTTGATTTTGAATTCCAAACGAAGAAAGGATTTGAGATCTCCAATTTCAAAATATGCATCCCCTGTAATGAGAATATCATCAACATAAACTGCAACAATGCAGACTGAATTCTGGATCTGTTTGAAAAATAGTAAAAAAACATTCATAGAGGCAGTAAAACCTTTAAAACTCAATGCTTCTGCAAGTTTGGAATACCGCTACCTAGAGTCTTGCTTGAGGACATATAGAGACTTTCTTAACTTGCAAAGCAAATTAGGCTTAGGAGGAATTAGTCCAGCAGGAAACTTCATATAGACTTCTTCTTACAATTCTCCTTGCAAGAAGACATTATTGATATCAAATTGGGATATAGACCATCTTTTCTTAGCAGTTATAGCCATTAAACACCTAATAGTAGTTATCTTAACCACTGGGGAAAAGGTTTCATTATAATCAACACCTTTCCTTTGGATATCACCCCGGATCACCAATCTTGCCTTTAGTCTTTCAACACTCCCATCAGCATGTTGTTTCATTTTGTAAACCCATTTGCAGGGTAAGGACTTCTTATCTTTAGGTAAAGTGACCACATCCCAGGTATGGTTAGATTGTAAGGCCTCAAGCTCTTCTTTCATGGCATTTTGTCAACCAACATGAGAGCAAGCTTGATGATAACTTGTGGGTTCTGTGATAGATGAAAGTGACTGTAAAAGAACCTGATTAGGAATAGATAGAGCACTAAATGAAAAAAATTGCAGTGAGATAGGATATGCAAGACAAGAGTTAGTAACATCTCCTAAAAAAATTGAATTACAAAAATAGTCCTTGAGATCTGAAGGCATAATGCCTTTGGTGGATCTTTGGGACCTTCTAGGAGAAGAATCTGAGTGTGAGGGAACAAACATATTAGGATCTGGTGCTGGTGAAGATGAAGGACTAGGTAATGGGGAAGATATAGGGTCAGGAGAAAAATACGGACACGTAGAGGAAGATGGGGAAGACTGACTTGCGAGGATAATAGTAGGTGTGTTAGGATCTGGTGATGAAGTATCCTGAGAAAACAACATGCTAGGCATAGAGGAATAGTCCTTGAGATCTGAAGGCATAATGCCTTTGGTGGATCTTTGGGACCTTCTAGGAGAAGAATCTGAGTGTGAGGGAACAAACATATTAGGATCTGGTGCTGGTGAAGATGAAGGACTAGGTAATGGGGAAGATATAGGGTCAGGAGAAAAATACGGACACGTAGAGGAAGATGGGGAAGACTGACTTGCGAGGATAATAGTAGGTGTGTTAGGATCTGGTGATGAAGTATCCTGAGAAAACAACATGCTAGGCATAGAGGAATCAATAGAAGGATGAATAGGAAAGATAGAAGGAAAAAGAGTATTAGTATTAAAGAAAGGAAAAACAGTTTCATGGAATTGAACATTTCTTGACACAGAGACTTTCTTAGTCTCCAAATCCAGCAACTTATATCATTTTTGGTTACTAGGATACCCCAAGAAGACACATTTCTTTGCCTAAGGTTGGAATTTATCCCTACCTTGAGCCAAAGTACTAGTATAACATAAACAACCAAAAGATTTCAAAAAATGATATGAAGGAGAATGACCAAAAAGTATTTCATATGGTGTCTTTCCCTTAAGGATCCTTGAAGGAAGTTTATTGATAAAAAAAGTGGCAGTGAGAATACATTCACTCCAGTACATGATATGAATTTTAGAATGAAAGAGAAGAGCTCTTGCTAATTCAAGCAAGTGTATATGTTTTCTCTGAACAACCCCATTATGTGGAGGGGTGGCCATACAAGAAGTTTGGTGAATAATACCTTGAGAATTAAAAAAATTAGAAGCAGCAACGCTCATGCCTAACTCCATGGCATTGTCTGATCTAATCTTTTTAACTTTAGTGTTAAATTGTCTCTCAACTAGTTGTAGAAAAGACTGTAAAACAGTAAATGCATTGTTACATATAATAAGAACACGTCTTTACTTCACGTCTTTTCGGTTAGATAATGGCTCTTTGTTGTTAATAAATAAGTCCAAGTTCCCCTACTGTAGTCATCAACAATAGTTAAAAAAATACTTGTAGTGATTGTATGTAGGAACTTTGTAAGGACCCCAAGTGTCAATGTGGATAGGATAAAAAAAAATGGATGTAGAACTGATATGACTGATAGGGAATGGTAATTTTTCTTGTCTAGCTTGAGGAAAAACACCACACATATATTCTAAATTAGAGGGAATGGAGAGGAAACTGACATTTCTCATTGAATTGAAAGGCAAATACCCAAGTCTAACATGTCGTTGTCTTACATTTGAAGAAACACTAGAACATACTGGAACATTGTCTAAAACAGGAATAGAAATTGAACTTGTAACACTAGAAACTGAACAGGAACAGATTCTAGACTAGTAACATTAGAAACTGATTCTAGAAGAGCAAAAATTTTCCTAACTCTTAACTTCTTAAGACTGGGCTGGAGAAAATAGAGACCCTTCTTTCCTTCACCAAAAACTTGTGGGCTCTTTATTAAAGGGCCCTGCAAGAAACAGTCTTTGGAACTAAAGAAGATTGTAAATTTGAATTGAGAACAAATTTCTGAACTGATAGAAAATTGTACTTAAAACTTGGGACATATAGGACATTATAAAAAGTGAGATCAGAATAAATGGAAATATTCCCTGTATGTGTGACAAAAATATTTCGTGAGTTAGGAAGATTTATGCGTAGAGGGACACTAAAAGCTGACAGGGAACTAAACATGACTGGATTAAAATATATGTTTTGATGCTCCTGAGTCTATAATCCAAGTACTTGAATTAAAAACTGAAAAACATGAGTCAAAATATTTCATGATAGTACCAGCTACTGCATTTGCATTAATCTCAAAACTACCACTGCTAGTTGATGCTTCCCTCATGTTCATTTGATTGAATCTCTGCGTAAAGTGGCTAAACTGATCTCTGCTCATGCGTTGACTGATAAAACTAAGATCCATATTGTTGTTTTCATCAGCCTCTTCCATTGACACAACCCCATTCCCCCTTACTTGTCCTGAATAAGTTTTCTCATTTGTGAACTAGAAGTCATCAAGAAAACTATGGAGCCTAAAGCAATCATCAGCCACATGCCCTATTTTACCATAGTAGGTGCATGAAACATTAAGGTTGAATTTTGCTCTTCTTGGCTTGGGTTTCTGGTTGGTTTTCTAAAACTTCACAGTAGGTGGTATGTTATTCATCCTTTGATATGTGTTGTGTGTCTTCTGATTGACTGGTGGATACTTTTGAACCTGCTTAGCATACTTATATGATTTCACATTTCCAGCCATGAAAGATAACGAATCAGAAGAGATAATAGTGGTCATAAAACTTTCCCTCTGATTCTCAGCTTGCAGCACTAAAAAATAGGCTAGATTAATATTAGGCAAAGGGTTCATCATTAGAATATTGTCTCTTGCTTGTGCATAAGCATCATTTAGACCTATAAGAAATTGACTCAACCTCTCATCTTCTAGAGATTTTCCAAGCTTCCCTTTGCCCTCATAAACACACACACAAGAACACTTAACCCCTGAATTAAGGGTATCCAACTCATCCCAAACTCTCTTGAGTTTGGTGAAATAACCAGCTATATTGCTACTGCCTTGAACCATCCTACTCAACTCCTTTTGTAGGTGGTAAAGCTTACCACTATTTAATTGTCTAAACCTATGTTCAGGGCTTGTCCATAAAACCTTATCAATTCTAGAGTAAATAACACTATTTGCTATTTCTTTTGACAGATAATTAAGGAGCCAAGATGTTACCATATCATTACATCTACTCCAGAGTCAGATCTGATGAAGTTACTGCAGGTGCAACACATTCTCCTGTGATAAATCCCAGCTTATTCTTAGCTGAGAGAGCAATCAGAATCGACCTCCTCTAGCCTTGGTATCCTCTGCCATCAAAAAGATTGTTCACCAAAGCCATACCTAGAGTGTATGATGAATGAAGATAGTATGGGTCATTCAAATCCATCCCTGCTGGCTTCTCAGTCCCAACAGAAGAAACAGTTGTTGTCAATGGATATTGAAAACCAGTCATTATGATGATAACTTAAAATGAAAGAGAAAATATGATGTGAAATTCACTGCTCTAATACCATGTAGAAATTAGAAAGCAGTGTAGAGAAATTTTCTGATTGTATTCATTATTCAACTATGGATGGTTATTTATACAAGTATATGAAAATAAATGCTTAAAGAAAAATGTAAAACTATATATATTTGTCCTATTCCTGTTGGCTACTCTATAACTACTCTAACAATATTATTCCCAGGTGTGCCTCTCATGTGAGCTTCTAGATCTTTCTTTGTACAGGTGTTATTTGTATGAGTTGGACAACTGAGATTAATCCATCACATTGGACTTTGTATGGATGAGATGAGGGCCACATGTCTAATGAGACACATAAATGACTTTGGGTATTCCCAGGTCTTTGTTGTTGCCCAAAGTCAATCGGCTTTACCTTCTTCTTCACCTCTATTCTTTTCTCTTTACTACTCAAAGAAGATGAAGGTGTTGCTTCCTCTGTAATTTGTGCCTGTATTCCAACATTTTTACTGCTCTATCCACAATCACCTATACTAATTACTTCTACTGTCACAACAAATTGTTTCGTAAAACTATATATCTCTTGAATTTCCATGCATATGGTGCAAAAGAGTGCACATATTTTATACATCGATTGTTAGCTCATTAAAAATCTTATCAGGAAAATTCAACGGAACATAACTTTGTGTAAACGGGAAAGAATTAAAGTACGATGCGCTTTTTTGCCTCTAATGAAAACATCACTTTGCAGCAAAAACAAAAAACTAAAAAACAAACAAACATCACTTAATTTTGTAAATAACGCAAAATTTGTTTTCTCTTTACTACTCAAAGAAGATGAAGGTGTTGCTTCCTCTGTAATTTGTGCCTGTATTCCAACATTTTTACTGCTCTATCCACAATTACCTATACTAACTACTTCTACTGTCACAACAAATTGTTTCGTAAAACTATATATCTCTTGAATTTCCATGCATATGGTGCAAAAGAGTGCACATATTTTATACATCGATTGTTAGCTCATTAAAAATCGTATCAGGAAAATTCAACGGGACATAACTTTGTGTAAACGGGAAAAAATTAAAGTACGATGCGCTTTTTTGCCTCTAATGAAAACATCACTTTGCAGCAAAAACAAAAAACTAAAAAACAAACAAACATCACTTAATTTTGTAAATAACGCAAAATTTGTTATAAAACAAAACTATTGATAATGAAAGATAACACAAATCTATTCGACTTTTTATTTGGAAAAAAGTCAAAGAAAGAAGAGAAGGAAAAGTTGCCTACCAAGTAATAAAGATGGGAAGAGAAAGAGGTGAACTAGGTAACCACAAATTAGTGTTGTCCCGTTATAATATGTTGGCTCGTTAATTAAGTTATGTCATCTACCATTCAATGAATACAAATATTGATGTATACTTGCATGTGTGTTGCGTATACCCAAAGTTTTTAGCATTTTAATTATGTTTTCAGCACGCTCTTTTACGTGCATGCTTGGTTCTTTTTACAAGTCGAGACTTGAAAAATTCACTTTTCAATAAAGGGAGTGGTGAACCTCGGAAAATCTATGTATGCTTTGATACCATGTCTATTTTATAAGTATAGAAACGAGGCTCAATATAAGTGGGTCTAGAGCAATGTAAGTGGATCGATGGCTAAATCTAGAGAGACGGAGAAGTCTAGAGTAGCTCCAAAAATGGGTTGAGTTGAGAGACCAAATTCGGAAGCTAAAGCGATAAAACATGAATAGAGAAAGTGATTGCGCAAATGGACTTACCAAAATTTAACTTCGATTTCATGTGAGAATCTGAACATTCAATCCAAAACCAGTGTTTTAAAAGGAAGAGTCCGGACTCGTCCCGGGGCGAAGCACTGGCAAAACGCCTCGGGGCTTATGTGTGGGACTTAGTTCTGTGAGGCTTACGTCCTAAGCGCCCGACTATACGCCCTGAACACGCCTACCCGACTATACGCCCTGAACACGCCTAACGCCCAACGTCCGAGACTCGCCTAATAGTTCTTACACAAATTGTGTCAAATTCCTTAGTCAATGCTGTTGATACTGATAATTTTCTACTAATTAAATGATGCTTAGTAGTTTTTTTTCATCTGTTGAAATAAGAAAATTAAAAGTAACTAGCTTATGTACTAATTGAGAACGTCGTGAGGGTGAATATGACTTAACATTTCTGTTTAAAATACATATCCGAATTTTACATATTCACTTATCATTGATCGTTATGTTTTTGTCCTATATTTCAAAATTATCATATTCTATTTTGTTATTTGAAAGTATTTTATTTTTTATTCAGGAAAGAGTTTATGTATTAATTATAATACTAGTAGTTTATTGATTATTTCTTTTAGGGAGGTAAATTGCATAATATGATAGTCATATATTTTAATAAATTATTTGTAACATCATTGAAAATTTTGTTGTTACTTATATTTTTAGTAATTAAATTATAAAAATAAAGATACATAAGATATATGCCCCGTAGATCCTTAGGACTTACGGTTTGCCCCGTACTATGTAAAATGTCTCGCCTCACTCCGTGCTATGTAAAACACCTCGCTTTATGCCCCGCCTTTTAAAACAGTCCAAAACCTTAATACAACCTCATAATGAACGACAGGCGCGTTCTTTAACCGGGTTATGCAAGAGCAAATAGAAGTCTTGGGGTGGAGTCTCACAGCCAACGATATTTTCGCATGTTTCACTCATTAAAGGAATCAACCAACACGTTATCCCCTCCTAGTCTAGGATTTGCAAGAGACTAATTGTGTGTTTGGCCTAAAAAGACCTTCCAATTATATAATGCCAGCACTTGTCTTGTAATCAATTGCGTAACAGTTCACAATACTACTTGTAACTAAACTCACGTGGGGGAAAAAGTCCCAATACAACATATACTACTACATATATTCATCATGCCATTTAGCAACCCACAACCAAGATCAGCGAATAGTAACAATAGTTTATCATCATAAGAGACAGTTGTTATAATGGAGGCCAAGAATAACAACATTAATGTACTCATGTTACCTAAAGCCGTCAAAATGGACTTGACCCTTGAAGTCAGCCCAACCCAACCCAACCCGCTATTAGGGTTGAGCTGGTTTATGATTTTTAGCCTATTTAAAACTGGAGCTTATAAGTTCAGCCCAAGTCAGCGCTGACCCTTGAGGCTTGACTGAGGCCGGACTAGATTAGCCCGTGGGTCAAAATACTTTTAATTTAAATTAAGAATTTAAATGAAGATTGTGAAAAGAAGTAAAAATTAAAAATAGTAAACTGAATAAGTTTAATATCTTATACAATACTTTATTTATTTAGCATTATATCTTAATTACCAAGTATACATGTTTCATTCATGATTGTTATTCAATTTAAACTTAAATTTTTTTTAAAAAAATTGTGAACAAAAAGAATTATAAACTATAAATAGTGATTACTGAATAAGTTCTAACTAGTATCTTACACAATATTTTACTCATTTAGCGTTAAATCCCTAATATTAAAATTTCTAACTACCAATATAAAAATTGCATTCACTATGAAATGTTCAAACACTTGTTGTTACTCGAAATCAATTGCACGACTTTACTCAAATTCAAAGCGGTAATATTTTTAAGTAAATTTAAATATTATTAATTTTTTATATATATTTTTTGATAGTGTTTATCTAATTAAATCTACAAATGAATTTAGATAAAGGTGATTTTAATTAAGACAACTTTATCGATGAATTCAAATGTACTTGACGATGTATTAGTGTTGAATATGTTATAAGTTATAGTAGAATATGTACGTTTATATAATCATATTTTAGAAATGTTAACAAATTGTCATATCTATACGTTCAAATATATATTGAAAAGAAAAAAGTTAACAAAAAATAAGATCAATAAAAATGAAGGGCTAGCCCGCCCCAACCCACGATCCTTTTAGGGCTGGGTTGGGCCATATATTTTAAGGCCCTTAAGATGCAGGGCTGGCCCGGCCTAGCCCATCAAATTCTTTGATCCGCGAGGCTTGGACTGAATTGGGTTGGATCAGCCCATTTTGACAACTCTAATATTATCATGGCTAGCCCATGGTCACATAAGTCCATTCCTTGAGCTAGCCAAGAAACTTGCAAATAGAAACTTCCATATTTACTTGTGTTCCACTCCTCTAAATGTAAGCTCAATCAAGAAAAGAGTTACAGAGAAATATTCTTCGTCGATAGAACTAATCGAGTTTCATCTTCCATCTTTGCCAAATCTTCCTCCTCATTACCACACCACCAACGGCCTTCCGCCCCATCTCATGAACACACAAAAAAAAACTTTTGAAATGAGCATGCCGAACTTTGCTAAGATATTACAAACTCTAAATCCAGACTTTGTTATCTATGACTTCAATCTGCCAGGGGCTGCTGACTGTGCCTCCTCTGTGAACATTCCTGCTGTGCAGTTCCTCACTTTTAGCGCGGCTGTGATTGCTTTGGGCATCCACATGTATGATAAGCCAGGAGAAATGTTTCCATTTCCTGAAATTTACCTGAATGAATACGAAAGACTTTCGTTGGATAAATCCCTCACAGGTGGAAAGTTCCCATTAGGCATTAGACGAGGGTCTTAGGCGATCACAGGACATTATTCTGATGAAAACTTGTAGAGATTTTGCAGGGAAATATATGGATTATCTTTCACGTTTAGTCTCCAAGAAAATAGTCCCCGTTGGAACACTAGTTCAAGAATCCATTGACACAGAAGATCACGAGGAGATCATGCAATGGCTTGACAAGAAACATAAAGGTTCAACTGTGTTTGTTTCATTTGGGAGTGAATATTTTCTATCAAAGGAAGAAATCCATGAAGTAGCTCAAGGGCTAGAGCTTACTAAAGTGAACTTCATATGGGTCATCAGGTTTCCACAAGGTGAAAGAATTAGCATTTGAGATGCATTACCAGAGGGGTTTCTTCAAAGGGTGGGAGAAAGAGGAATGGTTATGGAAGGATGGGCTCCTCAAGCAACAATTCTTCAACACACAAGCATTGGAGGGTTCGTGAGTCACTGTGGATGGAATTCTTTTGACGGAAAGCATGAAGTTTGGTGTGCCAATAATTGCCATGCCTATGCAGGTTGATCAACCAATGAATGCTAGACTTGTGGAATATATCGGGATGGGAGTGGAAGCAGCGAGGGACGAGGATGGGAAGTTGCAAAGCAAAGAGATTGCAAAGGTGATAAGGAAAGTGTTAGAGGAGGAAAGCGGGGAGACTGTGAGGAAGAAAGCTAAGGAACTGAGTGATAAGATGAACATGAAAGGGGATGACGAGGTAGATGGTGTGGCTGGTGGAACTTTGTAACAACAAATGATCAGCAATAAGATTTAAGAGTTATGACCACTATTCCATAAATGTAATTTAACTGATTGTATTTACAGATCATTTATCCTCCTTCCTCTGTTATCAACACATACTTAATAAATAATTAATTGTTGTTGGCATAAACAGATCATCAAGAAAAATTTACAGTAACAATAATTGTGCTCATCTATCATGGATCAAGGAAATACATACTCAACGTTGCTGCCTTTGAATTGAAAAAGAAATACTCATACAGTCCTACTATATATTCCATAAGTAACTCATTTACTTACCTAGTGAATTGAACAATATAATCGATCGTGAGAGAGAGAGAGTAAAGTTTGAACATGTTATTATATCAATTATAAGACAAATTCAGGACGAAAATGCCAAGCTGATATACAATCTGATGAGCTGAAGTGATAAGTTGACTAGATGTGCAATGCCTGCTAATATGTGTTTTGATGATAGACAGGTTATAGGACAACCAGGTTCCCCCATACAAACTGATTTGAAGCAATGCAAGTGTGATTAAAGTTGACCTATAAGGAAAGAAACAGCATCAGGTGCATAAGAAGAAGGACATCACGGCTGAATGTTCTGAGGAAGTAGGATCTCTTGAGGATCTATTTATGGAAGATGCATTGAAGAGGAGTGTAAAACCTTATGAGAAATAATTAGGGTTGCGCAGCAACATCCTTAATTATCTATATTATCGAGTTGTAACTATTCCTATTGTTGTTGTGTCATTGTGAGTTTGTGAGATTTGTAACAAGAAGAGAGTTCATCTTCTTTGAAGAGTTCTTGGAACAGTTAGAGTTAATTGTTGGGTTGAGGTACTAGAGTTAGTCAGTTGGATTATAGATCGAGTTGTAATCTAAATCCATTCTTTGAAGTTAGTGGAAGTTGGTTGAAAATCCTACACACTGTAGGTCGTGGTTTTTACTCCTTCGAACAAGGAGGTTTTCCACGGTAAATCTTGAATTATTTACTTCACAGTTTTTACTTATTCAGGAACCTGGTTTCTGTATCGATCGAGTAGTTGATACTAGCTTTTTTCATGAACCAACCTTAGCTAGTAAGTCGAAATTACAAACAATTAAACGCAAAACTTTTACCAAATATTGGTGTTCTTTGTCTGTTTGATTCACCTTATTGCACAAATAAGATGAAAATATAAAGTTCTTTGTCTTCCATCTATTTAAGTTTTTTAAATTATCTTGATAGCAGGACTATGGAAAACACATACAAATGTACTGAATTTGCACACAAATAAAAACTATTGACAATCCAATCAAGCATAATGAACAGTTGACATAAAGTTGGGTAGTGAAAAGCATAGTGAGTTTAAATGATAACAATTGACACCATATGTTCAGGTTAAGTGACCTAACATGAAATTTCCTCATAAAAACAACTAAATGAACATAAAGTAAGACTAAAGAAGGGTAGTTTTCGAGTAACTGATAAAGTTGTTGCATGTGATACGGGTTCTAACCGCTGGAACCTATGTTGCTCGAACTCTTCAAAAATGTCATCGGGTGTGTGTCGGATCCTTCAAAAATAGTGCATTTTTTGGAGGATCCGACACGAGTGCGCCAACATTTTTGAGGAGTCCGAGCAACTTAGGTAGAAAGAGCCTCTTGCTGAAATGCAAGGTAAGACTGCGTACAATAAGCCCTTGTGGTCCGGCCCTTCCCCGGATCCCAGCGGGAGCTTCAGTGTTCCGGGCTGCCCTTTCTTTTAAGACTGATATTTTCCTGCTCTACAGGGGTAAATAAGTCTTGACCTCTCACTGACATTTTTCTCAGACATCTGGTTTGCTTTAGAAATGTAAATAGAAGGAAACTTAGTAAATGAGGTCAAAGTAGATATCAAGTTTGTCTGCTTAGGTTTTAAATTATGTTAAGAAGCATAAGGAATTTAAGCTATGGCAATCCACAAGAGTGGCCGGTTGGTTGAGCTGGGAATCTTCCAATCAGGGTCTCAGGTTCAAAACCCCCACATGCTTTCTTAGTCAAACTCTGAACACCAGGCTTTTCTGGTATGGTTTACCTCTCCTGTATTGTTTTCTCATAAAAAAACAAATAAATTAACATAGATGAACATTGGAAATAAAACCGAGATTTTGCTGCTCAACAGCAAATAGTAACGAAAACAAAAAATTGACAAGAAGTAAAGAAAAAGGCTGGCTTACACTTCTTTCTTTGAGCACCATCAAGTTCGCAGCTTGAGCGAACATATACAATGTATCCAACGAAATTGCATGTGGTGATCGTGATACAACTACGTTGAACAAATTAAACAGATATAGTGTGCCCAACGAAACTATATGTGTTGATACTGTTAGGTTGAGCAAATAGATACAACTCCAAAATAGTAGCTAGCGAACATATTATATTATACTAAAAGTAGGAAGAATTTAGGCAAAAGTTAGATTAAAAAAAAAAAAAGACGACTTGAGAGCGAAATACTTCTTGCCCTCATAAACTCCTTTCCAGTTACATGTTAATTCGCAAGATTTTCTAAATTATACTTATTTGGAGGATGATAATATGTGTAAAAGAAATGCTTAAAAAATAAGAAATCATGATAAAGTACATAAATATGAAAAGAAATACTTGAGAACAAATATTTCTTGCCTTCACAAATCAAAGTAATGAAGAAGAGAAAGGATGACTTTGAATGAGAGCGTTCATGAAATAACATATGAGTTTATATAGGTAAAATAGAGGAATACCATAAGACATTACAAACTTACAAATTAAATTATGGGGGCTATGGACATGAAAATTATGAAAGTTATAAGTAGTTATTCCTTGTAAATGCATTAAATAAAAAAAAATAAAAAACTTAAAATATTAGAGTTCATGTCATTTCATTATTAGAAGATGACCAAAAAATAAAAAAATAAAAAAAGTTTTTTAAACAAAGAGAGGTGATACTCTTCCTTCGCCTAATTTTGATATATAAATAGATATATATATATACAAATTAGTACTAATGAAGAATATAAATAAATAAAACCATTATAAAAGAAGATGATTTTTTTTAATAACACATAAAAAAAATAGGATAATAATAAAATATTGAGAAAAAAGATAATTGAATCTCTTGTCATTCTTCTATTATTGTTCTTCTTTTGTTATATAATCAATGCACAATTAAATTAAAAAATAAAAGACTTGCATCCATTCAAATTTCTTAATAAAGAATAGGAGTGGAGTAATAAATTTTAAAACATTTAAGTTTTTACAATAAATAATAGAAATAAATGGAGAGAGTACTAATTAATATATTTATTTTTGAACAACAATAAATAAATAGAAATGTAGGAAAAATTAAATAGATATATATATACAAATTAGTACAAATGAAGAAAATAAATAAATAAAATCATTATAAAAGAAGATGATTTTTTTAATAAAACATAAAAAAAAGGATAATACTAAAATATTGAGAAAAAAGATAATTGAATCTCTTGTCATTCTTTTATTATTGTTAATAGAAATAAATGGAGAGAGTACTAATTAATATATTTATTTTTGAACAAAAATAAATAAATGTAAATGTAGGAAAAGTTAAATAGATATATATACAAATTAGTACAAATGAAGAAATAAATAAATAAAATCATTATAAAAGAAGATGATTTTTTTAATAACACATAAAAAAAAAGGATAATACTAAAATATTGAGAAAAAAGATAATTGAATCTCTTGTCATTCTTTTATTATTGTTCTTCTTTATTGTATAATCAATGCACAAATAAATTAAAACATAAAAGACTTGCACCCATTCAAATTTCTTAATAAAGAATAGGAGTGGAGTAATAAGTTGTAAAACATTAAGTTTTTATAATAAATAATAGAAATAAATGAAGAGAGTATTAATTAAAATAGAAATGTAGAAAAAATTGCCAAAAAATAAAGTAGAATGGTGGCCTTAGAAGTATGCCACATAAACAAATTTCTAATCGTCCTTTATATATATATATATATATATATATTGATTGATTGATTGATATTGATGATTGATATTAAATAATAAATTTTAATTAGCTCAAGGCTGAAGTACACATTTAGGTAAGGAATTGAGAAGTTTAGCAGCCAGGTTGAAGTAAACGTTCAGGTGAGGAATTGAGAGGTTTGGCAGCCATTACTATTTGAAAATTAATTAATTGTAATTCATTTACAAGTGTTAATTAATCTCTCCATAATCCTATTTTAATGTCCACTACACATTCAGGCGATTAAATAGAAGTTTAGTAGCCATATTTTAAAATTAATAATTAATTGAATTCCTATTTTATTGCTCCACATTCCTAAAGCTGTGCAGTTTCTTTCTTTATTCATAATTGTAATTGAAAAAGATTATTCTACATTAGTATTGCACAAAAATGTACTCCCTCCGTCAATTTTTACTTGTTCATTTTTGACTTAACACATACCTTAAGAAACAATAAATAGAGGGGTGATTTTATTATATCAACCTTTGAATATAATAATAAATTTTTTCTTTTGAAAAATGCAATAAAAGACGAATAGTATTTAATATATAAAATGGGAAAAAAGGGTAAATTATGTATTGGTTTTTCAAATCGTACAAATATTGTTGGACATTCCAAATAGAAAAGTTGATAAGTAAAGATGAATGGAGAGAGTAAAAAATAATCATAAATCATAATTAAATCGTAAGCCTATTGACTCTTCCTTTTTTGACACGTTGCTTCTTCAATTAAAACTATTTCATCCCTTATTTAATATCTTTAGTTTGTGAGTAAACTGGTGAAGACCAAAGGTCACAACAATTAAGTAGGAAATTATTTCATCCCTTATTTAATATCTTTAGTAATTTGATTCCTTTCATCTTCCCTTACCTAACATCCCCTGTTTAAAGTCACCTAGAAGGGCAACTGAATTTGCAAATCTCATTTGATCTCTCTGCTGAAGAATCATTTTCTCATCTTTGTTTTATCATTTTTTTCCTTTATATTTAGTTTCTTAGTAACAGAAGAAAAAATACCATTGATCTTCTTAGAACTATTAGGGGCACTAACATTAGAGATGCATTTGGATTTTGGATTGAAGACGTCATGACGTCTGAGAATATTGATATATAAATTTTTGAAAAGAAATTAATTTTTATTATGATGTATGAATTACAATGAAATAAAGGTACATTTATGTTTGTTTACACATGCAGTGATAATTTTTATACAATAGTTTATATTCTAATTGATGTAAATAAAGGACACATATCTCCCGAAGATGTTTGAAAATGTTCGAAGGATTGAAATTTTGGCACTATTATGTGGTGATCATTTGTAAGTGATTTCTGTATTCGTTTTAAAATGTTCTTTTAATATATATTCTTTCTTTATCATTATCTTTTTGGTTAAATGCTTCTCTACTTTTAAAGAAAGTTGTGTAGATTACAATCAAATACCTACTATTTATTTAGATTATTCATAATTGTAGGAGTCAAAACACAATATTATATTTATTCCATCTAAATGAAAGTAAAAATTTATCTAAACGGATGATTAGATAATTTATGTAACAAGCAGATTGGGTTGGTAGAAAAATTAAAATATTTTAAAACTATGTTTAATGGTGTGTACACGCGCGAAGAGCATACCCAGAAACTAGTATATATATATATATATATATATATATATATATATATATATATATATACAACTCCAAAACAGTAGCTAGCTAACAAATACAATTCTAAAACAGAAGTTATGAATTGTAATTAAGCAAACTATACCTACTAATAGTAATTATGCTCCAAATTATAGTTGTTTATGAAATTTTCCCATAATAATTCTACTTATAAATAGTTCCAAGGATAATAAGACCCTCGCAAAGTTAAATTATGTAGTTGAAATTCCCGTCATAATTCAAGGCTGACTTATATCTTTTCCCCAAAACATTTTAATCATGTTTAAAAAAGCTCAGTAATATTGACATAATTTGTATCGTGCTATTTAATTATTAAAAAATTTCATTAATTAATAAGTTGCAAATGAAGGTGGATTAGTGACAAGTTTTTACAAATATAATCACGAGGTCCAAAAGTCCATTTTTGATTTGCCTATTCTCTATGATTTATTCCAAAATTTACTTGTTTTGTCCTCTCAACCACTTATTATTTCCAACAGCTGTCATTCAATTCTATCCACCAACAATATCTGTGGCTTTAATACGGTCAAGTCAACTGATTTAAACTTGACCCTAAATAGTATATATAGAAAATCCGTTATACATGAGACGGCATAATAAATACGTAGAATTTTGGGTTCGAGTCTTGGATATGAAGTGAAATTTGACATAGAGCACTCTACCCTCATTAATGAGATTGCTTGATGTGAATCTGAACTACTAGATCCCTAAAAATGAATACCGAAGATCAAGTGGGGGAAAATATTGTAAATGTAAAAACATGTTAGGTGTTAAATTGCTACTGAATATGGAGTGACGTTAATATAGTAAAAGCAAAAACATACTAGGTCTTAAGTTGCTACTAAATATGGAATTATATTTCGTAGGGAGTGCTCTAACGCTAAAGTGAGATTGCTCAGGCGCCAATTCAAATTTATCGAATCCTAAAATTAAATACCGAATATTGAATGGGAAAAAAAAAATATAGTAGTAAAAGCAAGACCGTACTTGGTCGTTGTTGTTACCAGACACACAAAATGTACGTTGATTGAGTTCTGGTCGTGACTCGTGAAACATAGGCCATTTTGGTCATAAATATCATTTCATCAAATTGTCAATAATCAATTATAAATTTAATATTAAAATTTTAAACATCAAGTTCAATATAGAAATACTGATTACCGTGCAATTTAATTGAACTAGTACATGTTTAGCTCACGATTTTTTTTAAAAAGATTTTTTCAATCATATTCGAAAAATAGAGTTTATGATCAAATAAATACGCGAAGAGAACTCTTCCTGAATTCCATGTAAAAGATTATTACACACCAAATTTTATAAACACTTTTTCAACTTTGAATGTATATATTTTTTTTCAGCTAAAGTCGATATTGTTTATTTGTTCCGTCATGTAATATCCTTAAATCAAACCATAATTACTATTGGTGGATTATTCTGGTAATTGTTGAAAAAAAAAAGAGACTATTCTCGTAATTTTCCTTGTCAAGTAGGATAGGGATATTAAATACAAACTCTTTGAATATGGTTATGAATGAGTAGTCAGTTGAAGATCTAGTAAAATAAATACTCCTATAAATTGTTCTTATTAATTTGATATAAACAATTCATCCAAATAGATTTTTATTAGTATTGAGATTCTACACAAACTTAATACGATCAGAGATTTCTATTTGCATTATATTTAATTTTAACTGCAAATCCTTGATGCTAACTCTGCACAACGCAAAAGTTAAGTATATCTATCTAAAACTAATCATGTAGCTAATGTACTGACCAAATCTAATAAAAATTTAGCTCCTTTTAACAATTCAATTTTGAATACTGCTATAATATAGGACTTACCCCCAAAATATATATTCACCACCACTATAATGGAATATGTACTTACCAATTTTGATGAAAACAATCCCTTCTTGTAATAGTATTTTTAATTTCAGTTGTTGTTATTATTATTATTATTATTACTATTATTACTATCCAGGATCAATAGTGTTCCACTTATTTTTTTTACTACGACTCAAATCCTTAACGTGTTCAACCACTTAAGTACGTCTCATTTTGTCCAACATAAATAAATAAAAAAACTCCGTTTATTCACTTTTATTTATCAGCTATTTTAAAAGTAGCTTTTTCACTTTTGCTTATCGCATTTAACATGGAGTATTAATAAAAAATAATTATTTTTTTATATTTTACTATTAGTATTAATTGTTTATTTCTCAAATTTTTTACTAAGACCTAAATACTAAATATCAATTAATATAAATATTATCACAAAATATTTATATCAATCAATATTTTTCAATGGTGTGCAAAGTCCAAAGTCCAAATTGCACAAGTAAAAAAGCAAACAAACAGAGTATCTCTTTCAACTTAAAAAAAGAAAAGAAAAGAAGACTTTTTTAATTTCCAAAACTACCCTTGCACTGAAACACATACCAACAAACAAACACTGTGAACTCATAAAAATAATTCAACTCATTCCCCATTTAGTCTTTTAAAGGGCTTTTTCTCCCAACTGAAGTCAGCTTCAATTTCAAGGTCAATCATTTTGATTTCTTCTTTTTTGGGTGTTAAAGAATTAGTCAGAATGTCTTAATTAATACTCCTTTTTATTTGTTTTTTAATTCTTCTGGACAAAATCTTGATGGGTCTTTTAACTATTTTTTTTTAGTAGTAAATTAGCAATTTTAATATATATAGTACATACTTTATTTGTTGCAGGAGCTTAGGTTATTGAGGTACTGTTACAAGAATGACTAGTTCTGGGAAAGAAGATCAAGACCAGAGGTACTCATCTTTCTGTATGTAAATATATACTGTAACACTTCTCGGATTTCGAGATTCAAACAAGTTTTTGTTAGTTCGTAATTTTTTTTATGTATCTTTTGAATATTTTGAATGGTTAATTATTATGGCTTATAGTACTTTTTTACGAAGTATTCAGATATGTAAATTTAAAGATTTCATGCACAAATTCACAGTGAAAGTTAAACTGCTTGACTCGAGAAATTTAACATGTGCCACATAATTGGGATAGAGGGTGTGTGTGTGTGTGTGTGTATATATGTGTGTGTGTGTGTGTGCAAGTCTGAATTTCCTATCGAGGTTTTAGCTTTTGATTGCTTACTAGTACAACAGTTTTTTGTACTACAAAAACCAATTATTTAGCTCCCCTTTGGTCATATAGATTTTGTAGTAGAAAGTTGAAATTTAAGTTTTTAAGTTGTGATTTTTGGAATTTGAAGTTGTGTCTCAAGGCTCTCAACATGCATTTTATTTGGAAAAGAATTGAAATTTTGTGAGTGGAAGTTCAAGAATCCAAAAATTGATCTAAGCCAGTTTTTTGGGGACTTGGAAATATTTAAAGATCAGATTTTGATATTTGAAGATAAATTTTCAAAATCTAAGGCCAAACGCTAGCTAGTTTGTTTCTTTACTTTGGTGATAAAAACAAAAATAAGTGGAATGGGGATGGGAATTGAGATATTGCTAAGTGACGGAGGCCGGATTTTCATCAAGGGGTGCATCATCTACTAAGTATACATTAGGAAAAATTTGTCTTGTATATATAATGTGATTTCTGGTGAAGAGGAGATTTTGTGGTGATGAACCACCCCCTTCCTTCTGTTGCTCTAGCTTTGCCCATGGATATTGAATATGGTGACTGTAATTTTCCTTTCTTGTTTCTTTTCTTTCCTTTTTGGGCAGTGCAAAGGAAACAGTGAAATTGTAATCGATTGCTTTTGACGTTAGAGTGATCATCATAGGGAGGGAGAAAGAATTAGCTGGAGGAAGATTGTCACTCTAGTAAGACAAGGGGAATTTTTTGTATCGAGTACGTTTGTTGGTTGGCTAGCTGATTGTAACAAACTAAATAACCTTTGATTTACATCGAAGCTTAACAGGGAATTTTTTTTTTCCTTTCTGAATAAATTATGGTTCTTTTTAGGTGAATTCTTCCCATCCGTCCAAGCCTTGGTGGCTAGAGTTACCCGATATTTGTGTTGTGTAATTAGTCGAGTTTACAGTCTATTCCTTCTGTTTCCATTATGAGTAATTAGCTTTAAATGCACAGTTGGACAGCTGGGACCGGGCAGGGGTAATGCTTTTATAAAGTGTCCGTTGCACTTATAATTTTAATTGCAGTGGTCATGCACAGAAAGAACTATAATATATGCCTGTCGCTAAGCCTGCATTTGGTAGCTGAAATGATCTGCCAGAGTACGTCGTGGGTCAATTTCAGGGCCTTAAAAGGACTTTGAAAGTTCTGTTGTGGGGAAGGGTGAAGAGTCCTGGACAGAAGAAATAAGAGACTTGCAGAGTAACTACATACTTAAAAGAACTGTAACTTTTTAGATCTATTAATTTATAACTAAAGGGGATCCCTTTGAAAATCATTGATTATTAAGTTCTCGAAATATAATACCTGTACCATGGAAGAAAGTACTTCATTTGAGTTTTTCTTCATTATAATGATTAAGTATTTACTCGTAAAAAAGAAATTCTGTATCAAACTGACGGTAGTTTAGGTCTGCGGGGATATCTGCCTGAAATTTAGTCTTTAATCTCTCAACTATAATCCTTGGGACTGTAATCTTGAGTAGATGTGATAGTTTTAGTTGAAAGATTAGCTAAGAGTGCAAGGCTCAATTGTTCACTGTACAATAAGACTACGAGTGTATTAACCTCTTTATGAAGTGAATTTAAAATTTGCCTCCCTTCAACTCAGAAAGGAAAGGGATTCCCAATTAAGGAAATAAGAAGAGATGAGGAATGGGATATCAATTTTCAGCATAATAATCTGGACAAGTTCTTGTACAGATCTTGCTGCAGTCCTTGGGCTTTCAACTACTCCCGCCGTTTCAATTTGTTTGTCTTACTTTCCTTTTTAATCCGTTCCAAAAGAATGTCTCCTTCCATTTTTGGCAACTTTTAATTATAACTTTCCATATGGCATGTCTAAGACCACAAGATTAAAAGGCATCAACATACCCAGTGAAATCCCACAAAGTGGGGTCTGGGGAGGGTAGAGTGTACGTAGACCTTACCCCTTCCTCTTGGAGGTAGAGCAGCTGTTTCCGAAAGACCCTCCTCTTTACATTCTTATCAAGTTAAAACCAGACAAACAAATTGAAACAGAGGGATTATAACTTTTAGACTGTAAATCATGATATATATTCTACTTTTCTGGTTGAAAGAGTTAAGGAGAATACAAAGCTCATTTGTTCACCTCACAATAAGACTCACACGAGAGTATAAAACTTTCATGAGGTAAACTTCCAAAATGTCCCCCTTTTACCGGGATTCCCAATTTGTGATATAAGGAGAGGTGGGGAATTGGTTAGCAATTTCCAAGGTACAGCAATCTGGACGAAATCTTGTACATAGCAGATCCTAGTGGTTACTCTGAACCGTACGACCCTCTGTCCAATCCTCTTTTTTTCTTTTGATGCTTTAGAGTGAAGCTTCTTCACTGCCATTTTTCCTTTCCATACTACTTTGATTTGCTTCACTTGAGCTGAGGGTCTTTCGGAAACAGCTGCTCTACCTCCAAGAGGAAGGGGTAAGGTCTACGTACACTCTACCCTCCCCAGACCCCACTTTGTGGGATTTCACTGGGTATGTTGTTGCTTCAGAGTAAAACTGAAAGGATTTTGAAAAGTGGTGATGTTATATCCTCTTGTATATTATGTTCCAATAGGTTTGTCAAAATCACATATGTTGGGATAGTATTATTCCCTTTTAACCTCATCAGAGTAGGTTGTTACTTTCATTATCTTTTAATAGTTTTTCATTCCTTGACCAGCAAAATCAATGGCATTGAAGATTCTAAAACAACAATTGAATTTCTCCGGGGGAGATTATTGGCTGAAAGGTCTGCATCACGAACAGCAAAGCAGAGAGCTGATGAACTGGCACAGAGGGTTAGTCCCTTTGTTTAATTCTCTATAAGTACACACACATATAACACCACAAGTTGATTCATCGTTCCCAACTCAGTCCAACCTAGATTAGTCTTATTTTCTGCCCTTCGACAAGGAAAAGTTATTTAAACAAACTGCTTCCATATGTTACAGGTCTCGGAGCTTGAAGAGCAGTTAAAGGTTGTGTCTCTGCAAAGAAAGAAAGCTGAGAAGGCCACAGCAGCTGTTCTGTTCATATTAGAGAACCATGTGATAGATGATGTTTCGGAGGAATTCAGTTCAGGCTCTGATCAGGAAACAATCTTATCTGATTCAAAAGATGCTGAAAATAAAAAAGAGGGAGCGGAAATTTCCTCAAGTGCGAAAGAGAAAGAAGATGATGCGGACACAATCTCAAGTTCGGAGATTGCATATTCTCCATCAACTGCCAGAAGTTTGTCGTGGAAAAGTGGCAAAAATTCTTCACATTCTTTAGAAAGGAGAAAATACACTGATTCTAATAGGAGGAGGTCTAGTAACTTTTCATCAACTGACATTTCTTCTCCAAAACAGGCTGGTAAATCATGCCGGCGGATAAGGCGCAGGGATAGCAGGTTGCTTCATTTAGAATTACACTTCATTTGAGTTTAAACTGTTCTGTTAATACTTTTCATAGACTCTTTGATACAACAGGCTTAAAGTGATACATTCAACAATTAGCTTTTCTTAAATTGATGTAAATGCATATACATACGCCTCCATATGACCAACACATATACGATAAATGTTGTATTGTTTTTTGGATAAGTTACCTCGACCTTTTCTCATTTTGGACCTTATTCCTTTTCTGTGGCCAGATCAGCTAGTGATAAGTTACAAAATAGTTCTGCTGAATGTGCCTCTGAGGCTCTTCCAAGTTCTGCTAACAATGAGCTTCAATCTTTGATGGCCGGTGCTGGCAATAGTGATGCGAATGATCAAGTGCACGTTTCTGCGTCAGGTGTGTCAGGAAATGGAAGGCAAGTAGATAAGAGTGATGAAGACAGGCAAAGAGCTTTACATCAGCAAGTGCAACTTATAGGGCAATATGAAGCTGAGGAAAAAGCCCAGAGAGAATGGGAAGAGAAGTACAGAGAGAGTAATAGCTATACACCGGTATATATATATTGATTTCATCTCTTACACATTTCACGTAATTCATCTTTTGATGTTTGGTAAGTAACTAGGTGAGATATTTCTCCTTTTGCTGTTAGGTATGTTGGTATATTAATATACACAAACACACACTCACACGGTGCGAGACAATCTGGATTAGTTGCTCATGTTATGGCTAGTTATAGGTGTGATTCATATTCTATCCCCAATTGGTTCTTAATTTAATGTGATATCCGGATGTGTACTCACCCAAGTTTATCGGAATTTATATTACTGAATTAGCAATTTCTAGGATTATAAATTGCATTGGGCTAGTGATATATTTGTTATCGTCATCTATCCATGTTGAATGTACTAATGAACAAATAGATTTTGTAATTTTAAACATATGAGATGATGGTGTGGTACATTTTATTGCATCTATGCTGCTTAAATTCTCATATGTGGATGCCTACCTGCTGAGGAAAGACCAGGACCCTGTTCTGATGTAATATTCTTGTGTGCTCTTTTAGATGTAGCATGTTAACTTTTTCTTAGGACCAGTATGTTCCTGATTCACCATATTGGTTGTTGACTTTAGTCATATAGTTTATCGCATTGCTCATATCAGTGTTCAGATAATCTCAGGAACTTATGAAACTAGTTAGGCTCGTTATGAAATCCTTTCCTGTTGGTCTTTGATGTCATACTAAACTCACTAAGCATGTTTGTGATGCCCAGATGCGAAGACTTGACTTGGAAGATTTTACTGTTTCTAAAATGTTAAACTACTTTTTCTGACCCTGGGTCCAAACCAGCGTCTGCTTAGGAAAACTAAAATAAATGAGCAAGAAGCATCCAATAGGAGCAGTAATGCGAATGATGGTCTTTCATGACTTCTAGAGGTCATCAGTTGTAATCGCAATTTAAAAACGTTTATAGGTCTTATTATACGTAGGCATGGGCGTCTAAGGTACACTTTTATTCAAAACGGCATTGAAGGTAATATTTGATCCTAAGCAAACACTAGGTCCTGAATTTTATAAATCTTGAGTGTGCTGTGGAAGAAGTTACAACCTCCATCTGCGTCTAAATACAGTAATGCTGGTTATTCTTTTCAGTTAATACATATTGACTTTTGATTTCTTCTTTAACTCTTAACGCCTAGGGAGTTTCCCATGGTCTTCTTAGTAATTTCAATGATCCCATTCTCACGATATGTTCCAAACCTCCATAATCAATAGGCGTTTTCCTTGTTATGGCAAGAACACCGAGTTTCAAAGACTTTCACAACTCAACTGCAATTCAAAGCAGATAAAGGAAAATCTTTCAGCAACTCCATCTGCTTCATATATGGGAGTAAATGTGTAGCAGGGATCACTCTGAAGATGAATATGTTTGAAACTGAAATGCTACTTGTCATAAAGAAGAATGAAGCTGTCCACTTCTATCCTCCACGTCTTTCTTTTGTTGGTGGGAGAGGGTTTATATTTGCTGCTATTTATGTTCTTGAAAATAGCTGCTATTTGTTTCTTGATATGTTAGTTCTTGCTTTAGTCTGGTATTGACCTTCTGCAGATCATTTTCTGGTGAACATAATGCATATGTATGTTAAGGTGTGTCACAACTAATCTCATCCCATTCCTCTTTTGTGAACCGCTCAGGATTCATGTGACCCTGAAAATTACTCGGACGTGACTGAAGAAAGAGATGACTTGAAGGCATCTCAGCAACCATACTCAGCTCAAAGAAGCGGTATGCAAAATCATGCAAACAAGTATGGATCAGAAGATGTTCCCTCTACTGAGGAGAATGGAACACTAAACTGTTCTCCATCTACCCCGCATGTCAATGTGGGCTGCTTGAAAGATAAACAAGGCAGCAGAACTGTTGAATCAGATTCCCCAGCATTAAAGGTTGCACGTCAGATGTCTAATGGAAACTATTTGGAAAATCACGGCCAGACATCTGCTTATAGCCACCAGCAGTCTTTTCCTGTGACTCGTTCCCCCATGCACCCCCAAGTACATACTACCTCGTGTTCTGAAGATAGCAGTTTGACTCGTTCCCCCATGCACCCCCAAGTACATACTACCTCGTGTTCTGAAGATAGCAGTTTGCAAGCAGGACAATCTCTCCAAACAGGTTATGAACTTGCCTTGGTGTCTCATAGTACGTCGAATGGTGTAGGTTCTGTTCTCGGGGAACTTGAGCAAGCTAGACTTTCACTGAGTAAACAAATCAACAGCTCCCCACCAATAATAGCTGGATCCTCAATCAAAGCCACTAGAATTGGGGACAGATCAGGGACTGCTGCCGGGTACCCTGCAACTTTTGGAGTGCCAACACATTTTCAACTTGAAGCAACAACAACCGCCAGCTACCCGGTATTGCCCTTGAGATTCAGTTCAGCAAACTATTCTCCTGAACCTTCCACCTCTGTAATCTCTGCAAGTCCTTACTTGGAGTCTCGATCAAATTATGTTACACGAAGTAATAGTTATCCTTCCCCGAGAGCTTTCTCAGAGGTCTCTTCTTCAGCTCCTTTATACAGGCCTATATCTGAAACCAACTTAGATGCAGCCCCACCATCTTCAGTGAGGTTTAATCCTCACTCGAGTCCACGTCTTCCCTTCTCTAGTAAATTTACATACCCTTCCTATCCCATGTACCCAGATGTAATGCCAAAACTACCCTCAGGTGAAGTATTCTCGAGAAATTTTCCTACGAATGAGACAGGTCTGCCTCCCTCATTTTCCTTCTCAACCTTTTGCCCTGAGGTGGTGCCAAGACTACCCTCAGGTGAAGTATTCTCGAGAAACTTCCCTTCGAATGAGACAGGTATACCACCTTCATTTCCCGCCTCACGTTATGATCCTCATATCAGACCAAATATGTATAGTAGTTGATAATGTAAACAGTACAGTTCTTGGTCAAGAAAGTCCTCATATACCTCAAATGTTTTGAGAGGAGTTTACATAGGTTATATTGTTCTATAGTTTGTGCATCATTTTCTTCTTACATTATCTTAATCCTCAGCCTAGTCAGGGGTTGCAGAGAAACCTCAACCTCAGCAATATACCTTTGGATTTTGAAGCTGTTGTTGTATGCTAGGTGTGTTGTAAAATGTCAGAATTAACAAATTTATTGGAAGGTGCTATAGTATATAGTTTTCATTCTTTTGCTTAAGGCCTCTCCCCACCTCGCTTTTTTGGCATAAACACAAATAGAAACTCAAACGTGGTCTCAACTGGCAAGTAAACACTCAAACTTTGAGTACGTACATTTAGATACCTCAACTCGTCTTCGTTTTATCAGTTGAACACTCCCAACTTACAAAATGATCATTTAGACACCTCCAAAATTTATGTGTAACGTCAGCATCTGGCATCCACGAGACAAAGTGGGGACGAGTTAGAGTGTTTAGTTGTCAGTTGAGATCAAGTTGACGTATCTAAATGAGCACTCTCAAAGTTGGAGTGCTTAGTTGAAAGGTGAGGCCAAGTTTAAATGTTTATGTATTGTGCCCTTTTTTAATTCTCTATCATGGGAGGGGGTCCGCATGTGATGGACACAAGGATATTTTGCTAGAATTTAACTTCTATACACAGACTCTGCATGAAGAATATCTAAAATTTCCTCTTGAGGACAGTTTGCTATGATGAAAACAAAGAATTCCCGACTAATTCAGATTTGTAATGTGTAAGATCCACTAGAGAGGAAATACTCCCTATCATCATTTACCGGAAATCTCTTATTAACGATAGAGGGATCCTACCTCTTACTGCAAACCTCGGGGTTATAGAATTGATACTGAGAATTCAGAGACCAAATTTCAAACAAAAGTACCCCCTCTAGATTTTTCTCTTAAAGAGACTATTTGGATATCTTGTTGGATTTTTTCCTGACTGTGTCAAATTTGACTAGTCATCTTAGGACTTGGTGCATTTGCTTGTCAAGTTCAACAACACGTTTAGGAAGAAGAAATCTTCTTTATAATTTCAATCCCCCCTAATATATATGTAGGAGCAACCAAACTAAATTACCCAAATACAAGAAAAAATCTTCATATTTATAATAATTTCTGCTCCCCTTGAGATCAACAAAGAGAAGAAAAACATGTCCACTAATGACTCGTATGGTACCATAGAAACAAGAAACATGCCATCAGAGGCAAGTACTAATAATAGTACTGGAAATGATTTTGACCATGACCATAATAAGAACGAAGATCGGCCGCAGCTTGATCCCATGCTGCTGGAACTCTTGGAATCATTGAGGGAAGTCTATATGAAAAGAAGAGAATTGATCAAGAAAATGAATTATGAAGAATCAATGGAGGTGTTCAAAAAATTGAAGGTTGCTATAAGAAAGAAGAACAAGAAGTGGAAAACTCAAAGTACCATGAAGAGAAGTTTGAGTGTTGGAGATGAGATGAGAAATGAAAAATTCAAGATCAAGACTCCTCATGTTGTTATTGTTACTACTAGACCAAATGGTCAAGGTGGTCAAAATGGCCAAGACAATAATAGTTCCAATAATTCTGGCTAGACTTTAATTATTTTTAATTGTAGTCGAGTCTTGTGTTTTTAATAAACAGTTGCTACCTCTTGGCATATGCCACTTTCTTGATTATCAAAAGATAGGAGAGCATCCCTTCTACCGAAGTTACAAGGTCATCTTATCGAGTTCCTTCGATATGGTTTTTTCAAGATGCGGCAAATATGTTTGCGGTGGGAAAAAGTGAACAATTAAAAATATATATATATATATATATATATATATATATATATATATATATAAAAGAAAATCATTGAATTTGTTTGCTAACCATTCCTATAGTGTATGAGACAAATGTATGCATTTCAATTAGAGTTGTATTCTACCATATATATTTTTTTCATTCAAAAATCAATTTTACGATATAAAAGGTTATGACCTCCCCGTTTATGTCTTGTGGTAATATTTCTCTGGAATTACGACCTTTACAACAACGACGCTGTTCATAGATGAAATCATAAGAGATTGACCGAAGCAAGATATAATGGGGGCGCCGGAATTTCATCAAAGGAATTTAAAATTATATATTGAAGTGTCACACTTGGCAGTCCAACGCCAACCCATGACCTATATATAGCAACTTTGTCCTCTTTGTTGGTATAATATATAGAAGTTTCTTTATACTTAATTATTCGATCAACACCAGGATCACATAAGATGGTCTCTCAACCATGGTTATACAAACTGCCCTGCATTCTATATTCTTTATTGTTTTTGAATTTTTGAAAAAAGTTTTGCATGTATCTATTTGTAAGTAAAAGTTCTTTTTTCTCTTGTTACTTTAAATTTTGATGAAGGATTTTTCTTTTGAATATTTGTCTCTCGAATAAATTTACAAAATTCTTGAACAAAAGGTGTTCAAGAGTCACTGGCATACGTTAATACTTTATTTATCCCAATTTATATGACACATTTTTCTTTTTTAGTCAATCACAAAAAGAATGACACATTTATTTATTTAGTCACAATTTAACTTTAAAATGTCAATTTCACCCTGAATGAGATGATTTATAGCCACACAAATACCTTTGACTTATTTTATTTAACCATAAATTTCAAAAATCTTCTCATATTTCATAAACTCCATACCCAGTCATACTATATCATATAGATTGGGTCGGAGGGAGTACGTACATAATATGGGGTCCAACATCGGATACCAAAAATTGAAATAAGCTTGGCTCTAATACTAATGGTAATAATAGAAAGACGGTAAAATGCATTTAGAAACGATTTAAGTGGAAGATTAACACCCAAACCCTAAATATTATCTCTCCAAACTTCATGGAAACCCTAATCCTACTCTACTTAGGATTAATTTAACACATTATATAACCAATTGTCTTCAACTAACTCAATTGTCTCCTTTTACATAACACATTATATAACCAATAACACCCAAACATTAGCTTCAACTTAAATCAATTGTCTCTTTTTACATATACTTAAAAAAGAAAATAAGTACATAGAATGTCGTCTAAGCTTACGTTGGGTTTTCGATTCCACCCTACGGATGAGGAGTTGATCAACTATTTGAAGAATTTCGTGCTCCACAGAATTTTTCCACCTACAGGTTTTATTGAAGTCGCTGACCTATTTGAAGACTCCGAGCCATGGAAGATTATGGCAGCTTCGGGGGAGAAAACACGTTACTTTCTTTCGCGATTGAAGAAATTCAAGAATTCAACCAAAAAATCCTCAAGAACAGTTGGGAAAGGGACATGGAAAGGCCAAAGAAGTGATCCAATTAAAGATAATGGATCAAAAAAGAATATCACAATTGGATATAAGAGAAGTTTGAAGTATGTAAGTGATATAGAAAAAGATCAAAGTGATAAGTGGCTCATGAAAGAATATTTTTTGCCGGATGAGTACATTAAGAAAAGCAGCGACGATGATATATTCGTAATTTGCAAGATCAAAGAGAAGAAAAAAAATGAGAAAAAGAATAAGGGTGTTACTAATGAGATGATGGAGGAAGAAGTTGATGAATTAATTGATTATGTATTCGAAATTATTTCTGATAATCATCAAGTAATTCCCAACGATGATGACAGTCAATTAGCGGTTGCTAACGAGGTTTATTATGAAGTGATGAGGACAAATTATGAAGCAAATTATGAAGTGATGAGGACAAATTATGAAGCAAGTACAAGCACATTACATGAAGATTACGGAGAAGGTAGGAGTAATTATTTGGAAGATGGTGGAATTGAGGAATTTAATGGAATTAATCATCAAGTATTAGGAGTTGAGGAATTTAATGATAATTGTTGCATTGACTATGATGAGTTGCTGAAAATTATTGGATAAAGTTAGGTTTTTTTTTTTTAGACTAATTAGGTGATAATATCTAGCAATGTAAAGGTTTATCTTTTAGTAGTTGCATGAATATTTTTCTTTGAATATGCAGTTTCTTCTTTTAATTGTTCTTAATTTGGTTTTCTATTATTTGTTGTTAATGGTTGGGTGTGCATATGATAAAATCTCACAACTTGATCAAGTTTTCTTACACGTAATTATTTCCTCCATCTTCTATTAAAACGTATAAACCCTAATATATAACACGATTAAAAGCTAGTAGACACAACTTTTGAAATCTCTCTTCAAGGTGTTGAAACAAGTTCATCCTGATATCGGAATCTCAAGCAAATCAATGGGAATCATGAACAGTGAGATTGGTGTTGCCAGGTGAATTGGCTAAGCATGCTGTTTCTGAGGGTGCTAAGGATGTTACCAAATTTACTAGCACTTGAATATAGGGTTTTTTTGGGATGTTTTTATGAGGGGTTTAGGGTTTCAATTTAGGGTTTGGTAATGTAAAGGAGAAACTTGATTAGTCGTTTTATATAATGCTATGCCTTTAGCTGGAGTTGAAAAGTTGGAAGCTTTCATGAAGGATTTCCAAGCTATTTTGTTTGTTTGTGGGTGGTTATATTTTTCTTTTATGCTTTAATATCTGCAACCCTTATAATTTTCTTTTGGTATCTTTGGTTTATTTGGGTTAAGAGTCAAATGATGCTGAATCTGTAACATGTGTTGGTCTTGTTGATTCTTGTGTACTTCTAGGAGCTTAGTTATTAGAAATATGGAAACTTATTATTACTACTATTAGAAGTTTAATGAAAGAAACATTTGATTTTGCTGAGCAAAAAAAATAAAAAAATCTGTATTTTGTAATGATTTCCCCCTGTGCTAGATTGTTAAATGTAAAAGGGAAGTATGATTTACCAAAAGGTGATCAAAACTAGCTAGTTAATTACTTCAACATGGTGAACTCTGGCCAGTAGCCACAAATTAAATTACTTTTTTTTTTTTTTGTCATTTAGGAAAAAAAGCTTTACAATAAAATATGGTTCACTGTCCAAAATTGCTTTCCTTTTACCTTTTTTTTTTCCTTCCTATTTTATCCTTTGCATTAATTGTTCATTCTCTAAACTAATTTCAAGACACAATAATAACCATCAATTAATAGGGGTACTATGGTAAAATAACCATCAATAATGTGTACGTACATAATACGAACATTTTTTTTTAAAAAAAATCCCAGGATATCCTCCTGGGGGATGTATATTATTTATGAAATCACAAAAGTGTGTGGGGACTAGGCCAAACCCCATGTATAAATCCTAGACTGCAATGCAATCTGAGCAAAAAAGAGAATGTATGCAACAAATGCATTAAACATTCTCACTAGGTCTAATATACTATATTTAGCTAACAAAAAAGTTGGCCCTATCATATCTGATCCTTATACTAGGCAGTTGCATTCTATCCAATATACAGTGAGCTTTAGCACCCGCAGGCAATTGATCAAAACTGTCATACATAGTAGGTTGATCCAAAGTAGTGGCTAATTTAGCAAGGTAATCTGCCAATTTGTTGGCCTCCCTGTAACAGTGTAAAAAAGTTAGCTCATTGTTGTTGGACAAGTTAGTCGTGTCTTCTATGATGCTCTTCAGGTTGAGGTTGTTAGAGGTCTTATTCTTCATCATATTCACAAGAACCATAGAATCCATTTCAATATTGCAATGTGAATATGTGCTGTTCTTGAACCATTTTGCAGCATATTAAGCAGCCATAGCTTCAAGGCCGGCTGAAGCATTAAGCTTCTAAAGCCACTGCTTTAGGCCTCCGAAATTTGAAGTCCCTAAATTTCATAACATGTGTATATATTATATTTTCTCATTTTCTAAATAAGTGGTGTTTTCAATTTGAGTACACTTTTTAAAAATTATTTATTTTTTTTAAAAAAAGAAGTGCTTTTACTAACTTAATCCTAATTAAATGTCTTAAATAAAGAAGTGATTCTTTAATGGTGTAGAACTTCATGTATTAAAACAAGGATAATTTTGGAAGAATAAGATAATTCCTTCTTAAAATTCTAAAACACCACTTATTTCGAAACTAAATTAAAAGGTTACAACACCACTTATCTAAGAATGGAGGGAGTACTCGTTTGTCTCAATTTATGTGTGGAGTTCAAATTTCAAAGTTAAAAAGTTTGAATCTCAAAAATTTAAAAATGTCATATAACTTGAGATAGAGAAAGTATTTTAAAATTTGTATATGAGAAACTAGATAAATTAGACTTCAAGTGATATTGTATACAATGTACGATTTTTTATTATTAAAATCTTGAGGCCTCTCCAGTGGCGGAGCCACCTTATGGCTAGGGGGTTCATGCGAACCCCTTCGGCGAAAAATTATACTATTTATATATTGTTAAAATTATATTTTATATATGTATAGTTGATGTTGAACCCCCTTCGGCTAGTTCGTGTGCTTACTTATTTCGATTTTGAACCCCCTTAGTGCAAATTTTGGCTCCGCCACTGAACCTCTCATTGAAGTTTTGCTTTAGGCCCCCATATTTTTCGAGCCGCCCCTGCATAGCTTCAACAACATTGTGATCTTTGCAACGTACAGGAACAACAAAAGCAAAAAGGAAGTCCCCTGAATTGTTTCTAGCAATACCTCCAAAGCCAGCATTACCACTCTGCTCTATAAAACTAGCCTCAGTGTTAATCTTTATACTCCCATTCTCAGGTTTACTCCATAACACAATGTCTGGTTGACTTGACATGGAGTTTAAAAAAGTAAAAAGACTTTTGAATATTATGATTTTAAACTAAAGATATATAGAATGTACCAAAATGTTCTTTAATTTTATGGTCTTAAACATGTCAATGTAAGAAATTAGAATTAAAGAGTTACCAAAAAAGGAAGAAGATATTCTTTTTAAAAAAAATTAAAAAGAAAAATAAGAGCAATATTCTTATTTATTTTGTCTCCGGCTTCTCCAATCATACACATGGAGATGTTTTTTTAATTTTTTTAAGGGAAAATTACTCAAAATATCCATTGGGAAATTTTTTTTACACAAAATCTAACTCACTTTTTTTTGTTACTTAAAATGGCCAACCGACCAAAGTTATTACTAAAAATGATCGGTCGGCCAATTGATACCAAAACTTTGGTAGGCGTCATTTACCTGAATGTTTGGTCATTTGGCCATTTTATTTTTAATTATAAAAAAAAATGATGTGCTATTTAAAAAAAAAAAAAGAAACTTTTTCGTTGTTTAAATTTTTTTTGTTGCTCTTTTTTAAAAATCTTTTTTCTTTTCTAATTGTTTCACTTTTTTTGTGGAAAAAATAAATATTTATGTTGTTTTATTATTTTTTATTTATACTTTTATTTATTAAGGTGGGAACTCATGATAGTCAAATAAATATTGATATAGATACATTACATAATTATTTATATAATATTGATACAAGATTATACACCAGTCATACAATGTCAATACATTACATACCTATTTATACAATATTGATACACGTCTAAATACTATTTATACAATATTAATACACGCTTGTACACTATATATACAATGTCGATACATTACATAACTATTTATACAATATCGATACGCGTTTATACACATTTATACAATATTGATACGCATTTATACACATTTATACTATGCAAAGAAGTTTGAGCTTTGGGAATATTAATATTCCAAAAGAATTTAGTGAAGATGCTGAATTATCTGAGCTAAGGATTGAACGTTTCAAAATTAGCACTCCACCTGTTATGATAATTGGACCAAATGGTGAACGTGTCAAACTAATGAAGGTGACAAAAATGACTTCTTCTATGTTCTCGTTCACTAATCTCCTGATGTAATATAAAAAAATTAATAAAAGAAACTCCCTTTATCTCTATTTTCTTATTGTATATAACCAATAAAGTACGTCGTACTAGTATATAGATCATATGTTACCAAATTGGGATTGTATCATCTTTTATGTTATTTTACATTGAGAAACTTACAAATATACCCTTTCACCATTAAGTTTACAAACATGGCCGAAGTATATATTACCCTTTAATTGTATATGTTGTGTAGATATGTATAGTGCATATATACCACATTTAGTATGTACATATTTTAGTATAATGTATACACTGTATAGATATTGTGTAACTAGATAGCCAAAGATATTTCACTGTAACTTTCCCTTGTACATCTCCCTGATCAAAGGAAAACTCATTTTTACCTTTTCTTCCATAGTGATACTAATTCTCTTGGGCCTTGTGATTAGATGGTCTCATATATGATCAAAGATATTAATAATCACAATTTCAAGTCACTAAACTTTACCATTTTCAAGTAACTAATTCACATTTTAAGTCACTACACTTAACCATTTTCAAGAAACAAGTTCACAATTTGAGACTTTATTTGCATGTCAAATTGCACAAATCAGAATTCCTAAGTAGTTTTATCTCTTTTGACAACATTTTAGAGGAGTATTTTATTAATTTGGTGTATTATTAGCCTCTTAACCTCTTCTCTTTAAAAAAGACGCTTTGCAAACAAGTGGATCAAAGTCAGATTTCATTTCCTGACTACTTCATATTATATTGTAATCATTAATCTTAAGGTGGAATTTTTATTTTCTCTAATCAGGCACATTATATAATGGATAATTGAATATCTTTGTGCTCAGCGATGAAATCAGAAATTTCATCAAGTGTGTATATATATATATATATATACGTAAATGATTAACATATCTACGTAACGCATGGGCTAGGCGATTGAAAACACACACAAAATATTTTTCAAAATTTTAATTGTAAGTGTATGGTATATATGAACAATTCTCAGTTTATCTTGTGTTCAGGTACTCAATCAAAACATGCCACAGTTTGAGTGTCTATACTATTTAAGGCAAGCAATGTCGTACGTCTTCCACATATATATAATCTTGTGAAATCTTCCACATATATTTTGATGGAAGATCGCAATGGAGAGTTCGAAGCTATCACTTGTTCAATTTATGATGTTGAAAATACACAACAAAAGCCAACGATGATAAGACGGAAATCGATTGTTCTGCTACATTTCTCCAGAGACTTTGTAAGAACTGATCAACAATATTGGAGAAATTTTCTAGGTGATTTTATTCATTGCTCAAACCTCTATTTATACATGTATTCTATATCAAAAAAAAAAAAAATGAAAAAAAAGAAAAGAGAAAATCAAAGAAAATTTTAAACTTGTCCTACAAGTACTATAAACTTATCCTCCAAGTATTGGCTAAACTTGTCCTACAAATATTGGCTAAAGCTATAGCTAACTAATATTCCCTCATGTGTTTTCATGTGCTTAGACTTAAAAGGAAACTTCTTCTCTTAAACATCCCCCCTCAAGTTGGAGGGGAGGGACGATACTCCTAACTTGCTCAAGATGTCCTTGTGAGAAATCCCAGAGAGAGGTTTAATAAAAAGATTGGGGAGTAGATGGTCCGATGGAACAAAAGACAACAAGAGATCATGCCAGAAATATACTACTGACGCACAAAGTGGAAATCAAGTTCTATGTACTTTGTGCGTTCATGAAAAATGATCAGATTTTGGACAATATGAATGGCTGCCTGAATATCTGAATAGGAACCGGAAAAGATGGGGAGATTGACAAATCTTCAAGCAAACGAACAAGCCAAGTCAGTTCAGCCCTAGCCTTACGCATGGATTTGTATTTCACTTCTGTGGAAAGACAGAGAGATGGAAGGTTGCTTCTTCGATTTTCAAGAAATAAGAAATCCCCCAAGAGTGATGAAGAAGCCATTTACGGATCGACTCATGTCTGATCATATTGTCCAAGCGGCATCTCAAAACGCCCTCAAAAAGAAAAAGGATCAACATTTAAAAGAGTCGCTTGTCCAGGATCCAAATGAAGATATCGAAGTACCCTGAGAGCAGCTGAGTAATGAGAAAGGCAGGGTCTTTGGAGAAATTGACTGAGCTTCAGAACTGGAATTGCCAAATCAGGACGTGTATGAGTTAGGTAATTCAATTTCCCAATTATATGCCTTAAAATAGTGAGATCTACTAACAACTCATCACTATCTCCATTTAACTTTGCGCCGGGATCAAGAGGAGAGGAAACTTGAGGAAGATGAGTACAATCAAATTCTTTAAGCAGATCCAAAGTAAACTTTCGCTGGCTTACAATAAAACCATGTTTCTCACTTATAACTTACATGCCTAAAAAAAAGTGGATATAAGTTCTTGACTCTAAATTCTGAATGAAGAAAATCAGGAATATGAACAATCTCAAAAATATCGTCCCCTGTTAATAGAATATCGTCCACATAGACTGTCAGAGTTGAGATCAAACTTCTAGTTCATTTGAAAAATAATGAATAGTCGTTAAATGAAGCAGTGTACCCTTTGTAGCAAAGGGCACCAACAAGCCGAGCATACTACTGTCATGAAGCTTGATTTAAGCCATGAAGGGATTTCGTGAGAAGGTAAACATGATCAGGAGAAGGAGGATTAAGACCTGCAGGAAATCTCATAAACACTTCTTCTTTTAGTGTCCCATGTAAAAAAGCATTATTTACGTCCAACTGAGACACTTTCCAACCTTTTTTCACTGCCACGACCAACAAACTTCTGATTGTGGTTATTTTTACCACCGGTAAAAATGTTTCATTATAATCAATTTCTTATTTTTGAATGCCCCCCCCCTACTACAAGCCTATCTTTTAAGTCTTTCACTAGTGCCATCTGAGTTATGCTTTACCTTGTACACACATTTATAAGGTAGTGCCTTCTTTCCAGTAAGTAACTCAACAATGTCCCATGAATGATTAAGTTGCAAAGTCTCAATCTCTGTGTTCATGACAACTTGTCATCCTGGATGTGATGCTGCATTTGAGTAACTAAGGGGTTTTGAGATATAAGACAAAGATTCTAGGATGTGTTGATTGCTTTTAGATGAAGCACTAAAGGATTGTGAGTGAGGTTTGATGGGGTAAGCAAAACAGGAATTTGTGAGATCAGTCAAGTAAACACTCTCACAAACAAAATCATGCGAATAATTAGGTCTTTTTGAAAGTCTTTCTGATCTCCTAACAAGAAGAGTGGTTGAAGGAGATTTATTCTCAACGATAAGATCAGGATTGATAGGTGATGATGGAGGAGAAAATGGTGCATCCATATTTTCTTTCAGATTTGCAATTGGAGAAAAATATTGGCATTGTTCTTCACCAGCTGGTTTAGAAACTTGACTAGGAAAATTAGGAAAAGGAGTGCATTTGATAGCTGTCGGCTCTGATACTATGTAATAATTGATCAACAATATTGAAAATTTTTCTGGATGATTTTATTTATTGCTCAAACCTCTATTTATATATGTATTCTATACAAAAAATAAAAAATAAAACAGAAAATTAAAGAAACTTGTAAATTTGTCCTACAAGTACTGTAAATTTATCCTCTAAGTATTGGCTAAACTTGTTCTACAAGTACTGTAAACTTGTCCTCCAAGTATTGGCTAAACTTGTACTACAAGTATTGTAAGCTTGTTCTCCAAGTATTGTGTAAACTTGTCCTACAAGTACTGTAAACTTGTCCTCCAAATATTGGCTAAACTTGTCCTACAAGTACTATAAGCTTATTCTCTAAGTATTTGGCTAAACTTGTCTTACAAGTACTGTAAACTTGTCCTTCAAGTATTGCCTATACTTGTCCTACAAATATTATAAACATGTCCTCCAAATATTGGCTAAACTTGTACTACAAGTATTGGCTATAGCTATAGCTAACTGATATTCGTCATGTGCTTTTCATATGCATGTAGAAGTAAAAGGAAACTTCTTCTCTTCAACAGACTTCTTCACGAAGATTAGAGTTGTGTTTTCAAATAAGGATCAACAGAAGAAATGTCAAAAATATTTCTTTATGAAGGATTCCCATTAGTGATAGCCCTTTGACGATTTGTAAAGAATAAGGGGGTTACTAATGATGTGGTGATGGAAGAAGATGTTGATGGATTAATTGTTTATCTGTTAGAAAATATTCCTGATAATAATAATCAAGTAATTTCCAACAACGACGACAATCCATTGCCTGTTGTAAACGAGGTTAAATTATGAAACAAGTACATTCAATAATAAAGATGAAGATTCGGAATCTGAAGATGAGAGTTATGACGTTGACTCCTTGCTGGAATGGATTGAAGAAGCTAGGAGATTATGGTGATAGTATAAGAAGAGGAATAGTTTAAAACTACCCACTTTCTATAGAAGGACAAAAAAAATGCTCTTGATGGTGTTATGAGCCTCCATGAATTTATCATATCATAGTAACTTAGAACCTGAGGTCCTAGACCTATTTTTGGTGTTCGGCATTGTGAAATCACACTAAATATGTTCTTATTGTTGTGAGATATTTTTTACAATAAGATTAAATTGTATTATCAACAAAAGATGGTTACAATTTGTAGACTATACTTGCTTATTGAAACTACCACCAAATTGGTACCACCTTCTTCTTTTTTTATTGGAAACTATTGTTGTTTAAATACTATTTATCAATCCCGATATGGATTATTAATATTTCTTACTACTTCCTTTGTTTACTTTTACTTGTTATGTTTGGACTTGCCATGACTATTAAGAAAACAATAATTGACTTGACTATGTTATCAAACGATATGGAGCAACCATATTCCGTCCTTGACGAACAAACATGTTATGCACCTCATCCTTGCACCTTGACGAGGAGATTTTTTTTAAATTCTTTTTTGAGCAACCGTATTCCATCCTTGGCGCTCAAGCATGTGCCTATCTCAACATTGTGGCTTGGTGAGCAAGAGGTTTGGAGTAGTCCTTCCGCACTTCGGTGACACATCATCCTTATCTTTGGCTTGATGGAGAATACACTCCAAAATGGGAAAATTACATAAAAGTGCATCCGACAATGTTACATTATAAAATATAGCCCACTGTACATTACATTACCAAAAACAGCTCAATTGTATAGGACTAAGTTGATGTGGTCTGATGTGCACTCTCAAAGTTGAAGTGTTTACTTGCCACTGAGGCCAAGTTAAAATGTTTGTTTATGTATTATGTGTATAACTTTTTTTTTAAAAAAAAAAAATTCTCTATCAGGGGAGGGGGTTGGCGGGAGTTGGACTCAAGGGTATCTTGCTAAGAGTTTAACTTCTATACACAGACAGCGCAAAAAGAATTATAGTATCTAAAATTTACTCTTGGGGACAGTTTGCTTTACAAAAACAAAGAACTCCCAACTAATTCAGATTTGTAATGCGTAAGATCCACTAAAGAGGAAATACTCTCTATTATCATTTACTGAAAACCTCTTATTAACAATGGAGGGATCTACCTCCCACTGCGAACCTTGGAGTTAATAGAACTGATTCTGAGAATTCAGAGACCAAATATCAAACAGAAGTACTCCCTCTTGATTTTTCTCTTAAAGAAACTATCTGGATATCTTGTTGAGTCTTTTCTGACTTGGTCAAATTTGACTAATTATCTTAATTCATTTTCTTGTCAAGTTCAACTACACGTTTAGGGAGAAGAAATCTTCTTTAATTTCAACCCCCTAATCATCATATTATACTAAAAGTGGAAAAAATTTAGGGGCAAAATTGGATTAACATTTTGCCCCTACACTAAATCAAAATATCATAAAATATTTAATTAATTAAATATGAATTAATCAAAATCTTTCCACCTCCTAGCTTTAATGCAAGCTAATCCATATATTTCTGCACGTTCATAGTACTCCTAGCTTTTCACCTCCTAGCTTTAATGTTTTAGTTTTAGGCATTTAAAGAAGATATTGGGATCACTTAGCAGCTCATTAGTGTTGAATTAGTTAGTAGCTATTTTCTATTATGATTAAGTAGTTAGAAGATATTTATTGTTAATTGTTTCAATGATTGGTTAGTTAGTGGAATGGGTTGTTAGTTAGTGAGTGGATGACAACTGTACACAGACTGTCACTCTGACAGTTAGTCTATAAATACATGTACAGAGAGATCTCTCATTTTAATTTCAATACAATAATTCAATTCTGCATTCTCTCATACTCCCTCTATGGGTTGAGTTTCAGAATTTATCAGCATTTGCTATTAATGATTGTAATTACTAGATTATCTTCCTATATAATGTTTATGTTAATTGTATTCACGTATATATATGTATCCTCTAGGCATTAATTGTGATGAAACTTAACAGTCACTTTGATGACTTTTCTACTCAATTAATATATTGATTATGAAAAATCTACTCAATTAATATATTGATTATGAAAAATCAGCGATATATATATATACCCTCAAGTAAATAAATAAATAAGTTCTTCATAAATTACTACATTAATCAAATTAATGACAGTCAACCTCTTCCTAATAACATAACCGTAGAATTCTAAAAGTTGCAATGATTAATATAACATTAATCCTACTAATAAATAGGTGAAGAAAGCTATAAAGAAGCTTCAAAGGATTTCTTTTTCCTTCAAACTTCGTCCTCCCATCTTTATGTGCTCAGACAATATTGTTTTGGTCAAGATTGGTAGCTTTAAACTGGTTTGATTTATCTCATGTATGACGATGATTGATGTCATACTTTTATAAAGATTTATGTATTTTTTTTATGAGGATTTGTGTATCATAGATGTATTTTCCAGATTTTTATTAATCTAAATCATTTTCGTTTTATTCTTTCTCTTTGCAGGATAAACCAACTTTGGAGAAAAGAGAGTATGTTTATGTTGAAGGTTAAAAGAACAGCCCTGAGAATTTACTCATTTCATTCTCTTCTTGCAAGAACTTAAGAAGTTCTATATAGTATTAATTTTATTTACAAGACACACAATGTTTTTGCCTCATTATTGATGAAACTTTAGAAATGTTTATTATCCTAACATATAATGTTTTAGTTTTATCATTCAAATATTCTCTTTGTACTTTTGGTAAGTTATATTTCTACTTTATGTAAAAAAAAGTATTAATGCATCTTTTAAAGAATTTCAATGAGAAACTGTTTGTTGTATATAGAGGAAAACATTATCATACTTTAAGTAGTTCGAAAACGAAATTGGTTCTTTTTTCAATTTTTTTTTAAAAAAACATAAGTTGGGAAATAGGAGAAACATAATAATAATTAGTTTGAATTTTTTTTAGTCCTTTTGCAAATTGGTAGATAATTGATTTCAAAAGAAAATAAAACAATTAAAATTACTCCTAAAAATATACTTAGAAAATTCAAGTGAATTTTTTTTAATAAATACTGATGGATAATATTTAACAGTGTAAGATGGGAGAATTGCACGTTTTCCATTTATTTCTTCATATAATGTTTTAGAGCATAAATTACTTTCAACCATGTACTACCACTTTTAAACACATAAAGAAAGTTAAAGTCAATAAGTTAAAAGAATTATATTATTCATTGGTGGTACCTCTATTGAAGAATTGTTAAACACATAAAATGGAGTTGAGCCATAAATATGTTCTTGTAATAAATAATCAAATTTAGATTTTTAATTATATTAGCAATATATTTCACGTATTTATTAAATACAGGGGCGATTTTAAGTGTAAATTTTGGGGCATAGGATGTGGGAACCCGTGCTCTTTTCGTAAAACTGCATATGTTATGTACATATTTTCTAGGATTGATCTAATATTGGTACTCATGATATCAAAAGACTTGATGGTGCACTTGGTTAAAAGTTTAGTTATTTATCAAGAGGAACAAGGATCAATTCCCACTTAAAACATTTATTTATATGTTTTTTAGTAGTGCACTCATACTCTAAATATCCTAGAATTGCCTCTGATTAAACAGTCATTAGAAGCATCATTACAAAAAATGTTAAATCAGACACACAACTAAAATGTACCTCATATAACATTCTCTCTAATCCATCTGAAGTGTTTGTTGTCACATTTATTAAGATTTATTTGTAATTGTCGCATTATATCACTCATTACATATATGTTTTCATAGAATCTTTATCGTTCTAATGAATCTATACAAATTTACATGGGACACACGTGCAACGTAGGAGCAACCAAACTAAATTACCCAAATACAATACAAAAACTTCATATATAAAACAATTTTTGCTCCCCTTGAATCAAAAGATAAAAGAATGTCCACTGGTGGCTTGTATGATACCATAGAAACAAGAAACATGCCATCAGAGGCAAGTATTAGTAATAGTACTGAAAATGATTTTGACCATGACCATAATAAGAACGAAGATCGGCCGCAGCTTGATCCGAGGCTGCTGGAACTCTTGGAATCATTGAGGGAAGTCTATATGAAAAGAAGGGAATTGTTGAAGAAAATGAATCACGAAGAATCAAGAAAAATTGAAGTTTGCTATAAGAAAGAAGAGCAAGAAGTGGAAAACTCAAAGTACCATGAAGAGAAGTTTGAGTGTTGGAGTCTCCATGTTGTCATAGTTGCTACTACAACAAATGGTCAAGACAATAATAGTTCCAATAATTCTGGTTAGACCTTAATTATTTTTTTTAAATCTTAGTCGAGTGTTGTGTTTTAATAAACAGTCACTACTCCTTGGTATGTGTGCTTTCCTAAATATCAAAAGATATGAGAGCATCCCTTCTGTCAAAGTTACAGGATCATTTTGCCGAGTTTCTTGAACATGGTTTTCTCAAGATGCGGCAAATATGTTTGTGGTAAAAAAAAGTCAATAATAAAGAAAAAAGAAATAAATAAAATATAGAAAATCATGCATTTCTACTTTTCAAATAGTTAGTTACAAAATCAGTCACGTCGTTCACTTCTTTGCTTGAAAACTTTCCATATTGCCCAATCAAAGAGGGGCATGCTGATAACACCTAATATTTGAGCAGACCTAGGTTTACACCATTTTAGTGTTAAAAATACTTAGCTTCTTTTAGGTCTAAATTAGATATTTTAATTTTTTGTGTCATTTTAAAAGTATTTGAAAATTGTAAAAATAGAGTCACATTTTAGGATAAACTCTATTTTTATTTTTCAAAAGGAAAGAATTTTTTTTAAAAAATACTAGCCTAAAATAACCTAATCTAGAACCTTTCCCCCCAAGAAAACCAAAACCTACACTTCCCTACTACTATATATACCTAACTAAACATACTACTCCCTCACGTTCCTAAAAACCTAACCAGAACAATACAGCAACCATACTACTCCCTCTCACCAGCAAACTACCACGCCCTCACAAGTAACAACCAAAATTATACTCCCTCACGTTCCTAAGAATGTTGTCATTAGGTTTTCGATTCTACCCCACCGATGAAGAGGTGATCAACTATTTGAAGAACTTCGTGCTCCACGGAATTTTGCCACCTAAGGATTTTATTAAAGTAGCGGACCTATTTGAAGATTCGGAGCCATGGGAGATTATGGCAGGTTCGGAGGAGAAAACACGTTACTTTCTTTCGCGATTGAAGAGATTCAAGAATTCAACCAAAAAATTCTCAAGAACAGTTGGGAAAGGGACTTGGAAAGGCCAAAATAGTGGTGATACAATTGAAGATGGATTAAAGAAGAATACTACAATTGGATATAAGAGAAGTTTGAAGTATAAAAGTGATAACGAAAAAGATGAAAATAATGACAAGTGGCTCATGAAAGAATATTTTTTGCCAGATGAGTACTTTAGCAAAAGCAGCAAGAACTATATATTCGTCATTTGCAAAATCAAAGAGAAGAAAAAAAATGAGAAAAAGAATAAGGGTGTTACTAATGAGGTGATGGAGGAAGAGGTTGATGAATTAATTGATTATGTATTCGAAAGTATTCCTGATAATCATCAAGTAACTCCCTACGATGATGAAAATCAATTAGCGGTTGCAAACGAGGTTAATTATGAAGTGTTGAGGACAAATTATGAAGCAAGTACAAGCACATTACATGAAGATTACGAAGAAGGTAGGAGTAATTTTTTGGAAGATGGTCAAGTTGAGGACTTTAACGGAATTAATCATCTAGTAGTAGGAGTTGAGGACTTTAATGATGAGAATTGTTGCATTGACTATGATGAGTTGCTGGAAATTATTGGATAACATTAGAGTTTTTTTTTCTTTTGAGACTAATTAGGTGATAATATCTAGCAATGTAAAGGTTTATCTTTTAGTAGTTGCATAAATATTTTTCTTTAAATATGCAGTTTCTTCTTTTAATTCTATCTTCTAAAGTTGGTTTTCAATTATTTGTTTTTAATGGTTGGGTGTGCATATACATGTTAAAATCTCACAACTTGATCAAGTTTTCTTATACGTAATTATAGTTAATGCATCATCATCTTCCCCCATTTTATATTAAAAAACGTATAAACCCTATTATATATTAAAAGCTAGTATACACAGCTTTTGAAATCTCTCTTTAAGGTGTTGAAACAAGTTCATCCCAATATTGGAATCTCAAGCAAATCAATGGGAATAATAAACAGTGAGATTGGTGTTGCCAGGTGAATATATTGGCTAAGCATGCTGTTACCAAATTTACTAGCACTTGAATTTAGGTTTTTTTGGGGATGTTTTTATGAGTTGGGTTTAGGGTTTCAAATTAGGGTTTGGTAATGTAAAGGAGAAAAATTGATTAGTCGTTTTATGCAGTGTGTTTCAAGAATGTTTTTGAGCCTGTTTTCTTGCACTCTTTATTCAAGTCTATTTCTTTGATACCGATAAAGATCATAATTCATCTTCCTGTGCAAGTGTTGCATCTTAGTTGTCTCTTTAATATCCCTCCTCTTGTAGAGGTTCTAACAATTGAGGACCTCGAATGTTTTTTCATATATCTGTGTTACCAACTATAATTGTTTTCTATTCTGTTATCATTTGTCAATGGGATGGAGGCCTTACTCATTGAGGTTGAGTAAGGGCAGGAAGTCTTTGAAATCCATGTTTGTACTTTCTTAATGTTAGCCCCATCTTAACTTTTGTTTTAGATGGGGCAGGAACTCTTTGAAATCAATGACGCACAAATAAATGAATTCCCTCATGGATGCTAACTTCTGCTTTCATGCCATTCACGGACACTAGTAAAAAGCATCTGAACAAGACGGCTTGGAGAAGCACACATGAATTGCAAATCGTCACTAATTAGAAAGGATATATCTCTCTTTTGAGAAATACGTAATCATCCAGATAAGTATTTTCAACTGAATCTTTTGAGGATGTTATGTGGATGTCTACTTGTAGTTGTAGCTTCATATGAACTTTATTTCTCTGTATAAGGTTATTTAAGATATTGGATGAGAAATTTCTGATTTTAGGTAAAACAATGGGATCTGTACCTGAGATGCATGTGATTCATAGTGTTTATGAATTTGGAGTGTTGTTGGTTGTTCTCTCTATTTCGTAACTAAGAGAGAATTTACCGGGGATTCGGATGTAATGAGAAATTGGATGTCATAACCTTGTTCTTGAACTTGGATTCTTGTGAAATTGATTTCTTTGCTACTGTTGCTGCCATAACCTGCATGCTGTTTTTGTACGTCTGTAACAACATTCTCCTGCTGCTTATTTCTTATCATCAGGGGCGGATCCATGTGTATGGGTGAGGGTGCCACGGCATCCGGTCACCTAGGTTGAAACTTTGTATATATATGTGTATATGTATAAAAGAAATGGTATATATCCTAGACTTGCCACCCTGTAGAACAAAGGGTCGAGTTCCGCTGGCACAGGGCAGTGCATCCCACCCAACTGATGCGGGTTTGAAACCTTGTAGTACCATTGCTTTCTTGCTTTTTTTTTCCTTTTTTTGGTTTGCTGCGGAAGGGCTTCAGCCCTCTCTTTTTCAATTTTTTTTTCATTAATTCTTCTTTTTTAGCTCTATGCTTTATTAATCCAAATTTTTGCTTTAATTAATTCTTTAATCTTTTTTCTCTTTTATTAAGTATTATTAATATCTTTATAAGACTATTGTGTGGTATCCCATATCAATGAGTACTAAATTTTAAATGTCACAATAATATTAATAAAAATATATTTAACATTTTAAAAGTTTTAAAATGATGGATATTATTATGTAGTTTTTAAAATTTAAAAGTCAATTTAATCTTTCACCGTTGTTCGAGCTAAGTGAAGATATCTGTGCTGAAACTGTAATTTTTTATTCTTTCTCAACTATATATCTACAACACATAAAGGCAATGGAATTGGAATATGAATATATTGAAGTAACTGTATTAGATGGTTTATACAAGTTTAAATCTTTAACATAAATAATCTCTTTTTTCATCAAAATTTTAGAGAATAGGATCTCTCTTGCTCCTACAAAAAGAAAAATTGAACTGATTAGCTTAGGTATCTTGAATATCAGAATATCTAAAAGAAAATATTACTAAATATCCATACTCGATTAATTTGTCTATAAAGATCGAAAAAAGTTAATAATTTGAATCGTAACCCAAAATTAAAGAAACCGACACATTTATCCTATTTGGACAGTTCGGTACCCGGAACTTACAAATCCTGAATCCACCTCTGCTTATCATCAACTTAATCTAAACAAAAAAAGATCACTATTGGATTTCTTATTCATTTATCTGTATACATAGTGCTGAATTTCTCTTTAAAGTTCTTAATACTTCTTCCAATTAGGTGCATATGGTATATTTATAGTTTACCCTTAAAGTAATGTCTCCGAGATGTATTGAGCTTTCCATAATGATCATTATCTCTATGTTGAGTTTGTTACCTAATTCGTGGATATGTAACTGTTGAAGTAAATCTCAAATTTCTCGAAATCAGTTATTTTCTGAAACTTATCTTAATCGACCACTGATGATCTACCGATTATTTTACTTTGAAACTTCATCTCAGACGCAACATATGAACTAGGAACATACCCAAAGAATGTTTACCGTGTATGACATTAAATCCTTGACCGGAGCTATCTTCGGTAAGGTGACTTTGACAAGACTTAATTTGCTACGTGTCATCTTCTGAGTCGTTCATTCGAGTATCTAATCTGCATTTTGAGTTTTGACCAATACAGAAATAAATATGCTACCTAAACCAACTAGACAAGTATAAATTATACTATTCATTTTACTTGAAAATAGACCAAAGTGTTGACCAATTTTACTAGTTCAAAAATTAATGTTCGATTTCTTCATCATAGGATATCATGATTGTGACACTTCTAACTTTGTAACATAGAAAAATAAAATGCCAGCTATATTAGTGAGTTGCTTCAGCACTACAACAAAAGTAGCTTTTAGGGACACTTGTTTAGAGACAATAAACTAATTGCAACTAAGATATTCTATATGTACATGTATTACCGGCACTTGGACATTTGACAGGAGATAGTTAGGGGTTGTTTGGTAGAGTGTATAAGAATAATGCTGAATAGGGTGTATTAGTAATGCTTGCATTAGTAATGCTGGTATTAGTTATGCTTGCATTAGTTATGTTGACATGATTTCTTATACCTTGTTTGGTTTGATGTATTAGAAATAAAATATCTTGTATAATTTTTATAAGTAAATGTTAGTTTACAAAAATACCCTCTACACTATAAAACTTCACTTATTGGTAAGGATCACGGGCTTCCTGCTGCAGAAAGCTGCTTCAATAATGGAGGAAAATTGAATTCACTCAATAAAAATTGGTCCCTTTTTCTTAACTCTATCAATTTCCCCATTCCCCCAAAGGCCAGATCAAAACTAAAAATCAGATAAAAGTGGAATCGGCAACTTTAGAATTTCAAGTTGAAGTGAAAGCAAGTGATAAAGTTAAAGATTTGATCGAAGTTGTGAAAAAAGTATGTGGGAGTGATTATATGTTGTTGAGGCACAGTTTTCTTGAAATGAAGAGTAATAAGAATTTGTCTGCATATGGCGTTAGAAATGGTTTTGTTATCGAAGACAGTTCACTGTCTTTGCTGAAGTAAGATCAGATATTGAGGGGATAGAGAGGATTTGAGGGGTAATTTTGTAATTCATCAAGTTAATGCATGTGTTGAAGTTTTTGTATTACTAATACATGGAAAATGGGTGGTATTAGTAATACATACCTCAATACACAATAGAGTGTATAACTAATACAAGCATTAATTATACATAGGATGAAAAAGTATACCAAACAAGGTATTGGTAATACACAAGGCTAATACATGCATTGCTTTTGCTAATACACTCTACCAAACGACCCCTTCCTTATTGTATTAATTACTGACAATTCATTCAAAGTTAATTTTGCTGAAATTTTTTATTTTGAATGAACAATAAAACTTGCATGAGGCTTCATTAACTTTTTGCCACATGGATTGTGGGACCCATCTTTAAAAAAAAAAAGTAAAAACAAAAGTGTACAGTAGAAAAAAATGAAGGGAACGAGAAGGCATTTTCCCTCCTTACTAAGTTACTATGTTGATTATATCTCACCAAATCAAAGATACAATATTTCTACATCTCATCAAATCAAAGATACACCATTGCTAATCACTTTCTTTCTCAAAGAGACACCAAATCTATTCTCATCGAACAAGAAACTCCCAACTCTAAATGTAATAAATTTATCACCTTTTTTGTTATTCTTTTATTTTTATATCAAGAAACTCTCTATTCTAAATCTAAATGTAATAAATATACCAACTTTTTTGATATTCTTTTTTATTATTGTTGTATGGATATGTGTAATTACTTTGTCTTGCCAAAATTTTCAAATATTGAGAAAAAGAAAGAGAAAAGTTGCTTATCAATGAACCTTATTTTAATACATATACATCAACATAAATATTTTTTGCATGACTTATAAGCAAAATGCTCCTTATATTTTATAGAATTATCTAAATTATGGGTTGAGGAATTTAATGGAATTGATCCTTATGATGAGAACTGCTGCATTAACATTGAATCCTTGCTGGAAAGTATTGGATAAGATTAGGTCTTTTTTTAGACTAATTAGTTGGTATGTAGTTGAACATATTGCTTTTTTAAACGCCGAGAGTATTATAGCTTGTTTGGATGGTCATTAATTACCTATTATATTTTGTTGTGTTGTTATAGTTTAAATACAATGTTTGTTTTGATTGTTATTTAAATTTTAGTATATTGAACTGTTAAATTCATCATTATGTAACAAAGAAAAGTCGCATGATCTTGTATGATGATTGATTTTGTGTGATCTCGTCGTTACCTTTTTAATTATTACCAAAATATTCTTTAATTTTGTAGTCTTAAAATATGTCGTGTGAAAAGTTATTAAAGAGTGCTACAAAAGGAAAAAGATATTCTTTTTTAAACAGCCTAGAAAGGAAATAAGACAAAAAAGGAGTAATATTGTTGTTTAAGATAGAGGAGGTATGTTATTTTTCCTAAAATAAGGGGGAGATAACAAGCAACTATGAAATATGTTAGGAATTATCATCAGATCCTCATTCAAAAGATAATTCAAGTTCAAATGCTAGGAGCATTTGCTGACCCAAAAATTAATCTCATATTTAGCTGTAAATGCTCCAATTGAATGTCCCTGAAGGACAAAGTCTACTACATGTATGAAGCATGGTAGATCATAATCGGTTCCAAATGAGATAATCCTTGAAAAGGATAAGGAGCAAATGATCATAATAAGAAAAGGATGTGCTTTTGAAGATCTTACGACATAACACTTTATGAAATCTTATGAGAGGTTCGGGTACCTGAAAATAATGAAGTGATGAGATCTCAAAATATCATGTCACATTGCGAACTAATACAAAATGATATATATCGTCGACGATATCTTTGATATAATATGGCACAATATTGTAAAGGGATTGTGAGGATCTGAATTCTACGTTTATTTAAGCATGCTGGTGGTTTAACCTCAAAAAAGAATGTGTAACAAAAGTCACCATGTCACACCCCGAGTTCCAACGAGGCGTGTGTAACACCCCGTACTTTATAACCTCACTTGATACCTTGGAATCATATCTACATAGGTGTTGAGATGCCATGCATATGTGTTTTATAGTGTCATTGGGGAAACATTTGATATCGGACGTAACATGTGCGATTAGATCGTCGTAGGAGGTGTGTTGTGATTTCATGGAGCATAAGAGTCAAACACTTCAATACATTCCTACATACTCCTACATGATCAAATCACGAAAGGTGAATAGTGATCCAAAATGTCCAATGAAACCAAGGGCGACTAGAATGCCTATTTTTGCGATCGAAAGGACGAATGAGAATCTTTTAAGGGAATATTGTCGTGACCTTATGGAATTATATAAACATGAGAGATATGGTTAATAATGCATGAAACTTGTTGGGTTAAATGGATATGTCTTCTTGGGCCAAATTAAGGCCCAAAAGTGGAAGAAATCCATGGCCCAAATGGGTCAAAAGACCCATGCTTCCATTTGACCTTCTAGACACCTTATTAAATGCCAAGAATTGGCTAAGGACAACATGAGAGGCCTATATAAAGAGGCAAATCAGATTTTTATTATACAAGACCTCTCATGCCTTTAACACATTTTTCTCAACATTTCTCATTTCCAAACCCTAAAGCAAAATAATTCCTTGGGACTTCTTGGACAAGATCAACATATTCCAAGCCTTGGTAAGTATTTATTTTCATGGATTAATATCTTATATGCATAAAAGAATATGTATATCATGTTGGTTGTGCTTGGAAAAGTTGGTCATGGTACTTGGTGATTTTGTATAAGATTTGTGGTATATGGAATTCAAGTGTGAATTAGGCCTTGTGCCTTTGATGAAAAAGCATGGTATGGACAAACTATGAACATGTATGGTGTTATTTTTGGCATTAAATTTGTTCTTGGCTAAAAGTGGAAATTATGGGATTTTTGGCCGATATGTGTTATGAGTTGAATTAAGGTGCTTTGAAGGATTATTTGTGATGTGTTATGGATAAGAAAGTGTAAAGGAGAAGTATTGTGGTGAAATGTATTGATTTTCATGTATTGGTCAATGTTAGGAATTTTTGGAAGAATGGTATATCAATAGTTTTGTCGAAGGAAAATGACATGTTTAAAGGCAAACATGTAATTCATTGACATTGTATGCATTTGTAAAGTAATTCGTGGTTAACGTGAATTCGTTATGTATGTATGTTGTAGAGTGAAGGAGAGGGATCATTGTATACGCATCGAAGGTTGTCTATTCGTATTGTGCATCCAAGGTATGCAAGGTTACTTTGTCCGTATCTTTCTACGGCCAATAGTGTTCACATTGACATTTCTCTAGTTCTATTCCGAAATATACTAAGGTATTCCATATGCAATTATCTATGGTCATTGTCATATATTTCCTACTCATTGATCAATTGTGAATCTCATTTCGCATATTCATGGTTAATGTTCCGAAAGTTCAAATAAGGTTATATTCCAATATTCCAATAGTGCCTATACTTGTGTCTCTTGTTCATGGATTATTGTCCAATGGTTCCAATGGTATCATGGTGCTAGTTATGTTATATTTCTCATTGATATTTATTCATATGTCCTTCACTTATTGGTCAATGATTCAAAGTTTCCAACAATGTTATGTTCCAAAGTTCCAAAGTGATGTTATGATTATCAAAGTATCAATCTCAAAGTAATGAACAAAGTAATGCAAATGTGGTCAATGATCAAGTACGGGTGGCAAGTCTAGGGGCGTAAGCCTAGCTCGACTCGATCCCGAGATATGGATTTATGGGTGGCAAGTCTAGGGGCGTAAGCCTAGCTCGACTCGATCCCAAGGGTGGCAAGTCTAGGGGCATAAGCCTAGCTCGACTCGATCCCTATATGATGATATGAAAGACCCACTGATCAGTCGGGGCCCGGGCACATTGTGATATGTCATGACATGTGAGCATTGAGATAAAGAAAGTAATGAAAATAATGAAAGCAATCCACATGGTTTCCAAAGCGTAACATGGTGACTTATTCACATTGAGTATTCATATGTTTTGAGTTCATTGACATATTCATTGAAATATTCACGTGTTGTATAGTTTCATCTGAGCCTTGCATACTCAGTACTTATTTCGTACTGACCCCTCTCGGGGAATTTACCTTACTTGCTGCAGGCGCAGGTCCCAGTAGGCCTCCTCAATAGACTGCCAGTGTTAGCGGCTCTTTGGTGAGCTCCAGCTCATTCGGGGCTTCTCCGAGTCAAAGTGTATATATGTTTTGGTATTGTACATGTTGTATAAAGCGGGGACTTGTCCCGACTTATGGTTCATTTTGGTCAATGCTCTTGTTAGAGGCTTTTGTAGACCGATGTGGGTGCATCAGTGCAAAAGACACATGTTGTTTTGATTGGATGGCCTCAACGGCCAAGTTTCATATGTATGCCTAAATATGTCCCATGTTCTCCTTTATTCGTATTTCGTAATATTATGCAATGGTGGTTATGAATATTATATGCATATGATTGAGCATAGGCAAAGGTTGGTTCTCTCGGGCCTTATCGGCTACGGGTGCCAATCATGTCTCGATGGGATTCGGGGCGTGACAAAAGTGGTATCAGAGCAGTCGGTCTAAGGATGTCTACAAAGCCGTGTCTGAGTGGAGTCTTACTTATCGATGTGTTGTGCACCACATTTATAAGTAGGAGGCTACGGGACATTTAGGATGTTGTTTCTTTCCTTCACTCTAGATCGTGCAATAGAGCCAATGTTGTCAGTTGTCTTGTATCTGATTTTGGTAATTGTTTTTCTTTGGTATAGTAAAAATGCCGAACACTAGAAGAGGAAGAGGAAAAGGTAAAAGTAAGCTGATCAATAGAATTGCTGGTGAAGGAACAAGTAGACCACCGCCTGAACAAGTTGCTCAAGGTGGGGCTGAAACTGAGTTCGCAACGCGAGCTTCTTCTACTTCTTCAGCTCCAGAAGAGTCGAGAAGAAGGGAAGTGCCCGTGGAACCACCGACAAATGCCACAGATCAGGATCTTAGGAATGCTGTACAGATGTTGACACAGTTAGTGGCGGCACAAAGCCAGGGAAGAGCTGGTGCTATGGCACATGATGATGATGAGGCTAGAATGGCAAGTCGCAGAACACAGGATTTCTTGAAACTGGACCCTCCTATATTCACAGGGGCAGATCCAAAAGCAGATCCACAGGACTTCGTGGATCAAATTCAGAGGGCATTGGAAGTTATGCATGTGACAGGGGTAGAGACAGTTGAACTTGCTGCGTACCGGTTGAAGGGAGAGGCAATACTGTGGTATGAAGATTGGAAGAAATCCCGTGACATTGGTGCAGATTCACCGACATGGGAAGAGTTTAAAGTGGCCTTCCTCGATCATTATCTTCCATATGAGGTTCGGGAAGCACGTGCAGATCAGTTCCTGAATTTGCGTCAAGGAAATATGAGTGTTCGGGAATATAGTTTGCAATTTAATTCCTTGGCTCGATATGCGCCAAATGTTGTGGCTACGATGACAGACAGGGTCCATAGATACGTGGACAGACTAGAGCCATACTTGGTAAGAGATTGCACTATTGCGGCCTTGAATAGGGACATGGACATTGCTCGCATACAAGCCTTCGCCCAGAAAATGGAGGATCAGAGACAAAGACGCAGGGTACATGAATTTGATAGGGGACAGTCCAAAAGGGCTAGACCTATGGGACCACCTATGATGTCCCAAGGAGGATCTAGGCCCCGCATGTTTCCTAGACCACCTAGACCGTCGTTCTCTTATTCCACAGGTGGTGCTTATTCGCAGTCTCGAGGGTTTAGAGGTGGTTCAGCAGGGCAAAGTAGTGGGGTTCATGGATCACAGGCAGCAGGTTTCCCTCGTCAGCAGTGTCAGCACTGCGGGCGTATGCACACAGGTCCATGTCGGACAGGGACGAATGTCTGCTTTTGGTGTGGTATGCCGGGACATATAGCGAGAGAATGTCCACAACGGAGCATGGGTGGTATAGCACAACCAGCTGGGTCGGCTGTTGTGTCTTCAGCATCGGTTCCTTCACAGGGCCGAGGGGTGCAGCCTATTGGTCGTGGTAGAGGTACCAGAGGAGGAGCCAGTACTAGCGGGGTCCAGAATCGCACTTATGCTTTGGTGGACCGCCAGAATTCAGAGGCTTCCCCAGATGTTGTCACAGGTACATTATCCATATTCTCACATAATGTATATGCACTAATTGACCCAGGTTCTACATTTTCCTATGTTACTCCATTGGTTGCTGCGAAATTTGCAACGACACCGAAAATATTAATTAAGTCAATTGAAGTGTCTACACCAGTTGGTGAATATATTGTTGCAAAGAGAGTGTATCGTAACTGTGTGTGGTCATGATACGTTGGCCGATCTCATTGAATTGTACATGGTGGATTTTGATGTAATTATGGGAATGGATTGGTTGGCCTCTTGTTATGCTACGGTAGATTGCCGGGTCAAGAAGGTGCAATTTTGTTTTCCACAGGAGAATGTTCTAGAATGGCAGGGTAAGGTAGGGGCACCACGAGGAAGGTTTATTTCCTATTTGAAAGCAAGAAAAATGATTGCCAAGGGATACATATGTCATTTGGTACGAGTGAAAGATAATGATGTGGAACCAGTAACTCCACAGTCAGTACCGATAGTCAATGAATTTCTTGATGTATTTCCATAGGATCTTCCAGGTTTACCCCCGGAACGGGAAGTGGAATTCGGCATTGATGTGATTTCAGGCACTCAGCCTATTTCTATCCCTCCATATAGAATGGCTCCAGTGGAACTGCGTGAATTGAAGGAGCAGTTGAAAGATTTGCTGGATAAAGGCTTCATTAGGCCTAGTATGTCCCCGTGGGGTGCACCGGTATTATTTGTGCGAAAGAAAGATGGCACCTTGAGAATGTGCATCGACTATCGTCAACTGAATAAAGTAACGATCAAGAACAAATATCCCCTCCCTCGCATTGATGATTTGTTTGATCAGTTACAGGGTGCCAGGTGTTTTTCAAAGATTGACTTGAGGTCGGGTTACCATCAAGTCAGAGTTAGAAAAGAAGATGTACCCAAGACAGCTTTTCGAACACGGTATGGCCATTATGAATTTTTAGTTATGTCATTCGGACTAACAAATGCACCGGCTGTGTTTATGGATTTGATGAACAGGGTGTTTAAGCCATTCCTAGACGTGTTCGTGACAGTATTTATAGATGACATCCTTGTTTATTCAAGATCACCAGAAGACCATGCTTATCACTTACGGCAAGTGTTGCAAATTCTCCGTGAGCGTAAGTTGTATGCAAAATTCTCCAAATGTGAGTTTTGGTTGAAATCAGTCACGTTCTTGGGTCACATTGTATCAGATGAAGGCATACAGGTTGATACCCAAAAGATTGAAGTAGTGAAGAATTGGCCAAGACCTACGACACCCACAGAGATTCGCAGTTTTCTGGGTTTGGCAGGTTATTACCGAAGATTTGTAGAAGGTTTTGCTTCTATTGTGGCACCATTGACAAAGTTAACTCACAAGGCAATTAAATTTCAATGGAATGATGCATGTGAAAGAGGGTTTCAAAACCTGAAAGATAAGTCGACTTCTACACCAGTGTTAGTTCTTCCTGAAGGCACAGAGGGCTATGCAGTGTATTGTGATGCTTCCGGGATTGGTCTCGGATGTGTATTGATGCAGCATGGCAGGGTGATAGCATATGCCTCACGACAGTTGCGGCCACATGAGAAAAACTATCCCACACATGATCTTGAATTGGCAGCGGTAGTTTTTGCTTTAAAGATATGGCGTCATTATTTATATGGTGTTCATGTTGACATCTATACGGATCACAAAAGCTTGCAATATCTTTTTAAGCAGAAGGAACTCAATTTGAGGCAATGAAGGTGGTTAGAGCTTTTAAAAGACTATGACATTGATACTCTTTATCACCCAGGCAAAGCAAATGTAGTAGCTGATGCATTGAGCCGTAAGGCAGTAGAAAGCACTAGTGGTCAGTTGAATAAAAAGCGTGAGATAATCAAAGACTTGAATCAATTAGCCAGCTTGGGAGTTCGCCTTATTGAAACCGCAGATGATAGAGTTATGGTGCAGAATGCAGCAGAATCCTCCTTGATAGCTGAAGTGAAAGAGAAACAGTATGCAGATTCTATTTTATTGCAGCTAAAGGAGAATGTGCAGCAGAATTTGACCAAGGCATTTGATATTACACCGGAAGGGGTGCTTCAATGTCAAGGGAGAATATGTGTACCGGACGTAGATGAACTGAGGACACGAATAATGACAGAAGCGCACCATTCGAGCTATTCCATTCACCCGGGTTCTACTAAAATGTACCATGAATTGAAAGAAGTGTATTGGTGGGGCAACATGAAAAAGAACATTGCAGAATTTGTCGCGCAATGCCCAAATTGTCAACAAGTGAAAGTGGAACATCAGAAACCGAGAGGTTACATGCAATGTATCAATCTTCCAATCTGGAAGTGGGATATGATTAATATGGATTTCATTACGGGTTTGCCTCGTACATTGCGGAAGTTTGATTCTATATGGGTCATAGTGGACAGGCTTACCAAGTCAGCGCATTTTCTACCAGTCAAGACGACTTATACAGCTGAGGATTATGCAAAGTTGTATGTGAAAGAGATAGTACGATTGCATGGTATTCCACTTTCTATCATATCAGACAGAGGAGCACAGTTCACAACACACTTTTGGAAATCTTTTCAGCGGAGTTTAGGTACTCAGGTGAATTTGAGTACGGCTTTCCATCCTCAAACTGATGGACAAGCAGAACGTACTATTCAGACACTTGAAGATATGCTACGAGCATGTACGTTGGATTTTCAAGGCAGTTGGGATGACCATTTGCCTCTTATTGAATTTGCGTATAACAATAGCTATCATTCAAGTATTAAAATGGCACCTTATGAAGCCTTGTATGGAAGAAAATGTAGATCACCAATTGGGTGGTTTGAAGCAGGAGAAACTGCTTTACTTGGGCCAGATATTGTTCACCAAGTCATGGAGAAAGTTAAAGTTATCCAACAACGGGTACAAACGGCTCAAAGTCGTCACAAGTCATATGCCGATGTGAGAAGAAGAGGGCTTGAATTTGCCATAGGTGATTGGGTATTTTTAAAGGTGTCACCGATGAAAGGGGTAATGCGGTTCGGAAAGAAAGGAAAATTGAGTCCACGTTACATAGGCCCATATGAAATTATTAGAAGATTTGGGCAAGTTGAGTATGAGTTGGCACTACCCCAGGACCTTTCGTCAGTCCATCCGGTATTTCATGTGTCGATGCTCCGAAAATGCATAGGAGATCCTTCACGTATTGTGCCCGTAGAAGATGTTCAAGTGGCAGAGGATCTCACTTATGAAGAGGTGCCCATTGCTATCCTAGATCGACAAGTAAAGAGATTGAGAAATAAAGACATAGCATCCGTAAAAGTCCTGTGGAGAAATCAACAAGTAGAGGAGATCACGTGGGAAGCGGAAGAAATGATGAAATCCAAGTATCCCCACTTATTCCAAATGGACCAAGAAGTTCACAGTGCGGAGGTGGAACAATAACAAGTAAGTATTTAAAAGCATTATGTGAATGTGTATAGGTATGTTAGAGTAAAGATGTATTTGTTGTATATAAGACACTGTTGTTAACATTCGAGGACGAATGTTTCTAAGGGGGGAAGAATGTAACACCCCGTACTTTATAACCTCACTTGATACCTTGGAATCATATCTACATAGGTGTTGAGATGCCATGCATATGTGTTTTATAGTGTCATTGGGGAAACATTTGATATCGGACGTAACATGTGCGATTAGATCGTCGTAGGAGGTGTGTTGTGATTTCATGGAGCATAAGAGTCATACACTTCAATACATTCCTACATACTCCTACATGATCAAATCACGAAAGGTGAATAGTGATCCAAAATGTCCAATGAAACCAAGGGCGACTAGAATGCCTATTTTTGCGATCGAAAGGACGAATGAGAATCTTTTAAGGGAATATTGTCGTGACCTTATGGAATTATATAAACATGAGAGATATGGTTAATAATGCATGAAACTTGTTGGGTTAAATGGATATGTCTTCTTGGGCCAAATTAAGGCCCAAAAGTGGAAGAAATCCATGGCCCAAATGGGTCAAAAGACCCATGCTTCCATTTGACCTTCTAGACACCTTATTAAATGCCAAGAATTGGCTAAGGACAACATGAGAGGCCTATATAAAGAGGCAAATCAGATTTTTATTATACAAGACCTCTCATGCCTTTAACACATTTTTCTCAACATTTCTCATTTCCAAACCCTAAAGCAAAATAATTCCTTGGGACTTCTTGGACAAGATCAACATATTCCAAGCCTTGGTAAGTATTTATTTTCATGGATTAATATCTTATATGCATAAAAGAATATGTATATCATGTTGGTTGTGCTTGGAAAAGTTGGTCATGGTACTTGGTGATTTTGTATAAGATTTGTGGTATATGGAATTCAAGTGTGAATTAGGCCTTGTGCCTTTGATGAAAAAGCATGGTATGGACAAACTATGAACATGTATGGTGTTATTTTTGGCATTAAATTTGTTCTTGGCTAAAAGTGGAAATTATGGGATTTTTGGCCGATATGTGTTATGAGTTGAATTAAGGTGCTTTGAAGGATTATTTGTGATGTGTTATGGATAAGAAAGTGTAAAGGAGAAGTATTGTGGTGAAATGTATTGATTTTCATGTATTGGTCAATGTTAGGAATTTTTGGAAGAATGGTATATCAATAGTTTTGTCGAAGGAAAATGACATGTTTAAAGGCAAACATGTAATTCATTGACATTGTATGCATTTGTAAAGTAATTCGTGGTTAACGTGAATTCGTTATGTATGTATGTTGTAGAGTGAAGGAGAGGGATCATTGTATACGCATCGAAGGTTGTCTATTCGTATTGTGCATCCAAGGTATGCAAGGTTACTTTGTCCGTATCTTTCTACGGCCAATAGTGTTCACATTGACATTTCTCTAGTTCTATTCCGAAATATACTAAGGTATTCCATATGCAATTATCTATGGTCATTGTCATATATTTCCTACTCATTGATCAATTGTGAATCTCATTTCGCATATTCATGGTTAATGTTCCGAAAGTTCAAATAAGGTTATATTCCAATATTCCAATAGTGCCTATACTTGTGTCTCTTGTTCATGGATTATTGTCCAATGGTTCCAATGGTATCATGGTGCTAGTTATGTTATATTTCTCATTGATATTTATTCATATGTCCTTCACTTATTGGTCAATGATTCAAAGTTTTCAACAATGTTATGTTCCAAAGTTCCAAAGTGATGTTATGATTATCAAAGTATCAATCTCAAAGTAATGAACAAAGTAATGCAAATGTGGTCAATGATCAAGTACGGGTGGCAAGTCTAGGGGCATAAGCCTAGCTCGACTCGATCCCGAGATATGGATTTATGGGTGGCAAGTCTAGGGGCGTAAGCCTAGCTCGACTCGATCCCGAGACATTGATGTATGGGTGGCAAGTCTAGGGGAATAAGCCTAGCTCAACTCGATCCCTACACAATGATATGATATGAAAGACCCACTGATCAGTCGGGGCCCGGGCACATTGTGATATGTCATGACATGTGAGCATTGAGATAAAGAAAGTAATGAAAATAATGAAAGCAATCCACATGGTTTTCAAAGCGTAACATGGTGACTTATTCACATTGAGTATTCATATGTTTTGAGTTCATTGACATATTCATTGAAATATTCACGTGTTGTATAGTTTCATCTGAGCCTTGCATACTCAGTACTTATTTCGTACTGACCCCTCTCGGGGAATTTACCTTACTTGCTGCAGGCGCAGGTCCCAGTAGGCCTCCTCAATAGACTGCCAGTGTTAGCGGCTCTTTGGTGAGCTCCAGCTCATTCGGGGCTTCTCCGAGTCAAAATGTATATATGTTTTGGTATTGTACATGTTGTATAAAGCGGGGACTTGTCCCGACTTATGGTTCATTTTGGTCAATGCTCTTGTTAGAGGCTTTTGTAGACCGATGTGGGTGCATCAGTGCAAAAGACACATGTTGTTTTGATTGGATGGCCTCAACGGCCAAGTTTCATATGTATGCCTAAATATGTCCCATGTTCTCCTTTATTCGTATTTCGTAATATTATGCAATGGTGGTTATGAATATTATATGCATATGATTGAGCATAGGCAAAGGTTGGTTCTCTCGGGCCTTATCGGCTACGGGTGCCAATCATGTCTCGATGGGATTCGGGGCGTGACAGCGTGATTGGCACCCGAAGTCGATATGGCCCGAGAGAACCAATCTTTGCTCATGTCCACTTATATGCATGTCACTCAATAAGCAGAACCATCACGTAGAGATATAAGATGTCAATTGCGGAAGTTATGAAAACATGCAATTTATACATATAAGGAACTTGGCCGTTAGGGCCACCAAGTCAAAATGGATATACATCTCTTACAATACATCTCTTCCATTCATTTTCCCACATATGTCTACAAAGCCTCTAATAGATACATAACCATGCTTATGCAATATTTACATAACAACACAAAAACCCATGTACACATGTGACTTGGAGAAGCCCCGAAGCAACTGGATCTCACCAATACTTAGCAAAAGATCAGCACCCTACTGTGGAGGTCTACTAGTACCTGCGCCTGCAGCAAGTAAGGTAAATTCCCCAAAAGGGGTCAGTACGAAGAATGTACTGAGTATGTAAGGCAAATAGTAACTGTGCAAGATATAAGAACTTTCAGGAGTTCAAGTACAAGTGAATGATTAATGTAAAATAAACCATGATTCTATGTACATTTGGAAACATGTATCTTGCTTTCTTTGCATTTGCATTCATTTGTCATTAACCATTATCACGTGATACCCGGGCCCCAACTGATCAGTGGGTTATAACATATCATTGGGATCGTTCCAGCCAGGCTTACGCCCCTTAGAGTGCCACCCATAAATGATATGTCAATAGGATCGTTCCAGCCGGGCTTATGCCCCTTAGAGTGCGATCCATGAATAATAATAGTGGGTGCGTTCCATCCGGACTTATGTCCCTTAGATTGCACTCCCCAATTGAACAATTATGCATTACTTCTTTACTTTTGAGAAATCGATACATTGGTTACTATTGCATTATTGGAACATTTGGAACAATATTGGAATATTTGGAATAATATTGGAACATCTATGTAACACATGAATAATAAGTGATCAACATATGAGGAACATGTAAGTAACAAGATAACTACTTGAGTTGGACTACTTTTGGACATTTCGGAATAATACAAGGACATTGCCAATGTAATCAATATGAGCTGCAGAAGGATACGGACAGAGTAACCTTACATACCTCGTATTCTCAATATGAATAGTCAATCCTATACGTGAACACAATAGGCCCGCTCCTTCCTTATGTTTCACTCTACAACACAAATACATAACGTAATTTACATTAACCATCAACCACCTTACAAATGCATATGACGTCAATGAATTACATGTTTGCCTTTAAAATTGTCATTTCCCCCTTGACAATACCATTGATGAAATTATCATACTAATAATCCCACAATATTCCCAACATTGACCAAAATATCATAAACTATTAGCATGTCACACCAAGTTCATACTTTCCACTCTTCATCCCTACAACATCACAACTATTTCATCAAATTACTTCAATACACCTCACAACAACAAATCAGCCAAAATTCCATAAGTTACACTTATATGAAATTAACAAGTTTAATAACATAATCACACCATACATGTTGATTTTTCATCCAAACCATCCTCTTTCATCAAAATCACAAGGCATATTTCAAGTGTAAATCCCATGAATAACACATCTTTTACAAAAAAAACACCAAGTGCCATATTCAACCCTTTCAAGCATAACCAACATGATTTACATACTTTCCCATGCATATAATATATTAATCCATAAGAATAATCACTTACCTAAGCTTGAAAAATGATGATCTTGCTCCGAAAGTTGGCTTAGGGTTCTTTATTTTGGGAAATTTCTAGAAATGTGTTGTGTATTCCTTTGAATAAAAACCAGATTTTCCTTTCATTACATCACCAATTCCGTACACTTTTTCCATAACAACAATTTCCAAAAATGACACATAAAGAGAAATCAACTTAGGGCATAACCATATCATACATGTTGATGTTCACACCATCAATCTCACTTCTTTCAAGACCACAAGGCCACTTCCAAGTTCAAATCACCAAAATAACACAGCTTGTGTCACATAAGCAAAAGTGCCCCAATCAACCCTTTTAGACATAACCATCAAAATCCATACCATCTCTTATGCACATAACATATTAAATCACAAGGATAAACACTTGCCAACACTTACAAGAGGATGATCTTGGCCAAAACAAGTGTAGTTGCCTTAGACTTGCAAAGGGTTTCTTTTGGTTTCTTGGAATTCTCTAGAATATGTAAGAAATGGCAAGGTGGTGTGTTTAATAAAAATCTGATTTTTGCCCTCATTTATATCATCCTTAGCCAAACATTAAGTAAAGGATGAGGTGTCTAAGTGGGTCAAGAAAGAATGGGTCAATTTCCCTTTTTGGGCCATGTCTTCCTTATAATTTTGGGCCTTAATTAATTTCATCAACGTGAGATGAATATAGCCCAACACCTTTTCTTGCATCATATATCCTTTATTACATGTTCACTTAATTTCGTCACTTAGTTGCATACATTCGGAAATTCGCGGGATGTTACACACCAAGAGAAGATTTTCTCTCTCTAACTTTTCTCTCAAACGGTCTTATTACTGCCGCGTATCCTACACGCTCCGTTACTATGGACCCGCCGGACTGCGCCGATAAGGCGCGTCTGGACGGTCAAATGCTTCCACTCAAAGGGGTGAACCCATCTGCAACTGTAATTGTAGAAAAAAATTCTTATGCCACCACAATTAGCTCATCCCCTAACTCATCCCATAACCCAATCTCCATGGAAATTCGACAGAAGAAAGAAAAGGTCAAAGCAAAACACACAACTCATAATGGAGTCCCAGCTGTAATGTTCAAGGCTTCGAACTATTATGGCATAATAGCTGAAGAGTGTAGACTCACAATAGTGGGTAGGTTTCTTAAACCGAGACCCCAATTTGATATAATCCAATCAAAATTCAAAGAATTGGTCACCATTAAAGGATCGACCAAAATAGGGGTATACAATAATTTTAATGTGTTCCTCGATATCACAAACGAGGAGGACTTCAATGCAGTGTGGTTCAAGAGAGTCATCAAAATTGAGGGACAACAGATGTGATTGCAAAAGTGGACGCCGGACTTCAAGCCGGAGGAGGATCTGCCTATTGCTCCGGTATGGTTCCTTCTCCCTAAGCTTCCATTCCATATGCATACATGGAAATATATCAAACAAATAGTCAGCTCTGTGGGTACACCTCTTGAAATGGACCAAGCTACAAGAAGTAGAACTAGGCCAAGTATGGCTAAGGTTAGAGTAGAAATTGACTTGCTCAAACCTCAACCAGAATCTGTTTATGTTGGCTTAATTCATGAGAATTCCCCTCAGACAGGATTTATACAGAAACTTGAGTATGAGAGGATCCCTAAATATTGCAAACACTGTAGAAAACTTGGTCATTCCATGGCTAATATTAGAGTATTAGAAAGGAAAAAGGTGGCTGAGCAATAGAAACTCGAAGAGCAAAACAGAGAAAAGGACAGTGTTGGACATACTAACAGTGAAGGGCAGAATGAACAAGGTAGAACACCGGAAATGGACAGCAACGATAATGATAATGAAAAAAATCATAAAAAATCTGAAGGAAGAAAAGAAGCTTGCAATAAAGTGGAACACAAAATGAATGAGAATGTTGCTACTATTAGTGAAAGAATCAACAAGGATATGAAGAAGGTTAAGAAAAGGAAGCTCCCAAAAAAAAAATCCAAAGTTTCTTTTAAACCCAATCTTGTTCAACAGATTGGTAAAAGAACCAAGAAAAATCATATGAAAGTTGCCTCCAAAGTTAAAGCTCTGGAGGAAGCAATCAAGACGCCCATAAATCCAAACTACAATAGAGAAGACGATCTACAAGACATTGATAAGGAAGAAGTGGGACAAAGTGAATCACCACAACAAGGGGAAACAGAGAAGAACAGAGGAAGACAAACGATAGCACATACGACTTGGGCAGTTTCGATAAAGAAAAGGGGGCATATCTCAGAGAACATTGAAGAAAGCTCTAATCAAAATTTAGAAAAACGAACACCAGTGGACACAAGCCATGAAATATCCGAGGAAGTTCCATCTCTCATCAAGAATATGCCAGGATTAAACTTGGTAGTTGATCTTAATCACCAAGGCACTCAAAAACCAGCCACCATCAAGCAAAAAAGAGAATGAAGTTGATCCTCAATTTCAAATGATCTCTCCTAGCAAGGTAGTAGTGACGTTATCTGATAAACCAATGCAACAACAACAAAATACTGAGGATATAGCTGAATTTTCATCGGTGAAGCAAAGATGAAATGGGAGAAAGAAAATGTACAGGAAACAGAAAGAAGAAAGCTCCAATGCCCACAAAGCAAAGGAAACAAAAAAGAATACCTTCTAATTTCCATGATAAAAGCTATTTTTTGGAATATTAGAGGAGTTAGAACCAAAAAAGCCAATCACGGGCTTAGAAACCTCATCAAAATTCATAAAGTTGATTTTGTAGCCTTCCTCGAACCTTTCTTGGGTTTGAACAAGGTTGAAAAGTACATGAATTATTTTGGTTACCAGCATAGCATCACTAATCTGAATGGACAGATTTGGTTATTCTGGAATGGAAACTAGAGCACCTCCATTGTTGACAATACTGAGCAACAAATCACTATAAAAATGCACAATCCCGGTATTGGAAAGTATATCTACATTACTACTGTCTATGCTAAATGCACTTCTGCTGAAAGAAAGACCCTATGGGATGACCTAGAAAGAGTCCATCAACTTATTCAGGGACCATGGTGTGTTAGTGGGGATTTCAATGTCATTCTTGATCCAGATGAGAAGATAGGTGGCAGACCTCATAGAATGTCTAAGAGTCTTGACTTTAGTAGTTGCATGGATGCCTGTGAAGTTACAGATTTGGGTTTTATAGGCCCAAAATTTACTTGGTGCAACAATAAAATTCTAAAAAATAGAATTTGGAAGAGGCTAGATAGAGTGTTCATTAATGAAGACTGGGTTGACTCTTATCAGAATAATGGTGTTAGACACCTACCAAGAGCTGGATCAGATCACAGGCCACTTTTAGTTGAATGCTTCGACAGTCAACATAGTAGAATCAAATACTTCAGGTTTTTAGATTTCAGGGTTGATCAACCTACCTTTTGCAGCTGGTAAAAGAGACCTGGATTACTAACATATCTGGTAATGCTCAATGGAGACTTCAACAGAAGCTTAAACTTCTTAGTAAGAATCTCAACATTTGGTCAAAAGAGGTTGTTGGTAATGTCTTTGATCAAGTGAATAAGTGGGAGGTCAAGATGCGGGAGCTGGAAGAAGCGGATCTTAACAATCCCAGTGATAAAAGCAGGGAAGATTTGAATAAGGGACAAGCAGAGTACTTCAAATAGATGAACCATCAAGATAGTATTCTAAAACAAAAAGCTAAAATCAGATGGTGGGAAGAAGGAGACTCAAACACAAAATACTTTCATAGTGTTATCAGAGGACGAAGAAGAAAGATTCAAATATACAGAATCAAGAATCATAGAAACAGATGGATTCAAGGAGACAACAAGATAGCCAAGGCTGCAGTTCATCACTTTGAAAAACTTTTTAATTTTTCCCATACTTTTAATGATTTTAACATTGTGAATTATATTTACCGTTGCATTACAGATGAAGACAATAACATTCTTATTGCAGTTCCTGAGTTGGACGAGATCAAAGAGGCAGTCATCAATATGAGTGCAACAAGTGCTGCAGGCCCTGATGGTTTTTCAGGTATTTTCTTTCATAAATGTTGGGATATCATTCAGTATGATATTATGGAATATGTTCAGGATTTTTTTCGAGGAAGGAACCTGTGCAAGTTCTATACTCATACTTGCTTAATGTAAATTCCTAAAACTGATTCACCAAATAATTTTTTTGAATTTAGACCAATAAGTCTAAGCAATTTTACTTGTAAAATAATTTCTAAAATCCTTTCTAGTAGACTCAATCCCCTACTAGAAAAACTCATTTCTCAAAATCAAAGTGGCTTTGTTAAAGGAAGGCTTATCAATGAAAATATTTTATTAGCTCAAGAGATTGCCCATGATATTAAACAGTATAACAAAGGGGGCAATTTCATTATGAAATTGGACATGGCCAAGGCGTACGACAAAATGTCCCGGTACTTATTAATGAGTGTCATGAAATAATTTGGTTTTTCTGGTATCTGGCTTGACATGATATGGAGAACCATTGCCAACATTTGGTATTCCATCCTGATCAAAGGTGAGAGAGTGGGTTTTTTCAGTTCCTCACATGGTCTTAAACAGGGAGACCCTCTTTCCCCTTTTCTTTTTATAATTGGCTCTGAATTGTTGACTAGAATGCTAAATAGATTGAATTCTCATGAGTATTTTACTCCTTTTAGCATGAACATTAATGGACCCATCATTAACCACCTTGAATATGCTGAGAATGCCTCTGGTCAACTAGTTAATGATGCTAAGAGTTTCTTTATTACTGCTCCTACTACGGCCCCACATAGAATTAACAGGATTAGGAGAGTGACTGGATACATGGATAAATCTTTCCCCTTATTCTATTTGGGTTGTCCAATCTACCATGGTTAGAAGAATCATAGTTATTTTGATAATATGGTTGCAAAAATTGTTAAAAGGATAAATGGATGGCAAAGTAACATGTTATCTCATGGAGGTAAGGTCACTCTCATTAATCATGTGCTGCAATGTCACGCCCCGAATCCCATTCGGGATGGATTGGCACCCGAAGCTGATATGGCCCGTGAGAACCAATCTTTGCTCATGTACATTCGTATGCATATACTCGTATGAATCTTATTATACCTCATGCAACTATGCGGAAGTTATGGATATATATATATATATATAAAACTTGGCCGTTGGGGCCATCAAGTCAAAACGGACATTCATGTCTTACATTCATATACCCACATATGTATACAAAAACCTCTAACAGATGGATCTACAAGACCAACTTAAAGTCGGGACAAGTCCCCGCTTTATACAACATTTACAACATCAAAATAAATGTACAACTGTGACTCGAAAAGCCCCGAATCTGCAAATACTCGGTAATCTACTGCGGAGGTCTACTAGCACTTGCACCTGCAGAAAGTAAAGTAAATCCCCCAAGAGGCGTCAGTACGAATAATGTACTGAGTATGTAAGGCTCATAAGAACTGCATCATACTAACAACAATGGAGTCAATATGAGAGAAATAGTCAATGTGAATAAACTCTATTTCTGTATGTGGGGAACCATGTGCATTACGTTCTTTACTTCTCTTGTCTTCACATATGTTCATCTTTATTGTTCTACCCATGCTAGGTTGTTCTGTCACCCCTAGGATGAGATTAACCCATGCTAGGTACTTTGACCCCTGGGATGTTATATTAACCCATGCTAGGCTTTCGTGTCTCCCCTGGGATGTTATTAACCCATGCTAGGTACTGTGACCCCTGGGATGTACTGTGATAACCCATGCTAGGCTTTCGTGTTGCCCCTGGGATGTTATTAACCTATGCTAGGTACTTTGACCCCTGGGATGTTAGATTAACCCATGCTAGGCTTTTCAGTCACCCCTGGGATGTTCTTATGTTACATTGGGATCAACCCATGCTAGGTATTTCAACCCCTGGGATACCACCCAAGATTACTTATCGATTATACATTACTTCTTTCTCTTATTACTCTTTCTTTCATTACTCTTTCTTTCATTCTAAGAGTGATACCTTGTGACTGAAGCATTCTTGAAACTTGGGACATATACATACATTACTTCACGTCTTTACTCTTGTAAGATTGATACCCTTACTTGTGAGGGAAAGATACATTAGCTTGCACATTACTTCCTTCATTACTTTTGTGAGATTGGTACTTTTACTTGTTAGATATTAGTACAAAGATAATCATAATCTTTTTGGACTTTGAAACATGACATAATTGGAAAGAAAATGCTATTCAACATAAATAGACTCTCTTTACACCATTACTCTCTTTGAGATAGATTTCTTAGAATTTACAACAATATGACAGCTTTGGAACTTCAGTCAATGAATAGGAGATAAATGAATCATAATTCATCTAAGAATAGTGTAACACCCCGTACCTTCCTAACCCTACTTGACAACATTGAATAATGTTTACTTAGGTGTAGAGACCTATGAGTATGTATTTGGTAATGTTAAGGATAAGCAAAATTGCATTTGGCCTCGTATATGTGCCAAAACCTTCGTAAGAGTTGTTTTGTGATTTTCATGGCACAATTGTGGGGTTCAAAATGAGGCTAAGAGGACCTCTAACCGAAGGATATTAAGGCTAAGAAGTAAGTTAAAGGATAGGATTTGAAGTGTCTAACCAAGCCCGCGAAGAAAAGTCGAAAAATGAATTTTGTCAAAAATTAAGGCAGGGGCGCGTTAGGCAGCGTGCCACGCTGCTCTGGACTAAAATTTTTAGTCCAGGGGCAGAGAGCTAGCACGCCAAGGGGCGTGCCACGCTGGAAATCCCACTTTTTCAAAGTTGGAAATTTTCTTAAGTCCCAAGGGTATCCGGGGACGTTTTGAGCCGATTTTTGCCTCGTCTCTTCTACAACACATATGAAATGAGTAAAATATGATATTGATTTGAGAAATTTCTCGAGAACGAATTTGGCGTCAAAATGACGATTTTACCCCTAAGGTCAAAATAAGCCAAACGTGGCTAGAATCACTTGTTCTTGGGATTGAGGCTACGGATATGAATATTATGAGTGGGAATATTGTTGTAATACGTATAAAGACGAGAAATTATTGATTTTATCGGGTTAAGTGAATTGGGCCCAAAAAGGGCCCAAAAATGAAAAGAATGCATAGCCCAATTAGGCCAAAAATGACCCATTCTTCACCTTTGACCATTTGTACATGGCATTTAATGCCAAGGAGACTTGAGGGACTATATATACATGGAAAAATCTGATTTTATTCAAAGGAACACCCAACATATCTCTAGAAATTTCCCAAAATTTCTCTCAACTCTCAAGAACCCTAAGCTACTTCTTGGAGCAAGATCATTCATTTTCAAGCTTCGGTAAGTACTTACGCTTATGGAATACTATATTATATGCATGAGAAGGTATGTAGATCATGTTGGTTGTGCTTGGAAAAGTTGGTCATGGTACTTGGTGATTTTGTATGAGATTTGTGGTATATGGAATTCAAGTGTGAATTAGGCCTTGTGCCTTTGATGAAAAAGCATGGTATGGACAAAATATGAACATGTATGGTGTTATTTTGGGCATTACACTTGTTCTTGTATAAAAGTGGGAATTTTGGGATTTTGGCCGATATGTGTTATGAGTTGAATTAAGGTGCTTTGATGGATTATTTGTGATGTGTTATGGATAAGAAAGTGTAAAGGAGAAGTATTGTGGTGAAATGTGTTGATTTTTATGTATTGGTCAATGTTGGAAGTATTATGGAATTTTTGAAATAATAGTATGATCAATGGTTTTGTCAAGGGGAAATGACATGTTTAAAGGCAAACATGTAACTCATTGACATGGTATGCATTTGTAAAGTGATTGGTGGTTAATGTGAATTTCGTTATGTATTTATGTTGTAGATTGACACATAAAGAAGGAGAGGGATTATTGTATACGCATCAAAGGTGGTATATTCGTATTGTGAATCCAAGGTATGTAAGGTTACTTTGTCCATATCTTTCTACGGCCAATAGTGTTCACATTGACATTTCTCTAGTTCTAGTCCGAAATGTACTAAGGTATCCCATATGCACTTAGCCATGGTCATTGTCATATATTTCCTACTCATTGAACAATTGTGAATCCCATTTCTCATATTCATGGTTAATGTTCCAAAAGCTCAAATAAGGTTATGTTTCAATATTTCAATAGTGACTATACTTGTGTCTCTTGTTCATGGATTATTGTCCAATGGTTCCAATGGTATCATGGTGCTAGTAATGTTATATTTTTCATTGATATTTATTCACATGTCCTTCACTTATTGGTCAATGATTCAAAGTTTCCAACAATGTTGTGTTTCAAAGTTCCAAAGTGATGGTATGATTATCAAAGTATCAATCTCAAAGTAATGAACAAAGTAATGCAAATATGGTCAATGATCAAGTACGGGTGGCAAGTCTAGGGGCGTAAGCCTAGCTCGACTCGATCCCGAGGTTTGGATTTATGGGTGGCAAATCTAGGGGCGTAAGCCTAGCTCGACTCGATCCCGAGACATTGATGTATGGGTGGCAAGTCTAGGGGCATAAGCCTAGCTCGACTCGATCCCTACACAATGATATGATATGAAAGACCCACTGATCAGTCGGGGCCCGGGTACATTGTGATATGTAATGACATGTGAGCATTGAGATAAAGAAAGTAATGAAAATAATGAAAGCAATCCACATGGTTTCCAAAGAGTAACATGGTGACTTATTCACATTGATTATTCATATGTTTTGAGTTCATTGACATATTCATTGAAATATTCATGTGTTGTATAGTTTCATCTGAGCCTTGCATACTCAGTACTTATTTCGTACTGACCCCTCTCGGGGAATTTACCTTACTTGCTGCAGGCGCAGGTCCTAGTAGGCCTCCTCAATAGACTGCCAGTGTTAGCGGTTCTTTGGTGAGCTCCAGCTCATTCGGGGCTTCTCCGAGTCAAAGTGTATATATGTTTTGGTATTGTACATGTTGTATAAAGCGGGGACTTGTCCCGACTTATGATTCATTTTAGGTCAATGCTCTTGTTAGAGGCTTTTGTAGACCGATGTGGGTGTAATAGTATAAAAGAAACATGTTGTTTTGACTGGATGGCCTCAACGGCCAAGTTTCATATGTATGCCTAAATATGTCCCATGTTTTCCTTTATTCGTCTTTCATGTTCTTATGCCATGGTGGTTATGATTATGAGATGTATATGAGTGAACATAGGCAAAGGTTGGTTCTCTCGGGACTTATCGGCTACGGGTGCCAATCACGTCTAGATGGGATTCGGAGCGTGACAAAAGTGGTATCAGAGCAGTCGGTCTAAGGAGGTCTACAAAGCCGTGTCTGAGTAGAGTCTTACTTATCAATGTGTTGTGCACCACATTTATAAGTAGGAGGCTACGGGACATTTAGGATGTTGTTTCTTTTCTTCATTCTAGATCGTGCAATAGAGCCAATGTTGTCAGTTGCATTGTATCTGATCTTGGTATTTATTTTTCTTTGGTATAGTCAAAATGCCGAACACTAGAAGAGGAAGAGGAAAAGGTAAAAGTAAGCTGATAGATAGAATTGCTGAAGGAACAAGTAGACCACCGCCTGACCAAGTTGATCAAGGTGGGGCTGAAACTGAGTTCGCAACGCGAGCTTCTTCTACTTCTTCAGCTCCAGAAGAGCCGAGAAGAAGGGAAGTGCCCATGGAACCACCGACAAATGCTACAGATCAGGATCTTAGGAATGCTGTACAGATGTTGACACAGTTAGTGGCGGCACAAAGCCAGGGAAGAGCTGGTGCAATGGCACATGATGATGATGCGGCTAGAATGGCGAGTCGCAGAACACAGGATTTCTTGAAACTGGACCCTCCTATTTTCACAGGGGCAGATCCACAGGACTTCGTGGATCAAATTCAGAGGGCATTGGAAGTTATGCATGTGACAGGGGTAGAGACAGTGGAACTTGCTGCATACAGGTTGAAAGGAGAGGCAATATTGTGGTACGAGGATTGGAAGAAATCCCGTGATATTGATGCAACCCCACCTACGTGGGAAGAGTTTAAGATGGCTTTCCTTGATCATTACTTGCCCTATGAGGTCCGTGAAGCACGTGCGGATCAATTCCTAAATCTTCGGCAGGAAAATCTAAGTGTCAGGGAATATAGTTTACAATTTAACTCCTTGGCTCGATATGCGCCAAATGTTGTGGCTACGATGACAGACAGGGTCCATAGATACGTGGACAGACTAGAGCCATATTTGGTAAGAGATTGCACTATTGCGGCCCTGAATAGGGACATGGACATTGCTCGCATTCAAGCCTTCGCCCAGAAAATGGAAGATCAAAGACAGAGGCGAAGGGTACATGAATTTGATAGGGGACAGTCCAAAAAGGCTAGACCTATGGGACCACCTATGATGTCCCAAGGAGTATCTAGGCCCCGCATGTTTCCTAGACCACCTAGACCGTCATTCTCTTATTCCACAGGGAGTGCTTATTCTCAGGCTCGAGGGTTTAGAGGTGGTTCAGCTGGGCAGAGTAGTGGGGGTCATGGATCACAGTCAGCAGGTTTACCTCATCAGCAGTGTCAGCACTGCGGGCGTATGCACACAGGTACATGTCGAACAGGGACGAATGCCTGCTTTTGGTGTGGTATGCCGGGACATATAGCGAGAGAGTGTCCACAGCGGAGCATGGGTGGTATAGCACGACCAGCTGGGTCAGCTGTTGCGTCTTCAGCATCGGTTCCTTCACAGGGCCGAGGGGTGCAGCCTATTGGTCGTGGTAGAGGTGCCAGAGGAGGAGCCAGTACTAGCGGGGTCCAGAATCGCACTTATGCTTTGGTGGACCGCCAGAATTCAGAGGCTTCCCCAGATGTTGTCATAGGTACATTATCCATATTCTCACATAATGTATATGCATTAATTGACCCAGGCTCTACATTTTCCTATATTACTCCATTGGTTGCTGCGAAATTTGCAAAGGCACCAAAATTATTAATTAAATCAATTGAAGTGTCTACACCGGTTGGTGAATATATTGTTGCAAAGAGAGTGTATCGTAACTGTGTGGTAACTGTGTGTGGTCATGATACGTTGGCCGATCTCATTGAATTGAACATGGTGGATTTTGATGTAATCATGGGAATGGATTGGTTGGCCTCTTGTTATGCAACGGTAGATTGCCGGGCCAAGAAGGTGCAATTTTGTTTTTCGCAAGAAAATGTTCTAGAATGGCAGGGTAAGGTAGGGGCACCACGAGGCAGATTTATTTCCTATTTGAAAGCCAGAAAAATGATTGCCAAGGGATACATATGTCATTTGGTACGAGTGAAAGATAATGATGTGGAACCCTTAACTCCACAGTCAGTACCGGTAGTCAATGAATTTCTAGATGTATTCCCAGAGGATCTTCCAGGTTTACCCCCAGAACGAGAAGTGGAATTCGGCATTGATGTGATTCCGGGCACTCAGCCCATTTCTATTCCTCCATATAGAATGGCTCCAGCGGAACTGTGTGAATTGAAGGAGCAGTTGAAAGATTTGCTGGATAAAGACTTCATTAGGCCTAGTATGTCCCCGTGGGGTGCACCGGTATTATTTGTGCGAAAGAAAGATGGCACCTTGAGAATGTGCATCGACTATCGTCAACTGAATAAAGTAACGATCAAGAACAAATATCCCCTCCCTCGAATTGATGATTTGTTTGATCAGTTACAGGGTGCCAAGTGTTTTTCGAAGATTGACTTGAGGTCGGGTTATCATCAAGTCAGAGTTAGAGAGGAGGATGTACCCAAGACAGCTTTTCGAACACGGTATGGCCATTATGAATTTTTAGTTATGTCATTTGGACTAACAAATGCACCGGCTGTGTTTATGGATTTGATGAACAGGGTGTTTAAGCCATTCCTAGACGTGTTCGTGACAGTATTTATAGATGACATCCTTGTTTATTCAAGATCACCAGAAGACCATGCTTATCACTTACGGCAAGTGTTGCAAATTCTCCGTGACCGTAAGTTGTATGCAAAATTCTCCAAATGTGAGTTTTGGTTGAAATCAGTCGCGTTCTTGGGTCACATTGTATCATATGAAGGCATACATGTTGATACCCAAAAGATAGAGGCAGTGAAAAACTGGCCAAGACCTACGACACCCACGGAGATTCGCAGTTTTCTGGGTTTGGCAGGTTATTACCGAAGATTTGTAGAAGGGTTTACTTCTATTGCAGCACCATTGACAAAGTTAACTCACAAGGCAACTAAATTTCAATGGAATGATGCATGTGAAAGAGGGTTTCAAAAATTGAAAGATAAGTTGACTTCCACACCAGTGTTTGTACTTCCTGAGGGCACAGAGGGCTATGCAGTGTATTGTGATGCTTCCGGGATTGGTCTCGGATGTGTGTTGATGCAGCATGGTAGGGTGATAGCATATGCCTCACGACAGTTGCGGCCACATGAGAAAAACTACCCCACACATGATCTTGAATTGGCAGCGGTAGTTTTTGCTTTAAAGATATGGCGTCATTATTTATATGGAGTTCATGTTGACATCTATACGGATCACAAAAGCTTGCAATATCTTTTTAAGCAGAAGGAACTCAATTTGAGGCAACGAAGGTGGTTAGAGCTTTTAAAAGATTATGACATTGATATTCTTTATCACCCAGGCAAAGCAAATGTAGTAGCTGATGCATTGAGCCGTAAGGCAGTAGAAAGCACTAGTGGTCAATTGAATGAAAAACGTGACATAATCAAAGATTTGAATCAATTAGCCAGCCTGGGAGTTCGCCTTATTGAATCCTCAGATGATAGAGTTATTGTGCAGAATGCAGCAGAATCCTCCCTGATAGCTGAAGTGAAAGAAAAGCAATTTGCGGATTCTAATTTACTACAGCTAAAGGAGAATGTGCAGCAGAATTTGACCAACGCATTTGATATTACACCGGAAGGGGTGCTTCAATGTCAAGGGAGAATATGTGTACCGGACGTAGATGAGCTGAGGACACGAATAATGACAGAGGCACACCATTCGCGCTATTCCATTCATCCAGGTGCTACTAAAATGTACCATGAATTGAAAGAAGTGTATTGGTGGGGCAACATGAAAAAGAACATTGCAGAATTTGTCGCGCAATGCCCAAATTGTCAACAGGTGAAAGTGGAACATCAGAAACCGGGAGGTTACATGCAATGTATCAATCTTCCAGTCTGGAAGTGGGATATGATTAATATGGATTTCATTACGGGTTTGCCTCGTACATTGCAGAAGTTTGATTCCATATGGGTCATAGTGGACCGACTTACTAAATCAACGCATTTTCTATCGGTCAAGACGACCTATACAGCTTAGGATTATGCAAAGTTGTATGTAACGGAGATAGTACGATTGCATGGTATTCCACTCTCTATCATATCAGACAGAGGAGCACAGTTCACAGCACACTTTTGGAAATCTTTTCAGCGGAATTTAGGTACTCAGGTGAATTTGAGTACGGCTTTCCATCCTCAGACTGATGGACAAGCAGAACGTACTATCCAGACACTTGAAGATATGCTACGAGCTTGTACGTTGGATTTTCAAGGTAGTTGGGATGACCATTTGCCTCTTATTGAATTTGCATATAACAATAGCTATCATTCAAGTATTAAAATGGCACCTTATGAAGCCTTGTATGGAAGGAAATGTAGATCACTAATCGGATGGTTTGAAGCAGGTGAAACTGCTTTACTTGGTCCAGATATTGTTCACCAAGCCATGGAGAAAGTTAAAGTTATCCAACAACGGTTACAAACGGCTCAAAGTCGTCACAAGTCATATGCCGATGTTAGAAGAAGAGGACTTGAATTCGCCATAGGTGATTGGGTATTTTTAAAGGTGTCACCGATGAAAGGGGTAATGCGGTTCGGAAAGAAAGGGAAATTGAGTCCACGTTACATAGGCCCCTATGAAGTTATTAGAAGATTTGGGCAAGTTGCGTATGAGTTGGCACTACCCCAGGACCTTTCCTCAGTCCATCCGGTATTCCATGTGTCGATGCTTCGGAAATGCATAGGAGATTCGTCTCGTATTGTTCCCGTAGAGGATGTTCAAGTTACATAGGATCTCACTTATGAAGAGGTGCCCATTGCTATCCTAGATCGACAAGTAAAGAGATTGAGGAATAAAGACATAGCATCCGTGAAAGTCCTATGGAGGAATCAACAAGTAGAGGAGATCACGTGGGAAACGGAAGAGATGATGAAATCTAAGTACCCCTATCTATTTCAAATGGATGAAGAAGTTCAAACTACAGAGGTGGAACAATGACAAGTAAGTATTCATGAGCCTTAAGTGTTTGTGTGTATGCATGTTAACATAGCGATGTATTTGTTGATTGAAACGACATTGTTAACATTCGAGGACGAATGTTCCTAAGGGGGGAAGAATGTAACACCCCGTACCTTCCTAACCCTACTTGACAACATTGAATAATGTTTACTTAGGTGTAGAGACCTATGAGTATGTATTTGGTAATGTTAAGGATAAGCAAAATTGCATTTGGCCTCGTATATGTGCCAAAACCTTCGTAAGAGTTGTTTTGTGATTTTCATGGCACAATTGTGGGGTTCAAAATGAGGCTAAGAGGACCTCTAACCAAAGGATATTAAGGCTAAGAAGTAAGTTAAAGGATAGGATTTGAAGTGTCTAACCAAGCCCGCGAAGAAAAGTCGAAAAATGAATTTTGTCAAAAATTAAGGCAGGGGCGCGTTAGGCAGCGTGCCACGCTGCTCTGGACTAAAATTTTTAGTCCAGGGGCAGAGAGCTAGCACGCCAAGGGGCGTGCCACGCTGGAAATCCCACTTTTTCAAAGTTGGAAATTTTCTTAAGTCCCAAGGGTATCCGGGGACGTTTTGAGCTGATTTTTGCCTCGTCTCTTCTACAACACATATGAAATGAGTAAAATATGATATTGCTTTGAGAAATTTCTCGAGAACGAATTTGGCGTCAAAATGACGATTTTACCCCTAAGGTCAAAATAAGCCAAACGTGGCTAGAATCACTTGTTCTTGGGATTGAGGCTACGGATATGAATATTATGAGTGGGAATATTGTTGTAATACGTATAAAGACGAGAAATTATTGATTTTATCGGGTTAAGTGAATTGGGCCCAAAAAGGGCCCAAAAATGAAAAGAATGCATGGCCCAATTAGGCCAAAAATGACCCATTCTTCACCTTTGACCATTTGTACATGGCATTTAATGCCAAGGAGACTTGAGGGACTATATATACATGGAAAAATCTGATTTTATTCAAAGGAACACCCAACATATCTCTAGAAATTTCCCAAAATTTCTCTCAACTCTCAAGAACCCTAAGCTACTTCTTGGAGCAAGATCATTCATTTTCAAGCTTCGGTAAGTACTTACGCTTATGGAATACTATATTATATGCATGAGAAGGTATGTAGATCATGTTGGTTGTGCTTGGAAAAGTTGGTCATGGTACTTGGTGATTTTGTATGAGATTTGTGGTATATGGAATTCAAGTGTGAATTAGGCCTTGTGCCTTTGATGAAAAAGCATGGTATGGACAAAATATGAACATGTATGGTGTTATTTTGGGCATTACACTTGTTCTTGTATAAAAGTGGGAATTTTGGGATTTTGGCCGATATGTGTTATGAGTTGAATTAAGGTGCTTTGATGGATTATTTGTGATGTGTTATGGATAAGAAAGTGTAAAGGAGAAGTATTGTGGTGAAATGTGTTGATTTTTATGTATTGGTCAATGTTGGAAATATTATGGAATTTTTGAAATAATAGTATGATCAATGGTTTTGTCAAGGGGAAATGACATGTTTAAAGGCAAACATGTAACTCATTGACATGGTATGCATTTGTAAAGTGATTGGTGGTTAATGTGAATTTCGTTATGTATTTATGTTGTAGATTGACACATAAAGAAGGAGAGGGATTATTGTATACGCATCAAAGGTGGTATATTCGTATTGTGAATCCAAGGTATGTAAGGTTACTTTGTCCGTATCTTTCTACGACCAATAGTGTTCACATTGACATTTCTCTAGTTCTAGTCCGAAATGTACTAAGGTATCCCATATGCACTTAGCCATGGTCATTGTCATATATTTCCTACTCATTGAACAATTGTGAATCCCATTTCTCATATTCATGGTTAATGTTCCAAAAGCTCAAATAAGGTTATGTTTCAATATTTCAATAGTGACTATACTTGTGTCTCTTGTTCATGGATTATTGTCCAATGGTTCCAATGGTATCATGGTGCTAGTAATGTTATATTTTTCATTGATATTTATTCACATGTCCTTCACTTATTGGTCAATGATTCAAAGTTTCCAACAATGTTGTGTTCCAAAGTTCCAAAGTGATGGTATGATTATCAAAGTATCAATCTCAAAGTAATGAACAAAGTAATGCAAATATGGTCAATGATCAAGTACGGGTGGCAAGTCTAGGGGCGTAAGCCTAGCTCGACTCGATCCCAAGGTTTGGATTTATGGGTGGCAAGTCTAGGGGCGTAAGCCTAGCTCGACTCGATCTCGAGACATTGATGTATGGGTGGCAAGTCTAGGGGCATAAGCCTAGCTCGACTCGATCCCTACACAATGATATGATATGAAAGACCCACTGATCAGTCGGGGCCCGGGTACATTGTGATATGTAATGACATGTGAGCATTGAGATAAAGAAAGTAATGAAAATAATGAAAGCAATCCACATGGTTTCCAAAGAGTAACATGGTGACTTATTCACATTGATTATTCATATGTTTTGAGTTCATTGACATATTCATTGAAATATTCATGTGTTGTATAGTTTCATCTGAGCCTTGCATACTCAGTACTTATTTCGTACTGACCCCTCTCGGGGAATTTACCTTACTTGCTGCAGGCGCAGGTCCCAGTAGGCCTCCTCAATAGACTGCCAGTGTTAGCGGTTCTTTGGTGAGCTCCAGCTCATTCGGGGCTTCTCCGAGTCAAAGTGTATATATGTTTTGGTATTGTACATGTTGTATAAAGCGGGGACTTATCCCGACTTATGGTTCATTTTTGGTCAATGCTCTTGTTAGAGGTTTTTGTAGACCGATGTGGGTGTAATAGTGTAAAAGACACATGTTGTTTTGACTGGATGGCCTCAACGGCCAAGTTTCATATGTATGCCTAAATATGTCCCATGTTTTCCTTTATTCGTCTTTCATGTTCTTATGCCATGGTGGTTATGATTATGAGATGCATATGAGTGAACATAGGCAAAGGTTGGTTCTCTCGGGCCTTATCGGCTACGGGTGCCAATCACGTCTCGATGGGATTCGGGGCGTGACAAATAGGACACATGTGAATAACAATATACCTCAACCTGAACTGGGATACTTTAGAACACTTCGGACATGAGTAAGTACCATAACAAGGTGAATACTCTATGCTGCAGAAAGATACGGAGAAAGTAACCTTACATACCTTGTATTCTCAATATGAACGCTCAATTCTATAAGTGAATACAATAGTCCAGCTTCTTCCTTACGTCTTACTCTACAATACAAGTACATAACAAAGCTCATGTTAACAATCAACTACCTTACAAGTGCATACGACGACAATGAGTTACATGACTGTCGTATAACATTATTTCATCCTCTTACAATACCATTTACTGCATTATCACACCAACAACACCATAACATTCCACACATTGACCAAGATATCATACATCAATAGCATTTCACAGCACACTTACCCTTTATGCTTTCTTATTATCATTCCGTCATAATTACCTTATCAACTTGCCTCATAACAACTTATGAACAACAATACATACTGAATATAGTCCAACATACCTCCATACGACCCTTTAAAATCATTAAAACGGCATCACAAGTTGATAATTACATCCAAAAAGGGTATAGGGGCCTTCGGGGGTAGGTCAAATAGATACGAAAACATACAAAACCGAACCTGGGGCTGACCTGCGTTACCACCTGCGCCCGCAGGTGGCTGAGGTGCACCCGCAGGTGGACTTTGGCAGATGCCAGAGGCACCTGCGTTGGCATCTGCGCCCGCAGGTGCCCTCGTCTGCGGGGGCGGATGGCCATTTTGGTCCGAATTGGTCTCTTTTGGGTCTTTTTATGCCATGAATGGTCCATGATCATAACTAAACTTCCTTTAACATATTTTGATCATCTTGGATGCCAAAAATCATCCATGGTTTCACAACACACATAAACAACACCCAAAACTACACTTCTCGGTCAATACGTCACCAAATCCATAACTAATTTCACAATAACAATTCCAAACATTATACACACGGATAAAACAAGGTAAGACTATAATCACATCTCACATGACAATATTGAATCCATCAAGTTCACTTCCTTCAAGACCACAAGTCCATGCTCAAGTTTACAAGACAAAACCATTCTCCGATTGCAAAAATAGACAGTTTTACACATAGCACACTGTCCAAGACTTTGCCAACACAACCAACATGATTTTGTCATGCCCCGTATTCCAACGGGGTGGACTGGCATCCGAAGCCGATAAGGCCCGAGAGAACCAATCTTTACTCATGCACAATCATATGATGCCATAAGAAACATCACCACCACGTAAAGACATAAAATGCTAAGAGCGGAAATCATGGAGCATTATATATACATATAAGAAACTTGGCCGTTAGGGCCATCAAGTCAAGGTGGACATACATCTCTTACGCTTACTCGTTCCCGTCATCACTCACTTCTTCATTCACTACTCATCCTTCCATTCTCATAATGCCCGAGCCCCAAGCTGATCAGTGGGTATTCAATAGTGTTCGGGATCGACCCATGCTAGGCTTTTCTTTGCTCCTGGGATACCACCCGTAGTAGCGGGATTGACCCATGCTAGGTGTTCCTTGCACCCCTAGGATACCACCCGAGATATTGGGAATGACCCATGCTAGGTATTTAACCCCTGGGATACCACCCAAGAATACATACTTCACTACCTCACTTCTACAATCTTAGAAATAGCTCATTCGATGATTATATTAATATTGGAACTTTGAATGTAACATTTTTGGAACTTGGAACCATGTTCATAATTATGTGATCCATGAATGCCAATAGACTAAGAATAAAGTATATATGATTAACAATAGACGATAACTTGAAATGAGATGCCTTAGGACATTTCGGAAATGAGTAAGTACAATAATAAGGTGAAAACTACATGCTGTAGAAGGATACGGAAAGAGTAACCTTACATACCTTATCTTCTCAATACGAATATACAGTACTATAAGTGAATACAATAGTCCCGCTCCTTCTTTATGTTTCACTCTACAACACAAGTACATAACGGAGTTTACATTAACCACCAATTACCTTACAATGGCATATAACGACAATAAGTTACATGTTTGGCTTTAACATGTCATTTCCCCCTTGACAATACCATGTATGAAACTATCACACCAACAATACCACAATATTCCCAACATTGACCACAATATCATAAACCACTAGCATTTCACACAAAATTCATACTTTACACTTCTCCATCACCACAACATCACAATGATTCCACCAATTCACTTCAATACACCTCACAACAACAAATCGGCCAAAATCCCATAATTTACACTTATAGAAAAAAAAAAAGTTTAGGATCATAATCACACAATACATGTTTATATTTCATCCATACCATGTCCTTTCATTTAAACCACAAGTCATCTTTTAAGTTTAAATTCCATAAATGACACATCTTTTACAAAAACACAAAGTGTCATGTTCAACACTTCCAAGCATAACCAACATGATTTACATAATCTCCCATGCATATATATATTAATCCATAAGAATAAACACTTACCCAAGCTTGAAAAATGATGATCTTTTCCAAAAGATGACTTAGGGTTTGAAGAGCCAAAAGGAGCTCTCGTGAGAATTCTAGAAAAGCTTAGAAAAGCATGTGTATGTGTAATTGTAACACCCCGTACTTTTATAACCTCACTTGATCCCTTGGTATCATATCTACATAGGTGTTGATATGCCATGCATATGTGTTTTATAGTGTCATTGGTGAAACATTTGATATCGGACGTAACATGTGCGATTAGATCGTCATAGGAGGTGTGTTGTGATTTCGTGGAGCATTTGGGTAAGAACTCGTATACATTCTAACCTCATTTGGTGACTTTAATTCATGTTTACTTGATGGTTAAGATCACTAAGTAAGTATTTTGTAGTGTTTTGATAAGGGATTGGACGATACATAAACGTTGGATAAGTGGCCGGAAATTTCAGCAAAATGCTGAAACTTGCGCCACTACCCTGTTTCAGGGGTGTGGCGCAAGCCACCAGCCTGCAGAAACTTCAGAGAAGGCCAGATTCTTGCGCCACTACCCTGTTTCAGGGGGTGTGGCGCAAGGCACAATAAGTATGCCTTTCCGGAGTCGTTTCGTAACGCAATTCTACGACGATTTCTAGATGGTTTCTTTTGGTTATTTGGAGTTATTTGAGCATTGTTAAAGATTCAAACACTTCAAACTCCTACATACGTCTACGTGATCAAATCATGAAATGTAAATAGTGATCCAAAATGTCCAAGGAAACCAAGGACGACTAGAATGCCTATTTTTGCGATCGAAAGAACGAATGAGAATTGTTTAAAAGAATATTGTTGTGACATTATGGAATTATGTAAACATGAGATATATGGTGAATAATAAATGAAATGTGATGGATATGTGTTATTGGGCCCAATTTGAGGCCCAAAATGGAAGAAAATACATAGGCCCAAAGGCAAAAATGATCCATTCTTTCACTAATTGACCAAGTGAACATATCATGTAATGCCAAGTGTGGCTAAGGATTACTTGAGGCCAATATAAAGTCCCCCAAAATCAGATTTTTATTCCCCAAAGTCTCTCATCACTTTTGGAGAATATCACAAACATTTCCTTTATTTCCAAACCCTAAAGCAAATAAACCCTAAGGCATATTTGGACAAGATCATCCTATTCCAAGCTTTGGTAAGTGTTTATTTTCATGGATTAACATATTATATGCATGGAAGATTATGTATATTATGCTAGTTGTGTTGGCAAGATGATGAATAGTGTATTTTTGCCTTTGGTGCAAGATGTGTCATCTTGGTGATTTGAATTTGAATTAGGCCTTGTGCCTTTGATGAAAAAGCATGGTATGGACAAAATAGGAATATGTATGGTGTTATTTTTGGCATTAAACTTGTTCTTGTCTAAAAGTGGAAATTATGGGATTTTGGCCGATATGTGTTATGAGTTGTATTAAGGCACTTTGATGGATTATTTGGGATGTGTTATGGATAAGAAAGTGTAAAGGAGAAGTATTGTGGTGAAATGTGTTGATTTTCATGTATTGGTAAATGTTGGGAATATTATGGAATTTTTGAAATAATAGTATGATCAATGGTTTTGTCAAGGGAAAATGACAGGCAGCAGGGCAAAGTAGTGGGGTTCATGGTTCACAGGCAGCAGGTTTCCCTCGTCAGCAGTGTCAGCACTGCGGGCGTATGCACACAGGTATATGTCGGACAGGGACGAATGTCTGCTTTTGGTGTGGTATGCCGGGACATATAGCGAGGAAATGTCCATAGTGGAGCATGGGTGGTATAGCACGACCAGCTGGGTCGGCTGTTGCGTCTTCAGCATCGGTTCCTTCACAGGGCCGAGGGGTGCAGCCTATTGGTTGAGGTAGAGGTGCCATAGGAGGAGCCAGTACTAGCAGGGTCCAGAATCGCACTTATGCTTTGGTGGACCGCCAGAATTCAGAGGCTTCCCCAGATGTCGTTACAGGTACATTATCCATATTCTCACATAATGTATATGCATTAATTGACCCAGGCTCTACATTTTCCTATGTTACTCCATTGCTTGCTGCAAAAATTGCAAAGGCACCGAAATTATTAATTAAGTCAATTGAAGTGTCTACACCGGTTGGTGACTATATTATTGCAAAAAGAGTGTATCGTAACTGTGTGGTAACTGTGTGTGGTCATGATACGTTGGCCGATCTCATTGAATTGGACATGGTGGATTTTGATGTAATTATGGGAATGGATTGGTTGGCTTCGTGTTATGCTACGGTAGATTGCCGGGCCAAGAAGGTACAATTTTGTTTTCCACAGGAAAATATTCTAGAATGGCAGGGTAAGGTAGGGGCACCACGAGGAAGATTTATTTCCTATTTGAAAGCAAGGAAAATGATTGCTAAGGGATACATATGTCATTTGGTACGAGTGAAAGATAATGATGTAGAACCATTAATCCCACAGTCAGTACCGGTAGTCAATGAATTTCTAGATGTATTCCCAAAGGATCTTCCAGGTTTACCCCCAGAACGAGAAGTGGAATTCGGTATTGATGTGATTCCAGGCACTCAGCCTATTTCTATCCCTCCATATAGAATGGCTCCAGCGGAACTGCGTGAATTGAAGGAGCAGTTGAAAGATTTGCTGGACAAGGGCTTCATTAGGCCTAGTATGTCCCCGTGGGGTGCACCGGTATTATTTGTGCGAAAGAAAGACGGCACATTGAGGATGTGCATTGACTACCGGCAGTTGAATAAAGTAACGATCAAGAACAAATATCCCCTCCCTCGAATTGATGATTTGTTTGATCAGTTACAGGGTGCCAGGTGTTTTTCAAAAATTAACTTGAGGTCGGGTTACCATCAAGTCAGAGTTAGAGAGGAGGATGTACCCAAGACAGCTTTTCGAACACGGTATGGCCATTATGAATTTTTAGTTATGTCATTTGGACTAACAAATGCACCGGCTGTGTTTATGGATTTGATGAACAGGGTGTTTAAGCCATTCCTAGACGTGTTCGTGACAGTATTTATAGATGACATCCTTGTCTATTCAAGATCACCAGAAGACCATGCTTATCACTTACGGCAAGTGTTGCAAATTCTCCGTGAGCGTAAGTTGTATGCAAAATTCTCCAAATGTGAGTTTTGGTTGAAATCAGTCGCATTCTTGGGTCACATTGTATCAGATGAAGGTATACAGGTTGATACCCAAAAGATAGAGGCAGTGAAAAACTGGCCAAGACCTACGACACCCATAGAGATTCGCAGTTTTCTAGGTTTGGCAGGTTATTACCGAAGATTTGTAGAAGGTTTGCTTCTATTGCGGCACCATTGACAAAGTTAACTCACAAGGCAACTAAATTTCAATGGAATGATGCATGTGAAAAAGGGTTCCAAAACTTGAAAGATAAGTTGACTTCCACACCAGTGTTAGTTCTTCCTGAAGGCACAGAGGGCTATGCAGTGTATTGTGATGCTTCCGGGATTGGTCTCGGATGTGTGTTGATGCAGCATGGTAGGGTGATAGCATATGCCTCACGACAGTTGCGGCCACATGAGAAAAACTATCCCACACATGATCTTGAATTGGCAGCGGTAGTTTTTGCTTTAAAGATATGGCGTCATTATTTATATGGGGTTCATGTTGACATCTATACGGATCACAAAAGCTTGCAATATCTTTTTAAACAGAAGGAACTCAATTTGAGGCAACGAAGGTGGTTAGAGCTTTTAAAAGACTATGACATTGATATTCTTTATCACCCAGGCAAAGCAAATGTAGTAGCTGATGCATTGAGCCGTAAGGCAGTAGAAAGCACTAGTGGTCAGTTGGATAAAAAGCGTGAGATAATCAAAGATTTAAATCAATTAGCCAGCTTGGGAGTTCGCCTTATTGAAACCTCAGATGATGGAGTTATGGTGCAGAATGCGGCAGAATCGCCCTTGATAGCTGAAGTGAAAGAGAAGCAATTTGCGGATTCTATTTTATTACAGCTAAAGGAAAATGTGCAGCAGAATTTGACCAAGGCATTTGATATTACACCGGAAGGGGTGCTTCAATGTCAAGGGAGGTTATGTGTACCGGACGTAGATGAACTGAGGACACGAATAATGACAGAGGCGCACCATTCGCGCTATTCCATTCATTCGGGTGCTATTAAAATGTACCATGAATTAAAAGAGGTGTATTGGTGGGGCAACATGAAAAAGAACATTGCGGAATTTGTCGCGCAATGCCCGAATTGTCAACAAGTGAAAGTGGAACATCAGAAACCGGGAGGTTACATGCAATGTATCAATCTTCCAGTCTGGAAGTGGGATATGATTAATATAGATTTTATTACGGGTTTGCCTCATACATTGCGGAAGTTTGATTCTATATGGGTCATAGTGGACCGACTTACTAAATCAGCGCATTTTCTACCGATCAAGACGAACTATACAACTGAGGATTATGCGAAGTTGTAGGTGAAAGAGATAGTACGATTGCATGGTATTCCACTTTCTATCATATCAGACAGAGGAGCACAGTTCACAGCACACTTTTGGAAATCTTTTCAGCGGAGTTTGGGTACTCAGGTGAATTTGAGTACGGCTTTTCATCCTCAAACTGATGGACAAGCAGAACGTACTATTCAGACACTTGAAGATATGCTACGAGCTTGTACGTTAGATTTCCAGGGTAGTTGGGATGACCATTTGCCTCTTATTGAATTTGCGTATAACAATAGCTATCATTCAAGTATTAAAATGGCACCTTATGAAGCCTTATATGGGAGAAAATATCGATCACCAATTGGATGGTTTGAAGCAGGTGAAACTGCTTTACTTGGGCCAGATATTGTTCACCAAGCCATGGAGAAAGTTAAAGTTATCCAACAACGGTTACAAACGGCTCAAAGTCGTCACAAGTCATATGCCGATGTTAGAAGAAGAGGGCTTGAATTCGCCATAGGTGATTGGGTGTTTTTAAAGGTGTCACCGATGAAAGGGGTAATGCGGTTCGGAAAGAAAGGAAAATTGAGTCCACGTTACATAGGCCCCTATGAAGTTAGTAGAAGATTTGGGCAAGTCGCGTATGAATTAGCCTTACCTCAAGAACTTTCCTCAGTCCATCCGGTATTTCATGTGTCGATGCTTCGAAAATGCATAGGAGATCCGTCTCGTATTGTTCCCGTAGAGGATGTTCAAGTTACAGAGGATCTCACTTATGAAGAGGTGCCCATTGCTATCCTAGATCGACAAGTAAAGAGATTGAGGAATAAATACATCGCATCCGTAAAAGTCCTTTGGAGAAACCAACACGTAGAGGAGATCACATGGGAAGCGGAAGAAATGATGAAATCCAAGTATCCCCATCTATTTCAAATGGACCAAGAAGTTCACAGTGCGGAGGTGGAACAATAACAAGTAAGTCTTTAAGAGCATTAGGTATATAGGTATGTTAAAGTAAAGATGCATTTGTTGTGTATAAGACATGTTGTTAACATTCGAGGACGAATGTTTCTAAGGGGGGAAGAATGTAACACCCCGTACTTTTATAACCTCACTTGATCCCTTGGTATCATATCTACATAGGTGTTGATATGCCATGCATATGTGTTTTATAGTGTCATTGGTGAAACATTTGATATCGGACGTAACATGTGCGATTAGATCGTCATAGGAGGTGTGTTGTGATTTCGTGGAGCATTTGGGTAAGAACTCGTATACATTCTAACCTCATTTGGTGACTTTAAGTCATGTTTACTTGATGGTTAAGATCACTAAGTAAGTATTTTGTAGTGTTTTGATAAGGGATTGGACGATACGTAAACGTTGGATAAGTGGCCGGAAATTTCAGCAAAATGCTGAAACTTGCGCCACTACCCTGTTTCAGGGGTGTGGCGCAAGCCACCAGCCTGCAGAAACTTCAGAGAAGGCCAGATTCTTGTGCCACTACCCTGTTTCAGGGGGTGTGGCGCAAGGCACAATAAGAATGCCTTTCCGGAGTCGTTTCGTAACGCAATTCTACGACGATTTCTAGATGGTTTCTTTTGGTTATTTGGAGTTATTTGAGCATTGTTAAAGATTCAAACACTTCAATACACTCCTACATACGTCTACGTGATCAAATCATGAAATGTAAATAGTGATCCAAAATGTCCAAGGAAACCAAGGACGACTAGAATGCCTATTTTTGCGATCGAAAGAACGAATGAGAATTGTTTAAAAGAATATTGTCGTGACATTATGGAATTATGTAAACATGAGATATATGGTGAATAATAAATGAAATGTGATGGATATGTGTTATTGGGTCCAATTTGAGGCCCAAAATGGAAGAAAATACATGGGCCCAAAGGCAAAAATGATCCATTCTTTCACTAATTGACCAAGTGAACATATCATGTAATGCCAAGTGTGGCTAAGGATTACTTGAGGCCAATATAAAGTCCCCCAAAATCAGATTTTTATTCCCCAAAGTCTCTCATCACTTTTGGAGAATATCACAAACATTTCCTTTATTTCCAAACCCTAAAGCAAATAAACCCTAAGGCATATTTGGACAAGATCATCCTATTCCAAGCTTTGGTAAGTGTTTATTTTCATGGATTAACATATTATATGCATGGAAGATTATGTATATTATGCTAGTTGTGTTGGCAAGATGATGAATAGTGTATTTTTGCCTTTGGTACAAGATGTGTCATCTTGGTGATTTGAATTTGAATTAGGCCTTGTGCCTTTGATGAAAAAGCATGGTATGGACAAAATAGGAACATGTATGGTGTTATTTTTGGCATTAAACTTGTTCTTGTCTAAAAGTGGAAATTATGGGATTTTGGCCGATATGTGTTATGAGTTGTATTAAGGTACTTTGATGGATTATTTGGGATGTGTTATGGATAAGAAAGTGTAAAGGAGAAGTATTGTGGTGAAATGTGTTGATTTTCATGTATTGGTCAATGTTGGGAATATTATGGAATTTTTGAAATAATAGTATGATCAATGGTTTTGTCAAGGGGAAATGACATGTTTAAAGGCAAACATGTAACTCATTGACATGGTATGCATTTGTAAAGTAATTGGTGGTTAATGTGAATTTCGTTATGTATTTATGTTGTAGAGTGACACATAAAGAAGGAGCGGGATTATTGTCTACGCATCTAAGGTTGTATATTCGTAGTGCGAATCCAAGGTATGTAAGGTTACTTTGTCCGTATCTTTCTGCGGCAAATAGTGTCCATATTGACATGTCACTAGTTCTATCCCGAAATGTGCTAAGGTACCCGATATCCGTATATCACTAGTCATTGTCATATATTTTCTACTCATGGATCCTATGTGAATCTCATGTCTCATATTCATGGTTAATGTTCCGAAAGCTCAAATAAAGTTACGTTCCAACATTCCAATAGTGCCTATACTTGTGTCTCTTGTTCATGGATTATTGTCCTATGTTTCCAATAGTATCATGGTGCTAGTTATGTTATATTTCTCATTGATATTTATTCACATGTCCTTCACTTATTGGTTAATGACTCAAAGTTTCCAACAATGTTATGTTCCAAAGTTCCAAAGTGATGTTATGACTACCAAAGTATCAATCTCAAAGTAATGATCAAAGTAATGCAAATGTGGTCAATGATCAAGTATGGGTGGCAAGTCTAGGGGCGTAAGCCTAGCTCGACTCGATCCCGAGATATGGATTTATGGGTGGCAAGTCTAGGGGCGTAAGCCTAGCTCGACTCGATCCCGATGTATTGATTTATGGGTGGCAAGTCTAGGGGCGTAAGCCTAGCTCGACTCGATCCCAATATGATGTTATGATATGAAAAGACCCACTGATCAGTAGGGGCCCGGGTACATTGTTATCATTGAGCATTGAGATAAAGAAAGCAAATAAAGTAATGAAAGCAATCCACATGGTTTCCCAAAATACCAAATGATGATTTACGCACATTGATTATTCATATGTTTTGAGTTCATTGAAATATTCATGTATTGTACAGTTTCATCTGAGCCTTGCATACTCAGTACTTATTTCGTACTGACCCCTCTCGGGGAATTTACCTTACCTGCTGCAGGCGCAGGTCCCAGTAGGCCTCCTCAGTAGATTGCCAGTGTTAGCGGTTCTTTGGTGAGCTCCAGCTCATTCGGGGCTTCTCCGAGTTAGAGTGTATATATGTTTTGATATTGTACATTGTGTATAAAGCGGGGACTTGTCCCGACTTTTGGCTTATGTTGGTCAATGCTCTTGTTAGAGGCTTTTGTAGACCGATGTGGGTGTATCAGTGTAAAAGACATATGTTGTTTTGACTGGATGGCCTCAACGGCCAAGTTTCATATGTATGTATAAATATGTCCCATGTTCTCCTTTCTTCGTCTTTCATGTTATTATGCAATGGTGGTTATGATTATGATATGCATATGATTGAAGAACATAGGCAAAGGTTGGTTCTCTCGTGCCTTATCGGCTACGGGTGCCAATCATGTCTCGATGGGATTCGGGGCGTGACAGTAATGAATAAAATCAGATTTTTGTCCCTTTATATAAGTCCTCAATTCATCCTTAGCCACTCTTTATAACATTAATTATTATGTCTAGAAGGTCAATGGAAGAATGGGTCATTTGACCCATTTTGGCCCATTTCTTTTTCCTTATTTTGGGCCTTTTATTGAGCCCAATTCATTTAACCCAATAAAATCAATAATTTCTCATGTTTAAATCATTTCATACGTGTTACGACAATATTCCCACTCGTGCGATTTGTATCCGTAGCCTAAATCCCAAACACGAGTGATTCTAGCCACTCGTGGCTCATTTCGGACATAAAGGGTAAAAACGTAATTTGGACTCCAACTTCGTCCACGAATAATTTTTACCAAATTGGAATACCAATATAATACTTCAATAATTCCATGTATAGGCTCGTGGTTATAGAAGAAATGTGGCACAAAGCGGCCCGGTACGTCCCCGGGTACCCTTAGGACTTAGAAAAATTTCCAACTTTTGAAAGGTGCACACAAGCAGCCTGGAACGCCCTTGGGCACGCCACCTTGCTGCCTGTACCCAAAAAATTTGGGCAATTAGCACTTTGTTCTTCGACTTTTCTTTGCATATTTGGTTAGATACTTCAAGTTCTATTCTTTAACTTACTTCTTACCTTTAATATCCTTTGTTTGAAGGTCCTCCAAGCCTCGTTTTTAACCCCACAAATGTTCCACAAAGTCACAAAACACCTCCTACGAAGGTCTAACCACATTTACGAGGGCCAATATCAATTATCTCATCAATAACATTGCAAAATACATACTTATGGCTCTCGACACCTAAGTAAACATTGTTCAACGTCGTCAAGTAGGGTCGGGAAGGTACGGGGTGTTACAGATTTATATACCATCTTAAACATATCATATACTAAACCATAGTAATAAACACTTACCAAGTCTTGTACAAAGGTGATCTTGTCCACAAAGATGAAGGCCTAGGGTTTGTGTGAGATAAGAAAATATTTAAGATAATTCTAGAAATGGCATGGGTGTCAGAATGAAATAAAATCTGATTTTTCCTCATATATATAGGTCCCTCAAGTCACTCTTATCCAATTCTTGGCATTAAATGCATGGTTGATTAGTCAAATGGAAGATTGGATCATTTTTGCCTCATTGGGGCCAAGTCTTTTGATGATGTTTGGGCCTCATTTGGCCCAATGGCTTAAGCCCACAAATTTTAATGTATAATTCATCAAATCTCTCATGTTTCAATATTTCCATGAATGTTACGGGAATTAACTAGGTTAGGTCGGAAACATACGGGGTGTTACATACAATCTGTTCCTATATATACCTTATTGGCCACTAACCCTCCCATTGGCACTCTTAATCTGATTGAGAAACATCACGCTAACTTCTTGTGGGGAGCTAGTGATGGCAAAAATAAGTACCACTGGTCTAAGTGGGAAAATTTGTGTATCCCAAAAGATGAAGGAGGTATTGGTATTAGAAGCATGATAGATATTTGCAATTTCTTGATTGTAAAGAGATGGTGGAGGTTCAGAACTCAAACTTCTCTTTGGGCTCAGTTCTTAATCAACAAGTACTGCAAAAGATCTCATCCAGTTGGAAAAGTTCCAACTTCTGTGGATTCACATACTTGGAAAAGCTTGATGAAAATCAAAGAGCAAGCATAACCACACATTTTTTGGAAAGTACGACAGGGCAATTCTAGTTTTTGGTGTGACAACTGGACAGGTATAGGCCTTGGCTAAGCTTTGCCAAGGCCCTAGTAAGTCTTCCAAAACCCCCCATTAAATCTTTTATTTTGAATAATTCTTGGAACATCATCAAGTTAAACAGTGTTGTTCCCAATTACATTGTGGATATCATATCCAACATAGCAATTGGTAACAACACTAAGAAGGATTACCCATCTGGAATAATACCGAAAATGGTCTTTTTGATAACTATTCTGCATGGAAGCTAGTTAGGAAACAAAGACCAAAAAATAGTTTTCTAAACAATCTCTGGCATACTAGGATGGCTTTTAAAATATCCTTCTCAACTTGGAGAATGTTTAAAAAGAAACTTCCTTTCAATGACATAATTACTAGAATGAATATCAACTCACAAAATGATTGTTTTTGTTGTAGGAATGCACAAAGTGATACAATGTATCATGTTTTTGGAGAAGGCGAAACAACAAGACAAGTGTGGAGTACCCTAGGAAATCCTTTGGGCATCCAACATATTAATCAACCTATGGCCCAAATTTTCAATGCATGGTGGAGTATAAAGCCAGTCAATGATAATCACAAAATGATACTGAAGATCACCCCCACAATTATATGTTGGGAGATTTGAAAGCAATGGTGTGCCTGCAAATATGGAGGGCAAAGATACTTCCATAGGAATAAGATGTGTTATCAAGCAATTGGGAATATTAGAGCCGTTTTGACAAGAATTTTTAATAGCTTCCATGGGAACAACAACTGGCCAGATTTTTGTCTTGAAGTTGAACTTCTCAGGCCAATACAGAGGATTAGACAAGTAACATGGCAAATGCCTTGTGCAGGGACTTTAAAAATCAATTCGGATGGCAGCTACATTCATGAAAATAGGAAATCTAGAATTGGAGGAATAGTTAGGAATAGTCAAGGAGACCTAATCATGGCCTTCTCTATTCCTGTCTATTCCAGTAGTAGCAATATGGCTGAGGCCATGGCGGCTGAGTTTGGCGTAAAATGGTGCTATCAATTCGGACATACAAATTTTACTCTAGAACTCGACTCTATGGATATTTTTAACATGCTCAACAACAATGAGGTGACCAATATGAAGCTCAAACCGATGATAGACTCTATCAACAACATCAAAAATAGAGTCCAGATGCAAGTTCATCACTGCTATAGAGAAGGAAATCAAGTTACAGACTTCTTAGCAAAACTGGCCTCCAACTCAAACCAAATTCTCATCACTCACTCTTACAACAATCTTTCGAGACAAGCTAGAGGAGCTTTCTTGCTAGATAAATGGCAACTGCCAAGCATTAGCTGCAAATATGATAGAGCTAATTTCTTTGTAAGTTAGTTTGGTTTTTGTTTCATCTCCCAGAAGCCAATAACAATTGATTTTGTAAGCCTTTTGTTTTTTTATGGGTGTTGGTTTCACCCAGGCTTAGTGTTGTATTGAGGTCAGGTCTAGCCCCTCTCTGGTCCTTTTTTGCTAAGACAACACAACCCCAGAATCTCTGGGTAATTGAAAAAAAATAAAAAATTAAACATGCTGACGTAGAAATATTTATCAAGTGATATGGAAGGATGCATCTTGGTAAGCATAAAACTTATTTGATTTGTAGTTTGGACACTAGTAGATGTCAAGCTTAACATGCTTAGGGAGCAAGTATGGTGACTTATAAATAGTCACTCTTTTGTACATTTTGATATAGTTTCATGGAGTAAACAAAGTACTACTAAAATTATCTCTTTTCTGTAAATTTGATATTGATATTTTGTCTTTATTTTATAACAATCTCCGGCTTCTCCAATCATACGCTAACCTTTTTTCTCATCCTTGTTTGGACAGGTGTCATAATTAGGTAGCCATACTTTCATGTTACGGATTAAAGATTTTTGTACACCATTAAAAAAATTTAATCTATAATAGCAAGTTCGTTACCGATTATTTTTATCAGGTTATCGATTAACTGTATCAAGAAACTTACATATAATTGCATAATTAAATAGTTTTTTACACCATCAAAACATATACTCCCTCTGGTCCATACTTCATATCGAATGAATTATTGAGGTATGACACATCCTTTAAGATAAACATTTAAGAATATATTGAAGGTCACTTTCCACAATTACTCTTTTGATTATATCCAAACTATTGTCTTAGAAATTGTAAAGTACTCCCTCCATTCCAAAATAAATGAATTGTTGAGACTTTTTTTATAGTTCAAAATAATTGAATTGTTCAAAGTTCAAGAGAATTGGTTGGACCTTTTTCCATATTTACCCTTTGTTTTAATGATGTTCTTAACTATTTTACATTTTTCTAGGAGAATAGGTTGAATAATCAAAAGGGTAATGGTGGAAAGTAGCCTTAAATTTATGTCCTTAACTATTTTTCTTAATAGGTGTGCATTACCTCAACAATTCATTTATTTTGGAATGGAGGGAGTAGTATTTAAGAACCTCATTTTAAAGAAGGATAATTATGGAAAAAAGTCTCAAGTACAATTCTCTTGAACTTTAAAAAATTCACTTATTTTGAATTATGAAAAAAAAATCTCAACAATTCACTTAATATGGACCAGAGAGAGTAGGGCACTTAAACTCGTAATTCATTTTCATTGAGTTTACGTACATGGAGAATTTTCCCCTTTTGTTAAATGTAAATATGTCAACGCATTGGCCATGGCCCTATAAATAGCTAGGATATAGAAGCCACCCTAACACCACAATTACTTAAACATACATATACACATATACCTTTATATATTGTCCTCACCTTGATCAAATATATTACAAAGCTAGTAATAAGTTAGAACCACAACATATATTATATTATTAGATAAAGTTTTTGTCCATGGATAATAATAAAATTTATATGATCCGATGGAAATCAGGGAATATTGTTGATCCCAGGTTGTTGGAACTCTTGGAATCATTCAAGGAAATTTATGTAAGAAGAAATGATTTTTTCAAGAAAATATTTCCAGGAAATATTTATGAAGATTTTGTGCAAGTGTTCAAGAAATTTGGTGATCAGACCTTATGGAAGAATAATAACAAGAAGGTGACAAAAATGGCTTCCATGCAAAGAAGTTTAAGCTTTGGGAATGTTAATATTTCAAGAGAATTTAATGGAGATGATGAATTATCAGAGCTGAGGAATGAACGTCTCAAAGTTAGCACTCCAACTGTTATGGTAATTGAACTACATGGTGAACGTGGTAAAACTAATGAAGGTGAAAAAAATGGCTATTTTTGAAAAGTTATTATAGTGTTGACGTATCACGATCAAGGCTTACAATTAAGTGATACTAATGAAAGTCTCTAAAACAATAATTAATTTCGGGCAGATTCAATTTTACTTCATTTTCTTTTCTCAAACCTAATCTCCCGATGTAATATAAAACAATTTAAAAAAAGAAACTCCATATATCTCTATTTTCTTGTTGTATATAACCAATAAAGTACATAGTACTAGTATATAGGTCATGCTTTACAAAATTTGGATATATTGTATCATCTTTTATGTTATTTTATATTGTGAAACTTACCTAAACACATCATTCTGTCATTTGGTTTACCAAAATAGTCGAAGTATACACTACTTATACACTTTGACTGTATATTTTTGTGTATATATGTATATTCTATGTATAGTGTATATATTTAGTAAGAAGTATCTATTATTTATACAGTGCATACATATACGGAGTATCATATACTAGATGGTCAAAGCCATTTTGCTGTAGTTTTCTCTCGTAAATCTCTCTGATCAAAAGAAAACTCATTTCTATCTTTTCTCCCATGATAATACTGATTTTCTTGGGCCTTATGATTAGATGGGCTCTCATATATGTTGTTGGGCTAAGGCAGCTCAATAACATAAAATATTATTCGTTTCGGCTCAATCTATATAGTTATTCTCAAATGATCATCTGACATTATTAAGAGTAGCACATCTTGTACGTAATTTTTTTTTGTATAAATATCAATATAAGACTTTTATTTGCACGCCAAATTGCAATAGCAAGAATCCTAAGTATTTTTAGCGCTTTTGACAACATTTTAGAGGAGTATTCTCTATAATTTGCTGCTTTGTTAGCCCCTTGACTCTAAAAAAGCTTTGCGAGCAAGCCAATCAAAGTCTGAATTATAATGATCAATGCTAGCTTCTCTATTATAATGATCAAATACTAACTTCTTGATGCTAAAAACTTGATGATGAAGATACTGCAACATGTAAATAATAGTAATGAACTCTAAAGTAGTGGAGCGAAAGAGTAAGAAAGATCTTATTGCATTGTCTCTGACAAAACTATCAGAAAGTTCTTATTAAATTATCTCCGATAAAATTGTCAGACAACGTAACCGAAAAAATGGATGATTTCTTGTTTGCTACAAGTAATGAGCTTATACCATAGTGATAATTCAAAATTAGATACCTTACAATTGAAGGAGCTAGGGTGGTATATTTATAGTCTAACCTAATTAACATCTCCCGAATATTAAATTTTTCATAAAGACCATTATATGCTTGTACATTGAGTCTGTTATGTGTGGATATGTAATTATTAAAGTGAATCCTGAATTTCTCAAATCAGTTATTTGATGAAGCTTATCATCTTCGATCATTGACCATCTACCGGTTACTTTACTCCAAAGTGTCATCTCGGATGCACCGGGTCTTGCCTTAACTAGGAACATACCCTTCATTCCAAAATAAGTATCATTTGAATAGAGAATTTGTAGGACATATTATTATTTTGCTTGAAAATAGACGAATGTGTTGACCAATTTTATTTTTACCATTTAAAAAATTAATGTTCGATTTCCTCATCCTAGGATATCATGTTTGTGACACGTCTAACTTAGCAATATGGCTGACCTTGAGAGGGAAATTTACAAAAGAAAAAAAATGAAATTTGATCAAACTAAATAATAATTAAATGCCAGCTATATATGAGTTACTTCAGGAAATGACCAACTCTGAGTTTATTTATTCAAGAAAAATCTCCGCCAGTAGTTTTACAATCATATGAAATTCCATGGGCATGGCAAAATAAATACATTTTCTAGAACTTCACTTAATACGTTGAAGAAGCTTAAGCCATGTCCATGAAATTGTTCCCTTGTTAGTTACTATATATATTATCTTCACCATTTTTCTCTTCTTTGTACTTAGATTTGCTACATTTGAATCGAGGGTTTTTCGGAAACAGCCTCTCTACCTCCTCGAGATAGTGATAAAATTTGTGTACAATTTACCCTCCCCAAACATCACTTGTGGAATTTTACTGAGTATGTTGTTGTATGATTTGTTTATTAACTTGATTGTACAAGTTAAATTCTAAACGACTCATCAGTCTGTTGGGTCAAAACGAGTTAAAATTAGGGTAGGGCAAAATCCGGTTCAATAAGCCGAATAGAAAAAATATTAAGTATTAGTTTATCTCACGATCTATATGAGGAGTGGCTTTTTGAAAGAATGAATCAGTTTTCATGTGGCTATCATAGTATACTGCAACATTATACTTTTAACTACTACTGATTTGGTATACTATGTGCTAGAACAAATTATTTTTTGATAATTGATATTAAAAATATAAAAATACAACAAAAATAAGGGAGTCAAAAGAAATTTGGAAAAAATAAAAATAAAATAATAATAATAATAATTTGGAATAGAATGAAATTTGAAAACGAGTAAAAGAAAAGAAAACAAAATGATTTAGTATTTTTCTTAATTACTTGTTATTGTATTAGTCTAACTAGTTACTTTTATTAATTAGCTTAAAAAATAGTTAGCTACTAATATATTTATTTTTAATTTCTGAAATAAATGTAATAATTTTTAATTTAGTCAACACTTGACGGTTGACTAATGTCACGCCCCGTATCCCAACGGGGAGGACTGGCACCCGAAGCCGATAAGGCCCGAGAGAACCAATCTTTACTCATGCTCAATCATATGCATACTATAAGAATCATCACCACCTCGTAAAGACATAAAATGCTACAAGCGGAAATCATGGAACATTATATATACATATTAAAGAAACTTGGCCGTTGGGGCCATCAAGTCAAGGTTGACATACATCTCTTACGTTACATACCCACATCGGTCTATAAAAGCCTCTAACAGAAGTGCACACATAAACATCTTAATTTCGGGACCAGTCCCCGCTTTACACAACATTACAATATCAAAACAAATGTACATAAGAGACCCGGAAAGCCCCGAACCAACTGGAGCTCACCAAAGATCAACAGATGTCCTGCATCCTACTGGGGAGGTCTACTAGTACCTGTGCCTGCAGCAAGTAAGGTAAATCCCCCAAGAGGGGTTAGTACGAAGAAAGTACTGAGTATGTAAGCCATAAGGAACTCTATGATACATCAAAACTTTAATGGAATCAAGTATAAGTAAAGAACCAATATGGATAAGTCATCACTCTTTATGTATGGAAAATATGTACATTCGATGAATTACTTCTTTTACTTTTATGCTCATTCGCTCCCTTCATCACTCACTTCACATCCTTCCATTCTTACAATGCCTGGGCCCCAAGCTGATCAGTGGGTATTCAATAGTTTTTGGGATCGACTCATGCTAGGCTTTTTTTTTGCCCCTGGGATACCACCCTTAGTTGCGGGATTGACCCATACTAGGTGTTCTTTTCACCCCTGGAATACCACCCGAGATATTGGGATCGACCCATGCTAGGTATTTAACCCCTCAGATACCACCCAAGAACTCATCACCTCTCTTTACAACATTACTCCTTTAACCTTGGAAATAGTCCATTCGGTGAGTATATCATTATTGGAAACACATAGGTGCTTACTTTATGCCTTTACATTCATGAGATTGATACTTTGTAGTTGTAACATTATTGAAAGTTTTGGAACATAACATTATTGGAACTTGGAACCATGTCCATAATTATGTGATACATGAATGACAATAGATCAAGAATAAGGTATATATGATTAACACTAGATGATAACATGAAATGACATGCCTTAGGACATTTCGGGAATGAGTAAGTACCATAACAAGGTGTACACTATATGCTGCAGAAGGATACGGAAAGAGGAACCTTACATACCTTGTATTCTCAATACGAATATATAATCTTAGATGTGCATACAGTGTCCCGCTCCTTCCTTATGTTTCACTCTACAACGCAAATACATAACGGGATTTACATTAACCACCAACTACCTTACAAATGCACATAACGTCAATGAGTTACATGTTTGCCTTTAAAATGTCATTTCCCCCTTGACAATACCATTGATGAAATTATCATACCAATAATTTCACAATATTCCCAACATTGACCAAAATATCATAAACCATTAGCATGTCACACCAATTAAGTTCATACTTTCCACTCTTCATCACCACAACATCACAATTATTCCATCAAATTACTTCAATACACCTCACAACAACAAATCGGCCAAAATCCCATAATTTACACTTATATGAAAATAACAAGTTTAATAACATAATCACACCATACATGTTGTTATTTCATCCATACCATGCTCTTTCATCAAACCCACAAGTCATATTTCAAGTTACAATTCCATGGATCACACATCTTTTACAAAAAAAAACCAAAGTGCCATATTCAACACTTCCAAGTAGCCAACATGCTTTACATACTCTCCCATGCATATAATATATGAATCCATAAGAATAATTACTTACCTAAGCTTGAAAATTGATGATTTTGCTCCAAGAAGTTGGCTTAGGGTTCTTTGAGAGTTGAGAGAAATTTTGGGAAATTTCTAGAAATGTGTAGTGTAATCCTTTGAATAAAAATCAGATTTTCCACTTATTTATAGGCCCTCAAGTCTTCTTGGCATTAAATGCCATGTATAAGAGGTCAAAGGGTGAAGAATGGGCCATTTGACCCATTTTGGCCCATGTCTTCTTTCTATTTTTGGACCTTTTATTGAGCCCAATTCACTCAACCCAATAAAATCAATAATTTCTCATGTTTAAATCATTTCATACGTGTCACGATAATATTCCCACTCACGTGATTCATATTCGTAGCCTCAATCCTAAAAACAAGTGATTCTAGCCTCGTATGGCCTATTTTAACCATAAGGGTAAAATTGTCATTTTGATGCCAAATTCGGTCTTGAGTAATTTTATCACACCAATATAATACTTTACTCATTTCATGTATATGCTCATGGTTGTAGAAGAAACGTGGCAAAAATCGGCCCGGTACGTCCCCGGGCACCCTTGGGACTTAAGAAAATTTCCAACTTTTGAAAAGTGGGAAAAACCATCCTGGTACGCCCTTGGGCGCACCAGCTTGCTGCCTCTGGTCTAAAAATTTTGGACCAGAGCGGGCTGGCGCGCCCCACCCTTAGTTTTTTTGAAAATTTCGTTTTTCGACTTTTCTTCCCGGGTTTGGTTAGATACTTCAAGTCCTATTCTTTAACTTACTTAATTCTTACCCTTAATATCCTTTGTTTGGAGGTCCTCTTAGCCTCATTTTGAACCCCACAAATGCTCCACGAAAATCACAAAACACCTCCTATTAAGGGCTAATCACATGTACGAGGCCAAATTTCAATTTTCTCATCATTAACATTACCAAATACATATTTCAATTTTCTCATCATTAACATTACCAAATACATACTCGACACCTAAGTAAACATTATTCAATGTCGTCAAGTAGGGTTGGGAAGATACGGGGTGTTACAACTAAGTCATGCTGACGTAATATTGACGTCAAGCCAAAAAGAGGAATTCACACTTTGAGTGGGCATCGAAGTAAATAGATATGCCCTTCTTTTATTTTGGTTTAGCCAATATAGTTTTTTGTTTTTCCAGTAAACAGACATGCTCAAGTAAATACTTTGCTTTTTGTGTGCATTTGTGTTCTTTTTCCTAATATTTTAATGCATTACAAGTCAACTTCAGTTGGAAAAATACATGTCATCTTCAAATAGTCACATCTGTTAATTATACACGTCAACTTCAATTAGAACAAGTCTAAGGTTCAAACGCCTGCTATTTAAGGCGAGCAATGATGTCTTCCACATATATATAATCTTGTGAAACCTTCCAAATTGAATTTTGAAGTCTCAACTTCGTACCATATAGCATTAATACATATCGTTCCTCTTACTTGATCATACCTTCAGTTATTTCTTTCAATAACACCACAAAGAGAAAAGAAAAAGAAAAAGAAAAAAGACCATATCATGGAAGATCACAAAGGAGAGTCAGAGGCTATCACATCTTCAATTTCTGATGTTGAAAATACACAAGAAGCAGTGATGACAAGGCAGAAGTCTCCTAAGAAAATTGGAGCTGTGTTTTCAAAGAATTCTCAAACTATTTCTTCCCCAAGGAATCCCAGTAATAGCTCTTCGAATTGTAGTAGAATTATTGAAGAATCTAAACCGAAACCATTAAGACTTCCTCAAAATAGATTTGGTGATCAATTGAGGTTTAAGGCGAAAACCCCAAAGGTTCAATCAGGTGGAGGTGGGGGTGGGGATAGGGCTGGAGGTTGTAGTAGTAGTCAAGGGCAAGGGGCGAGGCATGTCAGAAAAGCATCCGCTATCAAATAAGTGAAAATAGTTACGTGAAAAAATAAAGAGTTTGTTATCACATGATGCATGATAATGGATATACTTTAATTTTAGGGAATTGTCTGTGTATGTATAAGTTTAAATTATTTCGTTAAAGAACTCTTGTGTTGACTTTGTGTTATGCGTACAACTACAACACAAAAGTTGTTAAATTTTTGTTTGACACAATATAATTTCATGTTTAAATATATGCTTCAAAATCATGTAATTAGATGCATGTTTATAGTTTCTGGAATTGTGACACTATTAATTAAGATCAATTAATCATGTCATATGTCGATTCTTTACAAGAAATATGTAAATTAATTTCGTAAACAATACAAGTGAATAATTTTTAGATCTAGGCAATATATCATGCAATTCTATTGGCAAAAGGACCAGCTCACTCTATTAAACCTTCAAGAGTAGATCAGAGTTGATGGTGATTCGTTTTTATTTTTGAAAGAGTTATAAGGTTTTTTTTTGGTTAAATCAAGAATTTGATCTTTGAAGGTCAGCTAACGCAAGGTTCGAAACTCAACGAAATGGATCTGTTCCTCTATATCCTTCGCCGCTTAATAATCAAATGTCACCCTCCAATGATGTGCCAACTATAATTGCTAATTAAGACTTCATTTCCAAGACTCCAACCCAGAATCTTTGATTAATAGCGGCAAGGTACTTATCATTCACCAAAAGTTGATGGTGATATACTTATAAATTTTTCGTTTACTGTCGAAGAAGATAAGAGCGAGACACTGAACATGTTACTAGAGGTGGCCCAATCCGACCCAATCCATTCAAGTTTGGGTTGGTTATTGACCCGTCCATTTATTAGCTCAACTCATGTCAACCCAATTCATTTCAACCTGTCAAAAATTGGGTAGATATGTAACCCAAATTGATTTTTGAGAAATCTTGTTAAAAGATTTTTTTTGATATGTTATATATAGTCATAATAAAGAAAAAAAAATGTATTCGGTATTAAAAATTTATAAAAAAACAAATAAAGCGATTAAAACTTAATAAGAATTGGACTGGTTGGTTTATAACTCGTTACCAATAATAAGATCAGGATTGACAGGTGATGATGGAGGAGAAACTGGTGTATCCACATTTTCTTTCAGATCTGCAATTGGAGAAAAATGTTGGCATTGTTCTACACCAGCTGGTAGTTCAGAAACTTGATTAGGAAAATTAGGAAAAGGAGTGCATTTGATAGCTGTCAGCTCTGATACCATGTAAGAATTGATCAACAATACTGAAAATTTTTTTAGATGATTTTACTCATTGCTCAAACCTCTATTTATACATTTATTCTATAAAAAAAAAAAATAAAGAGAAAATCAAAGAAAATTGTAAACTTATCCTACAAGTATTGTAAATTTATTCTCCAAGTATTGACTAAACTAGTCCTATAAGAACTGTAAATTTATCCTCCAAGTATTGGCTAAACTTGTCCTAGAAATACTGTAAACTTGTCCTCCAAGTTTTGGCTAAACTTGTACTACAAGTATTGTAAACTTATTCTCCAAGTATTGGTTAAACTTGTTCTACAAGTACTGTAAAATTGTCCTTCAAGTATTGCTAAACTTGTCCTACAAGTATTGTAAACTTGTTCTCCAAGTATTGGCTAAACTTGTCCTACAAGTACTATAAACTTGTCCTGCATGTATTATAAATTTGTCCTCCAAGTATTGACTAAACTTGTCCTCCAAGTATTGTAAACTTGTTCTCCTCCAAGTATTGACTAAACTTGTCCTCCAAGTATTGTAAACTTGTTCTCCAAGTATTGGCTAAGTTTGTCCTACAAGTATTGTAAACTTGTTCTTCAAGTATTGGCTAAACTTGTCCTACAAGTATTGTAAACTTGTCCTCCAAGTATTGGCTAAACTTGTCCTACAAGTATTGGCTAAAATTATAGCTTGTCCTACAAGTATTGTAAACTTGTTCTTCAAATATTGGCAAAACAGGTCCTACAGGTACTGCAAACTTGTCCTCCAAGTATTGGCTAAACTTGTCCTACAAGTATTGGCTAAAGCTATAGCTAACTAATATTTCCTCATGTGCTTTTCAGGGCACAAAGGCATTCGCTTCCAAATAAGTGAAATTAATTACGTGAAAGAAAAAAAAACAGATAGATTATTTTCACATTCTTAATATTAAGTGTGTATAAGTTTAAATTCTTTCGTCGAAGAGCTCTTGGGTTGGCTTGTGCAGGTGTGTTAATGTGTACAACTAAAAAATTAAATCTAGTTTATTTCATAATTTAGTAATTTATCATTTGTATTTGTTGTTAAAATTCTTGTTTGACACAATTTCATGTTTCAATTTTGCTTCAAAATCATGTAATTAGATGTTTCTAATAATTAAGTTCAATTAATCGTGCATATGTATTTCCAAGAGCTATGTAAATCAATTTCGTAAACAGTCCAATTGATGAATATTTTTAGATCTAGGCAATATCATTTATTTATTTATTTATTTTAGCTTAAATCATCTGTCTAGACTTTCACCTCCCGTGATGATGAATCTCTCTGGCAATTTTTTCTAAATGTTATGATAGTTTATCCTTGCTATTAATCATGTTGATTATCAATTTGTAATGGCTTTCTAGGATAATTCTATGGTATCCATATTATCACAACACCATTTTCAATCCAATAAGAGCAGTTGAGCAAAAGCCATAATGAGGTCAGTTCTGTGATTCCGAACAATTCCACCCATACCAACACTATACTAGAAACATAGTTTCCGTTATAAAACATGATTTTTCACTTTATTTTAACTGAACCAGTTCACTAAGAAAACACATGGTGGGAAACAGATTCTCAATGGCATATTGAGAAACTTTCTAATTTTTCTGTGTGACAATATTATTGTTTTTTCTTTTCTTGCTGATTTAATCAAAATATCTATGAAAATAACCACCAATCGATTTTTTATGATTATAAAAGTCTTCTTTCTTATTATACTCGCTTGATCATCCACAATACTTGTATGTTTCGTTTTTATAGAATTAAATTGTATACACCTTACCAACATTTTCAAGATGTATTTTTTTCAATCATATTAGTATCAAAAAATTACAACCTACTGAATTTTTATATACTTTACAAATATCACACTTTTATTTTAATCTATTGAATTAACTTAATCTAGTTTACTTCTGATCGAAGATTAATCAAATTAACTAAGTAAAATGCATCAATTATTTGGGGATGGAGAGAGAACATACTTTGTATTTTCTACACTATATCTTTCAATTTTTCAAAATAAAAAATATATATATATATACACACACACATTATTATGGAAAAATAACATAAACATACACTTTAACTTACCATATTTACACAAATTCTCACCCTTAAAAAGTAATTACAAAAATCTCAACTAATTATGTATCTTCATTGGATGTATCGAGAACTAATTATGTATCTCGACAGACCCAAAATCGAAAAAAATGTATCGGGAGCTAATTATGTATCTTTACAAAGGAAAAAATGTATCTTCGTTGGATGTTTATGTATCTTGACGGACCCAAAATCGAAAAAATGTATCGGGACCTAATTATGTATCTTCGTTGGATGTATCGAGAATTAATTATGTATCTCGACAGACTCAAAATCAGGATTTTCAGTAATTATGCAAATGTCGGGATTTTCTGTGATTAAGCTCCAAACTGTCAGAATTTATGTTGTTTGTCCTATTATTATATTTTATTTTATTTTTGCATAATTAATAACTTTTAAGGCTTTATATTACCATTAATAGTAAAACTTTTACTTATTTACGACTCTTAGCTTAACTTTGACTTTAATAACAACTTTCTCTTTAATATTACGTTTTCTTTGTTTATTCCTTTCTTCTTCACTTCACTTTCCTCTTTTGCTTCTCAACCTGAGATACATTCTCCATAATCTTCTCTATCTGCATGTAATGTTTTTTATTTTGTTTTATTATTGATGTTTTTCGACAAATCTCGAATTTTTGAAAATCACAGAGATATTATTTTTCCACTTTCTACTTTTTTCGTGTATTTTTATGCGATTTTTTTTTTTGGATATATTTGATTTTCTATTCTAATGTCAGCATTATTTTGTTGTTTTTATAGAATTTACGGATTAAAATTGTGCGATTTTCGATGTTATTATTTTTGAAATTTTGGAGAAATTTTGCACTTTTTTGATGTGCAATACAATTCGAATTCAATATTATACATTTTTATGATTTCGATAGTTGTTATTTTACAATAAATATAATACATTTCTAACAACGTAAACTAATTTAAATTGTAACGGGATGTTTGAAATTCACATATAATACTTGTAATACATTTGTATTAAAAATGTTTTAGTTATACATTCACCACGTATATTGTAATACGTCTTTAATACGTATAATATATTGAATCCAAAATGTATTAAAATTGTGTTAAACGTATAGGATCGTTGTAATACAATTCGAATTCAATAGTATACTTTTTTATGATTTCGATAGTTGTTATTTCATAAAAAATATAATACATTTCTAACAATGTAAGCTAATTTGAATTGTAACAGGATGTTTGAAATTTACGTTTAATACTTATAATACATTTGTATTAAGAATATTTTGGTTATATATATTTCACCATGCATATTGAAATACGTCTTTAATACGTATAATATATTGAATTCAAAATGTATTAAACGTAAAGGATCGTTGTAATACAATTCGAATTCAATATTATACATTTTAATGAATTCAGAATGTTTGAAATTCACGTATAATACTTATAATATATTTGTATTAAAAATGTTGTAGTTATATATATTCACCACACATATTGAAATACTTCTTTAATACGTATAATATATTAAATTCAAAATGTATTAAATTTGATGATTATTTTTATCTCTTATTAATGATGTTAAAAATCTGTTATAATTAAATTTGAAACATTGAAATGCTATTCAAGTTAGTTTATGTGTTACTATATTAAAATTGTGTTTAAAAATGTATTATATATGTATTTTGCTATTTTTGGTAAAAAAAAGTTATGCTTTCAACTCATGTACTATAATTGGTAAATAAGACTACATATTTATAATATTTATATAAATACCCCATTATTATTTAAGTGATGGGCCCTCCAAAATTTGGGGTTCTAAAGCAATTGCCTTGGGAGCTTTACCTTCTAGCCGGCCTTGAATGGGAACATCGATGCGAGGATATTGCACACCATATTGAAATGGATAGATGAAATGGCGGGTCGCATATCCGATGTCCTATGTAATAAGAATGTGTCATCGAGCAGAATTGAACATCATCGGGTGGAAGTAATTAGTTATTTACTTTTTACCAACGATAATATAGTGTAGTTTTTCACTTGCTTTATTATTCTGTTGGAGAAACTATCAGCTTAATTATACATTCATAATGATGCCAATATTCCGCGTTATTTTTCTTTCAAAATTTATGGTAATAATAACAATAATATTAATAAAAAAAAAAAAGGATAAAATGCATGGAAGAAAATACCAACCCTCGAAAATATTTGCTTTCCCACCCACTTAAGGAAAAATAACCCTAATTAATCCTACTTCTACTTTACTTAGAGTTAATTTTGATTTATTTTACTATCCTAAACCTAGATGGATTATATTTTATTAACACATTATATATAACCCTCATCACATTGAGCATTAACTTCATCCTATTGATAAATTTTACGTTCAATCAACTACTTCTATTATGTTTTTTCACATAGAAGTTACAAACAAATACAAATAGAATGTCATCAAAATCCCAAAACTAGTTGGATCTTATTTTATTGACACATTATATAACCTATTGAAGGAAAAGGCATTTTTATTTTTTTGTATATTGGGAAAGATGGGTAGTGAGAGTAATTACGAGATGAAGGTTGTGAAAGGGGATTATGGCTATGTCCTTGAAGATGTTCCTCACTTGACTGATTACATCCCTGATCTTCCTACTTATCACAATCCATTGAGGTACTTTGCTGACATGGATGTTACCGTCCCACAAAAGGTTGTCGTAGACAAGGACAGTCCTAGAGGGGTGCATTTCAGGCGTGCTGGTCCACGTCAGAAGGTGTGTTTCAGTTCGGATGATGTTCGTGCTTGTATTGTAACTTGTGGTGGTTTGTGCCCAGGGCTAAACACAGTGATCAGAGAGATTGTACATAGCCTTGATAATATGTATGGGGTGAGCAAAGTGTTTGGTATCGATGGAGGCTACAAGGGTTTCTATTCAAAGAATATCATCAATTTGACACGAAAAACGGTTAATGATATTCATAAACGTGGTGGTACAATTCTTCGATCATCACGAGGAGGCCATGATACGAAAAAGATTGTTGACAGCATACAAGACCGCGGAATCAATCAGGTTTATGTAATTGGTGGTGATGGAACACTGAAAGGAGCAGCTTTAATATATGAGGAAATTAGACGGCGTGGTCTCAAAGTTATTGTTGCTGGTATCCCAAAGAAAATTGATAATGATATTCCTGTTATCGACAAGTCATTTGGTTTTGATACCGCTGTAGAGGAGGCTCAACGTGCCATAAATGCAGCTCATGTAGAAGCTGAAAGTTCTGAGAATGGGATCGGTGTTGTGAAGCTAATGGGTCGACATAGTGGATTCATTGCAATGTATGCCACTTTGGCGAGCAGAGATGTTGATCTCTGTTTAATTCCAGAGTCACCATTTTATCTTGAAGGAGATGGTGGAGTCTTCGAATACATTGACAAACGCCTCAAAGAAAACGGGCACATGGTTATAGTCATAGCCGAAGGAGCAGGACAACAACAACTTCTTGATATGCATGATGTCAAAAACGAACAAGATGCTTCGGGGAACAAGGTTCTCCAAGATGTTGGTTTATGGATTTCCCAGAAAATCAAGGATCATTTTGCTAAAAAACCTGGAATGTCCATTACTCTTAAATATATTGATCCGAGTTACATGATTCGTGCTGTTCCAAGTAATGCTTCTGATAATGTGTATTGCACTCTTCTTGCTCAAAGTTGTGTTCACGGAGCGATGGCAGGCTACACAGGTTTCACCTCAGGACTTGTCAATGGTCACCAGTCTTATATTCCATTCAATCGTATTACGGAGAAACAAAATATGGTGGATATAACAGACATGATGTGGGCATGTCTTCTTTCATCAACCAGACAGCCAAGCTTCGTGCGCCTGAAAGAGATTGAAACTGATGATGATCAGGAGCGGCCGCAAACTCAATTGTTGGATAGAATGTCATCAGAATCTAAGCTTATGTCAGGTTTCCGATTTCACTCCACGGATGAAAAGTTGATCAACTATCTGAAAACATTTCGTGCTTCACGGAATTTTGCCACCCATGGTGTGTTATTAAAGTAGCGGACCTATTTGGAGACTCCGAGCCATGACAGTTATTTGAAGCTTCGAGGGAGAAAACATGTTACTTTTTTTCGCGATCAAAGAGATTCAAGAATTCAACCAAGAAATTTCATAGAACAGTTGGGAAACAGTTAGATTGAATCTAAAAGCTTCTTTTTCCCATCAATGCTCTCGTTGTTTATTTACTTGTACTTATTATTTAGTGAATTAAATCGATGTTTAATTTCTTTGACAACAAATTTTTATTTGATTCATTGTTTAAAGATAGAATTAAAGTTTGCAGTTTGTTATACTTTTTATATAATATTTAATAAGTATCTGAATTATATATGCATGTTCCATGAATATTTTCTTTACATGTGAAGATAACCAATACGTACAGTATCTTCTTTTTAGTTAATTTTTTTATCCTCCTTACTATGGTTCCAAAAGCTTTACAATATGGTTAACTGTCCAAAATATTGCTTTCCTTTTGACTTTTTACTTCCTTACATATTCTAAATATATTTATTTTTTCCATTTAAACAAAGTCCTTTCAAATTTCCATTTAAACAAAGTCCCAACGGAGGTTTTATAGATTCTTGGAATCTAGAGGTATGCCATACATTAGAGTTATTAAGGACATGTACGATCAAGTTAAGACTCGAGTGAGGACAGTGGAGGAGACTCGATAGGAAAATTTCCCAATAGAGATGGAATTGCATCACGGATCAATTTTCAGCCTATTTTTATTTGTCTTGGTGTGAATGAGTTGATACAACATATCAAGCGGACGTACCATGATATATGTTATAATTCGTGAACGACATAATATTGATTGACGAAACACGTGGTGGAGTTAACGCTAGACTGAAGATCATATGGATAAAAAAAAAACCTAGGGTCTAACATATTCAAACTGAGCAGGACTAAAACATAATACATCAAATGCAAGTTCAATGTCACATCACAAGAGGCGGATAGGGAAGTACAGATTGATACACAAGTCATCACCAAGAGAGGAAGCTTAAATACCTTGGGGATATGATTCAAGGAAATGGAGAGATCGATGAAGATAATTTTACACATCATATTGAAGTGGGTGGTTGAAATGGACATTTGCATTCAGTGTCCTATGTGATAAGAACGTGTCACCGAGTGAAATTAATTATTATCGGGCGGAATTAATTAGTTATTTACTTTTTACCGATAATAATAAGGGATAAATGATACTAGCGTGGATCGCATGGTTGACACAAGCATGGATGACGTGGATGACACGTAGAATGTTCGTGAAAAGGAAAGCTTAAGAGTCCATGGGAGTGATGTGGATAAAGAAAAGAGGCTATTTGTACAAGTGGCTAGATTTTAAATTGAAGAATTCACAATAAGAGTCACCAAACAAGACCCTTGTCTCTCATTAAGGGCATATTTGTAATAACTAGTTGTCTTTTATTTCTCTAGTATAAATAGGATAATTCCTCATTTTACATAGTAAACTTTTGATGAATATTGAACATTGAGCTTTGAAGCTTGTAGTTTCTAGGTGAAGCCTAGCATTTAGCTTGTAGTTTCTAGGTGAAGCCTAGCATTAGTTGGTAATTTTAGTAGTGTGGATCTTGGAATTGTTGGTGAACTTTTTGGTTTGGTTAATCGAAGGTTACTCATTTGTGGTTTCTTGATTTTCTTTGATTTTCTCAAACTAGGGTTTGTGTTTAAATTGTTGAATTCAATTGGGAGGTGAGGGTATCAAGTTCCTTGTTGCCCATAAATTCAAGAATTTGAATATTAATCCACATATCCTTCTTTTGTTTTCTTTCCTTCTTGTTCTTCACTCTTTGATTCGTTATCAATAAATACACAGAAGTACAACTAGCAAATATACTTTATATTTAAGTAACCAAAAATATACTTTACACTTTATAGCCCAAATTTGATTTGGCCGTTCACTGTAAACTAACTTTTCTTTCTAGTTATATAGGGAACAACACTTCTCATACCAAATTCTCAGCTTCTTCGTCACGATTTTCATTTCAATTCTTTCTCAAGAAACTTCAAACAAATTGGTGAAAAATTCAGCATTGTTTCAAGTTTTTTTCTACAATTCGAGGTTCCAATGTTTTCGTAAATAAACTTTGTTTCGAGTGGGTATAGTTATAAAAGATTGGTTATGTATTGAGGAGACCAAATCTGAAATTTTGGATGATTTAGTGTAGTTTGAGGTGTTTTTGAATGTATTTGATGCTTGGATTCGAGAAAGAAGATGAAATCTGTTTTTTGGTACAATAGTGTATATATTTGTATATGTTTGTATTCTGTATTGTATATTGTTGTATATACAATACAGTCTTTTTGTTTCACTAATTTTCTTGTTCCGATCCTCTCCATTTTATACACACTTATACAATGTAGATATATTGTTTAAACATTATATATACATATGTATATATTTGTATAATTATGTATGTTATTGTGTAATTGTATATATACGCCTAATATACAATATTATGCAAAATTATAAGAGGTGTATGGTATACTCATACAAGGTCTAAAAGCGACCAACCACGGAACCAAACACATCAAGGAGGCAGTGGCCTCACAGACACACTCCACATAGATCCTACAACATAGCTGTTATAAACAAGGTCTGAAGCACCAAAATAGATTAGCCGGAAGCAAAACTATTTTTTGTTATGATAAGGAGGTTCTTTGTCCAGCCTCTGTTGTTAGCAATTACCAAGTCCTAAAAAATGAGCCTTGACTTCTCACTTGCTTACAACTAGAAGAGTGAATTGTTATGGCAGCGAAATTTGGGAAACAGAACAGCTAGCAGGGTCTAAAAGCCTTGATCTCTCACCTGTTCACAACTGGAAGAATGAAATTGTGAAGGCAGAAAAATTTGCGAAAACAGGCATGCTGCATGATGCACCATTCATTGAGGATTGTGTATTATTTGGAGTCAAGGCTCTACTGTGAAATTATTGGAAGGAGACAACAATTTTCCTATTTTGTAAGATGAAAATGGGAGATGTGTGTGAGAGAGTAATAATTTGGCTAAGAATGTAAAGTAACTTTCTTTTTCTATACAATTGGATCATATTTTGTAATGTAACATAGAGTGGGCTATATTCTGTAATGTAACATTACTAGTTGCATTTTTTTGTAATTTTTCCCAATAATAATATAGTTTTTCACTTTATTTAATTATCACGTCGGGATCGGAAATTATCAGCTTAATTATACATTCATAACGAGAAACACTAATCCAACTTCTACTTTACTAAGGTCAATTTTAAACACATGATAATGTATTATCCTAAAACTAGATGGATTATATTTTATTTACACACTAGTAAACTTAGGAAATACGTTATTAAGTATATAATTTAATCTAGTTTTAATATATTAAAAATAACCAAAGAACCTTAAATTGTGAAACTCAATCGTAAAATGTTTTGATTGTATACAATGATACCAAACACATGTTGTATCATATCAATGTACACAAAAATATTTTTTCCATCCCTAGAGTATATTGTGAACCTTCTCAGTGTTCAAATATTATAAATTTGTGGGTAATTAAACCCACTTTGTTGTTATCGTGTTCCAATATGTATTCGATCTAGCCAAAATATGTTTACTTCATGAAATCTAAAATAATAGAAAAAAAAGCATCAATGATTTGCACATAAATATTTAAATTAATTAATTTTTCACATTATATATTACATTAAAAAAAGAGTGAAAGTGAGATTATGCATCACCGTATTTTAAATATCCCAAAATCTTTAAATATACCTAATTAACTTTTCCTCTTCCACAATAATAGTAATCATTTATTCCTATAGGAACTACTATTTACCATTAATAATTATAAATATCATTTATTACAAGAAATTGATATTCCTATTATTTATGAGCATCACTTTTTGTATGTACCGCACTTTAAAGAACCCAAAAGTCTACAAATATATCTATTTAACTTTTCTCTTCCACTATACTATTATTTTATTTTAAAAAATAGTTTCAATCTATTATGAGACCAAACTTTTTCATTATCCTATAGTTACTTATTTATTACGCATTTTATATTTTTTTAAAATCAGAATACGTAACAAAAATGTTTTCTTACCTCTCTTCAGCAAAGAAGAAAGACAATTCCATTTCACAATAATTTTTTTTCTATAAAAGCAATATGCAGAGAAGCAATTTCAAGTTTTAATATTTAACTGAAAATTGTTTTTTAAGCCTTACCCAATATGTAGTTTAGCTGCTACAAAACATATTCATATCTCTAAATGGTAAATTGATGTCTATCTAATTATTTATATTATAAATTTTTCATAGTATATAATATTTCAAAAGCTAAATAGGATAATGAACGTATAACTTCAAATCGAACCATCTTGATTAGTGAAAGATTGACAATTATACAGAGAGGCATCATAAATTTATACATCAATTTTTGAAGGTTATAAACAAGCAACGTTACATTGACAATTATGAATATCATTAAGAACAAAACCAATGGAGATAATTAAAGGTGAAAGTTAAGAGTTTTAGTGAAAGGTTGTCAATTATTGAGAGAAGTATCATAGACTCATACATTAATTTTGAAGGTTATAAACATGAAAGGTTACGTTGGCAATTATGAGTATCATTAAGAACAAAACTAAGAGTAGAGAAATCGGAAAGGATTCAGTAACCGCTACAGTAAATGAAAAGGTCATAACGTATAAGAAGTAATAGTGACATTTAGTGTTTTTTTAAAAAAAAAAAAATTGTGAAAGAAAAATATAAGCAAATGAGTAAATTATCAAAAAATTCAGAAAAATAATAAATAAGATTTCTTGATTATGAGACATGTCACATCATCAGGCTGAAGATCCTCCTTTATAAATATATATATATATATATACACACACACTCAAAATCTAACTATACCATACTAAAAACAAATTCTAATTAAACTACATCAAATGTCTCTTTCTTTGACGTTTTTATCCCATTTTCTCTATTTTTAAATTTTCAGATATAATAGAGTGTTATACTTTTCATGAAGTAAAATATCTCAAACTCATACATCAAATTTTGGAAGTTATAAACATGAGAGGCTACGTTGGCAATTATGAACATCATTAAGAATAAAACTAATAAAGATAATTAAAGGTGAAAATTAAGAGCTTTATAAAATTTCATAAAGCATACTTTTAAATTAGTTGCTAAACATTTAGTTACTTCTACTTCAAAATACTAAAGCATTGAAATCTAAATTAAATTCCCATTGAAAAAAAGTACTATCTTTGCTCTACTTTTTGACTGTCGCCATTCTTAAAACCAAAATAACTCCATTTTTATACTATTAGTAGCACTTTAATAAAAGAGGAAATGGAGCTTTCAAAACTATAGGTTTCATACAATAAATAAATAAAACAATTGGCGTTAGTGAATATTGATTTTGTCTTACTTGGGTCACCCAAAATTAATTAGACATGAATATATTTGTGGCTAGAACGATAAGGATGTAAGATTTTTAAAAAAATGAGAAAAAAATAAACAAAATTTCTGCTATATGAAATATGCCAGATTAATTTGTTTATGACCACATCACCTGATCAGTTGTGAATTGCAGAATTAAAAGAAGTCAACATGAATATATACGTTTTTGCACCTATAAAAAAATAGGAGATTATCATTATTTTTAATACAAAAAATAAAAATATCTATACATAGTAAGCATTTAGTTGAAAACAGAAAAGCATAAAATTTACTTACAGCCTCTCTACTTCATCTTAGGTAGTGGTATGGATTGCGTACACTTTACCCTCCCCAGACCCCACCTGGTGGGAATACACTGGGTATGTTGTTGTTATGGTTGTTGTATATCAAAAGCAAGATAAAGAATAAGGTTATTTAAAAAATAGGATATAGGGTGGTTTTAGTATGCTTTTAAGGCAACCACGCATTTCCTAAATTTACATTCGAAATCAAATTATAAAACTCATCATTTGTGATTCTTTGTGGGTATGTATTTTCATTTCTTCAAAAATCTATATAAAAAGAGATTAGTAGTATCATTTAATTAAATGAACGATCATATCAATAGTAAAATTTCAACAACAAAAAAAAAATGAAATGACAAAACTTTGAAAAGGAGACTACAATTAGTTGAAGGATATTTAAAAAATGCAGTAAGCTAAATGAATACCCCCATCTGACAAATCCAAAATGCATTGTGTAATTAGTATCTACAAATATTTTTACACACGTGATAACATTGTACTACATTGAAAATGAAAAATTTACCTTAAATACCAATGAAAAAGGAAGAAAGCTCTCTACTGCTACCTTAAATCAAAATTTAGCAGTTTTCTTTGATTGACTCATATCAGAAGGGATCAAGAGTAGGAATCAAATATGAATGAGAGAATGGAAATGTAAATCCAACAATTTCATGATTGCTATTTATAGATTAGTTGAGTCATAAAGAAGGGAGTTGAAGAGACATGTTATTTAAGTAGAGAACATAAATAGATGGATGTTTTTTGTAGCCTATGAAATATAATTAGATATATTAAGTATGATAGAATTTTTTAAATTATTAAACAAATTGATCAATGCAAAAATGAAGGGAAAAAAATTCAAAAAAAGGAGAAAAAAGATAAATATGAATGGAGGTCATAGAAAAGTGTCACATCACTTTATCAATGGTTCTCCTTTATATATATATATATTCATTATATAACGCTCATCATATCAAACATTAACTTCATCCTATTGTTAAATTTCCTTTTTTGTTCTTAGAATAACGTTCAATCAACTACTACTATTATCTTTTTTTCACATATACGTGACAAACAAGTACAGATAGAATGTTATCAGTATCTTAAATTATGTCAGGTTTTCGATTTCATCCCACGGATGAAGAGTTGATCAACTATCTGAAAAATTTCGTGCTCCACAGAAATTTGACACCTATGGATGTTATTAAAGTAGCAAACCTATATGGAGACTCCGAGCCATGGCAGATATGTGAAGCTTCTGGAGAAAAAACACGTTATTTTTTTTCGCGATTGAAGAGATTCAAGAATTCAACCAAAAAAACTCAAAGAACAATTGGGAAAGGAACTTGGAGAGGCCAAACAAGTGGTGATCCAATTAGAGATGGATCAAAGAAGAATATTACAATCGTATTAAGAGAAGTTTTAGGTATCAAAGTGAAATTGAAAAAGACCAAAACGAAAAGTGGCTCATGAAAGAATATTTTTTGCCAGTTGAGTTCATCAAGAAAATCAACAACAAGGATATTTTCGTCCTTTGCAAAATCAAAGAGAAGAAAACATATGAGAAAAATAAAAAGGTGGATATTGATCATGGGGTCATGGAGCAAGAAGTTGATGAATTAATTGCTTGATTTAATTAGGTGGTATTTTTTATTTTTTAATTTAGGTGATATTAGGTTATATTTAAAAGGTTTTTTTTTTCAATGCTCTCGTTGTTTATTATTTACTACTTATTATTTAGTGAGTTAAATCGATGTTTAATTTCCTTGACAACAAATTTTTATTTGATTTATTAAATATAGAAAGTTTGTACTTTGTTATATTCTTTTTATATAATCTTTCATATCTGAATTATATATGTTGCATTATTATTTTTCTTTAGATATGAAGATAATATTGTAGCTAACTAATGTAGTTTCTTCTTTTAATTTCTTGACCCTCCTTATTTGTTTATTGTCTTCAATAGTTGGTTGTACAAACAAGAAAATCTTATATTATTTGGTGGATCAAAAGAAAAATAAGCTTCATTTATTTTAATTTTTGCTATCAACGTTTTCCTTGAATTAAAGAGCTGGTAAACAGTCGGATGCAGAATATTTGTCAAGGAAATTCAAAAAAAAAAAATGCCTAAAGCTAAACGGTTTAAAAATGAGTTTTGACTTGTGTCAAGAGGAAGAGGATTCAACATTTAATGAACTTATATACAGAAAACAAAAAATCGACTCTATATATATACCCTTTATTTTCGTGAACAATGGGGTTTGGATAAACCCCTTCCTTCTACCAAGATCCGCCCACGTTTGTAGTTGAGAGATTCCAATTACATTATTGTAAACTTTTAATATAATGTGTCACAGCAGAAATACATACTACTAATTACATGATTTCAAGACTGCAACCAATGTTTTGCTACTTATCAATAGGAATATACAAACACGATTAATTCGGTATCAAACAAGAATTTTAGCAACAAATACAAACAAAGGAAACTAAAATGAAATAAACTAGATCATTAACCTTTGTGTTGTACGCATTAATACACAAGTCAACCAAAGAGTTCTTCAAAAAAAAAAAAGAAAAAATTAACTTATACACACTGACAATCTATAAAGAATTTCTATATTATCAGTCTAATTAAACATATCGATCGAATTCTTTCTATTTGCTCTAACCAATTAAGAGATCTTCTAAAAGAAATAAGTGATTCTGCTTCTGGCAACAATGTCAAATCCATATGTTCTAAGAAGAAAGACGATTAGAATATCAATCTCATTGATATCATATCAAATCCCGTTAATTGGATCACTTTCAAGTGATAATAGTTTCACGTAACTAATATCACTTATTTGGAACCGGATGCCTTCGTGCCACCTTGACCTGGCCCTTGACCACCACCGCCGCCACCTGATTTAACCTCAGGGGTTTTGACCTTAAATTTCTCAAGTTTCAATTGAGATTGATCAATATCAATTCCTCTACTATTGTTCAAAGAGCTATCACTTGGGCTCCTTTTGAAAGAATTAATCTTGAATTTCTTTTCTTGATCCTTATTGTTTGAATAAACAACACCAATTTTCTCAAATATAGGAATGAAATCCTCATGATGAAATGGAAAAATTTTCTTGAAGAATTCTCGTCTTTTCATGTGGAGGTCTCTGAAGAAATCTAGTAGCATAATCAATCTTGGATCCACTTTTTTTCCTGATTTCCATCTAATCATCATTGGATTTTCTTGAACATTTTCAACTTCAAGATTTGAAGAGGTTATAGCTTGTGATTCTTCCTTGATATCTTCCATTAAGATATGGTTAATTTGTTGTACAAACTAACTTGGAAAAACTTAACTAAAAATGATAAAAGAAAGAATGTTGAAATGACTATATAATATGAGAGAACTATGGTTGGAATAAGATATATGGTAGTTGAGGCTTGGGATTCAGTTTGGAATGTTCCATAATTATTTTTTTGTTTGGAATGTTTCATATATATATATATATAGTTAGGAAATAAGCGGATTGAATCAAATTTGAACGGGTCAATTCATTAAGTGTATCATGCTCCTACACGTTCAAAATTTGTTTGGATAAACATAGATTGGACAATTAGTCACTCAAATAATAATTCATAATTCAGCTGCCTAATTCTTGAATTACTAGTTAAGTTCTTTCAAATTTACATAATCTCAAATCTCCAAATTCCATCATATATATTAAATTGATCTAATTATTTAATGAGTCGTTTAGATTAAAGGTGCATTCGGTAGGGAGGAAAATGTTCTTCAATTTTCTCATGATGTTCAGCTGGTCAAACTTTTTGAAAAAATATTTTCTTTAGGAAAACAAGTTCCTTAAAAATGAAGAAAATGATTTTCTTAATGGATCGGAAGTAAGGGAAAAACAAGTTCCACGCATGACATTCCACAATTGATTGTATCCTCGATACCACCCTGTAACACATCTCATCGGCTCATCTTCACCCATACCCCCTTAGCCCCAATCCCCACCACCCCACCTCTACTTTCCATAATATTTGTTTAGATTATATATAAATAGAATAATATTTTCTATTTATACACTAAACACAAGAAAATAAGTAAAAATTCACTTATTTTATTAGAAAATATTTTTCTTCGTACGGAACACACCCTTAACCCATTTGGGTCAAGTTAAAAGAAAAATCATAATCCAACCAATTTAAAACTAGATGTGTATTAAGTGAGGTTCTAAAAAATGGATATTTATTTTGCCACCTATGGTTTCATATGATCATATATTAAACTGCTGGAAGAGATGTTCTAAGAAATTTATATGTGGAAGACATATTCTCAGGGTAGGTCATTTTCTGAAGCAACTCATATATAGCTGGCATTTATTAGTTTGATCAAATTTCATTTATTTCTTTTATGTAAATTTCTCAAGGTCAATGCTAAGTAAGTTAGACGTGTCACAATCATGATATCCTATGATGAGGAAATCCAACATTAATTATTGAACTGGTAAAAATTAAGATTGGTCAACAGTACGCATTGGTATATATGAAGGAAAACATTTTGTTTGGTTGTAAATTTTTTATAGAAAAATAAAGTTCTTTAAATTGAAAAAAGCGACTTCTCTAATAGAAGGAAACAAATGGACACATTTTAAGTTCATTGTCCTCCCACGGACCCCACCTATATTTCTGTCTTTCTTACACATTTTTTTTTAGTAATCTTGATTATAAGAGTATATTCATCTAAATTATCCTTTTACTTCTCTTAATTTAAACATCTCGTTTAATTATCGCAAAACTATTGAAATCAGTTAGGATATATATTGAAACGTGCGAGCCACAGATATAAGAATTAGTAAAACTATCAATATATAGAGAATTATTTTACTTAGTTTTCTGACTTGTATATATTTGTACATTTATTTATATATGACTAAGTTAAGATTTGATTTGATTAGCAATGATGGTTGGCACATCATTGGAGATTTTCAGATGCAAATATGCAATAATATTTGTGATCTTCTTTTGATCCTTGCTCCCCGTATTACTTGGGAGTACATGTTTGGATGGGTTAAAATCAAAGTACGCAGTGGGCAAAGTCAGCAGAAGATTGACATGGGCAGTGATAGCAGCCCTGATTTACATCATCTGGCAAGCAAGGATGTGGTTCGAATAATACAATTTGGCCGTGGGTAAAACTGCTGTTGTGATAATATGAATACCATAGAATTATCCTAGAAAGCGATCGATTCCACATTGATAATTAACATGATTAATGGCAAGGATAAACCATCATGACACATTTAGAAAAAATTAAGAGAGAGATACATCATCAGTCATCACGGAAGGTGAAAGTCTAGACAGATGATTTAAACTTAAAAAAATAAAAATAAATGATCAATGGTGCCTAGATCTAAAAAATATTCACTTGGATTGTTTACAAAATTAATCTACACGTCTCTTGGAATGAATCGACATATGACACGATCAATTAATTTTAATTACTACAAGCATCCAATTACATGATTTTGAAGCAAATATATAAACATGAAATTGCGAACAAGAATTTAACAACAAATACAAATAAAGGAAATTACTAAATGAAATCAACTATATCATTAATCTTTGTGTTGCACACATTAACACAACTACACGAGTAAACCCAAGAATTCTTCGATGAAAGAATTTAAACTTATACACACTGATAATATTTAATATATATATATATATATATATATATATATATATATATATATATGAAAACAGTCTCTATCTTCTTTTATTTTACGTAGCTAATTTCACAACTCTGCCTCGCCCTTGCCCTTGACCCCTCCCATCACCACCACCACCCCTATCCTCACCAGTGGCGGATCCCGGATTTTCCCTCAGGGAGTTCGAAAAATAAAAATATAAATATGCGAATAAGCCAACAAATACAATTTCAAGGAATGCAATAGTATATAGTCTATAGATACAAAATACTTAAAATTAAATATGAGTAATTAAGTAAAGCAAAAACTTAGTCCTTTACAATGTGTCAATTAAAACTAGGGTGCTTCGTAGAGCAAAAAATTAGCCCTACACAATGTATCAAAATAGAACTAGAGTGCAAAGTAAAAACTCCAAAAGGAGATCACTACTAATACTTCTCAAGAACATTTACAATACCACTCGGCGAGGTTTCATTGCTTGAAACGACAAAATAATATCATCTGTTGAAACATTATTAAACACATAAAACCCGTACTCGAAAATACTTCACCTCCACCTTGACGATTGTTATTTCCCTTGAATAAATAACAATATAAACAATAAGCTGCATCTTTACTTACACTATACTCCAACCAGTCAGGAAATTCCTCATACCATTTACGATTAAAACGACGCATATCTCCAGAAATCTCCGTTTGAGGAAACTGTTGTAGTTGAGGTTGAAAAGGTTTTTTCAGAAGATAAGCTCTTCTAATCGAATCATGATCATTTGGATGAAATTCTAAAATTGAAGTTCTTTCACCCGAATCAGCCTTTAAAGAGTTTAAGTCAAATTCTTGAGAAGAATGTGATGATACTCCTAACTTATTCACATTTTCTTTCCGATCAGGTTGATTATGAGAGATAGAACTTGAATTTGATATTTCAGAAAAATATCTCTTCATTGACTCTTGAATGGAAAGCAACAATGGTGGCTACAAGAGTGACTTTAATTTCAAAAGAAAAATGGAAGAAAAGAAGAAAAAAGAAAAAAGGTTTTAACTTTGCGTGAAAAACAAGAAAGTGATTTTGGGGTTTGACTTTGTGAATTCCCAAAGGCCAAATCCCTATTTCAGCTTTGTTTTTCAATTGAGGTTTTGGGTATTTTAATTTTGGAAAAAGAAAAAAGGGTTTTAAGTTATTCAGCATTAATTTTGGGTTTTAAGGTATTTTAACGTGTTTTTTTTTAGGTAGCAGCTGTACAGTACAGGGTACAGCACCAACAGAGAATTTTTTTATAAAAAAAAAAAGCAGACTACGCGTGCCCAGCAGGAATCGAACCTGCAAAGTGGGAAGAGGCAGTGCCTAAGTAGTGGACTATGTACCACTGGGCTGTCTCTTGTCTTTAGTTCAGGTGGTTCAAAATTACTATATGTACAGAAATATAGAAAATCTACCCTATATATACAACGTAATTTTTTGCCGAGGGGGTTCGGGTGAACCCCCTAGCACCCACCTAGGTCCGCCCCTGATCCTCACCCCCCCCCCCACCTGATTGAACTTTTGGAGTGTGATCACTCCATAATAATTTTCAGCAGTTTCTATTTGCGATTGAGATTGATCAGTTCTTTTACTATGAAATATCAAAGGGATATCATTACTGAGAATCCTTCGTAAAGAAATATTTTGAGATTTGTTTTGTTGATCCTTCTTTGAAAACACAGCACCACTTTTCCTGAAAAAGTCTCTGAAGAAATCTCGTAGAATAATCAATTTTCCTGAATTCCTTCTTACCATCACCGGCTTTTCTTGTGTATTTTCAACATCATAAAATGAACAAGTGATAGCCTTTAACTCTCCATTGCGATCTTCCATTAGCATATAATATGGGGGGGTTTTCTTCTTCTTTTTTTTTCTTTTGTTGTTGAAAAAACTAACCAAACATGATCTATTAACATGGATATATAAGGCTATGGGTGTTTTAAAAAAATAACTAAAGACTCTTCTTAAGAACTAAGTGACATATTTTATGTGATTAGTTAATATACATAATAGGTGTTTGAAAATAGAAAAAATGGTCCGAAATATACCCAAACTTTGCGGGGGTCCTATGACCCCCCAGTACTATTTATTAGTGTATTTTTGTGACGATTATTTGCTTAGCTGGACCACTTTTTTAGTCACGCGCTCAGCGCGTGATTTGGGCGTGTAACAGCAAATTTGCCCAAAGTTTGGGTATATTTCGAACTCTTTACCCTTGAAAATACGAACGAAACTTTCTCAAAATTAGTGCCAAAAATATCTAATAAGAAGACTTTATCTTAAAGAAATATCGATGCATTAAAATATTAGGGAAAAACCATATATGCTCATTAAAAATAAAGTATGTGACTGAGCATGTCCATTTACTTTGATGCCTGCCCAAAGTAATTATCCGAAGAATAAATATATTTGGCATAAATTGGCACAAATCTTGCTTTTTGGTGGCATTTTCGTAATTAACGCGTATAGTACGGGTGGGCTAGTAACTTTACAGTTTTTCGGCTATCCAAAATACCCTCCAAAATTTAAAACCACTTTTTACCAAAACCACAAATCAAACTCTCTCTCTTCTGCCAAAAAAAATAAACACTGCCCAAGAAAAATTTCTCTACCCAAAGAAAAAACGTCTTTGCCCAATAAATTTTTGGAGTGAATCCCACTTTACCCCCTAACATTTAAGGTTTGAGAAATAATATCCCCTCCACATACTGAAAAGGAACGATAACCCCCTTATGCAATATTTTTCGGTGAGTACACCCTTGGACAAGAGAATCGAGTTCTACCTGTGGATTGTCAAGTACGTGGAAGTTGGAATGTCGATTTATCTCTGCTTCATCACTATTCAGACCCTCACTTCCTCGACATGTATCACCTTCAATACAAATGTCACACTCGCAATCAATGCTACGTACACAACATCCTGCACTTCCTGGAGATGTAACATCACTTCCGATAAAATTGGTGCACTCGCAATCAATATTGCGTACACAATGTATTGCATTTTGCAGAGATGTAGCATCAATTCCACATGACCTCCTTTCTATGGCGTTCAATCGTTCTAGGATTAGTTCCAGTGTTCTCCTAATGCCCGTTTGTGTTTCATTGATTTTTCTGCAACTAGTGGTCAGTTTCTCCAGATTTTTGCCCTGTCAGGTAAGTTGATCTTCCATTATAATCAATCTAGTGCAATCCTCCATAGTTAATCTTCACGCACAGGTCGCAGAACCTGACTCTAATACCAATTGTCATGACCTGAGATCAGATCTAATTCAAGTTCACAACAAATGTAGCTCAAACACTTTTTTGGAATAATTTTTGAGAATTTTATATATTGAAATAGATCGCAAAATATTACAAATTCTAAGCTAAAAACAATAACAAAAACTAAAATGATAGGTGTTTCATAACCAGCTGCAGATCTGCAGAGAAAGAGATGAAAAGAGAATTAAGATTTTAGGATGGAGAAAAGAGAAGGAGAACGAGGGAAAAATGAGGAAGGAGTGAATTACCAGATTTTTCAATGTCCTTCTCACTCCTGCAGTTGTATATTTATAACTACCAGGTGACGTGGCTTAATCATAGCCCTCGCCCTTCATTACTCAGCTTTTAATCTCAGCCCTTCGTTTTGAATTTCTGTTATTCTCGCGCGTTCAATTTTTAACCCAGCCTTCGATATTTCCATCCACATTTTAGGATCATAACATGCTCATCATTTGGATGCTCCTGCACCTGGACGGGAACACTTTGGTGAAATTGCACAAATCTGTCAAAAAAATAGCCTAGATTTTTAGCCGACTTCAAAAATTGATCTCCGTTAATACAGAAGGTGTTTTGCCTAGATTTTTGGATATGTTGTGGCCTTCCATATATAGTTTCTAAAGAATCAATTTGCTCATAATTTTGACACTCCTACGTCAAGACAAGGATGTTTTGGTAAAACTATGCAAATCTGTCAGAAAATAGGCAAGATTGTTCGCCAACTTCAAAAATCGATTCCCGTCAATCTGGATGAATTTTTGCCTTAATATTTGGATATGTTGTAGCCTTTGAGTTAGTTTCCATAGAATTAAGTTGCTCTTCATTTGGATGCTCCTACGTCAAGATGAGGATGTTTGGGTGAAACTGTGTAAATTTGTCAGAAAATAGGCCAGATTTATGACCGACTTCAAAAATTAAATTCTGTTAATTCAGAAGAAGTTTTGACTTGATATTTGGATATGTCGTAGCCTTCCAAGTCTTGTATCTAAAGAGTCAAGTCACTCGTAGTCTGGACGCTCCTACACCAAGAAAAGGATATTTTTGTGAGACTACACAAATCTGGAAAAAAAAACAGGGCAGATTCACGATCATACGTGTTTATAAAAAAATAATCAAAATCCAAAATTTGAGGCAGCACATTCTCTATCCATTCCGAGTAGCCAGACGTTGCCAAAGCTATAAAACGGAATACTTCAATTGCTAAGGCATTCCTTAGGATGAGAAGATTCTGCGGGGGCAATTTCCTTATGAATTGCGGATTTCAGCAGAGGAACATTCATATTAAAGGCCTTGCTCGAGAAATTTCCCATGACATCTTTGATCTCCATTTGTGACCATTTTTTACGGTGAAGAGATTCGGCAAACAACCCTCTGTCAAGCGAGAAGACACCGATCGCCAGAGGCTAACACACTACTTAAAAAAAATGGGAAAATCGACCACAAAAAGCTATCACATGTGGTCGGTTTTGGTCATTTACCTACCACAAAATCGACCATAAGTTGTGGTCGGTAAAATAGTGGTAGCTTTTGCAAAACAGACCACAAGTGGTCAGTTTTTTTAATTTTTTATTTATGTATTTATAAATCAATATTATTTATTAAAAATAATTTTTTATAATAATTTTCTTTATATTAAACAAATAAAATTAAAATTTTCAACCACCATGTATGGTCGGTTTTATTTATTTATTTAATTAATTTTTAAGAAAATTGATTATATTTTTAATTATATTTTTTTTTTAAAAATGTCCACTTGTGGTCGTTTTTATTTAATTATTATAATTTTTTTATTAAAACCAACATCATGTGGTCGGTTTTGGCTAATTATTTTTTTAATAAAATCGACCACAAGTGGTCGGTTTTTCTGGTAATTTTTTTAAAAAAATTGCAACATATATGCTGCATTTTCAAATAAACCCTGCTAAACAAATATTACAGCCCACCAATTCAGATATAAATCATTTAAACATCAAAATCAAACCATTCAAACATTAAAATCAAAGCATTCAAATATCATAATCAGATCATTCAAACATCAAAGTTTACAAATAAAAAATAAACTACAAACCACCAAAATATATAAAAGAGTAAGCTACAACTCAGCCTCATCATCCCTATCCCCATCCTTATCCTCTTCCTCCGTAGTGTAATCGTCAAGTGAGATTAGGCCTCTCGCAGTCTGAATGCATCACCGGGACACGGAGGAAGAATTCTTGGAGAATGAAGAAAACTTAGAATCTGCTTCTGCATCATTTTCATTTGCGCAACAGTTTCCTCATCTTTCTTCCTCAACCTCTTAGCCTGTGCAGCAAGTTCTCGAGTGAGCTCAGAAATCGTATTCTGTAACAAAATAACAATTTCTCTATCAACTGGTGGGGTAGAGGAAGATCCACAATGCGAAGACCTAATATTCTCCGTAAATCATTTTTTGGGGTAGCCGTAGGCTACACCTCTAATCGGAGAACCCGTACACTCTAGCTAGTTCTTTTTCTCTACATCTTGAGGTATTGGGTTCTCCCGACTTCTAGGAGATCGAGTACCACATAATTCAGTAATCTTCATTACATATTTGTCCTATATTTAAAGTAAAGTAAAAAATTAATAATAAAAAGATACTAAGCTATTCATAGTTAAATAATATAAACTTTAGTAAAAAAAAAATCATAAGTACAAATGTAGTTCTTACATGTGTAGCTTTTGCACGTGGCTCAACCCATACATCTTCAGCCGTTGGGTTCTTTTTCTTCTTTACGTGGGTCTCCATGAATAACTCATCAAGAGTAATCTTCCAACCAAATTTTTTTTTCCTGCCTATGATAAAATTATTAATCTTCAAAAACAAAAATATTTAAAATAGAAATAAACAGTTAAATTGATAAAAGTTATGTACCATTTTTTCCTCAACAACAAGCTGACTGATAGCTCTCGCAGTGTATAGAGAGTCACCTTTCTTAGATGTTCTGGCTTTCTTTCCTTTTTGGCTCAACTTCTGATATTCTTCGCTATTCCAGTAGCGAAGAAAATCTTGTCACATGTCTTCATTTATAAACTCAGGCATCACCCTCTTTGTTCTTGCATAATCCAATAGTCCATTAAGTCTGAGCCTGACTCTTCTAAAAAATTCTTTCTTATTGCATAATGGTTTGTTGGATCATACCAGAAATATTTCTACAATAAAAATAATAGTTTAATATTCAATTTTTTCTTAATAACAATGTGTTAAGTAGTTGATAAGATAAATGTTTACCTGAAATTCTTTGAACATTTTCTCTTTATAAAATTCTAGAACCTTTTGCCAACTTGTCCAATAACCTTTGTAGTTGCGACAGATGCATTTGTAGACAACTTTGGCGATTCTATTATCGGGCCTAAACCTGCAATACAAGATCAAACATTAATATCATAGAGCATAATATAGTAAATAAAAAATAAATAGAGTTGTTATATATTGAAATCATACACCATATGGGATAATGTACTCCCTCCGACTAGCATCTCTCTGTCCTAACTATAGAGCAGGTGCTCCTGAGTGTGCTGTCATGAGTGTATTTAAAGCAGTAGATGGTGTGTCTCTAAGAAGAAAATCGGTCAGCCCAATCGATCCAGCAGAATCACTATGAGTACCTGGATGACTGCTAGTAGATGGTAGGGCAGACGATGATAGATGACTATAAGTACCATAGATCGTATGGTAGTATTTTGTAGGTGGTGGCATGGCAATCGAGGCAGGATAAGTCTCGATAGAGCTGTGTAGTGGACCCATATGCGTAGGAGCACTATATGTCTGATGTGACAACCTAAAATAAAAGGGTCGTGCTGGAATGTCACTTGACCGACCCTCGAATATATGAATCCCCGTGGGTCGTCTATAAAGTTGTAACACCCTATACATTTCCTACCTTACCTGACAACTTTGAGCCATGGTTACCTTAGTTTTGAGAGCAATAAGTACGTATTTTGTATTATTTTTATGGGGTATTGGATGGTATGTTGAGTAGTCAAAAATTCAGAGGAAGAGCAAAACTTGCACCACTCCTTGTTTCAGGGGGTGTGGTGCAAGCCTGCTGATTCAGAGGGCATGCCATTCTCGCGCCACTGCTTGCTTTGCAGTAGTGGCGCAAGGCACAAGTATTTTGGCCCTTCCTTGCTCGTTTTGCAACGCATTGCAACGTCAATTCTTCCTTGGTTTCTTTTGGTTTCTTGGTGTTATTTTATCCTTGTTAAAGCTTCAAACTCGATACACTCCTACATAATCAAATCATGAAACACAAGTATTTATCAATTATGTTCAATGAGGCCATGGGTGGCTAGAATTTCTATTTTTGAGATTGAGGCTACGAACATGAATCTCGTAAGTGAATATTGTCGTGACGTTATGGAATTATTTAAATATGAGATATATGGTGGATTATACATTGAATTTGGTGAGCTAAGTTAACATGTGTTAATGGGCCCAATGTCACGCCCCGAATCCCATCGAGACATGATTGGCACCCGTAGCCGATAAGGTCCGAGAGAACCAACCTTTGCCTATGTTCATTCGTATGTATATCTTCGTATGAACCTTATTAAACCTTATGCAACTATGCGGAAAACATGAACATGGAAACATATGCTATACATATATATTTAGGAAACTTGGCCGTTGAGGCCATTAAGTCAAAACAGACATTCGTCTTCTACATACTCGTCTCTTACATCCATACACCCACATATGTCTACAAAAGCCTCTAACAGATGCATCAACAAGACCAACTTACAGTCGGGACAAGTCCCCGCTTTATACAATTTATATAACATCACAACAAATATACATCTAGGACTCCGGGGGCTCCGAACCAACTGGAGCTCACCAAATATCTGCAAATGATCCCCAGTCTACAGAGGAAGTCTACTAATGTCTGCACCTGCAACATGTAAGGTAATTCCCCCGAGGGGGTCAGTACGAAGAAAGTACTGAGTATGTAAGGCTCAGATGAAATTGTACAATGCATGAATACGTCAATGAACTCAACTACAATTAAATAGTCAATGTGAGTAAGTCATCATTTTTCATTTTGGAATCCATGAGTATTGCTTTCGTTACCTTCTTTGCTTTCTTTACCTCAATGGAAATAATTATAAGAAAACTTTATATGTGGAACCATGTACCTTTCTTTCATTCTTATCATCTCCAATGATTCATACATAATAACAATAGCCATGGAATCAATATAAGAGAAATAGCAAATGTGCGTAAACTCTCTTTCTGTATGTGGGATACCATGTACATTATTTGAGGCCCAAAATGAAGCCAAAATGAAAGGCCCAAAGGGGAAATGACCCATTCTTCCAACATTGACCAAGTAAACATGACATTAAGTGCCAAGAAGTGGCTAGGATGACTTGAGGGCCTATACAAAGGAACAAATCAGATTTTTAATTCATTACAACTCTCATGCCATTTCTAGATATTTCTCAAACATTTCTTTATTTTCCAAACCCTAAGGCAACTATTTTCTTTGGACACTTTGGACAAGATCATCACTTTGCAAGCTTGGGTAAGTGTTTATTCTTGTGATTTACTATCTTATATGCATGAGAGATTGTGTAGATCATTATGGTTATGTTGGCAAGGTTGAATAGGGCACTTTTGCTTTTTGCTAAAAGATGTGACATCTTTGTGATTTAAACTTGAAAGGTGACTTGATGTTTTGATGAAAGTGAATGGTGTGGATGAAATATCAACATGTATGGTGTGGTTATGTTTCTTAACTTGTTATTTTCCTATGAGTGTAAATTGTGGGATTGTGGTCGATATGTTGTTATGAGGTGTCTTGAGGTGACTTGAAGAATTAATTGTGATGTGGTGTTAATGAGAAAGTGTAAAGGAGAAATTTGTGGTAAAATACTATTAGTATATGATGTTTTGGTCAATGTATGGCATGTTGTGGTATTGTTGGTATGATGATGCCATGAATGGTATTGTAAAGGGGGAAATGACGTTATAAGGCAATCATGTAACTCATTGTCGTCTTATACACTTGTAAGGTAGATGACTGTTAACGTGAGCTCCGTTATGTACTTGTGTTGTAGAGTGAAACTTAAGGAAGGAGCTGGACTATTGTGTTCACGTATAGGGTTGTGTATTCATATTGAAAGTATAAGGTATGTAAGGTTACTCTATCTGTATTCTTCTGCAGCACATAGTATTCACATTGACATTGTACTTGTTCCATTTCGACCTGTTCTAAGGTATCCTATTTTCGGGTATCAATTATTGTTCATCACATGTTCCTTATGCATTGATCAATTGTGATTCACATGTCTCATATGCATTGACTAATGTTCCAAAGATCCCATTGCTCCAATAATGTTATGTATCCATAATGTTATGACTATCATTGTATCAACCTCTCAAAAGTAAGGAAATGAAGTAATGCATAGATGTTGGTTACAAGAGTACGGGTGGTAGCTTTAGAGGCATAAGCCTAGCTCGAGCCGATCCTGAGATTATTAGATTAGGGGGTAGTCCTAGAGGCATTCGCCTAGCTCTGACCGAACCTGACAGGGGGTAACTCTAGAGGTAATGACCTAGCTCGAGCCGAACCTAATATATTGGTTTATGGGTGGCAGCTCTAGAGGTAACAACCTAGCTCGAGCCGAAATCGATGTATTGATTTATGGGTGGTATCTCTAGAGGCATAAGCCTAGCTTGAGCCGATCCCAACATAACGTTATGTTATGTAAAGACCCACTGATCAGTCGGGGCCCGGGTATATTGTGACACAAGTGATGATGAGTAAGCATAGAAGTAAAGAAGCAAAGGAAGTAATGAAAGCAATATACATGGTTCCCAACATATAGAATGTTAACATATCCATATTGGTTATTCATTTGTATTTGAGTTTATTGACGTATTTATGTGTCATACAGTTTTATATGACCTTACATACTCAGTACATGCTTCGTACTGACCTCCCTTGGGGGGGATTACCTTACTTGTTGCAGGCGCAGGTGCCAGTAGACCTCCACTGTAGGTTGTCGATTATTTGCAGATCTTTGGTGAGCTCCAGTTGGTTTGGGGCTTTCCGAGTCACAGTTGTACATGTGTTTTGGTATTGTAAATGTTGTATAAAGCGGGGACTTGTCCCAACTTTCAGTTGGTCTTATAAATGCATCTGCTAGATTCTTTTGTAGACATATGTAGGTATATGAATGTAATAGATGTATGTCCATTTTGACTTGATGGCCCTGACGGCCAAGTTTCACATATGTACGTATCACATGTTCTATGGTTTTCGTTATTAGCATTTTATGTTCTTACGAGATAGTGATGTTTCTTATGGCATGCATATGAATGGACTTGAGCAAAGATTAATTCTCTCGGGCCTTGTCGGTTTCGGGTGCCAGTCTACCTCAATGGGGTTTGGGGAGTGACAAAAGTGGAGGTCCCTTATTCTTTTTTGCCTTACTAGTATCAACTTTTTGCTTACCCTTGTCACCCTTACTGTCACGCCCCGAATCCCATCGAGACGTGATTGGCACCCGTAGCCGATAAGGCCCGAGAGAACCAACCTTTGCCTATGTTCACTCATATGCATCTCATAATCATAACTACCATGGCATAAGAACATGAAAGACGAATAAAGGAAAACATGGGACATTTTGATACATACATAAGAAACTTGGCCGTTGTGGCCATCCAGTCAAAACAACATATGTCCTTTACATTAACACACCCACATCCGTCTACAAAAGCCTCTAACAAAAGCATTGACCAAAATGAACCATAAGTTGGGACAAGTCCCCGTTTTACACAATATGTACATCACCTAAACATATATACATCCTGACTCGGAGAAGCCCCGAATAAGCTGGAGCTCACCAAAGAACCGCTAACAGTGGCAATCTACTGGGGAGGCCTACTGGGACCTGCGCCTATAGCAAGTAAGGTAAATTCCCCGAGAGGGGTCAGTACGAAATAAGTACTGAGTATGCAAGGCTCAGATGAAACTGTATAATACATGAATATTTCAATGAATATGTCAATGAACTCAAAACATATGAATACTCAATGTGAATAAGTCACCATGTTGCATTTTGGAAACCATGTGGATTGCTTTCATTGCTTTCATTGCTTTCTTTATCACAATACTCACTTGTTATCACATAAGTCACAATGTACCCGGGCCCCAACTGATCAGTGGGTCTTTCATATCATATCATTGTGTTGGGATCGAGTCGAGCTAGGCTTATGCCCCTAGACTTGCCACCCATACATCAATGCATCGGGATCGAGTCGAGCTAGGCTTACGCCCCTAGACTTGCCACCCATAATTCCAAACCTCGGGATCGAGTCGAGCTAGGCTTATGCCCCTAGACTTGCCACCCGTACTTGATCATTGACCACATTTGCATTACTTTGTTCATTACTTTGAGATTGATACTTTGATAATCATAACATCACTTTGGAACTTTGGAACACAACATTGTTGGAAACTTTGAATCATTGACCAATAAGAAGTGAAGGACATGTGAATAAATATCAATGAGAAATATAATATCACTAGCACCATGATACTATTGGAACCATTGGACAATAAGCCATGAACAAGAGACACAAGTATAGTCACTATTGAACCATTGGAACATAACCTTATTTGAGCTTTTGGAACATTAACCATGAAAATGAAACATGAGATTTATCAATGACCAACGAGTAGGAAATATATGACAATGACCATGGATAAGCGCATATGGGATACCTTAGTACATTTCGGAATAGAACTAGAGAAATGTCAATGTGAACACTATTGGTCGTAGAAAGATACCGACAAAGTAACCTTACATACCTTGGATTCGCACTACGAATATACAACCTTAGATGCGTATACAATAATCCCGCTCCTTCTTTATGTGTCACTCTACAACATAAATACATAACGAAATTCACATTAACCACCAATTACTTTACAAATGCATACCATGTCAATGAGTTACATGTTTGCCTTTAAACATGTCATTTCCCCTTGACAAAACCATTGATCATACTATTATTCCAAAAATTCCATAATATTCCCAACATTGACCAATACATGAAAATCAATACATTTCACCACAATACTTCTCCTTTACACTTTCTTATCCATAACACATTCCAAATAATCCATCAAAGTACCTTAATACAACTCATAACACATATCGGCCAAAATCCATAATTTCCACTTTTAGACAAGAACAAGTTTAATACCAAAAATAACACCATACATGTTCATATTTTGTCCATACCATGCTTTTTCATCAAAGGCACAAGGCCTAATTCAAATTCAAATCACCAAGATGACACATCTTTCACCAAAGGCAAAAATACACTATTCATCATCTTGCCAACACAACTAGCATAATATACATAATCTCCCATGCATATAATATGTTAATCCATGAAAATAAACACTTACCAAAGCTTGTAATAGGATGATCTTGTCCAAATATGCCTTAGGGTTTATTTGCTTTAGGGTTTGGAAATGAAGGAAATGTTTGTAAAAAGCTCCAAAAGTTATGAGAGGCTTTGGGGAATAAAAATCTGATTTTGGGGGACTTTATATGGACCTCAAGTAATCCTTAGCCACACTTGGCATTACATGATATGTTCACTTGGTCAATTATTGAAAGAATGGATCATTTTTGCCTTTGGGCCCATGTATTTTCTTCCATTTTGGGCCTCAAATTGGGCCCAATAACACATATCCATCACATTGCATTTATTATTCGCCATATATCTCATGTTTACATAATTCCATAATGTCACGACAATATTCCCTTAAAAGATTCTCATTCGTCCCTTCGATCGCAAAAATAGGCATTCTAGTCGCCCTTGGTTTCATTGGACATTTTGGATCACTATTCACATTTCATGATTTGATCATGTAGGAGTATGTAGGAGTGTATTGAAGTGTTTGAATCTCTAACAATGCTCAAAGAACCCCAAAGAACCAAAAGAAACCATCTAGAAATCGTCGTAGAATTGTGTTACGAAACGACTCCGGAAAGGCACATTGTTTGTGCCTTGCGCCACACCCCCTGAAACAGGGCAGTGGCGCAAGAAGCTGGCCTTCTCTGAAGTTTCTGCAGGCTGGTGGCTTGCGCCACACCCCTGAAACAGGGTAGTGGCGCAAGTTTCAGCAAAGTGCTGAAATTTTCGGCCACTTATCCAATGTTTACGTATCGTCCAATCCCTTATCAAAACACTACGAAATACTTACTTAGTGATATTAACCATCAATTAAACATGACTTAAAGTCACCAAATGAGGTTAGAATGTATACGGGGTATCACCCAAATGCTCCACGAAATCACAAAACACCTCCTACGAAGGTCTAATCGCACATGTTAAGTCCGATATCAAATGTTTCACCAATGACACTATAAAACACATATGCATGGCATCTCAACACCTATGTAGATATGATCCCAAGGTATCAAGTGAGGTTAGAAAGTACGGGGTGTTACACTTACCTACCATCTAAATTATTTAAAGTCAAATAATAGTTTGTTAAATGTCACTTTGTTAAGATTGTGGAATGAATTAATCAATCAATTAATAAGTAAACTAAACAACATTTAAACACATAATACCAATTCTTCTGCAAGATTAAAATAAACAACACTTAAATTCCACACAGAATTTCAATAGGTAAAAGACTTTGATTCAAGTGCAGTAATCTTACCAAAGCTATTACATGTCAAACTTAAAAGAAAACATAAAAGGTAAGTAGTACAAAGCATAAAGACATCAATAATAAAAAAATAACAAATATAACTAATAAAGAGCTAATCCTCCTCTCCTGAAGATTCTCCACTAAACCATTCACCCTCTTCGGAAGTTTCCTCCTCTTCTACTCAATCAGCCTCTTCTGCAATATTTACTTCTTCGAAAATATGTTTCGGATGGTTCAAATTATCCACTAAGTCAGTGTCCACTAATTGGTGATCAGTCTGTATTTCATTTTGATATGCAGTCTCCAACACATACTCAACTTCCACCCGCCCTGTAGGCTTGGTTTTGATTACAGCTTACCAATCCGACTTGTCCCTGCGCAACGGATAAGGAGCATAGTACACTTGTTTAGCATTTTGTGCGAGAACAAAAGGATTGTAAACAGGATACGTGCTAGTGTGCTTGATGTTATGCTCCTTAAGCACTCTTGTGCCTCTTGTGCTTGAACCAAACCACTTACATCGAAAGAGTACTATCTTTTTAATTGGCCAACCAGCATACTCCATGTCCAAAATCTCTTATCTGATGCCAAAGTAATCAACACCATCATCGCCCTTAACCCAAACACCACTATTATATATTAGTTGAAGAATGCTTAAAACTCTTTAAATTTATTGTTTTATTATTAAAATTACACACCTAATATATATACCATATTGCAAATGACTCATACACTTGATTTGGGTGGAATTGAATCTTAAATGAATTGAAGATTCACATTGCAAACACAATTAGTTTTCTTAGTGAAACGATTAATTAAATTTAATATGTAAATATTTAAACTTTAAAAAGGGCTCAACTTCCGGGCAATTCAGCAAGACATACAACGTTGCTGCTTTGTGTTCCGTGGTAGTGAGCCGACGAAAATTACTCCTTTTTCCCCCTACTACCTGATTGATTGAAGATTGATATTGGTTGCAGATATGGCTCATTCTCATCATCCTGGTGTCGATTCGGTCTGTTTCTCAAACAAGCGACTTGATCACCAAATTAGTAAGAACAAAATTGGGATGTTTCTCTAGCAAGGAATGCTACAACTATAGAACCTTCCACCCTATATTTATTTTTAGGACCTTTTTTCAATTTCTCAATGGTCCTGCATAATTTTATGTTAGGTGTTTAATATATAAAAATAGATATATATACTTGAACAATTAAGAAATAAATTAATTGTGTTCCACTTGCTTACCGCTCACCTAGATACATCCATCTGGTTTGAACTGGACTGCCTAGCCAGGCTTCGTGGACAATGTGGATGGAAAGATGTTTCATCATATTGAAGAATTAGGGTGGAAAAATCTTCTCCAACTTGTTGGTGATAACAATAATATTACCTTTCATTCGAGCCAGATTTTCTTCTTTTAATGTGGTGGAACATAAGTCTTTGAAGAACAAACTGATCTCTGTTATCGATTTCTATATTTTTTTTAGGAAAACCAATAAAAGCAATTGGAAGTAATTGTTCCATGAAAACTTGGCAATCATGACTTTTCATTCCCTGTTAAATTCCATGTTCATATCAACCCTCTTTCCCAAATTCGAGGCATATCCATCCGACATCTTTAAACTTTGGACCCACTCACATATTTTTTGCTTTTGGTCCAACTTGAATGTATAACTAGCCTTGGGTTTAAGCAAATTGCCATTGGGCCCCTCCTGCAAGTGTAATTTCCTGCGCTTGCAATATTCTGGTAAATCAAGTCTAACCTTAGGATTATCCTTTGTCTTGTTAGTCCTGTCCATAACTGTGTTGAACAAGTTATCAAAATAGTTTTTTTCAGTATGCATGACATCAATATTATGTCTAAGTTTATTATCAGGACAATATTCTAACTCCCAGAATATGCTTTGCTTAGTCCAATTATGTGAAACGCCATAGCCATCAAACTTATACAATGGTTCCTCACTAACCTTTGAAAAATGTTGAACTCTCTCCCAAATGTCATAACCACTTAATCTTGGAGGTGGACCATCAGGTTCAGTTCTATTCTTTCTAAATGCATTCTTAAGTCTTCTAAACTCATGATCAGGTGGTAAGAAATAACTAAGACAATCAAACCATGAATTTTTTCGGCCATATTTCAATGTGAACGATTTTGTATTTTTCATGCAGTATGGACAAGCTAACTTTCCAGCTGTCATCCACCCAGACAACATTCCATAAGCAGGGAAATCATTAATATTCCACATTAGATAAGCACCCAAATTGAAATTCTGTTTAAGAAACGTCCCAAGTTTCAACCTTCTCATGCCATAACAATTGCAGCTCATCATTCAAAGGTTGTAAGTAAACATCTATCCCACTTTTTGGATTACGCGGACCAGGTACAACACAATTCAGAAATATATATGGACTGGTAATCAACATTTCAGGAAGAAGATTATACGGTGTGATAAACACAGGCAGACATGAATATGGTGAAGCACCAACAGAAAAAGGTGAGAAACCATCAAACCCAACCTATTATTTCATGGTTCAGCTACAAAATCTGGATAAGTTGCATCAAGATACTTCCAAGCCTCTCCATCAGATGGATGATACATGACACCAGGGAGCCTTCTATTTTCACTGTGCCATTTCATATGGGGAGCTAAGCTATTTGATGCATACAACCTCTTCAACCTTGGTATAAGAGGTAAATAATGCATCGCCTTAATAGCAATTTTATTTCCTATACAGCCACGCTTATAGTGAGGGTGTTGACATAATGTACAAGACTCTAGTTGAACATATCCTTAAAGTATAACATGCAACCATTTTCACAACAATCAATTCTAATCAAGGAGATACCTAACTTTGACACCATTCTTTTTGCCTTATAGAAAGAATTAGGAACCTCTAAAGTGGGGTCAACTAACTCTTTAATAAGTTATATCATAGATTCTATTCCTCCTTCAGCAATATTCTAATCAGATTTGATACTTAATAATCTAATAGCAACAGACAATTGAGAGTGCGAACTCCCGTCAAACAAAGGATGACTAGCAGCACGCAATTCTTCACAAAAACAGTGTGTTTCTACATTGGGAACATCTTCTACATTTTTCCTAAATTCAACCCCTTCTTGCATCCCAAAAGTATCATGCACCATTTCTATCATCCTAATATCTGGATAGTTATTATGCCATACAGAACTACCACTTTCACCAATAATAAAATTATTTTGTCCAACTTCTCCATGACTTGTATTCAATCTTAAATAGTCTTCATGAAATCCCTATGTAAAAAGATGATCCCTCACAACCTCTTCTTTTACAATCTTTGTACCATCACATTTTACACAAGGACAACAAATCAATCGAAAAACAGACCAATCATCAAGTGTCTTGGCATGTTCGATAAATTGATTGACACCGTCCGCATATTCCTCCTTCATACCCACTCTATTATCATTATTTCACATCTACACAAGCAATCACAATCTTAATTAATTCAAGACACTAATTCACATTTTCAAGTGACTACCTTAACCATTTTCACATTATAAATTCTTATTTTCAAGTGACTACACCTAACCATTTTTAAGTTAATAGTTCACATTTTCAAGTCACAAGTTCATATTTCAAGTAACTAACGTTAACCATTTTCAAGACACTAATTCACATTTCAAGTCACTACATTTAACCATTTTCAAGTCACAAGTTCAAAATTCAAGTCACCACACTTAATCATTTTCACGACACTAATTCATAATTCAAGTGACTACACTTAATCATTTTTAAGTTACTAGTTCACATTTTCAAGCCGCCACATTTAACCATTTTCAAGTCATAAGTTCACATTTCAAGTAACTAACCTTAACTATTTTCAAGACACTAATTCACATTTCAAGTCACTACACTTAACCATTTTCAAGTCACAAGTTCACAATTCAAATCACTACACTTAACCATTTTCACGACACTAATTCATAATTCAAGTGACTACACTTAACCATTTTCAACAAACAAGTTCACAATTTCAAGTCACTACATTTAACCATTTTCAAATCACAAGTTCACATTTCAAGTAACTAACCTTAACCATTTTCAAGACACTAATTCACATTTCAACTAAATACACTTAACCATTTTCAAGTCACAAGTTCACATTTTCAAGTACTAAATCTTAACCATTTTCAAGTCACTAGTTCACAATTCAAGTCACTAATTTAACCATTTTCAAGTCACTAATTCACATTTCAACTAAATACACTTAACCATTTTCAAGTCACTAATTCATATTTCAAGTAACTACACTTAATCATTTTCAAGTCACTAGTTCACAATTCAAGTCACTACACAACCATTTTCAAGTCACTAATTCACATTTCAATTAAATACACTTAATCATTTTCAAGCTACTAATTCACATTTCGACTAAATACACTTAATCATCTTCAAGTCACAAGTTCACATTTCAAGTAACTAATCTTAACCATTTTCAAATCACTAGTTTACAATTCAAGTCACTACACTTAATCATTTTCAAGTCACTAATTCACATTTCAACTAAATAAACGTAAACATTTTCAAGTCACTAATTCATATTTCAAGTAACTACACTTAACCATTTTCAAGTCACTAGTTCACAATTCAAGTCACTACACTAAACCATTTTTAAGTTACTAGTTCACATTTTCAAGTCACTTCATTTAACCATTTTCAAGTCACAAGTTCACATTTCAAGTAACTAACCTTAACCATTTTCAAGACGTTAATTTACATTTCAAGTCACTACACTTAACCATTTTCAAGTCACTAGTTCACAATTCAAGTCACTACACTTAACCATTTTCAAGTCACTAATTCACATTTCAAGTCACTACATTTAACCATTTTCAAGAAACAAGCTCACAATCCAAGAATAAAGATTTCTTGCACAATTTGTCACTACACTTGACCATTTTTAAGTCACTAAGTCACTACACTTGACCATTTTTAAGTCACTAATTCACATTTCAAGTCACTACAGTTAATCATTTTCAAGTTACTAATTCACATTTCAACTAAATACACTTAACCATTTTCAAGTCAATAATTCACATTTCAAGTCACTACACTTAACCATTTTCAAGTCAATAATTCACATTTCAAGTCACTACACCTAACCATTTTCAAGTCACTAATTCACATTTCAAGTAACTATACTTAGCCATTTTCAAGTCACCAATTCACATTTCAACTAAATACACTTAACCATTTTCAAGTCAATAATTCACATTTCAATTAAATACACTTAACCATTTTAAAGTCAATAATTCACATTTCAACTAAATACACTTAACCATTTTCACGACACTAATTCATAATTCAAGGTCACTACATTTAACCATTTTCATGTCACTACTACATTTCACACCATATAATCATCAGAAAACCTATGGCTTTCAAAGCCTTCTACAACAAATAATCTCACCATAACACTACATTTAAAGACTAGAATATATGAAAATAGAGAAAAATTAACTTACCTTTACTTGGCTAAGTTGAAGAGAAAGAGAGAAGCGATCATCGAAAAATAGCAAAGCAACCTTTTTTCCCAAGATGTTGATGTTCACAAACTAAAAAAAAAAAAAAAGACTTCAATAAGAAGGCAATACATCTAACAGAAAACTTTGCGTCATGACTTGATGTAAATTAGTATAAATAAATTACTAAAATAAGAGATTAGCTAAAAAGTATTCTAATATTAGTGTTGTTACCAGACCTATCAATCATCAGCCTATGTCAATTCATAACAATTTTCACTACTTACAACAACAGAAAAGTGTAATCCCATGAGAGCCTATCTTGGAATCTTGTTTTCTTTGTAACAAACCACTTGGCCATAACAGAGATATCTTTATGTACAGATTAGTTTTCTTCATCAAATTCATCCTTTATTTTTCATATTTCAAATTCAAATACTGTTTGTTATTTCTTATAGTTTAGTCTCAAAGATCTCTTAACTTCTATTCAGAAAAAAGGACAAGATAAAGTCCACTACCTCTCCCACAGTTTCCGATAGACCCTCGGCTAATAATTTTCACTACTTAATACCCAAAAAATGTATTCTATGTCTTATGTATCGAATTAAAGGCAAAGACTTTTTCAAGTTTGACATAGCAATAACAACCTCAAATCGTAAAAAACTCACTTCATTTTACAAAATTAAAAAAAAAATCCACAAATCAAAAACACCATTTCATTTAAGAAAAAGGATTAAACCATAAGACTACAAAAACCAACCCGTGGCTCTGTCGTTTGCTGCGCAGCTCTGTAGGCTCTGCTGCTGTCCGTCGACGGTGTTGATGGTTGTTGTCCGACACCGACGTTGATGGCTGTTGTCTGTCGGCGTTGAGAGAGAGAGAGAAGCGTGAGAGAGAGATATGAGCGTATTTTTGGGTGCTAGGCTAATTAGGAAAGGGGTAATTAGAATAGGCTGGGTCGGGTTAGGGTTGGGCTGGATCGGGTATAAAAACTTTTTTGATAAAACCAACCACAAGTGATCGGTTTAATTTTTTAAAAAATAATTATTAGAAAACCAACCACTTGTGGTCGGTTTTTATTTTAAAAAAATTTAAAAAGTATAATAATTTGCATAATATTTATAATAACTTACAAAATAATTTAATACATTGTATATAAATCGAATAATTATTTAATTCATCGTCACGTTAACACGAGTAGTATATTACCTAAATCCTATAATAATATCAATGTATTTCCTATACTAGGATGAGTTTTTCGTTAATTAGCTTTTGAATACGTACTAGATAACTCATAATACAATGTACTCTATATACTCTGATAAATTATCGATTAATCATCTTACATTATTATAACTCCAACAATATATTATTACCTCGATCATATAATATCAACATTATAAATATACTTAGATAGACTCAGTTAGCTTTTGATTTTACATACATCAATACAAGATCTATACGTGTATATATATATATATATATACACACACACTCCATCGACTATCAGCTTCTGAATACATACTATATTATTACGTCGATCATATGATATCAACGTATTCAATATATACATATGTATATTTGGACAGATTCAATTAGCTTTTCACTACTACGTACATTAATACACGAGATATATGTATATATACATATACTTTATCAACTATCAACTTCTGAATACGCATGATATATATCACATACATGATTATATTACCTCATAATACATGTTCCACATATATACTATGTTGAATTATCGATTTAGCTAACATTATTATAACTCCAACAATAGATTATTACCTCGATCGTATGATATCAACGTATTATTCAATATACTTGAATAGATTCAGTTAGCTTTTGACTACTACGTACATCATTACACGAGATATGCGTGTATATATATATATATATATATATACACATATTCCATCGACAACCAGCTTTTGAATACGTACTATATACGATCACATACACGAGTATATACATTATATCGTACTACAACACATTACATATACTCAAATGAATTATCCGTTAATTAGCTTACATTATTATAACACCAACAATATAGTATTACATCGATCGTATGATATTAACGTATTCAATATACTTGGATAAATTCAGTTAGCTTTTGACTACTACGTAAATCACTACACGATATATACATGAATATATATATACTCGTTGGAAAATATATTATTGCAACATAAGTAAAAAATAAAGATTAAGTTTTATGTTATTTATTTATTTATTTATTTTATATTACTTTTTTTTAATATATTTTTGTAACAAAAACCGATCACAAGTGGTCGGTTTTTTTAATTCTTTTAAGAAAACCCGCCACAATTGGTAGGTTTTTTAAATTTTAATTAATTTTTATTTTTTTAAAATTTAACCGACCACATGTGGTCGGTCAAAATAAAAAAAATATTTAATATATTTTAAAAATAAATTCAATTTTATGTTTGTAATTTATATTATTTTTTTTATAACGAAAAGAGACCACAAGTGGTCGTTTTTGTTTAATATTAATTGTTTTAAAAATTATTTATACAAAACCGACCACATGTGGTCGGCATCAGTTAAAAAAAAAAGCAAAAATATTTAATATATTTGGTAATAAAAATTTAAAAAATAATTTTAAATTTTTATTTATTTTTTTGGCAAAAACCTTCCACATGTGGTCGATTTTTCATATTTTTTTTTAAAAAAAAATTAAGAAAACAAAACCAACCACTTTTGGTCGGTTTTGATAGTTTTATTTTTTCGCGGGCTGAATAAATTAGTTTTCCGTAATTTTTAAATACAAAATCTACCACTTGTGGTCGGGTTTTTTTTTTAAAAAAAAAAAATTAAAAACCAACCACAAGTGGTAGGTTTTTTGCGACCACCAGCTGTGGTCGATTTTTTGAGGCAGGTTTTCCTGTTTTATTTTTGTAGTGAAACCTCCATAGTAAGGATTTTGGCATTCGAATTTCGCTGGTCATTGCGTCATGTTGCATTATATTAAGGTTGTATAACTTCACCCAAAAATCTGCAAAGGAATTAAAAATCTTTCTAATTATGAAAAGCCAAGATCGTAAGTTTGAGTTTTTTTAGGCTATTCAAAAGCTAACTTCCAAAAAAATACCTGAACAAATACGAATGCAATCTGATTGTGGCTTTCGTATATGAGGTAGCTTTAAGGATCTTCTTCCCAACACCGCAAACCACTCATAATTTCAATATTTCTAAGCCACGATAAGATATTTTTTCGCAAGGCCACAAGAAGCTGGTGCAGTCAGCTCATCAGGATTAAAGGCTGAGTTCAAAAATTTACCTGGGAGGATATATGGATTATCTGATTGTGATTTTTGGATATGTCGTAGCTCTGCGAGTCTAAAATCTGGAACATCAAACAAATCAAAATTTCAGTGCTTCTACGACAAGATATGAATTTTCTCATGCAAAGCTGTGAAAAAAATGATGGAAATAATATATAAGAGAAAGAATTACCTTACAGATACGACCTTAATTGAATAAGACCATGTCGCAAATTAACAAGCAACCACCATAGGAACGTGGGTATTTATAGATGTCAAAAGACAGTGACATAATTACCCACGGGTACCAATAATGCACTAAACATTTCAACTGTATCAAACGAGTACTTTAGCAAGGAAAAAGAGGTGAAACGTACTCCCTCACAAATTAAATGAATCAATTTCGAGAACTAGGGGTGTTCACGGTTTGGGTAAAATCGATCCAAACCGATAGATTGAACCAAATTGATTAAATAAATTGAATTTTACTTGGTGTTGTTTACATTTTTAAAAATTGATAATATTTAATTTGATTTTGGCTTTGTTCAAAAAAACTGAAAAAATAACCGAAATGAACCGACAAATTATATATACAAATCGATACCAAACTCTGAATGGAACCCTTTTTGTGAGAATATAAATTAGTTGAAATCCAAAATGAATATCGGATACGGAATGAGAAACTGAAAAAGAAAAGAGTTTCATTAGAATGCTTGGATATGTACATGCATCTTAATTAATTACTATAGACTTAATTTACTTTGTGGCTAGAATCCACCATGTAGAACTAATAGTTTGATCACTTTTTGTGCATATATACTTCCTATATCTGATAGCATTTTATTCTTTTAAAATAAATTTAGCCATTTTTTCCTCAATAAAGTTTGTCTGATGATGGAGGAAGTCATTAGAGGATATGGAGGAAATCTTTGTTCTTCTAACGTGTCAGAAATACATTAATAATAAGATGATTAACCCAGAATTCATTGCTATATATGTTGTTGTTATATTACTATATTTTAATACTAATCAAAGGAAATTTCAGTATACATATGAACTAATATGGTTGAGCTATAACATTATTAATCATTGTTATATGATTTTAAATATCACAAAATGGATATATGATTTTAAATGGAAGGTTATTGGATTAAATCACCTCAAAATTACTCTTAAAAGCTGATAGATTTTTCATACATGATTGATTAGCAGTCCAAATAATCTTCATAATCACTCCAACCTTCCAAATAATCACTCCATCCTTCTCCATAATCTTCATGTCCATTATTGAGTGTACTTGCTTCATAATTAACCTCGTTTGCAACCGCGAATTGATCGTCATCATCGTTGGTAATTACTTGATGATTATCATGAATACTTCCTAATACATAATCAATTAATTCATCAACTTCTTCCTCCATCACCTCATTAGTAACACTCTTATTCTTTTCTCATTTTTTTTTTCTTCTCTTTGATTTTGCAAATAACGAATATATCTTTGTTGCTGCTTTTCTTATAGTACTCACCCGGAAAAAAATATTCTTTCATGAGCCACTTATCATTATTTTCATCTTTTTCTTTATCACTTTGATACTTCAAACTTCTCTTATATCCAATTGTAATATTCTTCTTTGATCCATCTTTAATTGGATCACCACTATTTTGGCCTTTCCAACTCCCTTTCCCAACTGTTCTTGAGAATTTTTTGGTTGAATTCTTGAATTTCTTCAATCGCGATAGAAAATAACGTGTTTTCTCCTTTGAACCCGCCATAATCTCCCATGGCTCGAAGTCTTCAATTAGGTCCTCTACTTTAATAAACAGGGGTGGCTTAAGGGTAAGGCTAGTAAAGCGTTTGCTTTAGGCCTCCAAAATTTTGAGGCCTCGGAAATTTTAATAGAAAATTTTATGATTTCAACTTCACTTGAACTAATAATGATGATTGTGAAATACGTTTAAAAAAATTATCTAAAAAAAGGAAATAATAAAGAAAAATCTATCTAATTTTTACCAGGAATATTTTAGAACTTTAAATTAAATAACTCAAACTTCATATTAATAAATAAAATTTTAACAACAGCATCTAAGTTAATGTATTGCAAACAAATGACTAACATCTTATTAACTAGAATTAATCCTTACTTTTATTAATACTCATATTAATATGTGAAGTTAAAGATTATGTGTCTTTTAAAAATACTACACCAAAAACAACTAATATTCAAGAACAAAAAGCCTCTTATTAAAGTTTGGCCCTAGACCACTAATTTTATTGAGACGCCCATGTTAATAAAACCCCTAGGGCCATTCTATATGTATTTGTTTTGTTGCATATATTTAAAAAGAGATAATAGAATTTAGTTGAACACTTAAAACTAATGAGATAAAGAGGTTTATATAATGGGTTAACAAAGCATAATCCAATGGGTTAACAAAGCATAATCCGTCTAGTTTTGGGATAATACATAATTAGGTGCAAAAATTAATTAACCCTAAGTAAATTAGAAGTTGGATTAGGACTTCCTTGAAGAAAAAATTTCCCTTTAGCTTGGTACGTAGTGATCTTCTATATTATTTCTAAATTTATTTACTCTTATTTATTTGTTTATCTTCTTTTTTAAAAAAATTTTGATTGCCCTTGTTTATTATTACATAAATTTTGATCTAAAAATAACGTTTGATGAAAGAAACTTAATATATGGGCCATATATAGCCCAAATATGGGCCTATGATGAAAGAAACTTAACTGCAACTAAGGAAGATAGAAAATGATGTCCCTACATACAAACCAGTCTTACTTATAGATATATGGAGAAATGAGATTAATATTAAGAATAAATTAAGGGGAAAAACATATATAGTCAAATCCAAAGTGTTGATAACTTTTGCTAGTCCTAAGAATAAGCTTACAACAAATAGCCATAAAATAGTGTAGTCATATCCGATTTATGAACTTTTTGTATCCGTACAAAAATATTTTTTATACATGATTAAAATATTACAATTCAATGTATCGTTTATAATTGGTGTATAATTAGTATATAACATGTGTATAAGCATTATATAATGATAAAAGACAATTATACATTAATTATAGAATGATTATACGTCAAATATTTAGTAATTATACATTAGCTACTGATCTAACATTATATAATGAGAAAAGATAATTATACATCAATTATACAATGATATCAAAAAGACAATTATACATTAAGTATACAGTGATTATACATTGAATATACCTATCCTTACTCCTATAAACACATGATTAGAATCAAAATCCTACAATTACTCAAACTACTAATATGGCTAATAAAAGTTAACAACTCGTGTGGAAGTTAGCTATAATGAGGTTATCAAGATAAAGTGCGAGTATTTTGAGTTTAAAACTTATATGGGCTATTATTTGAGTGAATTTTTCAATAGATTAATAGAACCTTTATACAAATAGTTGTAGGATTTTACTATTTATTTTTTAAAAATTAATACACATAAATCATACATTAATTATATGTGATTATTTATATATTATACATGAATTATTCATTTGTCCAGTGGCGTACGCAGAACTTTGAGTAACCAATGTCGATTTTTATATAAGAAAGGATAAAAATTTAATTACCACAATTATACACATGATATGTCTTTGTCCCATTGGTATAGTCTAGTTTTAAGCTAGAAGAGGTCATGGGTTCAATAATACTTAACCACCATTTTAAGAAAATTTTGCAAAAAAAGGTATCAACGGAGGTTTGAACACCCAACCTCTAAGAAACAAACAAGGCGCTGGACCACTGCACCAAGGGGAGCTCTTTGCCAAGCAGCGTCATTTATTTAAATATTACTCTTTGGGCACAGTATTAACATATAATCGTAAAATTTTCCGACGAAGCAGTGTTGCTTGACACCCCTTCGCTCAATGTGGGTCCGCCTCTGCATTTGTCGGTTATTTTTAATTTAAAAGCTTAGATGAACGGTTATTTAGATTAATTCTTCTAAATTTTTAATCATAGTGATTATCTGTTGACTAAAGAATTAGATATTGTTAGCAATATGATTAGTGGGAGGGTCCATTACTCAATAAGAGTGTCAATTCATTTAAAAACCTTATCTACATTTGCATTACTAGCAAAAAAAGTTTTTCTTGCAATTTGCTTAAAGTTAACTATTTTTTATAATTCAATCCAGCAATCATAAGTGTCCCAAAGTTAGTGGTACTCACTAAAATCATTTAAAAGTTTAGATTATTGTCATTTCTTTAACAAGGGAACCAAATAAAGGTTATAGGCCCATTGTATTTCAAATCAAAAAAGAAAAAGAAAAAAGGAGACCCATTATTTCCATTTTCTTTCTTCTCTACAACAAAATGTTATATCGACTATATATAACATTGAGGTAGTGCAGAATATAGTGTATTAGTAATGTTTATATCAGTAATATTGGTATTAATTATATTTGCATTAGTTATACTGAGATATTTATTGTGTCTTTACTGTTTATTTGTTTAAACACAGTATAAATAAATATCATATCTTTAATCATGCCAATGCATGCATTAGAACCCATTGCATTACTAATATCATGGATTTTCATGTATTAGTTATTCACACCTTAATACAAAATAGAGTATATAACTAATGCTTTAGTAGACATAGGCGGAAAAAAATGTACCAAATAAAGTACTAGCATACACAAAACTAATGCATATATTATTTTTTTTTCCAATGCACTATATCAAACGACCCCTTGGAGTAATTTAATTTGTTATAGCCAGTGTTTTAAAAGGCGAGCTCCGGGGCGAGCCTCGGGGTGAGGCGTAGTAAAAACGCCCCGGGGCGATGTGTGGGGGCGAAAGCATCATGAGGCGTACGCCCCGTCTGTCTGGGCGTACGCCTAGGCGTTTGGGCGAGTTTTATTTTTGGAGCGTAAACCCAGAAAAAATCTCCTAATTAATATTAAAATTACTCAATAAATATTTAAATTAACACCAAAAACATAAAATTCAACTTCTTATTAAATTTTAAGAAGTTAAAAAACTTAAAAATCTAAATATTTTTATTCTTAGCTCTATTTTTTGTTCTTTCTCTTCGTCTTTCACTAGGTAAAGAGCAAAATTAATGATCAATGTGCAAACTTTAAGTAAAATGTATCATCTTTCATCACTTGATATGTCTCTAATTGTACGTTCCTTCTTTGGATTTTTCTTTTTACAAGCTACTTTATAAATCTCTACTCGATTTTTTTACAAAGTCTAAATAGTCTTTTGAGATGAGCAGTTCTGATTATATTTTTAATCAATTGATGACTTTGATTAACATTTTAAGATGAAACAATTTCATATATATTTTCACTTATTTTTTATTTTCTTGAATTTTATATAATTTCTATGTAATTTTATTTTTTTATTATTTATTTTTATTATTTTAATTTAAAAAATATTAAAAATTAAAGTTCCACGGGGCTTACGCCTCGCCCCGCATCATGTAAAACGCCTCACCTTTAAAAACACTGGTTATAGCATGTATCGCTAATACCTATGACCACCCATTAATATAATTGTGAAGGGTTAATTATTAGGTTTTGAATAAGTGTTTTTTCGAAAAGACATCAAGAGAAAGGATGCGGTTTGAGTAGGCATCTTTTCACTTTAGATGGTTATGACCTTTCCAATGGGTTGTGATTTATCCGAAGAGTTGCACCTTTTTCGAAGAGTTGTACCATTATGAAGAGGAGCACCTTTCGGAATCATTGCTTCTCTTCTGAAGCAACACCTTGATGGCTATATATACCTGCTGAATCCTCAGATTTTCTATAAGAATTTTCTAAATTTCTACTCTTCTTCTTCTTGCACTTTTAAGCTCTTCTTGTGTGATTCACTACTGTTGAGTGAGTTCGAAGTTCAGATAATTTGAGGTTATTCTGCTGAAGTGAATCATTCTATCCTGGAAGAAATATTCCATTAACTTTGGGTACTCTCTTTCTTTATTTGTTTACTATTTTTTTGTGAAATAGTTTGAACTCCATTTTTGTTGTTCATAAGTTGGTTTGAACTTATTGTTAAAGTTCACATTTGTGAATACAGAATTAGAACTTCGTTTGGTTGTTCATAATTTAGTTTGAACTTATTGTTGAAGTTCACAACATTGAATACAGATTTTATTTAACAAAAATAACAATCTTAAGAAAATTATCAAGTACTTATTTAATCTGTATTGTGTCTGATTTTGTAGAGACAAAACTCTTATGATTTTCTACTCCCTCGGTTTAAAAAATATAAAGACTTTGCCTTAAAATCAGATTGAGAATTCGGTTTGAAGAATATAAAAAAAAAATCACCGATTTATTGAACTCTCTGTATTAGTTTTTGGAGATTAAAACCTTTTGGTTTTATACTCTGTTTGAATTTTCTGATTTGAAGAACATAAAAACTTCGTCAGGTTTCAAAGTTCATCCGATTTACGATTTGAAGAATATAAAAACTTCATCGTTGAGTAGAAACATGTTGTTTAAAGATTAAGTCTTTATTGTTAATATTCTGAAATACTAAATTGTTTGTCAAAGATTGACAGGAAAATGCCGAATGAAACTGAACAACAAATTGATTCGGTTGTGAATGATATTGTCCCAACGGCAATCAATATTGCGTCATCAAGTCATTCACATGTTGCTCCGACAATGGCATTGGCAGAAAAAATAGATAAATTTTTTGGTGTGAACTTCAAAGCTTGGTAGCAAATGATGTTCTTTTAGCTGATCACACTTGAAATGCAAAAGTTCTCAAATGGATATCCTCATGTTCTTGAAGAAGGAATGCTGGAAAACTAATTTTTTAGTTTGAAAGATCTTGTGATTCGTCTCAAGATAGACACGGATAATAAGTTGCATAAGAAATCAGTGATGGATGCAAATCTTGTTAAAAATGATGCTACACATAATAAGAAGAGGAAGAAGTCTTCTGGATAAGAGAAAGAGCAGAACAATAAAAAATTCAAAGGCAAGTGCTATAATTGTAGTAAAGTTGGCCACTAATCTTCGAATTATCAAGTTCTAAAGAAGAATAAGAAAAATCAGAAAAATATGGTCGAAGCAACTGAAGAGATTGAAAATCTATGTGTTATGATCACTGAATACAATCTAGTTGGAAATCCAAATGAATGGTGGTTTGATTCAGGAGCCACTAGACATATTTGTGCAGACAAAGAAGCTTTTGCTACTTATGATACCGTTGGTCCCAAAGAATTGATCTTCATAGGAAATACTGCAACAGCCAAAGTTGAAGAAAGTGGAAAGATATTCCTAAAGATGACTTCCGGCAAGGTGTTGACTTTCAATAATGTTCTCCATATTCCTACAATTAAGAAGAATTTAGTGTCTACAATACTTCTCGATAAAAATGGGTTTAAGTGTGCATTTATTTTGAAGAAAGTTGTAATAAGCAAGAATGAATTGTATGTAGGAAAGGATTACCTCAACGAGGGCCTTTTCAAACTTGATGTAATTGTTGTTGAAATGAATAAAGTTGAGGCTTCTTCTTACTCGCTTGAGTCTAATAATTTGTGGCATGGTCGTTTAGGACATGTCAATTACAAAACCTTACGAAAGCTGATTAGTTTAGAGGTTTTACCTAACTTTGAGTGTGATAAATCAAAATGTCAAACATGTGTTGAATCTAAGTAAGCTAAGCATCCTTATAAGTCTATTAAAAGGGATTTCAATCCCTTATAATTGATTCACGCTGATATTTGTGATATGAAGTCAATGTCATCTCGTGGTGGGAAAAAGTATTTCATAACTTTTATTGACGATTGCACTAGATATTGTTATGTTTATTTGTTGAATAGTAAGGATGAAGCAATAGAAGTATTTAGGCAATATAAAACTGAAGTTGAAATTAGTTGGATAAAAAGATTAAAATGATAAGAAGTGATAGGGGTAGAGAGTATGAATCTCTTTTTGCAGAGATATATTTGGAAAATGGAATTGTCCATCAAACTACTGCCCCTTACTCACCTCAATCAAATGGAATTATGGAAAATAAAAACTGAACATTGAAGAAAATGATAAATGCCTTACTTATAAGTTCAGGTTTACTGCAAAACTTACAGAGGAAAGCTACCCTTACAGCAAACCAATACTCAATAGAGTGCCCCATAGCAAGACACAATCAATTTCATATGAGAAATGGAAAGAAAGAAAATCCAATTTGAAATATTTCAAAGTGTAGGGGTGTCTAGTCAAAGTCCAAGCTCCTATACCCCAAAAGGTCAAAATAGGACCAAAGACCACGCACTATGTTTTCATTGGATATGTTACAAATAATAAAGCATGTCGAATTTTGGTTCACAAATTCGAACATTCGGATATTCATGATAATACGGTAATTGAATCAGATAACGTTGAGTTCTTTGAACGCATTTATCCGTATAAAACTAGATATGAGTTGTCTAGTGAAGGGTCTAAACGACCTTGAGAAGAACCAAAGGAGAATGTACTTGATGAAGAGAATTCAAGGCGTAGTAAATGTCAAAGGACGTCTACTTCCTTCGGATCAGATTTTGTAATATTTCTTCTTGAAAATGAGCCTCAAACATTCAAAAAAGCCTTGTCTTCTACGGACCCATCCTTTTAGAAAGAGGTTGTCAATAGTGAGATTGATTCAATCTTGAACAACCACACTTGGGAGTTGATTGATCTTTCTCCAGGAAATAAAGCTTTAGGTTCAAAATGGATCTTCAAAAGAAAAATGAAAGTTGATGGTACTATTGACAAATACAAAGCAAGACTGGTAGTTAAAGGCTTTAGACAAAAAGAAGGCCTTAATTATTTTGACACATACTCACCAGTAATAAAGATAACATCTATTCAGATGTTAGTTGCATTAGCTACGGTATATGGTCTTGCAATCCATTAAATGAATGTTAAAACAACTTTCTTAAATATAGAATTGGAGGAAGAAATTTACATGGAACAATTCGAGGCTTTTGTAGTTCCTGGTAAAGAAAGGAAAGTGTGCAAACTTGTTAAGTCACTTTATAGACTAAAGCAAGCATACAAACAGGGGCATACAAAATTTGACCAAATCATGTTGGTAAATGGATTTAAGATTAATGAGTGTGACAAATGTGTTTTCATTAAAGACACTCCAAATCACAAAGTCATTGTTTGTTTGTATGTTGATGAAATGTTGATTATTAGTAGAGACATTTCTGACATAAATGCTACAAAGTGAATGCTAGAAAGCAAATTTGATGTGAAAGACCTTGGAGTTGCTGGTGTGATCTTAGGGATAAGTATTCATAAAAATTCACAAGGCTTAGCATTGTCACAGTCTCATTACATTGAAAAGGTACTTAACAAGTTCGAGTATTTGGATTTCAATATTGTCAAGACTCCATTAGATTTGAGTTTTGCACTTCAAGAGAATGAAGGTGAAAGTGACTCATAATTAGACTATGCAAGAGTGTTGGAAAGTTTGATATCTATCATGAATTGTACGCGATCAGATATAGCTTGTGCTATTAGTAAATTGAGTCGGTACACAAGAAATCCTAATCAAACTCATTGAATGGCAATGAAAAGAGTTTTGGGGTGTTAGCTCAAAACTATGTTTTGCATTATAACAAATATTCAGCTGTAATTGAAGGATATAGTGATGTAAATTAGATCACCGGGTCAAATAAAGTAAAATCTACGAGTGGATATGTATTTACTCTTGGTGGAGGAGCAGTCTCTTGGAAATCATCTAAACAGACATGTATAGCTCGCTCTACAATGGACTCTGAATTTATCGCTTTAGATAAGACCGGTGAAGAACTTGAATGGATTCGAAATTTCTTGGAAGATATTTCTTTTTGGTCCAAACCTTTGGCACCAGTATGCATATACTATGACAGCCAAGTTATAATAGGTAGGGCAGGGAGCATGATGTATAATAGTAAATCTCGTCATTTAAGACGAAGACATAATGTCGTTAGAGAACTACTCTCTGGTGGAATTATCACGATTGACTATGTGAGGTCAAAAGATAATGTGTCGGGTCCACTTACAAAAGGCCTAACTAGAGAGGAAGTTGAGAGATCATCAAAGAAAATGAGTTTAATGCCTAGGACAAGTCATCACGATGGTAATTCTACCTAGCAGACTGGAAATCCCAAGAGTTAGGTTCAAGGAGATCAAATAAAGTTGTGACTGAAGGTTCAACATTGTCAAATAACTCAACTCATTTTCATGATGAAGACAATGTTAAGGAAACAAGGATAAGGCTTAAGGTTTGAAGCTTTTTAATGGTTTCTAAGTTTGGCAGGTATGACCAAATAGTTTGACCTGTAGGATTAAACATTTAGGAATCACCTATGTGAGGATGAAGTGGAAGCCGCTTCAAGAAGAATAATGGTAAATGTCGATTCTCTAAGCTCTCATGAAACCAGGAAGTGTTCATGGCTGAAACGAACAAAATCGTGAGAATCACAGACGATAAAAGACTGGTTGTGTGACTTGTATTATCTAGGTGTACAACAAAGTTCGACGACTCAAAGATATCGCATCTACCGATTGACCGAGTGCATCCGATATAAGTTCACTACGAAAAGTTCAAAGGAAAATCCACTTCTCCAGATGCAATTAGTCTTTGCTTGTAAATCACACAATTATTCGTATATGTATTTATCTTATATCCATTTTCCATTCATGTGGGGGATTGTTAGTTTTTTAAGAGGTGTGAATGAAAAATGAATAGGTGTTTTTCCAAAAAGACACCAAGAGAAAGGATGCAATTTGAGTAGGCACCTTTTCACTTTGGATGGTTATGACATTGCTAATGGGTTATGATTTTTTTGAAGAGGTGCACCTTTTTGAACCATTGCTTCTCTTCTGAAGCAACACCTTGATGGCTATATATACTTGTTGAATCCTCAGATTTTCTATACGAATTTTCTGAATTTCAACTCTTCTTCTTCTTGCACTTTTAAACTCTTCTTGTGTGATTTACTATCGTTGAGTGAGTTCGAAGTTCAGCGAATTTGAGGTTATTCTGCTGAAGTGAATCATTCTATCCTGGAAGATATATTTCATTAACCTCAGGTACTTGAGGGGAATAATTTTCTAAGGACACATCGTGAATTCGGTGGGCTTGATTCTTCTATATTCATCTCTTTCTTTATTTGTTTACTATTTTTTTCTGAAATAATTTGAACTTCATTTCTGTTGTTCATAAGTTGGTTTGACCTTATTGTTAAAGTTCACATTTGTGAATACAGAATTAGAACTTCGTTTGGTTGTTCATAATTTAGTTTGAACTTATTATTGAAGTTCACAATATTAAATATAGATTTTATTTAACAAAAATACTATTAATTATATTTGAGGTGATCTAAATATCGATCTGATTTTATAAATATTTCCACGTTGTCTGTACAGGGAACTAAAGTCTTCACATAATAGGAAGGGAAAAAGAAAAGAAAAGGATTTAATTAAATGAAATGAGAACATATATCGTTTGTGTTTGGTGAAGATCACTTCGAGTATTTTAATGGTAGCGCAAAATCTTTAACTATTTAAAATATTGATAATATATGGTCTTTTCTATAAAGAGTTGTTATATTGTCTTTTTTGATAAAGAGTTGTGACTATGTAGTCAATATTACAACATCACTACATCAATCCCATAAATACATATTTTCTAACTTGGTCTAAATTTATGTGACACTTCTTTCTTTTAGTTAGTTTAGAAAAGAATGACGATATATTTTTATATTTAGTTAAAATATAACTTTATACTTCTTATAAATTATAGTCACACAAAGATTTATGACTTATTTTTAGATCATAAATTTTAAAAAAAAAATTCTTTCGTTCTTAAACTTAATGCCCAATCAAACATCTTCTCACCTAAATTGGGGCGAAAAGCAAATGTTATTTACCAAAAAATAATTACTCCCCTTGTCTCGTTACATTTCTCTTTTACACTCTCTCTCTAAGAGAGTAATAAATAAGAGATATGCTTTACTAATTTCCAAATAAATATAATCCAAAAATTAGTTTCAAAATTGACCTAAATATCAGTATTTTGTTCTATAATATATTATTGTCTTGGTACCATCTTCCCTAGCTACTAATTATAGTAAAGACTTTTTTCTGTCTTCCAATATATCACTTTCTGTCTGTCCTTTTGATAATCATTACCTTAACATCAATGATAATAGTAGTATATGATATATATCCCCCCAAATAATACAATAATAAAAGGAAAATAAAACTACACCAAATTTGGATAGACATGATATTTTGGGGAACTAAGAAAAAAAAGTGTAATGAACAAATGGGCATCACTGCTACTTTAGGTAATTTATCTAGATTGACAATTATTTGCACTTTATTTATGTCACTTTTCCCTTTTAAAAAGAATGAGCAAGTTGGAATCTTGAATCATGTTGTCCTTCATTTAAGGGCCGACGTATAGTGTTGGCTACCGTTCACTCAAATTAATACTCCCTCCATTCACTTTTACTTGTCACTATTTCGCTTCTTGAGGTCAACCTGCATGAATTTTGACTAACATTTTAAGATGTATAATTTAATATTTTAAATTTTAAATTTAGATGATCTATAACTATACGAAAAATGTTATAAGTTGCAATCTTTCTCATATTAAAATGATGAAAAAATATATCTTAAAATATAGGTCAAAGTTTATACAGATTGACCTCGAGAAGCTAAACACTAACAAGTAAAAATGAACAGAGGAGTAGTTTTTATTCAGATTTTATATAAATATTTTTAATAAATAAATATATATAAATATTTAAATTATAAATTTAGTTATTATTATATATTGACTTAAGTACACTATGCAAAGCAAATACATAGACTTCAAATCGTAAATTCGATTTTGCCTTTATTCTCTCTCTTTTTTCTAATTTCCTTGGGTATAGACACTTTAGAGGGTTTATTTTCTGTAGGAAATACAATTTTGAGTTGAACATGTGTTTATCACTAGTTTATTTTTAGTTAAATTCTGTTAATATAATTTAACTTTTGGCCATCAACTTTATTGAAACGCTCCTAATAATTTATAGGTATGTGAATCTTAAGTGTTGAAAAGGTCTCGTAAACAATTTAATGATCTTTAGTCTTTTTGCAGGGTCATTTATAGTGGATATACTGTCACTTTTTTGTTACTAATGATAATAATTTTATTCGTATGAGAAAGATAGATGTTCTCATCATGATCTAGTGTCATATAATTACAACTTGTAGCTCCTTTTAGACCAAAAAAGAATCATTTTAAGTTACAACTTGTTCAATTTACCTGCATTTTCAGTATGATGTTTCTGTCCCAACCCCAACCCACTCATTTGATTTAGACAGTGATATTTCACTACATTAGAGTTTAAAAAAGAAAACAAGAATATGTAGCCTCCCTCTCTTAGGTGTCGTTTGTTAATTTGAAGATTTGCAATTATTTTTTTTGAAAATTCCCTTTATTTGAGTTGTTTTTGTAAAAACTGACTAATACTTTTTTTGCAGACTGTTGTGTCATTTTAGTGATTTTAAGTTACAACTTGTTCAATTTACCTGCATTTTCATTATGATGTTTCTGTCCCAACCCCAACCCACTTATTTGATTTAGACAGTGATATTTCACTACATTAGAGTTTAAAAAAGAAAACTAGAATATGTAGCCTTCCTCTCTTAGGTGTCGTTTGTTAATTTGAAGATTTGCAATTATTTTTTTTTGAAAACTCCCTTTATTTGAGTTGTTTTTGTAAAAACTGACTAATACTTTTTTGCAGTCTGTTGTGTCATCTCAGTGATTTTAAGTCCGTGTGAAACTGAAATACTACCCTTTCTATAAACGGGTGAAACTACATGGTGCAAGGGATTTCAGTCAAAAAATTATATTATTTATATAAGATCAATTTATTTATTTTTGTATAAATATTAAGTTTTAAATCCCTGAACACAATATCAACTATAATTCAAAGGCCGAAGGGCTTCGTTGAGTCTCCCTAGATGTGTTACTTTTCTGAATTCTCTTGTCAAAAGTTCTGGTTGCGGCCTAATTTCAACACTATGATCACTACTTTGACTAACTTCACCTAAGTTCCAATATCTACTCTAACAAAAAAATATATTCTAAGAAATTAATAATTCTTTTTCATAATATCTTCAAGCAATTATTCGAAATTCATCAAATTGTGCCACTTGTAGATGGCAAGAACTCCTATATTAGAGTGGGAAATCATGATGATGGGGCATGGACAAAATGGATAGAGATATATGATAACAACAACTATTGATGTCGAGGTTGATATTTTTTTTGGGGAAGAAAAGAATACACAAATAGCTAATTTTCCTTTCCGTAATTAAGAAATTATTATTATTTTGGAATTTCAAATTTTGATATTTGTAGTTAATAGATTTTTTTGATAATCTGTCGTTAGATATACATGATTAATGCCAAGAAATTGTCCATCGTTAATTTTTAATATTTTTGTGATGTCCTCTTGTAGTTAAATTCTTAATAATTACATTTTCATAAGACAATTGTTAGGATCGAGATAATCATTTTTTTTTCTTTTGAATTGTTAGGGGTTAAATGGATCTTCAAGAATAGAAACTATGAACATACTTCTATTAAATTTCTACGAAACTCATGCTTATTAGCAACAACAACTTTTGTGAACATGTCCAAAGGATTATACTCAATGCATGTACATCTTCGATCTCAATCTCAAATAATGTCCTTTCCACGTCCATTATTATCTAACGATACTTTTCAGTTAATATATATGGTCTTAGAAGGGAATTAAAGTCGAGTGTTTGGTGAGATAGATTGCACTATGATTATCACACAATAAGACAAACCTAAATTGTTCAAAACTAAGATTTTTAATGAATTTTTCATTCAAAGTGATTATTTAACATCTTTAGTGTCACGCCCCGAAGTCCAACGAGGCGTGATTGGCACCCGAAGTCGATATGGCCCGAAAGAACCAATCTTTGCTCATGTCTACCCAGATGCATATCCTCGTATGAATCGTGTTAAATATTATTATGCCTTATGCAACTAAGCGGAAGTCATGCACATGGAAACATATATCATATCTATATACGAAACTTGGCCGTTAGGGCCATTAAACCAAGACTTCATGAGTCATCTGATATACATATACATGTACCCACATATGTCTACAAAAGCCTCTAACAGATGCATTGACCATAACAACCTAAAAGTCGGGACAAGTCCCCGCTTTATACAAAATTTACAACATCAAAATGAATGTACAACTGCGACTTGGAAAGTCCCGAAGCAACTGGGGCTCACCAAAGATCTTCAAATAACTGTCCACTTACTGTGGAGGTCTACTAATGCCTGCACCTGCAACATGTACGGTAAGTCCCCCGAGGGGGTCAGTACGAGGAATGTACTGAGTATGTAAGGCGTATAATAAATAGCATCATATATGAGCATGTCAATAGAATAAAATATGAGAGAATAGCCAATGGGGATAAGCCATCATTTTAACTAATATCATTTCTCATTACTTTCCTTAATGGGAAACTATCTTCACTCAAGAAACTTGCCTCAAATAACTTCTTCTATATACAAGAGATTCTTTCTTACTTCTAGGCTCATTACCACTAGTGTTCATCTACATAATTAGAAAGAATAATACTCATCCACATACATCCACTCTAGTGGTGGGGGGCTAGTACTATAACATACATCTCTTCTGTTGGCGTACATCCACTGGATTAATTGTTTAACCTACATCCACTCTCATGGTGGGACAACATGCATCCACTCTATTAATGGTTTAACCTACATCCACTCTCATGGTGGGAAAAACATGCATCCACTCCATTAATGGTTTAACCTGCATCCACTCCATTAATGGTTTAACCTACATCCACTCTCATGGTGGGAAAACATGCATCCACTCCATTAATGGTTTAACCTACCCACTCTCATGGTGGGAAAAACATACATCCATTCTATTAACGTACCTCCACTCTATTGGTAGTTTTATCCTACATCCACTCTCATAGTGGGAGAATCATACATCCACTCTCATGGTGGGAGAATCATACATCCACTCTCATGGTGGGAGAAATTGATATATCGACTTATAAGAGATCAACAAGGATCATGACACCAATCGAAACACACAAATATACTCACCTTACTCTTATACGTCATGAGAATAACACCTTATCTTATGAGGGATAGATATATATTAGTTCGCACTTTACCTCTAACACTAACCCCATGAGATCTTACATAGGTAAGTACATGATACCGGACCTCCACCTTGGGTGGGCTATAATAAATGACATATCACAATCTTGGGGTTATTCCATCTTAAACTTATACTCTCTAGAAGGTGATCCATACTCAATGAAACGTACAGTAACCATATGCATTACCTCTTTACAATCTTATACCCTCTACTTAGTTATGATAATGACATGCTAAAGATCATGGCATTAAAGCACACACTTATATACACATCTCACTTCACTCCTTTACCTCATGAGATTGACAACTTTTACTTATGGGGAATAATTATACTAACTTGCACATCACCTCTCTTCTTACTCTTATGAAATCTTATGAGATTGGTACTCTTACTTATGAACAATTGGAACAATTGGCACAAGGATAACCATCATACTATAGGACTTTGGAACAAGACATGATTGGAATAATGCTACTCAACTAAACAATCTCTCTTAACCTCATTGCTCTCATTGAAATAGTTCTCTTAGGAATTACCATGTTATGACATCTTAGGAACTTCACTCAATGAATAAGAGATGAGTGAATCATCAATCATCCCAAACTAGGATACATATGAATAATAATATACGTCAACCTGAATTGATATACTTCATGCCTTTCGGAATTGAAACAAGTCCAACGTCAATAGGAACAATATGTTGTAGAAGGATACGGAAAGAGTAACCTTACATACCTTGTCTTCTTAATACGAATACACAATTTTAGACGCGTGTACAATAGTCCCGCTCCTCCTTTATGTTTTCACTCTACAACACAAGTTCATAACGAACCAACATTAACCACCAATTACCTTATAATGGCATACAATAAAAATAAGTCACATGTTTAGCTTCAACATGTCATTTCCCCCTTGACAATATCACTTATGAACTAATTATACCAATAATCCCACAATATTACATACATTGACCAACACATGATAACCAATAGCATGCCACAACAAGTTCATATTTTACACTTCTCCATCATCACAACATCACAATTATGCCATCACTTTACTTCAATACACCTCATAACCATAAATCGGCCAAAATCCCATAATTTACCCTTATATGAAAATAACAAATTTAGGACCATAATAACACCATACATGTTGTTATTTCATCCATACCATGCTTTTTCATCAAGACAACAAATCATAATTCAAGTCACAATCCCATGGATCACACATCTTTTAACACAAAACAAAAGTGCCATATCCAACACTTCCAAGCATAACCAACATGACCTACATCATTTCTCATGCTCATAATATGTTAAGATACAAGGATAGTCACTTACCCAAGCTTGGAATATGAAGATCTTGCTCCACGAAGTGCCTTAGGGTTTTGAAAGCCAAAAAGATGTTCTTGGGAAATTTCTAGAAAAAGATAGAAAAGCATGGGTGTTTCTCATGAAATAAAATCAGACATTTGGCCCCTTTTATAGACCTTGAGTCCATCCTTAGTCATTAATGTGGTCTTCTAGAAGGCCTTTGAAAGAATGGGTCATTTGACCCATTTTGGGCCATGCTTTCATTTCATTTTTGGGTCCTTTTTGGGCCCAATTCACTTAATCTAGTAAAATCAATAATTTCACGTGCTCAAGTCATATCATACATGTTACAACAATATTTCCACTCATGTTATTCATATCCGTAGCCTCAATCCCAAAAACAAGTGATTCTAGCCACGTATGGCCTATTTTGACCAAAAGGGCAAAATCGTCATTTTGACCCCAAATTCGTTCTCGGATAATTTTATCATACCAATATAATATTTTACTCATTTAATATGTGTTGTAGAAGAAACGTGGCAAAAACCGGCTCAAAACGTCCCCGGATACCCTTGGGACTTAAGAAAATTTTCAACTTTGAAAAAGGGGAAAAACCGGCGTGGCACGCCCTTGGGAGCGCCAACTTGCTGCCTCTGGACTAAAAATTTTAGTCCAGAGCGGCGTGGCAAGGTCCCCAATGCGCCCCTCTCTGTATTTTTTCAAAAATTTTATTTTTCGACGTTTTTTCGCGGGTTTGGTTAGATACTTCAAATCCTATTCTTTAACTTACTTCTTAACCTTAATATCCTTTGTTCAGAGGTCCTCTTAACCTTGTTTTGAACCTCACAAATGTCCCACGAAAATCACAAAACACTCCTATGAAGGTTTACTCACATATACGAGGCCAAATTTCAATTTTCTCATCATTTACTTTACCAAATACATACTCATGGTATCTCAACACCTAAGTAACCCTCGTTCAGTGTCATCACATAGGGTTGGGAAGGTACGGGGGGTTACATTTAGGGATAACAATATATTCTGCTTATGTGGTCGATCGAGCTATGCACTTATTAGTTTAGATTGTCAAGAAATATTTTCCCCTACAAAAGTGATTAAAAATCAGAAGTAGATATTAAATTATCAAAAATTACTTTTAAATTGGAAAAGGGACTAAAACTCCCTTCATCTATGAAAAATGGTATAAAAATATCCTCCATCCATTTTTAGGCTCTATAATGCCCTTCACATCCATCTTTGGACTCCATAATGTCCTTCACATCCATCTTTGGGCTCCAAAATGCCCTTTATTTAACACCCCTAATAGTAAATTGAAAAAAAAAAATTCATTAATGACGTGTCAATTTTCCATTGGTCCCCATTTAACTAATTAAAAAAATAAAAAAAACTCCACCCAAAAACTAATAGACCCGATCCACATTGTTACCTGCTCATTTTTTAAAAGAAAGTCATGAATCCAAACTTATTCTTCAAAAAAAAAAATCATGAGATTTACCTATATATTTATTTATTTTTTTATTAACTTTATTCACTTGATTAAATTAAGCTTATAAATTTTTTTAAGACATTTCCTTCACAATTCAAGAAAATTATAGCCACCATAGTAATACGTTAATAACAGATTATAAGTTGAAAAATGATGAAATACTTTTTTCTTAATTGTAGGGAAAAAATAAGAGAGGAAAAATATTATTATTTTCTTAAAAATAAAAAATTTCGAACCAAACCGATAATAGCCAAATTGATGGATATGAATTATATTTGATTTCAATAATTAAAAAATTAACTAAATTGATTTGATTTTAGTTTTAACCAAGAAAGGACCTAAACCAAATTATGAACACCCCTAATAAAAAATATTACATGTGAGTTTTAATATTGATTAATTTAAATAATTATATAATTATAATGCATTGCTAAATTAGCAAACTTAATCATTGTTGCAAATATTTTATTTTTTATATATAATTTCTTTTTGTATATTAAATTATGTAATACTTGACAATTATCTTTTAGAACATTATTTTTTTCTTGAAAAGAGTTACTTTATTCTATTCTGTTAAATGTAATATGTATATCTTTATAATTTAACAATGGAAAGTTGACACGCCATTAATGAAGCTTTTTTTTTAATTTACTATTGAAGATGTTAAATAAAGGACATTTTGGAGTCCAAAGATGGATGTGAAAGGCATTTTGGAGCCCAAAGATAGATGTGAAGGACATTTTGGAGCCTAAAGGTGAATGAAAGACATTTTTATAACATTATCAATAGGTGAAGGACATTTTAGGCCCTTTTCCTCTTTTAAATTAGAGTCTGTGTAACAGATAAGTTTGAACTTGTCGTTATCAAAGTCCAAGGGACAACTCCACATATCTACAGTACCTCTCATTAATTTATCAATGATACCAACGATATGTGTATTGTATGATCAAGTGCAAATCATAGCATACATCAAATTATCAACTGCATAAGAGTAAAATATAGACATCTCTTTCTTCTTTTCATCAGTAGATGGATTCTAACTCGCACTCATAAGTGTATAACAATAGAATTAGTAACCAATTTTACTTATGTCATGTTGAATCTCTCGAGTACTTCCCCATTATGATTTTTCTGAGATAACGATAACTCTTTTTCTATGTGTTCGTAAGTTGGTATGCCCAAAATTTTCTTTGTGGGCATGAAATCCTTCATCGAAAATGATTTGTTTAACTGCTTCTTAAGAACTACAATTCTAAATTTATTTCTGTCAATTAACAATCAACATATCATTGACATAAAGTAATAAGATAATGAAATCATCATCGGATAAATTCTGAAAGAATATACCATGATTTGAAGAAGTTAACTCTTTTGTGTCCCTATTTTTTATGACAGATTCAAACTTCAAGTATCACTGCCTTTAGAGTTTGTTTTTTTTCAAATCATATCACCTTTTTTTCAATTTGTAGACATAATTTTTTTTTCTTAACTATGAGATTTTCGGACCGCTCCACGCAAATCTCCTCATCTAAATCACCATGAACAAAAGTCGTCTTGACATTCATCTGCTAAACCTTTAAACCTAGCTTTGCGATTAAGTCTTAGAACCACATGAATAGAAAGACATTTTCATAATTTTATTGGTCCAACCCGTCAGTATGAATAGTTCTACTTCTACTGCTTACATAGAATTCGTTAGCTCTTTAACTCTCTGGACTCTCCATAGTCATGTTAAGTCTTTTCCAGTGGCGGATCCAGAATTTTGGGTTCATGGGTGCTCAATCTTTTTGAATGTACAGTTACTATTAATCATATAGTATAAGTACATAATTATTTGAAGACGACAATGAAAAACTTGATTAAAACTATTCATAGTTATATTATGGATATCGTGAATCTATGATGAAAAGACGCAACTGACGAGAAAAAAAATTGGTTGATTAATGTACATGTTTAGGAAGGGTCAAACTTTGGAGTATTTAATTCTTTATTTATGAAGCCGATTTTCTTTCTTTCTCTGCTATAGTGAATTATGTATAAGTAAAAAAAGAGGAAAAAAAGAGAAAACAAAAGTATCATCGGATTTGGGTCAAAACGTGGCTACCAAAGAACTAAAAATATGCATAATTATCTTTGGTTCAAAAAGAGACTCTAGTGGGATTCAAACTCCCGCACACTCTCACAGATGAGCTTCCAGCACCCCTCTTTAACCAAAGCACCCAGTCAGACTTATTGTTTGTGGGTGCTTTCTAGCTTATTGTATTTGCTGTTTCCTTCAATTTCTTATATAATTATACATACTTCGAGTCGAGGTCAATGGGTGCTCGAGCACCCAAATTTTCCATGTGGGTCCGCCCCCGGTCTTATTTAGATTTTTTGATTTTATGACTGGCTCCCGGGTCTTAACTTTTATTATGTAACAGAGCTAGCATTTCTACTTTTATACTCTTTGCATCTCCTTGATGTCGGTAATGAAACAACTTACTTCAACAAAAAAAAGAAGAAGACATTTTCATAATAGGAGGGAAAATTTCGTCAATCTCAATTTTTAATGAACATTAAAAAAAAATTAAAACAACATTTAAAATGATATGAGAGAGTAATAATGAATAGACCATTGAAAAGATCAACAACGCACCCTTGCAAGAGAATAAGAGATTAATTAATCCTCCTACTTACTTAAAATAGATCTTTTTTTTTTTTTTTTTTGCTTCAGCTCCAATGAGGAGACTTATTGGTATACTTTCTTCGATTATTATTATTATATTTTTAAAGGTTTTTAACATCATATACTTAAGAAAGGCATTTCAATAGTTTTAATGTTCGACAAATGTATTTGTAATTTAATTTAAAAATTCACAATGAGGGTTAATTTGAAAAATGTTTTGATAATTTTTGAGAGGGAAAAGGCCTGGCCTACCTATCTCGATAGGACCCCATAAAAGAACGAGCGTTGTTGAGAGGTTTCATATTATCGAGAGTCCGAAATGAAGAATGTTTTGTAAAATAATAAATAATTATGTGATACAAATTCAGTTTGTCAAAACGACTAGTATTCTAAAGGAATATATTCTAACAACTCAAACGTGCAATTTGATCCTCAAGATCACATGCATTGATTCCTATGTATTAATGTGGATAAATTCCAGACAAAAATCATCTGGATACATATTTATAATTAATTGGATTACAAATCCAAAATGTTTACTAGGTCTACGCTAAATAATGTCAGCTAATTCACTAACAAGAAAAAAATGTTATATAAAGAAAGTAAACAATTCAAGAAATGGATTACAAGCTTTTAATAGTTTGTCTAGTAACCAATACGGTTTGTGATGAAATGGTTATGATTCCTCCACTCTTAACAAAGTTTTCGGGTTGGAAACTTTGAGAATGAAAAAAATCTGATGAGAGCGATGTCCTTAGGCAATGCGCGAATCCAAATTTAGTCGGGGCCAAATATGAATACCGAACATTGAGGGAGCAAAAAGAAAAAAAAAGCTTATCCTGTAGGGTTCAGTGTTCACTACCATTTTTTTTTGAAGATTAAAAGCTACTACGTGGGCATGTGACTGTTTGGAGAACAAAGTATTAAATTTTATATTTAAGTGACCTTTTTGCCTTATTTAAAACAAGAATCTTGTACTTGTTCTCTTGGCAGTGAGGTTTTTTTTTCAACAAGAAAATGAGCAAAATAGATTCACAAAATCTTTCTACTTTTTTATAATTTTATTTGATGTGTCGAGAAAATCTTTAGATGCAACAAACATGTTCTTTCACAATTATTGGTTCCTCTTTTCTTTTCTTTTTTTTAATTTGAGATTGCATATATTGACATCTGCTAAATGCCAAGTGAAGGCATTAAACTTAAGATTTGTCAAACTTTGTTAAGATAACAAGACATGAATAGATAAAGGCGAATTCAACTTAATGCATCCAACCTTTAAGATTCTAACTAGCACTAACTAAATTTATCATTTTAAAATTTTGGGTTCAAATTCAATTTTTGTGAGTTTTCACAAAAAATAATAATTATATTTTGCATAAAATATATTGACTTTAGATGAATCCGATTCAGATATCCACCTCCGAAAATAGATGAATTCACTCTAATACTCCTTATGATTCATAGTGTGTCTTTTAATTTTTAAAGTGTTGATTTTTTGCAAACTTTTTAAGATTGATATTTACATAAAAAAATATTTATTTAAATTATATTTTGTCTCGCTCTTTAACGTCTGACTTAATCGACATTATACTAATTGGAGCAGTAAGTTGATTATTTTTTTTCTCAAACAGAAAAGTCATGCATGTTTCTTATTTTTATAAAATATGAAATATTTTGGAACAAATTTAACTTACTAAAATGACTAATAGTATTTAGAATCCAAAGTGTTATGGTTTTTGTAGTGTTTTCTTATCAAATTTGAGTTTTACTTTTTTTGTCAAAAAAATAAAAGTATTATCATAATTACTTTTACTTTTTTTGAAAGAAAAATATAAATTTCTTCTATATTTGACTATTGCTTTATTTTATATTAGTTTTTCATATATATATATATATATATATATGTCAATTGGTCAAATCATATCAATAAGTAATATGTTTTTAATGTGTTTTTCTATGTCATCTAAATTTTCATTATCTTGGTTTGTAATTATTAGTTTCTGCATGACGTCCTGTCAATTTCGGTCCCAACAATCAATGAGTATTAAAGTTGTAAATTGGGTATTCCAAGTTATGATTTCATTCTCAAATATCAATTCCAAAGGACGTACGTTTGCAAATAAGATTGAAGTTGATGGAGAAGAATGATGGTTGTCATGTCACCTAGTTTGCCCAACATTTTTCACCTTCCACATATAGAAATTGATATTCCCCTGCTCCATATTACTCTCTTCGTTTGAAAAAGAAAGAAATATTTTGATTTGATATGGAGTTTGAGAAAATAAAATAAAGAAGACTTTTAATTTTTATAGTCTTAGATTAAAGTTATGTTAAATATACCAAAATGTCCTTTAATTTTGTGGTTTTAAACATGTAAAGTAGGAATTAAAGTGTTGTTATAAAAGGAAAAGATCATTCTTTTTTAAACGGGCGAATACTATTATCAACTTTATTAAAAATATTTATTTTCATGTTGTTATTGTTTTCTTGTAGGTTCTACACTGGTTTTTTATTAATCGTTATGTTTTCTTCATTGCTTTTTTCTTCTTTTACTTGGATTTTTGTTGCACTGGAGCCGAGGTTTGTCTTTTGGAAACAACCTCTCTACCTTCACGAGATAGTGGTAAGGTCTACGTACACTAGCTCTACCGTCCCCAAACAGTACTTGTGGAATTTCACTGAGTATGTTGTTGTATTAATTATTCCTGAAAATGAACAATATTGACTATATAACATAGAAATTATAAATTTAAAGAGTTTAAATAAGTGATTATTGATTGATATTGTAATTGTTCATCAGATTCCAAGGGAATTAGCTTAACCTTGCTAATTTAAAGTATAATTGTTTGCAAATTTCGTATGATATCGTTGATCCTTTTTTTTTTTTCTTGTTTTTCATCCGTTGTCTGATACGTACCCGCATTGAACTCAATTAAATTTGAATTTTATGTACTGCAGGTTCTGGAGGCGGCACTTCCAAGGGAATCTTTTTCATTCTCAAAAACTTGAAACCGAGATCTCTAATTAAAATTAATGAAAGGATCTCAACTATCTCACCACAACCCTCGTATCCTTGACCGTCTTTGACTTGTTATCACGGGTGAGAAATTAGTTTCGGGACTTCTATTAAAAAAAAAGTTACATTAGGATCTATGATTTCTCAATAACATCTAACTGCACTTAATAAAATATTTAAGTGCACTTGATAAAATATATTAACTAAGTTAAATATTCTAATGTATGGATAATATTATATAATTTATGTGATAGTTGGTATACATAATGTTTGTTGGGAAGATGGCAGTTATATCAGCAAGAGAAGAATCTGGAAATCACATTAGATTAAAGACAATTATTGATGAAAGTATCAAAATAAAAAGTGAATAAATAATCTTTTTTAAAAAATTTCATTTTCAAAATTTACTTATCTCTGACTATTAGAATTTGGATCACTAAATCACTGAAAAGAGAAATGCTTTTTGGGAGACAATTATTGATGAAAGTATCAAAATAAAAAGTGAATAAATAATCTTTTTTAAAAAATTTCATTTTCAAAATTTACTAATCTCTGACTATTAGAATTTGGATCACTAAATCACTGAAAAGAGAAATGCTTTTTGGGAGAAGTTCTTTTTTTTTAAAAAAAAATATATTTAAACGCGAAATCTTCAATTAAGAGTGAAGAAATATCCGTTCAATGACCAATAAGAAGAATTGAAAAATATGTGGCTGAGTCACATGCAAAGGTGACACATACAATAAAAAATTGTTTAACTGTGGATTTGGCGCTCAATGAAGATACAGTCAGCTTCATTGAAGCCAACAAATTCAATTGGAACAATAATACTCTTGTTGTTTATTTTAATTACTGTTTTATTTTTTTTACACTAACTAAAATATAAATAAAATAAAATATAATTTATTAAATTAATTTTATTTAATAAAGATAGGTTGAGTTTTCCTCTTGACTATTGTGTATACTTATCTAATGCTATGTATATAGTAAAAATAATTGTCAATTTTAGTTTTAAATTTCTAAAATAACTGTTAAAATAGAAAGGAGAGAGTAACAGCGAATTGAACATGAGTAATAGCTAGTAGTGATAATCCATAAAAGTTTATCCCTTCAAAATACACAATAACAATAATATATTATATCTAATCATCTCCTCATTAATATTTTTCCAATATATCGCTCTCTCTCATAAAAAATAGCCAACTTCTCACCTCCTTACTAGGGCATTTGAGTGTATCCTTTTCACATGGACAACTACCTCCGCCTAACTTCACTCATCTTATGATGTTGTTCATCACGAAAGCCACTCTCACTTTCATATCCTATCTGTCCTAGTATGATCACACTTTCATATCAACCTCCTCATATTTCCATTATGCTCATCTTCTAGACGTGTGAGTTCTTGAACATCTAAAGCTCTGCCCCAAACAACATAGCAGGCCTAAGGACCGCTTTATAGAACTTGTCTTTAAGTCTTGGTGACATATTTTCTTATCATATAAAACACTGATACGACTTACGAGACTTCATTTCATCCACCCATTCCAATACAATGTGTCAAATCATCATCAATCTCTGTTGAGATTAGACTAAACGATTGTTAGTTAGTTAGTTAGTGTAGGTAGTTAATTGTGAATACAGCTGGCAGAGGTAGCTAGTTAGTTGTACAGCTGGAGATTTGGTGAGTGGAGTCAGTTAGGCTTTGGCTAGTATGTATATATACAATGCTATGTACAGAAGATAAATAACAATTCATTTTCTTTCTTCAATAAAAAATATATCAACTCCAAATATTTCTCTCTCTAGAAATCAGTTCCATTGATGATAAGTTCTGCAAAGGATGCACTACATAAGAAGTTTAAGGTGAAAGATTTAGGAGAACTGAAATTTTTCTTGGGCATTGAAGTATTGAGATCCAAATCTGGAATATTAATGAATCAGAGAAAATACGTGTTAGAATTGATCTCAGAAATGGGACTTGGTGGAGCAAAACCTGCAGCAACACCTTTAGAAACCAACATCAGGCTTACCACTGCTGAATTTGATGAAGCAACAGGAAATCAGGATGATGCTTTGCTTGCAGATATAGGAGCTTATCAAAGGTTGATGGGAAAGCTTTTGTATGTGACTATAACTAGACCAGATATAAGCTACACTATACAGACTTTGAGTCAGTTTATGCAAAGGCCAAAACAGTCGCATTGGGATTCAGCTATCAGAGTAGTGAAATATTTGAAGTTAGCACCAGGACAAGGAATCTTCATGAACTCATCACCTAGTCAAGAAATTACGTGCTGGTGTGATTCAGATTGGGCAGCTTGTCCAAATACTAGAAGATCTGTGACGGGTTATTTGATCAAGTTTGGAAATTCACTAGTGTCATGGAAGTCAAAAAAGCAGCAAACAATTTCAAGAAGCTCTGCAGAAGCAGAATATAGGAGTATGGCATCAGCAGTGGCTGAGGTAACATGGCTTCTAGGTCTATTTCAAGAGATAGGTGTCAAGGTGAGACAACCAGTGAAGATCATGAGTGATAGTAAATCTGCAATACAGATTGCATCTAATCCAATCTTTCATGAAAGAACTAAGCACATTGAAATTGACTGCCACTTCATTAGAGACAAGATCAAGGAGGGACTTGTTGAAGCTGTGTTTGTAAAAACAGAAGAACAACAAGCAGACTTGCTAACCAAAGGCTTGAGTAAAGCACAACATTCATATCTGATGAGCAAGCTTGGAGTGTTCAACATCCTACACCCTCCAGCTTGAGGGGGAGTGTTGAGATTAGACTAAACGATTGTTAGTTAGTTAGTTAGTGTAGGTAGTTAATTGTGAATACAGCTGGCAGAGGTAGCTAGTTAGTTGTACAGCTGGAGATTTGGTGAGTGGAGTCAGTTAGGCTTTGGCTAGTATGTATATATACAATGCTATGTACAGAAGATAAATAACAATTCATTTTCTTTCTTCAATAAAAAATATATCAACTCCAAATATTTCTCTCTCTAGAAATCAGTTCCATTGATGAATTGTTGAAGCTTCCATGAAGCTCATTAGTCTAGTTTTCTACAATCTCACTAATTACTTCCTCTCATGTACACAGTAAATTAGTAAACATAATATGTGTTTCTACATACATTTTTTACTTAATCATAATTTATTAGTATGTGACAAATTACTTGATTTTACTCCACCAATCAGTTGAAAAATTACTCCACTAATCAACTATGATTATGGATCTGAGATCTCTCTCTCCCAAATCCCTCTCACTAATTTCCTCATAATATACCCCACCCCACCCAAACCACAACCTCTCTCTCTATCTGTTGTGTGTGTGTATGTTTTCTCTCTCCACATAATATATTAAGAAAACATGCTGACTCTTCTTTATTTAAAATGCTAAGTTTTCAAGATTTCAAATATCCACTACATATATATATTGTGTAGAAATATAGGAGACAAAGATGTCTCTAGAGTGATAAAGATTGTATTTTTATGAGCTATGAAGAAAATCCAGAAAAGGGTTACTAGAAATCAAGAGTAAAGATTAGGTTCTTGGCTGCATTTCGTAAGTAAATTGCCTCAAGTGTTTGAAAGATTAGATTTAGAGAGAGAAATGAATGAAGTAGCATAAGGGGTTTCTTTATATAGTTTCTTGAAGTGAAAGAGTGGGGAAGGAGGATGAGTCTAGTGATGTTATTAGGGATTGGTTTTAAGTTTTCTTGTGATTATACGAGTTGGGTATAGTGTAGAATTTGGGTGTAGTGAGGATTCTAGATTTGCTACACTTGAGCCGAGGGTCATTAGAAAATAGCCTCGCTACCTCCCCAAAGTAGTGGTAAGGTCTGCGTATACTTTACCCTCCCCAGACCTCACTTCTGGAATTTTGCTGGGTATGTTGTTGTTGTTGTTGTTGTTGTTTGGGGATTCATATAGCGGACCCTAGGTTGTTTGGAACTGAGGCTTAGTAGTAGTTGTTGTTTGGGTGTAGTGTAGAATTTGCACAAGTGGGGATTCATATAGCTGACCCTACCTTGTTTGGAATTGAGGCGTAGTTTTCTTTGTTGTTTGGGCTTAGTGTAGAATTTGGGTATAGTGGAGATTCATACAGTCGACCCGAAACAACTTGTTTGGGACTGAGGCGTAGTTGTTGTTGTTGCTTGCGTGTAGTGGGGATTCATATAACCGACCAACTTGTTTAGAACTGAGGCGTGGGGATTCATATAGCCGACCCCAACTTGTTTGAAACTGAGGCGTGGGGATTCATATAGCCAACCCCTACTTGTTTGGAACTGAGGTGTAGTTGTTATTTGGGTATCGTGTAGAATTTGGTTTATGTTGGAATGAGAAGAGCAAAACTTGAACTTTTCTGGGAAATTCAAATCTTGGGCTGTTAGAGTGAACAGTAAAGTTGCTATTTTGGGAAACAAAACAAGTTGGTGAAATGATATCTTCAGGGACAAATTTGGTGATGACTGTGATTGGATTTGCAGTTAGTACCATGTTCATAGTATTTGTGTGCACAAGGCTAATTTGTGCAAGAATTCAATTGAATGCAAGACGGCGCTCTTTTGCATATGCTTCTAGATCTGATCTTAGCATTGTAAGCACTTGTTTCATTACTGTTTAGTGGTTTGGTCTTTCTTTATACAGTTTCAGCATCTTGTTGCTTTTTGTTATGCTGTTTTCTTGTTGGGATTTTTTACATTTTAAGTTGGTTAGTTGAAAATCCGAGTATTTGAAGTTGAAAAGAGTTTTTGAAGTTGCAATTTTTGTTTGGACAGAATTTCACTTGGAAAAAAGTTAAGTTTGTGAGTGAAATATTCCTCAGTAGTTTTTCAATTTCAAATTCTCTGTCTCATATTGAAGTGAAATAATGGACAAAATTGTAAGACAAACACTGATTTACAAATAATATGTATGTCCAAGCGCCTACATAATCTGATCATGACTGCAGTTTTGATTGGTTGAGTAGTCTAGCTGGTGCACAGTATATATTCAATCCTGTAGGCCACTTAGGTCTTTGATGTGTAGTTTGTTAAAGAGGTTTTGTGGACATTTCAGATGCTTTTCTATGACTTGTCTTATTCTTCGTGTGGAGACTTTTCAAACAAACATCAGCTCGTCTTGATGATGCTTTCTGCTTGTAGGTCTTATTCCTATCACTTCACATACTTTACCTCACAACCTATATTGCTATATTTAGTTGAACTTGATCAGTAACTTTACTAAAATATCCCCTTTTAGTCTCTATATTGCTTTGTCTTATTCTTTATTAATGGAAGCAGAACGACTTTTTCTGATGAATCACTAATCCTGGTTTTTGGTTATATAATAGTAGTGTATATTTACCTTGTACAGTTGGAGCGTGGTTTACATGGTCTCGAGCCTCTTGCTGTTGCCAACTTCCTGACAAAGAAGTATGGGGATGTGTTTTTTAACTCTGCAGAAGATGCTCAGTAAGTTGATATTTGCTTCAAGTTCTTCAGATTATACAAGCTTTAGACAAATAGCATTTCTTTCTAGTTGGTGGTTCTTGACTTCTTCATAAGATGAACTGTTTTTATCTCGATTGCAGAAAGAAAATCTATTTTTTCTTGAAAGCAGGAACTAAAAATTAGTAGTAAGATTATATAATAACAACAACATACCCATAGTAATCCCACAAAGTGAGATCTGGGGAGGGTAAGTGTATGCAGTAAGATTACACATTAAAAGAAAAGTTGGAGTAGGATTATGAATATGTGTTCAGATTGTGTTGTACTTTTTTAAAGTTAATAAATCTGTAAAGCCCACACGGTTAAATTTTAATATGATGTTGGAATAGTATGTATTTGGGACCTGTGAGTACATCTGAAGAATGACATCAATAAGTCAGTATTGCCTTCATTTTGTGAAGGGATATTGTGAAGGTTCTTGTTAACAGTGTTAGGAGCAAGAAAAAGTGTCTGCTGAGTGCTAACATAACTTAGCGTGCTTTGATAACGATGTTGACAGATATGTTGTTTGTGTTAGCTGGATTGATGCTTTAAACATATAGCTAGTTACATTCCAGTCTCAGCAACTTTGTCAAAGATGTCCAAAGATCTAGTGCTGCAGCATACCTGTGGCTACTGAACACTGGGTGTGTAGTTCGACCACAAGTGAAGTCTGTGTGTGGTGTTACCCACCCACGCCCCACCCCCACTTTTCTCCTTCCTCATAACCCCCTCTTAATTTTACTTATTTTAACAACTGAGAGTAAGTGTTTATTCCACTTTCTCTGCAAGTGTACTTTTATAGGAGAAACTAAATCAGATTTAGTTCCAAATTTGAGTTATTTGAATCATTTGGGATAAGACGATCAAGACAGCCAGAGCAAGAGAAGAAGGCATTCCTTTTTTTTGGTTGATAAGGTAATATTTTAAGAAGGCATTCTAGGTTGAGAGAATTGTTATACGCTCAAAACCGGTGTTCCTTTGAATTCAGTTACATTTGTTCTGCCCTTAGCTTTGCTTGTGCTGTCATCCTCCAGTTATAGGAGAACCAACAGCCAACATTAAGCCTACGAGGCTTTAAAATATGACCGAATTATGATAGAGACTGAAGTTTAAAAGGTAGAGCATATGATCACATAGAGATGTACTGCCTATTGAAAGTTATAAGTATGCACTAGACCGGACTGATCCTCTCAGAGTAAAATTCTCCTAAATTTAAACTTGTTTTGCGTGTTGATTGATATTTTCTTCATTGATAAATACTTGAAATTTTGCTCAGGTTTGAAATCTTTAAAGTCCTTTACTTATTTTTATTTCTCTTTAAAAATAAACATTTGCTCAGATGAGAGCTTGCATCACTGGGGACTGGGTTAGAGTATCACTACACTCATTACTATATGAACTTAATACAAATATATATGATTAAAAAGTTTTTAATTATATATATGTTTAAGTCGAGTCGAAGGTTGTAGGACGTCCTCACCTGCTCAATTATGTAGATCCGCCGCCACCTGCATTTGTTTTCCTTTTACATAGGCTCTGAGAATCTCAAATTCTTCCTTCCCCTCTACGTTTCAATGTGATGCTTCCCAGCTACCTCCTCTGTAAAAGGGAGATTATACTATAGATTTCAACAACATACCCAGTGTAATCCCACAAGTGAGGTCTGGGGAGAGTAGATGTAACAGACCTTACCTCTACATTGCTAGAAGGTCCCTTTGTTAATTCTTAAGTCACGTGAAGTCCATTTGCTGCTCGTTTAAACCTCAAAGCTTTCTTCTAGATATATAGAAAGGAAGAGTAAATCAGAAGCATTAAGAAAAAGGTGTTAAATGAACACAGTAGATAATATAATAATTTCAAAGTGTCTAGGATTTTGCGACATGCTTCCTGAACCAGTGTTGGTCGTCCTGCATTACATGGATAATTGTTTTTTGGCCTGGGACTTCAAATTTTCCACAAATCCAGCAGGGAGTTTCCTGGAGGGAAATCTAGAAGCTGGCATTGGTTTTATACTGTAGAAAAAATGGACTAGATGCACATAACCCCACTGACGTGATTGAAATATGAACAACTATTAAATTTAAAAGGTTGCTATTAACTCTTTCCTCTCTATTTCAGTGGATAACGGGACTACTTTATTTCAGACTTCTTATAAGCTTCACTGTATGTATTGGGACACTATTTGTCATCCAATGTACTAAAGATAAACACACAGCTTTTATTTAATTGCCACAGCGTGTGTGATAGGGATTGAATATGGTTATTAAACTAGAAACTTCGATGAGACTTCTAGACTATGATTAGCCAAACAGAATTTACTAACTTCTAGGTTACATGCACATTTCAGTACACCTAGTATGAAACAACATAGAAAAGAATTATTTCTTCTTCACATAGGAAACCGAGAATTGTTAGGGCATTTGTTCTTCTGTATCTGGACCTGGACTTTATACATCTCTGTTGGTCAATATAAAGAGTATCTCTTTAAAGTATCAGGTTTTGAAGAATATAGAAGCAGGTTAGCGTTGGGTTAAAAGCATCATATATAAGGTAGGTGGTAGATCTATGCGAGATGAGATTGCACCATATAGATGCTTCAATCCCCTTGTTATGTAAATCCGAGATAATTGGACTATTTGAGCACTTACTTGCCTTCATATCAGAGAAACTAACTGCTCGGAAGGAAAGAATTTACTCGAAACCATTGATTGACGTCTTTTGGACTAGAATGAACAAAGCGTTAGTTAGTCCATATCTGATTCTGTTTTCCAAATATGTCAAAGAAAGGGAAGAGAGGAAAATTGATTAGAGATGTTCAGAGGGAGTAGATTCTGGGTTCCGATTCTGTCCATAGAAACTCTATTAAAGAGTCATGCTAGGCGTAAGTGTTATTGTATCCTAGTGCATTTCAACGACCATAGAAGTCATATCAGGAGGTCTTGAAGGATATACAACATTAGAAAATGCATTTTGAATTGGGGTGCCAAAACATACCTCTTTAAAACTAAACCATGCTTCTCCCGAATGTAGTAAAATCATCATCATGCAGGAGAAATGACCTTTTTCTGGTGATAATTATTGGAAAATATATCACTAATGGTGCATGTACTATAGTCTATGTAGTATAGATGTTTGTAAAATAGTCCTGGTGTAGACTGATAGGCTATATGTTTGACATGCATGTGACCATAGTTGAATTTTTCATTGTTAGAAGGCTGAACAACAACAACAATAATATACCTAGTGTAATCCCACAAGTGGGGTCTGGGGAGGGTGATGTGTATACAAACCTTACCCCTACCTCATGGAGGTAGAGAGATTGGTTCATGGAATAGCTTGGCTTGACCAAAGCATTTTCAAAGCAGATATGGAAAGAGAATATAGAAGGTAAGTAGATAATGTAAAAAAGAACAATGACAATAGCAAATAATACGATGACAAAAGTAAATGAAACAACATATAATAATAGCAATGGAAGAGTAAGATAATAGGAGAGTGATAGTAATACTACCGAGATGGAAAAACTAGATGAACGCTCGACTGCCTACTAACCTTCTAATCCTCGCCCACCATATCCTCCTATCTAGGATCATGTCCTCGGTAAGCTGCAGGTATGTCATGTCCTATCTAATCACCTCTTCCCAATACGTTTTCGGCCTATCTCTACCTTTCCTCAGACCCACCACATTCAACCTCTCACACCTCTTCACTGGGGCATCTGAGAACGCTAAACAAATGTGCCTTAACATATTTTGTACATCTGATGTTGGCGTAGAACCTAAAGTGATGTCACCTTTTTCGTATAAAAAAATTGAGATTTTTGCTTATGGTATTACTGCTATCTTTTATAGTGTGCCTATCTTGTACGTTTTAGTTTTGAAACTTTTGTAACTTGCGGAGTATTGTAGGTGTCTATGATACGTAGCTTGTCTCTGTAGTGCTTTAGATAAAAACATACCCAATTACCTAATTATAACTTATCCAACTTTATTGTCATAGGTGCATTGTTTGCCTTGCTGAGTATCAAGAGCAGGATACGTTACGCATTTTGCCAATATGTGGGCATTCTTTCCATGCAACATGTATTGACATATGGTTTCAGCAGCACTCCACGTGCCCAGTTTGTCGAATTTCTCTACGTGAGACTCCTGAAAAAAAGCGATTTATGCAACCTTTGTTTAGTTCAGCTATCCGATCTCACTTTGCCATGGACTCCCTGAATAGTAGTTCAAACCTTTGTCTATCAGCTGAGCAGAGACATTCTCCAAGATTACATGACAGCCTGAGAACGGACTCCACCACAGACGCTGGTATGATGGTAGTCGGAGGAAATGATGTCATATTAAATGACGATAGTCATAACATGAAAAACTCAGAAAACAAGCAAGTTGAAAGCCCATCAAATGCATAAGGTTTTATGTCTAAGACTACAGACTCTCAAATTGCCAGAGACTGGAAGATTTCATAGCAATATATGAAGCTTTTAAGGCTGAATTTTGATTTGGTAGATAACTTATTGCTCATAGCCTTTTGTAAATATAGCAAGGCATGGTTTCTTTCATTTTTTGAGTACCTCACACTTTGCTGTACTTCAGTTTTCAACTTGAAGGTTGGTGGTAATTTTGTAGATCAATTAGTTCAGCTTCCTTGCTGGACAATGTCAATTACATATGAGTTTAGTAGACAAGATTGTACCTACATATTCAGTGTTATTTACTTGAACCTATAGATTCTTGTTTCTTATGATATTTTTGCAAGAAAACTGAACCAAGAGTATGACAATTGACACCCTCTAGTAGGGGTAGCGAAAATTTCGTTTTCGATATTATGATATTTCGATATCTACCGTACCATGTGAACCCCTTTTAACTCTCTAGTAGATCATGTTGTTATTAGAAGAAATAGTAAGGTGGTTTCAAGGGCGTTGGCCTCAAATGTCCAACTATGGCCATGGTGCACTTTTCAGGTTACCAAACCATGTTTTGTGTGGATATATATTAGCATGCAGTTATTTTAAGTGACTTGATTGTGTAATTTTTTTTTGTCGTTTGTGCGTATAACCCTAAAATTTTGTTTCACAAATAGGCGTTTTTAGGACCCCTGTTTAAAAGTTTAGTCGTCTCAAAATTAAATTCAAATTCACGGGATTAAAATTGAAAATTGTAAGTATGAAGTTTCAAACTTTAGTCATGCGAATCTTAATTTGAATTTTGTTTTTTTAAACTTCGGACCCGAAGCTAGGAAGCACCATCAGGAGGTTCAATATGAATATCTAAAACTGACTAAACTCTAAATAGTTTCTTTAATTGGATATGTTTTAAATAGAGTTTTTGCACTCAAGGGCGTGGCTTAGTGGTCAATGAAGTGAGTTGAGCACTATGAGGTCACAAGTTCAAATCTGATGGACAGAGTTACATGATACCTATTCTTGGTGAGAGGTGGGAGGTATCTTGTGGAATTAATTGAGATGTGCACAAACTGATCCAGACACTACAGTTATTAAAAAATATATAGTTGCAACAAGTGGCTACATGGTGCAATTCCTATCTTTTGCAAGTCCATTTGGGATATCATGTTATAATAAATGAAATTATTGACAAAAAAGTAAAGCAAGCAAACTTTTATACCAAAATATATTGCACATATAGTGATTTTTTTTAATTGCAGTATGGTCAATAGATTTAAGTTAAATCCTCTCGAATACTAACAAGTTCTACTAAAATTGGACGTTAAAGTTACATGATTATGCAAGGAAATAAAAGTTACATATGGTTATAAAGGCAAAATGAGTAATTGAGGCTTGAAAGAAAAGGACAATACTTCTAATTTATGGTAGGAAAGTGCCCACTTATAATTGATGCAAAAATTAATACTGAATATGATTGGTAGATGTACTTAAACCTCATTTTCATGCATTATTAATGTTAATAATACTCCCAATGTCCTATTTTAATTTTCGTTTTAGATTAAATTTGATAATTGTTTTTAATTTTATCCATAACATTAAAAAATGCATTACTCTCCATTTCAAAATAGTTGTCACGTTTCACTTTTCGAGAGTCAATTTGACTAATTTTCGAAGCTAAATTAGATTAAATTAATTCAATATTTTAAAATTAAAATTTAGATATTCAAAAACTATACGGAAGCTACTATAAATTGCATTTTTTTTTCTCATAGCAATATATGAAAAAAAAATAATTAAAGTATTGGTCAAAGTTTATATTGTTTGACCCTCAAAAAGAAAATTATGACAAGTATTTCGGAATAGAGGGAGTAGTTCTTTTTAATATTCAATTTTTTTTTAAAAAAATCTAATAAATAAGAATAATTTAGTAAATTATATTTTATTTTTATAACTTCTATTAATGTACAAGAAAAAACCTAAAGCGACAGTAAAATTGAGCCGGAGAGGATGGATTAGTAATTTTGGAGTGTCGTGTTAATTACGTGACAGCCAACCACTTTTTGTTGGACTCCCAACTGAAAATGCTGTTGTCATTAATGTTGTTTTAAGATGAGTTACTTGTTTGTTTTTTCTTCCCTTCACATGTGGCTCCGCTACTGCCCACATTGACATGATACATATGAGAGAAACGTTAGCTAGATATATATAAGGAAACAAGTTTTAGATTATAGTGACACATTTTAATGTTATGCACGATTAGAGTCAAAATAGACAATATTATTAGTGGACTCGGCAATTACATATGGTATTAGAGGCACTTTGCCCAACCTTGGGCCAGGGGCAGCTCAAGTCTATAAGAGTCTAAGGCCAAAATTAAATCGGAGGCCTTTAATTAAAAATAAAAATAATATATATATGTTTTTATTTAAAATTTATTTTTCTTGGTTTTTGAGATGCAAAGTCGTTAATAATTTTTTTATAATAGATTTCTTCTAACAATTCATTTTCAATTGATAATATAGCCAAACCACTTAATCTTTTTTGAGACATTGTTGATCTTAAATAAGATTTTATAATTTTTAGTTTTGAAAAGCTTCTTTCCGCGGAAGCGATTGTTACAGGGATTGTTAACATTATTCTATAAGCAATATAAGCATTTGGAAAAGAATCAAGTCTTTTTATTTGATTGAGTATCTCGACTAGAGTATTATCTTCCACTTGTATGATTTCCCTCAACACTTTTAATTCAGAATACAAGTCTAAACCGTCAATATCAGAGTGAGTATTATGTTTTAAGGAACATTCAAGATTAAGACGACATTTTTTTAAACTCTTGTCATCTAATGATCTCACCTTTTTTTCATTAAATAGAAAACCAAAAATATTTTCATACGCTTCAAATTGTTCAAATCTATTTTGAAGTGAAGAAATGGATTGATCTACTATATATAAGAAGTAATCAACTCTAAAAGATTCTTCAAGAGATTTTGTAATTTCGTTATCAACATTCTCATCAAATTATTTCTTTCTATAAATTACATTCAGGTTCTATATTCATCTCCAATGCAATTTTCTTAGCTGAAATCATAGCAATTGTAAATCCTTCTTCTCTATATTTTGAAAAAAAAAAAGAAACTAGACCTCTTAATTGATCTATGGCAACATCAATATGCATATCTTTTGATTGTAAACTTTTGCTAATTGAATTAACAGCAAATAATACATCATACCAAATAGTCATACCCAATAAAAATTCAAAATTTTCAAGCTCATAAATTGCTAAACAATTAGCTTCACTTTTAGTTTTTGGATCATCACTAACTTCCACTAATTTCAATAAAGCATCTCTTATATGTGGAGTTTGAAATCTTATTGCTTTAATACTTTCAATACGTTTTTTCCAACGTGTTACAATGATTTAAGAGTTAAACCGGGTACACTATCTTTTAAAATTTTCCATTGCTTAGTGGAAGAAGAAAATAGTGAATATATGTGGTGTACCACTCCAAAGAATGATATAGCTTTTGTACAAGAATTAGCCATATCACACATTACCAAATTTAGATTATGACAACCACATAGTGTATAAAACGATCTAGGATTTATATCAAGAAATTTTTTTTGCACTCCTTGGTGTTTTCCCTTCATATTAGATCTGTTATCATAGTCTTGTCCTCTTAAGTTATCAATATCAAGTCCAATGCATTTTATTTCATCTAAAATAACTTCAAAAAGACCTTTTCCACTTGTATCATCCACTTTTAAGAATTCTAAAAAATATTCGTTAATTTTTATTGGAGTTGTTGAAATATTCACACTCTGTAATATAAAAGACATTTATTCATGATGACTTGTATCTAGGGTGCAATCAAGTATGATAGAGAAAATACTTTGCTTCTAGATTTTTTTCAATAATTTTATTCTTTATTTCACTCGCCAACAATCTTATTAATTCATTTTGTATATTATGCTCAAGATAATGATTATGAATTTCATCATGTTTGATTCTCCGAATATATTCTTGCATGATTGGATCAAATTCTGCAATCATTTCAATAAGACTCAAGAAGTTTCTATTATTTTCTTGATAAATCTTTTCATTTTTCCCCTTAAATGCTAAATTATTTTTTCCAAGAGTTTTTATGATGGAAATAATTCTTGATAATACATTTTTCTAATGTTCTCTATCTCTATTAATTTGTCTTGCACATTTTTATCAATTGTTTTATTATTGCGCAATCTAACTTCTAAATCAATCCTTGAGCCATATTGATAATATGTTGATTGGTCGTTTCATGAGTTCTAAGCTTAGTACTAAGATTTTTTCAGTCTCTACTACCCTCCTTAGCTAATTATTGTTCTTAGCATTAAAAGTAGTATTAAACAACTTGCAACGAAAAAAAATTACTTTATTCAATTCTTTGAAATAAACTAACCATCTTGTTTCATGTCTTTCTCCATTTGCCAATTTTTGAAAATAATATGTAGTAGAAAAATGCCTTGAAGAGTTATCTTTTGGAAAATCTATGTCAGTAATTCTAATTGATCCCTTTTCTATTAATAGATCTCTTAACTTTGTATCAACATTATTCCATTGACTAGGATCATAAATGTTTTTAGGAGTGCAATTATTTAATTCATTTATAAATTCTTGATCTTCTTGAGAATCTACATCCGATTTTTCACTAATTTCCTTTCTTTCTTCTTCTATTTGGATTATTTCATCATCTAACTCAACTAAGTTAGTGACTTGTTCATCTAAAGAACATTCTCCTACATTTTTTTTTATCTAATTTTGGTATTATTTGTCAAAAAATTATCAAGAGCTCCTTCTTGAGTTTTGATCAAATTATCAATTTTTCTTTTCCTTTTAAGTTTTGAATGACCGCATTCATATTTCTAGTTGACATATTAAAATTCTAACAAATATTTTAAGCACTATCTACAATATCAAATTAAAAAGAAAACAAATATAAGAAACAAAAATAATATTAGAGTTAAAATACTATTACCCGATTTAAGAAATATGAAAACTTGATTCCAAAATATTTTTTGGATGCTCTCTTCAAGTTAAAATTATCAAAATCCTTAACCTTTGAATTTTTGAATTATTCAACTAAGAACTCTTGAACTTAAGAGGAAGAGAGTAAGGAAGAGTTAAGAATAGACTAGAGAGAGAATGAGAGTAGAATCTGAAAATTGAGAAAGAGGTAAAAAAAAAGATGGTAACTTAAAGAGCTAAAAAAGTGGACCAACGCATTTTTTTATGGGAAAAGTAAAAAGTGATTGGTCATTCACTTATCAAATCATCTTTCCGTTGAATTTTTCTACTTTTTACTCCCTTCGTTTCATTTTAGTTGACCTCTTTTAACTTGATACACCCATTAAAAATATATTAATTAGAAGTGTATTTATAAAATTAACCCTATTAATTATGTTTTGACACACTAAATCTAACTATTACTATTTTGTTTAGTTATTTAATACTGAGGGTAATATGGCAAAGAAGTAATAAAATACTCTTGATTTGTGAAAATGGATAATTAATTTGAAACAAGCATATTTAGAAAGAAGGTCAAGTAAAATAGAACAGAGAGAGAGAGTAGGTTTTCTGATTTAGTACTACTTTTAAGCCCCTACTATCTACTTTATTAACCATCTAAAAAGGTTCCTTCCTTAGTTTTTACATAGAAAAAGTTGTCTATTGTGACGTAGTATAATTTTATTTTATTTTTTTTAAAAAAAAAAATCTACTTCAATAATTACTAAAAAATAGGCCCCCCAAATTTGAAGGTCTAAGGCAATTGCCTTTTTGCCAAAGCTATCCAACCGTCCCTGCCTTGGACGATATATGGTAGGACAAATCTCATTGCTTAACTAAATGTAAATAAATCCAATAGCATTATGATAGGCAATGGTGCAAAAATCAACTGAGTTTAGACAAATTTCACATCTTCGAGATGATGATAGGCTAAACCTTAATTAGCAAGGACAGTGAGTTCCTAAAAGGGAGGTATTAGACAAATTATCTTACGAAGAGTGCTGGATATATAAAAAATCAAACCTTAAACACTAGTGACGAGTTTGGAAGTCATATTGTTAATGCCTAAGCCGAAAGCAGACTCACATTTTAGCCTATTTCAACACAATTAGCCATGTCAAATCAAGCAACTTTGGGGCGAATCAATGATCCCTTTATTTATTAACCCACCCTATTTTTAACCCGCCCAAATTCAATCTAATTCGCTCATTTGCCACCTTATAGCTAGAACATTGATTTGTGGTACAAATTGTAGAGGTGCCTACTTTCTACTATAGGAGAAGAACTTTGAGTTGTTGTCTGTTGAATTTCTAGCCACAGGAGTCAAACTTAAATAGACTAACAAGTGGCTAGGCATGCATTGTTTGTTTGTTCTGGGGCATACCATCTTTATTAGGTTTAGAAAGTTGGTTTCCATAACTTAAGGCTAGAAAAATACCAGACATTTGCATGATTAGACCAATGAGCAAATGCTTCCATGGCCATAATACTATTTATATTCAATGCCCAATTGCAAAATGGAACATTAAAATTGACAATGGTCCCTCCACACTTATCATTTCTCTTGAAATTTTATTACTCCGTTCAATTTGTTTGCCTTACTTTCTTTTTTAATCCGTCTGTGAATGTTTTTTTTTTCCTTTTTTGGCAACTCTTTAGATTCCTTTTTTTCACATGGCATGTTTAAATACATTCCACATATCTTTAGTTTAAGACCACAAGATTCCAAAATCTTCTTCATTTTTTTAAATTTTGTATCAAGTTAAAACCAGAAAATCAAATTGAAAGGAAGAAAACAATAGTTTTTCTCAGTGGCTTGTACTCTGGCAAACACCTACATAACTTACTAAAACGAGCGAATTGCACCAATAACCACTTTTAGGATCGGTATTTAGATATCCAAAATTTACAAAATATTTAAAATATAGTCGCAACTAATTTGAGCAACAATCTTTTTCTGAATTCAAACTTCAGAAGTACTCCGTATCCTGAAGCTTGAACTGTGTAGAGTTCTGAAAATTCGAATTGTGTAGTTCAAACAGTGGATCAGTATCCTGAAGTTTAATTGTTGTAGTACCAACTTCAAGTCATTAAAAAAGAAGAAATTGTAACAACTAAGATATATATATTTATTTTTGCTATTTGGTAACAAAAGTACATCGGGCTGCTTTTTTTTTTTGGTAACAAACTGATACGCAAACATCCTTAGCTAAAAACATAAGTTTCAAAGGAATAGAGAGTCAAATGAAAAGAAAATAAACAATTGTTATAAGCTCTAAGGCATTGATATATTATTCTTTTCTCTACATTCCTTTCTTGATAAATCAACTCTAAAAGAAACTCCGATAAATAGTATAATAAGCTTCATAAACTATGCTATAAAGTTGAAAAGGTGGAATATTATTACTTATATTGAAAATGTCACCACCTTATTTTTTTTCATATAACAAAAATAGACATATTTTGGACTTAGTATAATCTTAATTTAGCACCACTTAATTACATTCTTGGCTTAATTTTAGCTCTTAAAGGATTTTTCATCACCACAGTAAATTCCAATTTCCCACTAAAATCAATTTTACTATTTCCCGGGTAAGCCAACCATTCAAATTCTTGAACCATTCGCGCCAACATTAAGTTCACATGTACCGTTGCCATTCCTAAGCCCGGACAAATCCTCCGTCCTACCCCGAAAGGCATCATCTTCACTCCCTTCACCCCCGTTATGTCCGCGTCCTCACGACCCGATAGGAACCTATCCGGGTCAAACTTATCCGGGTCGAACCATATGTTCGGGTCGTGTGAGATCCCGTGTACATAAAACTCCACGTTAGCATCCATAGGTATGTCATACCCGCCTAATTTAACCCGCTCCGTTACTGTATGGGTCAGTGTAAAGTACGTTGGAGGGTGTTTACGTAAAAGCTCCTTTACGACTGCGTTTAAGTAAGGCATTTTCTCGATATCGTTCTCGTCAACCTTTTTATCACCTACTATTGTTTTGATCTCTTCGTACATTTTCTTTTGTATGCTTGGATTTTCGATCAATCTCCCTATGGCCCACTCTAGTGCCGTAGCCGTCGTGTCGGTCCCACCGTTCAAAAATTCCGAACATAGTGTTACAAGCTCTGGATTTGTCGGTCCTGACTTTCTACCTGTCAAGAAAAAATAATTAAGTAATTAAGTAAATATGTTAACCAATAAATCTTTAGTCTAACTCAACCTCAAAAGTTAGCTCAAAAGATGAGGATCGGCCAAGACCATAGAAGGAGACCAAATGACTCTATCTCCATCCATGTGAGATACTCAACAAAATAGAGCTGTACTCTCTCTAATCAACGTTTAAACTTTTAGATAAGACGATCGGACAGTTCAACACTACCTTCAATCTTAACATCGAACAAAGTGTCTAGGTACGAAAACGAGGCTGCAGTCTTGTCGGACCCAGGATTTTGTACAAGGCTACGACGTTTCTCGATAAGAGGGACAAGCGTTTCTATTTGCCGCTTACGTACTTCTTTAACTCTCTTGCGTTGTTTATAACCAACAAATAAGCTCAACATCGGAAGAAAATCATCTATCCTAGGATCAAGCACAATCAACACATCCTTCATCATTTGATCAACGGTTTCAATCATTTCTTGATCCATTTCGATACCAAAACACATGGCAAGTAGAATATAAAAAACCGCGAATCGTGCATTTTTCAGCACGTAAACAACGTTGTTATTCTCCTTAGCATCCGTATGAATTCTTTCGATCAATTTATCCATCGCGATCTCCCTACATTCGCGAAACTCCTTTAGTCTGCTCGTGCTTAACATGTTTTGCACCATATTTTTTCGCAATGATCGCCATACAGGGCCGTAAATGGCTGCATTTACGGTGAATTTGTTGCAACTGAATATGGTTCGGGTCGGGTTTTCTTTCGGGCGACTAGCAAAGATTTGACCCTTTTCGATTAGAGCTTCGTGTGCTAAGTCAGCACTAGTGATCATTATCATTGTTCGGGAACCCATTTTTAGTGTGAAAATGGGACCGTATTTTGGCTTTAGATCACTAATATAATCGAAAAATTGTTTACCCGAACCGGCTACTTGAAAAAGGTTACCGATGACCGGCCAACCGGGTGGACCAGGAGGGAGATTTAGGGTTTTGGATTTGTTTTTTTTGGTTATTAGGAGGAGGAAAGCTGAGAGGAAAATGGTGAAAGCTGTGAAAATGAAGTGTTGTTCCATTGTTTAGTGAAATCAAATGAAGTGGGAAAATAGGGGTAAGTTTAGGAGTATAAGAATAGAAAAGAGCTTGAAATTATAGGTGGGAAATAATAAATGCTGTTAAAGCTAAGAAATCAAAAGAAGGAAATTTATGAGTTCTGAATTATTTGTAAAAGCGTAAGAGTTATATAGAACCATCTCTTTGGTTGGTCTCACATCTTCACAGTCCCTCTATCACAATTTATATGACACACTTCTCTTTTTAGTTGGTCCTAAAATGAATAACAATTGTTTTTATAATTAGTAACGGTTTAATTTTAAAAATGCCCATTCACCCTAGGGTGAGTTTAGAAATGACCCTAAAATTGATTGATCTTAATAAATTTTACCCATAAGGCAGATGTTCTAACTCTTGTCCATAAGACAGCCGTTCATGACATTTTAAGTCAATGAACCTGCTCAATTAACCACAAATTCTGCCTTATAGGCAAACATTAGAAATTATTTTGTAGGTACAAAAATTCAAGACCACACACTTTGAAGGATAAAAATTCAAAACCAGACATTTGAGGGACAAAAATTTAATTCCGAACATTTTGGGGGACACAAACATCTATAATTTATTTTAGATCATAAATTTCAAAAATCTGTTTTTTTTTTAGATCTCATGTCAAGTCAAACTACATCACATAAAGTCGAACGACGGAAGTATTATTTTCAATTGAAATTTTAATGACTAGTGATCCATGAATAAGGTAGTTGGATAGTTGGATTGTTACCGACTCCTCTCTAAATGAGATGATGCTAACATTTTCCTTCTCGTCTTTTTCACCTATCTGTACTTCTGTACACTATAATATAAACGACTTGGGATCCTCCTTCCCAACTTGACTAAATTTTGTCTCTTCATTTAATTTCATCTCAAATAAAAATACTCACCACCTACTAGAATTTTAGTAGTACTTTTTTATGGACATTTAATTCTGATCAGAGGTGGTCGCAAAGTATTGCTATCAGATTCATTTGAATCTAATATTTTTTATGTGAAGCATAAATTTGTGTGTAAAATTCACAAAAATAATATATATATATATATATATATATATATATAAACTCATATCTTTAAAAATAGATTAGGTCAAGAACTTTAATGGGTGAATCAATAAAACTTATATCTTGAATTCGTCTTTGATTCTAGTCTTAGGTCAATAGCCAGAGTTGGTCAATGGAAGGGATTAATTTCGAAAAAATTACAGTACATATATAAAAACAAATTTTTAATTTTCACTTTTTGAGAAGCAATTTGACTAATTTGTAAAGTTAAATTGAATTAAATCAACTTAATATTAGTCAAAAGTTAAATTGCTAGTCTTCTCATGTCAATTCGATGGAAAAATTCATTTTAAAATATTAATCAAAATTCACATAATTACTTTGAATCTGATAATTATTTGGGATATATGGAATATATATTAAGCTCGTTTTACGAAAAATTCTTTACTCAGGTCTGGCAGGTGTTTGATGTACTTCTTCAGTAATAGGTATTGATGTGAATATACTCTAGTTGTTCCTATACCTTGCTTTGCATTAATGCATGCAGAGTTGTAGGTATATATACCTTATCTAAAACTTTACCACATGGAGCGGAGGTATAAGCCCAAAACTTAATAACTTTTGCTTAAGAACTTAAAATTCAAATATTAACCCTTTAAGTTATTGTTCTCTTTAGCCTTTTCAAACAATGATTGTAGATTGAAGGGAACGAAGGGAGACCGAAAGGGTAAGGGCAACAAGATCGCAAAGGCGAATCCTGGATTTTTAAGGGGTTCAAAAAATAAAAATATAGTGTTTAAGATTTGAACTAGAAACCTGAGAAAATTGAAGGAAAGGTGTCCCCCAAGTTTGGTTTTAAAAATTGGTACCTCTTGACCAAGTTAAAGGGTCAAAGTCACTTATAAAAATAATTAAGTTAATTGGGGACTCAATTGATATTTTTAAAACTTCTTAATCTTTTAAAAATACAAATCAACCCATAACATATTTAATAAAAATAAAAATTCAAAACTGAAAAATCAGTTTAAAAAATCTAACCTCTCTCTTCTTTCTCTTTCCTCTCAAACGACGACCCATCTCTCCTCTCCCAACAACTGACACCTCCGTCGACAACAGATCTACGCAACAGCCATCTCCGGCGACTTGCAAACTCCGGCAACCCCAAATTCGAGTTCTTCATCGTTCCTTTTCTACTTTCAACCGTCAATTTCTCTCTCTTCATAGGTAAAGGTTTGGTTTTTTTTTTTTTTTTTTTCAAAAAATTAGGAATTTTTAGTTGAGTTGTCTTCTCTTCTAGTATAGTTAACAAGAATGTGGTACTTGTTGAGTTTCTGATGCTTAAAAAAAAAAAACCGAAAAGAAAACCCTAATTTGTGGTATTTGTTCTCTTAATATGGTGGTTGATGTAAATGTGGTATCTTGGGAATCTTTTATGAGTGAAATATGATTTTTTGTTAGTGTTATTGTTCTTGTTCTCGAACATTGCTGTAAAGATAGTGAAACTTGAATTTTGACTTTTTTCGAAGATATCTATTGCGATAATTTTGTCTTGTTATTTGTGTTGTTGGTGATGGTGGTGTTCTTTGTGCCCTAGTGTTTTTGTTTTGTTGGTGTTCTTGTTGGTTTTGCTGTTGTTGTTGGTGGTGGTGTATTGGTAAACATTGCTATTGTTCAAAAGGTGTTGTAGCTTTGTTTGTTTGTTGGTGGTGTTATGAAGAAATTGAACAAAACATGGTGGTGTTCTTGTATATAGTATATGTGCATGGTAAAAATGTTGCCCAACAAATGTGTAATATGTTGCAACAGAATAAGAATCTGCTGGAACATATTAAGCATCTGTTGAAAACAACTATACCATCTGTTGATTTATTGTAAAAATATTTCCAACAGATTACTCATATATTACAACAGATAATTCATCTGTTGGAAGAAATCAAAACAGTCTTGCTACTGGTTTTATTTGTTGCAATAGATTACTCATCTGTTGCAACAGATTCGTAATCTGGTGCAACAAATCAAACTTGTTTTGCTACTGTTTTGATTTCTTCCAACAGATGACCCATCTGTTGTCATCTGTTGGAAGAAATCAAAATAGTCTTGCTACTGGTTTTATTTCTTCCAACAGATGACCTATCTGTTGCAACAGATTAGTAATCTGTTGCAACAAATAAAACCAGTAGCAAGACTGTTTTGATTTCTTCCAACAGATGACCCGTCTGTTGCAACAGATGAGTAATGTGTTGGAAGAAATCAAACCAGTCTTGCTATTGGTTTTATTTCTTCCAACAGATGACTTATCTGTTGCAACAGATGATCCATCTGTTGGAAGAAATAAGCCAGTAGCCAAGATTGTTTTTATTTCTTCCAACAGATGACCCATCTGTTGCAACAGATAAGTCATCTGTTGGAATAACTATTTTGATTTCATCCAACAGATGACCCATCTGTTACAACAGATGAGTCATCTGTTGGATGAAATAAGCCAGTAGCCAAGATTGTTTTGATTTCTTCCAACAGATGACCCATCTATTTCAACAGATAAGTCATTTGTTGGAATAACTGCTTTGATTTCATTCAACAGATGGGTAAGTTGTTACAATAGATGAGTCATCTGTTTGAAGAAATAAAATCAGTAGCAAGATTATTTTGATTTCTTTCAACAGATGACCCATCTGTTGCAACAGATTACCCATATGCTGCAATAAATGGGTAATCTGTTGCAACAGATGGGTAATCTGTTGCAACAAATGGGTCATCTGTTGGAAATATTTTGTATTATGTTGTATTTATTAAATTTACTGTTACCCTTTTTTTAATGATGCACAAATCAATTGTAATATTTTTTGTTTTTATCTTGTTTGTAGATTAAATGGCTCCCAAAAGAAAAGAGAGTGGATCAACTTCTGACAACACAAGTAAAAAAGCTAAATTACAAACACCATTAGAAGAACAACAAGCCCTTTCACAAACAAATGAAGATGTACAGAAAGAGAATGAAGATATGGAAAGAGATAATGAAGAAGAAATTGAAGAATAATCAGTTGAAAGTTCTAGAGCTGATGTAGAAAAGAAAGGGGAGGAAGAAGTTATAGAGGAGGAAGATGAAAATAAAAATGAGGAAGAAGATGGAGATGGTGGGAATGGAGATGATGAGGAAAAAGAAAGTGATAAAAGAGATGAGCTGGAAGGTGAGGATGAAGGTGACGAGGAGGAGGAAAAAAAAAGTGAGGAAGAAGATGAAAGGCAAAGTGAGGAAAATGAAAGAGTTGATGATGATGCTGAGATATCGTTGATCTCTCATGAACGTAGATCGAAAGCCCAGCATGATCTTGTCAAAACTTTTAGTATTGACAAGTTCGAAGTTAAGATGCCTATAGATATCCCTACAGATTTGACTGGTGATTTTGTAGTTAAATCTGTTATGGGTAAAGGTTTTGATGAATTTAGGAAGATATTGAGGGATGAAAAATTGGAGGATTACTTTAAGTCCATCTGTTTAGGACACTTTCTTGATCTACCGGAGGATAACAATGTACGCTTTCAAATGACCATGGCGTATGGTCTTCTCAAGCACAGGATCAAGTATATGGGTGATGATACAACTTTGAAGGATGAGGAAAAGAAGATGGATGAAATTTGGATAAACTATTGTGGCATGCCGGTTTGTTTTGGCATGAAAGAATTTGTCATAGTGACTGGACTGAGATGCCATCCTCCATCTGAACCTCTTCCCACAGTTACACCCTTAAAAAAGCCAAAGGCAAGCAAGCCATCTAAATCAGCCAAGAAAGGAAAGACACCCACCAAAACCAACAAAGGCAAAGACAAAATAAATGAGTTGTTGGCTGTTGTTGGACCTAGTTATAAAGCCAAGCAATTGAAATTTGTTCTCCAAAACAAAAGGTTTTTGAAGAAGCACAAGGAGCCATTGTGCTTAGTTTGGTTTGTGCATTCCATTTTATGGGCTAGAGACACCAACAAAGTCATAGAACCTGAACTGTTGGTGCTTTCTCAGGATTTGGAGGCATTCAATAATTATCCATGGGGATATGAAAGCTATTTCTTGACTGTCAAATATTTGTTGACAAAGTTATCTTCAAAGACGATCAGCTTACACGGCTTTCCTTGGGCTTTCATGGTAAACTTCACTCCTAGTTCCTTAGTGTTTCATTTAGTTTTATTATTGACTAGTTATTCTGATTTTTTATTTGTATCATGTTTATATTTTTAGGCATGGGCATTTGAAGCCATTCCTCACCTTCGACAGCAAGTTAAGGACTATTCGGAAGAGGTTTCTCATCCAAGGATCATTAGGTGGTTGTCTACCAAGAATAACTCAAGGATGAATCCCCTTGATCTCTTCAACCCTCCTGATGATGCAGTAAGTATTTTTTTAAATAGAATAACTTTACTCATTTTAACAAGCATTGCAACAGATAACTCATCTGTTGCAACAGATGACTCATCTGTTGCAACAAATGGATCATCTGTTGGAAGAAATCAAAATAGTCTTGCTACTGGGTTAATTTCTTCCAACAGATACGTAATCTGTTGCAACAGATGAGTCATCTGTTTGAAACATCATAAAAATTATTCCAACAGATGGGTCACCTGTTGTAGTTCTGTGAAGCAGATGTCTTATCTGTTATAACAGGTTACACATCTGTTGCAAATTATGGGTTGATTTTAATATATCTACTTTTATTTATAGGTTGTGCATCCCTGGATAGTCCCTACTGAGCAAGAGTTGGAGATGCCTGCCTTTCTTACTCTAGGGATTGTTCAAACAAAACCAGACCCTAAGGTGGATTTGATAAAAAAAGAATTGGGTGGAGCAACAACCATCAAAAGGGAAGTACCTAAGGAAGGTCAGATTGTTCTTGATGAGCCTTCTGTTGAGGTTTTTGGTGATGCTGCAACAGATTTGGGTGTTGGTGTTAATGTTGTTGGTGGTAGTGGTGATGGTGATGGTGTTGGTGATGCTGGTGTCAGAGATGATGGTGATGAGCATGTTGATGATGCTCATGAAAATTTTTTTGAAAAAAGAGTTGACCATGATGATGGTCATACTGGTGGTGGATTCACCCCTTTCAGTGGGCATACCACCTCTTTTGGCCCCTCTTCAAGCTCATGTTCTGCATGCAAATGCCAAGAATGCAAGGACAGACATGACAACTTGATTAGTTCTATTGATGCTCTGACTGTTGCTGTTAAGAAATTGACATCTAAGAGGGGTGTCATTCCATCAAGGAAGATTACAGAGCCATTCACTCCATTGGAAGTTAAGAGGAGGAAAAGAGCAATTTCCAAGGTACTATCAGATATTAAATCAAGAAAAATTGCAACTCCTCTTCCTTGCACTGTTGAGCAACTTCCAAGGGCCATAGGAGAACAGGGAGAGCTGAAGAAGGTGAATGTTTATAAGTTGGTGAATGCCACAAGAAAGGCTAAGTTGAATGCCCTGATGAAATCAAAAAAGGCCCCAGAAGAGTACTCCATGCATCAATTTAGTGCAAACGACTTCCAAAACATGACTAATATGAAGGTATGGTACGAGGACTGGGTAATTTACTTTTTCTAATCCTTTATTTATTTAAATTTCAATAGTATGTTTATTTAGATGATCCATCTGTTGCATTAGTTTGCAGTATAAGGGTAATCTGTTAACAAATTTAGAGAACTTATACAACAAATGACTCATCTGTTGCAACAAATTATCCACCTGTTGCAACATATAAATCATCTGTTGCAACAGATTACCCATCTGTTGTATTAGTTTGCAGTAGATGGGTAATCTACTAACAGGTTCAGAAAACTTATGCAACAGATGACTTATCTGTTGCAACAGATTATCCATCTGTTGCATTAGTTTGCAGTAGATGGGTAATATACTAACAGATTCAGAGAACTTATGCAACAGATGACTTATCTGTTGCAACAGATTATCCACCTGTTGCAACAGATAAATTATCTGTTGCAACAGATTACCCATCTGTTGCATTAGTTTGCAGTAGATGGGTAATCTACTAACAGGTTCAGAGAACTTATGCAACAGATGACTTATCTGTTGCAACAGATTATCCATCTATTGCAACAGATAAATCATCTGTTGTAATAAATTACCCATCTGTTGTATTAGTTTGCAGTAGATGGGTAATCTACTAACAGGTTTAGAGAACTTATGCAACAGATAAGTCATCTGTTGCAACAGATTACCCATCTGTTGTATCTTTTCAATTATTATTATATGTTACTAACTTATTTAAATTATATTCTTATGTCAGTGTGTTGATGAAATTCATTGCCTGATGCGGGAGAGGCATCTCAAATTCACTGGGTACTATGATCTCGGGGATAGGATCATGGATCTCAACTTCTACAGTTACTTTTTAAGTAGGTACAACAAACTCAGCGAAGAATCGACAACTTCTGGTGGCAGAAAAATTGAGGAGTTACTTAATGAATTTGAATGGGATGAGGACATGATGGATTACTGTAGAGGGAAGAGGCCATATCCGTTGGGTTTGGAAAGCAACTCTCACTCTGTTGGAGCGGTTGACCTTCTTTTTTCTGAAGCTGAATTCAGGGCAGGTTCAATACTTGCCCGATTTTGAGGACCCTTTCCCCGCTATTTGGCCTCAACGCTCCTAGCGGTGCCATGGATTGGACGGAGGCAAAGAGAATTCTCGCAGTCCTGAACTTGGAGAAAAAACATTTTGTGACTGTTGAGATCCTTATGAATGAGGTAGTCATGAATGTTTACGACTGCAACATACTAGTTATTGAAGATTGGCAATTTTGGATTTGCATGGAGCCTCTGTTGGAGTTGTTCCCAAAATTGTTGAAGCAAAGTGGCATAATAAATCATTTGCCAGAAAAGTTGCTCAACGAACAATGGGCTTTTGATGGTCGAAAATAGAACATTCCCAAAAATGAGACTGGTGCCGCTTGCGGGTCTTACTCGCTTGCATTTATTGAGCTTTTGATAACCGGCACTTGTATTACAACTCCCAAGACTCTATTGAACGATAACGCAGTTTCAAGGATGCAAGAGGTTTGGGCTGCTGGGGTGGCATTTAAGAGTTTGGAGCCCTGATGTGGGTTGTAATTTCTATCATATCAGTTTAATTTCTAGACAACATAGCAATTTTTTATTTTTAGTATCTTTAGTTAATTATATTATGTAATTGTCGATAACAATATTTTATGTTTGATAAATGTACAGTTTTTAATGTCATGAATTATATTTTTTACTTAGATTTGAAAATTTTGTAGTATTAAGCATATCATATGTTGCAGCAGATGTCTAATATGTTTGATTATTTCCAGCAGATGCATCATATGTTGCAACAGATGAGTAATCTATTGCAACAGATGTGCATCTGTTGGAAATAATCAAGCAGATATGCTCATCTGTTGCAACAGGTTTTTCATCTGTTGCAGCAGATGTCTAATATATTTGATTATTTCCTACAATCATCACATATATTGCAATAGATGAGTAATCTGTTGCAATACATGATGCATCTGTTAGAAATAATCAAGCAGATATACTCATCTGTTGCAACAGGTTTGTCATCTGTTGCAGCAGATGTCTAATATGTTTGATTATTTCCAACAGACTCTACACCTGTTGCAACAGGTGACCCATTTGTTGGACACAATCAAACAGATATGACCATCTGTTGCAACAGGTTTAGATATCTGTTGCAACAGGTTTAGACATCTGTTGCAACAGATGTCTAATATGTTTGGTTGTTTCCTACAGTCATCACATATATTGCAACAGATGAGGAATCTGTTGCAACAGATGAGGAATCTGTTAGAAATAATCAAGCAGATATGCTCATCTGTTGCAACAGGTTTTTCATCTATTGCAGTAGATGTCTAATATATTTGATTATTTCCAACAGACTCTACACCTGTTGCAACAGATGACCCATCTGTTGCAACAGGTGACCCATTTATTGGACACAATCAAACAGATATGACCATCTGTTGCAACAGATTTAGACATCTGTTAATATGTTTGATCAGCTCCAACAGACTCTACACCTGTTGCAACAGGTGGCCCATTTGTTGGACACAATCAAACAGATATGACCATCTGTTGCAACAGGTTTAGACATTTGTTGCAACAGATGTCTAATATGTTTGATTATTTCCAACAGACTCTACACCGGTTGCAACAGATGACCCATCTGTTGTAACACGTTATAATCTATTGTAATAGGTTATGTAGTTAGTTGAACATGTAAATGATATTAAATTCATTAAGATTATAATTGAACTTGTTAATTGAAAGCTAATTATGGTTAAATAACCTTTTTATTGACAATCATGATTCAATGAAGCAATTCACATTAATTTAGTCGATTGATCACTCTATTTAGGACGAATACAGTCAGTTGAACATGTAAATGATATTAAATTCATTAAGATTGTAATTGAACTTGTTAATTGAAAGCTAATTATGGTTAAATAACCTTTTTTATTACCAATCACGATTGAATTTAATGACTGTGGGAAACAATCAAACATATTAGACATCTGTTGTAACAGATGACAAAGCTGTTGCAACAGATGGTCATATCTGTTTGATTGTGTCCAACAAATGGGTCACCGGTTGTAACAGATGGGTCATCTGTTGCAACAGGTGTAGAGTCTGTTGGAAATAATCAAACATATTAGACATTTGTTGCAACAAATGTAAAAACCTATTGCAACAGATGGTCATATCTGTTTGATTGTGTCCAACAAATGGGTCACCTGTTGTAAAAGATGGGTAATCTGTTGCAACAGGTGTAGAGTCTGTTGGAAATAATCAAACATATTAGACATCTGCTGTAATAGATGACAAACCTATTACAACAGATGAGCATATCTGCTTGAATATTTCCAACAGATGCATCATCTGTTGCAACAGATTCCTCATCTGTTGTAATATATGTGATGACTGAAGGAAATAATTAAACATATTAGACATCTGTTGCAACAGATGTCTAAACCTGTTACAATAGATGGTCATATCTGTTTGATTGTGTCCAACAAATGGGTCACCTATTGCAATAAATGGGTCATCTGTTGCAATAGGTGTAGAGTCTGTTGGAAATAATCAAACATATTAGACATCTGCTGCAACAGATAACAAACCTGTTGCAACAGATGAGCATATCTGCTTGATTATTTCTAACAGATGCATCATCTGTTGCAACAGATTCCTCATCTGTTGCAATATATGTGATGACTGTAGGAAACAATCAAACATATTAGACATCTGTTGCAACAGATGTCTAAACCTGTTGCAACAGATGGTCATATCTGTTTGATTGTGTCCAACAAATGGGTCACCTATTGCAATAGGTGTAGAGTCTGTTGAAAATAATCAAACATATTAAACATCTGCTGCAACAGATGACAAACCTGTTGCAACAGATGACAAACCTGTTGCAACAGATGAGCATATCTGCTTGATTATTTCCAACAGATGCATCATCTGTTGTAACAGATTCCTCATCTGTTGCAATATATATGATGACTGTAGGAAATAATCAAACATATTAGACATCTGTTGCAACAGGTGTAGAGTCTATTGGAGCTGATCAAACATATTAGACATCTGCTGCAACAGATGACAAACCTGTTGCAACAGATGTCTAATATTTTACAACAAATGTGAATATCTGTTTGATAATGTTCATTGAAGGATAAATCTATTACAACAGATTACTAATCTGTTGCAACATATTTTATTATTTAAACTAATTTTCCATCTGTTGCAACAAAATATGAACACACACATACTACAGTAGTTGGATCATAAACAAAAAGATATTTTATACAATAAATAGCATACATTACATCACCAACTAAACTAAAATATGAGTTAAAATTATCAAGTCCACAAAACCAACAACAAGACTATACAATAATTATGGAGCATTTCGATTTGGACATGTAGTTCTTTTATGGCCAATTGTCTTACATATGGAGCACTTATTTTTTCTCGTTGGAAATGATTCTCCGACTCCACACCTCCTCTTCTTAGCCCTTCTTCCCGGTTTGCTTGGGTCAACATATGGAGGAGGTATTTCTCTCTGTAAAATCTCCAAAGGAATAATCCATGAATCTTCGGGAGGTATCGAATTAATTTCCTCACAATATGCAATTATGTACTTCTCCACCGAATAATATGGAGATGCGTACTCATAAATCTTGTTTCCAAAATCTGCACCATATTGGACTCGAAGCGTTGCCATAGCATGTGGACAAGGTATTTTATCCAAGTCAAAAACTCTACATGTACAAGCTCTCTTTTGAAGATCGACCGTGGCAACATCACCATGACCGGTGATAGTGAACTTGTAGTTAGATATTTGATGAGCCAATAACTTGTTTCCCAAGTTGATGTACTTTGATATTTATTTTTCCATTGTAGGAACAAGTCTGTTTGGTGAGTTGGTCAACTCCATACGCCTCTCGTGGAAAATTTTTGCAAACCTTAAGTTTATTTCGTCAAATAGAGCGACAATGGAAAATTCTCTTTCAACCTCAAACATTGCATTCACCGACTCAACAGTGTTTGACGTCATAATATTATACCTGTAGAAAAAAAAAACCACTTAGTAAGACATAGAATTACAATAAACTCAAACAAGACAATTACACTCAATTTATAATATTGTACCTATTTCCCGGACAGAATGCCCCCTGCTTCATTTGTGGAATCCGACACGTTCGAGATGTTTGACTGCCTTGGGTACCATATCCCTTATTTGATTGAAATGGTCATAGAACTCACCTCTATCGTACGCTTTCACTGCTTTATAAAAATAAGATACGACCTTTGAATTATGAAAGTTGTTCCGAATATTTTCTCCAAGGTGCCTCATTCAACAACCATAATAAGCTGAACGGTAGATAATCGAAATCATCTTTCCTATACTTGGATGCCTAGAAGAAATTATGCACAACTCATCCGTATCATCTACATAGTTTCTCATTTGTTCAAAAAAATATTGGTATGAGGCATCACATTCCTTGTCCACTACACAAAAAGCCACCGAAAAGATATGATTCTCCGCATTTTGTGCCACCGCCGATAGCAATACTCCTTCATACTTGCTCTTTAAGAATGTCCCGTCAACGGCTATGACTTTTCTCATTTGTTGAAAACCATGAATCCAAGCCGCATAGGCTATAAAAAAGTACTTGAACCTTCCATTTTCATCAACCTGCAATGTCGTCTTACTTCCTGAATTTGCAGACTCAAGCATATAACGGTATGCATCAAGCACTGCATACCCGTGCTCATGTGTTCCCCTAACCAAAGACTTTGCAATCTCCATGCCCTTATAAATCTTCCAATAACTCACCTTACAACCCAATTCTATACGGAGTTGATTGGCCATATCTCTTGTAGACGGGCCTTTACCATTGGGGAAGCTATTTTTGAAGTATTTACCAATGACCTTTGCCATGGCGTGCGGATTATGGCTCGTAATATGCTCCGAACCACATGTGTGATACTTTTCATAAGTTCTAATACAGAATCTGTCAGAACTTATAAATTTCACAGCCCTCAACCACCACTTGCACTCCGGATGTGCACATCTGAAACAATACACACTATGCGAATTACTCACCTTCTTGAGTCTGAAATCTTTTTTCAAGCAAGCAATATGCAATGAAGTGACTAGTTTTTCCATGTTTTTGAATGTCATTCCCTTGTAAAAACCTGTTTCATCATCTTGAAGATTGCTCGACTGTGTTGATTGAGAACTGCCCACTGTATTGCTCGCAACAACGGGTGTAGGTGTTTGGTCCTCCTCCTCTTCATCTCCACTCTCATCATCTAGAATATTCATGTACGTACCATCCAATTCATCATTTAACATATCTTGTTGGTCTTGTTCTACACTCTGATTCTCTATCGATTTTTCAACCACGTACACCCTTAAAATGGGCCTTGCTGCATCACTTAGATAAGCACGCAAACGAACCTGATCGCTTATCTTAAAAAGCAGGACCTTCTGATTTTCAAAAGAGTTGTGCATGTAACTGATGACAAGATCTTTTGGTTGGCAATTAAGTCCACAATTGCTGATGATTAAGTTCACAAAATCATCATACAATACATCTCTTTGGACTGTCATCGCTATCGTCTCTAACATGTCACCATCATTCCAACGCCAAATAAATCGATTATTCTTCTCTATCCACTCACCATGACAATCAACACCTACTGTTATTGAATCCTCCATTAATGATACCTAAAGAAATTTGTTTAAAAAATTTAATAATGATAGTAATTTGAGTGGCTATGTACAACAACAAAATTAAATGCACTATCATTGTCCCAACAGATAAGCATTTGCTGCAATAGATGAGTCATCTGTTATAATAGATAACTTATCTGTTGCAGCAGATGACCTTTCTGTTGGGTGCATGTTCAGATTCAGAAGCTCAATCCAACAGATAGAGCATCTGCTGTAACAGATAACTCATCTGTTGCAGCAGATGACCTATCTGTTGGGTGTATGTTCAGAACTAGTAGCTCAATCTAACAGGTAAGTCATTTGCAGCAACAAATGAGTTACCTGTTGCAACAGATGAGTTATCTGTTGCAGCAGATGCTCTATCTGTTGGATTGAGCTTCTGAATCTGAACCAGCTTTACCAGCTGATGTAAGATAAATCCAACAGATAGGTTATCTGTTGCAACAGATGAGTGATCTGCTACAACAGATGATCAATCTGTTGCAGCAGATGACTTACATATTGGATTGAGCTACTGGTTCTGTAGCTCAATCTAACAGGTAGGTCTTCTGCTGTAATAGATGAGTGATCTGCTGCAACAGATGATCAATCTGTTACAACAGATGGACTACCTGTTGGATTCATGTTACAGTAGCTCAATCCAACAGGTAGGTCATCTGCTGCAATAGATGAGTGATCTGTTGCAACAGATTACCCATCTGTTGCAGCAGATGACTAACCTGTTGGATTGAGCTGCTGTAACATGAATCCAACAGGTAGGCCATCTATTGCACTAAATTGATCATCTGTTGCAGCAGATGACCTACCTGTTGGATTGAGCTACTGTAACATGAATCCAACAGGTAGGTCATCTGCTTCAACAGATGACCTAGTTGTTGCAGCAGATGGCCTACCTGTTGGATTCATGTTACAGTAGTTCAATCCAACATGTAGGTCATCTGCTGCAATAGATGAGTGATCTGTTGCAATAGATTACCCATCTGTTGCAACAGATGACTAACCTGTTGGATTGAGCTGCTGTAACATGAATCCAACAGGTAGTTCATCTGTTGCAACAGATTGATCATCTGTTGCAAAGATCACTCATCTGTTGCAGCAGATGACCTACCTGTTGGATTGAGCTACTGTAACAGGAATCCAACAGGTAGGTCATCTGCTGTAACAGATGATCAATTTGTTACAACAGATGGCCTACCTGTTGGATTCATGTTACAGTAGCTCAATCCAACAGGTAGGTCATCTGCTGCAACAGATGAGTGATCTGTTGCAACAGATTACCCATCTGTTGCAGCAGATGACTAACCTGTTGGATTGAGCTGCTGTAACATGAATCCAATAAGTAGGCCATCTGCTGCAACAGCTAGGTCATCTGTTGCAGCAAATGACCTACCTATTGGATTGAGCTGTTGTAACATGAATCCAACAAGTAGTCCATCTGTTGCAACAAATTGATCATCTGTTGCAATAGATGACCTACCTGTTGGATTGAGCTACTGTAACATGAATCCAACAGGTAGGTCATCTGCTACAACAGATGACCTAGCTGTTGCAGCAGATGGCCTACTTGTTGGATTCATGTTACAACAGCTCAATCCAACAGGTAGGTCATCTGCTGCAACAGATGGGTGATCTGTTGCAATAGATTACCCATTGTTGCAGCAGATGACTAACCTGTTGGATTGAGCTGCTGTAACATGAATCCAACAGGTAGTCCATCTACTGCAACAAATTGATCATCTGTTGCAACAGATGGCTAACCTGTTGGAACTACTTTAACAGTAGTGGAAACAATCCAACAGCTGTTGTAAATGAATACAACAGCTGTTGGATACGCTACAGAAAATTATTGAAAAAACAGCAGATATACCCAGATGAGAAATTGAACTAAAAATTATTATTTTTACTTACCAAAATCACCAATGAAGTAATGCCCAGTTATATACGAACAAAATTTGGTCCAAAATTTCAAGCAAGAAGAAGAGGTAGTAGCAGCCACAACAACAATAACAATGGTGAAGAAGAAGAAGAAGCAGTAGCAGCAACAATAACCACAACAATGGCGAGAAGAAAAGAAAGAACAACAACAAGAACAAATAGAAGAAGAAGAAGAAGCACCAACGACAATGGAGAAAAAAAAATCGCGCAGGAGGAGGAGAGAGAAAATGGGAGAAGAGGCAATTATTTTCCCTCTTTTTTTAGTTATAATTAGGGTTTTATAAGTTGGACCAAAGTGTAAAAAAAAAAACTTTGAGGGCAACTCCGACACACCCCTCAAACTCCTTAATCCTTAATCTAATATTTGTCACCCCTACTCAATAATTAAAACTTGAGTCACCACAATTTCATTCTCAAACTTTTTGGTCACCCTTAATTCAATGCCCCTAGAAACCTCAAAGTGAATTTTGAACCACTAAACCACTGAGTCAATCTCTAATCTTGTGCTTGAGATATTCAAATATATATATATATATATATATATATATATATATATAAACAATTAAAAAAAAGTTGTACATATAAAACGAAATTTTTTACCGAGGAGATTTGGGCAAATACCCTCACCCCTCCTAGATCCGCCCCAGGCTGAGGGAGTATCGAGTACTTAATAGAGACGACATTCTACTTACTTATAAAGGGCAACAAGCAGGCAGCAGGTCGATTTCTCGGAGAGATTAGCCATTTACAAACGACAGGTCGATTTCTCGGAGAGATTAGCCATTTACAAACGACTCCTAATTAGAGGCGACAAAGCATATTCAAGTGTAACAAAAATTTCTTAAGAAATTAGATTTATGAGATAAACGTGTTATAAAATTTCTTAACATACCTAATTAGCATTAACATTGTTCTAATATATAAATTCAAAGTAAAGATTCACAAAATACCTAATTACTAGCACAAACATGCATGTTAAGCTATATTGTACTCATTTGACTTTTCTGTATAATGTATCTATCACTATAATAATTCTTGATTTATCTAACTACTGTTGTTCATCGATCTAGTGTAAGCATTAATATTGTTGAAAAGTTCAACTAATATTTGCACTAATTAAATCGAAGTTATCATTGAACCGGTATATCTATCATTGAAGTTACCTAGTTTTGGGAAAGAATATCTAATTTCTTTTTCTTTTTTTTATATGTACATTTTCTTTTTTGACTGAATATGTGATTGACAACCTCATAAACTTACTTGATAGTAAATTTTCTTTTGATAATTGAATTATGACATGTTTTAATTATACACATCAACGTCAATTAAAAGAAGCATAAGGTTTTACTATTTATCGAGACGAATGCGTACAATTAATGAAGGTGACATATTTTAAGTAGCTAGTTAACTTATTTACGTATTGGGCGCTTGATATGCAGAAGCTTTTACAAAATTTGAGTCAAATTGTCTAATAAAAATACTTTATCACATGTTTAGATGTTCAATAAGAACATTTCGTCGTTATAGTGTATATAAAATTACTAATAAATTTAGGAGGCTATCGATGTATTCTATCCTCTTTTTTTTTTTTTTCTCATCAGAAAAAAACTACAGGTTCATGGTTGAACATGATTGTCTATTTGGAATCTCATTCGAGCTGCTCAATTTGTTGTTAGGTGCCAGTTTTCGGTTCTTTCTCATTTTTTTTTTAATTTTTTTTTTTGTTATTTATAGAAATGAAAATGAAAGGTTATTTTGAAGAGGTTTGATTTTGTGGCCTTTCATCAATTTAATTTTAATTTTATATTCTTTTTTATAAAAAATATCATTTTTACGCTTAAGAAATTTAAAAAGAACATTTTTTAAAATATAATTGGTAAGTGATTATAAGAGATTATCTCCTCCTTATTTTATCGTCTTTTTCTACAAATAATTAAAGCAAGGCAGTCAATTTAGCTTTCGACTATATATTTATTAGCAAAATAGCAATGTTAGGTGACAAAATTGTTGGGATCGAAATTGAGAGGGCGTTATGCGGAAACTGTTGATTGCAAACTATTGTGGCGATAAATCAGACGACACATAAAAATTATACCGAAAAGGCATATTATTGGTAGGTTTGGTCAAGTGACTTACATATTATGAAACTAATATCAAAAGTATAAGAACTATTTGAGAGAACCTCTCTCCCTAAACAAGTCTTAAACGATTACATTGTGGATGCTATTGTGTTATGGTATGAGAAGAGGGATCTTCAATTTATAGAGTTACAAAACTTTTCCTTCAAGAAAGAAATTAGTCAAATATGAAAGAGTTTTATATTTACTTTCAGGAAAAGTAAAGTAATTATTGTATAATTACTTTGACTTTTCTTCCAAAAAAAATAAATTTTAAATTTAATAAGAAAATCGGAACAAAAATCCTAACATAAATGGCATATAGATCCTTCAGAGAGTTCTATAAGGGGATCATTTGTGTAAATGCAAATTAATACTTCAATCACTACTAAAAAAAAAAAGATCCATTATATTTTAGTAGTGAATATGTGTATGGCCATGTGCCATCAAACTTTTTAGTATTTCAAAAATGGAATTTATGTATTAGGAGTTTAATTTTGAAGTATTATTTGAAAATTAATTCCTTATAGAGAATAGTATATTTTATAACTCGGCAGTAAGCCGGTAATAGTGAATTATTTAAACATAGCACTCCCAATTTACACGATGATCTTTCTATTTTGGGACGCTCCAAAAGGTTAACACTACTAGAAATAGAGGTTTTATCCATCGTGAATCAATAGGAGATTTGCGTCATAAAACATGATTTTTTTACCTATTTCCCATTAGTTGCTCACTGAAAAAACGCATAGTAAGAAACAAATTTGTGTTCGATATGCAAGCAAAAAAATATTATCCTAAAAATATTTGTACATGCTAATACAAAATTATGAGGCTGGGTGAGGTAGAATTAGGAGGCAGGAGGTGGTGGGAAAGGGAATAAGTGGGTTGGGCTAGGCGTGGGGTGGTGTTGGGGTGGAGGTGGGTAGGTGGGGGCAGGGGATGGGTGGTTGTGAGTGTGGGAGGAGACAAGCCGCTTGTTTTTTTTACTCTTATTAAAAACGTCATTTTCTTTATTTTTGAAGAGCTTATTTTCCTAAAGAAAATATTTTTCAAAATTTTTAACCAAGCAATTAAACATGACAAAAATACAAAAAAAAATTCTGAAAAATATTTTCCCCTATACTGAACACACCCTGGATTACCCTTATCAAACATATAAATAAACCCAAAAAGTTCTTCTAACACGTACATCTCAATGGAAAAAAAAATATTCTATAATAACAATAATAATAACATATTTAGTTTAATTTAGTCTCACACAGTGAGGTCTGAAGAGAATGGAGTATAAGCAGATCTTACTCCTAACTCAGAGGTAGAAAGGTTTTTTTCGATAAATCTTCGACTTAAGAAAAACAATTTATAAAAAAAGAATTAATGGAAGTAAAAGCATACATTCTGAACAACAACTAACTACAACAAAATAATATGATAATCGAAGTAAAAGAAATAATAAATAGTAATAGAAATCAAAGGAAGAAAAAAAGACACACTCTCTGTTTAATTTGTTTGTCTTTGTTTTATTGGGCACGAAGTCTAAGATTGTAAATAAAATTTTTGAATTAGATGGTCCCAAACTAAAGATAGTATAATGTATCAAAATGTCATTTAATCTTGAGAATCATGAGGTTTCAAGCTCAAAATTCCAGCAGAGACAAATACATTTGGTGATTTCTTCTCATCAACAAAGTTATCTGATAGAAGAGACAAAAAAAACCTAGGTAATTTTTTTTATCGTCCTAAACTTAGTAGATAGAGTAATTTGGTATCTCTTGTTGGGGGAGGTGGACGGTATTCTATGGAATCTGTCGACGTGTGCAAAAAATGGATTATATTGATGGGACATGGAATTAGTTGAGGTGCACAAAAGTTGGTGTCAGTTGCTGGAGGGAGGTAGCAAGTATCCGTGGAATTAGTCGAGGTGTGCAAAAATTGGTATCTATTGCTAGTGGGAGACAGGTATCTCATGAAACTAATCGAGGTGCATTGTTAGTGGAAGGTGACAGGTATCCTATGAAATTAGTCGAGCAACGCGAATACTGACCCAGGACACTATGGTAATTAGAAAAGTAAAATATCTTTAATCATGTAATTTTAAACATATCACATGAAATATTAATAGGGAAAATTTCAATTATATACAGAAAAATAAAATATTTACAAAAAAAGTAGCCCACTTTTCATTTACAAAAAAAATAGCCAAAAGGGTCATGGGCTCAACAAAGCTCAATTTGGCCCAAGGCCATTAGACCATTTATGCTTCTTCTTTTTTTTCTTTTTTTTTAAGCGTTAATTTTTTTTAAAAAAAATAAATTATTTTTGCTCTTTTTTTTTTCAAACATTTTCCGTGCAATTTTTTTTCATGTATCAATATTGTATACATGGTGTATAAACTTGTATATATGATGAACAAATAATTATGTAGTATATATATAATGTATCGATATTGCATAAATAGTTATGTAGTGTATATGTAATGTATCGATATTGTATAAATAGTGCATAAAAGTGTATCGACATTGTATAAATAGCATATAAACGTTTAGCAATATTGTATAAATAGTGTATAAACATGTATCAATATTGTATAAATAATTATGTAATGTATCGGTATTGTATAAATGGTGTATAAACATGTATATATGATGTACAAATAGTTATGTAGTGTATATGTAATGTATAAACAAATATATATGATGTACAAATAGTTATGTAGTGTATATGTAATATATCGATATTGTATAAACGTGTATCGATATTGTATAAATAGTCATGTAACGTATCGACATTGTATAAATGGTGTACAAGAGTGTATTAATATTGTATAAATAATATTTACATTAGACGTGTATCGATATTGTATAAATAGGTATGTAAAGTATTGACATTGTATGAATGGTGTATAATCGTGTATTGATATTATATAAATAATTATGTAATGTTATGTATCGATGTCGATATTTATTTAACTATCATGCGTTTCCACCTTAACAAAATAAAAGTATAAACCAAAATAATAAAACAACATAAATATTTATTTTTTCCACAAAAGAAGTGAAACAATTAAAAAAAGAGCAACAAAAAAAAAAATTAAACAATGAATATTTTTCTTTTAAATAGCACAACAAAAAAAAAATTAAAAAGTTTTTTTTAAAAATAGTGCAGAAAAGAAAAAGATAAAAAAAATAGGTTATCATTTATATTCAACGTTCAAATATAATATTGAAAGATATAATTTAGTAAATAACGGTGTAGTGATGCTAACCTCTATTATTTTCCTGTGACGTTGAGCATGAAATTAATATATATTTTTTCTTTCATAAAAAATTCTAACTACATAAAAATAGTTTAAGCCTAAAATATTTCTTCCGGACAATTTGTTAAGAAAGCGTGTGTGTGTTTGGACGTAAGCAAGGATTGCCAGTGCCTCGAGGCTTGGTATAGGGTGGACCAAAGAGTACTGTATTTTATTACAAAAAATATACAACATGAGTTATTTTGGGTAATTTTTGTAAAGTTGGGTCATTTTACTTGTAAATAATTATAGTGAGCTGACATTCTGCATAATTTTCCTAATATTACAAAATTAAAAAGTTTTATCATTTTTTTAAAACATTCTAAAGAAACAAACAAATTGGAAGGGATTAACATAATAAAATTTTAACTAAAAACATTATACAAATTGTCTCTCCCGCCACTGAGTATTATGAAATGCAGCCTTCTCTGTTCTACCTTTATGAACCCTTTTCATTTTCTCTCAACTCTCACACGCCCAACTAATTATATCTTCCAATGCAACGAACAAATCCAACACCTTTTCAGAATCCAACTTGAAAAAGGTTACCGACTACCAGCCAACCCGGTGGACCGGGAGGAAAATCTAGGGGTCGTTTGGTTGGGAATAAGTTATCCCGGGATTAGCTATCCAGGGATAAGTTATCCCACTATGTATGTATATGGGATAACTTATCCCATCACTAGATGGTATAAATGGTGGAATAAATAATTATGGGACTACCTAATACCTCCAATCAAATATATAATAAAATAATTATACATCTTATTCTGAGATTTTTATACCTTATACCTCACACCAAACGACTCCTAGGATTTTGGATTTGATTTTTTTGGTTATTAGGAAGATGAAAGCTGTGAAAATGAAGTGTTGTTCCATATTTGGTGAAATGAAGTGAAGTGGGAAAATAGGGGGGAAACATAGGAGTATAAGAATAGAAAACAGCTTGAAATTATAGGTGTGAAATAATAAATGTTGTTATAAATTTAAGACATTAAGAGAATTTTGGATGATTAGAAGCGGGATCAGAATTTTCTTTCACTTTATGAGTAGTGGGGGAATGTTGGGGAATGTTGTTACATTTTAATATTAATATTATTATATTAAAGTGTATAACTATTGAGAAGAATAAATGACTATTAATAATTAGTTAGCTAAGTCTAAGTTAGTTAACAGAAACAAGCTCCTTCACAAAGTTAGTTAATTAGGAATATAATTAGTTAAGTAGTTAAGAAACTAACCTATCACTAATCCACAAACTAACCGATTTTCACCAACTAACATCTATATATACATGATATGTACACACTTATTATTATGATCAATAATACAATTCTTCCTTACTCTTTTTCTCTTGATTACACTATACAGTTTCTCTGTTTCTTTCTTTCTCTGCATTACAGTTTCTGTTGTTGTGACTAAGATCATCAACTCTCATGATCAATACTTGATTGCTACATGGTATCAAAGCAATAGCAGTTGAATTCTTGTGTTTCCGCTAAATTCTGAAATCAAACAGAGTTGATATTGGTGTAGTATTCTGCAGATTCAAGATATCATCAAGAACACAGTTTCTCGTCTACTTCGTTTGAATCTGTCTCTCTACAATGACAACTGATGGTGCAACTGGGTCAGGAAGTGTAAATGGACACATCAATGGAGGAGTTCAGTTGGATCCTACTTCACAATCTACATCTCAGACATTGCATGGAACAAATCAAGTTATAGATCATAATCACCCTCTTTACTTGCATGCCTCATATGTGAGTGGCATTTCCTTGATATCTTTACAACTCACTGGGTCTGAAAACTATTCTTTATGGAGTAAGTACATGAGAATTGCTCTTCTAGGTAGAAATAAATTGGGTTTTGTTGATGGTACCTTGAGCAAGGATAATTTTAGAGAAGAGTTTTCATACCAGTGGGAGAGGTGTAATACAGTGGTGCAGTCATGGTTGATAAATACTGTGTCTAATAGTCTGCTTGGGGGTATGATCTATGCTAATAGTGCTCAAGAAGTCTGGGAAGATTTAAAAGCTAGGTTTGATAAGGTTGAGGGATCCAAAACATTTAATCTGCATAAAGAAATTGTTACTCTAGTTCAAGGCACTTCATCTGTGGCTGCTTATTTCACTAAGTTGAAAGAGTTATGGGTTGAACTAGAGGCAATTGTTCCTCCACCTGGATGTAATTGTGAAAAATTCAAGGATTTTCTAGTTTATCTACAAAGGCAGAAGTTGTACCAATTCTTGATGGGACTCAATGACAACTACTTACAAGCTAGGAGTCAAATCCTTCTAAGGACACCACTGCCTTTAGTAAATCAGACATATGCTATGATAGTGAGTGATGAATCTCAAAAATCTCTAATAACCAGTACTTCTGCTGGTCTTTTGGGTGTTGTTCCTTCAAGTTCTTCCTCTACTATACTGAGTCATGATCCAATTGTTATGTTCTCTAAGACTAGTAATGCTCAGAAGTTCAAAAAGAACTTCAATCTGTTTTGTGAGTTTTGTAAAATGAAAGGCCATACAAAGGATGTGTGTTACAAATTGGTTGGTTACCCTCAAGATTCAAGGTTTAAGAAAAGAGGGGGAGCTGGATCTTCTACTGGTTATCCTACTACTACTTATAAATTAGGAAATCTTACTTCTTGTAATGTCTTAACTGAGAATGGTTTGCAATCAATTGATGTTCAGGGATCATCTAGTACTTCGGGTGCACCAGCTCAGTATACTACATTTGGAGCGTGTGTGTTCTCTCAAGAGCAATATGATCAAATTGTGCAGCTGCTGAATCAAGCTCAAACAACTAGAAACTCATCAGTTCAGGACATGCAGTAAATGCAACAGGTAGTTCTAATTCAGGTATCAATCTAAGTGAGGCATTACTTGTCGCTAAGGTGTTGAGACAATGGATAATTGACACAAGGGAAACTAATCATATGGTGTCTAACTTGGACATACTTGATCAGTCCTCTGTAGTCAAAATGTCTAATCCTAAGCAGGTGCACTTACCTAATGGAGAAGTGGCTGATGTTACACACACAGGATCAAGCTCTATTTCTAACAAAAACACACTAAATAATGTCTTGATGTTGCCTTAGTTTAAATATAACCTTATGCCAGTCTCAAAGGTTACAAAAGATTTAAATTGTGTTGTTTCATTTTATCCTAACTTTTGTGTATTTCAGGATCTCTCAAATGGGAAGGTCAAGGAGATTGGTAGACAAAGTGATGGGCTATACTGGCTAGTCAATCAAGCTACTATGAATGCTAGAGATACTAGTTTTACTGCTCAGTCTGGTTCATCTTCTGTTAATAAAGCTGATATTGAATTGTGTCATAAAAGATATGGTCATGTGTCCAGTTCTACCTTAACTAAATTACTGTCTACTAGGCATCAGGATGTATTAGATACACTCCAGACTTGTAAAGTGTGTCCTTGTGCTAAACAATGTAGAGTGCCTTTCTTAAATAATTTTAGATCTACTACTGATAGCTTTGAGCTAATTCATATGGATGTATGGGGTCCTTATAAAGTGCAAACCTATGATGGAAATAAATACTTCCTTACTATAGGTGATGACTTTACTAGAATGACTTGGATTTATCTCTTAAAAATAAAACTTGATGTATGTGTTGTAGTGCCTACTCTCTTGCAGTATGTAAAGACTCAATTTAATAAAACAGTTAAAGCAGTTAGGACTGATAATGGAACTGAGTTCATGAATGATGTTTGTATCAAATTATTTCAACAATTAGGTATTGTACACCAAAGATCTTGTCCTTATACACCTCAGCAAAATGGTGTTGCTGAGAGAAAACATAGACACATCTTAGAGGTTACAGGAGCTATTAGGCTTCAAGCTTGTGTAACTCTCAGATATTGGGGCTATTGTGTTCAAACTGCTGTGTACATAATCAATAGATTACCATCTGATGTATTAAATGGTAATTGTCCTTATCAGTTACTCTATGACAAGATCTCATCCATGCAACACTTAAGAGTTTTTGGTTGTTTATGCTATGCTAAGAATCTAGTTGAAACTGATAAAATGTTATTTAGATCAAAGATATCTGTTTTGATGGGATACTCTGAGGTTCAGAAAGGTTACATTCTTTATGATATTCATGATAAATGTTTCTTTGTGAGCATGGATGTAATGTTTAGAGAAGATCAATTTCTCTTTTCAAAATCTACTTATGAAGACACTCCAGTATTTGTGAATAATCAAACAGACGTAGAGTTGCTGGAAGATACATTAGTACCTGCAACAAATAATCAAGTACTTAGACCATCTATTCGTGTCACTCAACCAGTAATCAAGTACTTAGACCATCTATTCGTGTCACTCAACCAGACTCATCTAGTCACAACCCTCAGCAAATCGCTCAAGCTATTCCTAGTTGTGCACCTGTGGTTCCATCACAACAAGGTTCAACAAGAACAAGAAGAGATCCACCTGCTGCACCTACAAGAAGATCTACAAGAGGAAGTCAACCTCCAATCTGGATGAAAGATTTTACATCCTTGAGTGTTCATCAGAAAACTCTTTGCCCTATCTCTAACTACATTTCATATGACAATATTTCTGATCATTACAGTGCTTATATTGCTTCCTTCTCATCTATTTCAGAACCACAAACCTTCAGTAAAGTTTCAAAAGAATTAATGTGGATTGAAGCAATGCAGGCTGAGATACAAGCTCTACAGGATAATCACACATGGGAGATAGTAGACTTACCCCCAGGAAATAAACTAATTGGTTGTAAATGGATATACAAGGTCAAATACAAACCCAATGGAGAGGTTGAAAGGTTGAAAGCAAGGTTAGTTGCAAAAGTCTACAACCAAAAAGAAGGACTAGATTATCAAGAAACCTTTTCAACTGTGGTGAAAATGGTGACTGTAAGGTCCATCTTGTCCATTGCAGCATCATGAAAGTGGCATATACATCAGATGGATGTATACAATGCTTTCCTTCAAGGTGATCTCAATGATGAGATCTACATGGAACTTCCACAAGGCTTTACGAGTCAGGGGGAGACTAAGGTATGCAGACTCATCAAATCCTTATATGGACTTAAGCAAGCACCTAGGCAATGGAATGCTAAGTTGACAGATGCCTTGATCAAGTTTAACTTCAGTCAAAGCAAGTATGATCACTCTTTATTTATCAGAAAGTCAAAAAAAGGTATTACTATAGTACTTGTATATGTGGATGACATGCTAATAACTGGAGATAGCCTGGAACTTATAGAAGAAACAAAAACAGCATTACAACAGGCCTTCAAGATAAAGGATCTAGGTGAGTTAAAATACTTTCTTGGCATAGAATTTGCTAGACCAGAACAAGGGGTCCTTATGCATCAAAGGAAGTATGCCTTGGAAGTAATCTCTGAACTAGGACTCTCAGTTGCTAAACCATCCACTACTCCTATGGATCACAATCTAAAACTGACTACAAAAGAATTTGATGATAACTTTCCTGAGACTACAGAGGTTGAGGATGAATTGCTAGAAGATCAAGGTGCCTATCAGAGACTCATTGGGAAGCTACTATACCTAACTGTTACAAGACCAGACATAGCCTTCACAGTTCAAACTCTTAGTCAGTATCTACAACAACCTAAAAGATCTCATATGGAAGCAGATAAAAAGGAGGTAAGATATCTCAAACAACAACTAGGCCTTGGAGTGTTACTGTCTAGTAAAACTCAAGACAGTGTTGTTGCGTACTGTGATGCTGATTGGGCAGCATGTGCTCATACAAGGAAGTTAGTAACTGGATTTCTAATCAAAATTGGTGAATCTATAGTATCTTGGAAGTCAAAAAAATAAACTACAACATCCAGGAGCCCTACCGAATCAGAATATAGAAGCCTAGCATCTACTGTGTCTGAGCTAATATGGCTGTTGGGAATGCTTGAAGAAATTGGTTTCAAAGTTGATTATCCTGTAACTATCTTTACAGACAGCAAAGCTGCAATGCAAATAACAGCCAATCCAGTGTTCCATGAAAGAACAAAACACATAGAAATTGACTGCCACTTCACAAGAGAGAAAATTCAACAAGGCATTGTGAATACTGAGTACATCCACACTAAAGATCAACCAACTGACATCTTAACCAAAGGACTGTGCAAGGCTTAACATCTACACTTATGTTCCAAGCTAGGATTGCTCAATGTCTTCTCTATACCTAGCTTGAGGGGGGTATTGAGAAGAATAAATGACTATTAATAATTAGTTAGCTAATTCTAAGTTAGTTAACAGAAACAAGCTCCTTCACAAAGTTAGTTAATTAGGAATATAGTTAGTTAAGTAGTTAAGAAACTAACCTATCATTAATCCACAAACTAACCGACTTTCACCAACTAACTTCTATATATACATGATATGTACACACTTATTATTATGATCAATAATACAACTCTTCCTTACTCTGTCTTCTTCTTCCTTACTCTTTTTCTCTTGATTACACTATACAGTTTCTCTGTTTCTTTCTTTCTCTGCATTACTGTTTCTGTTCTTGTGACTAAGATCATCAACTCTCATGATCAATACTTGATTGCTACAATAACTCTACCCTTTCTTATTTGTGCTGCATTTCTAACGTCCAGTGGTGACTTAATGTTGCATTCGAATGTGCAGCTTATGTTACATTCTAATGTGCAGCATTCCAAAGAAGTTGAATGGCATTATTTGTCCTATTTACTCTCTTTAAGTTTTCTAAGCCAGGGGTCTATTGGAAACAGCCTCTCTACTTCATCTGAGGTAGTGGTATGGATTGCATACACTTTACCCTCCCCAGACCCCACCTGGTGGGAATACACTGGGTATGTTGTTGTTGTTGTTGTACTCTCTTTAAGTTAGTGGGTTTAGGGTTCATGACTGTGCCTTCTTCTTATAACTCATATTGCCACTATTTTGTTGTAACTCTCATGGATATAAGTGACATTAGTTTCTTGTAACCTAAAGACCATTGATCTTTCATCTTTATCACCCCTTATTCATTCTTATTCATTACAAGGACGAATACCTTACTTATAAATAGAGGTGGTCTTGCATATTTTTTAAAGTACAAGAACATATAGAGTGCATAAAAGAAAGTAATTATATTAGTGAAAGAGAGAGTTGATACAAAGAAAAATATTCTAAGTCTCCAACTATATTCACTGTACAAAAGAGAGTAATTATATTAGTGAATGAGAGAGTTGAAACAAAGAAATATTCTAAGTCTAACTATATTCACTATACAAAGAGAGCAATTATATGTTGAAGGAAGGTGTTTTTGTGGTGGAACTTTGGACTCTTCAACTAATCCGGAGTTGCTTGAGTTGTACATCGTGATGGGTTTTTGTATCTTGGAGGGGACAAGTCAAGAGTTGATACTGCTGAATCGGTGTAGATTATGCTGCAGTGGGCTTGAATAAATTTTTTATTCATTTTTGTCAGTATTTTATTTTTCAGATGTAACTTATTGTAATTGTGGAATATTACACCATCAAGATTATTTGTAAAAGCGTAAGAGTTATATAGAATCATCTTTGGGAAGTCTCACATCTTCCCATCCTCTATTTAATTGTTTCAATCGGGCCGGATCTAGGGGGATCACAGTAGGGTGTTTGCTTGAACCTTCTCGGTAAAAAATTATATTTACATTTTATTTATAAGGTACATTAATTTTTATATTTTTTTTATGTACATATATAGATTTTGAATCTCCTAAACACAAAATTTTGTTCCAAGTGGGTGCGCGAGCACCCATTGCTTCCATCCGAAACTTATACCGTAGGTGAATATCCTATCAAAATTACCTATTAGCATCCATTGAGGCAAAAAGTTTATGGGTGCTTTGGTTAAAAAGTTGCTTTAAAAATCAACCGAGCCGTTTTGTAGGGGGATCCATTCTCGCTCAGACTATTTTTTGCCATAGTCTTAGAGTCGTTTGGTAGGAGGTATATGGTATAATAATCTCGGTTAAATGCAGGATTATTATATATTTTGCGTTTGGTTGGAGTGGTTGAAGGTATTACGTAGTTACGGAATTATTTATCCCATTATTTATACTATAGTGATGGAATAAGTTATCTCATATACATAATGGTATAACTTATCTCGAAATAGCTAATTCAGGATAACTTGTTCCCAACCAAACGACCCCTTAATGTTTCTTTAACGTGAAGCGTTTTATTCTACAGTAAGATGTTTAGTTTACGATATTATGGTTTGACATTATATCGTATCGTAATATAAGCTACGCACTTAGTTTATATGATATGGAATTATACTTCTACATGAAACAAATTATCCCAAATTATTACTCCGTCTCAATTTATGTGTCACATTTTAGTTTTCGAAAGTCAAACAGTTTAATTTTGACCTTAAATTTGGGCACAAAATCTTCAAATTTTTTGAAATAAAATTTATATATTTGGAAACTATGTAAAAAGTAATATAAGTCACAATTATAGACAATTCAAAATATTTAAATAATTTATGAAAAAATTATGGTAAAAAATAAACTTGTTTCAATCTCGAAATTCAAAAAATGACACATAAAATGAAACGGATGGAATATATATTCTTCCTTTTATCTCAATAACACGTTACTACCTGTGCCAAAATATACTCCTAATTAAAGTTTTCTTAAGGGCGAAGAAAAATGAAATGGATGGAGTATATGTTCTTCCTTTTATTTCAATAACATGTTACTACATGTGCTAAAATATACTCCTAACTAAAGTTTTCTTAAGGGCCAAGTAAAATGAAACGGATGGAATATATATTCTTCCTTTTATCTCAATAACACGTTACTACCTGTGCCAAAATATACTCCTAATTAAAGTTTTCTTAAGGGCCAAGTAAAATGAAATGGATGGAGTATATGTTCTTCCTTTTATCTCGATAACACGTTACTACCTGTGCCAAAATATACTCCTAACTAAAGTTTTCTTAAGGGTCAAGTAAAATGAAACGGATAGAGTATATGTTCTTCCTTTTATCTCAATAACATGTTACTACATGTGCCAAAATATACTCCTTATTAAAGTTTTCTTAAGGGCCAAGTAAAATGAAATGGATGGAGTATATGTTCTTCCTTTTATCTCAATAACACGTTACTACCTGTGTCAAAATATACTCCTAATTAAAGTTTTCTTAAGGACCAAGTAAAATAAAACTGATTGAGTAAATGTTCTTCCTTTTATCTCAATAACACGTTATTACCTGTGCCAAAATATACTCCTAATTAAAATTTTCTTAAGGCCCAAGTAAAATGAAACGGATGGAGTATATGTTCTTCCTTTTATCTCAATAACACGTTACTAGCTTGTAATGTCCTTTAGCTAATTATTGAATCTCCATTGGCCTTAATAATTCATTCCTAGTGTGAAAGATTATACTTGGATAATGGCTCAATCCTAAGATGTCTCACATTTTCACATATTGCGATGCCACCATGAATTCAGGATGCAAGTTAGAGTTTCAAGATTTACATTAAGGTTCCGAGCTCAAATTTCAATAATTACATTTTTATTTTTTGAACTCCAATCTCTTAGTAAAAATCGTGGATCCTTCCGTCTCAATTACACCGATCTTAAACTAGGTCTAGTCAAGTATTCTTGCCCTTTTGCTTTTGGTCGAGCACAACTTCCCGAGCATTAGGTTCAAGCAACTTCGTCCCTTTAACTTTTCAACTTCATACCACTTCGTCCCTTTCACTCTTCAATCTGATTTCTACATTCACAGCTTGAAAAAAACAAAAGAAAACGAGAACTTCAAGTGTAAATATTTTTTTTTATCGGATGTCACCAATTGAAGCTTTAGTATTTGAATATTAAGTTTTTAAGCAAAAGTTATTAGGTTCGAGTGAGTTCGACTGAATTTGTGATCGGACTTCTACCTTCGCAAATCGCACCGATGATAAAGCAAAGCGCTAGATAATTAAGGAATATGTAAAATTCTGAACGCATTAAAGCAAAACGAGGTATTGCAATAACTAGTAGAGTATATTAATTAACACCTATTACTGAAGAAGTACATCTAACACATGCAGACCTGAATATATAATTTTCAGCAAAGGAGTAAATATATATTCCCTATGTCCGAAATTGTGAGATTCAGATTATGTGAATTTCAATTAATATTTTAAAATAAATTTTTCTCATCATAGAACGACATGAAAAAGACTTGTAACTTAATATATTTCATATAGTTTTTAAGTATTTATATTTTTAATTTTAAAATATTAAGTTGATTTAATTCAAGTTTAACGTTGAAAATCAATCAAAACGACTCCCAAAAGGTAAAAGTGTCACAAAAATCACGACGAAGGTGGTACTATATATAAATATAAAGGAAAAGGTTGTCCTTGTATATATATATTGTGATTTTTCCATGATTAGCCCCTTTTGTCCCCTAACTCTGTCTCATGACCCAAAAGCAGAATGAACGGATTCAGGATATAAGTTTTATGAGTTCACCTTTTATGGTTCTTAGCTTTAAATTCAATATATTGTTAAAGTTACGAGTTCATATTTATATTGTTTATTGCTATTTTTGTGAACTTTTACATATAAATTTTTGCTTCGCATTGAAAATACTAGATTCAGATGAATTCAATATCAAAACTCCGCAACCGCCTTTGAAAAGAATTATGTCAGTAAAAAGTACTACTAAAATTCTAGTAGGTGTGATGTACACGTGATTTTGATGATTGACATAACTCGTGAGGGGACCTGGTACCAGATTTGTTGCCAATAGAACTTGATCCATTTCTCTGAGTCAACTGTGTGAGAACCTGGTCCTCACCAGATATACTGCCTATAGAACTTGATCCATTTCTCAAAGACAACTATGTGAGAACCTGGTCCTCAGAGGGATCCTGTCTCATAGGGACCAGGTTCATATTATGGATGCACTCATAATTTTTTTGCTGAAAAGTTGATCGCACAGTAGCAGAGGAGCAGCATCTTTTTAGTCTCGACCAATGAAAAATATTTTAGGTTTTCCCTCCCATTTGCTTCATATATATAGATCATTATGTGGGAGGAAAACCTAGCTTTTGCACAATCAAAATTTCTCATGCTTCTTGCAAAGCCACCATAAAGTTCCATCAAGGCAAAGCTCCAACAACCAAGGGACCAGTTTGCTACAATTGAATAAGTCTTTAGGTCTAGGTTGTTCAGTCTTTATATTTAGTTCTAACATTGTAAACATACTCCTCTTTTGAGAAGTTTGTGTAGGTATATTACTTCCCCTCTTATCTTGTAGCTTTGAGTTGTGGGCTAGAGTTAGCCAGTGTAGTGTTGGGGGCTAGAGTTTGGTTATCTTTACAATAGAGTTATTGTAGAGAATGCTTACAATAGAGTTATTGTAAGGGTGAGAGATTAAAAGTTTAATTTCTAGGTTGCAAGAGGTTGTAATCTGAAAGTTGCTCTTGTTTTAGTGAAGTGGTTGAGAAATCCTATTGGGGTAGGTCGTGGTTTTACTCCATTGAGTAAGGAGGTTTCCACGTAAAATATCTTGTCTTTTTTACTTTTAGTTCTTTACTTTTATTCTTAGTCTTAAAACTTGGTGAGGGACCAGGCTCTCGTTACTACGGTGAACTCGCATAAAACTTTTCCTGTTGTTAACTGAAGAAATTGGTAAGGAATCTGACCCCTAGTATCGTGATGGATGCATACGAGCTTTCAAGGTGGCAGGGTATTTTTATGTGAGATGAACTTAATTAAATGAAGAGACAAAATAGTCAAAGTAGGGATAGAGGATCCAAGTTGTATTCTACAGAAGTGCAGATAAGTGAAAAAGACAGCGGTAGGATCATTTAGAGAGAGTAGGTATCAATCCAACTATCCAACTACTTTATACATTAGTCATTAAATATTTCAATTGAAAAAGAACTTAATAATGATGCATTACTATTAAAGAAGAATCAGTTCCTTAGCATATCTATTGGCGGTGGAAGTAAGTGGTTGCAGAAGTTTTCGTTGTTTTCGGGGTACAAAATATGTATTACAACATCAATTCCTACACTAAGCTCAAGAATAATTTTAAGAACAATAAAGAAGTTTAAACAACTTCAAACACAAGTTCAAACAACAATGAACTATCAAAATGAAGTTTAACTATTTTCTGGAAAATAGCAAAATTATAAAGAAAAGAGATGAAACAGAAAAGAATCAAGTCCATCAAATTCACGGTGTGTCCTTAAGGAATTTATTCCTCTCAAGTATCCGAGTTTAATGGAATATATCCTTCCAGGATAAAATGATTCACTTTAGCAAATAGTGGTACCTCAAATTTGCTGAACTTCGAACTCACTCAACGATTGAAGATCACACTTAAGTTTTTAAGAAGAAGAGAGTGTTTTTACTTCACAAATTTCATGTATTTACCTGAGGAAAAATTCAGATATTTATAGTCATAAAGAGCTGCTTCTGAAAAGAAACAATGGTTCATAAAAGATTACACTGTTTCGAAAAGTCGGGACCACCTGAGTCCACAGGTCGCCTATTTGGCATAAAACAGAAAGTTTCCAGTGACTTCCAACGCGACCTGCGTTGGGTCATCTGCTTCCGCAAACGCCGACCTGCTCGCGCAGGTCAAATTCCGTTTTTCAAACAGTATCTCGAAGGGCCATGTCCCTTCGAGGTGCGTTGTGACATGCGTCCGCACATGTCAAGTGCGTCTGCAAATGGAGAAATTTCAAATTGAATTTTTGGATCATTAACTCTCAAGTTTCAAATGAATTTTGTCCAAAAAGATAGTCTCGCGATCGATTTTTCGAAGCCGAAGCCGAGTGAACGACGATGACGGCACAAGGCTTGTCTTGTTTTTGCCTCACTATCCACATGAAGAAGTGCTTTTCAATATAAGCATAAGAAAGTTCCTTTCTCCCACCAATGTGGGAGAAACATTCTTCTTTAAAGTGAAACCACAATTCACTTTTTTTCCCTCCATTTTCCATTCACATAGAACCCAACAGTTTTACGTATATAGTAAAAGAATTAGGTTGAAGGAGAGTTTTGGCGCAATTGATAAAGTTGATGTCATATGACTAGGAGGTCAGGGGTTCAAGCTGTGGAAACTGTCTCTTGCAGAAATACAAGGTAAGGCTACATATAATAGATACTTGAGGTCCGATCGCTCTCCGAATTATGCGAGGCGGGTTTATGTTGGGCGGGTCTATATGGGACGGGGCCGTTTGAAAATGAAATTTTTTGTTATGGGGGTGGAGCACGGAGGGTTGGAACCTTTGCAAGTTTGACCCGCACCCGCCCCGCCCCGCTCTGTTCCATTGTCATCCCTATATATATTGTAAAATAATTAGGTTGGCGGAAGTCTTGGCGTAATTGATAAAGTTGATGGCATATGACTAGAAGGTCAAGGGTTCAAGCCGTGGAAACTGTCTCTTGCAGAAATACAAGGTAATGCTTCATATAATAGATCCTTGTAGTACAACCGTCCTCCCAACGTCGCACATAGTGGAAGCTTTAATGTACTGGACTTTAATTCCTTTAGTGAAAGAACCACGCCATTTGCAGACGATTGATGACTAGAGACGGCAAAGGAGATTCCAAGTGCAAAAATAATTTCTTAATATAAGAAATTAGGTTTGTGGAATAAACACGTTGTAAAATTAAATTTCTCAAAGTACCTAATTAGCATTAGAATTGTTCTATATATAACTTCAAAGAAAAATTTCTTAGAATACCTAACTAGTAGCTAGCATTAACATGCATATTTAAGCAATATATTGTACTCCTCAAACTTTTCTCTAAGGTATCTATCACTATTCCTAATTTATCTAACTACTGTTAGTGTAAGCATTAATATGGTTGAAAAGTTCAACTAAAATTTGCACTAATTAAATCGAAGTTATTTCTAACCGATACCATTGAACTTACCTAGTTTTGGGAAAGATCATCTATTTTTTTTTAATGACCATGGTGTTCGGACACGCACCTCAATTAATTTTATGGGACATCTGTCACCTCTCACCATCAATAGGTATCAGACAATTTTGTTTCCGAATGCTAGAACAGATAAGAAGAATCACTTGTATTTTTTGTCTCCACTTGAATTTGAATATGAAACCTCATGGTTCTTAACTCACTCCATTGACCACTAGGTCACACCCTTGGGTGCAAGATTATCTAATTTCTTTTTCCTTTTTTTATTTGTAGATTTCTTTTTGATTGAATATATGATCGGCAACATCTTAAACTTGATACTAAATTTCATTTAAACACTCAAATAATGATGACCTGTTTTAATTGAGCACCTGAACATATGATAAACATTTTTATTACACACTTTGGAGTTCCGATTCATATATTGAAAAAGTTTTTCTGTGTGCTACTGCTCCCAAGTGTCCATGACGTAGATAAGTTAATCAAATAAAATATGTCTCTTTCTTTAGTTATACATATATTAACGTCAATTGGAAGAGGCAAAATATTTTACGACTTATTGAGGCTAATGCATACTGTGACATATTTAAGTTGTTAATTTATTATCTAACATTTCCAAAATTTTGAATTAATTGTCTAATAAGATTACTTTATCACGTGTTTAAATCCTCAGCTAAAACATTTCATATTTTGATTGTCTAAATATAATTTAATAATAAAGTGTGAATGTGTAAATATAATTTACTAATAAATTCAAGGGGTCACCGACAATTCATCCTTTTTTTTTTTCATTAATAAAAACTACAGGTTTATGGTTGATCATAAATCATTATGGTATACAGTCAAATCTCTTTATAGTGACAGTATTTATCCGAAAATTTTATGGCTGCTATAGAGAGGTGTTGTTATATATATACTGGCATTCGACATTCAGATACAATTTAGCTGTTATAAATAAAAGTATACAAAATTAGAAAGAGCATGATTACAAAAAAAAAAAAAAAAAAATCATTAGGAGTCTTAAATCATGAAGCTATGAAATAATTGATGTGCATCATATAAATACAACTTTTTCCTTTAAATTAGATATTTATATTTGAAATTTATTGTGTGCATGACATCAATGATGATTATCATGAATATTTTGGTATTTTTTTTTGTACATAATATATTTTCTTACAAAATATTATTACATAATATTTGAGTATGTTGTTATAGAGAGGTAATTTTATAAGGAGTGTACCGCTATAATAAACGACATTATTGTTATAGATAGAATGTCGTTATAAAGAAGTAAAATATAACATAAAAAATCAATTCCGGAGAAAATAAAACCGCTATAGTGAAATATCATTATAACGACCATTATAGAGAGGTCCGCCTGTATTTGGGATCTCATTCAGGCTACACAATTTGTTGTTAGGTGCCAGTTTTCTGTTCTTTCTCTTTATATTATACTAGATACCGAAGCACAAGCTCAATGTATGTTACTTTCTTCGTTTTAATTTAAGTGGCATTGATAGAATTTTAAAAGGCACCAGATTTTTTTCATATGTTTTTGGAATATTCTAAATTTTTAATTATCGTGATTTATAATACTTATTATGAATTTTTTAAATATGTAAATCATTAAATATTAATTATTATTAATGCCTTTTTAATATCTTTATTAGCTTCTTTTTAAAATATCAATCAGTACAATAAAAATGAAAGTTTTTCATCAATTGTAAGCACTTTTGAAAGTACTTTCGTTGTTTTATAATGCTTTAATTTTGTACACCTCTTAAGAAATTATTAATTAGAAATATATTATTAAATTATTATTAAATTAACTTTATTAATAATATTTTAAAATTTTAAATTTGACAGTTACTATTCTATATAATTATTTAATACTAAAGAGTAGGAAAAAAAATAACAAACTCTCTTAGTTTGTTTAAGTAGATAAAATATTAATTTTCTATTTAAAGTTAAGTAAAATGAAATAATGGATTCATTAAAATAAAAGTTAATAGACACCGTTAAAATATCAATCAAAATCATTAAAAACAGAAATCGGACTCAATAAAAATAAAAATTAGGTCCATTAATTTTTTTGAATTTTATTTTAATGGGTTTGATTTTTTATTTTGATTTTAAATAATATTGGTTGATTTGAATTTGGTGGTGTGAACTTTTAATAAGAAGCCGTGTAGCAAAAATGATTTCGTAAATCACCGTTGCAAAATAATGGCATGAATTCTGTAACGATAGTGGCATAGATCGAGCTAAACTTTTAAAGGCGATGACATAGAAGAGCCAAACCTATAACATATGGCATAGATGAGTCATTTCTAATAATTCGATAGTATATTTGAGCCTTTTTCCTAAAAACAACAGTAGTATTTCATCCGTTCCAATTTATGTAAATTAGTTTGATTTAACACAGAGTTTAAGAAAGAAAGCATTTAAAAAATAATTATGATGTAAAATAAATCCAAAATATTTGTACGACTGTAAATCATTTCATTCAAAGTAAAAGGGGTATTATAAAATTAAATTCTACTTAAATATAGAAATATATCATTATTTTGTAAAGTGACTAAAAGGAAAAGTGAGTCATATAAATTGGGACAAAGAAAGTATAACATTATCCTGATATCCCATAGTAGTAAAAAAAAAATGAATGTTTGTTGGATACTCCCTCTGTCCCAATTTATATGACACACTTTCCTTTTTAGTCAGTCCCAAAAAGAATGACACATTTCTATATTTGGTAACAATTTAACTTTAAAATACCCACTTTACCCTTAATGAAATGATTTACAACCACACAAATATCTATAACTCATTTTAGACCACAAGTTTCAAAAATCTTCCTTTATTTCTTAAACTCCGTACTAAGTCAAAGTACATTACATAAATTGGGACGGAGGGAGTACAAAATATGAATATATTACTCCATCTGTCTTATTTTATGTGGCACCTCTTCATTTTTAGTAATACAAAAAAAAAGTTATTTTACTATAAGTAAAAATAATTTAATCTTAAATTTTTATTTTTATTTTTATTTTTAATAAAATGATTTATACATAAACATTTATAGATTATTTTAGATAATAATTTTTTTTAAAAAAAATCTTTAAATATTGTATCAAATTAAATGATGACACATAAAATAAACGGAGAAAATACTAATTAAATTGTTGCTAGTAACATGCACGAAGCATCTAGTAGCCATATGTCAACACACAACATGTAGGTAATTAGATGTGTGAATGTTGAAAGAAAAAATAGGCGGGCCCACATTGATGGTACAACTTAGCATTCATTTTATGTCATTTTTTATAAGAAATTTAGACAGATCATTGTTTTGAAATTTAATTTATAAGTGATCATAAAAGAGAGTATCTCCTCGTTATTTTATCCTTTTTGCCTACAAATAATTAAAGCAACGCAGTCAACTTAGCTTTAATTTCCACTATATTTATATTAGATGCTAGGTGACAATTGGCATATAGATCCCCCAGAGAGTTTTATAAGAGAATTTATTTTTAATTGTTTAAGAAAAGCTGATGGAAAAATCATTTTGTAAATCCAAATTAATACTTCAACCACTACAAAAAAAAAAAAAAAAGATCCATTATTGTTAAGTAGTGAATATGTGTATCGCTATGCGCCATCAAAAAAATTTAGTATTTTAAAAAGGGAGTTTATGTAATGGGAGTCTAATTTTGTAATATTATTTTGAAAAATAAGTCCTGATAGAAAATATGTTTTATAAGTCGGAAGTAACAGTGGATCAGTTAAACAATAGCAATCCCAATTTACATGATGATCTTTCCATTTTGGGATGTTCTAAAAGGTTTAGTAACAGTCATATCTCAGTAATATTATTTTATAAAACATTCAAAATTTTAAGTTGCAGAAGGAAAAAGACATCAAATTCATTCTGAAAAGTAATTTACACACTTAGGAATTATTTGGTAGGGTGTATAAGAATAGTGTAAAATATAATATATTAGTAATGATTGCGTTAGTTATTCTTGAGTTAGTTATTCTTGCATTTTTATTATGCAGTATTTGATTTGGTGTATTAAAAATAACATTAATTGCATAATTTCTAAAAAAAAAAAAAATACAAAAATACAGGATGTAAAAAAAAATTTGAGGGACAATTGTGACTTTAATCATACTAATATATGCATTAGATTCATTGCATTACTAATACCAAGGATTTCCATGCATTAGTAATACACTCCTTAATACCAAATAGAGTGTATAACTAATGCAAGCATTAATAATACATAGGATGAAAAAGTGTATCAAATAAGGTATTAGTAATACACAAAGCTAATGCATGTATTATTTTTTTTAATAGACTCTACCAAACGGCCCCTTAAACTATTGTTGTGACCTAATACACACCTGTATTATGTAAAAGTGAATTTATTTTCATCCCAACACATACACAACCAGTCACATGATGGGAAGTATTTTACACTCGCGCCACAGCATCACCATGTCATTGCCACATCAGATATTATGTCAATTTTTTTAAAAAAAAAAAATTCACGTCATCCTAATTGTTTCTTCTTCATTAAACACCATCAAAACCACCATTAAATCACCACCACTGCCGTGATCACCATCAAAACCACATCTTCACCATAATAATTTTAAGAACCCACCATATAAATTTCATCACTAAAATCACAACACAACCACCCATCACAAAAATTGAAAACAACCACCATAAATTTAACACCCACCACTAAAATTGCCATCGAAATAACAACATCACCATTGTCACCATCCAAAATTACAAAGAACCGCCACAAATTTAACACCAATCACCAATTCCAACATCAAAATCACACCACCATCATTATCAGATCCTACATTATGGACATCTTTGCCATTGTTGATAGTGGTAGGTGAAAAAATTGGTGATGGTGGCCGGTGATGAAACTAATGGTGATGAGTAAGGTGATGATGATATGATGGAGTTGGTGAAATTGGGTGATAAAGTTGTTATTTTTGGTGGTGATAGTGGAATTAATAGGGATTTGGATTAGGGGTGAGCGTTCGGTTCTTTGATTCGATTTTATCAAATTTCTTTTCGGTTCTTCGATTTTTGATATTGAAAAAGTGTGCACCGAACACCGAAACAAACTAATTCGGTTCGGTTTAGTTTGGTATTTTTAAATCAATTTTTCGATGCAAAATAAAAAATAAAATGAGAACCGAATCAAAATATAAGACACTAAAAAATCTAAAACATTGTAAATAGACTATCAAGTGAGGACAACTTCTACATATCATTGTAGTGCTCTATTTTTCATATCACAATACGGTGGTAGTATTTGTATGAAAATTTTTAGGCATTACAGTTAGAAATTAGGAGTATTTGTGTGAAAAAAATTTAGGAATTACAATTAGAAATATAAGTATATTAGGAATTAAAATTAAAAATTAGGAAAATGTAAAGTAATAATTAAGGATGGAAGGTAAATATTGATGGGATAATTGGGTATGGGCTTTGAGGCTTGGTCTTGAAAAGTTTTGGGCCAAACATGACCTAAATGAGAATTAAAAAAAAAAACTTTTAATAAAACTTCGGTTCTTCGGTACCCCTAAATCGAATCGAACTACCGGAAAAAAAATCAGAAACCGAATCGAAGAACCGAATTAATTCGATTCAGTACGATTTTCGGTTCTCCGATTTTTATGCCCACCCCTAGATTTGATGATTCTTCTTCATTGATGTTTCAATTGGTGTAGAGAAATCAATGCTGGTGTGATTTTTCTTCACTATTTTTCCGGTAAAGTTGCAGGGAAGAAGAGGTGTGGAGTTTGAAGAAGAAGATGGTTGGGTGGGTGGGGTGAGGAGGATTATTTTTGAACTTTTTTTTTGGCTTTAATTTTTGACTCAAATGCACCTATTTTTTATTTTAATTACTTTTTGCTGTCACGTTAGTTTTAGGGGTAAATAAATTCACTTTTATATAGTACAAGTGTGTATTAGGTTGAGACAATAATTTAAGTGTGTAAATGACTTTTCAAGATAAGTTCGGGATGAATTTGATGTCTTTTCCCATTTGCAGAATTCAAATTCATTTACCTATGCTTAAAAAGTAAAATTAACATAAATAGAATTAAGAATAGGTATAAATAATGTTTTAGAAAGATTACAAAAGATATTAATGATAAAATTGTAAAAGTCTATCAAATCAGAAATGCTTATAAGATGCAAAATTCTAAAGTGACCATCTTACTTGAATTGTTGAATGACTGTTGTGTTTCTAATTGCGGCAATAAATCACCTTCTCATACACAATTCATCCAGTGTGAGGCTAAATGATACCGCATATTACTGCATGAATCGGAATCCACTTATTAAGATAGACAAGGCTAGCTAGTTATTGGAGTAACATTGTTTAATTCAGTCTCCATATGTAATAACTCTCCAAATAGTAGACTCTAAAGAAAAAAGAGTATACGCAGATTTTAGCCCTACTTCAAAAATAAACGGGATTATTTTGAAAATATTTTTGGCTTAAGAAAAAATTATTCAGAAAAAAAAAAGCAAAGAAAGTAAAAGCATAACAAGACATTCAAAACAGTAATTATAATAAAACTATATGATAATCAAAGTAAAAGAAAAAAAGAAAACAAATGAAAGAACGAAAATAAGACACTCTATTTTTATTTTGTATGTCTTAGCTTTACTACGTACGAAATCTAAGAGAGTAAGTAATATTTTTGAATCTTATAATATCAAACTAAAGATAACATAATATACAAAAATGCCTTGCGATCTTGATAACCATGAGCCCTCATATTTAAATTCTAGCAAAAACAAAAATACTTAGGTAATTTTTACCTATCTATTTCAACTTTAATAGACAAAGTTACATGTTACTTGTTGGTGATGGGAGATGGATATTCCGTGGAACTAGTTGAGATACATAAAAATTGTCCCCGACACTACAAAGATATTCTTTGGGAGGTGGCAGTTATCTCCTGGAATATCGAGGTGTGCGAAAACTTGGAAGATGACAATTATCTCGTGGAATTAGTCGAGATCCGTAAAAACTTGGAAGGTGGCATAGTTATATCATAAAATTAGTTGAGATGCACAAAAATTATCCGAGAGCAAAAGTTTGAAAGATGAGAGTTATCTTGTGAAATTAGTCGAGGTGTGAAAGTTGTTCTGAACACTAGAGAGACATTATACAAACTGTTTCTCCCGCCACTACGTACTATGAAATGCATTCTTCTCTTTTCTTCCTTCATGAACCCTTTCCGTTGTCTTTCAACTCTTACACGCCCAACAAATTGTCTCTACCAATGCAATCAACAAATCCAATACCTTTTTAAAATGGGCAAAATCACTGATGCCCGTAAACTGTTCGACGAAATGCCTCAACGAGACGCCGTTTCTTGGAACTCTATGATCTTCGGATACTGCCACAACGGTCACCTTAACGATGCCCGAGCACTGTTTGATGTATTTCAAGGCAAGAATATTAGGACTTGGACTTCAATGTTATCAGGGTATGCGAAAAATGGGAGGTTTTGTGATGCTATTGATGTATTTGAAGCAATGCCTGAGAAGAATGTTGTGTCTTATAATGCGATGTTGAGTGGGTATGTGGGCATTGGCGATTTTGTTAATGCCAGGAAGGTGTTTGATGAAATGTCTGAGAGAAATGTTGAAACTTGGAACGCCATGATTAATGGGTATGTGAAAGGTGGGAGAATGCATGAGGCGCGTGTGGTGTTTGATGAAATGCCGGAGAGAAATGAGGTGTCGTATACGATTATGATTTCGGGGTGTGTTGGGGTGTGTGAGTTTGAGGAAGCGTGGAGGTGGTTAGTGGATATGCATAGGAGGGGAGAGGTGAAGCCGGATCAAAAGATGTTCTTGGTGGCTCTGTCGGTGGTTGTTGGATTGGATAATGTGGTGATGCTTGCGAATTTGGTGACATTGGCGATGAAAATGGGGTATAGTGAGGATGTTGTGGCAGGAACTGCAATTTTGAATGCATTTACACGGATTGGTAATTTGGATATGGCGTTGAGGTATTTTGAGAATATGCCTGAGAAGAACGAGTACTCCTGGACAACGATGATTTCAGCTCTCTCGCAATGTGGCAGGTTGGATGATGCAATTGCGTTTTATAGACAAGTCCCCGAACAGACTGTTGAGACACAAACTGCAATGATGACTGCATATGCTCAGAGCAGGAGGATAATTGAGGCAAGGCAAGTGTTTAACGACATTAGGAACCCAAACGCCCTTAGTTGGAATGCTCTGCTAGCTGGATATATGCACAATGGCATGGTTGAGGAGGCTAAGGAGTTGTTCCAGCAAATGCCTACAAGGAATATGGCTTCTTGGGCAGCAATGATCTCTGGGCTAATGCACAATGGGCAAAGCATGGAATCTCTAGAGTTGATGGCTCAGATGCATAGACTAGGAAACATTCCAAGTGATTCAAGCTTCACGAGTGCTCTTTTGGCATGTGCAAACATTGGAGACGTTGAGGTGGGGAGACAAATACATTCTCTTTCATTCAAAGCTGGGTGCCAATATAATCCATATGTTGGGAATGGATTGATAACCATGTATGCTAAATGCAAAAACTTGGAAGATGATGCAGACACAATTAGCTTAACAAGATCAGATATAATCTCCTCCCCCTCCATCCCTGCAGGCCACTCTGATAGCTTCAGGTTGGAGGATGCTGTTAGAGCTTTCCAACAGATGCCTAATCGTGATGTTGTGTCTTGGACTGCTGTGATATCAGCTTATGTGCAAGGTGGGCAAGGAGAAATTGCTCTTAAATTATTTCTCAACATGTTTGGTCATGGAATTAAGCCAAATGAACTGACAGTCACTAGTCTATTGAGTGCCACTGGGAGCCTCGGTGCAAAGAAGCTAGGTCAACAGCTTCATGTCTTAACATTTAAGCTTGGGATGGATTCACAGTTATTTACTGGTAATGCACTCATAGCGATGTACTTCAAGTGTGGATCTTTGGATGGCATTCAGGTTTTTGATGAGATCGTAGAACGAGATATTGTAACGTGGAATGCTCTTTTAACTGGTTGTGCTCAGAATGGTTTGGGTAAAGATGCTATTTCTTATTTTGAGAAACTTACAGCTCAAGGGTTTGTTCCTAATGAAATCACATTTCTAGAGCTCTTGTGTGCTTGTGGACATGCGGGGCTAGTGGATGAAGGTTTGGCGTATTTCAATTCCATGAGACAGCGCTACGGGATTTTACCAGTGATAAATCATTATACTGCAATGGTAGATCTTCTTGGGCGGGGTGGAAGACTTCTTGAAGCGGAGTCCCTGATTAAAGACATGCCTATGCAGCCAGATACTGTAATTTGGGAAGCCCTTCTTGCTGCCTGTCGAAATCATCATGACACTGATCTCGGGCAGAGAGTTGCAGAGAGGCTTTTCCAAATGGGTACAAAAGAGTCGGGAGCCTACGTTCTATTATCAAACATATATGCTTCTCAAGGCATGTGGGACAAGGTCCGTGAAGTACGTGAAACAATGTTGGATCGAGAAGTAAATAAAGAACCTGGATTTAGCTGGATCCAGATCAAGAATAAGCTTTACTCTTTCCTCTCAGGGCATAGGAAATATGACCATGTTGATAAGATTTATCCGATGCTGAGAGAATTCTACTTGAGCTTTCAAGCAGAAGGTTACATCCCGGAGACAAAATTTGTCCTCCGTGATGTTGAGGAAGAGCAAAAGCAAAATGAGCTTTTGTACCATAGTGAGAAGATTGCTGTTGTCTTTGGTATCTTAAACACTCCGAATGGATCTCCCGTCGAGATTATGAAAAACCTCCGCATATGTGGTGACTGCCACACTTTTATGAAATTCTTGTCCAAAGCTACACATCGCAAGATAATAATTCGAGATGGAAATAGATTTCACCATTTCTCTGAGGGATTCTGTTCTTGTAGAGATTATTGGTGATAAATTCATGAGACATCTTCATCTGACTAACTGACGCTTCCCGTAAGCGTAGCTGTCCTACTGTGCCTGTCTATTGGTTATAATTGATGACTGCTGAAGCACAACGTTGTGAATGGCTTCTTTTAGCAAATTGAAGTGGATTTGCTGATATGGTCCTTTCATTCAGGAAACCCGTCAAGACAGGGAATGGAGGCAACACCAACTACAACAAACCTAGTGTAATCCCACAAGTGGGGTTTGGAGAGGGTAGAGTGTACGCAGACCTTACCCTAACCTTGGGAGGCCAAGAAGCTATTTCTGATATAGCCTCAAGACCAGGAATGGAGGCAGTTACGGATTTACTTCAAACTTAATACTCACACTGAATTGTGGACCTTGAGAGGTTAAGTTTCAAGGTAGCATCGATACATTTTTCCGTAGAATAACACTACAAATGCTTATAAATGGAGGTGATATGAGGCCATGTGAACGTTGGTGTGGAAAATTAAGGCACCTAAGAAAGTGGCTTTTGTTATATGGTCCATAGCTTCAGGTACAATCCCAACAAGCCGATAATTTAAGGAGATGGGAGTCACATTATTGCAGTTCGTTCATGTAAGAGGCATGGGGAGGACGCGGATCATCTATTGTGGCACCACAATTTTTGCACAGGAATTATGAGCTTTAGTTTATTCCATATATATTATGTGTCCTGAGTATCATGACCTAAACTGGTAGCCAAAGTTTTGGCAAGTTGGAGAATGAGAAAGTTGAACCTTGAATGAAAAAGTGAAGTTGAATATTGCTCCTCTTTGTACTTTTAGGTTGATTTAGAGAGAAGAAAATAATTGAATTGTTTTTAGGGTATAGAAAATCCCTTATGGAGGGGTTAAAAGCTCTGGCTTTCTACCCAGACCAATATTAGATTGAAAGCGCTAGAACCAATGTAAGTAAAATTCGATGTAATTAATGATCAACGATTAGAGTTATCTCCATTTTTACTTTTAGCTTTACTCAATTGTGTAGCTTATTCGGCTTGTATTGTTCGTCTCCATCTGAATAGATATACATTGACCCACCTAAAATAAGATAAAAAAAGCTTTTCTCATACAAGATTCTTTTCTTTGTAAAAATGCTCGTGGGAGAAAGAGACTTCCCTCTGTAATCCACTTGTAATGTTTTTTAGTGTATTACTCACTCGTAAATAACTGGTATCGCTCTATCAAATTGGAGCATAAGAATATGATCAAACTCCTAATCTTGCTTGCTTGACTAACACAACCATTTGTTCTGAGAGATAATAATAATATAATAAAAATAAGGTGCAGTAGGAGCAACATTTTTAAAAGTTAAAGGACCAAAGTGCTTAAGGAAATAATTAAATAGGTCAAATCATAAATTCCATTTTTTAATTTTTCACCTGGTGTCCGATGTCCGCATTGGAGCCCCGACTAATTCGGATCATGCATTGCAGGGCCCATTCTGAAGGTAATGTTTCCAACAGAATTTTCTCGATATGGTTCGAACCCAAAACCTCTGGTTAAGAGTAGAGCAGTCCCTGTACCACAACCCATGTTGGTCAAATCATAATTTTAGCTAATAAACCGTCGTTCTAAACAGAGAAAAGGCCATAAATAGTCCCTTATCTATAGGAGTAGGTTTAAAATGGTCCTTTTAATATATATTTATCGGTTTTAGTCCTTTAACTATCCATAATTAAAGGACTAAAACAGGTAAGTATATATTCCCTTTGTTTCAAAAAGAATGATTTCTTAAATTAAAGTTATGTTAAATATATTAAAATCTTGTGGTCTTAAACATAAAGTGCTGTCAAAAGAAAAGACTTATTCTTTTTTAAATGAATTTAAAAGGAAAGTATGTTATTTAAAAAAGGGAGAGTATTAAAAGCACCATTTTAGACCTACTCTTATATATAAGAGACTATTTTATGGCCGTTTCTTGTTCTAAACATCTCTCTAATTTCACTCACTAAAAATTCTCTACAGTATTCTAACGGCTAGTTTCTGCAACAAAGGAATAAAGGCAAAGAAAAGGTAAGCATACTAATCCTACTTGTTCCATTTCGAATGATAATGAAGTTATAAACAGTGTTGAAACTCAATTGTGCGTTAATGCAATGGAGCAAAACAGTGCTGTCCTAACCTCTTTGATGCAGCAAAATGTAAACTTGTCCAACGTGCCTAATGACAAGATTTCTATGCCTAAAAATCAACCTCCTCGGCCTCAAAAAACTCCCACGGCTACTCATTCTACTAAAAATACTCCTCCAAATCCTAACCGCAATCCCAAAAATGATCTGGTTCCTGAACCTGCACCGTTTACTGTTATTCAAAACTTTGCTTCAAGACTTACATACGATCAAGCCAAAAATGAAATCCCCATTAAGATCTCCCCGCCCAAAATTACTACTAAACATGGACTTCCTGCTGTTATTTTTAAGAAGGAGGATTTTATGGTAAAACTGGCAGAGAGATGTAAATACACCCTTATTGGTAAGTTCAGTAATACAATGCCCAAACTGGAGCTTATCAGGAAGAGTTTTGTTCTCCAAACTCAACTGACGGGAGTGTTCAAGATTGCTTATTTTAATGCTAGGCATATCTATATTGATCTTGAGAATGAAGCTGATTACACAACTGTTTGGACCAAGCAAAGGATGCACATTGAGAATCAGCTTATGAGAATTCATTTTTGGACTCCTACTTTTAAACCTCAAGAGGAAACCCCTATCGTTCCTATTTGGGTTACACTACCTGAATTGCCCTGGCATTTCTACAACAAAAAGTTTATAACAGCTCTTCTATCACCTATTGGAAAAGTTCTTTACTTGGACACTGCCTCAATTCAGAAGACTAGGGGAAGTGTGGCTAAAGTGAGACTGCAAATTGATATAACTAAGGAGAGACCACCTCGTGTTTGGATTGGCTTTAGTAAAGATGATTTAAATAAAGGAAAATGGCAAGAGATCCAATATGAAGGGCTTCCTGAGTATTGCTCGTATTGTAAGCACCAGGATCACTTGATTCATGTGTGTTATATTAAGAAAAGAGATGATGATCAGAAGAGAAGAAAAGAACAGGAAGCTGATGATAGCACAGGTATTGACTCAATGCTCCCAAAACCCTCTATTGTTGATACTAATGCAATATCAAAGCAAAGAAAAGGAAAGAAAACCTCAGGTATTGACTCAATGCTCCAACAACCCCACGCTAATGCACTTCATGTTCTTTCTGATTCTGAAGTTGATGGAAGTATGGAGGGAGGGAAAAAGGAGATACCAACTAACTTTCTGGAAGGGATTTCCAAGGGGGTAGAGTGTCAACATGAGACTAGTGTGATTAGAGTCTGTTGGAGCAAACCTCCTCATCCTCTAGTGAAGCTTAACACAGATGGAAGTGCTCTTAATAATCCGGGCAGCATTGGAGCAGGAGGTATACTTAGAGACTCTAGGGGCAATCTCATCTTTGCTTTTGCTACACCTTTGGGAATTGGTACTAGTAATCAGGCAGAGGTACAGGCAGCAATCTATGGACTTTATTGGTGTAGTCAAAATGGCTATAGTAGGGTTATACTGGAGGTGGACTCAGAATTGTTGATCAAGTGGCTCAACCACGACATCAAACCTCCTTTGAGCATTCAAAGGCATCTCATAGAACTTCGAGACCTCATCAATACTCTTGAGTGCTTTCAAAGCAAACATACATACAGGGAGGCTAATTTTACAGCTGATACTCTATCAAAACTTGCTCATGAGCTTGACACGCCACAACATTACTTCGATCTACAGCAACTACCAGAAGATGCAAGAGGTTACTACAAGCTAGATAAGTTGGGAGTAGCTAACTTTAGAAGAAGGAAGTTGAAGAGAATAGAGAAGCCTCCATGAGACCACCTAGTGGTACTTGGTTTCTTTCCAAGCTTTGGTGCACATGACTCTGTACCACCTTTTAGTTTACTTCATCCTTTTCGTTTAGGCTATTTCTTGTGTAAGTTATAGTAGCTACTTTGAATGGTCTTGGTTTTAGTTGATTTTCTTTTCTTACTTTTGTAAGGGGAGAGTCTCCCTTGTTTATGCTTTCCCAAAAAATATTTTGTATTTGAGAGGAGTCCTCTCTTCTTAAGTGCAGCATAGTATTCTAGGTTTCCTTTTCTAGTATCGGGGATGAGTTGGCCATAATAGTGGAAGACTCAAATTGAATTTGAGATGGATGGATCTTTTGTTTGACCCGGACCCGGATAATATTGTGGTGTGGCAGTTGGGTTAAGGGGTCTGTTGACATGGGCTAGTGTTAGTATATTGTGGCAGCTTTTTGTTATAGCATTGGCTATTCTTCTTGCTACTCTTAAGTGCTCTTTCATTGCTGCTCTTCTCATTTTCATCCTCATTACTCTTCTTTAGCCCTTTTGGGGTACTAAATTTTTAGTGTAAAGATTGTATTTTTTTTCTTTTGTTTAGTTTGATCTCTTAGAAGTAAATTGAAATTCCCATTGTAATGTTTTTGGTACTTACAACATGGTTATATGCTAAAGTTTCTGTCTTCGAGTTACTTGCAGTTTTACAGCTTCCGTAGTATCTTGTCCTTCGATTTCTTTTACTATATGTTGATTCTTTCTTACCTCGATTATCGTATTGTTTTGTTGTAGTCTATTCAGTTACTAATATGCCTTTTTTCGTTATTAGCGGTTGTTTCTTGTACTTCCACTACTTCTTTCACTAGAATGCTTTGGACTGTTTTTATCTTTAGTCGAGGGTCTATTGCAAATAGTGTCTCTACCTTTAAGGAAGGGGTAAGGTCTGCATACACTCTATCCTTCCTAGACCTCACTTTGTGAAATTACACTGTGTATGTTGTTGTTGTTTGTACTTGCAGTTTTAGAACCAATCAATTGTTTTACAGAGAAGCATTAATCAAAAGGGAAAAATAATGGATCCCTGAGCAACCACTTGAGGAATGAGAACTCAATGATTGCCCGAGGTGAATCCATGATTTGAACTTTAGGGATTCCATATTCTAGGATAACAATGTCAAGCGTTAGTAACTTGGTTCTGAATTTATTTTTGTATATATTTAGTGAATGTCTTGATACAAATACATGGTTTAAACTAAAACTAGTTGGTCAGACCCATAGGTTGGCTTCTAGCTCTGCCCGTACCACTGGCACATGCCTAATTATGAGATGTCAAGAATGGATGCATTATAGGTGATATCAAGCTATAGTCGAGCATAGCTGAATTCAAGTTAGTTGGAGAAGCCTTTGAGCTGAAAGGGCTGCAGCATTTGTAGAAGAACTGCATGAACTGGAGTTGCGCAGTTGCTGTGCAAACAAGTTATGAGCAGTGACTACATAAATTCTTTTGATGCTTTTACCTTTGTATCTAATAGTACAATCAAGGTAAAAATGAATTGGTTGTATTACACCTTTCGAAGCTTGAAAGAACTCGTCTTAATCCAACATCTTTGTAGAGTTAAGTGACAGGTTGCTCTACACTATCTACACCGGATAGTCTGCTTAGACTGAGCCTTCAGTTCAACCTTTGGCCGATTGAGCACTTCCCTAGTGGTATCTTAAGACGTTTGATGCTAGCTCGAAATAAGTGTATATATAATCAGCTATAGGAAGTTCCGACTGACTGCATGTCGACTGTTGTTGGGGAGCTTGCATAAACTGAAGAGACATCTGGCTGAAGGTAGCTAGGCATGGGTGTATAGACCTTTGAATTTTTAAGATCAACTATTGGCCTCTGGATGTTATGTATGCTGATACACGGTGTTGCTGCATAATAAAATTCTAGGTTTACCATTATGAAACATTTGCAGTATATTTGCACCCAAGGGTATGGCGTAGTGGTCAATGAAGTGGGTTGAGCATAAAAACAGTAGGTGATTTCTTCTCATCTGTTCTAGCCTTGGTGGATAGAGTTACGTGGTAATTGTGTTGGTGTGGACACCACAATTATCAAATCCCAGCATGATATCTTGCTAGCTTGGTCCTTGCCATTTTGGTCAGTTCTCTTTATAAATTTAACAATATACTTGCACCCTCCTCTTTAGACACAGAGGCTCAATGGTGTTAAGGTGAAATATGATTATAGCAGCTTCACAGAAATTTTCTTCTCTGATTCCCAAATACTCTTAAGGGAACGTTTGGTTCACATACTAGTTATGTATAGATCAAAATGTAGAGATTGTTATACAGGGACTAATAATGAAAGAATTGCTATGTGTGGGTTAATAATGAAGGGATTTTTATACAAGAATGGCGCACTATAAACGGGTATTTTTTTTATTTAGCTTAATGTGAGTATTATTTAATACTACCAATTAAAAGTTGCATAAGCTATCCGGGATTATTTTTTCTTATGCAACCAAGCAAACATTGTATTGCCTTGAGCAAGATTTTATGCTGTGATTCATTGTTTCATTACACCATCAACAACTCCCAAGTAAACATGCACAGCCTTCTCTACTTCTAGGGAGGATTTGTCAACTGTTAGCGTCGCAATTCAAAGATTAATGATGTAGCAATTAATGCAAAAACAACCAATCGGAAAAAAACAAGAGTCACGTTTGTAATTCTCCAAGCTACCAACAAATGATATACACGATTTGATCCCTCTATCAACCAAAAAGAATATTCGATTCGTCTTTAACAACAAATGGTATACAATTTGATCCCTCTATCAACCAAAAAAATGTACAAGATTTATCTTTGTCCTAGCTCATCCTTTCTATGGAAAACTTACGCTTCGAAGAACCCTTTTAGATCATTCTTATAGAGTCCACATAAGATACTGATACTTGTTTCAACTTCTTTAGAAATTTACTTTGATGGTTGCTGGAACCATGTCGAATTTCTGAAGCAGAGCCAATAAGAACAAAGTTATCTACATTCCCAACATCTATCTCATACAACTCCGCGAAAACTTCTTGAATTTCATTTATTACTAGCTTGTAAGATGACTGGTCTGAAGGAATCACATTTATGATGACAACACCATCTTTGCTAAGCAATGTTCTTGTGCCCAACAACGCAGATTTCTGCACAAACGCTAAAGGAGGAGCACTCATACCTATATAAGCATCGCTCGAGTCTAAATCAACCATGATCACATCAAATTTACCATCAAAATCATCTAAATGCTCACCATTCTCCAAAACATAACCACGAAAACCATCACTTTCTACTTGAGTCGCGAACTTCCCAATCATTTCTAGTGCATCGCCAACACACAAATGCATGGAATTACCTTCTTCCAACCCGAAATACCTCCTTGCAACTTGCAAAACAACATCATCAACCTCAATACCCAAGACTTGGAATCCTAATTGAGACCTCAAAAAACTAAGAAGTGCCCCTCCTCCAACACCCAAACACAAAGCTTTCGGCTTTATCCCATTTCCAATTTTCGCGTCCAAGAATGACTCGATTACTGAAAGACCCGCTACCATTGGAGTCAAATAAGGATGAACTAAAACCCCATCATCAACAATCTCAAATTCAACTTCCTTCATGTCAACAAAATCGACTTTCTTGGGTCGTATTTTGATCTGTGTTTGTACCAAATTAGGCATTCTCTTGAACCTCAATCTCCTCCTAAACTCTCTACCACTCGCATTCTCGAACTCCATCTCCACATCTTCAATCAACATTTCACCAACAAACTCCCCAACACATCTATCCATCACCAAACTCCTAACCACCTCATCTTCATACCTCAAAAATGGAATTTCACCAAACCCACCACCTGTTCGATGAAATGCCTCAGTGACAGGTTCGGACCCACCACCTGTTCGACGAAATGCCTCAGTGGGTATCAACTCAAACAACAAAGGCATCAACTTCTCTTCAACAACAGACGAATCCACCACCCCATTTAACCTATTATACGAAATGGGGTTCGTCGAATTCGGTGAATTTCCGGTAAGTACAAGACGCGAGAACTGAGGAAAGTTAATGAGGAGTTGACGATGACCTTGTTCGGTAGAAAAATACCAGTCGGATTCCCGGTTAATCGGGACCAACATTGCTGCAATTTGCGGGGGGTTTGAAGGAATTGGAGAATCAAGAACCGCAATGCGGAGTTGAGAAGCATTGAAGTAATGGAGATGAAGTAAAGGATTTGGGATTGTGAAGGTGATATAGCGGGAAGGGACAATGGTTTTGAAGGTTGATGGATCTAAAGACATTTTTTTTGAGAGAGAGAGAAAAAGGAGGGAAAGGAAGAATGATATGGGTTTTGTGGCTTTTATAAATACCGGTGGAATCAGAATTTTAACGAAGAGGTTCAAATTTTAAAATATAAAAGGTAAACTCAAGAAGAAACAAGGGGATTCAATATCTTCTGTGTATACGCAAAATGTAATTTTGATCGTGTGTATATATAGTGTAACTTTTCGATAATCCTTTATGATATCTCGGCTTCTGCCCTTGTTTATAAGAACACTTTATTTGGAAAAAGAGAAGGGGTAAAATCACTTTTAGCTCTTGTTTGGATCATATATTTTGAAGTTGAAATTCGAAAAGTTGTGATTTTTGAAATTTAAAGGTGTGTTTGGATATGCATTTTACTTGAAAAAATATATATTTTTTGTGAGTGGAAGTGAAATTTCTCCCATGACTAATTTGGAAATTTTGAAAATATTTGAAGATCAGATTTTTTAGAATCTGATCAAATTTCATGATCAAACGGATATTTAAACATAAATTTTCAAAATCTTTACCAAAATCTATAGCCAAATGCCAGCATCCATTAATTATTAATAAATTCTCATTTTTATCCTCGTATAATTTAACGTCTAGTTTTTAATTAATGTACGTTCTTTTAGTCATTTGAATTTCATCATTTTTTGGTAAATTAAATATAACAACAATAACATACTTAAATCTCTACAAATTAAATAAGTAAGTATATTTAACTTTCAGTAAATTTAATATGTTTTTTTTAGTTATTTTTGTAGAAAATACAGTTAAATCTCTTTATAACAATTTCCTTTAGTCTTCTATTTGAGACGTCTATATCTCTTCATTAGGTCCGTAAAAATGAAGAAAAATTATGTTAAAAATATCTTTTCAATCCTACAATGGGTGAATTCGAATGTAAGCTAAATCCAATATAAATATTAGACAGAGAAAATGTACTAGTCCTTGTTTCGTAGTACGTACTAGTCCAACTTTTGATATGGTTCTTGTTACGTAAACCCTCTGTCTTAATATATGCGGTATAGTTTGACCGAATATGAAGTTTAAGAAATAAAAAAAGATTTTGTTATGCTTACTAATATACCCTTATAAAGTTACTTTAGTGCTACTTTTTGGTTGACTTTTCTTGTAAAATAAGACCAATGAGGATAAAATGAAAATTGTGCCTTTAAATTATTGCCAAATAAGGAAATATGATATTCTTTTTGGGGATGGACTAAAAAGAAAAGTATGCTACATAAATTAGGACGGGAGTATATAATATGTTCATCAACTTATTTCCTTGTATGCCGTGTAGAAAATCAAAAAAATTGATGTATATTAATGTACATGTAAAGTTAGCATGAGTATATAGTAGTAATATTGTGTTGGTGTTGATCAATGGTGATTATTCTTTTTCCTTTAATATGAATGCAAATTTAAAAAGTTCATTGTGCTAGAGTTGCAATAAATTGGATAGATGTGTTGGGGATTTCGTGGTGAAAAGTTGATACAAGATGTGGAGTTGCAATTCCTAAACAAACACAGATAAAAATCCAACCCAAGAAAGTCAATTTTGTTGAGATGAAGGAAGTAGAATTTGAGATTGTTGATGATGGTGTTTTAGTTACTTCTTATTTGACTCCAATGGTGGCTGGTCTTTCAGTAATCGAGTCATTCTTGAACGCAAAAATTGGAAATGGGATAAAGCCGAAAGCTTTGTGTTTGAGTGTTGGAGGAGGAGCACTTCTTGGTTGTTTGAGCTCTCACTTAGGATTCCATGTCTTGGGTATTGAAGTTGATGATGTTGTTTTGCAAGTTGCAAGGAGGTATTTCGGGTTGGAAGTGGGTAACTTCATACATTTTTGTGTTGGAGATGCACTAGAAATGATTGGGAAACTCGCGACTCAAGTAGAAAGTGATGGTTTTCGTGGTTATGTTTTGGAGAATGGTGAGCGTTTAGATGATTTTGACGGTAAATTTGATGTGATCATGGTTGATTTAGATTCAAGTGATGCTACAATAGGTATGAGTGCTCCTCCTTTAGCGTTTGTGCAGAAATCTGCGCTGTTTGCCACAAGAACATTGCCTAGCAAAGATGGCGTTGTCATTATAAATGTGATTCCTTTAGATCAGTCATCTTACAAGCTAGTAATTACTGAGATTCAAGAAGTTTTCGTGGAATTGTATGAGATAGATGTTGGGAATGGAGATAACTTTGTTCTTATTGCCTCTGCTTCAGAAATTCGACATGGTTTGAGTAACCATCAGAGTAAATTTCTAAAGAAGTTGAAACAAGTATCAGGATCTTATGTCGACTCAATAAGAATGATCTAAAAGGGTTCTTTGTGAGCCATGACAAAGACAAATCTACTACATTTTTTTGGTTGATAGTGGGATCAAATTGTATATCATTTGTTGTTGAAGACAAATCCAATATTCTTTTTGGTTGATAGAAGGATCAAATTGTATATCATTTGTTAGTAGGTCGGAGAATTACAAACATGACTCTTTTATTTGATAACCGTGGTGTCAAGGTCAGCTTTTGCGCACCTCAACTAAATCCACACCAGAAACATATATCAGGTGATTTTGTCCTCAAAGGCTAGGACAAATGGGAAGAATATACAAACATGACTTGACTCTTGCTTTTTCCGATTGGTTGATTTTGCATTAATTGCTACTTCATTAATCTTGAATTTCGGCGCTCCGTGCTAGCAGTTGACAAATCCTCCCTTGAAGTAGAGAAAGGTTGTGCATGCTTTCTTAGGAGTTGTTGATGCAATTGGAACAATCAATCAAAGTATAATGATTCCGGATAGCTAATGCAACTTTTAATTGGCAGTATTAAATTATACGCACATGGCAAGGACCACGCAAGCAAGATATCATGACGAAAGCCTATAAAATTACCCAAGGAGAAAATCCTAGCTGACGAGTACGAGTAGATGGCAATGGTGGAGGAGGAGAAGATTGTGGTTTATATCCATGGTGCGAAAGATAAACACGCTATGTGGTATCGAGTGTTTGTTGAGACGAAAAACAAAGAAGAAAACCAACCAATTTCTCCAGTTGCGCTTCTACCATTTGATGAGATTGGATACAGAAGGATGACGACATCTACTGGGCTGGAGGAGCTCACCGTCACAACGTTTGTAAGTATCTGCTTAAGCATAACATTCATCATGACGACCCTACCTCTTGGGATAAATTAACTAACCTTGAACAGTCCCCGTCAATCTCCCATCCTCGTTGCCATTGGTAGAAAGATAACTATTGCGGCTGGCTATGACTGCAATCCTGAAGACCACATGGTCGATGATAATTGGAAAAAATCTGGTGAAATTTACGACCTTGACAAAAAAAACTGTCTTTCTTACCTGAATTCAGACAGCAAAATTTGAACCCCATTTATCAAGTCAAGATACTGCTGTTGTTGAAGAAGATCCGGAGCGGGTTCTATGCTGATTATGGATGCATCTACCGGTACTATAGTGGTGGAACATGGCCACCCCTCCAAACACAACTTCAACTCTAATGCTCTGAGTTCTCGACGGGGTCATCCTCCACAAGGTCTTGAGTGTTGTATATCCGGTGAACCATTAGACATTGCTGTCGCTACTACACCTGCAGTCTTCCACAATCGAACATTATATTATTTCACCTATGATCTGAGGCTGTACGGTTATGATTTGGATCTACATAAATGGTTTCGATCTGAATGCCTTCATCATCAAATGTACCTACTCAAACCCAATGATGACTCTTACTCTCCTGTTCATACTCATTTGCTTGCCCTGCCAAATCGAGATCTCTTGGCGCTTGTTCAGGATCAGGATGCACGCAGATCGTTTGCAATGGCCTCCCTCTCCGTGAACAAAGCGACACCTCTTTAGATGTCACCGTGAAGCACACTCACTACTTTCGCACTGATTTCCTTTATTTCATTCCTTTAACTGGGAAGGCATAAGGTTGAAGAATACTGAGTCAGGTGCCACGCAAGGGATGAATTAGATCTGCTGCGGAGACCGAATGGTATCCCGTTGATAGGGTCGAGTCGTTCTTTTAGTTGATGGATGCGCGTTTCTTAGTATATTAAACGTATTAGGTTGTGTTTTATATTGTTTGCTTAACTTATCAATTTTAGGTTGCTCTTCTTCTTCTATGTTTTTCCTCCTTTGTGTGTTTGACATGAGGAAACTATAAAATGTTTTATATGTAAACTGTTCTCGGTGAGAAAAGATTGAAGAGTTTTTCGGAAAAAAAAAAAAAAAAAACTTATGCAAAAACACCAGGTACCAGCATATATAACATCCAGAGGCCAATAGTTGATCTTCAGAATTCAAAGGTCTATACACCCATGCCAAGCTATCCTCAGCCAGACGTTTCTACGGTTTATGCAAGCTCCCGAACACTCAACATGCATTCAGTCGGAACTTCCTGTAGCTAATTATAGATACACTTGTTTTACGCGAACAACAAACATCTTAATATATCACAAGGGAAGTGCTAAATTGGTAAAAAGTTGTGATGAAGGCTCAGCCTAAGCAGACAATCTGGTGTAGCTAGGAGATCATTCCTTGAAGAATATAACAGATAACACAGGCTAGACCAATCAGTCACTTTAACTCTACAAAGATGTTGGATTAGACACGTTCTTTCTAGGTTCGAAAGGTGTATTACAAGCAATTAACTTTTATCTTGGTTGTACCATTAGATACAAAGGTCAAAGCAACAAAAACAATAACAACATATCCACTGTAATCTCACAAAGTGGGGTCTAGGGAGGGTAAAATGTACACAGAACTTACGACCTTGTGGAGGTGAGTTATGCACCAGACAAGAAATGAAACCGGGTTTATACCATGGGTACTATTCTACCACTAAACTGGTGCTTGATATACAAAGGTGAAAGCATCAAAAGAATTTATGTAGTCACTGCTCATAACCTGTTTGAACAGAAACAGTGCAACTCGAGTTCGTACAGCTGTTCCACAAATGCTGCAGCAAACAGGAGCTCCCTCCAGTTTAGTACCTAATGAAGGTGATCAGAGTAGCTTTTTCAGGTAGGCTTCTTCAGCTACACTTTGACGATAGCTTGACATCACCTATAGTGCATTGCCATCCATTCTTGATGTCTCATAATTAGGCACATGGTAGAGTTAGATCTGTTAAAACAGAAACTCACCAAGAAATTGAATTGAAGTAGAAACACAGAGAAAACTTATGAAATTCCAGTTATCCATTAACTTGCAGAAGTTCTGAATTTATACAAGGAAAAAAACTAACTATTTCCTATCTAGTAACCACTTACAAAGTGGATGAAAAACTGAATAAAAAACATGTGCCACAAATAGCAATAAAGGGTCACTACTTCAGAAAGTTAAGCAACTAAAAATTGACCAACTCTTGCTAGAAAATAGGGAAGCACTAAACTGAAACTTAAGTAAAAGAACAGTAAAAAACAATAAGCTGGAAGTTAAGAAATGCCAATTGTCTAACACTCTTCCTTGGCATTTTCGTGACGAACACCAATTCTTTGCCTCAGATCTTCAAACCTTTCCTTTGGCAGAGACTTAGTGAAAATGTCAGCTAGCTGGTTCTCGGATGAGCAATGAACAAGCAACACTTCATTAGATGGTTGGACTTCTCTAATAAAATGAAACTTGATCTTGATGTGCTTAGTTCGACCATGAAACACTGGATTTTTTGAGATTGAAATTGCTGAACTGTTGTCACACATGATCTTAGTAGCTTCGGTTTGTTCATGGCCCAAGTCCTTCAACATCTTCCTTAGCCAGATAGCTTGGTTCACAGCAGATGCAGTAGCTATGTACTCAGCTTCTGCTGTTGATTGAGCTGTAGTTTCTTGTTTCCTAGAGCTCCAACTAAAACAACTTGTCCCCAAACAGAACAGATATCCAGAAGTGCTTCTGGAATCATCAATGCCGCCACCCCAATCACTATCAGAGAAACCGACCAGATTCATAGTCACTTCTGCAGATGCTGAAAAAAAAATTTCCAAACTTGCTGGTTCCTTTAACATACCTTAACACTCTTTTAGCAGCTGTGAAGTGCGTGTCTCTAGGCGAATGCATGAACCTAGAGAGCAAACTTACAACAAATAGAATGTCAGGTCTACTTGCTGCCAATTAAGCTTCTATAAATACTCTCATCTATTTTTTCAGAATCTTCATCCTTGCCAAGCTTCACACTAGTAGAGATTGGAGTACTCACAGGTTTGCAGTCTTGCATTTTGAACCTGTTTAGAATATCCGAAATGTACTTCTGTTGGCATATAAAAATTCCATCACTGGACTGCAACACTTCCATGCCAAGGAAGTACTTCATGACTCCAAGATCGGTCATTTCAAAAACTTTCTCCATTTCATCCTTGAACCTTTGGATTAGTTCAATTTTGCTTCCTGTCACGAGCATGTCATCCACATAAATTGAGACAATTAAGGACTCACCACCAGTGATTTTCACGTACAAAGTAGCTTCACTTTGACTTCTACTAAAGCCAAGTTGGATGAGATGATTGTCCATCCTTTCGTACCATGCCCGTGGGGCTTTTTCAGGCCATACAAGGCCTTCGTTAAGAGATAAACTTGATCCTCTTTTCCAGGAATTGAGAAACCATCAGGTTGCTCTACATAGATCTCTTCAACAAGCAAACCATTCAAAAAAGCCGATTTGACATCAAGCTGATGAATCTGCCAAGAACTATGAGCTGCAAATGCAAGAATAAGCTTGATTGTGTCATACCTTGCTACTGGAGCAAATGTTTCCTGGTAATCCACACCATATTGTTGTGCGTATCCCGGTAATCCACACCATATTGTTGTGCGTATCCCTTCACCACCAATCTCGCCTTATGTTTGCAAATTGAGCCATCAGGATTGAGTTTTGTCTTGAAAATCCATTTTACACCAATCACCTTGCGATTTCTAGGCCTGTCAACGAGCTGCCAGGTTTCATTCTTCTCGATCATGTCTAGTTCAGCTTGCATAGCTCTCCTCCATGCCTCAGAGTCTTGTGCTTCAGCATAGCTTGTTGGTTCAGATATAACCAAATTACACCGCTGATAGACATCTTACAAGGTTCTGGTGCCCCGCACCGGTACGTCATCTACTAGTTCATCTTCCGTAAGTTGAGGCTGCTCTTTTGAAAATAAATCAGAATAAGAGGTTTTCTGATTTTTCCAATCCCAAGCAGCTGCTTCATCAAACTTCACTTCTCGGCTGAGAAATAGTTTTTCTGTTTTCAAACAGAAAATCCTATATCCTTTGGATGATGAACTATAACCCATAAATATGCCCTTTTGAGCCTTGTTGTCCAGCTTACTCCTCTTCTGTTCGGGAACATGATAATAACATATACACCCAAAGATTCTGAGATGGCGTACTGATGGTTTGTTCCCACACCAAGCTTCATATGGAGTCATGTCATGCAAGGCCTTAGTGGGCAATCTGTTCAGCAAATATACTAAGGTATTGACTGCCTCCGCCCAAAACTGATTTGGGATCTTTTTTTCAAGTAAAAGACACCTGGCCATCTCCATTACAGTCCTGTTTTTCCTTTCAGACACGCCATTTTGCTGTGGAGTGTAAGGTAATGTCAATTGGCGTTCAATACCTGTGCTATTACAAAACTCCACAAACTGAGAAGAAGTATATTCTCCTCCATTGTCAGACCTTAAAGCTTTAATATTAAGATCAAATTGATTTTCTACTAAAGCTTTAAATTGTTTAAAAACATTAAAGACTTCACTCTTCAATTTAATGAAATAAACCCAACACATCCGGGTGTAGTCATCAATAAAGAGGAGAAAATATTTGTTACCACTCAAGGAATCTGTTTTCATTGGACCGCACACGTCCGTATGAATGAGCTGAAGTTTCTGGTTAGCTCTCCGTACTTGATTTGCTTGAAATGGCAATTTTGTTTGCTTTCTATGCTGACAGGTTTCACAAACTTGAGCATTAGAAAGAAATACAGGCATATTTTCCACTAGCTCCTCCTTTTTCATCTCTGCGATGCTTCTCATATTGAAGTGACCAAACCTTTTGTGCCATAGGTTTGTACATGTTTGTGAAGTAATAGTGTAAGCCTGCTCAGTTATTTTCTCCCAATCAACTGAAAACATTCTGTTGCTCATCTTGACACAAAATAATTCCACTCCAGACGATTCAGAAACAACACATTCTCGATTCTTAAAATGCAGTGAATAATTATTTTCAAGCATTTGTCCAACACTCAACAAATTTTGACTCATATCAGGTGTGTACAAAACATCAGGAATAGTTTTGATACCTGATATTGTTGAGATAGACACTGTACCTCTGCCGTTGACTTCTACAGCCTCACTATTTCCCACTTTTACTTTGGATTTGTAAGTGTCATCAAGGAATCTGAACATATCAGCATCATTGCACAAGTAATGTGTGCAACCACTATCGAGAAGCCAAGAATCAGAGGATTCATTGGTTGAAAAGTATGAAACGGCAAAGAGTTGCTCCTCGTGTGCATCTACAGCTTCTTCTAGTTGTGCTTGCAAAGCTCCGGGGGCCTTTGTTTTTGATTTGCAAACCTTGGATATGTGCCCCGTCTGCTTACAGTTGCCGCATATAGCATCGACTCTCCACCAGCAGTACTTCTCCAGATGTGTAGTTTTTTTGCAATGTCTGCACGGAGGAAACTTCTGCTTCACGTCTCCACAATTGTTTCCACCATCATGCTTGCCCTTATTCTTTTGGTTGAACTATTGCTTTCCTTTACCAGAATTTTGCTTTTGTACAGAGAAAGCTCCTTTAGTAAACTTATCCCGTCTCATAGTCCTTTGCTCTTGTGCTTGAAGAGCACTCATTAGTTCACTAATGAGAGTTTGTTCAGGTCCTTGGATTCTTCAAGAGAGGAAATCTTAGATTCAAACCTCTCGGGAAGAGTCACAAGAACTTTCTCCACAATACGTTTGTCTGTAAATTCTTCACCAAGAAGTCTAATGTTATTAACAATTAAGGAGATTCGATCAGCATACTTACTGATTATTTCATCCTCCTGCCTATTCAGGGACTCAAACTCTCGTTTCAGGTTCAACACTTGCATTTGACGTGTTCTATCGCTGCCTTGATACTCTTCTTTCAACCTATCCCAAGCCTCTTTTGCTGTTTTACAAGCCATGATTCTATAGAACACGGAATCTGCCACAGCATTCTGCATAAGCGACTTGGCTTTAGATTTCTTTGGCTTCTCTTCACTGTTGGATTTGATCTGAGCCAAGGTAGGATTTGCTGGTAGAGCAGCAACTGGTTTATCTTCCGTCACAGTTTCCCAAAGCTCATAGGCTTCCAGAAAAGCTTGCATCTTCACAGACCAAATTTGGTAATTTTCACCGGTGAAAGTGAATGGTGGATTTAAAGGTAGGCTGCTGGATGCCATTTGTGTCGTAGGTTAAAAGTTTTTTGGTCCTGTAAGATCAACTAGAGGCTCTGATACCACTGTTAAAACAGAAACTCACCAAGAAATTGAATTGAAGTAGAAACACAGAGAAAACTTATGAAATTCCAGTAATCCATTAACTTGCAGAAGTTCTAAATTTATACAAGGAAAAAAACTAACTATTTCCTATCTAGTAGCCACTTACAAAGTGGATGAAAAACTAAATAAAAACATGTGCCACTAACAGCAATAAAGGGCCACTACTTCAGAAAGTTAAGCAACTAAAAATTGACCAAGTCTTGCTAGAAAATAGGGAAGCACTAAACTGAAACTTAAGTAAAAGAACAGTAAAAAACAATAAGCTGGAAGTTAAGAAATGCCAATTGTCTAACAAGATCGACTTCCTGTTTATATAATTTGTGGTATGACTAGGAGTTGTAATCATCTATCGATCAATAAGCTTCTGATTTTTCTAAGAGAATTCATGGTTGTTAGAAGTTCATTGCAGTATCAGATTTTCTAAAACAACCCCAAAGTATTAGCATTAACCTGATTTATGTATGCTTTTTGGCATCATCAAGCAGTCAATAGGGGCAGGGCTAGAAGCCAACGTATGGGTCTGACCAACTAGTTTTAGTTTAAACTATCAAGAAATTCACTAAATATAAACAAAAATTAAATTCAGAACCAAGTTACTAACACTTGATATCGTTATCCTAGAATTTAGAACCCATAAAATTCAAATCATGGATTCACCTTTGGCAATCATTGAGTTCTTGTTCCTCAAGTGGTTGCTCAAAGATTCATTATTTTGCCCTTTCAAATTAATGCATCCTCTTTTAGCAATTGATGAGTTTAAAAAATTCAAGTACAACAACAACAACATACCCCGTGTAATCCTCTGGGGGATAGACCTTACCCCTACCTCAGAGGTAGAGAGGCTGCTTCCGATAGACACTCAGCTCAAGACAAAACATCCAAAGCAATCCGGCAAAAAATGTAACAGAAGTACAAGAAACAACAACTAATAACCAAAAACAACATATTCGTAACAGAACAAACTACAACAAAACAATACGATAATCAAGGTACGAAAGAATCAACATATAGTAACAGAAATCGAAGGACAAGAAACTACAGGAGCTGTAAAACTATAAGCAACTCAAAGAAAAACTCAAAAAATAACAAAGACAGAAACCTTAGCATATAACCATGTTGCAAGTGCCCAAAAAAAATTACAATAGAATTTCAATTTACTTCTAAGAATCCAATCCAAACAAAAGAAAAAAAAAATACTATCTTTACACTAAAAATTCAGTACACAAAAAAGGGCTAAAGAAGGGTAATAAGGATAAATATAAGAAGAGCAGCAATAAAAGAGTACTTAAGAGCAGCAAGAAGAATAGCCAAAGCTATAACAAAAAGCTGCCACAATATACTAACACTAGCCCATGTCAACAAACCCGTTAACCCAACTGCCACAATATTATCCGGGTCCGGGTCAAACAAAAGATCCATCCATCTCAAATTCAATTTGGGTCTTCCACCATTACTATTACCATTACCATTATTCTTCAACTCATTTTCTTGATTTTCTTTAGTATTGTTAGTCTCATTTTGTGCTGTGAAAACAAGAAAGTTTTTTCTTTTAGGGGAAATTTGAGATTTGGGGATGTGAATTGGAGAAAAGGGGAAATGGGTTTTGGAGATTGATGGGTTTTGGAGGGTTGGTGGTGAATACGAGGGGGATATGTACATTGATAGTGCCATGAAAATATTGTAGCAAGATTGATTTTTGAGGTTTAGGGTGAAAGAAGAACCAAATAAATGGTGTTTTTTTTTACGTTTGGTAGGTAAAATTATGATTTGACCAACATGTTTGTGGTCCTCCTCAGTCCTTTTAAGCAGATGTTTTTGGGTTCGAGCACTGGTTATGAAAAAAATTATAAAAAAAATTTTATTTATATAAAAAAAATTATTTATTTTTTATTTATAGAAAAAATAATTAAAAAGGGTCATGGATTCAACAGAGTTTAATTCAACCCAAGGCCATTAGGCCCTTTTTGCTACTAGTTTTTTTTCTTTTTTTTTTTAGAGTTAATTTAAAAAAAAAAAAAAATTGTTGCGTTTTTTTTTATAAAAATAAAAAACTTTTTCTCTTTTTTTCAAAACTTTCTCCATATAATTTTTTCATGTATTAATATTATATAAATGGTGTATAAACATATATATATGATGTACAAATAATTCTGTAGTGTATATGTAATGAATCGATATTGTATAAATAGTTATGTATTGTATATTTAATGTATCGATATTGTATAAATAATGTATAAATGTGTATCGATATTGTATAAACATGTATATATGATATACAAATAGTTATATAGTGTATATGTAATATATCGACATTGTATAAATGTGTATCGATATTGTATAAATAGTTATGTAATGTATCGACATTGTATAAATGGTGTACAAGCGTGTATCAATATCTTATAAACAGTATATAGTTGTGTATTGATATTGTATAAATATGTATGTAATATATTGACATTGTATGAATGGTGTATAGTCGTGTATCGATATTATATAAACAATTATGTAATGTATCGATATCGATATTTATTCGACCATCATGCGTTCCCACCTTAATAAATAAAAACATAAACAAAAAATAATAAGACAACATAAATATTTATATTTTCCATAAAAGAAGTGAAACAATTAGAAAAGAAAAAAAAATTAAAAAAGAAACAAAAAAAATTTTAAACAACGGAAAAGTTTTTTTTTTTTTTTTTTAAATAACATAGTAATTTTTTTTTTATATATATTAGGAATAAAAAGGCCAACTGGCTAAATTATAGGTAATAGAGAAAACAACAATACATGATTAGGATATTCAAATGGCCGGCGACTATTTTTGATGTAAATAGTTTGGCCGATCGGTCATTTTTGATAACAACATGAGTTGAAAGGCTACTTTTGGTAAATGTTGATAAGTGGGTTATTTTTTGTGTAAAAATTTATCTCAATGGACATTTTGTATAATTTTCCTAAAATTATATTGGGAGTGTCACTCTTAGTAGGCATTTGGCCATGAAAATAAAATATTTTGGAGTTGGAGTTGGAGTTGGAGTTGTGTTTGGCCATAAAAATAAATAGTGTTCTTTTTGACTTTTTGTGAGAGAAGTAAAAGTAAAAAAAGTGAAAACAAGAAAAAGTTGTTTTCACTTTTTCGAAAATTTATTTCACTTTAGTGAAATACATTTCATGGCCAAACACCACTACATTTCACTTTTTTTCACTAAAGTGAAATTTATTTCCGGAAAAAAGTGAAAAAAATCCATGGCCAAACAGGCCCTTAAAATGGGGCATGCATTGCGCAATTCGAATTAATCACATCTCCATTTCGGACACGGGTGAGAAATCAAAAAAGTAAAATTATGATTTGACCTCTTTAATTATTTCTTTAAGCAGTCTGCGTCCTCAAAAGTTTTTAAAATGTTCCTCCTACTACACTTCAGTTTTATTACTATTACTTATCTCTTAGAAAAATAAAAGTCTTCCACTATTACTACCATTACCATTTTTCTTCAACTCACTTTCTTGATTTTCTTTAGTATTGTTAGTCCCATTTTGTGATGCAAAAACAAGAAAGTTTTTTCTTTTAGGGGAAATTTGAGATTTGGGGATGTGAATTGGGGAAAAAGGGAAATGGGTTTTGGAAATTGATGGGTTTTGGAGGGTTGGTGGTGAATACGAGGGGGATATGTACATTGATATTGCAATGAAAATATTGTAGCAAGATTGATTTTTGAGATTTAAGGTGGAAGAGGAACCAAACAAAATGGTGGTTTTTTTTTTCTTTTGGTTACATAAAATTATGGTTTGAACTTTGACCTCTTTGTTGATTTTCTTTAAGTACTTTGGTCCTCAAAAGTTTTAAATTGTTGCTCCTATTACATCTTATTTTTATTGAGAACGTTATGTTTAAAAGGGAAAAACTACGGACTTACCAAACATAAGCACTCAATTAACCCGCTAATCAATTTAAGGGTGTACAAACCAAGTCGCTAAATCAAAATGAATCGACGAATCAAATCAAATCGAGAAAAAAAACCGACTTATGATTTAGTTTGGTTTGGTTGGTTTGACATTAGAAAAAAAATAAAAATCGACCATTCTTGATTGGATTTGGTATTAACCAAAAAAAAAACTTAATCTAAATTGACATAATATATATATATATATATATATATATATATATATATATAATTTTAACTTTTATACATAAAAAATATTAATTAAATCTACTTTCTAAATACTTTTTAAATTAGTTTTATTAATTTTCAATATTTTTAGAAAATAAACATAGATATATATTCATATTTGGGCCTTAAGTTGTAATATTTGTCCATTAGATAGTTAAATGATCCAAAATCTAATATAAACTTAAAATCTAAAACTTTTCACTCTTCATTTTACTTTTTAGTTTCAAGAGAGTTCTCCACTCATTCTCTCCACTCCTTGTTTTTTTCATAATTGTGATTTTCCATTAGCACATGAGTGAAAACATATTTGATATTGTCTTTAATTGCAATATAATTGTAAAAATTAAAGATTATAAAAGAAATCAAAAAAATCGATTTTATGCTGATTTCATTTGGTTTATAGATTTAATAAACCGACATGATTGGTTTGGTTTTTTTTAGTTAAAAACCAAACTAACCGGGCCTATGTACACCTCTACTAATCATAAGTTTTAATTAATTATAATTCATAACCTAATATAACTATACTCCTCCCTTCTCTATCGCCACTCTCCTTCCACCTCTTCCAATCTCGTTTGCCTCCCTCCCCTTTCTCCCTCTCTCTCACTGCCTCTTTCCTCTCTCTTTCCTTTTCTCTTTTTCTTTTTGTATCTGCTCAATTGAATTATGGTACATTTGTATCTAGTCAACATGTATTAGGTATTTGTATTTTTGTTTCATTGTATCTAGTCAATGTATTAGATATTTTGTATACTGTTTCAAATATTTGTATTTTTGTTTCAATTTATCTAGTCAATATGTATTAGGTATTTTGTAGTATGTTTCAATATGTTTACATTTATACGGTTTGATATGACTTGTATTCATTGATACAATTGAACCATCAAAATACAAATGATACATTTGCATCAAACGGTACATTTGTATTTGTATATGATACATTTGTATTTGTATCAAACAATACAAATAATATGCTTTTTGACGCATGTAATTGATCACTATATTTATATTTATATCAAATACAGTCAATTATATACAATTAATACATTGATCACTACGAATAGTAATTTTTGAAATTGTGGCTAACACAACCACTATTTATATAACTATGGCTATTTTCTGAAAGTTACCTTTTTTTAAAAAAAATAAGCCCTGAATATCAAAATTTAAATTTAATCGAATTTCAATAATATATATCAAATACTAAATAAAAAGAAAATAATAAAATCACCATTTCTATGCTTTCAGAAAGAGCCACCAAATTCAATCTCACAATACCAATATCAATAACAACAACAACATATTCAGTGAATTCTCATAAGTGAAGTTTGAAAAGGATAAAGTGTATACATATCTCACTACTATCTCATATAGATAGAGAGGTATTTTCGAAAGACCCGCAACTCAAATACATTAAATCTACGCAAAAAAAATACTAAAAAAAGCATAATATTTAATTAAAAAAAAATATAAAATATATATAAGAAAAAATAATAACAACAACAAAATACTGTGACAATCGAAACATTATAAACAAGCTAAGCCACTATAGATATCGAACATCAAAAAAAAATATTAAAAAATAAATAAATAAAGACATAATCATCATCTCTTTGCTAGCAGGAGCTGGAGGCTTCTCAAAACGCTGGGAACATTAGTACTCTCAACACGTGTCTAATATTGTTGCTAGACTCTTCTGATAACTACTAAGGACGCCCTTCATAGAGTATATAAACATGTGTAAACAATGAGTAAAATTATATTACAAGAACTATATGCAACTATAGAGCAAAAGCAAAAAACTTATACTGCAGCTAATTAGCTATGGAGGAGAAAAAGAATAATAATGAAGGAGGCAATAAGATGAAACAACCAACACATATAGAAAAGTGGCTAAGGAATCATAAGTTGGAGTATACTGCAGCTACTAGACACCCTTTTATTTATAACATCCATGATGGTTCTATCGATTTCTCTTCTTACAAGAAATGGCTGGTAATCTAGTTAGTCTAATTTTTATTTTTTTTACATTTTTTGGTATTTCCTTAGACTTACTTATTCGTTATATTAAAAATAAATGTTCATTTTTACCTGTTCATTTCTATCTACGTCTCCGACTTCAAGAAATGGCCGCGAGTAACATGTTACTCCTTTTGACTTGATACGGTAAACACCACCCAGGTTTAAAAGAATACTTAAATATTTGTATACTTATCAATCATTTTATTAAGGACAAAAGTCAAATTTTAAAAATAAGTATTTTCTAATTATAGTAAGATGACATGAGACGGACTAAAAAGAAAAATATTCCCATAAAATGGGACGGAGGGGGTATTGTTTGTAGGTTATTGAGTGGGCTTTTGTATATAATCAATTGGTTGCTATTTGAACAAAAAGATAATATATGATGTTTACTTTCAAAAGGATTTTTTGAGGGGAAAAAAAAAGAAAAAAAGTGAAATTTATTTTTCATATTTTACATTTCAAGTTTGAAGGTGAAATGGTAGTCTAGTAACTAGTTTGATAAATAAAAGACTTATTTGAAACATGTAAACGATCTTTCTCTATGGTAAGTGTATAGAAGTTAAGCTCACAATTTAATTACCTAGCTCTTTTTTGCCATGGGTATGATGATGAAATTATGCTTTCTTAAATTTTTTTCTTCTCATTTTTAATGTCTAAATAATTGAACCAAAGTCCAAATTAATTGAACTGCAGGAAAGGGAATATGTGTTTGTGAAGACAGCGTTGGCACCATTTGCAGCTAGTGTTTTGCTTAAAGCTTGGAAAGAGTCAGTTGATAGCTGTGATGTTGAAGTAATGTTGGCTGGTTTGGGCTATTTAAATGATGAGATTTCTTGGTTAAAACAAGAAGCTCCCAAGTGGCACATTTCCTTGAATAGTATTGTTATTGATCACAAGCCCCTCCTTGATTACTTTAGGTAATTACCTTTTATTTTCATCCGGTGGTATTTGCATTTAAATTCTGGTTCCCCCATTGCACACCTACTTTTTGGGTGTTTCCGATAGGACTTTTTTCATTTTCATGATCGAACTCGAGACTCTTAATGAGATTCCAATCATTCCATCATAATTCAAATGGGTTTTTTAACTAATTATTACTATAGTAACATAATACTCCAGTGGAGAATCTAAAATTTGGAATTTATGGCACCTTTAGTTAATATCCAACAATAACTTGGTTGACCGTTAAATACTTGGTAGATATTTTAATACATATATGTGCGATATGACTAAAGTCTAAACATTAGATTATTAGGGTCTAAGGATATTATATTATTAGGGGTCGTATAGTGAGACTTGTCAGATATATTGGGTGATTTGGTATTTCCCGTTCTCTCTTATCATGGATAAATATCCATCAAAATATTTAGGTGGTTTGATAGTCCTAAATCCTAATTGTTTTAACTAGGCAAAAATTATCATATATGTTAAACTACAATCATTATTAAAATAATTAATGACATGACAAATGGTATTTATGATCCACATCTAGGGGCTAAAATGTTACATCCACTTCTTTAAGTGGTTAATTTTTATCACCTTTTTCCCCCCCAATTAACTATATGATTTCATCTAAATTTATGGTTTCAGGTTTTTTGAACGTTTGACAAGCCCAGAGACGAAGTATGCAGATGCAGTAACAATTTTGTGGGCAGTGGAATCAGTTTATCACAACGGTTTTATGCATTGTTTGGAAGAAGGAAATAACACTCCAGAAGAAATAAAACAAGGTTGTAAAATATGGGGCAATGAGAATGTCAAACAATATTGTCAATCCCTTGAAAACATAGCTAATGCAAAGCTAGAAGAAGCATCGGACGAAGAAGTATCGAAGACTGAAGTGTTAATTCTCGATTTTCTCGAGAATATTGTTCGTTTTTGGAATATAAATCTTGGTGAAACTTAAGTTTTTGTTTTGTGGTACGTACTAGTTCAACGTTTAATATGGTTCTTGTTACCTATATAATATGTACATCGACTTATTTCTTTGTATATCGTGTTGTAGAAAGTCTAGTAAAAAATGAATTGATGTATATTCATGTAGCATGAGTATCTACTATGTAGTAGACTAGTAGTGGTCGTTTGGTTCGGAATAAGTTATTTCGAAATTAATTATTTTGGGATTAGCTATTTCGGAATAAGTTATTCCACCATGTATATGAGATTATTTATTCCATATTTCCATCACTATTATGATATAAATGGTGAGAAAAATATTTTTGGGACTAACTAATACCTCCAATTAAACGCAGAATAAAATAATTTTTTATTTTATCTTGAAATTATTATACCTTATACCTCATATCAAGTCGTAGTGTACTGTGTTGGTGTTTATCATTGGTGATTATGCTTATTGGTCGTCCCTTTTAGTCGACTGTGGAACGTGAGTTCACTTATTTATGTCCGAATATTTTCTTTCGTTCTCCCATTTGTTAACGGGACTTTGATTCGCCCGAACTTAATTCAGTCTTATTAAAGATGTTATGCGAATCGTCAAGCAATTAATAAATAGAAGGGATAGAGAGAATATCATTGATATATAAGCAGTTGGACATAATACTTTTCTCGTACATTTTTTATTTCTTTTAAAACTCTTGTTAATCAAACAATTTTTGTTATCACTATATAATTATCAGAAGTTAATTTTTTGAAAATAAATGTCATCCGTCTGTGAAGTGAGCTTAGTTTCAACAAAATTTCTCATATTTCATGTTTATCAAGAACCAAAACAATGGACTCTCATCGTGAAATCCATATATCGAGTCAAATACGAGTTTTTTTTGGCCCTATGCCCCTAACAACATTGAGTTAGTGACACTAAAATCTTTTCATTACATATTTTTTTCAAAGTTGAACAAGACAATTATTAGAGTATGTGATTCGTGGTTACCAACAATAGAACCATAAAGTTGAACAAGACAATTATTAGAGTATGTGATTCGTGGTTACCAACAATAGAACCTAATACTCCCTGCGTTCCAAAATATTTGGCCTTCTTTCTAAATTTGTTTGTTTCAAATTACTTGTCCATTTTCGCAAATCAAAAGTGTTTTATTACTTCTTTCCCATATTATCCTCAATATTAAATAATTAAAGAAAATAGTGATAGTTAGATTTAGTGTTTCGAAACATCATTAGTAGGATTAATTTTATAAAATACGCTTCTAATTAATTTTTTCTTAAAGAATGTGCCAACTCAAAAGAGGCCAAGTAAAATGAGATAGAGGGAATACTAATCTCTTTTTGTCAAAAATCGAAAGTGACACTTAGAAGTAATTAATTAAGTAGTGCTTTCTAACTATAACTAAGAGGTAAAACAATTATTACTAATTATGTCAGCTTTCGTTTGGGGATTCTGAAAATTTTCTAAAATTTGTTTCACAATTTTTTCTTCAGATCACTCATAAAAATTTAAAATCAGCATCAATTTATATTCATGTCTAAATATAACTCTAATTTTCAAACACTATTTCAAAAAAAATAAAAATCCACTATTATCTTTTCAAATTTTATACTCTCTCCGATTAACAAAGAATGACCTACTTTTCTTTTTAGTCCATTTCTACAAGAATGACCCTTTTTTTATTTGATAATACTTTAATTATAACTGTCCACATGATATATTTACGACTATAAGATTAAATGATATTTTGATATATTTGACATAATTTTAATTTAAGATTACAAAATTCAAAAATCTTTTTTATTTTTTTTTTTTGAATTTTATATCAAGTTTAAACATATCATTTTTTTTAAACGGAGGAGGTATCTTTTTGAAATTTCACAATTTTTATGTGGGAAAAAGCATATAAAGAAAAAACACGTCAGCAAGGAAAAAAATCAATCATTAAAGAAGTTTTGGACCCATTAAGTTTTAGGCGGGGCCCCGAACTTGCCCCGTGTCCATTCCCTTTACATTGCCTCGTGTTCTCCACCCAGTGAGATATTTAAATTTTAAAAATTAAGTTAAAAGTGGCAATTTGTTTTCAGCTTTTCATTTGTATATTTTTGCCACAACAATCATAAAAGTTATCTCAACCATCATAAAAATTATCTCAATAATTATAGAAGTTGTTTCAATAATCTGTGCAAAGTTATTATAACCAATGCAATTATTTGAAAAAGTTGACCCATTAATAGTACAAAACTCACGTATTCCTTCTAATTAATCGGAGACAAAGACATTCTCAACTCAATTTTTTCCTTTTCAAATTTTCCTTTTCAAATACTCAAAGCAAATAGTCTCCGCTCCGTAAGAAGAAGAAGAACAATTTTCAAAGAAAATGGAAGAAGCTAATATAGAAAAGTTGATGATCGAAAAATGGTTGAATAAACACAATGAACTGTACACAGCAGCAACAAGACATCCATTTACTCTTAGCATTCGTGATGGCTCCGTTGACCTCTCTGCCTTCAAAAGATGGCTGGTAATTGCTCCTTCCGTTTCAATTTGATTGTCTTGAATATGCATAAATTATTATTAGTTTAGAATCCGGAACTTATAAGATTCAAATTCTAGCTCCGGCTCTGGCAAGTTTCATGAAAAAATAATTTAACCCTCGTGCAACCAATTTAGTAAGTCTAGTACTTTTAATGTAAAGAAAGTTCACAATGAATTGTTCTGTTTAAGAATATACCCAGTGTAATCCCACAAGTGGAGTCTGGTGACGATAGAGTGCGCATACCTTACCCTTACCCAATGGTGGAGCCAGAATTTTTATTAAGGGATTCAACATCTACTATATAAACAATTTTTTGTCAACATAGCTCCGTCCCTGCTCCTACCTTGGGAGGTAGAGAGGCTGTTTCTAATAGCCCCTCTGCTCAAGGAAAATCATCCAAAAAGAAATAACGGGAGTGAAGAAATCATGGCAAATCCTATAGAAAGCACTACGAAGCATTCTGAAAAAGGAACAATAACCACAACAAAACAGTGTGATAATCGAAGTAAAAGAGAAGTAGATAGTAACAGAAATCGAAGGTTTGTTGAGGAATGATGGATAAAAGGACTTGCTTTTAATTTGTTGAGATTAAAAGATTACATCTGATGCTAATTTTATATATATAGGATGCAGTAAGAACAAGATATCCTGAAGTCTACCCAGCCACTTAATAGTAAATATTGCATTTACGGGGAGAAATTTAAGAATCTTGGAACAATTATCTGAACAGGTGAACAAAAAGTTGGAAACTGTAAATAAATAGGTGTAACAGTGATTAAACACTCCCTGAAAATCATTGGATTTAATGTCAGCTTGATGGCACTTTACTGTTATGTCAATTTGCACAATATAAAAGACTTAACACAGCATAGCTCCTAGCAAAATCGCAATGTCATACATTCCTAGGCAGCCATAGTTGCTGCCACATATTCAACTTTCGTACTTGATGTTTCAGCGTAATATTCTCCAAACTCCCAACAGAGCTTGATGGGGCTTTGATTGTTTCTATACTTGAGCTGTAACGATATTCTATGACTATTATTTGTTTCCTTTGTTGTTTCCGCAGCCACCAATTTTCTCATATTCTGTTTATGTAACTATATTCTATGACTGTGACAATTTGCTTCTCTCCTTTTGTTTCTGCAACTGAAATATCTGTAATTTTGTGTTCAGTTTCTTCCTAGCAAACTCATGCAGTTCTCTATCAATTAAAGATTAGAAGTTTGATGCAGGGGCAAGATTATATATTCGTTAGAGCCTTTGTCCCTTTCGTAGCAAGTTTACTCCTGAAAGCTTGGAAGGAGTCTGATGACAATTCAGACATGGAGGTCATTTTAGGTGGTATTGCTGCTCTGAATGATGAGATATCATGGTTCAAGAGAGAAGCGTCTAAGTGGAATGTTTCGCTGTCCAGTATTGTTCCTCAAAAGGCTAATCTGGAATATTGCAGGTATAAAGTGCACTATATACATACAAGATCTTACGTATTTTTATGATTTGGTCAGTCTCATATTAATTCTTCTTTGTTGTCCTGCTACTGTAATTTCTATGCTACTGTCATGTTTTTCCTAAGAATGATTTTCTGTTCAACTTGCCATAGGTCGTCTCATATCTTTCTGCTACAGTCATCCTTTTTCTTAGAAAGCTGCTGTGAATTTAACAATTTTATTTAACAAGGCAGATTTTACTTAGCTCTTTTCCCCTCCTAATGAATTTTAACGTGCAGTCTGGTTAACTGGTCAAGTTGATATAGACCATTTAGAATCCACTGAACTAGTATACAAGCTCCTCACTGTGCTTTTTGGTTGACCGTCTTCTCTGCTGATAATCATCGATATCGTTTTTTTATCATGTATTCTGGCCAACTGATCAAGCTCTAGACTTTTTAGAATCCACTTATCTATTATTCAAGCTCATCGCCGTGCTGTTTGGTTGACAATCTTCTCTGCTGAAGTTCATCGATATTGTTTTTTTATCTTGTAGCCTAGCTAATTGGCCAAACTTATATAGACTTTTTTGAATCCACTAAATTTGTATGCATGTTCCTAGCACTGCTGTTTTTTTATCCTTGACTTTGTGTGTAGCTTTTGCTGTTAATACGGGACAATAAGCAAATTTTATTAAGTGGTTCAAGAATCAGCATTGTGTTAGAATCCGTCTGCAGTATTTTGATTTTAAAGCGAATAACATATGAATACAGATCATGTTTTACTTGCGTGTAAACAATCTCCTTACCTTGTAAGCTAAACCAAAATTGAAGACATGTTTTTTTCGTCTTGTTCCTTGTATATACAGTGATTAAACTTTAATCAAGTCCGCGATGGAGATTTTCTTTAGATTGATTGTGGCTCTTTTGACAACAGATTTTTGGAAAGTCTAACGAGTCCTGAAGTAGAATATACAGTTGCTGTTATAGCCTTTTGGGCAATTGAAGCTGTCTATCAAGAAAGTTATGCACATTGTTTATCAGATGGCTCTAAAACCCCAGAAGAACTAAAAGAGACTTGTCAAAGATGGGGCAATGATGGTTTTGGTCAGTATTGCCGTACTCTTCAAAATATAGCTAATCGTCGTCTTGAGAAGTCACCACAAGATATCATCTCAAAAGCTGAGGCAATGGTTATACGCGTTCTGGAGTATGAAGTTGAGTTTTGGAACATGAGTCGCGGGGAAACCTAAGTGCCTCTTGCCTCGCGCCATTGCTCATGCAATCACATTTCAAGTTCTGTGAGATTGTCGGGAATGAACATTTGTTGCATCTGCAATTGAGGATGAGTGTGATGAACGATACATATGGACTAGGATGATGTGTTGTATTCTGTACAGAAACATGCCAAGTAGTTCTGGCAAAATAATTTACTTTGGCATGTTTTGGCTTCGTTAAGATCTCTGTTTTTTCTTCTTCAAATAATAGCGGTGTTCTGGACAATTTGTACACGCCTCGACTATTACATCCAGTATTTACTGCCTTTCATCAGCACAACCTGACAAGTATGTGTTTTGTCTCTGCGGAGCTTTGAAGTGAAAGCAGAGCTTCTTAGTAGAAAAAAACTGCAATAGTCTGGTTTGAATTAAGCAAGCAACTGTTGGAAAAGTGTAGAATTGGATGATTGAGTAAAATAAATCAATTTGTCAAAAAAAATGGATAATGATTAACTCTTAATTATTTATAATGATTTTTCTTTTTATGCAGAAATTGGATTCTGATTATGTTAGTTATTTAAATGTCCCTTTTCTACTAATAGATCTCTCAATTTTGTATATACCGTATTTCATTGACTGAGATCATATTCTATGTATCAAAGTTATTAAGGGGGTAAATAATTATCCGTGAAATTAAAGGTCTAAAGTAAGTTGTGTAGACAAGGTTAGGGGTGATTTGATGTCTTTTGTCTATTCTTTGATATATTTAAATTGAATAAATTTTAATAATAACTAAAATAAGAATGTATAATTATGAACTAAGAGTATCAACAATAACAAATTTTCAATAAAAACTATAAAATAAAATTAGAATAATAAAATTTGACTCAAGAATTTGACTAGTTGACATAACTAGCGAAATAGTGTGGGGCTTCTTTAATGTAATGATTATTTGTTGTAATTTTTGAAATTTTGGAGAGGATGCTAAAGAGCAAATTTTGTTCTTTTGTAACTTGTAAGCTGACGTGTAGGTTTTGCAAGATTAGGACTCAGTATTGAGAATAAAAATAATTAAAGAGAGAATAAAACAGATAAAAGAACATTTCATAAAACAATAACATTTAGGCAAATTCATCCTCCTTAGTTAGACTTTGGCTAATTACAATTCGAAGTTACATTTTAGTAGGTATTTTAATAACCAAATATATTTATCTTTTGAATTTAATATTCGAATACAAATATAAATGTGTCTTATAAATGCATATACAAATATATATGACATCAAATATTTATACATGTAACTGTTGAACAAAACTATGAAAATAGTTCAATTATATAACTAACTATGAAAATAGTTCAACTATATAACTGAATACACATGAAATACATATATAAATATAAAATACATGACACAAGACACATCAAATACATATAAAAAATACATGACATATCAAAAATATATACATTTGCTAATTATTTATGTGATGAATTATTTCCACTTCCTAGTTCCTAGTACAGTATTAACTTATTTTGCTAAAATTGGCAGGAGAAAAAAAAAAGGAAATCGACCTTCCTTTTTGCAACAATGGAGAACTTGAATATCGGCGCCCTAAAACCCTTGCAAAAACTAGGTATATTTACTAAAAATTTATCTTCTTTGCCTGAATTAGCAGAAAAATGGAACTTCAAGTATGAACTTTATATGCTTATCTATGTATTGAAGTGACTTAAGTTATACGGGACAAGGTGGGAGTGACATCGGTGGTGGACAAGATGAGGGAAGCGAGGCTGAACCTGAGATGGTTCGGGGATGTGAAGAGGAGGTGCGAGCCAGGACGGAGTACGGAAGTGCCAGAGGTTGGTTGTTGCAGGAGTTAGGAGAGGTAGAGGTAGACCGAAGAAGAACTGAGGGAGGTGATTAGTTAGGACATGACATAATTTCAGCTGACTGAGGATATGATCTTAGATAGAAAGATATGGAGGTTGAGGCTGTGATGGTTCGGGTATGTGAAGAGGAGGTGTGAAGATGTGCCAGTACGGAATACGGAGGTGAGAGAGGCTGTTGTAGTAGGAGTTAAGAGAGGTAGAGGTAGACTAAAGAGGAACTAGGAGAGGTGATTAGTCAGGACATGGCACAACTTCAGGTGACTGAGGACATGGCCTTAGATAGGAAAGAAATGGAGGTTGAGGATTAGGTTAGTAGGTAGCATTCTGTGTGGAAGAGAGAGGGGGCCAGTCTCCTCCTCTCCTCTTTTTCCTTTGAGCAGTTATAGCGTAGTTTCCTATTCATCGATATGTATTACTCCCTCTGTTTACTTGTACATGTCATATTTCGATTTGTCACACTCATTGAGAAAACAATGATGGACATGACTATTTTACCATACTACCCCTATTAATGGATATTTAGTATTAGGTCTTGAAAAATGATTTGGTGAATAAGTAATTAATGTTTTAAAACGTGGAAAAGAATAATTGTTTTTTCTTGATATGTTAAAAGTGATAAGTAAAAGTGAAAATCTATTTTTGGAATAGTGGACAAGTAAAAGTGAACAGGGAGTACAATCTGCTGCTACATTTGTTTTGTATCTTGCTATTTGCTGCCTCTTTTCTTACAATCCTGCATCAAATACTTTTCTTTTGAGCCGAGGGTCTACCTGAAATAGTTTCTCTACCTCACAAAGGGGAGTGGTAAGGTCTGCCTACATCCTACCTCTCCAGTCCCCACTTGTGGGATCACACTGGGTATGTTGTTGTTGTTGATAGAGTGGAATGACCTATTAAATCTATTAATTTGTTTTAGTTTTAATTGTTGTTTGTGTTATATTCTTGAAGGGGAGCGTTGGAGTAACTGGTAAAGTTGTTGCCATGTGATCAGGAGGTCATGGGTGAGCCTTGGAAACAACCTCTGGCAGAAATGCAAGGTAAGACTGCGTACAATAGATCCTTGTGGTCGGGCCCTTCCCCGGACCCTGCGCATAGCGAGAGCTTTAGTGCACCGGGCTGCCCTTTTTTTTTTGTGTGTGTGATAGATTCTGAGTGAGTGTTATTTTCCCCTTTTGGTATCCTACATGCAACAGATGTATCTCAACGTGCGTTATTGTGATGTTACATATGCTTCTGATAATCGTACAATTGCACATGTACAATATATACAGAATTACGGTTCCCACTCTAGTTTATAGTTATAGCTTGACTTCAGTCTAGAGAAGAAACTAAATACAAATTGTAGTTATATTAGCATGTTGGTATTGAGAAAGCCATTTTAATTTATAGATGACAATGGCAGCAGTAAACTGGGAAAAGAAATTAAAGTCGGCGAATTGGTTGATCATCATCTCATCAGGTCTGGGACCAGAAAGGTTTGTGTGTATGACACCATTTTGGATAGTGGAAATGTTGCTAAGCAAGTTGGTGGAGGCATTGAGGTATGATCACCTCCTTCGATATTTTAGCACTTATTTATGTTCTAACTATTGCACTTTCCACTATGTGCAATGGATAATTCATTTTCTTTTCAGTTTTTCCAGTGTTAGAATGCAATAGGTGATTCCCTTTTTAGAAATATTCTGACTTCTTCCAACGATGGTTCTTCATTACTTCACCATAAATGCCTGTCTTCTCTCGTATAATCAGCTGAAAAGTTGTCAGTGTGCTTGATATGGCTAGTGAAAAAATTGTCCAGCTATTTCGCTTGTTTGGACTTGGTACATTTTCATGCTTCTATAAAAAAATTTCCAATATGCTACTGGACATAACTCATTTGCTGTTACAAAGAGTGAAACTTCATACTTGCCCATCTGCACTTTTGGTGTGACTATTCCCAATTATAGACATTCCCTAAGTCGAACAAAGAAAGCTGACCTCTGATCGATGTCATAAATGTATAAAGTGTCCAGACCATTTACCATGCTTGTTGACTGTTATCAAAATCATCAAGACTCGACTATAATGCATTCTCCTCCTCCCCCCTTCAAAAAAGGAACAGAGGAAATTGTAGTAAGGACTTTAGCAGGTTTCTAAAGTTACTGATGCCGCATCTGCGTACCTTGTATATAGTGGATATCTAAAGTTGCTGATGCCACATCTGCATACTTTGTATATAGTGCATATCTGATGTTCTTGCTTTACGTGATGGTGAAAGGCGATGGACAAAGTAGACATTGAATTTCTGTTATTGAAATATTTCATATTATCATAGTCTTTTAATTGAATGTCTTTTTTGCTACGGTAAAGTTTTATTGATAAAGGTACCAAGATGGTACAGTTACAATACCCCAACCACAGATACAAAACAGACTTGATCTATTTCTTGATCCAAAATTTCCACAATACTATCACACCAGAAATACAAATTTTATAAACATCTAATTTTTAATATATTGAACATTCAAAGTCATGTTTGTGTCTGCAAGTCAGTACGATAATGTAGATGGATAAAGTATAGTTTATAGTTTGTCAGACACGAGTCTCACTTTCTATGTTTTCATCAGCTGCGAATATTGTTATATTTGATTCTGTTCATCTTGTGACAGGATGAGAATATTGGTAAATATGGAAAGAAAAGAGGAGGTCCTTCAACCAAGGAAAAAAATCTCATTCTCTCTTCGTTTTCAGTCATTTGTAAATGAATTTATCATCCCTTTACTAAACGTGATTGTTAAATCTGGTAGTATGATATGCTCATGGTAAGGTTTCAGAGGATCGAGTTGTTCATTCTTAGAATGGTCTATTTACTAAGGAACTTGTATATTTGTAGGCTAAGTATAGACTTAAACGAGCTGAAAAGAGAAACCTTGGAGCTAAAAGTCTGAATCTTCTACCAGTGGCGAAACCAAAAGTTGTGACTTATTGCCGCCATTATCTCAAGGGAAGATGCGTAGAGGTAATTCAGAATTGTATAATATAGGACAATATGATTTAGCAAATCTTTCAATGTTTTGGAGATTTAACCTTTTTCGTTTATCTTCTGACAGGGTGAAGAGTGAAATTCTCTCATGATACCATCCCATTGACAAAGTCAAAGGTCTGTGTATGCTGCTTTTATTTTGTTATACCATATTGTTGCAAGCTGTTGCCAATGCTAGGAGATTTGAAGTCCTGTTGTGATGCTACTGCTTACCTTATTTTTGGATTGAGAGTTGGTAGAATGTTTACTAGCACTCCAATAATAGTCATATTCTGAAATCTTATTTGTTTATGATAACTTTGAGACATAGAACTAGAAATAATCATGTAGGTCAAGCCTATAAAGTTATATCTGCTCCCTTCAGTCTGGACTTAACAACTTAAATAAAGGGGGGGGGGGGGGGGGGACCTTACTATGTACAAATATTCCACATTTTAGGCTATGCTTTAAATTCCATATGTTATATCCTTCGTGTGGATTAAAATTAGTTTGTCTAGGATAGACACATGTCAATTTCAGATTATAGAGCTAGATCTGAGTATATAACGGTCAACGGACCCGTTTGGCCATGAAATTTTTTTGCTTTTTCCTGAATTTTTTTTCACTTTACTTGAAAATCAGTTTTTGGCCATGAAAATTCCAAATACAACTTTAAGTAGTATTTGGAATTTGTAAAACGCCCAAAACTTCGTTTTCCCTTTTTTCAATTTCACTATATTTTTCTTTTACAAAATTTTCCCTAAACTTTTTGTCTTTATAAAAATGACCCTGTTTAAATTATATTTCATGTTTTTTCGTAAAGGACATTCAAACAACCAAATATTATTTGCTAAAATGAACCAAACAAAACTCCAACTGCAAAAATTCCAAATAAGTGACATTATGTGACTTTCTATTTTGAGATATTACTCTTTTAAAGCAGATTTGATTGTATGTTTGAGGTAAATTAGTCAAGTTGGATGTCTTTGCTAGTTTTTAGAAATTAAGTGATATAAATCACATCTAGAAAAAGTACATTCAAATTCTAAAAGTTTTTTGCCAAAAATATGGCCAAGCACAACTCCAACCCCTACTCTAAAAGGTCAGATAAAGTGAAAAATATATGGTTTTCATTGCCAAACGCCGACTAAGTATCTATTTTCTGTCTACTATACGGCTTAGATACTATTGAGAAAGCAACTCACCTAGGCATAAAATGTTTGCAGCAGTTTGAGGTCAATGCTCCTTTCATAATGTCCAAGAAAAATCTCGCTTGCTGGTTGAAGTTCATTTTATGATCTTTGATTTGCAGCGCTGTCAAATTGATCAGAAAAGGAATAAAATTTTAATATCTCCTTTTCTAAAAGTATCCACGGTTGCTTTTGCAAGTATTTGTTTCTATCATGTAGCATAACTTTTACCTATGATTTGGCTTCTAACTTTTGTAAAGATCTTTCCTCTTCAGCCATGTTGTCATTTTGCGCGTCAGTCTTGCATGAAAGGTGACGACTGCCCATTTGATCATCAACTCTCCAAGTATTTGTGCGATAAATATGCATCCCAAGGGTTTTGCAACAGAGGTTCTGATTGTTTATTTTCACATGAGGTATCTTCCTCCCTGCGATTCAACTTTAACTTTTTCTAATTTTTCAGTTGTGCATAATTTTTTATTTTGTTATAAATCTTTGGAGGTGCTTTTTTCTCTTTTATCTCAAGGTATTTAACTTCTTGTCTCACTGGCATATCTCAGATAACTGCTAAGACAGCGGCAGTGACAAGTCCTACTGCTTCAAACCTTGAGCTGACGTCACCATCAGCTCCAAGTAATTCAAACTCTTTGATTCAAGTAAACACATATGGAATGTCGCATAAAGATGTTAACTCCACATCTGGTTCAGCTGGGCCTGTTCCTGGTAAGAGCACTGAGTGAACTGTATTTTACTAAAATTTTATCTTCTTTGATTGAATTAGCAGAAAATGGAACTTCAAGTATGAATTTGCATGCTTATCTATGTATTTGATTGAGTAAGTTATACTGGACAAGGTGGAGTGACATCAACGGTGGACAGGATGAGGTAAGCGAGGTTGAGGCGAGATAGTTCGGGGATGTGAAGAGGAGGTGCGAGCTAGTACGAAGTACGGAAGTGCGAGAGGTTGGTTGTAGCAGGAGTTAGGGGAGGTAGAGGTAGGCTGAAGAAGAAGTGTGGGAGGTGATTAGTTAGGACATGACACGACTTCAGCTGACTGAGGAAGTGACCTTAGATAGGAAAGATATGGAGGTTGAGGATTAGAGTAGAAGGTTAGTAGGTCGCACTCTGTGTGGGAGAGGGAGAGGGCTAGTCTCCTCCTCTCCTCTTTTTCCTTTTAGCTGTAGTATTCAGTTATAGCATAGTTTCCTATTCTTCGATATGTATTACGATCTACTGCCATATTTGTTTTGTATCTTGCTATTTTGCTGCCTCTTTTCTTACAATCCTGAAACAGATTCTCTACCTCACAAAGGGTAGGGGTACGGTCTGCGTACATCCTACCCTCCCCTGTCCACACTTGTGGGATCACATCGGGTATGTTGTTGATAGAATGGAATGACCTATTAAATCTATTAATTTGTTTTAGTTTTAATTGTTGTTTGTGTTAGATTCTGAGTGTTTTTTTCCCCTTTTGGTATCCTACATGCAACAGATGTATCTCAATGTGTGTTATTGTGCTGTTACATATGCTTCTGATAATCGTATGACTACACGTGTACAATATATACACAGAATAACGGTTCCCACTCTAGTTTATAATTATAGCTTGACTTCAGTCTAGAAAAGAAACTAAATAGAAAGTATAGTTATATTAGTGTGTTGGTATTGAGAAAGCCATTTTAATTTATAGATGACAATGGCAGCAGTAAACTGGGAGAAGAAATTAAAATTGGCCAATTGGCTGATCATCATCTCATCAGGTTTGAGACCAGAAAGGTTTGTGTGTATGACTTCATTTTGGATAGTGGAAATGTTGCTAAGCAAGTTGGTGGAGACATTGAGGTATGATCACCTCCTTCGATTTTCTTGCAGTTAATTTATGTTCTAACTATTGCACTTTCCACTACGTGCAATGGTTAATTCATTTTCTTTTCAGTTTTCCCGGTGTTAGGATTCAATAGGTGATTCCCTTCTTAGAAATATTCTGACTTCTTCCGACAATGGTTCTTCATTACTTCATCATAAATGCCTGTCTTCTCTCGTATAATCAGCTGAAAAGCTGTCACTGTTGCTTGATATGGCTAGTAAATAAATTGCCCAGCTATTTCGCTTGTCTTGGACTTGATACATTCTCATGCTTCTATAAAAAAAATTCCAATCTGCTACTGGACATAACTCATTTGCTGTTACAAAGAGTGCAACTTCATATATGCCCATCTGCACTTTTGGTGTGACCATTCCCAATTATAGACATTCCCAAAATCGAACAAAGAAAGCTGACCTCTGACCGATGTCATAAATGCATAAAGTGTCCCGACCTTTTACCATGCTTGTTGACTGTTATCAAAATCATCAAGACTTGACTATAATGCATTCTCCTCCTTCCCCCTCCAGAAAAGGAACAGAGGAAATGATAGTAAGGACTTTAGCAGGTTTCTAAAGTTACTGATGCCGCATCTGCGTACTTTGTATATAGTGCATATCTAAAGTTGCTGATGCCATATCTGCATACTTTGTATATAGTGCATTATCTGATATTCTTGCTTCACCTGTCGATGGAAGGAAATGGACAAAGTAGAAATTGAATTTCTGTTATTGAAATATTCCATATTATCAGTCTTTTGATTGAACTTTTTTTTGCTAAGGTAAAGTTTTATTGATAAAGGGACCAAGATGGTATAGTTACAATTACCCAACCACATATACAACGCAGACTTGATCCATTTCTTGATACAAAATTTCCACAATACTATCACACCAGAAATACAAATTTTATAAACATCTAATTTTTAATATATTGAACATTCAAAGTCATGTTTGTGTCTGCAAGTCAGTATGATAATGTAGATGGATAAAGTATAGTTTATAGTTTGTTAGACTTGAGCTCACTTTCTATATGTTTTCATCAGCTGCGAATATTGTTATATTTGATTCTGTTCATCGTGTGACAGGATGAGAATATTGGTAAAAATGAAAAGAAGAGAGGTGGTCCTTCAACCAAGGAAAAAAATGCAAAGAAAAAGGTGCATCTCATTCTCTCTTTGTTTTCAGTCATTTGTAAATGAATTTATCATTCCTTTACTATGTGGTGGTTAAATTTGGTAGTATGATATGCTTATGCTCAGGTTTTACAGGATCAAGTTGTTCATTCTTGGTATGTCTCTATTTACTAAGGAACTTGTCTATTTTGTAGGCTAAGTATAGAATTGAACGAGCTGAAAAGAGAAAACTTGGAGCTAAAAGTCTGGAACTTCTACCAGTGGTGAAACCAAAAGTTAAGACTTATTGCCGCCATTATCTCAAGGGAAGATGCTTAGAGGTAATTCAGAATTGTATAATATAGGACAATATGATTTAGCAAATTTTTCAATGTTTTGGAGATTTAACCTTTTTCGTTTATCTTCTGACAGGGTGAGAAGTGCAAATTCTCTCATGATACCATCCCCTTGACAAACTCAAAGGTCTGTTTATGCTGCTTTTATTTTATCATACCATATTGTTGCAAGCTGTTGCCAATGCTAGAGATTTGATGTCCTGCTGTGATGCTACTGCTTACCTTATTTTCTGAATTGAGAGTTGGTGTAGTCTATTTGAAATAGCACACCGGTGAGTTGGAACGTTTACTAGCACTCCAACCATCGCCATATTCTGAAATCTTATTTGTTTTTGGTAACTTTGTCGTAACGAGACGTAGAACTAGAAATTATCATGTAGGTCACGCCTATAAAGTTATATCTGCTCCCTTCAATCTGCAATTAACAAAATATTCCACATTTAGGCTACGGTTTAAATTCCATACATTATATCCTTTTTGTGGATTAAAATTAATTTGTCTATTATAGACACATGTCAAATTCAGATTATAGAGCTAGATCTGAGTATCTAAGGAGTATCTATTTTCTGTCTACTATATGTCTTGGATTCTTATTGAAAAAGCAACTCACCAAGGCATACAATGTTTGCATCAATTTGAGGCTACTGCCTCCTTTCATAATGTCCAAGAAAAATCTTGCTTGCTGGTTTAAGTTCCATTTTATGATTTTTGATTTGCTGCGCTGTCAAATTAATCAGAAAAGGAACAAAATTTTAATATCTCCTTTTCTTTAAAGATATCAACTGTTGCTTTTACATGTATTTGTTTCTATCATGTAGCATAACTTTGACCTATGTTCTGGCTTCTAACTTTTGTAAAGATCTTTCCTCTTCAGCCATGTTGTAATTTTGCACGACAGTCTTGCATGAAAGGTGATGACTGCCCATTTGATCATCAACTCTCCAAGTATCTGTGCGATAAATATGCATCCCAAGGGTTTTGCAACAGAGGTTCTGATTGTTTATTTTCACATGAGGTATCTTTCTCCCTGCGATTCAACTTTTAACTTTTCTAAATTTTTCCACAAATTTTTTGTTTTCTTACATCTTTGGAGGTGCTTTTCCTCTTTTATCTCAACTTATTTAATTACTTGTCTCACTGGCATATCTCAGATGACTGCCAAGACAGCGGCAGTAACAAGTCCTACTGCTTCAAACCTTGAGCTGATGTAATTCACACTCTTTGATTCAAGTAAACACATATGGAATGTCGCATACAGACGTTAACTCCACATCTGGTTCAGCTGGGCTTATTCGTGGTAAGAGCATTGAGCAAACTGTATTAGAGCATGTGCGAAATCCTGCTGTGTGTACACCTGAAGGTGTCACGTTCTTGTCTCATGGGAAGTCCTTACAAGGTGATGCCAGAAAGCATGAAGAAGCTGGTTTATCTTCCCAGTCAGATGATGTTGACAATATTCAGAAACCAAATGGATTTATGGAAGGAGCGTCTATGAGGACACCTTCGTAGGGATGACAATGGGGTGGGGCAGTGCAGGACAGTCTCTAGGCGGGTGTGGGGTGGGGCGGGGTGGGCAACATGAAATCGGTTGTCTTGTGTATATCTGTTGTAGTCATCCTTTTTCTTAGAAATCGCATGTCCAAACACAAGCTAATTTGATAACATCTGAAGACGCGCTCGACCCTGATTGGTTTATATTCTACTATTCTTTCGACAGTTTTTATTTAACAAGGCAGATTTTTCTGATCTCTTTTCACCCCCTAAATAATTTTATCATGCAGTCTGGTTAACTAGTCAAGTTGATATAGTACCATTTAGAATCCTCTGAACTTGTATTCGAACTCCTAGCTGTGCTGTTTTGTTGACAATCTTCTCCACTGAAGTTCATCGATATAGTTTTTTATCATTGCTTTTGTGTTCAGGACAATTTGTGCACACCTCGACCATTACATCGAGTATTTACTACCTTTCATCAGCACAGCCTGACAAGTATGTGTTTCGTCTCTGCTGAGCTTTTGAAATGAAGTGGAGTTACTTTGAAGAAAATCTCTGCAGTTCAATACTCTGTTTTGAAATAAGCAATATTAGATAATTGAGTAGAATAAATCAATTTGTCAAAAGTAACAGATAATGATTAACTCTTAATTATTTATCATGATTTTTCTTTTAATACAGAAACTGGATTCTGACTATGATTGATAAGGTGGACAATCTTTTTATGCTCGGTTCCTCTTAAGGAAATTATTTACCAACACTTTTGGTTCCTAGGTATCGATAAGTTTTAATTTTTAGTCTATGTGATTGACTGATTGTACATTTGCCATTTAATTAATTGAAACATGTACTTTTAATTTCTTTAGTTGTGAATATTTGCAAATTTACCCATGACTACTAATTATTCCATTGTTTAATTATTCATATTTTATGTTAAGCTTGTATTTTTACTCCATACGATGATATACTTTTAAAAGTATCTCAAATATACCATATTTCCTACATAAAGGTTACAGAATCACTACAGCTGTGTAATATTGTATATATGGTAGTTTAGCTGATATTTAGGGATTTGATTATCTAGTTACCATAGTTAGCTTATACTCTTCTTGTATTTATATCATTATAATCTTTGAGTAATAAATAAGTTATTCTCTCCAAACCTTATCGATATTATGGTATCAGAGCCAGGTCCATTCCCGTTTGGCTCCCGGTCCACGTTCTAGTTGGGTCCTAGGCGTGAAGGGGGGTGTTAGAGTGGGTGAAAGTCCCACATTGGTTGAGGAATGGACTGACGGTTTGCTTATATAAACTTGGACAATCCTCCTCTTATGAGCTAGCTTTTGGGATTGAGTTAGACTCAGGTGCCATATCTTTATAGGATCAAAACACACATTTGGACTAATTAAAGATTAAGTATTCATTTGACCACACACATTATAAACACTTTCTTAAAAAAAAAATGGGCAAAATTTGTTTGGTCATAGAAGTTGTCTAATTTTGGAAAATTCTTCTGGGAAGAAAATTCAAAATCCGAAATCTATATAAAAAAAAGTGCTTTTTGGGCCAAAATATGGTGGTTGAGTTCTTTAAAATTTTAAAACTTATTTCAAACTTTTATATTTTTATTAAAAAAAATCCATCTAGTAATGACTCAATTAATTCTATCTATCCTTTTCCTTCATTAAACGCACTCCTTATCTGGAAATGCATATTCATTGTGAAGAGATTGTTCGTAGAATGTGGAAGATTATATTAAAGAATAGTTCGTTAACACCATTGTTATTATGTACTTTCTTGCACCGATGAATTTTCATAACTAATTGTAATTTGACGAATTATAGTAACTGATAATTGTATTACTAGTACTAGTTTTTATTAAAATATTGTGTTATGATTTTCTGAATAATATGTTATCTAGTTCTTTATAAAAATGATAGTAGTAATTTTGTGTTAAACTTATGTGTAGAACTTAACGAGTATAAATCATGTTTCATATTTTTTTTAAAAAAGAGTTAAATATAATCCCTAAAAAATCATGATCAAACACATATTGAAACTTTAATTCAAACTTTATCCAAATCTAATTTATCAAAAATATTTTAAAATCTATGGTGAAATGTTAGCTAATAATAATAGTCCTAGTTAATAAAGAATAATCCAAACACCTCCATTTTTCGATCGACAGGAAACAATACAAAAAAAGGAAAAAAGTGGGAAAAAAAGGAGGAGGGAACTTAATCAAATACAAAAGGCGGCAAAACAATAAACTCTTCAAACCTAAAGAGCCCAAAATTAAAAAAAAAAACTACTCTTCACACACATCGCTTCTCGTTCGGGCCGGAGCATCCGAACTTGCCGATCGCCGTCTCCACGTCTTTCGATTTAAGGTTATTCAGGTACCTCATTCTTCACCACCGATTTCATTTTAACACCGTCGTGATTTTGGTGAACAGAATTACTTGATACCTGTTGTTGCTGGAGGTGACACGTATCCGTGGAATTAGTCTAGGTGGGCGAAAACTGGCTCAGACACCACAGTTGTAAAAAAATAATTTTAATATTATTTGGTATGAACGTAGAAAATAGAATTGTTTGAATTGATTTTCGTGTGAAATTAAATCTATGATTGATGAGATCAATTGCTGCTTCCTTCTTAATTTTAGTTTCAACTTTATCATTGTTGTTGTTAACTTGTTCTAATAATTTGAATTCATGATTTTGGTGGATAGAGTTATTTGATACATGTTGCTGGTGGGAGGTGACAGGTATCACATGAAATTAGTCGAGGCGCGTGAAAGCTGGCCCGGACACCACATTTATAAAAAAAAAATCTTAATATTATTTGCTATAAATGTAGAAAGTAGAATCAGTCAAATTAATTTTCACGTGAAATTAAATTTATGATTGATGAGATCGATTGCTGCTTCAGTCTTAATTTTAATTTGATCTTTCTCATTGTTGTTCTTTGGTTTGAATTCGTGATTATTGAATTACTGTGTATCTAACAATCTTAAATCTTGTATTTGATTATTTACTATCAACGAAGTAGAAAAGAAGTCATTTGAATTAATTTTCCTGTGAGATTAAATCTATGATTGATTGTTGCTTCAATCTTAATTTTAATTTGAATTTTCTCGTTATTTTTGTCACCTTGTTCTTTTGTTTGATGACGTATGTATTGTATTAATGGTGATTGACAAATGGAAATTATAAAACGCAGATGTTGGAAAATTGATTTGTTTTGGTGAGAGAGAAACGAAATGGTTGCTGCTTCAGTCTTCGTATGGACTAACTTTTATGACTCTATCGCTATGTATCAATGATAATTGGCAATTGTAAATGTTACAGAAAATGGATCTTAGGTCTGTTAGCTGGTTTGCAAGTATGGAAACTTAACGATTAGTATGATATTTTGTACTTCGAGTGAGACTTAGAGGTACAAAATCAGAAAGATATATTCTAAGATTATAAAAAAATTTAATTAGCATTTTAGTCTTTTGCGCACCTCGACTAGTTCCACGGGATACATGCCACCTCCCACCAGCAACATGTATCAGATAATTCTGTCCACCAAGACTAGAATAGATGTGAAGAATCACCTAGTGTTTTATGTCTCCCCTGGGACCTCTTGGTTCTTAACCCACTTTATCGACCACTAGGCTACACCCTTAGGTGCTATGCCAGTAGTAGTTATAGGTTACAAAGTTTAGAGTAATATTGCATTACATTTTGAAAGGAACTTCACTTGCTTGACAAACCCCCATCCTCTTTGCAAATCTGTGTAACACACCTTATATAGAGGTTCTATAGATGTCAAGATTTATTTTTTTGTTTGAAATAGTTAGTTTTCTCATCTTAGAAGCACGCAGTGCATAAAATTTTGGAAAGAGAAAAAAGTAATGTATAATTGGAAATACTGTAGTATAGTCTGTAAACTTTCTAGACAGGGTGAAATGTGGTCATAGTGTATTTCTTAACTGAACTAAGTTCAAATGAAAAATTGTTTATATCTCAAGTATAATAGGGTGAGAGTGATTCACTAAACCTCAGTTTGAATTGCGAAAAGAACCTCTGCTTTTCTAGATTTCTTTCGTTCTTATTCTTCAAACTTCGGGGTAGGTTAAACGGTTGCAAGGAGGGATATGCGTTGTTGCTAACATATTGCTGTGCTTTTCTCCATATCATGGGTTCTTCAAGTGGCTATCTGAAGTTTGTGGAGATTTGTGGCAATAATTTATGAGTTGCTTGAAGCATAATAGAGCCTATTTTGCTGATAGGTGATCCTTTTGCCTAATTTAATTTTTTTTAGTTTTGCATCCTTTTCTTTGAACTATCTGATATTTCTTGTACTTCTGTTACGTTTTTTTGGACTGCTCTTCCTTGAGCCGAGGGTCTATCAGAAACAAACTCTCTACCTACCAAGGTAGAGGTAAGGTTTGCATACACTCTAACCTCCCCAGACCCCACTTGGTGTGATTATACTGGGTATGTTGTTGTTGTTGTTGTTGTGTCCTCTGCTGAGACTGCAAGACATCTATATTAAGTTATTAGGAGGAGGTTCAATAGTATGCATCTTCAGTTAACCACTTTTTCCACGTAAAGATGAGTCTGTCAACATGTAAACCAAGAGGATTTTCCACTACAATAGCCATCAACTGTGTGCACATTCAAACTATGAATGTTACATCTCAATTTTCCTACATCTATCCTTGTTTTCTATCTATTAAATCATGAATAATGGCTCAAGTTTGTGAGCATAAATGAAAGAATAGAAGATGCTGCTTATTGTACACTACACCCTTTTTGCTAAGGGGTGACTTCAAATCTTCTGCTGCTGTAACTTTGTAAATTTGTATCTCCGGTGAGGTTATTGAATGCCATCAATATGTTAGTCATCAAATTCCTATCCTACTCGTTTTTCTCTACTTTTTATGGGCAGATTTTGGTGTGTTGCGACCAGCAACCTTCACTGCAGCTGCTCCCTCCTTTTTTTGGTCATCATTTCTGTTTCTGACAAGCTTACTTGCAGGGAAGTGCAGTCTAGCAATGAGAGGTCGTGGGGCTCTTGACTCTCGATCAAATCCCCTTACACAGACAAATCCTGCAAAATGGCATTTGCAAGGTCAGTTTTACATAATCTGACTTTTGTAGTTTGGTAACTCAATCACATCTTTTACTTGGTTAAACATAAAGTTGAATATGTATATACACGTTTTCCCAAAGCGAGAGAAGGGAAGGTGCTGGTATTCAATAATTTCTTGAATAGTTTAGTAGTGGTAAATATTTAACTCAGATCTTTTTTCTGAATCTTTTTTCAAATATGAGAAGCAAGAAAAGTTGGCCTTACCTTTCCAGAAGCAGTACTGAATTTGTTCTGTTGGCAAGCCTGGTAAACATCAATGTTTATGTAGTCAGTAACTTAGACTCAATTCTTAAGTCATAGATCAAACCACAATGTTTTTCTGAGCATTTGTCTGTACCTTTAAAAATTGTTGAAACAGAGGTCCCGAAGTACACGGTCCTTCTTGACAGGGACCATAGCAATCTTCTCGGAACATCAATTGGATTAAGACTGGATTTATGATCCGCAAATACCTGCACAGGATAAGATCACATCGAATTCAACGATCAGAACGATTGCAATCAATAATATCCATTTCCAAGTTTCACTATGCACAGTTGCGCTAGTAAGTGTTGGAGTATCGATGTCCAAACATAGACTCCTGAAAATAGTGATCAGATGACTAAGTCCGGAATTTACCTCATTAACCTGGAAGTATGTTCCGTTGAGTGGGAAGCTCCCTCTCATTGCTGTTCGGCATGGTATCTGCAATAAGCTAGGTGTTTCAGAGAGAAAAAAAGAATGCTAGCTTATAGTTCTTCTACAGGCAGGTGATTTTAAAGCACAACAAATGCCTGGACCACTCACCAGTAGCGTGCCTCTTACGGTTTGTGAGTGTGCTTCTCTTATGCCATTGCACGAAAAGCATGTCTTCTCATTGCACAGGCTCCCTGATCCACTGAGATCACACTTTGTTTCAGGTGGTTGAATTGAATTTGCAGTCTCACCTGGTGGCACATTAGGCACAGGAGTTAAAACAACATAATATACTGCAGACTAGAGTTCTAATTAACCATTATATTGTTATCTATAGTCAGTGACGAAAAGGGAGGACAAAGAGAGAAAAAACTGGTCAGTGTGTCCTCCAGTACTATATGGGGCAAATTTTGGTTTCAAAAGCTAAATATTGCTACTGCATGATTTGACTTTAGATTAGCACTATGGTGAGAATTGGGGACACAAGTTTTCTCTGTTCACTTACTGTGCTATGTGTGCATTAGTTGATATCCCGGAGAAGATGATACTGTTCAAAGAAAATTCAGTTGCATACCTGGTGTCCAAATTGCTAAAAGATATGGACTTGGGTCATCACGTTCCCGTTTATCCAGCTGTATTTGAAGATTATTGGGTCATAATAAAGCTTAGTTCTAGCCAAATTTAATTGAGCAACAGAAGATAGACAACTGACCTTTTCCAACAATTCATGGGAATCTGGGAGTTCATACCTGCAATATATTAGAGTATTGACCATTAGTTTTGAGATTATAACTACTACAGCATTCTGGCATGGCTTCACAGGTTAAAAATGAGGCGACTCAGTACTTTCAAAGTGTTCATTAGAAGGCCATTTGGTTACTCATAATTGATGGTGTTGTGGACGAGCAATACAAATTGGTACTGCAGCTTTTATACATATAATTCTCTCTTTTCAGCACAGTGCAAATTTGTGTGGATATCTGCATTGCACATTCTTTGCTGATTGTCTTCTTAATTTCGTACAATTTCATATTCACATTAGGTCCTACTACAACAATGATATATTCTACCAAGACCCTTTTATTCGATACTTTAAATTTACTCTTCTTTTTCACTTCTTTACATAGGTAAAACATCAAACAAGAGCTCAGGAACTTACACTTGATGTTCTGTCCGTAAGCGGCTGACATTTTTCAGCTTGGGAGTAGGAATTGAAGCCGCATCTGGATTCAAGGCCACCAGAGCTTTGGATAAGTCGCCTTCTTTGTTATGCTCTTGTAAAATAGTCTCCAAATTGGTTGTGAACTCTTTCATGTTGAGTTTGATCGTTGGAATATCATCAGGATCCTCAAAAAATCCATCCTCAATGTCGCTTTCTAATAGGTCTGGCAATGGATCTGGTGTTTTTGGTTCCTCAATAGTAGGTTCACAGTTGGTGGTTATGAGTGTTGCTTCTCTCTCTAATAAGTTGGTCATCTCTTGAGGTATTGACATTGGCCATTTTAGGAAAAAAGGGAAGTTATCAGCTTCAACTGGAGCACATGGGTGCATCCTTCTTCCTTCAGCTGCTGGGGGTAATAGCATAGGCTTGACTGTGGCAGCTGCATTTCCCTTACCAGGGATTGGAACTGCTGAACTCACTATACTCTTCTCTTCTGGGCCAGGAAGGGCCAGTCTTGCGCTGCAGGTAATTATTAACATGTTTGTCAATTTTCCTCGAAATTGACAAAGTAATAAAAGGAGTAAAACTTTGCCAGATTTTGCGTCTCTAGGGCAATTGTCATAGAATTAAGCGACCATCCGAGGAACAGTGCTGACCTTGCGTAAGCACTAGCGAAGTGTCTGCACTCAGCTCGCAATGGACATGCGTTACAGTTAGGCTTACTTTTGGTGCAGAAAACCTGTGCCAATATTGGAAGTCGGTCATAATTATAATTCTTTCTGATGAGGGATAACAACCTCCACAAAATTAGACATATGAGGGCACATTCAACTTGAAAAGCAATTAAACTTACCTTTCCAAAGGTAATCATGTGGTAATGCAACTCATACCTGCCAACAAACATTACCTTATTAGTGATACATTTATGGGTGTGTTAGAGTGCCTTTTAGCTTATTAATTGCATGTGTAACTAATGAAAACTATTATGAGGTCTTGAGAAAGTACAGTGTTTTCTGGTCGAGCTTGCATAGTCGTGGCCAGAGATACTTCTGAATTGTCTCCAGAATTGGATACCTGTATGAAAACATGAATGATAACCCATATGGTAGACAAAGTACAGTTTTGAGATTTAGTTTTAATAACTTACAGTTCAAGAAGATGCAATTGCATTGACTCAGGAAGTGGCCGGAGAGGAACCCATCCTAATCGCACAGCGATTCGTCCAACATTTGTGTCAACCTGTTAAATTCAACTTTTTGATAAATTTGAGTTCTAAATCAAGTGAGTAAATCATTGCACATTGGCAAGTGGAACTTACTGGAAAAGCAAGGTTATGAAGTGTTAATAGCCGCACGCATTCTACACTTTTCAGACCCAGCCCACGTATACTTAAGAGGTACTCTCTGCAGTAAGGAATTTGTTTTTAGGGGCAGATAAACTCACGAAGATGGAAAACTTTAGCGTATTATTGCAAGGAACTTACTTTACTTTTTCTGGGGCCACATCTCTCAACCATTCTAGGTCAATACTTCCATGATCCCTTACCAGTCTGTCGAGGAAGTCCTGCACAACAAACAATTAGGTTTTCTACAAAAATTTACTTTTGAGGTCCCTCTTTCTCCTTGTCACTAGTGAATTCATTTTTGCTGCTGGTACCTTAATTCGCTCTGCCAGCATGTTGTTCATTCCTCGTTCCTTAATAGCATCAGAAATTTCTTTAACTGCTGCTCTTCTAACTGCTTCGTAGTTCAATGAGTCCATTGCATCCTTGCTTCTTTCTTTTCTCCCACTCTTTGACTGGACTTCCTTTCTCAAGCTATCCCAGTCGAAAGCTTTCTTATCTCCTTCCTCGATTTTTCTTTTTCTTTTCTTTGAGATGCTGGTGCCTGTTTCGTGGTAAGCTTGACCTTCTGCATGTGATATGGTTATATTGCAAGAGTTTCTTTCATGTACTACAAAGGTAAGAAATACTGATCTTGCATGTATATAAAATCTTATTTGCAGATTTTGGGATATCAGGATTACCTTCTTGTCCTTTACCAACGGCTTCTGAATGGTTTACTGACTGTCGGATGCAAGCGCTTTCTACTTCTGAGGCCATTGCCATCTCCTTTTGATAGGAACTTGCAGAATGTTGGTTATTTGAATTGTGAGGTTGCCTTTGCAGATTTCCCATCTGTTCTCGGTGTTCTGCAAATGCATATTCTCCCTTCCTGGGTGCATGAATAACGGGGGGTGCGGTTAGCTGATCTATCAAATTACTTGAACTTCCTGCTATCTGTTTCACACTTTTGCTCATGAAATCTACTCCTTTTGCTGCATTGAGTTGTGGAGTTAGTGAAGTCAAAGAGGCGGGAATTTCTTTCTCATGGCATGCTGTTTCATGTTTTCCAAATTCTGGTGTCTTGGTCAACCAGGAATTCCTGGCAGTTCTTACTGATATTTCTTGGATCTGAACATGCGGATTGATTGGAAAGCCATGTAAACATGTCTCTGCATCAAGATTTTGATTATGCCTGGTATACTCTACAGTTTCTGTCTTCTGATTCCCAAAGACGAGCAACTTTTCTGTAAGCGTGTTCCTCATAAAGTGACTCTGATATTTCTGGAATGCAGCAGTCCACTTTGTCATTGGAGAATGGTTTGCTCGAGTGCTGTTTATGTTCAAGTTGGGCGAACTTGGTTGCTCTTCACATTCTGAATCAGATCCGGAGCTTGACCTGAGTTCTTCATTGGCTTGAAGAAAATGAGAGTCAGGAGAGTTTTGTATTGAAATAACTTCCTCGTCTGTTCTCTTGTCATGCTCACTTACTAAATAAGCTCTGGTTGTTTGTGTGTGATTTTCCATTCTGTGCTGTGGCCTAGCTTTATGATATATGGTAGTCCCATTTGGATCTATTATTTCAACTTCTGGTTCCTCCACTACTATGTTACACCGACCTTGGGAGAGGGTATTCTTGGTGCTTGTTGGCTGCAAGGGGAACTTGGCTGCAAGGCACATGAAAGCAGAGCTGCAACAAAGGGAAATATGTTATTGAATTATCAACTTCTATTTTTAATTAGATTGACTATGTTCTTCTGATGGTATCCGACCATCAATTACCTTGAGAGATGATCTGAAACGTTTTGAGTGAGGAATACTCCTATTACTGAGTCGACTACAGATCCCTTCCAAGGCGAGAACCTCCTATCCCCTGCAAAGCTTTTCAAATTATTTGTCTAGTGGAAGTTGATAACATCAATTCTAATAATACAAGACAGAAATGTGTGGTTGTGGAAATGAAAGGTTTATGGTATTCTTTGTTACCTTGAACAAGGCGCATTCGTGCGACAAAAGAGTCTACCCGTCCCTGGACAACTTTCCTTTCATCTTCCCACCATTTTTCATTGTCCTTGTTCATTGTCTCTGCACTTCCTTCCTTCCACATTAAGAAGTTCCATTCTCTGATTGTCTCTGAGTCAATGTCCACTATGGGCCGTGGTTTTCGTCTTTTGGTAGGATTAAATCCCTCATATGGGATAATTGTGCCACCTCCATTGTATGGAACAAGGGCCTTTTGCTCCTCTTGAGCAGCATTTTTCTTGCTATCACCAATAACAAGGCGTTTCAATTGTTGTGTGATTATATCGACTGACACAGCATATCTGCATGTTCCTTGTAAGCCTGTGTGACAGAGTTTGTAGCGATTGGAATCTAATTAGGCGTATGGACATAAGAAAAGATGTGATATTATTTGAAATTAAGCGGAAAATTGTATTTGGAAATTGAAGTTGTGCTTGGTGATTTTCCTTGACCAGTTTCTCAAATATTGAAAGAAAAAGGAAAAATTCATCTTCAGATTTTTTCGAAAAATCAGCCCAACATATAACCAAACAATGTTTTGATTTTCTTTTTTTTTTTAAAGAAAATATTTCATGGACAAACGACCCCATCATAATTCTTCATACTTAGTCTAAGACTGATGCTATGTTGCTGGATAATTACTTAGTCTAAGACTGATGCTATGTTGCTGGATAATTAAAAAAGAAAACAACAAAAGCATGAGTGATGTCATAGCTGCAAAAGGATACCTGTAGCTTTTGTTGGGTGATGTTGTTTAGCTTGTGAGTTCTTGTTCTCTCTTGTAAGCAGCTCCTGATTATTGAGTAGTTCATTGGGTGATGTCTGCCCCATGTTGTGCATTTGTGCGGGTGATGCCTGCCTCATGTTGTGCATTTGTGCGGGTGATGCCTGCCCCATGTTCTGCATCTGTGCGGGTGATGTCTGCCTCACGTTCTGCATCTGGGATATCAGCTTACTGTCTGCAAATCTTCTCTCAATTCTTTGTAGCACCATAGCCAAAGTTTGGGATGGATACCGAAGATTCCAGTTACTATTTCTGACCTCTGCTTCGGATCCATTCCGTGACATTGGCTGTGGGTGAGATTGGAATTGAGATGGATCTGGTTGCTTTTGAGCGTTATGCTTAACAACCATGGGACTAGCACAATGCCTACTAGCCTCCCCACTGGCTCCACTGTGATTAGAACCTGGGAATACATTACATCTCTTTATGCCAACGCTGCTTGATTGGAAATTTGTTGAGTCATGTATTGCAGCTGCAGTAGAGGAAGTACCACTTATTTCAGAATTGAACTTCATTTTCTTGTTAATCTCTGTACCTCCTAAACTAAATGTGCTGACATGCCGCCCCATGTTGTCAATCCCCGACATTTCTGGGGGCATAGATCCCATCTGGCTGAATATTCTAGGTCGAAATGCAGAACTGGGGCACTGATCTCTACTGGAACCTATTTTGTTGGGTGCACATGCCCTGTCTTTCAAAAGCAGGGGTATCCTTTCCATTGCCAGCTGTCTTGGTTCGTCTCTCTTTGGTCTACGATCAAAGACAAACTGGCCTACTCTGGCTTCATTTAATCGCCCTTGGTCATACCCAAGCTGAATGCTGTTTTGGTACGGATTAACATTCCGCATACCTAAACTTCTTGCAATGGCATTCAGTGCCTGGTTATTTGCTGTAACTTGATTTGCTGAAGAAAGTGGCAATGCCAAATCTTTTGGCTTTTCTGTCAGCAGTTTCTCTGCAAATTCTGCTTTCCTATTCTGAGCAGCTGATATTGCAGAACCTTCCATGATAGCCAAAGATGACTCCATGTCTTGAGAATTCAAGTTCAAATCAAAAGACTCTTTTCTTTGTTGATGTTTTTCTTCATGGCTAATATTGGTGCTTGCCAGTCTTTCATCTTCTGTTATGTCTTCCAAGTCAAAATTTAGCACTTTCCGACATGATTTTGGTGTCTCTCCAGCATCAGGCACTTTGTCCTTGTCAACAACTTTGGTTTGTCCAGTTGTTGAAGCTTTGGGGCCCTTTCTGCGGACATACTTCCTTTTTCCTGATGGTTTCTCATTTGGAGTGCTATTTCTTGGGGCAGCGGATTCAGCAACTTCAGTTTGTTCAGATGTTGAAGCTTTGAGGCTGTCTTTGCGGACATACTTCCTTTTTCCTGATGAGGTCTCTTTTGGAGTACCGTCTCTCGGGGCAGCAGGCTTCGGAGTTCTTTTGGTTTTCCCTTCTATTACTACCTTCGGCCGGTGTTTTCGCCTTTTGGGAGTTCTCGATGCTGGTGTCCTGTTTAAATCAATGTCCACATGACCTGCATTGTCATTATCGACCTTTTCATTCGATGATGATACGACAACCAATGAATCTGTGACTCTCTGCAACAGTTTATCAGAGTGGTCATCTTTGGATTGCATTGACCCGAGAACATTCTCCTGCTTATCTTTCAAGCTTTCTTGTATCGGGAAATTTTGTCTCTCAAAATGCTGGTTGTCCTTGAAGTGGTTCCGCTCTGGAGTTGCAGGTTCAAATGTGAAGAAACTATTTGTGGTTGGACTTGTGCCAGCATCTGGTGCCAAGGGTGAAATCAAGGATTTATTGACCTGATAAGGACCTCGCATACCATCTGTAAGCAAAATAAATTAGACATAAACTAGTGATTCAGACTAAAATATCATGATACGTATCCGTCAAAAATAACATGCTTTTTTCTTTTCATTTTACTGTTCATAGGCATTACATAAGATTAAACTCACCAAGTGGTAGGCGCCGGTTGTTAAAACAGTCAAATGTATGATTTGGACTTTTAAACATTTGACTCTCGTTGAGCCGTGTTTGACTTGGAGACTTGAGTTGCTGCTGTTCATAGCTGGTGTCAATTTGAGAATATGAATTCTGAAAGGTTGATAAATCACCAAGATGGATGATATTGCTTGATCTTCCGCTGGTGGATTGCATATACGATGGACTCTTCATCCCCAACAATTCTGCTAACGAATTAACTCTGGTGCAAGCAGGCTTACTGTGGTCTGGTACATTTTCAGAGCAGTTGATATCTATATCAGAGCGTCTGTTACTGACTGCCACATCAGTCCAATGACCAATATGCCCATTATTCAAACTCACTGACATGACGGGATTCTGAACTGCTGCAATATCACAAGCTGGCTTTTGTAAAATTTCACCATACACCCCAAGCAGGTTCTGCCATTCCCCCCTTTCCGTCTGATTCCCTTGCATTTCAGCTGGAACAAGATTGGCTCTTTGCAAAACAGGCCTTTGCTGAGTAAAAGGAATCCAACGATCCCCATTTTGATTAACTCTTTTCTCTTGGGGAGTTGAAAACAATCTCCCCGGATTCATCCTTAAATTGTAAGTCTATTCTTCTTGCTGTCTAATGCATCCCCCGACTCTTCGGTTTTAACTTTTCGAGATTGACTATGTTTTGACTCCCAGATAGGACTTCACTGTAAAACACAAATGAAACAAATTTCAATCCATAACTGCTCCTAAGTAGAAGGTTTAAACACATGAAAAGAAAACAGTTAGTATTTGATATAAAAGCATAAGAAACATATAGAGGCAGATCCAAAATCTAACCTCTAGTCAACTTGCCGCAATAAATGAACCAATTAACAAGTATTATCAATTCTCAATGGTTTATATTTCGAAATTAAAAAGAAAATATTAGTGAAACAAATTAACAACAACAATATCCAGTGAATATAAACTTATGACGATTAGTGAACTTGAACATACAATTTCTTAGTTATTGAGTTTTATTCACTTTACTAATTCAACTCTGAAATTTGCTCTCTACAACCTAAAGGAATAGCTTTTCTATCTCTGTTATCTTTAGCAAATCTATCTATACATTCTACTAATGGGAAAACCAACAATTGCTAATTTGTTTACCACCAAACGATGTGGTGTAGTGTATGAGGCTACGCTTCCCATTACTAGAGGTCTCGGTTTCGAGTTCCGAGTTTGGAATAGACACAAATCCAGATTAGTCGGGCTCCAACGTAGGTTCCTAACACAAGATAGGAAGAAAAAAAAAAAGGTTCGTCACACAAATAAGTGGTGTGGTGGTTGAGATTGTTCCTCCCTTAACCAAAAGTCTCGATTTTGAGTCCTCGGTATGAAAAAAATCCTTGGTAGGGAGCAGTATCCTCAAATGGGTGGCCCTACCCCGGATGAATCCGGATTAGTCGGGTTCCAATGTAGGTACTAAACACCAAATGGAAACCAATAAAATAACTATTTACAGTTCAGTCACATTTTATGATAACCCACATGAATCATCAATCAGATAAACAGGAAACTGAAAATGTGCTCATTATAGAAACTCAATCTCAGAAAAGGAAAAAATGAATTCACTTTTGAGTTTCTTTCTCATATCTATAAGTTTTTGTTCTGTACTTCCCACCACCATATCCATATAGTCCATATAAACCATATTCATTAACAAACAAAAATACAAAAAAAATGCTGTTTACCAATTAGCAAAAATCTCACATAAAACAATTCCCATGTGAATGAAAATTCTGAAACAACAAATTCTGATAACGCAAATTTCGAAATCACACTGAATTTGGTATAATTCAATTCCCAGGTGAATGAAAATCTTCACCTAAATCAACAAAAATGATTCTGAGTTGAAAATGATCACACCTACTTTTATGAATTATTGTTGCAACAAAAAATAAATAAAAACAAACCAATAAAAAAAAATATAAAACATAATTTTAATATATAACAATTAAACATACCGATCTTTAGCTGAGTGTAGTTAACCGGAGTGAAGTTGCTTGAAGAACCAGTCAATGCCGGAGAAGCCAAAGTCTAGTCTTTAAGAAAATGAAGAGAGAGAAATAGAGAAAATGAAGGACAAAGTTTAGAGAGAGAGAAATAATGTGAGAAAATAGTATATGCTTTGTATACGTTAAAGAAAAATGTTGAAATGTTTATGCTTGTACCATTTATATATATACTAGTAGAGTAAGAGAAAATTGGGTTGGAGTTAGGGGTGTAAAAATATTTTTTGGCAAGGACTACATTCAAAGCATAAAATCTTCATTTGTTACCAAGATTAATAACCACCTATTAAAAGTGTATTATGTTAAAGATGACAATTTTTTTTTAATTTTTTTTTTTTGTAATTGGAAAGAATTATTTATTGGTTCTTATTAATGGTTTAAATAATACTATATTTGTGGATTTAATAGTATTTGTTTTCTATTAATTTTCGGTCACGATTTCTATACAAGGAGCGTCACGTGGAATTGCTGTACTGTATTTCTTTTGACCGATGATAGAGGCGTTACACAAAAAAAGAAAGAAGAGATATCTGTGAATTAATGGTAAGTTTGACGAAATCTAATAAGAGTAAATCCTATCTGTAAAGCAAATATGATGGCGATACTTTCGGTTCTGCTTCTTTGGCTTGTAATGTATTTTTTTGACCGTTGGTAGAGAGACATTGACAGTGAAGATATTCGCGATTTAATGGTAAATTTGATAAAATTTAAGTAAGAGTAATTCTTATTTGTAAATCAGATATTATGCCTATATTTTTGGTTCTGCTTCTTTGGCTTGTTACCGTTGGTAGAGAGACGTTGATGGTACTGTTACTCAAATTTTTTCTAAAAAAACATATCCTTGACTTAATGGTAGGTTTGACGAAATTTAAGTAAGAGTAAATCCTATCCGTAAATCAGATATTATGCCTATATTTTCGGTTCTGCTTCTTTGGCTTGTTACCGTTGGTAGAGAGACGTTGATAGTACTATTACTCAATTTTTTTTTTTAAAAAAAAAGATATTTGTGATTTAATGGTAGGTTTGACGAAATTTAAGTAAGAGTTAATCCTATCCGTAAATCAGATATTATGCCTATATTTTTAGTTCTGCTTCTTTGGCTTGTTACTGTTTATAGAGAGATGTTGATAGTACTATTACTCAATTTTATTTTTTTTTTAAAAAAAGATATTCGTGACTTAATGGTGATTGGTGAGTTTGATGAAATTTAAGTAAGAATTAATCTTATCTTTAAATCAGATACTATGCCTATATTTTTTGTTCTGCTTCTTTGGCTTGCAACCATTGGAAGAGAGACGTTGATAGTACTGTTACTCCAATGATTTTTTTTAAAAAAAGATATTCGTTACTTAATTGTAAGTTTGATGAAATTTAAGGGTGATCCTATTCGTAAATCAAATATTATGTCTATATTTTTGGTTCTGCTTCTTTGACTTGTAATGTATTTGTTTTGACCGTTGGTAGAGAGACGTTAATAGTGTCATTACTCAAATTAAAAAAAATTAAAAATGACTTAATTGTCAAATTTGACGAAATCTAATTAAGAGTAAATCCTATCAGTAAATTAGATATTATACTTATATTTTCGGTTATGCTTCTTTGACCATAGGTAGAGAGACGTTGATAGTGCAGTTACTCAAAGTAAAAATAATAATAAGCAGATACTCATGAATTAATGATCAAGTTTGACGAAATCTAATTCAGAATAGTGATTCTAAATCATCTCTGTAAATCACATAATATGCCAATATTTTTGGTTCTACATCTTTGATCGTCATTCATACGTTACTGGACGTCACTCCAATCGGCATTCATCGACCATTATGTGTCACTCCAATCGGCATTAACCGACCATTATGCGTCACTCAAGTCGTCATTCATACACCATTACACGTCTCTCCAATCGTCATTCATACGTCACTACACGTCACTCCAGTCAATGTCCTATTTATTATGTATCGGTTAAATTCTCTATGTAAATAAAAATCGCGCTCTACAAATCGTTAGTTTAGCTACTTATGGTTGCGTCTTACGAATGTATTTTTATGATCCCTTCCCCTATTTCTCTTTTCCGCTTATCCCCAATTTTCGATAAAAGAAAAAAATAAATTCATGATAGAGTTTACAAGGTGTTATTCTTTTAAACAATAAGAGTCACATTGCTATTATGAATTATTTAGCATGCCAAAAAGATATATATTTGAACAAGTAAAGACAACATAGAAAACATTACTATATGAGCAAAATTCATTGCATTATTGTTTCAAGGAAGTCCTTATTTTGATAGAGATGAATAAACACATTATAGATATATTTGAAATGCGTATAGTATTAAAGAATTTTTTGAAGACTTTCTATAATTTTCTTACTCGATTTGGTTGGTTGATGTCTTTATTTTCTTTATATTTATTTTTTACTTTAGTTATCTTTTATAAACATTACTACTTTGAGCATCGAATCAAGTTCTAGTGCAATGAAGCACATTTTTAATGATGTTATATGATGTATAATCATTTTCTTATTACTCTTTGCCTCCTTGTAAATTTGGAGACAAACTAGAATCATATAAATGAACACCAAAACTTATAAATAAGGTTTGATTTGTTATTGTGTTCAATAAAAATACAAAAAATTTTATCCTACTTTAAATGTAGTACATAATAAATCGTTAAAGACTTAAAGTTAAAAAGAAAAACGAAATACATCTAACTTCAGAATTGAGCACAATATTGATTTTAGTATGGTTCTTTTATCAATTTTCTAGTCCTAAAACATATCATGAACAATGAATTCAAAATAAAGATGTGGTTGAAGGATGGGGTAAAATTTCCAAAGTAACTGAGAATATTATGCGATTAATTAATATTTTAAATCTTATTTGGTATTCAAAGAATTTAACCAACATGTAATGCGAGTGATTGGACCATTAAACAGTTTGATAGGGGTAGGAGTTCATATTGGTGATTGTTGTTGTTTGCTGGATATTTAGCTTCCCACAAATTAACTAGGGCTGAGCCAGGAGATTTGACGACCTTATAAATTAAATTGATCATTATAACAACTTATAATATAGATCCATGTCAACAAAAATGAGAATATCACTTGTACTCCAAAAAAAAATTGTACAATATTTAATTTACAAAGAATCATTTGGATTAAAAGGCCCATATTTTTATGAAATATGTTTTTTTTTTTTGGGTAACTAATAAACTCTTATTAATTACCAATAGCAAACAGTACAAATCAGCAGCTAACACAGCATGCTTGGTCTAAATTCATGGCTCAGAAAGTAAAATTCAAGAGAACATTTTTAATGTCAGGCTGGACTCTAACAATAGAAATGTAGACTATCTCTTTAGCTAAACAGTTGAGCCTGCTGAGATTTTCTTTTGCCATGTAGGATGCACCATTGCATGAAAATTGCCCATTCTGTGAAAGAAAAGCTTGGACTCTAAATTCATGTGAGCATTTTGTTCCAAAGGTTGAGAGCATACTTGGCAATGGGTAAACATGTGTTCTATTAAATTTATCTACAGTTTGACATATAGCACAAGTTTTGCGCACATCTAATGTTGTTTCCGGGGTACAAAATTTGTATTACAACATCAACTTCTACACAAGTTCAAGAATAATTTCAAGAACAGCAAAGAAGTTCAAACAACTTCAAACAACAATGAACTATCAAAATGAAGTTTAACTATTTTCTGGAAAATAGCAAAACCATAAAGAAAAATAGATGAAACAGAAAAGAATCAAGTCCACTGAATTCACGGTGTGTCCTTAAGGAATTTATTCCCCTCAAGTACCTGAGGTTAATGGAATATATCCTCCCAGGATAAAATGATTCACTTCAGCAAATAGTGGTACCTCAAATTTGCTGAACTACGAACTTACTTAACGATTGAAGATCACACTTGAGTTTTTAAGAAGAAGATAGTGTTTTTACTTCACAAATTTCGTGCCAAAACCTGAGGAAAAAATCAGGTATTTATAGCCAAAAGGTGGTGCTTCAGAAGAGAAGCAATGGTTCATGAAATATTGCACTGTTTCGAAACGTCGGGACCACCTGCGGGTGCAGGTGGTCCACCTGTGTCCGCAGGTTGCCTATTTGACGCAAAACAGAAAGTTTCCAGTGACTTCCAACGACCTGCGTTGGGTTATTCACTAATTATCAAGATTCAAATGAATTTTGTCCAAAAAGATAATCTCTCGATCGATTTGCCAAATTCAAATCCAAATTCGAAGCCGAAGCCGAGCCGAGTGAGCGACGACGGCGACGGCGCGAGGCTTGTCTTGTTCTTGCCTCACTATCCACATGAAGGAATGTTTTTCAATATAAACATAAGAAAGTTCCTTTCTCCCACCAATGTGGGAGAAACACTCTTCCTTTAAAGTGAACTTCACATTTTCACTTCTCCCTCCATTTTCCATTCACTTTCACTTAGATCCCAACAATCCCCCATGTGAATGGGGGATGGCTATTTCATCAAAGAATTTACGAACAAGTGTGTGATCTACAATCAAAGACTAATTGTATCTGGATAAGTAGGTTTTCCTTTGAACTTTCCGTAGTGAACTTGCATCGGATGCACTCGGTTAATCGGTAGATGTGATATCTTTGAACTGTTGAACTTTAATGTACACCTAGACAACACAAGTCACACAACCAACCTTTTACCATATATGTATGGTTCTCACAGTTTTATTCGTTTCAGCCATGAACACAACCTGGTTTCATGAGAGCTTAGAGAATAGGCCTTTACTATCATTCTCCTTGAAACGGCTTCCACTTCACTCTCACATAAGTGATTTCTAAATATTTAATCCTATAGATCAAACAATTTGGTCAAACCTGCCAAACTTAGAAATCATTAAAAAGCTTTCAACCATAAGCCTTATCCTTCTTTCCTGAACATTGTCTTCATCATGAGAATGGGTTGAGTTAATTGACAATGTTGAATCGTCAGTCACAACTTTGTTTGATCTCCTTGAACCTAACTCTTGGGATATCCAGTCTGCTAGGTAGAGTTACCGTCGTGATGACTTGTCCTAGGCCTTAAACCCATTCCCTTCGATGATCTCTCAACTTCCTCTCTAGATAGGCCTTTTGTAAGTGGATCCGACACATTACTCTTTGACTTCACAAAGTCAATCGTGATAATTCTACTAGAGAGAAGTTCTCTAACAGTATTATATCTCCGTCTTATATGAAGAGATTTACCATTATACATCATGCTCTCTGCCCTACCTATTACCGCTTGACTATCACAGTGTATGCATACTGGTGCCAATGGTTTGGGCCAATAAGGAATATCTTTCAAGAAATTCTGAAGCCATTCAGCTTCTTCACCGACTTTATCTAATGCGATAAATTTAGATTCCATAGTAGAGCGGGCAATACATGTCTGTTTGGATGATTTTCAAGAGACGGCTCCTCCATCAAGAGTAAACACATATCCACTCGTGCATTCGATCTGGTGATCCAATTTGCATCACTATATCCTTCAATTACCGCTGGATATTTGATATAATGCAAAGCAAAGTCTTGAGTATGTTTTAGATACCCCAAAACTCTTTTCATTGTCATCCAATGGGTTTGATTGGGATTACTCGTGTACCGATTCAATTTACTAATAGCGCATGCTATATCTGGTCGTGTACAACTCATGATATACATCAAACTTCCAAACACTCTTGCATAATCCAATTGTGAGTCACTTTCACCTTCATTCTTTTGAAGTGCAAAGCTCACGTCTAATGTAGTCTTAGCAATATTGAAATCCAAATACTTGAACTTGTCAAGTACCTTTTCAATGTAGTGAGACTGTGACAATGCCAACCCTTGTGGAGTTCTATGAATTCTTATTCCTACAATCACATCAGCAACTCCAAGGTCTTTCATATCAAACTTGCTCTCAAGCATTCGTTTAGTCGCATTTATATCAGAAATGTCTCTACTGATGATCAACATGTCATCCACATACAAACAAATAATGACTTTGTGCTTTGGAGTGTCTTTAATGTAAACACATTTATCACATTCATTTATCTTGAATCCATTTGCCAAGATGGTTTGGTCTAACTTTGCATGCCACTATTTGGGTGCTTGCTTTTGTCAATAAAGTGACTTAACAAGTTTGCACACTTTTCTTTCTTCGCCAGAAATCATAAAACCCTCAGGTTGTTCCATGTAAATTTCTTCCTCCAATTTGATGGATTTCAAGACCATATACCGCAGCTAATGCAACCAACATCCTAATGGACGTTATCCTTGTTACTGGTGAGTATATGTCAAAATAATCAAGGCCTTCTATTTGTCTAAAGTCTTTCACAACAAATGTCTTAATGACCTAGGAATGAACCAAGGGAGAATGTACTTAATCCAAAGCCGAAGCCGAAGCCGAGCCGAGCGACGACGTGAAGGAATATTTTTCAATATAAACATAAGAAAGTTCCTTTCTCCCACCAATGTGGGAGAAACACTCTTCCTTTAAAGTGAACTTCACATTTTTTTACTTTTCCCTCTATTTTCCATTCACTTTCACTTAGAACACACCATCTAACCCTCATTTAGCTAATCTATTAGTTGTTCATTATCTATCGTGAAACATAAACCCTATCGTGAAATAGGTTTTAACCCTAGCTGTATTTTTAAACGCAAGACATTTTCATTGGACTCCGATTTGATCTCCAAGGAGGTATAGGTATAATTGTCTGATCATGCTACCTCCTCTTCGTTAGGTTGTTGTAGTTGATCCATCACACTTTTAGCACTCATGATTTTCCTAGTCACCCGACTAGCTTGACTAGGGGGAAGTACATTCTGAATCCTTTATGTAGAACTGGTGAATCCATAACTTGTCTGTTTTACTGGCTAGGTCCCAACATAGTTTGCTCATAGCTACCTTGTTCCATAATAACACATTAGTTAATCCCATGCCACCAGCTGACTTAGGGCAGCAAATTCTATCTCAAGCCATAAAGAATTTTTTTATCAGACCACAAATAACTTCTGCATGGCTCATCAATCACCTTCATCGCTTAATAAGAATTAATGATAAAAGTTGAGCCCAGTAAGATTGGATACCAAAAAGCAATATATGCACAAGTTGTGCTCTACTTGCACAAGACAACTTCTATGAAATGTGTTAAGACACGAAGATGTATGATTACTTGTCAGGTAATCTTCAACAATTTATACTCGTGTTTTTTTTTTTTCATTGAAAATAAATCATGTATGACTGAACGTAAAAAAAAATTACTTATATCTAGTACATAAGGAAATTAATCTCGAATAATAAATTACAATGATGTCTTTCTGAAAATGGATAAAAGTGTAAGGAGAAAGAGAATGAAAACCCCAATTCTTCTCTGAATTGTAATTTGCCTCTAAAAAATGAGTAATTACCCCATAACATTAAGTAGAACCTTACAATTATTTATCAAATGTGAGTATGGTGATTAATATTTGTTTGCAGTATTTCTATTAAATCAAAATCTGGTGCTTTATCATAATTGTCAAGTCAATATTAAATTTCTTGTATTTGAAAAGACATATTTCATTTTAAAAATGACATATCGTATGCACTTTTCAAACGAAGTTGACTTATATAATATTATATTCAAATTCGGACGAGTCAATATGATCGGTAGTCCAGAAGTCAATTAAAAGTCGCTTGCGAATATGTATAAAGTTCAAAACTTAAAATTACCTTAAAAAGTAATTGAAAAAAGTCAAATTTGAAATGTTATCATTATCATACTTTTATATTTGATGTGATACTGGCTAGGGGTTTGATAATTGACATGCTTCTACCATTCATTCAACAACGGGGGAAAACAAACTCTTTTAAAAATATAAAGTAAGATTGCATATGTTAAACTTTTATGGTTCAACATTTTCTCGAATTCCTCGCATAACGGGAGCTTAAATGCACTGGACTATCCTTTATTATTATTATTATTATTTTTATAAAGGAATAATTTAAACCTTTTTAAAAAAAATAATGCAATTCATCCAACTACAAAAAAGACCAGATATTTAGTTTGCCCATGTTCCTATTTTTTTTTTAAAAAAATTACAATTGCATCAATGGACATTCTAATTTCATAATTCGTCAGCCAATCAACTATTTTTAAATCCTAAACTCATTATAGATTCACTAAAATTAGACTAATTTTTCATTAGTATAATTTCACTCGTAAAATCTAAAAATATCATTAACGGACAAAAGGTTACTTTTTCAAATTACTTACTCTTAAGTACGTGAAATTAATTTTTTTAAAATGACAAGGGAACGGATGCATACCTTAGTCGTTATTGTAAAGATTACTTTAAACATTAAAAAAAACATGGTAGGGATATATCTTAGTCATTAATAATAAACTAACATTAAACCAACACAAAAATTAAGATAGTGTAATTAATTAGTACGAAGCACGACTAACGGAAGATGCTTTATAAAATAATTTATTTTAGTGAAGATCACATGTTTGTCAGAGCCTTTGTCATTTCCAATGAACTTTAGTACTCAAATTTTGATTCTTTAAAACTTACTCCCCTAAAATATGAATTAGTTTATGATACACACACTATATTTTAAAATTAAATAGTTATAGTACTTCATATATATATGAAAATCCTACCCTTACACCCTACTATAAAACTATATTTGAGTAAGTATAGTGAAGAAATAAAAATGAACGAAGGAAGTATAGTTTAATTTCAATTAATACTACTCTTCCTTTCACCACTTCTCGCCACATTTATTACAGTAAAGTTTAGGTGAAATAAATCATTAATTCTACCTCGATTTTATAATACGATAAGTATTTTAGACTAGTTCTTTTAGTAATCATCATGATAACTATTCCCTTCGAACCATTTTATTTGTCACGTTTTGATTTATACACTCCTTAAAAAACTATGTGTATTGACTATCATACCCTTATTTATTATCATTAATTATTTAAAATATTAATCTCTTTTTGATAAGTATTTTCTCTTTAATCTCTCCTCAATTGTGGTGATATAAAGATTTGAAAGCAATTAATGAATGTGAGTTAATTTAAGCAATCATAATATTGAAGTATGTGTATATGTGTGTTCTTCACTAAGATTTTTTTTATGCTAATTAGTCAATGCTTATTATTTTTATGAAAAATTACTCCATCCGTTTATATTACTTGACCCTTGTTGAACTGACAACCCTTTAAGAAAGTTTTAATTAGAGGTGTATTTTATAAAATTAACTTTATTAAAGATTCTTTGAAACTTTAAATTTGAGCACCACTTTATGTAGTTATTTAACCTAAGGATAGTATGCAAAAAGTATAATAAAATGCTCTTGATTTTCTAAAATGACAATTATTTTGACCATCAAATATAATAAGAATGACAAGTAAAATGGTCCCGAGAAAATAAAATAAACCTGAGGAAATATTTAATAACATTAATCATAAGAATATTTTTTCTAATTTAATCTTTGTCTCTCCTTAAAAAGTATCTCATGTAATTAATACTCCCTCCGTTCATTTTTACTTGTCATTTTTTGATATGGCACACCCATTAAGAAAATAATAATTGGTATAGTGACTTTACCATATTGCCCCTATTAATTGATGTTTAGTAATATGTATTGGAAAATGATTTGGAGAATAAGTAATTAATGCTAAGAGTAAAACATGAAAATTAGTTTTTATCTTTTCTTGAGTTGTCAAAAATGACAAGTGAAAATAAAAATCAAATTAGAAAAATAGTGACAAGTAAAAGCGAACGGAGGGAGTACAATCAAAACTCTCTATAACAACACCTCGTTATTATTACGATATTTTATTATAACAACCTGTTTTTCTCCAGAACCGACTTTTCATGTTATATTTTACTTCTCTATAACAACATATATTCTACTTATAATAGAAATGACATTAATTATAGTAGTACCCTTTTTATAAAACTACCCCTCTATAATAATTGTACTCAAATTTTATGTAATGATATTTCATAAGAATATATAATGCATAAAATAAAATACCAAAATATTTATCGTAATTAATCATCATTACTGTACATGTGTCATGTACATAGTAAATTTCAAGTACGAATATCTAATTAAAATGAAAAAAAATTGTATTTAAATAGTGCCCAACAGCTATATCGTAACTTTACGAGGAAAAACTGCTAATGTTTATCTTTTTTTTTTTTTTTTTTTACATTCATACTCTTTCTAATTTTGCATATTTTTATTTATAACAACTAGTATACATATATAGCAATACCTCACTGTAATAATCATAAAATTTTCAGACAAATACTACTACAGAGCGATTTGATTCTACTTTCATAATTAGAATCGTAAAAGTAGATGTGAATTGAGTCACAATTGAAATAGATGGAGTGTTACTTCTTTTAGTTATACCTTTTTATATTCCAATTGAACATTTTCTTATATGCTTTGAATTCTCTAAACGTCTCACCAATATTTAACAACATCTAATTCCCCCCCCCCCCCCCCCCTCATATTTTACACTCCCCCGTCTCAAATTATGATTTCTAAAAGTAGTTATCTTAAATTATTTATCATTTTAAAAATTTAAGAGAATTAATTATTATTATTTTATTTTATTCTTAGTAGTAATTGTTCTTGAAAACTACAAACACTTTAATAGAGTAAATATTAATGAAGACTGATTATAATATCTTAAGACATAAATGAAGGTAAAATAATCAAGAACTCCTCCTAATGAAATATTTTCTAAGGAACGTTTTTTAAAAAAAGAAATAAGATAAATAATTCGAGACGGAGAAAGTAGTTCCATGGGAAACGTTTGATAAAATTAGAATAACAAAACATAACTTTTAAACAACCATATATTAATCAGAGAGAATTCTACATTAAGGTAAAGGTTGATTCTACTTGTTTCCTTTAGCACCAACACTACACTAATTAATAATGATCACATTTTAATTGAGGTATAATTAATTAGCTTGTGTATCAAGAGAAATTGTCCTATGTGTATGTACATGAATTGATCAATTTGTAACATTTATTAATTCATACTATATATACATATATTTATTCCCTTGTACACAAAAAGACAGTCCCCTACTTTTTCTTTTCTTTTTTATACTATAATAAGTTTTGCAAATGATGCCAAAAATATGATGGATGAATATAACAGTAGTAATTAATAAATAATGATACATTGTATGGAAGTGGTAACAAAATTAAGTCAATGCAAAAGAAGGAAAACTAATTAAATCACCTTTCTACCATTGCTCTTTAAGACACAAATAGTGAACCAATATAGTTTAATTCATACAGCAAGAAGGAAGAAAAATATGGGGAAAATAAATGAAGAATTAGATATGGAAGAAAAAAGAACACAGGTTGGCTACTGCACAAAAATCAGATAAAAATAGATGAAGATAGAAATGCAAAGATCCATACGAGAAATTCTTTAATATTTTGTCCGTTCACTTTTACTTGTGCATTTTGGACTTGCACGTCTTTAAAAAAATAATGATTAATATGAGTGCTTTATCACAATACATGTATTAATTAATTAGTCTTTGGTCTTGAGAAATAATTTGGGAAATAAGTAATTAATGCTGAGGGTAAAACAGAAAAGAATAATTAACTTTTCTTGATATGTTAAAAGTGGCAACAGACAAGTAAAAGTGAAATCTATTTTTAAAATATTAAACAAGTAAAAGTGAACGGAGGGAGTATCATATAACTCAATACATACAAAGCAATTACCTAAAAGGGTAGCCCGATGCACAAAATTAATGAAATTAGGAAAAAAACAGCACTCCAAGAAGTATGATATAAACGATCTATCCAAATACGATGGAATTACCTAACTGAAGAAAATAGTGATGACAGCTATGATTAACACGTTTGATAATACTTAATTAGAAGATATGATAATCCAAATGATTTTTGTAAATTAGATATTGTGCAAATCTTTTTAGGAGTGAAAGTAATATTCTCATTTTTGGTGAAACGGATCTAAAATTGTAAGTCGTTATCCCGATAAATTTCATAAGTTCGTCAAATCTCTTGGCTCAGCACTAATTCATTTATGGTATGACAAATATCTTACGGATAATAACTGCAACATATACCAATCTGATATCTTACCCTATAAAGTATTTTGATGGCCGAACTCTTCGAGTGTGTACAGTATGAAGGAGAATGTTTTCCATAGAAAATGTTTTTCTAGAAAACATTTTTATTGGAAATAAGTAGTTATATTTCTTATTTTTCTATGTTTGATTGGTAAAGAAAAACTATTGTCGCAAGGACATTTAGATATAATCTTAGCAAATACTACAATTCCGGATCCATGTCCCAAACCAATGCAGGATCGGACCCCTAGCCTGACACAAACCCAGGAATCGATCCCAATACTGACCCGGAACACGACCTTGACCTAAAAACCCGACCCCAACGCTGACCCAAGACTCGAGACCGAGATTGAGACCAAGCCCAAGAGCATACTTGACCCTAACTCTGAGACCCGACCTCAAGACACACCCCGAGACTTGACCCTAAAACCTGACCTCGATACCAAATTTTAACTTGGTCGATTCTTAGGTCAGGGGTTTGGTCTTGTGTCGACTTGGGGTCGAGGGTTGGGTCATGATTCAGAGTCGGGTCCTAGGTTAGGAAGGGTCTCGGGTCGGGCGTCCAATCCCGAGTTAGGGTCAGGATGTGGTTGAATCTCAGGTCGGGTCTCAAGTCGAGGCGGGTCTCTAATGGCTTGATCCGTGGTTTAGTCCTTAGTCGGTTGGGAGTGGGGTTGTTTGGTCCCGTTATAAGGTGGTTGGTTTGGGGAGGGGAGGTCAAGGGGTCGAGGGTGTTAGAATGGATTAGGTGGTGGAGGCGGTGAGGGTTAAAAAGAAATTCGAAACATATTTTCCATATATAGTATGGAAGCCATTTATCTTAAATTAGAGAAAAGTAAATTCATTTAAAAATATTTTAAAAATTATATAAGTTAATTAAATATGAAAAATTTTAAAATATTTTTCTCCGTATCGAACACACCCAGTCGGTATAAAAATCTAGATCTATCAATCATTAGTACTTCAAACTTTTTGGGTCATATCTCGAGAGCCCCAATAAGCTTAATCTATTATTGGGCTCTCATGAAAAGGATACCATCAATCAATCAATCATTAGCATGTAAAATAGATGTAACTAAAGTAAAAACAAAATAGAAAATATAGATGTACGGTCAAGTACACTTAAAAAATAGAAAAAGTTACATCATACCATAACTTAATTTATCATAACTACTTAAAATTCTAATCCTTTTAAATAATTACATAATTTTCTGATTTTACTTAAAAGTTTGAATATATCACAGAAAAATGTGATGTATTCGTGTAAAATTAAATGATGCATTCGAAAAAATGTGATGTATCCGTGTGGACTAAATCAAAAAATTTTAATAATTTTTTTTAAAAAATGAGATAGGGAGTAATTAGCTCAAAAATAATTGGGATGTAGGTAACTTTATAAGTAACCTCCATCAATTGTTTCGGTTTGAATAGACACGAAGTTTACGAAATAAATAGTGACTTCTAAATATTATGATGTTATGTTAATAATGTGTGTAATCCTTTAAATCTTATGATCTTAAATTTGTCATGTATTCTTTTCATTCATTTTTATTTGTCATGTTTTGCTTCTCGAAAGTCAAATTGCATGAACTTTGATTAACATTTTAAAATGTATTTTTTCATCATATTAAGATGAGAAGGATTGCAACTTATAGCATTTTTCGTAGAGTTTTCGAACATCTAAATATTAAATTAATCTACTTCAATTTAGTTTCAAACTTTAGGCAAATTGACTTTCGTAAAACGAAATGTGACAAGTAAAATGAACGAAGGGAGTAGGATGTTAAAATTAAAATTTTTATTAAATATATATTAATTTATTTTTGAGATAAACTAAAAACAAAAATAAGACACTTAAATTTGGATGAAGGAAATAATTTACTCTTTACATGGAGAGAGAAAATAAAAAAGATACTATTTTTGTTTTAAATTGATTGATCTGTTTTGGTTTGGGACAGAATTTAAGAAAAAAAAGGAAAACTTTTGAATCTCGTAGTCTTAAATTAAAGATATGTCAAATGTATCAAAATATCCTTTAATCTTGTGGTCTTAAATATGTCACGTGAAAAGTTGAGATTAAAGAGTTGCTAAAAAGAGAAAGAATTATTCTTTTTTTAAACAGACTAAAAAGGAAAGTAGTTCAAACAAATTAAAACGAAAGTAAGTGAAACTTTTCTCTCACTCATTTAAAAGAATAAATTTAGTATTTAACTTAAATGTCAACAGTGTTTTTTAATTTAATTTCTTTAACTCGTGTCTAATCAAACATCTTTCAAAAAAATATATTTTTTCCGTCTCAATTTATGTGACATAATTTAATCGGGCATGAAATTTAAGAAATAAGAGAAGACTTTGTCATGCGTACTAATATACCCTTATTAAAGTTTCTTTAATGCTACTTTTTTGTTGACTTTTCTTTCTAAATGGGACCCAATGAGGTTAAAATGAAAATTGTGTCATTAAATAGTTGTCAAATAAGAAAATATGATATTCTCTTTTAAACGGACTAACAAGAAAAGTATGCCACATAAATTGGAACGAAGTGAGTAACAGAACGTAAGAGGGAGTCCCATTTTCAAGTCATAAGTATAACGGTATATACTCCCTCCATTCAGTTTTATTCGTCACAAATTTTCTAATTTGATTTTCACTTTTACTTGTCATTTTTCACTAATCAAGACAAGACAACTTTTATTTTCCTATTTTATCCTTAGCATTAATTGCTTTTTCTCCAAAGTAATTTCAAGACACAATAGTAAACATCATTTAATAGGGGTATTATGGTAAAATAACTACATCATTAATTATTGGTAAAATAACTACGTCATCAATTATTTTTCTTAATCAATGTGCAAGTTAAATTGTGATAAGTAAAAGCAAACGGAGGGAGTAATAAAGTGAAAAACTAAAAAGCTTTTTGAATATTTTCAGTAAGCTTTTTAATTGCTATTAGTAATATTTTCTAATGGATATCTTTACTTTCTCTTTCTTCATTCTTTTTTTGGGGGGAGGGTGGGGGTGGGGTGAGGGCGTGGGGGCTCCAGTTATCGTGCAGATCATTATTAATGTGAGCTTGAAACTAATAACCTGTTTGACCAAATTTCTAAAATTAGCTTATTTTAAGAAGTGTTTTTTTAAAAAATATTTTTTGGTGAGAAGTAATTTGTGTTTAACAATAAATTTAAAAAATACTTTTGAGCAAAAATTACTGTTTTACCAAACTTTTAAAATTGCTTTTAAGTTAGCGTTTGGCCATAGATTCCCAAATATTTTTGGCAAGTCATTTTTGGGTGAAGATTTCACCATGTGTTTGGCCATAGTATTTGAGAAATATATTTCACCTTTAAAAGTTCCAAGAAAAAAGAAAGGAATTTGGCTTAAACACTAATTTTTTCTAGTATTTGAGAATTTGGATTATTTGTCAAATAATGACAAATTGTATGGCCAAACACTATTTGCCAAGTTTTTTCCCAAAAACTACTTGGAAACTCTATGGCCAAACGGGGTCCTAAGTATATTTTTCTCAAAAGTGCTTTTTTGAAAAGTACTTTTAGGGAAAAACTACTTGTTTCAACGTATGAAAAACTGTTTTTTTTACTCCACATAAGCACTTATTTACTTCTATAAGCTTGGCCAAACACTTCATTTTTTAAAAATATGGACTTTTGAGAAAAAATAAGCACTTTTACGAAAAAATAAACTTGGCCAAACAGACTATTTTGGTACGACAAAGTCAATTACCGATAAGAAATCTCATAATTCGAAGTTGATGTCTATTATTCTTTTCATGACTTTTTGCGAGCTTATATCCGTCTTGTAATCACAATAGAATCGCTATGAAATCAATGTTGAGTCAACAATTATCGAGGGTAGTGCCACCAAGCAAGATCGAGACCAGCTTCTGGAGTAGATATAGGATTTTAACTTGTATTTTTTTAAATATCCCATAAATCTTAGTTTTTATGATTTTGGCCAAAAAAAATTCTATATAAAGAGGAGTGTAATGTGAAAATTGTTATAATGCATTTGGTTTGAACGTTTGTATAGATATGCATTGACAATGCAGTTAACAAAACAAAACAAAACAAAAAAAAAATCATGATTTAATAATTATGTTTGATAAATCTTATGATTTGTGATTTTAAATCGTATTTGTAAGTCGAGTATCGTGTAAATATTTGGTCCTGCATTTGAGGTGGCCATTAAGACCAATTTCATACTGTTTGCAACAAATTTATAAACTACAATCACAAATTAAATACAAAAACAATTGAATTTATTTATGAATATCCCTATTTTGGGGTGATCCTTAATTTTTGCCCCTTAAATTCATGGCTTTTAATTATTGTCTTTCAATACTTTAAGTGATGAAAATACGGATAAATATACCCTAATATTTGTTGTTTTCTGGATTTTCTGCAGAATGTTGACACACTAATAGCACAGTTTTTTCTTTGTTGTAAGTCCACAGTTATACTGTGTCTCCTTAAAGAATCTAATCCCCTCACTATTGCCCGAGGTATGGATTAATTCTTCCCAAGATAAAATAGAACACTATTCTACAATATCGGCAATGAAAATTGTAGAACTTCGTCGAACTCAAGAACGGAGTATTCACACACACTGACTGACTGTTTTAGAAGAAGAGAGTTTACAGAATTTTGTTTTGCTTGTAAAAATTTTCTGAATACCTGATGAAGGAAAACACAGGTATTTATAGCCAACTACGCACTGTTTCGAAAGGATGCACTGCTTCGAAAAGTTGCACTGTTTATGAAACATTGCATTTGTTCTGGAACTGATGCGTCGTTTCTGGAACGTTGCATGTTTCTGGAATGGTTGCATTGTTCTGGAATGATGCACTGTTTCTTGAACAGTCACAAACGTTGCAAAACATTTCGTTGGAACATTGCATTTGGAGGAAAATTTCAGACGAAATTTTTCTGGATTAAAAAAAAAATTGTCTAAAAAGATAGTCTCTCGATCGACCATTTTCCAGAGCCAAAGCCAAAGCCGAAGCCGAAGCCGAAGCCGAGCCGAGCGAGCGACGACGACGGCGGCGCAAGGCTTGGTTTCTTCTTGGCTCACTATCCCTTCAAAGGAGTACTTCTTAATATAAAGGACAAATGATTTCTTTCTCCCACCAATGAGGGAGAAACTATTTTTCCTTTTATAAAGTGACTATTCACCTCCCTTTGTTCCCATTTTGTTCCACCAATTTTCCATTCATCTTTCACCAAAACCCAACAATCCCCCACATGAATGGGGAATGACTATTTCATTTTAGAAAAACGTGTGTGATCTACAAATAAGAATCAGTTGCATCTGGATAAGTAGGTTTCCCTTTGAACTTTTCATAGTGAACATACATCGGGTATCCTCGGTCAATCGGTAGATTTGATATCTTTGAACCATCGAGCTTTTATGTATACCTAGACAATGTATGTCACACAACTAACCCTTAACCGTTCTTGGTTCTCATTGTTTTGTTCGTTTCAGCCATGAACACGTCCTGGTTTCATGAGTGCGTAGAGAATTGGCCTTACGTTATATTCTCCTTGAAGCGGCTTACACTTCTCACTCATATAGGTGATTACTAAACGTTAAGTCCAATAGACAAAACTATTTGGTCATACTAGCCAAACTTAGGTAATCATTAAAGGCTTCACATCTTAAGCTCTATCCTTGCTTTCTTAACATTGTCTACATCATGAGAATAGGTTGAGTTTAGTTTGACAATGTTGGACCGTCAGTCATGACTTTGTTTGATCTCTTTGAACCTAGCTCTTGGGATCTCCAGTCTTCTAGGTAGAGTTACCGCCGTGATGACTTGTCCTTGGCCTTAAACCCATTCCCTTTGATGATTTATCAACCGCCTCTCTAGTTAGGCCTTTTGTTAGCGGATCCGACACATTATCTTTTGACTTAACATAGTCAATTATGATAATTCCACTAGAGAGTAACTGTCTAACGGTATTGTGTCTTCGTCGCATGTGACGAGACTTTCCATTATACATAACATTTCCAGCTCGTCCTATTGCCGATTGACTATCACAATGTATACATATAGGAGCAACTGGATTTGGCCATAAAGGAATATCTTCTAGAAAATTCCTTAGCCATTCTGCTTCTTCACCGGCCTTATCCAGAGCTATAAACTCGGATTCCATTGTAGAGCGAGCTATACACGTCTGTTTGGAAGATTTCTAAGACACTGCTCCTCCACCAATGATGAACACATATCCACTTGTGGATTTTATTTCAGATGATCCGGTGATCCAATTCGCATCACTATATCCTTCAACCACTGCAGGATATTTATTGTAGTGCAATGCATATTCTTGAGTGTATTTTAAATAACCCAACACTCGCTTCATCGCCATCCAATGAGTTTGATCGGGATTACTCGTGTACCGACTCAGTTTACTTATGGCGCAAGCTATATCAGGTCTTGTACAATTCATTATGTACATCAAACTTCCTAACACTCGAGCATAGTCCACTTGGGACTTGCTTTGACCCTTGTTCTTTGTAAGAACAAGATTTACATCAATTGGAGTCTTTGCGACTTTGAAGTCCAAATACTTGAATTTCTCCAATACCATGTTGATATAGTGAGTCTGAGACAAAGCTAGACCTTGAGGAGTTCTGTGAATTTTAATTCCTAAAATCAGATCTGCAACTCCTAAGTCTTTCATATCAAATTTGCTAGCAAGCATACGCTTAGTAGCATTTATGTCGAAAATGTCTTTACTCATTATCAACATATCATCAACATACAAGCAAACAATGACAACGTGATTTGGAGTGTTCTTTATGTAAACACATTTATCACACTCATTGATCTTAAATCCATTTGCCAACATTGTTTGGTTAAATTTCGCATGCCATTGTTTGGGCGCTTGTTTTAGTCCATAAAGTGACTTAACCAGTCGACATACCTTCTTTTCTTTTCCTGGAACTACAAACCCTTCGGGTTGATCCATGTAGATCTCTTCCTCCAATTCTCCATTTAAGAAGGCTGTCTTCACATCCATTTGATGAATTTGAAGATCATACACGGCGGCTAACGCTATCAATACTCGAATTGACGTAATTCTTGTTACCGGCGAATATGTGTCGAAATAATCAAGACCTTCTCGTTGTCTGAACCCCTTGACAACTAGTCTTGCTTTATATTTATCAATAGTGCCATCATCTTTCATTTTCCTTTTGAAGATCCATTTAGAACCCAATGGTTTGTTTCCTGGAGGAAGATCAACTAATTCCCACGTATGATTATTCATTATGGATTCTATTTCACTATTGATTGCCTCTTTCCAATATTGTGCTTTCGAAGAAGACATAGCTTCCTTAAACGTTTGAGGCTCATTCTCTACTAAGAATGTCAAGAAATCGGGACCAAAGGAAGTTGATGTCTTTTGACGTTTGCTGCGCCTTACACTTTCTTCATTAGGCGTACTTTCCTTTTCTTCTTCCCGAGGTCGTTTAGATTTTTCACTAGACGACTCACATTCATTCTTATACGGGTAAATATTTTCAAAAAATTCAGCATTGTCTGATTCGATTACCGTATTTACATGAATGTCAGGATTGTCTGATTTATGAACCAGAAATCGATACGCCTTGCTATTGGTTGCATATCCAATGAATACACAGTCAATTGTTTTCGGTCCTATTTTAACCCTCTTGGGTTTAGGAACTTGGACTTTTGCCAAACACCCCCACACTTTGAAGTATTTCAAGGTGGGTTTCCTTTCTTTCCATTTCTCATATGGAATGGCCTTTGTTTTGCTATGGGGTACTCGATTGAGTATTCGATTAGCCGTTAAAATAGCTTCCCCCCACAAGTTCTGCGGTAAACCAGAACTTATCAACAAGGCATTCATCATCTCCTTTAATGTTCTATTCTTTCTTTTCGCAATTCCATTGGATTGTGGAGTGTATGGGGCAGTTGTTTGATGAATAATTCCATATTCCAAACATATTTCTTCAAAAGGAGATTCATATTCGCCGCCCCTATCACTTCTGATCATTTTGATTTTCTTATCAAGTTGTGTCTCAACTTCATTCTTGTATTGCTTGAATGCATTAATTGCCTCGTCTTTGCTGTTAAGCAGATAAACATAGCAATATCGAGTGCTATCATTAATGAAAGTTATAAAGTATCTTTTACCACCACGTGATGGTGTTGACTTCATGACACAAATATCTGTGTGGATTAAGTCTAAGGGATTTGAATTCCTTTCAATCGACTTATACGGATGCTTAGCATACTTCGATTTCACACATACTTGACACTTCATATTATTACTTTCAAACTTAGGCAATATTTCCAAGTTAATCATTTTTTGCAATGTTTTATAATTAACATGTCCTAAACGCGCATGCCACAAATTATTGGACTCAAGCAAGTAAGAAGAAGAAGTACTTTTATTGATATCAACAGCCATTACACTTAGCTTGAAAAGGCCCTCAGTGAGGTAACCCTTTCGTACAAACATCTCATTTTTACTAAGTACAATCTTATCAGACACAAATACACATTTAAAACCATTCTTGACCAGAAGTGAAGTCGAGACCAAATTCTTGCGCATTTCAGGAACATGAAGAACGTTGTTAAGCGTCACTATCTTGCCCGAAGTCATTTTCAAGCCAATCTTTCCAGTTCCTTCTATCTTTGCGGTTGCAGAATTTGCCATATAAATGGTCTCGTCTTTTTCAGACACAGTATAGGAAGAGAACAACTCCCTATTTGAGCAAACATGTTGGGTAGCACCCGAATCCATCCACCATTCTTTGGGATTTCCAACCAAGTTGCACTCGGACAGCATTGCACACAAAAAGTCTATGTCCTCATTCAGGTTCGCTTGGTCTTTCTTTTTCTTGTCCTTGTCCTTCTTAGGAGCACGACACTCTGAAGCCATATGACCATACTTGCCACAGTTGTAGCAATTTCCTTTGAACCTCTTCTTGCTTGGTTCATTCTTCTCTTCATTGGACTTTTTCCTTTTCTTATTCTTTGGAGGAGTTTCAACATGATTTGCTCCCGGAATTGAAGACTTTGAAGTGGCTTTCTTTTCAGCAGCTTTGTTGTCTTCTTCAATCCGCAACCGAACAATCAAGTCCTCCAACTTCATTTTCTTTCGTTTATGTTTCAAGTAGTTCTTAAAATCCTTCCACAAAGGAGGCAATTTTTCGATAAAAGCTGCCACTTGAAATGCTTCATTTACATCCATTCCTTCAGCAAGTAAATCATGGATTATTACTTGCAATTCTTAGACTTGAGACATGACAGTTTTACTGTCAACCATTTTATATTCCAGAAATTTGGCCACCATAAATTTCTTTAGTCCAGCATCTTCAGTCTTGTATTTCTTGTCTAATGCGTCCCATAATTCTTTAGACATTTTGCATACGCTATAGACATTATACAAGCTATCTTCCAACCCATTCAGAATGTAGTTTTTGCACAGAAAATCAGCATGATTCCATGCTTCCATTACTATGAAACGGTCCTTTTCCGGAGTGTCATCCGGGAAGGTTGGAACTTTGTCAGAAATAAATTTCTGCAAACTGAGAGTAGTTAGATAGAACAACATTTTCTGTTGCCACCTCTTAAAGTCAGTACCGGAAAATTTCCCGGGTTTTTCAGTTGCTGTCAGTGCAGGAACAACACGGTTTGAAGAAGCTGTATTTGTTTGCACAGAAGCAGAAGTCATTACAGTATCAACAGGTTCTGCCATTTCGGTTAGATTCTTTAAGCTTGTTGTTTTCTGGATTTTCTGCAGAATTTTGACACACTAATAGCGCAGATTTTTCTTTGTTCTAAGTCCACAATTATACTGTGTCTCCTTAAAGAATCTAATCCCCTCACTATTGCCCGAGGTATGGATTAATTCTTCCCAGGATAAAATAGAACACTATTCTACAATATCAGCAATGAAAATTGTAGAACTTCGTCGAACTCAAGAATGGAGTATTCACACACACTGACTGACTGTTTTAGAAGAAGAGAGTTTACAGAATTTTGTTTTGCTTGTAAAAATTTTCTGAATACCTGATGAAGGAAAACACAGGTATTTATAGCCAACTACGCACTGTTTCGAAAGGATGCACTGCTTCGAAAAGTTGCACTGTTTCGAAGCACTGTTTATGAAACATTGCATTTGTTAACAGTCACAAACGTTGCAAAACATTTCGTTGGAACATTGCATTTGGAGGAAAATTTCAGACGAAATTTTTCTGGATTAAAAATTTTTTTGTCTAAAAAGATAGTCTCTCGATCATTTTCCAAAGCCAAAGCCGAGCCGAGCGAGCGACGACGACGACGGCGCGAGGCTTGGTTTCTTCTTGGCTCACTATCCCTTCAAAGGAGTACTTCTTAATATAAAGGACAAATGATTTCTTTCTCCCACCAATGAGGGAGAAACTATTTTTCCTTCTATAAAGTGACTATTCACCTCCCTTTGTTCCCATTTTGTTCCACCAATTTTCCATTCATCTTTCACCAAAACCCAACAATATTAAAAAAAAATGCAAGGCAAAAAAAATTGTTAGGCATAGGTTATGCCCGAAAGAGGGGCAATCCATGCAAAAACTTGACTTTATTTATAAAAATTGTGATCGAATGCAATTTCGTGCATTCTCTTAATTCTTCTCTCTGAAGTGTTTCGTAATTTGAGGGCAGTGCAGTGTATTTCTCAAACGTAGAATAATGAACTTTTTCTTATGATGTATTTGATCGCCAAGAATGTTGAGCTACACTTCAGTATTTCGAGTTAATCATGAAGAAGATCGTCTCTTGTCTTTGATTTTGAGAAAGATAATATTTTATGTCTTGATCTCTTTGTGAATATTCCATGAGTTTATAAATTTTTTTAGATGCCTTTTAAAGATAATATGTGTGTTAATGTAGGTGTGAGTCATCTAGGGTTTGAAATAGAGTAGCCTCCAAGAAACTCTTAATATATGAACTTTGAGCTTTAAGACTATGGATTGAGCTTGTCTTGTAGAGGCTCAGCTTAAATCGGATAAACTTTTTATGTCTATAGAATCTCTCTAGTTCAAGTTTTATTGTAGTATGTGTTTGATGGAACTCAAGGACAAGACTTGAACAATAACAACATATTCAGTGAAATCTCACAAATGAAATCTGTGGAGGGTAAAATATACGGACCTTACTACTACCTTGAAGTACCCATAAAAATAGAATTCACATTTTTGTGATGTTGTGGCTTTGATGAGGGACCAATTGATGTTGTCTCTAGACATTGCCCCCATTTTATTTTATTTTCTTTTCTTAGGTGTCCCCACGAAGATGATGTATTTATCTTCATTGAAGTCACTGAATTTGAGCTCGAACCTTGTTGTTGGGCCAACACAATGACGTTCATTGGATGCAACATCATAATCGTTGGCTCTAAATTTCGTAGATCTAATTTGTGAATGAAGAAATGAAGGGCAAAAATGATCCCACTAGACGTGCCAAAATTTGTAGACTATAAGATTTTGAATTAAGAAATAATCAAGACATAAAATTAATAATATTGATTTGAATATTGTTAGTATATCTATAATATATTCAAAGTTTATGCACGGGATCTTCACACGAATATTTGGGCGTATTTACTGTTTATTTTTTCTAACAGGTATACTTAGATTATACATGGCCATAAACATATTATTCATGAATTATACATATATTAGACATCCTTTGATTATTTTTAGTTTAATCAATTGGGTGGACGACTATTTAGGTTAATTCTTTTTGGTTTGTTGTTTTTATGATTCTTGGCCAAGATTTCTATATAAGGAGGAGTGGATTGTCAAATTATTGAAAGGTATTGTTTTGATCGTTGGTAAAGATGAGCATTGACAATGTAATACTGAAATGAAAATAATAATAATAATGACTTTGATGATTATGTTTGACAAAATCTAATTCGAAAATTTGTGAGTTTAAATCGTATTTATAAGTCAGATATTATACAATTATTTTTGGGTGTAACTGTTGTCTCTATTTTGTTGATTTAGCTCTGCATTTCGGATCATCCATTTCAGTATAAAAAAACTAGAAGAGAAAAGTTATACAAAGTGATATACAAGTTACTACACCAGCCAATTCCACCCCTTACATATCAATCAATCTTCGTAGATAAATATTTGTCAAGCATTGTAACTTATTAGTTAAAAATATTTAGTGTCGTGTCTTTGCAATTCCTAATTATCGTAAACTTAATTTATTTGAACTCTCATGATAGAATTACATTACGTGTATTCTTTTAAATTGCAAGAGTGTTACATCGATATTATACAAGGATAGATGATCTTTTTAATATGACTTAAACAATTACTTGAAGTACAAATATACTTCAGAAAAGAATTTTCCATTAGAACTATGGAGGAAAAGATACATTATTTTTGTGAAAGAATACATATTACTGTCTAGTAGAACACGAAATGATTTAATGAGTTGTAAATGTGATCAAGAGCGGTTCATTAAAATTAAGGCACTAAAGTTAAATTTTAATAAAAAGTTTGTTGTCTTTTTTCATACTTGTTATATGTTGTAGATTTTTTTTAGAAGACATGTAGAATGTAACTTCACATAGTAAATCCATTTATATTAGTTAGATTTAATTCAATTTAACTAGATGTTAGCCACGTGTTCATTATACATTATCTTGGATGTTATTGTAAAAAAATCATTTATCAGGATGAAGATTATTTAAATAATTTAATTACTCAAAGTTTTAAAATATTTCTAGTGAGACAATTTTTCTTTCTTTTTTTTTATATAATTTTTTTTTACGAACTTCAATATTATCTAAGCGGAAATAAATTCATAAAATACATTACTATTAAAAAACCTTTGTAGTTACATACCTCCAGCTGATAACCATCGGTATGGGAGGAAGCTACGTTAATTAAAACTGGAAATGAATAATGAGATGTATTTACTCGTGGAATCGTAGTAGCTCAGTTGATTGACTATCTGAATTTCTATCTTGTTGGTGAGAGTTCGATTACCCATATTGTAATCGCCTTCCCTTACACCCAATTTTTTATTTTTTTAAAAAAATGTATTTGCTTTGACTGATAAGTACTTTGAATCTAAAATGGTGTTCACATAATTTGTAATTAATATGATTTTTTCATGTATTTGGTATATCTTTTTTTTTTTAAGCGCAGTGATTTGGACCCCCTTTCTGAAAGGTCGTCTTGGTACTAGGTGCTCACTTAAAAATTAAATTACTTAAAAACCATACTTAAAAAATTAATTATCCTTATTTGATAAAATTAAATTTTAAAAAATGGAACAGAAACACCTCAAACCTAACAAACGTGTTCCTTTGAGATTAACAGGTTTGACATTAATTATTTTACCAAAAAAGTTGCTTGGCTGCAAATTATTCTCTGTAAACTTTTATGTCAAACCTCAAACGTACAAAGAATTTGATACTTGTAAATTTTCTTCAATCATGTACTTTTATTGTTTGATTTGACAATTGACATATGTCTGTAGTTCGTAATGCATTGCTTATTATGAAATCTTCAAAAATTAAAATTTTCTTTGACAATTTATTGTTTTGGTATCTATTTTTAAAAAATAAAAATAAAAATTTTCTTCATTTTTTTCATTATCATTTTTTCCTCCCCCACACTATGAACCCGCAGTTGGTATCACCATGACCATCGCCATTGATTTTAAAGTAATTGTTATAATTGTTTTTGCTGGTATCATCTTGTAATGACCATTGAAATTTAGAAATTTCTGTGTTTTGACCATTTTGCCCTCTCCGTAGCTGTTTTATCTCATTTATGAGTTGCGGGAATGGTTGGCATGGTTCCCGATGCGTTCGAAAGTGTTTTATATAAGATTTTGGTTTTGAACATCCTTAAAGGGATTAGTTTAACCTCGGTCAACATTTTGTGATCCGAGCATCGGATAGTGATTCTGACAGTTTCATTAAATCCGGAATGTCGAATTTGGGTTAGTAGCGGGATTGGTTCGGGTTCGGAACCTTTGTTTTTTATTTCGACCCTCCGTTCGGAAACTAGTTTAAATAGCATATAAGGGGTCCTGGGGGTTAATTTATTATAAACGGTCTTTTTTCATAAATTCAATAATTTCATTGAGTCTGAAATGTCTTTTTCAAGCTATTAGCATATGTGGTTTGTGTTCGGGAGGTTTCGGATGAGTTTTGAATAAGTTTTTGAATATTTCGAGTGCTTTGGCTCTGTTTAAGTAAACTCGATTGACAAAAAAGTTCATTATTAGTTTTAAAGATCGAAAAATTATTCCAAGACTTCTGAAATGTCATGCATGAATTATAGGATTGATCTGGAGAGTTTGGTGTAATTTCGATAAGTTGAGATCTAGTTTTTATTGCAGAACATGGAATAATTCTTTAACGAGCAAAAATCTGACTAGGAAAACGTGCATGAAATTGAGTTTTGACTGAACGAGTATATTTGTAGCATTATTTAGAAATTATATGAAAAAATCGGTGCATTTCACTATCGTATGAGGGATTTATGACCTTTTTAAAAGTTGCTGGTGTACACCTTTAACTACGGAAAATGGGCTTTAGCTACGGAAATCGCACCTGAACATATGTAAATTTCAAACGTCGTTCTAATTCATATTTTTGACATTTCGGGAGCTAAGAAGCTCCGTTTTTGGCGATTCTCGATGCGTTTTTCTCATATAATCATTTACTATGTGATTTTAACTTCACTTTTCTCATTTTGTTTTTCATGATTCCTAATCAAAGTCGAGATTCAAAATTCCATTCCACCATTTTCACCATTTTTGGGGCTTGAGAGCTCGGATTTGAGCATTTTCAAAGGAGTTTTTGAGATTTCTTTTGTGGGTATGTTTTTAAACCTTTGTATTTATCATTTTCCCACTGATTTCATTACAAATTCATCTTCAAATCTTTGATTTTAAATTCGATTTTGGGGTTTTTGCCCGTAAAACATGGTTTTTCTTTGATTTGGACCTCATTTTTAACTCGTTTTTGCGTGGGTTTTCAGAGGTAGGTTCCTAATGTTATAAAAAACGTGCTTCCAAAGTAAAATTTTAGTTTTACCCTTTTTACTTCGGGGTCAATTTTTAAACTATTTTTAGATCCGGATCAAATATAGTTGATATGGATATTGTTAGACTCCTTTTGACTTATAGATGCATGTTTGATTAGATTGGATGAGTTTGGTGTTGATTCGTTGGAGTAGAGCTTTCGGTTGATTCTTTGGACTGTGTTTTGGCTTGCGGATCTTCTTTAAAGGCAAGTTGAGATGTACCTTAACTTTCTCTGAAGTGTTTATATGTTGTATAATTGTTTGTTTGTATTTTGTGAAACACTTAGGATTGGGGGTTCCATTAAGGTGAAATGTCGAGCATCTCCGCGGGTACCGGAGTCTTTTGATGGGTCGTAGTTATTTAGTTGTTTATCTTAGGTAGTCTTGATACTTGTGAATATACTTAGAATTGATTGTAGATAGTTAGCTCATTGATATTAAATAATATTGATAGTGGACACCTAATTTAAAGCTTGAATCATGTTTAGTGGCTTTGACATAATGATTGAGGTTTTAGTGACTTTTTAGGGGGTGATTATTTTATCATCGTTATTTGATGGAATGATTGAGGTTTAGAGGATACTTAGAGTATGAATAGACTTGTAATAGTTGATGAGGCTTAATGTGTGGAACAAACTAGGTTTGGGTAGTCCGCAATTTATTGTTATCGAAATTGTTGTTTATTTCGTGTTGCCCGTGTGGGGGCTTATGTGAACTTCATTATGGACTTGAGTAATTATTTATGATCGTGTGCCCGATCGAGTGGGGGCTTATATGCACATTGCTTTTGATTTGAGAGGATATTTTATTGTGATGCCCGAGTGGGGGCTTGACTTGATGTTATTGGTCATGTTTGTGCAGTGAATGCCTTATCTATTATTGTGTTGCCCGAGTGGGGGCTTGATTTGTCATTATAGGCCTTATCTGTGCATTAGAATGTCGTATCTATTATTGTGTCGCCCAAGTGGGGGCTTGAATTGACATTGTAGGTCTTATCTAAGCATTTAATTACATTATCATCATAGTGATGCCCAAGTGAGGGGTTAGAAATAATAATATTGATGACTACATGACTATTTATTCGGGTGGTTCCAAGTGAAAAATGATATCACGAATTATTGATACATTAAGTTGATTATGAGCTCACTTATACATGTATTGAATGGATTTTGTTCTTCATACTGATTGGTTGTGAGCATTACATCCTCATATCACGCATGCATATTCATGAGACATCGGTACCACTGAAACATTCTGATTTTGTAAGAAAATGAGACACTTTATAAAACTCCTATATCGAGGGATGTGCCAGTAAGATTGATTTGAGATATGAGATTGAGATTATAAGAGTATATGGGTTGCGAACCCCCCATGGGTCCTATCTTAGGAGCGCTGAGGCTCGGCAAGTGTATATAGAAATTCATGCGATGACTCATATTATATTGCTTCACTTGCATTGCATGACATTTTCTTGTTATGATTTGAAATTATTGTTGAGTGCTTACTTTTATCGTTAATTATTGTGATTGAACTTTGTTTATGATATTGTGTATTGAGTTTTCATTTTACTTCGTTACATCATACTATTCTACTTCTTGGTTGATTTGGGAGTTGAGGTATACATGAGACGTAGGGTATGGCTATGACTTGATTAGTGAGACACGTAGTGTCGCACTTAGTGGTAGCATGACATACATATACTTGTACATTCTCACTACTTTATCATAGATTATTGATTAAGCATGATAATTGAGCCTGATATATTGTGTCAGTGAGTCTTCCTTATAAATGTTTTCTATTCTTGTTGATCATAAAATGGCTAGTGTTGACTCACCTAGACTTCTGTGTCTACCCTGTTTATGGCTAATGTTATGACTGTTGAGTTGGGTTACCTTATAGATCTATTTGGAAAAACCTTGGGTAGTTGAGGTGGTGGTTCTCGTCATCGCTTTGGATTAGGGTCGATTATTGACGAGGCTTGCTGAGTACACGTGGTTTTCGTACTCACCCTTGCTTCTCTTTTCTTTTTCTTATTTTCTGCACCTCGTGCAGGTATGACCGAGTAGTAGTTTGTAGATTATCTTTTTCTAGTATTGGCGATGCAGAGATCGAGGTAGTGGTTAATGGACTCCAAGCTTACCCGAATCTCTCTTTATTTATCTGTAACACCCTGTACATTTCTGAACTCATGCGACTACCCTAATATTCATGGAATTAATTAAGTTGTGATAGTTGGTATATTATTCGTGGAAGTTATTGGGCTAAACTAATCTTGAGCTAATGGGCTCAATTAAGGCCCACTATTAAGCAAAAAGACATGGCCCAAAAATGGGAAAATGATCCATTCTTTCTTTGACCAAGTAAACCTATCAATTATTGGTCAAAGTGTGGCTAAGGATGAGATTTAAAAGGACTATATAAGGTGGAAAATCAGATTTTTATTCACAAAAGGGCACATGCCAATTCTAGACTTTTCCAAAAAAAAAAAGAGATATTTCTCTTCTCTTGCAAACCCTAAGCAACTACCACTTGTTTGGGCAAGATCATCACTTTGCAAGCTTGGGTAAGTGTTTACTCTCATGGATTACTATATTATATGCATAAAAGGGTGTATAAATCATGTTGGTTATGTTGTTAAAGTGTTGAGCAATTCACTATGGGTGAAACAATCTACTTTTGCTTAATTAGTAAAGGGTTTGGTCTTATAAACTTGAAAAGAGACTTGTGGTCTTGAAGGAATTGAATTTGATGGATTAAATTTCAACATGTATGATGTGGTTATGTCCCTAACTTGATTTCTCTTTGTGTATAACTTTGAAATTGTTGTTGTGAAAATTGTGCATGGAATTGGTGATGTATTGAAAGAAAAATATAGTTTTTGGTGATGTTCATGTGCGTTTTGAAATCATGATTGTTCGTTGGCATCCAATATAACTTAACATATGCAAAGAGAAGCTTAATTATGACCATGGACCATTCATTGCGAAAAAGAACCCGAAAATGACCCCTGGAGGCTGAAACGGGCACCCGCCCTCGCAAATAGGGCACCTGCGGGCGCAGATGCCAACGCAGGTGGCCCTGGACCAGGCCAATGGTCACCTACGGCCGCACCTCATCCACGTTCTAGAGCAGGTGGCTTCGCAGGTCAGTCCAGAACTCCATTTCGATTGTTTTTGCATCTCTTTGACCCCCCCAAAGCCCCTATATCCTTCATGGATGCAATTATCAACTTATGGTGACCTTTGAATGGCTTTAAGGAGTCGTTCGGATGCATGTTGGATTATATAAAAGGTATTTAAGTGACTTGATGGAGTAAAGGTGACATAGTGTTGAAGGGGAAATGTAAAGCATAAACTTGGTATGAAATGCTATTGGTTTATGATGTTTTGGTTGATGTGTGGCATGTTGTGGTGTTGTTGGTATGGTAATACAGTGAATGGTATTGTGAAGGGTGAAATGACGTTATATGGCAGTCATGTAGTTCATTGTCTTTTTATGCATTTGTAATGTAGTTGGTTGTTAACGTGAGTTCCGTTATGTACTTGTGTTGTAGAGTAAAATGTAAGGAAGGAGCTGGATTATTGTATTCACTTATAGGACTGTATATTCATATTGTGAAGATAAGGTATGTAAGGTTACTCTTTCCGTATCCTTTGGCAGTATCTCTTGCTCTCATCATTACCATACTTGTTCTATTTCGAAATGTTCCAAAGTATCTCATTGAGGTTTGACATATATTGTTATTCACATGTTTCTTATTCATTGACCAATTGGGGATCACATGTCTTTAATTCGTGGACTAATGTTCCAAAGCTCCAATAATGATGTTATAACCACTAATGTATGAAGCTCCAATAATGATATTATGACCACCAAGGTATCAATCTCACACAAGTAAAGGAATGACGTAATGTGTGTGTGTATATATATATATATATATATATATATATATATATATATATATATGTTATGGCCCACCGATAAGGTGGATGATTGTTGATATTGTTGACACCTAACTTTTGTCCTCCCCGACTAAATTTAATCCTGAGTTTCTTCGATTTTAAATAAAATCAAAATATTTGTTTTATCTGGATAAATACTTTCTAAAATGTTTATTTGGGTTAGTTTTTGTCATCTTAAGTGACGAATTATATGTTTTGGCATTTTCCTACGAAATCGTGTAATTTTAGTCGCTTAAGTAATTATTTCATCAAGAGTTAGATTTTATCAGGAACTATTTTGAGAGTTAATTCAAATAGGTGAATTTCGATTTAACGTATAATTTGTTTTTGAAGTGAATTATCCGGAGGATATTTATTTTATTTTATTAAACCAAGAAGTTTAGGGTTAAATTGGTTATTAATATATTTCGAATTTTGTTTCAATTTATCCGATTTGGTGAGTTTGGTCATGATTGGAATTAATTGGACTACAATTGCAATGCAATTGACCAATTGATCTTTTAATTTGGCTAAAATTTAACTAAATTGACTAAATCCTAATCTATTGGCTATTTAATAAATAGCCTATCCTAACTGATTTCTACCCTCCCTATTTTAATAAATAGCCTAAATTTTCGGCCCAATCTCCACAACCCCTAGCCCATTTCCCCTTATAGCTTCAGCAACCCCTAATAGGCTCAATATCTGCGAACCGACCCTTCCCACTAACCCTTTTAACTCCTTTACCCTTCTCCTTCACAACAATAACAACAATACACCAACGATATCAGCAACAACTGCTGCATTCGACAACAATACTCAATAGCAACACAACATTGGCAAGAACAACCAGCAATTCCAACTTGGAAACCCCAAACCCAAAGCCCAATTCCCTTTCCCGCTCTCCCTACCTCTCAAACTCTCACGTCATGTGATTTGCACGCGAGGAATGTACCCGCGATATTCTAGAAGAGACAGGTGGCCCGTAAATCAGCGAATTATGGGAAGGATTGTACGAATTCGTACACATTCGTGCGAATCCAATTGGTTCTTGAGAGGAATTCCTTTTTACCAATTTTATTGGTTGACCCAATTTCGAATTTCTTCAAAAATTCAAAAATTAGTACTGATTTTGAGCTGTCCATCCTTATCCCAGCCTTTGAAATTCGAATTCTACCCATCAAAATTCCAAAACTACCCTTGAAATCCTTTCCTCCCACATCGATCGAGGGCACAAAATTGACCCTCTCCCCTTCCTATAAATATGGCTACTGTTTTGAGAGAAAAGCCAAGCCTTGGAGAGTGAAAAACTCCTAAGCACAAGTCTTGAAAATCTTTTAAAGAATTTTGAGCAAAAGGGGGAGATTTTGAAAGAATTTTCCCAAAGTTTAAAATTTCTAGCGGTGTTTTCCGATGGTGGCGGAAGATTCCGAAGACTCGAAATCCCGATTTTCTGCCCTGAGAAAGGTGAATCTTCACTTCCCTTTTCCTTCTTTTTCTGTTTTGTTTCGTTCTTTTTAATATTTCAATTTTCTTGTGTCGTAGTAGTGTATGGTGGGATTATGCACTGTAGAGGCTATGAAGGCCATAGGATTCTATGATGAAAGATGTAACTGCTATATCGATGCTCGGTTTTTTTTTGTTTTTTTTTTTACTTCAAAGTTCTGATTCTTGCTTCATTTTGATGTCCTTCGTCGACCTTAAAATCTTCGCCCTTGAACGTTGTTGTTTTTCAGTAACTGTTTTCTTATTAATTGAATGCTATCATGCTTTAGTTTTCTTTTAGTCTACTATTTTCATGTTTAACACTTTGTTGTCTTAGCTTTCTGATTTTTGTTGTAAGATCAAAAATATTGTTTGCTACGAATCTCGGGTCTTCGTTTTAGCTTGAAGTTTTCCTTTTCGCTGAGTTACTGTGTTGTTTTGTCCTTTCTTTGATTATATTGTCGAAGTTTTTTTTTTTTTTTTGAGTCTTGCCTGGTCTTGAGTCTTTTTTCTGATTTTCCAGTAGACGAGGACATCATTAAATATTTCCTTCGTCTCACAAGTCCCTAAAAAACATGGGGTGTGTTCTATTGGATGTAGATAATCCGAGGGTCCCTCTATGACCTTTTTGACGTATAAGAGTTCTTTTGAACTTGTCAAAGAGAGGGAAAGGATAAAATGAGTATAGTTGATTAGATATGTAATCCCGGAAGATATCTACCTAGCTTGTCCATTTAAGTTCACAGTTCTTTTTATACTTTGCTATTTGCTTCTTCCTATGTGCTAAACTAGTATGCTAAATCCTTTAAGCTTTTATTGACTCGATATCAAGTAGACGAAAAGAAATATGTTATTCTGTAGTCAAGCAATCCTAGGATTCCTCTAGGACATTTTGACATCAAAGTCTCAATGACTTGTCAAGGAGAGGAATAGGATGAATACATTGATCAAAGTAATGCACCATCTTATTTATTTTGTTCAAGTTCAATCCTTTGCTTCCAAATGAAATTGTTCAAGTATATCTTAGTTCTGGTATAATATGGTGTTTTGAACAACTATTTGGCTTTTAGAAATGTCTAGATATTCGTTTCTTTTGTTTGAATAATGATATTGCTAATTGAGATTGTTTGTCCACCTTCTTTGATTCATACGATAGTTAGTGTTGCCTACTTCCTTCTTCCCCTATTTTAAATGATGTTACTTCTTTTCATTTTACTATTCTTTGTTTTCCCTTCCATATCATTTTCCGCTTTTGTTTCATCCCCTCTTCTCTTTTAAGAACCAGTCTTTGTTTATAACGGATCGCTTCTGATTTTATTTGGGTCAGGTCCTTTATTGTTAGATGAACTTGAGTCCATCTTTTTTTTTAGCTATCAGATTTTGTGGTTGCTGTTAAATGATTATTTAATTTTATTCTCTTCTCTAATCCATTTTTGTGTGCATTTGCTTGATTAAACAATGAGTCCCTTTTTTAAAAAAATATCCAATTATTTTGTATTTACCAATTAGTATATTGTATGTGCCTCTCTTCTCTTAAGAGTTTGAATGCATCTAAATTGTTTCTTACTTGATTCTCGTTCATTCATTAGGGTTTGTGTTACGTTTGTTGATCTTTAATTGCCTATTTTAGAATTCATATTAATTCCTATCCTTTTCTTTTGCATGTGACATTTGCCCGAGTCCAAAATGGACTCTTTCCTCATTGAATTCTCTCTATAGGCCATTGAGGCTCGTCCCTTCTTTGTGAGTCAACCTTAAAGGGATGGTACACATATGGCGTACAGGTGAAAGAACAAAGAATGGGCCAGAGCCCACTGAATTGGAAGAAATTAGTGTCTTTGAGGCTTAAAAAGTCTCGAACTATGATTTATGGGCCTCGAAGCCAAACTTGTAATTTAATACAGGTGGAATCGTCATTTGGGCCTCAAAGGTTCAAAAGGTAGCTTAGGACAGGTTGTGGGTCGAAAACCCAATTTTTTAGACTTAGGACAGGTACATGGAGAAATTGGGCCAAGATTAAAAGTTCAAGTTGGACCCTCTAGGGGTTTGGACCTTAAAAGGCCTAAATCCACCTCCTTTCCCTACTCTTTTATTTATTATACATTGCCTATTATTTGCTATTAACTATTTAACTTAGTTAAATCCCCGTCAAGTTGCCAAAGTCTTGTTTGCGTAGATATCTTTCAAATAATTTTTTCCTTAATCACTTTCTTTAAATAATCAAAACACATTTTCTAAGTTGGTCAAATAAAGTTAGTTTTTAAATAGCCTGGACAACCACAAGTTAGCGGATATTCTTGGTGCCTTAACACCCTTCCAAGAGTATTACTATGAACCGCTTACCCGAATCTTTTTAACTTAAAGATTTTTTTTGTTTAAATCTTTCAAGTATTTTTAAAGATTTCTTAATTTTCCTAAATAAATTAAGTGGCGACTCTTGCTTTATTCTTAAGTTGTTTTAAAACTTGAACAAGTTTTCGAAATGATTTTTGAAGTCTTAGTCATTTTCTCCGTAAAATAGATATAATACATTACATTATATTATGGCCCACCGATAAGGTGGATGATTGTTGATATAATACATTATATTATATTATGGCCCATCGATAAGGTGGATGATTGTTGATATAATGCATTATATTATGCCATGGCCCACTGATCAGCTGGATGAATGGTAATAATGATGAACGTATAAGCAAAGAAAGTAATAAATATAATGTACATGATTCCACACATATACAGAACGGTGGTTTATCCATAATGCTTATTCACTTGTATTTGATTCCATCTGAGATCCTATGTTTCATACAGTTTCTTATAGCCTTACATACTCAGTACATTCTTCGTACTGACGTCCCTTGGGGGACTTACCTTACTTGCTGCAGGCACAGGTGCTAGTAGACCTCCACAGTAGGCTGCGGGTCATCTATGGATTATTGGTGAGCTCCAGTTCGGTTCGGGGCTTACCGAGTCACATGTGTACACTTGTTTTGGTATTATGTAAATGTTGTATAAAGCGGGGAATTGTCCCTACTTTAGGTTGGTTATGTCTATGTATCTCTAGAGGCTTTGTAGACGTACGTTGTGGGACAAATGAAGGAAATGTAAGGAATATATTCTTTTGATGAGATGGTCCTAACGGCCAATTTTCGTATCTATTGAATGTTTTTCATGACTTCCGCCATTGGTATCTTGTAGCCATATGTGATAGTGTTGTTCATTTAATGACATGCATACGAGTGTGCATGAATTAAGGTTGGTTCTCTCGGGCCTTATCGGCTTCGGGTGCCAGTCCGCCCGTTGGAATTCGAGGCATGATATTATCTTATGCTTATCCGAATTTAAGATACTTTAGTTATTAATGTCTTTCTATATTCAGAGGCTTGTACTAGTGACAACCAAACTTGGAATGTATTTTTGGAGACTTGTGTCTCGATTATATATTTGGGATTATTCTATTTTTTCACTTCCATTTCTATTTTTTCTTTATTTGTGCTCTTTTTGATTGGATTAGGCTTACTTGTCCGGAGGGTTTTGACAAGTGTCATCGCGTGCTTATTTTGGGTCGTGACACATTTAACCCTAGATTCTAAAGCTTTACTAAAATTCACTCTCCCCTTATCATGATCAATAACTTTGGATTGCTTAACCTGATTTACATTCACCGGAGAGTTCTCTCCGGCCACTTCATCATTTGTAGGTTTCTTAAGTTTTAAATTCGAGGTTCTAGGCTTCTCCATTGATGGGGATTTTTATCTCAAGGCATTATCATCATCCTTGGGCTTCAATTAGCATTGGTAATTCTGGAATTGCCCCATCAAAATTTTAGCTCTGGCCAAATTCTGCAATTTAGGGCTTGAAACACTAATTCTTAAATTTAAATTGGTAGGCTACTTATCAAATGGGGCTTTTAGCATCTGAGCATTCCTTTCTTCTCCAGGAATCATTTGACATTGGCTTTGTTCAGAATTTTCGGCCACCACTTCTTCGCCGGAGTTTAGAGCAATTTTTGCATCTTTTCCTTTGGTTAAATTAATAGAAACGAAAGAAAGAGGAAAAAAAAGAAGAACTAAGAAACTGGGGGGGGGGGGAGTGTAATGGTGCCAGGAAATTGGAAACTTGGAAGAAAGGAGGAAAGGTATAGAGGTAGTTGTGGTGGGTTTAGATATAATTAGTTTTTTTAATATTTATTTTTAAATTATTATTTTACACGAAAATGCCACATATCTTCTTTTAATTGGTCGTTATGTCATATCATCAGCGTGTGTATGACACACACATTATACTATTAGCTAATCGTAAAAAAAGTGCCAAAATAACACAATAGGGCGCTACGTCAGATGTTTAAAACGAACAATGTGCAATTGAGGTGCTTAAGTGAAAGTTGATGCCAAGTTTAGGAGGTTGTCGATGTGTTTTCCCTATTCTAATTCAGGTATCAAGAATTGTCCCATGTGTTTTTGCTTGAATTGATTAATTTTGAACATTATTAATTCATAGTAAAAACATATATATTCCCTTACACACAAATTAGTCCCCCTCATTTTTGTTTTACCAAAATAAGTTTTGTAAATAATGCCTAAAATAAGAGGGATGAATATAATAGTAGTTGTTTGTTATAAATTTGGTATAGTTGAATTTAATTTGTAGGTGAATCAAGAGCACGCTTAGGTCCGAATTACTAGCAATTTGATTACTAGGTGATAAAGGAAAACAAAAAAATATAAAGTAAATGAGATAACAAGTAAAACAAACAAATCTAGGTGAGCCCGGTGCAATATATGAGCGCAATCGAAATCAATCTGAGTTATCCGAGCCCTCGCAAGATAATTGTCACGACCCAAAGTCCCATTCGGGCCGGACTGGCACCCGAAACCGATATGGCCCGAGAGAACCAATCTTTGCTCATGTACTTTCGTATGCATATCCTCGTATGAACATCATTATGTCTCATGCAACTACGCGGAAGTCATGGAAATATGTTATATACGAAACTTGGCTGTTAGGGACATCAAGTCAAAATGATTATACATCTCTTACATTCACATTCCCACATACGTCTACAAAGCCTCTATAGATACATAGCCACAACCAACCTAGAGTCGGGACAACACCTCGTTCTATAGACATATACAATGCCAAAACAATGTACATAACAACCCGAAAAGCCCCGAACCAACTGGAGCTCAACAACAATCTGTGGTTGTCTCGTAGCCTACCGAGGAGTTCTACTAACACCTGTGCCTGCAGCAAGTAAAGTAAGTCCCCCAAAGGGGTCAGTACGAAGAATGTACTGAGCATGTAAGGCTAAGAGCAACTGTATAACAGAGATGAACTTCAATGAAATCAAGATAAGAGAATAGTCCATGTGGATAAACCGTCGAGTTCTACTAACACCTGTGCCTGCAGCAAGTAAAGTAAGTCCCCCAAAGGGGTCAGTACGAAGAATGTACTGAGTATGTAAGGCTAAGAGCAACTGTATAACAGAGATGAACTTCAATGAAATCAAGATAAGAGAATAGTACATGTGGATAAACCGTCGCTCTGTATGTTTGGAATCATGTATTTTTGCTTTCATTATCGTTCTGTCTGTATGAGTGGAACCAAGTTCATTTCTCCCATTATTTTCATTACTTGCTCATTCACTCTTACCATCATCATTCTTATAATAACCTTCATATTTATATATTCATGGAAGGAATATATTCTCATTTCTTTTACAACTATCTTCATTACTGTTCATCCAACAAGTTAGCGGTTCATAATATATTATGGATCATCCACCTTATCATTATCTTTTGCATATCATCACTCATCTAATACCGGACATCCAGCTGACCAGTGGACTATAATATAAACCGGACATCCAGCTGGTCAGTGGGCCATAGTCGTATATATAATAATAATAATAATACCGGACATCCAGCTGATCAGTGGGCTATAATATAAACCGGATATCCAGTTGATCAGTGGGCCATAATGTAAGAATAATAACATAGCATAATATTGGGATTGTTCCATCCGAGCTTATGCCTTTTTTATTGATCCATACTCAAAGAAACATAAAGTAACCATGGGTACATTACTTCTTTACATACTTCTTTCCTTTTCATTGTTATGAGAGTGATACATTGGTGATTGAAACATTATTGGGAACACATATATACATTACTTCATTCTTTTACTTTCATGAGATTGATTTATTCACTTATGAGAGATTGATACAATGATAGTCATAACATTATTAGAACTTGGAACATAACATTATCGGAACTTGGAGTTATCATATTGTTAGAACTTTGGAATCATGTCCACCCTCTATTATCTTCCTTCACTCTTGCAACCAACAATTATACGTTACTTAATTTCTTTCTTTTGAGAGATTGGTACTTTTGCTCTTGAGAGATTGATACCTTGAGGATCGTGATACTATTGGAAACACAAGCACTTTACTTCACTCCTTAACTTCATGAGATTGACTCCTTTACTTGTGAGGGATAGATATATTAACTCGCACATTACTCTTATGAGATCTTATGAGATTGATACCCTTACACTTGTGAGAGATTGGTACAAACATAATCATAATATTGTTAGACTTTGGAACATGACACGATTGGAGGATGCTTTTTAAGAATAAATAGATTCTCTTTACATCTTACCCTCTTTGCGATAGTTCTTTTAGAATTACAACGTTATAACAGTCTTTGGAACTTCAGTCGATGAATAGTCAATGAATAAGAGATAAAGGAACCATAATTCATCTAAGAGCAGGACATATATGAATAACAATAGATGTCAACCTGAATTGATATACGTCAAAACCTCTCGGAATCGAACAAGCGCAATGTCAATGTGAACAACATGTTGTAGAAGAATACGGAAAGAGTAACCTTACATAACTTGTATTCTCAATACGATTCTACAATATTAAGTGTGCATACAATAGTCCCGCTCCGTCCTTATGTTTCACTCTACAACACAAGTACATAACGGAACCAACATTAACCACCAATTACCTTACAATGACATATAATAACAATGAGTCAAATGTTTGGCTTTAACATGTCATTTCCCCCTTGACAATATCATTTATGAAATTATCATACCAATAATCCCACAATATTCCATACATCGACCAATACATGATAACCAATAGCATGTCACACCTAGTTCATACTTTCCACTCTCCATCATCACAACATCACAATTATTCCATCAATTCACTTCAATACACCTTACAACAACAAATCGGCCAAAATCCCATAATTTACACTTATAGAAAAATAACAAGTTTAGGACCATAATCACACCATACATGTTGATATTTCATCCATACCATGCTCTTTCATCAAGACCACAAGTCATATTTCAAGTTTAAATTCCATAGATGACACATCTTTTACAAAAATACAAAGTGTCATGTCCAACACTTTCAAGCATAACCAACATGATCTACATGCTATCCCATGCATACAATATATTAATCCATAAGAATAATCACTTACCTAAGCTTGAAAGATGATGATCTTGCTCCAAAGATGACTTAGGGTTTGAGAGCCCAAAAGAAGCTTTCTTGAGAATTCTAGAAAAAGATAGAAAAGCATGTGTGTTGTTGTGTATTAAAAATCTGATTTTTGGCCTCCTTTTATAGATCTTTGAAGTCATACTTATCCACTCTTGGCAATTAATGCAATGTGTTGGCTTAGTCAATGGACCCATTCTTGGCCCATGTTTTCTTCCTCATTTTGGGCCCTTTTTGAGCCCAATTCACTTAACCCAATAAAATCAATAATTTCTCATGTTTAAATCATTTCATACGCGTTACGACGATATTCCCACTCACAGGATTTATATTTGTAGCCTCAATTCCAAAAACAAGCAATTCTAGCCACGTATGACTTATATTGACTACAAGGGTAAAATCGTCATTTTGATGCCAAATTCGTTCTCGAGTAATTTCATCATACCAATATAATACTTTACTCATTTCATGTATATGCTCATGTTTGTAGAAGAAAAATGGCAAAAATCGGCCCGGTACGTCCCCAGGCACCCTTGGACACTTAGAACAAATTTTGGAAGCTTACTAGTTTGGCCGTTCCAGCAAGCGTCTGGCGCTTCCCAGGGCACTGAGATTTAGAAGCTTGCTGGTTTGGGTGCCAAAACAAGCATCTGGCCCTTCCTATGGCACTGAATTTTTTTTTTCCCCTTTTTTGCAAACACTAGCATACCTTCCAATATCCCATCAAAGCGCTACCAAATACTTACTTATTGCTCTCAACACTAAGTAAACATGACTCCAAAGTGGCAAATAGGGTCTAAAATGTATGGGGTATTACAATAATCACTAGCTAGGTAAATAATCAAGAACAAGAAAAATTCTTGGGGACCAAGTAAGGGGTCGTTTGGTAGAGTGTATAAGAATAGTGCAAAATATGGTGTATTAGTAATGCTTGCATTAGTAATGCTTGTGTTAGTTATACTTGCATTAGTTATGCTTGCTTTTTTCTTATGCAGTGTTTGGTTTGATATATTAGCATAATTTCTAAAACTAAATTGCTTTTTACAAAAATACCCTCCATAAATATGATGGAAATGATGTAGAAAAGATTTTGAGGGACAATTGTGACTTTAACCATACTAATGCATGCATTAGAATCCATTGCATTACTAATACCAAGGATTTTGATGCATTAGTAATACACTCCTTAATACACAATAGAGTGTATAACTAATGCAAGCATTAGTAATACATAGGATGAAAAAGTGTACCAAACCAGGTATTAGTAATACACAAAGCTAATGCATGCATTATTTTTTTTAATACACTCTACCAAACGACCCCTAAGAGAGTGAGATATCTGATCCCTTTACAAGTGAGGTAGGACAACTGCTTATAGGTTACAACATTAGGCTATATATGACCAATCATTATTTGACAATAGAGCCTTAAAGGAGAACTACCTATGTTGGCACGCCACGCCATACGTTTGATCTATTAGTGAGCCAACTAATATTCCTTTGATGTTCAGCTCCATACAAGCTCGCCCGCGCATCTGAGGAGTCTGACACATTTGTCTCCTGTCTGTTCCCTGACCCATATCACTGAGGATAACGAGTAATTGAGTCCTTACCCTTTACGAGAAAGTGCTTCTGCTATCATTAACTCGAGAGAGACTCTTCATAGTCTCTGCCCTGGTTGTTACATCGAATCTCTTAAGTTGCATCGCTTCATCATGCCACATGTCCTTATGCGGAATTTACCCCATACAATAGTAATAGTAATATATAGATTCATGTGAATTGCTATATTAGATACATCGTATGGAAGTGTAGTGACAAAATTAAAGTCGATGCAAAAGAAGGAAACTAATTAAATTACCTTTCTAGAATTATTGTTTTGAGATACAAATGTTGAATCATAGTGAACCCAAACTTTAATACATGTAGTAAAAAGGAATATATATAGAAATTCACTGGAAAAATAAATGAAGAATTAAATAGGGAGGAAAAAGCAAGACAGGTTGGTTGCTGCACAAATATCAGATGAAAAATAGAATTCTCTAATCCCTCTCTCAATCATTTTTTATTTTTATTTGTTCACTATATTAAAAATAAATATTTATTTTCATTTATTTAATTTTAAAAATTATATTAATTATCTATTTTACCCTCTATCTTATCCATTTCACCTTTATTATTTAGATGACGTATAACAATTAAGGTGATATATTAAAAATATAATTTAATTTATTATTTTTTAAAAAATATATCAAATCAAATACTCTCTCCTTTTTAAAATAGTTGGCCCTTGTTGACTTGACACTCTCCTTAAAAAAAAAAATTATTAGGGGTTTATTTTACCAAATTAGCCTTATTAATTATGCTTTGAAAATATAAATTTGAGCATATACACTTTGTTTATTCATTTAATGATACGAATAGTATTGAAAGAACATAATAATATTCTTTTAATTTCATAAAAGAAATAATTAAATTAAAATAAATATTTTTAAAAAGAAGATCAATTATTTTAAAATAAAAAAAGTATGAACAAATAAATATGGGTCGAGAAAATAATCTATTTTCTGTTCATCTTTATTTATTCAATTTTAACTGGGCACAAATATATCTATTTTTGGTATACTAAAAAAAAATCACGTGAAGGGAGCATCTACAATGCAGTTACCCAAATGAAGGAAATAGTCAATCATTAGCATTTGAAATGTATATTTGTTGAATGACACACAAAATAGAGAATATCGTTATACGTGCAAGTCACTTTAAAAAGAAAAGAACCTCCTATTAAATACTTCATTCTTTTACTGTGTCAAAGTGTCAATTATATTTATCCACTATATTAAAAATAGATATCTAATAATATTTATTTAACTTAAAAATTAATAAATAACTTACTCTTTTTTACTTATTTTACCATTATTGTTAAGTACTATTTATCACTCAATGCATTTCTCAAGATATTAAATTTATAATATTTAAAAAGTAATATAGTAAAATTATATCTATTATTTATTATTTATTATTCTATGTATCAACTTAACAGTGAACAACTATTCTTGGACGGAGAGAGTATTTGGAAAGGAAAAAAGAAAGACACGTGAAACTCTCGTTATTTTATAAGGTTAATTTTGATAACTTATTATAATTATCAGAGAAACAAACTATTTCCTGCATTTTATTTATTTATCCTATCTTAACTTGGTACGGAATTTAAGAAAGTAAAGAAAAATATGATCTTAAATTAGAGATATATTAACAACAACAACATACCCAGTGTATTCCCAAATAAGTGAGGTATGGGAAGGGTAGAGGGTACGCAGTTCGTACCACTATCTCAGAGGTACAGAGGCAAATTAAAGATATATCAATATACCAAAATATTTTTTAATTTTATGGTCTTAACTATGTTATGTGAAAAATTAAAATTAAAGAATTGCTAATGAAAAAAGAAAAAAAAAATTTAAGCAAATTAAAAAATATATATGACAAATAAATTAAAAAGAAGAGAGTAAAATACACAGAGAGTATATATTTTTAAAATTTTGCTTAGTTATAAAACTTCAACCATATTAAATTCAAATGTTTTTGGTCATTGTCTGAGAAAATACTGACAAATGACAGGACATAAATGTGAAGTAAGAAAGAATACACGAATCATGAAATGCCCACGTTTAATTAAAGGGGTTAACACTTGACACAGAAATATGTGGTTGAAAAAATATAGGTAGTTGAGAATGATACGATGATAAGTTATCCACACAATAGTTAAAGTTGCTTTAAAAAAAAAAAAAAAAATCGATGAACCACAGAAGTTGAAGTATAATGTCTTGTTTTGATGATTAGACAAATCTGTTAAGTAACCAGATGTTGGGTTCTAAGTGAAAATGTGAATAAAAAATAGAGGAAAAAGAAGTAAATTGTGGCTTCACTTTATAGAAGAATGTTTCTCCTACATTGGTGGGAGAAAGGAACATTCTTATGATTAAATTAAGAAACATTCTTTCATGTGGATAGTGAGGCAAGAACAAGACAAGCCTCGTACCATTGTCGTCGTCGCTCGTTCGGCTCGGCTTCGGCTTCATCAAATGATCGAGAGACTATTTTTTAGACAAAATTCATTTGCGAACGCATGTCACGCACCTCAAAGTTTCTGTTTTGTGCCAAAAGGCCACCTGCGGGTGCAGGTGGTCCCGACGTTCCGAAACAGTGCGATTTTTCAGGAACCATTGCTTCCTTTTTGAAGCACCACTTTTTAGCTATAAATATCTGAATTTTTCATTAGGTATATGCACGAAATTTTGAAATGAAAACACTCTTCTTCTTTATAAAAACTCAAGTGTGATTTATAAATAGTTGAGTGTGTTCGAAGTTCAGCAAATTTGAGGTACCACCATTTGTTGTGGTGAATTATTTTATCCTGAGAGGATATATTCCATTAGCCTCAGGTACTTGAGGGGAATAAATTCTTTAAGGACACACCGTGAATTCGGTGGACTTGATTCTTTCATTTTTGTCTTCATCTCTTTCTTATGGTTTTGCTATTTTCCAGAAAATAGTTCGAACTTCTTTGTTGTTCTTGAAGTTGCTCTTGAACTTGTGTTTGAAGTTCTTATTGTTAAACTTTATTTTGATAGTTCATAAGTTGTTTGAACTTGTGTTTGAAGTTCTTGTTGTTAATACAGATTTTGTACTCAGAAGACAACAATCTTAAGGAATTTATTAATCTGTATTTTTGGCTTCTGGAGATTAAAACCATTTGGTTTTCTACTTTGTTTGAACTTGATAGTGATTTGAAGATATAAAAACTTCATCACGAGTCAAAGATTCATTTGGTTGACGATTTGAAGAATATAAAAACTTCATCATTAAAATAGAAACAAGTTGTTTAAAGCTTAAAACTTTGTTGTTAGTATTTATTATACTAAATTGGTTGTCTCTTTGTGACAGCAAGATGACTATTGAAAATTAAGTCAATCATGGAACGACGAATGTTATAGCAACTAACATTGCTACTTCAAGTTGTTCGAATGTTGCACCTACCATGGCATCGGCCAAAAAATCAGAAATTTTTTTTGGTATTGATTTCAAAAGATGGCAGCAGAAGATGTTCTTTTATTTGAATACTCTGTTCAAAAGACGGCAGCAGAAGATGTTCTTTTATCTGAATACTTTGAATCTGCAAAGGTTCATCATGGAAAGCATTCCTGAATTATCGGAAGAAACTCCATAAAAAGATCGCTTCGTTGCGACAGAAGCTTGGAATCACTTAGACTTTTTGTGTAAAAATTACATTTTGAGTGGCCTACAAGGTGATTTGTACAATGTGTATAGCAACATAAAGACCTCGAAGGAACTCTGGGATGCTTTAGAGAAAAAGTACAAAACAGAGGACGCCGAAATGAAGAAATTCATTGTTGTCAAATTCTTAGACTTTAAGATGGTAGACAACAAAGTTGTAGTTACCCAAGTCCAAGAGTTGTAAGTCATAATCCACGATCTTCTTGCAGTGATTTGAACACATTAAGTTTGTTATTGATATTCACACAACCTTTGATACAGGTTTGGTGGTAAACGATGTTTTTCATGTAGTTGTAATAATCGAGAAGTTACCACTTTTGTGGAAGGATTTCAAAAACTACTTAAAGCATAAACGCAAGGAGATGTCTGTTGAAGATCTCATTGTGAGTTTGAGGATTGAAGAGGATAATAAGGCGACCGAAAAGAGGTTTCGTGGGAATTCTGCAGTAAATGGAGTAAATATTGTGGAAGATGATCCCAACAAATCAAAGAAGAGAAAGAAAGCACAATGACAACAAGACAATCCTCTTAAGAAGAAATTAAAAGAAAATTGCTTTAATTGAGGCAAAGTTGGCCACAATTCTGCTGATTGTCGGGCTCCAAAGAAGGGCAAGAAAAAGGATCAAGCTAACATGGCTGAATCCAAAGAAGAAATGGACAATCTGTGTGCCATGCTTTTAGAATGCAATCTAGTTGAAAATTCTAAAGAGTGGTGGATTGATTCAGGTGCCTCCCACCACGTGTGTGCCAACAAAGAACTATTTGCATCATATGCTCCGACTCAAGATGATGAGACGATATATATGGCTAACTCCACCACCACAAAGGTTGAAGGAACAAGCAAGGTTTGCTTGAAGATGACATCAAGCAAGGTGGTGACACTAAACAATGTGCTTTATGTTTCGGAGTTGCGAAAGAACTTAGTTTCTACTTCACTTCTGACTAAGAATGGATTCAAATGTGTATTTATTTTCGACAAAGTTGTAATTAGTAAGAATGAAGTGTATGTAGGCAAAGGTTACCTCATCGAGGGCCTTTTTAAGAGCAATGTAATGACTATTGATATGAATAAAAGTTCTGGTTCTTCTTACTTACTTGAGTCAAATGATTTGTGGCATGAACATTTAGGACATGTCAATTATAAAACCTTGCAAAAATTAATTAGTTTGAAAGTTTTGCCTAACTTTGAGTGCAGTAAATCAAAGTGTCAAACATGTGTTGAATCTAAGTATGTTAAGCATCCATATAAGTCTATTGAAAGGAATTTCAATCCCTTAGACTTATTTCACAAAGACATTATGATATGAAGTCGACACCATATAGTGGTGGAAAAAAGTATTTCATAACTTTTATTGACGATTGCACTAGATTTTATTATGTTTATTTGCTGAATAGTAAGGATGAAGCAATAGAAGCATTTAGGCAATATAAAACTGAAGTTGAAAATCAGTAGGATAAAAAGATTAAAATGATAAGAAGTGATAAAGGTGGAGAGTATGAATCTCCTTTTGCGGAGATATATTTGAAAAATGAAATTGTCCATCAAACTACGGCCTCGTACTTACCTCAATCGAATGGAATTGCAGAAAGAAAAAAACAAACATTGAAGAAAATGATGAATGTCTTACTTATAAGTTCAGGTTTACCACAAAACTTGTGGGGGGAAGCTATCCTTACAGCAAACCGAATGCTCAATCGAGTGCCCCATATTAAGATACAATCTATTCCATATGAGAAATGGAAAGGAAGGAAACCCAACTTAAAATATTTCAAATTGTGGGGGTGTCTAGCGAAAGTCCAAGTTCATATACCCAAAAGGGTGAAAATAGAGCCAAAGACTGTGGACTGTGTTTTCATCAGATATGCTACAAACAGTAAAGCATGTCGATTTTTGGTTCATAAATCTAAAATTCGGATATCCATGATAATACGATAATTGAATCAGATAATGTTGAGTTCTTTGAACACATTTATCCGTATAAGACTAGACATGAGCTGTCTAGTGAAGGGTCTAAACGACTTAGGGATGAACTAACGGAGAATGTACTTAATGAAGAGAATCCAAGGTGTAGTAAGCATCAAAGAACATCAACTTCATTCGGATCAGATTTTGTAACATTTCTTCTCGAAATGAGCCTCAAAATTTCAAAGAAGCTATGCCATCTGCGGACTCATCCTTTTGGAAGGAGGCAGTCAATAGTGAGATTGATTCAATCTTGAACAACCATACTTGGGAGTTGGTTGATCTTCCTCCAGGAAACAAATCTTTAGGTTCTAAATGGATCTTCAAAAGGAAAATAAAATTTGATGGTACTATTGACAAATACAAGGCAAGACTTGTTGTGAAAGGCTATAGACAAAAGAAGGTCTTGATTATTTCGACACATACTCTCCAGTAATAAGGATAATGTCCATTCGGATGTTGGTTGCATTAGCTACGGTGTATAGTCTTGAAATCCATCAAATGAATGTGAAAATTGCATTCTTCAATAGAGAATTGGAGGAAGAAATTTAAATGGAACAACCCGAGGGTTTTGTGGTTTCTGATAAAGAATGGAAAGTGTGCAAACTTGTAAAGTCACTTTATGGACTAAAGCAAGCACCCAAACAGTGGCATGCAAAGTTTGACCAAATCATGTTGGTAAACATATTCAAGATAAACTAATGTGATCAATGTGTTTACACTAAACACTCCAAATCACAAGGTCATTGTTTGTTTGTCTGTGGACAACATATTGATCATCAGTAGAGAAATTTCTGACATAAATGCTACGAAACGAATGCTTGAGAGCAAGTTTGATATGAATGACCTTGGAGTTGCTGATGTGATCTTAGGGATAAAAATTCATAGCACTCCGCAAGGTTTAGCATTGTCATGGTCTCATTACATTGAAAAAGTACTTGACAAGTTCAGGTATTTGAATTTCAATATTACCAAGACACCATTGGATGTGAGCTTTGCACTTCAAAAGAATGAAGGTGAAAGTGACTCACAATTGGAGTATGCAAGAGTGTTGGAAAGTTTGATGTATATCATAAATTGTACGTGACCAGACATAACATGTGATATTAGTAAATTGAGTCGGTACACGAGTAATCCCAATCAAACTCATTGGATGGCAATGAAAATAGTATTAGGGTATCTAAAACATACTCAAGACTATGCTTTGTATTATAACAAATATCTAGCGGTAATTGAAGGATATAGTGATGCAAATTGGGTCACCGGATTGAATGAAGTAAAATCCACGAGTGGACATATATTTATTTTAGATGGAGAATCAGTCTCTTGAAAATCATCCAAACAGATATGTAATGCCTGCTCTACTATGGAATCTGAATTTATCGCATTAGATAAAGCCGGTGAAGAAGCTGAATGGCTCTGGAATTTCTTAGAAGATATTCCTTATTGGCCCAACCTTTGACACCAGTATGCATACACTGTGATAGTCAAGCTGCAATAGGTAGGGCAGGGAGTATTATGTATAACGGTGTAATCTCATCATATAAAACGGAGACATAATACCGTTAGAGAACTACTCTCTAGTGGAATTATCACAATTAACTATGTAAAGTCAAAGGATAATGTGTCGGATCCACTTACAAAAGGCCTAAATAGAGAGAGAGTTGAGAGATCATCGAAGGAAATGGGTTTACGGCCTAGGACAAGTCATCACAGCGGTAACTCTACCTAGCAGACTGGAGATCCCAAGAGCTAGGTTCAAGGAGATAAAATAAAGTTGTGACTGACGGTTCAACATAGTCAATTAACTCAACTCATTCTCATGATGAAGATAATGTTCAGGAAACAAGGATAAGGCTTATGGTTTGAAACTTTTTAATGGTTTATAAGTTTGGCAGGTATGACGAAATAGTTTGATCTAGAAGATTAAATGTTTAGGAATCACCTATGTGAGGGTGAAATGGAAGCCGCTTCAAGGAGAATGATAGTAAAAGGCCTATTCTCTAAGCTCTTATGAAACCAGGTTGTGTTCATGGCTGAAATGAATAAAATCGTGAGAATCATAAACGGTAAAAGGCTGGTTGTGTGACTTATGTTATCTAGGTGTACACTAAAGTTTGACGGTTCAAAGATATCACATCTACCGATTGAACGAGTGCATCCGATGCAAATTCACTACAGAAAGTTCAAAGGAAAACCTACTTATCCGGATGCAATTAGTCTTTGCTTGTAGATCACATACTTGTCCTTAATTTTTTTGATGAAATAGCTATTTCCCATTCATGTGGAGGATTGTTGGGTTCTAACTGAAAATATGAATGAAAAATGGAGGAAAAATAAATGGAGGGAAAATGAGTGAATTGTGGTTTCACTTTATAGGAGAATATTTCTCCCATATTAGTAGGAGAAAGAAATATTCTTATGCTTAAATTAAGAAGTATTCCTTCATGTGGATAGTGAGTCAAGAACAACACAAGCCTCACGTCGTCGTCGTTGTCGCTCGCTCGACTCGGCTTCAGCTTCGGATTTGAATTTGAATTTGCCAAATGATCGATCGAGAGACTATTTTTTTGGACAAAATTTATTTGAAACTTGAGAGTTAATGATCCAAAAATTTAATCTCAATGTTTTTTCCATTGGTGGACACACCCGAGCATGTGCGGACGTATGTTACAATGTACCTCGAAGGGACGCAACCCTTCCAGGCAACGTTTGGTAATGGAAAGGAGACCTGCGCGCGCACCTGGTGACCTACGAACGTAGGTGCCAACGTAGGTCAAGCCTGAAGTTTCTATTTTGTACCAAAAGGCAACCTGCGGGAGCAGGTGGTCCCAATTTTTTGAAACAGAGCGATTTTTCATGAACCATTGTTTCCTTTCTGAAGCACCATCTTTTGGCTATAAATACCTGAATTTTTCCCCAGGTATAGGCACGAAATTTTGAAGTGAAAACACTCTTCTTCTTCATAAAAACTCAAGTGTGATTTATAAATCGTGGAGTGTGTTCAAAGTTCAGCAAATTTGAGGTACCACTATTTGCTGAAGTGAATCATTTTATCCTGGGAGGATATATTCCATTAATCTCCAGTACTTGAGGGGAACAAATTCTTTAAGGACACACCGTGAATTTGGTGGACTTGATTCTTTCATTTCTGTCCTCATCTCTTTTTTATGGTTTTGCTATTTTCCAGAAAATAGTTTGAACTTCTTTGTTGTTCTTGAACTTGTGTTTGAAGTTTTGTTAGTAATACATCTCCGGATTTCACCCTTACACACGAAATTCCACTCTCCTCTGTCTCACTCAAGTGAATTGGTTTCGAGAGCATTCCGCCAGTTTTTGGCGGCTTTCACTTTCAACCCGATTCACCGCCCACATGCCCTTTACGCCCAGTCATTCTGAAGAACACTTGCCCCCCCTTGAAGTTTTGTTAGTAATACATATTTTGTACTCGGAAGACAACACCAGATAAGCTACCCAAGGGGACCTGATCCTCCAACCGGTCCATCTGTCGTAGTCACTGTGGCAGAAGTGCAGCACTGGAGGCAAAACTGCAGAAAAGCTATTGTGATCCCCCTCTCTTGTCCAATTGTTAAAGATTTCACTTCTCTCATCCTCCATATATATTCAACATGCCAAGAGATGAAAACTTAGAGTTCGCTTGGCCATGAGAATTTTTCACTTTTTTTCAAAAAATTATTTCACTTTAGTGAAAATTGTAGTGTTTGGCCATAAGAATTTCAAATACAATTTGAAATTGTATTTGGAAAAGTGAAACAAACACTTCAACTTCTCTCATAAAAAGTCAAAAAGAACTCTAATTTATTTTCATGGCCAAACACAACTCCAACTCCAAAAAATTTTAGTTTTCATGGTCAAACGCCTACTTAGTATTTGCACAATCAAAAATTATATCCTTTCATTTGCAAAACCTACTCCTCTTTTGAGAAGCTTGTGTAGGTATTTTATTTTCTCTCTTATCTTGTGAATTTGAGTTGTGGGATAGAGTTAGCCATGATTGTAGTGTTGTGGGCTAGAGGTAGCCTTGTATGTGTTTACAATAGAGTTATTGTAGAGAGAAATACAATAGAGTTATTGTAAGGGTGAGAGATCAAGAGTTTAATTCCGAGATTGCAATAGGTTGTAATCTGAAACTTTTTCTCGTTGTTAGTGAAGCTGTTGAGAAATCCTACTGGGTTAGGTCATGATTTTACTCTCTTGAGTAAGGAGGTTTTCACGTAAAACTATCTTGTCTTCTTTATTTTCAGTTCTTTAATTTGTTCTTCATTTTCTGTTCTTAGTCATAGAACCTCGTGAGGGATCAGATTCTTATTACTGCGGTGAACTCGTACATAACTTCTTTACTTTCTGTTCATAACCCTATAGAAGCAATAAGGGTTAAAAGAATTATGTATATCCGAGAGATATATGTCCTACGTGATTCAATTGAATTAATAAATGAAAGAGGTAATTAAGAAATGTTGTTTAAAATTTATGGGATAATTTTATAAGACAATTAAGACATGTTTATGTACAATAAAGTGACTTAGAAAAAGGTTCGTATTAATATGATTGATTAACATGACGCAAGTCAATATGATATGTGTTTACGCATCTAACATGTGTCTCACATGAATACACTAGAGGCGATTTAATTGCATGTATAACGTGTTATATTCAATGGCGTGTAGAGTCAGAATTTTCAATAAAAGGCGTTAAAATATAAAGGATTAGACCTACGAAGAAGCCAACAAGAGTCAATATACAATATATACACATAAAAAAGATTTTTTTTTTACTTAGCTATACAATATAATTTTTAAACGAAGGAATGTCATTGACACTCCTCTAATATATGTGGCTCCGCCACTGATTAAATTTGTGTCACGCTTATGCAATCTTCCTTCATTTGTAATTAATTCATTGTATTTTATTATTTCATATTCAAAAGAAACAGTTATATTTAGCTTAGTAATATAGGATCCAGCTCCCATCCAGTATGCTTAATGTCCAGTGTGTCCAGTACATAGGTAATCAAATGACACCTGTTCACTCTTAAATCCTAAGGTCACAATCTATTTAATGAACACACCCTCCTAAACCATGGTTTAAGATACATCCAAAAATTATTTCCTTGTGGCGACATATATATATATATATGGATAGGCGACAATCTAGTTCTCTTTTTTTTGTTTTTTAATTCTTATTATTTTCATAACTTTGTTTTGTTTAGTTGTATTATTGGTAATCACTTGTTGTATTTTGATTTTCAATACTGAAATTTTAAGATGTATTTTTTCATCATATTGAGATGATAAAAATGAAAATTTATAGTACTTTTTGTATAATTTTTGTAATATACAAATTTCAATTTTAAATTAAATTAATTCAATTTAGCTCCGCAAATTAATTGCATTGACTTTTGAGATGTGAAACATGACAAATATTTTAATAGGGGGGAGCCATTTCCTTTGTTTGATAAACTATTTTGGCAACTCGTCTTAACAATTACTTTTTCGACATCATCTGCCATCAATTCAGTCCATTGTGACATTGGATTCTAGGTGTTCCATTTACAAGTCTTCTGGAAAAGTATTTGGTTGATTACCTGCAAACTATTGTAGCAGGAATAATTATTAAGCAATGGATCAGATTCAAAATGGTCAACGTAACAATCACACAACTTGATTTTAAAAGTGAAGTTAGTCTTGTGTCATTATGCCTGTCATAGACACAGAGTTCACACAAAACTGAACACAAGAAATTGATTGATACAAAAGATCAAGTTCTACAAAATCTGTAAAGATATTACCCAGTCTTATTTTTTTCCAACGAAAAGATATTCCCACAAGGAAAGAATTTTTGGATGTATCTAGCTTACCATATTAGTCAGATTTGTACCTTAAACCATGGTTTAGAAGGATGTGTTAATTAAATAGATTGTGACCTTAGGATTTAAGAGTGGACAGGTGTCATTTGAGTACCTATGTACTGGACACACTGGACATTAAACATACTGGATGGGATCTGAATCCAATAATATACATCTGATCGAGAAAATTCTTACAATATCGTCTACATATAAGGAAAAAAGAAAGACCCATAAATCTTACTCTATTTTTTATTCTTTTGATATGATTAATAAAAAGTTTACTCTTATGCAATATTTACATCAATTCAATAAATATGTAATTTATGTCCTTAATTACTAGACCATAGAATATTAATCTCGAGGAGTGCCTAGTTTTTTAATTTGCAAAATTTTCATCAATAGATATATTAATTTTATAATCGGTCAATCACTTAACTATTAGTCAATGCTACACTAAACTAATTATTAATCAGTTACTATTAGACTATGAAAATGTCAGAAATTGTTCATACATTAAAATATTTTTTTCATTAGAAAATGAGTCTAAAGGATGGTAACGGACTGATAGCTTAGGCATTATTAATAATTAAACATTAAATTAGCACAAGAATTAAGAATATCTGTAATATAATTATGAAGCTAGCCTATAACGGAAGATGCTATGTAGTTAAATTTCTGATTTCCAATAAAATACTGTATGCAAGTTATAATTATATTCGTGGTTTGCAGATATCGTATCAAGATAAGTTGATTTCTGGTTATTCAACTAATAATTATTATCTCAGAAAGTCTTTTTATTTATCGAAGAAAAGTGATTTTATGATATAATAACTATTAGCACGTTGAGCTGAAAATTCAATCCGTACAAAGATATTATTTAGGGGACTTTAGTTATTTTCTAAAAGTTTTACTCTCTCATTTTCAATTTGTTTGTCTAATTTTGATATTGCACGAAATTCAAAAAAATAATAAAACCTTTTTAAATTATGTGGTCTTACATTAAAGATATGTATAATATATGAAAATGTCTTAATCTTGTGATTTTAAACATGTCATGTGGAGTGAATACACATAATCCCAACGTAATGTTTCTAGGTTCACTAGCAAAGTCTGAGAACACTCTATCAAAATGCATACATGCATGCTTCTCTATCTGATAAATGACATAGAACACCAGATGGTCGGCCTGATGGTTTGTAAGAATCCACCAGCAATCAAGAGACCTTGTCCCTTGACACACGATACAGTAATAATAACGAAATAAACAGGGTAGAACTAAAAGTAAAGTGCACACGATATTTACGTGGAAACTCCTTGCTCAAGGGTGAAAAAACCACGATCTGCCTTGCAGGATTTCCCAACTCTTCAAAACTCCGAGCAACTCGTCTGACTACAGACTCCCGTAATCACTTAGGATTAAACTCTTAATCCTACACTCTTGTAATAACTCTACTACAAAACTAATGCAACAACTCTATTGCATTCCACTTGCCAACTAACTCTAGTTGACGACCCTAGGCAACTCTACCCAAGGAACACATCAAAACAAAGGATGAGAATAAATTTGACTAAGAACTCAATGACTCAATCAACTAACTCTAATTGATGTGACTCAAAACAAGAACTTAGACAATAAACAATCTACTAACCTTTATAGCTCAGGCGTAGATTTTACAAGATAAGAACATAAACATAAGACTCAAAACAACTAATACTCGACACACTGGATCAGGTCCCTTGCTAAGAATAAGCTATGTTTCTTTGAGAGTGGCTTTTGATGAAATCTTTATTGCAAAAACTAGGTTTTGCTCCTTGTGAAATGTTCCTTTTATAAGAGAGAGCAAAACCTAGGACGGCTCTGATTGGACAAGGTTAGTACCTCTGCTGCCGTACCACCTACTTTTCTGCAGAAAGAACACTTTTCCAGCTATATTTAATTGACTGCATATGAACCCGAGTTTCGCAAGGAATTGGTCTTAAGGTCTAGTTTGTAGATCATCAAAACTTCAATGATACAACAATTTCCCCCTTTTGATGATGACAAACTATTCCCTCTGTCACTAAGACCAGATCCCTAGAATGTTGTCCCCTATGTATAGTAACCATTACTTTACCTTGGTTCAATGCTTCCAGTTCCTTGCACGTGAACCAAGTTTCCCCTGTCAATAACATCCTTCCCCTTTCATAAAAAAGTGCAGCAGTAAACTAAGATAAGTAATATGCAAAGCATATTAATTCATGGCCATTGAGGCAACACTTACACGAATGAACAAGCCAAAATAGAGAGAAGATAGTAGACAAGAGCAGAATAGTCCATAAAAAATAGGAAGAAAAGTATCACATATATTACTAAATCCAAAAATACATCAACAAGAAATTGTTCTTTAATTTCCACGAGGAACAAGAACGACAAAATAAAAAGAAAACAGAACCAAAGGAACGCTAGGGCTTAGGATGGGGGAGACTGGGGGGCAAGAAATTTGAGGATCAGGTCTATACACGCACTAGCAGATGTGTGCTCACTGAGAAGTTGCTTAGATATATCCTTGACTTCAGCATTTAGCTCAGTGACCTGTGCCTTCAGACTCACATTTTCCTTCTTCAGTTCCTCAGAGGTACCAGGTCCCATGACTGACAACTGCTGAACCTTGGCTTTGAGATGAGAAATTTCTGCATCTCGAGTGGCCAAAGTAACTCTCATTTTCTCCAAATCTGCAGTCAGTCTTTCTTGGATCCTAAGGAGCTCAGACACTTGGGTCTTGGTCCCAACCTTCCCTTCAACACATTTATTTTCAATGAGTATAACCATGTCAAACGTGTGCTTATCTGAACCAGACACCCCTTTGTCGTATATCACTTTGAAATGATCGAACACCTTATTCAGAAGGAAGCGCTAAGGCATGCCATGCCTGTCGTGCTTCACATGCATCACTTTGTACATGTGCTCGATCTTAATATCCGGTAGACTGATCAACTCAAAAGTGTTGAGGGATTCCATGAGGAATAGGTCTACTACAGATGCAACATTATGCTTCTTGAAGTAAGGCAGCAGAACCTTGTTCACTAGTTTAAACAACAACTGATATTCTCCTTTGAGGAACTTTTTGGACACCCCAGCCCTTGATTTTCCAGGGACCTTGCTAATCGTTTGCACAAACTCAAGAGAAGGTTTATAGTTCAACACGAACCTGATCCCATCCATTGACACATCCAAAATTTTGCCAAGGACTTTCTCATCCCAAAACACTTCCATTCCCTGTACCATAGCGGTCAGACTTAAACCAACCTCAGTAAATTTGATGGTATAGTAGAAATCCCGCATCTCCTTTTTATGAAATGCAGGAATAGGTAAGTCAAAAAGATGCAGCCAATCTTGATATTTCAAAAATTCAACTAGCTCACTCATTCCTGATTGTTCAAAGATCTTAGGATCAAACACTTTCCCATTTAACACACGTTGTTGCTCCAATTCTTGAATTCTATCCTTTCTAGAAACTACCTTTTGAGGCTTTTAAACCTTTTTCCTTTTTGACGAAGTACCTAGTCTCTGTGCTAACTGATCCACTGGTGCAGAAGTGGGTGAGTCAGTGTCAGGACCAGTTCCCTTGGAATCAACTCCTCTCCTCCGCTTTACTGAAACATGTTTCTTCTAACCTATTGCTTTGGGCTTGGGCACAGAGGACCCTGTAGGCTTTAGAGGGCCTTGCAGTCTTCAGAGTGCCTGCCCCTTTTCTTGCCTTTGCAGTAGCAGAAGCAACATCGAAGTCTATTTACTCTACATTCCCTTCTTCATCCAACAACGCAACATCCTTAGAAGGAACTGCAGTCTCTTCAACACCTGAGGCCTTTTTCAACCTCCTCTTCTTAATAGTAGAGAACTTTCTTGCTTTTAGAGCATCATGCATCAGCCTCTTTTCAACAGCCCTTGTACCATAGGACCTTACTACAATATCTTGCTTATTTTCCTTTCCTTTGGATCCTCTTACCCTAAACCTTTTCCACATCAAATCACTCAAGGGTGTCTCATCCTCATTATCCTCATCTGGAGGCAAGAGAGGTTTATTTTCCATCTGCTTTGACATAAGAGTACCATCATACATAGGACAAGGTGAACGAATAGGGGACTTTAACACAAGAGACTTAACCAACTCATCTACAAAAACTCTTGGATCAGAAGACAAGAGCGTCAAACTTTCAGCAATCTAATTTTCACCTGCCACTATGTTGTTTGATGGATTGCTCTTGTCAATTGGCAAATCTCCATCGAACATGTGTTCGTCAACAAGAGGTTGTTCAATTGCGTCCTGCGTACCTGGTCCTAAAAAAGTTTTAGTACTTTCTTCAATAGTAGGTGAACTGGGCTTATTGTTGGGGATTAACTCTAGAGTGGGTTCAGATATCATGGACAGTGTCAGTGTCGGTTCTTCTTGAACTGCGATGGAAGAAGATTCAGTAAGCGAAGAAAAAGGGGTAGACATTAAGTTTTCTTCAGCAGATACGGTGGATATATCTTTGTCTGCTATAGAGGTTGGAGTTCCATTGAAGAATGGGTTGTCAATGAGATGTGAATCAGATTTAGGGCTTTCCTCTTCAATGGTTGTCTTGATGGGAGATGAAAGTTGCGACATTTTGACTCAAGAGGAGATGAAAGAACAAACCAAAGATTCAAGAGACATGAGTGATTTCAGAAAATTTTTAAAGTTAAGAGTGAAAGAGTCAATGTTCAACTGAGTATTTAAAGAAAGAGAAAGGGTGTGTCGGTTAGGATTAAAGAGAAGCGACGTGCCTAGTCCTAATTGGGCACGCCTCTTCAGTTTTCAATTGAAAAGACAACGATTCAGAAGGGCGGGAAAAACAAATAGTAAAAAGAATTCCCTTTTTAAGTATTTTTAAAAACAGTAATATATAGGATACTGACCTTGTAGCCGAGACCTGGTCCCTGCTAGATATCTTTCAGGACACATAGCCATATGTCTCTCCCACTGCATTTCTATTTCAACTGGTTCACCATGGGTGTATACCTGCAGAAGGTATAAAGCTGAATTAGATCCGTTCACATATTACCACCTGGATACCTGCCTCCTAATCATAGCCAATGTAAAGAAAGATAAAAGCAACACAAAGAACTTAGTTCAATTTAATTAGACCTAGTTTGAGCCTATTTTTCTCAAACTGATTCTGTTAAGAGATTTGGTGAAAATGTCAGCCACTTGGTCTTCAGTTTTATAGAAATTCATGCAGCTATTCCCTTTCACCACGTTATCTCTAAGAAAGTGATGCCTCACATCAATGTGTTTAGTTCTCTTGTACTGAACTGAGTTTTTTGCCATGTTGAGTGCACTTGTGTTGTCATATAGCAAGGGCACAGTATCTCAGACTATCCTAAAATCCTCCAGTTGTTGCTCGATCCATAGCAATTAAGCACAACATAAAGTAGTTGCAACATATTCAGCTTCAGCAATCAAAAAAGCCACTGAATTCTGCTTCTTAGTTCCCCAAGAGATCAGACAAGAACCAAGAAAGTGAGCCATTCCTGAAGTGTTTTTCCTGTCCACTAGATACCCTACATAATCTGCATCAGCATAGCCAATCAAATCAAAAGAGTCACTTGAAGGATAGTACAGGGCCAGGTCCCCAATACCCTTCAGATATCTCAAAATTCTTTTAGCAACCTTCAAATGGGATTCCTTTGGACAAGCCTGAAACCTCACACACTTTCCAACACTGAAGACAATATCTGGCTTGCTAGTAGTCAAGTGTAGAAGAGATCCAATGATTCCTCTATACATGGTCTCATTTACTATGGGACCTGGTACATCAACATCCCATTAAGTAATGGTCCTAATGGAAGTTTCAATGGGCTTGACATCATCTATATAAAAAAATTTGAGGAGCTCATTGATGTACTTCTCTTGACCGATCAATGTTCCACCAGTGTCTGTTTGATCCTAGTGATAGTTGATGCCACAAATCAGTGTTATCACTTTGAACGCTAAGACATGTGAGTTCATCACCTGGTACTAGCCTCAAATCAGCAATGTACATATTTTTGCATCTCTTGGCCTTCAGAATAACTTCACCAGAACTGAGATTTGTCACAATGCATCCATCAGATAGAAACTTCACTTCATAACCTTTGTCACAGATTTGTGACACACTGAGGAGACTGTATTTGAGGCCTTTCACAACGTACACATTTTTAATAGCTTGTTTTTCTGATTTTCCAATCTTTCCAACACCTTCTATGAGTCTCTTTTTTTCATTTCCAAAGAAGACACTTCCACCCTGAAGTTTCTTGAGTGACAGGAAGTCTTCATTTGTATCATTCATATGCTTGGAGCACCCACTGTCCATGAACCAACAGTGATTGCTTCCTCTTTCTCTCACCTGCACATAGAACCAGTTGTTAGACTTAGGAACCCACTTGAGTAAGAGTTTCCAATGAGGGTATAGGGGAGCAATCAATATTTTCTTGGTCTATCCAGGCAATCTAGATGTTCTTGCTTTAACAAAAGGGGCTAGGTCTGTCTGTCCCCTTCTTTTGTGATTAGGCACCTTTTCTACAGGCCTCTTCTGTCACGCCCCGAATTCCATCGGGGTGGACTGGCACCCGAAGCCGATGTGGCCTGAGAGAACCAATCTTTACTCAAGTACATTCGTATGCATATCCTCGCATGATCATCATTATGTCTCATGCAACTATGCGGAAGCCATGGAAAACAGGTTATATATGAAACTTGGCCGTTAGGGCCATCAAGTCAAAATGAATATACATCGCTTACATTCATCTTCCCACATACGTCTACAAAGCCTCTAATAAGTACATGAAAATAACCAACCTAAAGTCGGGACAAGTCCCCGCTGTAAATAACATTTACGATACCAAAAATAAATGAACATATGACTCGAAAAGCCCCGAACCAACTGGAGCTCACCAATGATCCGCGGATAACTCGTAGCCTACAGTGGAGGTCTACCTGTGCCTGCAGCAAGTAAGGTAAATTCCCCAAGAGGGGTGGTCAGTACGAAAAATGTACTGAGTATGTAAGGCTCTTATGAAACTTCATTATATGTAATAACAACAATGGAAACAATATAGGAGAACTAGTCAAAGCGGATAAACCCTCATTCTGAATGTGAAACCATGTGCCTTATGTTTATTATATTCCTTACTTACATTCATCATCTTTATTAGTCATCCACCTTATTGGTGGGTTATTATGATCATCCACCTTTTGGTGGGCATCTACTTTATTGTGGGTAGTCATCCACTCTTGGGTGGGCATCCACTTTATTGTGGGTAGTCATCCACTCTTTGGTGGGCATCCACTTTATTGTGGGTAGTATTAGGGTCCACTCGAGCTAGGCTTATGTGCCCCTTTGAGTCGTCCCGCTTCTCATTACTTTCTTTCTTTAATTTTGAGAGATTCACACCTTTACTTGTGAGAGATTGATTCATTCACTTATGAGATATTGGCATAATCCCTTTTGAGAGATTGATATGTTCACTTATGAGAGATTGACATATTGAGGATCATGACATGATTTGAAGCACACATAAATTACTTCACTCCTTGACTTCATAAGATTGATATCTTAAATTGTGAGGGATAGATATATTAGCTCGCACCTTACCTCTTCATTACTCTTATGAGATCTTACGAGATTGGTACCTTTACACATATGAGAGATTGGTACAAAACATAATCATGATATTAGACTTTGGAACACGACTTGGTTGGAAAATACTTTTCAAGCACAGATAGATTCTCTTATGTTATTACTCTCTTGAGATAGTCCCTTTTAGGAATTACCATATTATGACACTTTTGGAACTTCAATCAATGAATAAGAGATAAATGAATCATATTTCGTCTAAGAATAGGATATATATGAATAACAATATACCTCAACCTGAACTGGGATACTTTAGAACACTTCGGACATGAGTAAGTACCATAACAAGGTAAATACTCTATATTGCAGAAAGATATGAAAAGAGTAACCTTACATACCTTAGCGTCTCTCTATGAATACACAAGCCTAATTGGGAATACAATGGTACAGCTCTTTCCTTACGTATCACTCTACAACACAAGTACATAACGTAACTTACGTTAACAACCAACTCTCTTACAAATGTACCAAGCGACAATGAATCACATAGTTGCCTTAGAACGTCATTTCACCCTCTTACAATATCATTTATTTCATCAACATGCCAACAATACCATAACAATGCACACATTGACCAAGACCTCATAATTCAATGTCATTTCTCATCACACTTACCCTTTACGCCTCCTTATCACTATTTTGTCACAATGTCTCCTATCAACTTGCTTCATAACAACATATAAACAACACTCCATACTTAATACAGTCCAAAATGCCTCCATACGACACTTTAAAGTCATTAAAACGACATCACAAGTTGCTAATTATATCCATAAAGGGTACGGGGGCTTCCGGGGATCAACGGCAGACGAAAACATACAAAACGAAACTCTGGGCTGACATGCATTGCCACCTACTCACGCAGGTGGCTGAGGTGTGCACGCAGGTGCCCTCTGTCAGCAGCCAGAGGCATCTGCGTTAGCATCTGCACCCGCAGGTGCCTCCGTCTGCGGGGGCGGATGCCCGTTTTGGTCCGAAATGGTCTTTTTAGGATATTTTTATGCAATGAATGGTCCATGATCATAAAAAAACTTATTTTAACATATATTTGATCATCTTATATGCCAAAAATCAGCCATGGTCTCACAACACGCAATAACATCACCAATATGACGTTTTTCCTTCACTTACACCACCAATTCCATGAACAAATTTGCTACAACAATTCCAAATGTTACACATAAAGGAGAACAAAGTAAAGACATAACCAAACCATACATATTGATATTAAATCCACCAAATCCACCTCCTTCAAGATCATAAGTCTATTCTCAATTTTATAAGACAAAACTCCTTGCCGATTTGAGCCAACATGTATTATTTCACACATAGTGAATTCTCAATACATCACCAACATAACCAACATGTTTTACACCATATTACATGCATATCATATATTAAACCATGAGAATAAATACTTACCAAAGCTTGGAAATGGATGATCTTGCCCTCAAATGGTTGCTTTAGGGTTTGGTTGAAGAGAGCAAATGTTGTAGAAAATTCTAGAATAGGACATGTGTGAAAATATGAATAAAATTTGATTTTTCATGATTTATGTAGGCCCTCAAGTCTCTTCTTATCCAATTATCAACATTAATTATCATGTTTGAATGGGTCAAATGGAAGAATGGATCTTTTTTCTCCATTTGGGCTTAAATTGAGCCCATTTGCATATATTAATTTGGCCCAACAATTTCATGTACAAATCCTCTAAAATCTCATGCATGTTTAATTAATTCCATTGGTTTGGCAATCTACGGGGTGTTACACCTCCTACGAAAGTCTAATCCCATGCACTAGGCCCAATATCCATTATCTCATCAATAACATAACAAAATACATACTTTTGGCTCTCGACACTTAAGTAAACATTGTTAAACTTCGTCAAGTAGAGTTTGGTAGGTACGGAGTGTTACATCTTCTGCTTATCATATTTTTAGAAACTTTCCTCAGCCCTGTTCCTAGCTTCACAGTCCTTTTTTAGATGGCCATTTCGACCACAGTGTGTGCACAAAAGGTTATCAGTCACAAACACATACTTGCTATAAGGATTGTAGGGAGGGTTAACCTTTTTGCTTCCTAGATCACTTCCAGTGTTTGACCTCTGATTTACTAAGTTTGTTAAGATTTGAGACGAATTAGTCCACTTGAGAAATTTTTAAAGTTTTTCTTTGACACGGACCAGGTCCTTTTCTAATTGAGCATTTCTCTCAAGAGAAGCAGCAAGACACTCTCTAGACTTGTTTATAATTTCTTCAATCTTCAGTTGGAGACAACTAGCCTCATTTTTTCCTTTAGACTCAAACACATAAGTGTTTTTTAGCCTTTCTTTTAGAGAAACATTTTCAGAAGACATTTGACTCAATTTCTCTCCTAACTCTTAAACTTAGACTGTTAGAGCAATCTTGTCACTTTCAGACGCATCAAGGGTCTCATCCTATATATCTTTTTCATTTGTGAGTTCACATAAGGAGTCTATCAGAACATTTGCCAGACCCTTAAGTTTTTTTAAGGAGTAATTACCTAGATTGTGCTTAATATCAATAAGAGTTACCTCATTATCATCTTCATTATCTGACTTTGCCATGAAAGCAAAAAGTGAGTTAAATGAGTTATCACATCTTCCACAACCATCATTGAGACATCTTCGAGGTGCTGGGATTTATCTGAATCACTAGAAGAGTCCCCTCATACTGCTAGGACTTGTTTAACAGCATAGTCAGTTGCAGCTCTCCTTCTTTATTTTTCATGGACCCGATCCCTTTGTTTACCTTTATCATTTCCACCTCTATTGTAGTCTTTATGCTCCAACTTGTGCATGGGGAAATCTTTGATGAAATGACCTGGTTTGCCACATTTGTGACAAAGGTCATTAGCAGTTGCTGATCTACTTGTGTTACCCTTTCTCTGAAAACCACCATTCTTCCTCATTATCTTCACAAATCTCTTTGTTATATAGGCCATGTACTAATCTTCTTCATTGAAATCACCATTGGTGACCTTAAGAGCAAGAGTTTTCTTGTTATTTGGATCCTTCTTATCTTAATCTTGCAATCTCTTCATTTCATACATTTTGAAATATCCTATCAACTCATCCATGGTGAGTGTCTTGAGGTCTCGTGCTTCAGTGATTGCATTTACTTTGCTCTCCCAAAACTTGGGAAGAATACTGAGCACTTTTCTCACTTGCTTGGTGGTTCTGATAACCTCTCCCAAGCAATACAGTTCATTTATAATCGATGTGATCGAACCTGGTATATATCTCCTGTATTGTCTCTCCTTTCTTCATGGTGAAGGCTTCATATTGAGTGGTTAGCATGTCCACTTTTGATTCTTTGACTTGGCTTGTTCCTTTATGGGCAGTTTGCAAACTGTCCCAGATATCTTTTGCCGATTCACACGAAGAGATTCTGTTATACTCATCTGGTCCTATTCCATAGACAAGTAGTTTCTTTGCCTTGTAGCTCTTCTCAATTTTTTTCTGTCTGCTTTATCGTACTTTTATCTGGTTTTGGGAACAAGTCGCGTAACTTCTCCTTCTTTAACTTCCTTCATTGGAATATGAGGTCTATCACAGATGATTTCACACAATTCACTATCCTCTACCATTATAAAATTGTGCATCCTAGTCTTCCACCAGTTATAGAACTGTCCATTAAAGCAAGGAGGCCTGCTAGTCGACTGACCTTCTTCCAGATTGGGTGGAGCAGCCATGTGAGTAGGATCCTCTCAAGGTGTTAGCCTCAAAAGAGAGTACAAGCTCTGATATCAATTGATGGCTTGTAAGAATCCACCAGCAATCAAGATACTTGGTACCTTGACACACGATACAGTAAAAATAATGAAATAAATAGGGCAGAACTAAAAGTAAGGTGCACACGATATTTACGTGGAAACTCCTTGCTCAAGGGAGAAAAAACCACGACCTTCCTTGCAGGATTTACCAACTCCTCACTAAAAACTCTGAGCAACTCGTATGACTACCGACTCCCATAATCACTTAGGATTAAACTCTTAATCCTACACTCTTGTAATAACTCTACTACAAAACTAATGCAATAACTCTATTGCATTCCACTTGCCAACTAACTCTAGTCGACGACCCTAGGCAACTCTACCCAAGGAACATATACAAACAAATGATGAGAATAAACTTTGACTAAGAACTCAATGACTCAATAAACTAACTCTAATTGATGTGACTCAAAACAAGAGCTTAGACAATAAACAATCTACTAACCTTTATAGCTCAGGCGTAGAAATTACAAGATAAGAACATAAACATAAAACTCAAAACAACTAAGACTCGACACACTGGATTAGGTCCCTTGCTGAGAATGAGCTATGTTTCTTTGAGAGTGGCTTTTGCTTTTGATGAAATCTTGATTGCAAAAACTAGGTTTAGCTCTTTGTGAAATGTTCCTTTTATAAGAGAGAGCAAAACCTAAGATGGCTCTGATTGGACAAGGTTGGTACCTCTGCTGCCGTGCCACCTACTTTTCTACAGAAAGTACACTTTTTTAGCTATATTCAATTGACTGCATATAGTTTGTAGATCATCAAAACTTCAATGATACAACACGGCCTTTTATGTTCATAATGTCATCTCATATGAAAAGCAGAGCTCATTGATGCTGATGCATATAACATCTTTAACCTAAATATAAGGGGTAAGTAATGCATTGTCTTCACTATAACCTTCTTTTTATTGGCATTAGTGACTTTCTTATAACGAGCCGGATTACAAAAAAATTTAAAGTTGTATCATCCTTATAGAATAACATACAACCTTTCTCATGACAGTCAATTCTTTGTGATGAAAGTCCCAACGTAGAAATTAATTTTTTTACCATGTAGAAATCTTTGGGTAAGTCAATTTTATTCAAATTAAGCTCATTCATAAGTTCAATGATAGAATTCATGCCCTCTTGAGAAATAAAATTATGCAATTTTATACTTGGCAAGATTCTAACTGCAACTGACAACTTGAAATGCATTGATCCTTCATGCAATGGACAACTAGCTTCATCTAACTGTTTCTAAAAGCACTTAGTCTCATTATTTGATTCTGGTTCAACCGCTTAGTCTCATTATTTGATTTTGGTTGAACCCTTGGAACATTCCAAAAGATCCCTTATCATTTCATTGAATCGAGCATTTTCAACATTATTGTTCGGCGTTTATACAAAACTAATGTAATTATCATGATTAACTAAGTGATTTAATGAAGTAAAATACATGTTATTTAATTATGGTTAAGTAAAATAAACTCTTTTTTAGGGCGAGGGGTTGTTGGAAATGGGGAGGGAGATTACAATGTGAGGAATTGAACCCTCACCAACAAGGTGTAAGTTCAGGTAACTAGCCAACCAACTGAGCTACTAATATTCCCAAGTAAAATAAGCTCTAAATTGAAACACATGACATGCATGTATTGATTTGGTGTAAACATCGGGTGTGGTTAAGTACGTTTTACCCCAGGAGACGAATACCCTCACCATCAAACACATTCTGAAAACCAGCATCAGCAATTAGGCTACTACTCCCCCCGTTCGCTTTTACTTGTTACTTAACATGGCACACCCATTAAGAAAATAATTATTGATATGACTATTTTACTATACTACCCCTATTAATTGATGTTTAGGTAATATGTCTTGAAAATGGTTTGGAGAATAAGCAATTAATGTTAAATGTAAAATAGGAAAAATTCTTTGGTCTTTTCTTGATATGTCAAAAGTGACAAGTAAAAATGAAAATCCAATTAGAAAAATAGTGACAAGTAAAAGAGAACGGAGGGAGTATTAAATAAAGGGAAAAGGGTCAAATTTACCCCTCTACTTTGAAAAATTGGCTAAATATACCCTTAGTCATACTTTGAGGCCAAATTTACCCTCGTTGTCATACTTTGAGGTCAAATTTACCCTCGCTGTTAAGAAACTTTTCACATATGCCCTTATTTTAACAGAAAAGCCCAAATCAACGTTAAATATCTCATTTTGTTTAAAGAAACACACCCTAATCTAGCCCGCCCCACCCGACCCATAAAAAAGACGCAAATTAATATACCCCTCCCTCAGTTCTGTTGGTTGAATTTTTCCAACGAACAAATATACTTCTCTTTCAACGTGCAGCGCTAGTAGATTGCTTACAAATGAACAAAAAGTAAAACGAAATGGGATAATTCAAAAGCATGGAACTAGAGAAAATGTCTAGTACAAACTCATGAAAATGTCTAGCACTGATGCAGATCCATTTTTCATGAGCTATGCACTGATAAATATCCAGTGGCCTAACCTGGTTGGGAAAATTTGACCAACAGAACTAAGGAAGGGGTATATTCGTTTGTGTCTTTTTTGTGGGTCGGACGGGTTAGATTAGAGTGTGATTTATTTTTTAAAAATGAGGCATTTAATATTGATTTAGGCTTTTTTGTTAAAGGAAGGGTACAATTGAAAAAAAATTTAACAGAGAGGGTAAACTTGACCCCAAAGTATGACAGTGAGGACAAATTTGACCCAAAGTATGACTAAATATATTTAGCCAATTTTTCAAAGTAGAGGGGATAAATTTGACCCTTTTCCCTTAAATAAATGCACATTATTTCTTCCTTGTAAATCGAGCAACAAGAGCATATGGATGCCAGAAGTTTTTAGGACCACATTAGTACGTTATATAACCTTTTTTTTGAGTAGTCTGGAACATGAAAAGGAAATTTTTAAGGGGATACTCTTATGCCAAATCTATCTTCCTCATTATATAAATAGCCGTCCGATGTATTAAAGTTTTTGTTATTCGTGTAGTTTGAGGAAGGGTTGGATCGCAAAAGTTTGTTCATGTACTCATTAATTTTATTCTGTACTTCTGCAAGAGGCTAGCTCTACGACTTGAATCCGTGACCTCCTGATTACATGGCAACAACTTTAATTACCAGTTACGTCAAAGCTCTCTCCACTCCAAATTTTTTCTGGTAACCAATAGAGACGTACAATACCGTTGACAGAATCAATAAATAGGAGATCCAGAAACTTAAAATGGTGAGCAAGAAAAATTGTATTTAACCAAATACATATCATTATATTGGTCTCAAACATTTTTTCCCTTTATCCAACTGAACTAAAAAAAATTTAATTTAGAAAGAAGGTAATACTATTTTCTCCATCTCAAAATAATTGTCAGTTGTCGTGTTTTACATTATTTTGACTATTTTATCCTCTTAAAATATTGCATCATGTTATCTCTTCTCATAAATATGTATTATATATCTATGCCACCTCCATCAATGATGTAATTCCTCTTAAATGCTATAATTAATATAATTAAAGGGTAAAATGTGAAAAAACTTTTAATTTTATCTTGATTTTTTTAAATAATAAGTACTCCCTCCGTTCCATTTTAGTTGGGCACGTTACTAAAAATAAATGTCTCATATTAGTTGATCACTTACTAAATCAAGATAAAATTAATTATTTTTTTTCATTTTACCCCTACAATTAATTACAATTCCAATGTTCATTCTTATGCCCAATGAATATCATTAACATGGATAAAGGGTAAAATAGTAAAATTCATCATTTCATTTATGATTTCTTAAAAAAAAATTATTATTACGGGTGTGTTTTACTACCAAACTTACCTTGTTAACAATGCTTTTGAAACTCTAAATTTGACTACTTCTACTTTATTTGATTATTTAATACTAAGGACTGTATGGAAAAAAAAAAGTAATAAAAGAAAAATATATTTTTAATATAAAGATTAAGTAAATGAAAAAGAGTATTTTGAGACAAATATTTTTAGAAATAACCATGATCGTTGCATTTTGAAACAGAGTGAGTATTTAATTTCTTCCACTCATTAGGTAATTATTGAGGTTTGAAAAAGCACAATATTTTGACTACTTTCCCCTCTCTGCTTTAGCATATCTTTTTTGATATTGAAATAGATATTGATTTCCAAAATGTTAAAATTAAAGACGAGCTCAAGCAATTAAATGTAGATTAAAAGAATATTAGTAAGAATAGCTAACTTTCTTCATCACAATCATTTAGGAATATTAAGCGAAACAACTTTGTATAGGCTGACATCTATAATTAAATCGTATCGAATAAATTTATTCTCCATTTGCAAAAAAATTAAATATCTTTTACTTACATATTTGAATTCTCTTCGAGAGTCTCACTCTTGTGAACGTCTAACATCTACACATTTTTCTCATATTATAATCACATCGACAATCTTAAATTAAAGCACATTTAACTTTCAATAAGTGATTGTTACATTCCTGTATGAACATCCGATAAAATTGGAATAATTGGAATAATAAAACATATAACTAAGTAAGGTATAAGCTCGTGTAGCAAGAATTAGCAAATGTTTTTGTGCATGAATTAAGCAAATTTAAAACATGTTATACCATCCATATTTTCCCTTATACGCAGAAATCATTTCCCCTCTTCTTTTTTTTCTTTTCTTTTATATTATAATAAGTTTGTATGTAATGGTACTGGATAAGAGGAATATTGTAACAGTAGTAACAATAATAGATTCATCTGAATTGCTATTTTAATTTAGATATACACATCACATAGAAGTACGGGTCGACGAGTTAATTGAGCATAGTGATCTCTCAAATAGGGTCACAGGTTTACTTTTTGAAACTTTTTGCACGCTTTTTCGGTCGAGCTCGTCTCACTTACCTTTTGTGGGTTATTATACTGAAACAAGATTTATTTGTGTGCACCAAAAAAAAAATAGTGATTACATATTTTTTGTCAAAAGAAAAAAAAATCAATGCAAAAGAAAAGGAAAATATTAAATCACCCTTTTAGTGGTACATCTAACATTACTATTTAAGATCTATAAATATAGTGAATTAGTAATAAACACTAATTTAATTATATACAAGTTGGTACTGCCAAAAGTCAGATAAAGAAATTGGGGCTACAAAGGACTTGGTCCCCTCGTCCATTTTTCTTTCTCCCAATAAAAAGTTCACTCCCTCCGTTACTAAAAATAATTGTTTCAATTTACTTATTTAATTTATGAAACCAAGATAAGTTTATAATTTTCTTTCAATACTATTCATATCATTACATGACTACATGAAGTATTACTATAGTAGTCAGATTTAAATTTCCAAAACATAATTAATAGAGTTAGTTTAATAAAATAAACTCTTAATAAATATTTTTTCTTAAAGGAATTATCAAGTCAACATGAGTCAAATAAAATGAAACGGAGGGAGTATAAGAGAAATTCCTTAATTTATTAGCAGTTAAAGCAAAGAGATTTGATCATGCCAAACTTTGATAGAAAGCTTTTATATTAGGCAGGCATCTCTGTGTGTATTATCATCTTTTCTTTTATGGTAGGTATCATATTCCATAAAAAAATTATTCATGAATTTGCTTTTGGAATGCTTTAAACACAATAAGTGTACAACAATCAGCATATAATGTACACGCAAACATTATATCATACTAACTAATATGATCCATGAGGGAAATAGATTAACAACTTTTGAAAGAGTTTGTGTTCAATTGAAAATATCATATAATAAAGGGACTAAAATTCAAACTCCTCTTTTATGTTATAATTAATAAGTAGTCTTTGTTTTTCTTCATTGACGCTTCTACTTGTTCAGTTTTATCATCCTAGTCCTTATACTTTACGAGTTTTCATCTATCCGACAGTTAGAGCTGTTTTAAAATACATCTAGCCAAAATAGGAAATCGCACTTTATTATAAAAAAAAAAAAATATTCGTAGGGGTTGGAACACATGTCAAACGCAATTATTCAGATGAAAATATTTTTTTTAGGAAAACAATAAAAATAAGCAGGATCGTAAAATTCTTAAAATTATAAAACAGAACTCGAATGCATTTAATATGCCTTTTTGACAATTTTAGGCTCAGAAAATAAAGTCTAGTCCATTAAATTGAGATTTAAAGGGCCTTCTAGTTAATTTCTCTCTAAAAATGGTTGAATGGGCCTTGAAATGGTATTTAAGGTAGAAATTACACTCACTAGTCATTTTTAAAAAATGGCCACTATCTTGGAGTTAAAAAATATGTCATTAAATCTTAAACTAGTTATCCTAGCTTCTTCTTCTTCACAAACAACACTGGAGCACCCCATGGTGAAACACTGAGTCTAATAAATTTCTTACTCAGTAGGTCTTGCTACTGAATCTTCAATTCCTTCAACGAGTGAATTCCCTAAATAGTCACTCAAGTTTAGGGAATTTCTTTCAAATATCACTTATGTTTCATTTAGGACCACAATATCATTCAACTATAACTATTTTCCTCAAAAAATAATAAACACCTCAAAAGTTTTCTTCTCTCTTAGATGGCATGTCATGTCATTAAATGAGTTTTTTTAAAAGACTAAACCATTTAATTCATCAAACTCATTCAACCAAAATTATAACTTTATTTTATTTTATTTTTGAAAAAATATAATAGTTTATTTTTCATGCTTAAGAATTCTTTATCACACTTAAACTTTACCATATTATTTTACAGGAGAACTAAAATCCTTAGATAACTTATTTAATTTGGTGTTAATATTATCTTTATAAAACAAGTGATCTTTGTAGGCAATTATGTATGAAAACATGAATGACCATCTAGAAAAATAACTCTACAAAAAAAAAAGTGTAAGTTCCTAAGTATGAGAATTTCTTCTTAATAAACTAATGTAATTTTTTTTTTAAAAAAGAAGATTATAATTTTGGTTAAATGAGTTTGATGAGTTAATATGTTTATTATTAAAAAAATGATGGTTTACTGATATGACACGCCAATTAGAAGAGGAGACTTTTGAGGTATTTAATATTTTTTGAGAAAAATATTGATAGCTGAGCGATGTTATTGTTTTAGCAAAAACAAAAGTGATTTTTATAGGCAACTCCGAAAATATGCATGACAATCCAAGAAAATAACTTTAGAAAAAATAGAAAGTTTCAGTACCGAAAAAGAGTCCTAAGCATGAAAATTCCTTCTTAATAAAATAATGTATTTTTTTAAAGAAAGAATAAGAATATAATGTTGACTAAATAAGTTTGATGAGCTAAATAGGTCTATCATTAAAAAAATGATTTAATGACATGGCATGTCAATTAGAAGAGAAAGAGACATATGAGATATTTAGTAGGCTTTTGGCCATGAAAACCAAAAACATATTCACTTTATTTGAATTTTTTGAAGTTGAAAATATAGTTGGAGTTATGTTTGGTCATAGTATTTTGGAGTTAATATTTAGAATTCAAATGTATTTTTTAAAAAAATATAAAAAGTGAAAATAAACATAATTTTTTTTTAGAATTTTATGAAAATGAAATTATTGAATGGAAATAAAAAATTTATTATTTTTTTGAAAAAAAAAATAATTAAAAAGTGAAACCAAATATTGTGAAAACACCTCTTGGGGTGTTTTTCAAAATTCCAAATACAACTTCAAGTTGTATTTGGTAATTTTATGGCGAAACACATATTTTGGAATAAAGTGAATATATATTTCGGAATAAAGTGAATACTACTCATGGCCAAACGGGTCCTTAGTATTTTTTCTGAGAAAATTAGTGATAGTTGAGTTATATTAATATCTTTTAAAAAAAATAATTCTGTAGGCAATTCAAAAAATATGAGTGACCTTTAAGAAAAATAACCCTTGAAAAGTATATGTAAAGTTTTAGTACCGCTAAAGTTTTTTTAATTATAAAAATTTCCTTTTTAATAAACTAATGCATTTTTCAAAAAAAAATATATATAATTATATTTTGGTTAAATGAGTTTGATGAGTTAAATAGGTGTAGTATTTTTTTAAAAAGGAGGTTTTAATGACATGGCTTGCCAACTGAGAGAGAAGAAAGTTTTTGAGGTGTTTAGTATTTTTTGAGGAAAATAATAATAGTTGAGTGATATTGTGGTCCTAAATGAAACATACGTGATATTTGAAGGAAATTCCCAAAACTTGAGTAACTATTTAAGAAATTCACTCTTCCTTCAACTCCGTCGGAGCCATCCTATAAGGAGAACTGGACATGGGGTGAGTGTCCGGCTCCAAATCAATGCCAAAATCAATATCCAGAATTTTTCTTGTGAACTTGAAATTTCAAAAAGTAACTTTTCAATTACAAGGTTGTAGAGTGGTTATTTGTGAATTGTTCATGCAAAAGAAAAAATTGACCACTAAAACAACAACAACAATAGGATGTACACAGATTTTATTATTATTTTTGTTGGATATTTATAACATGCTAATATCTCCAAGGGTACAATAGTAGATATTTATAATTAATTATGATAAAAGCAAAGTTGAGTAAAACTCACATCAAGCGCAACCTTCGTTTAAAGGAAAATGACAAATCAATTTCAATTAAAGACATAAGCAGTACTTATACGGACCAAAGAAATTAAGAGGAAACAGACATTACAATGAGAATCTTGGAATGACGGATTTTGTATATAAAATGGCAAAGTTTTTTTGTTTCCCATCCGATATTCTTTATCAGTATTGAAGTCCCACTAATCTGGATTCGCAGGCGCTTTCTATCAAAAAAAATTTCATACCCAGGATTCGAAACCGAGACCTCTAGTTAAGGAAGGAGCAACCCCATTCGCTACATCACATCCTTTGATATAATATGGAAAAGTTACGAATATACACCCTTCGACTAATTAGTTTATCAACATGATTGAAGTATATAATGTATGTATATTATATGTATAATTAATATAAAGTATATAGTACATATATAATTTGTAAACTAGATGGCCGGATTATTCAAACCCGTCACTATAAATTCTTGCATGCAATATACACAATATATATTGTACAAAAACAAATATAAAATTTTAAAGAATGGTAGAAAGCTTGAGGTGCGTGAATACTCTAAAAACAGAGATATTTGAGTGGCAGTAATCATCTTCTTAAAAATAAAATAAATAATTTTTAAATCTAAAAAAATAATATATCATGTAACATGAAACAAAGAAAATATATGATAAAGGTTATATATAAAAGTGACGCAAGGGAATCTTAGAAGGAAATGAAATCTCTTACCTTTTTACGATCTGAATAAAAGAAAATGATCTTTTTAGGATTTCTTATGGAGTATGTAAAAATGAAAATATTTTATGTGTAAAAATAAAGATTTTTCGTAAAAATATCATAAAACTTTAAAATATATATATATATAATTAGCCGAAAACATTAGTTCTACCAAGAAATTTTTTTCTTGTTGAGCTAAGTACTAACTTAAAAACTAATAAACCTCAGTTTCAAGATTATAAGTAGCCTAAAAGATCAGTTCTACAGAATCTTAATGGTCGATTGATTGACTATCTTAACTTTCATTATATTTCATTAATAAATGTTTGATTTTCCACCTCGTAATCCGTCACATGAGATGGCAATAGGAAGACTTTCATGTGTTCTTTATGAATTGGTACACTTCCATGATAAGTCCAAAATTTAGTGTTGATTGTCTGGATTGGCAGGAGGTAGCAGCCCTGGCCCATTAGAGGCCCCCCTAGCCATGTACTCTATGGACCTAATTTGCTTGGCTGACTATTGTTGGACCAAACGTGAGAAAAGGGAAGTGGACCACTAATTAGGGCTCTATTTAAATCTCAACATCTAGCGTACACACAAACTCGTACAAATTTAATGGGGTGATCGGTTTATACGGGTGATTTACAAGAATGATTTTAAAAGTGAGTGATTTTAAACTTTTCGCTCCCACTTGCATCACGAGCAAAATTTAAGTTTAATATGCCTCATGAGGCAAGTGAGGATCAAAAATTCAGAACCATCCATTTTCAAGATCATGCATGAGTGTAGTTTCCTAGGTTTACTCTGCTATTTAAGTTATGTTCAGTTTATTCAGAATATTTAACTTGTTGTCAGTATTGACGAATTTCAAATAAAATATTCTCCTAGTCTTTTAGTTCCGTACAAACTGTTCTTATTTAGGTGATGCAATTACAGAACAATATTCATCTCATCTTTCACTACACTCTATTACTGATACACATTAATTATTAGTATAATACATAAATACACATCAAACTTGACCTCGACTAGCAAGTAAGTATTCTAACTTTGAGAGTTTAGACCTAGACACCTCACCTTGATCTCAATCAACAACTGAATAGTCCAACTCATCTGTATTGTCTCTCGTGGACACCGCTCGTTGACGTGACACGTAAATTTGGAGGATTCTTGATCATGATTTTGTAAGTTGCGGTATTCAACTGACACTGTGGAAATTAGGGGTGTGCATCGATTGGTTCGGTTCGATTTTATGTATTATCGGTTCGATTTATCGATTTTTGATTTTTAATTATGCTAAACCAATAACCATACCAACAAGATATTTTTTATCAGTTTTTAGTCCCTAACTGTTCGATTTTCGGTTTAACCGATAAAAAAATACTCATAAAATAGAAATAGTAGCAACTAACATGAAAAAAAACTGAATCTAAGTTGCAGCCAAAATCGTACATGATGTGTTTTAATTCACAAGAATCTTCAAGCTTGAACTGAATGTTAGCTCAAAAAATTGAATCCTAGTCGCTCGACACTTACCGTTGTCATCGCAGACCCTCGCCTTCGATTTACCAGAGAGGAAATTGAAAAGGTTTAACTTTATGTCTTTATCGGGTTATAGGTTTTCAGGAAATTGAATAGGTTTGTTAGTTTGTAGAAAATAAAGAGAAATTAAGATATATATATATATATATATATATATATTATTGGGTTATCGGTTTACCCAGTAAGAAAAAATAGAAACCGAACCAATAACCCAATAAATTTTTTTATAAAACCAATAAAAAACCGTTAACCCAATAACCCAATAACAATAATCCAATAGCAATTTTATCGGTTTAGTTTATAGGTCGGTTCGTTTTTTGCACACCCCTAGTAGAGACGAATAATTGAGGTGTCTAGATGTGTATACTCAAAATTGGAGCACTTACTTGCCAACTCAGATCAAATTTGAATGTTTGTTTATGTATTATGCCTTAATTATTTGTATCTAAATATCCCCATATTAAATTTCTTTGCCTCAATGATATATTTGTGCTCTTCCTAACCAAACATTAATTTTGAGAAAAATGGAAAAAAAAAATATTTCAAAAAAAAGTGAATAATTCGCATGGTCAAACAAATCCTTAGTAAAAATTGTGTCTAGAACTCCAACTAGTGCACAAAATCTTGGAATTAAGCCCAAAGAGAATTGTGTTAAAGAATAACTAAGGGTATGTTGGCCTAGCTTCTTAAAGGCCCGGGGAGTGTTGATTGGTATCTCTTTATGGGCTGTGATGATGCAAAGCCCATAACTCTGATCTTGACTTAGCTAAGGCCCAAAGGCCAAAAGTGAGTTCAAAAACATTCTTTAATCATCTTGTATTTCATTCTCCGTGGAGATAAAAAGATAATTTTATTGGTTTCACCATGAAAGGATGTGGTGATCCGGTGGATGAACGTGATCCCTTCATTCTTAATTAAGAATTTCAAGTTAAAACATTTGAAACGTATAGATCCTTAGTAACGAGTGTTTTACCTTTTAAAAGGGTTCTATAAGGTATGAATATGAATAAATCAGATCAATGTATTTAGAATACCAAATAATTAAACTTAACAAAACGAGTACACATATTGGTTCATTTAAATTATCGTGAAATTGTTAATATTATATATAGAACGTCGTTAGAATATACTGAATTAGTAAACCTGTTATTCTTCTCCCACTGCAAAATGCAATATTAATTAGCATCAGAATAAGATTTGTCTATTTATTTTTGTAATTAATTGATATTAGTAGGTAACGGGGATTTCCCTTCCAAACACAATTTGTTATTCTTAACTTAAATGCACAATACGTAAAGTGTAAAGAGACACTCAAATTTGGTCTCAGCAAGTAAGCACTCTAATTTTAGCACATCTAGATACATCAACTCATCTTCACTATAAAGTCACTTTCTTTATTGAAATTAAAATAAATAATTTTCTTAGATAATACTAACTACTCTCTCCGTTCCGTTTTACCTAGTCCTCTTACTAAAAATAGTTGTTTCAATTTACTTGTCCAATTTATGAAATCAGGAAAAGTTTATCATGTTCTTATAGTATTACATTTGCATTAAATGATTATATAAAGTGTATAATACTGAAATTTATGTTTTCGACGCATAATTAATAAGGCTAGTTTAGTAAAATAAGCCTCAAATAAATATTTTTCTTAAAGAAAATGTCAAGTTAATAAAGATCAAGTAAAATGGAATGGAGGAGTATTAATTGAACAACATTTGAGAAATCAACCCACACTTTCTTCAACCCAAATTACGAGACGTTGAGGATAGAGCTACATAACAGATTACACCAAAATGCCACAAATTCATGAAAAAACGTTAGGGTAAGTGGATAGTCCAAGAAATGCAACGTAACTTATGAGATTTTTATCATGAAAGAGTAGTTAAGAATGTCATTATCATGAAAGAGGTGGAAGTCCAAAAGGAATATCCAACCAACTGATAGTGTGAGAGAAATAAAATTTCTTAATGAAATATGTATCGGAAATTGATTAATTCGAATTCGTGCTATATAGAGCTTATTTGGGAGTAGAGCTCCTTATCAAGAACCTTTTTATACTTAAATTTGAAATCAAAATCTCTAATTAAAGGAAAACAATCTCATCTGTTGCACTAGATCGTTTATGGTCTTCGTCACATCACCTATTTTCCTTTTGTTGGGTCTGGACCTACTTCCTTAAAGGAGTAGCATTTAGCAATTTTGTAGTGAAGGTGTTCAACTTTGCCTAGTAATATTTGGAACAATATCTTTGTCAACACCAACTTTCTTTTTTTTGTTCTCATTCGGTTTTTGATATGTGTATTGAAGGTCTGATTAATTCGAATTCGTACTATATAAAGCTCATTAGGAGAAGCGATCATATTAAAGACTCTTTTATATTTTAAATTTAAAATCAAAATCTCTAATTAATGAAAATAATCTCATCCACGACACCAGGTCGCTTATGATCTTTGTCAACATCACCTATTTTCCCTTTTGTGGGGTTTGGACCTACTTCCTTTTACGTCTATTCGCCTCCTTGAATTCCTATCGATGTTTGTTAAGCAAATTTAGCTGTTGTTAATTGTCCACGTTCAAACTCTCTACACCATTGAATGGTCCTTTTTGGATTTTATTTATGACTATAGTCTCTTTTCCAAAGTCAAATCTTTAATTAATATCAACCTCCCTTAAGGTATTTTTCTTTCATTGGGAATAGGAGGCACTTTTATGATTAATAAATGGGAATATATTCAAATTTGTTGTACTATTCGAAGTTATTTTATTTTTTATTTCACTTTTTATTATTTATATTCTTGTTATTAGCAAGTCGTCTCGTATTTGTTTTTTTATCATTAACGTAGCTTCAACATAAGGTTGGATTATACATGTTCAAATTGAGAAAAAAATATTTGAATTTGTCTTGCTACTTTTAGTTTAGTTTAAATTGTCCTTAGGTTCGAGCTCGTTTAACGGTTGAAGTAAAAAATGAGATTTTCTTTAACGGCATGATAATATTAGATCAAAAGCATAATGAATATCAAAATTGCTTAATTGTAGTTAGTATTCCCTCCATTTCATATTACTTGACATGTTTGTCTTTAGTACAACTCTTAAAGAGAAGTTAATAAGGGGTGCAATTGCAAATTGACTAATACTCCCTTCGTTTCAAAATAGTTGGCCTGACCTTTTTCTAAAAAAATCTGTTTCAATTTAGTTGTCTCATTTATGAAATCAAGAAAATTTTATTATGTTCTTTCAATACTACCCCCATCATTAAATGACTATACAAAATATATATAATTAAATTTATATTTTTCAAAGCATAATTAACAAGGTTAATTTGGTAAAATAAACCTCTAATAAATATTTTCTTAAGGGGTGTGTCAAGTCAATAAGGGCTAACTATTTTGAAACAGAGGGAGTATGACCCCATTAAACTCACATTAAATATTGTCATTATCTATTGGAGTTAATTACTCTTCCATTAAATTACTAAGGGTAAAGTTGGAAAAATGTGTCATATTATCTCTTGATTCTTTAAACATGTCAACTATTTTGAGATAATTTTTTTAACAAATATGCAAAGTAATATGAGATGGAGGGAGTAGTATATTACACAAACAAGAGGTCTAGGTGGAGTGATCATTCTTCATCCTTAATTAAAAGTCTCAGTTTTGAGTATTGTTAAATACAAAATTATCTTTGTTAGGGAGTATTTACCTCCCATGCGAGACTTTCTAGTGCAAATTTCAATTTGTTGAATTTCAATACAAATTTCGAATATCGAGTGGGAAACTAAATAAAAAATAAAAAATTAGTACTCATCAATAGTTGTCCACTATTGACTTAGCACACATGTTAAGAAATAGTAAATGATAGGGGTAATTTTATCATATCACCATTTTAATATAATTAATTTAATATTTTGAGAAATATATTGAGTAATGACTGTAATTAATAATTAAGGGTAAAATGGATAGAAATTGATAAATTATTCATTGATTTTTTAAATTGGATAAGTATTATTGAATATCTATTTATAATAACATAAATAAGTATTATTAGACGGAGGAAGTAGTAGTCCGTAGTACATGACAAATTTTATCCATTTTCCCTTAATAAAATAACCATTCAAAGTCATACGTCAAATGTCATGATGTTCCGTTTCCTCTAAACTTCTGGAGGAGTCTTTGTTCTTTGCCTAAGGACCAATTATAGTTCGTCATTTAGCCAATTATTGACTCTTAATTTTTTTGTTTTTTTTTTTAAAAATATAACTTTTCTTCTCTATGGCATGAATGGCCACAATAGGAAAGAAAAATAGAAAAAGAGAATTGGTCTTACTCGAACTTGAATTTGTAAAATATAACATAAAGCTGAGAGCTTAATGTAAAATCAAGTTAAAACTTCATAAAGTTGTTTGAATATATTCCACACATGTTAGGTGGATGTTTGGCTCTTCGAATCGATTTGATTTTTTTTTTTTTTTGATTCTTCATTGATATATAATGGATAACGAATTAAATTTTGTTCGATTTAATTTTTTCTAATTTAATACGGTTCGTTCGATTTTTTGACATTTAGTATCCACCCCTATACACGTGTATCAAATGACTTTTCGTGGTATCACAAAAATTAACAGACAAATGATGACAAATTCAAAAGTAATTTGCATCTTCCATCTCAATTTGACAATATTTGACATGACATTTTTTGTTTCTTATTTTAAAACCTCATTTGACCATTCTGCTCATACTATTTTATTTACACTTTTTACAACATTTATTATTTTCAATATTTTTTCTAATCCAAATTTTCTAGTGATTTTAAACCTAGTCTTTATCCGAATTAGTTGAATATGGATCTAAAAGTAAAAGACCTTATAGACCAAATACTCATACTTGGAAAACGCACGAGCTCCAGCTTTGATTTTGTTCATATGATATATAAGCAATAGTTTCCATTTCAATCTCCACTACTGAATTGCCGGATAGAATCATTTGACATCATACTAAATCTGAAAATTATGAGGTAAAATCTGGTTATCATTTAACTAGAGAAATTGTTAGATGCCGACAAGCTAGCTCAGAGAGACCTCAATCTAGTAATAAGTCCTTTTCAAAAAAAAAATTGGGATTTTCTATGGTCTATGAATATTTAGAATAAATATAAACATTTTATTCGGAAATATATTATAAATGTTGTCCCGGTTAACAATGTTGTATCAAAAAAATTAAAACATAATTGTGATGTTTATAAAGACTGTGGTCTGGAAAGTGAAACAATTGATCATATGTTGTTTAGATGCCTAAAGCACAATTAGTTTGGAAATATGTCCTATAAATTGGCCTGATCTAGAAAACACTATGAATTTTGCTACTTGGTGGAATGATATTTTTGTTAAAGCTAATCAATAGCTAGATTCTATTGAGTTAGCTAAGTTAAGCGTTTCTATTATGTAGCAAACTTGAAAGGCTAGAAACGCTCTAAACTTCAATGGGGAAATTTATGAATCTAGTGAAATAGTAAACAAAGCACTCTTTGACTTTCATGAATATGAAAATAATTTGCTAACTAATCTTTCTACTTTGTGTATAACTAATTTTTCTAATGATAGAAATATTATTTTGGTACAAGATGGTGTTATTTTGTTCGCAGATGATAGCTTACGCAAGGAGAAGAAGATGACAAGCATTGGAGTGGCAGCTATGGATAGCTGTGGTAAATTGCTTCAAGCCTTTGACGCCCCAATTCAATTTGTTGGGAAGGTCATCATTGCTGAAGCACTTGCAATTCGTAAAGCGTTGGAAAAGACTATGGAAAATGGATGGTCAAAAGTGCAAGTCTTTTCCGATGCAAAGAATATGTTGGACATGATATTAAAAAGAAGTGATGTATCATGAGAGATATAAACAACTTGTGAGGACATTTGAAAGTTGATGAGCTTCTTTGAAAATGTAGATGTTGTGCATATTCTTAGATCTTGAAATACAATAGCACATAGTTTAGCTAAGATTTCTACTTCGTTATTATAGAACAATGCTTGATTTTCTAATTTTTCTAGTTAGATTGTACATGATGTTATTGTATCATTTAACTCTTTGAGACCGATTATGCATTAATATAACTAAGTATATTGGATGTCAAAAAAAATAATAATTAAATTAGGATTCTTTTTTTGTCAAATCAATTTTCCATTATTACTTAATAACTTACCAGCACAACTTACTATTTAATACTGTATGAATAAAATTTCAAACTCCGTATATAAAAAATGGACAGAATTATTTTATGTCTATTTTCTCTTTTTCTTTGCATCGACGATGACCTTTTAGGCCACACAAGAAGATAAAAAAGATAAAGTGATTGAGTTATTTAATTGATTCCAAAAGAACTAATAAGAAAATATGCCACCTACCTTTAAAGGCAACCAGAATATTTTATTTTAAAAATGGTGAAGTTAGTGTTATTTTCTTGAAAATATTATTTTTAAATCAGTAAAATATCCCCATAATAAAATTGGTCTTAATCTACGTGTAATTAAATTATTGGTAGTTGCACGAAAGTTCCCTATAAGCTAAGTACAACCCAACAACCCCAAAGCATTTTTCGAATATTCGTGCTACGCTACGCACGTGACGCACTCTCCAAGAGCAACTACTTTTTCTTATGACTATTTTACCCTTTAATTAAATTGAATAAACGGTAAGACCGCATTGAATTTTAGAGATGGTTTGGTGGGATATGCTCCTTTCATTTCAAAATAGTTAATCCTTTTTTTAAAAATATTTATTTTGATTTAATTATTTCTTTTATAAAATCAAGAACATCTTTCGATATTATCTTTATTATTAAATAACCAAACAAAGTGTATTATAAGACTAATTTGATAAAATAAATCCCTAATAAATTTTTTGAGAAATGTCAAATTAACAAGGATCAATTATTTTGAAACGGAGAAAGTATAAGAAAAATATTAAATAAAGTGTATTAGAAATATTGAGATTAGCTATGTTAACATTATTTCTTATCGACAAACAGGTTTTTATATTAAAAGACTGTTTGACGAGATTATTAGACAAAATAGTAATATATGTATCAATCTTGGTACTATTTTAAACGTATGTATAACTAAAATATGTATTAGTTACACATTTTATTTAGAATTATAAGTTGTATAGCTAATATATAACAACTCGCGATATTAGCAATACTAGAGTTATTAATATATAAATAAGCATGGTTAGAAACAAAGCTGTTGAATAAGATATAATATAAATATAATTAATCTCAATATTACTAATGTGCTCTATTTAGTAATATTTTATATACTCTACTAAATAATATTAGAATCAGAATAATACTGAATAAGATGCATTAGAATTAGTATCTTGTTATCATTAATGTCATGGTTTACCATGTATTATAAGAATAGTTTTTATAATCCAACCATACGGAATGAATGATACAAAGTCCTCTAGCTTTTCATACTTTTAGAGAACTTTCAGGTATAAAGAAGATGAAAAGCTATATGAAGTAAAATCTATATAAAATCGTGATTGGATTCGTATATGTTTGGTAAAGAGAATAATCTTATCCTTTGAAAATAAAAAATGAACAATAATGTCCAATTGAAACATGAAAACGTGAGTAAATTGATCCTAATTATTGAGCTCATACTGGTCATGTGATGGATAAGGTATAATAATACAAGGATAAAATGCTAGATTATTTTATCCTGTATTTGGTTGGAGGTATTACTTAGTCCGAAATTATTTTGTCCCACCATTTATACTAAGATGGGAAAAGTTATTTCATATACTTGATGTAATAACTTATCCCGAAATAGCTAATTTTGAAATAATTTATTCCCAACCAACAACCCCTTATAAACATCCCCTCTATGTACCATTTCGTGGTAAGATTAATGCAACTTTCCACAAATTTTTCATTTGTCACTCAACGACAGAACCTATCAGCGAACGATTTCTAGGTTTCGTCGTTAACCTAATTACTTATTTTCAATTACATAAATTCATTGAATCGAATGATATTTCTATTTCAATTTTGGCCTTTTTATTATTTATACATGGTTGAAAACACTATCAAACAAAAAATTAAATAATATCACAATTAATACATATATTATTCCTTCTAACATCTCCAACCAAATAAGGAGCATTGTCATGCCTCCTTAACATTTTATCTTGACTTTTTTTGCTCTCGTTATTTCTTTTTCGAATTGCTTTATAATTTTATTACTTGAGCTGAGGGTCTAACGAAAACAACCTTTATATCTTTTAGAGGTAAGATCTGCATACACACTATCTCCCCTTTGAAATTACCCTGTTGTCCAACCAAATGACCCCTTAAGGTTAATTTCGTCAATTAATCATTGTACTTTGTTAACAGCGGTCAAGAAAACTCGACCCGCACGGAGAGAACAATCTGGAATCATATGTTGTGTGCACATACCTCATCAACATACTAAATAGGTCCCACAAAAAAAAAGCCTCTCTCACTAAAACCCCTCATGTTATTTTCTTATCATTCATTTCTCACACACAAAAAAGTTGGTTTAGTTTTCGCCGTCACCACTATGAAGAAAATGCATTTTCTTCATCCATAATAAAACAGCACCTCTATCTTCTCACCAAGAGATGCCCAATTTAGCTTATACAAAAATCTGAAAAAATAAATAAATATAACCAATAATTAAGTTTTACTCCAATCCGGTGATGCTTGGAGTATTGTGTGCACGTCCTAAGCCGTGGCTATTTGCATCACTCTGCCTATCACACGCCCACGGCTCAACGCCATCTGGTTATAGCAGAAGTGTTGCTGCAACAGCACGATCACGATCATCATCATTATTACTAATACAACACAAAGAGAGGCGTCATCATTCTAGTCATTGTCGTATTGGAGCATCATCATCATCATCATCACCATCTTCGATATGGCATGTGATTCTTCCTGCTGGAAGGAGAAATAAGAAGGATATTAATAGGAGGAATAATACGGTTTTTCATAATCATCATTATGAGCTTGATAAAAAAGGTGAAGGGTCTTGGAATGTTGCGTGGGATTCTAGACCAGCGAGATGGTTGCATAATCCTGATTCAGCTTGGTTGTTGTTTGGTGTTTGTTCGTGTTTAGCAGCGCCAGAGACATCTCTTGATCTACCAGATGCCAATTGTGATGTAGCTGTAACGATTGAGAAGAAGTCCATAGATGAGAGTGATCAAAACTCTGCCAACTATACAGTCACTGGTATATTAATTATAGATTTCAATTTGTTGAATTTGTTTTGTATTCATTATTTTGTGTGAAAAATGGGTGTATGTGAATTAGTGGAGTGAATTATTGGGATTGAATTGAGAAATTAGCTGAATTATTGGGATTGAATTGAGAAATTAGCTGAGGGTCTGTCGGAAACAGCCTTTCTACCTTTTCAAGGTAGGGATAAGGTTGCGTACATACCACACTCCCCAGACTTGACTTGTGGGATTACACTGGATATGTTGTCGAATTGAGAATGAAGGTCTATCGAAACAACCTTTCTACCTTCTCAACGTAGAGATAAGGCTGTGTAGGCACCTCCCTACCCAGATCCCACTTGTGGGGTTACACTGGATGTGTTGTTGTTGAATTGAGAAACTAGACCAGTTTCTATCAGAAACAAACTCCTTTACCTCCTCAACATAGGGACAAGGCTGCGTGCACACACCACCCTCCCTAGACCTTGTGGGATTACACGGAATATCTTGTTGTTGTTGTTGTTGAATTGAGAAACTAGCCGACGTTCTATCAGAAACAGCCTCTCGACCTTCTCACCGTATGGGGAAGGCTGCTGCGCACACACCACCTCACACTGGATATGTTATTGTTGAATTGAGAAACTAATTTGGAATAATGGAATTTCATTCTATTTTCAAGTGACTAAGATTCCAAGTTGATTGAAGAATTGACAAATTGGATGGTGAATGTAACAGGGGTACCAGCGGATGGGAGATGTCTATTTAGAGCGATAGCACACATGGCTTGTTTGAGAAATGGGGAGGAAGCACCCGATGAAAATCGACAGAGAGAACTTGCTGATGAATTAAGAGCTCAGGTATCTGCATTTTCGCGCTCTTTTGCTTTGTGTTTTAAGAGCATAGATATCAGAAATGAATTCAGAATATTTGTTTTTCCATTGCACAGGTTGTTGATGAGCTGTTAAAGAGGCGAAAAGAAGCTGAATGGTACCTGCTGTTTGCTTCTTTCGTATTTGTTTCCTCTCGATATGCAGTAGTGCCAGATGTTTATGATTATGTGTTATTTTTATGTTACGTAGGTTTATTGAAGGGGATTTTGATGCATACGTAGAAAGAATTGAAAAGCCGTATGTGTGGGGAGGAGAACCGGAGCTACTAATGGCTTCTCATGTTCTCAAGTGAGTGATGTTTCTGCTTCATGATTGATTATTTTGTCACTATTCATTTATGAATCCAACCAAACATATTTTTTGAGGCGTTGATGTTGTGAAATTCATGACGTAAGGCAGTAATGCTATAATGAGAAAAAGATGATGAAAAGAAAATAAGCTTTTGTCGGAGAAGAGAAAGAGTTAAAGGACATGACGTGGCTTGTTTATGCACTTAACAAGGTTGTTTCTGTTGTGGGATAATGAAAGAATGGTCCTTCATGGTATTTAGGGAAGTATTAGTTTATCTCCATCGGCATCCCCTTTCACTTTGTTACTTTCAAGTCAAATCAAGTTCGAGAACTGCATAACTAAGAACTACCCTCTCTGTCCCAATTTTGTGGCACCATTTGACGTGGCACAAAGTTTTAGAAAGAAAAACTTCTGAAATTTACGGTCTAAAATGCTCGTTGACTTTTATGTGGATATAAATCATTTCATTAAGGGTGAAAGGGGAATTTTAAAGTTAAATTGTTTCCAATTATAGAAAGGTGACATTCTTTTTGGGAGGGACTAAAAGGAAAGTGCATCACATAAGTTGTGATAAGAGGGAGTACTAGATTTCATATGGAACTACTTTGTTTATGTACTGAATCTCTCTGGATGAAACTGGTTAAGGCTTCAATTCTAGAATCTGTTTGTCCAATTTTTTTGATATATTTCCTAATTTTTGGTTGCAGGTCCTCGATTTCTGTCTATATGGTCGATAGAAGCTCTGGAAGTTTAATAAACATATCAAATTATGGAGAAGAATATAGAAAGGAGGGAGAGGGTCCGATTAACGTATTGTTTCATGGTTATGGTCACTATGACATATTGCAGACAATTTCGGAGAAGGTTCACCAGAAGTTAGAAGAATAAAAGCAGGGTATGATGCCCTTAGAGACATAGTCTTGATTAAATTTTCATAAATAGTTAGTTAGCAATGTCGATCAACTTAAATTGATAAGACGTTCAGCTATCCCGTTAACAACCATCTTCTTTCGGGTCCAGTCAATTTGTTGAGATGACCTTTTCTCTAAAATAGTGAGCTTGTTTGAATTTTGTAGATCCTCTTGTTGCTTGTCTAGGAAATTAGTTCAAGCAATTAACGTCATTCATCGGTATTTCTTTATTACCAGATAATTCTGGATGTACTTTGAGTTTTGTTCAGATGTTTCCAGGTCTGTTTTATGCTGTCTGAATAGCTCCAGTCTGAATATTCATGATTTATTAATAATGTGCAGCTATGATAATGTGACACTGAACTCCCTGAATGTTGTTACTGAATCTGTGTTTGTCAATTTATCACTCGAACAGATTATGGATATGTTTGTGAAGTCTGGATCTGCTTACATTAGATTCGGGGCCTTGCTCTGGAGAGAGCTGTTGACTAGTTAAGCTTCTCTCTCGAACAAACTTCTCCCGAATAGTTCCATTGTATTTAGTCTATTGCCTTTGTGAGCTCCCTATATCCAGGGTGGAGTTAGGTGGACATGAGGGGGTTCAATTTTAACCCCTTCTTCGAAAGGTTATAATGTCTATATAGGGACTAAGATGATCTTTTTGCATTCATATTAATTGTTGAATCCCTTTGACAAAATTCTAGTGTACAGACAGAGGTGGTTCAAAAATTGCTTTAGTTTACAAATTTAAATCTTAGGCGTGACGATTTACATTTTTCAAATCCCCTTGCTGAGAATTCCTGGCTCCGCCACTGCGGCTATACGCGACTGCTGGAAATTTAAGTGATGCTTGTGTATCTTGATTGGCATGAGTTCCATCTTTATCTTTTTCTCATTTGAGTCCTGCAGTTTCTCTTGATTTCATGAATTTGAGTCAATTTGCTGGACATAGAGGCCTTTTATTTTCTTCAATAGATTAATCTTAATTCCCCCAAAAGATACTGTTTGTGTTGTTGAAATATTTTTTCTGTATTTTAGTGATAAAATCTGTCCGGAGGAATTGAAGAAGTCCCAAAAAATGACGTGGGAAAGATGCATTCATCAAATTTTTAAGTCTGACTGCTGACATTCCTTCAAAAACTTGTAGCTTGAGGTCTCTGGTTCGAGCTTTGTTAGGTACAGAGTCAATTTTTGTTAAGGAGCGGTTTACCCCAATGTGAGATTTCCTAGCACGACTCCGGATCTAGTCAAACCGGTTTCCAAACCCCAATTGGATACACAGGGGGTGGGTTCCACGAACACCCCACCCACCCCCAAAAAAAAATCTCCTTGCTTGACTGGCTGCTGGAATTTTGATTTCGTGTTTACGTTTGTCGGTAGGACAATGGATATCTTTCTACCAAAAAAATGTATGAAATACAATAAAAACTGGGTAGACAGTTCTATAGTTAGGAATATTTAGTGAATTTCTAAGTACAAATACATGGTATGGACAAAAGCTATTGAGTTCACGTGAACTCTGTCCTTTAAAGCTAGATCGACCCCTGATAGTCTCTATGAAATCAATCACTTGTTGAAATTCTCTTTCTGTTTAGAATTTCATATGTAAATTAGCCAATTTTTTTTTATTTTATATGAGTCCACAACATAGTACAAAGGGAATTAAAATGCTTACACGAGATATCTTTTGTATATCCAAGCCCCACCAAATCTTTGGCATTTCACTTCTTATGCCTTACTCATTCACTAATAAATAATAATAATAAAAAAATACAAATAAAGCATGCTTTTAGCTGCTTATACACATTTGTATAAAAGAATTTCAAGCTACTATTCATAATTTTACGAAGTAATAACTTAAATCAAAATCTTCACCAACAAAAGAAGTCCCGAATTCGAATCAAGAAATTGGAACAAACACACCAACATAGCCAAAACCAACGACTAAAAAAGCCATAGCTTGGAGGAAGAGGTATATGTAGAACCTGTTCTTTCCAAACGAGTAATCATACCACCCACAAAGCAGTAGGTACAACCCGACGAAAAGCTCAAGAACATGTACCCTGCCATGTTAAAACAATATACTCAAATTAGTTCTACCAAAAAACTCCGTTTCCTCTTTCTCATTTCAAGATTTGGAGAAGTTTACCTTTCTCCAACTCGAAAATGAAGTTTCTTGGGTGCTTTTAAGCCTTTTTTGGTCTTAAGAGCATCTCCGAGTTTCTCTGTCACGATCCATTCATTGACTCTTCCTGACTCGAAAAGGCCAATGAACGTTGCTTTCGTCCGATGGAGGGACATTACATTCTCAAATAGGATCCAAAACACCACCAATTGCATTGATCTGAATAAACTCAATACACATAAACAAGAAAGAAATAAAGAGTGAACTAAATACAAGCCAATACATGATAAAGTTTTAGTTTTTTTCTCTACCTTGCGGAGCCAAGTACATTGAGAAGAGTTATAGCTGTAGGAATATAAATAGTTCCCCATCTAGGCACTTTGACTTCGGGGATGAAAACTGTTGCAGGAATCACAACGCAATACAAGATGAACGTGACAACGTGTGCAATGATCTTTCGGATGAAGAAGAAGCTGTAAATCAGGTAAAATTTCTTCCATACAGAAACTTTCTGCAATGAAAAACAGCTTAATGTTAGTTGTTGAATTTTTCCATTCTCAAACATGAAGAGGAGTTTTCATATAGCATACCTTGTTAGTTGCAATTTCCATTGCCATTTTTCTGAAAAGATTAGCAGGTCCACAAGACCATCGGTGTTGCTGATTGCGATACGCCCTAAAGGTGCTTGGCAATTCATTTTTCACCTAATAAAGTGAAAAATGATAAGGTAGAGGTAAGGTCTGCGCACACATTACCTCCCTAGACCCCACTTATGGGATTACACTAGGTATGTTGTTGTTATTGTTATTGTTATTGTTGTAGGGTAAAAGAAGAATTTTTTAATTCCTTAGTAAATATTAGTCCTATGTTGGTCAGACAATCCAAATATATTGTCAGACCCATGTCATATTCTCCAAAACATGCACTACTTTTGGAGGATTTGACACGTATCCATCAACATTTTTAAAGAGTTCGAGCAACATGGGTAATCATTCAGATGTTAGAAGTAGAACCATCATTTCATTTCCATTCTCTTGAAAAATAAGAACATCCCTTGACCCTTTTTAGTCTATCCTACAACTTCAAGTTTAAATTCCAATCATTTTGTCTTCAAAATACTGTCACTTTTTACAAGAAGTTAAAATACGCTGATACTGTAATGTGTTTTTGCACTGTTTGTGTGTATAAGATAAATCTTTAATTGGATGTGTGATTGTGTACCTTAAGGTCACCAACATAGACAAATTTCCAGCCATTGAGACCGGCTCGGACTGCTAGATCCATGTCTTCCACAGTTGTTCTGTCTTTCCATCCTCCTGCCTCATTTAGAGCTGACATTCTCCAAACCCCAGCAGTGCCTGCAATATTCAACAACAACATATTCAGTGTAATTGCACAAGTCAGATCTAGGGAGGGTGGTGAGTGCGCAAACATTACCCCTACCTTGTGTAGGTAGAGAGTCTGTTTCTAAATTTCCCAATCTCCTTGAACATATAATAAGTTCAGTTATATTTATTTCTCTGGTTATGGGAATTTCAAACTGTATTAGAGTTGATAGTAAAAGGACAGTCAGATGCATGAAGCATCCTGCATTCACGTAGGGTCTACGGAAGGATCGTATTCCAGGACGGTGATATGTAGGCAGTCTACCCTGACGCAAGCATCAATAGCTGATTCTATGACTCGACACCATGATATGATCTCCTCAAGATTAAGCTATTTGTATCTAATTATAATTGTTATGCTCAAAATAATCTAACTACGACAACAACAATAATAGTATCTCAAAATTAATTTTCGGGCGTCTATAACCTACCATTGAAGCCAAAAAATGCATGAGCTGCAGATCCAACTTCTTGCTCCACTGTGAAATGGTAACCAAATGACATTTCTTGCATTTTTGTCATCAAGCACTCATCAGCATTCACTGCAAAACCAAATTAGCACCTCAGCATAATGACTATTTGCTCAGTATAATTTTTTGACAAAAGGGATTCAACTGAACCCCCTTCATTGCACATAGCTCCGCCCCTTAGCTCAGTGCACTAAGCTTGAGTTTGAGGAAGGCGTACACTAGACTCTTGGGTTTATTGTGCATAACCTTACCTTGCATTTCTGCAAGAGGCTATTGTCGTTGAGTCAAGGCTCCCTTTGCTCTTGATTTTACTTGTTCCGCATTTTTTCATAAACATAGAGGAAATTAAAGACATCTACCGAATTCCCAACGAGCTTGAACGAGTCCAATTTCAGGATTGTGCACAAGAAACGGGATGGTCCGCACCAAGAAATCAGGCTCGGGTTGAAAATCAGCATCAAATATGGCCACATGACTACAAAGCTTCACATAACTATGCTTCATTCCTTCTCTGAGAGCTCCAGCTTTGTACCCTTTCCTGTTGTCTCTTATCTCATACTTAATGTTAACTCCTTCACTTGCCCATCTCCTGCACTCTTTCTCCACCAAAGCCTGTATTTTAGCATGTTATAGCACGTTACTAATTTCACTTATTATGGACGGTTACCTAATATCTCTATAGCAACCTCGTCTGTCCAAATAGTTTTTTGGCTTCTATAACGAAATATTGTTATAGAGGACATATAACGTAACATAACGTAAAAATTGGTTCGAAAGAACTTAGCTATTATAATGTACTGAAATGTTGTTACAGATGACTGTTATAGAGAGGTCCGATATGCTATCAGTATATAGAAGGGAATATTGGACCTTAATTGCAGGGTCAGTAGAATCATCAAGAACTTGGATAAAGATTCTATTTGCTGGCCATGAAAGGTTACAGGCAGCTCCAATGGACAATTGATACACCTGCAAAGTAACAATTCATCAAACACCATAAACAAAATATTAACCTGAATAGTCGTTCATCCAACATGTAAACAAAAATAGCCGCCATATGTATAAAATATGTATAATTAGTATATAATTTATATATACCGGCTATAAAAAATAAGCAGTGCAGCTAAAATGAGCACCTCTTTTTCATTGCACATTGGTATTTGCACTAAGACCATAGGATATGAATAATTTCCCAATTCCAAATCACCCTTCAATGGCTCCCACTTGTACTTCTTCTCTGGTTTTCTCCTAAACAACTTTACAAAAGCTATGACAATGCCCATGTAAAGCCTCTCTACAAATAACATAAATGATAAGGCCAAGCAAACAAATAAAACTATTCTTAGCAATGGCACAACCAAAGGAGTTCTAGTTTGTTGCCAAATTAATCCAACATGGCTAGCAATGCCACTATGAGCATTCAACAAAGCCTGGGAGGAAGAGAAAATCACGTCCATAAGGAAGGTGATTTGTCGACAGAACCAGAATGAATTGTCGTGAAAGAGGTAACAACAAAGAGTTTAGTGTATTGAGAATGAAACTTATGATCTTTTAACTAAACGACCTTTCGCTTGAGCTAATTCTAGCACGGATTAGTGCGCTAAGCGGGGGAATGTGAGAGTATTGAACAGAACCAGAATGAATTGTCTTCGTGAAAGAGACAGTGTCAAGAATGAAACTTATGATCTTTTAGCCAAGAAACTTCCCTATGATAAGGCGCTATATAAATGAGTGAGTATCTATGTGAACTCTATGTAAGAATATAAAGATGTTGCTTTAAGACAAGAAGAACAATGATATATGCAATATGTGCTTTAGTGGGGAAAAGCCTTTGCTTTTTGCTTATGTGCCAAGCAAAAACTGACTAAGAAGAAGCAAATTCTTTCTGTTCTTCACTTTGAATGAAGGCTGTCAGAAAGAACTAATGCCCACAGATAATGATCATTCAACCAAACTGAAAACTTGAACTTTATATACACACACAAGTATGAAATAGTTATGCAGGAAGTGGATGAAAAAGTTTTATATATAGTACAAAAGTAGACTTCTAATTGGTTGTGTTGATGCTAGGAAGTTTCTCTCTTTTTTTCTCAATTTGAGGGATAAAGACTCAAAGCCTCATGTATTGTAGCCCCAAAAAAAAGAGGGGGAGGGGGTTCATTATTGCTCCTCCGTTTCAATTTATGTAGCATAGTTTGACCTGACATGAAAATTTAATAAGGAAGAAATATTTTTGGAATCAAATGTGAATCCAAGATTATTTAAGCTTTATGGATCAAAATAACCTAATATTCTTTCCGTCCTAAAATAAATATAGCTTTAGCTAAAAAGAGTTGTCCAAAATAAGTGTCGCTTTAGGAATTTTTTTTAAAAAAAATAGTAATTGTTTCCAATTATATCCTTATAGCAAAAACCTACTTCTTAAGAGTGCTCAATTCTCAAGAAACGCCCGCAAGGGCATGGTTGAGTGGGTGGTTGAAAGGTGGGTCTCCCATGTGGAAGACCTGGTTTGCGAGCTATTGCACAATGAGCAGATTACCACAAAGTGTTCACCGTAAAGTGCTCACCCGAAGGGCAGAGGCTGTGGCAAGGGTTGTGGGTTTCCCAAAAAAATATTCTCAAGAAATATCTAATAAATAGGAGTAACTTAATAAAGTATATTTTAATTTATTATTTTTTAATGAGCGTGAAATAAGCTAGAACAACACGAAGTAATATAAAATTTTATGTAAATTATCAGTGCACCAAAAGTAAGTTTAATTAAGAATGACCAAAGTAAGTCAAAATGCAGAGCTCAAAACTAGCATCTACATTCATATTCCAGTGGAATTTTCCATGTGCCAATTTCTTTTCTTTTTTTTTAAATTCTTGTGGTTGTGAGCCAAAAATCATATTATAAATTTCTTCGAATAAATCAATTGTGTTACCTTTTAAACGTTTTAGTTTACATTCATGATCTTAGTGCAAGTGTGCAACTACTATTTACATTCAACGAAGATCGTACTCTTAATGATTTAGATTTCAGTCATTAAATTATTTTATCTTTTAAATCTTAATCATTAAGTGTGTATATTTTTATGGGGAATGGACAAAAATAGCCACTCAACCCAAAGAATTGCCACCGAGTGGCCACTAGTTTTGCATTTCCAGAATATAGCCATTTAGGCCTTTTGTCGCTATTACCTTCTCTCTTTTTCTTTTTCTTTTTTGTCTTTTAGCTATTTTATTGTTTAATTTGTAGCGTCAAAATTATTTTAGCTTCCTATACAATCTTTAGCTGAATTAATTATTTAGATACGTATTCTATACAATAATTATATAGTTTTTATACATATCTTATGTAGTTTCTATATTATATCTTATACAGATACACATCCTATAAAATAATTATATAATTTCTATACACATTCTATACAATCTTTAACTGCAATTATTATTCAGATACATATTTTATACAACTATACAGTTTCTGTACACATTCTATACAATTCGTATACCACATGAATGCAGTTATACAGAAAACCTATGCATAGACAGTTACTATACCATAATTAAACCGTCTCCATACCACATTCTTATAGTTTATACAGAAAAATCTATGCATATACAATCCTTATACCATATCGATACAATCCTTATACCATATCGATACAATCCTTATACCATATCGATACAGTCCCTATAACCATATTGATACAATCCTTATACCATATTGATACATACCCTATAGCATATTGATACAATCCCTATGCCACATTCATTGTTCTATACATATATTTTATATGCCGACATATTCTATTCAGCAATTATACAGTTTCTATACACATCCTATACAGTTTCTATATATATGTTACACAGATACGTATTCTATATAACAACTATACAGTTTCTATACACATTCTATACAGTTTTTAAAAATGGTCAGTTGGTGGAATTAAAATAGGAGAGTGGCTACCCAATGACAATACTTTGAAAATGACCATTTTGGTGGAATTTCCTTGTCCTAATGGATATGGGGTGTCCTTTCCCCTATTTTTATAGGTTAAGACTGCTTAACGAATTTGAACAATTAAGGCCTGTAACGTTTTAATATCATTAAAATGTCTATTCAAAAATTTCTACGTAAAAAAATGAAAGTTCATCATTCCTATCTATTCACAACTGTCGTAATCGCCCACAAATATCAATTACTATCGCCGTGAGGCACCATTATCAACTACCATCAACCACAACCAACATTTGCAGTCATATATATAGCCATCATCATTGTCAATCACTAAATCAGCCTACACCACCACTAGCCATCATTTACAATCATCATTACCAACCATAACTATTACCAATCACCACTGATAATCATCAACATTAGTCACCACTATATATCAGCAATCACATCATCATTCACAACCACTATTAGTCATTACTATCTAGGGGTTGATCTAGGAGGGCTTATGAGTGTGCACCAATAAATCATCGGTAAAAATTACACTATATATATATATATTAAATCCCTTGAACTTGAGACTAGAGATTGACTTAGTGACTCCAAGTTCAATTCTCTAACACTATATTTTTATTTTTGAATCTCCTTAAAGAAAATCCTAAATTCGCCATTGTCATTATCATGCACCGCAAATATCAATCATCACCATCGACTATTACCGTCACCCACCATCACCACTAACTACTACTAGGCTACTACCCACAATACAAGCATTAACCAGCACCATCCCCAATCCACACTCACAATCACGGTCTCTAGGCATCAGTACCACCAAAGCCATATAATTTCTTAAAAGTATTTCCTTGATATAGTACTTGGTTACTAAGTTATGAATAACTTTTTTTATGATTCTTTTTTTTTTTTAAAAAAAAAAAAGCAAGTCAAAAACTTGAGAAAAATCACGTTGTTTAGCTTATAATATGATTTAAAGAGTTATCAATCTTTGAATCAAAAGATTATTAATAACTTAGTCAAAAATATTACTTTCTTCGTCCCAATTTATGTGATGTAGTTTGACTTGGCACGGAGTTTAAGAAAGAAAGGAAGTCTTTTGAAACTTGTGGTCTAAAATAAGTCATAGATGTTTGTGCGATTGTAAATCATTTCATTAAGGGTAAAATGATTATTTTAAAGTTAAATTGTTACTAAATATAAAAATATACCATTAGACTGATTAAAAAAAAAAGTGTGTCACATAAATTGGGACAGTTTTCAAAAGCAAGAGGTTGTAAAATTAACAGTTTATTTGGACAGTAAGCGCAAATAAATAAAGAGAACAATGTAAATAATAATTGCCCCACTTGCTAATTTGTCTCTATGATCTTTTTTTTTTTTTTTCCACCTGATGTCCGATATTCATATTGGAATCCCTAATTAGTCTCTATGTTAATAATTTATTAGGGGATATTCTAGTATCTACATACCTATTGAAACAAAAATACTATTACTCTAATAAATATAGTAATCTGACTAATCTATCCCTTATATATTTTTTAATTTTGCTTATTGACGTGCCTCTTCAATCTAGAACAGACAATACTAAATGTAAAATTGTAAAAGAAAATAAAACTTCTACGGCACAGGTTTACTTTGTACCATTCGAAGGTCAATATATAAATAGAAATTTGGAGCGATTAGAATGAAATGGTTGGCAAGACCACAATTACAAATAATAGAGCTTCAAAAGACAAACTAGCTAATTTGATTCGCTAAAGAGATAAATCAGTAGTCCTTTTCGTTGTATAAGACTATAAGTAAGATTGATTGGATTAGACCACCTTACTGTTTTACCACTTTTTGCTATTGCAATGCACAATCAATATTTTCGGATAGTTAAAGAAAACGTTACCTCTTCATTATTTAGAAACTCTAAGAATGAATCATTACAATATCATTAACATCAAAAAGATATTCAAATATAAATTTAATATTTTCTCTATTTCATTCAAGTTCAATAAAAAGATACTCCCTCCGTCCCAATTTATGTGATGTACTTTGATTTGACACGGAGTTTAAGAAATAAAGGAAGACTTTTGAAACTTGTGGTCTAAAATGAGCTATAGATATTTGTGTGGTTGTAAATCATTTCATTAGGGGGAAAGTGGGTATTTTAAAGTTAAATTGTTACCAAATATAGAAATCTGTCATTCTTTTTGGGACTGACTAAAAAGGAAAGTGTGTCATATAAATTGGGACAGAGGGAGTATATAAAATATAGTTTACTAAATTGTCCACTTACTTCTATAGTAAAGGTAGACTGATTTTTTTTTCTTAAATATTGTGCATACTTCTTTAATATTAAGAATATAATTCAAATAATTGTTTTTTTTTAATTTAAAAAATAATAATTATTTTGAACAATTTTTTTGAACTAAAACGACAGTCAATTTTTTTTAGATTTTTCGTCTTTGCATATATAAGATACCATTAATTAGCACTTCAAAGTCTTGGTCCTTTTATTTCGTTTGATATTTTTTTTTTTCACGAGATTCTTGTTAACATTGTTCACGAGATCTTCCTCTTCTAAAACTTTAGTACTCCTTCCGTTTTAAAAAGAATAACCTGTTTTAACTTGATACGGAATTTAAGAAAATAAAAAAGATTTTTGAATCATGTGGTCTTAAATTAAAGTTATGTCAAATATACCAAAATGCCCTTTAATCTTGTGGTATCAAACATGTCACGTGGAAAGTTGAAAGTAAAGTATTATCAAAACAGAAAAGGAATCATTCTTTTTGAAATGGACTAAAAAGAAAAGTATGTTATTCCTTTTTTTAACGAAGGGAGTACAAGAAATATCTAACAAAATTATAATGACAGTGAATAAAAACAGCAAACGAAATACTGTTACTACCAATGTTTATAAGGAAATATCTTACCAAATTAATAGAAATACGACCTCATTTAAAAATGATTAAAGGAAAAACTCCAAATAGTTGCTGATAAAAAATGAGAATATTGTCTCGTAATAGATTGGAGAAGTTAGCAAATCCTATATATTATGTTAAAAAATGTATTAAATATGTACAAATTATAGTTTAGAACTCATTAACATTAACGGATTAGGATCCCAAATCATAAATTTCAAGTCCTTGATCTGCCTCTGCTCATCACTCTCCATGTAGGTCGAGTCTCCTTAAATGGATTGTTTTTTTTTTCTTGAGTAATTTCATAAATAGCTAAAATTTAAAGCGTGATTACGAAAAGTAACTATAATTTTGTATATCTATATAACGTAGATAAAGTTGTTGTATCAGGTGAAAGAGCCGTATTAGGCGGATATCAACTGTATCACTGAAACAGTTGTATTCATGTAGCCGATATCAGTTGTATCAGTGCATATTTATTAGCTGAAAATGTGCGAAAAAATTGTATCAACGTATACTGTATCAACACACACATGTATTGTCTTTTTTCTACAATCCCCTAATTATAACTATGTTCCATAATTTTTTTAAATTGTAATTTGTATCGCAAATACAGTCTAAATATTTGTCACATCGCGTGATTTTTCCTTCTTTGAGTTTTTCTTTTTTAAAGATTAAGTTGGAGATTAGGAATAGATTCTATAGGACCCATTCTATTAAGAGAATTTATCACTACATTATCGATTTAATCATGATGATTATGGGTAGGTTATCTCAAATTGAATTAACGAGGAAATTATCTTGTATATACTTTTTAGATTGTTTATTGCAAGTTATAGCAATACTTTTGTATAATTGCAAGTTGTAGCAGATTTAAAAGATTTATTGAATTTTTATTTTTTAAATTTATTTAGTACATATATATTAATTAAAATCCCTTCTAATCTTTTGTGTATATCTCTTTCCTCTCTCCTCATTAACCATGTTATATTTATCCAATGCTTAAATTTAGGGATTTACACTTATCATTACTTAAATATTCGTTTCTTACCTTTTGAGAAAAAATTACAATTATGTACTTTCTCAAGTAATATACATTTGTATTTGAATTTATTAAAATAATTTTTTATTTTTTATATGTATGAAATGGGTGTATATAAATTGTTTTACTTAATTTTTTTTCTATATCAGTTTAAAAACAAACAAGATTAGTGTATTGATGGTGTATGAGATATGATATCGTCTAACTAGTTTGTTATGCTTTTATTTTTGGGGTTTGAAATTTATATAAAAACGGGCGTATTTCATTATTTTTTTAATATAACGTGATACTTTGTATTTTGAGTTTCTTTTTATTATTTTCAATGATGATAAATATTTGTTAATTTATTGAACTTTCGTTACCCATAATGAAAAATTATTGTTGTATAAAATTTTTATGATTAATGTATGAATACTGTATGTGTAGTGAATGTTTGTAGATTAGTTCATCTTTTAAGAAGATTTATTAGATATTACTCACCTTAAACACACAAAAAGAAAGACATATCAAAAACGTAACCATACCAATTTATATACACAATTCATACATCTAAATCTCTTGACCAATCCATTAAACTTTGTATTTGAATCATACATAATCTCTTCAACATCAAAATCTTTAGGTCTTCAAGTTGAAATTATAAAGAATTATTGATTTACAATATTTCGGAATTAAGTAATTGAAAGAAATATGAAGTTATGAATTAAGTTATCTAAAAATTGAAAAATAAACACTAGTATAAACTTTTAAAAAAAAAAATGATTCTGATTGTTACATGAACAATTAGAAAATATATTCATCATGTATAAAAATAATTTGTATTATGTTTTATTCTCATAATTTAAGTATTTCAATTAATTGTATGTTTTCTTGTTTCATAACAAAAAACATAAAAGTATGTAATCATTGAAAATTAAATAAAATACATGTTCATATTTTCACACAATTGAACGGTCGTTTTCAATTTTTTTCCTTCGAATAACCACAAATTCAATTAAAATACAGTAGTCAGTATTTTAATCAAATTCTCTGCCTTAATCATCACTCTTAATTGAGAGATTTTGTGCTAAAATTAGTATATGTTGTTGATTTGTTGCTGAATTAAGAAGAAGAAGAAGAAGAAGAATATTAAAGAAGAAGAAAAAGAAGACGCAACCTTCTGGTTGAAAAAGGAAAAACCCTTTTTTGAGAGAAAGAAGATTGAAATAAGGAAAAAAATGTTTGAGAGATATTAGGTGGAATTGAGATTCTTTAGTAACTGATATCTTTTTTAAAGGGTATATTTTTTTAACAAAAATAGAAAATTGTTTTTTCCTTTATTTTTTTGTTTTAAATTTGCTTTTAATTCATTTTTTTTCTTTTTTGTTTTATTAAAAGTTGCTATTAGTTGCAATCTAAGAAGTATTGCTATGACTTGCAATATACTATCTAAGGATGTATATTTAGATTTTTTACCCTTGAATAACGGGTAAACTACATAAATGTCCCCCATAGTGGGTGGCTTTGCTTTTTTGTCCCCCATAACAAAAGTCCTGCAAAACTACCCCTCCTTTTTTATGTATTGAACAAATACCTATTTGCCCCTCTATACCTCAAATATTTTTAAACAACTCTCTCATGCTTATTTATTTTTCAACTTCTATTCTCTTTTTTTCCTCTTTTTTTAATTTTACTTTGATTTTTATTTTTTCTTCTCTCTTTTTTTTTTTTTTTTTTTTTAGTTTTTCTAAACCTTTACTTTTTTTTTCTTTTCTCCTCTCAACTTCTATTTTTTTTCTCTTTTTTATTTTTCTTTCATTTTTATTTTTTCTTTTCTCTTTTTCTTTTTTTTTTTTTAATTTTTTTTTCTCAACCTTTATTTATTTATTTATTTTTGTCATTTTTTTTTCTTTATTTTGTCTTTTTCTCAACTTTTTTTTTTCTTTTTTTCCACTCAACTTCAATTTTTTTCTTTTGTATTTTCTTTGACTTTTATTTTTTATTTTTTAAAAAAATATTTTTTCTTTTTCCTCAACTTTTATCATTTTTTTTTTCTTTTCTTCGATTCCTTCCAAAAAAATAAGTTACGCCCCATGGGCAAGAGTTGATACTACCACATTACTTCTTAATTTATGTGATGTTCCACATTGCTTCTTAATTTATGTGATGTTTTATTACTCTTGCCTTAGAGGCAAGATTTAACCCAAGGACTTTCAAACAACAAGTTATGCCTCATGGGCAAGAGTTGACACTACCCCATTATGTTTTGACTTATGAAATGCTCTATAACTCTTGCCTTAGAGGCAAGACTTAGTCCAATGACTTTCAAAACAACAAATTATGCCCCATGGGCAAGAGTTGGCATTACCACATTGTGTCTTGATTTATGAGATGCTCTATAACTCTTGCCCTAGAGGCAAGACTTAGACCAAGGACTTTCAAACAATAAGTTACGCCCCATGGGCAAGAGTTGACACTACCATATTGTGTTTTTATTTATGAGATGTTCTATAACTCTTGCCTTAGAGGCAAAACGTAGCCCAAGAACTTTCAAACAACAAGTTATGCCCCATGGGCAAGAGTTGACACTACCACATTATGTTTTGACTTATGAAATGCTCTATAACTCTTGCCTTAGAGGCAAGACTTAGTCCAATGACTTTCAAAACAACAAATTATGCCCCATGGGCAAGAGTTGGTATTACCACATTGTGTCTTGATTTATGAGATGCTCTATAACTCTTGCCCTAGAGGCAAGACTTAGACCAAGGACTTTCAAACAATAAGTTACGCCCCATGGGCAAGAGTTGACACTACTATATTGTGTTTTTATTTATGAGATGTTCTATAACTCTTGCCTTAGAGGCAAGACTTAGCCCAAGGACTTTTAAACAACAAGTTATGCCCCATGGGCAAGATTTGACACTACCACATTATGTTTTGACTTATGAAATGCTCTATAACTCTTGCCTTAGAGGCAAGACTTAGTCCAATGACTTTCAAAACAATAAATTATGCCCCATGGGCAAGAGTTGGCATTACCACATTGTGTCTTGATTTATGAGATGCCCTATAACTCTTGCCCTAGAGGCAAGACTTAGACCAAGGGCTTTCAAACAATAAGTTACGCCCCATGGGCAAGAGTTGACACTACCATATTATGTTTTTATTTATGAGATGTTCTATAACTCTTTCCTTAGAGGCAAGACTTATCCCAAAGAACTTCCAAACGGCAAGTCATGTCCTTAAGTTTACTTTGATGTCAAAGAAAGAAGATCATTTTTGCGGATTATCTAACTCTCTGTTCATTAGCAAAATATAATAGAAGCTGAGAAAAAAAAAAGAGAAGGAAAAAAATAAAGATTGAGAAAAAAGAAAAAAAAAAAAGAAGAAAAAAATAAAGGTTAAGAAAAAAAGAAAATAAGAGAAAAAAAAAAGTTGAGAAAAAAAAATGAGAAGAAAAAATAAAATAAAATATAAATAAAGTTTGAGAAAAATGAAAAAAAATGAGAAAAGAAAAAAACAAAAAATAAAAAAAAATAAAGGTTGAGACAATGAATTAAAAAAAAGAGAAATAAAAAATAAATAATGTTTTAGAAATAAAAGAAAAAAAAGGTTGAGACAAATGAATTAAAAAAATAAAAAATAAAAAAAATCAAGTAACAGTAAAAAATGAGAAAAAAATAAAGAAGAAAAAAAAAGTTGAGAGACAAATGAGCATGGAAAGAGTAAAAACATTTGAGGAGAAGAGGGGTAAAAATGTACTTGTTGTATACATAAAAAGAAAGGAAGGCTAGTCTTTAAAGACTTTTCTTATGGGGGGTAAAAATACAAAGCCACCCACTATGGGGGACATCCCATGTAATTTCCTGTTGAATAACGTCCTTAGTCCAATTTAATTCATTAACTCTCGTCGTCTAGCGTCTAGCCCAAAAAACAATTTTATTTAAAAATATTGGGGAAAGGACACAAATAGTATTTCGGCTGAAATTATTGACACGAAAATAAGAATTGAATTTTAATTTCATTTTCTGGTCATTTGTTGGCAGCTTTATACAATATTGAAACAAATTCGATACATATCTTATACAGATATATATTCTATACAATAGAGATACAATTTCTATATGCATCTTATACATACACATATTTTATACAACAATGATACAAATTCTATGCACATCATATTAAAAAAATGCATATTCTATATAACAATGATATAATTTCTATTCATAAATTTGGTGCTTTTTTTTTTTTACGAACTGTATCAATATAGTATATGAATTGTATCAGTATGATATATGTACTATATCTGAACTACCTGGACTAAAATGACCTAAATTAGAAAAGGGCCATTTAATGGAATTAAAATGATTGGCTGGTCACTCTATGTCCAATGGGCTAAATATGGGTCAATTATTTTGAGATGGGCCAGCCTGTGTCATTTGTCCTATACTACCCCACTAGGCATCTTTTGTACAAGTATTTTGATTGAAAAGCTGGAAAGAAGATGTCAAAATATGAATTAGAAAATCTTCAAGACATGTGAACAATGTTGTAAAAAGATGAGAATAATTCCAAGTTTGTAAATTGTAATTTGTCGGTGGCAATTTATCGCCACATAAATATCTAAAGTTTATCCTAGATTAAAGCCTCATTTGACCATGAAAATAATAATTTTTCAGAGTTGGAGTTGGTGATGTGTTTGGCCATTAATATAAATTGGATTGTTTTTTAAATTTTGTAATATAAATAGGAGTGAAAAAAGTGAAAACAAGATTTACTTGTTTTCATTTTTTCAAAAATAATTTTCACTAAAGTGAAATAATTCTTATGACCAAACACTTCTATTTTCATTTTTTTCACTAAAGTAAAATAATTTTCCTGAAAAAAGTAAAAAAAATTCCATGGCCAAATGCCTACTAAAATTCTTTATTTTTTTTAAAAAAACTTCGTGTTCAGTCAAGCAAAAACGGAAAGTAATACCTTTGGGTGCACTTTGGAGTGTTCCATGCCACAACAAACAGCGACACCAACACACATTCAATCCACAATTGTTCACAGGGTGAAAATCATTTTCCCCCTTCAACTTTACTTTAAAAATCAAATTCTGCCCTCAACTTTAAACAATAAGCATTCTCCCTCCTTAATTTTACCGAACAATTGTGTTGTTTAAAGTCAAACTCGACCAGTTAGATCAAGTCAATAGACGCATCGAATACGCGCTGCTTCGCACCCTTATTCAAAATATAATCAATTTTTAAAAAATGTATTTAAAAGTTAGCCAGTGTTAACATTCTTCATATTAGACGTCTTGCTTTTGCTGCTGCTTAATTAGGACTTCAGGTCTAAAAGTTACGCTCTGTCAAAGCCCTACTTCTTTCCCCAAAAGTCTAAAGTTTGAAAAGCTAAAGTCCATAATTTTAGAGCGCTCGTACGTTAGTTGTCAATGAGCATCTTTAAGGTAGGAAATAAAAGAATTAGGTTCTGATTGAAAGTTTGGTGGGGTTCGATAAACTCTTTTAATTGATTACAGTTGCCATTCTGAAGAGGGTGAGGGTGATGTATAGTACAGGTAGAGAGGTTGTTTCCAATAGTATTCGGTAGTGTCATTATTACAAATATAACTGAAAAAGATACTACCAAGTCTATAGTTGGCACTCGATGCAACACGAGAGAGAGAGAGAGAGAGAGAGAACGAGTGGGTGAGAGAGACAGACACATCACAACTTGTAAGCAAACGTTAAAAGATGAACCGGAAAGATTTATAAGGTAAAACGTTATCCATGAAAAACATTTATGTTCCCTTGTAGCAAGCTCAAGCAAATAAAGGAAAAAAAAGAGATGATACAAGTTAGTATTTACTAGCAAAAGATTTCAAATAGTAAAGGGTATATGCATTTCTTGCAATTATCAAGTTAGGCTATCCCCAAAATACACCCTGGTTACAATTGACTTCCACTCTCATGAGTCATGGGCATGGCTAAAACAACGTTTACAAAATTGAAAATGATTGCATTCTTTTCAAGAACCTTCCGTCTAAGATATCTCGAGTACATCTATAACAAAGAATTTATGCAGACGAATGTGTAAAGAAGCTTACAACTATAGAACTTCCTTCTATAATGCTGAATGACGCCAGAGGATCTGAAATGGTGATGAGTTTGAACTACATAGGCAAGAAAGGATGGAACTGTGGCAAATCAACTGCAAGCCCCATTTGTCTGTGGAATGAAGTGGGGAGGCAAATATCAGACTATATGAACGAGAAGTTAAACGTAAAAAGGAGCACAAACGTCAAAAGTATGAAAAATTTACTCTGAACTCAAGGTACTTTAAAAGCTAACAAGAAAGATCTAGTAGACACAAACTGGTGAATACCTACCATTACTATTTTGTCGATTCATTAGAATATATTATGTCCTGCTTGCAAAGCACAATAGTAAAATAGATTACACTAGTCTCTCTAGCTGCTTCCACCTTGAACTAGACTACGTTTGGGGCAACAGGAGCTTCTGTATTGTGAAGCCAAAAGATCAATAATGCTTATCTGGTACAAGGAAACAATTTCTTGCTCATAGATATGAATTTTGTCCCAAGTCTTGCCTCTCTTTATGGTGAACCAATATCACAAGCCATTCATTTAGACAGCTACAACAACATAACCAGTATAGTCCCACATGTGGGGAGGGTGAAATGTACACAGACCTTACCCCTACCCTTGGGGTTTGGGGGAGCGAGGGGGTTAGGGAGTTTGTTTCCGATAGGCACTTGGTCACTAAGACAGCTACGTTAGATAATTAGGCAGCTCTGGGAACAACAGAGAGCACACTCAATTTTTCCCTAGTTTCAGGAAGTTAGATTGGAATAGAGGACTATAAAGTTACTACCCAACCAAATTTTTAGTAAGTTAGAAATCATAAAGTAGAGAACTTCTTGCACACAAAGATCACGTTAGAAAGAGTCAAATTAAGATGCGGGTTGCAACTTGCGAGATTAACAAATCAAATCTAAAATGTGAAGTGCAAGGCTTAAGTTTCACAGATATAGATAGACATACCTTTGACAACTTAGAAGCACAAATATCTAAAGCCATGCTATGACCATTTATTGGATCATCAAGCGGTATTCTACAGATTGATTCTCCAAAACTCTTCTTTATAAGAAAATTGGATGAAGAATTTGAGCAGTCACTGAAAGCCAGTATTTGTGGCTTTCCAGAAATAGATTTTGCAATGGATTCAACTGCATCAACATAACCTGCCTCAGTAAGAGGTCCATCGATGACCTGAAATACAAAGAGTACTATGAGTAACACGTACTGCTAGTGATGTAAATTGCATATATACATCTTGCATCTCTATCTCAGAGATCATGAATAATAACCTCAAATTCCTAGGGAAAACAAAATTCAGTCACTAGTGAGGGAAAAACAGAGTACCACATAGGTTCTAAATATCAGTCTGACTAGACCATATAATCAAATGAGATAATACATGATACTAGTGGCATAACTGCCAAAGTATAAAATCCTAAATCTCTCTACCAGAGATAACGAATTATAAAATCAAATGAGTGGAGAGAGACTTACAGAAAATTTTTCTTTTGCGATTTTTAGTATGTATGGGACTGGAAAGGAGAAGGGGAAGGGGGATGGTGGGAGTCAAACCTACGCCTATCGTGTGGAGACTATCCACCATACCACCAGCCTATAATGGATGGTCCTCGAGGGAGATTAAGTTCCTAATGAGGCCCATGGTCGCATGTAAGTAAAATCAATTCTAATTATTGAAACAAGTGATTGTTGAACAAGTAAGTGAATATCAATTACTTTTACCTAGGTTATCAAAAAAAAATTACTTTTACCTAAGAAATATGTGGTTAACTGAAAATGTAACTTAAATGAAACTGATCAAATCAGCGCAGGCATACCAAATCACAGAGGCCCTTAAATCTTGTTTGCATAAAAACCAACTTGGTAAGAAATCTGGTTATTGTTGTTCAGAAAAACTTTCAAAATCTTCTGTTTCTCCTCCAACTAAAAACGAAAAGTATGTATTGTATACTTATATTTTACTAGTTTCCTTTACTCTTTTTCCACAAAGCAATTCATAATTTGGGTAAACTGGAAACCACCAAATAGATGTTTCCACATTTTCAGCGCAAAATGAAAACATGGAGCATATTATTCCACCTAATGAGACCTTGGCTTTCTCTGTTCAACTCCCTTTTCACTCTCGTCACTTTTGCTCCTCCTCTTGCACCAGCACAGAAGCTACATTACAATTCAAACAAGGACAAGGGTGGAAGAGTCTAAGGTTCAAGATCCATCGCGTCCCATTCCTTATCTCGCTATTTTCAGGGAAAACCTTCTACAAATTGTGCTTTCTATCCAGATCTTGTGTGGAAATGAAAATAAGAAAAGTTCTTGTGTTAACTAGAGAGCACAGTAATCTAGTTTCCAGCTTTCACTCCTATTTACCTACATCCGGAAACAATGATAGCACGGACGGACGATCCAAGACAATCATTAAATAAGTAAAATGCATGATAATAATCAAAATTACCAGCAAAGAAACACCAGAAGTTTCAATGGCACCACATGAGAGGAGTTCTTGAAGTCTTTCAGGAGTGGATATAAGAAACTCGGGCTCACAGTTCTTCAGGCTGTCAACAAAAAGTGTAATCATATAAAAACAAGGAAGATCGTGAATTACTTCAAAAGAAAACAGAAGGCTGGAAAGCACACAAGTACAAAACTCAGCTTGTGTGAAAGCAAATGGGAATATAAGGTCATGCATGGAAGCAAGCAAAAGCCGCTGTTACTAATTGTAACTCGAGTCAATCCAATAAGGAAGAGAAACTTAGAAGCCAAGGTAGGTTTACTTATACAGGTCAAACAAACACCACTAAGCCAATAAAATACATGAGCAGTTCAAGCAAGTAGAAACACATAGCCACATGTAAAGTCACGCAACCAGAAGTTGTTGCAACGAGGGGTAATGGCACATAAATGCAGTTATTTAAGGACCATAAGAATGATACGAATCAAATGCCACACAGGGGAAAGTTAGCAACAAGTCAAGATTCTGAAAGAAAATCATTTACATCTTCCAAGCAATAGACAAATAAATCAACCTTGAGAAGCTAATCGCCCCAAATATAAAGAAGTTACAAGGAAATTATACCCCTGAATCTGGTGGTCTATGGGAGCACCAGGATGCAGACTCACTGTATGTATTCCAAGAGCTTTCAGAGGCTTGCATATTTTCCGAACCTAGGAACAATTGAAATGCTTATTAAGATACAACAAGACACGGAAGGATACATATAGATATCTATATAAAATTTTAACATGTTAACTTACATTACAGTGTATATCTACATAAATTTACATACATAGAGAAGGATAGACTGCTCTGGATAATGAACTTTAATCATTTTACGAAAAGAAGTAATAAATGCATAAAGAAATTCTATACAACACAAAATTTTCTAAGGACCTTTATCCAAACTCAAGACTTTCAGCTGAAATACTTGCTTTCATAAGTCCAACTAGCTTAAGAATATATCTACTTAGCAACCATTGCTTTCAGGATGTCATGTTAAACATATTACAGACAATGGAAGCAACGAAAATTTGGATAACATTGCACCAACCTTGACAGCTTTCTCTTGGGACGGAACAAGGAATAACATGAAAGGGCTGCTGCTAATTGATAGACCGTCTTTCTCCTTTCTTGAGATTGCATCAGCAGCCGTTGCTGCAACCCAAGCAATTTGTTCAGTTGTAGCATCGGCTTGATTTGTACCAATTATATCTTTGCCATGGGTAAAACATTTCCAGAATTCTATTCCCCATGTATGGACGAAGAAAGACTTGTCCTCTCCATCATTGAAAGCTCCATCCTGCTGAAGGCCATCCTGAATGTTTTTCAGGCACAGAATTAAGAACTTAGATGGCACATGCATGTGATCAGCAGGCATGTGGAGCTCTTCCTCTAATTTGTCAGAATTTTGTTGTAAACTAGTCTTCTTGACAAGGCTCTTGCCCTTTTTCGACTGGTTCCGCTTCTTCTTATTCTTATTCTTCTTTTTCACAAGATCAACTTTTCCATGCCTCTCATTGAATGGATCCTCAGGTGTAGGCAAACTATAGCACATTCCCTGTCAATGGATAGGTAAGAAAACACAGCAAAATTAATAAAAAAAATTAGCACCATTAGGCCGGGTGCGACCATGTATTCAAAATACATGCACGGGAAAAATTAAAATAGTACTTCTATATATATACTAATCTAAGTCCTGCATTTGCCTCCTGAGCAGTTTCACAGGATGAAAAACAAGTGCAAAACTTTTGATGGTAACTGAGCATGAATTTAGATGAACGAACAGTTAGTGGGAAAGATTTTGAGTATTTAATAATCAAACAAAAGCACTTCCATAGGATATATACCAACATAATCAGACTAGCTAAATTAAATTCCAAAAAAATCGCAGTTCCTAACAACCAACAAAACAACTTTGCATACAAATAAAGAATACCCAATTTCTTAAAATCCACTAGAATTAACCAAAATGTAAATCTTCCTGTTTCATCCTCAAAGTTATGTTGCGAACTCTTCACTTTCAATGCCGCACCCGTGTCGAATTGTCCAACAATCTAGGAGAATTCGACTCGCACCAGTTGACATTTTTGAAGAGTCCGAGCAACATAGCCTCAAAGTCCTCACCTTTAACTGCTTCACAAAAAACAAAACTACTCAAAAGTACTACTTTTGCATAAAAATAAAGAATACACAATTCCTTAAAACTCCCGAATCTACTAAAACCAAAATCTTCCTCTTTCTTCCTCAAAGTTCTCACCTCTCAAAAAAAGCTACTCAAGACACACTACTATCAAAACTTATTTTTACACCCATTTGTCAATATCAGTTTTACTTGTCCAAAAGTAGATTTTCACGTTTAATAGTCACTTTTAACATATCAAGAAAATGCAATTATTCTTTTTCCCTCACTCAACCTCAACATTAAATACTTATTTTCCATATCATTTCTCAAGACATAATACTATACATCAATTAATATAGCTATCGTGGTGAAATACTCATATTAATTGTTGTTTCTTGGGCCGAGCAAAGTCTAACGTGGACAAGTAAAAGTGAATGGAGTGAACAAAAAACACAAGTGTTAACCAAAGCATGTCACAGCAGTTTATACAGAAGAAAGAACAGTAACGACAACTCAATAGTGTGATAACCGAAGCACAAACAACACAAGTCTTAACCAAAATCGAAAAACAAGAAACTACAAAAAAAAATTACTCAACACACACTACTTTCAGAATCTTTTTTTTCATACCCACTTGTCAATATACCTCATCCGTTAACTTTCACTTGTCCGGTATTCCAAAAGTAGATTTTCACTTTTGCTTGTCACTTTTAACGTATCAACAAAACACAATTATCTATTTCCTATTTTACGTTCAACATTAATTACTTATTCTCCAAATAATTTCTTGAAGACCTAAGATCATACATATGGGTATTAAGGTAAATTTTTTATACTAATCATTCTTTCTTGAAGCGCTTGCAAAGTCCAAAGTAAACGACCAAAATCCAGCATAGAAATCAACAAATCAAGAACTCCAAAGAAAAAAAAAAAAACTACTGAATATACTATTTTTGCATACAAATAAAGAAGACCCATTTCCTAAAAACTCCACAAGAATATACTAAAACGAAAATTATCTTCTTTCTTCCTTAACAAATCAAGTTAAAAATTCATTCATATAACGTTCATTGTACCTCACACAAACGGCGTTTACCGGAAAGACGCCGTTTCTTGGCAGCAATAATACCAGCAATACGGTTAGATAGCTTGTCATCTTGCTTCTTTCTACTCTTCTTATTCTTCCTTCTTTGTATTGAATCATCGCTTTTCCCCATGGCTAGGCTTAACTGCTTTGGCTGCTGCTGATAGGCGCTTGTTGCAGTTGTTTTATTGTAGTGGCGCTTTTCACTGAGGAGGCATGTGAGTGATTTGTAGGTAGGTTTGATATTAACTCAAGAAATCATGGGTATAATGGTAATTTGGTTATTACTATTAAAATAAAAAAGAAATATACCTTTCGTTATATAGTTTTGGTCCAAATATTGTGTCATTATTGTGACATATTGGTTTATTCGTGGCACCAACAACTAACGGCAGTTGCCGAAGAGGTGACGTTTCTTGACAGTAATAATACCAGCAATACGATTAGAGAGTTTGTCATCTTGCTTCTTTCCACTCTTCTTATTCTTCCTTCTTTTGGATTGAATCATCGTTTTTCCCATGGCTGGCTGGCCTTGGCTGTTGTTGTTGTGAAAGAGGTGGTTTTTGCAATTTTATGTAGTTGCGCTTTTCTCTAAGGAGGCATGTGAGTGATTTGGGTAGGTTTGACATTATATCAAGAAGTTGGGGGTATAATGGTACTATTAAAATAAATATAGGCGGAATACATATGCAAGCCCCTGAACTTGTTGAATTTTTTCGTGTTGGCACCTCAATTATGTCATGTTCCTATTGAACCCCTGAATCTCTCATAAAGTGTATCTATTAAGCACACTCATCTGATGTGGCACAGCATGTGAAACACACTCTCGTTTGAGAGAGTGGAAGACTCTAATTTTTATTTTTATTTATAATTTTTTTTTACTTCTTATCTCTTTCAACTCACTGTCACAGCCACCATCTTCACCACTTTCACCTTCTCCACCACCTCCAACAAGAAAATAGCTTCCCCAAAAGTTTGTTTACTTTTTGTCTTTTTTTTTTTTCTGCAATTAATTTTCCTTCTTATCACAATCAAATTAACGGCAGGAGGAAGATTCATGGGTTTGGCGGAGCCGCCGCCGTGACACCCACCACCGCCGCCATCACCTCACTATTTTTCCTAAACCCACAACTTCCATTAAAATCGACGAAATTCAGACCAACAGCGGCTATGTTCTCTCTATCGCATTTTTTCTTCTTCCTCATAAAAAATTATTTCTTTCACATTACCCATTTTCATATCCATCGACATTCGTTGAAGGTTTTATTGACTCTGAATCATTGAAACTTGAACAAGTTTGATCCTATGAATCAACAAGATTCACAGTAATGAGATTTGTTGTACAAAATTCTATTAAAAATTTAAAAAAAAATGCATAAAAGAATCTGAAATACAATATATTGAGATGATAAAGTTGGACTGTAATGGAGGGTCAAATTTAGTATGAAATGGTGTAGTTTGCTGTTGGTTGCATTTCAATGCGGACTTGGTTGGATGTGGAAGAAAAGGGACGGACTTGGTTGAATGTGGAAGAACAGGGACACTTTTCTTTTTCCCTGCTGATGTGTCATTCTTTTATTGGTAACGTTGCCACATCAACCGCGTTTGAATTTCACTCACAAAGTAAGTGGGGTTGCTCCAAAAATTGTGTTCAATAGATACACTATAGTGTGATTTTAGGGATTCAATAGAAACATAGTCTAATTCAGGTGTCAATACGGAAAAAATCGACAAATTCAGGGGTCTGCTTATGTATTCCGCCATAAATATATTATGTTCTTGGTCCGAATGTTATGTCATTATTGTGTTATACATATTGGTTTCATTCGTGGCACCAACAACTACCGGTGTTTGCCGGAGGGGTGACATTTCTTAGCAGTAATAATACCAGTAATGCGATTTGAGAGCTTGTCATTTTGCTTCTTTCTGCGCTTCTTATTCTTCCTTTTTTTTATTGAATCATTGCTTTTTCCCTTGGCTGTCTTGCTCTGGCTGCTGTTGTTTTTATAAAAGAGACGGTTTTTGTAGGGTTTTTTTTTTCGTTTTCCACCCGGTTTCTATTAGGATTTGTCCTGAATTTTCTAGTTTACTTAAATTTTATAATAATTGTGCTTTACTTTAAAATAGTTTTTTTTGTGGAAAAAGGTTTCCGAAAAGATTTCTTTCATAATTAGTTAACCTCTTTTTTGGAGGAAAGGTTTTGAATCTCTATAAATAGAAAACCCCTTTTCTCATATCAAAACACAATAACATCCACAATGTAGTCATTAAAGAGTCTTGTTTAGGGGGAGACTTCTCCCAATAGATTTTTATATTTTTTCGATATTAGGTTTTCATATGTAGGTCAATTGACCAAACCCTATCAATAATATATTTTTAGTATATTTTTATTTGTCATCCAATTTATCGTCTACGTGATTTGAAATAATTAGTTTTCGCATGACGCCCTCTTGATTTCGAACCCAACAGTATCTGGTACCCACATTGGAGCCCTGACTAATCCGGATAGTGCACTGCAGGGTCCATTCTTGGGGTGACGCTCCCAACAGAATTTTCTCCATACCCAGGGCTCGAACGCGAGACCTCTGGTTAAGGATGGAGCAGTCCCACCACTGCATCACAACCCATGTTAGTGGTTTTTGCAGTTTTATGTATGGGCGTTTTTGTCTAGGAGGTGTGTAGATTCGTGGGTAGGTTTGATATTATATCAAGAAATCTAAGGTACAATTTAGTTACTACTATTAAAAGAAAGAAAAGAAAAAAATTAATAAATTTGAATTATATATCTTGCTTTATTAGAGATAATTTAAATATACCTCTCGTTATATTTTCAGTCCAAATATTATGTCATTATTACGACATATTGGTTTCATTTGTGGCACTAACAACTAATGGCGTTTATCATAGAGGCGACGTTTCTTGGCAGCAATAATACCAACAATACGATTAGAGAGTTTGTCATCTTGCTTCTTTCTACTCTTCTCATTTTTCCTTCTTTGAATCGAATCATCGTTTTCCCCCCTGACTGGCTTGCTCTGGCTGCTATAGGAAAAGGGAGCTAAAATATTTATGTATTAAAAAACTTGCATCATTTTATACTCCCTCAGTTATGAAATACTTGTCGTTCTTACTAAAAATAGATATTCCATAATACTTGTCATTTTAGAAGACCAAGACATAATTACTTATTTGTTTCTACATTTATCCTTAGTCATAAATATGGAGAGATATTTATATGGTGTGAAAGAGAGAAGTATTAAATAGAGATAAATAATAAATAAGGATAATTTAGTCAAATTACTCTTTAATTAATGTTTTTCTTAAGGGGAGTGCAAATGAAAAAGGTGACAAGTATTTAGAAACGGAGAGAATATATTGCTTGGTTGCAAAAATAAGGAAAAATAATTCTCACATACCCGCTCTGTATAATTTATTGTATCAATTCATGTGATACAATATGAATTTTGAGAGTCAGACAGTTTAATTTTGACCTTAGATTTGAGCATAAAATCTTTAAGTTTTTTTACATTATTTGAAAACTACGTAAGAACTATTATAAGTCACAATAATTGATAATTCTCATTTCTTTGAATCGAATCATCACTTTTCCAGGGCTGGCTCTGGCTGCTAGTGTTATTGTTGTTGTTTGTTGTTTGTTTTAATTAAAGAGGTGGTTTTTGCAGTTTTAGGTAGTGGCACTTTTCTCTGAGAAGGCGTGTGAGTGATTTGTGGGTCGGGTCGGGTTAGGATCCCAAGTCATGATCGAGAGTCAGATCTCGAGTCAAGGTCGAGACTCAGAGTTAGGTCGAGATCGAGAGTCATGTCCTAAGTTGGGGTTGGGAGTCAAGTCCCAAGTCGAGATTGAAAATCAAGTCTTGGTTTAGGGTTGAGAGTCAGGTCCCGATTGGGATCAGGAGTCGGATCCTGGATTAGGATCAGTGATGGAAGCCCAATCCCGGATCAGGGTCAGGGTTGAGAATTGGGTCCCGAGTCGATGTCAGGAGTAGGATCTTGGGTCACGTTGGCAGTCGAGAGTTTGGGTTGACATTTGGGTCTCGGGTCGGGGTCTGGTCCAAGGTTGGCATCGAGAGTCAGTATCAAGGTCGAGAGTCAGGTCCTGAGTCATGGTCAGGGTCAAATGTCGGGTCTTGAGTCTTGGTCAATGGCAAATATTTTCAGTTTTGCATGTACCACAAGTAAACAAACAAAAAAAAGATGTCCCTGTGTTCCCAAAATCCATTAGATTTTCCACTTCCAACATTCTGCCCAAATGGACAACGCTACCAACACAACTAAAAGCACCATTTGATAACTTAAAGAAACACTAAAATTAGAAATGTTAATGATAATAACAATAGGGGAGTTAGGCTATTGCCCGAAAACTCTTCATATAAGGCATACAAGTATATAACGCCATTTTCTTTCGCAGCAATTCAATTTTCTTCACAGTTCTATGATCTAAATTATAAAGAAATAACTCTTGATTAATCTGCTGCAATTGAAGCAAATTTTCACCTTATTGGATGTACAAAAGTTTTATCCACCTATCGGTGTTGCCATGAACCCATAGAATTTCCCTGAGACGCGAACTAAGAGGGAAAATTCACTCATTTAAGAGATCAATCTTGTAACTTTTGATCCACGTCTGCGCCTCATAGTCCTCCAAGATCCATATATCCACGGTATAATTAGGGAAAAGCAAGTTAGAGAAACATGTTGGGTTTGTGTTGAGGTGTGAATGGAAAATGGATAGACACCAAGGAAAAGGGTGCATGTTAAAAGACACCTCTTCACTTTGAATGGTTGTGACCTTTGTGTTTGTTTCCAAATGATACATCTTTTCGAACAGGTATGTTTGCATCTGTTAGTGGCTATAAATATTCAGAGGTTTAGCCTCATTTCTACTACTGAAAAACTGAAATACTACTTACAAATAAAAAGCAAACTGATTTTTTCTTTCATCTTCTGCATTTTTTCTTCAAAGAAATAACAGTAAGTGTGATTTACTCCGTTTGTTGAGTTCGCTGAAATTCTGCAATTTCTATTGCCAATATTGCAGAATAGTGTTCTATTCTATCATGGGAGAAATTAATTCAACCTTGGGCAATTATGAGTAGGGGTGTGCAAAAATCGGTTTAACCAATAAATCGAACCGATAAAAATGTTATTGGTTTATTGGTATCGGGTTATTGGGTTAACGATTTTTTAACGGTTTTGTAAAAAAATTTATTGGGCTATCGGTTCGGTTTTCGATTTTAAGGTTTTAGTTAACGGTTAAACCGATAACCCAATAAGATTATATTAAAATTATATTTTTATTCGTAGTTATATAATAGTGACTTTAGATTTTAAATACGTACCTTATTGTCTTTTGTATTTTATAGTTGTTGTCTTAGTTCTTATAATTTGTATAGACTTAATACATTAAGTTAGTGTAGAACAAATGAAAATAAGAGAAAGTAAAAAAAATTAGGGGAGTATTTTCTTATCGGTTAAACCGAACCGATAAAGACCAAAAACCGATTAACCAAAAATCGATAAAGAATATCTTATTGGTTTGGTTATCGATTTAGTGTGTTTACAAATCAAAAACCGATAAACCAAACCAATAATACACAAAACCGAACCGAACCGACCGATGCACACCCCTAATTATGAGGGGATTAAATTCTTTAAGGAAACACAGTTTTCTGTGGACTTAGAACTTAATATTTTCTATCAATTTTCTGGTTCTGTTTTTGAAGGATCAACAAGCTTAAGGAATTTAATTTGTATTTTGTTTACATTTTTTCTTCTTCATCTCTATTTCTGTTTGTGGTGGGAGATTAAAGTTAAAGACTTTCTACTCCACTTTTTAACTCGGTTCGAAGAACATAAAAACTTCATCGAGTTGATAAAGTTATTTCTATCGATTCGAAGAACATAAAAACTTCATCGACTAAATAAAACCACACTGATAGCTAACCAGTTATTGAATTGTGTTTGTGTGTGATCAAACAGAAAAATGGGAGAACCAACTAATAGTGTGATGGATTATGCAAATGCGGCTACGAATGCTATTTCGTCAAACCGTGTTACTCCCGCTATGTCTGCAGCGGAAAAGCCCAGAAAGTTTTTCGAAAATGATTTCAAAAGATGGCAACAGAAGATGTTGTTCTATCTAACCACTCTAAGCTTGCAGAAGTTTATTGCGGAGAACATTTCAACTCTACCGGATGAGAATCCAGAGAAAGAATAGTTTATGGTGACCGAGACATGGAATCACTCTGATTTTCTGTGCAAGAACTATATCCTAAATGGATTGGAAGACAGTCTATACGGTGTTTATTGCATTTCCAAAACTTCAAAGAAACTTTGGGACGTTTTAGACAAAAAGTATAAGACAGAAGATGTCAGACTGAAGAAGTTTGTAGCAACCAATTTTCTTGAATTCAAGATGGTTGACAACAAATCCGTCATGAATCAAGTCCAAGAATTGCAAGTGATCATATATGATTTACTAGCCGAAGGAATGGTCATCAACGAAGCTTTTCAAGTAGCAACTTTCATTGAAAAGTTGCCACCTTTGTGGAGGGACTTTAAGAACTATTTGAAACGTAAGTGAAAGGAAATGACTTTAGAGGATTTGATTGTTTGTTTGCGAATTGAAGAAGACGACAAAAATGCAGAAAAGAGAGCAAATGCAAAGTCTTCAATCGCAGGAGCAAACAATATTGAAACTCCTTAAAAGAAGAAAAAGAGGAAGAAGTCGGATGATGAGAAGGAAGCACCTAAGAAGAAAAAGTTCAAAGGAAATTGCTACAACTGTGGAAAAGTTGGTCATATGGCTTATGTTTGTCGTACTCCAAAGAAAGATAAGAAGAAAGAGCAAGCAAAGTTGAATGAAGAAGTAGACAACTTTTGTACAATGCTTTCTGAATGCAACTTGGTGGGAAATCCAAATGAATGGTGGTTTGATTCAGGTGCTACTCTTTTCATCTTATACTTCTTCTGAAAAAGGCGAGACCATTTGTATGGCGAATTCAGCATCCCCAAAGATAGAAGGAACGGGAAAGGTTGGCTTGAAGATGACTTCGGGCAAGATGGTAACCCTCAATAATGTCCTTCATGTTCCTGAAATGCGGAAGAATTTGGTCTCGACATCACTTCTAGTCAAGAATAGTTTTAAGTGTGTGTTTGTATCTAATAAAATTGTAATCAGTAAGAATGATATGTATGTAGGAAAAGGTTACCTCACCGAGGGCCTCTTCAAACTAAATGTAATCTCTATTGATATGAATAAGAATTTTGTTTCTTCTTACTTGCTTAAGTCAAATCATTTATGGCATGCACGTTTAGGACATGTAAACTATAAAACCATGCGGAAAATGATTAACTTAGAAATCTTACCTAAGTTTGAAAGTAACAATTTGAAATGTCAAGTATGTGTGGAATCAAAGTATGCAAAGCATCCTTACAAGTCGGTTGAAAGGAATTCAAATCCCTTAGACTTAATCCATACAGATATTTGTGACATGAAGTCTGTACCATCTCGTGGTAGAAAAAAGTACTTCATAACTTTCATTGATGATAGCACTCGATATTGCTATGTTTATCTGCTTAATAGCAAAGATGAGGCCATTGATGCTTTCAAGCAATATAAGAATGAAGTTGAAACACAACTTAACAAGAAAATCAAAATGATTAGAAGTGATAGAGGTGATGAATATGAATCTCCTTTTGTTAAAATATGTTTGGAATATGAAATTATTCATCAAACAACTGTCTCATACACTCCACAGTCTAATGGGGTTGCGAAAAGAAAGAATAGAACATTAAAGGAGATGATGAATGTTTTGTTGATAAGTTCTGATTTACCACAGAACTTGTAGGGGGAAGCTATTCTAACAGTCAGTCGGATACTTAATCATATACTCCATAGTAAAACAAAGTCCATTCCATATGAACAATAGAAAAGAAGGAAATCCAGCATGAAATATTTCAAAGTGTGGGGCTATTTGACTAAAGTGCAAGTCTCTAAACCCAAAAGGATTAAGATAGGACCAAAAAAAATTGATTGTGTTTTCATTGGTTATACAACTAATAGCAAAGCATATCGTTTTCTGGTTCATAAATTAGAAAATCCCGACATTCATGTGAATACGGTAATTGAATCAGATAATGCTGAATTTTTGAAAAACATTTATCCGTCCAAAAATGAATATGAGTCGTCTAGTAAAAAATCTAAATGACCTCGGAAAGTGTCAAAGGGAAGTACACCTAATGAGGAAAGTCCAAGACGAAGCAAACGTCAAAAGACTTCAACTTCCTTTGGTCCTGATTTCTTGACATTTTTAGTTGAGAATGAGCCTCAAACGTTCAAGAAAGCAATGTCTTCTTCAGAAGCACAATATTGGAAAGAGGCAATCAATAGTGAAATAGAATCCATAATGAATAATCATACATGGGAATTGGTTGATCTTCCTCCAGGAAACAAACCATTAGGTTCTAAATGGATCTTCAAAAAGAAAATGAAAGATGATGGTACTATTGATAAATATAAGGCAAGACTAGTTGTCAAAGGTTTCAGACAACGAGAAGGTCTTGATTATTTCGACACGTACTCTTCGGTAACAAGAATCACATCGATTCAAATATTGATAGCGTTAGCCGCCATGTATGGTCTTCAAATTCATCAAATGGATGTGAAGACAACCTTCTTAAATGGAGAATTGGAGGTAGAAATATACATGTAACAGCCCAAAGGGTTTGTAATTCCAGGAAAATAAAAGAAGGTGTGTCGACTTGTTAAGTCGCTTTATGGACTAAAACAAGCGCCCAAGCAATGACATGCAAAATTTGATCAAACCATGTTGTCAAATGAATTTAAGATCTATGAATGTGATAAATGTGTTTACATCAAGAACACTCCAAATCACATTGTCATTGTTTGTTTGTATGTGGATGATATGTTGATAATGAGTAAGGACATTTCCTACATAAATGCTACTAAGTGTATGCTTATTAGCAAGTTTGATATGAAAAACTTAGGAGTTACAGATTTGATCTTAAGAATTAAAATTCTCAGGACTCCTCGCGGTCTAGCTTTGTCTCAAACTCATTACATCAACATGGTACTTGAAAAATTCAAGTATTTGGAGTTCAAAGTTGCCAAAACTCCAATTGATATGAATCTTGCTCTCACAAAGAACCAAGGTCAAAGCAAGTCACAATTGGATTATGCAAGAGTGTTGAAAAGTTTGATGTATATCATGAATTGTACCCGATCAGATATAGCATGTGCTATTAGTAAATTGAGTCCGTACATAAGTAATCCCGATCAAACTCATTGGATGGCAATGAAAAGAGTTTTGGGGTATCTAAAACATACTCAAGACTATGCTTTGTATTAAAATAAATATCCAGCGGTAATTGAAGGATATAGTGATGCAAATTGGATCACCAGGTCAAATGAAGTGAAATCCACGAGTGGATATGTATTTACTCTTGGTGGAGGAGCAGTCTCTTGGAAATCATCCAAACAGACTTGTATTGCTCACTCTACAATGGAATCTGAGTTTATTGCCTTAGATAAGGCCAGTGAAGAAGCTAAATGGCTATGGAACTTTTTAGAAGATATTCCTTTGTGGCCAAAACCAGCGGCTCCTATATGCATACATTGTGATAGTCAAGCGGCAATAGGAAGAGCTAGAAATATTATGTATAACTGAAAGTCACGTCACATACGATGAAGACATAATACCGTTAGACAATTACTCTCTAGTGGAATTATCACAGTTGACTACGTGAAGTCAAAGGATAATGTGTCGGATCCACTTACAAAAGGCCTAACTAGAGAGGCCATTGATAAATCATCGAAGGAAATGGGGTTATGGCCTAGAACAAGTCATTGTAATGATAACTCTACCTATTTAAATGGAGATCCCAAGGTCTAGGTTCAAGGAGATCAAACAAAATTACGAATGACGGTTCAGCATGATCTAAATTATAAAGAAATAACTCGTGATCAGTCCGCAGGTGAAGCAAAAGTTCACGTGTAACCACAAGTAACACAGCAATATCAGGTCCAAGGCTAAAAGCAAACTAAAAGCAACAAGCAATATTACAAAGAGACTCTGCAAGTCCTTGAATTATATATTGACAAAATAGAAAAAATTCATAAGGACTAATCTCATTTCTTAAACTAGTAATAAGAATTTCCTTGGGTGAGAACTGATCTCCTTCTCTCAACCAACCAACCTACATATCGTAAAACACAAACGAATTTCTGCAAAGTTGCAATACATAGTTGAGATGGAAACAGTAATAAGAATGTTGAGTTACGACTGTTGGAAGTGTTAGGTTTCTTGTTATATATTTTGATGAAAATAAAACTTTTATTAGAATCAAGAAGAAGAATTCCATGTGGACCAAATAAAATGCAATTTCATATTTCTTTGGCGAAATATTAATAAGGTGACTTTTGAAGAGATATAGGTAAAGTTGGTTTACCTTCAAAAAATAAAAGAAACATGACTTTTTTTTAGATAATTATCAATAGTTGGGTGGCCTTCTGAATTACTATCTCGAGAAAATCCACTTCCTCTCACAACTTTAAATTTTTTCAAGCAAAATGTATGTTCAAACACAATTTCAAGTTCCAAAAATCGCAACTTCAAAAACCCAAAATTTCAACTTTAATTCTATGACCAAATGGGAGCTTATGGGTATATGAAAAATTAATTCAGGAAAGTGAAAAAGATTACATAAATAAAATATTATAACTTCTCTAAAAAAAATTCTTGTAAAATTTAAAATCTCAAGATATACTTTTGAAATTACACATCTGTACATCTCAAGTATCTAACTTTTTAAAGGGTATTACATACACTCACTGTTTGACTGAGCAAAGCACTCTTTCTTTGGTCGTAACAGTCTGATTCGAAATGGCAGGCATGAATATAGGATGCCTCATAGAGGTTGTATTGAAGTGTATAAACAAAGGTATAAACAACAACGACATACCTAGAGTAATCCAACAAGTTATGATGTACGCAGGCCTTATCACCTAACTTTGTAGGTAGAGGATGTTTCCGGTATATCATCGGCACAACGAAGCATTACCAAAATAGGTTGTGTGTGGCCAACTCATCTAAAAATTTAAGTTGTTGGAAAGAGGACGCTTTTGTTTACTCAAAAGGTTGTGCTGAGATAAATTCAAACTGAAAACCATACATTACCACAAAGTATAACCAATTGGAACTTAATCCATAAGATTTGCCACTTCACATATTCTGGGCAAATAGAATAGGCTCCATGCAAACTATACATAATCACAATGCTACCAACACAAATAAAAACAGCATCTGATGACGTAAAGAAACACAAAACTTAGAAATGTTAATGATAATAACAACAGAGGAGTTAGGCTATAGCCAGGAAACTCTTCATATAAGGCTTACAAGTATACATCGTCATTTTCTTTCGCGGCAATTCAATTTTCTTCACAGTTCTATGATCTAAATTATAAAGAAATAACTCTTCATCAGTCAGCTGCAATTGAAGCAAAAGTTCACCTTCTTGGATGTACAAAAGCTTTATCCACCTATGGGTGTTGCCATGAACCCCTAGAATAATTTCAATGAGACGTGAACTAAAAGGGAAAATTCTCTCATTTAAGAGCTCAATCTTGTACCTTTTGATCCACGTTTGCGCCTCATAGTCCTCCAAGATCCATATATCCACGGTATAATTAGGGAAAGGAAAGTTAGAGAAACACAACCGATCATCCTTCACCGAAAGAGTCATAGTTTGATGCGCTTGCTTTGAGTTACACACAGTAGTACTTCCAGGATGAGGCATAGCAGAGAATTCTTCCCTATCCATTCTGAAAACCATGATTCCTTTTTCACAAGGAGCAATATTTTTTCTTTCTAAATCATGGTACGTGATCCAATGCAATGCTCCATTAACAACTGCTGGATTGTCACCTCTTGTTACAAAGTTGAAAGAGGTGGACGAACGGACTTTCCTCCACGTTTGCATCTTGAAAATATATACGAAATACTGACAAGAACTGCCTCGTACTTGCGCGTAAAGAATTCTGAATTGTCTTGTGTAGGGACAAAAGTACAGAGCAGATACGTAGCCGGGGTAAAGTGTATGTCGTATAGTTACTTCCTCTTGTGTTATTGGGTTGACAACATAATAAGTAGATTGCAACCATACGGAAGCAAACAGAAGAACTCCTTGACAAGAGTATGAAAGATTAACAAGGTTGTCTTCCCAGTGCTTATTAATTATAAGTTCAGGTCTGAGATGAAATTTCTCGAAGGCGGCCTTCTTCCACCACTTCTTGTTTTCACCAAAAACATAAAGACCCGGCCTGTGCTCGGCAAAATCATCACGTAGGAGAAGCATGGGTGTACTAGCTCTACAGAGATCATGTAAGGTGGTAAAACAGTCGGGTGATGTGACCAAAGATCTCCAATGCCTACAAACCCATCGACATCTAAGAAAAGAATGTGCTGGAAGTCTACGCAGAATATCAATGACGAGACAATCGGGCAAACGTTCAAAAGTACTGTCAGCATCATCATCAACTATATATATTTTTTCAAGCAGTGAACCCAACAGTTCTGTGGTCCATGTGAAGCATTCAAGTGCCATCACCTATAACATAAAGCACAAAATAAGAAAACCAACAATTGTTTGGTATAACAACAAAATATATACTGACTGATCAAAAGAAAACATTAAAACTTTTATACTAAAATCCTCCAGAATTTTGAGAGAGGGGTATAACCATATAAGAATGACACAAGAAACTCAAATCATAACATATGAACCACGGTTGCACGTGTCACCTAGGTGCCGATGATTGCAATATTTCATTTTCATTATTGTTCTCTCTATTGTTTGTTGTGTAACACTTTCCATTTCGATTAAATTGTTATTGTGACTGCCCCCATATTTTTATACCTTTTTTTCAGCAATTTGGCAGGTATTAGTTAAGCTGAGGGTCTATCCTTTTCTGCGTACATTCTACCCTCTCCAAAACCCACTTGTAGGATTATAACGGGATGTTGTTGTTGAAGTGATCAAAATACACGTATGTACATCATGACAGGACTAGTGGAGTAGCGGAGGTAGGATTTTCATTAAAGAGATTCAAAGAATAAATTAAAAAAAATAACCTCACAAATAAATCAAAGAGATTCAACATCTAATATAGATATACATAAGAAAAAATCGACCTTATAGTAATTCTCCGGCAAAGAGATTTCTGATGGGCATCCTTCCACCTCTACCCTTGCCCTTTGATGAAATAATTGAGGTGCGTGAAAGCTGATCCGGGGCGTATCCAAGATTTAAGGTTTGTTTATGCTAATGATCAGTTCACAGTTTACCATATTTAGAGAGTGCATATACAGTAACTTCTGACCTATTCAATATGTTTCGATTTTTTCTTCTTAATAATGTCCTTTTCCATTAAGAATATTTTTGGTTCTAGCTATTTAAGGAAAAAAATCAAATAAAATCGATTATATATAAGTAATATAGTACTGGCATTGAATTGTTGACAAAAATATATAGAGCCCGTTTGGATAGGATTAACCAGCTTTTAATCTTTTTTTATTTTTTAGCTTTTTTAAGTGTTTGGTAAAATAAAAAGTACTTGAGAAAACTAAAAACTGATTAAGAAAAACAAAAAGTGATAAACTGGGTACCTGCTTTTTTACTTTTTAGCTTAATTTTTTTTTAAGTTTGACCAAGACATTTACCCTTTTATCCCATATATTGTTCCTTAATTCCAAGAATACCCTTAATTTGCAGCCCTAAAATATATCGTTTTCTTTCACTTTCTCTTTAACAGCTTCTCTAGTCTCTTTCCCCGTAGTTTCCTCTTCATTCTTTCTACTTTGTTTTCAGCGATTTCATCATTTGTTTGCTTAGAGATTTCATTGTCAATTTCATTTGTTTACCCTTTAATCCCATATTTTTTAACATTTAAAAATAAAAAAAGTAACTTATATTTATAAATTCACCTCATATAATCATTTGACGTTGAAAGTGTATTTAAATAGAAATTATTTTTGGATTATTCGAATTAAAAACTATATAATTCAATTTAATTATGGTGCTTAACAATTTTAAGGACATTTAAGTCATTTTGACAACAAAAAAACATTTCTATCCAAACGCTTATCTGTTTAATGTATAAGCACTAATTTTCAGTTTTTAAGCATTTAAGCTGAAAAACTATTTTTTTTTAATCTTATCCAAACAGGCTCATAGTTGATAAATGACTCGGGGAAAAAATGGATAAAAATCCGACCTACTCATATTTGATATGGATAAAAAATGAGTAAACCAACAGATAACCATATTATTCATTGTTTCTTATTATGCAAAAGAAATAAGTATTCCTAGATTACAAGCATTTTACTTCTTTTTCTCCTTTTAGGGTGTATTCCTAGAACCTTTTTTTTTCTTTGGAAAATAAGTCATTTTGAGTCGGGAGTCAGGTTCCCAAATCGGGGTCAAAATCTCAAGTCGGAGTCGGAAATTGGGTCTTGAGTCGAGGTCGGGTCGAGGATCAGTTCTAGGGTCAAGTCATGTTAGGATCCCAACTGGGGGTCGAGTGTCGAATCCGGTGTCAAGGTAGGGAATTAGAGTCGGGGTTGAGATCGAGAGTCAAATCCTGAGTTGGTGTTGGGAGTCGAGATTCGGTTCTTGGTTTAGGATTGAGAGTCAGGTCACGATCGGGATTAGGATTCAGATCCTGGGTTATGATTAGTGTTGGAGCCCAGTCCCGAATCAGGGTCAGGGTTGCCTGACCTCATCTACTCAACATTTTTGCTTGCACCGACCCTTACTCAATAGGGCAATTCAAAGAGGAGAACGAGGACAACTGACTACCGCTAAAAGTCAGACTAAGAGTACACATTGTATGATTGAAAACTGCCGTTGAGAATCGGGTCCCGAGTCAATGTTGGGACTCTGGTCACGGTTGGGAGTCGGGAGTTTGGGTTGACATTTGGATCTCTAGTCGGGGCCTAGTCCTAGGTTGGCATCGAGAGTCGGGTCCTGAGTCGTGGTCAGGGTCAAATGTCAGGTCTTGAGTCTTGGTCAATGGAAAATATTTTCAGTCTTGCATGTACCACAAGTAAAACAAAACAAAGATATCCCCGTGTTCCCAAAATCCATTAAATTTGCCACTTCCAACATTCTGGGCAAATGGACAATGCTACCAACACAACTAAAAAACACCATTTGATAACATAAAGAAACACTAAAATTAGATATGTTAATGATAATAACAACAGGGGAGTTAGGCTATTGCCAGGAAACTCTTCATATAAGGCTTACAAGTATATAAAGTCATTTCCTTTCGCGGCAATTCAATTTTCTTCACAGTTCTATGATCTAAATTATAAAGAAATAACTCTTGATCAATCTGCTGTAATTGAAGTAAAAGTTCGCCTTCTTGGACGTACAAAAGCTTTATCCACCTATCGGTGTTGCCACGAACCCGTAGAATTTCCCTGAGGCGCGAACTAAGAGGGAAAATTCCCTCATTTAAGAGATCAATCTTGTAACTTTTGATCCACGTTTGTGCCTCATAGTCCTCCAAAATCCATATATCCACGGCATACTTAGGGAAAAGCAAGTTACAGAAAGACAACCGATCATCCTTCACCGTAAGAGTCATAGTTTGATGTGCTTGCTTTGACTTACACACAGTACTACTTCCAGGATGAGGCATAGCAGAGAATTCTTCCTTATCCATTCTGAAAACCATGATTCCATTTTCACAAGGAGTAATAGTTTTTCTTTCTAAATCGTGGTACACAATCCAATGCAATGCTCCATTAACAACTGCTGGATTGCCACCGCTTGACAAAAAGTTGAAAGAGGTGGACGAACGGATTTTCCTCCACATCCGCATCTTGAAAATATATACGAAATACTGACAAGAACTGCCTCGTACTTGCACGTAAAGAACTCTGAATTGTCTTGTGTAGGGACAAAAGTACAGAGCAGATACGTAGCCGGGATAAAGTGCATGTCGAATAGTCACTTCCTCTTGTGTTACTGGATTGACAACATAATAAATATTTTGCCAACTTATGGAAGCAAACAGAAGAACTCCTTGACAACAGTATGAAAGATGAACAAGGTTGTCTTTCCAGTGCTTATTAATCATAAGTTCAGGTCTGAGATGAAATTTCTCGAAGGTGGCCTTCTTCCACCACTTCTTGTTTTCACCAAAAACATAAAGACTTGGCCTGTGCTCGGCAAAATTATCACGTATGAGAAGCATGGGTGTACTAGATCTACAGAGATCATGTAAGGTGGTAAAACAGTCGTGTGATGAGACCAAAGCTCTCCAATGCCTACAAACCCATCGACATCTAAGAAAAGAATGTGGTGGAAGTCTACTCAAAATATCAATGACGAGACAATCGGGTAAACATTCAAAAGTACTGTCAACATCATCATCAACTTTACATATTGTTTGAAGTAGTGAACCCAACAGTTCTGTGGTCCATGTGAAGCATTCAAGTGCCATCACCTATAGTACAAAGCACAATATAAGAAAACCAACGATTGTTTGATATGGCAACAAAATGTGTACTGATTGATCAAAAGAAAAGATTAAACTTTTATACTGAGATCCTCCAGACATTCAGTATTAGGAGGTTGTGGAGGACATGGATAAAGTAGAAGGTTAATAGGTAATAAAGCATTGTCTCACTCATCCTTCCATACCAGAAGTCGTAGTTTTTTCTCCTATAGTTGCTTGTCCATTGATTTCTGTTATTATCTATTGTCGCTTGTACTTTGATTATTGCACTTATTTGGTATAGTTACTGTTCCTTTGTTTCAGAGTGTTTTGTCATGCTTTCTATAATATTTTGCCATAATCCCTTCACTTTAGTTATTTCTTTTTTGTTCTATTTTGATATGCTTTGCCTTGAGCCGAGGATCTATTGGAAACAACCTATCTACCTCCCAAGGTAGTTGTGAAGTCTGCGTATGCTCTACCCTCCCCAGATCCCACTTGTTGGATTACATTGGGTATGTTGTTGTTGTATCTTCCGGTATTTCGAGACAAGGTTATAACCATATAAGAAGCTCAAATCATAACATATGAACCACAGTCGCACCTACGGGAGTCACCTAGTCTTAGGTGATTTCTCATCATCTGTCTAAGCCTTAGTGGTCAAAGTTGTCCGATATATGTGCTGGTGAGAAGCCGTAGGTATCCGGATGCTGGTTCGGACACCATTGTTATCAACAAGAAAAATATGGATCATGATAAGACTTTTAATTTGTTAGAATGGTAGATGCTTGATCACGTGAACGGGAAAATTGATATCTCCAAAGATCAAAATACACGCATGTACATCACGAGGTCTCAAGTTCAAATTCAAGTGAAGGAGCGGAGGAGGAATTTTAACTAAGAGGGTTTTGAAATCAACATATATAATTGAGGGCATTGATATGGCATCTCTCAAAAATCAACATTTGTATTTATCGTTTTTTGTCAAATTTTAGTTACCCTTCTTGAAAACCTAATAACCCTGATAATTTAAAAAGAAAACCTTGCGCACGCTCTTTCTTAAAAGCTAGTAAAAGAAAAAAAGTAAACGCACAAAAAAAGTAAACCCTGATATCATTTATCGTTTCTTAAAATATATGGTATGGTATGGTTTGATTTCATGGCTAGGTAACTATGAAAAGCCTCACTTTATGTAACCACCGATTTGGTGGTATCGCATCGTTAACTTATATATTTTTTTCTCATTTTACCTTTACTTATTATTTAATAATCCTATTTTATTCTTTATCTTACCTTTTAAGAGTAGTCCTATCCCGTATCCTACTTTTCTAGTAGGTTTATCCTTCAAATTATTAATGTGTGAGATTATGTAACAACGGAAAACGATACAATCTATCCAAACAACGTATTTATTAAAACAATATAGTACGATACAATACAACACAATACCGTATAATATCATACATTATGAAACAATACATAAGAACCATCTAAGCCAAGTGTAAATATGTAAAACCATCCAAACAAAGTGTAAATTGGCTCAAAAAAATAACCTTATATACTCGACTCGTTCCACCCCCAACTCCACCCTTGGTGGTAGGTATCAGGTACCAGTGGTACAATCGAGGTGCACACAAGCTGATCTAAGTTTTTGGGTCTCGGTGATCCTATGCTTTCCCACAATTTGTTTGTGGAATAATCAAGGTACAATTTATTTATGCTAATCGGTTCACAATTTATTTAATTAAAAAAAAGCATCGGGTAAATTAAAGGGAACTTACAGTTTATTGAACTGAATTGCAGAGAGGAACTTCTGAACTATTCAACCATGTTTCAATTTTGCTTTTGCAGAGAGGAACTTCTGAACTTACAAGGGATATTTTCTAAACTTTAATACATCAATGTCCTTTTCCAATTAGGATATTGATTGAACAAGAACTAAAATTACGCTTTAACCCCCAAGCTAAAAACGACATAGCTTTGAAAAGACCAATAATACTTGGTCCTATCTATTTAAAGAAGAAAAAAATCAAATCAAATTGACCATAAGTATTTAATTTTTCCAAGGAGATAATTTATATATTTGCTCCCGGCTTTTACCAAGTTGATAACCACAATTTGTTTGGTCATGAATTAGCACAGTAATAATCACACTTTTATTTACTTAAAAATGATAGTCTCAACTGGTTGGAGTAAGATAAATCCAAACCGAAAACCATACATTACCACAGAGTATAATCAACATTCTGGGTAAATGGAATAGGCTGAATGCTAACTTAGACATACTTGATCACAATGCTACCAACACAGCTAAATACACCATTTGATATTGCTGAAGGTTAATAATAATAAGATCAGGGGAGTTAGGACATTGCCAGGAAACTCTTAATATAAGGCTTACAATAAGTATATAACTTCATTTTTTGCCATGGCAACTCAGTTTTCATCACAATTCTATGTTCTAAATTATAAGGAAATAACTCGTCATCAGTCCGGAAGTGAAGCAAAAGTTCACGCGTAACCACAAGTAACACAACAATATCCGGCTGTGCAAGTCCTAGAACACGTCCTATTGTACTACCAAATCCATTATACAGAAAAATGTTCATCAATAAAGGACTAATCTCATTTCTCAAACTAGTGATAAGAATTTCCTTGGGAGAATTGATCTCCTTCTCTCAAACTCCCAAGCCTGAAGGATAAAAGCGCTATGTCGTTAATGTAAGTTCAATGATAATCTCATCAATTGAAAAAAAAAAATAGGAAAGGAGTGAAACATAACAAATCATTCTTTAATTCAAGTATTCTTTAAACCTCAAAATTTCTCAGCTTAAGCAATAAGGGTTTTAAATGAAAGTGCAGGATTCAGCAGGGCGTACCTTGCAAATTTGGTCGACCGGAGGAGGAGATGGAGCTGCCTTCCTAATTGCTGAATTGTTGGTTGATCCCTTTCCAGACTTCAACGCAGCAAGAACATCTCTCTTTGACAGGGCAAGACGAGGGCCAGATGCTGGAATTGATGATGCATCTAAATTATGTTCCGCAATTAATACCTTAGCAGCTGGACTAATTCTATTGAACACTGCCGTCTGAGTTCTAACTTCAGCTGCGGCATCATGATGGACCAACTTTTCTTCCTTAACCACATTGCTTCTGTTGCTCGATGTCCTCACAGCTTCAACATTTTCATCCTCAACCTTGCAAAAAAAGAAGTATTAATTTTGAAGCATCAAAATTCAATAGTTTATACATATATCAGAGTTTCAATATCCCCACTTTTAAAGGCTCGGAGCTATTGAAAAAATAAACAGTTCTACCTATATCCATTTTTACCTCTGGAGAAATTGAGGATATGGATTTTTGATCAGCATTCCTGATAATTGGGGTCATCAAGCCCTGAAAGTCAAGAGAATAGGATGAGAACAAGATTTGTATAAGATCCAACAAAAATGGTAGTACGCTGCATACCTTTTCAGTGGCAACCGCAACGGATATATCAACAGAATCACAAAGCACCAGCTCACCTTTTCCATCATCCCAGTAAACTGTAATGGATTTACAGTAAACTTTTCAGGGAACTAACATTTCGCGGGATAAAGCATCTTTTACTAAGCTAGTCATCTGGAAGTAAACTGAAGTTTTTTTTATAGTGAAATTCAATGAAGAATAAGCATTGATCAGGAATGAATTGATTTGAGTTACCGGAAAACCATATTTGAAGGATATAGCCATCAATTAAATGACCTCTCCAGACTTTTCAGCTATTCTGCTTGTGGGGATGGGTTATAAGGGTATTGTGAGAAGAGAAGTGCTACAGGTTTCAGAAGAGCAGTTCAGCAAAACTTTCATACTCTCAGTTGCTGGTATAGATTGTATCATGATGTACAGGAGACGAATAGGGAAAAAGGTCATGTTAGTATCCTAACAAACACCAACAGATGGACGTTGCTATCAATAGTTGTTTTGAGATTTTTTTTTTTTTTTGAGAAAACGTTGCTATGAATGCTGGGAGAAGAACCAAAACTACAATAGTTTCATGGAAATAGTGGTCTCCGTTAAAAGTTTGTCTGAATGAAGAAGTGACTGTAAACAAAATCAACTCTCTCCACAATAAGTAGCAATATATACAAAAGCAAAGAGGATATCTCTGGAGAATTCTTTGGCCAGTCGAACAAATAGTTTGTGTTTCCACAACATAAAGGTCAACGGATAGATACTTTTTTAGTTATGGGAGGAAGAAAGGAGAGAAGTGTACACAAATAGAAGGCTAGCTGTTACTTTGAAAATGCATTTTTTTAGATTAACTAGAGAACAAACTGTAGCTCGTAAACAGACAAGTCTCCTATTCCATCCACAAAAAGGTTTCTCAAAATGAGATGCGAGTTTCTCCTTTACAAAGTGTGTATTAGTTCCATGAAGAAAAGTTAAGACAGTTAAGAAGCTTCACTCAAGACCAACAGAGACGGTACATGATCAGGATGAAGCCTAATGGGGTTAAGTGTCTCATTGAGTGCTTCTTAGTTAAAGAGACTGTAGGAGACTCACTAGACCTCTGGAAATAAGAGAGCTGGCATGCTTCATTTATATAAATGGAAAAACATATCTTCAGTGGCGGAGCCAGAATTTTCACTAAGGAGTGTCAAAGTATAAAGAAATAAATTCACGAAAAAATCAAGAGGTGTCAATACATAATATATATACATAAAAAAATATTTTTACCTAGCTTTATAGTGTAATTTTCTGACTAAGGGGTGTACCCCTCAAGCATATGTGGCTCCGCCACTGCATATCTTTATAGCTTCATCTGTTCAAAGTCAATGTTCAATTTTGAACATATAGAATAAGAAAAAAATTGAAACCATAAGCATTTGTGAGAAAAAGGAAAAATGACACATCAATTATCATCAATGCAACATTATTTATGCTCACGACAATATCAATATATAAACTCTTAATATTTACCTAAAACAGAACGCGATAAATATAAGTTTGTAAAGGACTTTAGGATATCTAAGTGCATGTTACAACAAACACCAATCACATTAACTGGAAAAGCTATCTTTTGTCCCTCCTACATCTCCTTTCAGAGATCATATGATCTTTTCCTGACGTAAGAAATAAAGGAAACTGACTGGGAAATATCAAAATTGAGAAAAAAGATTATGGTCATTCCCCTAACAAAGCTAGAAACCTTGCTTCCACATACTAAACAAATTCACAGTTAGGCTTCATAGCTAACTACGCTTCGCTTCATCCTACATTTTAATTGTTAATATGAAATAAGTTAAGAACTTCAATTAGCAATGAAAATATTAATAATATCTCACCATTTGCTTCTGGAACATTTCTTAATGCTGTTGCAACCACTTTGATGACAATGTCATTCACGGAGACTTTAACATCATACTTTTCTGCATAGAATAAAGATGTGCCAGATAATTATGAAGGAATATCAGCAAAAGCAACAAGAAAAATTGAACACCTTAATTCTATACTTAGAAATGACCATTAATTTGAAAAGGTTCCACATATTAGATATAAGCAAATTACAATTTATAGCACTAAGAACTTGAGAATTGACAGAACCTGTGGACAAGTACAAGGGAGGAGCAGGTTGCATAGATTCCAATAACCTTGCTGCTATCACCTGCAAAATATAAGGATTGAGAGACACGGCAAATCAAGTATGAGATGTCATCAATGCAGGTCTCCTATATGCATAAAAATACACAAGAAGTGGGAGTGAAGAATATATTGATAGCACCTAAACTTGGTGAAAAAATTAGAACAATGTAGAGCATAAGCCAAATCGAAAGTGGAGCCAAGAATAAAGCAAAAACCACGATGAATACACTGCATAACGAGCACTTCAGCAGAAAAGAGAAAAAAAAAAAGACAAGCTAATATCCTACTTAGAGTCCTTACTTGAGCAGCTGATATCCTACTTGGGGTCCTTATTCGAAAGCTGATTTATTAGCATATTTTTAATTTTAGGCAGTAAATTTTTAAAGGTGAAAGTAATTATTCATATTTCAACTTCTCCTTGGATGATTCACAAACTGATCCTTCTAAGTTCAAATTTCACAGATCAACTTGTTAGTCTTTGTTCAATGCTCATTCAACAAAGGAAAATTCATTAGGTCTAGGGATGCAAAGAATGATATTTAAGAACACCGAAATTTTAACTTGGTTATTACTGCCACCTTAATATTTTTAGGCCGCTACAAGTTTCTAAAAGAAAGGTGTATCACAGGTTTATTTGGTACAAATTACAATTGCTAGAAAGGTGTATCACAGGTTTATTTGGTACAAATTACAATTGCTTGCTCTAAACAAAATAAAAATTTCCCCAGATAAAAAGAACAAAACCAAACTCTCTTCCTTATCAACAGACAATACAAGTATTATCAGTTTGACTCTCAATATCTTTAGTATGTTATTTTTCTCTTTAAATTTTCACCTTTTCATCTACATTGTATGTCCAAATTTATTTTCAAAGTGCAAAATACTGTTTACATTCTTTTCTTTCTAAACCTGCAAATATATTATCAGTCTAAAGCATGATATTTAGGGATGGTTACCATATTCAACTAAGATAGATAAAACAAACAATGTGAAGGTTTGGTTGTCAATTTTGCAAAAAATGGTTGCGTCCAAGAAATAAGATCTTCCTTCATTTTTTCTCATTATGTTAGCAAATGTGATAGTATATGACACAAAATACCCATACAGCACAATTAAAGTCTATCATTTAATAAGAACAATAAGGTAAAAGCATTAAATAACTGTTGATGGTAGTTCATAGTACACCTTGCAAATTTGATTATTGGGTAAATCTTCATAAGCATACTTTTGTTGTCGATCAGAGTTTAACCCAAGTGACTCTGTTGGAGTAGCTCGTTGGTCGACCCGAGGAGGAGATGGAGTTGTCAACCTAATTTGTGAATTGTTGGTTGATCCCTCTCCAGACCTCAATGCAGCAAGAACATCTGCCTTTGACAGGGTACAACGAGGACCAGATGGTGGAATTGATGATGCATCTAAATCATATTCCACAATTAACACCTTAGCAGCTGGACTGATTCTATTGAACCCTGCCGTCTGAGTTCTAACTTCAGCTGTGGCATCATGATGGACCGACTTTTCTTCCTTAACCACATTGTTGCTGCTGCTCAATATCCTCACAGCTTCAACATCATTTTCATCCACAACCTTGCAAAAAAAGTACTATTAATTCCACAGAATGCATCAAATATTTAAAAAAGAAAAAGAACTAAGACAAGTCACTACCCTAAATCTGTATATACTGATTTTCAACTTCTAATGGGTAAGACAATAGAAAGTTCTAAACTTCTCTCAGTAGGTGAAAAGAGAGAGAGGAGCATTAGCAACTTATTGTGATTGCAATAGGCTGCCCAACAGCCACATCTTTTGAACCTTCAGGGGGCAGTATTTTCGCCAAGAATCTGCCATCACACCAAATAAAAATAATTTTTTTTGGCACAGAAAATGAACATATGAAATTGTAAAACCAACTCTGAATCAGACGGAAAGAGTTTCACAATCTACATGAGTAAACAGGATACAGATGGAATGCCCCAACTTTAAAGACCCAGAAACATGATAAAACCATTAATGAAAACCACCTCACATACTCCCAGAAATAAACAGCAGCAGATGTAACTAAGGAGGCCTCACCATTATATAAAGTCAATACAAAAGGCTAGGAAGGATTCTTCCTTTAATATTTTGAGGCTGCTTTTCTGGATAAAGCCCTAAGAAATAATTACCTCATAGAGTACAGTAAAAGATAGTAACAGATATCTCTTAACAGTATCTTATTTTCTTGCAATTAAACATCTTATTTAAAATGTGATAAGAAAGTTTACCCTTCTTCGAGACTCAAAATTAGTAGTTGCTTTGTCAGTTTCCATCTCATGGAGAATATCACCAACTTCTATCTGTGTCAAAAGAAAAATAAGATAATAGTCACACATGCTATTTAGTTATCACTGCCCAGTGTGTGAGGTATTTGTGAAAATCCACTAGTCTCATATCATGCATCACCAACCTTGTCACCTTCCTTTTTTCTTCATTTAACGATGTTACCTTGGTTCTATAGGTAAAAGTTCAAACAAAGATTTCATCAGCAATGACAGGAAAAGAAAATAAGTATAGCATGGAAATTCAAGAGTAGGAACTAGAACTTCCCCTACCATGGTTGGAGACAAAGCGGGCATATCAATGACCAAATGAGGAGGAAGTTTTGATGAGTTGATATTCTCAGGACTCGCTTCTGGAACACTGTCTCCCACTGCTACACCAGCATCTGCAAACATATGATTACAAGGATCAAGCGACACATATGTAACACAATACATTCTAAATTACCAAATTCACTTATTCAAGGAAAACTACTTACGGCAATAAGTGAAGTATGAAATGCAACATATACAAGCCACATTAAGTACCACACACATGATTGCAGCAAATACATATAGCCAATAGTATGTCTTAAAACTACTCAAATATTTCTCAGAATTCTTTATCAACTTAGACCGTTCTATCACAGAATCAGACTTCTCCGTAGGATGTAACTAAGAGATATCATCAATGCTTGCATTTTGATTTCCGAATCTGGCCTACTTGTCTCTGAATTAATAATCTCTTGGGCTTTGTCGATTTGTTCTCCTCTCTCTTGATCCAGTTTGTTTACAGAAGTGATCATCTTTTTCAATTCCCTCATTGCCCCACAGATGGCAAGCCATAATCCTCCAATTAAATAAATTACTGATACAAAAGCAATCCACCGATGACTGTGCAAGGTAGTTCCAAATGTTGATAAAATACCCATGCTCCTGTGTACGAAAGAAGAAACCCGATTCGATTGCCCATTGAAGTTATGACATCTTCTGCTTTTTGCTCTATAGCTGTCATTCTTGAATCAATCTCATCCATTTCTTTCTCTAAGTCATTTATAGATGTCACACTAACCTCCAAAGCTAGTTGAGATGCTGAAGTGGAAGAAGTAGTAGTTGTTATGAAACCAAAGCTACATATATAAACTAAAGTTGTTAAATTCCAATATGTTTTTTTGTGATTCTTTTCTAAAACACACTTAAACAGACCAATCAATTGAAAAAAAAGGAAGGAAAGAAGAAGTATACGAATTGTTACCTCCCAAATCTTGAGATGGGATGTCCACACGATGAGAATCTTGAGCTAGAGATAAAAAGGAAAAAACAAGCTCAGTGCTTAAGCATTACCTAAAAATCAACACATCCAAAATACACAGGTGCAAGTAGCCAATGATAACTACTAGACTCAAACAATATTTTCAGAAAACACGAATCCAAACTTAATGAAATATCCAAATAAAATTAACTTTCCACATGAAATGTGAAAACATCCTCTCTACTTCATCTGAGATAGTGGTATGGACTGCGTACACTTTATCCTCCTCAGACCCACTTTGTGGGAATACACCGGGTATGTTGTTGTTGTTGATGATGATGTAATGTTCAAAACCATAAGATTAAATGATATTTTGGTACATTCTACCTATCTTTTGTTTAAGTCAAAACTCTGTATCAAGTCAAAACAGACAAACAAATTGAAACGGGGGGAGTATGTCTATTTTATACAAGGTAACCAAACAATGTAATGTGGCATGCTAGTTTTAATATAGAGATTAGTTCTCCCTATTGTGCCAACCAAACGAGCCCTTAGTGTTTAAGATCAAATATTTCTAACCCATCAGTCTTAACAATATTCTCTAAGACATATCGCCAAACACTTCCTTTTATAATGGAAAAACAACAAAACCACATTTTGTGCTAGTTCCAACCCAAATAAAATACTCAATAATGACAGGAGAACATCAATTTAGTGTAACAAGAACTTTCTATCCATTCCACTCGAATTTATTTTTAAATAACTGGATCACAAGTAAATTGAGATGAAGTGAATGGTACAAACCCAAGTTGGAGGGGAAATTCCTCACATAAGAACAACATTCGCAATTATAAGACTACTCAATGTAGAAGATTGCCCATTGTGGAATCATGGTATGTGTAACGTATAAGGGGGTTGAGCATCCTTTTTAAACAAGTAAAATATGGAACTGTCTATTGAAAACGCCATTTCATTCCCATTCCCTGTGTTATTAAACAGGAGTAAGCTAAATTTAAAAACCACAATTTAAGTGCAATTATATCCATCATAATTATCAAACATTTAGTTATAGACTTAATTTGACTCTTTGCACTTGTCAGATTATCTATTAAGATCATTTAAGTAAAAACAAAACCAGAGGGTGTTGAACATCATTTTTAACAAGAGAATGTGATACTTTTCTCTTTCCAAAAAATATGCATCGCGTGAAGTTTTTATCAAATGACTTGAAGGGAAATGTTCTAAAGATAGCATAATTCACCAAAACAGCCACAAAAGAAATGTATCAAAACGTAGTACATGGATGAATTATTACCTTCTAAATCTGGAGAATCTGAAGATTGAGGGTTATCTGTAAAGGAAAAAAACATGCTGAGGTTATATTCTATTCGAGCAAGATATAATATCACCCACAAAACAACACAGATACTATATGCAGGTTGAATAAAGGTAAACCCAAAGTGCAACGCATGTCAAAATTGATACCAAATATTGTTACTCAACTAATTTAATCACCATATTCAAACAATACCATTTTAAAAAAGCGCAAACACAAACTTAATGAAATTTTTCAAATAGAAATCAACAACAACAACAATAAACGTAACCCACTGTAATCCCACAAATTTGGTCTGGGAGAAAAGGATGTACACAGACCTTACATCTACCTTTGCAGGGTAAAGAGGTTGCTTTCGATAGACCCAAATAGAAGTCAAAAATAACATACTAAGTGTAGTTACACAGTGGTTCTTAGAGGGTAGAGTGTACGCAGACCTTACCTCTACCTCAGAGTATAGCGGTTGTTCCCGATAAACCCCCACTCAAGATAAAAACAGTCTAGAAAATGAAGTGATGGAAATAATTTTAAAAAAAAACAGACAATAATAGAACAACGGATAGTATCAAGTCAATACACTCCTACCTACTAGTATGGACACACTCCAACCTACTACCCTTCTACCCTAATTTGTGTCCTCAACATTTTCTTAGCTAAGGCCATGTCCTCGGTAAGCTGCAACGGGTATCTAATCACCTCTCTCCAATACTTCTTTGGTCTACCTTTACTCTCCTAAATCCATCCATAACCAACCTCTCACACCACTGAATGCGAATCATCTCAACTTCGCTTTCCGATAGACCCAAACAGAAATCACGAACGCAAAAACCAAATGCAGAGTGTATATATAAACTAAGAAAGTGAATCCAACTAAAAGATGAACCCAAAACTATATTTTATCATGGCATTTGAAAACCAAATACATAGTGTATAAACTAAGTAACTCGAGAACTAACTTTCGAAAACAATATCAAATGTTAATCAGCTAAACAGTAGACCCGAACAATATTTTCGGAAAACACGAACCCAAACTTAATGAAATATCCAAACACAGCTAACTTTCCACATGAAATGTTCAAAACCAGATGATTAAAGTATATTTTGGTATATTCTACCTATCTTTAGTGCAATCATATCTGTCATAATCATCAAACATTTAGTTTTACACTATCTAAATTGACTCTTTGCACTTGTCGGATTATTTATCAAGATCATTTCAGTAAAAACAAATCCAAAGGGTGTTGAACATCTTTTTAACAAGTAGAATGTGGTACTATAGAGAACGGTAACTTTCATAAATGAATTTTCTCTCCCTAAAATTAGCGCTTGAAACCCACGCTTCTCCTTATGATGCAAATTTCTTCTTGTTGGAAGATTCATGAAGACCCGACCCCAAATTTCTTCTTGTTGGAAGATTCAATTGGCTTTTTGCTGAAAAGGTTGCGTTAAAAGGTAATGTTAAGATTGGTGTTTATGACAATAAAAATGTGTTTATTTAGTGCTATAATCTCGAAGACTTCAATGTCGTTCGTTTCAAAAGAAGAATCGAAATTGAGGGACTCGAGATGTGGCTCACTAAATGGACATCCTATGGGAAACCTGAAGAAGACATACCTATAGCTCCTGTCTGGGTAAGGATTTGGGTAACAAAGATGTTGAACAGAGTGATAAGGACAAAGAAGAGCCTACTGACAAAAAGCAAGCTCAAGAGGAGAATTTGGATACAACAAATGAGAACATCAATTACATAGAGAAGGCTACAGATTCTAATGATAGGCATAACTCTCAAGTTTCTGCTACTGCTACCAAGAATTTGAGGGCTAAGGATGTGGAGACTAGTACTAAGACCTCAAAAGAAAAAGAGAAGAGGAAGAGGAGAAAGAAGAAAAATGTGATACAAAAAATTATTCAAAAGAAGAAACTCAACAAGAATGTGAGCCTAAAATTTGTGGAAGGAACACAATATCCTGGAACTAATTCTGAGAAAGAGCAAGACAAAACTACTCGAAATGTGGCGGAAGGAACTTCTCAAGTCCCTGGAACCAATGCTGAAAACACTCAAGACCAAACAAATCCCTCTTTGGTGGAAGACGGTGGCCCATCTGAAACAAAAAAATTTGTCACCGCAAAACGACTGTCTTTTGTTTAACAAACTGAATCCTTTCTTCCTATGTTATGCACAGAGTTCCTTTTAAAGAACATAACTCATTTCAACATCTCCAGAATGAAGAAGTGACGAAGATGTATGACAGTCAGACACATAACACGAAAGGTACTTTGACGATTGACTTGGGCATGGTTAATGTTATTGAACCACCTAAAGCTAAGCAGATGGGTGAAATCTACGAAAAAAAGGTAAAAAAAAAAGGAGGGAAATAACTCTCATACTATCAACATTGATTCTGAGGTGGCAGATGGTCTTATTGTAGTGTTTGCTCCTGTGAATCATAGCCAACAAGAAGATCTATCTATGCACATCACTGATGTGATAAACAAAGGTGCAGGTCGCGGCGCAGGTGATGTGACGTTCCGAAAAGTTGTGTTTTTTCTTCAACCATTGTTTCTCTTCTGAAACACCACTTTTAGGCTATAAATACCTATATTTTCCTCAGATGAAGGAAATACGAAATATATTATTTTCACAAGTCAAAAACGTTCTTCTCTACAAGAGAAATCAAAGTAAGTGTCGTTTACTCCATTAGTTGAGTTCGACGAAGTTCCGCAAATTTCATTGCCGGTTTTGTTGAATAGTGTTTTATTCTATTCTGGGAGGAATTAATTCAAACCTTGGGCAATTGTGAGGGGATTATATTCAGCTTAGAACTACCATTTTCATCAATATTCTGGTTTTTACGGGTGAAGGAAACAACACATATTATCATGACATTCAAAAAACCAGATACATAGTGTATAAAGTATAAATTAAGAAATACCTAGAGGTGGAATAAACGTCCGCAACCTTCCGAAGCGAGACAATAATGGCCTTAGATACATTTTGGCAGTGATCGAATAGCAAAGAGGAAGGAAAAAAAATAAGCAAAAAAAAACTTTCTTAGTCTGATGATCAAGTAGCAGCAAGCTAGTATGAAAGAGGAGGAAAAAATCAAAGAAAAAAAAAATTCTAAGTTGCATGAGTAGTGAAAGCTATTATATATGCAAGGAGAGAAAGAGAAAACAGAGCAATGAAGAAGAAGGCTAAAACTTGGTAAAATGCGCTAGGTATGGTGCATGGCAGTACAAAAGTACTAAAATGCGCACTGTAGACTGGGAGAGAAAAAACTACCGCCATTTTTTTGGTTTTTGTCTTGTTTGCAGAGTCTGTAGTACTCCCTATATTTCATTAATTTCATTAGTATATTTTTGCTAATTTTTCAAATTGAAATGAGAAAGTTAAAGTTTCTAGAGTACTTTTTATTCTTCCTCAATGTTAAGTTATGTGATACAGTTAAAATTTAGAGATACATACTTTAAAAAAAATTTGACTGTTAATTTGGATACAGAAGTTCTTTTTTCTTGAAATTAAATTTGTATATTTGAAAATTATGTAAAAAATATTATAATTAATAACTTAAAATGGCTAAAAGGTATATATGAATATTTCGATAAAATAAATTGATTAACTCATAAAATTTTATCTGTGTTATATAAATTGAGACGGAAAGAATACAAAGTAATAAGACAAAGAAAAGGAATTACTACGTAGAAAGAACTCCCTCCGTTTCAAAATAGTTGACCCTTGTTGGCTTGGTATTTTCCTTAAAAAAATATTTATTAGGGATTTATTTTACCAAATTAGCATTATTAATTGTGCTTTGAAAATATAAATTTGAGTATATACACTTTGTTTAGTCATTTAATGATGAGGGTAATATTGGAAGAATATAATAAAATCCTGTAAATTTCATAAAAGAGACAATTAAATTGAAACAAATATTTTTAGAAAGAGGATCTAACTATTTTGAAACGGAGAGAGTAATGATAGGTGCTTAACCGCAAATTAAACACGTGTACTCTTAAAAATAATGATTTCAGCTATCTTTTAGATTATTGTCCATTAATTAATTTGATTATCATTATTGGTTTATTTCCAACACTTAGCTATAGACATTTTTAAGTAATCCATTCATTTAAAAATAAGTGGTGTTTTTATTTTATTATTTTATTTTAAAATAAGTGATATTTCACCTTATTAAGAAGACACTAAATAACGTTCTTTCAATTTCACTCATATTTAAATAAAGAAAATTTTACATAACTAAGAAATTATTTAAAATGTACATCTTTTCCAAAATATTTTTTAAGGGTACGTTGGTAAAAATATATTTTACTTATAAGAAATGAGCCTAAACTAAAATTTTGAAATAAAGGAAATAATACCGCCTTGTCTCAATACATATAGTACCGCTCGAATTTGAAGAGTCAAACTTTTTAAATTTGACTGTAAATTCAAATATCACAATAATAAATTTAAAAAAATCATGATAAAAAAAATTATTTTTACTTTCGAAATTCAAAAGATACCAGATACGAAAAAAATTAGTATGTGCAAGCTAGCATGCAAAGAGAAAAAGTAAGGAAGGCAAGGTAGAAGAGAAGGCTAAAACTTCATATAAATACACTAAAATAAGCCTATTGTGCATTTTTTAGTACAAAAACCACTAAAATGAGCTCTGTACCAAAGAAAAAACTAGCACCAGTTTTTTGCTTTTTTGTTTACAGTCTATTTGTACTCTCTGTTTTATTAATTACTACATTGCATAAAGCCTTGGTATACTTGTATAAGTTGTATTTCTCGAGACAAAAATTACTACATTTGCTAACTATTCAAATTAAAATGAAAAGGTTCAATTTACTATTTTTGATTACTTCTTTTATCTCAACTTATATCACATGGTTAAAATTTTGAGATTTAAATTTTTAAAAAACTTTGGCTGTGAATTTAGATACAAAGTTTTGAGTTTTTAAAATAAAATTTATATATTTGAAAATTGCATAAAAAAAATATGATAAATTAAGCTCAATAAAAACATGAAAAAAAAAAAAAAAAATTCAGCGGTGCGACATTAGGGGTTGTCGTTCTATTTTTCATTTTCTTTCACATGAAATAAAAACTCTGTTATTATTATGGTTTCTAGCACTTCGATTAGCATATTATGTAATGGTAATGACAGTTCCGTTTGTAGTATTTTTGTCTTTCTTTTTTTAGCATTATGTCTTGGCTTCTTTACTCCCCATTGTTTCTTTTTTTCCAAAATGTTTTATAATGTTTTTACTTGAGTTAATGGTTTATTCAAAAAAAAAAAAATCATCTACCTTGTAGGGGTAAGATCTACGTATACACTGTCTTTCTTAGACCCCGCTTGTAGAATTATAGTGAATATATTTTTATTATCGTTGTTTCACATGAAATAAAAAATCACTTCAGACTTAATAACACAATTTCTCATATGCCAGAATATGTTTAGCAAGAATCAAAAAATTGATTAACCTATTTATATATTGGAAAAGAAATTCCACTACTAGATATGACAATTATAAGGGCTTCAATATTTTTATTTCTTTTGTTTCAGTTTATGTGCCACCGTTTGAATTTCGAAAAACAAACAATTTAGTTTTGATTGTTAATTTGGGCATGAAATCTTTAAAAAAAAATTACATATTTAAAAATTACGTACATTATAAATCACAATAATTCATAATTCAAATATTTAAAAAAAAAATAAAAAAAAATGCGCTCTGTGCCAGGAAAAAAAAATTAGCGCCAGTTTTTTTTGCTTTTTTGTTACATTGTATAAAACCTTAGAACCCGTTTGGCCATAAAAACCAAAAATATATTTACTTTATTTGGTATTTTTGAAGTTGAAAATAGAGTGGAAGCTGTGTTTGGCCATAGTATTTTCAAAAATATTTTTAGACTTTGAATGTGTGTGTTTTATAAAGTGATAGGAAAAATTAAGTGCAGAAATAGTGAAAAAACCCAAAATTATGAAAACGTATTCCGAAATACGTTTTTGATTTTCATGGCCAAACAAGTATTTTGAAATAAAGTAAAAACGTATTCCGGAATATTGTGAATAATATTTATGGCCAAACGCCTTCCTTAGAATACTTGTATTTCTCGATAAAAGAAAATAATTGCTATAATTGCTAACTTTTCAAATAAAATGAAAAAGGTTCAATTTACTAGTACTTTTTATTAAATGGTTATGAGTTACTCCCTCTGGTCCAAAATAATTGAATTGTTGAGGTAATGTACACCTATTAAGAAAAACATTTAAGGACATAAAATTAAGGTTACTTTCCACTATTATCCTTTTGATTATCCAAACTATTCTCCTAGAAAAATATAAAGTAGTTAAGAACATCATTAAAAGAAAGGGTAAATATGAAAAAGAAGTCCAAACAATTCTCTTGAACTTTGAACATTTCACTTATTTTGAACTATAAAAAAAGTCCCAACAATTCATTTAATATGGAATGGAGGTAGTATCTTTTACTCCCTCCGTTCTAAAATATTTGGCCTCTTTTGATTTGGCACATCCATTAAGAAAGCATTAATTAGAAGTGTGGTTTACAAAATTAACCCTATTAATGATGTTTTGAAACTCTAAATCTAACTATTATTATTTTCTTTAGTATTTAATACTGAGGGTAATATAAAAAAGAAGTAATAAAACACTCTTGATTTGCGAAAATGAACAACTAATTTGAAACACATATATTTAGAATGAATGTCAAGTAAAATGGAACGAAGGGAGTAGATTACTGTCCATTAATTTAGTTGAGTTTCCTCTATCATTAGGTTTAGTTTCCAACACTTAGCTATGGACATTGTTAATTAATCCATCTTTTTAAAAATAAGTGGAATGTTTAGTTTTTCATTTTGTTTTCAAATAAGCGGTGTTTTACATTATTAACAAGGAAACATCTACCTACACAAGCTCGATCAGTATAGAGAGGATCCAACAGAAACACGAAATTTCGTTGTCTATTTTAGCTCAGTAACAACATGAAAAAAGAAAAGAAAAAATAAAGTTAAACGGTGCGACACAATGGGTTGTCGTTCGATTTTTTGTCTTCTTTCACATGAAATAAAAAATTTGTTACAATTACATTTCTAGCGCTTCGATTATTGTATTATTTAGTGATTATCATTGTTCTGTTTGTAGTATGTTTTTTCTTTCTTTCTTTAGCATTATGTCGTGGCTTTTTCATTTTCATTGTTTATTGTTTTTCAAACTGTTTTATATGTTTTTACTTGAACTGAGGGGTAAGATCTGCATACACAATACCCTTCTCAAACCCTACTTTTAGGATTACACTTAATATTTATTTAGTGTTGTTGTTTCACATGATGTAAAAAAAAATACTTCACTCAATTTACCAGACCAAAAGACACAAGTTCTCATATGCAAGTATATGTTTAGCAAGAATCAACAAATTGATTAACCTAACTATTTTTATATTAAATTGTTTGTTCATAGAAATTCCATTCCGAGATATGACTATTATTCGGCTTCAATATTTTTATTCCCTTTCCCCCCATCTATCGAATTTCAAGTCAAATAATTAATTTTGATCGTAAATTTAGACCTGGAATCTTCAAGTTTTTTAAAAATAAATTTTACATATTTGAAAATTACGTAAAAAATATTATAAATCATAATAATTTATAATTCAAGATATTTTAAAAGTTTATAAAAACATTACAATAAAAAAAAGACTTATTTAAATCTCGAAGGTGACACAAACTATTCATTTCAGTCTAAGGGGGTGTTTGTCCATGAATTTTTTTTATTTTTTCTCGGAGTTGAACTCCGGAAAATACATTTGGCCATAAAATTTCTGAAAATTCCGAAATTCAATTGTTTTCACTTCAAATTACTCATAAAAATTTAAACTCTAATTTATATTAATAGTCAAACACAACTCCAAATTTCAAAATATTTTCACTTTGAAAACATAAATTACCCTAAGTCTATTATAGTTAAGTAGAAGTTGAAGACACTTTTTGGTCCTATCTGTAATTTCTTGCTTTTATACGTTGTCCTTTTCACTTTATCAAAAATGACAAATTATGTTAAGCTACTAACATATAGTACTCTTAACAGCTTTTGTTGCAAGTTTTCTGCACTACTGTCCTTTCCATTTTTTCTAATAATAATGGCATCAGTCAACTCTGCTTCCTGCAAGCATTCATCTGTTTTATTTTTCAAAATCTCTCTCTCATTGAAAAATATCATAGTCACTTGACTCATTTTTAATCTGCTCATATCCGACTCGAAAATCCGCGCAAGGACAAAATTACCAACTTGTGCTTTTCCAACTACACTGATTACCTTCTTGGGATAAGGTTACTCATCACTCTTGTGCATTTCTTTCTATATCCATTGATGATCAGTTCATTTGCTTTAGTTAATGAGAAATTCAATTAGAAATATAGTACTTAAATAATTTTAATAACATCACTTTTGTTTTTTTTAGCGCCAAAATCTGAGAAAATTAAAACCGACCCCTTGTTAAAATTTTATACCTCATGAGGTCGGTTTTTAGTTTTAATTTTTACTTTTTAAGCACCCAGTCCTTTTGCGACATTGATTGTGGTCGATTTGGCCGTTGTTTTAGTATTGAGATGTTAGTTTGAATTTGGTGTAAATTTAAAGTTTAATTGCTCTGTATTTTGGTTAGATGGTTCGTTTGTAATGTATGATGTAAGTGCCAATGCCTTTGAGAGGAGAATTCATGAATGGAGGTCCAGTGCTTGATTGTTGCGGGCTTTCATGATGATTCATTTTGATTCAGTGCTAGTAGTAATGATCGATGTTCTGTTTTCTGTTTTACCTGGTGTAAGGGATACAATGCAATATAGTTCAATCATCCTGATTAGTCAAATTAGTGAGTATTATTCCATTGCTTTTCTCTGGGATTTAGTAATATTCTATACTCATTATATTCCATTTCAATTTGGTTGACTGATTTTGACTTCGCGTGAAATTTAAGAAAGTTGAGTTGACTTTAGAATTTTGTGGTCTTTACTCTTTAGTGTAGTATGTATCAAATTGCCCTTAAATCTTGGAATCAAACAGCTGCCAAAAAAGGAAAGAGACATTCGTTTTGATGGGTTAAAAAGGGAAGTAAGACAAACAAATTGAAACTGAGCGAGTATTACTTATTTGGCTCTCGCCCGTCTGGTTACTGCTCACAGTTTTGGAGAAAAACAACTGTGATAATGTTGGAAATTAGATAATGAACACAGACATTTTCAATTTCAAGTGACTTCGTGGTGATACATATAATCATTTTGAGCCGCGTGTCTGCTAGAAAAAACCTCTTGACCTCACAAAGATAAGGGGAAGCTCTGCCTACATCCTACCCTTCTCAGACCCCACTTGTGCTAGGCCACCTGGGCATGTCTGCTGTTGTTGTTGTACATATCAGCATTTTGTTTTAAGATCGTGAATGGATATTGTAGTTTGAGGCTTTGAGCAATAGTCATCATAACCATCCATTGATTATTACTGCATAGTATGTTATTGTTTGAACATTGATTATAATAACTTTCTTGCTGGATAATGTCTCCCCCTGCTCTAGGCTTGAGTTCAACTGCGGAAGAGAGGATATCTTGGGAAGACATGATGCCCCTGTTCGCTGCGTTGACTACTCATTTGCAACTGGTCAGTGTACATATTTATGGCATTTACAATTTGTTATTGACTGTCTAAGTTGCTTCTTTCTGCTCTAATATATGACTTCGTGATATATTCATTTGAAATATAAGTAGATTGGAAAAACATTACCAGTCAGATGAAAATTTATATTGTGCATTCTGCTCTACGCATTTCAGCTTTTTAAGTAGGCTTTGCTGAACATTGAAATAAGCTTTAACATTTTTTCACAATTCAATTCTTAATACTTCTGATTCTGTTCAATATGTTCCCCACTGTAAAGCTACCAAAAATGATAGCAATTATCTGCTCTGATTTTTTCTTTTTTTTTTGGCTTGTTGTGTTTCATTGAAAGCCAAGGTTAATTTCTTTTAAAAGAGGTTTATATGTGCAATATATTGGTGGCCTTATAGAAGCTTCTGCATCGGAAATTCAATCACGACTCAAGTTCAGCATAGCTGGATAAAGAAGTTTCCTGTGCACGTATCTGTTTTTTCTTCTCCTTTTGTAGATGGATCACCTAACTCTTCAAATTATTGTTAGTCGTTGACGATTATGTGAGCCTACAATGTGTTGATTAGAATTCTTTAGTCGTTAACGATTATGTGAGCCTACAAAATGTTGATTAGAATTCGTTAGTCGTTAACGATTATGTGAGCCTAAAATATGTTGATTAGAAATCTCAACGATGGCATTCTATTATTTGAGCTTAGCGTCAGCATGTTATTGAAAGTTGGCTCCAACAGAATTATGTGATTTTATTGTATAGCATAGGACAAGTGATAACTGGTAGCTGGGAAAAAAACCTTGAAATGCTGGGATCCTAGAGGTGCAAGTGGTGGACAGGAACATACTCTTGTTGGAACTTATGCACAACCAGACCGTGTTTATTCTCTATCCCTTGTTGGAAACCGTTTAGTAGTAGCAACTGCATCGAGATATGAGATATGTGAATGTCTATGACTTGCGAAACATGTCTCAACCAGAACAACAGAGGGAATCTTCCTTGAAGTATCGAACTACATGTGTGCAGTGTTTTCCCAATGGAACAGGTTTATTCCTTATTCTCTATTTGCTGCTTCATTCTAGAGCTTAATTTAATGACTCGATATTGGACTTTTGGTTGCAAGTTTTGCTGCTTCTCACGATCTTTCAGTTAGTTTCTGTTCACTCTAACGATCGACTCCATATTGGGGTCCATTTTCAGCATATTTGACTCAACTATCAATTAACAAGCACTAGATGTATCAATTATATATCTTTCTGGTGTCTCTGTAGTCAAATTAAAATTATGAGTATAGTTCTGTCAGGATTGAACCGTAAATCAACCATCTATACTTGCATTTTTGTAATATCTGGTGGTTTCAGTAAATGAGCTGATTTGATTCGATAATTAAAGAGTCTGGACAATCCTAAATTTGGAATTCACCACAAAAACCACATTTACATCACTATCTGTATGCATCACTATCTGTATGCCAAACCTAATGACACACAAATATTCTCTGATGTCTTTCATGATGAAGATTTGGAACTATCTAATGGCACATTTTGTTGTAAATTTTACGTGTACAGTAAAATTAACTTATTGGATATTGAATGTTGGAGTGTCAACCCATCATTAAGTTTCTACTAAGACTTGTGCTTTCATCAATTTTCTGATTTCCGTGATGCATTGCTTAGTTGTTCTCATTTTAAATGGAATTTGCAGGCTATGCTCTAAGTTCAATTGAAGGTCGGGTTGCAATGGAATTTTTTGATCTCTTTGAGGCCGTTCACTCTAAGAAGTATGTAAATTTGCTAAACAATCTTTATCCATATTTATGGTTCCTTTCAAGAGACTTCTATTTTTGTTTTTTTGGCACTTCCCTACACTAGCATTTGCATATTCTGGTCGACACTTCAGACATTAGAAAATAAAACAATAGATGTCAATTTTAGAAATCGACTCTTTTTTTGTCTCCGTTACCAAACAGAATAAATTGTTGAAGAGGAGTTTAATTTCTGTGCGTGATCGATGTAAAAAATACTTATCCAATCAAGCTTATAAGGTAATTACGGGTGAATCATTATGATAAGCAATAATGGCAACTAACCTGCTGCTATAAGTTAAACTACATTGCCAGTTTATTGACGATAAAATTGAATGGGAAATTGAGCCTTGATGTATTTAATTTTGAATAGACCATTCGTGTCTCGTTAACTTCTTGCTGGATTATTTCCTTTCATCTAAGATATAAATTTTAATGTGGCTAATTGCTGTATGTTGTGAAATGAAATTTGTCAAGGTTGAGTGGCGAGACAAAGACTCTATTCCTCCTGAATTTGGAAATAAGAATGGGGAACCATATTATAGATTAGTTTTGCCAGTTATCTTTTTCCAAAACGCTGAGGATGTGAGGTGATTTTGCAGTGTGCTAGGTAGATCATTTGTCTGTTTGGCATCTATTCATAGGTAATGACTTACTGTGCAGATATGCAGTTAAATGTCCACAAAAATATGAAGCCGGAAGGAATATCGCCTACGCTGTAACTGCGATTGCCTTTCACCCTATGTGAGTTTCAACTTCACCTCAACTTTATTTATTCCTTTTTCACATTCAGCAAAATGCTTTTTCAAGTTATCATGAGATATATTTGTTGTACACTTCCTCCGATATATTTAATTTCATAAAGATGAATTGGTTTTCTTGGCAAACCCAAGACTGAACAATCTCTGATGTTTCTTAATATACAACTCAACTGAACCATAACTTGCCTTCCATTCTGACATTTATGTTCAATTAATCTGTCTTGGATTTATGTTCACCAAGTACTTTAGCAATGTTCTTTTGTTACTACTAAGTACTAACATTTCATGTTCTAGCTGCTGATTCCAAAATTAGTAATTTCCTGTTTCCTGAAAATAAATTTCGAGTAAACATTTCAATGTGTGGCATGTGTTTTTGACTACTTGCTATTGACTTGATCATTAATGTTCTTGGATAACAACCCTTTCCATGTGAACTGCAGCTATGGTACTTTAGCCACTTGGGGTTGTGATGGTTATGTTAATTTCTGGGATGGTAATTGACACTTGTATCAGGTAAAATATTTGTTGATACGCCTTTGATTTCTAGCACTCTGTATCTAACTGATTGATATGCTGATTTTTTTAACTTGCAGTCCCCTAAGTATCCTTCAACCATCGCAGCATTGTCATTTAGCAGAGATGGTAGATTCTTGGCTGTAGCATCAAGTTATAAATTTGAAAACGGAGTACAGCCGTAAGCATGGACTTAAAATCTTATCAGGCTCCTTTTATTTTTGTAAAATTTTCTCGATACTCTATATTTCATTTTGCCATGAAGATTTATATGTGGTTTATCGTTGCAGCCATGAGCCGGATGCCATATTTGTCTGCAGCGTAAATGAAGCTGAAGTGAAGCCAAAGCCAAAAGTTTCGCCGAATCCTTTCTAGTGGTGAACTTGGTGTCATCATATCTTGAAAACAAAAAAAAGACTTTAGATACTTCATATGCCAGTTTGAATTCCAGGAGTACTCCATTCTCTTGACTGGAAATTCTAGAGAACAATTAAAACTTTTCTAATTAGCCATTTAGCAATTGTACCTTTTTGATGACATGGTTTAGTATTTTGTGAAATCTGTCCAGGTTCAAATGTTTCAGGAATGAAAACAGTTTTTGGCTATCAACCTGTGTATATTTGTTGGTTGTGCGTAGCAGGGGTCACGAGAAGTAGAAGTAGGTTGAAGAAGAACTAGGCGAGGTGATTAGAATAGGACATGGTATAACTTCAACTAACTGAAGACATGACATTAGATAGAAAGGTATGGAATTGAAGATTATAGTAGAAGGTTAGCAGGTAACTGAGTGTTGTTGCATTTTGTGTGGAAGAGGGAGTGGGCTAGCCTCCTCCTCTCATCTTATCCTTTTGGTAGTATAAAATTATTAGTCATTGCGTAGTTTCTTATATATTTTGATATGTATTGCCTTCTGTTGCTGCATTTATTGTGTATCTTGCTACTTTGCTATCTCTTTTCTTACAATACTGTCGGATATCTCCCTTTTTGAGTCAAGGGTCTTTCGGAAACAATCTCTCTACCTTACAAAGGTAGGGATAAAGTGTAGGTATATCCTCTTTCCCCAGATATGTTATTGTCATCTTAACCTGTGTATATTTGTACTCGCAAATCCTTTTAAAATTGAGCATCGGAGTAACCCATCTAACACCCTATTACGAATTTGTTGCCCAATGATGCCTCGATGTCAAGTACCTTTGGGAATTCTTTCAAAAACATGCAACTTAACACAAGCACATACCACACAGTCATATTTTCAGTTTCTTTTTTGGCCTCTTCTGCGTCTCTAAGAAGATGCTAACACACACTTTGTCATCTATCGAGCCAGAGTGATTTTAGCACTTGAAAATATATATAGTTCGGCAGGTAAAGTAAACAAGACATAGTTTAAGTATGAAACTAATAAGAATGTAATAATTTAGGGAATAAAATATATATATATATATTGACGATAAATTTTTTAAAACAGAAAGTAGTCACTCCAATTTCCAAAGCAGTAGTAAAATGAAAAAAATGAAGTAAACTGCAAGAGAGTAAAAAAAAAAAAATCAAACGAAACAAATTTCCTTATTCTAAATACGAGCTTTTCGTTAAAATCTAATAAATGTTCTAGAAATAAAGTATAGATCCTAAATTGTTTAGGATTTGGTACTTTTTGGTAGTTTACTTGATCCATGTCTCAATAGGTGTTAGGTTTTCTACTCCTAATTAAAATGGGTTTAATTATACTATTATAAATACGACTACTACTATTATGAAATAACTAAAAACCTCCTAGCTAGATTTATAATTCTATAGTTGCCATCATGGAGAGACGAGTAACAACAACCAAACGTCCACACCCAATGTGGAAAATTTATAGGGTTATTAGCAGCCATTTGGGAGGGGTACGATCCGTTGCGGTGGATCCTAGTAATACTTGGTTCTGCACGGGATCCACAGATCAGACAATTAAGATATGGGATTTAGCAAGTGGTAGGTTAAAGCTCACGTTAACGGGTCACGTTGGACAAATAAGAAGCCTAGCTATTAGCAGTAGACACACGTACATGTTCTCAGCTGGCAATGATAAGCAAGTTAAATGTTGGGACCTCGAACAAAATAAGGTGATTCGCTCCTATCATGGCCATCTAAGTGTCGTTTACTCCTTAGCTCTTCATCCTACAATGGATATCTTGTTTACTGGGGGTGGTGATTCGGTTTGTCGAGTATGGGATATTCGGAGCAAAATGCAAATTCATGTTCTGTCTGGACATGATGATGTCGTTTGCTCTGTTTTAACTCGGACAATGGACCCTCAGGTTGTAACGGGATCTTCTGACTCTACCATAAAATTATGGGACATTAGATATGGTAAGCCAATGACAACACTCACACATCATAAGAAATCCGTTCGAGCCATGGTTCAACATCCTAATGAAGATTATTGTTTCGCGTCTGCATCAAGTGACAATGTAAAGAAATTCAACCTTCCACAAGGAGAATTTTTGCATAATATGAATAATAATGTCCCACAACAGAAGACTATAATCAACGCGATGGCGGTTAATAATGAAGGTGTAATGGCGACAGGAGGTGACAATGGGAGCTTGTGGTTTTGTGATTGGGCAAGTGGTTGCAACATACAACAAGCTCAAACCATTGTTCAACCTGGGTGTCTGGATAGCGAGGCCGGTATCTATGCTCTCACCTATGATGTAACATGCACGAGGCTTATTAGTTGTGAAGCTGACAAGACCATCAAGATGTGGAAACAAGATGAAACTACACACCACTTATGAACAGAGTTATAAAATGTCGTCTACGTTTATTGGTAAAATTGGAATGTTGTTCACTTATTGCTAGGATTTCAAAATTTTGAGACAGATTGCTTAATTTGGTTCCTTTTTTTCCTGTTAAAATTCTGGTTCCTACAATTCCCTTTTCTTTATCGTTTTGTTGATATATATATATATGGTATAGTGTTTGCTTTTCTTTCTACGTGAAAAATTGAAGATATAAGATTTTACAAATTCTGGAATAAAAATCAACTAGTAGAGTACAATAATAATTAATTTGTGGAGATAAAAGGGACATATGCTAAATAAATAAATTAGCATCGGTGTATCCAAAATGCAAGCAAGAACCCATATAGGCAATTGTATTATGTATCCATAAACATATTTATATACTTTTGTTTTTGAGATAATGGAATCAAAACCCCATTAAAATATCACATTTTTATTAGTTTCATACTTAAATTATATTATGCGTTGCTTACATTATCTCCCTGAACTATAACTTTCAAGTGATAAAACTCAATGTTCATTATATGTTGTGTGTGTTTACTCTCTCAAAAAACTTTAAAAGTGTCAAGTGACATTACACGTGTTATTTTTTTGTGTTCATCGAAAGTTTTGCCGTTGTCCGGCGAGATCCAAGAAGTTAGTGGTATTGCACTGTCTTCAAATTCTGGATCTGCCTATGAGTATGTTTGGAACAATGAAAGTTTAACTAGTTATTTAGTAAAGCTGTAAAAGAAATTATTGAAAAATATACTATCCAACACAAACACATGCCACCCACATAGCTCAATATTATCTTTATGGTTATTTAGCTTGCACACATATCACAATGGAAACAAAAACAATTACTAATAAAAATGTAATATCGATCACCCACAAAAAATTGGAACTAAAGCTTCAAAAAAAAAGATAAAAATGATTAATAAACGTACGACGTCAAAACAGAAGATTAAAACAAAGTTCGAAAGATCCATAATTTTTTTTTTAATTTATTCATAATAAATAGAATCCTAACAGAAATGCAACCGTTTTTTAAACTCTTATTTAAAGAATAACCAAAGTTTATAAAGTTTTTTTAAGTTTAGCCACTTCAAATCAAATTCGATCAGACTTGATGAACTGAAATTGAAAATGGCAGATCTGAAGTTTCAAATTTCAACCGTTCGGGTTTGAAGTTTGAATTGCCAAAGCCTAATTTCAGATCTAAAGTTCGAATTTCAAAGTTCAGACCTTCGAGTATGAAGTTAGGATTCACCTGTTCCAACTTAAGATCTTAGCCGCTCAAAGGTCTAAAGTTGGAGACGGTCAAACCTAACTTCGTATCCAAATACTTAAAGCTAACACTTTCTTCAAATGTTCCACAATAGCCAAATACTAACCCCATTATTGCTATATCCAACAACAATAAGATCTAAAGAATCGATAACGTGTGATATGGAATTATTTAAAATTGACTAGATTTTAATTAGTTTTGAAAAAACTAGATATATTTTATATAGGATATTAAAGTGGATATTTTGTTTCCTACCTTCCAAATGAAGGATTCACAAGAATGATCTTGGATGTGGGGTGATTTTGAACTTTTGACTTCACTTATTCCATGAGCAAGAATTCAAGTGTAATAAGTTTTGACTTTTAATTTTGAAGGTTGCCCATGAGGCAAGCGAGGGTCAAAAGTTTAAAATGACTCGTTTCCAAGGTCGTTACGTGTAATTTCTTACTTCTAAGTCCCCCGAACACATTGTTTTGTTGAAGAATATGGAACGGGAAATCCAGACTGATATGGATACTCTGTATTAATCTCTTGGCCCAAATTAGATAGCCGACAAATGTATATTATATATAAAAATATATATACATATTTTATATAATAGTAATATACAGTATTTTATTTTTTTTGTAAATTTAACTAGCAAATTTAATTATTTTTGGCCACCGGCCGAATGTGCAACTTTATGTAGCTCCAATTGATTTATGTGAAAAAGCAAAAGAGAGGGTACTTAAGGTTAGATCAAATTGCATTAAATTTTTTACTTATTATGGTATTATAAGTTCAATCACTTTCGTATTATTTTCTATCACTTTCTTCATTTGGAACATTTTGTATGTTTAGATGTATAAGACCTAATAATGTCTCTTTCCAAATGTTTTGCCTTTTTTCACAACAATTGCATTTCTTCCTAATCACACATGCAATTTTTGACCCCATTATGATTTAATTCAATCATTCATGATTTCCTATCACTATTACTTGGAGAATTGCCATAAACACTAGGCTACAAAAGTCTATAATTCTATCTTAGGAAACAATTATTTTCTTTACAATCATGAAACATAAGAAAATATACTAAAACTCATCTCCTTTAAGTCATTTGGATTCACACAAACACATTATATGTGTGTGTGAACGCGCGTAAAAATAAACAAAATAAAGACAAAGAACATGTCATTTTCTTTTTTCTTTTAACTTTTGTGGTATAAGAAAACTACAAGGAAATAAGAAATTTGATTCCCAAATAATGTCGTTTTGACAAAACATTAATAGGGGCAACAAACACCTTAAGCTAAGAAGTATTGAGCTCGAGTCTTGTAAATGGAGAAATTTCTGGTAGGGAGTGTTTTCCTTTCTAATAAAACATACGAGATGCAAATCTAAATTAGTTGAGCTAGTAAGTATCTGAGCATGCAAATGGTATACAGAAAAAACACTTCAAGAAGTAATCACAAAGTGGTTTATTTGAGTGAAATAATCAGAATCCTAATTCCTTCTACTCTTGTTATTATTACAACGAAGTAGATAAGTAACAAGAAACAATAAACTAGAGTGGACCGTGAACTTGTTGAATACTTTATATCCTACTCTATCTTAATTTATACAAAAATGTTTCGAGATTCCAATTTCATTTAATTATATTTAAACTTAAATCATAATAATATCATATAGTATATAGTACAAAATAGTTTTTCATCGTTATATATAAGTACAGATAGTACATGTTTAGAAGAATATCCAGCAGTGGAAATATAAAACATTCCTTTGCCAGCCCTTTTTTTTTCCTTTTAAATTATCTAGGGGTTCAAGTATTCCTATATACACCCTTAAAAGAACAATAACACCTAATGTACAAGCTCATTTATTTATTTATTTACAATACTACAAGTGAAAATACAATTTGTAATTTGTTTTCACCTCTTCATTTACTTTTTTATTCTTATAAGTTATGACCATCTGTATTTAGTATCACTGACACGATTAATTTAGAATCGCATCTAGCGGTGAAACCGTCCCAGAGCAAGGGATGATAATTAACAGTATACTGTGTGGATAAGTAATGTTTTTTTAAAATGTATATATACCATTTGTTGATTCCTTGATTTTTTATGTATTTACTTCTTTATATTTTGATTTTCAAGAACCTTGATCTCGCTACTAATCGTACTGCGTAGGGCTTATTAGTTGTGAAGCTGACAAGACCATCAAGATGTGGAAACAAGATGAAACTACGCACAACTTATGAACAGAGTTATAAAACGTCGTCTACGTTTATTGGTAAAATTGGAATGTTGTTCACTTATTGCTAGGATTTCAAAATTTTGAGACAGATTGCTTAATTTGGTTCCTTTTTTTCCTGTTAAAATTCTGGTTCCTACAATTCCCTTTTCTTTATCGTTTTGTTGATATATATATATGGTATAGTGTTTGCTTTTCTTTCTACGTGAAAAATTGAAGATATATGATTTTACAAGTTCTGGAATAAAAATCAACTAGTAGAGTACAATAATAATTAATTTGTGGAGATAAAAGGGACATATGCTAAATAAATAAATTAGCATCGGTGTATCCAAAATGCAAGCAAGAAACCATATAGGCAATTGTATTATGTATCCATAAACATATTTATATACTTTTGGTTTTGAGATAATGGAATCAAAATCCCATTAAATTATCACATTTTTATTAGTTTCATACTTAAATTATGTGTTGTTTACATTATCTCAAGTGATAAAACTCAATGTTCATTATATGTTGTGTGTGTTTACTCTCTCAAAAAGCTTTAAAAGTGTTGAGTGACATTAACCGTGTTATATTTTTGTGTTCACCAAAAGTTTTGCCGTTGTCCGGCGAGATCCAACAAGTTGGTGGTATTCCATCGTCTTCAAATTCTGGATCTGCCTATGAGTATGTTTGGAACAATGAAAGTTTAACTAGTTATTTAGTAAGGTTGTGTGAAAACTACTCTAACAATCTGCCGCTACTGAGTCTAGGAGGAAGAAAGGAATGGAAAGAAAATATATGCTCGATTCATTGAAAGAGAAGCATGAAAAAAAATTGTATATGAGGTGTTTGTTACAATACACCTGTGATCATGTTGTGCAGCTATATATAGACTGATATGAGGCTTCTAGAATCATCTAGAAGCTTCCTAGCTCGGCTACCACTTAATCCTCGCTGCTGACAGTTGTACATAACAAACTAACTAACTACCTCTAGCTCACTAACCAACTAATCTACCTGTAACTAACTAAAGCAATGCAACAGTACATAGTGAAATAGTAAAAACTAATTAGTTACAGCTCCAACTAACACTGATTTCCAACACTCCCCCTCAAGCTGAAGGGCGCAAGATATTGAGCACACCAAGCTTGCTTAACAGATGCAAATGTTGATCTTGACTCAAGCTCTTAGTTAAAATGTCTGCCACTTGATGTTGTGTAGGAACATACCTAGTTTGCACCAAACCTTCTTTGATTTTATCCCTGATGAAGTGGCAATCAATTTCTATATGTTTAGTTCTCTCATGGAACATAGGATTAGCAGCTAATTGTATAACATATTTGCTATCACTCAACAATGTGATAGGCTTATGAATATCCACATTTAACTCTACAAACAAGCCTTCCAACCAAGTAATTTCTGCCACTACTGAAGCCATGCTTCTGTACTCGGCTTTAGTTGAACTTCTAGACAATGTATGTTACTTCTTGGACTTCCAAGAGATCAAAGAACCACCAAATTGTAGCACATAACCAGTAACAGACCTTCTTGTGTTGGGACAAGCAACCCAATCTGAATCACACCAGCAAACCAATTATGGATTAGCATCAGCCTTCAACCAGATCCCCTGACCAACTATGCCTTTTAAGTATCTAATCAATCTATGTGCAGCATCCAAATGAGACCTTTTAGGCATCTGCATAAATTGACTCAATGTTTGAACAGCATAACTGATATCAGATCTAGTTATAGTGGCGTATATGAACTTTCCAACCAACCTCTGGTATGAAGTTGCATCCTTCAAAATCACATCACCAGTAACACTTGTAGCATCATCATATTCCACAGTTGTCAACTTAACATTGGACTCTAAAGGTGTAGAAGCTGGTTTTGCACCAGCAAGGCCAGTTTCTAAAATCAACTCCAGAATGTACTTTCTTTAGTTCAAAATGACCCCTTATGCTGATCTCAGTACTTCAATGCCTAAGAAATACTTAAGCTCTCCTAAATCTTTGAGCTTGAACTACTTGTGTAATACCTCTTTTGCCTCATTACTTCATAGACTAGAACCAGTACCATTCCTTTTGTTCCTATCATAGCTTCATTACTTCCAGTAATAAGCAAGTCATTTACATAGACTAGAACCAGTACCATTCATTTTGTTCTCTTCAAGGTGAACAATAAGTAATCATGAGTGCAGTGGCGGAGCCAGAAATTTGGTGAAGGGTGTGTAAATTTTTTTCTCAATTATATTAAGAGTATGCAAAATTAAATATGTATTCATAATGACTAATATTTAACCTCTATTCACCATATAATTTTTTGGCAAAGGGTGTGCAACTGACCACCCTTCTCCAAAGGTGGCTCCGCCTCTGCATGAGTGCTTTGAGTAAAACCTGCATTCAATAATGCTGAGGTGAGTTTAATGTTCCATTGCCTAGGGGCCTGCTTAAGTCCATACAATGACTTGAGCAACCTACTGACTTTATGTTGATCCTTCTGCTAAAAACCTTCAGGCATCTTCATGTATACTTATTCATCCAAGTCTTCTTGCAAGAAAGCATTGTATACATCAATTTGTACAGGCACCAACCCCTTGAAACTGCTAGAGCAATAACGCATCTCACAGTCACCATCCTTGATACAGGTGAGAATGTGTCATGATAATCCAGCCCTTCTTGTTGACTATAGCCATTTCCCACCAGTCTTGCCTTGAACCTCTCCACATCTCCATTAGCTTTATATTTGATCTAGTACACCCATCTAGAACCAATAGCATTCTTTTCAGGAGGTAAATCAACTACCTCCCAAGTATGGTTTCCCTCAAGGGCTTGTATCTCCAGTTTTATAGCTTGTATCCACCTATCATCTTTAGCAGCTTGACTGAAATATTGTGGTTTAACCATGCTAGAAAAACTACTGACATAGCACTGGTAACTTGGAGTGGTATTGTTGTATGATAGGTAGTTTGCAATAGGATATCTTGCCCCTTTCTTCTTCCCTGGTGCTTTATAATCCTTTATCCAAATAGGTTGTTTAGTCACTCTAGGTGTTCTCCTAGAAGAAATGAGAGAGGACTGCACATTATATGTGTGTACAGGTGTTGTCTCAATGGGAGCTACTGAATGTTCAGGTGATGGTGGAATAGGTATAGTTGGTTGTGGATATGACTCATCTGCACACAATGTTTGATCACCATCATTGTCTATAGAAGCATCTGAATCTGCATCATCACTAACCTTACCAACATCTGCATAAGGTTGTAGGAAATCTAGAGATTGACTGTTGTTGCTCTTGGTTGCAAATGGAAACACATGTTCTTGAAATGTGACATCCCTGTTAATAAACAACTTATTTGTGTTCAAATCCATCAGCAAGTATCTCTTTTGTGAAGTGGAATATCCCATCAACACAGCTAGTCTATCCCTTTCAGAAAATTTATCACCCTTAGGCAACAGCGAAGTATAACACAGGCACCCTAGTACCCTCAAATGTGATATAAATGGAAGAATAATACCTCATATCGACTTTTACCACCAATGGATGATGATGGTAATCTATTCATCAAATAGACAGTAGCATGGACAACTATGCCCCAAAACTTGATAGGCATATGAGATTGAAATCTGATAGCTCTAGCTATATTCAAGATTTGTCTATGCTCCTTTCCACCACACCATTTTGTTGTGGTATGTGTGGACAACTACTTTAATGTAATATGCCTAAAGACTTGAACAAGGAACCACATTGAGAGTTAAAAAACTCTGTCCCATTATCTGATCTTATAACCTTCACATTAGTTCCAAATTGAGTTTCAATCATCAGTAGAAAACTTTTAAGAGCCATGATAGTCTCATACTTAAGATGCAATAGATGAACCCAAGTATATCTACTACAATCATCCACAATTGTCAGGAAATAGAATTTTTTATCAAAATTTGGAGTTTTATAAGGCCCCCACAGATCCATATGCACAACATCAAAACGCACATTTGATCTAGTTACACTGATAGGAAAATTCAATCTAGTCTGCTTAGCTAATGGACATATATGACAATTATTTAAAACTTCAGCATCTTTACTATGATTTAAAAGATCTGGTGACATCAATACTTGAGCTGAAGGGTGTCCAAGCCTTTTATGTCATAAGCTACTTTTATGTACAACCACTCTTGCTACTAATCTTCCTTAACCTTCAAGATTACTTTTTGTCCCAATTCCACTTATGAAAATGTATAAGCCTCCTCTTTCTCTAACAATCCTCTTCATCCTGCCACTATAAAGATCCTAAAATACACAAAATTCAGGGTAAAAGGATATAAAATAAGATAACTCCTTAGGAACCTTAGAAACTGATAACAGATTCAGCTTAAAATCAGGCACAAATAACACATCCTTCAGAGTCTCATCTTGAAAAACTAATGCCTCTCCAACATGTGAGATATCAGCCTTTAATCCATATGGTAGATTCACTTTATCCACTCATGTCTTAACTACTGCATTATTTGTTGAAAACACAACTTTGTTTGATGCAATATGATGAGTAGCACCAGAATCCACTATCCACTCCTGTGATTCAACATGAGAAAATAAACAAGTAGTTATACCTAATATGTTGACCTATTTCATCTCTTGTTGATCCTTATTCATCATCTCCATAATTTGCTTGTATGCTCCATCTGTGAAGCCTTGTCCTTTACCCCATACTGCATTATTGACCTCCTTGGAACTTTCATAACTAGTGGAAGCACTGTGGCCTGCACCTCCACCAAAATTGTGACCACTAAAGTTGTTGGGTAAGTATTGAGCATTGACATGACTTGCATATTGATTTCCACCTGCATACTGATTTTCATGATATCCATGACTATTGTTCTTCCCATAGCCCTAATGATTATAACTCCCAACATGATTGTGATGAGTTAATCCTTTTGAATTTTCATTGTTATAACCAGTTTTCTTCCTTTGTTTCCAGTCAGTGGGATAACCTATTAGCTTATAACAGTTCTCTCTTATATGCCCAGTGAAATTACAGTAATCACACCTTTGATTTCTATAGCCTGCATCTGAGCTTCTATTCACTTACATTGCAATTGGATCGACTTTGTCACTTGTGACAGCTGCACAAGCTAACTACTGTATTTCATCTTCCACTATCATAGTGTAAGCTTGATTAAGTGTAGGTGTAACTCCTTTTAACAAAGTTTGACTTCTGGCTTGATCATATGAACCATTTAAGCCATTCAGAAACTGTATTAATCTCAACTGAGATAAGTGATTTGCGTAGTCCTTTGACCTTGGGCAAGCACATGATGTTGCAGGAATCACTGCATCATACTCACTCCACAAACTCTTCAATTTAGTGAAGTAAGTTACTACTGAGTCAGTGCCTTGTGATAGTGTATTGATCTCCCTATGTAACTAATAAAGTCTCATTCGATTCACCTTGTCAAACCTCTCCTTCAAGTCTTCCCATAATTCAAAAGCACTTGTTGCATACATAATTCCACTTAGCAGTTCTGCACTGACAGAACTCATTAACTACGATAACACTATGGCATTACAAGTTTTCCATTGTTCATGTAATTCCTCTCTATACATTGCTTTACTACATGCACCAGTCACAAATCCATATTTCCTTTTCCCAACAAAGTGTTCCTCATCGATCGACTCCATACTCTATAATTCTCTGAACCAACAAGTTTAATTGGAATCAATGCAGCACCAGATACATCTGAAGTTCCTATAAACAAGGGATTACTTGGATCAATTTTAGGTGTTATTTTGAAAGCTCAAAAAAACATGTAGGAAGTGAGGTCCAAATTCCACCAAAAAAGGCTCAAACTGCTCAAAAAACATAGGATAACATAGATCTAAACTCCACTGCACCAGCTCAAACAACAACCAAAACAGATATCAAAAATGCTCAGAAATTCAGCTAAGAACAGAGATCGAAAAATCCACCACAATAGAGATCTAAATTCTATCGATCCAATCCTCTAAATGTCTGCGATCGATGGCTCTGATACCATGTGAAAACTACTCTAACAATCTGCAGCTACAGAATCTAGGAGGAAGAAAGGAATGGAAAGAAAATATGTGCTCTATTTATTGAAAGAGAAGCATGAAGAAAAAATTGTATATGAGGTGTTTGTTACAATACACATGTGATCATGTTGTGCAGCTATATATAGACTGATATGAGGCTTCTAGAATCATCTAGAAGCTTCCTGGCTCGGCTACCACTTAATCCTCGCGGCTGACAGCTATACATAAATAACTAACTAACTACTCCTAGCTCACTAACCAACTAATCTACCAGTAACTAACTAAAGCAATGCAGCAGTACATAGTGAAATAGTAAAAACTAATTAGATACAGCTCCAGCTAACTCTGATTTCCAACAGGCTATAAAGGAAATTTTTGAAAAATATACGATCCAACACAACACATGCCACCCACATAGCTCAATATTATCTTTATGGTCAGGAAGCTTGCACACATATCACAATGGAAACAAAAAGAATTACTAATAAAAATGTAATATCGATCAGACGATCACCCACAAAAAATTGGAACTAAAGCTTCAAAGAAGAGATAAAAATGATTAATAAACGTACGACGTCAAAACAGAAGATTAAAACAAAGTTCGAAAGATCCATAATAAATAGAATCCTAACAGAAATGCAACCATTTTTTGGGACTCTTATTTAAGGAATAGCCCAAGTTTATAAAGTTTTTTTAAGTTTAGCTAGCCACTTCAAATCAAATTCTATCAGACTTGATGAACTGAAATTGAAAATGGCGGATTTGAAGTTCCAAATTTAAGCCGTTCGGGTTTGAAGTTTGAATTGCCAAAGCCTAATTTCAGATCTAAAGTTCGAATTTCATAGTTCAGACCTTCGAGTATGAAGTTAGGATTCACCAGTTCCAACTTAAGATCTTAGCCGCTCAAAGGTCTAAAGTTGGAGACGGTCAAACCTAACTTCGTATCCAAATACTTAAAGCTGACACTTTCTTCAAATGTTCCACAATAGCCAAATACTAACCCCATTATTGCTATATCCAACAACAATAAGATCTAAAGAATCGATAACGTGTGATATGAAATTATTTAAAATAGACTAGATTTTAAATAGTTTTGAAAAAACTAGATACATTTTAAATAGGATATTAAAGTGGATATCTTGTTTCCTACCTTCCAAATGAATGATTCACAAGAATGATCTTGGATGTGGGGTGATTTTGAACTTTTGACTTCACTTATTTCATGGGCAAGAATTCAAGTGTAATAAGTATTGACTTTTAATTTTGAAGGTTGCCCATGAAGCAAGCGAGAGTCAAATGTTTAAAATGACTCATTCCAAGGTCGTTAGGTGTAATTTTCAACTTCTAAGTCCCCCGAATACATTGTTTTCTTGAAGAATATGGAACGGGAAATCCAAACTGATATAGATACTCTGTATTAATCTCTTGGCCCAAATTAGATAGCCGACAGATGTATATTATATATAAAAAAATATATACATATTTTATATAATAGTAATATACAGTATTTTATTTTTTTTGTAAATTTAACTAGCAAATTTAATTATTTTTGGCCGCCGGCCGAATGTGCAACTTTATGTAGCTCCAATTGATTTATGTGAAAAAGCAAAAGAGAGGGTACTTAAGGTTAGATCAAATTGCATTAAATTTTTTACTTATTATGGTATTATAAGTTCAATCACTTTCGTATTACTTTCTATCACTTTCTTCATTTGGAACATTTTGTATGTTTAGATGTATAAGACCTAATAATGTCTCTTTCCAAATGTTTTGCCTTTTTTCACAACAATTGCATTTCTTCCTAATCACACATGCAATTTTTGACCCCATTATGATTTAATTCAATCATTCATGATTTCCTATCACTATTACTTGGAGAATTGCCATAAACACTAGGCTACAAAAGTCTATAATTCTATCTTAGGAAACAATTATTTTCTTTACAATCATGAAACATAAGAAAATATACTAAAACTCATCTCCTTTAAGTCATTTGGATTCACACAAACACATTATATGTGTGTGTGAACGCGCGTAAAAATAAACAAAATAAAGACAAAGAACATGTCATTTTCTTTTTTCTTTTAACTTTTGTGGTATAAGAAAACTACAAGAAAATAAGAAATTTGATTCCCAAATAATGTTGTTTTGACAAAACATTAATAGGGGAAACAAACACCTCAAGCTAAGAAGTATTGAGCTCGAGTCTTGTAAATGGAGAAATTTCTGGTAGGGAGTATTTTCCTTTCTAATAAAACATACGAAATGCAAATCTAAATTAGTCGAGCTAGTAAGTACCTGAGCATGCAAATGGTATACAGAAAAAACACGTCAAGAAGTAATCACAAAGTGGTTTATTTGAGTGAAATAATCAGAATCCTAACTCCTTCTACTCTTGTTATTATTACAACGAAGTAGATAAGTAACAAGAAACAATAAACTAGAGCGGATCGTGAACTTGTTGAATACTTTAAATCCTACTCTATCTTAATTTATACAAAAATGTTTCAAGATTCCAATTTCTTTTAATTATATTTAAACTTAGATCATAATAATATCATATAGTATATAATACAAAATAGTTTTTCATCGTTATATATAAGTACAGATAGTACATGTTTGGAAGAATATCCAGCAGTGGAAATATAAAACATTCCTTTGCCAGCCCTTTTTTCTCCTTTTAAATTATCTAGGGTTCAAGTATTCCTATAGACACCCTTAAAAGAACAATAACATCTAATGTACAAGCTCATTTATTCATTTATTTCCAATACTACAAGTGAAAATACAATTTGTAATTTGTTTTCACCTCTTCATTTACTTTTTTATTCGTATAAGTTATGACCATCTGTATTTAGTATCATTGGCACGATTAATTTAGAATCGCATCTAGCGGTGAAACCGTCCCAGAGCAAGGGATGATAATTAACAGTATACTGTGTGGATAAGTAATGTTTTTTTAAAATATATATATACTATGTGTTGATTCCTTGATTTTTTGTGTATTTACTTCTTTATATTTTGATTTTCAAGAACCTTGATCTCTCTACTAATCGTACTGCGTAGGGCGTATTAAAGGGAAAAAGTTTCTTACCATAAATTTTTGCATTTTCAAAGTTTGAATTTATTTTTTTGTTAAAGACAAAATAAATCTCATCCATTTCCCCGCATCCTAACTGATTTTTCTTCATTTACTTTAATTTATCTTAAAACTGCTAAACGATCATTAGTTATTTTAGAATCAAAGTAGTAAAACCTGTTTGTGTGTATGTCCAAGATACAAATAATTAAAAAAATTGATATACAAAAGCAACACCTAACCAAACAAACAAAGAGTCTTTTTTTTTTTTTGGAGTATATATAACACTCATTTTGATAATTAAAGAAATATATCAATTTTCTCGAGCTCAGAAATTTATACTACTATATTGTTAGTCCTTATAAGTTGAGAAGATTCCCTTCAACATTACTCCCTCCATTGCTTTTTACTCGTGACATTTCATTTTACGAAAGTTAATTTAATTAAATTTTTATGTTAAATTTTTTATTTGAATATTCAAAATTGATATTAAAAAAATATTATAAATTACGATCCTTCTTATATTAATATGATGAAAATATATATTTTCTCTGTTTTAATTTATATGAGTTATTTTTCTTTTTAGTTCGTCTCAAAAAGAATGACATATTTCTACGTTTTGTAATAATTTAACTTTAAAATATCTATTTTACCCTTGGTAAAAAGATTTATAGTCACACAAATAGCTAGGACTTATTTTTTACTACAAGTTTCAAAAGTCTTTTTTTCTTTATTAAACTTCATGTCAAGTCAAAGTAACTCATCTAAATTAGGACGGAGGGAGTATCTTAGAATGTTGGTCAAAATTAATATAATTTAACTCTCAAAATGTAAAATATGACTAGTAAAAAGGAACGAAGCGAGTAAAGTTTTTCTTTTTCTACTCCCTTCATTTTCTTTTACTTGGTCCCTATATTAAAAATAGTTATTTCAATTTACTTATCTAATTCATGAAATCAAGATAATTTTGTTATATTTTTTCTTTTCTATCTTTAGTATTAAGTAACTACATAAAAAAATAATATTTAAATTTTGAGTTTCAAAATATCACTAATAAAATTAATTTAGTAGAATATACTTATAATTAACAGTTTCTAAAGAAATGTATCAAATGAACAACCGTCAAGTTAATCGAAATGGAGTAGAAAAAGACGTATAAAAAACTATGGAAAAAAGAAGAGTGGTAAAGTTAAGTAGTTAGCGAAAAAGGAGTCGTCGGGTCAAAATGAGTGGGTGGGTCATGTTTTTGTCTTTAAATGGGTCCCATCCGTCCCCAAGATTTGACCCGAAGGTCAAAACAGTAGTAATACACTATTCTTCTCCGCGTGGTCGTCTTTGATGATGGAGACAACTCTGTTTATTTATTTGTATGCCCCTTCCACTTATCTCTTTTTTCCTTTTCAGTCCCTCAATTTCTACTTTTTGCATCAATTTAAAATTTCTTACTTGGGATTAGTTGAGACTATTAAGGGGTAGTTTGGTTCATGAGATAATGTGAAATATTTTAGAATTAAATATAGGATTAAAATATTTATACTTTGATATTATTTTACTCCACCTTTCAGATAAGATAAATTAGTTCAAGGATTATACTTTCAGATAATGAAGCTGAAGTGAAGCCAAAGCAAAAAGTTCCGCCGAATCCTTTCTAGTGGTGAACTTGGTGTCATCATATCTTGAAAACAAAAAAAAGACTTTAGATACTTCATATGCCAGTTTGTATTCCAGGAGTACTCCATTCTCTTGACTGGAAATTCTAGAGAACAGTTAAAACTTTTCTAATTATCCACTTAGCAATTGTACCTTTTTGATGACATGGTTTAGTATTTGTGAAATCTCTCCAGGTTCAAATGTTTCAGGAATGAAAACAGTTTTTGGCTATCAACCTGTGTATATTTGTTGGTTGTAGTAGCAGGGGTCACGAGAGGTAGAGGTTGGTCAAAGAACTGGGAGGGGTGATTAGAATAGGACTTGCCATAACTTCTGTTGACTAAAGACATGACCTTGTCAAGTGGTTATTTTCTGAGCGTTGCTCCATTCTATTTGGGAGAGGGAGTGGGCTAGCCTCCTCCTCTCATTTTATCCTTTCATTAGTTTTTGCGTAGTTTCTTATATTTTTCAATATGTATTGCTATCTGTTGTTGCGTTTGTTGTGTATCTTGCTACTTTGCTACTCATCTCTTTTCTTACAATCTTGTCGGATACTTCCCTTTTGATCCGAGGGATAAAGTCTGCGTACATCCTCCTCCAGATACTACTTGCATTGTGAGATTACACTGGTTATGATGTTGTCGTCCTAACCCTCTATTACGAATATGTTGCCCAATAATGTAGACAAAGGTCGATCTTGCCAGAGTTATTGTTAGATGAATTAAGGTCATTATAGAAAGTAGGCAAAGGTCGATCATTCTGCTTGGTGTTAAGACTTTTGATTTAACTCAAACAATCAAGTTTCGATGGTCGGATCCACCGTAGAAGGTTTCTGCAACAGCTTCCCATATCCCCTTTGTTGTGGCCAGCCGGATAAATCGTTGCATAAGATGAGGGCTCATAGAATCAATGAGCCAACTATTAACTCTGTTGTTAAATTCATGTTGCATAGCTCGGATCATCAGTCGTTGTTGGTTTCGCTTTTTCTCCTGTCAAGTACCTGATTTAATTATTTTGTGCGCCAATGTGCATCTCCATCAAGTATGACTAGAAGGAAAAAATCGTTTCATTAAGAGCAATACTGGTAGGGAAAGCTAGGTTCTCGTGATGGATCACATATGAACGGAGTTAAGATGTACTTTTTTTTACCCTTTTTGGAAAGTTTTCACCATTTTGCTCTCTTGATTACTCTAACCTCTATAAGTCTGAAGGTGAAGGATGTTTACCATATGAGCAACTCTTTTTCACTTTTATTGATAAAATAAAATACTCCGATAAGTAATATTGGAGTCGTGGAGTGTTGTTCACTTATTGCTATTATTCCAGATGTTTTTTTCGCCTTCCAAGGGCTTATTGAAGACCTCATTTATAAACATAAAAAGAACTAAAGAAAAATAATACTAGAAAATCTGAGTTTTTGGATTAGTTAGCTGTTTTAAAAGTGATGTAGATATATACTGTAGTATATATTTATTTTTTTGGCCTTTTAGGTGTCTCTACACACACTTTGCCATCTGTCGAGCCAGAGTGATTTTAGCACTTGAAAATATATATAGTTCAGGGGGTAAAGTAAACAAGGCATAGTTTAAACATGAAATTAATAAAATGTAATAATTTAGGGAATAAAATATATATATTTTTTAAAACAGGAAGTAGTCACTCCAATTTGCAAGCAGTAGTAAAATAAAAAATGAAGCAAACTGCGAAAGAGAATGAAAAAACGAAACAAATTCCCTTATTCTAAATACGAGCTTTTCATTAAAATCTATTACTACATGGTCTAGGAATAAACTAAAGAGTATAGATCCTAAATTGTTTAGGATTTGGTACGGATCCTAAATTGTTTAGGATTTGGTACGTACTTTTTTGTAGTTTACTTAAGGCAAAATGGTCTACTGAATCTTTGTACTTATCCGAGTTTGTAAAGTAGACACTTCTACTTAGCCTTTCACTACTAAAATAAACAGGAAAACCGACCACAAAAAGCGACCACAAGTGGTCGGTTTTCCTGTATTTGCGACCAAAAAACCGACTACAATGTGTGGTCGGTAAAATAGTGGTAGCTTTTCCAAAAGCGACCACATGTGGTCGCTTTTTTCAAAAAATATTTATTTATTTATAAATTGATATTAATTATATTTTAAATAAATTTTTTTATTAAATTTTTCCGACCACATATTGTGGTCGGTTTTTGTAAAAAAAAAAAAAACTTTTTTTAGAAAACCGACCACAGGTGGTCGCTTTTTGTAAAAAAAAACTTTTTTTAGAAAACCGACCACATGTGGTCGGTTTTTGTAAAAAAAAAAAACTAATAATTTTAGAAAACCGACCACATGTATACATACCAGACATTTTCCTTATGGCCATACCTTTTAAGCGTGGGAATTTCAATTAGGTTATAAAATGCATTTTTGAAATATTTTTACTAACAAAAATTCTTGTAAAAATATTACATTTAGATAATCTTGTAGTCACAATTATGTCAAACATATACATGATTTAATCAAACTAGAAAGTGATTGAAACTAATAAGAACATCAAGGCTTCCCAAGGAACGAACAAATTATTAAATCAAGATGACAACTTTATCTAGTACAAAATCATCAAAGGAAATTATAATCCTATATAACCTAAAAACATTGTTTTGCACTTAAAAACTGCGATAATTATAGGGTGTTGTACCCAAACTAATCCTGCTTATTAAGTACTCCTTCAAGATGTGCCCCATCATTTTTCTTTGATTTCAATCACCTTCTTGGCAAATGATGGCAAACAGAATGATGCTTGGTAAATCTGGAGACGAAAGAGGAGGGGGGAAATTACAGCAAAAGTGAGTAACAAATCAGAAGTTGAAGTGCTATAGATGATGCGAGTAATAAAGATCAAACCAAGGATCAGAATGCCAACATACTTCAGAGTTGTCGAACTTGAAAGGTGAAGGGTCTTGGCATGGTTTTCGTCCTCAATGGGGTTAGTAGGGTTCTTGAAATCATCTACAGGTTCCGCAGTATAGTAGATCATGAACACAATCATGCCACTGGAAGTGATATACAACCAAGTCACCCATATTAGGATCAAACAAGTATGTCAACAGCAAGAAGCATACAACAAAACAAATTAAACAAATATGCTTCAATCAAAAACTAGTATAAGTGACATGCAACTCAAGAATTCATACCCAAAATAAGAGAAAAAAAATATTATGATAGAAGCAGCAATACATGGACAACAAAATCATATATGTGCACATATATCTGACAACATTGGTTATCAAGAATACACAAGAAACACACTTCAAACTGTTTATTAATTGTCTAATGGACTTTCAGTCCTAATGTAATTCCACAAGTGAGATTTGAGATGGATAGGGTATATGTAGACCTTATCGGTATATGACAACCACTATTTCATAATTTCATAAACATCTAGAACTTTATTCAAATATAGGATATGCATAAACAACATCAGCAGATCTGGAAATAAATAGTTTGTTTTGCAGATATATTCATTAATTTACATAAACAAGTTTGCACCACAAAGCTATATATTATCAGAAATACAATTAACTGTACCAAATAGTGAAGAACTTTGGCCTTTCATCATATACCTCCATTGTTATCCTTTGCTGGAAGAATTGAGAACGAACCAAGCAAACAAGACAAACATCCCAACCTAGACTCTGAGGTTGACCTCTTGAAAGCCTACAAAAATAAAATGCTGAATCAATTAATATTCCATTATGGGAAAAATGATTCCCTTTTACTTATACTGAAAGTGAATTCAGATTCAACAGTTCAGGAAACATGATTAATGAACCTGAAGACAACAACTTTTTTTCCACAAAGAGTATAATTTTGAGTAAATTTCAGTACTTACTGATTCTTACTTTAAGATTTCATACTTGGCTGCATCTTTAAATGATTGACTCATAAAATAGAATGAATAGATGTATCATCAAGGGATATGCTAAACTACTGGAAGAGAATCCTCACACAATTCCTTTATAGAGAAGTTCAGCCAAAGCTTGCATGTTGCTATCTCCTTTATAGTGTTGTATCATTTTCTTTATGGTTGCACAAAGCTATTACTCTAAAAAGTACTAGTCCAGGTTATTATGTTATGCCGATTTCAAGCATAGTCTGGTTGAATTCTTATGTAGCAACTGATTCTCTTTGGTGTAAAGGAAATGTTTTTCTTTTACTTTCTTCTTTGGGTTTGTTTCTGCTAAGTTTTCCTTTTTAGTAACATAGCTTGGTGGTTGCTTCAGATTATGTTTACTTAAGTTTGTCTATTTCAATAGACCTTTGTAGTCGGGCTCTTTCTCTAACCTTGTGCATAGCAGGAGCTTAGGAAGAAGAGCTTGTTTCCCGTATTATTTGGACAAGCTCGCAATGTGCCAACAGTAAAACTTTTTAGATATTTTACATATTTTGTTTGTTTATTAATATGATGGATATGTGTGAATTGTGATTAAGGCTGTCTGATCTCATGCATTTCCTTGTAATCACTTTTGGGTCCTGGTTCCCTCTCAAGGGAAAGAAATCAAAGTTAGGAACTTAATGAATGTACCCGACGCTACCTTGTCAAAGAGACGTATTTCCCATTGTTGACTTATTCATTGAACATAAAATATATTTCGGGAACTACCCAAAATCAGTACCCGACTAATAAAATTAGGGTTAGCGAAATGTTCATGAAAATTGGGGCTTTTCACATATGACATTCTAAAAGTGTAAAGAAACACGAGATTGACAGAAATGAATCAAAATTCAAAGCAAAACATCACATATTTTAAAGATAAGAACCTGTTTTGGGTGGTCTGGCCGGCGGTTGTGCGATGGTGCGGTAAAGGCGGAGGCGGCACTGGTTCGATGACTGGTGGTCCGTTGTCCACCGGTGGGGTTTCGCTGGCCGGTGGAGATGAGGAGGCGGCGCCGGTGTGGAAGTCTGAGAGACGAGGGAGATCGGGGAGAGAGAGCCAAGGGGAGAGGCGACGTATGTCCACCGGCGAGTAGTGGCCGCCGGTGGCATAGAAGTTGAGAGAGGAGAGAAAAATCGAGAGAAGGGGAGAGAAAGAGAGAGTTGGGCGGCTGATGGGGGTAGAATGAATTAGGTTTTGGGGTAGGGTAGATTAAAAAGGGAAATAAATGGGAGTTGATCTCAGCCGTTGGATCAATTTTGATCAACGGCTGGGATTTAAAATTACAAAAAGGGTCAAAATGGGTTATTTAAATTGGGTTCAATTGAAATTGGATTTGGAATTTAAAATTGAGCCAGATTTTGCTCAATTTAGGTTAAAATTGGCATTAGCTGAGTAAAATCAGGCTAGAAATTAAATAGATTGGAAGAGTTGTATTGAAATAGACTGCTATTTTATAAATACCGTAATAACTTAGTAAATATATAATAAAAATACTAACAAAAATAAATCGATGTCATAATATATTATTTGAAATCGACGATAATAATAGCTTGAAACAATTTAGGCTTCTATAAATTATGAAATACGACATTTTAAGAAATGCTATAATAATAATAATAATAATAATAATAATAATAATAATAATAATAGATTGCGTATTTTTAAATTATGAGTATGCATATTTGCGAAAATAATTTAATAAATATTTACAAAATTATGTAAAATATTATATTTAAATTAGTAAATTATATATTATATAAGAATTTAAAATTAAAATGCTAAAAATAAATTGCATACCTTAAAATCATGAATACGAAATGTTAAAATTTATTTGATACCAAAATAGTAGTTAACAATTCAAAACTAATATTTTTGATAAAATAGCAGTCTGGGAGGATATCAGGAGGTCAAAATTGGGTGTCAACATATATATTAGTACGTGGATCGTATGATATCAACGTATTATTCAAACTACTTGGATAGATTCATTTAGCTTGCTTTTGACTACTACGTACATCACTACACGAGATATACGTATATCTACACACATACACTCTATCGACTATCAGGTTCAAAATACGTACTGTATACATTACATACACGAGTATATTACCCCGTAATACAACGAATTTCATATATACTCTAATGAATTATCGACTAATTTAGCTTACGTTATTATAACTTCAACAGTATATATATTATTACACCGAACTTGTGATATCAACGTGTTATTCAAAATACTTGGATAGATTCACTTAAATTGCTTTTGACTACTGCTTATATCAATATACGATAAATACATATATACACACACTCTATCGACTATCAGGTTCTAAATACATACTATATATACATCACATACACGAGTATATTACCCCGTAATACAACATATTTCATATATACTCTGATGAATTATCGGTTAGTTTAGCTTACATTATTATAACTTCAACATTATATTATTACCTTGGTCATATGATATCAACGTATTCAATATACTTAGAAAGATTCAGTTAGCTTTGACTACTACATACATCACTACACGAAATATACATATAGATCACATGCACGACTATATTACCCCATAATACAATGTATTCCTTATACTCTAATGAATTATCGATTATTTACCTTACATTATTATAACTCCAACAATATATTATAATTACCTCAATCGTGTGATATCAACGTACAATATACTTGTATACATTCAATTAGCTTTTGACTACTACGTAAATAACTACATGCAATAGATGCGTATACATATATACATACATATATATATATATATATATATATATATATATATAAATACTCGATGGAAAATATATTTATTTGATTGAAACGTACGTAAAAAATAAAGATTGTTTTTTATGTTATTTATTAATTTTATTTAATAGATTTAATATTTCTTAATTTATTTTTAGTATTTTTTATAAAAACCAACCACACAGTGGTAGGTTTTTCTTAAATCATTTTACTGAAACCGACCACTTGTGGTAGGTTTTTTAATATTAATTATTTTTTATTATTATTTAAAAATAAACCGACTACACGTGGTCTCTAAATTTTAAGAAATATATTTAATATATTTTATCAATTTACGTTTTTCATTTATTTTATTTATATTAGTTTTTTGGGAAACCAAAACCAACCACAAGTGGTCGATTTTGTATAAAAATATTTTTTTATTTTTTAAATCTAAAACCGACCACAAGTGGTCTCTTTTTATAAAATATTTTATATTTTTTAAATCTTAAACCGACCACAAGTGGTCGGTTTTTTATAAAATATTTTTTATTTTTTTTTAAATCTAAAACCGACCACAAGTGGTCGGTTTTTGTAAAATAATTTTCACAAAAATTAAATATATTTTGTATAAAAAATGAAAAAGAATTTTTAAATAATAATTTTATTTATTTTTTGTTATTACCGACCACAAGTGGTCGGTTTTAAGGAATTATATTTTCCCGGGTTAATTTATTTACTTTCCCGCAATTTTAAAATATAAAAACCGACCACTTGTGGTCGGTTTTTGATTAAAAAAATTTTACGAAAAAAATTTAATGAAAAACCGACCACATGTGGTAGCTTTTTGATTAAAAAAAAAAATTTAAAAAAAATTAATGAAAAAGCGACCACATGTGGTCGCTTTTTGTGCGACCACAACTTGTGGTCGCTTTTTCGGTTTTTTTTTAGTAGTGTTTTATCATCTGAACCCCTCAATCCATCAAAACAAAAGATTTTAAACCCTCTGACCGTTGACCAAGCTTAGGTGGCAACTTAATGGATGAGTTGGAATAAATGCATGATTTCACGCATATAGAACACGTACACACAAAAATTTTAATAAAAAATAATTTTAAAAAAAAAAAAGAAGAGAGAAATATAACATTCAGTTCTTTGCTCCACCCACCCTCCTTCCTTTACCCCACCCCTTCATTTTCCCCCATTTTTCACCACCAAAAAACTTAAATTAATATCTAATAGAATCGGTGAGGCGACTGCTTGTGGTGTCTGATTGGTCAAGGGTCGATGGCGGGTCGGTTGATTTGGAGGGAGTTAGTTTATCGGTTGGTAGTGATTTTTCGACGGAGGAAGGCGTCAATGGTGGAAGTGACTGAGTTAGTGATTTGGAGGTTTAATGGAGATTGTTCATGGTGTTGTTGGTGAAGGAAGAAGAAGGGAGGAGAGGGGGATGAGAGGGTGAGGGGCGAATTAGTTCACCAGCCGGCAGTGGCAGGTGTTGATGTGGAACGGATAAGATGAAATTGGTAGTGGGTGTTTTTTTTGTTATTGTTAATGGATGGAGTATTGATTGGTGTTCTAATTGTTGTGTAGAAGAGAAAAGAAAAGAAAAATGGCGGGAGGGAGTTTGGTGGTGGTGGAAGGCTATGGGTGGAAAAGTGGAGATGGTGGTGTCAGTGGTTGTGGGTTGGGGGAGGTGGAGGATGGTGAGAAATATGAATTTTATTTTAAAAAATAAATTTTTAATTTATTATTTTGCTTTTTATTCAATATTGTTGATTAATAACTTTTAAAAATAATTAATGAAGATAATTATGACATGTCATTATTTATGTGACGTGGATCTGATATGTCACTTACTTTAGGGTGAGTGAGCTACACACATAATAGGAGGGGTTTAAATTTTGAGTTTAAGTTTTGTACACCGTCAGTGTATCATTTTTCTACACTATCAGGTAATATTTACCTGCTATAGTAGGTTGTCAATTATTTCTTTTTTTTTTTCTTTAAGAATTAAAATACAATGCTACTTCTTTCTTTTTTACTCTCTCTCTCTCTCTCTCTCTCTCTCTCTCTCTCTCTCTCTCTCTCTCTCTCTCTCTCTCTCTCCTTAAAAAATGCCTCCTTTCTCGTCTCACAGTTCACGACAAGTTAATCAGCCACCTATTTCTCTCTTCTGTTTCTCGTACTCCATTTGTATTTGTTTTTGTTCTAGCAAAGATGCAAAAGAATCATACGGAATTCTCATTGTAATTTTAAGTTGGCCTTTTTTCTCCGTGTTCTCTTTTCTTTTTTTATTTTTATTTTTTATATAGCTTGGATCTTCATGTTCTCTAATTAACGTGTGTTAGTAACATGTTGTTACTGCTTAATTGCTATCTATAGGCATTCTGAATTAGATAATTAAATTAAGAATTGAAAAGGGTCTTCTCAAACAAGAAAAAGACATATAACTAAGAGATTAATGAAATTTAATTATATTTTGGATGAGCCAAAATCTCCACATCAGTGATTTTGATATGATGTTAAGAACAAAACAAGAAAAAGGTCAAAAACAATAAATAACTTTGGAAAAGGAAATAATATATCACGAGTACTAAGCAAAAATAACTTAATTAGAGTATAAATAAGATTCAACTTACCTTAACTAATTGTAATTTTACTTAAGAAAATTAATGTAGTTATTTACCTTTAAAATTACATGATAGTGTAAAAAATTTTGTACACTGACGGTGCACAAAACTTAAACTCTTAGAATTTTGGGTTTTGATGGATTGAGGGGTTTAAATGACAAAAGGCTAACTAGAGATGTTCACTTTACACATTCGGACAAGTACAAGGGTCTAGTAGACAATTTTACCTCAACTTAATCCATGTCCAAATAGGTTTTAGATTTCTACTCCTAGTTAAAATAGGTTTAATTTACACTATTATAAATATGAGTACTTCGATTATGAAATAATTAAAAACCTACTAGTTCCTTTCTCTCTATATATATATAATTAATCGCTAGATTTGTTATTCTATAGTTATCGAAAAATTTATAGGGTTATTAGCAGCCATTTGGGAGGGGTACGATCAGTTGCGGTCGATCCTAGTAATACTTGATTCTACACGGGATCCGCAGATCGAACAATTAAAATATGGGATTTAGCAAGTGGTAGGTTAAAACTCACGTTAACGGGTCATGTTGGACAAATAAGAGGTATAGCTGTTAGCAATAGACACACATACATGTTCTCAACTGGCGATGATAAGCAGGTTAAATGTTGCGACCTCGAACAAAATTAAAACGTGATTCGCTCCTATCATGGCCATCTAAGTGGTGTTTACTCCCTGGCTCTTCATCCCACAATGGATATTTTGTTTACTGAGGGTGGTGATTCTGTTTGTCGAGTATGGGATATTCGGAGCAAAATACAAATTCATGTTCTGTCTGGACATGATGATGCCGTTTGCTCTGTTTTAACTCGGACAATGGACCCTCAAGTTGTAACCGGATCTTCTAACTCTACAGTAAAATTATGGGACATTAGATATGGTAAGCCAAGGACAACACTCACACATCATAAGAAATCCGTTCGAGCCATGGTTCAACATCCTAAGGAAGATTATTGTTTCGCGTCTGCATCAAGTGACAATGTAAAGAAATTCAATCTTCCAAAAGGAGAATTTTTGCATAATATGAATAATAATATTCCACAACAGAAGACTATAGCGGTTAATAATGAAGGTATAATGGTGACAGGAGGTGACAATGGGAGCTTGTGGTTTTGTGATTGGGCAAGTGGTTGCAACATACAACAAGCTCAAACCATTGTTCAACCTGGATCTTTGGATAGTGAGGCCGGTATTTATGCTCTCACCTATGATGTTACTGGCACGAGGCTTATTAGTTGTGAAGCTGACAAGACCATCAAGATGTGGAAACAAGATGAAACTATGTACCACATGTGAAGTTAGAGAACGTACTTTATCTTCCATGTTTATTGGTTAAATTGGGTGTTAATTTCAAAATTTTGAGAGAGATTGCTTAATTTGGTTCCTTTTTCTCCTGTTAAAAATGATGGTTCCTACAATTCCCTTTTCTTTATCGTTTAGTTGTTGTATAGTGTTTGCTTTTCTTTCTACGTGCAGAATTAACGAAAAATTTACATATATGATTTTACAAGCTCTGCCATAAAAATCAAGAAGAAGAATAGACTTAGTTATCTGAACTCCCACCTTATTGGTGAGGTTTTGATTCCCCACATTGTAATCTCCTTTCCCGTTCCCCTTCCCCTACCCCCAATTTTATCTTTTTTTAAAAAAATACTGAACAAATAATAATGCATAATTAATTTGTGGAGGAAAAAGGAATCTATGCTAATAAGTAAATTTTGCATCGGGCATATCCAAAACTCCATTAAACTATCACATTTTCATTAGTTTTATACTTAAATTATGCATTGTTTACGTTATTTCCCTGAACTATAACTTTCAAGTGCTAAATTTCATGCTCATTATATGCTATTTATGTGTGTTTACTTTCTCAAAAAGCTTTAAAAAGTGTCAAGCAACATTACACGTGTTACTTTTTTTTTTTTTAATCAGCTTACCATAAATTTCATGTGCCAAAATCCATGCTCATTATATGCTACGTTATTTTTTTGTGTTCATTCCATCGTCTTTAAATTCTAAATCCGCCTATAAATATGTTTGGAACAATGTAAGTTTAATTAGTTATTTAGTAAAAGGAAATTTTTGAAAAATATACGATCCAACACAACACATGCCACCCACATAACTCAATATTATTTTTATGGTCAGGAAGATTGCACACATTACACTTATCACAATGGAAACAAAAACAATTACTAATAAAAATGTAACATCGATCACCCACAAAAAATTGCAACGAAAGCTTCAAAAAAGATAAGATAATAAGTAAAAACAACATAAATCTCAACCCTTTTGGAGCTAATTACTCCATATCCCAACTCTTTTTAATATTATTAAAAATCTCTGATTTAGCCCACACGGATACATCACATTCTTTCGGATACATCACTTAATTTTACAAGAATACATCACATTCTTCCGGATATATCACTTAATTTTACACGGATACATCACATTCTTCTGTAATGTATCCGAACTTTTAAGTAAAATCAGAGATCTATGTAATTATTTAAAAGGATTGAGGTTTTAAATAGTTATGGTAAGTTAAGAAGTGGAATGATGTAATTTTTTCAAAAATAATTAATAAACGTAAGACGTCAAAACAGAAGATTAAAACAAAGTTCGAAAAATCCATAATAAATAGAATCCTAACAGAAATGCAAGAAACCTGCACAAGTAACCCTTTCTTAGGACTCTTATTTAAAGAATAGCCAAAGTTTATAAGGTGTTTTTAAGTTTAGCAACTTCAAATCAAACTCAGACTTGAGGAACTGAAACTGAGAATCGAAGGTCTGGAGTTTCAAATTTCAACCGTTCGGATTTGAAGTTGGAATTGCCAAAGCCTAATTTCAAATCTAAAGTTCGAATTTCAGAGTTCAGACCTTCGAGTATGAAGTTAGGATTCACCAGTTCCAACTTAATATCTTAGCCTCTCAAAGGTCTAAAGTTGAAGACAATCAAACCTAACTTCGTATCCAAATACTTAAAGCTGACACTTTCTTCAAATTTTCCACAATAGCCAAATTCTAACCCCATTATTGCTATATCCAACAACAATAAGATCTAAAGAATCAATAACATGTGATATGGAATTATTTAAAATTGACTAGATTTTAAATAATTTTGAAAAAACTAGATATATTTTAAATAGGATATTTAAGTGGATATCTTGTTTCCTACCTTCCAAATGAATGATTCACAAATCACAAGAATGATCTTGGATGTGGGGTGATTTTGAACTTTTGACTTCACTTATTTCATGGGCAAGAATGATCTTGAATGTGGGCCAAGTGTAATAAGTTTTGACTATATATTTTGAAGATTACCCATGAGGCAAGCGGGGATCAAAAGTTTAAACTGTCTCATTTCCAAGGTCGTTGGGTGTAATTTCCGATTTCTAAATTCCCCGAACACATTATTTTCTTGAAGAATATGGAACGGGAAATCCAGACTGATATGGATACTCTGTGTTAATCTCTTGGCCCAAATTAGATAGCTGACAAATGTATATTATATAAAAAATTATATACACATTTTATATAATAATAATAATAATAATAATATACAGTATATTTGTTTTTGTAAATTTAACTAGAAAATTTAATTATTTTTGGCCGCCGGCCGAATGTGCAACTTTATGTAGCTCCAATTGATTTATGTGAAAAAGCAAAAGAGAGGGTACTTAAGGTTAGATCAAATTGCACTGAATTTTTTACTTATTATAGTATTATAAGTTCAATCACTTTGTTATTACTTTCTGTCACTTTCTTCATTTAGAACATTTTGTATGTTTAGATGTACAACACCTAATAATGTCTCTTTCCAAATGTTTTGCCTTTTTTCACAACAATTGATTTCTTCCTAATCACACATGCAATTTTTGACCCCATTATGATTTAATTCAATCATTCATGATTTTGTACCACTATTACTTGGAGGATGGCCACAACCACTGGGCTACAAAAGTCCATATTTCTAGCTTAGGAAGCAATTATTTTCTATTCAATCATGAAATATAAGAAAATATACTAAATATCCTCTTTTTTAAGTCATTGGAAATTCACACAAACACATTATATGTGTGTGTGAGAGCGCTAAAAATAAACAGAAGAACGACAAAGAACATGTCATTTTCGTTTTTTAACTCCGTGTTTTAAGAAAGCTATAATGAAATAAGAAATTTGATTCCCAAATAATGTTGTTTTGACAAATATGAATAGGGCAAAAAACACTTAGAAGTATAACAGCAAAGTACATAACAAGAAATAAAAGTAGAGTGGATCATGAACTTGTTGAATACTTTAAATCCTACTCTATCTTAATTTAAACAAAAATGTTTCAAGATTCCAATTTCATTTAATTATAGTTAAACTTAAATCATAATGATATCATATAGTATACGGTATAGTATATAGTACAAAATGGTACATGTATGGAAGAATATATAATCCAGCAGTCGAAATTTTAAACATTCCTTTGCCAGCCCTTTTGTTCTTTTAAATTCTCTAGGGGTTCGAGTAATGTACCATTAACATCTAGTACCCAAGCTCATCTGGTTATTCATAAGTATATTACTGGTAAACATACAATTTGTAATTTGTTTTCACCTCTTCATTTACTTATTTTAAAAAAGTTGTATAACCATCTGTATTTAGTACTGACTGAGACGATTAATTTGGAGTCGTATTTAGTGGTGAAACCACCCCAAAGCAAGGAGTGCCAATTGTTCGTCCTTATTCATATATTTAGTTAGTTACTATGTTTTGACTCTCCCTTATTGAAAAATTTGACTTCACAATTGATCGTGTTATATTCTTAAAATTCAAACCCAATATTTTTTGTCAAAGGCGAAAGAATTTCATTCATTCCACCACACTTCAACTAGTTTGTTTTCATTTACTTAATTTATTCTTAAAACTGCTAAACGATCATTGATTATCTTTAAATAACTAAAAAAAAAAAAAAGATTATCTTGGAATCAAAGTAGTAAAACTTCTATGTATTCCCAAGATACAATTCATTAAAAGAAAATTTGATACTTATACAATAGCCACACTTACCCAAACAAACACTCATCTTTTGGAGTATATATAACGCTCAAATTGATAATTAAATAAGTATATCAATTTTCTCGAGCTCAGAAATTTATACTACTATATTGCTAGTCCCTACAAGTTAAGAAGATTCCTTTCAACATTACTCCCTCTATTGCTTTTTTACTTAGTAACATTTCATTTCACGAGAGTTAATATAATTAATTTTTAAAAATTATATAAAAAATATTATAAGTTGTAATTTTATTTTTATATTAATATGATGAAAAGATATATTAAGAGAACTGCGGTAGCAGCTGCAATATGAATTGAATATGCAACAGCAATTCAAGGTGACTTCTTCTTTTCTTCTTCAGCATATGAAATTATAGCTCACCTTCGAATCAGTTAAAATGTTGATCAAAATTTATGTTAGACATCAATTGCAAGTACATATCTCTATTTTACACAGCAGGGTTATGGAAAGTATTGAAAAGTAAAATGTGACAAGCAGAGGGAACTAAAATTTGCAGTTTGTGGATTCTGAAACTTAAATGTGAAAAAATATAATGCACAACTAAACCCACGATCACAGGTGCTGAGGGATCACCAGACCGCGTGAGTATCGTTGGGCCACCTACTTTTCTTTAATATGGGTTCGCAAGCACTGTTTATATATTTATCTTCTTGATTTTTTAGTACAAATATGGGATCTATGCGAAAGCTATTGAATTTACCCAAACCCCCTTATAGCACTGTAGCTCCACCCCCGTTAAAAAGTAAAAAGGAACAAAGCGAGTAAAGTTTTTTTTTTGTTTTTTTTTTTAAAGAAAAAGATGTATGAAAAGTATGGAAAAAGGAAAACTTGTAAAAGTTAAGTAGCTAAAAATGAGGAGGAATCGGGTCAAAGTTGAGTGGGTGGGTCATATTTTTGTCGTTAAATGGGTCCCCAAGATTTGACCCGAAGGTCAAAACAGTAATACACTCTTTTTCTCCGCGTGGACGTCTATGATGATTGAGACTAATCTCTCTATTTATTCTTCTGCCCCTTCTACTTATATGTTTTTCCTTTTCAGTCTCCAATTTCAAATTATTTTCTACTTTTGTATCTCCAATTTAAAATTTCTTACTTGGGATTAGATGAGACTATTAAGAGATCATTTGGTATATGGTAGAAGATGGAATATTTCAGGATTAAATTTAGAATTAAGATCTGTTCAATTGGAAACAACTTTTATACCTTACCTTTGAAGTAGAAATAAAGTCTACGTACATTCTATCCTCCACAAACTCCCTTTATGGGAATATAATGAATATATTGTTGTTGTTGTAATTTAGAATTAAGATTTATACTTTGAATCAAATAAAGTATAAATTTTAATCTCAAACTCAATCCTGGAGAATCTCATCAAACTTGGATTATTTTATTTCACCTTATAGGTAAATAAATTAGTCCAAAGATTATAATTCTTGGACTAATTTATTCCACTAGAGAATTGAGATTGAATAATTTCAAGTTTGATAGATATTCGGGATTGAATTTGAGATTAAATCTATATTATATTTGGTTGATAAATAATTTTATATCATCAAGCAAACACAATATAAGTTTAATTTCAAATTTAATGAAATATCTCGAATTATTTCACGTACCAAATGATCCCCAAAAGAACAGATTGATCATATATTTGTTCTTTAGTGTCTAGGTTTAAGTTCTTTGCACCGTTGTAAAAAAATAATTACTCATTTAAGGTCACTTATACAGTAATTACATGTAATTTTTATGACAAATATTAATTAATAACATAATAAAAATGATCCAAGATCTTGATTTAACATTCAAGTTAATATAACAGTGTGATCCTATAAGCGAGTATGATATAACATTCAAGTCCATATGAAAATAAAAAAGAATTTTATTGAATTTTGTATTATAATATTTAATTTCAGTATGAGATTAAATAAAATAATAATAATAATAATATAAAATAAAATAATAATAATAATACAAACTTCAAAAAAGTTTTTATTGTATTTAAATTAAAGTACTTCATTATTCAAGGTTGGTAATTAGCTGTAGAAGTAATTTCTTGAAATTCATTCAATGACTAAATAAAGGAGCCTATCAAATTTGTAATCAAAATTAATAAATGTCTTACATCAAACAAAGATATCTTTCCTTTAATATGATTTTTCTTTTTTAAAGATTATAAATATGGTCCAAAAAACTGAAGTACAAACTTGACAAAATAAATTTTCTAATGTAGTTCTGGTTGACTCTTTTGACTAAAGGGAGTATGAAAAAGGAAAAATATTAAAGTTGATTTTACATACACTTTTCAAAGTTGGCATTAAAGATTGAAAACAAACAAAGGAAAAAGTGAAATACTCTCCCCTTTTTAAACGGTGTATCTGATTTCTAGTTGATACAAAATTTAAAAAAATAAAGAAGATTTTAAAATTTTAAAATTTTTTGAATCTTATAATTTTAAATTAAAAATATGTAAAATAAATTAAAATATTATTTAATTTTGAGGTTTTGAACGTGCCATATAGAAAATTAAAATTAAGGAGTTATCAAAAGAAAAGAAATATTCTTTTTTTAAATGGATTAAAAAAAGAAAGTAAGACATATAAATTAAAATGAAGAGAGTAATAAAAATTGTGATGAAGTAATAAACAATAACAATAACAATAACAATAACATATCCATTGTATTCCCACAAAGTCGAGTCTAGGAAGGTATAATGTACATAATGTACATTGTTTGTAGTCTGTACCACTACCTCAGAGGTGAGGTAGATAGGCTATTTCTAATAGATCCTCGTCTCAAGGCTAATAGAGTAATATATATATTTTTTTTATTCTTAATCAGAAATTTCAATTGGTTTTGAGCCCTGAACATGAAATCGCATTTGTAAAAGAACATTTAATTGAACTCCAACACAAGTACTTATTGTGATCTGACACTTCCCCAAACTCCACACATAATAAAAACTTTAGTGAATTGAATTATTTTTTTTTCCAACACAAATACAAAACACAGGGGGAAACCAACGAAACAAAAGGAAAAATTATTTTTTTCCTGTGTTCAATATTTTCATTAGAGCCTCGATTAATTCAAATCGCGCACTACAAAATTCATTCTAAAAATAACTTTTCCAATATGATTTTCTCTATATCCAAAGCTTAACGCCAAGACCTTATGTTAAAGGTGGAACAGTCCCACAACTAAAGCACATCCTATGTTGACAAAGGAAAAATTGTTAGTACCATAATAAAATCTAAGAAATGGGGAGCTGGTGGAAAGGACAACAATAAATAAGAATAAGTTGGAGGCTACAAATGCAAAAACAATAATAAATGTACCATAAATTTCACTGGTTTTTCCAACTATTTCTTTTTTCTTAAAAAAAAATTCCACTCTCTTGCATGTGGACTCAATAGTCTCCACTGCACCTTCCTCTTCCCTTCTTTTTCTTCCTTCCCCCGCCCCCTCGCCCAACCCCCTACCCCCACCCCACCACCAAATCACAAAAGAAGAGAATCCCTCATGATTTTTGCTTATTCTTGATTAACCCAAATAATTTCTTCTCATATAATTGGTGAGTTTTCAGCTTTCTTAATTTAATTTTGGGTTAAAAATTGAGTCATTTTTGTCGTTTTATTTATTATTTTGAGTTAAAAACTTTCTTGTTTTTGTGAAGTAGCTTACATGTATTTTTTTAATTTTTTTATTTTATTTTTTTTCCCTTTCTTGATTGAGATTTCTGTGTAAAAATGAAGTCTTTTTAGTTAATTTCAGCTTAGTTGATTTTTTTGGGGGTTAAAAATTGAGTCTTTTTTGTTGTTTTATTTATGATTCTCAAGGGGTTTTAGTTAAATACTTTCTTGGTTTTTTTGGGGGTTAAAATTCAGTCTTTTGTAGTTTTATTTATGAGTTTTGAAGGGGTTTGAGTTAAAAAAAAATTATTGTTTTTTGTGAAGTAGCTAAAATGGTTTTTTTTTTTCCTCTTTATTTTTTCTTTCTTGGTTGTAATTTCTGTGTAAATAATTGAGATTCTTTTAGTTAATTTCAGCTTTTTTGGGTTAAAAATGGAGTCTTTTTTAGTTAATTTCAGCTTTCTTGGCTTTTTTGGGTTAAAAATGGAGTCTTTTTGTAGTTTTATTTATGTATAATCGATGGGGTTTGAGTTAAAAACTTTCTTGTTCTTGTGAAGTAGCTTCTATGGGGATTTTTTTTCCCTTTTTTCTCTTTCTTGGTTGAGATCTCTGTGTAAAAAATTGACTCTTTTTTAGTTAATTTCTGGTTTTTGGGATGAATTTTGAGTATATATTTCTGTCCTTTTTTTTGTAGAGTGATTTCCTTTTTGTGTTTGTATTAAATTTTTTTAGTTCTTGATGTAATTGTTTCATTTAGATTTTGCTTGTAATTGTTTTTATTCATGTTATGAAATTTTGAGAAAAGAAAATGAAAGAAAAAGGGCTTGATTTGGGATAGTGATATTAAAGTCACATAGATTATGGAAAAGGAGAAGAAAAAGGAAAAAAGATTTGCTTTATTCACATAAAAGGTATAGACTTTAAGATCGGATAATGAAATCTTGGAGTAGAAAGTATAAAAGATTTGCTTTTGATTGCTAAGCTGTAAATTTTATAAAAGGACAAACAGTGATGGTGTCGGCAAAGAAATGGATTTCACATTTTTTTCTCTTGAAAAGTTTCAGAAACTTGTAGTTTATCAAAAGTTTTTCCATGTGATCAAGAGTTCACGGGTTCGAGACGTGGAAATAGCTTCTTGCATTATTGCAGGGTAAGGCTGCGTACAATAGACCCTTATGCGGTAGCTTAGTGTACCGGGCTGCCCTTAATGTCATTTTAATTCATATGCTGTTCTTCTAAGTTCTTTCTTTTTTGTATTGTTTTTAGCCAGAATTACGTTGCTGGTGGACTCGACTTTGGAATCATTCTTGAATCTTTAATATTCCCTTTGATACTAGAGATGGTTGCTGAATCTTGGTTTCGCAATTTCTGGAAAAATTCGAAAAACCATGAGGGTGGTGGTCATCAAAAGGTGCTAATCGGTGTTCTAGCATTTGAAGTTGCAAGTTTAATGTCTAAGCTGGTTCATGTATGGCAGTCTTTGAGTGATAAACAGGTGGCTAGATTGAGGGATGAGATAATGAAATCGGTTGGTATCAAAAAGCTAATTTCAGATGATGATTCGTATATTGCAAGGTTGATATGTACTGAGTTGGTTGAGAACTTGGGACATGTAGCAATTGCTGTTTCCAGGCTTGCAAAGAAATGTAATGACCCGTTCTTGAAGAGTTTTGAGCAAGCCTTCAATGATTTGCTAAAAGTTGGTGCTGATCCTTACGGGTGGCAAATTTCATGGAAGAAGATGAACAAAAAAATAAAGAAAATGGAACGGTTTATTGTGATTAATGCGAATTTGTATCAAGAAATGGAGAATCTTTCTGATCTTGAACAGACATTGAGGAGATTGAAGGGAAATGATGATGCAGATAGCATTACTTTGGTTGAATATGAGAAGAAGCTCGCGTGGAAGCAACAGGAGGTGAAGCATCTCAAGGATGTCTCTATTTGGAATAGGACTTATGATTATACCGTCCGTCTTTTGGCAAGATCCTTGTTTTCTATATTTAGTAGGATAGGGCATGTTTTTGGAGTTGATCCCGTCGTGGATGAGAGGGCTAAAGCATCCAGAGATCTAGATTCTGATCAAATCTATCGGAGCCACTCAGTTGCTTATGCCCAGTCATCTGTTCACCCATCCGAAACTAGTTTGTCTAGATTTTCCTCGGAACCAGTAGAAAACATCCTTGCCAAATCTGGACCAATTTCAAGCACACGGAATATTCACATTTCCTATTCAGGTCCCCTGAAAAGTTCAACATCAACGGCAAGCCCGATTCCTGGAAGGCATTCTTCTGCTGGCTTCTATTCGGGTCCTCTGGGGAAGTCAACAGCAAAATCTGGGCCTCTCCCTCTATTTAATAAATCCGGCATGAAGTGGTGGAAATCCCGTTATCGTTCAGGAAACTTAAATGGAAAAAGTTCAAATTCAAAACATGCTCGACCGACCTCTGTCGGACCGCTAAAAGGCTGCATGATGGTTGGGAACGGTTCTCCTGTAAGTAATTGCCATCTAGATCCACATGGATTTCATTCTGGTTTTCTCAATGCAACGAAAGGAGCTGGTGTAGATGGACTTTCTGATGGCTATTCAACTTGCTCTTATCTAGCAAGTTACAATGCGAAAAAAAGGCTGCTAAACGCTCCTCCAGAAACTCTTGGGGCAGCTGCCTTAGCACTGCATTATGCAAATGTCATTATCGTGATTGAGAAACTAGTGGCATCTCCTCACTTGATAGGACATGATGCAAGAGAAGACCTGTACAGCATGCTACCGGCTAGTTTAAGAGCAGCCCTTAGGGCGAAACTAAAGCCATTTGCTAAGAGCTTGACGTCTTCTGTTTATGACACAGTTCTTGCTGGAGAATGGAATGAAGCAATGCTGGGGATACTAGAATGGCTTGCTCCTCTTGCTCATAACATGATAAGATGGCAGTCTGAGAGGAGTTTTGAGCATCAGAACTTCGTTTCCAGAACAAATGTGCTGCTTTTACAAACCCTTTATTATGCAAATCAAGAAAAGACAGAATCAGCAATCACAGAGCTGCTCGTAGGTCTGAACTACATATGGAGGTATGGCAGGGAAGTCAATGCAAAAGCAATAGAGGAATGTGCAAGTGCTAGAATGATGTTTAATGATGATTACTTGGATGACTGACGAACATTTTGATCTTTAGCTAGTGATTTTGGGTTTGTTGAATAATTTGAAGTTTAGGAACTGTTCCACGGCAAAATCTCTCTCGTCAGAAGCAACAACGAGTCTTCTCCTCCAAGTTTCTCAACTGTTGCTGATTCAAGCTACTCGGATTCCATGAGCTTCTTTATTCGTTAGAAGGGTGACGGATACTGCAGGAGATGTAACACTTGAGCTTCTAAACATTCTTTCAGGTCAGTAAGTGATGACCATTTTCGTATTTTGCCAGCAGAACTTGGGGTCTCATTTGATGAATCAGAGTCCACGCTATAAATTCTATATCTTGTTATTTTTTAGAAATGTATAGAATTAGCTTGAGCTTGTTTTTCTAGCTTTGTAATTTACATAACAAAGGTTTTCCTTAAGCATATAAGATATTGAAAGGTTTGGTGCAGTTTGTTCTTGATGAACTTTTTAAGACCATCTTTGCAATACTATGAAACAAGAATCTTGAGAATTAGTAAAGCCACATTTCTGGCTTGTGGTTGTTATGTTACTTTCTTTTATTGTAGTGGTGTTTGGCCATCTTGTCTGCACCTCGATTATTCCATCAAGTAGCTGATACCTCATACTGCCACATGCATCGGATAACTCTTATCAGTCTATCCATCCATCCATCCATCCTTTCACCGAGTAGTTGCTACCTCGTATGAACATGACTACCGAATAACTTTGTCCACCTACCTCCTACTAGTACAGGCATTGGATAGCTCTATCAATTTATCCCTCAAAGATACCTCGTAGAAGTATCGTATAATTTTGTCCATCTACCTCGTTACTAGCACACGTGTTGGATAATTCTATCAGTTTATCCACCAATGCTACCTCGTATGAGCAGAAGTACCAGATAACTTTGTCCATTACCTTGTTACTTACGCATGCATTGGATAACTTTATCAGTTTATCGACCAATACTACCTTGTATGAGCAGAAGTACCGGATAACTTTGTCCTCCTTTGTCCACCTACCTCGTGACTAGCATATGTGTTGGATAACTCTTATCTGTATACACCAACTCTACCTTGGTTCGTTACTAGCACATGCATTGAATAACTCTTACCGTCTATGCACCAATACTTTCATCGAGTAGCTACTACCTCGTATGACCATAAGTACCAAATAAGTTTGCCGCCTACCTCGTACTAACACATATATCGGATAACTCTTATCAGTTTGTCGATCAAGGCTTTTCATTGAGTAGTTGCTACCTTGTATGAGCATATGCATCTGATAACTTTGTCCACCTACCTTGTATCAACACATGCGTCAGGTAACTCTATTAGTTTTTTTTGTTCAGGCTTTTATTGAATCACATGTATCTCGTATGCATAAGTATTGAATAATTCTGATCATCAATACTATCTAGACTTAAACAGACAATAGCTGGTACCTCGTATCGGTATAAGTATCGGATAACTATGAGCATCAAAACTTGACAAGAAGCAAGAAAGAATGGTCAAAGATCTTATCTTTTAGTTCTTTTGGCTCATTAGCACAATACAAAATGATGTGAGCTATATTAAATGTTTTTTAACCGTCAAGAATTGCTGGCGCCAACTCTTTCATACAGCTCTGCACTTACTTAAAATATTCTATCCTTATAAAAATATTTTAATACAAAGAACCCCAATGACGTGACCTAGTGATTAATAAAATGGCTGGGTGAGAATTATGAGATTTCATGTTTTAAATTCTAGTTAGCGGAAACAAAAATACTAAGTGATTTCTTTCCATCTATCCTAATCTTGATGGATAGAATAATCAGGTACCTGTTGTTGGTGGGAGGTGGGAGGTGGAAGGTGAGCGAAAGCTGACTCAGACATTACGATTATTAAAAAAAGAAATTGTATACCGACCTTACATGGACTTCCACGCTCTGTGAGATTTGGACAGTGCTATCGAGGGATTTAGAAAGAGAAAAATCAAAGTTAGAAATATATAGAATATTATGAGAAGAAGATTGCAAAATCGAACTTATTTGCAGGCGAATTTGCTTGAGAATATTTTCTTATCCAACACTAGTATAAGATACTTAAAAAAGAACTCCATGAGCAATTCATGGAGTGAATCCAGATTGATTGGATGGTTGGTACTATTGTTTTATAATGTTTCTTATTCTGTTGTGTTGAATTGTTTTGTCTTTGATGAATATAATGTTAGATAGATTGTATCGTTTTCCGTCGTTACATAATGTTATTCATGAACAATTTGAAGGAAAAACGTAGTATAAGAAGAGTAGGATACCGGATAGAGCAGGTAGTGTAAAGGATAAAATAGAATTATTAGATATAATGAGCAATAAGATGAGAAGAAAGAATAAGGTAATGACGTGATCACACCAGATCAATTACATAAAATTGGCTATATAATGATGAATTGAACAATACGATATGATAAAATTTAAATAATAATCAAAACAAACATGATGTGAAAACTAACAATATTATACATGTAACAACCATCCAAACAAGTTGTAACCTTTATCAGTTCAGACTTCAGAGTTCAAACAACTCATGGCAAATTGATAAATGATCGATCTCCACAAAAGATTCTTGAATTTTTTTTTTCGTGTTTTAATTATATTTTTGAGTTAAAAAAACAACTAAATACCGAATAGTTTTGAAATGCTTGCTAAAATAGTGATCCAAAAATTTAGCTATTTTTCAATTTCTTCCAGGGCTTTACTATTTTGAGAGCAGTATAATTGTTCAGGTTCCTACAATTAATTCTTCTTTGCCTTATTACCACATATATTTATTTTTGATGTAGTAGTTTGTGGTCCATTATGGTTTAAGTTTGGAAAATTCAAACTTGATAGACTTTGGTACTATAAAGTAGGTGAAGAAGAAACCAGGCGCTTCAAAGTAAAAGTAAAGTGTTAAAAATATATCTAAATTATATATTTTTTTTTTTTTGAGTTTCACACCTAAATTAAATTTTAGTTTGAGAAACGCACCTAACCTATAATTTATAGTTTAAAAAACACATTTAAACTATCACTTATTAGTTTGAGAAACACACCTAAAAGTTGACTAAATCAAATATTTGCTTACAAATTCTTTAGGTATGTATAACCATTAAAAATCGATTTACGTGACATATTTTTATTCTTCCTTACCAACACGTTTTTTTTTTTTTTTAAAAAATTTAATTGATTTTTATTCATTTTGAGGTGTGTTTCTCAAACTAATGAGTGATAGTTTAAGTGTGTTTTTCACATCCTCAATAGTTTAGATATAAAACTCAAAAAAAAAGAATAGTGTAGATATGTTTTTGACACTTCACTCTTAAAATAAAAAATAATCTAGTAGTACTATTTGTGACATACTTGATTTTGACTTGAGAATGGAGTTCAATCTCACTTCTCCGTAATGACATCATTTGTCCAGATATATTTTGATTACTACAACGAAATACTAAAATATAATGTACCATAAAAAATCGATAAATACAACAAAATACTAAAATATAATGTACCATAAAATATTGACTTCGAAAATTTTTTTAATAAAATATTATTATAAAGGATGTTTGTCATAGGTAGATCTGATTCGGTGTACGGTATCTTTACAGAGATTCGACTAAATTTGAATTCACGCATTGTAGAGCCTATTTTAGAGGGCAAAGTTTCTACTAGGTTTTTTCCATTTTCAGAGGTTTGAACCGGAGACTTTTAATTAAGGGTGGAGAATCTCAACCATCCCACCTCGACGCATGTTGATACATCAACTAAACACCCTCCATTTCAATTTTATAGGGAGTTTATGAAAATAAAGAGAACTTTTGAATTTTATAGTCTTAAATTAAAAATATGCATAATGTATCAAAATATCTTTTAATCTTGTAGTGACAAATATGTCACATGAAGAGTGAAATTAAAAAGAAAGTTTTTTTACATATTAAAAGAGAAAGTAAGAAAGACAAATTGAAACGAAGTAATTGAAGGAATTACTATACATACTACTGCTAATTGTGATTTTTGAGTGGTTTGCCCATTAAGTAAAAGCAAAATAGCAACACACACAAAAAATATGTTTAGTGACTCAATTGCATGTGCGGTATTAGCTGGTTTCCAATTTATTAGGTCATATAAATTCTTTTCAATTGAGATGTCAATATCATATGATTTAATTAAGTTGAATAATTACCTAGATTTGGCAAAGTTTGTAATTTGGCAAGTTTCTCTATTGGTATGTAAATTCATGTCACGTTATCAAGAACCTTTATTATTTATAAAAAAAATAAAATATTACGGAATCTTTCAAGAGAATTATTTTTGCAACCCATTTGTAATTTATTTATTTTTAGTTTTATGGTCTTTTTACGAGGAATCTTCATTTTTAAATATAAGATATTTTTATTTTTACATATAAAAGATTTGAAAGGTTATCTTTTTTTATTCATCTCGTAAATGATCAAGAGATCTTAATTTCCCCGAATCTTTCGGAACTAATAAAAGTTGAGATTCTAAAGGGTCGTTTGATATAGTGTATAAGAATAATGTTGAAGAAAGTGTACTAATAATGCAAGTATTAATTATACATACATTATTTCTTATATAATATTTAATTTAATATGTTAAAAATAATATATATTTACATAATTTTTATAAAAGAATATTTGTTTACCTAAATACCCTTTGTTGTATACTCTCTTTTCAAGCATTGAAGGAAGTAGCCGCAGCTACTGTGTAGAAAAGAAAACCCCAATTTCCACTTCTTCTCTAAAATCAAAAAGCCCGGCAATGAAATCGACGGAATTTTGGTCAGACTAAAGAGGAAGAAGTCGAAAAATAAGAATGGTTGGTACACTCTAAATCAAGCCTGGGTTTTTTGCTATTATTTGCTAAATTAAACTTAGCAAAACACTCTGATATCATTCCAAAATGATTGGCACACTCAATAGCTGATTTTGGTATAAAAAGAACTATGCCCAAATTGTGAAATTGGGTAGAAAAGTAAACGATGACTAAAAATATAGGTTTGATAGAATTATTAACCTTGTGGAGAAAAGAAAACAATGTTCGATTAAGAAGGAAGAAGATGTGGAGAAAATCTTCTCTTTTCCATGGAAAGTACAGATAAGAGAGATGGAATTATGGTGGGAAAAAGGAACTGGAAAATGAAATTATGGTGGGAAATGGAATTGACATGTATTTTGAGGGTAAATTTGTCATTTAATAAGTTAATGCATGTGTTGCAATATTTTGTACTATGAGTACTAATACAGAAAATGGTGGTATTAGTAATACATAGCTTAATATACTATGGAGAGTATATAACTAATACAAGTATTAATTATACATAAACTATAAAAATATACCAAATAAGGTATTAGTAATACAAAAGTGTAATGCATGCATTATTTTTGTTAATGCATGCATTATTTTTGTTAACACATTCTACAAAACAGCCCCTAAGTGATTTCAGTAATAAAAAAACTATGTTGATGGTGCGAAATTTTTACACTGATTAATTACTATATATACACTAAATCCTACATATTTTGTGTTTGGGTTGCAACTAAACGTTATTGCTTTCGGTGTTGATATTAGATATTACCATCAGACTTCTCTCTAATGACTTCTTACATAACAATAACATAATAATCAAGTTTTTTCTAAATTAATTTTTAATGTTATAGTTACTTATCCATTACATCTTTTTTACCTCTAATAATAACATTCATTTCTATAACCGTATGCATTTTGTAAAATTACCTCTCTATAAGAGTTAGTTTTATTTTCGGTAATCAAATAATTATCTATAGAAATAAAAAACTCTAATATTATCAATAATATATTTGACATACAAAGTGTGATGAAACTAGAATTTGATATCAAAGATTTCTACATATGAAGCTTCATTAAGAAATGAAATTTCCATTTTGTATAATGAATACATGTCGAAGTAAGAAATGAAAAAAATGGATAATTTTGCTTATAACAACCAAAAAATAATTGAACATCAAATAATGCTTTACGTGTATTATAGCACTCGATGTCTATAAAAACCAAAAAAATCAAAATAAACAAAGCTATTATAGAAAGGTCTGAGGTTATATTAGTAATTTAATATAACTACTGCCAATAAAAGTTTATTTTTTAAAAAGGGTAATGTTTAAGATACTAAAGCAGCAAAACATGTACTAACATAAATCTTGGCCACATTAAGTGGGCAAATCTTCTGTGACCAAGTCTCCATAACTGCCCAGAATCTCTTGACATTATGTGCAAGTCACTATAATGATGATATGATTATCTCAGACTGTCCTTTTTAAAGGTTGAGTAACAATTTACGTACCCTACTTTTTTCCTATTCATGGCCAGGTGTATATTCCATTTCTTTGGTTAAAACAATTTTTTTGAAGATGATATGTTGATGTTAATATTTTTTTCATCTTCAACTCCATATATCAACTTTTTCCCACCTAAACCAAATCTTGGCAAATTTGGCAGTGTTTCATGATCCAATGTAGTGAGCATACGCATACCAATTGAAGTTTTGAATTTTGATTTCACGGAAAGACCTTAACTTTTACTTTATTTTACTGTAGTCACAATATTAAAATAAAGTAAAAGTTAAGGTCTTTTCATGAAATCAAAACTTCAATTGGTCCCAGGCTCAACATTAATGACTGACTTCACGACTAGAATTCTTTTTGATGCATGGTTTAGTCAGTCGTATAGAAGAAAAAATGAATAATGAAGTTTCATGTGCATTTGTTTAACTTTAAGCCCAAGACTACCATGGAAGAACCAATTAATGCAGGATTTATATATAAGAATGAAAGATTAACTTGAAAAATTAAAGATCGAATTACCATTGACTCATTTGAAATTGAAGCTTGGTTTTAATAACATGTAAATTGGACGTGGTTGGTAGTTTGGTAGCATCGTTGTCCATAATCTTTTAAAATTCACAAGGTTAGATTATTTATGTTACACAAATGATTCAACAATAAATTAAATGAAGCAGAAGCAAACGGCTAAATGCCAGTTATCATATTTCTTGGAAGAAAAAGAAGGCTCGATTATTTTGGAAAGTTACGAATATATACAATTCGGTCAAAGAACTAGTTTACCAAGATGTCGATATATATATATATATATATATATATATAAGATACACTTTCAATGTATATTTCATGTATAGTATATGTATATTTTGTATAAAGTATTCATTATCTATACACTTTGTACATATTTTGTAACTAGTTGGACGAAGCGTTTAGAGTATAATTATCCCAATTATTTTTCTATATATCGGGATTTAATAAGGGGAGGAAAGGACGCAAATAGCCACTCTCTTTAAACTAATGACAAGAAAATGGTCATTGAATTTTAATTCCATTTTCTAGCCATTTGCTGGCAGCTTATACAATACTGATACAATTTTGATACATATCTTATACAAATTTCGATAGATATCTTATACAATACTGATATAATTTTGATACATATCTTATACAGATATATAATATATCATAAATATACAATTTCTATATGCATCTTATACATATACATACTTTATACAACAAATGATACAAATTCTATGCACATCAAAATAAAAAAATGCATATTCTATATAACAATGATACAATTTTTGTCCATAAATTCGTTGCTCTATTTTTTTTACGAACTGTATCAGTATAGTATATGAATTGTATCAGTGGTATATGAACTGTATCTGAACTACCTGGGCTAAAATGACCCAAATTAGGAAATGACCATAATATGAAATTTATTTAGACCGACTGGCCATGAATGTCCAATATGTCAAACTTTGGTCATTTGATTTAAAAAGGTCAGCCCATGTCCTTTTCCCATTTAATAATGAAAGGATTAGTTTGAGAAAAACATTGGGCCTCGCTGTGCCATTGACAAGCTTATATTACGGGGAGATTTACACGAATAGACACTTTTGTGCCACCATTTAAATTTTGACCTCATTTAAGAAAACTTTTTAGGAATGAATTCGCGATCAACATACGGTTGTGAAATCTTGGTGAATCACTAAGATTTGAAATTGATGGGCAAAACTTATCTTGTTAAAATAACTTCAACGCGCAGGTATGAAATTTTAAAAACTTCAGTCATATGCGTCTAAAACTTAGCTGGCCAAAATCTAACTTCAAATAATCTAAAAGCAAACAAAACCTCTGTGTACTAGTTTGAAGATGAAATTGAAGAAGTTTAGATTTGATTGAAGACGATATTTAGGACGTTGTTACATATTTACTAGATTTGGCTCCTCTTCATTTCCTCTCTCTCCATTTTCCTCAAGTCCTTGCTTGGATTGGAGACACATGTCATAGTTTAAAATTAATGGTTGAGATTTAATTAATTAAAGTAAAGTCTTAACTAGAGTTAGAATAATTAATTACTCCATGTATTTATTCCTAAAATATTTTTACAATCTCATAATTCAAAATCTATATTATATCTTAGCCTTATATCTTTCCTAAATATATTAAAAACTTTTTTTTTTCTCTAGAGTAAATTATTTCCGTCTATCGAATTTTTTTTAAAATAAAAATTCGCTACCTTTTGCCATCCCTTAATATGTTCATGTTATCATTCATTGACAGAAAAATGAGTAGACTTCAATCAATAATAATAAAAGTTAAAGAAATTTACAAAATAACATTTGCCAATTATTTTTAAAAAGGTGGTATGATATATTTTAAATTTAGAAGCAAAATAATTTTAAGCACCCCAACTTTAAATTCTTTGGTACTCCCTTGAGGTGGATCCACTATCATATATAGAACATCCTCTTTTAAATACTCGAATAAATTTTTTTTAACTATACTATTAAAAAAAAAAAAGGACACAGTAAACAAAAAATTATGCGAGCAAAAGTTTACTCTTGCCAAGAACTTTTAAAAAAAAAAAAAATCTAGGAAAGATATAATATAGATTTAAAATTGTGGGATTGTAAAAATATTTTAGGAGTAAATAAATGGATGTAATTAATTATTCTAACTATGATTAGGACTTTACTTTAATTAATTGAATCTTGACCATTAATTTTAAACTATGTCATGTGTCTCCAATTCAAGCAAGAACTTGGGAAAAATGAAGAAAGAGAAAATGGAGAGGAGCCAAGTCCATATTTACTTATTATCACGTGGATAAACTTTAAATACTGATTAATGATTTTATGTTATAATAAATAGTTCAGTGACTACATTAAAATAAAGTAAACTGTGGGAAACAATTTCTCTACCGCATAACGATAGGGTAAGGTCGCGTACATCCTATCCTCCCTAGACCCAACTTGTGGGATGTCACTGTTATGTTGTTTTGATAATAGCTTTCTATTGTAAGGTTAGATACCTAACATGTCTCGGAAACTTTTAGTTGTTTCCTTTTTGTACTTACTTCTGTAGTTGTTTCCCTGAGAAATCTGTCGTATGTTCTCCAAATATATGTTAGTCCAACCTAAAAGGTTCTTATTATTCTATTTCTTTTGGTTCCACTTGTGCCATTTTCTTCAAATGTATCCACAGAGACCAGCCGTTTCTTAGTCTCATTGTGCTATTAGTGGTTGTGTGTTTATGTTACCTCTCTTATGCAAATCAAAGACTGCATTTTCTGCTCCTTTAATTTTCACTTTCGAAGTTCCGAGCTTTTGCCGAAATTAAAAGTGTAAAAGGAAATAGCTGTATAAACTTCACAAAAATATAGCACAGGAGGCTGCAGTTCTCTTTGGAACTTCATACTGGATATAATTGAACTACACATCAAGATAAAAGGCACAGAGTAAAGGAAAACTATCTCAGGAAAAAGTGGTATTATATTCAGCATATTAGATCCGTAAGGGCGAATAACTTTCTGCTTTGACCTGAAAGATCAAGACACAGTGCAAGCAATGCATAAGAAAGGTTGAAGTTTTGATAATCACTGATTGCTTATTGCTACAGCCTACGAGGAATAATCACTAATGAAGACGTATATTTCAGATGAGTGTTTGTTGTGTATTATAGTGCAAGAGAGCAACTCATAGGTGTAGAAGCCTTTTGTGAAATGACAGCCTCATAACGCCATGATGTTTAATTTTCCGCATTCTTGGCAGCAGGATTCTCCATCACAGTTCTCAAACGATCGACTATTACTGCAAACAACATTAGAAAGCTACCTGTAGCATGAGGCTCAGGGGGATTCTGCTCCAAATTCAGCACAAATACCAATTGCAGTTGCCACGAGCTGACAAAATAAAGACACTTAGATTTGAAGGATATACTAAAGACTTACCAGGGAAACAACTAAAACAAAAATTGAACCTGTTGAACGATCTAGTATAATCCCAAAACCAGAGTTTGGAGATGGTGTGGTGTGAATGCACACCTTAACCCTATTTTGTGAAGGTAAAGAGACTGATTCTAAAAGATCCTCAACTCAAGTAAAGCATATCTATCAAAGCAGGTTTAGAAAGGAAATACAGTGGTAAAGAAGTGATTTTGAAAATAATGAAAAAGGAACAGTGTCAACAACAAATAATATGATAACAGAAAAAAAAGAAACGATTGGTAATTATAATATCAAAGAATAAGAAAGTAGAGGAGTAATAATAACAATAATGCTGTTAAGGAAACTAGACAACACTCGAGTACCTGCTAACCTTCTACCATTATCATCAATCTCCAAACTAAATTTTCCTATCTAGGGGCATGTCCTCAGTAAGCTGAAGGTGCACCATATCTTATCTAATCATATGTCCCCAATTCTTCTTCGACCTACATGCCCCTCTCTTCGGACTCCCCATAACCAATCTTTCACACGTCCTCCATTGGGGCATATGTGCATCTCCTGATCTTCACATGCCCGAACTATCTCAATCTTGCCTTTCTAATCTAGTCCGCTATCACGGCCACTCCTACCTTATCTTAAATATCGTTCCTAATCCTACGCATCCTCGTGTGATCACACATTCATCTCAACATACTCATTTCTGCTACTTTATTCATCTTCTAGACATACAAGCCTGCATTATCACCCAAAACAACCAGATGCAAGCCTCTATTTTATCCACCTAGAATACCAACATTATCGTCAATCTCCCAACTTCCTTGGATTATTCATCCAAGATACTTGAAACTTTCTCTCTTTGTAATGATTTGAGTATCAATCCTTACTTCCACATCTACCTCGTAAGTTACGTCAGTCAACTTGCATTCCAAGTGTACTTTATTTTGGTCCTGCTCAGCCTAAACCATTTAGACTCCAGGATTTGTTTTTAAACCTCTGGTTTATTGTTAACTCCATTGGGAGTCTAGTTAATCATTACTATTACACTTGTAAATAACATATATACTCCATGACACCTCTCCCTATATATGTTGCATCAATTCATCCATCACGAGATAGGGGTAAGACACACACCTTTTCAAGGAAGGATGCAACTGTTACACGAAAATGAATCAGCTGGTCAAGTTAGTTAGCTTTGCCATATCAGGAATTAGTTATGGGCTATTGAATTAGTTAGAAGCAGTTAGCAAATAAAATTCTTTCTCATTTCTATAAGAGGCATTGTATCATTACAGATTCAATCAATCAATTGAATATACAAGAACACTTTCCTATTAAATTCTATTCTTCATCTTCTTCCCTTTCCATACTCTATAGCTGTCAACTAGGGTTTCTCTATAAAACTCCTGTTCAATTGCTAAAACCACGGATTCATCTGAAAATTCCTGCATTTTGGCTAACATTGTTATCAGAGCCATTGCTTCTTGGACCTGGTGGTCACCATGGCTGAATTATCCTCCACACTAGCAGGTGATAAAGAAATGAGAGAGCCCTTCCACATAATCAACGAGGGGATAGAAAAAATCAGGGTTGGATTAGAAAGAATGATGGTCGTACTTGATGAAATACGGATTAGCCATCATGGATATAAAGACCATCAACTAGATGTGAAGTAATTTGAAGACCTTAGAAGATTAATGAAAGAAGCATGGAAGGTCTAAAAAATACTAAAGTGGAGATTTAAGCAAGAAATGACTATATTTTAAATAGTTAATTGGTTAGACAAAATAATGTCCTTTTTCTTATGTTTAGCTTAGGGGAATTGTTGTAATTAACTTAGATTAGTTTATCTACTATAAATAGTAGAAATTAGGGTTTGTTGCCATTAGATAGTTTTTGGATGAATTGAGGCTCCTTTGTGAGTTTTAGGGAAAACCCACTTATCTCTTCATTGAACCCTCTTAGTTACTTGGGTAAGTAATTCCTTGTATGAGTTCAATTTCTCTTTTCCCTTGGATTATTATCACTTATTGAATGGTTAGTTCTTGCTTTCTTTAATTGATTAAATCCTTTCTAGCTTCTATCTCTCTTAATTTCTATTATTTCTTCCTACTTTCTTTTAGTGTTGGTTGTTGTCTATCATCTTGTATCTTATTTTATATCAATTGGTATCAGAGCAAAGCTAAAGAATTGTTCCTACAATTCTTAATTTTTGGCTTTATTCTATTAAAAAAAAAAAAAGATTCAAAAAGAATTGAAAAAAAATGATTTTCAAGTGGGTATTGTTGGATTTTGTTGGGAATACTCTAGAGTGCTTGAATATCAAATTTGAGAATATTTAGAGTTAATTTGGAGTTGATTTTGTCCAAATTTCACCCATTTTCGCACCTAAAATTTTTCACTTTTTAAAGTGCAAAAATTTGAGTTTTTGAGTTCTTTTATGTAAATTTTGGCACCATCTTTTGAATCCAAGTTGTTTCTATCATGGGTAAAATATATTAGGTTCCAATTTTGAATTTTAAGGATGAATTTTGAGTTCCAAAACTGAGCTATTTTTCTTATGCGAATTTCTTGAAAATCTTGGAGTTTGAGTTAATTTCTTACTTTAAAAATTATTGGGTGTTGCTTAGAAATACTCTATATTGATTGGGTAAACTTGATTGGAGTTGGATCTTGATAGATTTGATCAATTGTGGTCACTTTGAATGACTTTCTTGTTGATTCTAGATTCCACTCTCATTCATAACTACTCGTTTGCTAATATTATAGGATACTTGTTCTCATCCTTTGTATTAGTAATTGTGTGCTTTAAATTTATTTCATGTTAATTCTTCTTTATTTTCTTTATGAATTTCTTGATTCAAATCCTTTAGTTTATTGTGCTTCTTTGTTTAACCATAAACTTCCTTCCGAATCGATATTTGAATGCTTACTTTGAGTTGATTGAGTTGTTGGTTCTTGAAGAGATTTGAGAAAATTTCCTTGAGAGAAAAAAGGCAAGAATTGGTGAGATTAATTGAGTGAGGTCTAAAAGCCTTGACCTTGATTAGTTTTTCTTTGAATGCGTCTACTCACGAGGAATCTGGACAAGATGCTATGATGAGAAGGACTTCAACGAACTACTCAACTTTGACAAGAGGAAAAACAGTGGGTTGTGACACATGCTAATGGTAGAACTAATCTATCAGCTATGCGTAGCAGGGACAATCTATCATATATGGTTAGCAAGAAATGTACAAGTGTTCCAGCAATGTCAAAGGAGGAACGAGCCATGATAGGGCATATTATCCAAGAGGTGATCATATGTGGGTCCATGATGAGGAAGATAGTTATGAAACTAGAGACTATGATTTTCTATCTTTATTGATGTAGTTGTATAGATAGGAAGTGGTGGATGACATGAGACATATTGTAGGCTAGATGGTCAATTTGTGGACAGTTTTGTTTTGTATAGCTTACTTGGTAAATATGTTAGTTATCAACCAATTCATGATCAAAATAAAAAAAAAGTTTAACTCCCAAAATTTGAATTGTGCATATAAATTGGGACGGAAAGAGTACCATATACTAATGAGGTACTAATGACGCAATGCTTTTTTTTCTAAATTTTGACGATTTAATTTTTAGTTTTTGCTACTGGAACTCATATGTTAATTATGATCTATGGACTAAGATAGCTATGATCCTAAGTTTGAAGTATAATCTGTTGATGAGGTTGCATTAATTCAGTATACTACACACTTAGAATATCTCCTTGGAAAAAAATATATAGTAAGCATAAAATCACTTCTTTATGTCTGCTCTACCTTCAAAACGTGAAAAACAATTATCAATTAACAACTCAAACATTTAGCTGCCTTTGTGGTGTACTGCTAGTCCTCAAAAGCTCAATTAGAAAATCAGATGTAACCAACAACCGCTAAGTGTGCCCCTCCAGGTGCATTTTGTTATATTCAAAATCAACATCTTGTAGAAGAGTTTGACGATGTTGAGATATTAGTAGGAAATAATTTGGTTAAAATACAGCTAGGATTGCTTGCTCATAGAAAAAGAAAGTCAAAAGTTATCACTTTAAAATTGTCTGATGGTACAAATAATTTAGTATACTAACAATGTACAAAATTTAAACTCCACAATAATAGTGGCAATATGCTATGTTTTCTCATCTTATAGACGATTTAAGAATTGTTTGATGTTTACTTTTTGTTACTATTAAGTATTAACATGTAGATTTCATAGTGTACTAATGGCTTATTTAAAGTTTTATACTTAATAATATAACGTACAAATAACAATTTATTTTCTTATATACATTATTATTAATTAACACTATACTCAAGTGCAAAGCAGGTACCCCAAACTAGTTATTATAAAAGCATGAATAATAATGTTGGTTGACCAAAATATCCTTCAAATGTTGAACGACATTTATACCCTTTTAAGTTGAAATTTTATCTAAAACTTAATTTCGTATTGGATAAAATTGTAATTCTACATTTTTCCTAACATCTAGGACTACAAATTCAACTAAAAACCTAAATATTTTCTTATTATTCTACTACAACTAGTAACGTTACCGTAACACCCCGAAAATCCCAAGCTAAGATTGAAACCATGCTTCCAGTACATATAAAATTAAATTACATGTTTCAGCTGTATTATAAGTGATTTAGACATGTATTAAGGCCACAAGTAACTCCTAACTCGTGGTCAAGTTGAAACCTTCCTTACGGGGGGGTTTTCTTGGGAAGAATCTTGCTTTAGTCAAATTCAACGATAATAGCTCCTAGATTTTGATGAATTTTTGATCTAAAGACCCACTAAATGATATATATTTGAATTATCTTTCCAACGCATCCAGATTCGCCTTAATCCGAAGTCGGAGCTAAGAGTTATGGCCATTTTAGTGAAGCACTGTCCAGCAGTAAGAACACAAGATCGTAGGTACGATCGTGGTTACATTGTACGATCGTACAATGCTCCCGTCTGATCGAAACATCCTCGAAAACCTGAAAGTTGACATGTATACCTTCCAACCACGAAAGGAAAGCATGACCGTGAGACCACGATCTTAGGTACGATCGTAACTTCTAAAGTTGATCCGGTTGAAACTTACAACCTATGAACCAAGGCACGATTGTGAGTGATTCCCACGATCGTACCAAGGATCGTATGATCGAGTCCATAGAATCCCAAAATCCAGCTCAGACCACAATCCCAACCCACGATCGTAGGTAGGACCACGATCATGGGACGGTCTCGTGGGTTCCATCCTGTAGCTTTTCAGTTACGAAGTTAAAAGGGCACAACAGTCTTTTCCCACTCTTTTAATATCAAAACTACGTCGTTTAAGATATTTCAAGGTTGATTATTAAGCTTAATATTACCCTAAGCTCTCATTACATAGAAATTCAGTCGACACTTAGCCAAATACAAAGAAAGAGGCAATTTTCTTCTCCCAAGGCCAAATTAGGGTTCAACCTCAGACTCCAAATTCAAAGGTTTCACCAAGGTTGTCTTCTCTAGGTATGTGGGATTTCATCAATGTTCCTTTCACCCATTGAGTTTCAAACTTAACTCAAATTCCTCAAGCTTAATTCACTTTTCAAGCTTAGGATTTTTCATGAAAAGTATGAATTCCTTTAGTTTTCAGTTTCTTGATTGACTCAACCATGAATATATGTTTTACCATAAATTTGAGCCTTCTTACATACTCATAGATATGAAGTCTCATAATATTGGTAAATTCTTGATTTTGGGCTGAGTTTTCCATATAGCAACTGGCGACCGAAATGAGCCAAGGTATCAACAAAATGATGGAAATAAGCCACTGATTTAGTGAGTAACCAAAATAGGCTACACGGAATTTTTTATTCCGTTTTATCATATTCTCTTAACGTCCCCGTTAACTGCTAGGAACAGTGAAAAATTCAAAAAAATGGATTAAAAACCTCAGAGTTATAATACGGAATTAATAACTCCGGGTTTCAAATAAATATTCAACTAACACAGAATTTTTAGTTTCGGTTTGCAATTCATATATATTTTTTAATAACACAGAACAAATAGTTTCGGGTTAAGAATAAATTAATTCAAAACCCAAAATTAAAATTTCCGTTTTATGTTAAATTGTCACCATCCTCGGCTCCACCCAGCCAAACCCCATTTTCATTTTTCTTCTTTCTCAAATCTGGTCCCCTAATTCTCTCGCGAAAAAAGTTTGAAAATCATCTTCATCATCCAATAGCAAAGATCGACGGACGTAAAGGGCTCGCATCTACCAACCTTAAGATCCATTATTCTTGGACTTCACTATTTAGGTATTTTTTAAAAAAAATTTCTTTCAATAAATCTTTTTCTATTCCGATTGTAAAATTCCGTTGTATGTATTTGCCACCCATTTATTTAATCACCTGGTTAGATACTTGTACGTCCGAATTGTTTAAAATAAATTGAATTTCATTTTTTAGTAGTGTCGCACCCCATTTTTCTCGCGAAAAGCGGGATTCGACGTGACAAACTCTTTTGGTATTGTTTAAGGTGAAGATTCGCCACCTAACGAATTAAGGTGCGTTAGGGCACCATTATAAACTAATTACGATTAATTAATTAGTCTACGTCAACCAGAAATTCGGGTAAGGGTTCAAGTTACCTCGAAAGGAAGGTGTTAGGCACCTTTCGAGGTCCACAAATGTAGGTTTCGATCGAACTCATATATTACGTGGGAAAATTCTATGTGATAAGCAAAAAGGTCGATTTATTTTTATTAACTTAATAATAACTAAGTGTTTAAACATGAAAACTTTTATTTTATTATAATTAATAACTAAATGGCAAGAGCTATTAAAACATAAATGGAATATGGATCAGATAAGCAAGGAGATAGAATGAACACAATTATATAGAAATAAATTTTTATTTAGAAAGTAAACCTATACTACCCCAAAGCAAAAGGGACATGCAAAGAGTAAAATATAATCTAAGTTTTTTTAAAGGTTTGGACAAGGGTTAATTTTATCCTGTTCGGATCAGCGCCCGACTTATTAACGGAAGACAATGATGCATATCGCATTACCGAATACTGCTCGGGACAACTTCCATCATTTTCGAATGTTCTACCCACCCCACCTAATTGGTTGTTAATCTTAAAGGGCATTCTAAAGAAAGCGATAAAAGCTAGCGTTACCTAAAAATGCCTACCCGTCCCAACTTAATGTCCAAGAGGCATTGGACTTGCTATTTTGGATTTTTGGGTCTAGACAAAAGGAAAGCTTAGGTTGCTTATATTAGATTTGGGGTTTACGTCAAACAACACAAATAGGACTAGCAACTAACACGTAAAGGTCTCAAGCAGGCCTCTTGGTTATTTAAAGTTGAATAGGTGATAGACAACTATTCAATTATTTACATTGTAATTAAAACCTATAAGTATGGTGTCTAACGTGATAGATAATTAACATTTATTAAACTTATAAGCATGATTTTTAGACGAGGAACGTTATTCAAATGGGTCAAAAATTTAAATAAAACGCAAGATGTTAAATTAGGAATGCTGAAAATCAATTTAAGTTTACTGAAAATTAATTAATAATTATAGAAAAATTAGTTAAGATTGCTAAAAATGATTTTTTAAAATGCTGGAAATTATTTAAAACTTGCAAAAAGTTATTTTTAAGGCTGAAAAGTAGTTCAACCATGCTGGAAATTAGTTCAAGTATACCAAAAAAAATAAATTTTAACATGCTGAAAATTAGTTTAAACATGCCAAAAAATTTAAACACGCTGAAGATTAGCCTAAACATACTAACAAAATTGATTTTAGCATGCTGGAAATTAATTAATAATTACTGGAATATAGTTTTTAGATGCTGGAAATTGATTTCAATTGCTGAAGATAGTTTTTAGATCCTGGAAATTAAATTTAATTGCTGGAAATTGATTTAAGTTTGCAGAAAATTGATTTAAAATGCAGAAAATTATTAAAATACTGGGAATTAATCGAAAACATTGAAAATTGATTAACTTTGCAAGAAATTAATTAAAAGAGCTGGAAACTCAATTTTGGTGTTGAAAATTAAATAAAAATATTGCAAATGCTAAAAATTAATTATAACACGCCGGAAATTAATTAAACACGAAGAATTAATTTTAACATGCTGACAGTCGATAAACAATCCTAAAATTATGATTTCTAAGTGATAAGAAAATTATTAATAGGCCAAAATTTAGTTGATAGTCCTAAAATATGTTGCCTAAATGATAAGATAAATCATGCAAGTCACATAATCCCCGCTCCCATAAACATCCCCCATAATTTTGATATACATAAAGTTTACACAATGTTTATAACAAAAATTGAATGAATGAAAGAAAAATAAGTAAAAGCTAATTGGGAAGCCTTTACTATCCCTTCCCGTCCTAGGCAACTCTTTATCACAACCCGGCCATTGCTTAATCTGGTACCTGTTCAGACACATCAAATACGCAACAACAAGACAACAAAAACTAACACGTAAACCCACGAACATGTATTATAGGAGACTATCAATTATTAATATAGGCAAGCAGTATAACTAGTAATCTAATAGATTATCTGGAATAAAACAGACATAGACAGTTTAAAAATCTGTGGCATGTCATCACTCAAAGAGTTAAAAGGAAAGCACACCAAAACAAGATTAAAAGAATCACAGAAAAACTTAACATACAAATACAAAATGCATCTTGGAGGAAACTAACCGGTTAATAGTAGTAAGCAAATGAGAAAACCACACTTTGACAGCACTCAAGGTGGGGAACAACGAAACAACAAGCAAGGATAGGCGCTTTTTAGACTACCAACAAGAAGATGAAGACCCAAAGTATTTTGTATGTGACCAACCAAAAGTTTAAAAATATTTTAAGTGTCCAAACAGTAGTCCTTGAAAACGTGTCCCCAGTAATGAGGAAGAGGGGTTGTTTTTATAGAATGAGCATTGTAGTCAATCGCATGGTAATAGGAAAAAGAATATTTTACAAATCAATCAAAGTCAAATTTTCTTAAAGGATGGAATCAATTTTCGGTTCAAATTTATTCAAACTACCGTAAATAAACAAGTAAAAAGGTCTGCCTAACTTATTAAAGGAAACCGTGAAGTGAGTAAAAGGATGGGAATAGTCAATTGCAATGCCATCTGGTTTTACCATAATTAAACACGTAAGAGGATGTCTGTCCAGACTAAACAAAGGCAAGCAAATCAACCAAAAAAAAATCATTTATATAGTACTTTTCTCAAAAACCAGAATCATAGGGACAAGATCATGACCCCATACCAAAAGTGAGCAAGTAAAAATCTGTTAAGCATTTTTTGGAAAAAAAAATATACACATATTGAAACTTTCCCAGTGTAACATAATATCAAAGATTCACGCAATATTTATTGAAATATGGTAGAACCCTCTATTGTTATATCCATTACACCCATAGAATTATATTAAGCAAAGATATGAACAAGCATGAAATTTTACAAATTAATAGCAACATTTCAATGTGAATTTAAGTAATTAGGGTTAAAAAAAAAAAGGTCGTAAAAATTGGGGGGTTTCACATATGTCTGTCTAGAGATGTAGATAAACATAAAATTGAAAGAATCAAATCAAAATTCAAAGTCAAACATTACAAATTTTAAATCTAAGAATCTAGCTTAGGTAGTTTGCAAGCAAATCAACCAAAAATAAAAAAAATAAAATTTAAACTATAAGTAAGCCAAACCGGGCAATAATTGCAGTGGTTCAGACCTCACCGGTCATCAACTCCAGCAAGGATGTGTCGACAAAGAGACATGAACAAGAGGTGAGAGAGGAAAAGAGTGACGTCTGGTCTGGTTGTTGCTGACGGTGCCTTCACCGGAGATGGTGAGGGTGGGTTGGATTTCCGCCGGCCAGTGATAGCGGTGACGATGTGGGGCGGCGTTTGGGTTCACCAATGGGGATTTTATCGGTGATGGGATGGTGGAGAAGAGGCTGATGGAGAGGCAAAGGATAGAGAGGTGGCGGTAGATGGCAAAGAGGGAGAAGAGAAGAGAAGAGAGAATAGAGGGGTGTCGGCTGTGGTTGGGGCGACTTGTGGTGGTGGTTGGTGCTGGTGTTTGTGGGCTTGACGACGTGGGGTTCTTACCGGCCAGCGATGGTGAGGGGAGGGAGATCGAGAGAGAAGGGGAGAGAGAGTTGCAGCTGTGGGGGGGGGGGAGGGGGGAGGGAGGGTAGAAGTGAATTAGGGTTAGGTGGGCGAGGGATTAAAAAAGGAAAGAAAGGGGAAGTTAATCTCAGCCGTTAGATAAATCTTGATCAACGACTGGAATTTAAAATTACGAAAAGGGTCAAATTTGGGCTATTTAAATTGGGTTCAATAGAATTGAGGGTTAAAATTGAGCCAGATTGAGCTTAATTTAGGCTAAAATTGACATTAATTGAGTAAAACCAGTCTAAAAAGTTAATAATTTAGAAAAGTAAATTAGGCTGCTATTTAATAAATACAGTAATATAATCAATAATAATAACAAAATCAATCATTATGAAAATCATTATGCTTAAATTAACTATGAATAAATTACGTATATAAAATCAATGACACGTAATATATTTAAAGTTGACGATAAATAATAGTTTGAAACAAATTATGCACCATATAAATTATGAATACGAATTTTAAGAAAATTTATAATAATAATAGTAACAATAAATAATAGACCATATATTTGTAAATTATGAGTATGCACATTTACGGAAATAACTTCATAAATATTTATAAAACTATGTAAAATATTATATTTAAATTAGTAAATTTATATATATTATTAGAATATAAAGTTAATTGCTAAAAACAAATTGCATACCTTATAATCATGAATACGAAATGTCAGAATTTATTTGATACCAAAATAATAATTAAAAATTTAAAATTAATATTTTTTTCCTGATAAAATAGCATCCGAGAGGAATATCGGGAGGTCAAAATTGGGTGTCAACAGCTGCCCCTACGTTGCTTGGGAATGATAGAAGAATTATCGAGCAACGAACGTTAACGTAGTAGCCAGTTTTGTCCGACTGAAAGGATGGTCAGAAAGCAAAAGGGAGTTTGTCCAAATAGTGGGGCCGAGACTTGGTTTCAAGTCGCCTACATATCTCGGGTTTACGAGAATCAGGTCGTGTGTAGTTCTAGATTTAGGAATGGATGAAATTCCTAAAAGAAGCTAATAATATGCTATATGGGCAAAACAAAGGTAGTATGAGCTGATGAGATTGGAGTGAGTAGAATTCAAAACAGTAGTTTAATGAGTGGTGTGAGAATGAGAGGTGAATGTGTTTCAAGCTGTATTGGAGTGATCGAGAGATAACTAGAATTATATTTTGAAAACAGGAGCGAAAGTTGCTCCCATTCGTAACCCGTTCTTCCTTCGTCACCTGCGTGCTTTCTAGTATTACTAAATAAAATGGTTAGAGCATATGGATCAAATAAATAATTGTTGCAAATATTTAAACATGATGCAATTTCCCGTTTAGACCATGAGCATTTGCTTTAAGACGACAGAGATGATGTCTTAAGCTATGATGTCTTAGGGCCATGATAAACAAAAGTAAATCTTTGGGCCATGAAATGATGTCCGTAGTCCATGGAAATGATGCCTTTAGACTATGACACCTTCGAATCATGATAAGCAGAAAGTAAATTCTTAGGCCATGAGAATGCGCCTTTAGACCATAACGCCTTCGGAGCATGATACTTGAAACATATGCGGGACCATGAGTATTTAAATTTAGAAGCTTAAAACTCTTGGGTCGGGCTGACGTCAGCCCATTATAGCGAGATTTATTTCGCTATAGTGGTACCACTGCTATAGAGGGGCGGCGTGGTCTAGAACCCCACTTAAGCGGGATTATTTCCCATCTTCAATTTGGCCGAAATAAATAATGTGGGAGGACCCAAAAACCCTAAGAGGATGCCTCCCATGTCTTGAAGCCATGAGAGGAGGAGAAAGGGGTGTGGATGGGTGCAAACCCATGGATTTTTGAGGATTAGCGCATCTGTGATCTCGACTTTAGGCTAGAATTGCGATGTTTCGTCCATCCTATAGCTGGTTGGCATCCAGGTAATCTAAGGTTAATTGAGTATCTTAGACCCGGGTTAGAGAGTATGTTTATAACGTAGATGGATGGGAGTTTCATGCCTAGGCCTTTGGGTACAGAGTTATGATGGTTAAAATCTCAGGTAAAGTGTTATGTTTTGGGCTATCCATATACCTATCATATTTATGCTATGCTTGTATCATAATTGAATGATTCATAGTTGTGTACTTGTTTGGTATAGTGAAATGGTAATTTATCTGTTAAAACCTGGTTTAAAAGTGGGAGATGGAGATCTGTAATGTCCTGGTGGTTTATAGCCTGCATGACTTCCTTATGTAGAACCAAATTCCTGATCAGCTTGGAATCCTAGTCGTTTGCTTTGAAAATCTGGTGGATAGCCTACCAGTCAATAATAATCTTTCATGACATGATTTCTAAAATCACAATACTCACACAATAAATCTGTCCTTTTACTAGTAGTAGAAGAAGTTTCAGAGGATTTAAGCTGAGGCTTATATCCTGGTGCCTTGCCTGCTAGCAAAGACATAGTGTCTGTGACACCCAAGGTTCTTTGACTCTCTTCTTGAGTAACAACAACATATGCTTCATTGACACTTACAATAGGTCCTTTGGACAAAATATGGCTTCTAAGTTGACAAAAACTTTCATTCAATCCCATCAAAAACTGTAAAAGCCTTTGAAATCTCAAATGTTCAATATAGAGTCGAGATTCATCACAATCGCAATGAGGTAAAGGAACCATAATATCTAACTCATCCCAACAATCCTTCATTTTGGAATAATAACAAGTAACTGAATCCATACATTGTCGCAAGGTCGAAATTTCAGTCCACAAATGATAAATCCTCATTAATTCGATCGATCAAATCGCTCCTTGAAATCCTTCCAAACTTGCTTCGCACTTGAAGCAAAGAGAATGCTCGGCATCAACTCACTAGCCACAGTGCATCCAATCCAGGATAGAACAATTGAATCACATTTCTCCCACAATTCAGCTAATTCACCTTTATAGCCGCTTTTAACGCACGAACCATCTATGAATCCAAGTTTTCCCTTTCCTCGGAGTGCCAATTTCATCGATCTACTCCATAGTGCATAGTTTTCTGGCCCTATGAGTTTAATCGAAATGATAACAACTCCAGGCGTATCTGAAGCTTGGAGATAAAGAGGATGATGATGGTCAATGGTAATTGTCTCTGTACCCGGCCTATCTGCATTATCCGCCATGGAAACTGAAGTAGAATATCAAGGAATTACAGCGAAAACGACGATGATCGTTGCTCTGATACCATGTAAACCTAGCTCAAACTTACTGGTTAACTACTGATGATATGAAGAGGAATTAGAGTGGAAGAAGAGAAAATCAAGTAATCATTTTTTTACTATTGAGCAAAGTACAAAGCATGCCGCTTATATAGCAATGACAGTTGTCTATACAACTGTCAATATATTCACACTCCACTAACTCTCAACAAACTTGTAACTAACTTCTAATTGACAGCTCAACACATGCTAATCAACTACTTTGAACTACTCAGATATTTTCAATAGTATGGCAGACTTTTGTCTATTGAATACTGCGTTTTGGTTCCATGAGAATTATTATCCTCAATTGTGCCAAAATAATTACGCCTATTATAGCAGAAATGACGGATTTTACCTTTTATCTTTTCCTCATTCAGTAAGTAATATGTGTTTTAGAGAAATTACCTTACTCTCAATGAGTTCATAAAAGTGAGTTGTCTGACCAGAATAAAATATCCGCTCCTAAATTGTAGCGAAGTATTCGATTTAGAACACAATATTTATTCTTCGTCTTCATCAAAATTTAGTTCACAATTTTAATTTGTTAGAGTGAAATTCAGTTGAACAAATTCTTTGTTTCCTTTGCAGATTGTGCGATTAGTGAAATAAATGAGAACAGGGTATGTTGAATATTCTATTGTTGGTTTCCTTTATTTTATGCGGAAGAGCACGTACAAACTTTTTTTTTTAAAGCAAAAAACGGTATGGTTTATTATGGCAACAAATAAGCATAAGCATAAGCTTGCTTTTGAAAAAAAGGAAATAGTGAACCATAATTGCCATTTCATTTTAAAATAAATACCTTTTCTAATAATGATCTTTTTCTTTTTATCTAAAATCTAAATTATATTTAAACCAAGATAAAAGTTTCTTAAATTAAAATAACTTTTTAAAAATTTTAATCTGATTTTACATAAAAATTATTAGAATTAAATAAGAAATTTAATTTTGAATTTGATTTGAATGATAAACTACTTATAATTGGATAACATTGGTTTTCCTTTATATGAGAAAGAGAAACAAACGAGAATATTGTGATTTAATTTTTTATTTTTCGATTCTGGGTTTGTTGTTGTTTGTTAATTCAAGGATAATAGATTTTATCGTCAAAATCATGTTTTTCAATTTCAGATTGTTCTATTAATCTTTTAATTAGTTAATTTAATTTATTTTATAAAAGTTGACAATAGATATTTGTGATTTGTATTTGTTGCAGGTTTCAACTATGATAGCAGTAAAAACAGAAGACAAAGAAACAAAACAAGAGTTTCAGTATATTACTAAACAACGACAACAAATCCTTTCTTTTTTAAAAAATAAAATAATATTTCATTATGAAGTTTGAGTTTTTTTAAATATGTTATAGTTATATGTTACAAGATGATTTGAAATTTAGATTATACATTGTATTGAAAGGGTGTTGGACATGTTGAGAAGGTGTAACTTGAAATTCACATTATAACTTCGTCTTTTGTTGAGTTAGCTAAAGATAATCAAAATTATTTTTTATCAAGAATTTACTCTTTTTTGCTTTTATATTTATTTAATAACTTAAATTCTAATTTATTTTTTTTACTTACTTATAAATAACTAATAAACAGTCATGAATCAGATGGTTTAAACTTCACAATCATAAAATAATAAAAAAATTCAATATGATCAAACTAATAAGATAATAATATTTATAACTTTTTTCTCTCTAACACTTTCCGCGCGAATACTAGTATCTTTTAAAGTAGAAGATGACCACTTAGCATATCAATAATTTCAATAAACTTTGGTTGTACCAACTTTTTTTTCTTCATGTACGTAGGTAAAGAAATTTTTTTTATCACACTATAAAAATCAGGCTTATAAAGATATATATATAAAAAATGAAATCAACGTTGAAAAGGGAAAACAAAGAAGAAAAATAAATCTAAGATGTTTCTTACTTCCACCGATCTCTTTTTGTAACACTCGAACGTGAAAGCTTAAGTACATGTAAAATATACATTTTAGAATATTACCTTCATTAAAATACTCTGCAATAAATGAAATCTTCTTTTCGTTTTTTCTTAAATTATTATTTAATTATCTTTATAATGTTTTAAATTAATTATTCCTAAAATATATGAAAATTTTTAAAAATTAATGAGCCTTAAGATTATAGTAAGAATCACTAGGAGAATTAATAATTAAGGAGTCCTTAAATATATGACAAGAGGAGGAGGAAAATACAATGAATGCGCAAGACAACACGTTAAAGACCTTAATTTCCTATTAAAGATAAGTCAAAAGTTGGAGTAGGTTCAAAAGGGAAAAATTAATAAAATAGTAGAAAACTTATTATTATTGTAAAATTAATAAATAATTTATTGAAGAAAAAAGAAAAAATTACTTTATTTAGGTAATTTTTTCTTGAAAAAAAAGATTATGAGCATTTACTATTTTTCTGATAATTAATAATTTGAAATCAACTAAAATTATATGTTATAATTATTTCCTTATTTTAACTAGGTAAGAAATCATAATATTTTAATACCTTTTTAATTTTGGATAATTTTTTTCTCTTTTGAGTTTTTACCGTATCTATATCTAGAGATAGAATAATAAAATGGGTGCCATTACATCTGCTACATGTCCATTTGTGATCAATATGATGAAAGTCATGATTAGTTTTTCTTTGAATGCGTCTACTCATGTGGGATCTGGAACAAGATGCTATGATGAGAAGGACTTCAACGAATTACTCAAATTTGACAAGAGGAAAAACAGTGGGTTGTGACACATGCTAAAGGTAGAACTGTACAAGCTGCAATCTATCGTCTATGCGTAGCAGGGACAATCTATCATATATGGTTAGCAAGAAATGCACAAGTATTCCAACAATGTCAAAGGAGGAAGAGCCATGATGGGGCATATTATCCAAGAGGCGATCATACGTGGGTCCATGATGAGGAAGATAGTTATGAAACTAGAGACTGAATTTCTATCTTTATTGATGTAATTGTATAGATAGGAAGTGATGGATGGCATGAGACAGATTGTAGTCTAGATGATTAATTTGTGAACAGTTTTGTTTTGTATAGCTTACTTGGTAAATAATAATACACGTTAGTTATCAACCAAAAAAAAAAAAAATCTTAAACATTGTATGTCTGAATTCACGATCAAAATAAAAAAAAAGTTTAACTCCCAAAATTTGAATTATGCATATAAATTGGGACGGAAAGAGTACCATATACTAATGAGGTATTAATGACGCTATGCTCTTTTTTTTCTAAATTTTGACAATTTAATTTTTAGTTTTTGCTATTGGAACCATATGTTAATTATGATCTATGGACTAAGATAGCTATGATTCTAAGTTTGAAGTATAGTCTATTGATGAGGTTGCATTAATTGAGTATACTACACACTTAGAATATCTCCTTGGAAAAAAATATATAGTAAGTAAGCACAAAATCACTTCTTCATGTCTGCTCTACCTTCAAAACATGAAAAACAATTATCAATTAACAACTCAAACATTTTGCTGCCTTTGTGGTGTACTGCTATGGTCCTCAAAAGCTCAATTAGAAAATCAAATGTAACCAACAACCACTAAGTGTGCCCCTCCAGGTGCATTTTGTTATATTCAAAATCAACATCTTGTAGAAGAGTTTGACGATGTTGAGAGATTAGTAGGAAATAATTTGGTTAAAGTACAGCTAGGATTGCTTGCTCATAGAAAAAGAAAGTCAAAAGTTATCACTTTAAAATTGTCTGATGGTACAAATAATTTAGTATATTAACAATGTACAAAATTTAAACTCCACAATAATAGTGGCAATATGCTATGTTTTCTCATCTTATAGACGATTTAAGAATTGTTTGATGTTTACTTTTTGTTACTATTAAGTATTAACATGTAGATTTCATAGTGTACTAATGGCTTATTTAAAGTTATATACTTAATAATATAACGTACAAATAACAATTTATTTTTTTATAAACATTATTATTAATTAACAATATACTCAAGTGCAAAGCAGGTACCCTAAACTAGTTATTATTATAAAAGCATGAATAATAATGTTGGTTGACCAAAATATCCTTCAAGTGTTGAACGACATTTATACCCTTTTAAGTTGAAATTTTCTCTAAAACTTAATTTCATATTGGATAAAATTGTAATTCTACCTTTTTCCTAACATCTAGGACTACAAATTCAACTAAAAACCTAAATATTTTCTTATTATTCTACTACAACTAGGAACGTTACTGTAACACCCCGAAAATCTCAAGCTAAGATTAGAACCATGCTTCCAGTACATGTAAAATTAAATTACATGTTTCAGCTCTATTATAAGTGATTTAGACCTGTATTAAGGCCACAAGTAACTCCTAGCTCATGGTTAAGTTGAAACCTTCCTTACCGGGGGTTTTCTTGTAAAGAATCTTGCTTTAGTCAACTTCAAACGATCATAACTCCTAGATTCTGATGAATTTTTTATCTCAAGACCCACGAAATGATATATATTTGAATTATCTTTCCAACGCATCCAGATTTGCCTTAATCTGAAGTCGGAGCTAAGAGTTATGACCATTTTAGTGAAGCACTGTCCAGCAGTAAGAACAGACCATCGTAGGTACGATCGTGGTTACATTGTAAGATCGTACAATGCTTCCGTCTGAAAGAAACAACCCCGAAAACCTAAAAGTTGACATGTATACCTTCCAACCACGAAAGGAAAGCACGACCATGGTTAGAAATCACGATCTTAGGTACGATCGTAACTTCTAAAGTTGATCCGGTTGAAACTTACAACCTACGAACCAAGGTACGATCGTGAGTGGGTCCCACGATCATACCAAGGCTCGTCTGATCGAGTTCAGACAATCCCAAAATCCAGCTCAGACCACGATCACAACCCACGATTGTAAGTAGGACCCATGATCATGGGAAGGTCTCGCGGGTTCCATTCTGTAGCTTTTCAGTTACGAATTTAAAAGGGCACAACAATCTTTTCCCACTCTTTTAACATCAAAACTATGTCATTTAAGCTATTTCTTGGTTGATTATTAAGCATAATATTACTCTAAGCTCTCATTACATAGAAATTCAGTCGACATTGAGCCAAATACAGAGAAAGAGGCGATTTTCTTCCCCCAAGGTCAAAGTTATGTATCAAAAAAGACGATTTCCGGGATTTTATGTAATTGAGCAAAGTTATGATAAAAAGTGTTGTTGACTTCTTAACTTATGGGATTTGTGTTTTTACCTATTTTAGTTGGAAAAGGTTTTTTCCCTATTTTTTTGGACCAAACTTATTTTAGTTTTTCCTTATTTTTTCGTACGAAACCTATTTTAGTTGGAAAAGGTTCTTTTGATTATTATATTTGGACGTTATTTTTGTACCTATTTTTTAATTAATGTTTAATATCATAAAAATAATAGGAAAAAGATGAAAAGACGATTTTGTCTATTATAAAAACTTTTAATGAAGGGCAAAAAGTTTGAGCAACATTTGTAAAGACCTTCACACTTTTAATATAGCAGAGATGTATTTAGTCACTGTAAAATGAATTTAGTCAATTGTATTCCACAAAAAGTCATTTATTTTTTTGTATATATCTAATTTATGCTTGTAGTATGAGAGTGAAATACTGAATACATTTCCTATATCGTAGATTGTTTATGGGAACATTGAGCCAACGCCGAGGAACTTGCAATCTTTCAATACCCGACTATGTTCAAGTTATATCTAAACCACATCAGAAACTACATAACGCAAGAATCTCTTCAGATGATGATTTCTAGGAACCCTCATCGTCAAGTCTTTATCCGAAATGCAAAGAAAAAGTTGGTTCATCCGTGTCACCTGCTAAGAAGAAACTGAAGAAGTAGGCACCTATGCTGGGAGCTGAACAATTAAAAAAAAAAAGTCAACGAAGTCACCCATAAAGCTAATAACTGCACAAATGCCAACAAGGACACCACCACCTCATGCTGCAAAATCACTCGTGATGAAGACTTCGATCGTTAAATCGGTCCACAAACAACCAACTGTAGCTCCCAAACAAGAAGGGATCAAGCAACCGTCAAGGCAAATTCCCAATCCTCCCCAACTAATGCACCATCCTCAAGTAGTTTGCAAGAATATGTCATTTTGAAGGAAGCGTTTGAATTATTCAGGGACGAGGTAAGTAAAGAAAACTATCTATACAAATGATATTTCTAGTTTTTCATTTGTTTGTTTCAAAAAGAGGTTCCGACGGGAGTTGAAAGTGGTATTATATCTTCATCGATTGCAAATTCACAAAAATCAAAATAAAAACAGAAGTAGCTACGGAATTCAATTTTAAAATAAAAAATCTAAGTGGTAATACGTACGATTGGTGAATTCATTTCAACCAAGAATATTATTCACATTCTTTTTGACTACAGAGTTAGTTAAATCAACTATATTGTGATAAGATTAGTATTGTAGAATTTAGTAATTCCGAGATAAGATTAATATTATAGAAAACTAATAAATCCGAGATTAATCTTTATCATCAAAGCCATATAAGATCTAAAAGTTTTCGAGACATGTTATATCTTACAGCAGAACAAAGTTATTATCAAAACATGTATAATTCCACAATTGGGTCTAGGGAGAGTAGGAGATACGCAGAGGCTGCTTCCAATATAAGAAAAGAAGAGTTCAGAGAAAGTTATCCATCATAATAAATTATTAATTAGTCTATCAAAAAGTTTACATATGTCCAGCCGCAATCCTCATAAGAGTACAAGATTGTAACATAATTATTGGAAAAAGAAAGAAAAGTGCATTGATCATACATATAACACAACATACCCAGTAAAATCCACAAGTGGGTTCTGGGGAAGGTAAGAGTATACGCCCACCTTATCTCTACCTCGTGGCGGAAGAGGTTGTTTGCGCAGGACCATCTATCATACGTAAGAAACTAATGAGTGAGTGATTTAGGAGAGATCAAGCTTTCTGTAAAAGCTTCTCCATCAACAAGGCCAGCTTGCAGCCATGATACAAATGGTCCACTGGATGTACGAAATACAGGCCCACCACTTGGAAGATATGCGCAACAGAATAGCAGTTCACCATCCGCAAACCTATATGCCGGTATGAACCCATAAATCAAGCAATCTTCTAAAGTAAACAATGCACTCCAAGATTCCGTGACACCATATTCTTTCAATACCCATAACTTAAAACCATGGACCTCTTTTGAACTAGTAACAGAATGAACACATAGCATTCCATCCAATACTGAAACGCCGAAACAGCTTTTGCCCACAGAGGATAAAACTTCCTCCGGGAGGGGTATCTCTCCATACATTTCTTTTGAAATACTAAATGAAACCAGAGAATACTTTCTTGGGCGCCAGTCTCCTGAGCTACCGATCCAATGAAATGCCTCGTGTACAAATGCCAAAGAACTAGTAAAAGACACAACATTGCGAACGCAATGAGGATGTTTGTCGATTTTTCTCCAGGAACCACCTTTCAATGCAAGAATTTCATTAGATGCATCGCAAATTCTAAGGATCTTATAGTCACCGCTAGTTTTGTCATAACCAAATCCATAACGAGTAGAATCGTCTAATTCAAACTCTGAAGTGGGAAGTACTATTGATTCTCTTATGGAGGGGTTCCATAGCAAATGTATGGGGCGGCTACCAGTCATAATATCAGAAACTACGACAACCACCAAGCCATTGCAGGCACACTTGGCTCTAAAAAATGGTTTAGAGCTTAAAGGGCGAACAAGTTTTTCTGCATCCTCAGCCATTTGAACCGACGATAAAGAAACACAGTAGCTGGAAAATCTACTCCCATTCCGACTCATGTGGGTAATAAGGAATTTTTGGGAATTTCGGTTATTCTTGGCATGCTTCAAATGCTTCATCTTAAAGTAAGGATCGGAGATCAACGCATTCCAAAATTTTGACACACATTTGAATTGATGAAGAGATCGCACAGGTAACCTGCTAAGGATGTTCATAATTATTCCCTCTTCGGAATGCACTGCCAGGGCCTGATAGGACAAGAAAGAGTGATCAGACAAATTTTTATAAAGCATGCAAATATTAGATATTTCAACCTAAGATTTTAAAAAAGATTTAACCTCGGATTTTTTTAATCTCTTCTATCAACCATTTACTAACAAACAGTAACATTGAATATTTCAAGCTATGCTGCTAGAACTCTTCAAAAATGTCAAAGGGTGTGAGCCCAATTCTCCAAAATTAGTGTATTTTTGGAGAATCCGACACGGGTGCGGCGTCGAAGGTGAAGACAACTAATGGAGAAAAATGAAATTACTTGGCAATTAGTAGTTGCACCAAGTAAGCAACAGATGACCGGAATACTTTAGTTGCCAATAGCAGGCATTATTCCTATTCTTTCTAACTACTACCAAAGACCGCACCTGCACTTTCAGCTAAGTTTTAAGTGAATTAAACACGGGAATACGCCTCTTAGCCATAGCAAATGCGCCTAGAAATAAAATAGTTACATTTTCAAAATAAAATCACCTCGAAATAGAATCTAAGTCTAACCAACCACAATTAAACTCTGTTGTAATAACACTCTGAACTCACCGGATCAACCGTTCCAGTAATTTCTCAGTCACAAAATCATATTATGAACTAATGATAAACAATAACGCAACAGTTTTTTCTTAACAGGGGTGAGAAAGAATATATCGAATTGGTATTGTTAGCTAGCCATCATATCTTCCTTGGATAATGTTACTATCTTTAATGCTAGTCATAACCTAGGAAAATGCCCAACAAACCTAGAATCTAAGTCCAACCAAAAATAATTAAATTTAATTGTAAGCAAGCAACACCATCAGAACTGACCTGATCAACATCCATTTGGTATATATGACTGTTTGACGGCTCCAATAAAGCCACACCATCAGAACTGACCTGATCAACATCCATTTGGTATATATGACTGTTTGACGGCTCCAATACTCTCTTCCCTGAAATTTAATTAAAAAGTTGTGGTTGGTTATAGAGGAGGATAAAGCACAACAAAGCAGAATATGTTGAGAATTCATCACCAACTTAATTAACATCTAGGATATTTTGTCGAAGAAGCAAGAATATTCAAGAGTTGTAGAAAATTGAAAGAGGATTTCAAGAATGAGTGTTTTCACGAGATAAAAGTCAAGACATATTCTAGAAACGGTAGTTCTAGAAATAAGAAGTTGGAGGAACATTCTAGAATAGAGTAGTAAATACCTTTGACTAGATTCTTCCATCACCACCACCTATAAATAGAGGTGGTTCATTTGAGATGCAAGTGTGCTCAAATAAGTTGTGCTGAGTAAAGAGTGAGTGCTCAAGCAAGCAAGCAAGTGATGAAGAGAAAAATATGAGAGAGCAACAAAAGAGTTGCTAGAGCAAGAAAAATTGTGTGTAAGAATTTTAAGACTGAAGCGGTTCTATTTTATTTTTTTTAGAGAGGGGGTGACATAGACTGATGCGGGTCTTTACTATGTATGGAATAATAAAGTTCCAAGTTGTGAGCAACTAATTGTGCTCAATAATTCTCAACAGAATTGAGAGAGGCCGCCTTGGTGAGCATAGTTAGAAGGTAGCAGCCATGGGCGGATCTAAATGGAGGGCATGGGTTCACGTTAACCCAAGGTCATTTTACTGATAAACCTACTTAAATATTATGTGGGAATCCAAGCAAAGTAGAGTATATTGAACCCTTGGTAACCATGTTTCCTAAGTCATGTCAAAGTCAACGGGCTCCAAACACGCCCTACCCTTCCGATTTTCTCCTCTGTCCTCTCCTCTCGTCTCTGTCTCCTTTCTCAACTCCCAAGCACCGGTCATCACTCATCACCCAATTGGCTTAGACTACAAGGGCAAGTTTGGGAAGACCCTTAGCTCAAGTGAGGAAAGTCAAAAAAGTTACGAAAAAGGAAATACGCCAGTTAAGAAAACATGATAACTAATAAGGAAAATCGTTTATAAAAGGCCAACATCAACAACAAAATAGTGTGCTAACCGACACACAATGAATAACCTATGGTAACATTAATCAAAAGATAAGAAACTACTAGAATAATGCTAAAACTACAATACACACAGTGCGCTCCAAACTACCACCAAGCCTCCCTCAATTACTGTCTAGCCTTGTAACCTAATCCGCAATCAAAAGGCCAGAAACTACAATAGACACGGTGCTCCAGACTACCACCAAGCCTACCCCGCCGAAAAGTCATTCTAGCCTAAAGTGAAAAAAACACACAAACAGCAGCAAAAAGAAACAAGGGAGGGAGGGATGTATACCTTTGCAAATTTGAAGGGAAGGTCCTGATATCTTCTTATTATTATTATTCTGTTGGCGAATAATCTTACGAGCGGCTTCTCTATTTCTCATTAAATATTTTGCCTTAATTCTATTTGCAATAGAGTACTTCTTCTTCATCAACATCTGCTGACCTTGTCTATTTGCTAATTTTCCATGGCAATTGAATTTCATATCATCCATACAGTTTCTGTAATGATTGAGAAAGTCTCAGGTTTTTTCCGATTTGGAGATGAAAAGACTCAGTTTTTCTTCTATATGGACACGAAAAAACTCAGTTTTCTTCATTCGGAGATGAAAAGACTCAGTTTTCTTCGATTTGGAGATGAAAAGACTCAGTTTTTCGATTTGGAGATGAAAATACTCAGTTTTTTCCCAATTTGGAGATGCAAATACTCAGTTTTTTCTAGATTTGGGTATGACAAGACTCGGTTTTTTCTAGATTTGGGTATGACAAGACTCGGTTTTTCTTCGATTTGGACATGAAAAGACTCGGTTTTTCTTCGATTTGTACATGAAAAGACTCAGGAAAACAAGGGGATTACAACACGAGGAATCAACACTCACCAACAGTAGGCAACCAACTGCTCGAGCTTGAAAAGAGTCAGTTTTTCTGGAATTGGAGATGAAAGAACACAGCTGGAGCTTCAATTTCTTCAATTTGGGATGACAGTTCGGGTCATCGGATTACCCGAAGAATTAGCCCAAGGTTTGAGCTCAACCAAAAAATAATAACTACAACATCTGTATTTATAATACTAATAGAATATCACATTAAATTAGGAAATAGAAAAGCCATTCCTATATTGGTTGGGATTAAAAATTCTATTTAGATATTAATTAAATAAATATTAAATTATAAATAAATTTGATTTTCTACTCCAACTTTGAATTATTATTCTAATATGTTGACATAATTTTTTAAGATTAATTTAGTGTATACGCGCGTTGTACTTGCGTCTCACATAAATAATTATATACAAAAAGGAATAATAAAATATTAAAAAATAGCATTGATGTTAAAATAAGTATTATATCTATGTAAATGATATAAGATATAAAAACAACATATCTCAAACCTATTAAAATTCAAAACACGTTTAACTTTAAATAATTAGTAAATTTCTTTTATATGCTTTAATTTCTTTTTGTAACTCAAACATTATGCCAGAATAAATATACGGCTAAATTTTGACTATTTTAATTAAAAAAGAAATTGCAATAATTATAACTATAGAGGGTCAGAGAAATAGATTTCAAACTTGAAGTTTTCATAAAAATAAAAATCAACAATTAAGAAAAACTAGACAGTTAACATGTCTAATAAACATAATTTTCGTTCTTAATTATATTCTCCTTGTTTATAACTTCATAATATGTTGATTGCAAAACTACGTTTATAAAACTTCTATCAATTATGAGCTTAAATCATTTAAGAGGCGCTTAAAAGATGGATTCCTAGAGTCAAAATCCGATAATAAGAAAAAGAACATTAATTCTGAAAAAGAAAACTTATGGAGTAACATTAATTCTAGAAAAAAAAACTCACCTATATCTTTCTCCTATCATATTTTTTAGGACTTCCTTTTTACGTACACAAGGAAAAAAAATCTATAAATTAAAAAAAACAATCACCGATATTTTCCTATTTTTCACTTATCATATTTTTTAGGACTCCTTTTTCACATACACAAAGAAAAATCAAAACTTACCAACATTAATTCTGGAAAAAAAAAACTACCAACATTAATTTTAAAAAAAATTACTGATAAAAAGACTACCAACATTAATTTCAAAAAAAAATATCTTTAATTTCCTCAGGAAAAGAAAATTTACCAATATTAATTATTCATATATTTAGAAAATTATATAAATATTTGGTCCCTAGATATTTTTCGAACATTAGGAAAAAGAAAAATTATTGGAGTGCCGACCAACATTTATGACTTTATTTATTACTTTTTACTTAGGGTGTGTTCGGTATGAAGAAAAATATTTTCTGAAAAATATTTTTTTATTTTCTCATGTTAGTTTGGCTAAAAGTTTTGGAAAATATTTTTTTTGGAAAACAAGTTCCTTCAAACTAAGGAAAATGAATTCCTTAATCAAAGTAGGGAAAACAAATTGCAATATTCATTTTACTCGCAAAATCACCCACCCCACCCCCTTACCCTATTTGTTCTCATTGTTTTATGTTAAATATATACAAATATTTTCTCTACTTGTTTAACGAACACAAGAAAATAAATAAGAAACAACTTATTTTTCTAGAAAATGTTTTCTTGAAATGTATTTTTCATGGAAAACATTTTCCTCTATACCGAACATACCCGTAGTCTTTTGCTATTTTTTTTACCTAAATAATTAATTTAGAAAGTAATTGCTCATATTTCTATGACAAAGAATAATAAAACCCTATATTATTTTTAATTAATTTTAGAACTCCTAAATATTGAAGGAAAACTTAATGACAAATATAAGAAACCAAGTATAAATGGCAACAGAGAATAAACTAAGCCTGGCAATGGAACGATTTCGGATCCGATTTTATCGTTACCGGCTCTATCTTGGTCCTCCCCAAATCGAGACCCGTATCGAAACCAGGTCTATCGGTATCGGGTATATTGGAATTTTTGGCGGTTTCGACCCGGTCCATTGGTAACTGGTGTGGAATCGTGTCGGACCGGACCGATCCACCGGGTCTACCGAATTTTGTATTTTTTATTTTTTTTTAAATTATACTCCCTCCGTTCATTTTATGTGACCTACTTTGACTGGACAAGGAGTTTAATAAATAAGGGAAGACTTGGTGATGTTTACTAAATTGCCCTTTATTAAAAATGTACTATTATTATTTTTAATCAAGTGGGACCTTATAAGTGGGACCAATAAGGGTAAAAGAATAATTGTGCTTTTAAAAAGTTACTAAATAAGAAAATGTGACATTTTTTTTTTGGAACGGTCCAAAAAGGAAAGTAGGTCACATAAAATGGGATGGAGGGAGTATAATTTAGAAAAAAAAGTTTTTTAAAAGTTCTAAAAACAGTTTTTAAAACTAAAAATAAGTTATAAAATTTTTCAAACTTTTTCAATCGTTTTTTCAAACCTTTTTCCAAACTTCTTCACTCTTTTTTTCAAACTTTTAATTTAGATTAAATTTATAGTTTAACAAAATTTTAACTAATTAATTTATAAAATTTATTGCATTAAATAAAAGAAAAACTTTAAAATAAAACTAAGGCGAATAACCTATATATTTATTCAAATCTCGGACATTGTACATGTATTATAAATACTAGAAGAGAATCTAATTTACGCAGCCACCTTCTAGGAAGGGTTCTGTTTGAATTAGATCTCTAATATCTTACTAATATCTATAACGTCCAAAATATTCATGTTGTAATTTAGCTATTTCGTCGGCGGACATATTTTTCGGAATCGGTCTTCGTCCTTGTTCATCCATTGCTTCCATTCCATCATCACTGTCTTCCTCAAATACTTCATCTATTTCATCTTCGATTTGTGCCGTTAATTTTGGGAGCCCAAAATTTCTTCGTTCGGCATTGATCCAATCTCTAAATAAAACTGAAATCTCCAAACTATCCTATGCTATTGAATATCGATGATCTCCAATAATAAATCTTTCTGAGCTAAATGCTTGCTCCGAAGCAACTGAAGAGGCCTGACTTGCTAGCACATCTCGAACCACCTTTGAAAGCCTTGGAAATTGTCTGACATGGGTCTTCCACCACACTAAAAGTTGTTGTCCATTCGCATCTCTAATATCATCTCGATCCTGAGAAAGATATGAATCAAAATCATTACTGGTAGAACATTGAAGACCAAGTTCTTCACCCATTTCATCATCTAAATCATCATATCTAGGCCTAGATGAAGAAGGTTCGGCCGACGGAATATTTTGTTCCATAACTTGATACATGTTATACAAGCTCCTAGCGTTAGGAACTATATTAGTACAACAAGTTTCAACCGATGGCTCTTCATTAGGACCAATTTCTAAATTTCTATAAATTTTTTGAACCATCATCATTACACCAATTTCTTTGTAAAATGGGTTGAATAAAGCAGTGGTCAAATAAATTTGCGGAATAGGAATTTATTTTTTTTAAAATTTTTCCATCATAGCTAAAATAGACTCTTTGAACAAAGAATTTTTTTATATTGAGCAAGAATTTAAAAACAACAGTAATATTTACTAAAACAGAAGAAATGGTTGGAGTATATATAGCAGATACGACATGTGTAGCTTGATAAAAAGTTTTCAAAAATTTACAAAGTTCTTTTATTTCAGCCCAATCATCATCACATAGTCTTAAATTAGGATTCGTATTTTGAACATTATAAACTAACTTTATAGGTTCACGATAATCATAAGCAACAATAAGCATTTCATATAAAGAATTCCATCTAGACAGACTTCTTTTGGAACTTTTCTATATGGAATTTCTAATTCTACACAACGACGTTTAGAATCATCTGATATACTTTTTTTTTATTTTTAAAAATAAAGCTACAAACAATTCAAACTTTATAACAATCATTTTCAAACAATTGCACGCCGTCTTGTACTATCAAATTAAAAATATGTGCAGTACATTTAACATGAAAATGATCTTCATCTATTGGACAAAGTCTAGTTTTTAAAGTATCAATAGATTTCATATTGTTAGAAGCATTATCTAATGTGCATGACATGATTTTATCAATAAGTTGAAAATATTACAAACTATCCGCTATTGTAGTACCTATATAGAAACCGGTTTTAGCCTCGTCAACATATTTATAACAAATTATTCTTTTTTGCATGTTCCAATGGTGATCAATTCAATGAGCCGTAATAGTAAAATAATCATTACATAATATACTACGACCCATATCAGAAGTAAGAGATATTTTACTATTAAATTTTTTAAATAAGCAATGAAGAAAATGACAATGTTCAGCTTGATATTTAAAAATATCACTTTTGATTGTATTTCGTGAAAAACCTTTAAAAGAGGGATTATAAACTCGTTGAATATAATGAATAAAACCGGCGTGTGAAGCAAAACTAAAAGACAAACTCATCACAACAAACATTTTTGCTAATTCTTCTCAATTTACATTTTCACTATATGTCGATGATGAGCACGGGCCAGCGGGATTAGATATTTTTAAACGAGTCTGAACCATATTACCTTCTACAGATTCTTCCGGAAATGGTATACCATTTTTTTGGCCTTAACATCCTGTTCTAGATGAATAAATTCTTTAGTACATTTTCTCAAATGCTTACTTAGCAATCCTGTCCCGCCATTGTTTCCCCCCAGTCAAATGTTTCATAACTTTCTGACATCTATTGCAAGTAGCGGTATTTTTTTCCCTATCATGTACCATAAATTTCCAAACTATAGACCTTTTAGGACGTTCGGTCCCTTTGGCCCCATAATTCCGGCAAAACTTCATCATCTTGTTCCGGTAATTCCGTAACCGGACAAGTAGGGGTAGGGGTCTCACCTAACTCTTGTTCTTCTATATCATCTTCTTCCGGTAATTCTTCATCACAAATATCATAACGTCTACTTTGGGTCTCATGGTCTAATTGTGCACCGAGATAAATATCGTAACCATTTAGTTGTGATAAAGAAGTTTCATTAACATCATTTAAAAATCTAGAAGATAATGAAGTAGTAGCACTATTTTTTTTACCCTTACGAAGCATCGATGTTTTACCACTACTTTTTTTAACGACGTCCATAATTAAATTTAAATATAACTAAAATATTAAAAAGAAACAATATAAATATTATAACAAAAAAAATAATGAAAGTAAACAAATATAGATATTTAAAAACAAAAATATATAGATCAAAGTAAACAAATAGAGAGATTAAAGTTGGAACGAATGTATCGAACGTCTGCGTAAAACCAGACGTATACCAAATTTCGAAAACCGGAATTGAAAGATGATAATTGAAGCTTGCAATATCTTCAAAAAATCTCCAACTCCAATTAGCTAATACCGCAATTATAGAATACTAAGAGAATAATAAAGAGATTTTTAGGGAATGATAAAGAGATTATATGAAGATTTGTAAGAAAATTAATGGATAAATGGGGGTATTATAGTGAAAAATGGTTAAGGGGAGTAGAGGGGTGTTTTGGGAGGGTAGATAGGCAAAATAGCCGTTGGTGGGCCCCCAACGACTATTTTTTTTTTTTTTAAATTTTTTTTAAAAATCCGACCGTTAACCGGACTGGGACCGGACCGGAACCGGGTCAACCGATGCAAAATGAACGTTCCGCACCGGGACCGGATACCGGAAGGCCGAGTCCCGGACATTAACGGGTCTAATGGTACCGGGCCGGACCGTTATCGGGTCCATTACCTGAATCGGACCGAAACGGATCAGACTCGATCCGTTGACAGGCTTAGTATAAACCCCATTTAAGAATATCAAGAAATCTAATACCTTAGATTAAGGTGATTATTTATCAGCATAGGGTGTATCAATCATTTCATTCTAGTTAACTAAAAATTAATGTAAGAAATACATATCACTTAATTAGATAAATTTGTATTTGTACGCTAAAAATATGTGTCTTATATTCATTAGTTGAGCGCAATTAAATATATGTATATATATATATTTTTTTTTTTTTTTTGTACCATGTGCATTAATCACCGATAAATCTTTACATATCCATAGCCTAGCAACAACTCTGCCAGCTATCTCAGTAAGAACAAAGAACACTCACAGTTACCAGATAAATACATAATGGGACAACCAAAAATCAAAATGCTAGAGAATTTAATAATGGTCGAATATCTGCTGGCACTTCTCTGGTTATGCTCTCCCAGTCCCTATGTCTCTTCTCGAAAATCCTCAAGTATCTTTTTATCTATAGTGCTGTAGAAAATTAGTGAACTAACGAAGAGAAGGTTGAGAAATTTCTGAGTATTTTTCATTGATGTAACAGTGTCCCATTTATGCTTATTACAGTGGACTAATTTGTAAATAAAAATAATTACTAACAACTTTGTAACTGATTTTGTACACCTATACAACTTCTAGAAGAATCTATGAAAAGGGAATACTATGCTATGTACAATTAAAATGACAAAACCATGTAGTGTAACCGGGTTATGAACTTGTGGGCTGTTGAGCTGAATGGGTCATCGTGAAAGCTTGGCCCAATGTGCTGTTGGGCCCAAATCTTTTATTTACTCTGGCCTGATCCATCTTTGTTTGAGATAAGTTTGAGATAAACCTAGAAGCTTCCGAAGTCTTGTCGGAACACTTCTCATTTCCTCTTTCATCGTTCTTGAGATGAACATCACCATTGTCAACATCCCCCCTCAAGTTGGAGGGGAGAGAAGCGAGACCCAACTTGCCTAATAGGGAGTGATGTGAAGGTCCAGACAAGGGTTTGGTGAGTAGATCGGCGAGTTGGGAGGAGGCTGGAACAAAAGAAAGAGAGATTAAGCCGGCGAGAAATTGTTGTCGAACAAAATGACAATCAAGTTCGACGTGTTTGGTGCGTTCGTGGAAGACGGGGTTTTTGGCTATATGGATTGCCGCTTGGCTGTCGGAGTGAATAGGAATAGGAAGAGATGGGGGTACACCCAAGTCATGAAGGAGTCGGTTTAGCCAAGTGAGTTCTGCAACCACGCGCCTCATGGAACGATACTCTGCTTCAGCAGAGGACAAAGATACGGAGGATTGTTTCTTGGATTTCCAAGAAATAGGAGATCCACCAAGGATGATGTAGAAGCCGCTGACTGATCGACGGGAATCGACACAAGAACCCCAATCGGCGTCGCAAAAACCAAGAAGGGAAAATGAAGGGTCAACGGTAAAGAACAAACCTTGACCTGGATTTGTTCGTAGATAACGAAGAACACGGAGCGCAGCATTAAAATGGGGCAAACGGGGTTGTTGCATAAACTGGGAAAGATGCTGAACAGCATAAGAAAGGTCAGGTCGAGTATGTGTTAGGTAATTGAGTTTCCCAATGAGGCGACGATAGGCAGTGGGGTCAGTGATGAGTTGGCCGGAGGTGGAGGATAGTTTGACAGATGGATCTAACGGAGAAGAAACCAGGGGTAAATGATCACAGTCAAATTCAGTGAGCAGCTCGAGGGTGAACTTTCGTTGAGTAACAATCAACCCATTATCCTCCCTGAAGATTTCAAGACCCAAAAAATAATGTAAGTCACCTAGATCTTTAACTTTAAATTCCGCATCAAGAAACACCTTCAATTGTGCAATAGTAGAGAGGTCACTTCCTGTGATAATGATGTCGTCGACATAGATAGCAATGATGGTAATAAGATCACCGGAGTTCTTGTAGAAAAGTGAGTAATCATTAAGTGAAGAGTGAAATCCTTTGAAATGAAGTGCAGCCGATAATCTAGCAAACCATTGACGTGAAGCTTGTCTTAAACCGTAGAGAGATTTCTTGAGTCGACAGACAAGAGTAGGACTAGGAGAATCCATCCCTGCTGGGAACTTCATGTAGACCTCTTCAGTGAGGTCTCCATGGAGAAAAGCATTATTTACGTCCAATTGAAAAAGAGGCCATTTCTTCTTTGTAGCAATAGCCAAAATACACCTTACAGTTGTCATTTTCACCACAGGTGAGAATGTTTCAGTAAAATCAATTCCAGCCCTTTGAATGTCACCTCGAACCACTAGTCTTGCTTTGAGACGTTCAATGCTACCATCAGACCTATGTTTCACCTTATATACCCATTTGCAGGGTAAGACCCTTTTGCCTTTAGGCAAGTCCACAACATCCCAGGTTTGATTAGCTATTAAAGCCTTAATCTCATCATCCATAGCAGCTTGCCAACCTGGGTGCATCGCAGCTTGTGCATAGGTATTAGGTTCAGTGATAGAAGAGAGAGAGTTAACTATAAGTTGATTGGTAGAAGAGAGTGCAGTGAAAGGAAAAACAGGTGGACTGATGGGGGAAGAGAAGCAAGAAGAAGTAAGATCAGTGAGAAAAACATTGTTACAATAGTAATCATCCAAATAAGCAGGCTGCTTATGGGTCCTAGATGATCTTCTGAGTTCAATAGAAGAGGTAGTGAGACCTGGTGAAGAACCAATAGGGTAAGAGATAGGAGAGGAAGTATCAGGATCAGGAATAGAAGGAATAGGTGTTTGGGATGATGAGGGAGAAGATGAAGGATCCAAGTGAGGTGAGGAGGTAGGTATGAGAGTAGGATCAGAGGAAGTAGTATAAGAATCTGTAGAGGTTGAATGTAGATGGGGAAAAATTGGGGTAGAATGTGAAGTTGACTTAAAAGGAAAAACTGATTCATGGAAATGAACATCCCTTGAAACAAAAATCTTTCTGGATTGTAAAGATAGCAATTTATAACCCTTTTGTCCTGGTGGATAGCCAAGAAACACACAAGGGATAGCTCTAGGTGAAAATTTTGATCTATTGTGTGTCAAGGTGGAAGCATAACAAAGACAACCAAAAGCTTTGAGGAAGTGATACTTGGGAGGACAACCAAATAATACTTCATATGGGGATTTACCATTTAAGACTCTGGAGGGGTATCTATTGATTAAGAAAGTAGAGGTAAGAACACAGTCACCCCAATAAGAAATAGGTATATTAGATTGAAACAACAAAGCTCTAGAAGTCTCTAAAAGATGTCTATGCTTTCTTTCCACTATGCCATTTTGCTGTGGAGTAGAAATGCAGGATGTTTGATGTAAAATGCCTTGAGAAAGTAAATATTCAGAGGCAACAGATCCCTTACCCAACTCTAAGGCATTGTCAGACCTAATGGATTTGACTTTATGATTGAATTGTCTTTGAACCATGGATAGAAACTGTTTTAGCATAGGGAAAGCATTAGCCTTAGTACTCAAAAGATATGTCCAAGTGGTTCTACTAAAATCATCCACTATGGTGAGAAAATACTTGTATCCATTGTAGGTTGAATTTTTATAAGGACCCCATGTATCAATGTGAATCAACTCAAAAAGTGATTTAGTCTTGATATGGCTAAGTGAAAAAGGTAATTTTGTTTGTCTTGCAAGATGGCAGACATCACAAATAAAATTGGAATCAGACTTGAAATTAAAAGAAACCAACTTGTTCATTGATGAATTGGGCAGATGCCCCAGTCTTACATGCCATAGATGAAAATCAGAATTTTCATTTCTTGGAACTGAACTAGATAGAGAATTACAAGAGGAAAAACTAGAACTAGAAAAAGAAAATGCAGCTGTCTTGAGAGGACTCTTGGATTGGAGATTTGAAGGGAATAGATGATAGAGACCACTCTTTGCTTCACCAAGAACCAGAGGCCTCTTCACTGAAGGGGCCTGCAAAATACATTTGGTAGATGAAAAAATGATCAGGCAATCCAATTGAGTGCATATTTTATGTACTGATAAGAGATTGAGCTTGAATGAGGGTACATAAAGAACATTTTGAATAATGAGATCAGGAAACAAAGCAACAGTCCCTGAATGAGTGACCCTTACCCTAAAGGAATTAGGTAAAGTAATGTTAATTGCTTGGTTAAGAGGTGTGAGAGTAACAAACATGTTTGAATCAAAACACATATGTTGAGTAGCCCCTGAATCTAGAATCCAGGGGTTAGAATTTAAAGAGAGTAAACAGGAAACTGAACCATTACCAGCACAAGCAGCTGTAGCTGCAGTGTCAGAAAGTGAAGTATCTGGGTGAGAAACCTTGGCTTGACTTAACAGGTTAACCAACTGAGAGAATTGTTCAGTAGTGAATTGATTTCCAACTTGACCTGCAAGGTTAGGCAGAGAACTAGGGTAGCAGGGTAAATCAGAGGGAAGGATAACATTGCTCCTCACAGTGTTTTGCACCCTTTTGTTTCTGGTGAACTTGAAATCATTAGGAAACCCAATAATCCTGTAGCATCTGTCCACGGTGTGTCCAACCTTCTTGCAGTGAGAGCATGTTAAAGAGGTGTTACCCTTCTTAGATCTGTATTCAGGGGTGTGATTCCTCAGTCCACTTTGAGGGTATTGAGGAGGTCCATTGTTGTTATCAGCAACCAAATATGAAGAGTGATCTCCTGCAGGGTTAGAGTAAACAGAAATCTCTCTTTGTTTCTCATCCTGAATGAGAAGAGAGTAGGCAAGACTTACAGAAGGCAGGGGTGAAATCATCAAGATGTTGCTTCTTACGGCAGCATAGGCTTCACTCAGTCCCATAAGAAATTGGATGAGTCTTTCATCTTGTTGTGCCTTAGTCATTTTCATTTTACCACCACAATTACAGTCACAAGAGCAGGTGTTTTTGGTGTTCAAAGTATCCAACTCATCCCATAACCCCTTGATTTTGGTGTAGTAAGCTGCAACATTATATGAGCCCTGTGACAGATCACTCATTTCTTTTTGCAGGTGATACAATTTGGCCCCATTAGATTGGCCAAATCTATCCTCAAGATCTTTCCACAGCTCTTCAGCTGTTTTGAAATACAACACACTGTCAGCAATGTCTCTGGAGAGTGAATTCAGCAACCAACTGGTGACCATGTCATTACATCTGGTCCATGATTGCAGATCTGGACTGTTAGGAGCTGGAATTTTGCAGCTTCCATCAGTAAATCCCAGCTTATTTTTAGCTGAGAGAGCAATGAGGACGGATCTTCTCCATCCTCCATAGCCTTTTCCTTCAAAAATGGAGTTGACTAAGGACATGCCTGGTGAATCAGATGGATGAAGGAAGTAAGGGCTGCTTTGATCCAATACTTTGGATCCAGCAGAGGCAGAAAGTGACTCAGAGGTGGTACTTGCCATTGAAGGGAAAGTAAAAGAAGCTTGAAAAATGGATCTTCAAGAAAGCTCTGATACCATGTAGAAAATTAGTGAACTAACGAAGAGAAGGTTGAGAAATTTCTGAGTATTTTTCATTGATGTAACAGTGTCCCATTTATGCTTATTACAGTGGACTAATTTGTAAATAAAAATAATTACTAACAACTTTGTAACTGATTTTGTACACCTATACAACTTCTAGAAGAATCTATGAAAAGGGAATACTATGCTATGTACAATTAAAATGACAAAACCATGTAGTGTAACCGGGTTATGAACTTGTGGGCTGTTGAGCTGAATGGGTCATCGTGAAAGCTTGGCCCAATGTGCTGTTGGGCCCAAATCTTTTATTTACTCTGGCCTGATCCATCTTTGTTTGAGATAAGTTTGAGATAAACCTAGAAGCTTCCGAAGTCTTGTCGGAACACTTCTCATTTCCTCTTTCATCGTTCTTGAGATGAACATCACCATTGTCAACAAGTGCATGGACAACTTCAGCAAACACAAGCTTGAAGATGACTGCTCTTTGAGATCTTCCTTTCGCACATGCACATGATATACACCACTGAAGATATTGTACCCAACTGCTTCAATTATGCCCATCAACACGTATCCAGGTGAGAATTCTAGCCCATAATTGTTTCGTGAATACACAGCTACAAAACAGATGCTCCATAGTCTCATCAACCTGATTACATAAAACACATTTGGGTTCAAGAACTACCCCCCACTTAAATATTCAATGTAAATAAGTTTTTACCTAAATCAATAATGCATATATTTTATGTTAATCGGTAATTATCAGTTCAGGTTTATCATAAGATATTAATTGAGCGAGTATAGCCAAAAAAAATAAAAATTGCAAACCACATTTAAGAAGTATGTGATTTTATCTGCCGTGCGTGATTATCATTTCTTATTGTTGTCGTTTTTAATTCGCAACCTGCATAAAACTCTATTCAGCAAAGTATGTGATTATCATGGAGCAAACAACATGACATATATCAATGGAATAAACAAAAAAAAATAGAAACAGATTAGCTCACAATTAGTATAAAATTTTCCAAAAAAATTGGATAGAAGTACACGAAAATAAATTCACAAACTATTGGCATATATAATAAAAATAATTAGAGCAATTTGCTTGACCAAAAGACCCTCGTAGAGTGGTATATATAATGAGAAAACCATGATTTACCGGAGTGGAAAATTCCTTATCGCACTGAGCAATTCGCTTTTAACCCAAAGACCCAATTTTGTGTTTATTGCGTAATGTTAAAAGATGGAAAATATTTATATAAGGAAAATAGTTATATGAGTAAAATTTGATTGATATTATAAATTAAATTATTGGGGTTCTTCTTTTTTCAACATTGTAGTATTATACACGGTACATATTTTTGGTTAAAAAAAATAGTACTAAATTTTGGGTCTTTAGAACTTTTCAATTAGTAGGAAAGTAATTATTTTCCTACTATTAAAAATAGACATGTAATTATCTTCCTATAATTTAGATTTCTTTCTATATATTTTAGATTTTAGATTATTTATTTATTTATTAAGAAAAAAGTGAAAAGACAATTTTATCTATTGCGAAGACTTTTAATGAGACAAAAAGTTCAAATCATTTTTCTAAGAGTCTTTACACTTTTAATATAACTAATTTTGTGTTTTACGCCAATATAGAAAAATTACATACAAAAAGAATTAAGTATAGAATATTGTATAAACGTGTTTCTAAATGTGTTTTCATTAAAGTGTTTTTTCAAACAAAAATTATTACTGAGAATCCTAAAAATTGTTGATTCCCTCTAATTGCCAACCATGTCTTTCTTCATTGGCTGCTTCATATTCATATAGGCATAGGCTCTATAATTGTGCTTATATCCTCCTATTTTTGGTAGTGAATGTGAGCATACGTGTTGTGTGCATTCGTGCAAGAAAACCTACCGACATTAATTCTCTTATTATTAAAAATAGAATCTTCTTTTTCATATATTTATTTTATGAGGTTTCTTTTCATATATTTTAAGAGTTCTTAATTTTTTACACGATTTAAAAGTCTTTATTTTATCACAATTCTTCCCTAGGAGTCAATATTATAAAAGATTTTACACGATTTAAAAATCTTTATTTTATCACAATCATTTCCCTATATTTTAGGAGTCAATATTATAAAAATAGAAATATAATAATTGAAGAAAACTAGTAAAAAGACTATCCTCCTTTAAGAAAACACAAGAATCACTATTTTACTCTTATATCGGATAAAGAATTAAACATTTCCTCTACCAAATGTTGCCATTCTCAACCATGATTAATTATCGAGTTTTTAAAAGAAAACAAAAATAATTATGCCAACACTTTTTTGACACCTTAGAACTCAAAGATGCATCAGTGTGAGCCTAGTGAATGGATCTTGTTCTAGTAAGGTTGCATATAACAATGCCGAGTAAATTAACATTAAAATAAGTAGAGCAAGCAAGGTTTCAAGGCACTTCAAAAGTTTTGGAAGGAAGCATATTCTTAATAATTTCCTAATAGTTTATCTCCTCTTAATGATGTTAAATAAAGACACCCAAACTTTGGGTGTACAATACAATAAAAGGGCATTAGGAGTTTATGCGAGCTCTCTAGTATGAGCTTTTACATGATATGAGGTTAGAAGGAATCCCCTAAATTAATCTAATGAAGAAATATCAAAATCATATATGTTAGTTCGACAAAACTGTATAATTGTCAGAATAAAAGAATAGCACCAACACGTCCTTCATAACTCGACTATCCATGTGATAGAGGAAGAAAGTGACACTACCTCCAAGTACATGGGATGATTCAGCTTGTCAAATTCTTTGAGTACAGCAAGCCAATCAACTCTCTTAGGCTACATACTCTTCACCAATGCCTCTAACAAGAGTGACACACTACCCTTTACAGGTGAATAGCAAATGATTTGTTGCATAATGGCTAAATTCATGACTTGCCATGAAACTCAAATAAAGTTTCATATAATTTTTCTACTTTGAAAAGAATAGCTACTATCATATATGTATATTGTACATCATCTTGTGTTCATATAAAGTTGGAGGAATCAAAATAGATTGTAGTTTCACAACAAGATAAACTACGAAACACAGAGTCGATTATAACCCTAAATTTATAGGTTCATCATTCAAATAAAATCCCTGCATATCAAGATACAACACTTACTTATAACTTTATATTTCGAACTCAACTAATTAGTTTAAATGAAGATTCAACTATAATACTAACAAAACAATATTTCAAAATATAGTTAAATAATATAATTAAAATTAAGTCACAGTTAATAAAGAGAGGAGAAAAAAGGAGAAAGAGATAAACCTTTGATTATTTTTTTGGCTACTTCATTCAACGCAACATACTTATTTCTTACAATTATTAAGAATTCTTTGTTCAAATTTTCACCTGAAAGAGAAACATGAGAAATTATCAAAAGGGGAGAATTCATTGTCAATTGTTTAATTATGCATAATTCATATATAATCTTTAAAATTATTAACTACAAGAAATAAAGAAAGGTAGAAAGAATGTGATGATAATGAATGCAAAAAGACTAAATCAAAACTAAAATAAGAAAATACAGTAAAATTAAAGTAGAAGAAGCCGTATATATGTTAGGACTCCTATGTTAGTTTTTGTTTAAGAGTTGAAAGGAAATAGAGAAAGTAAATTAATAAATAAATATTGTTACCTTAACCAACTTTCTCCATTCAACTATAAAGACCTGAGCTTAAATCAAACGTAGATCATAAAATTTGCATACATCAAATTTAAGGAAAATTAGAATTCAAGAAAAAAAAAATTCCAAAGACAAATCTAAACGGTCATAACAATTTTTCCCTTTTTTTTATTTAAAAAGACTTTAATAACATTAAAAGTAAAACCAAATTGTTAGAAGGGTCGTTGATGTGGTCGAACAGCCCATAGAAAAATTATGAAGGTTGAGAAAACCCTCAATTAGTAAGAAGAAACCATTCTATACACAATTACGACGAAGTTATTATACAAAAGGGGCTATTATACCCCCAAAAAAAAGGGCAAACGGGGGAAAATTAATAGCTAAAGGATTGTCCAACAATATCAAATTATAAATTATAAATAGAAATATATTAGAAAACCTTTTTTTTCATGTAGCCGACTTTGAAAAAAGGTCACATAACCTTTCCATAAATTAAGATTCAACTAAAAACCTTTTAGCTTATTTGTATACATATTTTAAACATCTAGTAGCAGGAGCTAAAGCTATGGAACTAATCACCCCTATTTAAGGTATTTCATTTTCAGAATGGAATAAAGAAGAAAACGTGTTGCATCATTGACAATAAGGAAATTCTACATAGCAAAAGCAAAACATCGGATGGAAATGTCAAAAACTCCTTAGATTAAAAAAAAGGTGACTTTTTTATTATCTAGTAATTCACAAGCATAATAGATCATTCACAATGCTCATTTAGCATCCCATAAACAGAAGTTAACAACAACAACAACAAACCAGTATATCCCCAAAAGCAGGATAGGGTAGAGTATACGCAAACCATAGTTCTACCTCGAGGAGGTAGAGAGGCTATTTCTGGGAGACCCTCGCTCGAGTTAACAAACAGAAGTTAACATAGAGTTTAATTTAATGGAGCTCAATTGAAATACAAAGCACACCCTGTATAAATGCATTTTTATACAAAAAGAGAACTAATGCTCGCGAAAATATCCAATGAAGAACCTCATTATTAACCAAGATTAAAGCTTCCCTGAACAAATACCATAAAACAGATATATAAAACTTACTAACCTAATTGCCCAGAAATTGAAGCACATAAACTACAATCAAACAATACGATAATCGAGATATCAACCTTACACAAAAAAATTCCTCAAAATCGACCAACATTCATCTATCACCGGTAAACTATAACAAAATAATACGATAATAGAAACATCAAAATAAACCTAATTAACCTTTACACAAAAAATTTCTCAAAGTCCGACCGAACATAAACGCCTAATCTAGGAGTGAAAACTCAACAATAAAGATCAGAATACAGACCATAGAAAAGCGGAACATGCACGGCAACATAAGTGGATACAATATAAATACAAATAACTGAGTATCATCAATTAATAAAAACAACATCTAAACTCCAAACTCAATGCCTTCAGCAAAACACTTCTATTGTGTCATTGAGCAGTGACAAACTTTCTCCAAACTCCGTTACCATTATCTTATCCTTTTCAATCAAGCTCACCTACAATGCCTCAAATACCTAAAACATGTTCAATAAAATACACACAATGAATTTGGTGTGAGAGTCGAGAGACACCAACTGACATGAACATTCTAACAATTTCAACGTAAACAAAAGAATATATTATAAGTAACTTTATAATAGTAATCAGTTAACAAATATGAACATATATCAAATTACTTTCGTTTAAATCAATGAAGTTTTAAAAAAGACGATGAAGTCAAGTCATAAATTGATGCTTAGTACTTAGTTGTTTTACTTTTTTTTTTTTTGGATCAAACTTAGTTGTTCTACTTAATTAGTAAGTTCCATGTATAAAGGTTATACACCCTTAAGTTTTATTTTGATTCAAGCCCATTCTTAACCATCTTTTGAGATTTTTTTCACGAATAGTTTGTGTTAATTATCACAAAGTTTGAAAAAAAAAAGGCTAATATTTGCACATATACATGTATATTGTAAACAATGTTAGACAACATTACTATAAACATTTTTTTACGAAATTAGAGCTCCTGGCTTTTATCCAAGTAATCAGATTGTGGTGAAATGATTTTGAAGTCCTTCTCCCCCTTAATCAGATATTCTTCAATTTAAATGCATCAAAAAAGTTTCTTGCTTGATACGTAGCATTGATTAAACAAAAGAAGACCTCTAAAATTAGTTTACATTTCAAATTTTGTTCATCAACTGAGTCTATATTATCATCGTCGTACGTCTTCAATATGCCTACAAAATCAGTGCAAAACAAATCAAATATTATCAATATAAATAAAAAAAAATCTAAATCAAACAACAACGAACAACCTAAATAAGCCCTTTTTTGAGAGAATAATCTATGAATGATTTAAAAAAAATTAAAAATGACTGATCTAAAAAATAAAAAATTATTGAGAGAATAATCTTCCCCGAATAAGACTTGTTTGTAGAAAGAAAGAATTAAGAATTAATAGAAGAAAGAATCACCTAAATAGAGTAATTTTTATTTTTACTTTGTTGAGATATGAAGATGTGAAGTAGTAGTTATGTGTTAGCTAAGTGTAACCAGGGTAGTTTAGTCTCATAGTATGCAGTTTGGGATTTCAGACACGGGTGGTGTGTCGGTCAACATTTTTAGAGCAGATTAAGTCCAAGCAATTTGAGGACAAGAAGTTGAATGCACTCTGGAATAAAGTGGTGTGCGGGGAGGTAGCGGACTTCACTCTCGACGCGAGTGGCATGTTGTGGTTCAAAGGAAGTTTATGTGTTCCTCAGATTGGTGATTTTACTCATGATGTACTTTCGGAGGCCCATGGTTCATGCTATTCTATTCATCTGGGTAAGACCAAGATGTACTGTGACTTAAGGCAGCTTTATTAGTGGCTGGGGACGAAGAGGGATGTCACGATCCGAAATCCCATTCGGGCCGGACTGGCACCCGAAGCCGATATGGCTCGAGAGAACCAATCTGTGCTCTTGAACATTCGTATGCATATCTTCGTGTGAACCTCATTATACCTCATGCAACTACGTGGAAGTCATGAATCATGGAAACATATGCTATAAATATATATATAAAACTTGGCCGTCGGGGCCATCACGTCTAACTGAACGTACATATCTTACATCCATATACCCACATATGTCTACAAAAGCCTCTAACAGATGCATTTACCAGACCAACTAAAAGTCGGAACAAGTCCCCGCTTTATACAACATGTACAACATCAAAACAAATATACAACTACGACCCAGAAAGCTCCGAACCAATTGGAGCTCACCAAAAATCTGCAAATGATCCACAACCTACTGAGGAGGTCTACTAATGTCTGCACCTGCAACATGTAAGGTAAGTCCCCCGAGGGGGTCAGTACGAAGAAAGTACTGAGTATGTAAGGCTCATATAAAACTACATAATACTGCAATGGAAACAAATGTAAGCGAATAATCAATGTAAATAGGTCACCATTCTGTATATGTAGGGAACCATGTACATTACGTTCTTTCTTTCTCTTGCCTTTACTTTACTTTACTTTTACATCACTCATATACTGTCTGGGCCCTCATCATGCAGGTGTTCTTTTCACCCCATGGATAAAATATCATCGTCATGCAGGTATTCTTTTCACCTCATGGATAAGATCATATCATCATGCGGGTGTTCTTGAACCCTATGGATAACACCCATGAACACAATCACATATGCATTACTTTATTCTTACTTCATTTCTTTACTTTTGAGATTGATACATTTACTTGTGAGAGAGATTGATACTTTTGCTTCTGAGAGATTGATACTTTTGCTTATGAGAGATCGATACAATAATAGTCGCAACTTTATTTGAAGCTTTGGATCAATAATCAATGAGTGAGAAACATGCAAATAAACATTATTAGAAACATAGCCTTCATGGAAACATAACACTATTGGAACCATTGGACAATGATCATTGAACAAGATACATGAGTCTAACCACTATTGGAACTTTGAAACACAACCTTATTGAACTTTGGAACATTACTAGTGAATATAAGACATGTGATTCACAACTGATCAATGAGAAATAACACGTGACAATAACCATTGGTAACCAAAAATAGGATACCTTAGCACGTTTCGGAATAGGACAAGTGTAACGTCAACGTGAATACTATGTGCTGCAGAAAGATACGGACAAAGTAACCTTACATACCTTGTATTCTCAATACGAATATACCACCTTAGATGTGTATACAATGTCCCGCTCCTTCCTTATGTTTCACTCTACAACACAAACACATAACGGGATTTACATTATCCACCAACTACTTTACAAATGCATATAACGTCAATGAGTTACATGTTTGCCTTTAAACATGCCATTTCCCCTTGACAAAACCATTGATGAAATTATTATTCCAAAAATCCTCCAATATTCCATACATTGACCAATACATGATAATCAATACATTTCACCACAACACTTCTCCTTTACACTTTCTTATTCACACCACATCACAAATAATCCATCAAATTACCTTAATACACCTCATAGCACATATCAGCCAAAATCCCACAATTTACACTTATAGAAAAATAACAAGTTTAATAACAAAATCACACCATACATGTCCATATTTTATCCATACCATGCTCTTTCATCAAAGGCACAAGTCATAATTCAAGCTTGAATCTCATGGATCACAAATCTTATATAAAAACACAAAGTACCATGTCCAACACTTCCAAGCATAACCAACATGGTTTACATACTCTCCCATGCATATAATACATTAATCCATAACAATAATCACTTACCTAAGCTTGAGAAAGGATGATCTTGCTCCAAGAAGTGTCTTAGAGTTTTGAGAGCCAAAGAAGCTTTCTTGAGAATTCTCTAGAAAAAGATAGAAAAAGCATGTGTATTTTCCTTGAAAAAATCAGCCTTTTGCCCCTTTATATAGGCCCTTAATTTTCATACTTAGCCACTCTTGGCATTTAATGCAATGTGTTGCATTGGTCAATGGAAGATTGGCCCATGTTTTCTTTCACATTTTGGGCTTTTTTTGAGCCCAATTCACTTAACCCAATGAAATCAATAATTCTTCATGTTTAATTCATTTCATACGCGTTACGACAATATTTCCACTTACGCAATTCATACTCGTAGCCTCAATTCCAAAAACAAGCAATTCTAGCCACGTATGGCTTTTTTGGCTACAAAGGTAAAATCGTCATTTTGATGCCAAATTCGTTCTCGAGTAATTTTATCATACCAATATAATACTTTACTCATTTCATGTATATGCTCATGGTTGTATAAGAAACGTAGCGAAAATCGGCTCAATACGTCCCCGGGCACCCTCGGGACTTAAGAAAAATTTCAACTTTGAAAAGTGGCCAAAACCAGCGTGGCACGCCCTTGGGCGGGCCAACTTACCGTCTCTGGACTAAAAATTTTAGCCCAGAGCACGCCCTCTAGCGCGCCCCAGACTTAAAATTTTTGCAAATTTCGTTTTTCGACTTTTCTTCGCGGGTTTGGTTAGATACTTTAAGTCCTATTCTTTAACTTACTTCTTAACCTTAATATACTTTGTTTGGAGGTCCTCCTAGACTTATTTTTAACCCCACAAATGCTCTACGAAAATCACAAAACACCTCCTACGAAGGGCTAATCACATGTACGAGGCCAAATTTCGATTTTCTCGTCAATAACATTACAATATATATACGTATGGCTCTCTACACCTAGGTAAACATTATTTAAGGTCGTCAAGTAGGGTTAGGAAGGTACGGAGTGTTACAAGGGACATAGTGGATTATGTGTCCAAGTGTAACAATTATTACCAGGTGAAGTATGAACATCAAAAACCTGTGGGGTTGCTTCAGAGGATGCCTATACCTATGTGAAAATGGGAGTATATTGCTTTGGATTTTGTGGTGGGTTTTCCGAAGATTTTGGGAAAATATGACTCTGTTTGGATGATAGTGAATCGGTTGACAAAATTAGCTCACTTCTTACCAGTTCAGGTAGACTACAGTTCTCAGCAGTTCTATGTCAAGGAGATAGTGAGACTTCATGGATGCCACTTACCATCATTTTCGATAGAGATGTAAAGTACACTTCCAAATTTTGGGACAGTTTGCATGAGGAGTTGGGCACTAAGCTCACATTTAGCATGACTTTTGATCCTCAAACTGATGGGCAGTCGAAGAGGATGATTCAGGTGCTAGAGGACATATTAAGGGCCTGTTTGATTGACTTTAGTGGTCATTGGGATCAGTTTCTTCCGTTGTGTAAGTTTTCATACAGTAATAGTTATCACTCCAGCATTGATACGACACCATTCGAAGCACTCTACGGAAGAAAGTGTAGGTCAGCTATTGGGTGGTTTGAGACTGGAGATGTTAAACCTTTGGGCACTAACTTGGTGAAGGAGGCTCAAGAAAAAGTAAGGTTCATTCAAACCAAGTTGTTGGTTGCTCAAAGTAGACAGAAAGAGTATGTGGACCGTAAGGTGAGGGACATGGACTTCAAGGTTGGTGAGCAAGTTTTGCTTAAAGTATCTCTCATGAAGGGAGTCATGACGTTTGGTAAGAGGGGCAAGCTCAGCCCTCGGTATATTGGTCCCTTCGAGATTCTAGATCGAGTTGTTTGGAAGTTGAGGACGAAGGAAATTCATTCGATTAAGGTTCAATAGAAGCATCATTCGTTTAAAAAAGCCACTTGGAAAATCGAGAAGGACATGTTGGACAAGTACCCTCAATTGTTTGAGGATACATGTACTCTCTCTTTTTCTTCTTTTAGCCTAATTTTTTGCTTTTGATCGTTCAGGGACAAACGATGGATAAATTGGTATATGTTATAATGACCATTCTGTCGTTATGTATAAACCTTTCTTTTAAAATTCCATGTTAAAATTCTTCCCAGATTTGAAGTTATAAATTTCAGGCTAGGCTAGTTTCGGGTGAAATTCGAGCAAGATATGGTCTAGGAATATCGGAGAATGAAATGGACAAGTTTGGTGGTTTTGATTTTATTTCTAGTTATCTAAGATGATATGGAAATCGTAGGAATTTAGGTAATGGAATTTGGGTAAGTAGAACTCTCATAATTGATCTTAGCACAAAGGGCGTTATTTGGAATGCCTCGGATTTAAGGCGTGTTGTAAAAATTGAGATTTTTGGGCAAAACTGGACATTCTGTCCCATCGATGACACTATAGCAACGTGCATGTTGCTATAGTGATGTGCATATTGTTGTTGCTATAGCAGAAAAATTTTTGCTATAGCTACGATCAACCTAGTCAACTGCAGCTATGCCGCAATAGCGGCGAAAATCACCGTTTTATTTTAATTTTTCCCAAAAATAGTATATTTTTCTAAAACACATTTAGGGCAAGGGAGAGACGATTTTGGGCGATTTTCATCTTTTGGCTTCATTAAGGTTAGGATTTCATCCAGTTAACTAGTAATTGATAATTAAGCCTTAGAATTACTAATTTACGTAGTTTGGAGAGGGTTTTAGGGCTGATTTCAGTTGTTTTCTGGTGCAAGGGAGTAAATTAAGTAAAAATTTAATGGGTTATGATTATTAATGACTAATTTACCCTTGCATTCTATTAATTCATTAATTAATCCATAAAATTGGTAGTTTTAGGTCAATTACGGTAGAAAAGCCCTAAAACGGGATGAAAATGATCATGAATTTAGCCTTAGGGGTTGCGTGTGAGTTATAATTTCCAAAATGGTAGGTCATTTCATTAATTATATGCTTGTATGTATTTCTAGACCGAGATCAAGCGGAAATTGCACAGAAGGGCAAAGCTCCGGCTTAGAGGAGTTGTGCAAGCTTGGTTCGAAGTAGGTGATGGTATTGTATTTTAATCCAATTTGTACTATATGTGCATGTTACCTACTTTGTTTGTGGCTTATTAGTGCATGTTGTTTGGTGTGGTCAATGCAAATGATTTTACGTTGTTGTATGACTTTAACCTACCTTATTATTAAATGTAAATGTTTCTTTATTTGGGACGTTCTTATGGGTTATTGGAGAAATGATATTGGTAGACACTTGTGTCTGGGGTTCAGTTCATGGACGAAAATTGTCCCCTGCAGGTCATGACTAGAAGGTGGATGTGATACCCATAGCGTGTATGTACTAAGTTCAGGTGAGTTTGACGGTTCCATGAGTGAACCGGGGAATATATTTATATGGTTTTAATTTGTTTAATTTGACTGGATTTGACTTGAATTGACTTGACTGATCTCGACTTGGTGATAATATATTAACTTGTTGATTGTAATCCTAAACTGCTTATTTGATACTTGATGTGCTAAGTGTATGTTAGTTTTGAGCGTGGATTAACTTGTTGTACTATATTTTAGTTAAGTGTTCATATTCTCATCTTGGGTTGGCCAAATGACCTTACCATTACACTGTTGTTTTCTTGTGTGCTAACACTACACCTGTTCTTACTTTTATGAGTGCAGCGCATATTCCAGCGGCTTCTGCAATACCTCAACTGTGATTCTAGTGGGTGATTTAGATTTCAGTGGTGAGCGACTGATTCGGCTGATTCGGCTACCATGGGATATTTCCTTTATGACATAGTCCCTTGTTTGGACTTTATGCACTTTCTTTTAGTTTTGGGGTTGCATCCCCTTCTTGAAAATCTTAGATGTTTTGGTACGGACGACTTTCGGGTCGTAGAGATGGTTTTATTAAGTAAAATGCTCCACAACTAGTTGTACTTATATTTTTGCTTTAGATTTGAATATCTTTTAATGGATTAGTTCTTTGACTCTTTTAAGTATTGATTCTAAGATGATTATTTTTGGGGTAGTTGGTTCTCCCACCGGGTAAGTAGTGTGGGTGCCACTCACGACGAGTTTGGGTCGTAACATGAGCCCAGAAGGTTTGAATAGCAAATAACACTAACTTTACTAACTGCATTCTACCAGCATAGGATAGCAACTTAGATGTCCAATGACTGATTTTTCCCACCACTTTATCCAGCAAAGGAACACATTGCATATTTGTGAGCTTTTTAGTACTTAGAGGTACTCCCAGGTACCTAAAAAGGAAGCTGCCCTTTGAGAAATACAGCTTATCCAGTATAGCATGTTGTGTAGGATGATCCATGCCACTAAAATAGATTGAGCTTTTGTTGGTTTCACGACCCCAAAACAGGTCATGGTAGCACTTATCGCGGCTCAGCCTTGATAAGTAAGTCAATCACCCAAACTGATAATTGAAAATAAAAAACAATAACAATATAACCCATGGCAAGACTTCCAAAACAAAGTCAGACCCATACAAAAATAAAATAGTGAAAACCTAAACGAATACCATAAATCACCCAAAACCTGGTGTCATAATGAAAAAGCATCTAATACAATATCCAAAAAATGATAATACATATTTGTCTCTGAACCAAAATGAAGACAAATAAGGATAGATGAGGTCCGAATCAGCCCCGAACTCTGGAGCGAATCAGTACCTCAAAGTCTGGAATTTCCACACGAAATCAACTGCCACGGGAGGTGCTCGTATTAGGATCTGCACTGAAAGGGCACAGTAGGGGTGAGTATGGTCCCATGTACTCAGTATGTATCATAGGCTGACTGAGCAAGGTAGGCAATAATATAAATAAAGAAGACTATGAGCACATCACCTGTAAATAGAAAAGTTTTCAAATGGTAGCTCACACCATCTCCACTAACAGTTCTAATATGGAATTGAAACAACACAGACATACACGAAAATCATATGGAAACTAAACACAAGTCAATGAAGCTAATAAAATCATAAAAGATGCATATGCAATGCAATGCAATGATGAAGATGGGGTGGGACAGTGAAAGTCATTGCATGACTTTCTGTATAAACCTACCGAGCTCGCAGCTCCGCAATAGGACCCATGGGGGGTTGACAACCTGTATACTATAACTCTTATCTCAATCTCAACCCACTTCTCTGGCTCGTGTTCACAGAGAGGGTCTTATAAAAGTGTTTCATTTTCTTTCAAAAACAATGTTTCTCAATGGTACCAGCATCTCATAAATGTATATATGGAATGAGGATGTAATGCTCACAATCAAATCAGCATGAAGATATCCGATCAATTCAATATATGTATGTAAGTGAGCCCAGAATCAACTCAGTAAGTCCACAATTCATGACTATCAACTTTAATTAGGCACCATCGGAGTAAATATGCATATAAGATATTATTAATATCATATTAACCCCTAACTAAGATTTTTCTATCATGATCAAGGCAATCAATGCTCAATAAGGCCTAAAATAATAATTTAAGACCCTACACGGGCATCACATATAGTACAACGCATATAAATGCACAAATTAGGCCAATGATATCAAACAAGGCCCCCACACGGGCAAAGCACAATATCAGATATCACAAGTCAACAACTACCGAATATAAGCCCCCACACGGCCACACAACAGTAATAATAATCTCAAAATATAAAACTCATAGTTATTATCCCCAACTCATAGCATGCTTTACTTATTTATTAACTACCCAGCTCATTCTTAAAGAAGCTAAGCCATAACCTACCTCGAAACAACGAAATCCAGGCCTAAAGTCCCTCAACACAGAGCTTTACCCTATTGAACGACCTCGGAATCAACTAAAACATACAAATATAGTTTGTATGCATCTATACATTAAAAGAAAGCCAACAATACTCATATTGCCCATATTTAAATCGGGTCTAAAACGTACTTGAAAAATGAGATGGGTAAAACCAGATTTTTTCTTTAGAAATACATTTTCCAATATTATAGGAGTCTATATAATAAAACCCAAGTGAAAACGAGATTAGAACGAGGTCCAAAGCGAAGAAAAACCATTTTCAAATTTTACCAGTAAAAACCCCAGTTTTCTATTTTTGAAAACATGATTTAAAGGTATTTTAGAAGATATAATCAATGAAAAATAATGGGAACAAGATTTTGGAGCTTATCCAAGCTCAAATGGTGAAGAAATCTTCAAGAATCGCCCAAACCCAAAGCTTAAAGGTCCAAAAATAGAGGAAAAAAGAGAAAAAAAGACATATACTATTCAGTGAACAGTGCCTCGCGATTGCGGACTCCACCTCGCTATCGCGAAGGCCAACGGTTGACAGGCCATAAATTGGCCTTCACATTTGCGGCCAAGGTTTCGCGTTCGCGAAGGCTGATGACTCAAGCCTTTGCATTCGCGATAGCCTCATCGTGTTCGTGAAGAAGAAGCTCGATTGCCCTTCGCGATCACGGCCACCACCTCATGATCGCGATAAAGGGTGATTTCCTTTTCTACATTCGCGGCTAGGGGTCCGTGTTCGCGAAGAAGGATCCATGCACCAGATATCACCTGTGCACCAGCTGATTTGCATGGTTCCGAATTCTATGAACGGACCCTCAGGATTCGTTTGAGATCCGACATAAACAAACCGTATATTCTACTAGGCTAATTTTGATGTTCCAGAGTCAATAGTGATGTCGAATTTTCAAAAAAAGATTGTTTTCAATAAATTAACCCCCGGGACCCCTTTTTTACTATTTTCCAAATAAAGCATCGAAATGAGATATAAAGACCCCAAACTCGAACCAACCTCTCTACTAACCCAAATTCGACATTTAGGATCTGCTGGTGCAGTCCAAATTATCATCCGAGACTCGAACCATGAAGTGTTTACTGAAGTCAATTATTGGATCATAAAGCATCAAAACAACCTCAAACTCGCTCAAGTCACTCCCGATCGCATTGGAACCGTGCCAACCATCCCCATACTCCAAAACCAACATGTAGAAACTACGGAGAAGGACAAAATGGTAAAAACATGAAAAAGGTAAGTTTTCATAAAGTGGATCTTTACAGTTGGTGTTTGCAACCAACCCAGAAACAGCTGAGAACTGTTGAAAACAAGCATATATCCTCTCTACAGAGCCAAGATCTCCCTTAAAAAATAGAAGGAGATCATCTGCAAAACCAAGTTGCACTATATGGAGTTTCTCATATTTAGGATGGTAGTTAAAATCAGGATCCTCCTTTAGAGACTTGAGTAACCTGTTCAGATATTCCATGCAAAGCACCAAAAGAAAGGGTGAGAGGGGATTCCCTTGTCTCAACCCTTTCTTTGCAGCAAAGGCCTGAGTCTGCTTACCATTCACCACTATAGAATACTACACAGTTGTGACACAACACATAATCCACCTTAAAAAAGTGTCTGGGAAGTTCAACCCTATCAGAACCTGTTCCAAGAAGACCCACTCTATTGAATTATGCACCTTTTGCATATCAATTTCCAGCATACACCTAGGTGATATGCCCTTCCTCTCATATCCTTTAACCAACTCATGACTAAGTATGATATTATCATCTATAAGCCTTTCATGTACAAAAGTTGTTTGATTATTTTCTACCAATAAGGGTATGATGCTTTGTAGTCTACTGGTGAGAACCTTAGAAACAATCTTGTACATCATAGTACAACAAGAGATTGGTCTAAACTCCTTAATTGTAGTGGGGGTTTTCACTTTAGGAATGAGTGTAACACTAGTACAGTTCACACTTCTGGGCATAAATAATGTATCAAAAAAATTAATGACTGCAGTAGTGACATCCATACCTATCACTATCCAAGACTTTTTGAAAAAACAGACATTGAAGCCATCATGACCTGGATCACAGTTGTGTACACCTCTTCAAGAGATATAGGTTTGATAAGCAACAGCTGATTATCCCTGTCAAGTATGTTTCCATTATGCAATACAGTAGGTTGGGATGGCTGGTAGTGAAGTTGTAAAAGTACCCAGTAGTTCATGATAGAATCTGATTATTTCTTCCTCTATTGCTTGGTCATTGTGGACAGTTGAGCCATCAACCACCACTAAACTTGCAATTCTATTTTGAGCCCCTATACTCCTCATATTTGCAAAGAAAAACCTAGTGTTAATGTCACCTAGCTTGAGCCATTGAACCCTAGACTTTTGTTGAGCAATGCTTTCCTTAATTTGTGCCCATTTCTCATATTGTTGTCTTAGTGCCTTCTCTTCATCAGCTAACTCCATGTGATGGTCATCAACTGTCTGCATTTGTAAGTTAGCTAATTTGTGTCTGGCCTTATTCACCTTGCACTCTACACTAGAAAACTCTTGTTGTCTTAATTCCTTCATGCCTTGCTTTACTCACATTAGCTTCAGCCAGATTTTTGCAAGACTCATACACCCCTTAGACCTTGTCCAACATTCAACAACTACTTCTTTAAAGTGTTGATGGTCTGTCTTATAGTTAAAGAATTTAAAAGGCCTGGAAGTAGGAGGCCTGTGGTCAGCAATAATCAGTTTCAAAAGATAATGGTCAGAGAACAGGGGCTCCATAGCAGTAACACTTGTGTAATTCATGTTCAGCATCCACTGAGCATCACTAAAGCTCTATCAATTTTACTAAAGGTGTGGCCATTGCTCCGGGTATACTTCCTTCCTGCTATAGCTAGCTCTGAAAGTCCTGTATTCAATATAAACTGTCTGAAGTCCCTAATTTCCATATCTTGCACTTCAGGACCAGATAATCTATCATCCACCTCACTTATTACATTGAAATCCCCCATTAAAAGCCAAGGGTCATGTATACCAACATTATGCTTCTCTAACTCATTCCACAAAGATTTCCTGTTATTCACAGTATGCAAACCATAGATAACTGAGATATAGAATTGTAATCTTCGATGTTTCACACATCCATGTATAAGATGATCATGGGTTTGTTCCACAACAATGTCTACTTTAGTAGGATCCCAAATTAGCCAAATTCTTCCTTTACCACTGATATAGTTGGCTGCCCAACACCAGTTCCTAGCTATTTTTTGTACTATCTTTGAGGGTGACTTCTGAGCTACTCTATGTTCTATAATGGCCATTAGGCCAACATTATTCTCTTTAATAAACTTCACCATCTCCCTTTGCTTATAAAGCTTATTAAAATCTCGAACATTCCATGTAACAACTATCATATAGATAAAAATGAAGCATATCTAACATATAATTGATAAATTCTCTGTTTGTATAAAAACATGCTAAACTTAAACTATTTTTAGAATTATATTACTTTTTATAAATGGATTGCCATTATAAACTTGACATGACATGAAATATGAGTAATTAATGATGTAATTAATACAATTCGCTAATTTGTGAAAATTCAGGAAGAGATAAATTTAAAAATCCACATTCAATAGATAAAAGATCAAATATATTTGATCAATATATTATAAAGATTAAAATCAGAATTTATGGATATTTGAAAATTTAAAACCGCATATTTCCTATTAATGAAATAGATAATTTAAATTTTTTCTCAACCCGAGTATAGAAAATAAGTCATGACTTATTAAGGGCTTGTTTGGCCATATGAGATGAAATCATATGAGATGAAGTTGAAGTTTTGCTTGGACGTGCAATTTGAGATTTTAAGTTGTATTTTTTTCTTATAAAAAATAAAATAAAATCATAAGTTGTGAAAACTATCAAAATTGCCCCAATTCTTTATACAATCTTACCAAATAAGCAAAAGTTCATAACAAAAGTATAATACCCTATCACAAAACTATTCTAAAAAAATACAACATGTATTGATCAAATGATAAATTTGGTGAATAATAAATGATAAAGTAGGAGTTGATTTGAAGTAATAATAAATTTTGTAGGCATTTGGCATTTTGGCTATGAAAAGAAGAAAAAAAACTGGAGTTGAAGCTGGATTCGGAGTTGTGTTTGGTCATAACTTTTATATAAAGGTGAATTTCAAATTAGAAAAAAATAAAAACAAGTTGAGACTTGTTTTCACTTTTTCAAATAGAACTTCAAGTTGTATTTGGAGTTTTTATGGTCAAACATCATTTTTTTAATAAAATAAAAAGATTTTTCGAAAAAAAGTGAATATTTCTCATGACCAAACGGGGCTATATGTTGGTGAGAGTAATGGTTAGTGAGATATAAATAGTTTAAAGATTGGTAAAAGTAATAGTATGAACTATAAATTTTATTTATATATGAAATAAATGGTTGGTAAATATAAATTGCGGGAATTTTTTTACAAAATATAAACTTGTGGATTAATTTTGTATTAAAAAAATCCCAAATCATGATTTTTGGAGATTTTAGGATTTCATGTCATGATATGAAATCATGAGATGAAATTACATGACAAACGCTAATTTCATCTCATGATTTCATATTACAGACATGAAATCGCATGTCCAAATGCCTACTAAGTACATATGCTTTTCATGTAGGGATACTAGTTTTGTTCACTCTTTTGGATATAGACTCTGTTCCGAATATCAATGGGTTACAGGCTTACAGAGATTGACAACTTTTATAACTTGTAATCTTAAATATGTTATGTATAATATTTGTTTGACTATAAAGCTTTTCATGAGGAAATATATAGAAATGTGATATTCTTTTTAGAAAATACAAATAAGAAATTAAATTAAGTGAAACAAAGGAATACGTGTTTATTTTATTGTATTACCCTTATTAATTAATCTCAATTAAAGTTATCACTTTCATTTGCTTAATGATGATAGTAAAATTGAAATTAAAAAAAAAATCCTTTGTTTGTTTAAGATACAAGTAAAAAAAATTAATTTTAATAATACAAATTAGATGAATAAAAAAAAGAAAGAGGGAGTAGAATTTAGCTTAAAATATTTTCTTATCTTTGATGAACCAAAGACTTTGACATTAATTGTAAAAATGATATTTTCAATTCCCATCTGAAAAAATATCACTAAAATTGTGGACCAAAATATTGAATCAAAAATATAAAAAAACAAAAAGACAAATACAAAAAGTCAAGATTGAAACAAAGGTTTTGTGAGTATGATAGTGACACTAAATTAAACAGTTTATTTGTAGGTGTCAAATAAACGGATTGAATTGATTATGTTAAAATATATTAAGTTAATACATAAATTCGTTTCAAAAGTTAGTCAAATCGAAAAGTATTATCTTGGGCTAAAATTGAATTATGATTCAACTTGCCTAATTTATAATGAGTTTTTAAATTCTTTGTTTATATAGTTTGTTTGTGTACGAAATAAAATTCTTTTTTCTTATATCATGATTATATATGATATATCAAATAAATAAATATTTAAAAAAAAATTCTCATAGGTTAATTTGAATTGCATATCAGCTAAATTTTTAGATGAATTAAATTAAGGGGAAAGGAACCCATGGCCATTCGGCCAAATAATTTCTAGGTGGGTAGCCATTTGCTTTTTTTTTTATATATATATTTGATCTTTTTTTTTTTTTAAAGGCTAAAATAAACATATATTTTTACAATCAAATACAATTGTATAAAGATTGTATAATTATTATATAAAATATGTATCTATGTAGATGTATATATAAATTAGAAACTACTATAGTATTGTTGTTTAGAATATGTATATGTATAGATGCATATAGAAACTAACTCATATTTGTATAAGCAAGAGAAGGCCTCAGTGAACTAGGCAAACGAAAAGGAAATAAAAAATTAGCCCTTTGGTTATGTCATGAAATTAGTTTCGCTGAAGGGTCATTTCAGTTCTTGCCTTAAATTAAGTGGATTAAAATAAACTAAATTAATAAAATAAGCAAAATATTAACTCGTTCAATCTAAACGAATTAGGTGAATCGTGATTTTATAAGCTAATTTTACCACTCCTAAATTCTTCATAGGATAAATAATACTATTGATTTGCGGACCACACAAAAATCCTATGATTTAAATGTAAGAATAATTGTAATTCAAATCGTACAATGACCATTAATTTTTCAATTCTAACATTTAATAATTATGTAGACATGATAGAAAATGATCACCATTAAGATTTGTCAATTTTCTCAACTATTTTAGACGTTTTAGAATTTTTATCACATTAACATAAGATAAAAAGTGAGAAACTGATTTGTTCAACATGATATCATATCAAGTAACACGTCTTCCTCTTCTATTCCTTTTATTCAATTTGTTAAATTTTATTTTGATATGTTCAAATTTCAATATTTAACTAATTATTGATCGAGGGAAATTTATTTGGATTATTTAAGTCAATTACTAAAGAATAGAAACAGATAAGAAGTATCAATCAACAACAATAATTAATTTGTGATTGGTTATTAAATAATAGTGATCCACGTGTTAAAATACCAACTAATGTCATTATGTGGTATTAATTTATTTATTTTTAATCTTCTTTTCATTTTTTGGTTTATGCTTTTCAGTGAGCAACTTAATACGTGTGCAAACAAAATGTCATAGTGATAACAAAAGTAAAAAAGAAGGTAGTCATAAAGTGTAGCGATATTTTTAACGATGTGAAATATTTTGAAAAAAATATTATGAGCTTAGCATAAAACATACACAATATATCGAATTACGTTAAGATCATCTTTAAATTGTTTTAACCTAACACAAAGTACCACTAATTTGGTAATTACCTAGTATATAATTAATAATCCATGAGAAAAAAGAAAATAAGATTAATGTATTTCTTATTTTGTGAAGGAGCCTAGCTAGAAAACTCATATTTTTCATTTTACAACCGAAGCATTTAAATTTAAAATTTAATATATGATGGAGTATGTGGCATATTAAAACATGAAAGTCTATGTCGTCAAGTTATGCCAACATGCACCAAGAGATGTGTTTTTCTTTTTCTCGGTTAACGATAGAATGTATAACTATTGATTTCTTTTTAAATTTCAAAAAGTATTATAAATTTTTATGTTTTATAAAAAAACTCATCTATTTATACTCCGAATCAATTCATGTTTACCCTTTTCGGTCATTTAATCTAAAAATGCATGCTTCCCATGAAGAGATTATCCGTAGAATAAAAAAGATTATATTAAAAGAATACATAATGACTATTAAGGTTTTTGTCCTGATTTTCTTACCAAATTTAAGTTATATATTTCTTTAAAGAAAATTAAAAGTATTACCATAATTAATTTTAATTTTTCTGAAAAAAAAATATAATTCTCTTCCATATTTGGCCAACCTCTTTCTTGGAGGAAATATTTTGTACCTCTATAAATCAAGGATCCCTCTTCTCATACAATAACACAATAGCATCCACAATTTAGTCGTTTAAGAGTCTTGTTTAGAGGAAAATTTTATCCCAATAGATTTTATGATTTTTCAATATATAAATCGTTTGACCAAACCATATTAATAATATGTTTCTTAGTATGTTTTTCTTTGTCGTCTAAATTATCGTCTCTATAATTTGCAAAGTATTAGCTTCCACATGATGCCTTTTCGATTTCGAATCCAACAATTACTACCATTATTATTATTTATTTATTCCACCGAAGAATCTTCATAACAAATTGTAGTTTAAAGAATTGTAATAGCTACTAATTGTGTTCTTAGTAGTTCTACTAAAATATCATTTTATGATTTTAAGATAACATATTACTCCACTATAAAAATATAACTTTATGCCAAACTTATGAGTATATTTGATCATTATGATAGTTCGATGTAATAAAGCTTCGCTATGCGCAGGATTCAAGAAAGGACCGACCCCAAAACTTATGTATATAATTATTTTTTAAAAGTAAAATATATTTTTAAAAAACAATGGTCAAACACATTTTAAAACTTAATCCAAATCTAATTTCCCAAATTCATTTCAATAAATCTCAAAAAAAAATAGAAGAACTTAAACCCAAGTCAGATGGACCCCACCAATTTCACAGATGTCTTGTCAAAAAATATAACCCAATATAAAATATATTTTTTTACTTCATAAACACAAATACTCTCATTTCTTTTTCGGTTCACGAAAAATAAATTCCATTTTCTTGTTAGAATTCCGTAAAAAAAATAAAAAATAAAAAATCTCAATCAACCGTCGTAATCAGTCGCCGCCACCGCCGCTATGTATCGGAGTCGGTCGGCGCGATCCCCGTCACTCCGTGAACCGGACAGTCGACTCATTGAGTCAGATAAAATTGAAGGTGCTGGTAGTTGGGATGCCCTTGAATGGACCAAAATCGATGTAATTATTATTATTTTATTTTTACTTCTCTTAGGGTTTTAATTTGTTGAAATTCAATTTTTAGATTTTGTTAATGTGTGTAAAATTTAGGATTTTAATGAATGTAGAATTTGATTTTTTTTTTGCTATTTTTGGCAATTTATTGATATGTGCAGCCTGTTGCGAGGTCGGTTCCGCTTGGAGTTAAGCTGTTTTTGTTGGAAGCGGAGCAGGTTATAGTAGAGGTAATGTTGTTACTGTGTGGTTTTGGTGTTTCTATGTGTAGTGCATTTTTATTAATTGTGTATTAGAAAGTGGAATGGGAAAGAAATGAGGGGTTTTAGTGATTATTGATGTGTAATTAGAGTGCGGATTGCGGAATACGGAATTTTTGGGAAATAAACCTACAAGAAAATAATTCCTTTAAGCATGTTGTAGTAGATGCAATGCTGTATCTGTTTGTGTTTTTGGTATATGTATGTGTAGTGCATTTTCGAGAATTGTGTCCCAGACAATGAAATTAGGATTCTAGTGATTATTGCTGTGTAATTAGAATACGGAATACCGATTTTTTTTTTGAAAGAAATCTGCAGGAAAATAATTCCGTTGAGGTATCTGTGTCTTTTTTGGTGTATGTATGTGTAGTAGAGGTAATGCTATATATATGCGTGTTTTTTTTTGGTGTATGTATGTGTAATGCATTTTTAATAATTGTGTATTAGACAATGAAATGGGAAAGAAATTAGGAGTTTAGTGATTATTGCTGTGTAATTAGGGTACTGAATACAGATTTTTTTTGAAAGAAACCTGCAAGAAAATAATTCCATCAAGCATGTAGTAGTTGAGGTAATGCTGTTACTGTGTTTTTTTTGGTGTATGTATGTGTAGTGCATTTTGGAGAATTGTTAGTGTATGTTTGTGTAGTGCATTTTCGAGAATTGTGTCCTAGAAGGTGAAATTAGGAGTCTAGTGATTATTGCTGTGTAATTAAAGTACGGAATACGGATTTTTTTGGAAAGAAATCTGCAAGAAAATAATTCTAGCAAGCATGTTGTAGTAGAGTTAATGCTATTACTGTGTGTTTTTGGTGTATGTATGTGTAATGCATTTTCAAGAATTGTGTCCCAGATAATAAATTAGGATTCTAGTGATTATTGCCGTGTAATTAGGGACACAATGGAATTTGGATTCTAGTGATCACTGATCATTGTTGTGTAATCAGAGTATGGAATACCAATGTTTTTGGAAAGGAATCTGCAAGAAAATAATTCCATCAAGCATGTTGTAGTTAAGGTAATGCTATATCTATGTGTTTTTGGTGTATGTATGTGTAGTGCATTTTCGAGAATTGTGTCCCAAACAGTGAAATTAGGATTCTACGGATTATTGCTGTGCAGTTAGGGACACAATGGAACTAGGATTCTAGTGATTATTGCTGTGTAATTAGAGTACGGAATTTAGATGTTTTTGGAAAGAAATCTGCAAGAAAATAATTAGAGGATAATTTCTAGTGTTATTAAAAACCATCGCAAGTGATGAGGAGGGGGCGTGTGTGCTTCAAAGAAATGTGGCTTGAAAGAATGATACACAAAGTGATTAAAAAAGAAATTGGGTGGTTATTTGAATCTCAACTTTGAGGAATTGGATTAATATTTGCTATATGATCTTGGTTAAAACTTGTCAGTTCACCTAAGTTTTGAGGTTCTTAAATGGGTTACTACGATTAACCAATCACCTTATGAATTGTGAATGTGCCCCTGTGATTTTTGGATAGGATAAAGTAGCGATTGAGAATTATGGCTTAGCTTTAACTCTTCAGTAGAAGATGGGCATCTCATTCTAAGGGAACTTAGTACTTAGGTCTGGGGTTCTGATATTAGAAGCTTTTATTTCCACCCCCATAGGAACTGGTCTCCTAACTTTAACTAAAAAGCTGACTTTTAACTCTTAAGTAAGACTCCAAGGGCCTAAATTGGAGTAAGTTAGACTTCTTGTTCTAACTATTATATCCTTATTCTTTTGCAATTCAGTTATTGACTTGTTTTTGAAGCTTTTGGACAAGAATGTAATTGAACTAATCTTTCTTCCTTTTTTGTTTTGCTGAAATCTTTGACTATTTAAGCCTTTCAGATTCTCTTCACCTTAAGAAATTATTATATTTTAATCATTATTAAAAAAAGAAGTTATTATATTTTAATCGGTGTCTTTTCAAGTACATTTATCGAATTATCTAAAAAAAAGTGTATCTTTAGTATGTTTTAGTGTAAGTAGTGTATTGAGAATTATTTCCCCCTTCCAAATCCAATGGACTTAAATATAGAGGGTTTTTGGCTTGACTTATCCCAAGTGCTTTTGGCTTTTAAGCTCTAAAAAGTACAATAATAAACTAAAAGCCAAAAGTTGGGTATTCCCAACTTATGGATTTTAGCTTTTAGCTTATAAGCTACTTTAAAAAAGCCAATCCAAACACCCTCATAGTGAGACATCGCGAAGAACCATGAAGGAGGTCTGTAAAGCCCTCAGGTTATTGTTTCAAACAAGATGCTGACAGTTTATTTCTGTATTTTCTATCTTTAGAAGCATTTATTATTTAATGCATAAGATACAAAATATGATTCGCCACACGTACGCTGCTATTTAATATTTTTCCTGATTTATTGGGAAGACATGATGCTGGCTTGTGAGGGTGTTAAAATATAATTCGCCACACATACTCTGCTATTTATATGTTGATTTCATTTATAATTACTTTTTTTTGAGGAAAGGGTAACTGTATATTCACAAGATTCTCACTATCCAAATAATGGTGAGAGTAAGCACTCACAAGATTTCCTTTATAATTACTGTATATCTTGATTGTTTCTTTCTTATGATTGTTTGGTTGTTTATCTCCTCATGAGCTTCTTAATAGGGCTTCATTTTGATCATGAATATGTATTGGAACAAACTATTAATACATTATTGATAAAATGACTCTGTACGAAAGCCTCAACTTGATTTTGTAGAGGCTTTCATTAGTTTCTGTTCTCTTCAGCTGCCACAATTTTGAGTCGGCACAAGCCTCAAGGTTAACTGATCTTTTCCAGGGTTATGGAGTAGTTCTTGTCAACACTGATGCTGCTGGAACCTTATACGTGACTAATTATCGCCTCCTTTTCTTGGTAAGTAATGCAAGCAGTTCTCTTATTTTTTATCGGATGGTGTAAATGGCCAAAATCCTACATTTGCATGCATTCTACTTGTGGAAGTTCCCTTCTGAAAATCTATGCTAGTGATGTTGTCCTCAAATATTGCAAATTCATTTTATATGATACTATGATGTCAAAAACATCTTCTCTGTCTTCACAAGGTAGGGGTAAGGTTGCGTAAACACCACCCTCCCCAGACTCCACTTTTGGGATTATATTGGATATGTTGTTGTTGTATGATATTATAATGATTTATAAGGCGCTGATATTTGAAGGTCTAAAGTTAACTGTGATAGCCAAACTGATGAGGTATTTAGATTGTTAAAGTTTGTATGTCCATTTTTTTTGGGTGCATGATCCTCACCTTTAAAAAATTGTCCTTATCTTCTTTTTCTCTAGAGGGGGACAACTTAACGCGATTGTAGTTATTTTTTTATTTTTTTTTGATGAAATAAGAAAATTTGTATAATAGGGCATCAAGAAGATGCAATAAGTACAAAAGAGGGAGGTAGAAGTCCGCTTGGGAAAAGTGCTAAGCTAGAGCAAAAGAGCTGACAAAATCCAAAAAGTTAGGGCAATACAGGGGCTACTAAATTCTGCCAACTATAGTCTATATAACCATAAAAGACATCTAAATTTATGAGTATGGCAAGGAGTTGATAAGCCATCAAAGCATCTATGATTCCTCTCTACCCAGACACACCAATTCTCCATTATTTGTCTATATTATGTTTTCATGTTCAGGATTGCTTGTTTGCAGCACTTACATGATTGGTCATAGATCTCATCTCCAGGGAAAAAAAGGAAATTAACAGAAGACGTTAATGAAGTTTCTCGATTTCTGAAGCTTTCTCCCAGGTCATGCAGAACTAGCTTTCGGTTTATCTTAAAAGCTTATACTCACAAGGATAGGACCTAAAATCCGCATATAGTGGTTCCAAATTAGCACATATGTCATTATCAGTCATAAAAACAATTTTAGCACCTACAAACAAAGAAGTAACAAGGATAATGAAGAAGCTTCTAGAAAAAGGAAAAAAGGAGTTTGAGACAGAGAGCAGAAGACAGAAGATAGAAGAATAGTCGATTCAGAAGCTAACCCAATTGCAGCAATGTGAAGACAATCAAAACTTGAGAACATACTGACAAAGAAGAGGAAGTTGAAATTAGAAGATTAATAAGAACAACATACTAGTCATCAGTTCACCTGGCTCCTTTAAGTTGAAAAGTGGCCTGGATCTCTTGCTAACTTGAGGATAGATAAGCAATTCCTTAACAGTATCGAGACTAATTTCCATGAACTTGGCACAAAGTTCAAATAGCTGAGCCTATAAGATGGCCTGCCTTTTCTTTTCCTGGCCTGCTTATTTGTATCAGAAAATATTTGTCTCCAATTTTCCTGGAAACCAAGGCAAGGGCAATTTCATTTTGTTGGTGATTTCTGAAACATTGTCTTGGATAAGACTACAAACAGAGGTTTCAAGATGTATTCTAATGGAGATGTTTCTGCCCTCTTGTCAAAAGAGACTATTTTCCCGTTTGGGGTGTTGGTGGGTTGGCCTGTTGGGGTGTGTGTCTGTGTGTGGGGTGGGGAGGTATGTTCTAATTTGTATGTTGGTTCTGTTAACTGGTGAAGTTCTTAAAAGTAAAAACAAGCAGTCCTTGGCCTCTTGTCAGTTGCATTTTTGTTACACACAGATGTGTAGGATTAGCGTGTACTTCTCTGAATGTAGTGTAGCGTCTTCATGGTGTTCTGATTATTGTGAAAAGCTGTGATTTGTTGAATGTTCAGATAGTATTTCGACATTCTGTGGTTTGGTGGTAGTTTCAGATTTCCTGCTGAGACCATTGAAAGATCATGGTCTTACTCTTAAAATTTGCATTCTAAACTGCCTTGTGCATGAATTACATGAGATATTTTTGCAGTTTCGCAATTTTCTTCGCATCTTTTTCTGCTATCTCCTATTTTTGTACTGAGTTAAATGTTGTTTCTCTGTGTATTATCTAGAGTGAAGGGTCTAGAGATATCATTGCAATTGGCACAATACCGTTGGCGACCATTGAAAAGTTCCAGAAAATTGTAGGTTTGCTTTTGTTTCTTCTTTTGATCCAGCTATGCAACAGTTATATTGTATATCTCTTTTTTATTTGGGATAAAGGTGGTGTCTGGTCAGCTTTTGCGCACTTCGATTAATCTACCACATAATTGTTTTCACTAAAGTTTAGCTTTATGGGAAGAAATCACCTAGCATTTTCCTTCTCTACATAAATTTGAACCTTGGTCTTTCATGGTCCATTCTAGAATCAGTACTATGTAACTCTTTCCTGTGTTGGTCAAGTCTGGCTATAATTCTTTCTTTTCCTGCTAACCAGGCTTTGAAGCTTCCATCAGGTTCACGTCAACCTGAAAAGACTGGATCACAGCGATTGCTTCAGATCATCGGTATGTCATTACATGAAGGCACTGTCTTCATCCTTGGAGATTTTGTTATTATAAGATATTCTGAAAATGGTAATTAAGTTCATGTGTTATTTCAGGCAAAGATATGAGAATCATCGTCTTTGGTTTTCGTGCTCGAACCAAGCAGGTCAACTCATGAGAACCCGTGTGCTGATTTTATCTCTTTTTCCTTCTGTAGATGCTTTAGGCTTCATTAAGATGATTTGTTCATTCATTAATATATTTGCTTTGTTCTTCTCTTTGTGGTGGTGGTGGTGTTTGTGTGTGTGTGGGGGGGGGGGGGGGGATCAGGGGTCCATGAAATTCCAGCTGCTTTATGTGACTTGAACTTGCTGACAGTGCAATGCCTTTCAAATTTCTCTAGTGGAATACTGAGTTCTTCAATAATAGCATGAATTTTGTGGACTATTACTGATAAGCGAGTGTGTTTCACCAAGTACAATGCCCTGAGCAACTCAGATTGGAAAAGTGAGTTTAGATATTTTGAAAACATAATGGGTTATAGATTGCAACGGTTAGAAATATTATAGTTTAATTGGTAGTGTGCTGTAAAACTTGTACGTGAAAGACAATAAATAGAAACTTCACTATCATTTAGGAAAAATATTTCATACTGGTCTCCTATATAATGAATCATCTTTTAAGTTATTTGTAACTAATTCAATACGAGTTCTTTCCTCTACTTTATCGTCCTTTCAACAGTACCTGGGATTTCTAAAATTTAGAGGTACTTATTTAACATCCTGTCAGTTACCTAGCTGTGAAAATAAATTAATTCTCACCACATTATGTTGTTCCTTGTTTATGTTTTATCCTCTTACAGTAATTTTTTATACTGTCACATTGTCGTCGCATTCGTTCACTTTCCCTTGACTCTTTCCTCCGTGATCTCCATTCCTGATAAAATAAAAAACTCAGAGGTCTTATGTCTTTGCTGTTCTTCTCCATTCCACCCGATTTTGACATGCAAGGATTTTGTGTCAGTACACACAATGGTGAAACCTTGTCAGAGATCCTATGCTTATGCGGCTTCAAGTCTTTAGTTCCAGCCGCATGTACGTGAATGAGCCTGACATGCCAAGTTTCTATCAGCTGTGTCACATCATCCCAGCCTCTCTCTGTTACATAAACAATACAGTTTCACTTTAGTACTATGACCATTAGATCCATGATCCACATCACCTGACATATCAAGTTAGCAGTTCATTTTAACTAACTTGTCATATTAGAAGTCCATGTAAGCTGACCCGACCAATCAAGTCAGTAACAGCCAGTATTCATTGCCATGACATCATCCTGTCTCGTCATTGGTATGTGTCAGATGACTGGTTAAGTCAGCATCCACATTAGCTGACATATCAAGTCCATAGTTTACATTACTCTAGCGAGTATTCCATGTCAGCCAATATGTCGAGTTGGTCAATTTATCTGGTTACCAATCCGCATTACCAGATCTTGTCATTAAGTCACACTAGCATACAAAATCTAGTCAATCAAACACCTCAATCTCAAACGAGAATGGATGTGCTTGCCAGGAGTCAGAAGTTAATTTTTTTAAAAAAAAAAAACTTTGTGATGCTTTCTGTTCCAATTTTTGAAGTCTATTTGTCCAAATTCTCTCTGAAGTCCAAGAATCAAGTACATGCTTGGTTAGCTTGGAGCGTAGAGAGATAAGCTCTAGCTCGAGGGTGTTTATCAGAGTTGTATAGGATGCTGGGATGCTTTAGGTTAATTGCATAGCATATTCCTATTGGGTGTATCATAATTTTGATAATTATTGAACTATTTTATTTAGCAAAATTTCCCAGTAATCTCCTTGTTTAAAAAACTTTTCTTCTTTCGTGTCGTCTAAACTTCTATGTATAAAATCCTTTAGTATGTTCTCTTTTGTCAAAAAAAAAAATCCTATTGTATGTTCGTAATCAACATTCATTAAGAGTAATGTTGTGCAGCATTTGCTTGTTGCTGCTTATGAATGAATTACTTTTACCAATAAAAGAATACACTCATTACGAGTTTTCTGTTTCGTCTCTTGTTTCACATGTTCCATAGCAATATCTAGTTACTATTTTAACTTCTTCAGTGATAGCTTCACATAGATTTGCTTCAAAATGATGAAATTTATGCAGGATGAAGGGGTATTTGTGGAGGACCACATCTCATTTGTGTTGGAGTTACTAGTTGTTAACACCACCATATATGCGATTTCAATGCCTAGATGCATCCTAAGACTTTTATGGTAGTTGAAACTGGACAGTAATCTGAATACTTCTATGTTTAGCATAGATCTGTAATAGCTTGTATTTATTAACAAAGTCATGCAGAGTCTTTTCTTCACAAGCTTATCCTAACTTGCGCCAAAACAACTACACATGTTTCGCTTACAAGCTCTTCTTATGGTTTTCCAGAGGCGTGCTATCTATGATGCATTATTAAGGTGTACAAGGCCTGCAAGGTTATGGGATCTCTATGCATTTGCTAGTGGCCCATCCAGGTTTAGTAACACAAATCCCAAATTAAGGCTGTTGAATGAGTATTGCCGACTTCTTGGAATGGGGTTTTATCAAGCTTCTATCCGTGCTATTGAAGATGGGTCATTCACACTCTCAAATGAGTGGTGGCGTATTAGCAGTGTCAACTCTAATTACACAATGTCCCCAACTTATCCATTTGCTTTACTCTTACCAAAGTCCATAAGGTGAGGTTTTGTTTTTTGTTCTGCCATATTTCTTGGGTTAAGTGATTATTATTTTGGTATTTACCTAATGACGTTTCGTTCTGCTTACTTTAGTGATGACAAAGTGCTGCAGGCTTGTACATTCCGTGCACGGTGTAGGCTTCCATCCATAACATGGTGTGATAGAGGTGTGCTTAAATTTAGTTCTTTAAACGCATTTGCCTTGATCTTGTTAGGCCATTGCTTATGTTTTGCATCTGTTAGGAACTGGGGCTGTTCTTGCACGATCTTCTCAACCTCTGGTTGGACTCATGATGAATATGAGGAGGTTGTTCGAAATTATATGATTCTTTTTCTTTTATGAATTTCTGTATTAGGTTTGTTCTCGTGAAAAAATAAGTGGGCTGTTAAAAGATTTATAGTGGTCTATGTTTCCTCGAGCTAGTTTTAAAAAGAAATATATGTTCTTTTCTGCAGCAATGCTGATGAGAATCTTGTTGCTGCGCTCTGTACTCAAATAGCTGGAGAGAAACGAAGGTTTTCCTTGTACTTCTTCCCTTTTATATCACTTAATTTCTTGATGTCTTCTTGATTAAATTGTTCTTAAACCTTACAAGTAAATTTCTTGGTGTGTGATTAGTTATAGAATTTCTTTCAATTCCTTTCTTGGTCAGGTGACTCAAGTCATAAAAATTTCTGGTCTTGTTTCTCTTGTTGTTACTGAACTCTTTTAGATAGTTCCTTTTTAATGAATCACTCCTTTCAGATAGCTGTATGTGGAGTTCTACGGCGTAGCTGACTATCTCTTACTAATTTTGTATGTTCTTTATTTGTTTCTTAGGAAGCTATATATTGCTGATGCAAGGCCGAGGAAAAATGCTTTAGCAAATGGGGCAATGGGAGGTGGATCAGAGTCATCTGCAAACTATTTTCAGTCTGAGGTCTGTTTTAAGTTTTGAGCTGTCTGGTTATGCTGCTGTTTCCGTCATAATATTCCATCCGTTCCATTGTATATGGACACACTTTCTTTTTTACCCCCAAAAGAATGAGATATATTTGGTAACTCCTAAACTTTAAGCTTCTCATTTTACCCTTAGTGACATGCTTTTATAGCCATAGATATTTCATGGCATGGTTAAGATCATATGTTCTAAGGGTACTTTAGGTGTGTATCTTTCTTTGTTTCTTCAACTCCATATCCAGTCAAAAACCTATATATAAAGACGGAGGAAGTATATTTTTCCTTTTTTTTTCTTGGGACTTATGTTGCTCGATTTACATGCCCTTTCAGATTGTTTTCTTTGGCATTGACAATATACATGCAATGAGGGAGAGTCTTGGTCGGCTTAGAGACTATTTAGATACTCATGGGACTACTTCATCAGACGGAATGTCATCTTTTCTGGTATGCCGCTAATTTATCTGGAAACTCTTCTTTCATACAAAATGGCCACTATTTAGAACTTTAATCTTGACCAATCAATGCACTATGAGCGCACCAAACCAAACAGAGATTTGAATTAAGGTGGCAGGACCTAAGAGAACTTTTGTTTAAAGTGAATTCAAATTACCTGCTTGTGACTAGTTATTGTAACACCAGGGCTATGGGTGCATCCAAGCATTTTGAATCATATTACTCTATGTGCTTTGATAAGTTCAAGTTTAACGAATTTCAAAAGTATTTGAAACATACTTTTGAAGACAATCTGAACTTTGATAATGATCATGGTCAAGTCAGTGGATTCTTCCTCTAGTTGCTCTGTCCTTCCTTTTTTTCCCAGTTGAAGTCTGGCTCTATGCACATTCAGTGAATACAAGGGAGTTGAAATCAAGAATGTTTTTTTTTTACGTGGTTGGGTAGGGAGATGAATCTCCAAGTAAAGAAAAGTAACGAGGACTATTTGAATATCTTTGTACTGTTAATAAGTTGTAAGTTTATATGCTTGCAAGATGTATTATTTTCCTTTTTTTTTTTTTTTTTCTCTTCTCAAGATTTCTCTGACATCAGTATTTAGTCATCCATCCAGAAGCTACCTCATAGGTAAGGAACTAAGAAAATTGGGGAGGAGCTTCTGTCCTTCCAAGGCAGTAAATTTCTTTCTTTTTTCTGGGAAGTGAGGGAGCTTCTTACCAGGAGGAGAGTGAGCAGAGGAGGGACAAGTAATGGTAAGCTAATGCTATCAATTGTTTTTCTGCTTTTACAGAGGCATGGTGGATGGAGTTGGGGCGGAGGCAATCTCAGCAGTATGTCTGCTTCAGTTTCTACTCTGGGGGACACTGGGTGGTTAATACATGTCCAAACTGTCCTGGCTGGTTCTGCTTGGATTGCTGCTCGTGTTGCACTTGAATCAGCTTCAGTGCTTGTTCATTGCAGGTTTCTTGTCTTCTGGACCCATTATTATGCTTATAAACAAGGCAATAAATGTCTAAATGGAAAACATCGTTAAATGCTCGAAATCCCTTGTAGTCATGTTTCTGCTGATTCCTATTTGGATATTTTATCAGTAATGTTCCTATTAGTTGGGACTATGTTTTAGTCACGGTAGTATGTTTACTTTAGGTCTTATGTTTTCGAAGAGCCTTTTAGTCCTAAACAGCAGAGACCTCCCCTGAGGTTTCACTTCATCACACTGACGTTCTGTGTGTTCGGATCTTTCCTTTATTTATTTTTAATTGATTGTGCATCAAAATCTTCGTCTCAGAGCATTTGAAGAGTAGCTCTAGCTTTTTTATTTTTTGAATGCTGGAATTTTATTTTGCAGTGATGGATGGGATAGAACAACACAATTGGTCTCACTTGCTAGCTTGCTACTTGACCCATACTATCGCACAATTAGAGGGTTTCAGGTAACTTATTTGGATCTAATCTGCACATGTTACCTGGTATTTACATTTGTAGCCTTGTTTTTTTTCTTTCTTGGAGCGTAGAATACTTCATCCACATGAAACCACTAAGGTCCGTGTTAATGCCTCAGCGTGTCATTTTACTCCTGATAATGTACTCAGTCGCGCTTCCGTCCTGGGTGCAAGAAGGATTTTACGTTTTAGTGAGGCATTCCTACCCCTTGGTTTTATATATGGACAGCTTTTCTAAGTTGCTCGAATCAACTATTATTATCCAGGCACTTGTAGAGAAAGATTGGCTTGCATTTGGTCATCCATTTTCAGATCGTTTGGGAATGCCCACTATATCTGGAAGTGGCAACATGCCGTTTGAATTATCTCGTCAGGCTTCGACTGGGAGTTTATCACCCATGCGGCAAGGATCGGGGTCATCCTCGTCCCAAGCTCAAAATACATCACATGCACAGAACCAAAGTTCCCCCATTTTTTTGCAGGTATGTCGTGTGCAGTTCCATCGTTTGTTTGGGTTAATTTCTTGTGTTTGACCAAATACCCCCCCTGCTTCTGCTTCTTCCATTAACCCTTAATAGGTTTCGTTGATATTTTAGCTCTAACTTGATATACTTGGATGCCCTATGCAGTGGGTTGATTGTGTTTCGCAGTTGTTAAGGATGTATCCTTTCGCCTTTGAGTTCTCTTCGGTATGTATTGCTATAAGATATGAGAAATCAAATATAAATAAAAATATTATGTTCCAGTAAACTGATAAATTACATTCCCCCAGAAAAAATAAAGCTTCCCATCTTTCAATTCCAACAATGCAGGCTTTCCTGGTAGATCTTCTGGATTGCATGCTTTCTTGTCGCTTTGGAAACTTTTTGTGCAACAGGTAATCCCATTTTGGAAGTATTTCTTTTGCACTTTCATTTCCGATACTTGCTTTTTGTTGAATAAACAGAAGAATGTGCACTCTGTTAGAAGTTGAGGTGCTTGTTGGATACTTTGATGTATTGATATTAGATCCAGGTCTGATAGAAGGGGAATAAACTTAAAGAGTTAACAACCTGAAGAAGAGGTGTTTCAGTTCTGTGGAGTCCTATAAAAATAATTTTACCCTATTAATTAATCATGACAAAAAAATCCTTCTTTGCTGGGTGGGTTGGGTTATTTATACTTTTATGATGAGGATTTACAGCTTAAGCACAGTAAGAAACTTTGTCACCTCAGTGGTTTTGGCCATCACGGGAAGATATGATTTTTTAAATGTCATTTCCTAGTTTTAGTTCACTTCTGACTTTTATAAATTTCAGCGAGAAGGAAAGAGAGCAAGCTGGTATATCTGATGCTTGTGGATGCCTGTGGATGTATTTAGCTGAACTGAGAGCATCTGAAGGAAGCTCTCATGCACATTACAACCTATTCTATGACCCACTGAAACATGATGGTCCACTACTTCCACCAGCAGCAGCTTTAGCTCCAACTGTTTGGCCTCAGTTTCACCTTCGTTGGGCTTGCCCCTCAGAGGCACAAGGTGGGGAAGTTGAGGCAGAATGCAGGAAGTTGACAAGAAAATTCTCTGAGCTGCAGAGGGTAAACTCTCTTTTTTCCTCTGCTGACTCTGTTGTTTTTTTTTAAAAAAGAAACTGCATGATTTAAAAATTCAAAAAAGCCTAAACTATCTCAACAACTTATCAACCTAATTTTAAAATTCAAAATTCATCCTAAATTAAACATCTTATTTTGCTAGAAACTACTGCAGTAACTAAAAGCAATTTTCAACACTCCTCTTTTGCTTTAGTTACTGCAATTTAAAAACACTGCTCCTCCTCAAATTTTGCTGTGGTTGTTGGTGCTGAATTTTTGATCTTTATTTGAATTTGCACTTTTTCTTTTTGATATTGATCTTTCTCTTTCTTCTTTTGATTATTTGCTGAAAAAACACCATCAACAATCTTGTCTTGTTTGAAAGTACTTTCATAGGCTTTGCAAAATGTTGTAAGGATTTTTCTTCCATCACAACGTCACATAAATCATAGTTTATAAAATATGGTTTCATTTTCACTGACCAAATCTGATAGTTTTTGTCAGTGAAATTTTTTTGGGCATTCAAAGAGAGACTGCTGCTTGACATCTAGCCCTACGCTTTGAAAATAAGCACGGGTTGAAATGGTAGCCCTGACGGGTTAAAAAGGTAGCTCTTACGGGTTAAAAATGGTATGGTAGTGCTTTGGAAGAACTTACAGATCCCATAAGATCAATGAGGCTCTGATACCACTGTTGGTTTTTTTAAAAAAGATGGGCAGCAAAAAAGGGTTAAAAATGGCTCTCAATGGATTGAAAAACTTTGAATAGCTTTCAATAAATTTCTTAAGCATAGAGGGGCTTTAAATAACGAACTTACAATAACAAACTGCATGATTTAAAAATTCAAAAAAAACCTAAACTATCTCAACAACTTAGCAACCTAATTTTAAAATTCAAAATTCATCCTAAATTAAACATCTTATTTCGCTAGAAACTACTGCAGTAACTAAAAGCAATTTTCAACAGACTCCTTTCATCTCCGGACTCTCCGAAAAGGAAAAAAAAATGAAGGTTTCCAAGTTGAAACTGCAAAGTGCTTGGAAACCTGTATGGCATTTTAGTGTCGACAGACAAAATTATAATGGTTGACCAAATTTGGTTTGGAGAGTTTCATGAGATTAGCTATTATGAAAAAAAGAAACCTTGCCATATAGTCTAGTATAAGATACATCCAACCTACTTAATTGACAAGCATAATTCCTAGCTTCTTTATAGTGTTGCCTGTCGTCGTTGCTTTACTCTTGCATCTTAATTTTGTCAATGCAAGCTAGAACTTGTGTATCCGTAACTCCTTCATTAACTGTCTGAAAACTTTTACACAGGCAAAAGAAACAGCAGAAACAAGACTTAACGAAGCAAGTGTCACCGTGGAGTCCTTAGCTGCAGAACTGAGAAATGAGAAACTTGTCAGCTCCTCTGCCAGGGATGCGGTAAAAAGAGCAAGCAAAGAAACTGCTACTATAAAGCGTGCAGTGCAATCTTTGGGGTTCAATGTCTACTTTACAGTAGATGGAGACTGTAATGTAGGCATTGAAAGGAACCCAACCGAAATTCCTCAACGATCCATCTGCTCAGTTCTTACAAACGATATAAATGGTTCAGTGTCCCACAGTGAGAAAGCAGACTTCTCTGAACCTGTTTCTGTGGTGGAAGATGATGTTTCTGACAATCCTCTCATCCGAGTTTGTGAATCGTTGTGCCCTATGCACACTAAAGATGGAGAGTGCCAGTGGCCGAATGCTGGTTGTGCTCAGTCTCAGAGCCAATTGGTTGGTTTGAGAGCCAACTTTGATGCATTTGATCGGCTTTCGATATATGATAGTTATTTCGGAACTTAACAAAGATGGTTTCAACCACGCTCAATTTTCTTGCAGCAGACTTCATTTATCTGGTCAGATATCTTTGTACAGTCTGGAAATGAATGGAGGCAGTAGGTTCAATTTCTTTGGCAAAAGTTACAACAAACAATTAGACAAGTAGCAACAAGTACACAAATTTCAAACATAGTTTCTGTTAGATGAGATGGTCTAAGAACTGTACATGGAGAACTGATTTGAGTTTCTGTGAGGACCATCTGAAAGTTTTGACATTGCGGAGGATTTCACTTGGAGAAGATTGGAACTGATATTGTATGTTTAGAACTAATGTTATTTAGATACAATTCAAATGTACATTTTGGCATAGGCGGTCCTCTTTCCAAGTGTTGTCTGTAGGGGTTCTTTCTGCATTCTTGTAAGTAAGAACAAATAATTATGAATTCTGAATAAAACGATTCCGGCAGACATCCTTTAATTGTGTGTGTTGTACATTTCTGCTTAACAACTGTCCGGTATTATACTGGGGCTGTCTACCTTTGTTTGGGCTCTGAACTGTAGCAATGTTCTGCACATGTTCCTGTTCACCCATTTGAAGTACTTGGAAGCATGGAGTTTATCTACTCATGTTTCTTTTGATTGGGAGTGTGTGGTGGACGAAAAGTGCACAAGTAGCAGCATTGAATGAGCTGTAACGTTTTGTCGTTCATTTACACAAGCTGTTGGAGACAAATCATGTGGACTTTTTTGGCATCTCCATGTTGGAAATTGTCTTTGAGCAGGAACCTCGTGGTACAATTTGTCTTTTGTTTGTTTGAGCCTATAGCTGGGAAACAACATATATAGTATAATTCTATAAGTGGAGTCTTGGGGAAGGTAAAGTGTACATACACAGACCTCACCCACTATCTTGTAGAGATAGAGAGGTTATTTTCAATAGATCCTCAGCTTAAATAAAGCCTAATTCCATAAGTGGAGTCTTGGGGAAGGTAAAGTGTACACAGACCTCACCCACTATCTTGTAGAGATAGAGAGGTTATTTTCAATAGATCCTCAGCTTAAATAAAGCCTACCAGCCTGTAGCATGGCCTTTTTCCTTATTTTAAACGTGTGTTTAAGGTGGTCATAAATGAAATGGGTACTTTCTAATTTTCCAGCTAACTGTAAACAAGAGTGAAGGGACTCTAGATACGAGTTTATGGAGATAAAAGGATTAGGTAGAAGGTTAGTAGGTAGTCGAGCGTTGTCTAGTTTCATTTTTTGAATTATTTTAGTAGCATGTGTTATTCTCTTTGCTTCAATTATCGTATTTTTTGTTGTCGTTACTGATATTTTCTTTATTATTTTCAACACGATATTTTTTTATTTTATTTTTGGAACCCAGGGTAACCCGCAGCCGCTACAATCTCAGTGGGCCTTTCGGGTGAGAGCACTTTGTGCGCTAGGGTAAACCCCTACTATGTAATAGCCTGCAAACCACACAGGGAATGTAAACCGCACTAGGCAAGCCCTGTGCGAAAGGCTCAACTCAGAAGGCATTGAAGGGGGATCGATCCTGGGTCATCAATGTGGATAACCACCCTCCAAACCAACTGAGCCATCCCGAAGGACTACACGATATTTTCTCTGTTGTATATCTTTCCATACCTGATTTGACATGCATTACTTGAGTTGAGGGTGTATCAGAAAACAAATCTCTTCACCTTCCCAAGATAGAGGTAAGGTTGCATATACTCCTGACTGAACCCTTCCCGGACCTCACTTGTGAAATTACACCGGGTATATTGTTATTGGAATATGGCTCTGCTCGCGACTGAACGTAAATCAAACCTAATCAAGATATTGGAATTCTGTTCTTGGAATGGCAATCTGAGCTACTTACCATGAACAAGATGATAAGGATTTAGCCTTCCACTCTCCCTCTATCATGTGCTTAAGAGCACCATCTTTTCATAAAAAAATACTTATCAAGTGGAATGAATATATGAGCTTACAACAACCCATGCACACATCCACTTGATTTAGAAAGAATTTATCAAGAATGGCCGAAACACAGGTTGTGTAATGCTGATCAGCCAATTCACGTAGCTTGATTCGGGTTTTTACATTTAGTTTTGTAAAACCAGAACTGTAATTTCAACAATTTACATGACTCACATAAAGTCATAAACCTGTCTCCACAAGTATCGTGCTTCTTTTTCTCTCGTCTAACATGTTCTACTCCTGACCGGGAGGAGGAGGTTCTTCATCAGATGGCTTCCTGTTTCCACGACGCTCGTTCCATCTTGACCATGCCCACTTTAAAACAAAGAACCCTCCGATAGCATAGACCTGATTTCAGAAACAGTCAGAAGATTCAGGCAGTAGTACAGAGAATAAGGCAAAATCTTAAGATATGCAGGGGACCACATTTTGCTCGTCAAAGAGATGATTACTTACAATTTCCTCCTTTTCCTTTTTTGGTTGCACAATCCATTTAACCACTTATTTCCCCATCAGTATTACTATATTGAGACAAATAAAACTTGAAACTACACCACCAGAAAACAGGAAAAATTAAGATCTAGAAATTCGGTCATCAACGTTAGATCAGGAAAGATATAGATTAACCCCAGAAGCATACACAAGTCGTGTCCACGCATACAGGAGAAGGAACGCTCACTATAACTGGCTTAAACTGTCAATATCCTCTACTTCTCTTCCTTCCTTTGTTCTCTGCCTTTGAGTTGATATCGAATACAGGATCTTGCGTTCAAAGCTTTCACTTCACCCTTTCTCATTTTGATGTATATATATCCACAACAAGATCATTCATTTACATCTTTCTAAATTATACAGCAAATGTTCTGAAACATATAATAGATGGTTCCACAGTAATTGTACGGTTATCCCATGTATGATATCTGACACTAATATTATTATTCTTTTATTTTAATTTTTATTTTGAGAAAGGTAACTTTGTATTATCAGTACCAAGCTGATACTGGCAGTAGGGTAATTGCAAAAGTCCAAAGATCTTACAAGGAATCAAAAAAATCTACAAGTAATCCTGTATAAAGGGCAGCCAGGTGCACTAAAGCTCCCACTATGCACAGGGTCCGGAGAAGGGTCGGACCACAAGGGTACACCATGCATTTCTGCCAAAGGCTGTTTCCATGGCTTGAACCCGTGACCTCCCAGTCACATGGCAGCAACTTTACCAGTTACTCCAAGGCTCCCCTTCTCAAGTAATCTTGTACCTACTACATAATTCTCTTTATACCAGAATTGAGATGACAAAAAAACAATTTAGCTTGATTCTATGTATAGATTAGTTCTATTCTCAAAACATCTACTGTTCCATTGACCACCACTTCTTCTTTCTATTCTTAGTTTTAAAGTTGTTCCAGAACCACAAAAAGTCCTTAGTTCCCTTGGCATCACCCAATTTAATTTGTATTCTAGCCTAGCTGTTGTTCCTAGTCTGTCTTCTTTATCCCATGTACGATATCAGCACTGCTTTTTTCCCTAAAGAATCAATGATAAGTAGCTGATTAATCAGTTGAGGTACTTGCGGACCTCGGTGGATACAATATTCTTTTCTATTTCTAGGTCCACAGAGTGTAAATTGCTCCCAAAAGTTACTTAAGGTTGGAGAATATAAACTGCTTTCAATACTGTAAACATACTATACAGTAACTATTTCCCAACAGGTCTGGAATTTCATGATGACTTTTCTGACTGTAGAAATTCGTTCTTTCTCCTCTGCACTAATTCTCTTTGACACAACCTCTCAGAAAACAAAGTCACATGCGCCATTAATAGTATCATATGCAAAATGCTGGTTTCAAACAAAGTCACATGGGCCAGTAATAGTATCACATGCAAAATGTTAGGTTTCTGATAAGAGGTGTCTACGAAGAGTCAAATACCCAGAACAAGGTAAAGAATCAAAATTTAGTTTCTATTTTCAAGTACATAAGGATCCCAGTAAGCTAAGAATGCCAATTATCTCCACCTATATTCCTGGTAAAGTTACAAAACTCAATCCACGGAACAAGAGTTATAATAAAGACAAGCTACCCAGATACATGGGCAGATGTACCCTACGCGTAGGTGGTGGAGACTATTTGGGTGAAAGAACCCTCCAAGTCTTGAATTAAAAAAAGAGCGCCGCTGACCTAGTCAAGCATAATTAAGTGGATTGGGTGTGATTATAATTCCTAAAAATTTGGGGATAAAGATAAAACTCCGAAAATTCTTCAAAGAATCCATCAGCCACTTTCAATTTTTTGAAATTTTAAATTTGAATTCCCTCTCTTCTCTTCATCTTCAGTTTCTCCTCTCCTTACCCACTTTCAATTGCTTACACACCTCAATCCACTTAATTATGTTTGAGCAAGTTAACGTAACTCTTCTGTAATTCAAGACTTGGAGGGCGTTTGCCCAAATAGTCTCTAGTCACCTTGCACCATTATCCATCCTTCCATTTACAGAATTATTCTTTTAGCCAATTTCAGAAAAGTTGTATGTCAATACATTTTACAACTATAGTTGCCCTTACTATCTATACACTGCATAGCAAACTCTGCAGTCATCTTTACCACCTGTTTTTGGGTAATACTCTACATTGAATAAGTCAACTATATATACTTCATGAAAGAATCAAACATTCAAATCCCCGCATATCCAAAAAGAACAGTTCCTCAAAAATAATTCCACTAGTTCTACACGGAATTTAAATTGTTAATTTGACATATACACACTCCATTTACCCAAATAGTAGTTAAAAAATTAGTTATACAACAACAACATACCCAGTGTAATCCAACAAGAAAGGTTCAGGGAGGATAGGATATATGCAAACCTTACCCTTACCTTTTTTGGGGGTGGTTTTCAATAGACCCTAGGCTCAAAAAAGTGCAACCAAAGCAGGATATAAAGGAGTAAATGGGGAAGTGGACAACTACTCTCTCCGTCCATCTTTATTTTTCACTATACTAAAAATAGATGTCCAATCATACTTGTCCAGTTTGAAAAACCAATGGATAATTTACCCACTTGTGTCCATTTTATCTTTGTTATTAAATACTACTCATTACCCAATGCAATTCCTAAAAAATTAAATTTATTATATTCAAAGGGTGATACAGTAAAATTACCCCTATTATTTATTGTTTCTTAAGGTATGTGCCAAGTCAATAATGAACAAATAAAGATGGACGGAGGGAGTGTCCTTCTATACTAATCCTCGACCTCCAAACCTTCATATATCTTCATTAAGATGAAGATGTGTTTTGTCATGTCTGCTTCAAAAACTAGTTATTGGATGAATATTGAATTTGTAACACTGTGTACAAAAGAGCCTATTTGAGGCATTTCAGAATGGAAAAATTATAAATACTACTCACTATGTCCAATTTATATGACTCATTTCCTTTTTAATTTTTATAGTCCAGGAAGAATGACACATTTCTATATTTAGTAACAATTTAACTTTAAAATGCTCATCTTACCCCTAATGAAATCATTTATAGCTACACAAACATTTATGCTTATTTTAGACCATAAATTTCAAAAAGTATTTCTTTTTTTCTTTCTTCCTTAAACTTCGTGTCAAGTCAAGCTACAGTACATACTCCCTCCGTTCCTTTTTCATTTGCATGTTTCATTTTTCGAGAGTCAATTTGACTAATTTTTAAAGCTATAGTATTAGATTAGATTAATTTAATATTTTAAAATTAAAATTTATATATTTAAAAACTATATGAAAAGTATGTTAAATTGCAATTTTCCTTTTCTCAATATAATAAGAGGAAATTATGCCAACTAAAAAGGAAGGGAGTGAGTATATAAAATACCTGCCACAAAACGATGGGGTTAGTATTGGATTCAGCCGGTCCTTCCGATTCGATCTTCAAAGAAGGCAAATCCTGTTTTGGAAACTTCACTACACCTGCAGGTTTTTCCTCCTCTTGTACAACTGAAACATCAGTTGTTTTGGGGTCAGTAGTAGCTGAAGCCGGTTCAATCTTCTTATTGGACGGTGACGGTGGCGGTGGAGGTGGTGGTTTGAAGAGCTGAAGAACACTGGAAATAAATGAGATAATTGGATTAGTTGGTTTGCTTTGCTGCTGCTCATCGGAGATTGTTGTATTGTCTGCCATGGCTATAAAGTTTTGGAGGCTTTTGACTTTTGGGGGAAATGGCGTTGGTTACAATATATTGTACGAGTAGTACTTATATCAGTACTGGAACAAACAAGGAACGGGTATGGTCTATGGGCCTTATTCACACAACAAACAATCAGTTAATTCACCGTATCGTCATTCAAGTATTGAAAAGATTTCACTATAATTATTTTAAAAAAAAAAAAAAATTAAAAAAAAATTATAATATTAAAAAGATTCCACTAAATTCACTTTAGAATTTTTCTTTCCTTATATGGTTATTCAAGTATTGAGAAGATCCAACTTAAGTTATTTTTAAATTTTTCTTCCTTATATGATTATTCAAGTATTGAGAAAATCCCATTAAAATTATTTTGAATTTCTTTTTCTATAAAGTCATCCAAGTATAGTTTTATATTCTAAAATAAAATAAAATCATATTTCTCTCAATAAATTTCTTAATTGGCATGCCATGTAATATTAATTTCTTATTTTTCATGCCATGTAAGATAATCTAGAGTAATTTTGAATATGAAAATATTACATCTAGCCATTTAATTTTCAATATATGTCAATTTAAGCCCTAAATCATTTTGAATTAACTTTTATTATCCTGACAAAGATGATTTCTGATTCAGTTACTAATTAATTTGAGTATGGAAAATAAAATTGAGCCATCTAATTTAATAAATCAATCGAGATGTTAATTGAAAAAATAAACAAATTAATGACCCACTCGTAACTCCATCTTGATATGAAATGGATCCAAATTTTGAAGTACTACAAAGAAGTAACTTACATTGATGTGTATATATGAGGTTTAAGGACTATTGTAAACTAATTATTTATTTTAAAAAAACATGATTTCATTTGCAATAGTTCTTATTCAAGTATCTTATAGATGAATTACTTGGTTTTTAGAGATATAAAAGTTCACTCTCAAAATAAACAAGAACATTTTTTAAAAAATTCAAATTTACTAGTAATAGCATCAAAAATCATTCTTGTTAGGATAATAAAACTTCATTTCAAAATGATTTGGGACTTACATGGACATATGCTTAAAAATAAATTGCTAGATTCAATATTTTTGTATCCAAATTTAGTTTATAAGATTATAGTTGGATGACTTTATAGAAAATAAAATTCAAAATGATTTTAGTGGGATCTTCTCAATACTTGAATGATTATATAGGGAAGAAAAATTCAAAAATGACTTTAGTGGGATCTTCTTAATACTTGGATGACCATATAATGGAAGAAAAATTCTAAAGTGACTTTAATGAGATCTTCTCAATACATGAGTGACAATCTAGAGAAGAAAAATTCAAAAGTAACTTTAATGGAATCTTGTCATAACTTGAATGACAATATGTGGAATTAACTCAACAAACAAGTGTCCCTTGCCTCGGAGCTCTATTGATTGCTTTTGTAGAGTTGACGCCTAAAGGTCTTAACACATACAGGTATGGTTTGGTAGAGTGCATTATAAACTAGGAAAAATAGCATAAGCATACATTTTAACTTACCATATTTATATAAATTCTCACTCTTATAAAGTAACTACAAAAATCTCAATTAATTATGTATCTTCGTTGGATATATCGAGAGCTAATTATGTATCTCGACAGACCCAAAATTGAGATTTTCAGTAATTATGCAAAATGTCGGGATTTTCTATAATTAAGCTTCAAACTGTCGGAATTTATGTTGTTTGCCCTAAAAACTAATACATATATTAGCTTTGCATATTACCCACTCGTCCATCAATAATTGACTTGACATAGCAGGTAAGAAATAGTAAATGATAGGAATAATTTTATCATATCACCCTTTGAATATAATTAATTCAATGATTTGAAAAATGCATTGGGTAATGACTATAATTAATAACTAAGGGTAAAATGGATAGAAATGGATAAATTAACTATTGATTTTTCAAATTGGACAAAATTGTTGGATATCTATTTTTAGTATAGTGGACAAGTAAAGATGGATGGAGGGAGCATTAGCATCTGGTTTGTTATGCTTTTTCAACTTATGTATAATTAATGACGCTCTATTTGATATTAAGGTCTGTATAACTAATACATGAAAATTCATGATATTGGTAATATAATGAGTTCTAATGTATGCATTATCATGGTTAAAGATACAATTGCCCCCCAAAATCTTTTCTCCATCCTTTCCACCTTATTGTGGAGGGTATTTTTATAAACAAATATTTTTTCTAAGAAATTATGCAATGCATGCTATTTTTAATACATCAAACAAAACACTGCAAAAGAAAAATCTCAGCATCACTAATATAAGCATAACAAATACCAACATTACTAATGCAAACATTAATAATACACCATAGTCTGCATTATTTTTATACACCCTACTAAACAAGCCCTTAACGTCTATGGACAAAAGTTAGAATGCATGTCTGATGGATAACATACTAGGTTCTAACTTTTGTTTATAAAACAATTTTTTTGTCAATTGAGCAAGTTTATTGTCTTAAGATGTCCTAAAACATCTGTTTTATGGGCAAAAATTAGAATATGGCTCATGGCAACATCCTTAAGTTCTACTTTTGCATAGGCGAAAAACATAAATGTGCCTTTTTAACTTGATCTCACCTGATATCTATGTCCTCAACTTTCGTATGCACAAGTAGGCACTTAAACTTGTATAAAGTTGAACTAGTATACACATACGTCATACGTGGAAATTCACGTCCTACGTGTATTATGCAACGTAGGATGCTTGTGTCTACTTGTTCAACTTTATACAAGTTTAATTGTCTACTTAATGTACACCCAAAATTAGGCGACATAGATGTCAGCTACAGCCAAGTGAAAGGGCACGTGTATATATTATTAAGGCAAAAACTTCTGGTCAATTGCGTAGAATCTTGAAATGTCTTGAACGTCTGTCTTATAAGCAAAATTTGTTATGCGAGCCAAAGAATCAAGATTAAGACTTCTCTTATGGAAGACAAAATGTCAAGACCAACCTATTTGAGGATCATTTTTGAACTTGCAAGCAAGTGTCTGTTGCCTTGGAGTTGTATTGATTCACTTTTTATCAATGTATGATTCGTTATGTTTATCGTGTATTTATTTGCGTTGATACAAATGGATTGATATATTGAACTATTGTTATATTTGGTAATTGGTCAAATTATATTATCATGTGATAATTAGACGCTCAAAGTACTGCTATTTCTAAAATTTCCACGCCATATGGTTTATGCCTTCGCACAATATGTCATATCTACTTTTATCTATTTTATAATTCCAAAATGCAATCCTATTTTTTATGACTATGGCCTATTTTCAATTGTTAGAAAAATTCCAATAAAAGCTAATTAAAAGAAAAAATTTAAAGCTATCACGTTATTAAATAATATGAAAAATTATATTTTCAGTGAAAATAACTATAAAATCTAACTAGACAAAGTTAATGATCATGGAAATTAACCAGATAAGTTGAATAACTTTTTTAAAAGAAAATAAAACTAAATGACTTTAATAATTGGAAAAGGTCAAATATACTTTCGAACTTTTAAAAATGGTATGCAAAATACCCTTTATTATACTTTTAGGCTGTCAATTCCCTTACCGTCATACTTTTGGATTATATATACCCCTGAACTTTCAAAAATGATATGCAAATACCCTTCGTTATACTTTTAGCTTGTCAATGCCCTTACCATCATACTTTTGGGTCATGTTAAGTTACTTGGAGAGACACGTAGTATGATCACCGTGCATATACTCGATTTTCTTTTATCTTACCCGAAATTTAAAAACCCACCCATATCATATTATTTTATCCGTATTAGACCCGGCTAAAAATTTTGACCGGCGATTCTTTCTACCAAAAGACCCTCACCCTTCGTTCTTCATCTCACTCGCCCTTAACGAGAATGAGTCTTTTGGTAGAAAGAATCGTGGGTTAAATTTTTATCCGAATCTAATGCCGATAAAATAATATGATATGGGTAGGGTTTTAAATTTCGGGTAAAATAAAAGAAAATTGGGTACATACATTGTGATAATGCTATGTCTCTCCAGACAAATTAATATGGCCCAAAAGTATGACGGTAAGGACATTGACAAGCTAAAAGTATAACGAAGAGTATTTGCATACTATTTTTAAAAGTTCGGGGGTATATATGGCCTAAAAGTATAACGATAAGGACATTGACAACCTAAAAGTATAACGAAGGGTATTTGCATATCATTTTTAAGAGTTTGGGGGTATATATAGCCTAAAAGTATAACGGTAAGGACATTGACAACCTAAAAATATAACGAAAGATATTTACATTTCACTTTTGAAAGTTCGAGGGGTATAATTAGCTTTTTGCCGTTTAATAATTAATGACGATAGTGGAGTGACCATTCAAGCATTCAATCTAGAGAAAAAAAAAATGATATATAACACATATGATCGGTCTCAAACCTCAACCTCCTATTATTTTCATATCTAACTTTTATTTCTTCTAAACCATTCGGTCCCATGCGGCAATAAAACCATAGTCTCCAAACAATGAAAAACAGTTATTCCATCTATCAAGAGTTGAATAATTGAATTAGTAGTTTCTATATATTTAAATTCTACAAAGAATAATTATTTTTAAGTTAAGAAGGGATTGAAATAAAAGAGTTTAATACGCTAAAAAGTACAATGTACGAAGTGATCATTAGAGCGAATGAGTGCAACAAATAAAAAGGGACTATTAGAATTATATACTTTGAGAACGAATAAGACATCATAAGGATTATTTGAATTATCATTTATTTAAATTTCATGTTCAATCAAATATGATCACAAAAATTGAGGTCAATTTGTTTTTATAGCTCCTTACAAAATTATTTTTTAGTTTTATAGTTTTTCTTTTTAGAGAATTTTTTTTACACATAAAAAATGTAAAAATAAATCAGTGTATAAGAGATCTTTGCAGGATTATAAAATATGTTGAGTGTTTCACCTTGCATAGCAAGTAACATAAACGAAAGAATCCAAAAATGCCTTTACCTCTGTTGCACTAACGTAGGACTAGTAATCTATGGAAATTCCATTTCATAATTTCTTGAAGGCCACTCCAACACCTCATATACATATAACACAAAAATCTCATTAATTAAGAACATCACTAGAGTTTGGAGAAATTAATTAGTAATACGTAAACATTTATACTAATTTCACCAAATAATATAATTATAATATAGAGAGAATTATGGCAGAGAATTATAAACACTAAGAGCACTTGGTGCTCCTGCAATCCTCCTTTCCTTGGCTATGCAAGGTGTTTTTCGTTGTTCCAAAGATACAACAATAACCCTCCCTGGTAGGTCTACATGGGCGGAGCCACCTTAGACGAAGGGTGTTTCGGTGCACACTCATCGGAAAATTTTATGTAGTGTACATAAGTTAAATGTTAGTTATTATAAGCGTATATTTAATTTTTCACACCCTTATCACAACTGAGAAGAAAATTTGCACCCTTTGACAAATTTCTGGCTTCGGCACCGTTTATGGACTAAATATTTTTTTATTAGAATAATTATCTGTGAATTTAACCTGTGATAGCGAGTTAGTGGAGTAATGTTTATCAAAAGATTTACGTGTAATTATAATAAGTTTTCTTGCTTCATTTTCATAACAATATTATTAAGGAAAAATTACAAAAAAATGCAACTAGTAATGTTATATTACAGAACATAACCCACTATATGTTACATTATCAAATATGGCCCAATTGTATAGAAAAAGAAAGTTACTTTACATCCTTAGCCAAATTATTACTCTATTTTACATCTCCTATCTTCATCTTACAAAGTAGGCAGAGTGACAATAGAAACTTATTAATATGGGAGAGTAACAATATCCATTCAGCTTCCTTTATTTCGAACCTGTTACCAACCAGAAAACAAGTAAGATAGATCCTAACCATGATGAATCCCCAGGATCATGTTCCTGGAGATAAATCAATCAAAACGTGATAGAGAAAAACTCAAAGTTGTTTGAGATTATGATAGAGAAGACTAGTTTGGTACTGAAAATCCTACGTTTTTTCAAGAAAAACACATTGGATGGACAAAAGGTGGAAAAACATATGAGAATTACAGCATAGGAGGAATAAGACGACTACTTACCAGGAAGAAGAAAAGGATTGTCATTACTTCGGAGCACAAGATCACCAGAAAATAGCATCCCAACAATGGAACTTGCACCAATTTAGTGATTTCACTAAACGCACATTTGCAGTTAATGCCCAACAACATAATAAAAGTCATCCACGGTGCACAAATGATCTCAGCAAGGCCAAAAACTCCAAAATACTTCTACTTGCATATCAATATAGATTATTTTGGTCTCCAAAAGTTCTAAAGACTTCTCCTTCTTCATGTATAAATATAGGTTCCTATCATACACTTTGTCCTCAGTGAAGATCAGGTAGTTCTTGTGCTCTGCAAATAAAGCTAAACAAGATACGCTAAAGCTAAACTATGGGAGGATAAGGATACCTTGATCCAATGGACCCAAATGACCAAAAAAATATTATTAGAGGACATATGAATGTAAATGTAGGCAGATATAATAACGTTCTCCATTGGCACCAGAATGAAGATAGGAAAGCTATCTTAGAGTTTGTATTACCTTATCATATAATATACATAATTATACAAATATATACATATGTATAATGTTTAAACAATATATCTACATTGTATAAGTGTGTATAAAATGGAGAGGAAGAATAAAATCACCGAAACAAAAATATTGTATTGTATATACAATAATATACAACACAGTGTACAAATATATAAAATAATATACAATACAGTATACAAATATATACAACAACATACAATACAATATACAAATATATAGAACAATATACAAATATATACAACAATATACAAATATATACACTTTTGTACCAAAAAACAGACTTCATCTTCTTTCTCGAATCCAAGCATCAAATTCATTCAAAAACACCTCAAAACTATACCAAATCATCCAAAATTTCATATTTGCGCTCCTCAATACATAACCAGTTTTTTATAACTATACCCACTCGAAATAGAGCTTATTTACGAAAACATTGGGACCTCGAATTGTACAAAAAAACTCAAAAAATGCTGAATTTTTTACCAATTTGTTTGAAGTTTTTCGGGAGAGAGTTGGGAAAGAATTAAAGTGAAAATCGTGAAGAAGAAGCTGAGAATTTGATATGAGAAGTGTTGTTCCCTATATAACTAGAACGAAAAGTTAATTTACAGTGAATGGTCAAATCAGATTTTGGGCTATAAAGTGTAAAGTATGTTTTTGGCTACGTAAATGTAAAGTATATATATTTGCTAGTTGTACTTTTATGTAATTATGCCTATTATTAATGTTGTCCTCTTTTTTTTTTTGGCTAAATTGGAGCATATTTGATATATTTGATATTAAGCTGACTGAAAGTTCACTTCACACTATTTTAGAAAAATAATAAGAATTAGAGACAGATAAATTTTACAGTTAAATAGTAACTTTCGTCACTATTTCTCCAATAGATTATATATGTTTGTTGCGAGCTATTTAAGCGACAAAGTTCATAGCTAATTTTGCTCAATATATACTTTTTTTTTTTTTTTTAAAATCAGGTTTGGCATTGGAAGGAGATTCAGCAATAGCTTTCAAAACCATAGTTGCTCTATTTTCTCATACTGAAATAATTAGTTTAGTGGTTTGCCTCCCTGTTTATGTGATGAATGTAAAAAAAGAGGATTCTTCTCCAAATCTTGGACAATGTTTCTGAAAATCCTTGCTAATAAGTATAGTATGTATATACTTTATTTTTTTTAATCGCTTAATACATAATTTACCCCCTGAAGTTGTACTCAAATTTTCTATATCTGTCCATGTTGATAGAAAAGGCTTAATTAACTATATATATGTATTAAGCCTTTTATTTCTGAGTTTAAGATAACATATCTTGTTTTCAAGATTTCAATATACTTGTACATATTTTTTGGATGACCTAACACTAAAAGAAATTATTTACACCGACAACATATAAAACTTAAACTCTTTTTCATTAGGTTTTGCATTGCAAGTAGAGTCAATAATAGCTTTCAAATCCATTATAGTGATTTATTTCTTGCTCAAATTAAATTTTAATTATGTGACTTTCTATTTATTTGATGAAGACAATGCTTGTAATCATGCTGCACCTGCACCTGCCAGAAAAGTTGATGATACTGCATCAAAGGAAGAATTGACAAACTTATTCAATAATGTACGTATATCTATCAATTAGTTATGATGAAATGCTACTATTTAGCTACATAACTGGTCTGTCGTTAATTCCTATTTTTAGTAGTGAAAGTCACTCGGTGTCTCCGGGTTCTTTCTTGGTTTTTATATACATGCACATATAGTGAACAATTAAAGCACTAGTCTTGTCCTATCTAGGCCACGGAAATTCACATCCCTGAGGAAATAACTATGGACATCCTCAGCAAGTTACCTGTGAAGTCTCTTCTTCGATTCAAATGTGCTTCGAAACTTTGGAAGACATTAATCTCTGAACCAAACTTTAAGGTGAAGCATTTCAATCATGCCAAGAATAATCAAAATTCTCAAAAACATCTTCTTGGCCGAAAATGCCCCAAGGATAATTCAGTTTTGTACTGTTCTTCTTCTTTATCATCAATTCAATCGGTTGAGGTTGTACAAATACTTGGTCAGTTGGTTGCCCTTCAAAGCACAGACCGCGATTGGCGGAGCCAGAAATTTGGTGAAGGGTGTGCAAGTTTTATTTTCAGTTATATTAAGAGTGCAAAATTAAATATGCATTCATAATGACTAATATTTAACCTCTATTCACCATATAATTTTCCGGCGAAGGGTATGCATCTGACCACCCTTCGCCAAAGGTGGCTCCGCCACTGCCGGGCGCGACATTGTGTAATATTATATTGTTGCGATGGCTTGTTTCTTCTTTGGTTTTGTGGTGAACATTCGTTGTGGAACCCATGCACAGGAGAATCAATAGTACTTCCTAACCCGGTATTTCATCCAGCAAGTTCTTTAAGATACGGGTTGGGATATGACTCAACTAGTGGTGACTATAAGATTTTTCGGATTAAAGTCATGGGCAAAGGTCTCAGAGTACCCTGTGAAATTCTTTCGTTGAAAAGTGGTTCATGGAGAAAAATTAATAAACTTCCACATGGCAATCACGTTTATAAGTTGTCTTGTATGGACTCTTTGACATTTCTACACAAGGCATTTCATTGGATCGGTGTCGATGGGTTATCTAATTATTCCGTAATTTCATTTAGTATTTCAAATGAGGTGTATGGAAAGATAAATCTGCAATTTTTTCAAGATGTTTTCTGTAGATCATGGGGTTTCAGTATTGGATGGACAACTTTGTGCTTATTGTACTAAGAGAAATAGGAATAAAGAGGACACTTTTAAGTTATGGGTAATGAAGGATTATGGTGTCAGAGAATCTTGGACCGAATTATCTCCTCTACAAACGGCCCCTCATTTTTGTCGAATTAGACCGATATATATATGTTTGCGGATGGTAAAGTGTTGCGCTTCCGCTTGAAGAATGACAATTTTTGGTTTTGGACATCCAAGGGATCGGACTATTTGGAATGTGGCCTAAGATCTCATGACGTTCAACAAGATTTTGTTTTTACAGAAAGTTTGATCTCTCCAAAATTACTTATTTAGACATTTGTTTATGTTTGATCAAAAAGTCTATTTTTTCCCTTGAAGATCGTGTTAGGACCTCTTATTCTTATATATATATAGATTAATTTATTAGCTTGCCATTTTTTGGTTTCAAAATTACTATTCTCGAACATTTTGGAGTTAGATTTACCAATAATTATGAGTCCGTTCGGACACTCTTAAATGGGTTACGATGTAAACATTTAGGAGAATTCAGATGGTACAAGGATACCTTTCTAAGTAGAGTCTTAGAATTACCAGCAGAAGATCATACGGATCATTGGAAAGCCAAATTTATAGATGGCTTTCCCCCTTTATTTGCGGAAAGGATTCGAAGAACCCTTAGAGGTACTAGTTGTACTATTACCTATAGCGCTTATACCTATGGATCTCTTATAGCAATTTGTACACAAGAAGGATTAAACTTGTGTAATGATTTAAAATTAAATCATCATCTTAAACAGGAAAAGCTGAAAGAAAAAACCTAATTAGGTGATTTCTGTGCTCAATTCGGCATGCCTCAACCCTCCACTAGTAAGGGAAAATCCAGACATAAGCCTCGATATAAGGAGTCTAGATATAAGGATGACCCAGATAAGGGATATCGCAAGCGTAGATCTAAATATAGGTCTCCAAAAACTAGGGAAGACAGAGCTGTTAAACGAGCTCAACAAAAATCTACCCGCTTTACTAAAAATAGGTCCAAACGAGATTTAGCAAAAATTAAGTGTTATCGTTGTGGACACTTTGGACATATTGCTCCAAATTGTAAATGAGAAAAGCTTAAAGCTTTAGAATTAGATCATGAACTTCATGATAAGATATATACTATGTTATATACTTCTGGATCCGATGACGATTATGAAAATCTTCCATCAGATACCGAAGTTGAAGAAGAATTAATTGATTTTTCTGACCATAACTCCGAACATAATGATGTTCCTACTTGTACTACTTGTGCAACTAATGAATGTGTTTGTGATAACAATGTTTTTTATCAACTTCTGTCACAATTTCAAGATTTGAATGTGCAAACGATTTCTTCAGAAAATGTTATTGAATTACTTAAAGAAGTTACTGATAGTAACTTAAGAGAAAAAATTATTAATCTTTCGGTTGGTAGTACTGCTTCTACTTCTACTACCAAACCATTTATTAAAAATCAAAGTGATACGGACATTAAAAACCTCAGTCCGTATACTATTACTGAAGTTCAGAGAAGACTGTTAAATAAACAGGCTCCTTCTTGTGAATCTTCCCTTGAAGATTTAAAAATTGAGATTGAGAATTTGAAAAATGAAATTCGAATTCTTAAACAAAATCAAATGATTTCAGATCATCGAATTACTCAAATTGAGGAATTCAATTTTCCAACAGATCCTCATGGGAAAAGAAAAGTCGATGAGACTCCAGCAGAGGATGCAACTCCTCATTTGTCTGAAATAATTGAAACTTCTCTTCCAAAAAATGATGTTTTTTTGGGTTTAATGCAGATTGTTACTGCTCATCGATGGTATATAAAATGTACCATATTGATAAATAATCAATATACTATTTCTAATATTGTCATGATTGATAGTGGTGCAGATGTTAGCTGTATTCAAGAAGGACTAGTACCTTCCAAATATTTTCAAAAAATCACCCATATGGTGAAATCAGCTTCAGGTCATGCTTTAGATATTGAATACAAATTACCAAATGCGAATATTTGCCAAAATAAAGTTTGTATTCCTCACTTCTTCTTTTTAGTTAAGAATCAACTTAACCCTCCAATTATACTTGGGACCCCTTTTATTAATGCTATTTATCCTTACACTCATATAAATGCAAAAGGATTTTGTGCTACGTTTGATACCAAGCCAATTAGCTATGAATTTGTTACAGATCCGGTAACAAGAAATATAGATGCTTTAATTGATATAAAACAAAAGCATATTGATTCCCTTCAAATGGAAATATTCAGTATGAATATAGAAAATACTTTACAATCTCCAAAAGTTCAGGAAAAAATTAAACTAATTTCTGAACAATTCTCTGTAGATATTTGTGCAGATCACCCCAGTATTTTTTGGAATAGAAAAAAGCATGTGATTACTCTTCCATATGAGGATACCTTCTCTGAGGATAATATTCCTACAAAGTCTCGACCCTGTCAAATGAATACAGAGTTAGTGGACTATTGCAAAAATGAGATAGATAATTTATTGCAAAAGGGTTTGATTAAACCTAGTAAGTCCCCATGGTCTTGTACTGCATTTTATGTTAATAATGCTGCTGAAAAGGAAAGAGGAATGCCCAGATTAGTCATTAATTACAAACCTCTTAATAAAGTTTTAAAATGGATTCGTTACCCGATTCCAAACAAAAAGGATCTTTTATCAAGATTATATGATGCAAATATATTTTTCAAATTTGATTTAAATTCAGGATATTAGCAAATTCAAGTTTCTAAAGAACATACTTATAAAACCGCTTTTAATGTCCCCTTTGGACAATACGAGTGGAATGTTATGCCTTTTGGATTGAAAAATGCACCTTCTGAATTTCAGAAAATAATGAATGATATTTTCAATCCTTATATGAATTTTATAATTGTTTATATAGATGACATTTTGGTATTCTCCAAAACATTAGAATTGCATATGAAGCACTTAGATATTTTCAAGAAAATTGTCATTCAAAATGGTTTGGTGATTTCTAAACCAAAAATGAGTCTTTTTCAAACTAATGTCAGATTTTTAGGACATACCAGTTGTCAGGGAAAGATTACTCCTATCCAACGTGCAATTAACTTTGCCGATAAATTTCCCGATATTATTACTAATCGAACACAGCTCCAAAGATTTTTGGGAAGTTTGAATTATATTACACCATTTTATAAAAATCTGTCCAGAGATGTTGCTCCTCTATATGATAGATTGAAAAGGAATCACAAAGAACCTTGGTATGAAAAACTCACGACCATTGTTCAACACATCAAAAAACAGGTTAAAGCTCTTCCCGTTTTAACCCTTACTAACCCTGCTTGGCAAAAAATTATTGAGACAGATGCGTCTAATATTGGTTTCGGAGGAATTCTGAAACAAATTAATCCTCATGACAAATGTGAATATCTTATAAGATATCACTCAAGTAAATGGACTGAAGCCCAGAAAAAATATGCTCCTGTGGCTCACGAAATGCTCACAATTGTGAAATGCGTTTTGAAATTTCAAGACGATTTATACAATCAGAAATTTTTAATTATGACAGACGCTCAATCTGTTTCATATATGTTTAACAAGGATTTTAAACATGATGCGTCAAAAATGATTTTTGCTCCTTGGCAAGCCCAGTTAGCCCCTTTTGATTTTGAAATTAAATATAAAAAGGGGATTGATAACTCCCTGCCTGACTTCTTATCTCGTGAATATTTGTAGGATGGCTGACCCAGCTCAATGGACCAATGTAGTCCGAGGCCGTGGAATTCGCGGTCGAGGTAGAGGCCGAGGGAGATTCCCCTCTTCGCCTTCTAGTTCCACAGGATCGACTTATAGTCATGGATCCTCATCATCTCCAGTAATACAACTGGGTAAAAAGAGTTTGATAAACTCTAAAATATCGCAGACAGATTCGCCTTATAAAATGCGATACATCTGGACGATATACCAGAAACTCATCCGCTACGTGAACAAATGCAAGCATATTTAGCTTCGCAAAAAGAGCAAAAAGATTCTTTTGCTTCCATTACTCAAGGAATCGAAAATATTCGGCCCTATGAAAAAACATCAAAGAAAGAATTGATATTTCCATTGAAAATTCTGAGATATCGCGGGATCCTTGGACAATTTTCCAAAGGTATTTACTACCGGGATTATATTTCCCCGGCGAATCTTATAAGACTCGTTCATATTATCAGGCTATATTAGCCGACACAGGTAGTGCTACATTTGAGCATTTTCCTAAAAATCAAACTGAGTATAGCTACTCAAAAATGATTATAAAACAAATTATCACTATTGAAGACTAGGGCATTCATACAATGCGAGAAAGGCAGATTAGCCTTAACAACACATTAATGAATGTGACTTACTGGGACTATGTTAAAGCTTTTTCCCAAGTTTTATACTATAATAATAAAAATCAAAAACACACTTGGTTCATCAAGGTGTGTCAAAAGATTTTTGACAGAAATAATATTCCCAATTGGTTTTTCGATTGGTGGTCATATCACGTCCCTACAACAAAGATTTTGCCCGAATCATTCTTTTCGTTATATTTAAAATGGAAAATGGTATCGCCTGATTTAAGCGATTTATACTGTGACACTCATATTTGTTACCCTGAAAAAATTGATCAAATTTATTTCTTTTTGGAATTTTCCATTCCCTGGATTCACAAATGGGATCCAGAAGTCGGATTTACTGACGAACAAATCCCTTGTTTATATCGGACTTTCTCAAACAATTTTTGGGAACGATTATTAAAATATGATAAAGAAACAAAGATCCTCCATGGACAAGAATTAATGAACCAGATTGGTGCTACTATTCAAAACTATACGCAAAAAGCTGAACAAGCTAAATTTGATGATCCATCGCTTAAGCAGATTGCTCGCAAAATTATGTTCCAAGATGGGAATAAAGAAGAAATGATTCATAATTATTTGGAAGAAATGAAAAGAAATATGCTTCACTCTCTTCATCAAATGGATTCTGATTCCTCTATGCATAGTAATGAGGAAGATGATTATACCGATGCACAACCACCTGAACCCGAAGTGATACCCTCGGAACAGGATATAGAATCAGCTGAAGATTGGATCAGCAAGATGAAAGAAAAAGACAAAAAACTCGGCAAAAAGAAGATATGATGGCCCAGCACAGTATATTCACTGTTGCAGACACAGTATATTCACTGTACAAACAGTAAATTCACTGTTTAAGGGACCTACTTGGGACCCATTACTACTATGTATAGATTCTTTTTTTTTCTTTATATACGTTTGTTTTAGGATTTTCAGAGGCAGAGTTTCAGAAACTCCCTCTCTCTCTAGTTTGTCTCCTCCTTCTCTCTAGATTTCTCTTGTAATCTTTTGTAATCAGTTTTTAATTTTGTGAATAAGAAAAATCTGAAAATCGTCCAACTTTGGACACCACTTCTTGGCCTTGCTCATACGGCCCCTTTTCCTTAAAGTCCTTGCTTCCGGGCACTGACCCTTACCACCGGGTCTAAAAGGTGACACCCCTTCTCTCTTCTTCTATCTCAGGCCAGACTATGTCTGGCTAGATCTCTATCTATGTTGAATCGGTAAGCTTTTCTCCATTCTAATCCTTAAGATCTGGCTTTATTAAAATATAAAGGATATTTTTATATATCATTCTGACTTGGTTTCTTGATGGAGGCACAGTCAAATACAAACTAGTTATACTGGCCTAGTCTGGTAAGCCGGAGAAAAAGCCTGTTAAGGCCGGCGGTAATCCGCCCGGCCAGACAGATCTAGCTAAAATAGCACCTTTATACGTGAGTATAAAAATTGAAATATAGAAGATTTAATACATATCATTTAACTGTATGGAAGGCAAGATGCCTATTATTCTAGCATGGGACCTGTCAAAACATAAGGCTGAGTTATAATAAGCCCGTACGTCTGCAGATTCTTATCGGAATAAGATTGCCCTTTTCATTTCTATGCTCGTGTCTTTCTTCAAAATCATCAGTTCATATAGCAACAAAATCATGTAATATAAAGTTGTTATTCATGTACTAATTACTATTAGTTACTTTCATAAAAAAAAAAAAAAAAGAAGTTTATATTTAATTTTTGTACATGCCAAATCAAAATTAATAAATCAATAGTAACATGTTGTGATCGGTATATATGAATGGTCGTTGTAAAATCTCAACTGAAATTTTATATAGTGATTTTAAATGATAATAATTGGATTCTAAGTTTAATATTATATATATTTAATAAATTCCTCAATATAAATATATCATTTTAAAAAAAAAATATTGAGTTTGATCGAATCATATCCAAACTTCTAGCTCCGTCCTGAAAATCGTCACTCCATCTTTCAACAACTTTCAATCATCACTCCATCTTTCAATGGTTATAGTGGGGATAAGTATATCTTTTCATTTCCAATTAGAAAGTAGAATTTGAGTTTTGAAAATAAAATTGTATTTAATAGGCAACACTTCACTTCTTAAAGTGAAATTTTTGTGAGACAAATCGAATTGGTACTCTGTGATATATGATATGGGATTAGTCAATTAACCTACATATTATAATGCTAATAAAAAATATGTGTAAATAACATAAATACCAGTAGTTTACTAGCTAATTATACTCTCTCCCGACATTTGCTTAAATTACATCAAATCTCTTATCTTTACGCGGCATATACATAACTAAACTACCATATACATAAGTACAAAATTGTTTAACGACATAAAAGGAAAATGAATTCATATTAGGAAACAAGATAATTCTTCCAGTCAATTCCCCTCATTTCCTTCCTATTTCCTTCCTCCGCTTTACCTGTTCATTCTCTTCCCTTGTTTTTTCAAAACTCAAACATTCATTATGCTAGAACGTATAATACACATACGCAGCGGAAGCATAAGTTTCGGATCACAAACTTACATGACAACATGATAATGTAAAATAAAAAAAATTGAAATTCAGAAAGTATATACATACCTCTTGAAGCTTTCACAAACGTTGTTTAGATCCTTGCTCTCCAGGACTGAAGCCTTCTACTACTTCCTGACTAACCCTTTTTTGATCTACACTTGTGTGGACAAGTACTTTGATTTTCTAAGAAAAAGAAATCAATCTTCAATTTCTGAAAAACCAGCTCCCCTCCCTTATTTATTCCAATATCTCATTGAAGAAGGGAGATGAGGGGAAAAACGTTTTCAACCATTTATGTGAACTTAACACCTCCATAATGAGCAAAAAGTTTTTCACCCTTAATAGTCCCATTATGTGAAAAACGTTTTCAGCTCATTATTAGTATGAAGTTCCATTTATTCCTTATAGAAGACTAGTAAAATAATATTACTTCTTCTATAAAAACTTTTTCTTATCAAATTCGATTAGTTAATCAGGCGTAATAGGGACCGCAGATTTATTAACTGAGGCTTCCAATTATGATATTAATTCGCAAATGAATGAATTATCATATCATAATAAATTACAAATTATTCCACTAAAAATTTGTAATTGTACTCCTCGATATTAACTTCGAAATCTACCATTACATCTTATTTAACTCCCCATGTTAGAATTACCGACACCAATCAATTAAATCAAATTTTTCTGAAAATTTAATTTATTGACTAACTCAATCCTATATTACTATGCTTAACTTATTTCACGTGACGGATACTAAATCCACCTGCAGGGTTCACACGTGAAAACTTTTAAGCAACCATATAGGGGTGTCTTCTATCTCAAGTCCGAGACATGGTTCTATCAACTAATTATTATTTCATTAAGTGATTTGTCATTATCCAATCTATTAGGAATATATCGACTCGTAATAGAGTCTCACCTTTTAATAGATTAAAATAATAAATCAAACTACATAGATCATAATAATTATATCAAGATTAAGAGTATAAGTACATGTAATGGACTAGAGAAGTTGTTTATTATTATTCAGAACATAAACAAACATCTCTACTTAGTCCGTTCAATACACACGAAATGTACTAGCACAAGAAGTTGGAATATTTCCACTCCCATAATTAAGATCAAATTATATTTTAATCTTGTGCTACAATTATCAAGATGTTTGTCCTACTTCATCTTTGATTGTGAACTTTAATTTATAACTTATAAGAACCGACAATTTTAATCTTCCGTGCATGAGTTAAATAACTCCATGCACAAAATTGCCTACTATATAAGTAAAGGACACACATGTCAACATAATAATCTATTCAAACAAAGACTTTATTAAATTAATTAAATAAAATAAATAGTCTTTACATGGGATGTAAAAATCATACTATAACTTAAACCAACATGGTTAATAGTATATCCTAACAATATCCCACTTAGACTCATAACCATGCATGCACAATTTTAACACCCATTTCTTCCACATGCTTATCAAAGACCTTCTGAGTTAAGCCCTTTGTAAATGGGTCCGCCAAATTGTTCTTCGACTCAATCTTCAAAACTCTCACATCACCCCTTTGAGTTATATCCCGAATCAAGTGATATTTTCTCTCAATATGCTTACTTCTTTTATGGCTTCATGGTTCTTTCGAGTTTGCAACCGCACCACTATTGTCACAATAAAGTGTGAGTGGTGCTTGAACCGAAGGAACCACTCCAAGCTCTTTCAGAAAGTTACCGAGCCAAACAGCCTCCTTGGCCGCCTCAGAGGCAGCCACATATTCAGCTTCCATGGTGGAATCAGGAACACATGATTGCTTGACACTCCTCCAAACTATGGCTCCACCTCCTAAAGTAAACACATATCCTGAGGTAGACTTTCTAGAATCCTTATCTGACTGAAAATCTGAATCTGTATACCCAATAGGTACAAGATTTTCAGAGTGAAAGACAAGCATGTAATCCCTAGTCCTTTTCAGGTACTTGATTATATGCTTTACCGCAGTCCAGTGTTCTTGTCCAGGATTAGACTGAAATCTGCTAACCATGCCAATAGCAAAGCAAATATCAGGTCTAGTGCACAACATAGCATACATGAGACTCCCTACAACAGAAGCATAAGGGACCGCCTTCATTCTCTCTATCTCATCAGCCATTTTGGGTGACTGATCCTTTGATAAAGTAATTCCATGCCTAAAAGGAAGGAATCCCTTTTTGGAATTTTGCATGCTAAACCTTGCAAGAATAGTGTCAATATAAAGCGCTTGAGATAAGCCTATTATCCTTTGTTTGCGATCTCGCATAAGCTTGATCCCAAGGATATGAGCCACTTCTCCCAAGTCTTTCATATCAAAACGCGAGGACAGCCACTCCTTAACAGAATTCAACATGCTCACATTATTCCCTATGAGCAAAATGTCATCTACATACAGAATCAAAAATGCTACTTTGTCTCCGTCCCATTTTTTATATATGCATGATTCATTTTCACATTGATCAAAACCAAAAGTCTTAATCGAATTATCAAAACAAGTATTCCATGCCCTAGATGCCTGTTTCAATCCATAGATGGATTTCTTAAGTTTACAAAACATGTTTTCATTGCCACTTTCTATGAAACCTACTGGTTGTGCCATATAAATGCACTCATCAAGGCTTCCATTTAGGAAAGACTTCTTGACATCCATTTGCCAAATCTCATAATCATAATGAGCAGCAATGGATAAGAGAATCCTAATGGATTTAAGCATAGCTACCGGCGAAAAAGTTTCCTCATAATCAATTCCTTCTTTTTGAGTAAACCCTTTCGCAACAAGCCTTGCCTTAAAAGTTTGTACTTTTCCATCCACACCTCTCTTTTTCTTATAGATCCATCTACAGCCAATGGGTTTGACTCCCGCAGGTGGTTCTACAAGATCCCAGACTTGATTAGAGTACATAGACTCCATTTCAGATTTCATAGCAGCAATCCACATTTCAGCATCTTTGTCCTGTAGTGCTACGGCGTAATTAAGGGGTTCTGTATTAGGCTCCTCAGGGATTCGATCGTATGATTCTCCCAAGAGCGCAAACCGTAAAGATTTTCTAATAATTCTCCCACTACGACGAACAGTCACTACAGGATCCGCTACATTTGGAACTAAATTCTGAACGCCTTGAACGTCGTCCTGCACAATTGCACGCTGCTCGACATTACCCTGAACAGTTTCCTCCACAATTGCATGTTGCTCAACATTACTCCCACTACTTTGAGGTAGTGTAATGTCAAGTATTTGCTCTTGTGCAACCTCTTGCCTATTGACATTTCTCCCACTACGTGGATGCAGTGGTATGTCAATAACGGTTGCTGGAATATGTTCTTGTTGTGTTTCATTATTCGTTATTCTATTGCTCAATTCCTGTAAAACTAGTTTACTTCTAGGAACATGGTTCATTAAATAGTACGCTTCCAGAAATCTGGCATTTGTCGAGACAATTACCTTCTGTTCATTAGGACAATAAAACAAACCTCCCTTAGTACCTTTTGGATATCCAATAAAAATGCACACTTCTTTCCGAGATTCCAGTTTATTAGTTTTCAATTTTAGCACATGTGCTGGACAACCCCAAACCCGAATATGCCGTAGACTAGGCTTTCTGCCACTCCACAATTCAGATGGGGTTAAAGGTACTGACTTTGAAGGAACTAAGTTCAAAATATAATTTGTTGTTTCTAATGCATACCCCCAAAAGGAAAAAGGCAAATCTGAATAACTTAACATTGATCTAACCATTTCCATAAGAGTTCTATTTCTTCGCTCTGCCACACCATTTTGTTGTGGTGTTCCCAGAGCAGAATATTGAGATGTAATTCCTGATTCTGATAAGTACTTAATGAATTTCACAGAAAGGTATTCACCACCACGATCAGATCGTAATATATGGATATGTTTATTATGTCGCTTTTCCGTTTCTATCTTAAATTCCTTGAATTTTTCAAAGCATTCAGATTTACGGCGCAACAAATAAATGTATCCATATTTTGAGTAATCATCTGTGAAAGTCACAAAATACTCAAAACCACCTCTTGCTTGTATATTCATAGGACCACACAAATCAGAATGAATTAATTCTAACTTATTACCGGCTCTATTTCCTTTGGAAGGAAATGGTCTCTTGGTCATTTTTTCTTCTAAACAGGATTCACAAGTCGGAAGTGCCTCCACTTTCAATGAACTCAAAGGTCCATCAGAAACCAACCGTGAGATCCTATTTATATTAATATGACCTAGACGTAAGTGCCATAAGTAGGTTTCACTCAGTTCTGAAATTCGTTTTCTCTTATGTGATTGATTAATGTTATTGAGTTCTAAAGTTTGTAGCATGTTTTGAGACACATCAAACACAAACAGGTCATCTATTCTAGGAGCAGAAATAATAAAATGCTTATTAAACTTAATAATTGCAAAATTATTAGCAAAATAAACATTGTAACCAGCATCCATTATTCTTGAAACTGAAAGTAAATTCCTTCTTATGGAAGGGACGTAGAGAACATTATTTAAATTCAAAACTCTAGAACTACTGAACGTAATGGAAATGGTCCCTATAGCTAAAGCTGGTGCTGGTTCCCCATTTGCTTGAAACACGTTGAGCTCATTTTCATTTAGCCGTCGTGTTACCTGAAACCCCTGCAAAGAAGTGCAGATATGATTAGTGGCTCCCCGAATCTATAGCCCAAAATTGGGTAGAAACAGCCGTTAAAAATGTTTCAACGACATATGAAAAAGAAGTACCTTGTTTCTGCATTTTGCTATATAACCGGGGCACTGTTTCTTAAAGTGACCAGGTTGCTTACAATGATAGCACTTGCCCTTAGGCTTAGCCACACCACCAGTAGCACCTGGAACCTTACGAGGCTTCTTCTTCTTCTTGTCGCCTTTCGGCTTAGAAGTCAAAGACGAAGGTTTGTCAACCATGAACGCCGCAGGAGGAGCTTGGTGCTTAATGATAGATTCTACCGCTTGCAGCTCATTCAGCAGTTTCGCAAGGGAGAAGTCCATCTTATGCATATTATAATTTAAGCAAAACTGCTGAAAACTATCCGGCAGAGTCTGTAGGACCATCTCAACCTGAGATTCCTTATCAATAACCGCACCAAGAATTTCCAGTTCGTTCAACAGACTCATCATCTTAAGAATGTGCTCCCTCACCGATGATCCCTCAGCCATTTTAGTGGTCAAAGGGGCTTTCATGGCCGTCTGCTTTGCAGCACGATTTTGCTCACCGAACATCTCTTTGAGAGATTCAAGCATATCGTAAGCAGAAGTCATTGACTGATGTTGATGCTGCAAGACATTCGCCATTGAGGCAAGAATGTAGCATCTTGCCATCTCATCAGCCTTAACCCATTTGTCATAGGCCTTAGTTTCATCATCAGTGGGATCAGCGGACCTAATGGGGCATTCTTCAACCAACACAAATTTGAAACCTTCAGCAGTAAGGACAATGTCCAAGTTATGTTTCCAGTCAACATAGTTAGGGCCTTCTAGTTTATTTTGATTCAGGATAGTGGTTAAGGGATTGAAAGAAGACATGGTAAATCTGTGGTATGAGCAAAAAATAAATCATTATTAGACATGCAGCAAAATAATTAAATTCATAAAATCCACATCACACATATCACCATGCTCAGAAACAGTTACAATCGTTAAGGAAACTTAACCATTTAAGCAAAAATACATGCAATGTGAGACATGCTATCTACTTAAATAAAACAGCACCAACTCAGTTAGAGAGTAAACTGTTAAGTTAAGTTAGATAAACATCATATTTCATGGAATCTCTTGCTCATTGATTCAACATGTAACTTAGTTGGAAAGTTAATACAATTCATCAAAACGAGAGACACTAAACAGTAATACCCTATACAAGTTTATCCGATGGGGAAGAAGACCTATGTCAACATGTAAACTCATATAATATACTGTAATCAACCACTGGAAACCATAAGGAATGACCCCTATTACCACTGGTATCAAAAATTAATTTTTTTTCAGAATTTTTAATTTTTCAGAAAACATTAAAATGCCCCAAAACCCATCAAAACGAAGGAATTTGGCCAAAAAAGGCCATATGTCATGGCAAAGCAGTGAGTCTTGGTCAGTGGGTCATTTCCAATGAACCTACCAAATTTCAGGCCAATCGGAGTTCGTCAAAAAAAATGAAAAACTCCAAAACCGACCAAAACCGGCATTCATCGACAAGGCTGCTTGCGAGGGTCAGCAGGGCTTCTCTCGCAGCTTCGCCTTTCCACTACACTACTTGTTTAGTCAAATAAACAACCAAGGTAGTTGGGCAGATTCATAAATCATTACAAATTTACCCTTAATTCATAAAATCAAATTAGGTAGTCATCGGCAAGGCTGTCAGCGAGGGTAACATGGACTGTCTAGACAGCCTTGCCTTGACACCATACTGCGCATTAGAGCATGTGAGTAATGACTATAGGTGGGCATAGTCATAACTAGGAACGGTTTCACCCTCAATCCATATGGTAAAAGGATAACAAAGTCATAAAACAAGTATGTCAAGGATGAACATATATGTCCAGAAAACAATCAAACCATGATTAAACATACATTTTCAGAAAATACACAATTCATAATGAACATATAATTTCCGAAAACACTTATGTCATGATAAACTATTTTTCAGAAAACACACAATTCATAATGAACATATATTTTCCGAAAAAACTTATGTCATGATAAACTATATTTCCAGAAAACACACAATTCACATCATGAACATATATTTTCCGAAAACACTTTTACCATAACAAATCACAACACATGATGATTACAGAAACCTAAATAAAATATAGGAAACATGGACTGCTTGGTACATTATCAACAACATGATAAACAGTCTAGAAAACAACATGATATATACATTTGTGAACTAACAAAACATGTATTACAATCATGAAATTCATATTACATTATCAGTTAGATGTAAGATGACTCGTGATACCAATTGCTAGAACGTATAATACACATACGCAGCGGAAGCATAAGTTTCGGATCACAAACTTACATGACAACATGATAATGTAAAATAAAAAAAACCGAAATTCAGAAAGTATATACATACCTCTTGAAGCTTTCACAAACGTTGTTTAGATCCTTGCTCTCCAGGACTGAAGCCTTCTACTACTTCCTGACTAACCCTTTTTTAATCTACACTTGTGTGGACAAGTACTTTGATTTTCTAAGAAAAAGAAATCAATCTTCAATTTCTAAAAAACCATCTCCCCTCCCTTATTTATTCCAATATCTCATTGAAGAAGGGAGATGAGGGAAAAAACGTTTTCAGCCATTTATGTGAACTTAACACCTCCATAATGAGCAAAAAGTTTTTCACCCTTAATAGTCCCATTATGTGAAAAACGTTTTCAGCTCATTATTAGTATGAAGTTCCATTTATTCCTTATAGAAGACTAGTAAAATAATATTACTTCTTCTATAAAAACTTTTTCTTATCAAATTCGATTAGTTAATCAGGCGTAATAGGGACCGCAGATTTATTAACTGAGGCTTCCAATTATGATATTAATTCGCAAATGAATGAATTATCATATCATAATAAATTACAAATTATTTCACTAAAAATTTGTAATTGCACTCCTCGATATTAACTTCGAAATCTACCATTACATCTTATTTAACTCCCCATGTTAGAATTACCGACACCAATCAATTAAATCAAATTTTTCTGAAAATTTAATTTATTGACTAACTCAATCCTATATTACTATGCTTAACTTATTTCACGTGACGGATACTAAATCCACCTGCAGGGTTCACACGTGAAAACTTTTAAGCAACCATATAGGGGTGTCTTCTATCTCAAGTCCGAGACATGGTTCTATCAACTAATTATTATTTCATTAAGTGATTTGTCATTATCCAATCTATTAGGAATATATCGACTCGTAATAGAGTCTCACCTTTTAATAGATTAAAATAATAAATCAAACTACATAGATCATAATAATTATATCAAGATTAAGAGTATAAGTACATGTAATGGACTAGAGAAGTTGTTTATTATTATTCAGAACATAAACAAACATCTCTACTTAGTCCGTTCAATACACACGAAATGTACTAGCACAAGAAGTTGGAATATTTCCACTCCCATAATTAAGATCAAATTATATTTTAATCTTGTGCTACAATTATCAAGATGTTTGTCCTACTTCATCTTTGATTGTGAACTTTAATTTATAACTTATAAGAACCGACAATTTTAATCTTCCGTGCATGAGTTAAATAACTCCATGCACAAAATTGTCTACTATATAAGTAAAGGACACACATGTCAACGTAATAATCTATTCAAACAAATACTTTATTAAATTAATTAAATAAAATAAATAGTCTTTACATGGGATGTAAAAATCATACTATAACTTAAACCAACATGGTTAATAGTATATCCTAACACATTATTCTCTCTTTCTTTTTCTAAATGGATATAGAAGTGATGATGTCATCTCCGGTGCCGGTTGATTTCAATCTCGACAGTGGTTGTACTACTCCTTATATGAGTGCACTTTCTAGTCCACCACGTACTGCCACGTTGTTCTACAGTGCACTCACTACATATTTCATACCCTGTAATTATATACATAAGTATTAAAATATAGTTCAAATCCAATACCTAAATTAACAGACAAATAAGCAACATTCTCTTCTATGTATATGCATTGCCTATGCTACTCAAATACATAAGTCTAATACAATACATTAGTTAACAAAATTATGAATTTATTAGCTTATATGTATATGCCATACACTTCATATACATAATTGTTATATGTACATTAGATATATGTCTCAGAATAAACAAATACACTACACTATCTTGTTTCTGACATCATATTCATCATCAAACATTACATATATGTATTAGAATAAACAAATACAATATATTATCTTGTTTTCGCGAGCATATACATCACCAAAATTGTATACATATGTGCAGTAGCAGAAACCCTCTATGTATATGTAATAACAGAAACCCACATATACATTAGATCTATGTATATGTAATAACAGAAACCCATATATACATTAGATCTATGTATATGTAGTATCAGAAGCCCACATATACTTTAGATCTATGTATGTGCAGTAACATAAACCCACATATACATTAGATCTATGTATGTGCAGTAACAGAAACTCACAGTATAATTAGATCTATGTATATGCAATACCAAAATTTCACATATACATTAGATCTATGTATGTGCAGTAACATAAATCCACATATACATTAGATCTATGTATGTTTAGAAACAGAAACCCACATATACATTTTTGAAGTCCTGTCAAGAATCCCTTTCTTTTCTCCAAAATTTTGACTTTTTCAGGCCATTAAATGAAGGATTTGAACTCATTTTTTCGTTGTTGTATGAATTTGGAGATTGATTTCTTCGATTTTGTGGATTCACGGGTTGGGAAAGTGCAAAAATAGGCGACTCCCGCAGGCTAGCGACAGACGAGGATGACGCGGCTATGGCTAGGGGTTTTCTATTTTGGTGGCGATGGAAGAGAGGTGAAGAAGAGAGGAAGAAAGGGTTTGTTTTTTGTTTTTTTGTGGTAATTCAAAAATGGTAAACCACTTGATAGTTGCCCTGAAAATAGGTTTTCCTTTTATAGCATTAGGCTTAAAAAGTGGGAGGATGGAGTGATTGAGTAAGGTATATGGAATAAGGGGAGAGAAAGTGAGATATGTGATATTTTGTAATTAGTTTAGGGATTTGGTATTTTAAGTAATATACATAGGTTAAGTTGTAATTTTGAGTAATTTTCCCAAAAAATATTCTAAAACTATATTCGGAGAATAAATCTCTCAAGCAAAACTAGAATCTTCAATTAATAAAGGTTCAAAACTTTTCCTTCAATAAAAAATAAACCAAATATGAAAAAAATCTTTTTCAATAAAAAAAAAATTCCACAAAAAAATACTTTTGAATTAAAACACAATTATATAGAATCCAAATAAGACAAACAAATCAGGACAAACCTTAACCGAACATAAACATAAGTGGGAAACCAAATAAATATGATTCCAATCACTATGTTGATGATGTTGCAATTACTTCGAATTAATATATTAGTATTAAATTAAATTCACAATTAAATATTTAATAATATTTAATATTTTTTAATATATATATATATATATATATAAAATTTCGCGTGACCACAATAATCGTTTTTTTTCTTGTCTTTCCTTATTTTTTGAGTATATAATAATAGTGACAAGTGGTGACCGCCATTAAAATCCATCTATGCGGGTTGTAGTCCTCGCGGCCAGACAGATCTAGCTAATTTAGCACCTATATACTGGGACATACAAACTAAAATATATAGGAATTTTTATATAGCGTATGACTGTATGGAAGGCTTAACCTTTTTACCCAAGCAAGGGGCCTGTCAGGATTTAATACATATTTTTAATGAGTCCATGTGTCTGGAGGTTCTAACCGGAAAAGATCGCCCTTTTCAACATCTTTTAACGGGCTTAAGAAACCGGCTTACTAGACGTAGTCACTAAGATAAAGCCACTAAGAATAGTACTAGATCCGACTGTACCACCATCTCAGAACCAAGTCAATTAGCTATATAATAATTTGTTTATATTTTGATAAAGCCAGATCTTTAAGATTAAAATGTAAGAGAAGTTAGATATTCAACATAGATATGGAATTTAGCCGGATATAGTCCTGGCTAGGAGAAAGAGAGAGGAAAGGGGTGTCACCTTAAGGACCCGGCTGCAAGGGTCTAAGCCCGGTAAGCAAGGATAGATATGGCGTCCAAAGTTTGGACTTTTTATGGTTTTTTATTATTCACAAAATGTAAAACTTTACAACTTTATTACAAGTTAAGAGAGGAAAGAAGTTAGAGAGAAGGAGGAGCAAGAAAAGAGAGAGAGGGAGTTCCAAAACTCTGCCCTCCAAACTGAAAATCTAAACTTATTTAAAGAAGAAAAAATAATCTATCAACAGTAAATATGGGTCCCATATTAGGTCCCATATGTACAGTAAAAGTGGGACATATCTGTCCCCCAAATAGTGAATTTACTATAGATGTGGGTCCCTCAACGGCTTTACTGTGTTGTGGGTCCCTTGTCGACAATTATCTCCGTAATGTTTTTTATTTTCTTTGAATTTTATCCAGTTATTTTATTTGACAGATAAATTCTTCAGCATTTTCAATGCCTTCTTCTGAGAATATTATCTCTGGTTCTATGGGCTGGCAATCGTCAATATCATCTCCGTTAGTGTTACTGCCACTCTTCATAGAGGAGTCAGATTTTTCAATTTGATAGAGAGAACTGAGCAAGTTCCGCTTCATTTCTTCAAAATAATTGTGAATCATGGCTTCTTTATCACCATCTTGGAACATAATTTTTCGAGTAATTTGTCGAATAGATGGGTCATCCATCTTTCCCTATTCTACTGTTGATTCATATTCTCGGATTTTTGATCCAATTTGATCCAAGAGTTTTTGTCCATGGAGAATTTTAGGTTTGGGGTCAAATTTCATTAATCTGTCCCAAAAATTATTTAAAAATGTTTGATATAGATAAGAAATTTGTTCATCGGTATAACCGAACTCAGGAGCCCATTTATGAATCCAAGGAATTGAAAATTCAAGAAAGAAGTAGATTTGATCAATCTTTTCAGGGTAACAGATATGATCTGCACTATACAACTCGTTTAAATCAGGAGAGATTTGTTTTCATTGTTAAAATAAATTTAAAAATGGTTCGGGCAAAATTTTTGTTGTTGGCCCGTGGTATGACCACCAGTTTAAAAACCAATTGGGAATATGTCCCTAAAAAATTTAAAATTTTTGAGCATCCCTTTATAAACCAAGTATGTTTAAGCTTATCATTATTATAATAAAGCACTTTATCAAAGGCTTCAGTATAATCCCAATAAATGAAATTAATTTTTGTATTGTTAAGGCTTATTTGTCTTTCTCACATGGTAGTTATTCCCCAATCTTCAACAGATATAATTTATTTGATAATAATTTTAGAAAAGTTATAAACTGTCTGATCTGGGTTATTTCCAGCAAAACGCTGAATATCAGCACTATCAGTTTCTGTGAGAATAGTCTCGTAATATGACTGGGTTTTGTATGACTTTCCCGGAAAATATAATCCTTGTATTAGATAGCGTTGGAATATCCTCCAAGGCTCATTTTTCCTGGCAATATCAGCAGTTTCTACAAGAAATATCATTTCTTGTTTAGGTAATTTCTCATAAGATCTGATATTATCATGATCTTCTTTGATTACCGAAGTAAAAGTATCAATTTACTTCTGAGCAGCTAAATAAGCCTGCATTTGTCCGTATAACGGATGATCTTCTAAAATATCTTCCAAATGTATAGAATTCTGTGAGGAGGATTCTTCGTGAGTTATTTGGAGTTTATCAAACTCCTTCTTCCATGTTGTATAACGAGAGAATTAATCGAAGATCCTGATGAGGAACCAGACCCTTGGCTATAAGCCTGTTATCTTCCTGGCGAGTACGGTAATCTCCCTCTGCCACGCCCTCTACCTCGAACTACATTGGTCCAAGGATGATTCATCCTGCAAATATTCACGAGATAAGAAATCTGGCAAGGAATTATCAATGTCCTTTTTATAATGAATTTCAAAATCGAAAGGAGCTAATTGAGCTTGCCATCGTACAAATATAATTTTAGAGGCATCATGTTTAAAATCTTTGTCAAACATATATTTGAGGATTGAGCGTCAGTTTTTATTAAAAACTTCTGATTATATAAATCATCTTGAAATTTTAAAACACATTTGACTATAGTCAACATTTCATGAGTCACAGTAGCATATTTCTTCTGGGCTTCAGTCCATTTACCTGAATGAAAATGAATCAGATATTCGTGTTTATCATTGGGGTTTATTTGTTTTAGAATTCCCCCAAAATCAATATTAGACGCATCAGTCTCAATAATTTTTTGCCAAGCAGGGTTAGCAAGAGTTAAAACAAAAAGATTTTTAACTCGTTTTTTAATGTTTTGAACTATAACAGTGTGTTTTTCACTCCACGGTTCTTTGTAACTTTTCTTTAGCCTATCGTATAATGGGGCTAAATCTCGAGAAAGATTTTTATAAAAAGGGGCAATATAATTTAGATTTCCTAAAAATCTTTGTAATTGAGTCCTATCCGTGATAACATCGGGAAATTTATCAGCGAAATTGATGGCACGCTGAATGGGAGTTATCTTTCCTTGACAAATATTATGTCCGAGAAATTGGACTTCTGTTTGAAATAAACTCATTTTTGGTTTAGATATGACCAAATCATTTTGAATAACAATCTTTTTAAAGATTTCTAAATGCTTAATATGGATCTCTAAAGTCTTAGAAAAGACTAAAATGTCATCTATATAGACAATAATAAAATCCATATAAGGATTAAAAATATCATTCATTATTTTCTGAAATTCAGAAGGTGCGTTTTTCAAACCAAATGGCATGACATTCTATTCATATTGTCCAAATGGGACATTGAAAGCAGTCCTATAAGTATGCTTTTTTAAAATCTGTATTTGTCAATAATCGAATTTTAAATCAAATTTTGAAAAGATATTGACATCATATAATCTGGACAATAAATCCTTTTTGTTTGGAATTGGATACCGAATTCATTTAAAAATTTATTAAGAGGTTTATAATTAATAACTAATTTAGGAACACCTCTTTCTTTTTCAGCTGCGTTATTAACATAAAAAGTTGTGCACGACCAAGGAGACTGGGACGGTTTTATCAAACCCTTTTGTAATAAATTATCAATTTCCTTTTTGCAAAATTCAACCAATTTAGTATTCATCTGACATGGTCTTGATTTTGTAGGAATATTTTCCTCGGAAAAATCTTCTTCATAAGGAAGAGTAACAATATGTTTTTTCCTATTCTAGAAAGCACTAGGATGGTCAGCACAGATATCAACAACAATTTGTTTAGAGATTAATTTAATTTTAGAAGATTTCATTGTATCACAAATATTCATGCTAAATAATTCAAGTTGTAAAGAATCAATATGCCTTTGTTTCATATCAATTAAGGCATTTATATCTCTTGTTACGGGATCTGTAACAAATGTATAACTAATCTCCTTATTATTAAAGGTAGCTTTAAAACCTTTGGCATCAATATGAGTATAAGGATAAATAGCATTTATAAAAGGCATTCCCAGTATAATTGGAGGGTATAACTGATTTTTAACCAAGAAAAAGAAATGCGGGATGCAGACTTTATTCTGGCAAATATGTGCGTTAGGCAATTTATATTTGATATCTAATGCGTGACTTGATGCAGATCTTACCATATGCGTTGTTTTTTGAAAATATTTGGTGGGTATTAATCCTTCTTGGATACAACTTACATCGGCACCACTATCAATCATGGCAACTTTATTAATGGAGAAATTATTATCAATCAAAATTGTACATTTAATGTACCATTTATGAACAGTAACAATTTGCATCATTCCTAAAAACATATCATGTTTGGGATCCAAATAAATTTGTTTAGAAATCTCGATATCATCATTTTCTAAAACATTTTTCTTTTTAGAAGACTCAGTTAAAGAATTATTTTTCTCAATCTGAGTAATCCGGTGATCACAAATCATTTGATTTTGTTTTAGAGATTTAATCTCCTTTTTCAAATTTTCAATTTCGATTTTTCAAAAGAAGCTTCCTTAGAAGGGGCATGCTTTTCAAGAAGTCTTCTATTAACTTCAGATAAAGAATAAGGAGCAGTATAAGGAAAATCATTCTTTTGGCTAGCAAAATTCGTATTACCACTTGAACCGGCTGTCAAATTAATAATTTTTTCTTAAAGATTATTATCAGTAACTTCTTTTAAAAGTTCGATAATATTGTCAGAAGTTATAGTTTGAATATTCAAATCTTGAAACTGAGATTGTAGTTTATAAAACTCATCATTTTCGCAAGAACATACATCACCTTTGCAAGTATTACAAGCAGCAATATTATCATGGTTTTCATCATCAAAAAAATCAAGTAAATCTACTTCTTCTTCTGAGTCGGAATGGTTAGGATCATAATCAGATTCGGCCCCGGAAGTGTATAACATACCGTAGATCTTATCATGCAAAGTAGTATCTAATTCTAAAGCTTTAAGCTTTTCTAATTTGCAATTAGGGGCGATGTGTCCAAATTTTCCACATCGATAACACTTAACCTTAGAAAGGTCTCTATTGGATCTATCCTTCGTAAATCTTTTAGACTTACGAGCACTTTTTCGTGCTTCCCGTTCCTCTTTTGATCTATATCTAGATCTACGTTTTCTACAAGAACTTTCTGGATTTGGATTTCTATACTTTTTACCCCGTTTTTTTCTGCTAGGTGCAGAGGTTTGAGGTACCCCGAACTGGGCACAAAATCTCCTAATTGGGATTTTTCTTTAAGCTTATCCATCTTAAGCTGTCTAGACAATTTGATCTCATTGCACAGGTTTAATCCTTCCTGTGTACAAACTCCTATGAATTTTCCGTAAGTATAATTGGAATACAGGATTTCACCAAAATGTCCTCGGAGAGTCTTACGAACCCTTTCAGCAAATAATGGAGGGAGTCCGTCTATAAACTTAGCTTTCCAGTGAGAATTTTTATTCTCAGGTAATTCCATAAACCCCTACTGAGGAAAGTATCCTATACCATCGAAATTCTCCTAAAGTCCTACATCTCAGACCATTGAGGAGAGATCTAGTAGTCTCTAAATCACTGGTAAATCTGCAACTGAAATGTTCTAAAATAGTCATAACTAAAGTATAGACCGCATCTTCTCGGCCACTAGCTAACTTATGACCCATACTCTCTTCTGGATTAACTGTATTTATTACAGATACTTTAGCTTCGGTGGTCATATAATTGTCCCACCATCCTCGAAGCTGACCAGTAAATCCTGCAATTATCATCTTGCAGATGGTTCTATCAGAATTCTTATTATTATTAGCATTGCAAATCGTGGCATACACCACCATTCGATGCATTGAGATTGTCATCTGCCTATCAGTCAGACCGTCTATATTCCATTCGTAAATATCATTTCCACTATAAGAGGTATTGGTCTGATTCCAATTCCGTTCTTCTATCAGAATATCCTGGGGAGTTGGTCTAGGATAATAATGCATTTTCATTCTAGGCTTATCAGCAAATTTTTGGTGTCTAATACTGCCACTTAATTTATGAAGTTCATACATCATTTCTTCCCTATGATTAGAGGAATTATCTAGCGTATCAGTAAATTGAGCAGATAAATCAATTGATTTAATATTTAAATTTAAAAACTTTTTATCAAGAAGTTCTTCCAAATCATCATAGATTTTTAATCGAAAATTCTGAATCTCAGGAGGCCTTTGAATAGAAGTTGTCACAATCTGAGTAGATGATGTTCCAAAAGTAGAAGTAACATCATTGCTCTTATTGTTACTAAATTGTTTTATTAAAATAGTTAAATCATCGAGTTTTTTTTATCAAGAGAACTGATATGTTCCCCTAAAACTTTAACATATAAATTCAGATAATTATTTTGTGAAATTAATTTATTAATTTCAAAAATACTTACTTTTCCAACATCATTTTTAATGAAATGTTGAAAAGCGGTAAAAGTAATACCTGTCTTATTAGGTAACACAAATGTAGATTGTGGTGGAAAAACAGATTTAACTTGTTCTCCATTACTATCTTGATAGCATCTTTCACTAACCTTAATATATAAAGGTGAATAAGTGGTTATAAACCAAGGCACAAAATACATAATTTGGTTATGCAATGCACAAGTTTCATAAAATTCTTGAGAAATATTATTCAAATCGTTTGCACTATAAGTGTCAAAAAACCATGTTCTAAACTGGTTCCACTTATCATAAAAAAAATTCCTTTTGAATATATTTTCGTGCCAGGGATCCTGGACTAAAATCTAATTTGTGAGGAATCATTAAATATCATTAGGGTTAAAGTCCATTTCGGATGCAGAAGGAATATCCTTGTCGGAAATATTATCACATGCTTGAATAATATGAGTTTTAAGATCTATTTTTAATTTTTCTAACGGACTATGAGTCGTAGGAATAGTATGCAAAGATGCAACACGATTTATTCTAGCTGGACCATAAATTGATTCAACTGGAGATATCACCGAAGGTATCGAAGGCAATAATCTATGACTATTATTTTCAGAAAAGGATTGTCTATTATAAATAGAAGACTTATCATCAAATTGAATACAAATTTGTCCATCAGGAGTTTGAGAAATATGAGAATACTCAGAATTAGTAACGTTATCGGCTAACTAATTGTGCGGTATTACTGAATCCAAAACCCAAGTAGTTGAAAAATTAATTTCTTCCCATCGAATAGGTCGACGAGTAGTAATTTTTGATTTAATAAAATTGATTTCAAACAAAATAGTTTGATTATAAGTATCATATAATTTACACTTAGGGTTTAAAGTCGATAACAACTTATAATAAATCCTATATGATAAACATATAAGTTCAGATCCAGGTGCATAATTATAACCATGCATCTTAACATTTAATGTTAATGCATCTAGAATGTTGACATCAGTTAGAGACAGTTGTAGATTAGGCTGTGTATTAAAATAAACTGGACCATAGGCCACTGTAGATTTTATTGAACCCATCAAAGATTGTCGAAAATTCAAATTTCTCGCATCTCTAAGAGTTGCTAAAAACGTTTCGGGTAACCCTTTAAGAGTTAATGGTTTAAATGCAATTTGAACCATGTCAATATGCAGAAAGTTATATTTACCTTTATATAAATCTATATCACGTTTATTTAATAAACGAATAGTCTGTTCAGACGAATTTAACGCCAAAGAAGTCTCAGTAGTTTTAATTAACTGGGTAGAAGAAAGTTTATCAAACCAACCATAATCATAAATGGTTTTAATCGGAGCTCTAGGAATAGTCCATTTATTTAATAAATCAAGATTTTGAGGTATATCAACCTCTTCTAACCTATCATTTTTAATGGAAGATTATCCAAAATCCATATTTATCCGAACTATCTATGTTGAATACTTCACATCTATTACAAATTAACCTTATAAGTGATCGAAATAAATATATATTATGAAATAATAATAAAATACTAAAATAACGAGAGATATAACTAAAGAGATTATATAGTATGGCTTTTTATTTATAGAAGAAAAGAAGTTGTGAGATTTTTTACTTTTTAGGAAGTAAATGCAAAGTTTTTTGAAAATTACTTACAAACTCCATGCTTGAGCTATTTGTAAATTGTTTTGTTTGCTTAATTTTAAGTTTATTCAGAATAATACGTAATAGACATTTACCTATAACGTATTTATAATAATTTTTTTATATTTTAAAGCATAAACTCGGCATCTCTTTATTTTTTATTAAAAGATTATATTCTATTGGAGAGCTTCAATATAAAAACAAAAAAGAAAAGAAAATTTTGGGGTATCTTTTATTTTGTCATTTTGTTTTTGCTGTTTGTAGGAGGAGATGTGGATACATACAGTGATATAAGTAGGTGGATTTTAATGGTGGTCACCACTTGTCACCATTATTATATACTCAAAAAATAAGGAAAGAGAAGAAAAAAACGATTATTGTGGTCACGGGAAATTTTATGTATATATATATTAAAAAATATTACCTACTCCTTCCACTTCCGTTTTTTTGGGGTCATATTTTCCTTTTTTGTTAAATTATATAAATTTTAATTAATATTTTAAGATATATTTTTTATTTATATTGAAAAAAGAAAAATTATAATTTATAGTAATTTTTTTATAATTTTTAAATTAATTTAATTTAATTTTAGAAATTAATTAAATTTATTTTTGAAAAAGAAAAATGATAACTGAAAAGGAACATAGAGAGGGTATGATTTATTTATTTCTAAAAAATTAGAAAGCAATACTATAGAAAATGGCTTCTGGAAAATCGAAAAGTTATTTAAATATTACTTTCTTCGTTCCATTTTAATTGATTATTTTATTAAAAATAAATATTTTATATTAATTAATTACTTATTAAATTAAGTTATAATTAATTAATATTTTTTATTTTACTTTTATAATCAATTACAATTTTAATATCCCTTCATATATCTAATAAATATTATTAATATAAATAAAAAAATAATAAAATTATTATTTATTTATAATTATTTAATTATCATATAAAATATATTGTGCCCAACTAAAATATAACGGTACTATGTATTTCTCACTCACCAGAAAAGCATTTTCGCTGCTACAGTACTTTACTATTTGTAGCATTTTTGCTACCTCCATTATTGTACTTTCCTCTTTGAGCTGACGTCACTTGCCGAAGTTGCTGCAGTGACCGGCTACCGGGAAAAAAATGCATTCGACGAACTTCCTTCTCGAAGAACCGATTCGGATGGCCTCGATTCTCGAGCCATCAAAGCCTGTAAGTTAAATTCTACTACTACTACTGCTACTGCTAGAATTTGACTTGTTTGATTCTCTGTAGATTCATTAGTTATAGTTAGTTTAGGTTTTTTTATGAGGCTTTTTAGTTGTGGTATTTGTGTTTTTTTGAGTGATTGAGTTTAAAAATGCATCTAAAATATCTTTGTTTTTTCGAGTTTCATATCTGAACTACGATGTGTGTGAGTTTGCTACTTGAATTATCATCAATTATTTGTCAAAACACATTTCAACTATCAATTATTCACTTTTACTACCTGAAATATCACCATAGTTCAAGTAGGAAAAGTGAATAATTGATAGTTGAACTGTTGAAGTGTGTTTGTTAAACAGTTGGTGATACTTCAGGTAGGAAACTCACACATCTAATAGTTCTGTAAGTAGATACTACTACTACTACTTCTACTACTAGAATTTGACTTGTTTGATTCTCTTGTAGATTCGTTAATTATGGTTAGTTTAGGTTTTTTAGCTGTGGAATTTTTTTTTTTTTTTTGTGAATGAGTCAAAAATGCACTTGAAATATCCGTGTTTTTCGAGTTTCATATCTTAGCTATGGGGTGTGTGAGTTTGCTACTTGAGTTATCACTAATTATGTGTTAAAATATACCTTAACTATCAATTTTTCACTTTTCCTACTTGAAATAGCACCAATCACCATCGTTTAGGTAGGAAAAGTGAAGCACTGATAGTTGAGGTGTGTGTTGACAGATAGTCGGCTATGATTCAGGTAGGAAACTCACGCAGCTACTAGATTTTACGTGTTCGATTCTCCGTAGATTCATAATTCTGGTCAATTTAGGTTGTTTTATGAGGCTATTCAGTTGTGGAATTTGTGGTTTTCTTGAGTGAATGAGTCAAAAATACATTTAAACTTTAAAGTATCCTTGTTTTCGAGTTTCGTATGTGAACTATTAGAGTGTGTGAGTTTGCTACTCGAATTATCACCATCGTTCTGTAGGAAAAGTGAATAATTGATAGTTGAGGTGTATTTTGACAGACAATCGGCTATAATTCAGATAGGAAACTCGCATATCTAATAGTTTAGGTATGAAACTCGAAAAATGAGGATACTTTAGGTGTATTTTTGATCATTAACTCTTTTTTTTTTTTTTTTTTTTTTTTTTTTTGTGAGAATTGTTTTGGTAACGTGCTTGTAGATGCTATAAGCTTGAAGCGGTTATTGTTGTTTGATTTGTGGTTTATGATCTGTTGAATTTACTAGTAGTTGTAATATTACTATTACAGTTGCTTATCCTTTGATTTATGTTATTTTTTGTACTTCGATTATAGTATCATTTTGTTGTAGATACTGTTCCTTTTATTCAGAATGCTTTTGTTATAAGGTTCATTTTGCTGTAGATGCTTCGATTCTCGAGCCATCAAAGCCTGTAAGTAAATTCTATTGCTAGAATTGTTTTGTTTGATTCTTTGTAGATTCATAATTCTGGTCTTTTTTAAAAAAAAATAAAAAATTGAGGCTTTTTCAGTTGTGGAATTTGTGTTTTTTTTTTTTGGGGAGAACTGTTTTTGTAATGTGTTTGTAGATGTTCCAATTCATGTGTCACAGTTGGATTTTTTGAGAGTCAACCAAGTTCTTTTTACTGGAATTTCTTTATATGTAAGTTGCTATCTATTGTAATATATACTAGTACTTTTTACATGGTCTTCAAATATATAAATTTTATTTTAAAAAACTTAAAGTTTGTGTGTCCGAATTCAGGTCTAAGTTTAAAAGTTTGAAGCTTGAAATTCCAACTATGCCACATAAATTGCCGTAGAGGGAGTAGTAGTTGTAGCATTACTCTTGTATTTTTTAAATTCTTCGATATCTGTTGTTATTTCTTGTACTTCGATTATAGTATTGTATCATTTTGTTATAGATACTACTCCCTTTTTTTTCCTCAGAATGCTTTATGCTATCTTTAGTATTTTGTGCTTCATCACTTCTGGTATTCCTTTTCCTGGACTGCTTTGTTATGGTTTTTTCTTGAGGCTGAGGGTCTATAGGAAACAACCTCTCTACCTCCCAAGGCAGGGATAAAGTCTACATGCATACTATCCTCCTCAGACCTCACTTGTGGCACTACACTGGATATGTTGTTGATCTGTTAAACAATGATTTTGCAGACTTTTTTTCCAGCAATGACTAAGATTGTGGGCACCCTGGGTCCGAAATCACGTTCGGTGGAGATTATCTCTAGTTGCCTCGAAGCGGGAATGTCTGGTATGGTATCATATTTTAACACTAGCTATGGGGGTAGAGTTGATACCTGTGTAGTGTTAAATTGACCATCTGAGTAACTAAAAATGAATATGTTTGACAAAAAACTTGAAATTAGAAAAAAAACTCCAACTGTTGTAAAGGGCAACCTGGTGTACTAACCTCGCATTATGTGCGAGTCGGGGAAGGGGAGGATCAAATTGGGTCTTATGTTGCATTTTTGCAAGAGACTTTTTCCGCAGCGTGAATCCGTGACCTCTTGGTCACACTGCGGCAGCTTTTACCATTGCACCAAGGTCCAAATGTTGTCACTTGTCAATAAGTAAAAAGGGGAACTCCAGAAAACTAAAAAAAAAAAAAACTAATGGACATTGAACCAGGGGAGATTTGCACCAAGACATCTGCAGTTTATATTTGTGTATATAGAGAGATTTTGTAGTTTTTTTTTTTTTTTTTTGCCAAATAAAAGAATGTCTGTGTAATGTAAGTAAAACTGTGGAAAATATTTTCTCACTAGTAATTTACCTGTTTTACATTTGTAAACAAAAGTGCTAATTGCATGCTACGAAGTATGGTTTGATATAATTTAGGATGGAAAATAGAACTAGTCAATAGTCATATAGGCCAGGCTTAATTGAGTGGTAGAATATGGTGGAAATAGATTGAAGTTATATATACTGATTGTGTAAAGATTTAGTGAATTTTAACCTGTGATAGCAGGTTAGTTACCATTTTAATCAAATTACCAATTAATACTTATCAAGAGATTTACTTGTAATTGCCTAATAAATGATCTGGTCCTGCAAGTATTTTTTGAAACTTCAGTCTGTAACACTTAAAATGGTGTTTTTGAAAGCTTGTTAGTAGCCTTCCATGTGCTCCTTTGGCTTGAAAGATGCCGAATGGCTGGAACTAAGCTGATCAAGAACATTGACACCACTGAGCCAATACTTTTCTTTTTGTGTATATTAGTGGCACGATTTGACTTTTCATGGGGTGATGCCGAATTTCACCAAGAGACATTGGAAAATCTAAGGGCAGCTATCAAAAAATCAAAGAAGCTCTGTGCGGTAAGTTCGTTGCTCCTGCTATCCATACCAAGTTGAACCTCTCTGTTTATCTAAGTCTGAATATATAACTTCCTGATACTCTCTTACAATTGTAATTATGGAAACCTGTAACATTTTGTGGCAGGTTTGATTGTTTGGAATAGAATACAAGTTGTTACCTTCTCAAAAAAAAAAAAAAAAAAAAAAAAGCACTATAAAATTGGTTATGGTCAATTATTTTCCTTCTCTTTTCAGGTAATGCTAGACACTGGCGGTCCTGAATTACAAGTTGTCAATAAGAGCGAACACCCAATTTCACTCCAAGCAGATTCCTTAGTTGTCCTGACACCTGATCAAGATAAAGAGGCTACGCGAAATCTACTGCCAATAAATTTTAGTGGCCTATCAAAGGTAATTTAATTAAGGCTAAAATATGTCTTTTCTAGAAGTTTATTGGAACTGCACCTCCAGGTTTCCTTTAGCATAACATGCATAAAAGTACTTTTGAGGATGAATCGACTCTTATCAGGGGAACGGTAGCAGGAAGAGGTGATTTTAGACTGGTGTGCCATTCACATCATGTTACTTCTCAAATTGGACCTTCTTAGTTTTGTCCAGGGAAATTTAGGTTAGTCAATTCCTTACTTGATCATCAGCAGACAGTGGCTATTAATTTGCATGGCGGTTAGGATTGTGGACCCTAAAACAAGGTTGCAGTATTATCCATAGGGCTTATGATCAAGAGACATGTGGGCTTAAGGCGGCCAAGGCTTCTGCAGAACTGGAGAATCAACCGATGACGAGTGTATCAAAATAAAATCCAATCTTGAAACTTAGATTAAGAGCTGGAAAATTACATCCGAGACTGTAAACGTAGAAGCATACTGATTTTAGTTCCTGTCTTTGCATGAACCACGACATGTTCTGATGCTAATTTTCATGATTTTGCAGTCAGTGAAGAATGGAGATACTATTTTCATTGGTCAGTACTTGTTCACTGGAAGTGAGACTACCTCTGTGTGGCTAGAGGTGAGGCAACCTTGAAAATAATAAATGTTTGAATCAGCGAGATGATAGTTTTTATTTCGTTTCAGCAATGTGAGAATATTTTGTCCATGATCACTGTTTAGTTCCTTCTACCCTTTCCTACAACATACAACAACACCAAAATAATGTGTATGTTCACGCCCCTGCGCGCGCGAGAGAGAGAGAGAGAGAGGGAGAGGGAGAGTGAGCCAATGCTAGAGTATGGCACTTTGCTATCACTTGTGACAGCATAGTGTAGGTACTCTTAGAGTTGCATGGGCATTTTATTTAGATTTTCTGTTGATGCAGGAAACCAATGTGAAATAGATGTGCAGGATGTGGCCAATGTTAACTAGTTATATTTCTGATCTCAAGAGTTCCCCACGATGCAGGTTACAGAGGTGAAAGGAGAGGATGTCATTTGCTTGATTAAAAATTCTGCCACCTTGGCTGGACCATTGTACACGTTACATGTCTCCCAGATCCGTATTGAGTTGCCAACTCTCACTGACAAAGATAAGAAGGTCTGTTTTTGAATCAGTCTTTCACACTGCATCAAATTGGTCTGAGAGACTCCAAGTATTTTGTGTAGGCAGTACGGAAAACCAAATACTTATGGTTATATTGGGCATGACAATTTGTTTGCTCATTTAGGTTCACATTGTACAGTTTAAAAACAACTCTGCAGAACTAACTGGACAAATTTCGTTTAGAACTATGCTATTCTCTCTAATGGTAAATTTTTTCCTGTATATCTTGCAATTATTTTAGGTTATAAGCACTTGGGCTTTTCGAAACAAAATAGACATCCTTTCACTGTCATACACGCGAAATGCTGAAGATGTTCGACATGTAAGGCCATTTTATAGAATTCTACATTCCATTTTATTACTTTCAGCATTTCCCTTACCTTATGTAAGATCTGGACTTCTCCTATGCTATCACTTCAGAAATGAATAAACATATCTTATAACAATCTAGTTGTTCTTCATGTTCTTGTTCAGGCTCGTGAATTTCTATCTAAGTTGGGTGATCTTAATCAAACACAGATTTTTGCTAAGATAGAAAATGTGGAGGTTAGTTACCTGTTGAATACTTTGGGGTTTATTCATAAAAGGACTACACTGTAGTATTGATTTAACATTGCTGTTTGTTTAAATTTCCCTTGCATTTGCTTATAGGGAATGGGCAACTTTGACGAGATTCTCGGAGAAGCTGATGGCATCATTCTCTCTCGTGGAAATTTAGGGATAGATCTACCACCTGAAAAGGTCCAGTGAATTCTCCTGAGTCTTTTCTAGTGACATATTATTGATGACGATAAACAGCCCCCTCATTAAAGTGGCATGTCATTAATGGACATTCAAATGATCTACCAATTCAAACACCAACTGGTACAGAGGGATTTTTTTGGGTGGATGTGAGTGAATTTTCCGTTGGGGATGAAAAGTAATATTGTGGATTATGAGGAAATAAACAGGATCCCTTTTGACATACATCCATGAGGCAGTATTTGCTTAATCAGAGTACTAAAATGTATTGCATGCCTTCAGATAATTTCGTGAATTGATTTGTGCTTAGATGTCACACTGTTTTATCTGCACCGATCTCTTTCCTAGAAAGGGCGATAATCCATGACTCCTTTATGTTATTGATTTAAGAAAATTTTACAATCTACCATAAAAATGTGTTGTGATCCGAACTTCAAATTAAAGGTTGAAAATGCAGAAAGAAAAAAAAAAAAAAGAAGAGAGAAAGAAAGAGAAAAAATAAAAGCCAAACAGTTTTGACAAGCAGGGTAAGCCCCCATGTACACCATGATAGCTGAACGCATTCTGAAATGTTGAGGCAACACATAATGAGCCATTTATATACTTTTTGATGTGTTTTTGGGTTAAAAAAGGGAGCAAAAAGCCACCGTAATAGTATCTTAATAACATCTAATGGTTGATATTATAGTGTCAGTACCTTCCTTTCCTGTCGCTTAGTTCCAAGATAAGTTTCATCTTTTCACTTGCAGAATTCTCAAGTAGGTCCCTTGCTCCTTGATAGTTGTTATAGTTGATGCTTTTCAGTAACATTCTCCCCATATGCAGTGAGAGGTTCAGCTCGTAGTTACATCAGAGCATAAATCTGACAAAGCCAACCAAAACATCTTCTCAATTCTTGCTTTCTTCGCATTATTACATGAAAAACAGTTGTTGCACCTAAGAACAAGGTGGAAATCAAATTTTCAATTGCTGGAGCCTGACTTTAATTCATGGATATTAGCTCATTATTAAACATTTTCTATAACCAAGTACTAGCTTGAATGATAACATGGAGTTTCAATTGGGAATAGAAAATGGAGAAAATGTATCGAGAAGAGTAAAGGTGGCCTCATAAACATTTTTATGCTATATATGGTCGAACATTGTGTTGTCACTAATATAATGACAGAGGAAGAAAGGCAATGCACTTAAGAAGCAAAGGCAGTGGCACATAAAAAGGAAGTCGTCTCGTCGAATATATTTGAATAGTCTACGTGTGATAGTGGTATGGATTGCGTACACTTTACCCTCCCCAGACCCCACTTTGTGGGAATACACTGGGTATGTTGTTGTTGTTGTTGTTGTGTACGTGTGATAGAATAGCGTCTGATGGATCGAGTGTAGTAGTGTTGCATTTTTCTTTATTTCATTAGATTGTTTCATGGTGCAGTTTCCATTGATTGTGAGACTTTTTGCAGTTATCTAGTATGAACTTCTTTTGTTCTAACCAGATTCTATTGATCACCAGGTGTTCCTATTTCAAAAGGCAGCTGTTTACAAGTGCAATATGGCTGGGAAACCTGCTGTGGTCACTCGTGTTGTGGACAGTATGACTGATAACTTGCGACCCACTCGTGCTGAGGCAACAGATGTCGCCAACGCTGTATTGGATGGTAGTTTCTGTTCTTTGACAGGCCTTTTGTCACATTAATTTGATATACTAGATTCCTATGTGAACAACATGGAATATATACAAAATACTTGTGTAGGTATAAACGTGCCTTCTTTGTCCTTGTCTCCAAGATGCATTTTATCATTTTTCTTTCATCCCAGGTAGTGATGCGATTCTTCTAGGCGCTGAGACCCTGAGAGGCTTATATCCTGTTGAGACTATTTGCACTGTTGGTAAAATTTGTGCAGAGGTAAGTCTTACCTTGTTGCTGTTCTACATATTGCTTATGCTATCATTGTCAATGGACACCCTGATCACCTTCTTTGGATCTTCTTTTCCCCATTCTGTCATTTGTTCTTTATACTATAAAACTGTAATCAACGACCTTCAGAGTACAATTTCTACTGAAATCTTCTGACTTAGGGGGCGTTTGACCATGAAAATTATGAGATTTGAAAAAGTAGGTTTTGTTTTCAAAGTGAAAAATGATATTTGAAAATTAGAGTTGGTGTTTGTCCATGAATACCAATTGGAGTTTTTTTGTGTTTTTTTTGGTGAGTAATTTGAAGTGAAAACAGCTTTTTGGTGTTTTTCAAATTTCCGAAGTAAGTGAAAAAGTTGAATTCCGGAATTTTCAGGAATTTTATGTCCAAACGTGTTTTCCAGTGTTCAACTCTGGGAAAAACTAAAAAAATTTCATGACCAAACACCCCCTTAATGTCACATTTTTGGTAAGTTTTAACAAGTATGATATATATGGAGAGCAAAGTACACCTAATATCAGAAATAGAAGGGAATAGACTACTGTACTGCTGCATTGAAGGCATAAAAAGTAAAAGCTATGTTGACTTGACGTATTAACATGATTGTGGTCTTACCTTACAGCAAGCATGATTATGTTGAATTCAATGTTTATTCTTTACTTATGGTGGGACTGTTAAAATTATATTCCTTCTGAAGATCGGATAAATATTCTAAAGCATACCCCCTAAAGTGATATTGAGTGCGCCAAATGCACTTTAATCATGTACAGTGAAAGTTCTGGATGTTTGATAGGATTTCACTTCGTAAGCGGGAAAGTCTTAACATAAATCAAAGTTATATGGATAAGCTCACAGGTGCCTCTTTTTATCCCAGCACAAAAATGGGGCATATAGCCAGTAAGTAATTTTGAATAGCCCATGCTCAGTGCAAGTTGTTGGGGAGAATCAATTGCTGCCATGGTCTGAATTAGGCATGCAGCTATGGAAGAAATGAATTAGGAAATGTATTTAACAAGACCTATCTTCACATCTATTTCTCTTTTAAGGACCTCTCGAGTTGTTGAATTTCACTTAGCAAAGAAGAGAAATACGAAGAGAAGCTCAATTTACGACTCGGATATGCCATGGTTCAAGTGTATTTTCTTCCACATTTTGTTGGGTAGGGGTTGAATGAACTACTAAAGGTTGTGAATTTGGTTAATGGTGTGCTGGTTAAGCCAGTACATTTTTCTAGTCAAGTTTGTATTTAGCCAAAAACCAATTGGTCATAAGGCTGAGTGGCTGACATAGTACCTTATCTTTTTGTTTCATAGTTGCCTTAAAATTCACTTTGTGCCCTCCAAGGTGGTGTCCTGCAAATTCCAATGTAGTCAGATGATAATTCTGAGTTTCTCTTGTAATTTTTACTGCTCACATTAGTTCTCCTTTCCAGGCAGAAAAGGTTTATAATCAAGATGTCTATTTTAAGAGGGCTGTTAAGTATGTGGGAGAACCAATGACTCACTTGGAATCTATTGCTTCCTCTGCGGTATGCTGTTTCTGTTGCTCATGTTAAACTTTTGGCTAGGTTGGAGAGAAACAGTGTCATAGACTTTAAGATTCTGTTATTGACATAAATAATGTCTGCACTGCTTTTGTCTAATTCAGGTACGTGCTGCCATCAAGGTCAAGGCATCTGTGATTATCTGCTTCACTTCTTCAGGGAGAGCTGCAAGGTCTCTCTTCTCTTCTCTCTGTCCAATCATCATATTTGCTATGCATTGATGTAAATTGTGTTTTCCTGTCAGAGACACCTTTACCAGGCCTTCTCACCAAAGAATGCTATCACATTTTGAATCCATTCTCTAGTGCAGAAAACTAATTTATAGCCTTTTACTGATAATGCAGATTGATATCTAAGTATAGGCCACCGATGCCAGTACTGTCTGTTGTCATTCCTCGTCTCAAGACAAACCAGCTCCGCTGGACATTTAGTGGTGCATTTCAGGTAATCATGTTTCGTAACAGACTTCCTTTTTGAAGTATTTTTCAACTTATGTGTATATTAATATTACCATCATGTTACCAGTGCCAAATTGAAATGCGGCTTATACCTATATGAATAGTCAAACTCCTGTCATATGGATTTGTTCCTAACAAAATGTGGTACATCTGCTTCCACTCATTGATGATATGCTATTCTTCTGACTAGATGATTCAATAGTGACGCATCCTTATTAAAGATGAATCTAATTTATTATTTCATTCTACCTCCTATTGTCCTAAGGTGGTGTTTGCATAAAAATTGAAACGCGGTTTTTACAAAAACTGTGTTTCAAACATAACACCCACTAATTCTGATGTGAAGCAAGTATTGAAATCCTGTTGGACTGTTGACTTTTCCCTACTTTTTCTTAATCACAAAAAGGTTTCTTGGGATCCCATGCCAATAAGGCTCTTTTTCTGATGTTCTCCTTTTCTTTTTTCATTCTTTAATTCATATTATTTTCGATGATGTATCATTGGCAAATAGAAAATGAAACTGCACCCAAGGGTGTGGCCTAGTAGTTCAATGAAGTTGGGTTGAGCACCATGAGGTCTCAGGTTCAATTCCCAACAGAGACGAACACTAGGTGATTTCTTCCCATCTGTTCTAGCCTTGGTGGACAGAGTTACCTGATATTTGTTGCTGGTGGGAGGTGGCAGGTATCTCGTGAAATTAGTCGAGGTGCGAGCAAGCTGGCACGGACACCACGGTTTCCAAAAAAATAAATACAATGAAACTGATTTTATTTGGCTAATGCGTTGATGACTTAAATGACAGGCTAGGCAGTCTCTTATTGTTAGAGGGATTTTCCCCATCCTTGCAGATCCAAGACATCCGGTATGAAATTTTATCTTCTGTTCCTCCCTAAATAAGTGTTTTCTTACTAATTCTACTGCATCTCTGTATTATAATTAAAATATTATGTTAACCAACATGGAATATGTGAACTGTGTGAGCAAAATGTGAATTGTGTGACTAAAGATTTTTTGTGAGCTTGTGAGCAAAATACTAAAGGTAAGAGAATACAATGACAAGTGCACATCAGTCAAGCTAGTTGTGGTCAGCTATATAATCCTTACTACACCCTCTGTTCCGCTTTTTTTGGCACTATTTCCTTATTGCTCCGTTTAAAAAAGAATGACACATTTTAATATTTCTTTAATGAGAAGCTTTTATAGCCACACAATTGTTATGGCATGGTTTAGACGACAAGTTTTAAAGTCTTCCTTTCTCCCTTAAAACTTTGTGCCAAATCAATGACAAACAAAGTGGAGCAGAGGGAGTATATATTTCGCTCCATGTTGAGTCGTTTCATTCTAACATTAAATAATGTAGGTTCTTTAATTCTAAAATTGACTTAATGAGTATGCAACGACATGGGTAAGACTTAACTTCAGCTAGTTAGTATATATTGGCCAAGTGTTTTTTTTTTTCTTTCGTTGTGTTTTGTCCTTCGATAAGTGTCTGTGGATTTCATTTGATAACTGCAGAATGCATGAGACACCTATTTCCAGTTGTCAGATATGATCATTTTGTATCGGAATTATCTACGAACAATTAATAAGCATTTCACGCTCTAACAGGCATGTGATATTCTACCATGTTTTCTCAAATAAGGGATCACCAGTTTGAATTTGCCTATTCTGAAGACATACAGTTAAAATAGTCAACAAGTCAACAGAAGACTTGCCATAAAGTCATAATCGAAATCTAGTTGACTAAATTCTGGTCATTTGAATCTTGATAGAAAATTCTCGGTCACCGGCATCTTCTCAGGAAAGTTCCAATTGTCAGTAACTTGCCAGAAAATTGACTGGAGGAAAAATGACTTTAGTGTTGATTGAAAAAAATTTCAATAAAAGTGGTGACGTACATTGTGCTTTTGTAACTTTGCATCTTGTTGATGCTTTTCTAATATCACTTAATTACTTTACGCAAAAAAAAATGCACTTCCCAAAGTTCTCTCACCCTTCGTTAACTTTTTCCTTTCTGATTAAGTTTGGTCTTCCTCTTTCCTTCGGCCCATGTTTCAAAGCTCGTAAAAAGTTCGAGTCTTCGGGATCTCTCTTGAACAGCGGTCGGTCAGTCCTTTTCTTCTGTTGATGCTGACTTATATATCACACTTTTATCTTGTATACATGTCAGTTTTTTATACATTATCTTAAATTATTGTTTCCTCTTATACTTTTTATTTTTTCTGACATGGTGCAACAGGCTCTACAATCTTAACATCAGCATAAGTAACTTCTATTCACCTTGTTTTTTCTTTCTTTAATCTTTAGCCTTTTTTGAAAGCCGACTCATAGCTACCCTTTTATATCCAGTGACTGATCCAGTGATTCCTCTCTCTCTTCATGGTGACTCTTACAGCAGCACGTCCACCTCTTTCCGGTGACTGATCTAGTCATACTACGCTTTTTTAGGGACCGTTCTGTGCAAGCAAGCTGCTCCAAACAGAAAATTATGGAGCTAGCTTGGCAAAAAAACCTTTAAAACAGCCAAAAGGGAACCCCGCTGCTCTACTGTACTAGAGAAAGGGAACTGACAAAATCCAGAAAGTCGTTCACACTGTTTACAGGGGCAAAAAAATGCCAACTAAATAAACTAACTAGACATTTGGCTTTAAGAGTGCAACAAGAGGTTGATATTCCATCAAAACATCTGCTGTTTCTCTCCTTCCAAAGGCCCCAAAAAATAGCTGCTGGGATCATTCTCCAGATCTTTCTGATGGATTTGTCAACTCTCCACAGTATCCAGCTAGCATAGGCATCCTTGATACTGTAGAGCGTTACCTATTGAAGGCCAAGCATAGAATAGAAAAATACTTTGGGAAGTGCATTATCTTCCTGATGACCTCCTTAACTTCATAATTACTGTAATTTTCTTTCTTCTTGTTAGAATGTTTGATGTGCCATGGCGAGAATACTGAATTTGTTCTTTCCTTCTTCAGGCTGAGTCCACAAATGCAACCGATGAGTCGGTATTGAAGGTTGCACTAGACCATGGGAAAACAGCTGGTGTTATAAAGCCACATGACCGAGTTGTTGTTTTCCAGAAAGTTGGTGACTCATCTGTGGTGAAGATTATTGAGCTTGAGAATTAGGTTTGTACATCTTTGTATGTTTCACTTGACTGCACAACATGAGAGCATTCTCAAGTTTAACAGAATGCATGAAAATCGTCCTCATGGAGCTATAAAACCAGGTTGAACTGTGGCTGTAATAATTGCTCCTGTAACAGATCTAAATCTCTGTAAGTAATGCTTACTTGTTTTATTGTAAGAATACTATCTTTTAAGGCAATGTCCTCTCTAATAAATCTTTTTTTTTTCCCTAATCCATATGTTGTGTAAGATGCTTTTGACTATTTTTCCCTTGAACCGAGGGTCTATCAGAAACAGCCTCTCTACCTCTGAGGTAGAGTTTAGTCTGCGTACACTCTACCCTCCCCGGACCCCACTTTATAGGATTGTACTGGCCACTGGGTATGATGTTGTCATATGTTGTGTAAGCAGTTAGGGGTGTCATCCAACATTGCTTCACATTTTTGCGTCAATAGTGTTATATATATCTTTAGGTATAACAGCTTTCTTATGAATTCTTCTCTTCTTGATGATAACAAACTCTTCATAGGAAGACTGTCAAACATTTGGTTGAGGAGAAAATGAAATCATCAAGATTACTTAAAGGTAAACCTTCTATTAGTGAAATCATTTACCTTTATAGAGAACTTATTTAAGTACTGTGGCAAGTGTGAAGCTATTATATTTAACATCAATGACATCAAGTATACAGGAACTCAATTTCTCATTAGTAGATAGAAATTAAAGAGCACATCTTATTACAATTTCTGAGATCATTTTTTTTTTACAACTCAATCAAACACTACAAGCTTTTGATACTCATCACCAGAAATAGCATGCGTCATCACAGCTTCTGGGCTCAAAATCTCACCTTCCTCCAAGAACAAAGTCACAAGATTCTTTGAAAATCCACTCACTAGTGCTACTCCTTTTTGATTACTAGGAACTGGTGTTGCCCTTGAATTCCTCAAATTCCAAAACACAATTTCAGGCACCCTGTTATAACCTTTTTGCTTAAACTTTCTCTGTATCACCTGATAATCTGTGTCCCATGGACTTGCAGAAGCCTGATCAAATTCCATGTCACTAAAAACAAACAATCTCTTTATCATTTGTTCCTCACTCAAATTCCCCCTCACAGCAACTTCAAGAATCTTATCAAACACTTTCTGAAAATCTGTATTACCCTCCCAGTCCATTTCCTTGATAAAATTAGTCTTCTCTGACAATCTTTTCCCTTTCACTATATGAAATTCTGGATCTGCACTAAATGTAATTAACTTTCCTTTCCAAGGTTCTTCACTAAGTTCAGAAATAAGTAGCCCCAGAGCCACACAAACCTCCATTGGGGTTCCTCTCATGCTTCCTGAGACATCACAAATTGCCATACAGTATGTTAATTTCCCCTTCTTTGCCAAGTCATCAACCATTCTGTTCCATTGAAGTTCTGCAACTTCCTGCCCCGTGGAATCTTTTAAAGATGCAATTATCTCATGTGGAAGCAGAGCACCAGCAGCTATTGTTGTTTTCTCACTCTTCACATCTTCAAGATACTGCTCGAATCGTTCTTTGTCGTGCTTGTAGAATAAGTTCTTGTATATTTTCATGGCCACAGAAGGAACGCGTTTATAAGGAAGCTCTTCCCACTTATTTGCACAAATATAAACCTCTGGAATCTCCAACACTTTGCGGAGTGGCACGAGCACTTCTTTTCTCAAACTATTCCTCACACGATAAGAGTAATGAGAGTCTTCAAGATCCATGTACTGATCAGGAGGAAATAGCTTTCTTCCAACACTTTCACAGATTAGCAATGACCTATCATAGGAAGAATCAAGAGATGGACACCACTTAGCCGCGAGGCTAAGCTCATGAAACTTCCCCTCATTGTACAACTCCATGTCTTCCCACAAAGCATTAGCAAAGAAACCAGAGACTTTATCATACAGGTAGTGAAAATTATAATCATGTGAATATCTGTCCAAGAATTTGTCTGCCTTATCCAGAGTCTTTTCCCATTGAATTACATTGGTCTTTCCCTTAGTAATACTACTATCCTTTTTCTCCTTTAAACCCTCCAAAAATCCTTTTCTTTTCTTTTTCATCCACTTCTTTTTTTCCTTCTTTCTAACTTCATCTCCCTCAAGCAATCTGTACAAAATCTCCAACACATCCTTAAAATACCCGAAATCGGCAATGGCTTTAATATTACATGCTAGGGTTCTAGGATGGTGTTTGTGAAGCCATAAAGAAGCAGTATAAAACCCTTCTTTCTGTGATTTACCTGTGCCTCTAACACCCCTTAAATTACAAATAAGCTTAAGGGTTGTCAAAGCATCATGTTTCCAAGAAAGTTCCAATCCTTGCAATAATTGTTGAGGTGGGGTGTCAGGGACAACATGGAAAAAGAAATCTAAACATGGGTTTCCAGTAGACAGAAACGTTGCTGAACGATTCTCTGTGAAACCCATTGGAGGAAATCTTAATGTTTCTGGTGTTTCTGGTGGTGGTGAGCTTGTTCGGCATGCGCATCTCCAACCTGTTTGGTATGGACATGCACATTCCCAACATGTTTGACACTCAGGCTTCATTTTTGGGGCCATATTGTTTGATATATGGGCCAAGGGTCTCTTGAGATAGTGGTAAGCTCTGTGTATACTCTACCCTCCCATAGGAGGAGGAATGTGATTATGGTGAGGTGAGAAATATTTTGGTTTGAAATTTGTTTTGAAGTATTATATGTGGTGATGTTTTACTTGGTGGCGACATAGTATAAAACCGACTTAGGGCTTTTTGTTTTTGAATGAATATCGTTAAAATAGGGGTAAGTTATATAAGATGTGAAGTTTAGTTTATGAAATTTTAGTTTCTTACTCTTTTTTGTGTGTTTAGTTACTTGTTTTGCACGGTAAATCAGTACGACAGATAAGAAGAGTCGGTGTTTTAGTTTCAAACTAATGCTATTAGGGATCGTTTGGTTGATGGTTAGAGTTGTGTGGTATTAGTAATACAAGAATTAGTTATACAAAATTTAGTTAATCAGAAATTTCGGATGTGAGTATTTGGGAATGACAATAATCCTATCTTATTGGAAGCGTCGCTCCCAAAAATGGGTCATGCAATGCGCAAATTCAAATTTAATCAGATTTCGAACACAATGAAAGAAAGAAAAAGATGAATCTTATAATAAGAAGACTATTTGGGAATGAGTATGAAATTAATAAATATTCTTGCCTAAAGCTCGTGTCATGGTTCGTGAGTTGGAAAAAAAATCACATTTTGGGGGATTTTTTTTTATAACGTTTATTATACTTTAAGCAATTATCTAAGTACGTAGCTACTTATTTAATGGACATTAAACTCAGTTAATTACTTTATATAAAATTTTAATGGAAAACATTTGAAACTAAAAGGTTCAATATTGACAAATTTTCGTGAGGAAAAAAATAAACACATACAAATTTATTTCTTATAAACAATTTTAATGATGGATAATTCCATTGGAAAACAACCATAAAGGGAAAAGATGAATATTTCTTTCACTAAAACTGATGCCGGTATACAACTTGGATGGGTTTATATCCCAATAAAATGGCTTGTGTTAAAATATATGGTCTGATTGTCGTTAGTTGAGAATTCATAAATTTCAAATTCTAATTTTGTTTTCGCTCTGCTGTTGGTAAAAGGTAAAAGTCTTTTTGCTGGACTTTAGAACCATATGCAAAATCAAATGCAATATCAAACCATCAACTTTTTATAATAACAAAATATAAAGAAAAAGGTAGTCTCTATCGAGTCGATGGTCTTAATAGCTTTTCTATCTTCACAAGGATAAGATCAGCGTACGTCCATCCTCTCCAAACCTTACTTGTGGGATTAGTTATCGTAAAGAAAAAGGCCTCCTCTTGCTGTTCAACATTGTTTACAAATTTTATCTAGTAGTAAGGCAGAGCTCATGCTTTCACTATTAAAACGTAGAATAGTAACTCCTCCATGATACAATTTTTATGAATTCTTAATTTGTATGTTATATGCCATATGCTAAATCTTGTAACTGAATAAATTCCTTGAACAATATTTAAATGATTAAGAAATAATGACTGGAAAATTGGAAACATAGTGTAATAGGAAAACAAAATTATCTCTATTTATCCAATATAGTATTACAATAATAGAATGGTATTAGTATTGCGAGGGTGATTGAATTGGTTGAGTAGGGGATTTTCCAAATGAGGGGTGGGGTCCCAAGGCTCGAAACCCGTTGCATGCTGTTTAGTTGAGTTCGCGCGGAGAATTTGTCTAGTAATGTGGTTTATCTCACCTGTATGATTTGCAAACTATTATATTATACCCAAACGGGGTTTACCTGTATATACCCAAAGAGTAACGGTTGAAAATTCCCTTGTCATTAAACATAATTTTTTTTAGAGAATAATAAGAGACAAATTGCAATAAGTTGAGAGGTGTCAAAGTTTGAAATTGGATTACTCTCCAAGGGAACATGAGAAGCACCCGTGGCCTAATGGATAAGGCGTCTGACTTCTAATCAGGCGATTGTGGGTTCGAGTCCCACCGGGTGTGCTCCCTTTTTTGTCTAAGAGGCCATTTGGTTCGCGGCCTAAGTTATTCTACGATTGTAATTTGTGACTAATTTATCCCACTTAAAATTGTAATATCCAACATTAACTTTGAAACTAATCACAGTAACTGGAGAGATATGGTCAATTTTCTTTTTTTATGCCAATCACGGTGCTATTTCTTTTATACATTTGTCACAAAGAAAAGAGAGAGGGAGAGAGAGAAATTCCCTTTAAGAGAATTAATGTTTTTCAGAAAAGAAAACACAATTAACTTGACAACAAAACATGAGCAATGCATAACATTTTCTTCAAAATTGGTTATGGCGGCAACAGAATTTAAACAAAAATTAGCAAACAGAAGAAGTTAAGGGTTTCAAACACTCAAATATACTTGACACTCTTTTATGATTCTCTCCTAATATTAGACTGATTACAGTTTGACAAACCATGAGAGAGTTTGTGTGTGTTTTCTGATTCAGAATTATGTGCCAATGTCAAGCAGGCAAAAACTGAAACTCCAAAATGAGCAAGTTTAGGAATACACCGGGTATTAGCTGCCGAACACTTGAATTATCAACAAAATTGAGGAACATTTTCAGTCAAAACACTGCAACCTCAAAATATCTTAGACATCTGTGAATACATGATAGGAAAATATCTACACATGTAAGGCTCGTGCCATATTTGTCTACAGGGAGAGCTGTTATACGTCTATTCTCTTTAGACAAATGACTGTCCGCGGAAAAATACGGAGTAGGATTCATCCGTGTGGTGAATCAAATAACATTCACTGAATGATTTGACGCTAAACCTCCAGCTCAAAGTAGAAGCGGTTCAATTTTTGCCAAGCCAGTGAAGATGAATCTTCTATTGTTAATTAGTACATTGATAACGGCCCAAGTTCCCAAAAGGGGATCTATTCTTATATACATCAAGCCAGTACACTAATCAAAAAGTCTATCCATAGTACAACAAAGCGAAGGATATGCTAATTTAACGCGGGAACTGGAAACTCACTCCCCTTCTGCTGTGGTCCATAACTGCCACCCAATGTCTACACCATCACATCAAATAGCTTCGGTGAAACGTAACTCTGCAGGACCAGGACCTAAAATCCCTTTTTGTTCAGTTATCTTGCCAATCCCTATAGATGAATCAGTCTGCCCATTCTTCTCCTCTTCATCCCACAAAATGACTTGCCATTCCATCTGGATCACGAGGAGACCGAACTTTAATTATACACTAGACCACTAGGAATAACACTGCAAGGGTGGTAATGCAAACGAAGTAGCAAAAGACAGGCATGTCCTCTGCCAAAAAACCACTCCAGTAGCTGGTTTCTTTTAACCAAGATGCTGATAATCTAAAGAGTCAAATAGTAACTCAATGGAATCGTTTACTTCCCAAGCACAAATTATGCAGACTTTCCATGAATAATTATGCTGCCTATACACAGCTTGAAGATCTTATGAAGTTGAACAAAAACCTCAAAAGTGGAGTAGAAATCTTACCTCATCAAGATAGTGGGTTCCAACAGGCAAAAATGGAGTTGTAAGTGGAGGTGCCATCTCTGGATCAGGCTTCTGAAAAATGAATGTGGTGTATAGACCTGCATAAGAAAAATACCATAAGGATAGAATGTGAGTGAAAGATGTTGTAATACACGACCAGATTTGAGTTGATGGTCAATGCAGTGAATAGACTGATTACCTAAAATGTCATATGATCTGGGAATAAGTCTGCCCCTGGGATCAATAAAGTTATGACCAGCATCTTGTAGCATTCCAAGAAATTGTGCTCTACGGACGGAGTAAAATGAAGGAAGAATCAGCTGTTCTGATAACGTATATACAAGAGAATTTTATTGATGGAAACTAAAGACGCTTGAAACAATTGTCTAAATAAACAAACACTACTAATAATCTAAGCAAATGGAACCAAAAAGGCTAAAGGAAGCAACTTTATCAAACTAACAGTTATTTCTGCTGAAAACAATAAAAACTGTGGTATGCTAAGCCTTGATTAATCACTAATACCAGGCTGGATAAAAGTTTATCCACTACTTAGTTATTCCCATCCGGCTATGAGCTAACAACCCTCATAAACCTTCTAAAAGGAAGAATCAAATTTAACAAAAACCAAAAGGAAAGGAAAAATAGTTATAATTACAAAAAGAAAATCGGTATGCAATAAGTGACACTTAATTCGTAAAAGAAAGGAAAGAGGTTCAAGTGATGGGTAACCATTTTCTTTTGCCTTTACTAGGAAATATTATGGTATACTTGGTGAGACAAGTACAAAACACTTCACATCATGAAAAAAGTTGATTTGAAGTTGGTTCGCCACCCAATATTACACTACTTTATGACATAAAGAACGTTGCCATGAATATATAGTTTCCCTACCCGATAAACTATAACATTTAAAAGTTTAGCTTCAAGAGAATCATCACTTTGCCCTCATGGCTTCATCAATGATGCGATAAAAATTTAGGTAAATTTCATGATACAAGCGAAATGAAATAGCCATGATGGTAAAGTTGTAGATTACAATCTATTACCTGTTGTCATCATAAAAATCTGTCAAGTTCTGAATTTCCATGTGCTCAAGGCCAGCCTCTCTGGCCAACCTGAGGAATATGACTTTACGAATTAATTATAGGATTTATTTACATTGGCAGGATAAGAAAATAAGATAAGATAAAATATTTCCTCCCATCTTGGAAATGCAAGAGCGCAAATGTTGACATTCGAAACTCAAAAAAAAAACAAAAAAAACACAGACAAACCAAAGATGCATGTGGATAGCCTATTATGTTTGTAAAACATTGTAAAATAGAATAGCCAGATTCACATTACGATAATAGGTTTCGTTATCCCCATATCCCAAAAAAAGCATGATTTCACATGGATGAACATTGGACGATAGAAGCATCATAGTGGATCATGCTTGGAGGCATGACAGGGTTCTTCCCCGCTGACAGCACTTTACTGGGAATAGTGGGCTCAAGGGAGATATAGATAGAGATATGGGGTGGGGTGAAGGCAGCAGAAAACAACAAAACGAATTGAAATTTGACACAAGATATTGCTGCATGAACCTGAGCAGGCTTGGAAAATGAACCAAACATTGGGTTTCAGCAGAGATGTCACTTGCAAACTTCAATTGGTACTTCTTACCAAAGAAAGGAAACCTGAAATCCAATTCACAACGGAACATCATTAATCGCCTCAAAAGAGGAACACAATAAGATCAAACATAAATGGGTGCTAAGTGGATTACATACTTCTCTTCCTCAACCTCGAAAGTAATCATGTAATTTTCTGATCTAATGCAATTAGGAACAATGTTTGGTTTCATCCCGCCACTCCTATTATGGTATGCTTCAACATTCTTCTGGTACTTTGCCCTATAACAACCACATGGTCAAATGGATTGCAAACCAAACAAGATTAAGCAGAAACTTGAGACAAAATGACTTATGCAAAGAGAGAGAGAAAACCAGCAAGAGTGGATCCCAACTTGAACCAAATTAAAATCCCCATGCCCACTAGACTTACATAAGCATCCTTTTTTCTAAGGTGGACTTACATAAGCATCCTTTTTTCTAAGGTAGACTTACATAAGCATCTTATAGCGATATACTTATATTAATTAAAAATATTTATATCAATGCAGGAAGTGAAGTTGAGATGGTTTGGGCATGTGATTATGAGGTGCACGGATGCCCCAGTACGGAGGTGTGAGAGGTTAGCTATGGATGGTTTCAGACGGGGTAGAGGTAGGCCGAAGAAATATTGGAGGGAGGTGATTAGACATGACATGGAGCAGTTACAGCTTACTGAGGACATAACCCTAGATAGGAAGGTATGGAGGACGCGAATGAGGATCGAGGGTTAGTAGGTAGGAGTGCGTCCTTGCTAATAGGAAGGAGTGTTTTGTTTGTAGTTGTGCCAGTAGTCGTAGTGTTATGCGTGTGTCTTGTAGTTTCTTGTTCATGGCGTTTTGGTGATGTTTGTGATTTCGGATAAATAGTTTATAGTACTACTCTGTGGGGGGGCCCTTCCTCGGACACCGCGCATAGCGGTAGCTTTAGTGCACCAAGCTGCCTCTTTTTTAGTTTACAGTACTACTCTGTGGGTGTCTTGTTTCTTTTATTATCTATTGGTGTGTTATCCCATTTTGTTTTTCTGTTTTTTATTCTGTTATTTGTCCTAAGCCGGGGGTCTATCGGAAACAGACTCTTCACTTCATCTGAGGTAGTGGTATGGACTGCGTACACTTTACCCTCTCCAGATCCCACTTTGTGGGAATACACTGGGTATGTTGTTGTTGTTGTATATATATCAATGCCATATAAGAAAGTAAAGAGACACTCTGATCAAGAAATCAGCATACTTTTAACCCACCCCCCCACCCCCCACCCCACCCCCCAAAGAAAAAAGGCAAGAAAATGACCAAAAGAAAGCATAAGAAATAAACAATAGATTCTGATGTATGCCTCTAACTTATATGTCATACTTCATCCAGAAGATGTAAGTAATGTGAATCTAATGTATAAGGGCAATTACGGAAGCAAGAGGAATAAATAACCCAACTACCGAAAAAACCGAGTTATTGATTATTTCTTTTTGATAAGGTTAAGTGTTAAATGATAAATAAGGACCAAGAGGTTACTGCAAAAAAGAAAACTAAGATATTGATAAAAGGATTTTATAGCCCATAAACAAGGATCTCACTTTTTTCTTTCTCAATTTGTTGAATAATGTTATTCTCCATTCATCTCTTCATACAGTGTGTTCAAAGGCTCATTTGAAGCTCGGCTAGACCCTGAAAACTCAGTTAAAGCCAGGTTTTGCACTTCGCTTCACTTAAGTAGCTATATAGCGTAGGCACTAAGGTGCTAAGGCATGTTGGCTCTGTCTTTGAAAGAACTATCACATATAATATTATAGTTGGTAATCTGATGTACTAATTGTTTAAAAAACATTACGAATGTATATTTAGTAATTAACAATAAAAAATGGCAGCCCCATGCACAAAAATTAAAATTTTAACATAAGAAAACTAGCTCCAAAAAACATTTCATCTAAACCAGAAATTAAGATGGTTTTCAAACTTGATGGATGCAACTATTTTCTATAAGTAAAGGTAAGTTTTACTTCATAAATAAACAAATATTAATCCAATTCCTCAAAATTGAGATTTTAAAGATCTCGTCTTATTTTTGGATCACTTTGCGCGTTATTGTTTGAATGCATGGCTTCATCCATGAAGCAATAACCCCTCGCTTCACCTAATTTTATTTCTTTAAAGTTTAAGTGACAAACTGATGGCTTTTAACAACACCAGTGACAACAAAAGCTAGTTTTAAGCATTCTTCAGCAAGATGAAAAGAAAATAGACTACAAATCTGTGAATCAATCATCCGATTTCAGTTTCATACCATATAGTAGATGAGTCAGGAGTAATACCAAGAAAGTAACCCCCAGGTTTAAGCAAAGATGATACATTATGCAATAGCCTCCTTGCTTTCTCTTCACTATCAAAGCACACCTGCAAGTAAATACCAGATTAAATTCAATGTAACTAACAAATGCTAGAAGTGTACACAAACAAGACACTAGTACAAGAACAGCTAACCTGTAAATTGTGCATGCAGAAAACAATATCGGCCTGCTTTTCCTTGTCCTTCCAATATGAGTCTATATCTTCCTGCACAAAAAATGTACTTCATGCAATTAACTACCAACTAGACAGAAGCATACAACAAAACTCAAAACCTGAGAACTCAATAAACATCCGTGCAATTCCCCTTTCTGTTAATGACATCACACAAGAAAAGCAATATTAATTGGAGAAAACAATTAACTCAGTAACACTCTGCTCTGCATTTTTGAAAAGCAACCAACCACACAAATAAGGAAAAGGATAAGAAGAATTAAGGAACTAAAACAAAATTCCTGCCAAAACAGAAGGAAGGCCAAGAGACCAAATAGGTACTTGCACATTGACTACTTGAAATGTGAACCATATCATTAAAGTGAGAGGGAGTGAAGATTCAATCTTTTACCGGAAAAGTTCATTTCAACCTTGGGAGTGAGGTAGATAACACTTCAACGCTCTTGGCTATTTTACTTAAACAGACAACAAAAATTGATCAAGAGAGTAAACTACAAAGCAGCAACCCAACTGCCAAACAGAATCTGATAACAAAAACCAACAGAATATTGGATTCACTAGTTCAATTAGCATAGACCAAATAAAATACGCCCAAAAAAGAAAAGCTGTGGGACTCACAATACAGGGATCGAGCTCAATAAACTCAGATGTGTAAGCCTTCCGCTGACTCTCCCATGCTTCCTTCACTTCATTCAGTTCTGAAGTTGCCACATCTATTCAACACAATTTTCAAATTTTAAGCTACAAACAGTGGATATCTATGCAGTACTCTCACGTGCAATTTATATGAGGGTGTTTAATCATACATGGAGTTTAAGAAAGAAAGATTTTCTATGCATAAGCTATATGCATATTATATCTGATATACCAAAAGTACCTTTAGAATCTTGTTCTTAAACATATCATTGATTTCAATATAAGCATGCAATTAAGGGCAAAATGGAAATGATAAAAGTAAAGAGTTTCCAATGACAAAGACGTGTCAATTTTTTTAAAATCATGAAAAGGAAGAGTGCCGTACAACATATAATAGATTTACATATGAGTATATATGAACATATGCATGTGTGTTTGCCTATATATATATATACCATGTGTATCTCAGAAAAGAAGAAAAGAATATCCCAGCGAAGGCAAAAACACTAAGTGAGTTATTCCCATTTGTTAAAGCTTTGGTGTACCCGTAGGCGCAAGCTGGCCCAAACAACAACATTGTAAAGAAAAGAAGAAAAAAACTAAACAGAAAGAGTAATAGTCATCATATCATACCAATCCCAATGTAGTGACCAATTTGAGCTTCGTCCCACTTCTCCACATCAGGTACTTTTCCACAATACATTTCACAAACCTACATATCTCCCCATAATACATGTATCAGAAATTTTCCATATACATTAACACCATGAAATGAAACTAGAATTTTGAGTTTATGAATTCCAGATTCTAGAAACTGCATTTTACTGGGTTCATAATAAACATTTCTTTTTATGACCGTGGTGTCAGGGCCAACTTTCACGCACCTCGACTAATTTCACTGTCACCTCCCACCAACAAGTATAAAAAAACTATATCCCATCTAGACTAGGACAGATAGAAGAAATCAGGTTCATGATAAATTATTTATACATATTAATTCCACAGATACCTGTCACCTCCCACCAATAATAGGACACCAAATAACTCTATCCACCAAAACTAAGACAAATAGGAAGAAATCGGGTTCAAGATAAATTATTTATACATAATAATTCCACGAGATAGCTGTCACCAACAAGTACCCGATAACTCTGTCCATCTAGACTAGACTAGGACATATGAAAAGAAATCAGGTTCGCGATAAATTATTTTTAAATACAATTGTACAAATTTTGAGTGAAAGCTACTGAGTTTTGTCGAACTCGATACATAATAGTGAGAGTACATACAGTGGCATAAGGGAATACGAAGATTTTGATAAGCACATTTTTGACGACATCAAGGAGTCGATGGTGAGTTGACTCGCTACCCCCTCTGTGACTCGGGAGTGAACTCATCCTCCTCTATAAAACCCACAAAACCCTACTCACTACACACTGCTCTGGATTACCGCTACACCAATAATAGGTATATCCGTTTTATTTTATTTTAGGGAGAAATAAATCATAACCTCGGTACTCAAGACACATAAGAATTGTTCTTATTTAATTTATTTGTCATTTTTTGATTGGTCAAAAATAAATCTTAGATATTTTTATAACATTATTTATAAAGGGTAAGTTATTTAAATTATATTATAATTTTATACTAATTTATGGCCTATAACTATCTAATTTATCTTATTTAAAGAGATATAAATAAGATTTGTGCCTATCCTTACCCTACAAATAAGTGACTAGTAAACAAAATCCAGAAGTTGATTATAATAGGATTGTCAAAATAAAGTTTTGAGTTTAAAATTTATATGAACGGCTAATTAAATTATTTTTTATTATTTAAATATAATATTTATTTTGATTGTTATTTAAATTTTATTACATCATATTATTAAATCTATTGTGAGGTAATAATGAAAGTCCAATTTTGTGTAGCGATCGTATGATTGTAATCACCTCGTTAGTTTAATTTTTTTTCTCATTTTTATACTATGTTACTTTTTATTAAATTTATTTTTTAAATTATTGATGTGTGACATTATATAATAATAAAAAAATAAAACGATCTATAAAAATGTTATGACACTTACAATAACACAACACAAGACATACACACACATTATGAAATAATAAGAAATAACCATCCATTAACCAATAAGGATTGTGGTGGATTAATAAGTACTCCTTCGTCCTTAATCAGAGGTGTCATATTTGAGCTGGGTACAGAATCATCTTTGTTAGGGAGCACTTTAACCCCAATATGGGATTTTTCGATGTGAATCCGAATTTAGTCGGACTCTAATATGGGTACCGGAAATCGAATAGAAAACCCAAAAAAAAAAAAAAAAAAAGAAATAACCATCCAAACAGAGTGTAACATCCCATCTATTTTTATTTATTTTTTTCATATCACAAACCAAATAACAAGTGATGAGCAGAGAAGAGACTCTGGTTGAAGCGGCACTGCGAGTTGTGAATACTGCTGACCCTTTTGAGAAGGCTTGCATTGGTGATGAAGTAGCTAATAAATGGCTACAAGGCCTCATTTCTCAACCTTATTATCCTTCTCAAGAAGAACTCCTTCTTCCTGATCGTCCAGCACGTCTCGAAAATGTAATGATTTTGCTTTGCTCAAATTCTTGTTTGTTTATCGATGAAATGCCCAAGTGACCCGAATGCTTGTTTTACTGTTCTGCTCAGCTCAAATTGTTGTTTGTTATGTCTATTATCTGTTTGATGGAATATCCAATTGACTTAAATACTTGTTTTGCCCGTCTCACAAATGTAATGATTTTGGATGCTCAAATTCTTGTCTGTTATGTATATTACCTGTTCGATGAAATGCCCAAGTGACCCAAATGATTGTTTTACATTCTTGTTTGTGATGTCTATTAACTGTTTGATGAAATGCCTAAGTGATCGAAAATGTTTTATTTACTGCTCTGTTCTAATTGTTGTTTGTTATGTCTATTACCTCTTCGATGAAATGCCCAAGTGACCCGAATGCTTGTTTTACTATTCTTGTACAACAATGACAACGTACCTAGTGTAATCACACAAAGGGGGGGTCTGGGGAGGGTAGAGCATATGTCAATTTTACAATTACCTTAGAGGTACAGGGGCTGTTTTTGATAGACCCTCAGCTCAGGAAAGAACAGTACAAAGCAGTATAGATAAAGAAACAACGGAAATGAAGACAGTCATGGCAAATTACTATAGAGTATAGACAACCTGACTAATCATCCTAAATAGTAGTCATAACAAGATAAAACGATAATCGAAGTGTAAAAAGCCATAGGTAATAACCAAACTCAAAGGACAATAAACTACAAGAGTAATACTATGCCTAATAGCATGACCAATAGTATAGAAGAATAAGCGGGACAATGCTCAACTATCAAAGCTCCTCCTGCACTAATCTGTGTCCTTCATAAGCTCCTATCTAAGGTCAGGTCCACGGTAAACTGAAGTTGCGTCATGTCCTGTCTAATCACCTCTCCCCAATTCTTCTTCGGCCTACCTCTACCTCTCTTGAAACCATCCACAACCAACCTCTCATACCTCTGCACTGGGGCATCTGTGCATCTCCTTTGTACATGCCCGAACCATCTCAGCCTCATTTCCCGCATCTTGTCCTTCATTGGTGCCACGCCTACCTTGTCCCAGATATCTTCATTACTAAACTTGTCTGTCGTAGTATGTCCACACATCCATCTCAACATCCTCATGTTTGCAACTTTCATCTTCTAGACGTGGGAGTTCTTGACTGGCCAACACTACGCTCCATAAAACATAGCATGTTTTACTATTCTTGTATGTTAAATTTTCTGAGAAATGCTAATAATGATGAACAGGTGAAGCTGGTGTCACCAAGTCTCATGCCAAAGCTTGGGAAAGCGGGAAGCTTGCAGAGTAGACAGGCCATTGTACACAGTCTTGTACACACGGAAAGCTGGGCTATTGACTTGTCTTGGGTAATAAAAAAGCACCCTCATTTCCTGATTCCTTTTTTTTCTTCTTCTGTTATGTATTCCCAAGTATATTTCATGCTTTAAGGAAAAAAGTATTTAGTTCTAATTAGCTTGTGAAAACATTCATAGAGTCTTTGATGATTAGATAAGTTAATAACAGAGCATGTTATTGTATGCTGAGAATTTAAGATATAGTACTTGGTTTTCAAAATGGTAAACTTGATATAATTCTCATATGGAATGGGTTGTTTTTGCATTAGAAATGGGGGACAAGAGTGGGAATATTTTGCAAAGAAGGTAGGCAAAGACAGGCTGCTCCAGCCAGTGAGTACTGGTACCAACTGCACCAACAAATTTCACTGTGACAATCAGATTTGAGCTTATTGTGTCTCTTTGTATGTGTTTCTCAAACTATATGTAACTTAAGTCGAAGGAATGGGCATGCCTTCATGGATAAAGAAACTTTAAACAAGGTTGTTAGCGCAGTTGTGACTTGATGGTGGATAGTACCTCTATTTGATGATTCATTGTTGGATATACTTATGCATTTTTGAGTCCTACTTGTCAAATGCAATTATTTATTAACTATCCCTATATGATTATATACATCATTGGTTGGTTTTACAGGATATAATTGCTCGATTTGGCAAGCAACAGTCCATGCCAAGAGATTTTTTCACTGATTTTGTAAAAGTTGCACAAGATGAGGGGCGGCATTTTACTCTGCTTGCTGCACGGCTTAAGGAACTAGGTTCATTCTATGGAGCTTTACCTGCTCATGATGGCCTGTGGGATTCAGCCATTGCTACTTCCAAAGATCTGTTGGCTCGTTTGGCTATTGAACACTGTGTTCATGAGGTTCTTTCTTCACCTCTTACACCTGATAAAAGAAATCTGGATATACATGAATGAAGTAACAAAAAGGCATTTTCTTTGTGAAGTGTCGAATGATTGAGTTCATTGGAAATCACTAGGTTATGAACCATGCTTTTATGTCTCACTTTCATCACTAAAGACACCCTTGGAACAATATTAACGATCTCACAAAGATGAAATTATAATTTTGAGAAACATTTCATAAGCCTCTAATATAAGGGCTTATTACACACCCATGGGTGTGGCCTTGTAGTCAATGAAGTGGATTAAGAACCATGAAGTCAGGTTCAAATTCCAGCAGATGCAAAAACATTAGGTCATTTCTTCTCATCTGTCCCAGCTTTGGTGGATAGAGTTACCGGTACCTGTGTTGGTGGGAGGTAGCAGGTAATATCAGCACTGACTGTAACTTTGTGTTTACAAGAAACGACCAAAAACTGAACAAAAGGAGGAAGTAAGTCCCCTCATTCATGAGCTTTTTCAACTATTTATCGTCACTTAAATATTTCGTTGTTACTTATAAATCATAACATAATAATTCAGCGGTCTGCAAGCAATCTGGTGCCACTAGATCATCAGAATCATGATCATTACAGGCTGACTTTAGCAAACAGCTGCAATTTTGCGTTGTGATATCATTATGACCTGATTTATTTTGATGAAGTTATAACCTCAGTTATTTGTTTATTCTGAACGTAACATCCATTAGTGACACTAGTGATCCTTGAGTAGTTTCCAGTTTAACATGAAAACAGGGCTGTAATAAAGTGATTTCATGTGGTTAGACATATTAAGGCATTTGTAATAGATATGCACAAGTCTTGGAAGGAATTGAGTATTAGCAAAACTTAAAAGTCTTGAGAAAATGAATACTGTTGACTTTCAATATATCTTGTATCTCAACAAGTTTCCCAGCAGCGGTATTGATCAAAGGCTTGTTTTATGCAATTCATCCTCATTCTAGTTTGTAGCCTCGCTTTCACTTTTTTATACCAGTTGATGACTTCACGTTTTCTGAGAATGTAGGCCAGAGGACTTGATGTGATGCCAACAACAATATCTCGTTTCCGCAATGGTGGTGATAATCAAACCGCTGAGTTATTAGAGAATGTGGTTTATCCAGAAGAAATAACTCACTGTGCTGCGGGAGTAAAATGGTTCAAGTATCTTTGCTTGAGATCAAGAAATCCAAATCTGAGTGACCTTCCTTCAGAAGAAACTAGTGATGTAGACAATGAAGTGATTCAAAAGTTCCACTCCACTGTGAGGACATATTTCAGAGGGCCATTGAAGCCTCCTTTTAATGAGCAAGCAAGAAGAGCTGCAGGATTTGGTCCACAATGGTATGAACCTCTTGCTGTTAAAAATTTCATAGTTCTATGAAGATCTCTCCTCGCTGGTTGGAAGTAGCAGGTACCCCGTGAAATTGGTCGAGGTGTGCACAAGCTGACCCGAAAAATTGAATTGAACATTGATTATGAAATTGTCTTTGTTTCTAAATTTTCATGATATTAAGCACATATATTACACTAGATTATTGGAAACTATAGTGTTGAGAAAGGACTTCTATAACTAGATCATCAACTGCAAGGGGTAACACCACAACAATTATTTGGATCCTTCTCATCATTGAGTTTTATATTTATCTATTTATCAGTTAATATCTATTTTGCAATAATTTTCTTTTTTCAGAAAACAGCTGTTTGATCATTAACAAAAGAAATTTGGTTAGCTGTTGTATGTTGTTAGTCTTATTATACATGAACTTTTCATGTCTTAAAGAGTATATAGTTCCAGAACCATCATTGTTATATAGGTATATCAAGTACTCCATCTCGCTATAATCTACTCCCTCCGTTCGGATTTACTTGTTACTATTTTCCTAATTTGATTTTCATTTTTACTTGTTATATTTTTGACAAATCAAAAAAAGACAATTTTTTATTTTATGTTTTACCCATAACATTAATTACTTATTCTCCAAATCATTTTTCAATACTTATTATTCCCTCCGTTCGATTTTACTTGTCACATTTTGACTTGACACACCCCTTAAAAAAAAGAATTATTGACATGATTATTTTATCATATTACCCCTATTAAATGATGTTTACTATTGTGTCTTAAAATTAATTTGGAGAGAAAGCAATTAATGATAAGGATAAAATAAAAAAATAAAAGTTGTATTTTCTTGATATGTCAAAAATGACAGTAAAAATAAAAATTCAATTAGGAAATAAGTGACAGGTAAAAGTGAACAGAGCGAGTATTAAATATCAATTAATAAGGCGTAATAATGTAAACTCATTCTATCAATGATTGTTTTCTTAATGGGTGTATTATGTTAAAAAGTGACAGTGGAGGGAGTACAAAGTATATTGTTTGGTCCAAAATGAAAAGAAGAAAAAAAAACTACTCCCTCCGTTTAAAAAAGAATGATCTATTTTCTTTTTTAGTCTGTTTCAAAAAGAATGACCCTTTCCTTTTTTGGCAACACTTTAATTTCAATTTTCCACATGGCATGTTTAAGACCACAAAATTAAAGGGCATTTTAGTACATTTGTCATAACTTTAATTTAGGGCCACAGATTTAAAAGTCGTTCTTTATTTTCTTAAACTCCGTGTCAAGTCAAACTAGGTCATTCTTTTTGAAACGGAGGGAGTAGTATATTTTCTATCATGCAGATTTCAAATTTCTGTTATGTTATTTTTTTTTCCTCCTCTTTTCTTGGGAACTCTCAATACAAGGGAGGCATTTGGGTGAAAATAACCTTTCACTTTAAATAGAAAATGGCCCTGCAAAGATCTCGTGTTTTATTTTCAGATATCTTGTAATGGACAAAACACATCAAATTTGTAAAGGGCTACAAAACCAATTACCCAAAAGAGGTTCAAATGCAAACAGTGTAATTTACTAATTTGTCAATTGTCTTCTGCCATAAAAGCGCAGTGCACCATAGAATCTACGCATACAAACAAAACGGAGAAAAAATTGAAAACACTATAAAACAACCACCAGATGTGAGAAGCATCCCGTGTTCATACAGGGACCGTAGAAGAAAGGGAAATCACAATATCCAGCAAGAGGGAAAAATCAGGAGCTCTTTATTTGGTAAAGAATATTGAGGAACCCTTATTGTACAACTTTACAGGAAAAACAAATGAACTATGACGCGTCATAAACTCAGCTGAGAGTATCTTAGAAGAAACGGTAGTATCACTGAGATTGGAACTAGTCCAATTTTATGGACCTCAATCATTCTCATCCTCAAGAACAAAAATGGCACCAATAATACAAGCTTGAGATCTGAAAAGGCAAACTATTATCTGAAAAAGAACTACGCCGCCTGCAAAGGTTGTCCTGGAGGATATTTTGTTCCCAGACTTGAAAGTAAACTTTATCTGTATTACAGTAGAAGCTTCTTGATGTCACTGAAGTTAGAAGACAATGCTGAAATGAAAGCACCTGAAAGATTAATACACATACGCTGTCATGCATCAACAGTTCAACACTCAACAGTAATTCAGGTCTTTTAAGTAAAAGTAGCAAGATACGAAGGGAAAACAATAAAAGCTCGATGGCAACTGAACCACTCCTAAGTGATCAAAAGACACAAAAAGGAAAAAGAAATTAAGGAATGACACAATATAGTCTAAGAAGATTTAGCCTCTGATCCCTTGACCACCAAGGATAATTAGAGGCAAAAGTACCCAAATTCTCAGCCGCAGAAGCAATAGTAAGGATAACTAAATCTAGCATACTCTTGTCCCAAATGTACAACTGTAACATTTTTGACAGTCTAGACTGCAATTACAATCAGCCTAAGAATTTGAAACTATTTGGTGATCATTAAGTGCAAACGTGTGAACTAGCATAAAAGACAATGTCTACTGCTGGAAACTATACAAGTAATAAAAGATTAGAAGTCTGTACTTACCTCCAACCTTTCCATCAAAGACACGATGATCAGCTGATAAAGTCAAACTCATTTTGTTAACTACAGCTGGTATCTCAATTCCTGAAAAGAAGGATGCAAAGTTCAACTAATTAAAACAACTATGTCTCTCCATTTAAAAAAAAAAACTATACGTCTCAATCCTAAACTAATTAGTGTTGGCAATATTTCAACAAATTGCATAAGCAAAAAAATTATTGGCAATATTTCAACAAATTGCATAAGCAAAAAAATTACAAAAGGAGAACTTTCCGACACACACAGTAGCTGAAGATGACGAAGACACTGGAAGAACCGGCGACCAATGTTCCGACAGAAAGAGGTTTTCTAGGAGCTTCCATGTGACTTTCCAAATTCATCAGATAGTTAATTTTTGCTTATGTTATTTTTGTTTTCTCTTTTTTTGTTTTTGTTAGCTGGGCCACCTTTTGGGCCTTAGCTCTTTGCACATATCTTTTTGCTTTCAATAAATCAGGCATTTATGGCCTGTTCTTTTTTAAAAAAATAAAAAAAATACGCAAGGAGAACTTTCAGTCAGAACTATACCATCAGCACCAACCACCGGTTCGACAACTTTATTGCCTCTACCAACAGCAATTATACCAGCCTGTGGAAAGACATCACAATGTTATGGATTTCAAGCTAGTGGTAAAGCAGATTTATGAGCAGTGACAGGAATGACAGTTCTGGACTCTTGAGGACCTATTAGGCTATATAACTCCACGTGACAGTTCAGTTATAAAATTTTGATGCATCAACTACAGGAGTTTCAACAGTTAAGGAAAGGCCAACATATAAAGCTAATTTATTCAGTCAAAGGAAAGGAATAGCAGATATCTTCCATGCAGGGGAGCTCCCGGTATGAGAGGGAAGAAATAATGACCTGAGGGGGGTTGATAATTGCACAAAACCGATCCACTGGAAACATGCCCAAGTTTGAAATGCTGCATAAAGAACATAGAAGATGTAATTCCTGACCTACGGAGCTGCTCTATACAATACCTAGAATCCAAAGTTGATTATTCACCTGAAAGTGCCACCTTGATATTCATTAGGTTTAAGCTTTCCAGTTCGTGCCTTCCCAGCAAGCTCCTTGATCTTTCGTGCACAAGTAGATGACATAAGAAGTTAAGGAGCCACAATAAGCTGAGACACTAGACTCCTAAATAAAGACAGGTAATATGCAGTTTATACATATTGGAGAAATTACAATGTCTTGTGCTAACAGAATTGCAGTTCCTTTGAAAGCATCAAAATTCTATAGATTATAAATATAGCAGAATTTCAATATCCTAACATAAAAGGAAATACTGTGTCTAGCCTTAGTCAGAGCTATTGAAAAAATAAACAGTTCAACCTGTATCCATTTTTACCTCTGCAGAAATTGAGGATATGGATTTTTGATCAGCATTCCTAATAATTGGGGTCATCAAGCCCTGAAACTCAAGAGAATGGGGTGAGAACAAGATTTATATAAGATCCAAGAAAAATGATAGTATGCCACGTAGGTGCATACCTTTTCAGTGGCAACCGCAACGGATATATCAACAGAATCACAAAGCACCACCTCACCTTTTCCATCATCCCAGTAAGCTGCAATGGATATAAAGAGTAAACTTATCAGGAACTAATATTTCACGAGAGAAAGCGTCTTTTACTAAGCTAGTCATCCGGAAGAAAACTAAAAGTTTATTATAGTGAAATTCAATGAAAAATAAGCATAGATTGGGAATGAATCGATCTGAGATATCAGAAAACCATATTTGAAGGTTATAGCCATCAATTAAATCTCTCCAGCCTTTTCAGCTATCCTTGCTTGTTGGGGCGGAGTTATAAGGTATTGTGAGAAGAGAAGTGCTACAGGTTTCAGCAGAGCAGTTCAACAAAACTGTTATACTCTCAACATTATGTACAGGAGACAAATAGGACAAAAGGTCAACTTACAACTTTACAGTATCCTAGACAAACACCAATGGATGGACATTGGTCAATAGTTATTATGAATGCTAGGAGAAGAACCAAAACTATGATAGCTTTCATGGAAATAGCGGTCTCCGTTAAAGTTTGTCTGAATGAAGAGGTAGACTAAACAAAATCAACTCTTTCCGCAATACTTAAGTTGCAATATATACAGAAGTAAAGAGGATATATTTGGAGAATTCTTTGGCCAATCGGACTAATAGTTTGTGTTTTCCACAACATGTCGAAGAATAGACACCCTTTGAGTTATGGGAAGAGGAAGAAAGAAGTGTATACAAATAGAGGGCTGTTATTTCACTTATTTGTAAATATAGCATTTTTTAAGAACATTAACTGGAGAACAAACTGTAGCTCGTAACCAGACAAATTCCGTCCAAAAAGGTTTCGAAACATGAGATGAGAGTTTCTCCTTTACAAAGTAAGTATTTTTTCCACTAAGAAAGTTAAACAGTTAAGAGACTTCATTCCAGATCAACAGAAATGATACATGATTAGGATGAAGCCTGATGGGGTTAACTGGTTAAGTGTCTCACTAAGCGTTTCTTAGTAAAAGATATTGTAGGAGACTCACTAAACCTTTGAAAATAAGAGATAGTATATAAATGGAAATACATATCTTTATAGCTTCATTTCTCAAAGTCAAAAGTTAAATTCTAAAACTTATCGAATAAGAAAAAATTAGTTACACCATAAGCATTTGAGACAGAAGGGAAAAATGGCATGTCAATTATTATCACTGCAACATTATTAATCTTGATGACAATATCAAATATAAACTCTAAATATTTACCTATAACATAACAACGTAAATATAAGTTTGTAAAGTACTTTAGGATATCTAAGTGCATGTTACAACAAACAACAATCACATTCAACTGGAAAAGCTATCTTTCGTCCCTCCTACATCTCCTTTCAGAGATCATATTATCTTTTCCTGACATGGAAAAACTAAATGAAACTGACTGGGAATTATCAAAATTGAGAAAAAAGATTATGGTCATTCTTCTAACAAAGCTAGAAACCCTGCTTTCACATACTAAACAAATTCACAATTAGGCTTCATAACTAACTACGTGTCACTTCATCCTACATTTTAGTTGTTAATTAAGAACTTCAATTAGCAACGAAAACACAAATAATATCTCACCATTTGCTTCTGGTACATTTTTTAATGCTGTTGCAACAACTTTGATGACAATGTCATTCACGGAGACTTTAACATCATACTTTTCTGCACACAATAAAGATGTGTCAGATAATTTTGAAGGAATATCAACAAAAGCAACAAGACAAATAAACACCTTAATGCTATACCTTTAAGCTCCTTTCTGAAGGAGAGAAGGGAGTCCAATATAACATCTGTTAGAAATGACCAATAATTTGAAAAAGTTCCACATATTAGATATTAGTAAATTACTGCTTATAGCACTAAGAACTTGAGAGTTGACAGAACCTGTGGACAAATACAAGTGAGGAGTATTTTGCTTAGATTCCAATAACCTTGCTGCTATCACCTGCAAAATATAAGTATTGAGAGACATGGCAACTCAAGTATGAGATGTCACCAATGCAGGTCTCCTACATGCACAAAAACACACAGGAAGTGGGAGTAAAGAATAAATTGACAGCACCTAAACTTGGTGAAAAAATAAGAACTGAGTTGAGCACAGGCCAAGTAGAAGTGGAGTCAAGAATAAAGCAAAAACCACGATGAATATACTGCATAACTAGCACTTCAGCAGACAAGCTAATATCCTTATCAAAAAAAAAAAAGACAAGCTAATATCCTACCTAGAGTCCTTATGAGCAGCTGATATCCTACTTGGGGTCCTTATTCTAACAGCTGATTTATTAGCATATTTTTTATTTTAGACTGTAAGATGCTGAATTTTTTAAAGGTGAAAATAATATTCATATTTCAACTTCTCCTTGGATGATTGGCAAACTGAACCTTCTAATTTCAAATTTCACTGATCAACTTGTTAGTCTTTGTTCAATGCTCATTCAACAAAGGAAAACTCATTAGGTCTAGAGATGCAAAGAATGATATTTAAGAACACCGAAATTTTAACTTGGTTATTACTGCCACCTTAATATTTTTAGGCCGCTATCAAGTTTTTAAAAGAAAGGTGTATCACATGTTTATTTGGTAAACAAAACACAATTGCTTTCTCTAAACAAAATAAGAATTTCCCCAGAAAAAATGAACAAACCAAACTCACTTCCATATTAACAGACAAACTTACAAGTATGATCAGTTTGACTCTCAATTTCTTTAATAAGCTATTTTCCTCTTTAAATATTCACCTCTTTTCTATCTATAGTTGTATGTCCAAAATTTATTTTTGAAGTGTAAATACTGTTTACCTTTTCCTCTTTCTAAACCTACAGACTTATTATTAAGTCTAAAACATGATATTTAGGAATTGTTACCATATTAGACTAAGATAGATAGAACAAATAATGTGAAGGTTTGGTTGTCAATTTTGCAAAGAAAATGGTTGCAAATAAATTTTCTGTTTTCTAAATCATCCAATCCAAAATTCCAAATACAATTGTTCTAACAAGGTGATTACTAACCTTAAAAGAATAGTTCATACAGGGGGTTGATGTTTTGTTCAATAAATAAACTGTTCTGTTAATCAACTAAACTTAAATAAAAGGTCGATCAAAGACCTCTTAACGAAGAGTAAGAATTACGCAAGAAAAAAGAGGAAAGAAAACAGAAGGAATCAAAAGTATTAGAATCTTAAAATCCAATGTTTTCTTATTGCTTTGCAGAAGCACCAAACAGGAAGTCACACGTTCCCCTTGATCAGAAACTTCTCACAATTTTCTGGCATGTTTTGCCAACAACTGCTCTGGTGACTATTCATTTTCCATGTTTTCAGAATAAACCAAAAAGCTCAAGTTGGTTTTCCCAGCTTAAGTCGGACAGATTTTATGATTGTAAGTGTTAGTGCAGTATGTTAGAGTTAGAATGTTGAAAGCATTAAGCTTTTTAGTTAGAAGCTTTTTTTTTGGATGAAGTAAAACTTTCATTGCTAGCATCAGGAAGATGCAAAAAGATTGATCAAGGATATCGCAAATGAGCTCACAAAAAAGGAAGTGAGCTCCTTAAACAGAGGTGGCTATTCTAAAAGCAGGGAATAATAAACTGCAACAAGTTATCAAGGGTATCTATAAGGGTTACATTGAACCAACTAAATAAATACAAAAGGCATCTAACCCAGATATTGTCTTCAATTGGGCAAATACAATGTGTATGGTGGAGACGATTAGCATGGACCCTACGCAAGGATGACACCCTCAAATACAATGTGTATCGTGTTTAAATCTTTAAGTAGGTGTGCCTTGTATTTATCAAATTATCAAATCATTCATAAATCCTTTTTCTCTTATTTTTCACCAACATTTTAAAATTTAAGAAAGAGACTCATATTACATAGATAACTGAACAGACTCTTATGTCCAAGAATTAAGATCTTCATTTTTTTTCTAAAGTGTTAGCAAATATGATAGAATATAACATAAAATACCCATTCAACACAATTAAAGCTCTATCATTTAATAAGTACAATAAGGTAAAAGGATTAAGTAACTGTTGTTGGTAGTTCGTAGTACCTTGCGAATTTGACTATTGGGTAAATCTTCATAAGCATCCCTTTGCTGTCCATCAGATTTCAACCCAAGTGATTCTGTTGGAGTAGCTTTTTGGTCGACCTGAGGAGGAGACGGAGTTGCCTTCCTAATTGGTGAATTGTTGGTTGATCCCTTTCCAGACTTCAATGCAGCAAGAACATCTCCCTTTAACAGGGTACCACGAGGACCAGATGCTGGAATTGATGATGCATCTAAACCATGTTCTGTAATTAATACCTTAGCAGCTGGACTGATTCTATTGAAACCTGCCTGCTGAGTTCTAACTTCAGCTGTGGCATCATGACGGACCGACTTTTCTTCCTTAACCACATTGCTGCCGCTGCTCGAGGTCCTCACAGCTTCAATATCATTTTCATCCTCAACCTTTCAAAAAAGAAGTATTAATCCACAGAATGCTAAGAGTTATAATCCCTAGCAAAGTAACTATACCAGATCATATATTTTTAAAAAAAAAAAACTAAGACAAGTCCCTAACTTAAATCTGTATATACTGATTTGCATCTTCTAATGGTTAAATAACAGAAAGTTCTAAACTTCTCTCAGTAGTAAAAAGAGAGAAGGGTATTAGCAACTTACTGTGATTGCAATAGGCTGTCCAACAGCCACATCTTTTGAACCTTCAGGTGCCAGTATTTTGGCCAAGAATCTGCAATCACACCAAATAAAAGTAACTTTTTGCGCGCATAGAAAATAAACACATGAAATTGTATACCACTGAATCAGAAGGAAAAAGTTCCACAATCAACAAGAGCAAACAAGATACAGATGGAATTGGATGGAATGTCCCCTACTTTAAAAACCCAGAAACATGATGAAACCATAATGAAAACAACCTCGCATACTCCCAGAAATAAACAGCAGCAGATGTAACTAAGAAGGCCTTGCCCATTATATAAAGTCAATATGAAGAGGCTAGGAAGGATTCTTCCTTCAATATTTTGAGGCTGCTTTTCTGGATGATTAAAAAGTCCTAAGAAATAGTTACCTCATAGAGTACACTAATTGCAATTAAACATCTTATTTAAAATGTGTTAGGAAAGTTTACCCTTCTTCGAGACTTTCATACTCAAGAGTTGCTTTGTCAGTTTCTATCTCACAGAGAATATCACCAACCTCTATCTGTGTCAAAAGAAAAATAAGATAATAGTCACACATGCTATTTAGTCATCACTGCCCAGTGTCTCGGGTTTTCTGTGAAAATTCACTAGCCTCATATCATGCAGCACCAACCTTGTCACCTTCGTTTTTCCTCCATTTAGCGATGTTACCTTGGTTCTATAGGTAAAAGGTCAAACAATGATTTCATCAGCACTGACAGGAAAAGGAAACAAGTATTCCATGGAAATTCAAGAGTCCATTATTAACTTTCCATACCATGGTTGGGGACAAAGCTGGCATATCAAGAACCAAATGAGGAGGAAGTTCAGATGAGCTGATATTCACAGAACTGGCTTCTGGAACCCTGTCTCCAGATGTTGCCTCTGTCTGAGAAGATACCTGATTTTTAACCTCTGATGCACCACCAACAGTAGCAGGGACTTTTTGTATGTCATCTGCTTCTTCCACCTACTCCATTAGCAGAAAATATTTAGAATAACAGATGCCCATGGCAGTCTACACAAGAAGCTTAAGTAAAGCATGTAGGAAATGAGAAGTCTATGAAACATCCAATATAGTGAAGCAAGAAAAACATTGCAAGAATTTAAGCTAAAAGTGACAGTCATGAACCTGCTAGTAGACTGAAAGCATTCAATACTACATCTTCATGTCTAATTAGACATAGTTATTGCCTTTATAGCTATATTTTAAGTAATTAAAGAGAGGAGGGAGGGGGGGAGAAAGGAACGATCATTTGAATAGAACTGGGACGGGTAGTCTATTAAGAATCCTTCCAAACCAGGATCCATTTCTGTTGGAAGGCTGTCTTGTTTCCACCTGAGTTTACCACCTAGAGTATTCAGTGAGCACTATTATTAACTTCTGTTTGAGCCTAGAATACTTGCTGAAATTTTTATCTTTGCTATTTGTGTTCGATGTCAAACATGTCAGGAAATCCTTTTCAGATCTTCTACAGTAAGATTCACTTGACAAATAAGCACTTGGTGAACTCTTTAAGGATGTAGAAACATTGTAACAAAGAATGCCAATTTGCTCCTGGATAGAGTTGGTCTGCTAATAAAAAATGGAGTTAAAGAAGTTATATTATATGTGTGTGTGTGTCCAAAATTCAGAAGGTATGCATCTCTTTCTACACTATACATTAGCAGCTGATCTTTAGATCATGTTCTATTCTATTTTGGACTCAGTTTGGTCATGCCACTCACATAAAAAATGCATATGAAATCCGGTGCTTAAGGAGAGTTGGCAAAGCCATCAAGAAGATATATTGATGATCCCTGAAAGTATCTTTTAGTGAAGGAACTAAAGTGTTCTGATGGAATTTCAACTCCAAACCACCCTCTAAAAGCTAGATGTTTGCTTAATTTGTTTAGCTAGAGCAATTGAACCCCTGCAAACAGCTCTGATCAATTTTTGGACTTTGTTTAGCTCCCTAATCCTAGCATAGTCTCTTCGCATGTATTGGAACTAAGACAGCTTCATTTGCAACCTTTGCATCTTCTTGATGCCTTTTTAATGGAACTTCTTCCTTCATCAATAAAAAAGGTAGTTAAACTCAGTCGAGCATACCTACAAAAAAATTCTACTCTTGAAAGAAGGAAATAAGACCAAGAAACAAATTTAGCAATTGTCTCTCTAGGTAGGAGACTATCAATTTATCATACTTTACTTTCTCCTCCAAGTCCAGTTTACACCATTAATTTTCTAGTACAAAAGGAAGGAACTATCCTAATCCATCAAATTCCCCATCATTTACCTTTCTCATAATTCTCTATTGGAATAAAAGGACGCTTTTAGATAAATCAAGAACTCTTAATTGAATTTCTAACCAAGACGTTATAGAATATAAACATTAGGTTTTTCATAAAAAACTAACCTACTACCAGTACAATAAGGAAAATTTTATTTAATTCAAAAATACAAGTGAAACAACAGGATTTCTTTTAGTTTCCATGCTGGTCTTTCCAATCCTTATAAGATTCATTTAGTTCTTTCCAACTAAATCATCAACACACAAAGAAATTGTCTTACATATCTTCTTTTTCTCGCTTCCATCCTCTTTTTCTTTTAAAGAAACCCCAAGGGCTAGTGGCGCACGGTTCGATACTCGCTTCCATCCTCTTCAACCCCCACCTTTTTACAGCATTTGCCACATCTAGTTAAACCCAAGATAGTTTAACAAAAAGCAAATTAGTACCCGTGTATATCTAAGCAAACTACAATGTACTAAGAGGTGGTTCCTGTCTAACATATTATTCGTTCTCTTCCTCAGATTGTTTGCTGACAGCATCCTACATAATACACCATGTTAGACACATCATCTTCTCTGGTGCTTTGTAGCCTGTTTGGCCAAGCTTTTGGGAGGCCAAAAGTGCTTATTTTAAAAAAAAAGAGGTGTTTGGCCACGCTTTCGAGAGAAAATACATACTTCTGAGGAGTAGCAGAAGCTGTTTTTCATAAACAAAAAAAAAAGTAGCTTTTCCCCAAAAACACTTTTGAGAAAAATACAATTGGAAGCACTTTTAAAAAGTTTGGCCAACCACTAATTGCTGCTCAAAAGTGTTTTTTAAATTTATTGGCCAAACACAAACTGCTTCTCACCAAAAGTATTTTTTTGAAAAGCACTTCTCAAAATTCTCAAAATAAGCTGATTTTAAAAGCTTGGCCAAACAGGCTATTAATCTTCCAAATTGATTTACAATCAGGTCTTAAATCCCCTCTGTTGAGTAGGCTTCTATAGTATCGCTTCACAGAGAAACATTGACTGCCTACCTCTTGCCATTTCTTTTCTATCATCTCACCAATTTGTACGTGGCCATAGATCTTCCATAACAAACTCTTGACTTACGTTCCATTTGCTCAGACACTCTTGGAATTATATAAAAGGATGATGCTGTCTCATTGGAGAGGAGAAATGCAAGGCTGCTTAGCTTTCAACAGTGCAATGCAAACCCATTTTGTGGGTTAGGGATTAAGGAGCGAAGTTGTAGGTTAAATGAACATTAGTAGTATGGCTTTACACAAAGGACTGATAATTATTAATTAGAAAACTATGACTGATCATTATAGCATGGTGGCTTTGGTAGACTTCTGAAGGAAGAGAACAGTGTGTAGGCTTATTAGCAGGAAAAAGCTTAGAATGTAGTTCAAAAGATTTGAAATCAACATTTGATTTTATCAGATAGTAGCTATCATACTTACGGAAACCCAGATACTACAATTTCCAGAAGTCTTCAATAGTTCAATTTTTCATATTTTTCACCAATTTCAACCTGCTTTGATTTATAGGTTTGTTGTAGTAGTGTGGGTGTCAAGTCTTCCAACTGGCAGCTCTCTGATAGGCAAATCGATATTCAATTCGAACCCACAAAAGAATTTGTTTATCAAAGAAGCCTGTGCCTCTTTTGTTAGAATAAGACTAGTTTAAAAGGGAGGAGGAGTTGACAACTTTTCAGAGAGAATACACACTTCCCAAAATGAGATTTTTTACGTTTCCTACTGTTTATGAGAACAAAAGAAATCCTAAGGAGAACGATTAGAAATTCTTGTGATGTAACACAGACTTCTTTTTTCATTTTGCAGCAAAGAACTCCAGAGAAGAAGAGAGAGAAAAATGCAGCATTATCACTTCAATTATATTTTTGTGGAACTTGATTGAAAGAAAATGACGTGGAAAAGGGGCAGGAGAAATATCTGAGAACTCTTATTACCGTAATTGCTATAGTCTGTCCCACTGGTACATCTTTTGTTCCTTCAGGGACCAATATCTTTGCAAGGTAACTGCAAATGATATCCCAAAACAACAAAACCGAATACATTAAAGAAGTGTATCGGTTAACCATATGACTAGTGTGAGTACTTCAGGTATTTATGAACAGCAAAAGAATCAGGAAGAAAACTAATCACATACATATTTTAAAGAAAAGCAATAACATCAGAAAAGAACATTACTTACCTTGTCAAAAGAAAATCAGAAAGAACATCCTCTCTCTTAAGTTTTAAACAAATACAGCAGAATTGGAATATAGGCTTACCCTTCCTCGAGACTTTCAAACTCGAGAGTTGCTTTATCAGTCTCTATCTCACACAGTATGTCCCCCACTTCAATCTGTTAGGAAATCAGAATTCAACTGAGTGTAATAACACGGAATTTCAGTTGTTGAGCTTAAAACCTTAATCTCTATCTAGAACTGAAGATATTGTACTACTTTAACTTCAGGTGATCATGAAAAGCAACTGACCTTGTCTCCCTCTTTCTTTCTCCACTTTGCTATATTACCTTGAGTCTGCAGTGAGACAAACATGTAAGTTAAACTCTCCTCAATAATAAGAAAATGGCAAGCAGAAAACTTCATCATTCATAGAAATAATGCCGCTAAGATATTACCATTGTAGGGGACAAAGCTGGCATTCCCACCTCCATATATGAAGGAGCCTCTGCAATAGTAGGAAATAAGTACTATAACATTTAACAAAGACCTCATTTCTGCCTCATAAAATCTCATATTATCAGTAAATAAATTCTCACAGAGTTCATGAAATAAGTTGTATAACGTGTCCGAAGGTCACCAAATATCTTCCCACTGTCATTCTCAGTTAGAAAATAAATTCTCTATGGGGAAAGGAGCATTACAGCTTAATAAGACAAGACGTTCTCTCCAAGAGATGTACATCTTGGAGAGCATCTTCATGGGCGGAGCCACATATATCAAAGGGTGGTCAGGTGCACACCCTTCGTCGGAAAATTATGTTGTGTATATAGGCTAAATGTTAGCTATTATGAGTGTGTATTTAATTTTGCACACCCTTAACGCAATTGAGAAGAAAATTTGCACATTCTTCGTCAAATTCCTGGCTCCGCCACTGAGCATGTTGTGCCAAACACCTTAGAAACTAAAAGGACTATCCTATCACATTTTTAACTCCATTATGTTGCAAGCAAATGCACCTCACAATGGCCAGATTTGTATCTTAAAGCTCTTAAACATTCTTACACTTTCCAGAGCCACTGAACTAGATGAAGAGGAATTGAGTTAATGTGATCCAATGGCCCACATAGCATATAGTTACTGATAAGAGGAGGAAAATCATATATTTGGAGATACACATATAGTAACCTAACACTTGCTGGAAAGGAAAAACCTCAGATTTATCATGCACCAGCTAGGACCCAAATTGCCTATTCAGGCTTCTTAAATTATATGTAGCAGGTGAGGAGATCAAAAGTGTCGAACCACATAACACATACATGTATATATTTAGAAGGGAGCTACGTCTTTTCAAATGAATCAGGGTAATGGAACAGCCACTGGAATATTTTGAAGTACAAGATAACACTTAGAAGTAAATACATTCTAAACCTAAAGTCTCCAAAACACCAGATTTAAGCATCAGGTCAGAGGATGTGAACTAGTATTCCATTTCTCTATCGTTCAAACAATAACTACGCCTCAGTCCCAAACAAGTTGGGGTTGGTTATATGAATCTTCATTTCTCCATTTAAGCTCAAATCATCATCATACCAAACAAAACTAAAAACAAAAGTGAGAAAATAAATTGAATATATATAACTAATACTCCCTCTGTTTCAATTCAAGTGTCTATAAACTAAAAATGTGTTTTAACTTTAATGTACAAAAATTCCCTTTGAATCTTCTGGTATTAAACATGCCATGAAAAATATTGGATTTAAAGAGTTACCAAATATAGAAAGAGGCATTATTTTGTACAAACTAAAAAGGAAAGTACAGTTATTTTGAAACAGAGATAGTAATAATAATAATAATTTTAGAAGTTCTCTAACACTAAAACCTATTTCCAACTAGTAGATACCACCTATATGAATCTTTATCTTCCACCGTGCACTATCTATAGCCAAGTCTGAGCTGACTCCATCTTTTCATCTTTCAATTTATAAAAAAAAAACATGGGAGTATTTCTTATAGGAAAACAGTATAAATGAGGCTCAAGTTAAGAGATAAGCACATGATCAAAAAAAGGATCTCCTACAAACAATGTTACTAACAGGACCAACAGGAATGAACTTATCTCCGTGTTTCCGTGCAATTTCTGCTAGATGTTAGAAGTTCAAAAAATTTCTTGATTTGCTCTCTACTTTTCTTTTTATGCTCCTATCAGATGAACCCCTTATTAATTTTTCATTCCATGTTGGACTTGAAAGTCAAGATATGATGGTGGAAGCTACTGAAGCAATCTAGAATATCTGGAAAGATAATAGCATTGAATGGGAGCAACATCATTTGTACAACGTGCTTACCAGCTGACGAGAAGTGCCGAGCACCACTTTGCAGCTGCAACATTTCCAACATTGAATCAGGGAAACATAAAGTAATGAAATTTATTTGACAGACATGTGCTGCGACTAACCATAGATGGTATGCCATGGACTCCACTGAGCAGGCGAAATTGTACAGGCCTGACAGAACTTCATAGTCAGTAAACAGCATAAAATTGGAGAAAAAACAATTATGGCGCAGATTAATCTACCTTCATCTGATAAATAATTAATAATTGCATTTAGTTTAATGTTGTTGAGAGTCCCACATCGGAAAAGGGATGGGTAATTGATCTCCTTATATGGACTTGGGCAATCCTCCCTTCATGAGCTAGCTTTTGGGGTTGAGTTAGGCCCAAGATCCATTTCTTTACATGGTATCAGAGCCAGGCCAATCCCAAATCTTTGTTCACTGATGTTGGCCCCCCATATTATATTGTCCACACTCCAGTTAAAGAGGTCTGGGCGTACAGGGGAGTGTTAAGAGTCCCACATCGGAAAAGGGATGGGCAATTGGTCTCCTTATACGGACTTGGGCAATCCTCCCCTCATGAGCTAGTTTTTGGGGGTGAATTAGGCCCAAGATCCATTTCTTTACAAATGTAAATATGAAACTGAGGCAACTTAAACTAAAGAAGCCATATCATCTCCCATGCAAAGATTCTAGCCTATTCTTGTTTGTCATTAAGTCGATTTTCTGCTAAACCAGCATGAAAATCATTAAGATTGTAATATGCAAGACGAAACACTAACTAAGCAACTATGCTACTATTAGTATTGGCACCCCAAACTAGAAACTACTGCTAAAAGTCAAGATTTAGGTGGTTATTATGATCAAAATATCAATCTCTCAAGAATTTTACTCACTGTGCATATGACATGAGGAATCCAATTAGTAGCCGTAGTATCATAGAAGAATTTAATTGAGTCACTAAAATGTTATCTCACATCTGTTTCAGCCATAAATTTATGAAGATCCCGTCATCTTATTCACCGCATATATCCCAGTCAGACAACAATAGGTTGATGGAGAGAGACAGACACAGATTGTCTGCAATCATGCATGTGAGGCTGAAGACTTATGGCCATGAGGTCATCATTTGGAAGAGGGTATCTTCTGGACATAATTGACAACAGGAGTGATAGATAGGTTTACTTGATAAATCAGTTTCTTCATCACATCTAAAGAAGTTTAGGTAGTCAGATCTTAGGACTCTTTAGGTGAAGCTTTTGTTATTGCTCATTCCTTTTTCCATCTCCTTGTAACTTTTTTTTTTTTTAATAACCGTGGTGTCCGAGCCAGCAACAGGTACCAGGTAACTTTGTCCACCAAGGCTAGAACAGATGGGAAAAAATCACCTAGTGTTTGTCTCTGTTGGGAATTGAACCTGAGACCTCATGGTGCTCAACCCAACTTCATTGAACCACTAGGCCACACCCTTAAGTGCCCATCTCCTTGTCACTTTGCACCATCTCGATGTCCTTTCATTCTAAGTTGCTCGGACTCGGGTGCGGGTATCCGAGACGGGTGCGGATACGAGAGACGGATTCGTCAAAATTTAAATTTTAAGATTCAGGGGTGCGAATCCGAATATGGATACGGGTGCGGGGATTCGGCTAAAAAAAATCAAATATTATAAATATAGAGTTATAAAGATATTCTAAAAATCCGCTATTGAACAAAAACAAGAAAGCATCCCAACTTAAGGCATTAATTCATAACTAACAGAACAAAAAGTATTGTCAACTATCAAGTTACTTAAGTTAGCTACTCTTCTGCATAGAGTTATCCAATGTTTCCCCCCAAATTTGTTTTGATTTTGGTCAACGTATCCGAAATCGTTTGACCGAATCTGAGACGGCGGAAGCACCCGCACCCGCATCAGTCTCGTGTCGAGATGGGTTCGGCGGCAAAACCGAAGAGTCCGCGCAACATAGCTTTCATTTGAACTTTAAGGAATACAAGTCCCTAATAACCTTCCTTTTTCAGCAAGATCTTAAAACCATACCGAGTGTATAGATAAAGTTTCTCTTTGAGATCGAGGGAGTATCATCCCATTTGACCTAAATCTGTAAGAGAATTGGGTACGTCTCCAGCATCTATAATTTGTGCAAAAAAAAAAAACCCTCAATGTTAGACTCATGCCACCACAGACATGATAGGAGGAAAAAACATTAGTCATTATGATAGGCACCTTCTAAGGGAACATATCCATCACTGCACAACAGCCCAACTAGACCACATGAAATCTGGAAAAGTGGGTTGAGTTGGATTGAGAGTTTCTATAGGCCAAGAAAATGCTTAACTAGCTCAATGTTTTATGACTCGTTTTGACATGGCATTACATCCAAGAAATCCACTTAAACCATGGCACAATTACTAGCTAATATAGTTCTACATAGAAGTTCGTCTTACTACTAAACAAAAGTTCTCTGGCAAAAGGCAAAATTATATCAGTTACACTTTTTGAGCTGAGATGGCACGTTTCAGTAATTAAACCGCTAGAATGGACTAACAAAAATTCTAAAAATTCAGACCTTAACGAAGTAGCATCCACATCAGGAATTTGATTCAGCGCCACAGGAACACTGCACCCAATAAAATCAATGAAAATTTGCAAATCTAATAAATGTATTTCATAAATATTAAAAAGGAACAATGAGCATCATTTTCTATAATGGTGGTGTTCGGGCAAGTTTATACACATTTTGACTATTCCACAGAGTACCTGCTACCTCCCACCCATTAGTACAGGTACCGACTATCGGGTAACTTTGCCCACCAAGACTTAGGCAAATGGGAAGAAATCACCTACATGCTTTTTGTCTGTGATCTCCACTAATTACCTCATTTTATTGATCACTAGGCCACATTCGTAGGTGCAGAAATAATGAACATCAAAATACACACTTTATTGTGGCAAAGTGCTTAAGAAAGAATGCAGCTTCTCAATAAGTTTGAACACACATAACAATCATTGGAACTTGGAATTAAGTGAAAGGGGAGGTTTCTTGTACAAATTTCTTATGCAAAATAACTCATAACAAGGCAGAAATGATACAGTTATTACTATAGTATTTTGCTGGCATACATCAATACAATTCTCATGTTACCTACAAAAGAAAAAAAAACAATTGATACACAGCCTTGTACAATATGAAAACAAGTACTAGAATTAAAACGTTGGTGCATCACCCCACTTTTTCTTTAATTAATAATGAAACTATTTAAATCACATTGAAGGGGTGCAATCCCTATGCTGCCTTACTTAACCCAACAAAAAGAAAACCCAATTCTCAATTGTTTTCTCACTGAACCAATATGGACTAAAAGAGTCCTTGGTATACATGCACCAAAAAGCTAATGAGGAAAGAAAATTTAAAAAATCAACAGGAAGATCTTTCCTTCTTTGTCACTAAAAATAGTTGTCTTGTCCACCAAATTTATCCTTTGAGTTCAAAGTTTAGAGCACTCTGAAGCCTTTTCATCCTTGATTTTATTTTAGCTTGCGTTTCTTGTTACTCCTTTTATTACTTCATCTTTGATATCTTTTCTCAGTAAAAAGTACAAACCTTCAATTACTTGCAATTCTGCAACCAAAGAGGAGCCCAGATCCATTTCATTTCTCACAAAGTATAACCAATCTTGCAATCCACTTTTCCATTTATTCATAGTTATATATATACATAATCAGTTTTCCCCTCAAACTGTTAGGTGAGATGAAAAAATTGTCCTTAAACTAGAAGAGAAAATCTTCAAACTACTCAACAGCAAACAGAGTAACTTAGACCTTAATTCTAATAAATTTGTGAGGTTCCAAGCAGTTCAGAAGGTCCACTAAAATGGAGCAAAATAAATCATTTGAATAATGCATCAGCTATTTACACCAACACACTTATATGTGTCAGCTGTTATGTGTGATCTTAAAAATTGATCCTTCCAAGCAAATGCAGTGGATAAATGGTTTTGATATTGGGAGTGAAAGAGCAGTCTAACATCTCTCATATGTTATATGCAAATGACACTGATTTTCTGTGGGGATGACAGGGATCAGGTCCTATATTTATACCTAACTCTTGATTTTGAAGCTATTTCAGGTTCCACATTAACGTGTTGAAAAGTGTAATCTACCCTGATAGTGAAGTGCTTAATCTGGAGGACCCAGCAGCCATCCTGGGGTGTAGCATTGGAGCACTTCCAACCACCTATTTAGGACTTCCTCTTGGAACTAAGTTCAAAATAGAAGACATCAGGAGTGGAGTCATAGAGAAAATTTGAAAAGAGACTGGCTTCTTGGCAGATGCAGTATTTATCCATGGGATACTCTGATCGGCAGTGTGCTAGACAACATTCCAACTTATAATATGTCCCTCCACCCCATTCCTGGTAAGGTTGGGAAGGAAACAACAATGAGCACAAATTTCACCTAATCAAGTAGGACAAAGTCATATTGCCTAAGAGGCTGGGGAGTTTGGGCATAAAAGACTTAGCTTTGCATAACGAGTGTCTCCTTATCAAAAAAAAAGTGTCTACTGATGAAGTGGCTATGAAGATACACTCAGGAGGAGCAAAGCTTATGGAGGGAAGTTAGAATTGCCAAGCATGGAGCACTGAATAACTGGAGATCAAAGCTTTCAAGAGAACCATATGGGGTTGGAGTATGGAAGTATAACTGCAAGTTATGGAAAGAGTTCTCACAGTTCCACCATCTTGTAGTTGGAAATGGCCAGAGAATCAGTTTATGGAAGGACAAATGGCTTGGTAATATTCCTCTAATGTTTGAATTCCCCAACATTTTTCACGTAGCCAGTGGCTCTGACTCAACAGTCCAACAGAACAGCGAAGGAAATGTTTGGAACATAATCTTCAGAAGGAACCTACAAGACTGGTAATTAGAGGAAATGTTCAGACTTCTAGCAGCACTTCACTATGCAAATATTAACACCCCAGGCCCATACCAGTTCAAATGGGGAGTTGCAGACAATAAGGAATTCTCAGTGAAGGCGACCTACACACTTCTAGGTTCACTGAGCACAATCAAAGAGAGCTGGCCATGGAATCCCATTTGGAAGAGAAAATCGCCCCCCACCCCCTACCCCCCACCCCCCCGCGTCAGTTGGACTCCCAGCATGATGAAGAATGTTTGACAGAAGACAACCTAGCTAGGAGGAAGTTTCAGATGGACAATGTGCCTAAGGGAAACAAAAACACATAACCATCTTTTTTCTACTATGCCCTGTGGCATCAGATCTATGGAGCATGTTTATATCACTTTTTGGGCTCAGATGGGTCAATGCCACAAAATATCAAAGACGTGTTTGAAAGCTGGAGCAAATGGAAAGTTGACAGCCCCATCAAGATAATATGGAAGATGATACCAACAGCTATTTGTTGGAGTATATGGAATGAGAAAAATAGAAGATGCTTTGATGGGATATCAACTACCTACAAATCTCTACGAGCTATATGCCTTATGTATCTGTATAGTTGGGTTTATTTGTCCCCTACACACTCCCGAGATACCCTTTTGAACTTTGCTAGCTCCTTGTTTTTGCTACTACTCTTTTGTAACTCTTATGCATCTCCTTGATGCCATCAATGGAAACTTTACTTCATCAAAAAAAAAAAAAAACTAGAGGAAGATCTTCAAATCACTCAACAAAAAAGGGAACAAAAGAGTAACTTAGACCTTATCTAATCAAATTTGAGGTACTAAACAGTTCAGAAGGTTCATTAAGATGGAGCAAAATAAATCATTTGAATATCTTTTTTTCTTTATAATTGTGGTATCCGGTTCAGTTTTTGCACACCTCGACTAATTCCATAGGATACCTACCACATCCCACCAGCAACAGGTACCAGGTAACTTTGCCCACCAAGGTTAGAACAGATGGGAAGAATTCACCTAGTGCTTTGTCCACTAAGCCACACCCTTAGGTGCATAAATCATTTGACTATCTACGCCTTTTTTTGATTAATCCACGAGGAGCAATAAGAGGTTGAACACACTTATATGTTCTTGCATGTGCAAGAGCTTCTTCTAGCCTAGATGACCAAATATTATTCAATGTCAAATACCTATAGCTATGCACCCAAGGGTGTTGCAATAAAGCGGATTGAGAACCATGAGGACAAAAAACACTACGCAATTTCTTTCCATCTATCTTAAGCTTTGGTGGACAGAGGTTTTTTTTTTTTTTTTGGATAACCGTGGTGTCCGGGCCAGCTTTCGACTAATTCCACAGGATACATGCCACCTCCCACCAGTAACAGTATCAGATAACTCTGTCCACTAATGCTAAAATAGGACAAAGTTACCTGTTACCTGTTGCTGATATGGCAGGTATCCCATTGAATTAATTCAGATGTACAAAAGCTAGTCCAGACACCACGGTGATTAAAAAATTAAATACCTATAGCTATAAAATCCGAACGCACACAATCAAGTTTTTTTTTTCCCTGATAACTGTGGTGTCCGCACCAGGTTTTACGCACCTCGACTAAATCTACGGGATCCCTGCCACCTCTCACCAGCAATAAATATCAGGTAACTCTATCCACCAAGGCTAAGATAGATGGGAAGATATCATCTAGTACTTTTTGGTCTCCGCTAGGATTTGAACCTGAGACCTCATGGTTCATACTCACTTCATTGACCACTGGGTGAAAAAAACACTAGGTGATTTCTTTCCATATATCCTAAGCTTTGGTGGATGACAGAGTTACCTGCTACCTGTTGCTACCTGATGCTGGTGTGTCAGGTATCCTGTTGAATTAATCCAGCTGCACGAAAGCTAGCCCAGACAACACGGTTATCAAAACAAAACGAAATACCTATACCTATAAAATCGGAACGCGCACACAACACATATATTATCATTTCTCCGTGCGCTCGCTAATATCTACAAGTCACAGGAACATTAAGCAATTTGAAATTCCTATTACAGGTTTTTTAAGCTAAACGAATTTGCGGCGATTTCAAAAAATGATAAATAAAATGTAAGGAGAAAATAAATCGTACTGGTGGAACGATCGGAAAATGGAATGGCCGGCGGCGGAGAGAAGACGGGGAGCTCGGAAAATAAAGGGATGACGAAGTTTGGAAAGCGCCATAGATCATACAACAGATCCACCCACGCTTGCCTTTCTTCTCAACTTCTTCTATAGGCTTATTATTACTATTATTTTGTTCTGCTGTGTCACTTTTTTTTTTTTTTTTTGGTTTTGTTGAAAGTGTTATGTTGACCCAATAACTAGTGTAAATGGCAAAAATGGTCCCTTATGTTTGATTATAGATTTTGAATCCAATAAAGTCTCATCAAATTCTAGGATATGGAACACAAAAATCTATAGGAAACACTAAAAGATATTTTTTAAAAAATTACTCCCTCTATTTCTTTATAAGTGATCCTTTTGAATTGTGATTTTATTTCTAAATAAATATATGTTTAAGCCTTCAAGAATACTTTGATCATAATCTTCTTAATATGTCATTGAGTTTAAATACAGTAATCAATGTCAATTTGAAAAAAGATAAGATTTAATTAAGGATAAGTTGATAAAGTTACCTTTTATTTTCTAGGAGTGGGTAATTTATTAAAGGGTATGCTCAAGTCAAAAGAAGCACATATTTAGGAATGGAGGGAGTAATAAATATTATACCACAAAAAGTTGGTCCAAACTCTAGAAATAAATTAAAAATATTAGAAACAACAAAAATTGTACATCTAAATGTGAGTTTCTACTAATATCGCCAAGATAGAATTATTCGGATAGTGAGCACTCCTCACTTTCAACCTCAAGGTTGTGAGTTTGAGTCACAAAGGAGAAAAAAGGTGAAAGCTCCCATTTTTTTCATAGTACCTGTCTAATTTAATAAACAAAGTTCGATCAATATTTGACTAGCTAAAAGAGTTAACTTTTGACAAATTTTAAAAGTCAAAATTGTTATGTAGATACTTAAGGGAATATTTTGAATCTATTCTTATATTCTTAAATATAAGGGACTATTTTTGTCATTTTCTCCCCATAACATATGTTTTACGATAATATAATTAATTAATACGCATTATTTCTTTAATTTATAATTAAATACTTGTAAAATAATAATAGTTTAGTGAAAGTTCTTTTTTTTGGGCCCACACGAGAATGTATTTTCTATTTTTCGGATGCACGCAATATAAATTTTGTTTAAGTGTAATAGCCTGCAGATTATATAAAAGAAGTAAATTAAATTGGATAAATCTCGTGCCACAAGCTCAGTGATAAAATCATGCAAAAGATTCAAATGCAAGACCTTCATTTAAAAATCACTTTCTCAACCAACTCGGCCATCCTTATCCTTACGAATACATGAAGGTTTTGAAATGAAAAAGTAATGGTCTGCTAGGAGAGTGGCTGGCTGGAAAAAAAGTAGGGGTTTGGTGGGCATGGATTTTTTGGGTCTAATTTTGATGCCTTTGGGGATTCATAATTTGGTCCACTTTTTTATTGCAGTTTGACATAAATAAACAAACAAAATGTGATAAAAGTGATTGAAGTTTAAGCAAATGTATTTAATTTAGCTGAATATTTCATGCCCCTTTCCTATCATGAATGGTGATATTGTCTTCATGTTTGCAGATTCAGTACTAATTCCATGAATTTAATAATTTCTTGGGCACCAACTTCTATATTGTGGCCTTTATCATACTCCCTTCATTTCATATTAATTGGTCATTTTCTTTTTTACACGCATATTAAGAAATCATAAATAAGAAGAAAATTTTACTAATTCACCCTTTAAAAAAATTCTTACAAACTTTACAAACCAGTGTAAACACTTTCAAAAAGAAATAATTACAAGAGTTAATATGGGGAAATTTTAATTAATATTTTCTTGATTTAGTAAGGTGGACAACTAATATGGGGCAGATGGAGCACTTCGATTAATTTCACAAAATATTTGTTATTTATCTCTAATCCAAATATTGAATAACTTTATTATTAATATTTGAATAAATGAAAAAAATCATTTAATGTTCTTGTAGATTTGAACTTAAAATCTTATAAGTTTTCAATCCAAACTCTTGAGTCTTGGGTGTCCAAACTCTTTTTTGAAGGAGGAGATAAATTTTTTACATGTTATAATTAAAGTGAGGTACTTGTCATCTCCTGGATTAAAGTTTGTTGTCAAGTCATAAATCAAGTCTATGTAGTTAGGGTCATTTGCACAAATAGGTATCAACACTAATTAATCTAACTTTTGGTTGCTTCTTTTTGTTATCCTCAGAAATAATATATGGAGGAAGTATAAGTTATGTAGGAACATAGATTGTTTTACACGAAATAAGAATATCAATAATAAACATGGTTCAAAATGCTATGATAATCAATCTACCTCTCATACTCATAATAGAAAAGAATTTTTTTTTTAAATTATATATTGTATATAGAGAGAGAATAGATCAAACTATTACTCAACAAGAAAAAGTATCAGCGTTATATATAATCCCTGCATGTTAATTACTTGTGTAACTTGTCTCAGAACTAAATGACCCCTTAAGGGCGTGTTTGGTATGGATGAAAATATTTTCCAGATTTTTTTCTATGTTTTATTGGTAAAAATATTTTAATTTTTTTCTCCAAGAAAATAAGTTCTTTAGAAATCAGGAAAATAACTTTACTATTGAAAGCATAGAAAACAAATTTCATAAATGACATTCCAAACTCATTGTCTCATCCCAACCTCCAACGCACCCAACTCCACCACACGATATGACTGGTTAATTGATGTATCAAATTGAATAATATTGGTTCACTAGAACCATATAAAGCAACACCCAAAACTTCCATTAAAAGAAAAAAACCAAACCTTCATCATGTTCAAAATAAATTTTATAGCTGAGACAGACATGTCTTTTCTCTCCACATGTCTAGAAATAGGTAAATATGATCATTCTAACTCCAACATGATGAAAATAGGAAAAAAATCCTGAAACGAAAATGATCCAATTTGATCCGGATCTTATCCTCCACCCCCTTTCTACTTCAAAATGATTAAAAAGAAAGATCTCAAATATCCGGAGTTTATTTTGTACATCACCCTGACCCCCTAGCCCAACCTCTATCCCTACATTCATAATGTTTTCCTAAATTACATATAACTATTTCGTATCAAACACACCCTACGTCAAACTTTTTTATTTTTTTTCCTACTGTCAGAATTAATGGAGGAATGCAAGTGCATCAATAATGCACCCATCTATGGGATGACTCTGTTCTCTTTTTTTTTTATAAATTAATATTGGTCAAAGATCCACCATATCACATATTCTAATCGAATATGTTTTTGAGTACTGAGAACAGCTTCACCATGTTCTCTCTTTGTTAATCTTTAGTCAAAGATCCAATAAATCACAAATTCTAATTGAAAACATTGAACATTAGAATCACGAGACAGTTGATTCATTATAAGCTTGATCTTATTATACGTATACATTTGAATATTTTTTGGCACACGCATACATTGTTGGAGCAATACTAATAAGCTCAATTAAACTCACAGAATCTGCTCTAAATCCGTCTCCGATAATATTCTAGCTATTGTTAAACTTGCTAGAATCCAGAAACGTGGTTTACTGGTAGTGACTTAACAAAACTAATAACAACTTTGGCTGTATTTAGAGCAGCTAAAGATCCAAATAATCTTATTGTGTTATCCCCTTTTTGTGTCCCTGCTAAATCTGATAGTCCACGAATTGCAATAACTGGGTATCCATTTGACAAACATGTCTGCACAAATCACCAAAATCATAGTCATTTAAGGATCCGTTTAACCACGAGAATTATTCACTTTCTTTATCGAAATAATTTGTTATTTTATTTCAAGATCAATGTTTGGTTATGAAATTTTTCAAATTTGAAAAACGCTCCAAAAAAATATTTTGGAGTCTATGGACAAACGCCTACTTAAGTAATCCAAATTGACAACAATTTGAAGTCTACAGAAAATAAAACCAAAAAGGGAAAAATAATCTGTATATTGATTGTGTGTTTGTAACTAGTTATAACGTATAATTTGTCTTATTTTTCATGTTAATTTTCCACTTTTTATGAACGGTTAACTGTAATCAGAGGCAGATGCCAGATGGAGCTTGTATATCACGAGTTTAATTGAACTCAATATTTTTAAGATGTAACATACATAAATGAAAAATCGCTAGAATTTGAACGAATATTCAAATTTCGTACCCATAAAGTCTTTAGGAATTCACATCTGACTAATTACTAAAGCTATTTTTTTAGGTTACCTGATAGGATAATAATTTACATTTTTTACATTGTGGTGTTTAGAAGTTAAACTATAACAAAGAATTTAAGTAATACATACCGTCATACAATTAGGTCGTAAAAATTTCTTATACTGACGATGACGATGTATATAACTTTAAAGATGTAAAAGCAAGTTACCATTACTACAGCAGAGCTTTCCATGTCAAGTGATGTAACCTCAAAAGTTTTGAAAAGGAATTGTGTGTAAGCTGCATTGTCAATGAAAAAGTTTGAAGTAGCTCCCTTGAGTCCAACAACTAATTTTGGCTTTTCTGGAAGGCACAATGTTGAATTTGCACACTGATCCAGTTTTATCCCCTGCTAATTTCATCCAAACACATCACAATTACAAAAAAAATAACCACAAAGAAGTATACAATGCCCCCCATCGTACCCAAGTGTGTAATCTAAGGAGATTAGGGTTCGAATTTTAGCAGAAACAGAAATTATTATGTAATTTCTTCTTATTTGTCTTAAGTCGTGATGACAAAACCGTATGTAAAATCTAAAAAGTCACTAAAATTTCAACAAATAGCCATAATTTCAAAAGTGTAACGGGCACAACAATAAGAATCTAAAGATTGAAGCCAAAACAATAATAACATACCCAATATAGTCTCATAAGGAAGTCTAGGGAGGGTGAGGTGGACGAAAAGCTTATCCCTACCTTTGTGTTTCGTGGGGTAGGAAGGTTGTTTTTTATAGAACTTCAGCTCAAGAAAATCGTTTTCAAAACAGTTTGAAAACCTAAAGTTTGAAGCCATCAAATGTAAATCCTAGAGCTGCCTCCACTTGATGGACATAGTTATCTGGTAGCTGTACTTAGTGGCGAAGACAGAATTTTACCAAGGGATTCATGTGATTTAACGAGGAAGGGGTTTGGATGAACTCCTTTCTGCTCCGCCTATACTAGGGGAGATGATAGACATCCTTGTAATATAATTGAAGTGTGTGCAAATTGACCCGATTCTATGTATATATCACTTACCTGCAAATGAGAGGCTACATGAAGCCAATTCTTGGTTATGTTAAACCAAACTGGTCTCTGAGGTACATTGACCTCCCCTGCAATTGAGTAAAACTGCTCAGTGCTATACCCAACTTTTCCCAACTGATTATCCCCTCCTTTTGGATCATTATAACTCTTGAAATCAAATTGAGCAAAATCATTTGGTTCCATAGTTGCATTTGGTTTCTGTCCAAAACAAACAAATTTATGTGAGCCAACTATTTGAGTGGATAAAAATCTATGTTGCTCGGGTTCTTCAAAAATAATGTTAGATGAGTGCCAAATCCTTCAAAAGCTATGCATTTTTAAAGGATCCAGCACTGGTTCGACACTATTTTCGGAGGTTTAAAGGCTTCAAGCAACATAGATAAAAGTACAAAAAGAGTTTCTACATTTTATTACTCGGACTCTTCAAAAATGTCGACGTGTGTGTGTTGGATCCTTTGAAAGTTGTGCATTTTTGGGGGATTCTTCAAAAACTATGCATTTTTTAAGGATCCAACACTGGTGTGACAGTATTTTTGGAAGGTCCAAGCAACATAGATAGTAAAAGTACAAAAAAAGGTTTGTTTACTGTGTTGCTCAGACTATTCAAAAATGTTGACGAATATGAGCTAGATCCTTCAAAAGTTGGGCATTTTTGGAGGATCCAACACTGGTACGACAATATTTATAGAGCGTCCAAGCAACATAGATAATAAAAATACAAAAAAAGTTGGTTTACTATATTTCACGGACTCTTCAAAAATCTGACGAATATGTGCTAGATTCTCCAAAAGTTATGCATTTTTTAAAGATTTGACACGGGTACAATAACATTTTTGAAAATTCAGAGTAACATAATTTATTTGAAGGGATAAAACTTTAGAAGTTTCAAATTACCAGCCAATCCCAAAGCCCTGTTTGTGCAAGTTGCCATGGGATTGTAACATCTCCAATATGCATAGAACTGTTAGCATTGCCAGAGATACCAAAATGGATTATTCCTTTTATGTCAAACAGATCCAACATTTGCTGTGTTGCAGCTGCTGCATTCACCTAAGTAAACCAATCAAATATTTCATCAATTTTTTGCAAGATAGTAACTACAATCACTCTACTCTTATTTCCTACTTTTCCGGAAGTTACTGGCAGAATCAGGGTAGGTTACAAAATACAAAAAGATAAACATACGAAGAAGCCAAAAAGGGTTCAACATCTAGTATATATACATAAAAACATATATATATAATGTAATTTTCCGTTGAAGGGGGTTCGGATGAACTCCTGATTCGAGCAGGATCAGACACTTTCTATCAAGATAATTTCCATTTCCAAAAAATGGATCCGAAACAGGACGGGGAAATTCCAACCATCTCATCACATCCATTGATTGTTCTCTTATCATCAACAAGAGGACAAGAACAAAAGCACTACTTTTTTTAAAAAATAATAATAATAAATAAATAAAGGACAACATCCATTGACTTTGAGATCAAGATTTCAGAAAAAATTTACCAATCCAACTCCACATTTCACATAAATGACTTTCTTTCCCTCAACTTTACCAATCCGAAAACGTCTACCTGCACGAATTCAGGATCTAGAGTTAGTAAATTCAGAAATAGTCAGAATACATCAAATAAGTGTACAATTAACCTTTTGTTTTTCTTTTGCACAAATATACATCATTTGAGTTGAAAGTAATGAATTTAGTTGAACTAACAGAACCCGACCTGACAAGTCCACAAAGGGGTGTCTAGGATCAGGCCTAAAAACACCAGTTTTAAAGAAAGCTTCTTCTTCTGGTGCATACACTGTGATAAGTCCAAGAAAAGGACCATTTTGATTAACCTTTTTGATAACTCTTAAAGATTTCAATCTTTCAAATGGAATTGCTTGTGCAGAAAACACAAGTAAAGGGATAAATCCCAAAGCCAATATCAAAGAAAATGGAAGAACAACTACTTGTTTTGCAGCCATTTTTTTGAACTGCAACAAGTTTTGTCCATGTTTACAGGTTAAGAATGTTGAATTATATATAATAACAATTCATAGAAAGGTTTATCAATTTTATAATACTACGTAGGGACGGAGCTAAGATCTTAAACTTATGGTAACTTATGAATTTTAGAGTAACGAAAAAGTTATCTTTGTGTCGGTGGTTTAAGTCGTGAAAGCAGTAACTAATATTTGTATTAGATTAGACTATATGTACCACACCTCTTGGGTTCTTGGGTGCCGTGAAATTAGTAACTAATACTTGCATTAAATTAGACTATATCACAGTATCACACCTCTTGGGTTCGTGGGTGTGGCCCTTAGCTGGACGTGTTAGTAGTAATGTTTTGTGCATTAAACTGTTTTTTTATTTTTAACTTATTGAATTTGGATAAATTATTTATATATAATAAGTAACTTTTTAAATACGAACATAGAATTTGGGTTAAAGATACTGAGTTCAAACTGTAGATAGATTTGTAGCTCTCCTTGTAGGTAGTATATGTAGTTTTCTATTGAATAACAAACATGAGCGGATCTAGAGAGTTTGTTATGGATTTTCTGAATTCAGTACTTTTTATTCAAATTAGGTATATATATTTTAAAACTTACTAAATTTTTATTAATATTTGATAATAAGCTCAATTATTCTTATAATAATAACTTAAATTTTTTATAAAATTCATAAATTGCAAATGATAACAAAAATGGAGGTTGATATCTTTATATTAATTAAATGTACTTTTTTTTTTTACTTATATTACTTGTATGTACTGTATACTCATAATATAAACGTTTGAGTCGATTGTCATGAACTCATGATGCCACCAACCAAAGCTAGTTGACTTAAAATATTCACAATAATTCATAGCAAATCTCAAGACAGGATCCTGTTTTATTTTCTTATTATTCTACATGTATTTCACGTTGTTGTCTCAATTTAATTGATAAAATTGGATCTAAAATTTGAATTTATGAATTCTAAATTCTAGAAAAGTTAGTTTATCAGATTCTAAATGACTATTTGCTTCTACATATTAAATGTATTTTTAAATATAAATATAAAATTTTAGAAATGTCTATTAAGTTCTACCGAATTTGTAAACATAATTGGAGCTTTGCTCCTATTTTTATCGAATAAAAAATGGAGATTAATTTCATAACACTAATATATCTTTAATACAACCTTCATAACATTTGTGAATTCAAATATATTTGAGTATAAAATTCTTAAAATCTTTGACATGATATTTCTTTACTTGATCTTTAATTATATTGTCGCCCACTAAGCAAGTTAGCTAGCTATATTGATTTATTATCACATCCAGGTTGTTTGGTAGAGGGTATCACAAATAATATATGTATTAGTTTCGGTATTATTAATTTTTTGTTCGATAGACTTTTTCAATTTATGTATAATTACTTATACACTTTATATGATATTATCCTCTTTGTATAACTAATACATAACAATCATGATATTACTTGCAAGCAATATCAAGGTTATTAGTGTATCCATTAGCATTAAAGACACAATTATCATGAAAGTGTACAAAGCTAAATAATGTGGAAGATATTTTCGTAAGCAAATAATCATTTTAGAAATGGAAAAGGGCCAGAAATACCCTTTAAGTATTGGAATTGATTCAAAAATACCCTCCGTTTATCTATTGGGACAAAAATACCCCTCCATCCACCTTTATGGTTCAAATATACCCTTACAACTAACACACCTTTTTTAAACTATAATTAAAAATTTTATTAAACACATGTCAACTTTCTATTGGTTGTAAATTAATTTAATTAAAATGTTAAACCAAATCCGAACCCAACTAAAACTAACCGACCCAATCCATTAAACCTGCCCCAACCTATATTAGGCATTTTTATTGGAGTACTATCTTGCTGGATGAAGTGGCCATCAATAAACTTTGCGTTTTTCGGGCAAACCTTTGATGCTTCGAGCTCTACAACACTAAGACCAAATCCATATTCACCTGCATCTAAATAAGCCCTAAAGTACCATTCTTCAGTTGTATCCATATATGGCACAAAAACTTCAGATACAAATCCTCTGTACAAGACACTCCTAAATTCTCTCTTGTCAACATCAAAGATCAATGCTAGTGATAAGATTATTCTCTGTTTTGATCACATGTAATCCGTCCCATTACCTTTGGTTATGCCACGTCCTAGGCAACACTATAGGTTGGGTCGGGTAGTTTAGTTGAGTCGAGATTTGGTTTAACATTTTAATTACTTTAATTTACAACTAATAGAAAGCAGTCACGTGTTTAATGAAATTTTTAATTGTAGTTTAAAAAAGGTATGTTAGTTGTAAGGGTATATTTGAGCCATAAAGGTGGATGAAGAGGTATTTGTGGCCCAATACGTAAATGGAGTGTATTTTTGAACCAATTTCAATACTTAAAGGATATTTCTGGCCCTTTTCCGTTTTAGAAATTATACAATGCTTGTTATTTTTAAGGCATAATACATAAACAAACATTCAAACTTGGTCTCAACTTTTAAGTAAACATTCCAACTTAAGCTATGTACATGTAGTCATCTAGACACCTCAACTCATCTCCATTGTGTAAGTAAGTTGAACATCTCAACTTACAAAATGATCATCTACACAACTCTAAAATTTATGTGTCACGTCAGGATTGAATGTCCACGAGATACATGGACGAGTTGAAGTGTTTATTTACTAGTTGAGAGTTGAGACCATGTTGAGGTGTTTAGATGTGCACTCTTAAAGTTGGAGGCTAGATGAGGCCAATTAGTTTGAGTACTATGTTTGTTTTATGTATTATGCCTATTTTAATATACTAAACTAAATAGTGGATTAGAAATAATGTCAGCATAACTAATGCTAGCACAACTAATCTCTGCATTACTAATCTCAATATTACCAACACACTCTATTTAACACCGTTATTCTTATACACTCCACCAAACAACCTCATAGAACTAATTGCTACGAGATTCTTTATGCAGTGTTTGACCAAAAACACTAATTTACGCGATTCTTCTTGCTAAAATGGATCTACAACAATCATAATTTACGTCATTGGAAATTCTCACAAAACGAATGAATTTTTTTTTTTTTTTCCATAATCTAGAAGATGCAGATCGTTTGTCTTGGCAAACCTAGCTCTCATATTATGATAGAAATCTTCTTTTGGCAACATCTATAATAACATAGTTATATTTTGTAGATAAAATGAGGAGAAAGGACAAGCTAATTATCTAATTAACACCTTTTATAAGTGAGTCTCATCCAATAACTTTTTCCAACACTTTGAAAGAGAAACTTTAATCACATTGCACATTATGATTTACCAGAAAGAATAGCTATTCCAATTTTTTTTTTAAAAGTTGCATAAATCACAATCCTTTTGGAGCTAATTACCTTCTATCCCAATTCTTTTCAATATTATTAAAAATCTCTGATTTAGTCCACATGGATACATCACATTCATCTGGATGCATCACTTAATTTTACACGGATACATCACTTAATTTTACATGGATACATCACATTCTTCCTGATACATCACTTAATTTTACACAGATACATCATATTCTTATGTGCACATATACTTAATTTACATGGATACATCACATTCTTCCGAATACATCACTTAATTTTACACAAATACATCACATTCTTCTGTGATGTATCCGTGAGTTTTAGAGAGATAAAGAAAAATATGAGATGGGATGTAATTAAATAAAAGAATAGATATTTTAAGTAGATATAGTAAATTAAGTAGTGTTATGATGTAATTTTTCCAATTTTTTTTTATAGTTGTTGGTAATATGTATAGTACTAGTTCAGGAATTTGTTAAGGTATAAAGATGCACAATTTAAGTGTCTATCAACAAAGCTTCGAAGCTCTAGTTCAAAAAATTAGGTTATTGCAAACAATCTTCATTTTAAGTGGGCGATACAAAAAAAATTAACTATTGAGAGGTATTTATATATATCTGAATGTAATAGTAACCCCAACAACACTCTTAATCTATTCTTTTGAGAAAACCACCACTTTCTTATCTCCTCTCTTTAGATGATGGTGATTTAGAGTAGTCACGTCTCTCCCAGGCCTTTGGTTGCGGGAAAGTCTCTCCAATACCCTACAAACAACGCCACAAACTCCAACATAAACCCTACTTATGTTGATAGATTGAATCAAATACAATCAACTGTTAATCTTTCTCAAACTAGTTTAATATACCTATTGAAGTTGTTCATGAAATTTATACATTAAAATTTACGTTGGATGAATGACAAGCGTTTGCTAAGGAGGAGGGACTTTATCAAGACATCATGGTTAAATTATTCATGGGATCACCTGATATGTCAATTTTAAGATCAACTTTACCTAAATTTCTCGACATTATATTAAAGGGCAATGTTTCGTTGGTTGCTTGCTCAAAGACAACTTCTTATTCGTATGTTGCAATATAATGATTTCGTGGATGCATTATCAAGAGACAAAATTATTTTATGTACAATGACAAAGATCATCAAATTAGAATTTCTCCATGGACTATTAGATTCAATCCTAAAAAGGAGACTTCACATGTGACAATATGGATTTAGTTTTCAAACCTGTCGACGAAATTGTTTTCTAAGAGGTCATTGCTTTCCATTTCTTAAACAATAGGGAAACACATTGTTGTGGATAAGGTCTCACAAATGAGTTCAAGACCTAGTACGGCTAAGGTTAGGGTGATCCTCAACCTATTGGATAAGCATTCGGATCATATTCGATTTCAAAGTATGGGAAAAAGTTATGGATAGAATTATTGAGGAGTTTCAAGAGATGGTGTATGATAATTTGCCTCAATATTGTACTCATTGTAAACACCAAGTTCATGAAGAAAAGAAGTATAAATTGTTAATTGAAAAAAGATAGTGGTGCAAAAAGAAGATACTGAAACAATAAAGATTGATGAAGCTTTGGTTGAGAAATTGCAAGGAGATGCACGTGATTATTTAAATACTAAGAAGCAAGAACAAAAAGAAGCTAATTAACATGGGAGATATTCTAGTAGGTTGAGAATTAGCTAGGGTCAGGGGCGGATCTACATGAAGTCGAACCCCTTGATTGAATAATTACATTGTGTATATAGAGTCAAATGTTTTTTTTAAGTATATACAATTAATATTGCCCCCCCTAAGCACAGGACAAAAATGCATCTTAATGGTAGAGGGGGTGAAGATTTTCCATTTTCTCTGGCATTTTAGCTTAGGCATGTGTCTCCTCCTACTATGCCAAATTTTGCTCAAGGCATGTGTGGAGCTCTTACATCGCATTATTTCTCATTCTTTTTATATAAAAACATTACTCTCTTTAATTTGTCATTTTTTTTCAAAAAAAAAAACTTTATATCATAAATTTATTCAAATTTTTAAATTTGTGGATTCCTATTAAATTTTTATAATATATGATAATGATACAATGAATAAACTAATTTCAAAGTAAATATTGTTATATATTTAATAAACTCTTTAATATAAATATTTAATTTAGATAAAAATTATTGAATTTACGAGTAGTTCATTCAGTACTTCAATTCATTAATCTCACTAAACACTACTAAAATAGAGTTTAGACAAATCAATTTTATTTATATGCAATTTTATTTTTTATGTAATCATGATTTAAATTTCTATCTTTATGGTGACAAAACGATATTTCTTATATTTATGTCAAGTCTTTTGCCACGACTTACAAGCAAACATAAATATTGGTTTTAAAGTGATTAAGGGGTCATTTGATTGTTAGTTAAAAAGGTGTATATAAGCTCGCTCATATATAATCTGACCCGCTCATTTGCCAACACTATTAGCATGCTTACTTTTGTTTTGAATCCCCTAAATGAAAATTATGTCTCCGCCACTGCCTAGGATGTCCAAAAGCCTAGCTGAAAGATTATGGGTTGGAAAAAAACTGCTTTAGATTTGTGTCTTAATAGTCCTAATATGAATGAGAGTGAGGATAATGCTGTCGAGTAATAGCAAGACTAAAGCAGTCCATTATTTTAGTGACAATGAAAATCAGAACGTTATGGTTGGAAAAATGCAAGAGATGGTGCAATCGGTCAAAATCAATGAGTTGCTTAATTTTATGGATACATGTGTCGCGATTGGGAGTTCAATAGTTTCCAAGTAAACAATGAATTTGAACAATGCTAGAGATGATGTTGGAGGTGAGGGATGGACAATGGTCTCATGCAAATTGTCTGTTAGTCCTTAAATTGGCAAAAAACTTAACGTGGCAAAGAAATAAGCCCTTGCAACAAAGAACATTGTGTCTCCTAACACTTTTAAGAGTCTTTCAGGTAGAGAAGAGCATCAATCTGATTCGACAAATCTAAATGTCAAATTACATATCCAGAATTGACAGACATGCTAATGCAACAACAAATTACAAATTTATTTTTTCCCGTTCTCATCTTAAAGTTGTTAATGGTCACATTGAACATTTCTGACATTTGATATTCTTACCAAGTCTATAAAGTTATTTGATGAGAAACATGCGACTCTAGGTATCGTAGCAACTAAAGCTAACAAGAAATGACCAAAGTGTGGATAAATTTGTAGTCTTCATTCCAACACATTCAAGTAATAGGGTTGAAATGTAGAGTGATCAAAAGGGTGGTGGGGCAAACATGACAGAAGAAGAGGGGCATGCTTCATCCCCTCCAACGAGCAGCAAATTGAGTCTAGTGGCCTCGATATGCATGTCAAGTTATACCATTGTTCTTTCATCTTTAGCTGCGGGCAGTGTTTTAAAAGGCGGGGGCGTGAGGCGAGGCGTTTTACATAGCACGGGGCGAGGCGTAAGTCCCGAGACATGGGGCGTAAGTCCTAAGGATCTACGGGCCGTATATCTCATGTATCTTTATTTTTATAATTTGATTACTAAAAATATAAGTAACAACAAAATTTTCAATGATTCTACAAATAATTTCTTAAAATATATGACTATCATACTATGCAATTTACCTCCCTAAAAGAAATAATCAATAAACTATTAATATTAGAATTAAAACATAAACTCTTTCATGAATAAAAATAAAATACTTTCAAATAACAAAATAAAATATGATAATTTTGAAATATAGGACAAAAACATAATAATCAATGACAAGAGAATATATAAAATTCGAATATGTATTTTAAACAGAAATGTTAAGCCATATTCACCCTCATGACGTTCTCAATTAGTACATAAGCTAGTTAATTTTAATTTTCTTATTTCAACAGATGAAAAAAACTACTAAGCATCATTTAATTGGTAGAGAATTATGAGTATCAATAGCTTTGACTAAGGAATTTGACACAATTTGTGTAAGAACTATTAGGCGAGTCCCGGGCGTTGGGCGTTAGGCGTGTTCAGGGCGTATAGTCGGGCGCTTAGGACCTAAGCCTCGCAGAACTAAGTCCCACACATGAGTCCCGAGGCGTTTTGCCAGTGCCCCGCCTCGGGGCGAGTCCTAGGGCGAGTCCGGACTCTACCTTTTAAAACACTGGCTGCGGGGCAGCTTGTGGCTCAAACACTTTATTTTTAATAACCAGACCTTAAATCCAATTTAGAAAAAAACTAGCCTTAGACAGCCTATCCATCAAGTCTTGAACCAGCGGCACCGGATACTTGTTCTTGACAGTCACTTTGTTCAGTGCATGATAATCAACACACATGCGCAGGCTACCATCTTGTTTCTTTTAGAACAGAATAGGGGCACCATAAGGAGCCTTTGAAGGCTGGATCAGTCCGGCCTCCAGCAATTCAGACAATTGCTTTCTCAATTCTGTCAACTCTAATGGAGACATGTGATAAGGAGGGCTTGTCGGTGGCATTGAACCAGGAATCAGTTCGATCCTATGGTCAATTTCCTTCTTTGGAGGCAACTCTTTAGGCAGTTCTGGTGGCATGACATCCTTGAATTCTGCCAACAACTTAGCAACACTGTCCGGGACATCAACCTACACATCGGGCTTCACTTCAACCAAGGCAGCAAGATAACCAGTCTCACCTTTTTTCAAGCCTTTTTCAAAAGTCGTAGAAGACAACATCGCAACAATTTTGGAGTGTTTCCTCTTTTTTTCCTCATTATAGGGCCGAATACCTTTCACAAATCCAGGGTTAGATTCCGCCATGAATATTAGACCGTCCAAATGAGGAATAGGAGCAACCCTGAATTTTTTCGTAAAATCAATCCCAAGCAAAAGATTAAAGTCATCAAGCGGCGTCACAGTCAAGTTGTGCAGTATAGACCAATGACTTATGGTCAGTGGAACATCGAATGCCATGTCATAGCCTGGCTGTGGTATAGAATTTACAGCTTTCATCTTTGTTGCACAAGTAGTCACCTTCAGTCCATACGCCTTCACGATTTTTGAGGCCACAAAAGTGTGAGTAGCACCGGTATCAACCATTGTCACAACACTTTTGTGCCCAATTTCTCATCAACATACATCAAAGAACCATAGGCATGCGACAAATCATCAACACTTTCAGCAGTATTGACTAAGGCATCACATCATCATTTGTCTCTATGTCCATCACATTCACGCTAGACAGTGTGTTCAGCAAACGTAGTGGGTTAACATAGGCAGCAATGTCCTGTCCCTTGGCTTGTTTCTCCTTTTCAGCAAGAAGAACATTGTTTTTCCCCTGTTTTGGACAGTTCTTGGCATGATGCCTAGGTTTTTGACAAGTCTAACAGACCTTCTCACTAGCCTGCTTGTTTTGGTTAGATGAAGCAACATCCACCTTTTCTTTTCCCTTGTTATTCCCCTCTTGCCTGCGATTATCCTTCTTCCAGTCTCTGCCCTTATCCTTCTTCTTTGTTTTGGAAGGAGTAAGATCAAAGGCAGCACTGTTAGAACGAAAATCAATCAAAATATCCGCCACAGCAATGACACTAGGCAGATCCTGAACTTTCTGCCTACGCAGTTCGTTCTGTGCCCAACCTTGCATTCCAGAAATAAATTTGTGCAACTTATCTTCATCAGACATATTCTGAATATCAAGCATCAACGACGAAAATTCCTTCACATAGTCCCGAATGGAACCAACTTGTTTCAACTGCTTCAGTCTGTCCCTAGCAACCCAAAACGAGTTGCTAGGAAGAAATTTTTCATGAAGTGCATCCCTCAGTTTTTCCGACGTAACACACTTGGGTCTGCCAACACTTCTTCATCAACATTCTTTGTAAGCCACCACAACACTACATCATTCCTGAAATAGCGAACCGTCATGGTCACTTTGTCATTTTCAGGCACATGAGCAGTAGAAAAGTAGTGTTCCAAGTCCCACAGAAAATTTTTCAATTCTTTAGTACCACGAACACCATCAAAGTACTTTGATTCTGGAATTTTGATTTTGGCATGTTCTTCGCCGCTACGGGACTAACCAGCAATAGCCCGGCGAAGGACTACCACCTCCGCTTTCAAATCTTCGTTTTCCTTCAAAAGGCCCTCAATTTGTGCCCACATTTTCACTAAAAATGATAAGACCAGCCAATTGACTGTTTACAGCAGCACGATAACTTGACAGTTCTGTGTTAATGTTATGAATCTGAGTCATGACATCAACCAGTTCGTCTATGTCGTCTGTCAAGCCAACCAGCGTCTCCAGCCTTGCAATTTTTTCACGTAACTCGTTGTAATTCGCTCTTCCAGCCCTCGCAATACCAGGATTTGATACCAATTGATAGAGGGTCAACTTGTTTGTTCGCACCCACTATGGCAGCCACGCGTAATATGGCTTCAACCCTTTTCTTTTTTTACTCAACACTTAGTTTGCCCAGGCTTACGAATTTAGAAAGACACAAACACATACAGGAACAAGTTCTAACTTTATGTTTAACTCGTGCCACAAAGAAGCACACAAATCAACCTTACAAAAATCTGACTAACACAACTAAACTCTCCACTAAGACAGCCTGTTTGTGCCTATTTATATGCCACAACTTCTGTCATATGACAGACACATGCACAACACATGCCCTTATCCTAATTCAGTTGATATCCCCAACAGATAGGCCTAATTCAAAATTTGAATTACAATCAGCAACAAATCAATGCCACATGTCCAGGGCGGTTGTAACTGCCCAATTGCCATCATGTACAAGGCACATGCCCAGTGCCAGCACATCCATGGCAGCACTTATGCCAATTTCGCACCTGGGCCCTGGGAGTCTGTACACTCGCCCATGTCACTGCCTTGTCAGCACCCAAGCCTCCCTGTTCGAGCCATATCTAGCCCAACTTGTCTTGTCTTAGCCATGCCTCCGCAACATGACTTGCTTTAGCCTAAATCAGTCTTAGCATTGTTTCGCCTTAGCTTGCCAGCCCTTGTCATGCCTTAGCCACGCCTTGCATGCCTTAGCCACGCCACTGCCAAGGTCTTGCCATGCCCTGCCAACACGCGTCATGCCATGCTGACATGCCCATGCCGACAGAATGGCCTTAAGCAAACCTAACTTTTGCCCTCACCATTTGGTCTTGTCTAGGTTGATCATGTAAATCTCTAGCCAAGCGCAAGTCATTCGAACCATCAAGTTGGAGGTCTAACACAAGGGGTGTTTTTAAAGGTGGGGTTGGTGGGACCAAAGAAGAAAGGAATGGAGCTACGGGGTGTTTTCTTTTTTCTTTTTTCTTTTATGATATAATAAAGAAGTTAGTGGGATCACTTTTAAAAATAATTTTTGATATGGCACGTGTGTTATACACTCTCTGTTGTGAGATTGGTGTTATATTTTTAAGGTGGTATTTATTCACTTCAAAAAAATTTAGGGGGGTAAATAATTATCCATAAAATTAAAATATTAAAGTAAATTTCGCGAATAAATTTATGGGGGATTTTATGTCTTTTCTCATTTTATTATTCATTACCTTGAATCATAGTGTATTTAGAGGCCTTCCACCTAATAAAAGGAATTTGCGCCCTTGTGCTTTAGAAAAAGACTTGTAGGGGTTCTGCCATCACAATTTCTAGGAGTGATCAATTTTTCTAAAGAGTGTGTGAGTTAAAAACATCACTTATTAGTTTGATTTTTTAAAATATATAAATTGAGAATCGAAGAAAATACTTTCTTTGTCGTTTTTAGTTGTTCACTATATTAAAAATAGATATACAGTACAATACTTATTCAATTTATAAAATCAATAAATAATTTATCAATTTGTGTCCATTTATTTAAATAAAGATGGACGGAGAGAGTATAAAAACCAAACCGAAAACTGAAAAATTCAAAATCCGGTTCAATCTTAAACTGAATAAGACAAGACTTTCTCGGTTCACACTGAGGGTTTTGTAAAACCCTATAATAAACCCCAAACTTTTGAGAATTGTGAGAAGAGAAAACAATGGCGATTTCAATTAGACGAGCATTAGCATCTTACCGGAGCTTCTATGGTGCATTACGGGCTGCCAATTTCACTGCAAATCGTTTGATAGGCTCCAGTTTAAGTCCAATTCGGTGTGAAACTGTGCCTTGTGCTCCGCAGTTGGCCAATTTTATGGTTGAAAGTCGGAGGAGTTTTGCTAAAGGAAGGAGACAAAGTAGTACTCATTCTATATCGTCTTCTTTTTTTTATTGTATAATTTATATGTGTATATATTTAGTGTATATGCTCTTTTATTTGTTGAATTGAATGTGTTAGCATTTCTAGCAGCCAAGGTGGTCAATGAAGTGGGTTGAGACCTTGTCTCGGGTTCAAATTCTAGTAGAGACAAAAAACACTGGGTGATATCTTCCCACATGTTGTAGCCTTGATGGGCAGAGTTATTTGTCGGTGGGAGGTGACAAAAAATGTGTTAGAACATTTCTGACATCCAAGGGTGTGGCTTGGTAGTCAATAAAGTGGGTTGAGAATCATGAGGTTTCAGGTTCAAATCTTAGCAGAGACAAATATTAGGTGATCTTTTACCATCTATTGCTGGTGGGAGGTGGCAGGTATCCTTCGTAATTAGTCGAATTACGCGCAAGTTGGCATTGACACCATGATTATAAAAACAAAGTGTTTATATTTATAGCACCCAAGGTGTAACGGAATTGGTGAGAATCATCAGGTTCAAATTCAAACATCGACAAAAACACTAGGTGATTTCTTCCTATTTGTCCTAGCTTTGGTTGACAAAGCTAACTAGTACCTGGTATTGGTGGGAGGTGATAGGTATCTAGTGGAATTAGTTGAGTTGCGTGGAAGTTGGTCTAGAGATCATGGTTACAAAACATACTCCCTCTAGTCCATATTAATTGATTTGTTGAGAGTTTTTTCATAGTTCAAAATAAATGAATTTTTCAAAGTCCAAGAGAATTGTTGGAACTTTTTTCCATATTTACCGTTTCATTAAATGAGGTTCTTAAGTACTTCATATTTTCTAGGAGAATAATTTAAGAATAATTAAAAGGGTAATAGTGGAAAGTGTCCTTAAATATTTTTCTTAAGGTGTGTGCCATACCCCAACAATTCACTTAATATGGACTAGAGGGAGTAGTATTTGTTTACATTTCTAACTAACCAAGCTAATTGGTTAGTAATGTAGAGTCAAGGTTTAATGATTTTGTATATGAACAATGAGTTCAGGTAATTGTTTATATACACAATCGGATCATTTATAAGTAATTATAGGTTAATATAAATCTCTATATGATAAGCATTAATCAATTATCTGTTAAAAATGGGTAATTAACCTACTATCCAGGTTAAACTACACTCAATGTATATAACTTAAATCCTATGAAAAATGAGTATGGCTATATACACTGATGGTGTAGAGAATTTTTTAAACTATCAGGCTAATCTAAGAATATGATGAAAAGTGTGATTTGTAATCTTGAAAACAAAACAGGTTACCTGTATAGCAAAGGTTACCTGTCTTTACACCTATCGGTAGACTTAGTTACTCAAATGGTTGGGCACACTTTTAACTTCCATTAATATCATGTGTACGTTTTCTCTCGTTTAGATTTGTATCTTTTCATTTGGGTTATTGTTATAATTTGTAATGATAAACCTTTCTATTTTTGATATAAATTTGGAAGAAATATGATATCGATCACCATTGTCGATTGAATGTTCTTTATAAAAAATATCTCTTTTGAGGCAAAATCCTTGAAGTTTCTGACCTCTTGCAATCTGTTGTTCTATGAATTTGTAGGGGAGGAGGTAGATGACGGTGATTATGGAAGTGCAACCGCCACGGCTGTAAATGTAGGTCCTAACATTAAAACTACTGCAGTATCACAGATGGAGGCAGCAATTGATGCATTATCGCGAGAATTGGCCAAGCTGCGAACTGGAAGAGCATCGGCAGGTACATGAAACAGTTTCTGTTGTAATACAAGTTACCTTGTTTGCCTTCGATTTGGACTCAATTCTTTTAGCTTCTTGGATTTACAGGGATGCTTGATCATATCATTGTTGAAACAGGAGGTCTTAAGACACCTCTTTGCAGGATGGCTGTCATTTCAGTGCTAGATCCAAAAACCTTGTCAGTGAATCCTTATGATCCAGATGTAATGTTATGCACTTAAACTCATGTACATATATGTCTGGTTTTCAATATTTTTTCCGTACGCATTTCTCGTGATTAATGAAACTTTTTTTTTTTAAATGATAAACATGCACCATGATCGATTGTCTTTTGCAGTCCCTCAAAGAGTTGGAGAAAGCCATTATTCAATCTCCCTTGGGGTTGAATCCCCAATCTGACAACCAGAGATTAATTGTACCAATACCTCCGTAAGTATTCATCTGAAAGAGTAAAATAGTCTCTCCTGTTTCTGGGATCCACCCAATAGTTAGGCCAATATGTTGAAAATAGAATCAAGAACATAGTTTTGATCTTGACTTGATAGTCTTACTATAACTTACATGTTGCCAGTATTTTTACATGTAGAATGGCTTGAAGTACATTACCTTTAATGTAGAAAAAACATCATTATAACACTTCTTTCGAGATAATCATTCTTCGGGATATAACTACTTCAGGCAATTAACTGTTATGCTTCTTTGCTATTTGCATTAGCAACATTTTTGGGATATGTGATTTCCAGTGAGAATTTTATAATCCTTTTAAATTTCCAGTGCTTTTTGACTCACCCTTTCTTCTTTTCCTGGCAATCCGTGCAACAAGCAGGTTGACTAAGGAGCATGTGCAGGTGATCCTTGTCAATTTTAGTTCTTTTTAAAAATGTTTCGGTTGCTGATAGTGTCATCCTCTTTACTAGGCTGTATGCAAAGTGGTTGCGAAATCATCTGAAGACGTAAAGCAAAGTATAAGACGAGCTCGCCAGAAGGTACACCGTTGACCAAACACCTCTGCGTACTTTCTCCTTTCTCTTCTGATCTTTGTCATAGTTCTTTTTTTTCCCTCTTTTACTCCCATAAGCAAAAGAAAGGAGCCCGAACTGCACAAAATAACCCATTTCATCCTGTTGAAATATAAAAGCCCAGAAGCTTATATGTACGGGATAAAGGAGAAACAGTAGACTTGAAAAATGGAGCAGCATTGAAAGAAAAGACAAGGTGATTGGCAATGGATGGGATCACATCAATTTTCTTGGGCACTCTTTAGGTTGAAAACCAACATATGATGAGATTTGTAAAGTAGTTGCAGCGCAAGCTCATTAAAAGTTGGGAAAAGAGTCGGGCCCTAGCTATTCATGATTTGTGGCGTATTCTGTGCAGCCATAATTGTGAGTTTTGTTCAAATGCTGCTCTACGGTAAACACTAGACAATTGCATTTGGCTATTACTGAAGTGCTTGATGACAACCACCAACTCTCATAAGAATTCAGTTAAATAATACTCTTTGAATTGAGGGACATGTTGTGCACTTCCTTTTTTTTTTTTTTTTGGTCTTTTTGACTCCCAAGAGCATAAACGGACCAAATGGATTGAAATGGATATTGGTGATTCATGTAGCCTACCCAACTTGTTTTGATAGAGGTGTAGTAGTACTAGTAGTTTGTTGTCGTCGTCTTTGAAGAGCAACTAGATTGATAAGTAATTAAGGAGAGAAAAATCAAATTTCTTATCTCAAAAAAGAAAAAAAAAAAAAAAAGAAGAAGAAGAAAGGGAGCTGAAAATTGAATTTCTCTTACTAATCCCAAAAAAAAGGAACCAAAATTGATTAGTGATAAGGAGACGACGAGTCATGGTTGCGTATCTGCAATATCTAAATGAAGCTGGAGGTATTGGTTATTGCTGAGTAACAAAACTTGACTTTCTGTTTCAGGTATGTATCGAGTGCGGAGAGCTCGAAAAGTAAATGGTTAATAACTATAGTACTTTAGAGGGGTTATATTGTGTAGTTGAATTCTGGTAGTATCTGGTTGCGGCAATGTATAGAGAAGGACGTAAGTAAAGAAGGGGAAAACTATGTTGAGCTGATGAAAACAGTCATATCACATATGCACGTAGTTTTTGCTTGGATATAACCGAAGAATTTATGTGACGGTGTAATGGTCTTCTCGTCGATACTCCAAGATGTTAATTCCTTTTTTATCAGGCTTTGGACACTATGAAGAAAAATTTGCCAAAGAAGAAAGACAAAGACAAGGACAAGTCAGCTTCAGCTTTCTCAGAAGATGATGCAAAAAGACTAGAGAAGGAAGTATGTTACGTTACTTGTTTGCTGAAGAAACCGATATGTGCTGTATAATTTATAATCTGTTCTCTACAGTTTCTCTTATCTAGTTGTGTGTTCTTTCAGATTGATGAATTGACTAAAAAGTTTATAAAGTCAGCAGAAGATATGTGCAAGTCAAAGGAAAAAGAAATAACTAGCAGTTGAAAAAGCAATTTTCCGTTTCACCGGAGGCTCATGTTGAGGTTCAATTTTTTGGCTGAAGCTATCGAGGGAACTACTTACACTCCAGAATTCTTGCGTTCGAAATCAGAAAAAGATAACGAGACATGTTACAAGTGATTTTGCTTATACTTAAAGGAAAATATAACCTATGCTGTTGGTTTTCAGCTGTTTACGTCTAAGATCATATGTCATTTCATTTTGTGACAAGGGTTGAGATAATGTAACTTTTTTTGAGCTAACCTATGGAAATTTTACATCCTTGAAAAGTTAGAATACTTTATTTGACTTGTCAGACATAATAAAGTTTTTCTGGTAGAATTTTGATTTGCTAGAGGTACTCTTGAGTCCCCAAAATGTGAACGGTGTGGATGTTGATATAGAAGATTCCTCTCATATTATCAGGATGTTTTGGTTGCCAAGACGATACTTGCATGGCTTGATGAAACTCTAGCTACCGTATTGAATTCCTTGTATAAAGCCACACTTATAATTTCAATTATGTAATACATGGAATAGATTTGATTGAAAAAAAGTGTTTCACCTATCGAGATTATATGCAAACAAATCACTAATTATGCTATGGAAATTGTTGAATTAATTCAAGTCAAGCTTCAAATTCCGAACAAATCAAACTAATTGCTTGGTTTCCCCCATGTGGAGGAAAGATGACGATGACCATTCTAGTAGGGTCAAGACAGTCTGGAGATGTCGCTTTTGGAGTGATCTTTAGAGATGATCACGGAAAATGATTCTTTGGATATTTAGGTAAGGTGAAGCTTGCGACAAGCCTCACTACAAAACTATAGAGCACAAAAAAGGAGTCTAACCGTAGCTAAATTCATGGGATACCAAGAAGTAGAGGTGGGGAGTAATTGTTTACTTAATGTCAAGCTGATTAAGGATGAGGAAATTTAACCATCCTCCTAAGGCTATTATTGAAGACCGCATATTTTTGTTGAATATCCGTAAGACCTCTATCAAACACATCTAGAGAGAGGCAAACCAGTGTGCTGACTTCTTGACAAATGAAGGGCACAAGCATGAAGAAGATCTAATAATCTGGGGAAATGCGATCAAGAATATGGAGTTCCTACTCCTGGCAGACTTAAGCAACATTGCTTTTGAAAGACTATAATCTTTTTTTAGTCTTTCCCAGTGAACCAAAAAATATATCATTTCATTTTGTGACAAGGGTTGAGATAATGTATTTTTTTTTTCTAAACCATTTGTTCGCTTTCTCTTCTACAGGAATAATTATATGCAATAAAAGTATAATCAATTGGCACAGATCAGAATCATACCAAACAAAATTTCATCATCTGTAAAAGTTAACTACAAAGACTATCTAGTCTAGGTGAATATAAGCAATTTTACACTTCACCACTGCCAAATTGTGGATCTTATTGGTAATTGCCATCTCTATGACTTAAGGATCAAACTGCAGATGTGATAACTTTCTAAGGTATCACTTCAATAGATGGAAGACAAAGGCAAAACAATATTACAGACTCATACATGTCTACTTGACTACAAAATTATCACTACCAGGATCGATTATCTGGTAGCTGCACAAGGAAAGTTATATCGCGGAAGCCATGATTGTAGAACTCCAAATAAGGGTTGGTTTAGACCAGCAGCACCCTACATGATTCATGTTACAGCAGATAAAAATACAACATGAAAAAACCCAACTAACTAGCTCTGATAATGCACATGCCAATATGCCTTTTCTTGTCATGAGGTTGCATGACTTCTTCAGTTTGGAATGCAAGGTTCAATCTTTTCAACATGAACATTGCCATCATAGTCAATTTTGTAGGAGATGTCAAGCCCTTCCAGAATAAGGTGGTAAACAATATCATCAGTAAAATGAAGTTCCTCTTGACTGTCGTCATCTTCAAGCGTTATATTTTCAGTCTTATGGGGCCGAATCCTCTGAGATACTGATCGTATGTCCCATGAAAGAACTTGTTGAATTAAGTTTTGAAATTCAGTAGGAGATGTATAAAGTGATATCTCATTCTTCTTCTTCTTTTCCATTTTTCTTGACCAACAATGGTTCAAAGAGGCAGAGAAGTCGTAAGAGAAGTTAACCGATGTTATAGCTAACATATTATCCGCCTTTACCCAATCAGGGACCATTGCACCAGGCATGCTATCACAATATGGAAGATATGGCTTGATATCAAGGACGGGAGTTCCATCAACTAAATCAACACCAGAAATGAAAACTTTATTCCCATCCACAACATCAACCTTTGCAACAGTGAGGCCTATAGGGGATGGGCGATGAGGAGATCTAGTCGCAAAGACCCCCATCCTTTCTCCTTTCAATCTAGGAACTCTTACCTTTGCCTTGAACTTAGACCGTGATGGATCTTTCCATAACTTGTCAAGATCCGTATTTAGATGAAAGACATAGATTATCCAACAATGTGAATAGCCTTCAAGACCCTCAAGAGATGCAGGTGGAACTCGAGTTGGATCAAATACTAGACATGCTCTAGCAAGTGGTACAATCAAAGGTTGCCTTGGAGTCCCATTCCTAATCACAAACAAAAGTGACACAACATATTATTTACATTACCATCCATATTAACAAGCCATACAAGAAAACACAATTTTAAAAAAGAAAAAGGTACCTCGTGGAGAAGCATGACCGAGTGATTGCAATAGGTGTCAAAGGATATGAATTATTAGAATCATTTGACTTAGCCACTTTCCTCAATGCCTGTTGAGCTCTAATGCGGCCTTGCCTCTCAGCACTGCAATTTTGCAACGCAGCTTTCAAAGATTTTTCCAACTCGCAAATTTTCTTCTCATCAGCCCTTGTCTTTATTCTCCAAAACCCAACACCTATGGCTGCTACTGCTGCAGAAATAGCGGCGAGTGCTATGGAGACTGTTAGCAATTTGGTTGCCGCCATGAAAAATAATGATCTAGAATGAAAGACGAGCATAAATATTAATGACCTTCCTCATTTGAGAATTCAGAGATACATAAAATAAAGTTACAAGTTGAATAAATTTTATACGAGTTTTTAGCTAAAAACATGCCTGAAATATGGCCCAAAGTCCCAAACCTAAGATACATCCGCGTGTTAGTACAACAACATACCAAGTGTAATCTCACAAGTGGGGTCTAGGGAGGGTAGTGTGTACGCAGACCGAGGTAGAGAGGTTGTTTCAATAGACCCTTAGCTCAAGTAAAAGCGGTACAAAATAGTTAGAAAAAAAGAAAATAAAGAAAATGAAGAAGCCAAGACAAAATGCTAAAGAAAGCATGACAAAACATCCTTGTGTTACTAGAGTAAACAAAAAAACATCCCTTAACTAATCAAGAAGTTGGAACAACCATTCTTTTTCTTAACCGCATAAATGAAAACACATGACTACCCCCCTCAATCTCTCAATTCTGTCCCTCCCGCCCGATCATCTTACACCTTCATTGCAACTAAGGATTAAAAATCTAAACTCTCTTTCATTCTAAACTTCATACAGTAAAGTTAGACGAAGAAAAGATTAAAGCAGGTTATTCTCCTAAACCCTCGGAGTTGTGTTGCTTGGACTTCTCAAAAATATCGATGGGTGCATCTTGGGTCCTCCAAAGTAGTGGGACCACATTTTTGGAAAGACCGAGCAACATAGGCACAGAGTCTTTAATCACCACAAGTAGGGGATGATTTATCATGGAAACAACTCAATGAATTTCACATTACTTTCTGCATTACTTCAACTACATGGGTAGTGTTTAGAATTGAGTTTTTTTATGGCTCTTTTGAGGCAATTCATACCCACCTCCCCACCCACCCAGCCACCCCCAGCAGCAGCCTATTACATAAATGAACTAATAGATGCTAAATTTAGTTCACTTAATAATAGAACATGAAATTTACACAACATAAATTGAATCTCTTCCAGGCATTTTACCAAACAGGTAAGGAGCATCTCAAAACTGAATAAGCAATTCCTATCTTTGTATGGTTATTTCTAGTTTTCCTAAGCAAATACAAAAATGAAGAGAACATGAGCTAGCTATTCTCACTCAGAGGCGGATTCTGAATTTAAACTTTTTGAATTCAAACATTTTAAGGTGAACCTATTAAAATTTGAAAATTATGAATTTAGACCTACTATTTATTGTGATTTTAGCGAATATTTACTTATAATTCACGTAGAAAGTACTGAGTTCATATGAGCTCGATACTATAAGGCTGCATGCATCCTCCCCTGGTTCCCACTAGTCAACTACATTAACCAATTAAAACAGTGCTAAATATTATGGACTTTGACTTTTTACCTTGTTTCATGAAGAGCAACTACAGCGTAAGAAGGGAAGTTGTGTCAAACCGTAGTTGTCACGTTGTTTTTCTTTTCATTACTACTTTAATTTGCTTTTCTTGAGCGAGGGTTTTAGAAAACAGCCTTTTAAATTAGTATATATTAATTCCACGAGGTAGAGGTAGAGGTAAGTTCTGCATACGTACTATCCTTTTCGCACCCCACTTTGTGGAATTTCACTTATATATTGTTATAGGCCAAGTAATACGAAATAGAAGGAGTAATTGAGTTGACGATAAAAAAAAACAGAGCCGAACTTTGCTTTTTAGCAGTTTCACACTGTTCATTTTTTTCTACGTGAACAATATTTGTATTAAAATTCACTTCAACTATCAGTTATTTGTTTGTCCTATCTTAACTATTACCATCCGTGAAGATAAATGTGAATAGTATCTGTGCTCCAAGATGAAATTTGCTTATTTGTTGATGTAGGCTTACATGCTGATACGAGGAGAGCAAGTATTGCAACTCAATTTGTTGGGAAGACCACGATTGCTGAAGCGTTTACAATTAGAAAGGCGATTTACAATGGACGGATGAAAATGAGTATTTTATCCAATACAGCCCCCTTAAGACTCTGGATGTTGCTTGCGAAGATCATATGTCAACTTGACTTCTATGTCAGTTCATGTCGATTTAATTCAGTTATTCATAACGTAACTAAATTTACTATTTTTTTGGTACAAGGGTTCTCTTGGGCAACTATGTTCCTAAGCGGGATTGTAAATGATGTCAAACTTTTATGGACAGATGATGTCCTTAATGCTGTATAATCACAACTTCCTTCTGCTTTTTTTGATAATACCTGAGCCAGGGGTCTTTCATAGACAACCTCTCTACCTCCAAGAGATAGTGGTAAGGTCTGCGTATGCTCTGCCCTCTTAAGACTCCACATGTGGGATTACACCGGGTATATTGTTGTTGTTGCATCAGCTTTAGTATATATTTATGATTCTTAGGTTCTACAAACTGTCTGCTTGAACAATGAACAAATGACAATAAAATAATAGGCACCAAAATAGCTGATAAAATCAGCTCACTAGGTTCTTTCAATTAAAACTTTGTGTCTTTACAAGTCTGTAAACATACAAATGTGATTTGTGTAACAGTAGTGAGCTTCATCCAAGGAAAACAAGTGTAGGTGAAAATTTCTACTTTAAGAGTAAAGCTGTAAAACTGAGTGGTGTTGATAAGAAATTCTTTGGGAGCATCCAACTGTTTCTGGATCTCCGTTCGCTCTACAATTTCCTTACATTTGCAAAGAATGTGTAGTTAAAACAACTAAACGACCAGAATCACCGGTTCTGGAGAGCTTCAATCGCCTTTTTCCACTGTTGTGCTCGGTTTTTAGCATCCTCAAATGACATAACTTTCTTTGGCTGTATGATGAATGCACACAGATAGCGTAAACGAGTTAGGCTCCAGATGGTCTTGGCAAAATGTAACAAAAACTTGACTATTGACGTACTTGTGACAAGAATCACTAGAAATACAGGGAAAGCAAAGGGACTTAACTGTACAAATCTTGAACTGTGAAGGGCTTGTGACTTGAATGCTAAGATCATTAGGATTGTCGGACCATATAATGTTCCCTTTGACCACCAACTTTGAGGGATCTACGTAAATCAACTTTGGTTTATTTGTTAGGATTAGCTGAACTTTCTTGTTTGTTAGCTTCTGTAACTTTTTCACCATCGAGATCATGAGGACGAATTCACCAGGATCCAAAAATTGCTTCCTATTGATGCCATCACAAGAAACAAGTGAACCTATTGAAAAGGAATTATGGAATTATGGAACTCTATTGAAAAGGATAACAAGATGACTACACCCCAAAATATTGAAAAGGAGAGACAGCGAGAGCATTTGGCCCTTATGGAATTGTGGAACTCTATTGAAAAGGATAACAAGATGACTGCACCCCAAAATATTCTGATGTGTCTTTCAGTATGTAGGTCAGCGGAAGCTCATCAACCTACCATTTTGAGTCAAAGGAGTCGATTGATGCGAGTCTGGTAACGCTACCAGCTTCAGAAGTTGATGCAGCACCACCATTTCCATCATTAGGTCTAACTGAACCATCTCCAATGTGCGATGGATTCCATGAAGGATCTTGCTCGTCACCACTGCTTTGAGTTGACGGGACCTGAATGATTCAAATAGCACTTCAGTAATACTACAACTGTTTAACCGGCAAAGAACTATAAGTTGGGACAAGTAAGACAATGACATACTTTTGGCTCCATAGCAAGCCTTGGAGGGGTTTGTGCCCTCAAATTCTCCCAATCAACCCCACTAAAAAACGGATGATTTTTCAGTGAAGCATAACCATCAGGTCCACCACCAGGTCTTTTGCTAGGGTCGATATCCTGAGTTGTATTTGATTTAAGTCAGTCAGCCGAAAAGAGTTCATTAACACAAACATACATCTAACGTGCCAACACACACACAAAGATACATCTAACGTACCAACATACATACTCCAACCAAACCAAAGTTCTATAACCTGAAACTTCATAGGAACCCGTGAAAGACAACGTCACAAGTTGCTCATATTAGCACAAATGCTCTGCTCCTGAGATATCGACTATATCTCCTTGAAATCATGGATTGATTTCTTATATTGATAAAACAGTATCTCTTTCTGTACTTACCATTAAAATATAGATTGATGTAACTCCTTCCCCTCCTGCCACTCCCCCATAATTTTTCTCCAAAGGCTAAGGGGAAGATAAAGGAGATTCTTTATGAAACTGTAATTGCTCCTTGCCTCTGTCACCCACAATATACCAGCAACTTTTTTTTCCAGTACTGGGTGATAATAGCTGCAAGTAATGAAAAATTATAACCGGCAAAACCGCATTGGCAAGCCAGCACATGGAGGGTAAATCTTCTGCCTCTAATATTTTGAATGTTAAAAACTATATCCAATTAGAAAGAATTAAGTTGTTGAAGATAGTGTACTATGTAAAATATTCGTCCTCTCTATGTAAGAAGCTAGCTTTATTGGACCTGAAGCTGCATTTTTTTTATGCCTATTTCAAGTAAAATCACTTTGCAGGGATATTCCCAGTTTCATTCACAAAAGAGATAGGTCAATAGACAAATATATGTTCCACGACTGAGAACAAATTAGCTTTAACTTTTGATCAGGAATATTATTACTTCACAAACAAAACTGGTCATCCCTCACTCCAAGAAGGCATATTATTTAAAGTAGAGACAATACACTGTTTATAAGTAACAAATTTGTAAAACCTGAGAACCAGGTTAAAGTGAATAGATCAAAATAATCTCCAGCAGAAAGTCAGAAAACTTGCTGAAACTGAAAGCAAGGAGGAAAAAAAAGATTACTTGCTGAAAGCAATAAAATTTATAGATAAAAGTTCAGTCAAATGGAAAAGTATAAAGTACAAAACATAAAAAGAAAAAAAGCTAATATAATAAGCAAAGCAAAAAGAGGAACTGCAGGATGGAAGTGAAGATTAAATACGAAATAATAGCTTACCAGCAACTGATCAATAAGATCTCTAGCTTCATTTGAAAAATAATTTGGGAATCTAATATCTCTGGCGATGATTCTTTGGAAGATGAGCCATTCACTGGCATCTTTAAACGGAGAAGTTCCCGAAAGCATTTGATACAATGTGCAGCCAAGTGCCCAAAGATCATTTCTGGTAGGATACATCCAAAACAAATAATGATGTTAGACAAATACGATTCATAATAAAAACAAATGTAGACGCTAATATGAACGAGCTTTAAAAATTTAAAAGAGCAAACATGCAGATATGGACCTAAAACATATGTCTAATGAAACACAAAGAAGAAAAAGACTGGCTTTTCCAAGCATAGAGTTCCATACCCAAAAGTCGCAGGAGAAGAATTTAAAACTTCAGGAGGGACATAAGCGGCTGTTCCCACAAAAGTACAGGCTTTGTCATCTGGATAAAAGAACAACCAATGATTCAATAATGATCAAGACACCAACATACTCTCATTGGGTCAATGTGAATCCAATTTCAAGGAGAGTGTCCTCGCAGAAAACAATATTTACCTGATGTAGCATTAGGAAGGACCGTTATTCTACTATCCTGCATTGGCTTTACACTGCCAAAGTCTGCAATTTTAATATGCCCATCTGAAGTAAGAAGCAGGTTCTCTGGCTGCCAATAAGCGAACTGTCAGAATCCCTCTGCCATATATTAATCACGTAACAGTCCACTTTGTGAAATACCTTAATGTCTCGATGAATCAATCCCATACTATGTATATATTCAAGAGCATCTACGACTTCAGCTGCATAAAAGCGTGCCTCATCTTCAGATAAACGGCCTTTCTGCATCCACAAAGTTAAAAGTACATTGTTCATGATACTCTTGCTAGCCAATCAAACAAGAATATCAGCACATCATACAAGTAGTCATAAACTTTAGAGAAAGGTAATACTTGAAGAAAGGGAGGGAACATTTTCAATAAATTAATGAAAAATTCACTGTTCGACGGAAAAAACAGAATATACAGGGAACTTTTGAGAAGATGTTCATTCTTTTGGGAAGTTGGAAAGAATAATACAGCAAACAGACACCTTCCATAACATCAAGGAATATAAACTAGAAACTCTCTTGATGGCTGCATTTCAGCATATATCGGATGAGCAGAATATCTATTTCTGACATTGAGGAACTCAACCATTCAGCTTTTATTCAAGTTATGTTGCACGGCCTCTTCAAAAATGTCGATGGGTGTATGTCGGATACTCCCAAAAGTAGTGCATTTGGAGAATCCAACATAGGTACGGCAACAATTTTGGAGAGTCTAAGCAACATAGCATTCAAGGAAGTACAGTATCCATAATTGTAATACTCTGCAAAATGTTCATTGGTTGACACAAACTTCCATTTTTCTTTTTGCACCATGTTCTACTTGGGGTACTTCATATAACAACAAGAAGAGTACACGCATCAAGGTTCTTCATTTACTTACCCTTGTAATTTGATCAAAAAGCTCTCCGCCTTCACAAGACTCGAGCGCCATGTCTTCATAATACACCAAATACAATTAAATTAGACAAACCAAAGATCAACAAGACTGCAGACAAAAAGGGGGGAAAGACTCTAAATGAAGAATATGTAAAATACTCACACAGTGAAAAAGTGTCCTGAAAGGTGAAAAATAGTCGGATAACACCAGGATGGTCTAACTGATCAAGTACAATACGCTCGAGCTTCACATAAGCAGTCTTATTTTCCTTGGTGATGAACTTTTTGTCCATGATCTTCAAGGCATAAACATTGGCAGTATCTTTCTTTTTAGCTCTGACAACCTGATACATCATAGAGGGTAAATCACTTGAATGGTAAAACTCAATTTGACATGTCGATAATTAAGCCTTGTTACCACCATTTGAGTTCATTTTGACTTTGACAAACCCAGTGTAATCCCACAAGTGAGGTCCGGGGAGGATAGAATGTACGCAGACCTTACCCCTACCTTTTGTAAGGTGGAGAGGCTGTTTCCGAGAGACCCTCGGCTCAAATCAGATATATTCCATATACAACACACCAAGAAAATATCAAAAAATATGTTACACTAAAAAATTGTGATTCAATCAAAATCATCTATTAGGTTACAAGAAATACCCGTACAAATGAGAACTTTCTCTTTACACCAAAAGCAAAATGAAACAAGAATGATCTTTTTACATGCCCAACATCATCGCATGAACAATAGTTTCTAGGAGTATAAATCTCTTCAAATGAACAGCTTCTTACCAGAAAATTCAGAAGAAACTTCAAAGATAAACCAACTAAAAAAGATTTTTCTCAGTGAACTATAAAATACATTTCTGCACACAGAGATAAAACCAAAACAAAAAAAGGAACCCATGTAGAATTCACTAAAAATGACAACAGAGATAAAAATCAGTGACCAAACTCTTCCATTCTAAAGTTGCAGTTGTCTTAAGTTACCAGTTTCAAAAAAACATAAAAAATTAATTGCAGTTGTCTTTCAAATTGGCATTTACTACAACAACATACCCGGTGTAATTCCACAAGTGAGGTCCGGGGAGGGTAGTGTGTACACAGAGGCTGTTTCTATTTCCAATAGACCCTCGGCTCAAGTGAGAGCAGTTCGAAAAAAGAAAACAACGAGAGGGAAGAAGCCAAGACACAATGCTAAAGAAAGCATGACAAAGCATACTAAAAACAGGAACAATCACTACAACAAAATAACACGATAGCTGATTGGCATTTGAGCATAAAAATAGCTTGGAGGGGTGGAAGAGGGAACAGAAAAGATTTATGAGAAACAGCAAAGCCAAATCCCCTACTCCAATCAAGAGAAATGACAAGGAAGGTAAAAGAAGAGCACAAGCACATGCAAGTCAAGCACATTTGAGCAATAGAAACCAAATATAGAAATGCTATCAAGTTAAATTAAGCAAAAAAAGACAAAAAAGATGAGGGAGCAAAAAAAATAGAAAGTGACCTTGGAATAAGAACCAACTCCATAGATCTTTCCCAATTCAAAATCTTGAATACTAAAACTCTCTTGTGGTGCTCTAAATGCAAAACTCTTAGATCTCTGAGTATTAGTTGAATTATTCTGAATCTTCAACTTTGCATCAAATTCTTGCTCCATTTCACCTTCTCCCCCTACCAATGCCAACATTTCACCCTCAAGAAAACCTAAAAAAAACCAAAAAACCCAATCTTTCACCACCCCGACAAACCCCTTTCAAACAACACACAGATATTCTTTCCTATATACTCAAAAAGATTGGATTTTTTTCACAACAAACTATGAAAGGGGTGAAACCAAGAACCTTGAAAAACCAAAAAAAACCTAATCTTTCACCACCTGCACAAACCCCTTTCACACAATACACATATATTCTTCCTATATATTCAAAAAGATTGAATTTTTTTCACAACAAACTATAAAAGGGGTTCAAGCAAGAACCTTGAATAACAAGAGTAACAGAAAAAACCCATTAAACATCAAATCATATCCTCTTTATATATTCTTTCTTTTTCTTTGTTCTGATAAAGCAATTCCATATGTCAAAGACACCCCAAAAGCAAATGATTCCTTATACATGCAAATATCTTTCCAAAATTCCCAAAAAAAAAACAAATTACTAAAATGAGAAAAGGAGAGACCCCATTATATGTATTTATATATAGTATTTGCGTATAAAGGTGGGAGCTTTAAATTTCTTTCTCTCCTTTTCTCTAAACCCTATAAAGCTTTGATGAATAGCACAAAATATGTTATATGGGGATTGAAGAGTTGAGCACATGAAAATGAATGATGGATATCACTTCATTTTCATTACAAAATCCCAATTCTTGATGATTTCTATCTTTTAAAAAAAATCTTTTTTTTTTATGTATATTATATTAAAAAATGATTTTTTAAAAATGTATAGGGACCAAAAATGTAGGGTAAGGGGAGAGGATGATAATGGTTTCTATGATTGGGGGAAGGTACAAAAATGGGATCAGTAGATGTTACATTGTATCAGTGCAGCTGCCATGGGCATTGGTTTGCCAGTTCACACTGAATAATGGGGTCTTTTAGGATTTTACAATGTTGGCTTTGGCTCATTTGTTTTTATGTGCAAGTACATTTGTTTAAGCTTTTGGTACAAATTCGATTTTTGGGTACAAGTACATAGTTTTTCACCATGATAATGTGCTTTGATAAATTAACCAACTTCAACAAAATTAAGCATTTTATCTAGGGTCTTTTAGTGGGTACCCATCATCGTCGGTAACTCTATCCATCAAGACTATATAGATGGAAAAAAATCACCTCATATTTGCTAGTATTTTCAATGTATGTATAATTAATACTTAGTAAGTTAGCAACCCATGTTATCAGTAATATTAGAGTTACATGCATGGACAAGAGGAAGTTGTTCGAATGGTTAAGCACTCTCCACCTCGGCACCTCCACTCGTGAGGTTTGTGGGTTCGAGTTACTAAAGGAGCAAAAAGGATGGGAGCTCCTAGGGTAATTAAAAAAAAGGTTATTAAAACATAAATAAACATGATTAAAGCAGAATTATCCTTAAATACACCAAATCAAATAATACTAATCTTACTATTACTACTAAACACCCTATTTAATACTATTTTTATATACCTTTGCCAAACGACGTTGTGATCTTGTCGGGATGAACAAGATTTCACTATTGTCAACTAGAAATTTTAGATTTGAGTTTCGAAAATGAAAAAAATCCTAATAAAAAATATTTTTTCTTTTAATAAACCTTCTATAATGAAAATTCAAATTAATCTAGACACAAAATATGAGCATCAGATACCGAATGGTAGAAAATTAGAATGTATTAGTGTTTGGGTTGAACACAATGATTAGGGAAGAATGCCATGTAACCAATGCGATCAATAACTTGGAAAATGAAGCAAATAGTTGTTACTATTACATATTAAATATATTCATTGTATAAAACTTTTGGTCAGAGTCAAAAAGCCCAAAAGTTCTTGTGTCATGTCATTTCATTTTTCATTTTTATCAAAGTTATTTAGCTGGTGGTATTTCTTTTTTCCCCTTTGAGAGATGAGCCTATGAATAGGAAAAGGAAGAAGAAGAAAAAAAATAATACATTTTATTTGTGTGATAGAACATTACAAGTGTACAATAATTATGAAAAAAAAAAAGTACTCTGTAATAATCGAAAGTGTAGTCATAAGTCATATAGATAACTATGTGAGAATGACAATGTCAATAATGAACAATAAATAGTGTTTGTGGTGGGATGGTTCGGAATCTCTCCATCCTTAGTTTGAAGCTTTGGATTTGAGCTCATGAAAATGAAAAAAATCATGTTAGGAGCGTGGCTTCCAAAAATGGATCCTACAATGTGCGAATTTCGAATTTTCTCCAAAACGAATATCTAATACGGAGTGAAAAAAAAAATGTCAATAATGTAAATTTTGATGCAACACTATAGACTTATACGACTATTTTAGTATTCTTCTTTGAAAAGGTACAAACATTACATTGTATTTTGCCTAATCATGTTACATTAAGCCTAGCCATGGAGTACTACTTAGGCATAAAATATAGTTAGTTACTCATCCATATCACATGCATCCTTCCTATATATTGATTTTATTATATTTGCATACATGTATGAACTGATCGATTATTGATACATTTTATTTTATTTTATTTTATTTTATTGCTTTAAGCATATAAAAACTATGATTTGCGTTAGATCGATCATTGAGAGATAAAGACACTTCTTATTAAAAAGTTATGCATTCTCAAATCTTGAACTCATGATCCATCACTAAAAGTATAATTTTCTAACTGAAGTTTTTGTTTGAATGTCAAAATTTCGACAAAAAGTCTATCGAAAACATATCCAACAAGCCAATTTTCAACTAACTCCATCCAAAAGTTGCATTTTATATGATGTAAATTCATGTTTTTAATAGTAATTTTTATTAGAACGAAGGAATTCTGATCATTCAGCTACAGTCTTTGATATCCCGTTTTGGTTTCTCTTTGATTTCTTGGTGGATCATTCATTGGTAGTGGACACAAAATTAGTTTTACTAATTTGAGGCATTTGTCTTGAGAGATGAGATAAACATCTTCATGTTCCTAGACAAATTCACCACCCTTATCCTTGATATTAACCACCTTTAATTTGGATGCAAGTATCTAAATCATCCCAAGGTAATAACCTCTGTTAGTTCATTCTCCAAATCCTTTTCAAACTCCCCCACCCCACCCACCCACCCACCCACCACCACCACCAAGAATTAAGATCAAATATAAAATATCAGAGATTTGATTGACTACCTGAATTTTCATCTTATTGGTAAAGGTTTGATTTCTCATCTTGTAATTCCCTCTTATGTATACACTTTCCTCGCTCATTCCAATGTATACATTCGCCTAAGATGTCGTGTGTGTCCCTTTTTCAAGAAACTTACCAGCTTATTTGTCCTTCTTTTGACCCACTCACCATCACGAGCATCATAAGATATAATAATATAATATCATAGTCACTTGCGGAAATACTTTTACTATAAGAACTTTCATGTGACAATATGTTCAACTCCGGAGGTAGAGTAGGAAGTACGATTCGATAACATCCACTAGCTTTAATTTGGTTAAATATTGTATTTATTTTAAGAAATTCACTCAAAGGGCTTATAGTTTAATTGGTTGAAGCATACCGCTCATGACAGTGATATTGTAGGTTCGAGCCCTACTAAGCCTACCATCTTCTTGTTTTCACCTGATACAAGGCAGTCGAAGTACCCGCCACCCTGCAGATCTCAATAACGTGACGAAAACCACATTGCTTCCTCTGCCCATCGAACACGCCTCCTATGCTTATCACTCACTAATATGTATAAATTATTAATTTGAAATTCAGTAAATCAAAAAGGCTAAAATTCACATTCCACAAACTTCAAACTCTAAGGAACAATATATATGTGTAAAGAACATAATTCTAAAGGCAACATGCATATGTACCTAAAAGATAATACAAAATAAATTAACTAATCAAATAGTATTACATATTGGAATGGAAAAATACCTTAAATTTCTTATCTGATAAAATATTATCACATAAATTAAGATGAAAAGAAACTAATTTGAAATAGTTAGAAGTAAAATCTCAAGATAAGCAAAAAAGAAATGGGCCCAACGAAGCCCAAAAAAGTCCAGACTAGGTGGGTCATATTCATATATAATGAAGTTTGATGAGAGTTTCAGAAAAAAGAAAGATTTGCAAGCAAAGCATGGATACTCATCAAACTTTAGATTTGATAGTATATGCCCTTATCCATCCATATACATTACAAATAATTAAAAGACGGATTCAAAATTTAAATTTTATGAACTCAGAATATCATTAAACTACTCACAATTTGAGTTACAAGTTTAAAATTTGTTTGTGTGATCCATATGTCACGAGTTTGGGTCGTAAAAGTTGTCACTAACGTTTGCATTAGAGTAGGCTGTTTACATCACTCCTTGGAATATGACCCTTTCTCAAACTCTTGTTACACATAATACTTTGTGCACCTAACTATCCCTTTTCAAAATATATATATAAAGAAAAACCCTTATTATTGTTGTGCAACCTTTCCTCGATTTTTTAGAGTCAGATTTCCTATTTATCCATAACAGAGGAGGCGGATTCAATAGACACACATCCACGAATCATAACACACTATTTTATTTTAAGATCAATTTATTCGCATAATTAATTGTTGATCAATCAAAATTACTAAATTTAACTGAACCCATAAATATATTGTACATCCGCCTCTGACATTATTTATACCATGGACCCAAAGGAAGCAATTATAACAAATTGTCAAAAATGTGCTGTCAAAAGGGGTCTATAGTTGTGGCTCGTGGAGCACCACAAACATTTTTCTTTTAGGTCCCATTTGCACACACATAGAGCCTACACATTGTCCTTTCCCACATTCCTTGTGCTTCTTTAATAAGTACACTCCTTCAATCAATTCACATGCACAACAACGTGGAGGGGTAACATCAAACTTTGGGACAATACACAAACCACGTAGTCCAAACTAAGGGCCCATTTGGCCATGAATTTTTTTTATTTTTTTCCGAAATTTTATTTCACTTGAGTGAAATTAATTGGTGTTTGGCCATAAATTTTTTTTTACTAAAGTGAAATAAAATTCTGGAAAAGTGAAATCAACTTTTTCTTGTTTTCACTTTTTTCACTTTTACTTCTCTCACAAAAATTCAAATTTATTTTCATGGCCAAACATAACTCCAATTCCAACTCCAAAAAATTTAATTTTCATGGACAAACGCCTACTAATTTAATGTGTTCATGTCTCGATTATTTCATTGCATATTTGTTGTCACCGACTAAAATGACAATTGGATTACTTAGGTTTTTCATCAAAGTTTGTGTAGATGAAAAGAAATTATAGAAATAATGTTATCTGATGATAGTTGAATTAACTTACTCACATTTCAATTATTTCACTAATTACCAACTGCATTTTATCAGAACAAGAGCTAACTAATTTTTCTCATCAAAATTTAGGTAGATATAAAAAGAAAATCGCAAAAATAACGTTTATTTGCCACTTCTCAATGTTATTTTTGAAAAATATCCATTTATTCTGAAATACTTTTAGGCTTTAATTATTTTTTAATTATAGAGATCAAAAATTAAAATGGCTAGTTGTGAACATTACACTTACCATACATATTTTGTTTATACTGGAAATCGAACTCTAGTTTCTCTAGGTCTATGTCATGGCCAAGTAGCGATACTTCACCCAAATTCGATCATCACGTTAACTTATTTGGATGATATCCTCGCTAAACCACGAGACAACCTTAATTTTGGTGGTAAACAGTTATACACTCTCTTAGAGAATATTTTTTTTTTGTTGGTGGTTATAATATGATGCCTATTAAGTTGACTAGATTATAGTACTGTCATATGAATGTTCCTCAATGCCATGTCACTTGGCATTGGGGGAGAAGCTAGCTTGGAGAAAAGAATTCAATTGAATTTCTTTTGTTGAAAATGCACAAGCCAAAAATTAATTATTGTTTTTTGTTATATATAAGCCATTGAGACAACTAAAACTCTATGGTAAAGGAGTTTAAAAATTGCTTTAGGTTACATGTTCATATTAAGTAGTATGATGTTTTCTACTAGGTTATATAAAATTCTAGTTTCGTCGCTCCGTAATTTTTTAATGAATATTGTAATGTCATTGCGTAATTTCTCGCGGCTAAGAATAACAAATAAAACTTCAATTTTTTTTTTTTGCATATTAGAGTATTAATTAAAGTATTGTTAGCAAAAGCTTCTGGATCTTCTAGCAAATAAACAAGGGCTATAAGCCTATAATTATGGGGAGATTGGACATATATACAACCTAGTAATTATAATTCTAAATAAATAACTTGGGTAAAATGTTCTAGTTCGAAGGAAAATCATTCAATCACAAAGTCAAGTATGAGCATACATTAGTCTATTCTACCTCTGAGGTCGGGATAAGGTCCGGATACACCCTCGTTCCCAAACCCCATTTTGTGAGATTATTATTGTTGTATTAAGTACTATTTATTTTTCAATATTTAGATGACTTATAATAATTATGAATGATATAGTTAAATTATTATATAATTTATTATTTTTTAATAAATGTGTCAAATCAAATATAAAAAGTAAACATGAACAGAGGGAGTAATAAATAGAAAGTAGAGACAGAGAGTGCACTAAATAAAATAAATGTGACAGATGGAGTAAAAAATATTGTTCCCAATATGCATTCAATTCATCCACCTGGAAAAAAAAACCCAATTTATTTAGTTCGAAAGATAAATGAATTAGTAGTTATAAATTGAATTGATGCTAGAGGGAAAAGCGGGAATTGATATCTTTCAAGGATCAGTGAAAGGAAAAAACTTCTTCGTCGTTTTGGTCTTGCAACTATTTAAAACCATATATATAATTAACTTATAAGAAATCTTAATCTTTGAATTTAATTATAAGACAATTTTGTATTTGTTAGAAATATTGTATATCAATTATGTACAAATAACTAGTCAAATGTTTTGTTATTGTGTAAAATATATAACACCCAAATATAATTTTTTTAATATAATTTATATAAACTAATCATATGTGACATTTTAAACATAGATGTAAATAACTAAGGGATGAGATTAATAATATATGAGACTCTTATCAAGCAAAAAACAAATGATTAACATCATTTTCTTTCACCACAACATGAAGTATGAGAGAATATACAATTTTTATTGCTAATTTAAAAGTTCATGAACTTCTCGTGCTTATAAAAATTGATCTACATATAATTAGACCTAATTAGACACATTTATACAACAAATATTGATGTGGAATATACTATTGCAGTTTTAAAAAACCAACAAATAAGAAAACCATAGCTAAAAGATAAGTAATACCTGATAGAATTTATTTTGGCTGTAATGCATTTCTACTCACCATAGCTAAAAAATTAGCAATACCTGATAGAATCCATTTTGGCTGTAATGCATTTCTGCACATACTCAAGCTCACCATATCTAAAAGATAAGCAATATCTGATAGAATCCATTTTGGCTGTAATGCATTTTTGCACATACTCAAACTCAATTTTTTCAGACTTGTAAGAAGCAACTTCACTTCTAAGAGAGTCAAGATCTCCTCCATGTGAAAGGAGGAGTATCTCAGGTTGTCTAAACTTTTTTTTTAATCAAAGTGAGGACTGAGTACACAACGAAAACAACACTTTGCCAAATCAGGATTCGTTACCCAACACGGAAAACAAGGTTTGTGTTGTTCAGAGAAATCATAGTCAGGCAACTAGCGTCATTGGCATAGGCAAAGGCCTCAACTCAGCCCAGCCCATTTTTTTCGACATTGAGGAGGAATTTTTTCTAACCTAGTCTTGAGCTCACTTAAATTACAATCAAAATAATTACGATAGATATCGAAAAATTGTTTAGCCTCTACTTGAGCTGGGGATTTATCGAAAGTAGTCTCTCTATCTTCACAAGTAGGGGTAATGTTGCATACATATCACTCTCCCCAAATTCTACTTATGAAATTTCACTGGATATGTTATCGTTGTTGTAGTATTATTAATTAATAGCAATGTTAGCAAAAACTTTTGCCAATAACTATGGCAATACCATGTGGATCTTCTAGTCAGTGTCGGCTCAACCATGTAAAGAAAAAGGCAAAAGACCCCCAAATTTGAGGGAGGCATCATTTTTTAGCAATAACAGATTATAGAAATTTTATTTAGAAAATATTAAATATGTTAGAACATGATGGTGTGATGATTTTGAAGATGACAAAGTGTTGGTGACAAAAGCAGCAGTGCAGTGAAATAGTTACAAGAAACAGGTCAACGAACGTGGTCCATCTAAACTAAGGTGTCCTGCAGTAAAGAAGAGTTGTTCGTTTGACTTTGATGACATAAAGCAATACAAGTTGAAGAGTTCATGATTTTGATTCAAGATATGGATTCCTTACTACAAGAGGATACCTAAATTAGGTGAATCCATGAAAGGAAAGGAAGTATAAAAGGAAGGCGACAAAGTTGTCCAAAAAGAAATGAAATTCTTCAATTAGGTTCCAAAAAGGAATGGGATTCCTTTGAAGGAAAATCAAACCAACTTAGAGGAAGCAAACATCAACATTTATAAATATCCAAGAGCTTCTACAAAGTCGTTTGCACACTCATACAGAGAGAAAACACATAACACAATCAAATTGAGGGAGTTCATATTTGAGAGAGTTGAAGATTCAAGTGCTGCCAGGTCAACAAAACAGATTGACGAACCTGTTCCATAGGATTAAGCTTCATAGTTCATGAGTCAGTTTTGTTGTATTGTTCTTTAGTTGTAATTTATTGCTTTCCTAGATTTGCTGTTTAGGAACAATATTGAGTTGAGTTAACTTCAAGTTGGGATAACTTGAAGTTGGGTCAACAGTCAAGGGTTATTGTTGAGTTGTAGGAATTAGAGTTTATAATTCCTTATTGTTGAGGTATAAATTAGAGTTTATAATTCCTAGTTGTTGAGTCGGTCATCAAGTTGAAATAGCTTGAGGACTTGGGATCACAAGCCTTGGCAGGTTTGTGTGTTGTTTAGGAATTAGAGTTTATAGTTTCTTAGGCTACAGAGTTTGTAATCGTGTGTTTGAGAGGCTCATTGTTTTAGTGAATTTGGGATAAATCCTACAGAGGTTGTAGGTCGTGATTTTTTACACCTACTGCGAGCCGGGTGTTTTCCACGTGAAAATTTGTGTTCTTAAGTTTATTATTTTTTATCACTGTGATGGAATACGTCAGGCAACCCGGTCTAAATGTAGAAAATAAGCGTGTAGAATATCAATAGGAGATATTTGACAAAGTGTTACCTCCAGTTTTGTTCAATAGGAGGTTAGATATTTGTCACGTGTCTCACTTAAATTGAATGGACATGATTGTTCAATTAAACATGTAGTTTTAACCATGGTTTGTCCTCTCCCCCAACCCCAACTTATCTCTTAGGACCAAAATCCAAGACTGCTAAACATATTTCATTAGATGTTGTTTGCACAAGTGAGTGCAAATGTGCAATCATCTTCTTCTCTAGGGTATTAAAATTGTTTAGAGATCCTTGAACTTCTATTTTATTTTCCACCTAATACATATATAGGTGCAAAAATGGATGATTTTAGAATCCATTTCCACTTTAAGTTAGGTCCAGTTATGCGGCTGCAAAGGCATTGACTTTCACCAAACAAACAATATACTATCCTCGTAATTTTGATTGAGATCCATGGTTGTACATAATAATTTACAAAGTTTTCACCCAATAATGATGAGGCGGTGGTGCTTCTATATATCTTGAGTTGAGAAATAGGAAAGATTTGTTACAATGAGGAAGGCAAGATAAAAATAATGAAAGATTTGTTATGTTTGGAGTAGGGGTGTGCAAAAATCGATTCAACCGATAAACCGAACCGATAAAATTATTATTGGTATATCGGTATCGGGTTATTGAGTTAACGGTTTTTAAACGGTTTAGTAAATTTTTTTATTGGGCTATCGGTTCGGTTTTCGATTTTAAGTTTTTAGTTAATGGTTAATGGTTAAACCGATAACCCAATAAGATTATGTTAAAATTATATTTTTATTCATAATTATATAATAGTAGCTTTAGATTTAAAGACATACCTTATTGTCTTTTGAATTTTATAGTTGTTGTCTTAGTGCTTATAATTTGTGTAAACTTTATTCATGAAGATAGTGTAGAACAAATAAAAATAAGATAAAGTAAAAAAAATTAGAGGAGTATTTTCTTATTGGTTAACCCGAAAACCGAACCGTTAAAGACCAAAAATCGATTAACTGAAAACCGATAACAAATATCTTATTGGTTTGGTTATCGGTTTAGCATGTTTACAAATCAAAAATCGATAAACCGAACCGATCATACATAAAATCGAACCGAACCGACCTATGCACACCCCTAGTTTGGAGAAGTCAATTATGCAGTGCTACATTGGCATGGACCATGATAGGAAATGAAAGAGGGAAAACATAACTATGGTTAATATTTTCTAAAAAATTAAACATCTTGTCCATTCATTTTTAAGTGGGGGACACGTGTCAATAATCTAATGTGCTATTGAACAAAACTGGAGGTAACTTTACTGGAGGGGATCTTAATCCGTGATATCCATGGTCAAGGAGATGATAGTTACCTAATACACAACACATAAACTCGTTAATTCATTCCCCCGCCCCACTCCCCCATATGAATTCGTTATATTCAGAAATATGAAGAAGTAAACACACAATGAAGCCTAAGAGATTCAACATCTACTATATATGCAAAAATAATCTCAAACACGTATAAATAGTAAAAAAATTCGTCAAAGGGCATTCGGATGAATCCCTCGGCACTACCTAGCTCCGCCCCTGGCTATACCAAAAGTTCTCTCTGCCTGCAACCCTCCTCTACTCCAGCTCCTTCTATGGAAAGAGGAGAAAAGAAAAGGAAGCCAAATATGAACTTTATGTGAATTATGTCCCACATATCTTTCATTCAGTTCCTTATCAGGAGGAAACAAAGACAATAAGTGGACAAAAGCTGAATCAAACTAAAGAGCACACATTCAAACCTTCAGTATCTGTTCCTTTGGTAAGGCACTTTTCATATAATGGGCATAATTTGTTGAACAGAAATTGTATTTGCTTTGCATTGAAATCATATCACAAATATATGTTGGTGAAAGTGTCTTGAAATCTGATGGACAACAAAGAACTATATCAACTTATGTATCTAAACTAATGTACATTTGACATACAAAAGTTGTGAGGTCCTCCCAAAGCAAAATTCACAACAGGAGGTAAACAAAGCTTGACCAAAATCATACCAACAAAAAGGGAAGATCAAAAAGAAGGAAAAAATGGAAAGGCACTAACTTCAACTATGATGCTAGAAATTTTCTCCCTGCTATACATCCCAACCATCGTTTCGATGGTGAAATTCTGATTTTCTACTTGATATGCTTCCGTACATTTCTGAAAACTTTTGGAGGCAACTGCTTCTGAGTCCATAGTGAGTTTGTGTATTCCGGCTGATTGCAACACCGGAAAATTTTGAAGTATCGATTGCCCATGCAGGTTTCACGTATTCAACTGTACTGGAAGAACTCGTGTTTGCATACAAGTAGTTTAACAACACATCCTCACAGTTAAAAAGCTTATCCACCACTGCCCTGCCTGCTGCAGCTTCATTGCTCCAGTACTTCTCGAAAGCCATTTTGCTATCGAGGAAAGCTGCTCCTGTCAGAATCATATTGTATCCATTGTGCTCGCGAGCATGATTCTCAGCCCTATATTTCAATGGGTTTCCATCCGCAAGCCGGGGGTAAAACCCTACGATGCGCTCAGGATGCTCACGCCATACCTTGAATCCTCGTTCAACATCATCACAAGGCATCATAATATCATCATCAAGCTCAAGAACTGCTCGTGTCTTTATCAAAGGATCTACTTTAAATCGATTGTTTAACGAGTTCTGTTCCTCTACTCTTATCCTCACTGGCACAGCTGAATCGAGCTCACTCAACTCTGGAGGTTGGCCTTTATTCCACACTACAACAATCTCACGCACGGAAGAACACCTCGAGTAATGCTTGACGTACATTTTCAAGTTCCAGAGCCGAGCATCGTAGGTCATTGTTAATAAAGTGAACTGAGAGTACTGACCATTCAATGGGTAAGCTTCCTGTGCACCGCTGCCTCCATAGATGTATTTAACTCCTGTGCACATTAACACCACAGTAACTACAAATATTACAGCAAGAACCAACCCTCCACTGCATGTTCTTGGCTTTATTCTGGCACGGAGAGATGAGCTAGCTCTGTTCAAACGACTACAAAGTAGTCTCATTCTATTAGATAACAAGCTTGATCTTTCCCAATCGAACGTGGCATCACTCCTCTTTCCAACATTGTGAGGGCACCAACTTAAGGGAACTAATCCTTTCACTGCTCCTAGTAACATACCAAACAGTATAACCAGCATTAGAACACCTAACACTGATGCACAACCTAAAATAAATCGTCGATTTACATCTCCTGAAGGGACTCGGTCCCCATCCATAACTGCAACCCACTCCCCAGAGCTTAGTTGCTGCACATCAAGTTGATGACTGCGGGCACCATTCCAGGCATTTCGTCCCTTCATTGACTCTTTAAGACCCAAAGGCACCTCAACTTCTTTGTATTCAGTGGGAGTCAGAACTTCTATTTTGAATAGACGTAAGCGCCGCCCATACGTCTCACCACAGTCTTGACCAGCACGATGAAGATGGCCATCATATAAAAATGGTCTACCTCCATTTCGTGCCCCCTTGCTCTTATCTGTGTTATAGATGGGATTCTTTTTATGCGGTTTCCAAGGACCAAGAGGTGAGCTACTATACCAAATCTCCAACTGACCATTCTTCTTGGCACCAATTCCACTGTGATCTGAACCAAAAAGCCAGTACTTCCCATCATGTTGAGTGATAAAAGAATCAACAAGTGGCTTTTTCATTAAGACCTTTTCCAGTTTCCATTCCGTAGGAAACTTTACAGCTCGATAAAGACGAAGATCCCCTTTAGCACTGCCCTCAGGCATCATATAGATCTGCACAAAATAATAAAGATGAAGGAAATATTAATTACTGCTACAAGTAAAATAGCTTCAATGATAGCGCAAGATGAATATTTGCAGGTAACAAAAAAATAACAGTTAAAGAAGATTAAAGGACCACAAAATCAACTGATAGAGACTGTTTAGAAATTTTACTTGTGGTCAGAATAACACCTCTGATACAGACATAGTTGACCCATCTTAGAGTGTGACATACCAGACAGTATCAATACTATACAAATTTTTAGTACGATAGTTAACGCTAGATAGACTAGTTTTATTCTACAGAACTGAATCCTGCCTATTCATGAGTCTGTCAGAATACAAGCATAAAGATGAAAGTTTCACACATGCTACCTACAAGGCCTTTTACACGGTACTAGCAGGCTCAATAATTTAAAGTCCTTTCCTTCCCTCCATATTCTTACGTCTATCGTCTAATCTCACCCCATTGAGCTTTTTAAAAACCAAACTTCAGGACTTTGATCTAGCAAGCTGAATGTCGTTGTTCCAGACAAAATTGAGTTACATGACGTATAGGTAGTTCAGGAAGTAAAAATCTTACATTGCCGTTGTAGTCAAAGACATAAGGATAGGATAGATGCCAGTCTTCATCCAGAGCAACACCCAACTGCTCCCACGTTGCACCCTCATCAGTACTTCTTGCAACTCCAATATCCCCTTGCATTGTGATTGAGTTCTTTGCTTCAAAGAACAGGTAAAGGATGTCTCCCTGAATAACGTAATCAAACAGAAAAATAACAATCAAGATCCTGTATGGACTAAAGGAGAGGAATTTAAAGATTGTAGCACAACCAAACACCTCAATGAAAATGGTTCAAACATAAAATACATAAAATATCATATAGCACCACAACTAGACAAGCCATATACATGACGTAACTTTCAGATGAGCAATGCTACATCTAAGGAAGCAATAGGGCAGCCGGTGCACTAAAGCTCCTGTTATAAGTGGGGTCCAGGGAAGGTTGGACTACAAGGGTCTATTGTACGAAATCTTACTACAAGAGGTTGTTTCCACGGCTTGAACCCGTGTCATCTAAGGAAACAATATATCTAAAATATAAGAGAAACTTAAAAATCGTGGTTTTGCATGTAAATTAGTTTGGATGAAGCAACCTTATTATATTCCAGTACACACCATTTTAAATCTAATTCTTATTGAGTCTATATGTGGAGTAGAAAAGCCTAGTGAGTTAGTTTTCTTTTCTTTTTTTAAAACTTTTTGAGCCTATTTGTTGGGTCTATTTGTGGAGTAGAAGGTAAGCTTATTGAGGGTTCGACGTCACTGCTTCTCAGAACACATTTGACGTCTTTGTATAGCTTTTTTGTGCATAATTGCCATCCCATGCTGCAATTAGACCAAAGACTGTTCCTTACCTGTGGAAAAGACATTCTTCAAATGCTATTGATAAAAAATATATTGTTCTGTGTCGCAAAGAGAAGTTCTTGAAGGCTTAGTTTAAAGGACAACTATGGTCAAAGATATTTACAGGAATTACTGAAAGATCAGTGTATCAGTCGCAGAAACAAAAAGTTAATAATTAATCCTTTTAACAACTCGAGGATTAGAACACTCATTTAAAGGATTATGTGCGACCACATAGTTAGAAATTTAAGAATGGTTGAAAGCCCAAAACAGATGATTTTGAAACAGTTTTTTTTTTTATATCATTTCGAATATTTGGATATACGAAATTTGCCTTCGAGAGAAAGGTCCAATCTATTCAGAAAAATAGCACATATCCAATTCTACAGCTCTTATATTCCTCGAGACTAAATTACTTAGTGTCATCCTATACCATTTCTGCGCCCGAGACATTAATGAGCCCATTGTCAAAACGTGATCTCATTTATAACAGATTCAACTCAATTTGTCCTGTCTCAATTGCATATTTGAGGAATCAGGAATCCAGTTCTCTCTTTTCTTTTAGTTTTACCGGATAAAACTGGATTTGATGCCTCTGAAGGATAAGGGCAAATCAGTTTCAAGTGCTTACTAAGAATATAACCTAAGCCAATCATATTACTTCTAATTAAGAAAAGATTCCTGGTTTGGTACAACCATACAGAAATAGAAATCCCATGTTTTTGCACATTATTAACTCAGGGACGAGCTTCGCCTCACGGAGCAGAATAATAAGCATAACAAAGGAAAACAACATCCAAAATAGACAAAACGATAATGTCAAGGAACTAAACTCTTGCCTTTTCCATCGCTATATACTCTGACTCAAACTACGACTCCTACTCAGTAGGATTCCTCACCAAGAGGATGTTAAATGACAAATCATGCGACATCATCAGCCAATTTAAATAATTGCAACAACACACAGAAGATTAGTTAATCTATCTGTTCCAGGATGGTAATTAAGCTAACATGGTTCCGTAAACATCACATCAAATCACTACAAGACAATGACAATAGAGGATTACATACTCCTCCACAAAAGTCTCATCAATGAAACTTCAAACAAGTAATCATACTTACACCAACCAGATTACATGCATGATAGAAAAGCCCAAAGATGCTTTCTTTTATTTGCATATCACAAATATAACAAAGCCAATCCACCATAGAGTAACAAAAGCAACAAAAGGTAAATAAGACATAAAAAGGAAGTTACCTGAACATAAAGAAAAGGGTCAGCAACAAAATTACTAGGAAAACTAGCCCCAGAAGCTGAAGCACAAGTGACAACAGGATTTGCCACTGGCCATGCTGCAGTCTTGTTCCTCCAAACATTTGCCTGCCAAACATATCCAGACACACAGTTCAACAACCATGAAATTCCCACAAACCAAGCAATTTTCATCCATGGAAAAAACAATAAGCTAGTGTTTGACCATAGAATTTTAGGGTAGTTCTTGAAAATTTATCTTCAAATATCTATTCGGCCATGAAATTTAATCATATTTATTTCAAGTTCCTTGTGAAAGAGGTTTTGAGTTTTTGGGACCTCCACTCACAAAAAGATCAATTTTTTTCCAAGTAAAATGCAAGTCAAACACAACTTCTAATTCCAAAAATCACAACTTCAAGAAGTCAAAGTTTCAACTTTCAACTTCAAATTCCAAAAATCACAACTTCAAAAACTCAAATTTTCAACTTCTAATATTTTGCCCAATTGACTAGTGTTTTGTGGTCAACGATTTTAAGCTTCCGTTTGGCCATAGATTTTGAAGTTGAAAATTTGAGTTTTTGAAGTTGTGATTTTGGTCAGATTTTACTTGTGAACCAGTTCTTGGGTTTTCTAGACTTCCACTCACAAAAGATCAATTTTTTTTCAAGTAAAATGCATGTCCAAACACAACTTCAAGAACTCAAATTTCAAGTTTAACTTCAAAATCTACGGCCACGGCCAAACAGGAGCTAAAATCAAAACACAAGATGCATTCATCTCTAGCTCTAATTATCCTCCCACTCAAATAATTTTGCGCAATTGACAACCCCTCCCCCACCCCCCCGCCGCCGCCCCACATAAACCCCAGAATCTCAATTAACAAAGCTCAAAACAACAAATCCCAGAACCCCAAATCACACAATAAAAACTGAATCTTTCCAACTTAAAAATGAGCAAAAACACAAAAGAGGGGGTTGAGCCTTACCTCTTCAATGGGTTTAAGATTAAAAGGAGAATCACCATAGTAAACACCAATTGACCAAGAACCTTCATTATCTTCATTACATCCCAAAGAAGAAAGTGTTGTATGTACATTTGGTGGTAACAAAAGTCTACAATAAAGTCCACCAATTGAAGCTAAACAAACAAAAGCCACCAAAAAAAAACAAGCTGAAGAATTAGCACAACCATCACCACCACCATTACTACCACTCTTGCCACAGCTATTATTCTTATTGCACCACCTCCACCACCTACAACCACCACCACCACCACCACCGTGTACGGTGGACCCACCAACCACAATTGGTAAAGACCCCATTACCCAAGAAACCAAATTTGCAATAAATAAATAAATAAATTAACCGCCGGAAAATCAAGAACCGACTAAAACCGCCGGAAAATCAAGAACTGACTAAAACCACCATTATGTATTTATTTTTTGCTAAAGTTTTTAGCTTTGTTGATGAATTTGTATATATTCTTTTTTGCTACTATGTTGTATTTTCTTGAATTCTTGTTCAACTCAAAAACGGTGACAGAGAGGTGGGAAACAATAAGGCAAAAAAGAAGAAGAAGAAGAAGAAGAACAAATGTTTGATTAAGGAAGTTGTAGTTCTGTAATATGTTCCTTAATTGAGTTGTCTATGTTGGTGTGCTGGCCTTGGTTTTTGATGCAATATATAGAGATGGTGCTGCTGGGGTGGGTGGTGATACCAGGGGGTTGGGGGTTGGTTCAGATTTCATCATTTGGTTTTGTTTTTTTCCCTCTTGTTTTTATTTTCTTATAAAACATGGTGTATAACTGATTTTATATATTTTTGAATATTTCTAAGTTTAAATTTTGAAATTTATCATAATTCATTTGATTTATTGGATTTGAAATTTGTTTACCATGTATATATAGTATTTGAGCCAAAGTTACTAACGTTCGAATATTTATAACGTATGCATTACATTAGGTGTTAGCAAGGTTTTACGTAAAATATGAGCGTTCTTCTGTCGTAACGAAAGTTATTTTTAAGAAGTTGAAAAAAAATTATTTCTAAAATTGCACAGGTTTGGTTTGATCAAGTTGCTCATTTTGCTTCGAATTTTAATCTCTAATGAAAAATATCGCTTCATAATTTCTTTTTTAGAAGCACTTTTGAAGTTTTAGCCAAACACAATTTGATATTTAATATTGACAATAATATTTTTCAAATTAATTAATCAAAATGTAAATTATGACTTTTCAAAAGCGCTTTACTAAAACACAATTATAACAAATACATTTAAAATAAATATATTATAAAAGCTTGATCAAACAAATTATGATGCTTACTTGACGTAAATAAAAATTAATCGAGTCGATAAATTTCAACAAAATGAAAATCAAAAATCATTTTTGATTGTTCTTTCTCATGTTATGGGCATATTTGTCAAATAAAAAAAATTGTATTAGTGGGCTGTTGACAGATATAGAGTGGTCTTGGTCTTTGGAAACTCCTCCATAAGTAGGCCTTGTTTGACAAAACAGCATTAAACTATTCTTACTTAAACACTTGCATTAATCACTTCTAGAAGAAATAATAAATTAAACTCCTTTTTGTTCAATTAATTATGAAGTTGTTGAATGAGAATAATCAAATTATGCTATGGTACTTTCTGAGTTGCTAATTAATCAATCAAAATAATACAACGGAAATTTCTATAATTACACTGATGGCTAATTTGATATTTTTTAAAATTAAATATAGAAGTTTCGTTACAAACTAGTACTCCAAAAGCCCCTTTTTAGAAAGAAAAAATTCGTGTTAAATTTGATTTTATATAAATATCTACACACATATATATCATGTGAACTTGTGGTTTAATTTTACAAAACTGGTAAGAACATATATTTTTTTTTGTCTTAAAATACTTGTTGTCCTTGTATATTTATCTCAAAATACTTTCTTCATTTATTTATATTTGTCCAGTATACTAAAATTATATATTTATTTTTTACTTGTCAAATTTTTTAAGAGATGGTGGTTAGACTGGCTTTGATGCATGGGGGGGGGGGGGGGGTATTGGTCAGTCAAGGACGCTCATATTTAGAAGATGTAAGTGGCGGAAACGAGGATGTTGAGATGAATGTGTTGGCATACTAGGAGCGATAGGATTAAAAATGAAGACTCTCGAAACAAAGTGGGAGTGGCCTCTGTGGTGAACAAGATGAGGAAAGAGAGACTGAGATACTTTAGGCATATGAAGAGGAGATGTGCAAATACCCCAATGAGGAGGTGTAAGAGGTTGGATATAGTAGGAACGAGGAGAAGTGATTAGACAAGATATGGAGCATCTTCAGCTTTCCAAGAACACGACCTTAGATAGAGGTTGTGAAGGTCACGAATAAGGATATAAGGTTAATAGGTAGTTGATAGTGTCTAGTTACTGGCATGCTCATGTAGTTGGCTTGATGGTAGTGTAGAGCATCATGTTTGTCGTAGTATTAACCTATTCATGTAGTCTTTGATATCTGTCACCACCTGTTGTTTACTAGATTTAGGTGATCACACTTTGTTATTGTTGTTACGGTCCTTGCATATATGCTCTGCTCTGTTTTGCTATTACTTGTCATATTTTTCTTCATGATTTGCTTCATTTGAGTCGAGAGCCTTTCAGAAACAACTTCTCTACCTCCAAGAGGTAGTGGTAAGGACTTACACGTATACTCTACCCTCCTCAGACTTCACTTTGTGGGATTCTATTGAATATGATGTTGTTATTGTTGTAAGAGATAATTTATCATAAAATGACAAGTATTTCTTTCGTTCATGTTTACATATATATCGTATTTGGCTTGACACCTTAAGAAGCAACAAATAAGATGATAGTTTTACTAAAATCACTCCTAATTATTGGTATAATTCATTACTTTATTAATTGATTCTTATGGGGTGTAATATCAAATATGGATAAATAAATATGAACGGAGGAAATACTTGTCATTTTAAAAGTTCAAACAAAAATAGTTATTTTTTAATTTTATTTTATCCTTAGTAGTAATTGTTATTGAAGACTACCAGCTCCTCAACTAAGATACCTAAATAAAATAAATATTGAATGAAGAGATATTAAATTAAAACATAAATGAGGATACATAGTTAAACATTCTTTTTAATTAATATTTTTTTAAAAATCGTGTAAATAAAAAATAAGACAAATATTTTAAGACAAAAGTAGTATTACTTGAGACTTGAAATTGTGTGAATAATATTTTATGACTTGAAATTTGTTTTTGTTGGGGTTGTGTTACTAATCCTAAATCCTCTCCTCTAATGGATTTTCAATTTTAATCTTTACATTAAAATATATTAGTAGTAATAGATTTTACGTTTACAGTTTCGAAATGTTATGAACAAATAAGCCAAGGCTTGACAAAGGGAAAAGGGTCCGAAATATATCTAAACTTTAGAAAAATTTATTATAACACACTCAAACTATGCGGGGGTACTATGACCCCCCTGGACTATTTAGTTGTGTATTTCTGTCATATTTATTTGCTTAGCAGGACCACTATCTCAGTCAAGCCCTCAGTGCGCGTGTATTCACATTTAGGTCCAGTTGTGCAAATAAATGTCACTAAAATACACTAATAAATAGTACAGGGGGGTCATAGGACCCCCGCAAAGTTCAGGCGTGTTACAACAATTTTTGTCAAAGTTTTAGTATATTTCAAACCTTTTTCCCTTTGACAAAACATTATCTTATCTTTATGTTTTATTTTTCTCTTATAATATTAATATTGGACCAATTTATATACATATCAATTATTTCCCTAATATATTATATCTTCTATCAATAAAGTGTCGAATAATTTTCACTCATTAAAATTTAAATAAATAAAAATAAATCTCTTCAATAATACTCTCTCTATCCCAAAATAAATAAAAATAAATCACTTCAATAATACACTCTATCCCAAAATAAATGATATCTTAGCAAAAACAATTATTTTTGAAAAATTATCTCTTTAATTCAAAACAATAATTAATAATATTTTCAACTATATCGAAGTTGTTTGGTAATTCAGATGAGAATATATTAAAGAATTAATTTCTCTTAATGATGTCCAATTTTAAAGAAACATCTAATAAATAAATATTTTTTTCCGTTCTTAAATAAGTGATCTTATTTAGGAATGGAGGAAATACACTTTTAATAGTTCTAAGGAAAGCTAAAATGATACTTATTTTTAGACTAAAGAAATAGTATAATTTTTTGTCTATGCCAAAATAACATTATGTTAGCTGTGTTAGTGCCACCAAAAGTTGAGTTTGATGACATTTATTACATGTTTTATTTTATGAGGTGAGTCAATTCAAAAATATTCTTTATAGAATGAAGATTTTAGAAATAAAAATTGTACTAACTTTATCTACAAATAACGTGATTTGCAAGAAATTAGAAGGATAATGTCTGCCATTAATTTATTTTTCATTTAATGTTTGCTACCGTGGACTAGCAATGGACTTCAAATTCTTCAATGGCATGCTCAAAAATCAACTTGACTAGCAAAAGAAAATTGCGGAGGAAAATAAAGCACATGTTCTTAAATAACTTGCATTCAATAAAGTTATTAATCTCCTTAACTTTCTAACCAACTCATAAGTGTGTTGAAACCACTAATAAAAAAAATCATTAATTAATTAGGTTTTTCTACTTAATCGATTTCACTGAGCATGTTGTTGTAATGGTACTTAATACTCAAGAAAAGATCATCATATGGGAAATTTTTACTTTATTGTATTAGACTATTTATTCTTTTGCATAGTGGAGAACATTATAGCAACAATACCAGTATATTCAGTATAATATTAAAAATGAAGTTCGAAAAGAGGGATCTATATGCAATCTTAACTTTTCCCTGAAAAGTTAGGTTGTTTATGATAGACCCTCGCCTCAAGTAAAGCATATCAAAAGTCAAGTATCTTAAGCAATTACAGGATCATAGTTAAATCTATGCTGAAGATAATAGAGAAGAAAACAGTAGCAACAACAAATAATATGATAACCGAAGTTAAGGAGTGAATAAAATCAAAGAATAAGATAGTAGAAGAGTAATCAAAATCAATACTGATAAAGAAACTAGACAATACTCGACTACTTGGCTACTAACTTATATCCTAATCTTCAAATTCCAAATCTTATCATGTCGTGAGTAAGTTGTTGTGTCATGTCTTGTCTAATTACCTCTCCCCAATATTTTTTCAACCTACCTCTATCTCCTCATACCCATTAAAGCCAACCTCGCACACCTCGATCTTCACTGGGCATCTCTGCATCTCCTCTTCACATGGCTGAATCATCTCAGTTTGACCTTCCTTATCTTGTCCACCACGAAGGTTACTCTGACCTTGTCTTATATATTTTCGTTCTTAATCTTATCTCTTCTAGTATTCTCATACATCTATCTCAACATCCTCATTTTCATTACTTTCATCTTCTAGACGTGTGAGTTCTTGGTCGGTCAACATTTTGCCCCATACAATATAATTGATCTGACCACCACTTTATAAAACTTACCTTGTAAGGTTTGATGCTACATTCTTATCACACAACAATGCGAGCCTCTATTTCATCTATCTCACTTCAATACGATATATAACATCCCCGTCAATCTTCTCATCTCCTTAAATTAGAGAATTTGCAAGTCATCTTATACTTTTTTATAACCTCTCCCTAGGAGCTCCCACTTTTTTACTTCTTTGATGACTCAAATTCACAACCTTATAGTAGAAAATAAGAAGTATTTACCATCCGAGCAATTTCCCCTCGTCAATCGTCTCATACTTGTTTTTGTCATTAACAAAGTTGAAGCCCTTCTAAGCAGCAAAATTAACATTTTTTTTCCTAATGTTTGACAAAAAGTTTAGCAGAGGACAAAGTTTCTCAATTTCCAATTGATGGTGTATTGGTGCATTTTAATATAATTATATGTCATTTGTTGGTCATATTAAATTGCATTTTACAATGGTTTATTAGCCATAATATGGCTTTAAGCATGGGCATTATGCTGCAGCATTACTCCATAGGAGTTAATGGCTTGATGTTACTACTTCTTTAGTGATTTTAATGCATATTACTCCATTTTGAGTTAATGATAATTTCTTAAGGGCATTTGACTCTTGAATAGTAGTGGCTGAATTTGGCCACTATTTTTCTTGAAATTCATGTAACCACTAACTCTTTATTTGTCCATTATCTTCCTCATTATGTCTTATAACTCTTGTAACTTCTAGGTCATTTATCTACCATATTTATCTTCTCATTTATTCTTCATATTCATTGCATGGAAGATTTCCCCACCTATAAATAGCGATGGTCTTGCATATTTTTGAAAGGTACAAGATAATATAGAGTTCACAAAAGTTAAGAAAAAAGAGAGTTTATTAGTTGAAGGGAGGTGTTCTTTTTTGTGGAGCTTTGAACTCAACTCTTGTCCAGAGTTTGTTGAGTTAAACTTTGTGAGAAGGCTGTTGTATCCTGGAGGGGACAAGTCAAGAAGTTTACTGCTGGACCGGTGAAAACATTTGCTGCAGTGGGCTTGAATCTCCTTAAAGAGAGCGAGATATCCGCGCCTCAGCCAAGAAGAAGATTATTGTATTTTTCTTCATTTCTTTTGTATTTTTCAATTGTAATTTTCTGTAATTTCACCAACACCAACCATATTGTGATCATAGCCATTTGGATGATTTTTGGAGGAAGTTTCTCGATGAAAAAGTTTTAAAGTACATTAATAGTGACATGTTAAAAGGAAGAAAAACTTCTTACATTTTTTTAATCTTATATATATTTATCACCGTAGAAAATCAGCAATCCAAAAAAAAAAATAAAAAAAAATCAATAATCAATAATCTCAACCTAAAAAGCAATTAGAAAAAGTTACAAATTCTAGAATTATAAGAAAAGTCAAAATTGGATTGCCAAATAAGTATATTGGAAATTTATTTAAAATTGTTTAATTTTGCAATCCGTTACATTTTTAGTTCATTTACACCATTGACATTAGCATATTATCAATTTGTCGTTATCTTATGAAATAAGTGAACTTCACGTGTCAAGAAAGAAGTTCAATTTTAGCCCCTAACTTTTGAAAATAGTTTAAGTTACCCCTCGATTGAAGCTCACCTAGGCGTTATGGACAAAGATGAGACTGACTTTTTTCCAAAGACAAAATAATATTAGACAAAAAACTTTGTTGAGGACGAAATTTCTTAATTTTGAACCATACAAAGAATAATTTGACCATATTCCCTATTGGTAAAAAAAATGGTCATAACCGTTTGGATGATTTTTTGGAGGAAGTTTCTCAAAGAAAAGTACCTTTACATGGAGAGGAAAGGGTAGTCTCTTTACGGCATACGGCAGTCCGATACACTAAAGTTTTGTTACGTGTGGGATTTGAACGTTCATGTTGATATTATTTTTAAGTTTTATTATTACCTATTGTTTCATTTTCTTTGTATATCTTGCTATTTTAGTTGTCGTTATTTTTGTTCTAGCATTTTAAAATTATATTTTTTTTGGATCGAAAGTCTATCAGAAACAATATTTCTACCACACAAAAGTAGAAGTAAGATCCACATGCATTCTATCTTCTCCAAATTTCACTTGTAGGACTACACTGGGTATATTGTTGTTGTTTCTTAAAGAAAAAGGTTTTTACAAGTAGAGTGACATGTTAAAAGGAAGTAAACACTATCAAAAGTTGCGGTGTTGTGTTAAGTACTTCTTCATTTTTAACTAGAGGTTTCGAATTTGTGCTCTGAATATGGAGTCGCTTTTGGTAGGGAGTGTTTTATCTCCATAGTAGTACCTTTTGATGTGAATCGAAATTAGTCGAGCCCTATCGTACACCAAATGGAAAATCAAAAGAAAAAAAAGGAAGAAAACAACAACCTTAAACTTCTTGTATTTTTATTTTTTATCTTTATATTTATCCACTTAGAAAATCAGCAACCAAAATAATAAAAAAAGTTCAATCATCTCAACCAAAAAAGGAGAAAAAGAAAAAAGTTAAAATTATTATAATAATAATTATAAGAAAAGTCAAAAGTCAAAATTGGATTGCCAATGGCGTTAACATACCGGAGATTTATTTAATTTTAAATAAAATAGAATTTTCGATAAGGACTAGAGGCGGAAGTTTCTAAAGCATGTGACTCAAATCCCACTCTCAATAACGGAACATTCATTACACGCTCTAGTCAACATCGAATGTGATCGGGGTGTACATGGTACGGTATTGAAAATTTCGCTTGATAATTTTGATTTTGATTTTTAAAAAATTATATTATTATCATATCAAATTAATTTGGTATAATTTGATATTTTTAAATTTAATTTTGACATTTTATAGTATAGTAAATTGATAATAGTCATACTCTCTTCGTTTTATTTTATTTAACCACTGCTGATTTGATTAAGAAAACTTTAATTAGAGATATATTTTACTAAATTAACCTTATTAATGATGTTTTGAAACTTTAATAATAATGGTAGAAAGGGAAAAATATAATAAAATTCTCTTGATTTCTTAAATTGAACAAATAAATCGAAATAAATATTTTTTCTATAAAGGCCAAGTAAAAATGAAATGAAGGGAGTAGTTTGTTCGACTTTGACTTACATATACTCATATATTAGAGAATTATAAATTCGAGTTTGAAGAAACGTCTCAATTATTTCACCTTACATATATGTAAGATTATTCAAATGCATACCAAATATCATATTAAATATCATAATATCAAAACGTCAATATTAAAAATGTCGATTCAATAAGATAATTCGATATCTAGCATAAGTTGGATGGGTGGACTTCACGCATTCCTCGCGTTTCACGTACACAACCAATTGTGGGGACCACCAAGGCTGCTGGCGTTGGATTTTTATTTTATTTTATTTTTTAATAATGTGACTTGGCAAGTGACATTTTTGAGAAAATTTAATTTTCAATTCAAATTGCCGCCGCGGGGGAAGAGGAAGTCTTTGTATGAAATTTCCTAGGTAACCACTTAAAACGTATATGGGAGGTCTTTCTTTGGGTCCTTCTTATTTTTGTCTCTTTATTGAAAGAAAATTTGTCTATAAATATTTGTCACTCATTTAAAAAGTTTTCTTTTCTTTTATAAGGAAAAAAGTTCAACTAAAGGTGTGTATGGTAGGGAGAAAATGTCAAATTTTTCATATTTTGCTGGTCAAATTTCTTGGAAAATAGATTTCTCAAAAAAGAGAAAAATGACTATCCTGGTGAAAGAAGCTAAGATAAAACAAGTATCACAAGCGAATAGTGACATTCTACATTGATTGTATTCTCTTCATGCACCTCCAATACACCTCATCTTCATCCCCACCATCATCCCATATTTCTACCCCCACTCCCACTTCTGCAAATACTTATCTAGGTTATATATACAAATACTCTTAGGGGTTGTTTGGTACATCGGATAGGATAAGTAGGAATATCTAATGGGACTATTTTATTCCACCCTTCGGATAGTAATTCCATCATTTGTGTACAAATGGTGGGATAAAATAGTCCCCGGACTAAGTGATACTTTATACCAAATATAAGATAAAGTTAATCACAAACTTTTTCCCGGAATTATTTTTCTTATCCCTTATACCAAACGACCCCTTAAGATAATATCTTTTTCTTACGAAAACAAGAAAATAAGTAAAAAATTAACTTATTTTCCTAGAAAATATTTTTAGATAAAACATTTTTCTTCTTACAAAACACACGCTTAATTAGTCGTTGAGTTTTGTAAAATTAGTCAGGTACATTTTCGGTTAAAAGTTTTCCAAAGAGAAAGGATCTCACTGGTGATGAATCTTTGACTTTCAGCTATATGTTGTGTGGCTCTCAAGAAGCGAATGAAGGAAATGCTCGGGAAGCTCTTTGAACTTTTGTGTGAGCTTACACTTATTCTTAGGCTCTTTGATTGATTTAAGTTAAGTTCCCTACTTAAGATTCATTTATAAGAGACTAATTTTGTGATAAAGCATTGGTTAGACCTGTAAGGTTTTTGCCCTGATTTTCTTATCAAATTTGAGTTTTATTTTTCTTTGAAGAAAAGTAAAAGTATTACCATAATTACTTTTAATTTTTCTAAAAAGAAAATATAAAACTCTTCCATAGTTGACTAACTTCTTTCTTGGAGGAAAAATTTTGGACCTCTATAAATAGAAAACTCCTCTTCTCATACCACAACACAATAGCATCCACAATGTGGTCCTTAAAGAGCTTGTTTAGGGAGAGATTTCTCCCAATAAGTTTTATACTCTTTTTAATATTAGTTTTCATAATGTGTAGGTCGTTGACCAAAACATATTAATAACATGTTTTTAGTATGTTTTTTCATCTGAATTATCGTTTCTATGGTTTGTAAACTATATGCTTCCGCATGACGCCCTCTCGATTTCGAACCCAACAAGTGGTATCAGAGTTTATGGTTCAATGATCCGATGGTCCAATAGTTGAACAAGGTTGAACACAGGTTCAAGGAGGGTTCATATCAATTTGCAACAAATTTGATGATAATGAAGATTTTTGTCTAACTACATCTGGAGAAGAAGTTTCAATCATATTTTAAACATTCATGCCGCTGCATCTTTAAAAATAAAAATAAAATATTTATTTTTAACTCATTTTTAACCATAATATTTTAAATCATATTTTTAACCATGACAAGCAGCAGCGATAAAGATTATGTGAAGAAGTGAAGATCATACATATTAAGAAGACGGATTAAGTTTTGTCAAGAAAATCAAGCCAAAAGGGGAGATTTGTTAGGTTTTTTGCCCTGATTTTCTTACCAAATTTGAGTTTTATTTTTCTTTGAAGAAAAGTAAAAGTATTACCGTAATTACTTTTAACTTTTCTAAAAAGTTGCATAGTTGGCTAACCTCTTTCTTGGAGGAAAGGTTTTGGACCTCTATAAATAGAAAACATCTCTTCTCATACTACAACACAATAGCATCCACAATGAAGTCCTTAAAGAGCCTTGTTTAGGATGAGATTTCTCCCAATAGGTTTTATGCTCTTTTTAATATTAGTTTTCATAAAGTGTAGGTCGCTTGACCAAAACATATCAATAACATGTTTTTAGTATATTTTTCTTTGTCGTCTGAATTATCGTTTCTATGGTTTGCAAACTATATGCTTCCGTATGATGCCCTCTGAATTTTGAACCCAACAAGATGGATTACTATAACCTAGCTATTTCTAGCTTCTATATTGGCCCATTCACTTTGATATAGTTTTAGTTTGGTGTTGGTACTGAATGATCAAACATATCAACAAAGACAAGCCGCTTGTATATAATTAAGTCATTCTCTGATCGGATAAAAAATAAAAATAGTGAACTTTAGAAGGTAGAGCTTTGTTCACCTTTAAACATAATAATATCTTAACGAAAACCCTCTAAATCTTATTTTATGTTTATCATTTTAAATTATTTAAGTGAGAAACGTGAAAAAAGAGAGTTCAAGCTCACTCATAAACTTTGGAAAATTAGTTACCGATGCCCCTAATTTTACGATTAATCAGCTGAGCAAATTTTGACAAAGTTGGAACCTGAAAACTCTTATTTTAGTTTAATAGGAAACTTAATTAAACATGAAACTAACCTATAATAATAATAATTAGTTAAATTATAACTTAATACCATTCAATTCTTTTTATTTGTTCTTAAGGTTTTTGTGCACTCATTAAGAAAATCGTTCAATACAACATGAATCGTATGAATTGTTTGACTAGATTAATTACCTTTTATTTATCCTCAAACTTTTTTCTGAAGTTATGTTATTTAAGATTGGTAAAAATAAATTAGAAAATTATATTAATCGTTTATGGAATAATCATAGATTTAAAAAAATTACTAATGTTTTTTCATGCGACAAACAAAAAGAATTGGAGGGTGTAATAATATTTATATAGTTGAATAAAATATGCATTTGTATTTACGAATACGTCTTTTCACCAATGGGAAAAAGGATTAACATGCACATATCATTCTCCTATTTAGAAACCAAAAATGGAAAAAATAAGAAGGAAATAGAAGAGTTCACTTTTGATCCTTCCACACATTGTTTAGCAATTTTATCCATTTATTGTAACTTCAACTTTCAAATTTCACATTTCCATCTATACATTAGAAGAATCAATTCATAACTTTATGTATTTTCTTTTTATGGTACAACTTCAAATTTTTTTTGAAAATCCTAATTTACTTGATCGAATCAGAAAATAAACTATCAGTCAAGGGTGTGTTTGTTGCCAATGTAAATGTTTTTCTTCATATTGCATATAAAGAAAAAAATAGTCAAACCTCTTAAATGGTCTGAGAATGTTATATAAAATAAATCAAGGAGGATCCTATTATAAAGGAGGAGGAGGAACTAATTTTGAGATTGAATCAAAATCGAATGATCACTAAGAGATCCTAAGCAATGAGAGAAAAGTGCATGCTTAGAGAGTTCACATTTTACTATAGGAAAGTTTGCTGGTAAAAATTGCTCAAGGCATATTATCCATGTTTTTCATCGAAAGGGTAAATTGAAGTGATTGCAACAAAGAAATAAGCTGAAATGAAGCAGTACTTCATTCATATGCACGGTAGAAATGATAAAATACGAGTCTAATAGTTCTTTTAATTTCAAATTGCTCTAATATACATTAACAGACTGGGGGATCCATCAGAGAAAATGCAACATGATAGTCGATACAAGAAGAAGAGGAGCTCATAAATCACCAAATAAACCATAATTTCCCTCATTAACTAGGTCAATGTTCTCCAAATATTATAGAGGGTAAATTAACTTACTACAGCTCAACTACATGTTAACAAGTTGCTCATAGAATTTGGTTATAGATTAGTCTACAAACCATAAATTAACGGCACTTGATATATGATCATCCTTAACTAACGAGTTAATTAGAGTAAATTTAGTGTTCAATCGTATAATCAGTTTATAAAATTTAAATATAGTATTCTTTCGATTACATAAAAATAGATATTTGAACGAGCCAAATTAAGGGGTACTTAATTATGTTTGATCTATCTAATTTTACAGCTCATGCGTAGTATCCGAATTCTGAATGCACAAGTTCGTTTGAAATTTGAATTAATCATACTGACTCCTAATTAAACATATAATAATAATTTAATTTGTCTCAAATTAATCATTTAATCAGAATACATTTTAGGAGGGCTTCTCTTGGGGTAGTTTTTTCCATTTCAAATCTAACTCAATCACTACTTCACAACACCAAAACAAAACTAGAAAATTAGAAAAATCACTTAGAAAACTAGCTATTTTATTTTCACTCAACAGGTCTGGAGTTTGAGCCTTGTGTATGAAAATAATTCTATTGAGAGTCCTACCTCATAAATTACTCTCAGAAATACGCCCTGCAATGCGTGAATCTGAATTAATCGGACTTCAATTTGGATACAGAACATTGGATGAAAAAAAAATATAAAAATATAAATATATATATATATATATATATATATATATATATATATATATATATATATATATAAAGCAATGTCAAAATGTAGCACTCCCACATCTAGACTATTTTTGCATAGAATAGGTCTTTAAATGCTTGAACCACGATCTTGCACGTAATTTAACTTTGGTTTATATATTTTAGGCTCTTTCCTAGTTTGAATGAGAAGATATTCGCCCGTTTCATTCCATTTGGTCTCTATATCGAAAATAATGTTTCATTTTACTTGTCCATTTTAATAAATCAAGAGAGTTTTATTATTTTTTTTATATTACCTATAGTATTAAGTAACTACATAAAGTAATAGTAATCAAATTTAGAATTTCATAACATCATTAATAAAGTTAATTTAATAAAATATACTTCTAATTAAAACTTTCTTTAAGAGGTGTGTCAAGTCAACATGTGTCATGTAATATGAAACGATGGAACTAGTATGAAAGAAAAATCACTTATGGCTTGGTAAACAATTGATTTTGAGTTAATTTATCTACTTCTTTATACTTTATTATCTTTTATTTAAGTATATGTGCTACTTAATTGTTTATCCACTCATGATATTCTTGTTTGAATGTACAAAGCAAAAAGTGCCTTGGATTCATCATATTTCTTGTACTTTTGTTTGTCCATTTATATTCATGACAAAAGAATTACTATAAATTTCTCCACCAAAAAAAGGATAAAGGAGATACTCTTTTTTTGCTTATAATAAATATTTTCAATTGTTTCTCGAGCTCACAAATCATTTTTGATGCTATATTTAATCATACGCAAAATTTAACTTTTGGATTTAAAAAATATAATACGATTAAATCTCACTAAAGCTTCAAATTTGTAACGACCCATTTTGTCGTTACTAAATTATCCATTCCTCAATATTAACTTGAGTCCAAAATAGCTATCATTTTGTTCATTGTGTGACCTCAAGCTTTTCGGCGAAGATTTTAGCCTTTCGATGTGTCTAGATAGACTTAAGCCTGATGAATTTAATTATTCATGAATACTAATATCAATCCTTTAATTTGGAAGTTCTTTAGATATTAATTAAGGTCGTACAATATCCTAGCACAAAGTTAAGTTGAAAATATTTTTTTACCAATAGAGTTTCGATATGGGTTTCTGTTAGGGCCAAATTCAAACGATCATATCTCCTAGAATATAAGGAGTTAGGGGTCCCAATACCCACCAAATCAAAGATCTATGAGTCTTCTTTCCAACGCAATAAACCGTTCGTCAATCCGAGTTTAGAATAAAAAGTTATGACCATTTTACTGAACACTGTCCGGGCTGAAACGGAAATTCGCTGTAGCGAAAATTCTGGTGGTATTTAAATCATATTTAGCCGATTTTCAGGTCCAAAACTCCAAAACTTCATTCCCCAACCCTAGAGAGGTGATTTCCCAAGGTTTAGAGTGAAATTTCTTCATTGAGGTAAGTTTTTCCATCATCTTCTTTGTCTTTTAATCCATTAACATCTTAGAATCCTTAGAAAGACCTTCAATGGTGAAATTTTGGGTTAGAGCCTTTAATGGTGGATTTTTGGGAAAAACTTATGGGTGTTCTTAATATCACCTAGAACTAATTCTAGATTATAAATTAATGATTTCTAGTATGAACTTGGTAAACTAGATTATGTATTTTGTTGGTTGGAAATCTTGAATTCCATAAAGATGAGACCTTTAGCATAAAAACTCCATTAATGGAGATGGGTTAAGTTTGAAAGAACTAGTTAATAGTTAATTGACCTTGGAGAATGATATAAACCTGGAATTAGGGTAGAATTAGTGGGTTTTGAATTTCCAAAGATATTTATTTAAAGAGTAATTGATTAATTACTCTTATAATTGTTTGATATTTAGATGATTGATCATTCCGAAGCATGAAGAAAGGGAATGAGCATCCTTGACATGACTTGTTGATTCAAAAAGCTTGGCGTCCAGGTAGGCTAGGTTAATGAGTAGAAGACTGTGTTATTTCATATTTTCATAATTTATAATTGATGGGAGAAAGCATGTCTAGGCCTGCAGACATGGAGTTGAGGTGAATAAAGACATAAGAACTTTACTTTAATCCCGAAAACTATGTTATTGATTGATTATGTGATATTTATGATATTATGTGTTATGTGCTCGAAAGGGGATTGTTGTGAATGAAGTATGTGGACATGATGTTTCTTAGTTGTTCTAGTGATGAACCTAATTGAGTTATAAAGGTTTAAGTTGCATATTGTGCTATGATAATGGTGAGGCCTAAGGGATAGATGACTTGAATCATTGTGTGCATTGTATTATGCGGAGAGAGGTAAAGAATAATGATAAGGTTGAATGCGCTAGTTATGGGTGGTGATGTTAGAACCCAAGTTGTGGTATTTGAGTAGGTTATGATTTAATTAGAGTTTAGACTCAATTTAATTGTGTGTATGCTCCTAAATTGGATGCTTGTTGATTGGTTTTCGTACATACTTGAATTGATGATATTTGGATTGTTGATACTTGCATGAATAATTATGAAAAATCCAACTTGATCGAATCGTCTTGTGATTATGAGTGTACTTGTAAATTTAGTACGTCGTGTTGTATCCTGAGAGATAGTATGAAGTTGATAAAATATACATAATATGATTATGGAGGATCGGGTACCACGCCGGTACGGATATGGATGTTGATATTACTTATTTATGGAGGATCGGGTACCACGCCGGTACGGTACATGGACTTAGATTGTCCCCTGCAGGTCATGACTAGTTGGGCAGAAATAAGTCCCTTAGCATGTGTGTACAGACTATTGTTGATAAATGAAAAATCTTGATTCATAATGATAATGTGATTGAAAAGAATGCCTTGAGTAAAGAAGGCTTGTGATATACCTTCATACAGGTTGAAAAGTGAATGATGAATATTTATTAAGAACAGAAAAGTGGAAAGATTGTTAGTAGCAATGTGGCCGACGTTAAATTTCAGTATTGCTATAAGACGTGATTGGATCGGGTGCCACGAGCCGGCATGGTAATATTAATAATAAAGGAATTGATAATGAAGTGATCTAAAGTGATGAATCCAATTAATAATCTCAAAGAAACAATCCCAAAGTTTCAATAATTGAATTAATCTTTCTCCAAGAGTATCTATAAGGTTTGCTAATGAACCTTGAGTTCTCTTGTGTGTTTTACTGAGATGTGAGTTGATTTGTATTCCCTGTTTGATTGTATCCTTGAGATTGATTGTGTGACATGTACTTGGAAAAGTGGAACTCTGTGCTTACTTGCTATATATTGGTCGACTTACTTTATTTATACTTGGTGTGATCTTGGCTTATCCGATTGGCTAGTTATTATTCTTTAATATTATAAGAGAGTGTTTGGTTGTTAGCCCGAGAGTTTAGTGTGAGTTATCTATGATTATTGGGTTGATCCTATAGATGTGGATAATGAAAACGGCAACGTGAATAAAAGGGTGATAGTGATGGTTTAGTGTTAGATTGTGGTGGATGGTGTGAATTAGTGAGGCTAGACTATGCTAGTGGTGAATATAATCTCATTAATAGAGTTGGAAAATTGTAAATTATATTGGCAAAGTGTTATAATGATATTACAGCCTTAGTAGAATTATACTCTATTAAGATGTCATGATTTCTTTTCTTTGATTCTATTTTATGATTATGTGGACTAACACTGGTCGGCCGATGATGCCTACCAGTACGTGTGTTTGTACTGACCCTACTCTTCTACATCCCTTATTGGGGTGTAGACTGGATGCAGGTTAGTTTGCAGTTACTAGATCAATGGCGATATTCAGCACTAACTTCTGCACTTCCTTCCTGGCAGATGTTAGAGTCTTTGTGTTATTTATTTTATTGTCAATCTATTCTGTAATAGGTAGCTCTTGTACATGTCTGGCCAGGTCTTGGGGTAGTGAAGGACAGTTGTAAGAAGTTTTTTGAAAAATTTATTTATTGGTGTTTAATTTACTTTGTTATATTTAATTCAGTATTCTCTTAAAAACAGAAGTCTTCCGCATATTTTTGGTTGGGTAATAAGGGTTCTCCTAGCTACTTAGGATAGCGTAGGTGCCCGCACGGTCCGTTTGTTTGGGTCGTGACAGTTGGTATCAGAGCATTAGGTTAACCGGTCCCACAAGTACAAGAGCAATGTCAAGTAGAGTTCCGCAGATTGGTGTGTAGGGCCCCACACCCAATCTTTGGAAGGCTATAAGGCATGTAGAAGTCGTTTCCTTTTTCTTCCTCTTCATCGTGGCGTAATATTCTTTGACTACTGGGTTGGATCCAATTGGTATCTAGACGATTCCAATTGGTATCTCAACAAAGATCAATTAGAATCTAGTTGATTCCAATTGGTATCTTAGTGAGTTCGCTTTGGAATCTAGGAGATTCCAATTGGTATCTATTAATAATGGCTAAGAGTTAATATCATAATATGAAAATGTATGAAAGTAGTGAACTTATTTGGTTGCCTGTTGTTTGATATTTGGCTGAACTTGGATTGTTAAACTGTATGATTGTTGTGAATTATTTTTGTTTGAATTGTGGTGAAATAAATTGACTAAGTTGCTTTTGTTGAAAAGTGTAATGGAACTATGTGATCTTGTTGTTGTAAAATTAATAAATTCTTTGGTGCTTCCTTGTTCTTGATACTATTGTTATGCTGATGATATTTATGATATGAGAATTGAGAGGATGATATGAGGACATGATGTCAAGGAAAGATTAATGAAAAAGACATGAACAAAAGACTGAGGTGATATGTGTTGCCCTTAATGACGGGCTCTTGCAATTGATATTGTGAATGAATTCAATTGTATGGTTCAGTTACTTGATATTGTGAATGGATCCTTGTGTGGTCTAGTTATTTGATATTATATGTGGATTCTTGTACTGTCCGGTTATTGAGACTTTATTTGGATTCTTTTGCAATCCTATTATTTAAAATTTTAATTAGTTCCTTGTGAGGACTGGCTCAGTGATATTATCTTTGAGCTCCTTGTATGAACTGACTTTTAAGATTTGACAAAATAATAAGTTTTGAATAAAAGTGACAAAAACTAGTGGAGGTTGTTGATACCTAAGGAATTTGATTGATAACTTATCTGAAATGTGATATTAGTAATGAGGCTGTTAATGACCTGTAATCGATGATGTTGTTTGACTTTGCTCATATGCTTATTATATAGAGATCAATCTCGAAGTGGTTAAGAGTTAGTGAAGCCTGTAATAAAAATGTTGTAAGGTTGAAATAAGAATGACATTGTATACCTTAGCTTGGTGTTGGTGATGGAAGGGTCATTGGGCTTGACAATGAAGGTTTTGTCGTGTTCTAAGTATTGAAGTTAGTGATTGCCTGGGCATAAATTTTAGTTGGGGATTGGTGTATTAAGGGAGGCCTTGAGAATATAAGTTGATTGTTGACTTGGTCATGCGATTGAATTGTGTGATTAGCGTCCTATATAATTGACTGATAGATGATAATTTTAGAGGGTAGTAATCCCCATGATGGTGTTAATACAGAATTAAATGGTGTAGTTATACCCATAGAATAATTAAGAATGGTCCTAAATGGGATAATATAAGTGAATTATTAAATGACATGATTGATCTTTCCGTGGGTGTTACTTGGTGGATATTGCTTATTGAGTGATTAAGATATGATGATTAGATGAGTATTAGCGATGTTTTAGAGGAGAATGTGTTGTAGTCTCTAATTCTGTAGGATCTCTATGGCTAATAGTTGTAAGTCTGTGTAATGAGTGAGAGGTTGTCTTGTCACCTATGTATAGTAGTAAACTGCTAGCTTGAACCGTGGGTGATCTTGAGGTGAAAAGAATAGTGATTGCGAGATGTTGAAGCTATCTTTATAGAATGAATCTAGTAGTCTTGATTAGGCGCATGCGAGTATCTAAGTTATGTGACTTGTAAATGGAGTAGTGACTTAAATATGAGCAAGATGTAGATTTTTCAGGGGGTAGTCTTGGCTAGAAACTTACTCGGGTGTCTCAGGGTGAGCCTGTATGTTGGGTGGATTAGATGTGACTTGCCGGGTATTGAAATTCGAGTAGTAGACTCATGTAGCATCCCATAGCACTTTTCAAAATTGAATTCGGGGCTCTAGAACTCCGATAATGATAATTATCGTGGTAGTCTTGTAATTCTATGTCCAAATATTGATTTTGTGTTGTAAAATAGAAGCATCTGTGAGCTAGGCAGAGTTCACTGGTTTGGTCAAGGGAATTAGCGTCGTAGGTCTTCTGTGGCAGTTAGCACTGCAACGACAATCGCACCGCAGCAGTGGTAAAGAATGCAGTTTTTCAGTTTCGGAGTTCATTCCCCATTCTTCCGTTGTAAGAAGAGAGAACGAACCTAGGGTGAAAAAGAGGTGATTTTGGGTGATTGTCGTCTTCAAGGTGAATCTTTTATATATATATTTATGAACCCTCTTTATCTTGATTTGACTCATAACACTCAAGTTTGAGACGTGGACCGTTGTAAGTAGAATAAGTGATTCGTGCGTAAATGTTTGGCTCGGCCTCTTCATGTTTTAAAAAGCCTTGATAGAACGATTGAGTATAGAATGTAGGTTAATTATTAATGATATCAAGTGAGTGGGATATGGTACAATAAGAAACTCTGTTAGTAATGTCTCTCTAATTTCTATATCGCGCTTCTCTCCACCGAATGCCCGTTCGGGGACGAACGGATGGTAAATTGGTATCTAATTGTAACGACCCATTTTGTCGTTACTAAATTATCCATTCCTCAATATTAACTTGAGTCCAAAATAGCTATCATTTTGTTCATTGTGTGACCTCAAGCTTTTCGGCGAAGATTTTAGCCTTTCGATGTGTCTAGATAGACTTAAGCCTGATGAATTTAATTATTCATGAATACTAATATCAATCCTTTAATTTGGAAGTTCTTTAGATATTAATTAAGGTCGTACAATATCCTAGCACAAAGTTAAGTTGAAAATATTTTTTTACCAATAGAGTTTCGATATGGGTTTCTGTTAGGGCCAAATTCAAACGATCATATCTCCTAGAATATAAGGAGTTAGGGGTCCCAATACCCACCAAATCAAAGATCTATGAGTCTTCTTTCCAACGCAATAAACCGTTCGTCAATCCGAGTTTAGAATAAAAAGTTATGACCATTTTACTGAACACTGTCCGGGCTGAAACGGAAATTCGCTGTAGCGAAAATTCTGGTGGTATTTAAATCATATTTAGCCGATTTTCAGGTCCAAAACTCCAAAACTTCATTCCCCAACCCTAGAGAGGTGATTTCCCAAGGTTTAGAGTGAAATTTCTTCATTGAGGTAAGTTTTTCCATCATCTTCTTTGTCTTTTAATCCATTAACATCTTAGAATTCTTAGAAAGACCTTCAATGGTGAAATTTTGGGTTAGAGCCTTTAATGGTGGATTTTTGGGAAAAACTTATGGGTGTTCTTAATATCACCTAGAACTAATTCTAGATTATAAATTAATGATTTCTAGTATGAACTTGGTAAACTAGATTATGTATTTTGTTGGTTGGAAATCTTGAATTCCATAAAGATGAGACCTTTAGCATAAAAACTCCATTAATGGAGATGGGTTAAGTTTGAAAGAACTAGTTAATAGTTAATTGACCTTGGAGAATGATATAAACCTGGAATTAGGGTAGAATTAGTGGGTTTTGAATTTCCAAAGATATTTATTTAAAGAGTAATTGATTAATTACTCTTATAATTGTTTGATATTTAGATGATTGATCATTCCGAAGCATGAAGAAAGGGAATGAGCATCCTTGACATGACTTGTTGATTCAAAAAGCTTGGCGTCCAGGTAGGCTAGGTTAATGAGTAGAAGACTGTGTTATTTCATATTTTCATAATTTATAATTGATGGGAGAAAGCATGTCTAGGCCTGCAGACATGGAGTTGAGGTGAATAAAGACATAAGAACTTTACTTTAATCCCGAAAACTATGTTATTGATTGATTATGTGATATTTATGATATTATGTGTTATGTGCTCGAAAGGGGATTGTTGTGAATGAAGTATGTGGACATGATGTTTCTTAGTTGTTCTAGTGATGAACCTAATTGAGTTATAAAGGTTTAAGTTGCATATTGTGCTATGATAATGGTGAGGCCTAAGGGATAGATGACTTGAATCATTGTGTGCATTGTATTATGCGGAGAGAGGTAAAGAATAATGATAAGGTTGAATGCGCTAGTTATGGGTGGTGATGTTAGAACCCAAGTTGTGGTATTTGAGTAGGTTATGATTTAATTAGAGTTTAGACTCAATTTAATTGTGTGTATGCTCCTAAATTGGATGCTTGTTGATTGGTTTTCGTACATACTTGAATTGATGATATTTGGATTGTTGATACTTGCATGAATAATTATGAAAAATCCAACTTGATCGAATCGTCTTGTGATTATGAGTGTACTTGTAAATTTAGTACGTCGTGTTGTATCCTGAGAGATAGTATGAAGTTGATAAAATATACATAATATGATTATGGAGGATCGGGTACCACGCCGGTACGGATATGGATGTTGATATTACTTATTTATGGAGGATCGGGTACCACGCCGGTACGGTACATGGACTTAGATTGTCCCCTGCAGGTCATGACTAGTTGGGCAGAAATAAGTCCCTTAGCATGTGTGTACAGACTATTGTTGATAAATGAAAAATCTTGATTCATAATGATAATGTGATTGAAAAGAATGCCTTGAGTAAAGAAGGCTTGTGATATACCTTCATACAGGTTGAAAAGTGAATGATGAATATTTATTAAGAACAGAAAAGTGGAAAGATTGTTAGTAGCAATGTGGCCGACGTTAAATTTCAGTATTGCTATAAGACGTGATTGGATCGGGTGCCACGAGCCGGCATGGTAATATTAATAATAAAGGAATTGATAATGAAGTGATCTAAAGTGATGAATCCAATTAATAATCTCAAAGAAACAATCCCAAAGTTTCAATAATTGAATTAATCTTTCTCCAAGAGTATCTATAAGGTTTGCTAATGAACCTTGAGTTCTCTTGTGTGTTTTACTGAGATGTGAGTTGATTTGTATTCCCTGTTTGATTGTATCCTTGAGATTGATTGTGTGACATGTACTTGGAAAAGTGGAACTCTGTGCTTACTTGCTATATATTGGTCGACTTACTTTATTTATACTTGGTGTGATCTTGGCTTATCCGATTGGCTAGTTATTATTCTTTAATATTATAAGAGAGTGTTTGGTTGTTAGCCCGAGAGTTTAGTGTGAGTTATCTATGATTATTGGGTTGATCCTATAGATGTGGATAATGAAAACGGCAACGTGAATAAAAGGGTGATAGTGATGGTTTAGTGTTAGATTGTGGTGGATGGTGTGAATTAGTGAGGCTAGACTATGCTAGTGGTGAATATAATCTCATTAATAGAGTTGGAAAATTGTAAATTATATTGGCAAAGTGTTATAATGATATTACAGCCTTAGTAGAATTATACTCTATTAAGATGTCATGATTTCTTTTCTTTGATTCTATTTTATGATTATGTGGACTAACACTGGTCGGCCGATGATGCCTACCAGTACGTGTGTTTGTACTGACCCTACTCTTCTACATCCCTTATTGGGGTGTAGACTGGATGCAGGTTAGTTTGCAGTTACTAGATCAATGGCGATATTCAGCACTAACTTCTGCACTTCCTTCCTGGCAGATGTTAGAGTCTTTGTGTTATTTATTTTATTGTCAATCTATTCTGTAATAGGTAGCTCTTGTACATGTCTGGCCAGGTCTTGGGGTAGTGAAGGACAGTTGTAAGAAGTTTTTTGAAAAATTTATTTATTGGTGTTTAATTTACTTTGTTATATTTAATTCAGTATTCTCTTAAAAACAGAAGTCTTCCGCATATTTTTGGTTGGGTAATAAGGGTTCTCCTAGCTACTTAGGATAGCGTAGGTGCCCGCACGGTCCGTTTGTTTGGGTCGTGACAGTTGGTATCAGAGCATTAGGTTAACCGGTCCCACAAGTACAAGAGCAATGTCAAGTAGAGTTCCGCAGATTGGTGTGTAGGGCCCCACACCCAATCTTTGGAAGGCTATAAGGCATGTAGAAGTCGTTTCCTTTTTCTTCCTCTTCATCGTGGCGTAATATTCTTTGACTACTGGGTTGGATCCAATTGGTATCTAGACGATTCCAATTGGTATCTCAACAAAGATCAATTAGAATCTAGTTGATTCCAATTGGTATCTTAGTGAGTTCGCTTTGGAATCTAGGAGATTCCAATTGGTATCTATTAATAATGGCTAAGAGTTAATATCATAATATGAAAATGTATGAAAGTAGTGAACTTATTTGGTTGCCTGTTGTTTGATATTTGGCTGAACTTGGATTGTTAAACTGTATGATTGTTGTGAATTATTTTTGTTTGAATTGTGGTGAAATAAATTGACTAAGTTGCTTTTGTTGAAAAGTGTAATGGAACTATGTGATCTTGTTGTTGTAAAATTAATAAATTCTTTGGTGCTTCCTTGTTCTTGATACTATTGTTATGCTGATGATATTTATGATATGAGAATTGAGAGGATGATATGAGGACATGATGTCAAGGAAAGATTAATGAAAAAGACATGAACAAAAGACTGAGGTGATATGTGTTGCCCTTAATGACGGGCTCTTGCAATTGATATTGTGAATGAATTCAATTGTATGGTTCAGTTACTTGATATTGTGAATGGATCCTTGTGTGGTCTAGTTATTTGATATTATATGTGGATTCTTGTACTGTCCGGTTATTGAGACTTTATTTGGATTCTTTTGCAATCCTATTATTTAAAATTTTAATTAGTTCCTTGTGAGGACTGGCTCAGTGATATTATCTTTGAGCTCCTTGTATGAACTGACTTTTAAGATTTGACAAAATAATAAGTTTTGAATAAAAGTGACAAAAACTAGTGGAGGTTGTTGATACCTAAGGAATTTGATTGATAACTTATCTGAAATGTGATATTAGTAATGAGGCTGTTAATGACCTGTAATCGATGATGTTGTTTGACTTTGCTCATATGCTTATTATATAGAGATCAATCTCGAAGTGGTTAAGAGTTAGTGAAGCCTGTAATAAAAATGTTGTAAGGTTGAAATAAGAATGACATTGTATACCTTAGCTTGGTGTTGGTGATGGAAGGGTCATTGGGCTTGACAATGAAGGTTTTGTCGTGTTCTAAGTATTGAAGTTAGTGATTGCCTGGGCATAAATTTTAGTTGGGGATTGGTGTATTAAGGGAGGCCTTGAGAATATAAGTTGATTGTTGACTTGGTCATGCGATTGAATTGTGTGATTAGCGTCCTATATAATTGACTGATAGATGATAATTTTAGAGGGTAGTAATCCCCATGATGGTGTTAATACAGAATTAAATGGTGTAGTTATACCCATAGAATAATTAAGAATGGTCCTAAATGGGATAATATAAGTGAATTATTAAATGACATGATTGATCTTTCCGTGGGTGTTACTTGGTGGATATTGCTTATTGAGTGATTAAGATATGATGATTAGATGAGTATTAGCGATGTTTTAGAGGAGAATGTGTTGTAGTCTCTAATTCTGTAGGATCTCTATGGCTAATAGTTGTAAGTCTGTGTAATGAGTGAGAGGTTGTCTTGTCACCTATGTATAGTAGTAAACTGCTAGCTTGAACCGTGGGTGATCTTGAGGTGAAAAGAATAGTGATTGCGAGATGTTGAAGCTATCTTTATAGAATGAATCTAGTAGTCTTGATTAGGCGCATGCGAGTATCTAAGTTATGTGACTTGTAAATGGAGTAGTGACTTAAATATGAGCAAGATGTAGATTTTTCAGGGGGTAGTCTTGGCTAGAAACTTACTCGGGTGTCTCAGGGTGAGCCTGTATGTTGGGTGGATTAGATGTGACTTGCCGGGTATTGAAATTCGAGTAGTAGACTCATGTAGCATCCCATAGCACTTTTCAAAATTGAATTCGGGGCTCTAGAACTCCGATAATGATAATTATCGTGGTAGTCTTGTAATTCTATGTCCAAATATTGATTTTGTGTTGTAAAATAGAAGCATCTGTGAGCTAGGCAGAGTTCACTGGTTTGGTCAAGGGAATTAGCGTCGTAGGTCTTCTGTGGCAGTTAGCACTGCAACGACAATCGCACCGCAGCAGTGGTAAAGAATGCAGTTTTTCAGTTTCGGAGTTCATTCCCCATTCTTCCGTTGTAAGAAGAGAGAACGAACCTAGGGTGAAAAAGAGGTGATTTTGGGTGATTGTCGTCTTCAAGGTGAATCTTTTATATATATATTTATGAACCCTCTTTATCTTGATTTGACTCATAACACTCAAGTTTGAGACGTGGACCGTTGTAAGTAGAATAAGTGATTCGTGCGTAAATGTTTGGCTCGGCCTCTTCATGTTTTAAAAAGCCTTGATAGAACGATTGAGTATAGAATGTAGGTTAATTATTAATGATATCAAGTGAGTGGGATATGGTACAATAAGAAACTCTGTTAGTAATGTCTCTCTAATTTCTATATCGCGCTTCTCTCCACCGAATGCCCGTTCGGGGACGAACGGATGGTAAATTGGTATCTAATTGTAACGACCCATTTTGTCGTTACTAAATTATCCATTCCTCAATATTAACTTGAGTCCAAAATAGCTATCATTTTGTTCATTGTGTGACCTCAAGCTTTTCGGCGAAGATTTTAGCCTTTCGATGTGTCTAGATAGACTTAAGCCTGATGAATTTAATTATTCATGAATACTAATATCAATCCTTTAATTTGGAAGTTCTTTAGATATTAATTAAGGTCGTACAATATCCTAGCACAAAGTTAAGTTGAAAATATTTTTTTACCAATAGAGTTTCGATATGGGTTTCTGTTAGGGCCAAATTCAAACGATCATATCTCCTAGAATATAAGGAGTTAGGGGTCCCAATACCCACCAAATCAAAGATCTATGAGTCTTCTTTCCAACGCAATAAACCGTTCGTCAATCCGAGTTTAGAATAAAAAGTTATGACCATTTTACTGAACACTGTCCGGGCTGAAACGGAAATTCGCTGTAGCGAAAATTCTGGTGGTATTTAAATCATATTTAGCCGATTTTCAGGTCCAAAACTCCAAAACTTCATTCCCCAACCCTAGAGAGGTGATTTCCCAAGGTTTAGAGTGAAATTTCTTCATTGAGGTAAGTTTTTCCATCATCTTCTTTGTCTTTTAATCCATTAACATCTTAGAATCCTTAGAAAGACCTTCAATGGTGAAATTTTGGGTTAGAGCCTTTAATGGTGGATTTTTGGGAAAAACTTATGGGTGTTCTTAATATCACCTAGAACTAATTCTAGATTATAAATTAATGATTTCTAGTATGAACTTGGTAAACTAGATTATGTATTTTGTTGGTTGGAAATCTTGAATTCCATAAAGATGAGACCTTTAGCATAAAAACTCCATTAATGGAGATGGGTTAAGTTTGAAAGAACTAGTTAATAGTTAATTGACCTTGGAGAATGATATAAACCTGGAATTAGGGTAGAATTAGTGGGTTTTGAATTTCCAAAGATATTTATTTAAAGAGTAATTGATTAATTACTCTTATAATTGTTTGATATTTAGATGATTGATCATTCCGAAGCATGAAGAAAGGGAATGAGCATCCTTGACATGACTTGTTGATTCAAAAAGCTTGGCGTCCAGGTAGGCTAGGTTAATGAGTAGAAGACTGTGTTATTTCATATTTTCATAATTTATAATTGATGGGAGAAAGCATGTCTAGGCCTGCAGACATGGAGTTGAGGTGAATAAAGACATAAGAACTTTACTTTAATCCCGAAAACTATGTTATTGATTGATTATGTGATATTTATGATATTATGTGTTATGTGCTCGAAAGGGGATTGTTGTGAATGAAGTATGTGGACATGATGTTTCTTAGTTGTTCTAGTGATGAACCTAATTGAGTTATAAAGGTTTAAGTTGCATATTGTGCTATGATAATGGTGAGGCCTAAGGGATAGATGACTTGAATCATTGTGTGCATTGTATTATGCGGAGAGAGGTAAAGAATAATGATAAGGTTGAATGCGCTAGTTATGGGTGGTGATGTTAGAACCCAAGTTGTGGTATTTGAGTAGGTTATGATTTAATTAGAGTTTAGACTCAATTTAATTGTGTGTATGCTCCTAAATTGGATGCTTGTTGATTGGTTTTCGTACATACTTGAATTGATGATATTTGGATTGTTGATACTTGCATGAATAATTATGAAAAATCCAACTTGATCGAATCGTCTTGTGATTATGAGTGTACTTGTAAATTTAGTACGTCGTGTTGTATCCTGAGAGATAGTATGAAGTTGATAAAATATACATAATATGATTATGGAGGATCGGGTACCACGCCGGTACGGATATGGATGTTGATATTACTTATTTATGGAGGATCGGGTACCACGCCGGTACGGTACATGGACTTAGATTGTCCCCTGCAGGTCATGACTAGTTGGGCAGAAATAAGTCCCTTAGCATGTGTGTACAGACTATTGTTGATAAATGAAAAATCTTGATTCATAATGATAATGTGATTGAAAAGAATGCCTTGAGTAAAGAAGGCTTGTGATATACCTTCATACAGGTTGAAAAGTGAATGATGAATATTTATTAAGAACAGAAAAGTGGAAAGATTGTTAGTAGCAATGTGGCCGACGTTAAATTTCAGTATTGCTATAAGACGTGATTGGATCGGGTGCCACGAGCCGGCATGGTAATATTAATAATAAAGGAATTGATAATGAAGTGATCTAAAGTGATGAATCCAATTAATAATCTCAAAGAAACAATCCCAAAGTTTCAATAATTGAATTAATCTTTCTCCAAGAGTATCTATAAGGTTTGCTAATGAACCTTGAGTTCTCTTGTGTGTTTTACTGAGATGTGAGTTGATTTGTATTCCCTGTTTGATTGTATCCTTGAGATTGATTGTGTGACATGTACTTGGAAAAGTGGAACTCTGTGCTTACTTGCTATATATTGGTCGACTTACTTTATTTATACTTGGTGTGATCTTGGCTTATCCGATTGGCTAGTTATTATTCTTTAATATTATAAGAGAGTGTTTGGTTGTTAGCCCGAGAGTTTAGTGTGAGTTATCTATGATTATTGGGTTGATCCTATAGATGTGGATAATGAAAACGGCAACGTGAATAAAAGGGTGATAGTGATGGTTTAGTGTTAGATTGTGGTGGATGGTGTGAATTAGTGAGGCTAGACTATGCTAGTGGTGAATATAATCTCATTAATAGAGTTGGAAAATTGTAAATTATATTGGCAAAGTGTTATAATGATATTACAGCCTTAGTAGAATTATACTCTATTAAGATGTCATGATTTCTTTTCTTTGATTCTATTTTATGATTATGTGGACTAACACTGGTCGGCCGATGATGCCTACCAGTACGTGTGTTTGTACTGACCCTACTCTTCTACATCCCTTATTGGGGTGTAGACTGGATGCAGGTTAGTTTGCAGTTACTAGATCAATGGCGATATTCAGCACTAACTTCTGCACTTCCTTCCTGGCAGATGTTAGAGTCTTTGTGTTATTTATTTTATTGTCAATCTATTCTGTAATAGGTAGCTCTTGTACATGTCTGGCCAGGTCTTGGGGTAGTGAAGGACAGTTGTAAGAAGTTTTTTGAAAAATTTATTTATTGGTGTTTAATTTACTTTGTTATATTTAATTCAGTATTCTCTTAAAAACAGAAGTCTTCCGCATATTTTTGGTTGGGTAATAAGGGTTCTCCTAGCTACTTAGGATAGCGTAGGTGCCCGCACGGTCCGTTTGTTTGGGTCGTGACAAAATTGTCACTTGACTTTTCAACATCATAGTTGAATGAATAATCTTGTTTTATATCTCTAGTGACCTTATATTATGCGTGCTTAAATATAATAAGACAATTAGTATTAGTACATTGTTGTTGACGTCTTTACAATAGACCTCCTAAGGATCTGTGTGGATCATTATTATATTTTATTTCATAATGTATCGTTTTATATTAATATTGGTATTTTACTGTATGTTTTGATAAATATAATATTTTAATGAATTGTATATTTTTCGTCGTTACATAATATCACACATTAATAATTTGAATAATAAACCTACAAGAAAAGTAGGATACGAAAAGGTACAACTACAATGAAAAGATATAAAGGGTAAAAAGATAATAAAATATGATTATTAGATAATAATTAAATATAAAATGAGGAAAAAAAAGGATGCGACCACACCGAATCTACATAAATTAAGACTTTTTATCGTTATATAATGAAGAATTAATCTAATAATACGATACAATAAATTTAAATAACAATCAAATTAAATAAATATTATAATTAAACTAACAATACAATACAATAGGTAACAACCATCAAAACAAGTTGTTAATTAACAGGGTCATCTCAACAAGATTAGGGGCCTAAAGCGAAACTCTAGAGAGAGACCCTAAATATATATATTTTCTTTTTTTAAAAAAAGAAAAGATCGTCAGATATATTTTATTTAAAATTTATTTTTCTAGCTTTTTTGGATGCGTCATTAATTTATTTATTTTTTATAATCAATTTGTTCTAATAGTTCCTTTTCAATTGATAATATAGTTAATTCATTCAGTTTCTTCAAATTTTCTCTTTCTCTCTTTTTGGAAAACTGAAATTATATTGGGCCTAGTGGTTAAGACGACCCTGTTAATTAAGTGGTCATCTGACTCAAAATAAGATTAGTCTAAAGTTATAATTCTGAAATTATAATCAAGATAGATAATTCGCCTTCTATATGAGACGAATAATCTAATTATTTTGATATAAAATTTAGTTTTAGCTAATATCCACAATCAATTATCAAATATTGAATAAATCTTTACTTTAAATTTTATATTGACATAATGACATTAGTTAATATCTTTAAAAATTAAATCAATTTCTTGGCAGAGGTATCAGAATGACGTATGAAGATCCTCCTCCCACACGCAAACTTACAGTAAATTGATATAAATCATTAGGCAGATGTTTGTGGTAACATTTTATAATTTTTTTCAAAAGTTGTGGGGATAGACACAATAAATTAATTGGAAAGATTAAGATATTCTATTATTTAAATATTTTTTTGCTTTCGTTTTCTTATTCACTTGTCCCCTTGGAGGAAGATAATTCTAACGTCTACTCTAAGTCTTCAAATATTCCCTTATTCTTTTTTTTTTTTTTTTTCGGTTAATAATATTCTCTTATTCGATTCAGTAATGTTTTGATGAGATAGGGTGGACTCTATTTTTATTTCTTGGAGAGAGGGGCAAAGTATAGTTTTTTATGTAAAAAATTTTAAGAAAATATTTTATTTCAAATTCATAATTTTAGAATATAAAAAGACTACTAGTACTAAGAATCTTAAAAAGTCAAATATATCAAGTTAAATTATTGTCGTCGTTTACAATTATCGATTACTACGTACCACGTTCACCTCTAACTGATATTGTCGTCCATCTCTAACTGATATTTCACCACTACTTTGTCCACGCTCACCTTTATTGTCACAGGTCGATTGTCATCCATCATTATCGACTACCGGCCACCATTATCGATCACCCACCTTTATTAGTTATCACCATTCATAACTACAATCACGACCAATTCCACGTAGTCAGCTATCATCATCATCATTAGCAATCACTATCATCTACCACGATAATCAAATATTATTGCCAATTACTACAATCAACCAGTACTGTCATCAACCATCGTCATTGGCTACTACCAACAACCAACATCAATCGACACCTACAACCAACACGGTTAGCTATCACCATTATGAACCATCATAGAATTTTTTAAAATATTTCATTGATATAGTATTAGATTAATTATTATTTTATTTAAAATTTATATTTATTAATTTTTTAAATATTATATATTCTAATGTGAGGAAACAAGTTTTTTATCATTTAATATTTATATTTTAATTTAATATCTTAATATTCATGTGCATATTTAAATGCAAACTCTTAATCTTAATACTCATTTCAATTCAAATACGTCTTCATATTTAAACGTCTTAAAGTTTAATAAAAATAAACAAGCCTCATAAATTCTTTACATGTATAGTTGGCCGGTGAATATTATTTAAACTCTTTCCCAAATTATTCTCAATCATCAAGAATAATATATCCTCAATCATCTAATAAAAGATAAGCAAAAGAGATTCTAAATATCCAAAGGTATGGAAAAATAAAGATTCTAGTCTAGCTAGAGAGGGAATTGAAGTGTGAAAATTACCAACAAGAGTTGTGGTAGAGTGGTAAGTACTCCTTTATACCTAATCAGAGGTTTCGGGTTGAGTCTTTCTGAGTACGGAATCGCCTTTGTAAGGGAGTGCTTTACCCTCAATGTGGGACTTTCCGACACGAATCCGGATTTAGTCGGATTCCAATACGAGCACTGGACACCAAGTGGGAAAAAAAAGAAGAACTGAAGTGTGAAAACAAGTTGTGTATTGGGGAACTTTCAAGTAAACTAGTGCCCAATTCATGGGTGATATTGGTCATAATTTAGGATGGACCCCTAACGTTTTTCTCACGCTCAACTATGCTTCAACGTTTTGATATTGACAATTCCTAGTCTTCCACTTCATTGGTGCTATTTTAAGGTATTGCAAATATAGTTCTTGGAGAAATATCATTTTATGAACAACGTTGGATTGGGGTCTAATGTTTACTCGTATATTGTTTAATCATATAGATAAAATATTAAATTATTGTCTAACGTTTGCAATAGCTTATAACATTTTAGATCGATATCTAACATGTTGTTATAAGATCTCTCGTTTTCTCAAGAGGGGTGTTTAGATCGTGATTTGATTCCGTCATTGTCATATTAAACGTGTTCTTTAACCGATGCCCGAGTCTTCCTCCCTTCAATCAATGCTTGACAAACTTTCTTCATGCGGTGTAACACGTCTACTCATAATCAATACAATCTTTTAAACCTTTGACCAATAAAAATTCTAAATATGATGCTTTCGATTTAAACAATTTTTTAAGATTTCAAATTAAAATATTTAACCAAGAAGAAAAAAAATTGTTATCCCCTTTGTATAAGTTTCTTAAAACTCTTCCCCCCCAACCCCCAACCCCCCCAACCCCCACCCCACCCCAACACACACAACACATGGGAAATTCTTATTTTGATTATTTACTTCGTTTTCTCTCTCTTAATTTTCTTAAATTACAAATAAAATCCATGCATGTATTTTCAAGAACATATAGTTAAGGATCCTATATAACTCTTCATAAATTAAAATATTGTGCGTATGATTTTTGAATTTGTGAGGGATAAAACTATTTGTTTGGTTTATTCATGATTGAATCATATTTGGAATACTTTACTTTAAAGAATATTTTGCAACCAGAACAAAATTATTCTATAGAAATTAAATGACCTTTTGTCCTTGTCTCAAAAGTAAGATATGTTGGTGCAGCAAATTACCGACTTTGGTGGAACATAGATGATGATTTTTCATGTTAAATATATCCATATAAACATAAGACAGAGACAGAAAAATGTTGAGTCCCTCTCATTTGTAAAAGAAAAAGAAAAAAAAGGAGAAATAGAAATATTCTAAAGTGGAGAAAGAGTAAATAAAAAGAATTGTGGCCACGTTGTTCTTTATTTTTTTAAAAATAAAAATAAATAAGACCACATTATTCTCAATATTTTATTTAAGTCAGCCTATTTGGGGTTAAGTTCAAAAATATCCCTAAAATGGTCTGATCTTGATAATTTGTCTTCCATAAAAAAAAAAAAAATCTTACAAAAATGATCTTCATAAGGGTGGTCTTGATTTGTTGATCCCGCTTAATAACTCTTGTCTATAAGGCGGACGTTCTAACTTTTGCTCATCATAAGGTAGATATTCATGATATTTCAAGTCAATGAAATTGCACAATTGACCAGAAGTTCTATCTTATAGACAAAAGTTAGAACTTAGGCATGTTGCCTATAAGGCAGACGTCCTAACTCTTGCACATAAGACAGACGTTCAGGAGACATTTTAAGACAACAAACCTGCACAATTGACGAGAAGTCCTGCCTTATAGACAAACGTTAGAACTTATTTTGTGGAGATATAAGTAGACAAAAATTCAAGACTACACACTTTGGGAGATAAAAATTCAAAACCAGATATTTGAAGTACAAAAATTCAAGACCAACCACTTTCGGAGAACTAGGCGTAATTTCCTGCCTATTTGATCTTAAAATTAGGCTCAGCAAAATTAGGAGCCGTTTGGACCAAACAAGAAGGGCGAATCGAATTCTTGTTCCTGTGATTTCCTCTTATCTGCTTTGATCTTGTTCATGTCAATATATATAATAGAACAATTAAGAAATTAATATGGGGTATATTATATACCAATAACATGAACTTTTCATATCAATCTTATGATCGTTTGGACTTGGTAAAGATTATGACAACATATGTTTTATGATAGAGAACTTATCGTCATGCTTATGGGCTAATTCATTATGCATGTCCCCATTCCTGACATTCTTCAAGCAGGCTATGTGAATTTGAAATTGATATTCACATATATCAAGATAATATTATAGATTGATTTATAGATCTATATCAAATGCAAATTCTTCTTTATTTGAGGGACAACTTTATAATTACAATCTAACTTATTTTAGATAGTATGATAGAAAGAAATAGATGAATCTTTCTACTATATATCTATTAGTATTGCAAATTCTACTCTACTCATTCCATTTAAGACACAATGAAAAAAAAGAGTTACTCTAGTTTCAACGCGCACCTTTTTTTCTATGAGAAAAGTCACTCTTTTCGATTCATGTATGTTTAATACTTAAAAATGTTTCTCTTTGATTATTTTGTTATACATTGAAATTATTTTTTTGGTTAGTTTTTTAAATTAAATGAGTTTTTCTAATAAGTTCCAAAAGAAAAATACTCGTAAAATTCTAACTTGTTGTCAAGTGAAATATATATTTTAACACAATTTCAACTTTCAAATACCATTTTATAACTACACTTTCAAAAATTATTTTTTCTATGTCTCAACCAAATCTATGTCCAAATAGTTCTTAGGACCAGTTTGAACATACGATCTTTTCTCTTTTTCTTTTTTTCTTTTTTTTTAGGTTTTTTTCAGAAATTGTTTGGTTATAGATTGTTGTCAATTTTTCCCTTCAACTTATCGTTGAACTTTTAGTTTCTTAATTTCTAACCAGTTTTTCAAGTAAAACAAATTAAAGTTCTCACTATATTTCAATACTTTCTTATAAAGTTCTCACAATATTTCAATACTTTCTTAAAATAAAATAGATATAGATGCCAAAACATAATTTCAAATTACAAAAATTATTTTTGAACTTAACTGTAAATATTTTTATCAAATATCACCAAATTTATGTCCAAATGCAAAGAAAGAAAAATGTAAGAGAACCTAATGAAGGCCAGTTCTATTTAAAATATTCAGCGTAATGCCTAAGTTATTGAACTTAATTAAAATATTAAATACTATTAGCAGAATCTTTTTTTTTTTTGTCCCGACTTTATAATGCAATATTGTCAGTTGGGATCTGGTCTTTAATTTCTAGTGGCACAATATGAGTTGTTTAGCAACATGGCTGCATGCACACTGGAAAATCACTATTAAAAATAATTGCAGTATCTTTGTATTTAATTTACAATAAATTCGTCACTACTAAAAAAATCACTATTTTTTTTATTGAAATCTTCCGCTGAAAAATATTCAGTGGCTATTTCCCATAGATAATGGTTGAATCGATGGAAAACAAAAAACTTGTAATGTTTTTACATAGAAAAATTAGGAAGCTTCTCAGTATTTTAGTGGATTATTTCCCAGCATACGTTTTTCCACTGAACTGGTTCGGTGGGAAATGAGTAGAAAAATCATATTTTATAATAGTACAATTTTTTCATTAATTTATGGTGAAAAAACCCTTTGTTTCTAATAATGCATGCACAATGCATCATGCATTAGCTAGCAGAGTTTGGGTAAGAGTCGCAATGATATGATATAGGTAGTCTACCATATTTCAAGCATTATCAGTTATTTCCAAGACTCGAAGTCGTCATCTATAAATCACACAAAGATAATTTTTTGGTTATTCTAAAGCTGCCTTTTATCTTTGCAAAGGTCTGCAAACTTACATTTTGTTTTATATATTCGTCCAGCTTGAAGGCTTTGTGATGATCTGATTTATAATTAAAATTTGCTTATGAGAAAGATTTCCTTTACATGCAAAATCGCAACTTTTTCTCTGTACACTTGACACGAAATACATTAAAGAAATAAGAAATAATTAGTGTAGAAGTAGAGGTCACTAAATAATATAATCAAACATGCATGGTGATTAGATGGGATTACTTTAATCCATAAGAAATGATATATAAATTATTTATAATGAATCACACATTGGATTAATTAGTAGATTGAATAGTTATACAAATGATTTAGTGAAAACACTTTCCCCTTCTTGAAATAAATGGCATACGAGAAATAAATGCTCAACGAGCTTTTACAATATCAATATTGCGTTGAGATAGTTAATCATAGTTATTAAAATTGATGAGTATATTAGTTAATATAAATCGATAATGTTCATCTGCTGGATATCAATCTAACTAATGAAGAATTAAGCATATTAGAGTGAAAATTCAATTTGATGAACCACTTGATGGATGTCGTCGTCTATTGACAGAACCATGTTTTTCACTAATGAAATTCAAAATACAAAAAATTACACACATAAATAAATCAAGAGGGATTCAGTATCTAATTCTTATTATATATACATAAAAATAATTTTAATTACCTTATATATACAATATAATTTCCTACAATCCGGCTCGGATGCCGCTGGCATGAGTTGTTAGCAGTTGTAGTTAGTTTATTTATCCCAATAATCATAATTTTGCACCTAAAATATCAAAACCTAAGATTAAGTCATCAAAATAAACCCAATTTTATGACATGTCATTGTCATGATTGTTTTTTTAAAGTTAGAGAACCATGTGCGCAAATTTAAATACCTCAAGGACTAAAACGACAGTTCCAACGGTCATGCCCCAGTTATTTTATTTTAAATTCCGGAGGTCAACTTATTTTTTGTTTCCTTTTAGTCCTCCATAATTGTATTTAGTACTGTTGAAGACCATAAGCTACAAGAGTTGGCTTATTAGATATGTGGTTAATTTTAGGTCATTTAACTAACATTACGCATTTCTTAAAATAAAGTTTGCCACAAATCGTGTAGCATCACATGTTTCAAAAAAAATAAAATCGGCGGGAGTGGGTAGTGGGTGGGTGGGCGTGAGGGTCTAACATAAAAATTTATAATCATAATATTCGTATTAGCTTACGCATCTTGAGTAATTTTACTGTATATATGTCACCTCTCGATCACCAACAACACATATTAGGTAACATTATCTACAAGACTTGGACAGATGAGAAGAAAATCTATTTTTCTTTTAACTTTTCAGCTTTTAAGGATTCAAATTTATTAAAGTATTCAAATTTCTAAATTTTGACAAGTTCTCGTTATTGCTGACGTTCCAATCAATTTTATATTTTTCTTCTTCTATAATTAACATACTTAATTAGTCAAATTAGCAATTGAAATTCATAACATAATCAAATGCTGTTAAATAAAATGAAATAAAGGGGGTACAAGATAATAGCTCGAAAAATCTTTCAAGAAGTAGTTGTATAACCTATTAATTCGATTAGCCCGTTAGCACCATCCAGAGTTATGGTGGGATGGATAGGATCCCTCCACTCCTAACTAGAATTCTCATGTTCGAGCCTTAAGTATGGAGAGAAGATGCAAATCCAAATTAACCGTGACCCTAATATAAATATCAGATACCGAGTGAAAAACAAACAAACAAACAAAAAAGTTAACAATAGCTGTTCTACTTTTCACAATATTATTCTTGAAATATTCTATCAATATTTTAAGGGAATTAAACGTTATTAACCTCATTAACAACTTGGCCTTCATATTAAATTATTAGATTATACATTCTTTGGCAAAGTCAAGTGGTCGAATAAGTGCATGCCTTTGTAACAATAACATTGAAAATTCTTTTTTTTTTTTCTACAATTTGATATTTTTCTTTTCATAAGATGAAAATTAAGTAGACAGAAAATGGAACATAAAGAAGTGACATATTTAGACGTGCCGTTTCTTTAGGGCAAAGCTAAGTAAACTATTATTAAATGTGAGTAGTAGACTAGGTCAACATGGTTATTTTTTCTTTAGACATCTTGTAGGATATCTCAATTGGTGGTGATGTGGTTATTTGGTCTCCTTATATGGTTTTGGATAGAGGAAATGAATAATCTTCACATCTTAAACTATTTTTGTGGGTTAGATTAGGCTCAAAATCTATTTCTTTTATTTAATGCTGGGCCTCATGTTAATTGTTATGTTATCCACATTCCAATTATCAGTTCTTGGCATGTTGGGTGGTGGTGGTGGTGTTGGATGTCCCATGTTGGTGGGAAATGTGGTCCTTTAGTCTTCTTATATTGTCTGAAACAATCTTCACTCTTGAGCTAACTTCTTTTGTGGTTAATTAGGCCTGACCTCTATTTCTTTATCACATGTAGTATTCGAAATACAGTCACGGAAAATTTGGATTAAAGTTCTCTATTCCTAGCTAGATCTCGAATAATAGAGTCCTAAGAATATATGGATCTCAACCATTACGGACGGAGCTAATATTGCAATTAGGGATTCATTAACCATCCCCCGACCACCAGGGGCGTAGCTATGTATATCGAAGGGTGGTCAGTTGAACACCCTTAGTTGAAAAATAATGCTATGTATATATTACTTTTTATACCTATATACTAATATAATTTTAAAAGTATCTTTGACCACTCAAAACGAAATTTCTAGCTTCGACATTCCACACCACATTCCTTGGTGCTGACTGAGTCAAAATGTTAAGAGTAGAAAACTAGGCTACTAGTTCTTATAAGGGATAAAGAAATAAAGGTGGTTGAGTACAAGGTAATGCATGAGGTCTTAATCAACAAGGTCAAGTCAATGCCTGGCTGGTTTCATTAGAAGTATCCATCAAATTGCTGCTTACTTTCACAATTCACGTGACAAGTTGCGTGGCCACATGTAGTGAAGGGCGAACATCCTTCCTCAAAAAATTATATAAAATATATAGGTTAAAAATTATTTTCATACGTATATATTAAATTTAGAATATCCTTAACGAGATTTCTGGCTTCGCCATTCCTCATGACCTTCTCCAAATTCATTGTTTAAGAGCTTCTTTGATTCTTTTTAAGTCAATCATTTGAATTAGTAATTGGCATGTTCTTATAATTTCCATAGGGTGAATTACTTTTGGGTCAACATGACATAATATTAGCAAATTAAATAAAGTGAGGTTTATGTATAGATTTAGACTTTTAGTCCGTAAATGCTCACTAACACTGTTGTTGTCGATGGTGTATCAGAAACGATCTCTCTACCTTGTCAAGGTAGGGAATAAGACTATGTACATACCATTCACCTCAGATTGCACTTGTGATATTATATTGGATATGTTGTTGTTGTTGTTGAAGTCATAGTTATATTTTTTCTCATGAAATGAATTTCAGGTATATATATTTTTAAAGATTTTCAATTATATATACTCCCTCCGTTTAAAAAAGAATGACCTACTTTTCTTTTTAGTTCATTTCAAAAAGAATAATACTTTTCTTTTTTGGCAACACTTTAATTCTAATTTTCCACATGGCATACTTAAAACCACAAGATTAAAGGGCATTTTGGTACATTTGCCATAACTTTAATTTAGGACCACAAGATTCAAAAGTCTTCTTTAGTTTCTTAAACTCCGTATCAAGTCAAATTAGATCATTCTTTTTGAAACGAAGGAAATATCAGACAAGAGCATTAATATACCCATAGTAAGTCAATGTCTGCTTGTAACAGAAGTCTTTAATTTGCATTATTTCCTTTCATTTTCTAATCCATCTACCAATAACTTCATTTCTTTAATTTCTTTAAATTGTGAAAAGTAAGGTTTAACGACCCTTTTTTTCTACATCTCTTTGAGAATTGAAAGTTTCCATCTTCTTGCTTTTTGGTGAGGTAAAAATATTTATCATCTGAACAATTCCTTCTTATCGAGGTTTAACGACTCAATTGATCTTTGGTTAATTGAAAAAAAAAAAAGGAGTCGTTTGTTTTTCAAAAAATATCAATAAATTATTGCAAAATTTTAGTCAAGTAAGCTATCTTGTTTTTGTTTTGGTGCCTTTGAATATGGGCAATATAGATTACTTCCAATGTTCAAATTAAAAGGATAGCCACTATCTCTAATGTGATTTTCGCTCTTCTCAAATTATACAATCAAAAATAAGGTTTTTAAAAAAAATCTTAAATTCAAGAGAATCAATAATATTTCAACTTATCCACAAGAGTGACTCAATTTTTCGATCTATCGTTTGATGATGAAAGTGATCAATCACTACCAAAACCTCACTTGTCCAATCAAAAATAAGTTTGATGAAATCATTTTTTGTTTTATTTTTATAAAATTGGGTAGTCTCGTCAACGACGACTATACATAGAGTCTTTCGCCACTTGTGTCCCCTCAATTTCCACTACACATTCTCAACCGTCCATATTAGAGCATCTCCGATCCTCCTCTATTTTCCGCTTTATATTTTATATTTGGAGAGGAAAAATAGAGGATGCAACTTCGATCACTTTCTAAATTTTCCTTTAAACTCTATAACTAGAGTGGATGAATAGTAACTCTCCAAATAAAGAGAGTTACTATTCATCCCATCTATTTTACTTTTTAATTATAATATTACTCCCTTCGTTTTAAAAAGAATGACTTACTTTCCTTTTTAATCCGTTTAAAAAAGAATGACCCTTTTCTTTTTTGACAACACTTTAATTCCAACTTTCCACACGGCATGTTTAAGACCACAAGATTAAAGGGCATTTTGGTACAGTTGCCAGAACTTTAATTTAGGACCACAAGATTCAAAAGTCTTTTTTATTTTCTTAAACTCCGTGCCAAATCAAACTAGGTCATTCTTTTTTAAACGGAGGGAGTAATATTTATATTATATAACATTTATAATTTAATATATTATAAATTATATTTGATAATTAATTAAGTCCCTAATATTCGTAATTATTTTCTTATGTAATATTTTTAATAGATTAATCTTAAATTTTATTAATTTAATTTTCATATAATATTTTTTTAAAAAGATATAAGTTAGTTCTATTTTAAATTTTATTAATTTATAGTTGTACAATAAATATGACCTTCACAAAAATTAAAAGTGCACGTATAAAACGAGTAATAAATTAGTATACAAAACACTTCATACAATATGAAATTGTTAAAAAATAAAATACATAACATAATAATTTTAAAAATTACAATTTTTACCTATACATACAAAAATTAAAGACAAAATGCTCATTTTGAACTTCGTAATGCATTAGTAGATCATTTATGGGAGCAACGTTTTAATCTTGAAAGTTAAAAATTTATGTAGAAATTAAAATAAGTTTTATCATGATGTAATATTTATCTAATTGTATTTCATCAATGATTTCACTTTTATTTAAATTGTCCATTAATATGAATAATATATAATATTTTCTTGCAATTTATGTTAGTTAAAAATTTGGAGTAAAAAATAATTATGAAATAAGAAATGTAAATGAATTAAAAATAGTAAGAAAGATTTAAGTTATGAAATAAGAAAATATAAATGAAATAAAAATAATAATATAATATTGAAGAGAGAGAAGAAAATTCTTTTTTGGAGTGTAAAATAGAGTTGTGGGTTGATGTTCTCTATTGTATTTATCAAAATTATATACAAATACTTAATTTCCTAGAAAATACTTTTCATTGAAAACATTATTTTCATACGACCACACCCTATATATAATATTTTTATCCTTTACCAACAATAATTCATGAATCTAACAATTAATAGACAAGATGAAAAAGAAGTGGGGATCAAAGTGTTGGACAAATGAAAGTGAAATGTAACATCAATTAATTGCACGATAAAAAAAGTAGGAAAATGAACCTTATTAGAAGACAAAATTAGGATTCAATTTCAGATTCTAAAGAAGACTTTGACTTTTCTTACTACTATATTAGCCACCCAATAACAAATAATTTCATACATGTTTGTTATTGTTTTAAATCTTTTTTTTTATCTAGTTCACCAATAGAGGATAAAAGGTGGTTTTCTGCTTATTCTCCACCCAATCGAGGGTGAACTCAATTACTCAAAGATAAATATTTACTCGTACTGAGTACTGATATTATAATTTAATTAAAAATACATATAATTTAATTATGATCTAGTAATATATTTATTGTTTTAGTGTAAACATATGCGGTTAAATATTTAATATTACTCAACTAATAGATATAAGTTCTTGGATAAGCTTAATTTTGTGTTTTTAGTGTTATATAATAATTCCAAAACAAAAATATAAGTTTTACTTCTTTTTCTGATCTAATTCTGATGTCGTTTTGCTTTTCTTGATCGTTTTGCAATTTATGTTAGTAAAAAATGTGGATTAAAAAATAATTATGAAATAAGAAATATAAATGAATTAAAAATAATAAGAAAGATTTAAGTTATGAAATAAGAAAATATAGATGAAATAAAAATAATAATATAATATTAAAAAGAGAGAAAAAGTTTCTTTTTTGGAGTGTAAAATAGAGTTGTGGGTTGGAGTTGATGTTCTCTATTATATTTATCAAAATTATATACAACTACTTAATTTCCTAGAAAATACTTTTCATTGAAAACATTATTTTCATACGCACACACCCTATATATAATATTTTTATCCTTTACCAACAATAATTCATGAATCTAACAATTAATAGACAAGATGAAAAAGAAGTGGGGATCAAAGTGTTGGACAAATGAAAGTGAAATGTAACATCAATTAATTGCACGATAAAAAAAAAGTAGGAAAATGGACCTTAGAAGACAAAATTAGGATTCAATTTCAGATTCTAAAGAAGACTTTGACTTTTCTTACTACTATATTAGCCACCCAATAACAAATAATTTCATACATGTTTGTTATTGTTTTAAATTTTTTTTTTTATCTAGTTCACCAATAGAGGATAAAAAGTGGTTTTCTGCTTATTCTCCGCCCAATCGATGGTGAACTCAATTACTCAAAGATAAATATTTACTCGTATTGAGTACTGATATTATAATTTAACTAAAAATACATATAATTTAATTATGATCTAGTAATATATTTATTGCTTTAGTGTAAACATATGCGGTTAAATATTTAATATTACTCAACTAATAGATTCAAGTTCTTGGATAAGCTTAATTTTGTGTTTAAAGTGTTATATAATAATTTCAAAACAAAAAATATAAGCTTTACTTCCTTTTCTGATCTAATTCTGATGTCGTTTTGCTTTTCTTGATCGTCTATATTGATCACAATAGATATAGTGAAACTCTCATTATATATTGACAATAAAACTATCAAATTTAGGTCTTGACGTGTTCTTGAAGATTATTATTTACACAAAATTATTAAATCAATTTTTTTAAAAAAAAAAATTGGAATTGTATGTTTGGTGTTTTGAAGTTTGTGCTAGTGCAATAGTGGCAAATACTTGTCAACTACTCCCAATTGACATTGATATATAGTAGTTAAAATGGAGGGCCCTCTGATTAGCTGCAGGGAATAAAGATTACGTACTAAATTACAAATTGAGTGATGGACAAAAATTGATCCTCTTTCTTGTAATTATGATTTTTTGGTACGTATACAGATTGGGGTCGGACCTAACTCCTCCATTTTAAGGATGGAACTTTCGAAAAAATGAAAGTTAATGTTATTATAGGCGTTGTTATTATCTAAAAGGGCAAAATTGTTAAAGAAAATATCTAAAAGGGCAAAATTGTCAAAGAAAATATCTATTCAATGAGTGTCCCTCCACTTGATCGTACGAAAGGAGTATGCATTTCGACTCTCAAGACTCTTTTCATAGAATTTTAATTAACTTATTTCGTTCGTCAAACGCGTGCGCACACACATACTAAAAAATAAAAAGAAGAGAGGTAGAGATTCAAGATGATAGTTCTGCTTTAAAGGAGCTCCTTAATAAATTGTTCGCCTCAAGTTCACTGTCTATGAGACGTCGACTCATTCTTTAACATAAAACACATTGCTCTAGCTCCGTTGTCTGAGAGCTTACGGTTTCATGTCGTATTAAAGAGTTATTAGAATATTTATAAAGAGAGATTAATGCGTGATTTATATATATATGATCCCCAAGTAATGACTAATTAGTAATAACAATACATTAATTATAGAATATCTAAGCATTTGAGATAGGATTAATTAGTTTCATATCTGATTGATTAGTATTAGTGGATCAGTTGATGATGATGGTATATTCTTGTGGCCCATTATGCTTTTTTATGTTTATGTTGTGCTTATCCTTAATTATTATGCTTTCATAGGCCATATCCAATTAGTAATGATTAAAGAATAGGAAGAAAATTTTAAAATAGGAATATTATATGGTATTTTTCTATAATTAATTGTGATAGTCTTATCTGATAAAACATTCAAGTTGTCACACTATATTGATTTCTTGTTAGTTTCGTGCTCTTAGAGGCTACTTAGTTTTCATTCTAATGGACACTTGCACATTGCTTCGTGATCATAGAGGTCCATTTAGTATATGACAAATTCATTTGAGTTTTCAATTGAAATTACATCTGATCTGATTATCAATTACATTACAACAATAAAAGCTTTTAGAGACAATGAATATGCACTTTAATAAAAAGTGCTAAAAGCTTTTACCGGTCTTAGTTAATTGTCATTGGATCTAATGTCGCTATAAGTTTTAGGGACATTTACAAAGATTGCTAAAAATGTAATTGTCTCCATGTAATTGCCTTTAAAAACAAAATTTAACGATAATTAAGCTATTGTCCTTAGCTAATTGTCACTAAATATCTTTTTTAGTGTAATAATTTGACATCTCAGACAGTTGTTGATGAAAGAAGACTCCCACGTCGGTGATGAATGGGGTTCTGGGCTTCCTTAATATGGCTTTGATAAACCTCCACTTTTGAATTAGTTTTTGAGATTGAATTAGGCTCAAAGTCTATTTAACATAGTATTAGAGTCGGACCTCCGATGTTGGGCCCCTATATGGATTGTCCACATGCATATTGTCCTCCTACTTCCAAAGCTCTTTCAATATAGGGAAACTTTCAGAAAATAGCTGCATTGTTAAAGAAATACTCCTCCTTTTCTACTTCTTTGTATTTTGTATTTTTACTTCTCTCTCTTTCTCAAATGTATCAAACTTATCATTTGTATTTATATATTAACAAGTATATGTATCATTTGTATTTGCTTGATTCTATCATATACAAATATATCGTTTGATGTAAATATATCATTTGTATTTGAATGATTCTTTTAGATCAATGAACATAATTTGTATCAAAATCATACAAAATATAATAAATATTGAAACAGAATACAAAATACTTGCAAGCCTTATCGACGACATAATCAGCTTTTTGTAAGAGATACATTCTAAGTACCTGGTTTTTGGGTAGAATTTGTCAATCATCAAAAGTAACACAACTTAGTGTATATCTTCTTGAAAAACACTTTTTGAAGATAGTAGGGAAATGAAACGTGTTTTTTTAAAAGCAAAAAATCTCTAAAAATTGATAATAATGTTAAACGATCAATAGTCTTTTGTTTTTTTGGTATTAAAAATAATTGATAATAATACTTGACAATAAAAATAATATCCACGTATCACTTTCCAGCCTTATCTTTAAATAAATGCAATCGATATGAAGTTTCAAATTCTAATATTCATAATTGATAATAATGTTTGACAATTAATAATGTTCACTAACCATTTTTTAACATTGTTTTTGAGAAATAACCAATAATGTTATAAAATTTCAAATTTCACATGTGAAACTTTATGACAATTTATAACGATGATTGGTTTTTAATTTCAAAGGTCAAAAGTGGCTATTTGTGAATTTTACCAAGTTTGATTGTTGATTGAAAGGTGATATTAAGAGTTAGAGATAGTTATAAAAGAAAAAAAATTATTTAATAGTGGGAATAAATAAATGGAGTAGCAAAAAGAGGAAAAGGGAAACGAATAAAGCATCAAGCTATTGGTGAAACGAATAAACTTCTGTTATTGGGACATAGCTACAATATAATAGTAGTATATATGAGTTTGGATAAATTTAATAGTTGTTATTTAAATTTTGTATTTTTATTATAAAATTTATCAAGTATGATAAATATTTAATTGCGAATCTAATAACTAAAATGAATTATAAATTTGATGATAAGTTCAAAATTCGTAAAGTTTAAATCTTAACTCCGATTTCCTACTGCAAGTATAGGATAACGAGTGATTTGACAAGAATGTGTCATTATCGATTAAATCTATACTTTAGGTTTATATGTTTTGGTTCTTTATCCACTTACGTTAATCTTCTTAATTAAAAAGCTAAATGATGTTACATGTGAGATTAATTTAATTGGAAAAACCTACTCATTTGTCTCAAAGTATTGGTAATAAATTTTAGCTAGTATTATTCTTTAGAATTTTGAAATTAAGAAACTGCAAACATAAAGAATACTTTTCTCAGATGTTTTGAAAAGCGGCGCGAGATAAAATAGGTGTTTATTTTATAGATTTCAAATATCTTTCACTTTGTTTAAAGTTTATAAAGTTGGAAATTAGGATTGAAAATAGAGCCGTGTTTGATTGTATTTTTTGCAAAGGAGAAAAGAGAACATTCTATTTGGAACTATGAAGATGAAGTTGAAAAACAAGTTATAAGTTATTTTTCAAATCTAGTTAAATTGAAAATTTCATGGCCGATCACTTATTTAAAATAAAGTAAAAATTTATTCAAAAAAAAAGTGAATAATTCTCATGGTCAGACATATCCAAAGGAACCTATCATGGGTGCTTTTAGAACCAGGCCTCTTGGCTTGTTTACCTGGTTCACGCAGTCAAGCAGCAAAGACCTCTTTCTCTGTTATGCTTGCTATGGTTCATTTGTCAATATGGGCTTGTTGGGCCGCCCATTAAAGCAGTACTGTTATTCACTTTGGGCCACTTATAAAGATCAAGAATAAAGGGACAAAGTGCAAAATGCCGATTTTGATGTCGCCATTTAACTTATACCTGCATTTTAAGAAAAATTGAGCGTATATCCACTTTGATTTATATATATTATACACGTGTTATATGTAGAGTATACACCTGCGGTAATAACAAACTGTTACGGCTACAACATTATACATTTATTCATTTATCTTTTTGAAAATAATAAATTGTACACATACTTCACTATAACTGTAATTTCTGAATCTGTAATTAATTATTTCTTTTTAAAAAAAGAACACATTAATTTAATTCAAATTAGCTCAATTTGTCAAATTGATTCTTACTATGTGGAAAGTGACATAAATCGACACCGAGAAACTAACATATTTGAATTTACTATTTCACAATAAACAAACATACTTCAAGTCATTGTTCAATTATTCAAAATGATTGATTTGCGTGTTTTGTTACAAATTTAGTAGTTTTGGTCAAATTTTTATATTTGTATTAAGAAATTCAATGAATATGTATGAATGTATTTATCCGAAACTCATTCGGATTTCTTTTTTAGAATTTAAACTCATAAATTCAAAATTCTAAATCGACCTCTCAGGACATACCAAATCTTCAACCATAACCCATTGGTAATTGGCACCATGTGTCAACTAAGGATTCAAATTGGCATGTTATAGCCAAATATCCAAAAGTTGGCATTAAATAGCCATTCTAATGTTTTTGGCCAGAATAGTAGCCAAATCTTTTTCTCTCTCTCTTCCTAAAAAATAGATTTCAGTTTTTTCTCTCCCCTCTTCAAATATATCCGTATTTCTCATCTTTCTTCTATATTTTCTTTTCCTCTTTCTAAAAAATAGATTTCAATTTCTCTTTCTCCTCTTCAAATATATATATCCGTATTTCTCATCTTTCTTCTGTATTATTTTTCCTTTTTTTTTCAGTTTTATGGCATGATTTTTGAGTCCCTTGATACATTTCTTATCTTTATTTGACGTATTTTATAAAAAGAAAATTAAAAAATAGGGCTACATGCAAAACAATGTTCGTACTATGATTTGGGCATATTTTGAGCGACGATTTAGTGCCTTTCTTATGTGATTTTACTTGTAGATTGATGAGTAAGAGATATCCTTTGGAAAAAGTTGCTAAAATACGATCTAATGATTTTGATTTTGAAGTTTTTCCATTTAAAATTTCAATTTCATCAATACAAGATTTTGTCCGAACGAAATCAAAGTAAATTGGGAAAAAAAATATATATGTTTTCCTGCATATTTTAAAGTTTAAATAACAAAAGAGGAAATTTCATAATAATGGTGACAATATTTGTGGGTTTGAGAAATGAGAAAAGAAGTAAAAACACAAACCAGGTTAAACACATACATATTTTAAAAATTTATGTATACATTCAATTTAATATAGACAATTTTGTCATATATAAGTGATTTATTTTCTGTTCAATAAATATAAAAAATGATATTGATGTATGCAAAAAATATATGTATACATTTCAATTAAATGTAGATAATTTTTTGATATACACATCGTTCATGTATATACATAAATACAATGGAATTTGTTAATCCAATATAAAGTAAATTTGTTAAATACACTTGATTCAGGTGTTCAATTTTAATGAATTTAATATAATGTAAACAAAATATGTTGTAAATATTTATTTCATGTATACACTAATTACCTGGTACATATTTATTTGTATTGGAATTTGCAAAAATAAATAAATAAAAGAAGGAAAGAGAGAGTGTGCGTGTGCAGAGAGAGAGAGAGAGAGAGAGGCGGAATTGGGGTGGGGGGGAATGTAGAAAGGGAGAGGGAGATGGGAAGTTATAGAGAGAGAAATCACTTATCTAATTGATAATTTGTGCCTATTTTTAATCTTACAGCTAAGGAATAATAAAGATATTCAGTTATTGGCTAAGTTTATGCCAATACTTTTCGGCCTACAATTTGCTAAATTATTTTTGGCTATAAAGATGCCAATTGTTTGTGAATGTGGTATATTTATATCAATTCCTCGCAAATCATCCTATTTGGGCTATCTTAGAAAGTTGGGGGGGGGGGGGATTTGCAAAAATAGTCTATTTTGTGACACCATTTAAGTTTTAATACATTTAAATAAGTAGTATAAAAACTAACTCATGGGTAAGAATTTGGTGGCAAATGTCCTGGAGGATAGCTAAAAATTTGAATAGAGGCAACTCATGTGAGCACTACAAACTCAATACAAATTGTCCTAGCAGATCATCAGAAAATTTCTGATGAATGAGTTTGTCACGAGTGTTGACGATCATCAGGAGTTTTCAGATAAATTATCCAATCAAGAAATCACCAGAAGTTTTTGATGATAGATTGTTACCAGTCTTAGCGAATCATCAGGACTTTAGTACAAATTATATCGTAACTTTGGAATAAATTATCCATAAATTTTTATAAATGCACATAAATTTCATTGACACATTTTTTACTTAAATATTCAACCAAATCAACTCTAAATGATTTAATATTGAATATTTAAATAGCAATCCTAATAATTCTCAATGGGCTCAAACCTTCAAAAGTCAATGGATACAATTTGTCTTCTTTGACAATATTCAAGCTAAACAAAATTCAACCATGATGTGGCTTCCAACTATAATATATATATTTGCTAAACTTTTTCCAAAAGAGATAAAAGTTAAATACCATCAACTCATACAATTTAGCGAAAATCACATTCTAAAAATTAGCTTGTGAGGTGGGAGAGTCCGAGACAATATAAACTTCATACTAGTACGTTGCAATATCGATGTGAGACTCAAGTAATTTTATATATACCTTGTAATGAACCATAACAAATCACCATATTCCGCATTTATTATCCTCGACGACAACACATTTGATAACTTTCACTCTAGCTACCACAAGTAGGTAGCTCTTTCCTAGATAATCATTTTTGTGTCAGGTGTCTAGATATCCACAACTGACTATGCACTACATTGGTAGCCTCGGCACACAATGCAATACCAACATTACCATCTACACGCGGTAAGCGTGGACAGTGATGAATAACTTTAATACAACTTAAGGAGAATCACAACCCAAAAGTTAGTTATCAAGGTAGGAAAATCAAAAACTATATAAACTCTGCATTAGCACATTACAATGTCGATACGAGACTCACGTTCCATATCTTGAACTTGACCAGAACACCAATCCTTGAAGAGACATCTTGTGAAATTTCTTCAAGTTGAGGACCAAAATTTTGGGGCAAATTAAGAAAAGGGTCAAACATACCCCTCTACTTTAATATACTAGTTAAATTTGTCCCCCGTTATACTATAGGATCAAATATACCTCTACCGTGAACAAAGTTAACATATATACCCCTCTACTTAACATTTCTCCACCATGACAAAATGAGAGTCCACATGACCTGATATTTAGGTGAGGTGTATGCCACATGGCATGCCACCTCAATGGCAAAGTTTTGTTCATTTTTTTTAGTGCTGAAAAATATTTTAGGTGTTGAAATTAGTTTAATAAATAATCAGTCACGTTTGGGGAATATGCCAAAATATATCTCCGAAGCCAATCATTCCCACCAAATTAAACACCACTTCATTGATTCAATAAGTAATGAGATGACCAAATCATGTTCATTCTGTCTCTTTTCGAAAATTGGTTGACTTTGACATTTTTCTTTTGCTTTAATAACATGATTACTACTATGATTTATCCAATATAAAAGTTCAATTTTTTTTAATTAAAAAAAAAAAGGATACAAAGAAAAGATATATAAAACTATTAACAACACTAATTAAAATGATAAATTTTGATAGTTACAGATATTTGACTTCAAATATGTTTTGGCCTGAGAAACGATTTTCTTGAGTCGATGATCTATTGGAAATAATCTCTCTATTCTATAAAGTTATGAATAAGGTCTGTGTATATCATATCCTCACTAGACCTCACATGCAAACTATTGATTATGTCAGTTTTATCGTCTACATATTAAGGCTCCATCTCGATTTGACTTTATTTTGTTACTACAATGTGAAACTTTTGAATATACAAGTTGTCTATTAATTACTATCTCCATCTATATTTATTTGTCCATGTTTAGCTTGGGAAACCCCTTAAGAAATAATAAGTAAAAGGATAATTTTATTATATCACCCTATTAATTACAAATTATGTAGATATTGAAAAATGAATGTAGTATTTAACATTGATAAAATAGACACAAAATGATAAGTTATCTTTTGATTTTCAAAATCAGACAACTAAAATTGAACAATTATTTTTAATATAGGAGGCAACTGAAGATGGACAGAGGACTTATACAAGTTGTCTATTTATTTTCCATTTTCCTTTCACTTGTTTAAGTAATTAGTCAACAAGCTGTTGTCTCTCTCTTTTTTTTTTGGTTTTTGCCAGAAATAAACAGACGTGCAAATGCATTGTTAATTGTTATTTCCAAAGCATTTCCCGCGGAATTTTTTGTGCGAAATTGGAATATCCAATATATTCCGTTGACTATATTCACTCATTGGCCGATTTTCCATATGTAGTTATGGGGCCACCATTATCCTTTTTTAAAAAAAACAAAAACAAAAACATTTTCACACCTTAAAAACAGAAGTTGAAAGTCAAAAATAGAACACAGGGGATATTAGCACTTTTAGCCTGGAAATATTGAAAAATTCTAATTTTGATTATGCATATTTAAGCTTCAATTAGTGTGTACTTTTATCCCTCAAAGTAGGGGTGGACATAAAAATCAGAGAATAAAAAATCGTATCGAACCGAATTAATTTGGTTCTTCGGTTCGGTTTCGTTTTTTTTTAAATAGTTCGTTTCTTCAGTTTTTGATTTAGGGGTAACGGTTCTTCGGTGCACCGAAGAACCAAAGTTTTATTTATTTATTTTTTTTAATTTTCATTTAGCTCATGTTTGACCCAAAACTTTTCAAAACTAATCTTCAAAGCCCATACCCAATTACCCCATCAACATTTACCTTCCATCCTTATTACTATTACATTTTTCTAATTTTAAATTTTAATTCCTAATATACTTATATTTCTAATTGTAATTCCTAAAAATTTTCACGCAAACACTCCTAATTTGTAACTGTAATTCCTAAAAAATTTCACACAAATACTACCACCGTATTGTGATATGAAAAATGGAGCACTACAATGATATGTATTTGAAGTTGTCCTCACTTGATAATCTATTTACAATGTTTTAGATTTTTTAGTGTCTTATATTTTGATTTGGTTCTCATTTTATTTTTTATTTTGCACCGAAAAATCGATTTAAAAACACCGAACTAAACCGAACCGAAGTTGAAAAAATTGAACCAAACTGAATTAGTTTGGTACGTTGTTCGGTGCATACTTTTTCAAAATCGAAAATCAAAGAACCGAACCAAAATTTGATAGAACCGAACCGAATAACCGAACGCCCACCCCTACCTCAAAGTATGAACTTCAAAAATTAGATGTATTTTAAAGTAGCAAATCATTTAATTAAAAATGCATATATTGAATTTGTATTGTTACTCCATAATTAAAGGTGATATAATTTTAAAAATATTATAATTTCACATATTTACTAGACATTTGAGACAAGGTGAGAGTGACCTCGGTGGTGGACAAGATGAGAGAGATGAGACTAAAAATCAGACATGTGAAAAGGAGGACCAATATATAGGAGTGAGAAGTTGGTTATAGTGAGTCTTAAGAGAGATAAAGACATACTGGAGAAGTACTCGGAAGAGATGATTAACATGACTGACTCACATGCAGTTTATCGAGAAAATGACCCTCCAAAGGATATGAAAGTTGATGATTATGATAGAAGATTAATATGAAATTGAGTGTTGTTGAAGTTCCCTTATCGGTATTATTATTAGTAGTAGTATTCTCCCTTAATTATCCATTGATTTTATTATTATATGTTATTTCCTCTGTTTCGATTACTATGCTATTCATTATTGCAACAGTTTCTGCTCCATTATGTTCTATATGATTTCTTTACTATTGTATTTATTTATTTTACTAATTTTGATATGCTTTATTTGAGCCGAAGGTCTATTAAAAACAATCTTTTTACCTTCACAAGGTAGAGTTAATGTTTTTATACACACCATCCTTCCCGAATTCCACTTATACGATTATTTTGAGTATATTATTATTATTATTATACATATTTTCTAGATAAAGGGATCAAAAACACATTTTAAATAATTGAAGCTTAAATATACCTAATCAAATATCACAAGAACGAAAATCAAATTATATTCATAATTGAGGGACCCAAAGTACAATTATCCGTAGCAAATTAAAATCCTATAAAAATCTCAATTTCTCTGAAACTGAATAAACTCAACTACCCATAATACATAACGAACAAAAAATATCAATAATTTCTCCCTTTTTCCGCCATTATTGTTTCCTTGATATTACTTGACAATATTACACACAGTGTTACACCCATATATTACACGCACAAAAACGAGGGTTCTTGGGGTAAAAATGGACGGCGGTGATGTGTCAGCGGAAGGGAAAGTGACGTGTGCATCATGGATCAAACGGCCAGAAAACGCGCATCTGGTGGTGATTGGAAAGTCCACCGGAACTTGCTCTTCTCTCGAGATTTTCTCCTTTCATCGTGATACTACTTCTCTTTCTTCTTCTCCCAAGGTACTCTTTTCTCATTTTACCCAAAAAAATATTAGAAAAAATTATTTATTTTCTTGTGTTTGATACGTGAGCAAGAAAGAAGTGCTCACTTGTTTCAATTTGTTTGGTATATTTTGACTTGATACGGAGTTCAAGAAAGTAGAAAATGAATATCGAATCTTGTGTTCTTAAATTAAAGATATGCTAAATGTATCAAAATATCTTTTAATCTTGTAGTATTGAACGTGCCATGTGGTAAGTTGTAATTAAATAGTTGCTAAAAAAGGAAAGGATTATTTTTTTTGAAACAGACTAAAAAAGAAAGTAGGCAAACAAATTGAAATGGAGGGAGTATTAGTTATAGGAGTTGAAGTGGAGGATAGGGGGCGTGGGGTGGTGGAAATAGGAGTGGAGTCAGGTAGGGTAGAGCGGTTCAATACATAACTTATTTTCCTGTGTTTGGTGAGATAGAAAGATATACTCCCTCCATTTCAAATTGATTGACCTGTTTTGATTTGACACGGAGTTTAAGAAAATAAAGAAATTTTTGAATTTTGTGCTCTTAAATTAAAGATATGTCAAATGTACTAAAATTTCGTTTAATCTTGTGGTCTTAAACGTGCCATGTGGAAAGTTGAAATTAAAGAGTTGCTAAAAAAGGAAAGAGTTATTCTTTTTGAAACAGACCAAAAAGGAAAGTAGGTTAAACAAATTGAAATGGAGGGGAGTAAGTTGTTTTAATAGTGTGAATCTTGCCACAAATTGTTTGAGTATGTTAGAGTCGTACATTAGTTGGGAAATGGATTGGTGGTATGCTTTTATGTACTTGGGCAGTCTCCCTTGTGAGTTAGTTTTTGAGGTTAAGTTAGGTACAAGTGTCATATCTACTAAATGGTATCAGAGCTAGCCCGTTTGGGCTCTTGGTACATGCTCTAGTTGGGCCTGGGTGTTAAGAGGGGTGTTAGAGTGGGTTGGGGAATCTTTTCCTCATGAGCTAGCTTTTGGGGTTGAATTAGACCCACCGTCATATTTTTTACGTGGTATCAGAGCTCTGTCCATCCCGTTTGGGCTCTGGTCCATGCTCTAGTTGGGCCTGGGTGTGAATGGGGTGTTAAGAGTTGGTTGGGGAATGCTCCCCTCATGAGCTAGCTTTTGGGGTTATGTTAGGTCTATTTCATATCTTTAAGCTAATATGATTATTTTTCCTGTGAAATGAACTTTCTTTTTGTGGGTATTGGTTATTAGGCGACATATGTGTTCGAGGAAGGTGGTGATCCAGTGCGCATTGCGGTACATCCAAGTGGTGATGACTTTGTGTGCTCCACTACCACTGGTTGCAAGTAATTATTGGAACCCTGTTTCCTTTTCTCTTAGTTCTTCTTGAAGTTGATTTATTTACTGCTTTTTGTTTTGAAAAAAAGCTTGATTCTGTTGGGAGTTGGTAGTTTCTTTGCTTTTGCTGTGAAAAAAGATTTGATTATTTTGGCAGTTGGTAGTTTCTTAAGCAAGAAATGCATGAGTTTAATGCCTCAAGATTTCAAATTGTTGCTTTTGGCTTTGCTTGTCTATGGAATGAAGCTTATAAATGCCCCCATTTTCTCACATTCTTCCTTTTCAGTTGTTCTTGTGACTTGCTTTTGTGATTCATGAAATAAATGATTGGTAATTGTATTAGTGCACGGTATGTAAACTGGACGAGTACTGTCAGTCAATGAGTATATTATTATGACATGTTTCCATTTAGAAACCTTGTGAGTTAGTTCTCTTAATTTATGATTCTGGACCTCTGGTTTCATTCGTAATAGATTAGTCAAAATTGATCATAACATCATCATCATGGGACCTGATTGCTAGTGACACGAGGGGCAATGGCTGGACAATCCTTTACTGTGATACTCTGTTGCATTCATGATTCTTCATCTATTGACGAAAGAAAAAATTCCATTATGTATACATTTTCATCAATAGATTCAATGAAGTATTATGCTACAGTGGGGAAATTTGTTATACAGCTTTCTGTTGCACTGACCCACTTTAGAAGCATAGCCGGTATTTATCTTTTCATATTGCTGATTAGTTTTTTCACCCAACAAAGGAACATATGATATGACTAGTATGAGTTATTGTCTTGCTTTTTAGTTATTTCTTAGCCTGGGAGGAGGATTTATTGTTTGCTGTTTTATGCAGGTTGTTTGAGTTATATGGTCATGAAGATAATATAAAATTTGTGTGCAAGGAGTTTCCTCTCCAAGATATTGGTCCACAAAAATGCATGGCCTTTAGTGTTGATGGCTCCAAATTAGCCACAGGCGGAGTTGTGAGCAATTTTCTGAAAGATTATTTCTCTTATATTTCATGAGGATATTACCTTGTTCTGACTTTCTGTTACTTTGAATCTTGAAGGATGGACATTTCAAACTTTTTGAGTGGCCAACGATGCGCATTATTGTGGATGAACCTAAAGCTCACAAGTCATTCAGAGACATGGATTTCAGGTATAGTTAGCTTTACTCGGATTATAGTTGTGCAGAATCTCAGTTACTTATGATATGTGAAAATTTACCTGATATGATTTCTTGGGACCTATAATCTTCACCCATCTTGTTCTTCTACTTTTTTTTCTCAGACTTCAGTGCTGAAAATGTCAATTATATTCTATGGAAACTAATTTATGGAAAAATGAAGTGAAAATCTTTGTCTTTTGTCTTTTAACCAATATGATGTTGATTTTTCACTTTAAAGATCAGAATGACGTGCTTTTCTCATCCTATTATTGTCCCATGTGGATTTTAGCTTTTTGGTTCAGACGGTAATGCATCACATCAGATTTTCAAGTTGTTGCTGTTGTTCTGCATGTTCCTTTACGAGTGTTAGAAGTAGTTTGTTCTCATGTGGAATTAAAAGTGAAAAAGGAGACAAATGGTGACCAAGTTTGCAGGAGTTGAATGAGTTGAATAGCATGGGATGTAAAGCACAGTAACTGAATTTAGATAATCCTTTTGGTTATATTTAAGAAGTGAGGAATGTCATAGAAGAAGTAAACATGTTGATATTTCAAGAACGATACATTTCACGATCAGGAAATCCTATAATACATGCATGGTTATACATGGATTTGAATTCATGGTATACTCTTTGAGTTTTGAAGTGTGAGTCTTAATTTTGTATATGATTATGTAATCTTCCTAGAAAACAAGTCTCAAAAGATATATGTCTTTAATTTACTGAGCCACTTATTGCAGTAGCAGAAATGATACTTAATCCATGTATTTATGGAATCTTAAGAATTATTGTTCCTATGATGTTTGGACCAAGATTTTAATGTCTTTTCCATTTTTCTATATATCTTCAGCTTAGATTCAGAGTACTTAGCTTCCACATCCACAGATGGTGCCGCCAGAATATGGAAGACAAGTGACGGTGTTCCAGTAACTTTGTCACGAAATTCAGTAAGTTCTGAATAATATGACGTCTTACCTGTCAGACACTTGGTTGTCCATTTTTATGTTGATTTTACAATATCCTGCTTCCACATTGCAGGATGAGAATATTGAGCTCTGCAGGTTTTCTAAAGATGGGACAAAACCATTTTTGTTCACTACTGTTCAGAAAGGTATGCTAAAGTCTGGATTTAGTTTATGAAGTTAATTAGATTGAGATTGTGTAACTTTTCTTATTGAAAGCATTGTGTAACTATCCAAACTTGTGTCAATAAAACAGGCAATAAGACATTGATTGCAGTTTGGGACATCACTACCTGGAAGAAAATTGGACATAAAAGCCTGATAAAAAAGCCAGCTTCCATTATGTCAATTAGTTTGGATGGGAAATATCTTGCTTTGTAAGATCTTTATCCTTTTGTGTCTCCTAGTCATGTTGACTTTCGATTATCATCAACATCAACATCTACATCTTTACTGTCCAGTACCTTCTTTAGATATGCACTGTTAAAGCTAAAGATTGGAATTTGACATCAAATTTGCAATTGTGAATCTTGGTTAAAGTATTGTTTTTACTTGGATGTTGAATGAATCACCTGAGTTGATTTGATAATTAAAATTTCATGATGAGATAGGGCAAAATGAGGCATGAAGGGGGACTAAAACACTGCATCTGATCCCTATTTCTTCCAGTTGGAGTTAGTATAAGATTCCATCAATTAATTTGAAGTTCCCATCTTGCTAAAACACCCTAGTCCTTTTTTGAACATTTTGCATGATTGAAGTTCTTTTGCTACTCTTGACTTCTCTTCTTCTTGATAAATGTCTCCCCTCCCATACATGGTCCATAGGCCTGTCTTTTGGTGTTCTGCAGCTAGGGATGGCAATGGGGCGGTACGAGGCTGGTTAAACCTTTGACCCACAAAATTTTCAACTCGTCCCACCTTGCATAGCTTTTTTGATTGTTTTCAACCCGCCCCATTCCGCTTAAGAGTTCATTTTAAAAAAAATTTCTTCCATTTTTTTGTTTAGGTAATTCAAAATTTTTCATATAATAGGTAATTATACTATTTAGTATAGCTTCTCAAATTAGATTTATTTCCCCCTTTTTTATGCCGTAACTATGGGACAAAAAGATAGAGTTAAAATATAGGTAAGTAAAAGCTGATAGAAATGAAGTAGATGATGAAAGATTTACTATACCAATCAGTCTAGAAGAGATTCTCTTTCAAATAGTGTGTTCATTTTTTTATCCCAGAGAAAATTTAAATTTTAGTATCTAAACTATAAATGAAAGCAGACAGTTATTTAATTTTTTCCATTTTTTTATTGTTCCAACCAGCCCTGCACCCACATAAGCTGTAACTTGCTCCATCCTGCTTAGGCCAACCCTGACCGCCCCCTTTCCATCCCTATCTGCTGCGGCGTTTAGTTTGCTAATGCATTGATCTGAATCTCTGCTTGTCATTTAAATGCAGGGGAAGCAAAGATGGTGATGTCTATGTTATTGAAGTGAAAAAGATGGAGATCTCCTCTTTGCACAAGAGAATGCACTTGGGTGCTAATATTACTTCTTTGGAGTTTTGTCCTAGTGAAAGGTATGTGCAATTCTAGCTATAATTTTCTATTAAGTACAAGTCTCTTCCATTGGTCCTCGCCCCTCGGCTCTAAAGCCTATGCCTCTTCTTTAGAAACCATATTTTCAGGGAATTCTAAACAGTAGCATTTGTCTTTTTTCTCCACAAGATATGTATGGAGATAGAAGAAATTGTAGTATGCAACTCGTGACTAAAGGGTGAAAAGGGAAGTTTTTGTGATGGTCTTGTACGTCCTCCATACGACTGTAATGATGCCAAGAACTTTTCATGAATATCTTTAGTCTATGAACTACTTTTGTTTGGTGCCTAAATGCACCAGTCACAGCAATTGGTTATTGAAGAAGACGAAAATTAACTGCGTCACTTATACAGCGGCTGATTTTTGAAGAAGACCTATGTGCTTTTACCTTTTTGGAGTTGGTTTGCTGCACCTATAAGTTATTCTATTGGTTTAGTTTGAACCTGTCTCTAGTTGAAGGTGCTAGTTTTATGTATTCTTTTGCCTAGATTTCTATGCAACATTCCACCCATTTGATTAAATTAGTTATAGCAAAGCTATATCAGAGCCCAAAACTTAGCATTAGAGAGGCTTAGCATTTAATACTTCTATAGCTTCTCTGTTATTGTTCCGAGTTTTGTAGGTGCTAGGTCTCGGTGATACCTGCTGCCATGATTTCTTAATGATAAATTGTTCTTCACTAGTAACAACAACATAGCTAGTGTAATCCCACAAGGTGTGTCTGGTGAGGGTAGAGTGTACACAGACCCCACCCTTATCTCATAGACTGTTTCCAATAGACCCTCAGCTAAAAATAAAGCCTATCCAAGCAGTTTGAAAAGGCGAATACAGAAATAAGAGCAGTAACAACGACGGAATAATGTGAAATGAAGAGCAGTATACAACATATAGAGGAATGAGCAGTAAGATAGCAAATAATGTGATATTCAAAGCACAAAAAAACACAGGTGATACCCGATGATGTTCTTCAGTAGTAGTTGCTTAAGTATGCGGTCTTCATGTTGAAACCTTGTGTCTATTTATGCTTACCACACATAAGCCTCTTGAGATACTAATGTCATAGTAATCTTTCTCATCAATTATTCTTTGAGAATCAAACCTCCTATTCTATCTGCTTATTTACCTTACAAGTCCACATTGGTGCACATTTGGCAGGGTTGCTCTTACCACTTCCTCTCAATGGGGAGCAATGGTGACTAAGTTAAATGTCCCAGCTGATTGGAAAGGTCTGTCTCTTTTTCTTTTCTCTGCATGTGGGGAAAATCGCGTGCATTTGTCTCCTAGATTGACTTTTTTCTCCCTCTTCAATTGCAGAGTGGCAGATTTATCTATTACTCTTGGGATTATTTTTGGCATCAGCTGTTCTATTTTACGTGTTCTTCGAGAATTCTGAATCTTTCTGGAACTTCCCTGATCCGTCTACAAGACCGAAGATCGAGACTCTCCATGTAGATGCAACATCTGATGAACAATGGAGCAGCTTTGGACCTGTAGATTTGTAAGCTCTCCATAGCTTTTTCGTCAGGTTTCAGGATGGAAGAACTGAAGAATGATTGTGAAATAAGTCTAGTTTTGGAGGCATTCTAAAGATCTTTTTAACATGTATACCTTCTAATTGATGGATGTTAAAAATATGAGGCTAATATTGTCTTTATTGGGTGTTAATGTCTCTTAAGAGTTATTTGATCCTAGAAGAAAAACTTAATGCAGCATACTGTAGGTTTTTTTAGTGTGGCAAGTTTCTTGGAATGGCCAATGTATGTATGCACTAGACGGAAAAAAAGGTTGTTTAAACTCCTCCTAAAACTATTGTTCTGCTATGAATTCTAGAATCTTATAAAATTCCTCCCCCATTTGTGATTTCTTCGGATGCTTATTACATTCATGTATTTTGAGGCATGCCCTTTTTTCATTTTTCTTTTGTCTTGGAATAAGTTACTAGAGTAAAAAAGGGCAGCCTGATGCACGGGGATCGGGAAAGGGTTGAACCGCAAGGGTTTATTGTACGCATCCTTACTTTATTTTTCTGCAAGAGGCTGTTTCCATGGCTTGAACCCATGGTCTCCTGGTCACATGAGTTACTCCAAGGCTCTCCTTCAATAATTTATTAGAGTATTGCTTTTTTAAAGTTTTGTGCACGGATAATATATAGATTTCTTGTATCATCAGCTTAAATTGACCTACGAAATCAAGTAATTTTCATAGCAAATTTGATATAGTAACTTGGAATATAGAATGACCTCCTGTACAGTCCTGGTATATTCAGTTAAGAGTTTAACTAGTATGCACTGCCAGTGCACACAAAATTTACACGGTCAGAGCTATTTTTAGAAAACTCTTAGTATTATCACAATTCACACATATTATTAATATTTAAATAAAAATAAAGGAAAGAGTTTTATAAGGCAATTTGGACTCTAAATTAATCATAAAGAGTTTGATTCTTACTTATCTTACCAAAAATAGGGAAATCTCTTTCACCGTTCTTCATCCTATTAGTTTCACGCTTCAACACCATTGAAGGAACTGACATTCACCATTAGATCGATATTAAATATATGGTGAATGCCAGTTCCTTCAATGGTGTTGAAGCGTGAAACTGATGTATAATTAATTTAAAGTCCAAGTTGCCTTATAAAATTCTTTCCTTTATTTTTATTTAAATATTAATAATATGTGTGAATTGTGATAATACTAAGAGTTTTCTAAAAATAGCACTAACATGTAAATTCTTTGTTTCTGGATAAAGGAACAGTCCAATGTGGTCTTCCACAGTTCAAAAACTACATAACTTGGAGGTTTTAATGGTGCATCCTCCTGCAAGTGAATTATGCTAAGCCTATTATATTATATATAAGTGTACAAATTCTAATAATTGTAAATGTACATTTGAATGTGGCTTAATACATAGAGAATCTTTAAACTTGGAACTTGCTAGTAAATTTCATTTATACATCGAACTATAGCTTGTTTCAGTTAAATACCTAAACACATGATTAAGTTTTTCAATTAGATACTTTTTGGTTCAAATTAGAAAAAAGCTTTTGTGCATGTTCTAAAAGTGACCATTACGTAGATCAGTTAACCACTTACAATATGCCTATAGGCTTTTTCCTCTATAAGTTGTAAAGCTTCAAGCTTAGCTTGTTCTAATTGAGGTTAATGTTAACTACCTAATAACTTTTTGAGAGTACACACAAAAATTTATCCAAAATTTAAACCGTATCAATTGATTATTGTAACCTGTGTTGGCACGATAAAAATTTTCTTAATGAGATGTACATAAGCATAAAATTTCTCTACAACATAAGAAATTTGGTTGAAGAAAAAAGGGAAGATCTAAAGAAAGTAGAATAAATTAAAATAAGGACTCCATTTGTACAACACAATGGATACTGGCCTGCATGTTCGAAGGTTCAAAAGTTTTTTGGGTTGAAAATAATGTTTATATATATAAGACATGTTATTTTATTATGTACCAAACTAATTAAACAATTGTATAATTTTATTAAGCATATTTGACTTATTATATTTTCTACTTGATTTTAGTGGTAAGCATTTTTATCACAAACCTTCTATGTTGCAATTATTTATAACTAATGCTATTTGCTTCATGTTTTTCATTACTTCATTTTCATTTTCTTTCAAAACTAAAAAAGATTTTCATTCATCATCTTGAACTCTTTGGTTAACAATTAATTCCTTCCATTTATTTTGGTATTCTTTCCATATGGTTTGTGTTTGGCTTTTCAAAAACATGATGACACCTCTAGATGGACTCACATTTTGAATTAAAGAGACAACAAAGGTTTTTAAGGTATAGTGCTCTCTCTTTACTTTATCTTAGTTTGGAATTTCTCATATTTCCTATAAGAAAGTCTAAAATTCGTCTTTGTTGTGCTGTTGTCGTAAAGTTTCATTGTTCGTTTCGTTATTTTTATTTTTTTGCTTAATTTTTTTCGGTATGTCGCTCCGCTTGCAAGGAGCAAAAGAACAAGTTTTCTGTGATGATGTCAAAATTTATACCTATTTATATCGTGTGATTAATTCGCTAGTTTCTTTGATCCCACTTTGTCTACCTTGGCTTGATAGATAAATTGCTAACGGGGCGTTGAAGCTATAGCCGAGACACTTTTTTTTTTTTAAAGCTTCTCACATGATGTTCAATATCTACTTTGAGATTCTATTAATAATAACTAGATTCGTACAAGTCCCATTTTGGGAATAAAGCGTTCTCTATCAAAGACACATCTATTCTTAAGATTTGAACCCGCGACCTGATCTAATTAGCCCAAGGTAGGTTATGCATATTAGTAATATAAAAAGGAGGATTTGACCTAAAGATGAAGTGGTGGTGTTTTTGAGTCGTGGAGGCAGCCACCAGTAGTACTTGTACTAGGAAAGGGTGCGGCCCTTCCTCGAACCCTAGGTAAACGCGAAATGCTTGTAATGTCTTTTTTAATGCTTAATATAAGTATCTCAATGTTGATTAATTAGAACAAGTGATTTGGAGTAAGAGTTGAAATAATTTATAGAAAGAATTCATGGATGTGGAAGAAATCCACCAATAACACTGTTTGATATGATGCAAGATACTTTTTGAAAAAATTATTTTCATTCTTCAGCCATACATTGGATTTTAGGAAAATATTCTCGAAAACGAAGTCTTCCACAAAATACTTTCCTGAAAATATTTTTCGTCATACCAAGAGGGAAAAAAAACATTTTCCATCGTAACGAACATTTATTTTCCAACAATTGCGGTATTTCAACTAGCTTATTTATACATATATGGTTTAAGTTATGTGCACTAACTATACGATCATTTTTTATACTATTAGTGAATTTTAACCTACTACAGTTGGTTAGTTACCAATTTTACTAGGTTACAAATTAATGTTTAGAATAGAGACTTAGCTACAATTACCTCTAAAGTGATCTGATTGTATAAATATCTTTTATACCGTCACGACTTAGAACTCTATGTAGTTCTTGAAAATGTCCTTTCCTAATTTTTATTTGTTCTTCATAGCTTGGCTGTCACGTTGTTGCTAAGTGACTAGGAGGTTACGGGTTCAAGCCGTGGAAACAGCCTCTTGCAGAAATGCATGGTAAGGTTGCGTACAATAGACTCTTGTGTTCCGACCTTTTTCTCGACCCCGCACATAGCGGGAGCTTTAGTGCACTTGGGCTGCCCTTTTTTTCCAGATTGTTTGAGTATTTTTGCAACATGTACAAACAAGAGTTTTGATTAATCTCGTTTCTTGATTAATCTTTTGTAGATTTTGTGGGGAAAAAAAATGGAAGCAAATGAAGCAGGGGAGTCAATTTTTCCAACAAAGTTATTTGGCCAAGAAACAAAGAGAACATGTGAAAGAATTTGGAGATGTTTAAAGAAAGACAAAGTTACAAGTATTGGTATATATGGAGTTAAAGGGGTTGGAAAAACAACTTTGGCTAAGCTCATCCATCATATTCTTGAACAAAAAACTCAATCCCAAGTTTTTTGGATTAATGTTTCTCAACAATGTAGCATCAAGGGGTTGCAAACTGATGTGGCTAAAGTCCTTGGATTGGAGCTTTTAGAGGAACAAGATGAAGAGAGGAGAGCGATCGCGTTGAATGAATCGTTCAAAGGGAAAAAAGATTTTGTTTTAGTACTAGATGATGTGTTAGAGGATGTACCTTTGAAAATGTTGGGAAATCCTCTAAAAGTTGAAGGGGGAAAGTTGATAGTAACAAGTTGTTTGCTCGAAACGTGTCGAAAAATGGGATGTCAGAGGAAATTTGGAGTGAAGACACTTGAAGTAGAGGAATCTTGGAGTTTGTTTATAGAAAAACTTGGAAATGAACAAGTGATTCCTCAAGAAGTTGAAGGATTTGCCAAGTCTTTGGTGAATAGTTGTACTAGCGGCCTTCCTCTTGGGATTATTACATTAGCTACAAGACTAAGAGAATTGGAATTGGATAGTGTTGATGAATGGCGAAACGCGTTGGAAAGTATTGCTAATAAAGAGTCTTTTAAAGGGGAGAACAATGATGTTATGAAGATGTTGTTATATAGTTTTAATTCGTTGAAGGAACCAAAGGTACAACAATGTTTCTTGTACTGTTGTTTGTATCCAGAAGATGAGAAAATCCCAAAGGATGAATTGATAAGTCGATTCATCTTAGAGGGGCTAATCGATGAAGAAGAGACTCGCGAGGCAGAATTTGAAGAGGGATATGAAATATTGAACAGATTGGAAGGAGTTTGTTTGTTGGAAAGTGGCATAAATAGTGAAGGCAATCAATGTGTGAAAATGCACAATTTGATTAGAGATATGGCATTGAGGATCACTGACGAAAATCCTATGTTTATGGTAAAAGCTGGAGTTCAACTTAACGATGCACCAAAAGAAGATGAATGGCCGGAAAATTTGGACAAGGTATTGTTACTATGTTGCTCGGACTCTTCAAAATGAAGTTGCACCCGTGTCGAATCCTCTGAAAATGCAGTATTGTTGGAGGATTCGACACGTACCTATTGACATTTTTGTAGAGTCTGAGCAACATAAATTGTTTGAACTTCTTAGACTTGAACATACATATAGAGATATAGTAATTGTGTGTTATTTGTTAGTATTACAAGGTTTTGCCTAAACTAAAAGTAATTTTCTAAGGTTTAAAGTTGAATCGGCCTAAGACACCTCATAAAGTATGAACTGTCATGTTTAATGACGGGCTAAATTAGAAGTAAAGAAACAATGCACAATTATAAATAGCGTTATGGTCTCCAAATCAGGCGTATGATTATGAGATTCATATGTCTTTGGTTTGGAAGATCAATAACTGTAAGAATGAAGGATATTATTAATACTCATGGATTTAGAGGTACACTTCTGCATTTAGTTTATTTTCTTGATAATTTGCTATGATTGATCTTGAAAAAATAAGTATTTTCGTCTAACATTGTTCCAACAGGTATCTCTAATGAGGAACAAGATAGCTGAAATTCCACCTGGAACATCAGCTAACTGTCCTAGGCTGACAACATTGATGTTGCAGCAGAATTATCACTTATGGAAGATTCCAGATTCTTTCTTCGAGCACATGCAGGCGTTACGTGTTCTTGATTTAAGTCACACTTGCATTGAGAAGTTGCCTGATTCTGTATCCGACTTGGAGAATCTCACCGCAATCTTGGTTGCATTTTGTTGGAATCTAAGGTCGATCCCAACTTTGGCAAAGCTCAGGGCATTGCAGGAATTGGACTTGAGTGGCACCGGGATTCAGTCTCTACCTGAATCCCTTGAGGCTCTGTTGAGCCTCAAATGCCTGAATATGTATGCAATGCGTTGGCTCGAGAAAATACCAATAGGGATATTGCCCCAACTCTCCACTCTGCAACGTCTAGTGTTGTCGCACCATATAGACGTGCAAGGTGAGGAACTAGAGGTGCTAAACGAGTTGGAAGAATTTCAAGGCAGGTTCTCTAATATTCATGACTTCAACAGATTCATCAGAGCGCAAGAAAAGGAGGGATGCCTCGGGTTTTACAGAATCCTAGTAGGTGACTATGATGGCTTAGGACCAATGACACAAATCCAATTCAATCATGGAAGAATTTCGGATAAGTTAGTCAAGTGTTATGGACTTGGAAAAGAAGATGAAGTACTATTGCTTCCACAAGACATTCAACACTTAAAAATCGAGAGCTGCAACAACTTCAGTAGTTGTCTTTCAGATTATCTGCCATGTCTTTATGATTCAAAAGATCTAAAGTACTTCAAAGTTCGTTGGTGCAACAAACTAGAGTACCTAATGAAGGTACAAGAGGGAGAAGAATCCGTCTTATTTCATTCTCTCGAGCATCTTGATCTCCTCGAATTGCCTAATTTCATTGGTATTTTTGACGAATGTGAAACAAGTTTGAGTCCTTCAATTACTCTTGCTGGTACTTTCTCCTTCCTTAGAATGATACGAATTGAAAGATGTGACAATATCAAGAAGCTCCTTCCAATCGATCTATGCTCCAACCTGAGAAATCTTGAGAGGATATATGTCCTCTCTTGTAGTCAAATCGAAGAAATAATTGCAGACGAAAATGATGGAATCGTCATCCTTCCTAAATTGACAAGAATAAGCCTATGGTCTTTGCCAGAATTGAAAATCATATGCAATGGAAAAATGGTTTGCAATTCAATCAAGAAAGTGTCAATAAAGGAATGTGTTAAGTTAAGGAAATTGCCTTTCTTTTTTTCCCCTCAAGAGGAGGATGAGAAACTTAAAATTCCCTCTACACTAAAAGAGATTGCTATAAATTCAAGTGATAAAGAATGGTGGGAATCTTTGGAATGGGATCATTCAAGTACAAGATATGAACTTCAACCCTTTGTTAACTATTTGTAAGGATTGTGTTCTTGATTTAAGGTACGTTGTTTGGACTCTTCAAGAATGTTGATGGGCATGTGTCAGATCCTCTAATGCATTTTTGAACGATCCAACAAGGATTCAACTGCAATTTTGATGAAAAATTATGGATGCATCAAAAACTATTTATCATATATGTGAATTGTGATCATAAATTTCTTGTTCTTTTCGCTATATTTTTCTTTATAGTTTTGCTGTAACTGTACTCTTTTATGTTGTTGCTGTAAAATCATATATGTGAATTTTGCATTAATTCTTCACCCGAAAGAAAAGCAAACACTATATCATACATATAGCAACTAAACATAGAGAAAAGGGAATTGTAGAAATCCGAATTTTAACAGGAGAAAAAAAGGTACCAAATTAAGCAATCTGTCTCAAAATTTTGAAATTAAAATACAACTACTATTTTATACTAACACCTCTCTTAAAAGGCCAATACATCTGGAATAATAGCAATAAGTGAACAACTTTCCAATTTTACCAATAAACGTGGAAGATTAAGTACGTTCTCTAACTCCGTTCATATGAGGTAGTTTCATCTCGTTTCCACATCTTGATGGTCTTGTCAGCTTCACAACTAATAAGCCTCGTGCCAGTTACATCATAGGTGAGAGCATAGATACCGGCCTCGCCATCCAGAGATCCAGGTTGAACAATGGTTTGAGTTTGCTGTATGTTGCAACCACTTGTCCAATCACAAAACCTCAAGCTCCCATTGTCACCTCCTATCGCCATTACACCTTCATTATTAACCGCCATCGCGTTGATTATAGTCTTCTGTTGTGGGACATTATTATTCATATTGTGCAAAAATTCTCCTTTTGGAAGATTGAATTTCTTTACATTGTCACTTGATGCAGACGCGAAACAATAATCTTCCTTAGGATGTTGAGCCATGGCTCTAACGGATTTCTTATGATGTGTGAGTGTTGTCATTGGCTTACCATATCTAAGATCCCATAACTTTATGGTTGAGTCAGAAGATCCGGTTACAACCTGAGGGTCCATTGGTCGAGTTAAAACAGAACAAACGGCATTATCATGTCCAGACAGAACATGAATTTGTACTTTGCTCCGAATATCCCATACTCGACAATCCGAATCACCACCCCCAGTAAACAAGATATCCATTGTGGGATGAAGAGCTAAGGAGTAAACGCCACTTAGATGGCCATGATAGGAGCGAATCACCTTATTTTGTTCGAGGTCCCAACATTTAACTTGCTTATCATCGCCAGCTGAGAACATGTACGTGTGTCTACTGCTAACAGCTAGGCTTCTTATTTGTCCAACGTGACCCGTTAACGTGAGCTTTAACCTACCACTTACTAAATCCCATATCTTAATTGTCTGATCTGCGGATCCCGTGCAGAACCAAGTATTACTAGGATCAACCGCAACTGATCGTACCCCTCCCAAATGGCTGCTAATAACCCTGTAAAGTTTCCACATTGGGTGTGGACGTTTGGTTGTTGTTACTCGTCTCTCCATGATGGCAACTATAGAATTATAAATCTAGCAATTAATTATATATATAGAGAGAAAGGAGCTAGTAGGTTTTTAATTATTTCATAATAGCAGTACCCATATTTATAATAGTATTAAACCTATTTTAACTAGGAGTAGAAAACTTAAAACCTATTTGAACATGGATTAAGTGAAATACTAAAAAGTACGTAACAAATCCTAAACAATTTAAAATCTATACGTAATAAATTTTAATGAAAAGCTCGTATTTAGAATAAGGAAATTTGTTTCGTTTTCTACATTTTACTCTTTTACAATTTGCTTCATTTAATTTCATTTCCCTACTGCTTGGAAATTGGAGTGACTACTTTCTTTATAAAAAATATTATTGTCTACATATATATTTTGTTCCCTAAACTACCATGTTTTTATCAGTTTCATACTTAAACTATGTCTTGTTTAAAAGAAAACCATCTACGATATTTTTATAACGGCCAATTAATTAAAAATATCAGATTTTCTATAGTATTATTTTTCTTTAGTTCTTTTTATGTTTATAAAAGAGGTCTTCTTCCTCATCCTCTTCACTTTCTCTACATGTGAATCTATTCTGGGTATGTACATGTGGTTAGTATTTAAAATTTTCACTTTCTCTTTGCCAAGACACTATGAAAAAATGGCGTCCACTATGTTTTTCTTTTATAATATGTTTTTCTCCAAAGAACGTTCGTCACCAACCGTAGCAACACCATCCGCTAAAATTTGTTCCTTTTTAATGTATTTGTCTCGAGGAATCTGGAGCTTTTTTTAATGCAGAATGTCTTCAATTCATTCAATGATTCGATGAAATATCTTGAATTTTATGCTAAATTGCTAGGTGAATATACATGTATCAATCAAATGAATTTTGTTCCGGTGGAATTAATTCAATAAAAGGAAAAAAGCAAAAGCAATTTGAGTCAGTATTGAAACAATTCATTATATTGTACTTACAAGTTACAGTTACTAAATTTTCATATGATCTAGGTATGAAATTATGAATAATGCCTTCTTAAGGGGTTTGATATAAATATTTTATTTATTTATTTCTTTTGCAAGAAGAAGAATCGAAAAGAGAAGCTCAATTTACGGGCTCAAAACGAAAATTCAAAATAATCAAACCGATTAATTTGGTTTATATTTGAATTATTTGGTGTAGGATCTAATGATCATTTAGATTTGCAAATATAAATTGTTAGCTCTTGCTTAATTTCAGGATCCAATAATGAGAATTCTAGAAAAGAAAAGAAAAATGAATTGAAGAAAAGGAAATGTAACACAAAAATTCAATTTTTCATTATTCTTGATGTCACATTTTTTATATTTAGGTTGTCAAACAACATATAGTAAAGCCAATGACAAAAGCATCACCATAGAGATTTGAAGTGAAAATTATATATATCATTTTCTTAATTTGGTGACTCAAATCATAAAGGTTGAAGATACCATCTAAGCAACATCTCTAATCGTATCACTTAATTTTCTAGGTCGTAGGCGATGCTTCTACATACACTTCTCACACTATCTTCAGTCGCACCACTTTTAATGCCATTCTCATAACATTCTTTATAATACGCGAGATCTCCATAATTTTGTGCCTTAACAAAAATAATGTTTGAAGCAACAAACATTGTCACCATGGCAAGGAAAAACACAACAATAATGACCTTGGATGCCATCCTATTGTTTGTGAGACCAAAATTAAGTGTGAATATATATATATATTGTTGCTTGAGATGTAATATGTTAATGTAGTTGAATGTTTCATTGATATTTATAGGTTTAGATTTTTTGATGTTTAAATTAGTTTTTGGTGGATTTGAGGAGAGGAGATAATTATGCTTTTGAGAAAGGGTTGTCCTTGATTACCGGATTAATTAAGATATTGTGTGCATTAACTAAATCTATTTAGGGTGTGTATTAACTAAATCTATTTAGGGTGTGTTCGATATGGAGGAAAATATTTCACAAAGATGTGTTTGGTACGAAGCAAAATGTTTTTCTTGACAAAATAAGTGATTTTTTTATACATATTTTCTAGTGTTTGGTTAGTAAGAAAAAAAGTTGTCCCAAGAGTATTTGGGTATACTCTGGACAAATACTATGAAACTGGGCCCGGCTTGGGTTAGGGTCGGAATCAGAAGTAGGGTCCCAATCAGGGTCAGAAGTCAGGTTCCAGGTCTGGGTTGGATAGTGAGGTTTAAGAGGAGTTTTGTAAAATGTTTTCCTTACTTTATGTAGGGAAGTCATTTTTCTTAAATTAGAGGAAAATAAGTTCATTTGGAAACATTTTTCAAAATACTTAAGTCAACCAAACATGAGAAAATTGAAAAACATTTTCCTTCATACCAGACACATCCAAAATGTTTTTAAATTTTCCCATGTTCGGTTGTTTGGTTGGTCAAAATGTTCTGAAAAATATTCTCTTGAAAAACTAGTTCCTTAAAAACTAAGGAAAAAGACTTCTCTACGAAAATAAGGAAACAAGTTCATAACTCATAAGTGACATCTCAAATTCATTGTCTCCTACCTACCCAACCAACGCCCCCTAACCTCTACTCCTTGACCACCTACCCCACCCCTGATCCCCACTCCCCACCCCATTCTACCTATTATAACTCAAGGAGAGCCACATCGATGTGGGACTTTGCAATGAATCATAACAAATCACCACGCTCCTTATCTGTCATTCTTGATGACTCCACTCTGGATAGTTTTCACTCTACTTGTGTAAGTATCTCTATCCCGGATAGCCCTTTTCGAGTCAGGTGCTCAGGCTCCTGAATGGTTGTGCACTAAACATTGCTAGCCCCTACCGAACACTGTCATACCGGCGTCACCATCCCAGGCATAATGAGCGTGGAGGGTGATGGGTGGCTATGATACCACTGTTATAACCCAAGGAGAACCACACCCAAAAAGCTAGCTATTAAGGTGGGAGACCTCAAGGCGATAAATACGCCACAACAACACTTTGTAGTACCGATGTGGGACTTTGCAATGGATCATAACACTACCCCTATAGTGTTTGACTATATATTACATATAAATGTTTTGGATAATATTGTTTTTACTTACCGAATACTAGAAAATACGTGAGAAACTTATTTTCTACGAAAACACTTTTTGATTACTGGTTCCTACAATTATGAAACCCATATCAGAGACAAAGGAATAGACTATTTTTTAAAAAAAAATAAAATTTGTTGGCCTCTCCATCGTTACGTAGTTCTTCTACTCTAATCTCCGAAATAGAAGATCAACTGACTGATGATTTAGTATTGATTCATGCAAAGATGAAAAACATTTTCCCTCATACCAAACACACCCTTAAACCCTTCATGTTTTCCAACATTTTGGGGCAACAACAAAGATGAGTTATTGTGGTCCGTAGACATTGGCATTGTTAAACATTTTATTCACATTAAAATGTTTTGTAAAAGCAATTTACTTACCTGCTTTATAAAATTGAGCAAATAAATAAATAAATTATTTTATCACGAAATTTCACATGCTCCATGGTATGAGCCTAAGTTAGTGATACTTTCAGCTACTGGACTTTCACCCTCTAGAGTGCGTCTGCAGCTTCGCTTAAAAGGAGAAAAATGCCACAAATATATATCTAGTTAAATAGGCTTTTTACAATCCTAAAATTAAATAACAATTTTATTCTTATTCTTGATAATATCCTCTTCTAAATAGTTGGAAATGTGGAAAAGGAGATATTGACAATATGAGGCTCTTGGCAACAGAGGACTACTTGCTATTAAGTACAATTGGCATTTGAGGTTCTTTTGAATTAGTTGGTTCAAAGAACGGCTAGTTTGTATACTTTTACAATTAGTTTATTTTCATTGAGTTTAAGTTCTATACGTTAATAATATTTACGCAATCAGATCACTTACAATTATCGGTAAATGTAAAGTCTACGATAAGTATTACTTATTTGGTAACCTAGTAAAAATGGTAACTAACCTGCTATCTCGCGTTAAACTGCAATGCATTGTAAGAAGAGAATGAAAACATAACATAAGCTGTCACATTAAGAAATTTCCTTTATGGAGTAACAAAATCTACAGAAAAACAACACACATGATGCAACCAAATACAATGTTAAACAAAGTCACCCCAAGAATTTCAACTAGACTAATTGCTACATATCAAAGATGAGATTGGAATACCTCGTCTTCTTTTTTTTTTGGGAGGGAAGTCTTCTGCATAAATATAGTAAATAACCATCGCATACCGCAGTCTAATCATAGGCACTCAACATCATCCTCCCATTGTTCGAGGATGATAGAAGCAAGTGCAAGTCTATATGCTGTAGACCTTAAATTTCTAACCAGGACATAGATCTCTTTCCTTCTTTTCCTAACACCTACAGCCTTCCACTGTTCCTCTCTCAGGTGAGCAAGACAGACAGCCTCGCAAAGAGCCACCGCTACAGGCTTCTTACTGCACGGTAAAATCCAGATCTACTCAGTGTCAAATGAAAGAGCACGTCATAACTGAGGTAAAGACAATTTTCTTCTAACAACAACGACAACATTCCCAGTGTGAACCCACAAGTGGGGTCTAGGGAGGGTAAGATGTACGCAGACCTTACCCTCTACCTTTGCAGGATAGAGAGGCTGTTTCCAATAGACAAGATTTTCTTCTGACTTAGTTAAAATTTATCTGAATTGCTATGCTGCAATTACATCCAAAATTACCATTTAATTTACTAACCTTCCTCGAACAAATCCTGTTGTAATAAAGCCAATCGGTAATCTAAAAGATTCTTTGGCAGCAGGATCTTTAGGTATTTGAAATTCCCATTTACCAGTTGCTTGCTGGGAGAAGCACGATCTCACAAAGGACTCGGGTACTTGAAGTTCTCCTTTGGAAATCTCTGATCTGCATAATTCAAATTAGGTTCATTTGAGAGGCACCTCTAAGCTCTCTTTACTTCTATTTCGGCAAGCATCAGTAAATTAGTCCTGTTAAACGTCAAAATACGAACCTACTAATAATTGTATTCTGTCCATATAAAATTGCTAACATGATGGCTACAGATGAAAACATGTTAAAATTCTTGAACAAAGTTTTTTTTTTGATAACCATGATGTCCGGGCCAATTTTGCGCACCTTGACTAATTCCAGGGGATAACAGCCACCTCCCACCAGCAACAGGTACCAGGTAACTCTGTCACCAAGGCTAGGACAGATGGGAAGAAATCACCTAGTGTTTTTTCAAGATGGCTACTTGCCTTTCCTGACTTTAGTTGAAGGACAAAGCACAGGCCAAAATAACAAGAAGAGATCGTATAAAGTCTACTTAGTACACTTAACTATATTTATTTATTTATTTTGGTTTCCCACCCGGTGTCCGGTACCCACATTGGAGCCCGACTAAATCCGAATTCGCGCCGGAAAGTCCCACATTGGGGGGTAAAGAGCTCCTTAACAAAGGCGACTCCGTACCCACGCTTAACTACTATATTTATATATATACTAACTACTAGCTAGCGAAGGTGATATAACTTTGTCCTTCCCTAGGTAATGATTCCTCATAAAGGAAAAAGCAAAACCGAAGAAAAATAACTCAATCCTCAAAAACCTACAACTAAAGCTTACAAAGGAAGCATAATTTTGCCCCTTCACAACTTCCCATGCCAAGTGTCCTCTTGCTTAGAATTGGTGATTTATCATAGAACAGAGCTAATGCATCTACGCCAAATACTAGAGCCTTACATGAATGCGTTTCTAAAATGTTCTCCCAATTCTGCCACCTCATAGGCTCTACCAAAATATTGGTACAATGTGCTGTACCTCCTTTCAGATAAAACAAATATTTTTGTTTACATTTATGCTTGGTGATGTCTCGAGGTCACAATGATGTATACTTGTACTGTAAATTGGTGAGTTACTAAGCATTGTTCAAGTTTGGATATTTTATGTTCAAACTGGAACCATGTTTAGCACTCTTGTTTAATTGATCTGATACCATCTCAGAAATAGGCTCCCAACTATGCACAGTGGTTGAAGTGATTACGAACACTTAAATTCAGCACATATCGTTGGGGTGAATTCCATGAGTCATCACATATATAAGGGTCGAGTAATCTGCTAAAGATATTTGTTATCAAAGCATCATCATTTAACAGTAGGCTTAGTCATGCATTTTTATTTTTTTTTGAAACTGGTAATGTAGGCTTAGTCATGCATATTGTAATGAAGAGGCAATTGTGTTGCAGATAAAATTCTTAAAGTGCCAGATAGGAGCTCCATTAGTCAAATGAATATAAGTGAATGGGATACGGCAAGCAAATAACTGAATACAAAATGGATAATAATAGTCACCTGGCTGTGAACAACATTACATCATTGATTTGAGGTGCACAAACAACTGCTCCTTCTTCGAAGGAACCTTCTCTGTAGGCGTGCAGAAGAACTCTGACGAAACAAGGTTTCTGGTACCGATTTATCTGGTAAATGGACCTATCTGTATCCTCATTGATCATTCTGTCGTCCTTCATAAATTTAAAAATGCACTTCGTCCTGTCAAGCACTTTGGGAAATAAAAGTAGATGACTACCACTGATCTCATCCAAAAACTGAGACAGAACATAAGACGTCCTTGCCACAAATCCCTCGAATGGAGCACTGCAACTACTCTCTGTGTCTGTTTTTCTCGAGTATGGAGTACCGTTTGGAGAAAGCTGTTCATGTTGCATCCGACCATGACCTGCCCCACTGAGTCCTTCTAGAGCAAGGCGGACACTGTCCCATGGAGATGAAACTGGAACTTTCCAATTCCTTGTGGGAGGAGAACGGAGCTCAGACTTTTCATCATAAGCAGCTTCCTCCAAGGACATAAAACAAGAGTATGCGTTGCAATCAGGGAATTCCCTTGGAAAGCATGGCAACCCAAGCTGAAAAAAGGAAAAACATATATTAGGATTCAAAATTGATGTCAAATTCAACTTCAGAACGAAAGCAGAACATGCATACTAACATCACAAGCAATCCAGTGCTTCTCCCTCAAACCAATCGCTTGAGCACCATTGGTCACAAGAGAGATCCAGAAGACCTTGATCCAACACATTGGAAGAATAATAGACCACCTGAAGAGAGATTTAAAAGAACAACAATAAGGTATTCTCTATGTAAGAACACGATTTCCATATAAAAGCCGCAATTGCCTCATATTCTTATGCAATTGGATTGAGGAAGACTCAAAGGTGAGTACTATGAAGAGCGATTCTCCCAAATGGTTAGAGTTAGACCAGCAAAAGAGACACGTAAGCATGCATTTACGTATATGTTTACACTTATTTCTTATTCTCTATAAAATTGTTTTCACTTATTTCCTTATTCTTTAAAAATTAACAAAGTAAAATACACTTTCGCAATGTTTCTGTTGACTAATAACCTTACGTGATACACCTGCAGAAAGCGAGAAAATAGCACGAACCAATAGGAAAATACCTAAGCTATCAACTATAGGGAGTGCAATTACTATCTTTTCTTTTGCAATTAGATGATGGAGTCCTTAAGGTGGATGCACATAAATATGGGTCCTCAAAAGTTAAGCCTACAAACTAAACCAGAAAAAGACGTGAAAGCAGAACAATTGGTGATATGAAAATAATGAAATTAACCTAGCCACAAAAGTTGAAGGTTGGAGACATCAAACTCGAGAACCGGTGTTTATGGCATGAGTGTTCCGGTTTCAGCACATGCAATATGTATTCTAGTCATGTGAGTATATTGAGCAACCATGAGTAAATGTAAATCAGACTCATTTTCATTTCCAAAGACTATGCATGGAGATTCACCTTATAATAGAAGTTTTCTGGTTGTCATTTTTCAGAAGCAGTATAGGGCAGAACCTAGAAAACCGTCTCTCAACAGAAGACTGTTGTCTGCCTGACTTCATATCACCAATGCGAAACAACTCCATATGCTGATGGTGTTTCTCCATGCAAAGGATGTTTTCTTCTATTGGAGGATCAACGCCTTCTTTAGCATCCCACAGATCAATACACTCAGATAAGCCACGACTTCCTTCACATTCTAAAGACGAGCAAGAGAGTAACTTCATATCCCTTTTTGGAGTTCCGTTTCCTCCGTTCTCATCTTTCTTATAAGATAATATATCTTGAGCATTTACTTCCAAAGCATCAGTAACATCTTTATTCAGAAATCGAGGATCCTTAACAGAGCAAGAAAAGATTGCTGAAGAAAGGATGTGCTCGTCATTCTCAATGTAGGATGCATACTTCATCAGGGAAGAATTTACTGAAGAACTGCATAGAAAACAACAGCGTTCAGTTATCAAGTTCGTAAATCAGTTACAATTGAAAGGTTGTCCCTTCAAAAGATCACCAGGTTGCAGGATGTAAAATCTTTTGAAAAAGGTCGGATGCCCTTAATCCAATCACTTCCAACTTCCCGAGATGACCCTCAAGGGAAATGCAACTAACTCTGGAGCCAGCAGCATCTACCTGAAAAACAAGAAGCAATAATTCTGATCTACAGCAACTTGAACAGGCTAGTAAATTACATCTTCTGTGAACTCTATGCATTTATAATCAAGAAGGAATATATACTCAGCCATCACCATGCTATTATACCATCTGAGACCGAAGAAATTAAAATGAGACTAGTATATGAGCATTAGAAATGGACACCACATGATTCTTTACTCAACCTGCCTTTCACAAGCATTTTGCAAAGCATTATATCCTTCATTGAAAGCAGCAGCATGTATCCAAAGCCATAGCCGTCTTAAAGAAGCACATCCATCAATCTTCTGTTGTTCACCACATATATCGGCATGATCAACCTTTGCATAAGCTTTCCTACACTGCTTTGGTTGCCACATATAGGTTACAGGAGCAATTGTCTTAGAAAAGGTGGCTCCTACATGATGGAGCTGCCAAACAAAAAAAAAACACAAGTATCAAGCAAGCACATTTTGGAGGCCATACTCAAAAAATATACCAAGATGGACTACCCACCTCAGCACTACCATAGATAACACCAGAGAGTATGTCATTACGAGCATCTTCACAATGTGAGCAGGGAGAAGGCACAAGCACAGTTTTTAGGATTGACAGCAACAAATCCTGAAAGAATATGTGAATGACCGTGTTATATAAGCTAAATCTCTAGCTAGCAGAAGTCAGTTTTTTCCTTGCTAATCCTTTTTCTAAGTAATCCAGTAACCAAAAGGAAATAATTTAGAGGAAGAACAATTATCAAGTAAAATTTTGGCAGGAAAGAGTGAGTAAATGCCTGCCTGTGGACCCTCCAACTGGACAGCACTGCAGTAACTTGCGTCATGGACAAGTACACCTCCTTTTAGTTTCGCCAGAAGAGCTCTTGAGCCCCTCCCTCTGCATCATATATTCATGATTAATGAAATATAAGCAGTCAGAGAACCTTCTTTCCCAAAGAAAGCATAACAACAAGGCAAAATCGCAACATTGAACAATGAACAAATGTGTTTCTTTTTAATCAGTAAAACAACTGTGGCTTTTTTTTGTTTAAGCACAAGATAACAAATGTTTCTTTTCAACACACTAGGATAAAGTTAGAATTGTGTAGCTGCACTTGGAGATATTGCCAAAAAGCAGAAAGTTAGTATTACCTGCCTTGCACTCCAAGGGGAAGGTAGAATCCCCAAAGTTTTTTCATTGTGAAACGCTTAGCATGCCACAAGTGGGTTCTGAGTCTCTTAGTCCCATCTCCTGAAGTTGAGAAGCCGTTGATAGAATTCTTTTTAAGCTCAACTCTCCTACGAACATGGCGTGGAAGCGTCTTTTTATCGTTCTTCAAATGGTCTTCTTTATTGAGATTCTCCTCTCCTGATTTCTGCTTCTTTCTAACTCTACCTTTTGCCACTCTATTGTCATGCCCAGTTGTTCGCCTTCTCTTGCTTCTTTGAGATCTAAAATCATTACTTAAACGCTCTTTTACAATTGAGTGGAGAGATTCAAGTTCAGAAGCTCGAGACTCAGCAAATTTGTGCACATTAAGGGTTCGAGGCGGACCTGCTACTGTTCGAAGTTTGCCTTTATCTGGATTTATCAAGCGAGGACAAAAACCAATGTCAACTCCTAGGAATGTAGGTAGATTGAATTCACTAGTCGCGCATGTATTCAATTGTAGAATTACAAAAAAAAAAAAATTAAAAATAAATGTGACTAACGACCATATAGCAAGTTATCAAAAGATACATTCACATCTTACCATCTTTTTATGGGATGCTCTCGTAAGAATAAAAATAAGAACAAGAATTAGCGACTCGTTTTAGCAGCACATAAAGCTGGTCAAGATATGACAACTAAAAAACATATCAGAAATCAAGCTGCTGAAATGCTACAGAATATGTTGTTCACTAGTTCACCTTTTGACATAGATGGTTGAGTCAAGCAATTTAAAAATGTAAAAACAATGTGAAACCATATTCTTGCTAGCATTTGGTTACAGATTTTGGATCAGATTTTGAAAAATTATCTTCAAATATCAGTCTGGCCATTGATTTTGGAGCAAATTTGGAAAACCTATTGTGGATGCGTGGAACTCAATTTATTAAGTATTAAATTATATTTTAAGTAGCTTTCTTTATTATTCTAGAATAGGATTTAAGTGTCCTAGTTTCATAAGGATTAGGGTTAGAGTTTATGTTTCCTACTTCCATAAGGATTAGACTTTCTAGAATAGGGTTTTATGTTTCCTACTTTCATAAGGATTAAACTGTCGTAGTATGACTCCTATTTAAACGAGGTTTTGAAGAATAAATAATGAGTTGTATTTTAGAAAAAAGCAAGAGATTGGAGTTCTTTCTTCCATTGAACTCTAAGGTTTCAGTCTTCCTTCAACGAGCTGAAGAGATCGGAGTTCTCTCTTCCGTTGAACTCTAAGGTTCCAGTCTCCCTTTAACGAGTTGAATTTATATATCGCCCTTGTGACTCGATTCTTCCCTGAAGATCCTAACAAAACCTGTCTTACAAAAAAACTTCAAGGACCAGTTTTTTGGAGAAATTTCACTGTCACTCACAAAAGTTCAAATTTTTTCCAAGTAAAATATATATCCAAACACAACCCAATAACATACTAAATCCCACACGTGGGGTGGTGTAGGGAGGGTAGAGTATACACAGACCTTACCCCTACCTCGTGGAGGTAGAGAGGTTGTTTCCAGAAGACCCTCAGCTCAAGTAGTGCATATCAAAGGAGTTGCAAAAGATAGTACAGCAGTAAAGAAGACAAAAAAAACTTCCAAACAGAACTTCAAAAACTTGAATTTTCAAGTTTCAACCTCAAAATCACAACTTCTTGATAAGAACAAAAACTCACACAGCTCACTTGCAAACATAACAATGCTGGCCTTTTCAGATGCTACTAAAAGACTCCTCCATTGGTTTCACTTCTTAATTACACTAATGCAGCTTGGTACATTGGTCCAAATACCATGTCGAAGAAAAGAAAATACAGCCAAAACAACAACAACTAGCTCCTCTAACATGTATAACAAGTAAAAAAAAGTTTATAATCAAAAACATGAGATAAAGTTTTTTTTTTCTTTTTGATAAGCAATTAAATAGTGGGTCACCAAAGAACCCAAGGGTGTGACAAAAAAACACCAGGTGTTCCTCTTCCTATTTTTCCTAGTCTTGCTGGTGTGGGAGGTGTCAAGTATCCGTGGATTTAGTCGAGGTGTCAAAATTGGCTCGGAAACCACGGTTATAAAAAAAAAAAAATCAAGAATCAACAGGACTAGAAAAAAAAAAAGTGACCTTTATTCATTCCGCCCCAATTTGAGCTTCTCTTTCTTCAGCTGCCCTTTTGATTTCTCCCTGCTAGCTGGTTCGTTAAACCCTTTGGTAAGTGCAGGGTTTATATTATGGTTTAATTTTTTTTATTTGTGACAAATAATGTTACCCTTTTTATACTCTTAATAAGGTTTTTTCTAATTCCAATAATACCCTCACTAAAAGCCCTAATGTACCTCGTTCCTTTTCTTTTTTTTGTTTCTCCTCCATAGCCATAACATCCCTTCTCTGCGATTTTAAGTGTTAAAGGTAAGTTTTTTCTTTTTCTTTTTGAAGTAGTTCCATTATAGTATTATTTTGTCGTACTATTTTTGCTACTATTTGTTTATTTTGTTACTATGTATTTCTCTTGTACTTTTGTTACGTTTCTTTCCGGATTGTTTTTGTGTTGAGCTCTTGTACTTTTGTTACGTTTCTTTCCGGATTGTTTTTGTGTTGAGCCAAGGGTCTATCAGAAACAACCTCTTTAGTTATCTCTAAGATAGAGGTAAGGTCTGCGTACATTTTATTCTCTCCGAACCCCACTTTATGGGACTACACGGGATATATTGTTGTTGATGTTGTAATGAATCTTGCATAAAAATTCATATCTTGATGGATGTTTTCACGCCAATTTTAGTTTTCTGAATTCTTGTTACTGGTTTACTTGGTTTCCTGCTGCTGCTGCTTATTTTCATGGATCTTCACAAGAGGGGGTTGCTTGGATGGTAAGCAGAATCACCCTCCACTTACAACCTTGAGGTTAAGGTTGTGAGTTTGAGTAACCAATGGAGCGAAAAGGTGGGAGCTCCTAGGGAGGGGTAAAAAAAAATCATGGCTCTTTTTAAGTTGTACTTTGAGATAGAATGAAGGTGTGTTTGAGCTATGGGAATTTTCATTAAATCTTTGACTGCTTTTGTAATAGACTCGAAAAGAAGACAAATTTAGCTATTTTGGTACTCAGTTCATTAAGTTTAATTTACCTAGAACTAAAACCGAAGCTAGATTAGAACATCTTCTACACCTAAGGGTGTGGTCTAGGGGTTCAATGAAGTGGATTGAGCATCATGAGGTCTCAGGTCAACGGAGACAAACACTAGGTGATTTCTAGCCTTGGTGGACAGAGTTACCTGATACCTGTTGCTGGTGGGAGGTGGGAGGTATCCTGTGGAATTAGTCAAGATTCGCGCAAGCTGGCCCGGACACCACGGTTATCAAAAAAAAAAAAAAGAAGATAAGAACATTTTCCTTTGTTTCTTTGCCCCTTGGGTACAAAGTTTTGAGTATCTGCTCTGTACAAGAAAATAGTGATTAATTTTTTGAGATTGGTAACTGTCATGAAAATATAATGATATTTATACATGTGGTATGGCTTATGTCATCATTTATATAGGAATTTTAAGACGTTACATATGAACTCTCTGTTTCCTCGTTAACAGTTTGAATAATCTTTCTATTTGTATATAGGAATTGCAAAGTTACATTTATTCATTTCTCAGTGGAATAACTTCATGATAGATAAATGATACCAGTTTCGTTACTAAACTGTAATATGACTAATAGCTAATCCATGAGAAATCCCGAGCAGGGGCTGTCCGAGCCCCCTTTGGCGAAAAATTACTTTGTTTATACATGGTTAAAATTATTTTTTATGTATATATAGTAGATGTTGAACAAATTATTTTTTATGTATATATAGTAGATGTTGAACCCCTTTTGGCTTTTTTCCCCTTGGTAAAAATTCTGGCCCCGCCACTAATCCCGAGAAACAGAAAACATGAATTGCGTAGAATCAATGTGAGAGCTTAGATGCACCAAAAGACAAGTATCATGACAAAACTGACCACTTACATAACACTAAAAAGGATCACAAACTACTTTAATGATAACTACACATGTGATATTGGGTATCTTCTCTGTACATTAAAATTAACTAAGGGTCGTTCTAAACATGTCGTGGTACTATCTTGAGTTACTTGAAAAGAGACTTCTCTCCGTCATGAAAAGTAATATTCCAGTATATTACAAATGTTCTTCCATCCATCCCCATTGCAAAACAAGCGTACGAGAAAGTACAAACATGGAAGACTTTGTGATTGTTTAACCAAGAACTCTTCTCGAGAAGCCCTAGCCATTAAGTTCTGAAGCTTTGTTAGCCTACAATAATTAGACTTGGTTTAAATGTTGATTAAAGATTATGTACTAAGGAAGAGGAAACCTAAATAAAACACTTTCTTCCAGGAAAAGCAAGGCTCACGCTTGTTTTTTTTTTCTTTTCAAATTACAGATACATCCCACTACAGGCAACTTCTTGTGAGTGATTGAAGAATAGTAGTTTGAACACGGTGTCCTGGCTTCGGGTGATGAAGATGTATGAACTCTTTATGTCTTTGTTCCTGATTGAAGCCCATTGCTTTATTGAGCTACTAAGTACATGGTCTTTGTTATTTATTTTTTGCAGCCTTGCAGCAAATGCAGGTGCTCTCACAAATTTTGAGGTGCTTGACTTTCTACGCTCCAGAGGTGCAGGAAGAGATCCTACGCGGGTCATATTTCCCATTGCGCCGTCAGAGTTCAAGGTTGGAAGTTACATTATCCAACTTTTTGTTTGAGAGTATTTCATTGTGCCTGGCAATTTCTGATGTTTCTGATCTTCTAGGTGTATGATTATTTAGAGCAAACTGCTGCTTGCAATCAGACGAGACAAGTGATTGGTGAATTCTTAGAAAAATGTAAAAGTATCAACCTCGCGAAAGCTGAAATTCTTAACATCATCAATATCAGGCCATCTTCACTCGTTGAACTTTATCCGGTAATTTCGAAAACCTGATGCTCTTGGTATATTGACTATTTAAATATGCAGCATTGTAACTTGTTAGATATCTGTGAACTGTGGTTTTATTGTTGCACAAAATGGGTTCTTAATAATTGTAAGCAATGGACAATCTAGAAAATGACTTTTCCCCAACTCCTTGGTTCACTCATCTAATTTGAGCAAATTCCAATTGTGCATCAGGCATGTTTTAGTCATTAACAACTAAGTTGCGCGGACTCTTCACTTTCGATGCTGCACCCGTGTTGGATTCTCCAAAACTACACTACTTTTGGAGTATCCGATACGTAGCCGCCGACATTTTTGAAGAGTCCGAGCAACATAGATTAACAATGGTAAGCCTCAAGATTGTGACCTTGTTATTGAGGTGATTATTGGGATCCTTGGATATGTTAAACTGCAGAGGTAGAGCCAAGATTTCAACTTTATCAGTTCTGAATTTTGGAACGACAACTTCAAGTGTTAACACCTGGGTTCTAAACTTAATATTTGAACATATTTAATAAATTTCTTAACACAAATACATTGTTTGAGCAATAGCCTTTTGAGCTGTTGGGTTTGGCTGAACTCGTATCCAGGCTTCTAGCTCCGCTCTATGTTAAAGAAATTGGGTTTCTTAATTAGAGCTTGGAAGGATAAGAATGGGACCATGCATCCTCATAAACTTTTAAGTGGTTGGCGTTCAATTGAGTGCATTTGGAGAACTCGCTCCTTGAGGTGTCATTAGATAGCCACTGCTGAGCTTTCTAATTAGTATGTTGAATTCATTCTGGTTAACTGTATGAATGTCTCCTCCTACTTCACAATGTAAATAGAACTCTGGCATACTTTCAAACCAAATCATGTCGTTGACGTCAGCCTTCCATTAACATGTTATGTTGATTTTGCATGAGGTTCTGATATCTCTTTGTTTCTCTTGACGTAATGCAGATAATAGAGGAATATGACACCCGTTTTGGGGAAGCTGCAGAAACAATGGAAGAGTTTGTGGAAACTGTGGTGCAGCTGTTGCCGCCTCCTCCAAACCAAATGCAGTCTGAAGAAGAAACTGCTACAGCGCCTCCTCCAAACCAAAAGCAGTCTGAAGAAGAAACTGCTACAGATCAAAAAGAAGCTACAGATGGGGAAAAGGTGGAGACTGCTGAATAGACTGCAAAGGTAGGTAAAACAACAACATACCCAGTGTAATCCCACAAGTGGGGTCTGCAGAGGGCTGTTTCTGATAGACCCTCGGCTCAAGCAAATTGTAGGTCATGCCAAGAAATATTTTGGTGATATTTTTTTTTGTACATAGCATGGTACTGAAACTTACTGGTTTGGCTTGAGCTATAGAGATAGATGCTTCTTACATTCTTGAACAGAAACGGTCTAGAATGCTGATTTCTTTCATTCGTGCTCATATCAACTTCCCTGCTTTTAGCTATTGTTCTATATCCAGTGAGCACTCAGTTGTCAATCTTGATATTGGCTTGAGGAAGTCTCGTTCTGTCCACTCCTAAAAAGTTCGGAAAAGGACTCACTCCAGCTCTGAATGCTTACCTATATTTGTTGTCTCAGGATTGATACGATATGATGTGATGAAGATCTTAGTCTAGATCCAATGCTTCACAGAATTGAAGACCTAAAGATGTTGGTCTTTATTAAGAATTCTAGATAGATGGAAGGATTGGTTGGTGGACTGTTAAGCTTCATCCCTGGATTTGGTTTCAATTCCCACTCTAGCATTCGCACAAAACAATTTTCCTGACATTTTATAGTCACAGACTAGTAGTTCCCCCGTCACTTTAAATCTTAAATCCGCCTCTGAAGAGATTCATGTTTTTCCCTTTCCTAACACATAGGGAAGTAAGCCCTTGGCTATTAAGACAATTCTTGTTATCTTTCTTTTTGAAGGGGAGCTTTGGAGTAACTGGTAAAGTTGCTGCAAAGCGCCCCATTCATAGGCTCAAGTCGTGAAAACGGCCTCTTGCAGAAATGTGGGATAAGGCTGCATACAATAAACCCTTGTGGTTCGGCAGCACCGGACTACCCTTTTTAGATATTGCATACATACATTAAGGTATGTATCTTGTTACACAGTGAAACATAAATGTAACATAATACATCATACAAACAAGGCTCATGTGAATTATTTGGAAGAGACGTGTCAGTTACTTCTTCATGAACACTTTTTCCAAAAAGGAGTTGCATCTTCAAACTAATCTCCAAGGATGACGTGTATTGAAAACTTTTGAATTTTGTTGTCTTAAATTAAATGTGTATAATGTACCAAAATGTTCTTTAATCTTAAATGTGTCATGTGAGGTGTTGAAATTAAAGAGTTACCAAATTAGAAAAGTGATGTTCGTTTTGCAGTAGATTAAAAAGGAAAGTAAGATGATCAAAAATGAATTTGATGGGATCAGCTTTGTTTTTTTTGCGTCAACTTGCATTTTTAATTACGTAATATCTTTCGCCTCTTGTGTCTCTTCAATTCCCACTACAGATAATGCAAAAAAATTGTTGATTTTTCCATGACCAAAAGCTAATAAAATACAGGTTATTAATTAATTAAAATTAAGTAATCTTATTTATCACTTCTTTCTTAGGTTGTGGGGTGAATCAAATCAGTGAAATATTATTAGCTCGGTGCATTATGCTTTTGCTAAATGCGGAGTTTGAGGAAGAGCCGGCCAGTGGTATAACTAAGATTTTTAGTGAAGCAATTCAAAATATATATATAAAAAAATGCATAAAGAAATCAATTTAATGGAATTCAACATCTTCTACCCATTGCCTATATACATACAAAATGATAATATTTTTTACATAATATTAAGCATGTTGAAATCAAGCGTAAGATATTAAGCATGTTGAAACAATCAAAGTGAAACAACGAGATCATCATTAGGAAAAAAAACTGCCAAGCAAGTTAATTAATTTATCCCATAAAGTTTTGATTAATAAGAAAATTAGGATTACAATAAGCTTGTGGAGAGCATACATAAAAAATATATGTATCATTTACCAAAAATAATTCATTCCTACTAGACAAAAAATATTTTAACTAATGAAGAAATGTGGGATGAACTGGTGGACAAATGATGGTGAAATCAATTAATGGCACGATAAATTGAAAAAAGGTGGGAAATTGAATCTTAGAGGATAAACGATACCACCAAGATGTGGTGGAGTGGACGAGGTTGCTCCTCTCTGAATCAGAGGCCTCGGTTTCAAGTTCTGAATATGAAAAAACTCTTCATAGAAAGGGCTACCTCCAAATAGCTTCTATCGACACAAATTTAAATTAGTTGGACTCCAATATGAATATCTGACACCAGACAGAAAATCACAACAAGAATGATGGTGAAATCATATATATTTATTTGTTGATTTTCACAATTGATATGAGACATGATATTAAGAAATCTAAAACAAACCCAATAAGAAAGTTTCTTAGTTTTTTTTTAATTGAAAATGATTAGATAAGTTTCCTGTATCTTCATGCCCTTTAATCTAGGGGTGTCTATATTGACCATTAAAATAAATTATCACACTTGCAAGGAATTTTCTAAGTTGCTTCCAAATTCCTACCCCTTTTATTATCTTCACTTATCTCTTTATAATATTTATTTTAGCCAACTTGTTACTACGTGATATCTACTCTAAAAAAATGACTTTTTTTTTTCTTCTTATATTATAATTTCCATATTTTAATTTTCAAATCCATCTTGTCTAATGTCTATATAAAAAAGGCATAGCTTCTTCTCTTGCCATCAAGTGTTGATGGTTCAATATTTGACTTTAACATTTGGATATCAAAGGTCCTCGTTATCGTATTATCTTGTTGTTGTTTCTGCCTTTTTTCATTATTCGTTCATCTGAGGGTCTATCGAAAACAGCATATCAATACACTCCACACTCCCTAGACCCCACATGTAGAATTACACTAAATTTGTTGTTATTTGGATATCAAAGGTATGGTACTAGAGATTTCATTTCTATTACATTTTTTCAATTTTCACTTTAAACATGATTATATAACTAAATTCCTCTTTTTAATTTTGTGTAGGATAATTTTGGGGAAAAAATGGATATGGAGGTTGATATGGTAGATTCTTTCATAATTAATCCCACAAGGAACAACCAAGAAAGCTTTGAGTACAATTGGCAAAGCCTTGAAAGCAATATGAAAGTATTAAATGGCATATCATTAGAGATTGAGGTACAAGTGAAGGAAGCAGAAAAAAGGAAAAAGAGAAGTTGAAAATTGGTGTGAAGAAGTTGGGGAAAAAAAAAATTAATTTCTGAAATTGCAGAAAGATTTATTAGAAGAAAAATGTATTATTTCAGAAATTGGAGAAAATTTGTGTGTGATTAATTCAATAGTAATAAGACTTATTGAGCAAAGTCAACATGTTCATGAAGACCTTTTGGATGATCAAGAGTTCCAAAAAGATTTGCAAAGAATTTGGGCATGTTTATCTATTGAGTGCTAAGGAAAGTTATTTATTTTATTTTGATTTAATCATTCAGTATTCAAAATTTACTAATCTCAAATAATCAGTCTTGAAAAACGAATGGTTAAGTAGGAAAAAAATAGATAACTTTTATTAGCAATCCATAAAAAGTACTCCCTTGAACCGGGGGTCTATCAGAATAGTCTCTCTACCTTGACTCTCAAGGTAAGAATAAGATTTACGTACACTCTACTTTCCTCAGACCTCACTAGTAAGATTTTACCGAATATATTACTGTTCTATAGAAAGTACTCCTCTATTGTCAATATATTCTTACATGAATCTATACTAGTAGTAGTACTATTTTTTTACTTCATTGGTGTATGATGTTGGTATAATATTAGAGGTAGTTTTAAGATTTTCTGATACAATTAGATGCAAGATGAGTGAATATATTATATGTATGTATGAAATTTTATGACCACTTCTAGGCAACTTTATTTATTTGATCACATTAATTTCTTGGTATGTAGCTCACGAGAAGTGCACAAGATCGGACCTAATGTCACCATCTAATAATCTTTTTGTCTAGTTAATAACTCAAATGATCACTCAACGATGAATTTTATTCCAGAAAGTCACTCAAGTTTGGTCTTTACTTCAAAAGTCACCCAACTATCACATTTTTACTCAGAAAGCCACTCAACAATCACATTTTTACTCATTATTTTTTTAAATAAAATTTACTTTTGTGGAAATTCTATTTAAAAACAAAATTCTAAAAAATAAAAAGTATCCCTTTAATGAACTTTCTGTCCTTATTCCCCTAAATTAATATCTCTTCCTCCTCTTTCTCATTTTTCTTCGATCATGTTAACATGAACAAAGTGACTGTCGTTGCATTTATGATAACTAAACTCCATCCAAGATCACGATTATCATTATAACCACATCATGTAAACTAACTAAATAATTAATGACTAAATATATCTATTTCAACGTGTAATTTTTTTTTTTTTACACCAAAATAAGTTAAGAGTAAATTAAACTTAATACATCATTTTAGAATAACTTTAATTAAAATAGATAAAAATGAATAAGTTACTCTTTAAACTTGTCCAAAACAGATCATTTAATTTCACACACCTAAATTAACTTGTCATCCTCCTATCCTTATTTGAAGGGTAACTATTACGCTCCTAAAATATATAAAAGCAGAAAAATAATACGTAGTGTAAGAAGCCAATATAGCAATGGTGGAAGTTGTTGCCGTAGGAAAAGCCGTGAAGAAGAAAAGGAATAGAATAAAGAAAATTCACTTTGTCATAATATTAAAATATATCGCCTAGTTATTTGTTTGAAAAAGATAACTAAGAATAGGTTAATTATTAGTTAATTAATTTAGTGGAATAAGGATAAAAGGGTCATTAAAGAGATACTTTTTATTTTTTAGAATTTTATTTTTAAATAGAATTTCCACATAAGCAAATTTTACTTTAAAAAATAATTAAATAGGTTGAGTGACTTTCTAAGTAAAAATGTGAAGGTTGATGATTTTTGGAGTAAAGACCAAAGTTGAATGACTTTCTGAGTAAAAATGTAATAATTGAGTGACTTTTGAAGTAAAAATCAAAGTTGAGTGACTTTTGAAGTAAAGATCAAAGTTGAGTGACTTTCTTATGTATAAAAATAAAGAAATAAAATAAGAAAATAAATTATAGAATTATCAACCAATGATATCTTATGTATAAAAGGAGACAAAAAGAAATTTTGCTTTCATTTGCAAAAGAAAAAATATATATAAATATATTTTCTATTAAATTAAATTTTAATAAATAACTAGTGACTTTAGTATTTTTTTAATTATTAATTATTTTGATCTAATTATTTATTTTTTTATATATTTTTATTAATGTTAAAATGGATAGATAATATTTTATTTTATCCTAAAAAAAGAAAGAAAAAGACAATAATAAAAATGAAACAAATTTACATGTCACACAAAAAACCAACAAAAAAAGAAGAGAGAAATGAAAGTTAAGAGATAAAGGATAAAGAGGACAAAATGTCAGAAGGATTAAATTCACTTGGAAATTTTATTTATTAATCTAAAAATAATTAGTTTATATTTTTTTTCATTTTTAAAAAATGAAAAAATACGGAAAGATAAAAGCAATAAAAGGAAGATAAACTAACAAAAAAGTAAGGGGAAATGACGCTTTTAGTCCCTGAGTTATCTTGTTACTCCAATTTCAGTCCCTGTGATATCTGACTAAGCACTTTTAACCTTCAATTAAGCAATGCGTGCTATTTTGATCCCTGGCTAACGGATCTCATCAAATTAAACGTAAGTACAACTATTAATAAGACACATTGGACATAACACATACCAGTTTTCATTTGCATATTAGTTGTTTGAATAATAAATAGTTAATTGAAGGTTAAAAGTGTCTTATTAATAGTTATCATTCCGTTTAATTTGATGAGATATATTAGTCAGATATCAAAATAACATGCATTATTTAATTGAAGGTTAAAAATGTTTAGTCGAATATCACAGGAACTGAAATTGAAATAACATGATAACTCAGGAATTAAAAACGTCATTTGCTCAAAAAGTAAAAACAAAAATTAAGACGAAAAAACCGAAAAAAGAAAACAAAATAGAAAATAAGGAAACAAATAAAAATGTAACCAAAATAAATAACATGTTATATTTTATTTTATCTTCCTATCTTCATTTAAAAAAAGAAGAAGAAGACAAAATAAGGAAAACAACAAAAAAGTAAAATAAAAGCTAACTAATAGGACAAAGTAAATTAGGTAGAAGATGAAGTAAAACTGTGGTGGATTATGCGGATAATATTTTAGTGTCGAGTGGGCATTGATTGTAATTAGTTTTAGGTAGAGCAAACACAGATAATTATTTTAATGCTTAGGGATAGTTTATGTAGTTTTTGCCTTATTTATCCGTCATAAGACTCTTTAAAAAAAACAACACTTCGTACAACACTAAAACTCTTTAAAGGAGAAAGTACAACACTAGAACTCCATTTTTTTAATTGAAAATAGAGAGATGTAATATATCTGTCGCACCACATTTCTTAGTGGTACTTACATTATTACACTATATTGGAGCACTCCATTGTCAGAAACATCCTATTACTCAAACTCACAAATTCAAGTCGAAAAATCCACTGAAAATAAAGCACTAACAAATTCATAAATTCAGTTATACTTGATAGTAGTTGATAAATCATATAAGTAATTAAGTATATCTTTCTCATTTTGAAATAACGACACTTTTATTTGTTCATATCGAGAAAAAAGGTTGGTAATATATGTACACGAGTATGGTATACAAGGGGAGGGGTGTGGGTTCATGAGTCACATGAGAGAGTATTAGTTTCAACGTTAAGGATGTGGTGTAATAGATGTGATTATTTCTCTCTTAATCAACGATCTCGAGTTTGAGCCTTGATATTAAAAAAAATAATTGGTAGGTAGAGATCTCTGGTTTGAAATTTTTTTTGGGTAGAGAGCGCTACCCCAAATACACCCTATTCGGCGTGACTAAATTAGTTGAGCTCTAATACAAATATCGAACATCAAATGAAAAATAAACCAAAAAAGGTATTACTTTCACAAATCTTTTTAACTGTTTACTAATTGCTTATTTATAAAATTAATCATTACAATCTTTGATACTGCTAAACTATTTTTAATCAGCTTAGATATTTTGTCAATTGTTATCCATTCAAAATTATATACAGCGTCTTTTACTACTACTAGTATATATGTATTTATAGAAGAAACATAAAAACGTAAAAACGAAAAATAAACGTCTAATCCAAGCTGGCTTGCAACAATCTTCTATGCTCCGTATGTTTATCTTCACTTGTTCATTATATTTATTTTTGATAATCGTGATATCCGAATACTTGTTTATTATATTAAAAATAAATATTCAATAATATTTATCTAATTTAAAAAATTAATAAATAATTTATTATTTTATATTTATTTTATCCTTGCTATTAAATATGCTCATTATTCAATTATTTTTAAAATATTAAATTTATTATATTCAAATGGTAATATAATAATAACATTCTTGTTATTTATTATTTCTTAATTATGTGTTAAGTCAATAATGAACAAGAAAAAATAGACGTAAGAAGTACAACAAAGAAATGTATGTTAAAAAATTAAAAAATCTGAAGGGGTATTTTAGAGAATCTTGAAAAAGGTGTCTTTTGAGTTTTGATTTGGAAGTTAGTAATATTTTTTTAATGTAAATAAACTAAACTATCTTATATGAAACGCCAAAATAATGAAAAAAATATCATCTACAAGTATATAAAAGTAATCACACACTGAAGTGATTTAAAAAAAGGATAAAAAAGTTTTTCACAGATTCATATTCTTCTTCTCTCTGCAGCAAATCCAATCATTTTCCCAAATGAATTGCCTTAAGAATCTTCCCAGGTATTTATTCTATCTCTTTTTTTTTTTTTTTTTTTTTTTTTTGTATTTAAACAACCTCGTGCAGAAATACAGTATAAAAGAGAAGTGTATAATAGAGTCTTGTGGTCCCTGTGTATTGCGGGAGTTTTAATGCATGGACTGTCCTTTTTTGTTAGAATTTAAATAGCCTCATACTGAAATGCAGTGTAAGGTTGTGTACAATAGATCTTTATAATCCGGTCCTACATTAGACCCTATACATACGGGAGTTTTATTGCACCGAATTGTATATTTAGTTTGAATTTAAACAGCCTCATGCAGAAATGTGTATAATAGACCTTGTGATCTGGTCCTTCTTTGAACCCCGTGCATAGCAGGAAGTTTAGTACACCGGGCTGACCCTTTTTTTTTTTGAATTTGTTCTGTTAAAGTTTCATTTTTGGTTTTCAGATCTTCTGGTTTACCACTGAGAAGTTTCACAGGCAATTCAAGAAAGCCTTTTCCCACTGTTGTTTCACTGGTAATGATCATTTTTTATTCTGGGTATTGTGTCTTTTATTGATAATTAGATTTGATTGGAAATGTTAATTTGATTTGTGTATTATATTAGTGATATTGGAAGAAAAATTATATGGTGGGGTCCATCCTCATTTGGTAGAAATTGATTATACCAAATCAAATTTACTTTCTTGAAGATTGTATGGAGTTACTCGGTACCTGTGCTCATGAGAGGTAGCAGGTAACCAGTGGAATTAGTCAAGTTGCGATACTTATGTAGGTGGGAGATAGCAGGTAAACCGTGGAATTTAGTCGAGCTGCGATACCTGTGCAGGTGGGAGGCAGCAGGTACCATTTGGAATTAGTATGCTGGTGGGAGGTAGCAGATACCTTGTGGAATTAGTCGAGTTGTCTGTAAGCTAGTCCAGATACCATATTTTGTAAAAATTGGCTATACCAAATCAAGGTACTTTCTTGAAGATTGGACAGGGTTATCACGGACCTGTGCTGGTTGGTGAGAGGTAGCAGGTATCTTGTGAAACTAGTTAAGGTGCAAATAAATTTTCCTGGATATTGGATACTACATTAGATAGAAATTTGCTATACCAAATCAAATTACTTTCTTGAAAATAGTACAGATTAATCGGTACTTGTGCTGGTGGAAGGTAGCAAATACAATGTGAAATTAGGTGAGGTACATGTAAGTTGACCCGGACATTATAGTTAGAGGAAAAGAATTATTTTGGGGGGCCAAGTTTGGTTGGTGTTGAGAAAAAAGTGTTGGCAATTTTATCTTTTTGTTTTTCTACAACTTGGAGCCCCCGGTTTTGCTCCTATAAAATTGGTAGCTCTTCTTCTCATTTTACTGCACAGAAGCAAAGGAAGCAGAGAAACAAGTCACAGGTAGTGAGAAAGAAAGAAAATAGTGTGCGAGGAAAATTGGAGAGTGTGAAGGGTGATATAGTAAGTTGTGTAAATCAGAAGAGGCTATTTTCTTATAATTGTGGTATTCCGGCAAATTTATGTGTACCTCGATTAATTACCAACACAAGTACCATATAACTCTGTCCAACAAGGCTTGGACAGATGGAAGAAATCACCTAGCTTTTTTGCCTCCACTGGGATTTGAAACTAAGACCTCATAGTTCTGAATCCACTTCATTGACCACTAGGCCACACCCTTTCGATGCTAAAGGAGGGCTATTTCTTGTGGTGGTCTCTTGAGTATTTTACTCAAAACTGCGAAGTGTTATGAAATTTACTTTGCTCCTCTTGGCCCGTGGTTTCAACGTTAAAATTCTTGGTGTCCTTATTACTCTTTTATTGATGTTGATTACTCATTACTGTGGCTAGGTGATCCGTTTATATTGCTATCAGTTACTGTGAGCAATATTTTCTGTGTGATATTATTCACAATAAAATATTTAAGTAATGGCTGTAAAATTAGTTTGATAGAGAAAACATGTCTTCAAAGTTGTGAAAGTGGTATCCAGCATTTTGGGACATTCTAGAAAAAATGTCATACAAATTGAAATGGCAGGAGCAGTAGTTTGTACTTTCTACTGGTTGTGATCAATATTGAACCTTATCATGCTCGTTTTTTCGTTTACAGGGGATGGCAAAATTTGTTGATCAGCGTCTAAGTATTGTGGCACAGGTAATATTTGAAACAGCGATTGATGAATCATTCATTGGTACTTTTTGTTTTTTTCTGGATTTTGTTTCTATGTTCCTTGATCAATTCTTGTGGCCTTTTGGCCATTCTGTTGTCTGCGTGTGGACTTTTAAGGGGATTTAAGAATGAAGGTGGTGAATGCTCCACTTGGTAATTCTCATTTAACGCCATTTTTCCTACCAATAAATAAATAAAATGAGTAGCTAACTTCCTGTTACATTCTGGAATTATTGTTGTTAACCATCTATGTAACTAACATGAAGTATCGAGACGAATCTAGAATTTGTCAGATATTGATTTCTAAAATCTTCTGCAGTTTCTCTAGTTTTATCCATCATAGAAATGGATATTGATGTCAGATATTCTTGTTTTATAAACTTAACAAAAGAAATAAGACAATTAGAAGTAGCAGTTATGTAGTGTTAGCAAATAAATATTCTTTGTTGGCCTGACGCCAATTATGGATAATGGAGGTGAAGAAGGATGTGATTAATTATTTGAAGAATTGTGGAAACTGCTGAATTGTTTTAGCTTTTCACGAGAAGGCGAAGTGTTGCTTTTGTTTTCATCCATTAACGTATCTTTTTGAAGCGATGGTCTCCAAGATTGCTGCTACCTATCTAAAAGTTTCTATGAGGTGGACGTATAGATTTGAACTCGATCTGGCATTTCATTGCTTTCACATCTTAAATCTAATTTGTCAAGTCCTAATATGGCTGAAAATGGCAAAAATATTAGAACCTGCTTTCTGCACCTGATTGAAATTGAGTATGTTATAGCATTATGAGGTGTTCACTGCAGCTCCCCCCCCCCCCCCCCCCGAACCCTTTCTTTAATCTATGAAGTCCATTTTTTAATTGGCACTAGCTTACTTGCTCTCTTTATAGGTAGTATCTGGTCCTGAATCTAGTACAGCGAAGGACGATACAGAGAAGGATGCGGAAAAATCTGATACATACAGTCATGACATGACTGCAGCTATGGGAGCTGGTTAGTCTATCTTCCTACGCATTTTTTTTTAGTTCTGTGAACTTTATGTTCTTTTGCTTTGAGGAGTTTCTGGTGAATACTTTTCCGAGCCAAACAGGAAACCTGTTGAACTTATCAGTTTCCTTGACTTATCAAAGAAAACTTGTAGGCATTGGGCCATGGATTCCAAATATTTTTCACTTATTTGGAATTTATGTAGTTAAGTGAGTTGGAAAATGGGTGATAAGTTGTTTTCCAAATTTGAAATACAATGTCAAGTGGATTTGGAATTTTCATGGCCAAACACTGATTTTCAAATAAAGTGAAAAATTATTCCGGAAAAAAGTGAATAATTTGCCAAACGGATCCTTATTACTTCGAGGCAATTTTATAAAACTACATTACATGCTAGCTAACAGGTTAAGTTATGCACGACTTTCCTACTATTTACTCTTCTTTGTTTCTCCTTCTTGCCTTCCCCTTTGTTGAAGAGCATCATTTCCTTATGCAAACTGCAAATCCAAGTTTGCTCTATGTAGACATGATTTATATAACTTAGTGACATGCACTTTTATTCAGTAATTAATCAAGAACAGTTTGCTCAATCCTATTAACTAACTAATATGTTAGCACTCATATCGTCACTGACTTTCTTAGTGCAGTCTTAACCTATAGGCATGAGTTAGGAATGAACTACAACTTCATCCGTCCAGATTTGATCGTTGGGTCATGTCTACAGGTAATGAGTAATGTCGTTTCGTTAAAAATGTTATCCTTTTCAAAAGTGATTTTTTGACTTTATTCGACTCCAACAAATGGCAGACTCCTGAGGACGTGGACAAGCTTCGCAGCATTGGAGTAAAAACTATTTTTTGCTTGCAACAAAATCCAGATCTCGAGTATCCATGAAATATGTCATGATTATTTATCATGTCGGATCAAATTTATTTCACCCTCAATCTACGTCATTCTTTATACGTCCTTAATTAGTGTTTTCTAGATATTTTGGGGTTGATATCAATGCAATTCGTGAATATGCCAACGAATGTGGTGATATTGAACACTTGCGTGCGGAAATAAGGTTTGTTTAAGAGAAAAAGTCAGCAGTTCCTTGTTTTGTGATTGTAACTCTCTCTCTCTCTCTTTCTCTCTCTCTCTCTCTCTCTCTCTCTTTCTCTCTCTCTCTCTCTCTCTCTCTCTCTCTCTCTCTCTCTCTCTCTCTCTCTGTGTGTGTGTGTCTATCTCTCCCTTTTATTTAATGTAAGTCACTTTTTTGATATTACAAATAGTGCAGGAGTTTATGCAATTGAGAAAGACATGCTCTTCTTTCTGTTACTTCTTAGTTCTAAAAGGAAATAACTTAAAGATTAGAGTTGGTTTGAACATGAAATAGCATACTGCAGATTACTAAAAGATGAAGATGTTATTTCCATATCAAGAATATTTGCTAATGTACACTACCTCACTTGCTGATGTTAGAAAAGAGGTTCTTTGTTACATGGTCTGACATGTCTTGGCATTCTCATTCTAACCCCAAGCTAAGGTGGAAACAGAAAAAGTTTTTTCTGGAAGTGACAATATGTTGTAATTGAACAAAAAATCTCAGTGATTGCCGCTTGCAAGTGAATTGTTGTGCGTACAAGTTCCAAAAATTGAACAAGCATCTTGCTTTTGTGGCTTTATAAAATTATATAATTTCTACACTATTTGATGCATGAGACATTTCTGAAAGCTAATTCCTAAGTGTGTTGATGCTTGCTGAAGCAGGGATTTTGATGCATTTGATTTGAGGTTGCGGCTTCCAGCTGTCATAAGCATACTGAACAATGCCATCAATAGAAATGGAGGTGTGACTTACATACACTGCACAGCTGGACTTGGCAGAGCTCCTGCTGTTGCGGTATGTGCTTTGAGTTTCTTTATGTCGCCTGACGGTTGCAATTGCATTAAAGTACTTATTTGTCTGGCTTCTGGGAAGATCTGAAATTGTGTTGTTGAATAGAAGAAGGTTCCTATAACTATAGCAAAGTCCTTGTTTTTTTGCTATTATTATTATTTAACACTTCTATCAACGAACATGTGCTTTCTAAAAAATGATTTCAACTAAGAATGTGCAATTTTTTCTTTTCCTAGGGTAACATAGGATGTTCTTATTACTTGTGCCTCTAATTTGCAGAACTACACATCAAGTCCTTGGAATAACAGAATCAAACTCCATGATAAATAGTTTCCTTTCTGCCCTCCACTCTCCTCTCATCTCCAAATCCCAAGCCTAACACTTTTCGTACCCATCTCTAATTTTCAGCCTCAATTCAAAAAAAGAACCTGATTCAAATTTGTATGTTTGAGCAGATTCTGTGTTTTCTTTGATTCTCAATTAACAGTTCGGTGCCTTTGCTTTGTGCTTAGAAGTTCATTGTGACTGCTCGATTATACTGATCTGGTGATTGTTACTTGCATTTGTTCTTATGTTTTTCTCCATTTTGTGGTGTTGGTAATGGACTAATGATTGCAAGAGCTTAATTGTGCAGTGGAGAAGTTTACCGAAGTTTAATCATTGTCTATGTCCCGTCTGTGTGCATTGGTCCATGTTCTGCCTTCTTCTAGACCTCAAAAATGTAGGGTGATGATTAGTCATCTTGGCCATTGGACAATGGCCTCTGTGGTGCTTGCTGACTGCACACTGGTTGCAGGTACAATTAAGCAAGGGGAAGTGAAAAACAAGTTGGAGAAGAGACCATTCAACGGCTGGTCATACTCCAAATAAGAATATAGACCAACTGTATATGTTGAACCGTATGATCACCTCATTCAAATGTTTAAGCTGCTAGAGAGGACACATTTATTTACTTTCTTATGACTTCAACAGACTCTTCACATGCTAACTAGATTCTCATTCATGGGTCAAGCATGTGAAAACTTCTTTCTGATTAAGGATGCTAGTGAAACATAAACTTAGTATCTCTACCCACTTTGATACCATGTTGAACTAAATGATCAAGTCATCTAAAAGCTAAGTTGTTATAGAGGTACAGTTTTGTTTACTTAATCATGGCATCGACGTCTTAGTTGTTTGCTTGGATCAAGAGAATATTATTTTTTGCATAAATATTCGTAAGTGGTGAAACTTGTATCTCATTTACAAACTGAGTTTGTGAGCATGCGACATTGCCTGAAGTATTTGCGGCAAAAATCTCTTTCATAGTCATTTCAGCAGTTTTCCTTGTACGTGCTCCTTAACAACTAGGACTTACAGAATGATTCCTAAAATGTTTTTGTTGACTTAATTTTCCTTATGATCGTAACAATTCTTAGCAGGCATGAGACCTTTTTGGTACTGAGATTTTGCTTGCAAACAAAACCATGTGTTAGTGTAGTACTTAAGGAGAAAGGAATTTTTGATGAGAAATTGCAAAGTGTCTCAGATTTCTACAGATATGCACCTTCTTGGAACTTTATGTTGTTTTGTTTATCAAATTTATCTTGTAATTTCTTATTTGAAAGAGTATCTTGTACTTAGAATGCAATTGCATCACGATTAGTTGGAAATACTTTATTTTATTTAATTAAGTTATTTTGTGATTGAACTTATATTCTTTTTGGGACTTTGAATTGCAGTTGACATATATGTTCTGGGTTCAAGGCTATAAGCTTAGTGAAGCGTTCGAGTTACTCATGGTAATTTTTCCCCTATTATAGTTATGTAGTTTCATATTTTGAAAATATTAGTATTGCTCTCTGGCTTGCTATTACACCAAGTGTTCTTTGAGAATATTTACCATGAATTATCGTCCTTGAGGAAGAAAAGTTTGTCTTTTTGGGTCCTGTAGGCAGTAGCCAAACTTTTGAAGTTGATGTTGAAGCTAGAGTACCATGTTTTTTGGGTCTTTGCACTAAAAAGCCTTATGGTGGTGACCTGGGTAAAAATATTATGTTGATCGTTGCATCTGTAGCGAAGTCTTAAAGTTGATTATTGCCTGTTGAAGATATAGTAATCCATGTTTTATTGCTTTTTGCAATAAAAATCTCCTCGTAACATTCCACTGAAACTTGCCTGATTCTTTTTTCTATCCCCCCCCCCTCCCCCCCCCCCCCCCCCACACACACCACACACCACACCACTTTATATAGCTTATTCTATTTTTCGAACTTGATTTTGTGTATCTTGACCAAGTCTTTTTCTATCTTCTTGCAGAGCAACCGCTTCTGCTTTCCAAAACTAGATGCCATCAAAAGTGCCACAGCTGACATTGTGAGTTCTATTAGTGTTTTAACAATATTATCATTCCCATAGTTCCCTTGTGGCTTTTGGCGTTGGTGTGGGGTGCATGGTATATGTATTGCACTTTATCACTTAATCAAGTGAATTTGAAATTTGAACTCGTTAGTTAGGATCAATAATGTTACTTATATTTGACAAAGTCTAATTTTTCTCCCACCTCCTGCTTTCAGAGTCATCCCATAATCTCCTTATTTGTCTCCATATGGAAATGCTGACCAGTTTTGTACACCATGGAGTTCCCTTACCATGTTTAACAGTAACCACTTGCTTTCGTAATTCATCCTTACTATCATTAAATCTCCAATGCCACTAAGTACACAAAATAGTAACAACACTTTTTGTCTTCTCAAATATGTCAATATTTTGTGTAACTGTGTACAACAGTACAAGACTCTGGAGTTGCTACATTGTAATTAATTGACTGTTCTACATATGGTCTATTACATTGTGTTGGTTGATAGTAACATTTTAATAGGGTAGGCATGTAAACAAAGACAAGTTTTTCTGCATATTCACCTTTCTTCAACACCTTTCTGAAAATTGAAGAAGAGATGTAATCCATCTTCCCCACATATTTGCCATGATCACTTGTATATTTGTTTTCTATAAAGAGATGCATCTCTTGTGATTGTAGTCGAATTGGGAAATATTGGAAGATTGTGGTGGTTTGTCTGATATTTGGAGGTAAAATTACAAAATTATGGTCAATCCTGCCATGACGTGCAAAAAGAAACTATTTTTAATAATATTTGTTGCATAATGTACCTTTAGTTATAATCTTTCTTTGTTTTAGCTAGATATGTCTTCTGCAAACAGTGTTGTTCCCATCCTTACATCTAAGTTTCATATGCTTTTCTGTTCTTGACCGAGTATCTTCCTGTTTAAAGCTCACTGGCCTTAAAAAGATGCCTGTCACGTTGACATGGCATGGTGATGATTGTACTACAGTGGAAATATCTGGACTTGATATTGGCTGGGGCCAGGTAATAGTCAAGTCTCACAATGGTATTAGTTATTTTCTTCAGAATGTTTTACGGTTTTTCACCTGACCATAAAATACTGATGTTCATCATGTTCAAATTTCGACTGTCAATTTCCCATAACCTGATAAATAAACTTCAGTTGAGCACAAGGATATACTGCCACAGTTTTAGAATGTAGTCAGATAATTTTATTACAATAATTAAAAAATTAAACTGCCAGATGTGTTACCTTTTATTTTTGTGAAAATTGTCTCAATGTTGTTGTCTTTTAAATTATCAAAGATCAATGCACTGTTTACATGTAGAATTATTCTATAACAATCGTACTCCCTATCTTTTAGTTGGTAAGAGCTCTTACTACTTGGGAAGGAACATTCTGGAATAAGAACAATCTCCATAGTTGTAGTGTTTCATTGCCTTTTACATGTTTCCAAAGAAGGTTCATGAAATATTCTTCACTTTGATCCAAATCTGCTTTATTTCATGCATAATCTCATTTAAGAACTCATGTTTTCAGAGAAAACCCTTAAAGTTTGATGAGGAACGAGGTTTGTGGACTCTCCAGAGTGATTTGCCTGTAAGTATGTTGTTTTGGGCTTGCAGTGTTTCTTCCTTTTTCTTTCAGTGATGGAAATTGTATAGAAACATAATTGGAAAGTTCTGCGGCATGTATGGACTGTGGTGGAATATCTGTTTTATGATCTTAATATAGCATCTTGGGGTCGACACATTTAGTGTTTCTTTATATGCTTTAATACCTTATATTTAGTAAGGATTAACAATCTAAAGAATATATTGTTATAAATTAATAGGAGAACATACAACAAATGTTTCGGAAACATTATCAATCCAAATGTCTCCTCCATTTACAGGAAGGACGCTATGAATACAAGTACATTGTTGACGGTGAATGGATATGCAGTGAGTCTGAACCGGTCACTTCTCCCAACAAAGATGGACATGTCAACAACTATGTAGAGGTAAGGAACTGATTTCGCTTGGTTTTCGAGAGAGATATGCCTTTGTTATTTTGAACTATTTTGAACTTCTTGGTTTCATTTGTCGGAATCAACTTCATCCTCCTGTCGAAATGTCTTCTTCCGAGGAACAAGACATTAACGTGGATCACTGACTAGAGCACAAATCAGTGATTGAAAACTAGATAGAAGTGTTATACCTACTTTTCACTGGACATCTATCTCACTAGCCATACATGTGCTGCAATGAGGGCGTTTAGCCTTCATGTATAATTTCTACATTGACCGTTCAATCTAGAGTTGCGATTCTTTGGCTTCACGGTTATCATCTCTTACCTCTAATGTTCAACTTGGACGTGCCAATAGGTTCTTGACGAAAATCCAGACAACATCACTAGTGAAGCAGTACGGAAGAGGCTCACCGGTGATGACCCTGATCTTACTTCAGACGAAAGGCTCATAATCGGACAATTTCTCCAATCTTATGCAGATGTAGAATGAAGGAAGTGGATGCACAGCATACTTAGTACTTGCTATATACACTTAATAATGTAAACAAATCCAATAATCTGCTATAACTCATGCACTGTAATTAAGATGTAGTTGTTTGTAATATCAATAAGAGGGTATGATACGTTTACATAGAATGAAAACTAGTTAATTGTATGTTGTAGTAAAGTAATAACATGCTTATCTTTTCTTTTTTTTCTCTTTTGGATTTCTTCTTGCTTTTAAGCCTGATTAATCCGGAGTCGCGTGCAAGGTAGTCCTACTTTTGAATAGAGCATTCTTAAACAAATAACAACTTCATCCCCAGAGCTTGAATCTAAGACATCTAGTTTAGGATAGACGAGTACTAGTACCCGGCCCTAGCACAATTTTTGGTCTTTAAAGCCCTCACTTCTTCTAAGTCCACTCTCTAAATCTTGGGGAGAAGTAAATATATGCAAATCAAAGAAAAAATAAAATAAAGTGGTATCCAAGCAGATATTAAAATAGAGGCATACAAGGGTTGATAGATGTATATAAGTAATAAGATATTTATCTCGACTCTTAAGAGGGATTAAAAGCTTCAAACTATTTCATGTTAAATTATTCATTGACCTTCATTATCAATATAGGTTGTGGTGGGATAGTTCGAGATTTTTTCACTCTTAATCAGAAGTTTCGGATTTAAGTTCTTGAAAAACAAAAAAATCTTGTTGGGACGTCTGCTTCCAAAAATGGGAGATGTAATGTGTGAATCTGAATTTAGTCGGGCTGCAATGCGTATTCCGAAAATCTGATGAGAAAAAAAAATATGCTGAACTTCGTTAAGAATTTGGAGTTTGATTTTTTTTTGACATGGGAAAATCATATTTACTAGTACTAGATCGTTACTACTCTATGATTCTTTATTACTATAAAACAATCATAATATATAAAAGAAAAATAAGAGAGCAGTCAAATCAAGATCAAATCGATCATAAATTTACATTTATATATGTCAAAGTATTTTATGTAAGCATTAGTCAGTAAGCACAAGTGTCACAATTAAGACTAATCCAAATCTTGATTCCTAATCACATGCTTAACCATTAATGTGTGTCGGTAAAAAAAATTTCGTTCGTCTTATTAAATAAATAATACAAAATTATTAGTGTTAAAATTGTAAAATAATGATAATGAACAATAAACAGTGCTTCTCAATCTTAGTTAAATCTTTTACTTAACCACCTTTAATTTGTATTATTCTTTTTTCCTTATGCTTCACGAAGGGATCTTTTGAGAGGATTGAAAAGCAAGTACTAGATGAATTTTAAAAGAAATTTATTTCTTCGAAATATTACATGAAAAAAAAACAAAAAAAAACTTTGTAATCCAGTAAATTGAACCAGGGATAGATCTAGAGTGTTGTCCATGGATTAATATGAACACATTCATTTTTGACAAATCTTATGGATAAGAAATTTCCTAAATATTTATATATATTTGACCGTAAATTCAAGGATGCGATCATATCAGCACTAATGTAGCGGATCCCACTAGGACTCTAAAGTTAAGCATGTTTGATCGAGAGTAGTATTAGGATGGGTGATCCCTAGAAAGTCCTCGTGTTGCCTCCCTCCTTTGTCGAGGATATATCAGAAACAGTCTTTCTATCTCCACGAGATAGGGTAAGGTTTTCGCACAATCCTCCCAAGACTCCACCTATGAAATTATACTAGATATCTTCTTCTTCTTCTTCTTGTATTTGATCGTGAATCTAAATGTCATTGCATATTTATTCAAGGTCGATAGAAAAATTCATAAAAACGTTAAATCTTAAATCCGTAAATAACCACGAAAATACTCTACAATTTTTTGCCCTATTTCCATATTATGCTTAATTTTCTGTTATAATATAGTTGATTGTGAAATCTCATCTGTTTTAATTTGTTTCAATTATTAATGGCATAATTAATTACTTTCTTTTCACATTAATAATGGTGACAAAAATAACAGAAAGCAAATGGGATCACCTTTTGTAACAAACTTTTTGCACGACATAGACGAATAACAAACTTTCCAACCTCACATGTAACGGTTTCACCAAGATTAAATTATTAGTAACTTTTACTATGAATAACATATATAGATTCTTCAAATTATTTGAAACAAAATTATATATTCGTAAATTTTAAGTGTTCTATCACTTTATTAGTGTATTATGTTAAAGCATGTTCATACTGAATGTAATATAATTCTAAAGTAATCCAAATATGACATACAACAACAATAATAACGTACTCAATGTAATTTTATAAGTGAAGTTTGGACTATGGAGAGGATAGAGTGTACGCAGACCTGACCCTTACCTCTAATTTAGAAGGTAGAGAGGTTGTTTTCTATAGATCCTCCGCTCAAAAAAAAAAATCACAGTAACTACAACAAAATAGTAGTCTAATTGAAGTACAAAAAACAATAAATAGTAACAGAAATTAAAGGACAGTAGCTACAAGAGTAATACTATATACTATTACTAGTATGAAGGGACAAGCTAGCTATAGCTAACGCACAACTATGTTCCTTCGGGGACATCCGATAAAATTGGATGGAAAAAAGGTAACACACAACTATTGAATAACCCTTTACACTAATTCGTGTTCCATGACCTCTTATCTATGATCATTTTATCGGTGAGTTGAAGTAGCATATCATGTCTTGTATCTTAAAATCCATCAAAGCTAACCTCTCACATCTCCGCATTGGGTTATCCGCATGTCTCTTCTTTGCATGTTTAAATATGCATGGCTACTTCCTACATAAATGAATAAAAAACACCAATTTTAATTAATTGATCAAGATTAAGAAGTAAAATTAAAACTTACTACTCCAATCTATTTTATTTATAATATTTGTCTTTTGCACACCATTAAAAGAACATTAACTAAAAGAATAATTTGACTGTAGTACCATATTTATTCCTTAATCTCAATTTAATTATATTATTACTCTTTCTTTCACATATTAATCTCCTTCACACTTATTAAAATAAAAATAAATATATAAAAAAATATATGTTAGCTCTCTCTTAATTTTATAAAATTATAAATATTTTGCATCAAATATTTTAAGTAACCATGATGTGATATTATTTCATTTTGATATAAACATCTTTATTCTCTAGTTCCCCATTTATTACATCCATTCTCTAAACAGTAATTCTATAACTTTAGTTTCTCCATTTAATAATAATTATTCCTGTGGTTTTCCGCCGGGAAAGCGCGTAGAGCCCACATATCATCCCATCATGTTGATTTTTAAATCACGAAAGAAAATAATATAAAAAATAAAAAAATAAGTAAATAAAAATTAATATCATTTCTGGTTTCTATATTATTTAAAATATCAGATTTGGTCCATTTAATATATAATTCAACGCATTTAACCTTTAATTGATTACAGTGTGTTGTTTGGTCTTTTACATAGAAAATAAGTAATATTTAGACTACTAAAGATATATATCAAATATCAAATGTTGTAGAATTACTGTTTATTTTATAGGTGGGACTCAACGCATTTAACCTTCAATTGATTACAGTATGTTGTTTAGTTTTTTACATAGAAAATAAGTAATATTTAGACTACTAAAAATATATACTCCGTATCAAATGTTGTAGAATTACTGTTTATTTCCTAAGTGAGATTTGAGGAGAGTAATATGTATGTAAACCGTATCTTTATTTCATGAAGGTAGAGAGACTGTTTACGAGATAACAATTGATTGTGAATAATTAAATGTCAATGTATACAATCGATAATTAGAAGGAGTAAAATTAGAATTTATCAATAATTAAGGAATTAAAAATAGTGTTAATAATAAACAATCAACAGTCATCACATACGAGCCCTGAGTAAATTCGCCTCTGTAGGTAGCGCTTTACCTTCAATGTGATACTTTCTTGAGTGAATGCAGATTTAATTAAACTTTAATGCTCCCCGACCTCGAGTGGAAAACAAAAAAAAAAAAGCAGTTATCAGATAAAGAGTAAAAAAGAGTGAAGAAGCTGTGTAAATACAACAAACAGACTTCTTACTCTTTATAACCATTTTTCTGATTCAAAATCTCACACTTTTTCCAATGCCAAAAACACAAATAATCAGTTCACAAATTCCAATTCCAATTAGCTAAACAAGATGATGACAAAATATAAATTTATGAGTCCAAGTTTTGTGTTTAAAAAAAAATAAAATCATGATTTGAAATTTCAAATCATGTTTTTTTTTTTTGAGAATTTGGGATAAGTCACAAATTTAAATCATGATCTCAAATTGCATATTCAAACTTTGATTTGAAATCATGACTTGAAATTATATGTCCAAACTCCAAACACAACACTAGGTTTCGTTTGGTACAAGAGATAAGGGATAACTGATTCAGGAATTAATTTTAGGATGAACTTATCTCATGTTTGGTTGGGATAACTTATCTCGAGATTAGTTATTCCGGAATTGTAGTATTAATTTTGTTCCACCTTGAGGGTAGAATAACTAATCCTGGGATAGCTAATGTCGGGATAATTAATCCCCGGATAACTTATTTCACAACCAAACGACCCCTAAAATAATTAAGGATCAAATGTGTACAATTAATAATTGGAAGGAGTAAAATTAAAATTTTTCAATAATTAAGGGATGAGAAATACTGTTAATATAAATAAACAATCAACAGTGAAGAAGCTGCATAATAAGCACAAATACAAGAGTTCTCTACTCCTTATAACCATTTTTTTCCCGATTCAAAATCACACACACTCTCTTCAATGCCAAAATCACAAATTCCTATAAATACCAAAGCCAACTCACTCAATCACAATTTCTCCCATTAGCAAAAATGACAATCGGCCGTAGCTCGCCGAGTTCCGGCGCCGACGATAACAACAATAACAATAACAATAACAATGCCGTCACTTCCGCCGGTAGATTCTACTCGATCCGTGACCGTTTCCGTTTCAAACGTAATTCACAAAATCCTTCAGTTCCGTCACCGTCACCGTTATCGGCATCGTCACCTGATCGGCATTGGAAAAGTTCATCACGATCTCATCATCATTATAATAATCAACACAATCGATTTTCGAGGAAGTTGATTTCCTTATGTTTTAGAGGGAAATGGCTATATTTGTGTGTATTTTTGGTAATATTTGTGTTCGCGATTGCGTCTATGGTGCTACAGAGTTCAATAATGTCGGTGCTTAGACAAAGTGAAAATGCGCGTTGGCGTTGGTCTGTTAGAGATGATTTGAAGTTAGGAAGTTCGTTAGAGTTTTTTCAACCACGGCGATTTCAGAATGGTAGTGGTTTGGACTTGGTGAGAAATCAGCCGAGAATCGGTGTTCGTCCTCCGCGGATTGCACTAGTAAGAACTTTGTATATATGCTGTTTTTATTGTTCAAGTATGTTATAACGATACGTCTTCGTCCTCTACGGATTGTGCTAGTAAGAATTCTATATGAATATACTTGTGTTTGTTGTTTAAGTGTGTGAATTGTGAAATGTGAGGTTATTTAGTAATGTACAATTGACGTAGAAGAAACTAGGAAGCTGCTATAATGATCGCCGTAAAGATGTGGAAGAAAACAAGTTCAAATTTAACGAGATAATGATTTTTTGGTAATAGTTTGGACTTGATGAGAAATCATCCTTGAATAGGTGTTCGTCCTCCTCGGATTGCGCTAGTAAGAGTTCTCTCTCTCTATATAAATGAATACTTGTGTTTGTTGTTTAAGTATGTGAATTGGAAAATGTGAGGTTATTTAGTGATATACAATTGATATAAAAGAAATTAGGAAGCTGTTGTGATGATCTCCATAAAGATGTGGTAGAACCTCCTCGTATTGCGCTAACAAGAACTCTATATATACTTGTGTTTGTTGTTTGAGTATGCGAATTGTGAAATGTGAGGTTATTTAGTAATATACTATTGACATAGAAGAACTTAGGAAGCTGTTATAACAATCGACGTAAAGATGTGGAAGAAACCAAGTTCAAATTTAACGAGAGCGCGATTTTTGGGTAATGTTTTGGACTTGCTTAGGAATCAACCTAGAATTGTGCTCGGCCTCCGCAGATTGCGCTAGTAAGAACCTTACGTATATTACTTGTGTTTGTTGTTTAAGGATGCTAATTGCAAAATGTGAGGTTATTAGTAATATAGGAAGCTGTTATAGCGATCGCTGTAAAGATGTGGAAGAAAACTAGTTCAAGTTTTACGAGAGAATGATTTTTTGGTAAAATTCTAAGTGAAGATTTAGGAAAATTGATACTTATGTGATCATGCTCATTTGTTGGATAGGATTCGAGTTCTCTTCTTAGATGCAATATTTTTATGCTACATGTGTTCATGTGTAAGTATGTGAATTGCTACATATGAGGTTATGTAGTGATGTAAAATCTCCATAGAAGAACTTAGGAAGGTGTTATAATGATCGACATAATGATGTGGAAGAAAACAAGTTTGAATTTAACGAGAGAATTATTTTTTGGTAAAATTCTAAGTGAATATCTTGGAAGACAATGCAGAAATTGATACTTAGATGATCATGTGAATTGCAAAATGTGAGGTTATTAGTAGTATACAATCACCATAGAAGAACTTAGGAAGCTGATCCATAAAGATGTGGAAGAAAACAAGTTCAAATTTAACAAGCGAGCTAATTTTTGGTAAAATTCTAAGTGAATATTTAGGAAGACAACACATAAATTGATACTTACATGATCATGCTCATTTGTTGGATAGGATTCAAGTTCTCTTCTTAGATGCAACATTTTTATTACTCGTGTTTCCAAAAGAGAGTAACTGGAAAATAGAGTTTGAACAGATTTATATGAACCTGATATTTAGTAGCTATGTTTTTTCGTGTGGATATGAGAGCAGTTAGATGATACAGGTTAAAAACTAGGAAGCTGTTATAACGATCGCCATAAAGATGTGGATGAAAACAAGTTCAAATTTAACAGAGAACGATTTTTTGGTAAAATCCTAAGTGAATATTTAGGAAGACAATGTAGAAATTGATACTAACAAGTGAATATTTAGGAAGACAATGTAGAAATTGATACTAACATGATCGTGCTCACTTATTGGATAGGATTCGAGTTCTCTTCTTTGATACAACGTTTTTATTACTCAAAAAGAACTCCGCTGCTCATTGTATTTCCAAAAGAAAGTAACTGGATGATAGAGCTATAACAGATCGATTTATATGAACCTGATATTTTGTAGATATGAGAGAAAATTAGATGATACAGGTTAAATTTTCAATTATGAATATATTTTACAGGTCAGTTTGTTTCATGTATGTGAATGCTAGATGATTATTTTGGTAAGTAAAAATGGATACTGTCACATTCATGTTTACTTACAAAAATTGCATTTGGCGTTCTTCCTCTGACTTGTAACCTCTAGTCGCGAAAATATAATGGATGGAAAGCAAAAAAAAAAAAAAAAAAAAAAGAAAAAAAAAAAAAGAAAAAAAAAAAGAAAGAAATGGTGTCATGCGCATCAAATAAATGATTTAGTTGCCAACTAGCTTACTTTTAGATTGTATTTCTTTTTTTCCTTTTGGTTGAACCTGTAAGATGTAGATGCATGTAAGTGCAGTTTATACTAGAGCTTTAGAGCTTGGGAGATCATGGAAGCTGATCCAAACTTAAGAATTTCATATCAGTGTGAATTGTGATAGCGGCAGGATAATGCTCTTAGCCTCTTACGATCCTGAATTTTAGTGTTTGTCTTAATTTGGAGGATATGCCGTAACTTTTTATTTGTTGAATGAGTGAGAATAAAATATGAGTAGAACAGTTTGACATGTTTAAGAATATATACAATCCCCTCTTGCTCATTATTCATGACCTGTGATCTTTACCTGGTTTCTGCAGTTATTCAGTTTTAGCAGATGTCAGTGATTTTATTTTACATGGATTATACCTTTCGGATTGCTAATTTTAAAATGCATAGAGTAAAGACTGGTTTTGAGAGTCAAGTCTCCATTTGTAATTTGGTTATCTTCATAATCTATTATATCTTCCCTGTTGCTTTTTCTATATCTAAGTGTATGTTCCATTGGTCTCTTTAGCTTTCCCTAATTAACTGTACTTCAATTTGACTGTGTAAGGTCTTAGGAAACATGAGGAAGGACCCACTGTCATTGATGCTATCTACTGTGGTGAAGAACTTACGGGGACTAGGCTATATGATCAAGGTAATTTTTGGAGGCTTCAAGTTATAATATCTGCTTGCGGTATCCTATATATGTACTACCTAAGAGATTAAAACTTTAAGCATCTGTATTGCAACTATTCTATATTTCAGATGGTATTTCAGCTATAGAGATTCTTTTCATCTGAAATTTCTATTTGAGATTCATATATGACAAACTTTTTATTTGAGATTGAGTGAAAATTTGGTTGCAAAGAGGTAAATTGGGGTTGAAAATTGGGTCACCATGGTCCATTGAGATTAACAGACTTTAGGTTCTGGGAAGCAGAAGGGGTTTCTACTCTTGGAGCTGTGAGGGGACTGGAATTATGTTTTAAATAGAACTATAATGTCATATGTTCTTCCTGTTTGCTCTGTAGTTTCTTATTTAAGTTGTGGTTATTCTTATTCGTTATCAGTCGTTTTCTTTTTTCCCATCCATATCTTTTAAATGATAATTGCATCACACTTCTGATTATGACATTTTAATTTGTCTATAAGTCGTTGGTTCTCTATTTGAAAACTTGGGATAAAAACTATGATGAGCGTGAAATATGGTACCATATCTAAGTTGTGACAGAAGGACGGCACCTTGTTTGATAGTGGTGTCTAATGGTTATGTGCAAACTTTTACCCTACTTAAAACTCTTTTTTGCAGATATATGCTGTGGAGGATGGCATTGCGAGATCCATGTGGGAAGAAATAGGAGGGAGAGTATCAATTTTAACTGCTGAAAGATATGATCTCATTGATTGGTCAATGTAAGCATGCTCTGCCATCTTGGATCCTCATGACAGTCCATTTCTTTAATTTTGCTATTGCCACTCTCAATTACTTGGTATATATTAGTTTCTACATTTTCATTCATGCAGTTTTGATGGTGTTATTGCTGATTCACTTGAAGATAAAAATGCTATATCAAGGTATGGCTAGCCTGTTAGATGAAGCTTACTTTTCATTATTCTAGGAGATTCAGAATGAACATCATGTGAACACTGTGCATTATTTACCTATAACAAACTAAAATGTGTGTTTGGTCTTTTGTTTCGAAAATTTAAGCTATTTTAATGTGAAATGTACGGGCAATGAGTTGTTCTTTACAGTATCCTTGTCCTATATTCTGAATTTCTCTTGTGAGAGTTTTAAGCATTACTAGTGCATATGCTGGCTTGTACAACATAAAACAAATGCTTGAACCTAGTGTCACATTAACATTTGAATGAAGAACACTCTGGTAAGATGTTATAATAATTCAATCCAACTGTCAAATTGACTTTATATTATTATCAGATTATGTCTACACCAGTATGTTCAATTTTTATTGCTACATTCTTGATGTACTCTAAATGATGCCCATGTTAATCCTTCTCGACATGGGTATGTCTACAATACAGGGACGTAACAAAGATGAATCTAGACCTTGAACTTAGAAAATCCTTTGCATTCTCTATATTTTGTTTGAGATATTATGGTTTGTGAGTTCTATATTTATGCAGCCTTATGCAGGAGCCTTTTTGCTCTGTCCCCCTTGTATGGATAATTCAACAAGATACTCTAGCAAGTCGCCTTCCTTTCTATGAAAGCATGAGCTGGGAACATCTTATTTCTCATTGGAGAGATGCTTTTCGTAGGGCTGATGTTATTGTATTTCCGGATTACTCTTTGCCGGTATATACAATATTCTTCTCTGTTTTTCGTTCTGAATTCCTTGCTTTCAGAATTCTTAGTGTTTTATTTCAAGTGCTCATCAAGCTTTTCATGTACTCAACCATCACATTTCTCCTGTTGTAGATGTTATATAGTGGGCTCGACACTGGAAACTTCTTTGTCATCCCCGGTTCACCAAAAGACAATTGGGCTGCTGACAGTTATAGTAGGAGACATTCAAAATCTCAGTCAAGGAAAACATATGGTTTTGGCAAAGATGATCTCTTGGTTTTGGTTTTTGGAAGTTCCATTCTCTACAATGAGCTGTCTTGGGATTATGCTTTGTCTTTTCATGATATAGAACCTTTGCTACTCAATTTTGCTGGAAGGAGTGATGTCGAAGAGAGACTGAGTTTCGTCTTCATGTCAGGGAATTCCAGTGATGGGTATAAGGAGGCATTGCAGGTAGAATTCTTGAACGCTGTATTAGTGATGTAGATAGTTCTTAATTTCTGCATCCTGTTCTACTCTTTATTCTGTCCTTGTAATGGATGGCTTGTCTTCGCCTTCCTCTGCTTCACTAGTGTTTCATCTCAATCTTAAAGAGGTTTTGTTATTCGAATTGTAAAATGGATAAATCTTCTTAGGTATATTATGCATACCAACTATTTCTCATTTAGCCGAGGAAGTTCTAAATCATTTTCTCTTGATTTTATTCTTTAAAGGGCTTTGTTGTTTTAGTTGCCTACCTGAAACTTTTCACCCTTTTGTCATCCAATATGTATTTTCCATTTTCTTGTCTTCATTCCTTGCGAGTACTTTACTGTGTTAGTTGTTAGGTTGAGATGAAAATTCAAGTGATATTGAATAATGCTTCACAACATTTGCAGTAGCAGTAACATGCGGTTTACTTACTATTATCTACGCGATAAAATTAAAGAAGCTATAATGTCTCAAAATTTGTAGGATATTACTACTCGTCTGGGGCTTCATGAGGGATCTCTTTCACACCATGATATGAAGGGGGATGTTAACGGTATTATACTGATGGCTGACATTGTCCTCTACTTCTCCCCCCAATATGAACAAGAATTTCCTCCCATTCTAATACGAGCTATGTCATTTGGAATACCTATTGTTGCACCAGACTTTCCTGTCATTAAGAAATATGTAAGTAGATCAAGTGTAAAGCTGAAAAGTAGAATACTTTGCCTTTTATTTTGTCTTCGTCTGAAGAACTTTCTGTATTCAGATTGTTGATGAAGTACATGGAATCATCTTCTCTCAACACAATTCAAATGAATTGGTGCAAGATTTCTCACGACTTATATCTAATGGAAAACTCACGAGATTTGCTCACACTATTGCATCTTCTGGGAGGCTGCTTTCCAAGAACATGTTTGCTATGGAATGCGTTACAGGGTATGCAAAGCTGCTGGAGAATGTCATAACTTTCCCATCTGATGTCATACTTCCAGGAGACACCTCTCAGCTTAAGCAGGGCTCGTGGGAGTGGGGTTATTTCCAAAAGGATGTAGAGGATAGTAAGGACTTAGAAGATCTTCAAATGAAGGATGTGGATCCAATAAATTCCGGTGTTGTTTATGACCTTGAATTAGAGATGATAGGTTTTGTTCCTTTGATGAATGTATCAACAGATGATCCGGAGGGTTTAAAGGAGGAAGACTTACCAAGTGAGCTGGATTGGGACATCTTGAATGAAATGGAGCGTTCTGAGGAAATAAATAGACTGGAGATGGAGGAGGTATGTGAATGAATAACCAAAAGACAAAAAGAACAAGAAAGAAAAAGGAAAAAATAGATCTTTACTTGTCCATGTTTATATTTACTTGAATTCCCTTTGATGTAAGATCTGTTGAGCACATTTTCTGTATATGCAGCTTGAGGAAAGAATGGAAAAAGGCATTGGTAAGTGGGATGAAATATATCATAATGCTCGAAAAGCTGAAAAGCTTCGGTTTGAAACTAATGAGAGGGATGAAGGAGAGCTGGAAAGGACTGGGCAACCGTTATGCATTTATGAGGTTTATGATGGAACTGGAGCTTGGCCATTTCTGCATCATGGCTCTTTGTACCGTGGATTGAGCCTAGTGAGTCCCTGTGGCTTATTCTATATGTTTCAGCTTCATATGGTTTCCCCTCATTTTTTGGCATCTCTTGGTACAGAAATGAAGTTTTTGAGAATACAATGCTATATGTCATACATATTTGCTAATTCAGATTAAGTACATTCTTTTAAATTTTATTACTTCATTTTGTTAGATCTCTCGTTTCTTTAGTTCTAACTGTGGCACGTTCTCTTATAGTCAACTAAAGCACGGAGATTGTCGTCGGATGATGTTGATGCAGTTCGCCGGCTTACCCTCTTGCATGAAACCTACTACCGGAATATCCTCTGTGAGATGGGTGGCATGTTTTCAATTGCAAACAATTTAGATAATATACATAAACGACCCTGGATTGGATTCCAGTCATGGCGAGCTACTGGAAGAAAAGTATGTTATTAGTTCCTGATGAATCTTGACTTGTGAACTTGTTCTTCTTGTAATTGTTTAACTTGACATTGTCATATTCACATATAATCTTCTATGTACTCTTTTCTTGTCAACAAGTTTCATATAGGATTCTGTTCTAATGTATCAGGTTTCCTTATCTAAAACTGCTGAGCTGACCCTAGAAGAGTCAATACAGGCAAAGACTAAAGGTGATGTAATATACTATTGGGCACATTTGGATGTGGATGGTGGGTTTACAGGAAGCAATGATGCCCTTACCTTCTGGTCAATGTGCGATATATTGAATGGAGGCAACTGCAGGTAAATATTACATCGTGTAAAGGGGGATTTGAGCAGAGATTTATTTCAAAATTATTCATTCCTGCCAGCATTTCTTCCTTTCCATTTTGGTGGATAGGTTTCTTGTATTTGAACAGTGTAGATCTCTGTTACAGAAATTTGGATGAATAATCCATTATTTAGGTTTATCTAATATTGAATACAATAATAAATCCCAAATTCAAGATGATTCTATTTCAACTATTTCATGTTCTGAAGTCCAAGAAGCTGGAAATGGAGATTTCCAAAATTCATATCCTAGACTAATGTACAATGTTAAAAAAAAGTTAAACAGGAAACTGGAAATTGTACATCCTACTCGTCTTAATAAGTATCTTCACTTTATGTGCCAGAGGGGCGGGTGTATTTTTGCTGTTAATGAAGATTGTCCTTTATAATAAGTTTGTCTCAGCTAATTCTCGTTCTTTAACATTCTTTCAGAAATGCTTTCCAAGACGCATTTCGTATAATGTATGGCTTACCATCACATATAGAAGCTCTCCCACCCATGCCTGAAGATGGTGGGAGATGGTCAGCACTACATAGCTGGGTTATGCCAACCTCTTCTTTTATGGAGTTCGTTATGTTTTCCAGGTAATCTAGGGCAACAAACATACTTATCTTGTGGCGTCGTATTACTTGCATAGATTTGCATGTTCTAGTTCGAAATATGAATTTTTTATTTGAACTAAAATGGTTTGAATTACAGGATGTTTGTCGATGCTCTGGATAATTTGCATGTGAATTCAAGCAATAGGACACATTGTATACTGGCAATTTCAACCTTGGAGGTAAGCCTGTAGACATAAATTGCATTGGTACTAGTTTACATTTGGTACAAAGTAATGAAGCTAGAAGGATAAGTTCTTACGTTTGAATGTTTCTGACCACCAGAAGCAGCACTGTTACTGTCGGGTTTTGGAACTGTTGGTAAATGTCTGGGCCTATCACAGTGCACGGCAGATGGTTTACCTTAACCCTCACTCAGGTGTGCTGGAAGAGCAGCATTCAGTTGAGCAGCGAAAAGGATATATATGGGCAAAGTACTTCAACATGACATTGTTGAAGAGTATGGATGAAGACTTTGCAGAAGCTGCTGATGACAATTATCGTCCATATGAAATGTGGTTGTGGCCATTAACAGGAGAGGTATATTGGCAAGGGATATATGAAAGGGAGAGAGAAGAGAGATACAGACAAAAAATGGACAAGAAAAGAAGGACAAAAGAGAAACTACTAGAAAGAATGAAAAACGGATATAAACAAAGGTCCCTTGGATAACACCTCTTGGCTAGAAGAGATTTTTGACACCATTTCTGAACCACTTGGCTCCTAACACAGCAGCCAAGCTCATTTTTGCTCTGGGCCTGTGGATGAAAGAGAACGACACCAAAACAAACGAGTGGTTTAATTCTTTCTAACTGCATCAACACACGGAAACTGACATACTAGACTGACCTAACTACATATATTCATATATGGAGGGAGAGTGTATTAGGCTTGGCAAGAGCGAATACGTTATCTGTGGCTCACCAGCATTTTGAAAGCTTTTATAATGGACATCTTATGCGGCTCGTTACAATTCTCTGGTTCTAAGAGGCACAATCTTTAGTGGAGATTCCATTTACTTCAGTATTTGAAATGAGCTGTGAGCCTCTGCTGAAATTGTATTCTTTCGACAGTGTATATACATTTTAATACAATAGAGCAAATGCAAAATTCGTTTTACTGTGAAAAATCTTTTGCACAAAAACAGGAAAGGTAGAGGCTTCAACTTTGACTGTCAAAAATATGAATATGCAGCTCTATGAGACCATGAGCTGACGCGGATCTATGAAGGATTCTGCGAGTTTAACTGAACTCGATGCTTTAGAGTTTAGATGACGGAACAAAATTCTAAATATGTATCACATTTATCTAAACTCAGGAACTCTAGATTATGGATTCGCCTCTAATGAATCTTCACGAATTGGTATATTCCTTTGTTATACGACTTGGTTTATTGCTGTTGATTTCGATGATAAAAGTTATTTAGTTTGAGACCAGGTTATCGGTAAGGCATGTAGGTGTTCCACTAAAAATTGATTTTGTGAGTAGTACTTGATCCTATTTATAACATGTATTTATTATTGATTTCTTAAATCTGATAAATCAAAGCCATAAACTCCTTAATCCTTAATTAATTTTGAGTTTTAACCTTAGCAAATGTAATCAACTTTAGGGTGTATTTGGTAATGGAGGAAAATATTTTCTAATTTTTTCATATTTGATTGAACACAAGAAGATACTTAAGTTTCTTTAAAATGAAGAAAATCACTTCACTAACGAAAGTAGGAAAAAAAAAAACAAGTTTCATAAGTAACATTCTATGTTCATTGTCCTCTTCACCGATTCAACGCCCCCAACCCTCACCTCTTGACCCTGCCACCCCAGTCTTCACCCTATCCCACCCTCTACATTTTTCTAGATTACATATATTTGCTCTCAGGATGATATTGTTTTGCTTACTTACCAAACACTAAATAATAAGTAAGAAAACATTTATTTTCCTAGAAAACATTTATCGTACCAAGTGCCTTTTCTCGCATTGTTTTTTTCCACCCTCATGGTTAAAAAGCTCAACAATAACAATTACTATGCCTCATTCTTAAACAAGTTGATGTCAACTATATAAATCTTCATTTTTTTCATTTGAGCTCATATAACAATTACTATAATCATCATCATCATCATAATAATAATAAATAAAATAAAACTGAAAAATATATCAAAAAGTATAAATAATAATAATATAAAAGTTTCATTTTAAAAAAGAAAAACAATGAGCCTGCCCTGTATGTGGACCAATAGGAAAATGAAATGGTGGTGGTCTCACTCCTCAGTACTCACTGTGTAGGGTTTATCACACTCTCAAACCCCTCATTTTTCCTTCATTTCTTACAATCTTCCAGAAACACCCAGGTACATATACATACAATCTATTATCTATATTACATTTTATTTTTACAACTGAATAATGTTTAGCTATTATTGATTTTTTTTTATTTTTTATTTTTGCTTATGGAATTGTGGAAAATCTAAATGTGGAAATGGGTTTTTTGTTCCTTTTTTTTTTTGATAACCGTGGTGTCCTGCCAGCTTTCGCGCACCTCGACCAATTACTCGGGATATCTGACACCTCCCACTCTGTCCACTAAGGCTAGAACCGATGGAAAGAAATCACACAGTGTTTTTGTGAAATGGGGTTTTAGTCCCTTTTTTTTTTTTTGCTCAATTTGGTTAGTTTTTCATGAGTATTAGAATTCCAAAGACGAATGAGTAGGAAACGACAGAGATTTGTTGGTGGGGGTTTAGCTTCTTAATGATTTTATGATAATCTTGTTAGTTTAATGTAATTATTTTTTTTTCATTTTCAATTTCTCGTTGTGGTCTTTGAATGTTGTGTTTAACTGCTTTTGTTGATAAGTACTTTTTTGTAAGTATGTATTGCTGGAAATGAAGAAAAAGACCTGGATTTATAGATGGAATAAAGTTTTGATTTTTTTTTGTCCTTTATATATTTGGCGCTATTTGACCATGAAAATTGTGGATATTTGAAAAAAAGTAGTTTATATTTTCAAAGTGTAAATGATATTTGAAAATTGTAGTTGTCTGGCCATGAATATCAATTGGAGTGGTTTTTTGAATTTTTGTGAGTAGTTTGGAGTGAAAATAGCTTTTTGGTGTTTTTCAAATTCATGAAAAAAGTGAAAACAGTTGAATTTCGGAAGTTTTCAGGAATTTTATGGCCAAACGTGGTTTCCGGAGTTGAACTCCGGAAAAAAGTAATAAACTTTGAACTCCGGAAAAAAGTAATAAACTTCATGGCCAAACGCCCCCTTAATTCTTTCGGAAGGTTTCTTTAGGTTTGAACTGTTTATATGCTATGTTACATGGATTTGGGTGTGCATTTATCCAAAATTTGGCAAGTTTTTAGTATATTTTTGAAGGATCTGCAAGAAAGTAACTCTATCCCTGACAACCCGTTCGGGTTGCATAAACACAAATGAAACTTCCAGTAATATTGATTCTTCGTGTTGCATTGTGGTGTAATACTCCCTCCGTCCATTTTTACTTGTCCAGTATTGACTTGGCACATCCCTTAAGGAGCAATAAATAGAATTACAATTTTACTATATCACTCTTTGAATACTAAATTCAATGTTTTGGGAAATGCATTGAGAAATGACTATAGTTGATAATAAGGGTAAATTAGGAACTAAGTGATGAATTATCTCTTGATTTTCTAAACTGGACAAGTAAAAGTGAACGGAGGAAGTATATTGTTCATCATTTTGTGTCCGTTTTAATCATTTGTTAATTCACCTAGTGTTTTTGGTGGATTGAAAAAGATCACTTCATTTCCATTTCGATATTGAAGATTAACCATACCCATATCAACTAGTTTGACAGGGTACTTCAAGACAAATGAGAAATATAAGTATATAGCCTTTGTGTGTAATATGATGGAACTAATTTTTCTTCTTTTCTTTGTATTTCCCTCATTAGTAAATTCAGCTTTGGATTTTATTATTTGATATTGAAGCTTAACATTTGTTGTTCACCATTTCAGCTTTACATGAGTAGCTAAAAGTTAAACATGCAGACAATTAAGGGTGGTTGGGTCGGGCAAACATTTGCCCTTGCTACTTACAATGACTCTGGTGGCCGGAAGACTAGGATTAGGCGTTCGAAAGAGGAGAGGAAGACCATGGTTGAAACTTTTATAAAGAAGTAAGTGACTTTTTCTTTTCTTCGTTAAACCGAGCTATTCTGATAATTTATGCCATGTCTAATTGATTTGGACCCATCTGTTTAGTGTTTAGAACATCACTTGTGTTTCTCTGTAACATCAGTCTAGTAGTTTTGGACCTATTCTTCTTTTAAATTCTTCAGATGCTTCAATCTAGCTATGTTATATTTGATCTGTCTGTGAACTTTGTCAAATTGTGAGAGCAGGTACTTGAAATGATATTTCTCAAGGCTATTACATAAATATTTGATTTAAGGTTGCTGCTAGCCTGCTATAGTAGTATCAAACTTGACAGATTGACACTTCCGTGGACCCTAGTTCTAGGTCTCGTCAATGGCTTCTGACAAGTGGGCAAAGATGGCAAGGGACAAAAGGTTGACCGTGCCCCTTGTTATTAAGTTGATGTTCTCTGCATATGATGTCTCAGAGATAAACAGATAATTTAACTCTTGGAAGCAAAGTTGAATATTGAACATTAGCCAGTTACTTGGTTATGCAATATGGTCTTAATGTGCTGATTTCACATAACGATTTAAGTATCGCAATGTTAGGTAGCTGTGAGTGAGAAAGTAAGCAGGCCTCTACGTTAAAATGAGAGGCATGTGTGCTGGTCTTCTGTTTCTGTGCAAGTAAAAAAAGAATTTCATTGAACAATTCAACAATAAGGGCATTCTCTGGTTTATAAGAGGTATACAGAGCAGAAAATGGAGCTGCAAAAATTTGTTGCTTTCTACAACGAACGCAATCTTCTATAGATGTAGAAATCCTATATGTGCTTAAAAATAGAGAAAGAAAGCAAGATGCTAGGCATTTGGGAAAATGATGACCTCTTTCAATCGAAAATTCTTTTATTTTTATCCTTACAAAATTGTCCACATCTTAGCATGTAGAGTCTGTTTTGGTAAGTAGCATTTAGAATCATTCTTCTCTCCCTCATGGTTTTAATTCCCATTCAGCTCCACATTAGATTTAAAACATAACTTGGCATCATCAGCGCAGTTCTCTCGCATTCGGTACCAAACTTGAAAGTTCTCTAGCAGTGTTGCAATGTAATACTCTCTCATTTTATGCAGTGTATTTTGTTCTTTAAGGTGAAAACTACCAAATTTTGAAATTATCAAAATAAAGGGGCATTAGCTGAGCTCATATTTTGAAAATAAAACTTGAATACTCAAGGGTTTACTTAACTCTATCTACTCTAAGTGCTCGTTTTTAAAAATATTTAATTAGCCTTTTAAAGATGTCGCGACTAAATGTAGTTTAACCGCCAATTCAAATCATGTCAACTATTGTGAAGCCTAATAAGGCACTTTATGGTGCCAGAATACTTTAAAACCTTACTCTCCTCCTCCTGTTATATCGTTAGCATGTAAAATCCAAACCTAGAGCAAATTATTAAACACAATCACACATTTGAATCTGCTACTTACTCTCAGGTCAACTACTTTAGGGGGCATTTGTCACATATGATGAATAAAATGAGATTGCATAGTTTCAACTTACTGCGAAGAGATTATGGAATGATTTGTAATACTTATCCCTTATTTGGACGGGCAGGATAAAGGTTGGAGCATAACTTTTGTTACAGAAATGTTTGTGGCCTGAAAGTCTCAAATTTTATAATTTTAAGCACAAATATGTGTAATTAAAGATTAGCAAATTAGGCTTGACGTAGTACTCTGGTATAGTTATACTCAAAGAAGGCATAAACTAAATTCGAAAGAAATAAAGCAGTATGAAATGACGAAGTTAAAAGGGTGGGAGGAAATGAGGTTCTTTTCTTTTGGGGGTGGGTTGGGTGGGGGGGAGACTGAGGAGGGTCCAAAAAGGGGTTGATGAGAGATCTGGAGAGAAAATATGGGCAAAGGAGTAAAATAACATCTTAAACGCAATTCCGAATGAAGAGAGATTAGAACATCAAGGGAGTGGATTGGGAGGTGGAAATAGAAAAATGCACAGTAAAATCTCCCTTTAACTCATGTTTCCCGTGACTAATGAGATAAAAGTATCCGACGAAGAGTGAATCAGTATCCCCTCTACAATCCTAAGCTCCTGAAACTAACAATCTTTGGATTGTCTCTATCCACCTTCATACAGAAAACCTCTTAGTGTTTCTCCTTTCCTACATCTGGTGTGTATAAATCTGCAGATGTTGATACATATTCATACTGTCAGAGTGTCAGTAGAGATACCTGTAGGTTTTATATACTGCTGTCTGCTATTGCATATTCTGATGAGCACAAGGAAGGAAGGTTGATAGTTGGTAAGTAAATAAGCTAGGTCCAAGATGAATACATAAAATGTTATTTAGTTTTGATGTTTGTGATTGTTGTCTCATAGGTTGCTATCTAGATCATCTCTAGCTAGGTGAACATCTTCAAAAGGTGTTAGTGAAGTAAAATTTTCAAAGGAAAAAATGTAAAATTCTCAATCTTCTTTGGAGCACTAACTCATTACTTTCCTGCGGTTAGATCAAATGAATGACATCTTATGTGTACGTGGCTTTTAATGGTTGCAGATATCAGAATTCAAATGATGGAAATTTCCCGTCACTTAATCTGACACACAAGGAAGTTGGTGGCTCTTTCTACACAGTGCGGGAAATAGTTCGTGAGATAATTCAGGAAAATAAAGTTCTAGGTCCAGCTAAGTTATCTCCTGAAGAGCAGAACAATATCTTGTTTGCAGAACAATATCCACTAGGATCTATATCAACTGAACCACAAAGTTTATCTTTATCTGGTGAGACCCATGTTATGTCAAGTTTTGCGCCCAACCATTACGTAGGTAAAAGTGAAGAAGCTGATTTTGGTGTGAATGGACAGCTTGATATAGATGAAGTGAAGGTTGCAGATGATGGACTACAAGCTAGCACAAGTGACATTTCCGAGAGAATTGAACAATCTGATGAATCTTACATAATTGATTCTGAATCTGATCATCAGAAAAACAAGGATGAGGTTTTGCATTCTAGTGGGATTAATGGAGTTGACCATGAGATGCTCAATGAACAAATCATTGGTGACTATGAGACAACCAAAGAAAATGAAATCTCTGGTACATCTGACTTACTCAACAACCTCTCTTTCGAGCATCAAAATACCAGTCCACAAGGTTTAGATTCTACTGAGATCATCTCTGAGAGTGTGAATGTGAGTCTTCTCTGTGGGTTTGATGCTAGTCGTCCTACAGTTAGAAAAGAGGAAACATATGGAGAACCAATATCTACAGAGTCGGTGGTAGGAGAGAATATTGATGCTGAAGGTGGGTTGAATGAAGTAGGAGCATCAAAAGCTGGAACGCCTCTTCAAACGACAGAATTACTAGTGGAGAAGTTTCCCCTGCGACCCATCTCTAAGAAAATAGATGACTTGGATTCAGGATTAAATGAAACAACTAGTGCAGGAAAAACATCGGAAGAAACAGAACATGAACACGACAGTATAACCTCTTCGGAAATAGCTGCTCAACTTGTGAATGAGCCAGTTGATGTGATGATAGCTGATCCAGCAACAGAGAAGTCGAGTAAACTGTTGAACGAGAAAGCAGAGGCGAAAGCTGGAGAGGCATCATTGGAAATTTCAAGTACCTCAGAAGCAAGAGCGTCCACTGCCACTGATGTAGGAGTTAAGGCCTCATCAACTGTAAGTGAGGTAAGTTTCTTATGCAGTAAACTTTAGCAATGTTTTCACTTAGGTTGAGTCTCAAGTCCCTGCTTTTTTCTTTCATATTTATCAATTAATCGTTTGATTGAAGTTTTATCTCCTCTGGTGCTTGAGAGAAATAGGAGAGCTTTTGAGGGGGTAGAGTCGAGTTTTTCTCAAGTGAGGAATAGCCTCCGGTTTCTTATTTTCTTTTGGTGCACCCATCAAACCCCTAGTTGTATAGAAGAATGGGTGGACTTTGTAGAGAATCAGATTTTGTAGATTCTTTACCTTTTGGCTTTTTCTTTGTATATGGCCAACTCGGCCTTGCTTATGAATGAAATACACTTACCTTATCAAAAAAAATCTCCTCTGGTGCTTGTCTTAAACTTTAATGCACTCATTATTGGGCTGGAGTGTACAGATGACAAATGCATGGGAAATAGAGTCCAGTACTTCAATCACAGTCCGGACTTTGCAAATTTATCTCATGTGACATGCACTATTGCTGAGGGATGTGTATATTTTTTGTCAACATTTCTTATGCATCTAGCACTGTTAATACTGTAGTATTAAGTTTTACTATAAAAAATGAAATTTCAAGTGCTTATGGAAGAAATAAGGAGAGGGAATGATTTTGGAGATGTAGTTGAGGTACTTCATTAGAGCCGTTCGGACCAACTTGAGTGTATTTACCCTTAATGCTCACATAGAGTAAACTGTTGTTCTCCCTGTAGTGTTTTATTTTGTTCTTTCAGCTGGGGCTGGGGGTTGGTTTGAGATCCTGGCTTAACGTTCTTTCTTGGTAGTGAGTGGGATAGAGAGCTAACAAGTATATGTTGGTCTGGATAAGGATTATGGAAATCGGACAAAACTAGGGTAAAGTGTGTATAGTAGATCGAAAACCCTTTTTAATCTTTAGATGGGTAGCTTCACCTTTTCCCGAAGTTCAGATTAATCCGTCGAAGACTTACCAAATTGGGCATGTGGCTTCCTCTCTGTATAGTCACTTCATGTTATCACAGCCTCAACTATTATGATTTTAATTTTTAAGAAGGTTTAGAAGGTTAAGATGCTCCAATTTTTATGGTTTAATTCCCTTGCTGGCGGAGAAAATTTTCTAGAAGCACGCTAGTCCTTAAACACATATATATACAACTCAGCTTACTTTCTTGAACAAATGAATGTCTGTCTTATTCGATATTCGTATAGAATTTACAGCTTTGCATAACCTCCTACATAGCATTACACCTTTACTTTTCTGCCATTATTGAAATGATAAAGGTTCAGGTATTAAGGTTGTCATATTTTGTAATCTGCAATTAACTTTATCTAACGAACATAATTTGTTGTTGTTAACAAAGCTCCAATTAATGATAACTGCAAATGGGTTGTTACTCCTCATCTACATTTAGACCCTGCTCACCTTTTTGACTATTTAGTGTAAATGTTCAATTTCTCTCCATTTATGATAACATGCTATATTCAAAATGTTCAAACTTTTGCAGACGGTTAATTCTTCTAGCCTTATGCCTAATGAGACTGTTGATAGCAGTAGCAATAGTGGTACTTCTAAGAAACCAGCTGCTGACGAGTTGATTGAAGGTAAAGGCAAAGCCAGCACTCAACATGGTAGCAACCATCAGAAAAGAGGCAATCCTCCACTAGACAGAATTAATCTGTGAGTAACTGATTACTTCTCTTTGATAAGCTAAATGCAGTTCCCGTCTGTTTTTTTCCTAGTTCTAGTGTCAACAATTTTGAAGGGTAGCCTTGGCGTAACTGGTATAGTTACTGTCATGTGACCAGGAGGTCACGGGTTCAATCCATGGAAAGAATCTCTTGCAGAAATGCAGGGTAAGACTACATACTATAGACCCTTGTGGTCTGGCCCTTTCCCAGACTCTGCGCATAGCGGTGGCTTAATGCACCCGCTGCCATTTGTAGTGTCAACATTTCATTGTTCCTGCAAAACGATTCCCTGTAATTTACTTTTCGATTGCTAATTCTCCAGCGAAACATGGAAAGGCGCTTCAGCAAAATCCAGGGAACGTGAAACAAATCCACTCCTTGCATTATTGAAGGCATGTGTCACGGCTTTGGTGAAATTTTGGACCGAAGAATAGCTTCTTTGGTTTTCCTTTTAGTGCTTTGAAGATAGCTATAGATCCAGCAGTTGCTGCGGTGATATCGGTTCATAACGTTTTTCTCGAATTATATCATCTCTGAGCTGCAATGGAAGTTGTATACTCAAGGTTTTCTATGGGCCAGGATGATATCTTAGTTTGTATGATAGAATTTGTATTAGTTGTGAATTAGGGCATGTGCCTGATATGGTTTAGCACATGAATGAATGAACATGTCACTTATGAATTCCAGATATAATAGATTAGATCCATGAATGCTCTATTTTTTTATCGTAAGGTAAAAGCTGTCTTTACTTGAATATATAAGAGGTTTTATTGTTCTCTGAGCTTGTAATGTTTCTTGAAAATGTTGAATATTTGTGTTGTACTGCTACATTTTTTTCCTTTTTTTTTTTTTGGTAGTGGTGCAGTCTAAGTGCCTGTTTGGCCATGAGAATTTTTTCCCTTTTTTCGAATTTTTTTCCACTTTATTCCAAATACAACTCCAAGTTGGTCTTTAGCCATGAGAATTCCAAATACAACTTGGAGTTATATTCGGAAAAGTTTTACTTTTTTCACTTCCACTTCTCTTACAAAAATTCAAAAACAACCCCAATTTGTATTCATGGTCAAACACAACTTCAACTTCAATTTTTTTTTATTTTCATGGCCAACGCCTACTAAGCTTTAGCGATCCTAGATTTGCCTATGTGGTTTAGGGACAATTAAAGAAAGGCATAATACATAAAGTACCCTTTTAACGTGTCCTCAACTGATATTTATGCCTTCCAATTTTAGGTGTGCACAAGTAGGCACTTAAACTTGTATCACTACAAAAAAAACTGGGTTTAGCGACGGACGAAATCCGTCGCTAAACCACCTAAATCCGTCGCTAAAGCTATTTAGCGACGGATTAGTGACGAAATATTGTCCGTCGCTAAAACGCTCGTAGCTAAGCCTTTAGCGATGAATACTTGACATCCGTCGCTAAATCTAGCGATGGATTAGCGACAATTTAATTCCATCGCTAGCTTTAGCGACGAACATTTCCATAGCTAACATATATAAAATATGTCACTCATTTGCTTGTTCATTTGGTCGCCGAGTAAAGTCAGCTACCGAATTTTCATAGCTATTCCGGCTCAATTTTAATTAAATTATTTTAAATTTTATATTTATTAAATATTTAGCTACATTTTAACCATCGTTTTTTGCTTATTCAGATCTTCGAAGAACATATCAAATGAAAAAACAATAATATGCAATATGCATTACAAGAACCTGATTTCATATAAATTAGTAATACAAAGATTTACTAGCATATTAAAAAATACATAAATCCTAAAGCATCAACAATGTTCCTAATTATTTCAACTAGTAAAATAAACTCTGAAAATAAAACTAACTAATGTGGTGTGGAAACTGATGCTCATCAGTCATCAGGATTGAATGTAGGACCCAAGGCCATAATATTGTTTTCTTGAGACCCAAAGCCATAAACTCTTCTCCTCGTCTCTCATCCCACGATCTCGTACTATATCCGAGTTGCCACACCCATCTCATCCTACTGTAATTGCTCATGTGATCACTGTTAGGTAACTATTCTTGAGCTGTATCCTGTAAATAAAGTAAATTAAAACCTTAAAAAGTCATGTTCAGATGGTTATTTCAACCTCAAACTCTATTTGAAATTCACGCTGAAACAGGCAGTTTTCTCCTTTCAAAAGAAAAAAAATGCAAAAGATGATGGAAAATCATAAAGCAAGTATTGACCAACCTTTTTTTTGTTTTTTTAACTATTATCGTTTGAGAGATAAGATTTCAGACAATGATTTAGTTAAAATTTGTACCAGGGATAAAGAAGTTTCATCAGATATTAAGGTAAAAGGAAGGAAAGTTATCTCTAAGAAATGTACAGTTCTACATCACAAGTAGTATAAGTTTCCCATATATACCATAAAACTAACACAACATTCTTGAAATTGGCCCATAACCTCATACCACAATAGATTTTTGTTCCGTCCTTGACCTATGATATGACTAAAAAATGGCTTAGTCCATCAACTGGGCCACTTGAAATTCTTAGTTAAAACTTTACTAAGTGGATATAGCTGTCTACCGAGAAACATTAATTATCCTAAAATGATTGATTTGTTGAAATTGGTAGCAGGGATTAGTAAGAAGTTTCATTAGATATTCATGGAGCACTGAAAGACCTTTACCCTTATTTATTTGTCCTCTTACCTAATGCCACAATAAAAGAATCTTGGAGCTCGCATGGTTGGAACTTATCTTTCAGAAGGCATCTCAACTACTGGGAAGTTACTAGAGTCACTGATTTCCTCATAATGCTAGAAGGCTGTAAATGACTAAATGAGGAGGAAGAATCTCTTACATGAAAAGGAAGCAGCAATTCAAAAATCACAGTCAGAGCAGCATACAAGGATCTATCATCTACAGGACAAGACAACACCTCCTAGCCTTAGAAAAACTAAACAAATTTGGAAGATCAAAATACAATTCAAACTTTTCTGTTTTTCAAATTTGGAAGTGTACATGTCACAAAAAAGAATATAAACATGTCATCTATAAGGTCAATAAGATCACACAGTGTTTACTTACGTGCACAATCTGAGATCGGTGACCAAATACGAAAAAACTTTCCACCAATGATGTGGAGCCGACCAAACAAAATCCATTATGTATAAGTACTAATTTAATATCATGAGAACTTCAATATAGAGCTGCTCGAACAGGACACCCACTTGAAACTGCAAATGTGAGATATAAGGATATATTGACCTTGATAGTTGATCTCTAGTTCTTTCATTATACTGTTTTCTCTCAGAATTGCATTAAATTAATATTGTGTTCTTATATTATCGGCATACTCAAATTAAGGTAGATGATGCTACATCACACAAAAGAACAACTATGACGATTATGTATTCTTGACTACCTCGATGAAGATGATTCCTTTAGCTAATAAGATCAACTATGGCCTTTATGTCAAGAAACACACTTTAGATTGAAAGATTTAAACAAAAGAACAAGCATTGGAAATCTGAAGTAGATGCTCCCTCATATTTCAACACCTACAGGCTACAAGTACATGCTCAAGTAAATAAATTGCTTCTTTTATCCTCAAATTCTAACATATTTCAGATATGATTGAGAGTTATCATTTGAAGCACCTAATTACTTTAGATCCATCTTAAATAGAAAAAGATGAAGTTTAACACCTATATAGATCTACAGTCAGAAATAGCAATGAGATCTTACCTCTATATATAGATCTACATAATCACCACAATTAAAATTGTTCCTTCGGTTTGGAAGTAACTTTCAGAGTTATACCACCATAAGGTTCATTTTGATATGTATCGACAAGTACACAATTTTCCTACACCTAAAATCACTTTCCAGAAGGAAGACAATAGGTAAAAGATCTAAATTAAGGAAATAGTTTCTCAAACATTGATACACATTATACTAAATGTGATAATTGATCAAGAAATGAAGCATATCATATGTGCAACTAAACATAAGAAAATACACCTTTTGTGATTGTGTGGGATATGGATAAGCATAAGAAAGAAATACTTGAGAAACGTAACAGTAAAAGAGAAAGAAAGAACAAATGTTTGGTAACAATTTATAGTTGTGTGGAATAAGGATATTTGACATGGCTGAAAACTTGCTAAAGTAGATGATCAATTATAAGTCCATTCTATTATGAAAATTGTAGGATCTTAGATAAAGTTGAATAGATTAGTAAGAACAGCAAAAAGGCTCATCCACATTCTTCGCGTTAAATTGTTAGTATTTTATAAAAGCAAGAACAAAGAAACAATCTTTTTTTTTTTTTTTTACTCGTTCTGATTTGAAAGAGACTAGATAATTGAAGTAGTTGGTGTCAGCCTCTTCAATGATAAAAGCAATCTCATTTTTTTCCAATCCCAGATATAAACTTGTTGTATTCTTATGGTTTCATGTTTAGATCAATAAATGCAAATATTTTAGTGGGACATGAAGAGTACATTAACAGGTTCATAAAGTCTCATCTTAACGTAGTTCCCTGCATCCTTGACACAAGACAGTAGATAACAAATTAATCATTTAACACTATTAAGTTGGTAACATAAACATTGTTCTAAATGCTTTAATAAACTCAACCAGTATGTGCTAATTCAAGAGTTACTATTTACATTTGGCTGCTATTTCACTCTAATGAATTATATTTTTGTAAACTTACAATCTGTATATTCTAAAAATATTGTAGTCTTATAATCTGTATTTACATTTGCTGCTATTTCAAAGACATGCCTAACTCAAGAATAACTATTTCGTTTGATTCGCTTGGGATGTGCAAATAAAATGGAGAAAAATATGTTGAATATTTAATTACTATATAACTTCACGAAGACACCCTAATCACCAATCAACTATCACCATATCATATGTAGTCTATGTTGTTCGGACTCTTCAAAAATGTTCTTACCATGTGCGTGTCGGATCCTTCTAAAGTAGTGCAATTTTGGAGGATCCGACATGGGTGCGACAACATTTTTGAAGAGTCCGAGCAACTTAGTATGTAGTCTATCTCTCATTTACCAAAGAAAAAATATTATTCTTTTCTTTTTCAATTTTGTGTCATCTAAATGATTATGGCAGACCAAATCTTAGCATAATACAGAAAGGAATTCACTAAAATAACTTATGGATCTTTACAACTCAAAGATTGAACTCCTCTCATAACACTTCCATTGAGATGGATTTGTCAAGCATTTTTGGATGAGGATTTCATCGTTATTAATACTTTATCGGTTCCTGCTTGGTTAGCTTTTAAGAAAAAAATTGAAGAAAACAAATAGTCCAGCTCTAACTCTATTAATTGCTAATTAAGAGAACACAATCACAAGCTAGCTAAGAACAAACGAATCTTAAGAATGAGCTGAAAAGGAATAGATGCTAAAGGAGAAAAAAATACAGAGCTATCATCGTTGTAGAAATACCATCGAGATAGCCAGCATAGAACTTCAAAGTGTGAAACCATTACTTCCACTAAAAAATTTTGAAGAAGAAAGACATTACATAAATTTGAGACCAAATATAAAATAAGTACATATGATAAGTTTAAGCATCAAATATTGATGTACGCATAATGTTTAAGAAACTTTCTTAAGTATGAACTATATAAGCAATTATCTATAAGGTTTTTTCTTATTGAACATTAATAGGTTAAGACACTAGTTTAAATTACTAGACACACGAGGAATCCTAAAAATTTCATGTTTCAGGCTAACATGAATCAGATCTGTAAATACGGGAGACACAAGGAATCTTAAAAATGAATGATTAACCCTCCCTCTTATAAAACCAAATCTTTATTCTCCGCAAGCCCTAACAACAAAATTCTTCTGAATTTTTGCTCTTCCCTTTGCTTGGGGCAGCCATTTTATGTTTGCTACCAAATTGTTCCCACAAAAACCTGCCCAAAAGAAATTAAATTGAATGCAAAGAATATACATTACCTGAGATAGAAATAGAAAACCCTATAAAGAAAGGGGCGAGCTGTCGGAGAGGGGTGAGCAGCCAGAGAAAACGAGCTGATGTCGAGGGCGAGCTGCCAGAGAAAATGACCTATCGTGGAGGGCGAGCTGCCGGAGAAGACGAGCTGCCGCAGAGGGCGAGCAGCCAGAGAGGCGACGAGAAATCCCTAAGACGATGAGAGCTAGAGGAGGCATTTATCTTTTGGTCTTTGCTAAACCACTTAAATCATAGGTAGCGACAGATTTAGCAACGGAAAGGTTCCGTCGCTACAAATAAATTTGATATTTTATTTTTATTAAAATTATTAATGACGGATTTTTGTATTTTGATGAATGAAATCTAAATAACGACGAAATATTTGTCGCTAATTCCGTCACTAACTTTTAATAAATTTTGTCATCATGTTTTTGTCGCTAATTTTATAGCTAAAGTGTTGGCGCTTAAATTTAGCGCCAACTTTTTGCAACGGATTAATATTTCCATCACCAATCCGTCGTTATTTTAGATGTCAATTAATTTCTTGCTTTTTTGGCGACAAATTTGTTATTCGGTAGCTAATTCGTTGCTATTTGGCGACGGAAATCTGTTCGTCGCTAAAATCTGTCGCTAAACCCAATTTTTTTTGTAGTGTATAAAGTTGAACAAGTAAACACACTCGTCCTACATGGCATAATACAAATCAGTTCGAGTGTATCTCACGTGAATTGCCACGTAGGATGTGTGTCCACTGGTTCAACTTTATACAAATTTATGTATCTACTTGTGTGCATGCCATAAGTTGAAAGACATAGGTATCAGCTAAAATCAAGTTAATGGACACGTTTATTATTATGCCTTAAAGAAATAGTAACTTGATTAGACCAAGGTAAAATATGATAAAAATTAATATACTATATCACCACCACCCCACACACACCATTACAAAATGGTTATCCCTTGACAAGGTTTCTTCTGTATTACATCTTTGTTGTAGTAGAAAAATGGTTCCTCAAGGATTTGGATATGAGTTGGTTGAGATTTGAAAAAAAAGTAGTGTTGTAAGTTGACGCTGAAAAAAGGTATTTGTAAATTGAAGTTGTGCTTGAACATGAAATACAATTAAACTTTCTGAGCGAAAACTCGAAAAAGACTTGTAAAATTCTTAGTACCCGTCTTTCAAACTTCAAATTTTATATTTTGAAGTTGAAATAGTAGTCAAATTTGATAAAATAAACACAATTGTAATAAAATTGGTAAATTTTCAAATTTCGAGCCAAAATCTATGGCCAAAGGGGGGCCAAAGAATGATTAAATGAAGGGCCATCTGGTTTTGTTTTCTTCCATTGCTGAGGATGCTAAGATAAATTATGTCTTTGGTTGTTACATGAGTACACTCATTGTTTTCTTGGTCCACTTTGAAAAGCCAATTTTTGCTTATTTGTAACAAGTTAAAAAAATGATGTATGATAATCAGTTCCAATTATTTACAAGACTATGATTTTGATAGATTGACACAAAATTGATCATTTATAGTAGTTAAAAATTGAAGGTCCAACTACTCGAATCGATTTTGGGGACATTTTATTAGTAGCGTTATTAGTGTCCGTTTTTGCAAAATATAGGCAGTTTTTTTTTTTTTAAAAGATGTATCAAAATACATTGTATTCGCCCGCATACAAAATCTAATCATAGCTGAAATCACGTGAATAAAATATCTAGTTATAGTCATATGTGTATGTATGTGTGATCAATTGTATATGTCTGTATTTGTTTTCAAAGCAGAAGCTAATGTATATGTGGCCAACGCCCAACTGTATGTCTATATATGTGTTTTCAAAGCAGAAGTTGGATGTATGTGTGTATATGTGAAGACATCAACTATATGTATGATTAATTGAATTTAATATATATGTATTTTCAAACTGTATATGCACAAAAACCTTCAAAGATAGCGATCTCTGACAAGGCAACATCGATTTTTCAGCGGCCATCTGAAATGCTTCGGCAACGATGAAGGGGTGAGTTTGGGGTGTGCAGTGACGGATAGATGTTTTAGATACACAAATAGGTGGGTATCTATAAAATTACATAATTTTTCTATATTTTGCAATTATCTATAATATAACTATAAAGAGTAATAAGAAAAATAGAGATGCTACATCAGATAATTTTTCCATCAATTTTACTAACAAATTAAAATCTCCCTTATTGCTGATTTACATATTTTGCAAGAAAACATTTTTTAGAAAAATAAGTTGTTTCTTACTTATTTTCTTCTGTGTTCGCCATGCAAGTAGAAAAATATTTTCTAAGTATTTGTATATATTTAATACAAAACAATGAGAACGAATAGAGTAAGGGGGTGGGGTAAGAAAAAAATTATGAATATTTTTTTTTAAAAAAAATAAAAAAATTGGGGTGGGGGGTGGGGGAGGTGTTAGGAGTAGGGGTGGGGTTAAAACAGAAGTTTTGAAAATTTTAAAAAAAATAACTTAAAACAATTGAAAACTTTTTTTTTTGAGGGGGGAGGGGGTTGGGGTAAGAATTTTTTTTTTGGGGGGGGGGGGAGGGGGGGAGGGGGAGCGGAGGGGAAGGTGGTAGGGGGTGTGGTAAGAAAAAAGTTTTGAAATTTTCTTAAAAAATACTTTCATTTTTTTGGAGGGAGGGAGGGAGAGGGGGGGGGGGGGGTAAGCAAAAAAATTTAATTTTTTTTTTAAAAAATAAATTTAAAAAATTTAATCTTTTTTTTGGAGGGGGTGGGTGGTAGTGGGGGTCGAGTAGGGGGTTGGTGGGTGGCAAAGATAAAGGTAGGGTGAGTGATTTTGAGAGTGGTATGAATATTGCAACTTGTTTTCCCTACTTTGATTAAGGAAGTCATTTTCCTTATTTTGAAGGAACTTGTTTTCCTAGGAAAAATATTTTCCAAACTTTTTAGTCAAACAAACATGAGAAAATGTTTTCCTTCATACCGAACACACCCATTATCTGTTTTCATAATATGGTTATGAAGATTTACATACACTACTTAAGAGAAGAAAGTGAAAGGCTTTATAAAATATACTACAAGTTCACTATATGCATACTTTTGAATTCGATGATGATATAATTCAAGAGACAAGTCCGTAGAATCTATTGGATCCAAACAAACAATATGTGTCATGGATTAAGATATCGATAATTATAACTTTTAATATAATAAATCAAGTATCTAATAAAAAATAATCTCAATACTTATAATGTATTACACATTTCTGCATAACTTATTGCTAAATCTAATGAATCCAAGTTGAATATTTCAGATATACTACACAATGATGATTTTATTGTACCACCAATAGCTCACTAAACCATGTGCATGACATAACAGTTGAAGCACATAATGAAAACTGAAAATGAAGATAAAACTACTTCATTATTGCAAAGTACCCCCACATCAAATAAAAATAGCTCGAGACACAATACTCTAACGTCTTTTTCACATGTTAAAAGTACAATAAAATTATAGCAAGGATAAATTGGATCTAGATCTCCATTCTTAATTATTAGTCTCGATCTGGAATAGAGAAATTCCAGATAAAAGATTTTTCAGAATTCTTCGTACAGTGCGAATCTGAATTAATCAGGACATGAATATGCTTCGAATACAAAATTATGTTGAGCTTTTGTGTCTTTTTCACATGTTAAACTACAACAAAAATATAGCAAGGATGAATTGGATCTAGATCTCTGCTCTTGATCACTAGTCTCAATCTAAAATAGAGAAATCCTTGATAAAGAACTTTGTCAGTTAAATGAATTCTATATATGGTGTGAATCTGAATTAATCAGGCCAATGTGCTTCAAATATCGAATAATGTTGAGTTGTTGCGTCTTTTTCTGGTGTTTTGTGCTCATTGACTACTAGCTTATGCTAAAAAGGAAGTGGAAAGTAAAAAAAAAAAATTGCAAAGATAGAAGGATAAGATGTTTGGATTATTAGCAAACTTTGATATAAAGGAATAAAAATAGCTAGATACACAATACTCTTTATGTCTCTTTTACATGTTAAAGAACAACAAAATTATAGCAAGGATGAATTGGATCTAACTCTCTATTCTTAATCACTAATCTCGATCTGGAATAGAGAAATTCCTGATAAGGATCAACATTGTTACTTAAATGAATTTTATGTACAGTGTGAATATGAATAAATCTGGTCAATATGCTTGGAACACCGAGTAATGTTGAGCTCGTGCCTTTTTCACATGTTATAAAGTACAACGAAATTATATCAAGAAATCATCTCCATTCTTAATTATTAGTCTCAATCTGGAATAGAGAAATCGCTAATAAATAAAAAAGTTGTCAATTAAATGAATTCTACGTACAGTGTGAATATGAAATAATCAAGTCAATGTGCTTCGTATTTCGAATAATGTTGAGCTCTTATGTCTTTTTCTGGTTACTTGACTCATTGACTACTAGGTTATGTTAAAAAGAAAGTGAAAAGCAAAAGATATTGTACAGAAAGAAGGATAAAATGTTAGGATTATTAGCAAACTTTGGTATGAAGGAATAAATAGCTAGACACACAATATTCTTATGTCTTTTTTGTTGGGTTCTAAGTGTATTGTGAATGGAAAATGGAGGGAAGAAAAATTGGAGGGAAAGTGAAATGTGTAGTTCTCTTTTAAGAAAGTTAAGTTCTCCCACATTGGTGGGAGAAAGAAAATTTTTAGTGTTTATATTAGAACACTTCCCTTCATGTGGATAGTGAGGCAAGAACAAGACAAGCCTCGCGCCATCGTCGTCGTCGCTTGCTCGGTTCGGCTTTGAATTTGGCAAATGATCGAGAGAGAGACTATCTTTTTGGACAAAGTTTATCCGCGCGCGCAGGTCTTCACCTGCGGACGCAGGTGACCGTCGCAGAAAACAGTGAAGTTTCTGGAAATTGATATAATACGACCTGCGGCCGCAGATGGACCACCTGCGCGCGCAGGTGGGTCCGCAGGTCGGCAATGGTTCCAGAAAGTTGTCTCTTTTCATGAACCATTGCTTCTTTTCGGAAGCAACTCTTTATGTCTATAAATACCTGATTTTTCCTCAGGTATTGGCACGAAATTATTTGAAAGAAAAACATCTTCTTCTTCAAAAAAAAACTCAAGTGTGATCAAGAAATCATTGAGTGCGTTCGAAGTTCGGTAGAATTTGAGGTACCACTATTCTACTACAGTGAATCATTTTATCCTGGGAGGAAAGATTCCATAACCTTGGGTACTTGAGGGGAATAAATTCCTTAAGGACACACCGTGAATTCGGTGGACTTGATTCTAAATTTTTCTGTTTCATCTTCTTTCTTACGGTTTTGCTATTTTTCAGAAAATAGTAGAAACTTCATTTTGATAGTTCATTATTGTTGAACTTGGGTTTGAAGTTGTTGAAATTCTTTATTGTTCTTGAACTTAAATTTAAAGTTCTTGTTGATTAAAATACAGATATTTGTACCCGAAAACAACATTCTTAAGGAATTTATTAATCTGTATTTTTTGGTTTCTGGAGATTAAAACCATTTGGTTTTCTACTCTGTCTGAACTTGATAGTGATTTGAAGATATAAAAACTTCATCACTAATCAAAGATCATTCGGTTAACGATTTGAAGAATATAAAAACTTCGTCGTTAAACTAGAAACAAGTTGTTTAAAGTTTATAAACTTTGTTATTAGTATTTAAATTACTAAATTGGTTGTCTCTTTGTGACAGCAAAATGGCTAGTGAAATTCAAGTCAATGATATAACGACGAATGTTGCAGCAACAAGCATTGCTACTTCAAGTCGTACGAATGCTGCTCATGCCATGGCACCGGCGAAAAAATCAGGAAAATTTTTTGGTGTTGATTTCAAACGTTGGCAGCAGTAGATGTTCTTTTTATCTGACTACCTTGAATCTGCAAAAGTTCATCACAGATAGTGTTCCTGTATTGCCGGAGGATACTCCGAAAAAAGATCGCTTTGTAGTAACTGAAGCTTGGAAGCACTCAGATTTTTAATGTAAGAATTACATATTGAGTGGCCTACAAGATGATCTATACAATGTGTATAGCATGATGAAGACCTCAAAGGAACTCTGGGATGCTTAGAAAAGAAGTACAAAACAGAGGATGCCGGAATGAAGAAATTCATTGTTGCCAAATTCTTGGACTTTAAGATGGTAGACAGTAAAGCTGTAGTTACCCAAGTCCAAGAGTTGCAAGTCATTATTCACGACCTCCTTGCAGAAGGTATAATTTTAAATAATGCCTTTGTTAAACATTTTAAGAATGTTATTAATGTTCACTTAACCTTCTTTGTAGGTTTGATTCTGAACGATGTTTTTCAAGTAGCTGCTATAATCGAAAAGTTACCACCTTTGTGGAAGGATTTTAAAAACTACTTAAAGCATAAGCGAAAGGAGATGTCAGTTGAAGACCTCATTGTGAGGTTGAGGATTGAAGAAGACAATAAGGCAGCTGAGAAGAGGTCTCGTGGGAATTCTACAATAAATGGAGCAAACATTGTGGAAGAAGATCCCAACAAATCAAAGAAGAGAAAGAAAGCACAAGCACAACAAGGCAATCCTCCTAAGAAGAAATTCAAACGAAATTGCTTTAACTGTGGCAAAGCTTGCCACAAATCGATTGATTGTCGAGCTCCGAAGAAGGGCAAGAAAAAGGACCAAGCAAACGTTGGTTGAATCCAAAGAAGAAATAGACAATCTATGTGCTATGCTCTCGGAATGCAATCTTGTTGGAAATCCTAGAGAGTGGTGGATTGATTCAGGTGCCACCCGCCACGTGTGTGCCAACAAAGAACTATTTGCATCATATGCTCCGGCTCAAGATGATGAGAAGATATTTATGGCCAACTCCGCTACGGCAAAGATTGAAGGAACAGGCAAGGTTTGCTTGAAGATGACATCAGGCAAGGTGGTGCACTAAACAATGTCCTTCATGTTCCGGAGTTGCGAAAGAACTTGGTTTCTACTTCACTTCTGACTAAGAATGGTTTCAAATGTGTATTTGTTTCTGACAAAGTTGTAATTAGTAAGAATGAAGTGTATGTAGGCAAAGGTTACCTCACTGAGGGCCTTTTTAAGATCAATGTATGACTATTGATATGAATAAAAGTTCCGGTTCTTCTTACTTACTTGAGTCAAATGATTTATGGCATGAACGTTTAGGACATGTCAATTATAAAACCTTGCGAAAACTGATTAATTTGGAAGTTTTGCCTAACTTTGAGTGCAATAAATCAAAGTGTCAAACATATGTTGAATCTAAGTATGCTAAGCATCCATATAAGTCTGTTGAAAGGAATTCCAATCCCTTAGACTTAATTCACACAGACATTTGTGATATGAAGTCGAAACCATCTCGTGGTGGGAAAAAGTATTTCATAACTTTTATCGACGATTGCACTAGATTTTGTTATGTCTATTTGCTGAATAGTAAGGATGAGGCAATAGATGCATTTAGGCAATATAAAACTGAAGTTGAAAATCAGTTGGACAAAAAAATCAAAATGATAAGAAGTAATAGGGGTGGAGAATATGAATCTCATTTTGCGGAGATATGTTTGGAAAATGGAATTGTCCATCAAACTACGACCCCGTATTCACCTCAATCAAATGGGATTGCGGAAAGGAAAAACCGAACATTGAAGGAAATGATGAATGCCTCACTAATAAGTTCAAGTTTACCACAAAACTTGTGAGGGGAAGCTATCCTTACAGCAAACCGAATACTCAATCGAGTACCCCATAGAAAGACACAATCTATTCCATATGAGAAATGGAAAGAAAAGAAACCCAACATGAAATATTTCAAAGTGTGGGGGTGTCTAGCCAAAGTCCAAGTTCCTATACCTAAAAGGTTGAAAGTAGGACCAAAGATAGTGGACTGTGTTTTCATCGGATATGATACAAACAGTAAAGCATGTCAATTTTTGGTTCATAAATCCGAACATCCGGATATCCATGAGAATACGGTAATGGAATCAGATAATGCTGAGTTCTTTGAACACATTTATCCGTATAAGACAAGACAATAGCTGTCTAATGAAGGGTCTAAACGACCTAGGGATGAAACAGGGGAGAATGAACATAATGAAGAGAATCCAAGGCGTAGTACACGTCAAAGAACGTCAACTTCCTTTGGATCAGATTTTGTAACATTTCTACTTGAAAATGATCCTCTAACGTTTAAAGAAGCGATGTCGTCTGCGGACTCATCCTTTTGGAAAGAGGCTGTCAATAGTGAGATTGATTCAATCTTGAGCAACCATACTTGGGAATTAGTTTATCTTCCTCCAGGAAATAAACCTTTAGGTTCTAAATGGATCTTCAAAAGGAAAATGAAAGCTGATGGTACTATTGACAAATACAAGGCAAGACTTGTAGTGAAAGGCTTTCGACAAAAAGAAGGTCTTGATTATTTTGACACATACTCGCCAGTAACAAGGATAACGTCCATTCAGATGTTGGTTGCATTAGCTGCGGTATATGGTCTTGAAATCCATCAAATGGATGTGAAAACTGCATTCTTAAATGGAGAATTGGAGGAAGAAGTTTACATGGAACAACCTGAGGGTTTTGTGGTTCCTGGTAAAGAAAGGAAAGTGTGCAAACTTGTTAAGTCACTTTATGGACTAAAACAAGCACCCACACAGTGGCATGCAAAGTTTGACCAAACCATGTTGGCAAATGGATTCAAAATAAATGAATGTGATAAATGTGTTTACATTAAAGACACTCCAAATCACCAAGTCATTGTTTGTTTGTATGTGGATGACATGTTGATCATCAGTAGAGACATTTCTGACATAAATGCTACGAAACGAATGCTTGAGAGCAAGTTTGATATGAAAGACCTTGGAGTTGCGGATGTGATCTTAGGAATAAGAATTCATAGAACTCCACAAGGGTTGGCATTGTCACAGTCTCATTATATTGAAAATGTATTTGACAATTTCAAGTATTTGGATTTCAATATTGCCAAGACTCCATTAGACGTGAGCTTTGCACTTCAAAAGAATGAAGGTGAAAGTGATTCACAATTAGAGTATGCAAGAGTGTTGGAAAGTCTGATGTATATCATGAATTGTATACAATCAGATATAGCATGCGCTATTAGTAAATTAAGTCGGTACACGAGTAATCCCAATCAAACTCATTGGATGACAATGAAAAGAGTTTTGGGGTATCTAAAACATACTCAAGACTTTGCTTTGCATTACAACAACTATCCAACGGTAATTGAAGGATATAGTGATGCAAATTGGATCACCGGATCAAATGAAGTAAAATCCACGAGTGGATATGTGTTTACTTTAGGTGGAGGAGCAGTCTCTTGGAAATCATCCAAACAGACTTGTATTGCCCGCTCTACTATGGAATCTGAATATATCGCATTAGATAAAGCCGGTGAAGAAGCTGAATGGCTTTGGAATTTCTTGGAAGATATTCCTTATTGGCCCAAACCATTGGCACCAGTATGCATACACTGTGATAGTCAAGCGGCAATAGGTAGGGCAGGGAGCATGATGTATAACGGTAAATCTCGTCATATAAGACAGAGACATAATACTGTTAGAGAACTTCTCTCTAGTGGAATTATCACGATTGACTATGTAAAGTCAAAGGATAATGTGTCGGATCCACTTACAAAAGGCCTCTCTAGAGAGGGAGTTGAGAAATCATCGAAGGGAATGGGTTTACGACCTAGGACAAGTCGTCACAGCGGTAACTCTACCTAGCGGACTGAAGATCCCAAGAGCTAGGTTCAAGGAGATCAAACAAAGTTATGATTGACGGTTCAACATTGTCAATAAACTCAACCCGTTCTCATGATGAAGACAATGTTCAGGAAATAAGGATAAGACTTATGGTTGGAAGTCTTTTAATGGTTTCTAAGTTTGGCAGATTTGATCAAATAGTTTGATCTATAGGATTGAAACGTTTAGGAATCACCTATGTGAGGGTGAAGTGGAAGCAGCTTCAAGGAGAATGATAGTAAAGGCCTATTCTCTAAGCTCTCATGAAACCAGGTCGTGTTCATGGCTGAAATGAACAAAACCATGAGAACCATAAATGGTAAAAGGCTGGTTGTGTGACTTGTGTTGTCTAGGTGTACATTAAAGTTCGACGATTCAAAGATATCACATCTATCGATTGACCGAGTGCATCCGATGCAAGTTCACTATGGAAATTTCAAAGGGAAACCTACTTATCCAGATGCAATTAGTCTTTGCTTGTTGATCACACACTTGTCCGTATATTCTTTGTTGAAATAGTCATTCCCCATTCATGTGGGGGATTGTTGGATTCTAAGTGTATTGTGAATGAAAAATGGAGGGAAAAAAAATTGGAGGGAAAGTGAAATGTGTAGTTCACTTTTAAGAAAGTTAAGTTTTCCCACATTGGTGGGAGAAAGAAACTTTTTAGTATTTATATTGGAACACTTCCCTTCATATGGATAGTGAGGCAAGAACAAGACAAGTCTCACACCGTCGTCGTCGTCGCTCGCTCGGCTCGACTTCGGCTTCGGATTTGGATTTGGATTTGGATTTGGCAAATGATCGAGAGACTATCTTTTTGGACAAAGTTTAAAGTTTATTTGAAACTTGAGAATTGTTGATAGTTTAATCCAAAAATCCGATAAGAAATGATTTTTTCTCCATTTGTGGACGCACCTCGAAAGGACACGACCCTTCGAGGAAGCAACACACTGTTTCATGCGAAAAAGGGCGACCTGCGCGCGCAGGTCGTCACCTGCGGACGCAGGTGACCGTCACAGAAAATAGTGAAGTTTCTGGAAATTGATATAATACGACCTGCGGCGGCAGATGGACCACCTGCGCGTGCAGGTGGGCCCGCAGGTCGGCACCGGTACTAGAAAGTTGTCTCTTTTCATGAACCATTACTTCTTTTCGGAAGCAACTCTTTATGGCTATAAATACCTGATTTTTCCTCAGGTATTGGCACGAAATTATTTGAAAGAAAAACATTTTCTTCAAAAAAAAAAACTCAAGTGTGATCAAGAAATCATTGAGTGCGTTCGAAGTTCGGTAGAATTTGAGGTACCACTATTCTACTGAAGTGAATCATTTTATCCTGGGAGGAAAGATTCCATAATCTCGGGTACTTGAGGGGAATAAATTCCTTAAGGACACACCGTGAATTCGGTGGACTTGATTCTAAATTTTTCTGTTTCATCTTCTTTCTTACGGTTTTGCTATTTTCCAGAAAATAGTAGAAACTTCATTTTGATAATTCATTATTGTTGAACTTGGGTTTGAAGTTGTTGAACTTCTTTATTGTTCTTGAACGTGTTCTTGAACTTAAAGTTAAAGTTCTTGTTGATTAAAATACAGATATTTGTACCCGGAAACAACATTTTTCACATGTTAAAGTACAACAAAATTATAGCAAGGATAAATTGGATCTATACTCCATTCTTAATCACTAGTCTAAATCTGGAATAGAGAAATCCCTGTGAAAGAACATTGTCAGCTAAATGAATTCTATGTAAGGTGTGAATCTAAATTAATCAGGTCAATGTGTTTCAACACCGGGTTATGTTGAGCTCGTATCTTTTTCACATGTTAAAGTACAACAAAATTATAGCAATGATGAATTGGATCTAGATCTCCATTCTTAATCACTAGTCTCGATATGTAATAGAGAAATTCTTGATAAGAATCAGCATTGTCACTTAAATGAATTCTATGTACAGTGTGAATCTGAATTAATCAGGCGAATATGTTTCGAATACCGAATTATGTGGAGCTCTTATGTCTTTTTCAGGTTTCCTCACTTCTTGTGCTCATTGACAACTAGGTTATGTTAAAAAAGAAAGTGGAAAGTAAAAAATATTGTAAAGGTAGAAGGATAAAATGTTTGGATTACCAAGCAAACTTTTATAGTGTTTTATTTCCTACTTTTCTTGGTATTTTTTAAAATCATGATAAATAATTTGAGACGGAAAGCTTATTAGCAAGGTGGAAAAATAATTCCCACAATAATCGGTACATTTCTTAGACATAATAATTAATGTAGTAGCTTGAGTTTGCATTAAATTCATAAAAGAAAATGAATATTATTCTCGTTTTAAAATAAGTGTCGTTTTAGCGCATTTCATGTCTATTAGAAAAAATAAAAATAGAAGGTATAATTTGCTAAGTTATCTTTATTTATTAGGCGTTTCTTGAGCTTAATTGAGTACTATTAAGAAGACATAGTTCTTTAATATACGGGCATAATTAAAAAAAATATTATTTTTTATCTTAATTTCTAAAATAACACTTATTTTGAGATTTCTTTTTCCCACTAAAATGACACTTATTTTAGAACCAAAAAAGCACCATTTATCTTTCAAGAGTATTAAGAGTGGAACCCCACAACTGTATGCTGGCTACCTATTTAATTCCATATGCATCGTTTTGTTTCAATCAATATAACTATTTTTGTTTTTTATATTTTTTTAAGAGATAATTTCATAGATTTTTTATTAGATTTGATTTTGTAACACTAACTTTCATTCCTTCTGAAATAGTACTAAGAAAAAAGGAAGAATGGAATAAGTGATCATGAAATCAAATAATTATTGCTCTTCGTATTCTAACTAATTTTCTTGTTATTCTAGTTTCGTTATTTTTACTATCCTGTTTTCATTATATATTTTTAATATAAATAATATGATTTTATTGTACCACCAACAGCTCACTAAACCATGTGCATGACATAACAGTTGAAGCACATAATGAAAACTGAAAATGAAGATAAAACAACTTCATTATAGCAAAGTACCCCACATCAAATAAAAGTAGCTAGACACACAATACTCTACCGTGTTTTTCACATGTTAAAAGTACAATAAAATTATAGCAAGGATGAATTGGATCTAGATCTCTATTCTTAATCACTAGTTTCGATCTGGAATAGAGAAATCCCAGATAGAAGATTTTTCAGAATTCTACGTACAGTGTGAATCTGAATTAATTAGGACATGAAAGTGCTTCGAATACAAAATTATGTTGAGCTTTTGTGTCTTTTTCACATGTTAAACTACAACAAAAATATAGCAAGGATGAATTGGATCTAGATCTCTGCACTTGATCACTAGTCTCAATCTAAAATAGAGAAATCATTAAGAAAGAACTTTGTCAGTTAAATGAATTCTATATATGATGTGAATCTGAATTAATCAGGCCAATATGCTTCAAATATCGAATTATGTTGAGCTATTGTGTCTTTTTCTGGTGTTTTGTGCTCATTGACTACTAGCTTATGTTAAAAAGGAAGTGGAAAGTAAAAAAAAAAAAAAATTTGCAAAGATAGAAGGATAAGATGCTTGGATTATTAGCAAACTTTGATATAAAGAATAAAAATAGCTAGATACACAATACTCTTATGCCTTTTTTACATGTTAAAGAACAACAAAATTATAGCAAGGATGAATTGGATCTAGATCTCCATTCTTAATCACTAGTCTCGATCTGGAATAGAGAAATCCCTGATAAGGATCAACATTGTTACTTAAATGAATTCTATGTACAGTGTGAATTTGAATAAATCTGGCCAATATGCTTTGAACACCGAGTTATGTTGAGCTCTTGTGTCTTTTTCACATGTTATAAAGTACAACAAAATTATAGAAGGTTGATTTGGATCTAGATCTCCATTCTTAATCACTAGTCTCAATCTGAAATAGAGAAATCCCAAATAAATAAGAACGTTGTCAGTTAATGAATTCTACGTACAGTGTTAATCTGAAATAATCATGTCAATGTGCTTCGAATTTCGATTTATGTTGAGCTCTTGTGTCTTTTTCTGGTTACTTGTATTCATTGACTACTAGGTTATGATAAAAAGAAAGTGAAAAGTAAAAGATATTGTACAGATAGAAGGATAAAATGTTAGGATTATTAGCAAACTTTGATATGAAGGAATAAATAGCAAGGATGAATTATAACAAGGATGAATTGGATATACACTCCATTCTTAATCACTAGTCTCAATCTGGAATAGAGAAATCCCTGAGAAAGAACATTGTCAGCTAAATGAATTCTACGTAAGGTGTGAATCTGAATTAATCAGGTCAATGTGTTTCGAACACCGGGTTATGTTGAGCTCGTATCTTTTTCACATGTTAAAGTACAACAAAATTATAGCAATGATGAATTGGATCTAGATCTCCATTCTTAATCACTAGTCTCGATATGAAATAGAGAAATTCTTGATAAGAATCAGCATTGTCACTTAAATGAATTCTATGTACAGTGTGAATCTGAATTAATCAGGTGAATATGTTTCGAATACCGAATTATGTGGAGCTCTTATGTCTTTTTCAGGTTTCTTCACTTCTTGTGCTCATTGACAACTAGGTTATGTTAAAAAAGAAAGTGGAAAGTAAAAAATATTGTAAATTAAAGGTAGAAGGATAAAATGTTTGGATTACCAAGCAAACTTTTATAGTGTTTTATTTCCTACTTTTCTTGGTATTTTTTAAAATCATGATAAATAATTTGAGACGGAAAGCTTATTAGCAAGGTGGAAAAACAATTCCCACAATAATCGGGACATTTCTAAGACATAATAATTAATGTAGTAGCTTGAGTTTGCATTAAATTCATAAAAGAAAATGAATATTATTCTCGTTTTAAAATAAGTGTCGTTTTAGCACATTTCATGTCTATTAGAAAAAATAAAAGTAGAAGGTATAATTTGCAAAGTTATCTTTATTTATTAGACGCTTCTTGAGTTTAATTGAGTACTATTAATAAGACATAGTTCTTTAATATACGAACATAATTGAAAAAAATATTATTTTTTATCTTAATTCCTAAAATAACACTTATTTTGAGATGTCTTTTTCCCACTAAAACGACACTTATTGTAGAACCAAAAAAGCACCATTTATCTTTCAAGAGTATTAAAAGTGGAACCCCACAACAGTATGCTGGCTACCTATTTAATTCCATATGCACCGTTTTGTTTCAATCAATATAACTATTTTTGTTTTTTTCTATTATTTTAAGAGATAATTTCATAGATTTTTTATTAGATTTGATTTTGTAACACTAACTTTCATTCCTTCTGAAATAGTACTAAGAAAAAAGGAAGAATGGAATAAGTGATCATGAAATCAAATAATTATTGCTCTTCATATTCTAACTAATTTGCTTGTTATTCTAGTTTCGTTATTTTTACTATCCTGTTTTCATCATATATTTTTTGAGTCAAGAGTTTATCGGAACTAATTTTTTACCCCACAAAGGTAAGAATAAGATCTACATACATCGAACCCAGCTTCTCAGACTTCACAAATGAAATTACACTAAAGATATATAATTTTTTTCAAAAAAAGGCATTTTGATCAATTATTAATCAAATCAAAATTGAGTACGTCATGAATCAAATGTGGGGGATCTAGTATCAAAGCCTGAGCTAACTGATGAAGGCACTGGTTTGCTGATCTTTTGACGAAAGGCAAGGAAATAGAAGTAAAGCCGCACATGAGTGTTTTACAATCATGATGAATAATAACATCAAAGTAAGGGTTGTTGGCGCGATCTTTTTCTAGCATTTGTTTAACCAAAAGATTATCTATATCCACAATCATCGGTGTTGTTATAAAGTGTTTCTTTAGCCAGTTTAGTGCTTCTCGATCACCCAAAACCTCGACCATGAGTGAGTCATGTGATCGACCTAACCGACTAGAGCGGCCTCTGATGAAGTTTCCATGAGAAAACCTGTTCTCTGCCTTTTCTTTAGCATATGTTATATATAGAGTTCAAGTTCTAAGACGTTGCAAAAAATATTCACCCCAATCAAGTCATGTACAATAATATTACAAGTATATTTTTACTATAAGCACCAATTAGTAACATGGTAAAATTGTAATTAACTCGGTATTACATATTAAACTACTCGAATAATATTAACCGGCTTGTAGGCTGTAGCAAGCTATTATTCTATTTTTAAACTACCTATCGAACTTAATAAAAAAAAGTTACTTATTGTAGATCAACTTAATATAAAATATAAAAGGTCTATACAGTACTACCAATAAATGAAATTTGAACTCTCTAAAAAAATTTGAAGTCAAAAGGTAATAAGGACCTTGTGACAAGAAAGAATGGGCAATAATAACGGTGATGCAATGAATAAGATCTCTTTATTTTTAATTAGACGTTTTATATTCAAGTTTTGAGCATGAAAACATTCTAATAGGGATTAAAAGTGGAGTCAAGTTTGAAGTTCATGTGAGTTAGAATTCTAACCTTTTCAAGTTACTAATTCTAAACTAGTGCAGTACTGTTAATTGGACGAAGATTATTGGTTTCAGCCAAATCTGTACCATGGTCTCTAGTTCCATCCCTCGTAAGGAGCGATTCCCCCTTTAATTTTTGAGTCCTACACGACGTTACATTAATCTAAATTGATTAGAACATCGATTTGAGTATCGGACATGAGAAAAAAAATAAAGAAGAGGAAGAATATGGCTGAAGGGAAAACATTTCATATGGAAAGATTAATTAGGTAGGAATTGAAGGGGGGGGGGGTATATTATTTGGTAAATTAAAACCAAACAAAAAACAAACTTTATCTGTTGATCTTTATTATATAGTAGTTTATTATAATATAAAACAAGGAGACAGAGAGAGCTGTTAGGTATAACGTCTTATTGAAGGCTCCATCAAAAGGGTACCCTATGCCCGTTTTGAGAGTGACTCTATATATATAAGATACTACCTAAAAATTACTCCCTCCGTTTAAAAAAGAATGACCTACTTTTTTTTTTGTCTGTTTCAAAAAGAATGACTCTTTTCTTTTTTGACAATACTTTAATTTCAATTTTCCACGTGACATGTTTAAGACCACAAGATTAAAGGGCATTTTGGTACATTTGACACAACTTTGATTTTTGACCACATGATTCAAAAGTCTTCTTTATTTTTTTAAACTCCGTGCCAAGTCAAACTAGATCATTCTTTTTGAAATGGAGGAATTATTTGATTTTGATAGTGTCGGAGTTAGAAATTTTATTACGAGAATTCAAAATATATGGAAATAAAGACATGAATAATTTGAGAGGATTTAACACCTACTATGTATATACACATAAAAGAAATAATTCTCACATTGTATAGATAATGTAATTTACTGACCAAGGAAATTCAGATGAACTTCTTTACGTCCTCGGCGCTCCGCCCATGCCTCTTGATGCATGTTGCAGGAACCCATACATATATAGGGTGTGTTTGGTACGAAAGAAGATGTTTTCCATGAAAATAAGTGGGTCTCTTTAAGACGGAAAAATTTCAATTATATATAGAAAAATAAAATATTTACAAAAAAAGTAACTCACTTTTCATTTACAAAAAAAATAGCAAAAAAGGGTCATGGGTTCAACAGAGCTCAATTTGGCCTAAGGCCATTAGGCCAATTTTGCTTCTTTTTTTTTCAACGTTAATTTTTTTTATAAGAAAAAACTTTTTTTTTTTGGCTGCGTTTTTTTTTTTATAAAAAAAAAAAAAATCCCCTTTTTTTCAAAAGTTTCTCTGTGCAATTTTTTAATGTATCAATATTATATAAATGGTGTATATACATGTATATATAATATACAAATAGTATGTAGTATATATGCAATGTATCGATATTGCATAACTAGTTATGTAGTGTATATATAATGTATCTATATTGTATAAATAATGTATAAACGTGTATCGATATTATATAAATGGTGTATAAAAATGTATATATGATATACAAATAGTTATGAAGTGTATATGTAATATATCAATATTGTATAAATGTGTATAAACGTGTATCAATGTTATATAAATAGTTATGAAATGTATATATAATGTATCAATATTGTATAAATGATATATCAATATGTATATATGATGTATAACTATGTATAAGAATACATATATACATCTATGTACATTGTTTATACAATATTTATACATTAGATTGCTAATCATAAAAAGGGAAATTTTGAACCGAGGCCCACTAATACATCAGTCAATAGAGACAAATGCCAAAATGGCCTAAAGTGAAAATAGGCAACAAAATATGAAAAGCTTAGAAAATGACACAATCTAGATTCTTCCTCCATCGCATCATCACCCCAATCGCTCCATAGCATCATCTCTCCAATCTCTCCATTAACACCATTTTCGACCTTCTTTTCTATTAACGACAACCTTCAAGAGCTCTGTGATGCTCCTCCAACAGTCATGAATGTCTAGCACCGATATAACTCAGACCCTCAGAGATTTGAGGAGATGAACTAATTGAGGAGGATGTTGATGGGTGTTGGTTTAATGGTGGAGTATTTACCAGCCAAGAGTTGGCTGGAGTGGTGGTGGTAACGCAGAAGTGGGTGTTTGGTTGTGAGAAATTTGGTGGAAGTGATGAAGGAAAAGAATGAAATCCATGGTGAATTGAGGATGGATTTAGTTGTTGGTCCAAAATTGTTAAGGAGGTGATGGAGATGTTAATGGTGTGTGTCTGTCCGTGGGCTATTAATGGTGTTGAAGAATGGTGGAATTTGAGGGTGGTGGTTAGTCTATGGTGGTGTTCATTGGTGGAGATGACTATGATCGACGGAGGGAGAAACAAAGAGGATGTTAAAGGTATTAATGGAGTGTTAGTATGTGAAGGTGAGAAAGAAAAAAAAAGGAAAGAGAAGAACCAAGAACAACGTCTGAACGGCCATTTCCAGTAAATATTTTGGTCGATGGCTAATTTGCATAATTTTAACAAAGTTGGGCTAATTTCTTTGAAAATAAAATGGCTGAGCGGCCATGTAGTGTAATTATCCCTTTTTTGTGTGTGTGTGTTTGGTATGTAAACAAATCATGTTATCCTAAATACATTTATATATAATCTAAATAAATATTATAGGAGGTGGGGGTGGAGGGTAGGAGTGGTGGGGTGGTGAGTATTGGGGCTTCAGGGGTAGGGTGAAGATGAGATGTGTGCTGGAAGGTGGAGATGATATAATCAACGTGGAATGCCACTTGTTGAAATTGTTTTTCCTACTTCCACTATCAATCATATTCCTCGTTCTTAAGGTATTTTTTTCCCTAAGAACAGTATTTTCTAAAAATTTAACCAACAAAATATACAAAAATTAAAGAAAATATTTTCCTCCTTATCGAACACCCCTTAGTTGAAGATGAGAAGCTAAGTAAAAAAAGAGAAATATATATTAGAGGTAATTATTAATGTGACATTATTGCATATTCATAATTAAACATATTTAGTAATACTTACGCTAACGTATGTAATCATGCGACACTGTCGATGTATGATCTTTTAATTAATACCATTCAAATTAAAGTAACATACAACAGCAGATAACTAATAATTATAGTAAACGTAACTTTCTAACTAAAAAAAGATAAAGAAAATAGCCTTTTATAATCAGCTAAAATACACTGATAGTGATTTTAATAATTTTGCCAGTACATATAACATGATATATATATATATATATATATATGTATACACACACAATATGCTACTCGCTTCACTTTCTAGTGAATATATATTGTGGTTTTCTATTAATTTTCTCTGTACGGGTATGATATTTAAAGAGTTATGAAAATGGAGTTGCATGTAATCAAAGGAACAAAAAGAATTTTTAAAAAATATAGGATTATATAGTGAAAGAACATTTATTGAATCTTGTTGTCCCTAGCTACTTTTTGAGGTGCACTTTACTTGAGGTTTAATGATAATAATTAAGCAAATAAAGTACTAAAACAATAATTGAGTTCTATATAACTACTTGTACAAGTAGGAGATGCATCTCTAAGTTTTATTTGGTAGCCAGAGATGGTAGCTAGGCCCATACTTAAGTTTTATTTGAACTAATTAAATAACCTCTAAGTCTTAGGGTATGCTTGGTAGGAAGAAAATGTTTTCTTGAAAAATAAGTGAATTTCATATTTATTTTATATTAGGTAAATAAGCAAAAATATATTATCCCAAAAACATTTACATGTAATCTAGCAAAACATTGTAGCATGGCATGGGGAGTTAACATATTCAATTTTAACTATATGAATATATTTTCCAAATAAAAGTTGGATGTATGTGTATGTATGTGAAGATATCAACTTTATGTGAGACCAACTATATCTAATATGTGTATTCTCAAATTGTATGTGCAGCTCAAATGTATGGGAGGTCAACTGTTTATGTGAAGTGTATATTGTATGTATAAGGTAACCAGTACTTAAAAATATATGTTATATGCATTTCTCAGGTACTTATAACCGTCTATATTATGAGAATGTTTGCTACTAAGATTTTTAGATACAAAGATACATATATCTTCTATATTAGCTATAAAAATACGTAATATCGCTATGTTTTGTAATTTTTTAATGTATTACTATTAAATAAAAAATAAAAAATAAAAGGCCAAAACTGCCATATCGAGTAATTTTCTCTTATTATAATGATAACGATAGTTTAAAACTTCTTTACATGAGTGTATATAACTATTTTAAATAACTTTATCAACTTTCTTGCTTTTTTCTTAATTCTTCTCTTGAGAAAGGTTCCTAAATAGTGGAAACCACTATAACATTTTAACTTGATGAAATCAGTCTTTAAAATTTTAGGATAGAAATTGTTAAACTTATAAATTTATTAGCAGAATATAATATTTATTAAAGATAATTTTAGTTAACATTTACATATTGTGTTAGAAATTATGAAACCTTGCATCTCAATATGTAAGGTGGAATAGCAACCACTAGATTGCATCTTAAACCTCATTATACTGGGGGCCAATGTGTCAGTTTTTATTAAATAAATCAAAGTTCCAAGAAGATATGCTTTGTTGAAATAGATATTTATTTATTTTATTTGGCTAAATGTCGAAGTAAATATTGTGTTCGATATGGAGGAAAATATTTTGTGAAAAGAAATTGCTTAGTTTTTATATAGTTGGTTGGTCAAAATTTTTGAAAAATATTTTTTTTAGAAGGACAAGTTTCTTAGGAGGAAAATGACCTTCTTAATGGAAAGTAAAGAAAAACAAATTTCATAAATAATATATTGACATTACACATTGATTGTATTACACCTATACCATCCAACTCACCCGCCCCATTTCCACCGTACCCCCACTCTCATAGTACCCATCCCATGATCACTCCATACCTTTACCCCTCCATCTCACCTCCTGACCCATAAATTTTTTCTAGATTATATATAAATATTTTAAGATAATATTTTTTTTTATTTATGTATCAAATAACGTCTTCGAATTCATTTTTTAGACGAGCTTTGGAAAGGGGCAGACCAAAGTTCCTCCGGACGAAAATAAAAGACATACATTCATATATGAAGTATGTATATCATATAATTTGAGGCGTAAGTCGCGGGGCGTAAAAGTGTATGCTTCAGACGTTAAATTTGATTTTTGTTGTTTTAAAATAATTTTTCTGTAGATCATGTTTTTTTATTGATGTAATGATATTTAATTTTATTTTATGCTATTATGTTTTTAGGTTGTAGTAATTTTTCCTAAAATATATAAATAAAGCAACTCTCATAGAAAATGACATTATTATAAATAGTTTTCGTATGATTATTCCCGAAACTGATAGGACAAAAATTTCATTGGACTATATTCCTAAGGCAGCTTTGTTCTTTTTTGGTCATTGTTCTTACACTTTTATCCTTCTTCTTCTTTAAAATATATAAACAAAAAATCAGTGTGAACATTAGTTGGAGCTAGGTAAGAAGAACTAGTAAATGTGGAGATCGATGATAAAGTAAATAATCATTTCATTTTAAAGATCATCTCACCTGTCATTATTTTATGTTGTTACCTTTCTCAAATAATAATTATAATAATTTTTTCTATTATTATTAATGAGTATTTGAATTTATTTGAAGAATTATTAAAAAGTTTAAATTTTACTTATTTTTTTAGTAATGAAATTATAATTGAGATACATGCATGAGACTTACATTCCGTCACGGGCGGACCTAGGTTTAAATTTCTGGTGCTCTAACACCCGTTAAATCAAATACAGATTAGGTATAATTATATAAGAAATATATAATAATTGGTATAAGATGGAAAAAAAAACACCCTTGAAACCAAGGATGCTTTAGTTTTCAGGCGAAATCTTAAAGCTTTGGGTGTCAATATGTGTCAAATCTCCCGAGCATCCACAATTCCTAAATTCTAGGCCATCACTATATACCATAAATTCATAAAACGTAATTTACACCTCACCTCGTGCTGCATAAAATGTCTCTTCGCAAACATGTGTTGTAAACTTTCATTTCCAGATGGAAATTCCCAAAAGTGAAAATTATGAATTTCATATCGGACAAATTCTTTCTTAAGATTGTCCCCCAACCCCTCCTCCCTTTTTCTACTCTCATAACTCTGAAAATCCTTCTCTTCTGATCTTCTGTCTTTAATTATATCTTCTATTCTGTCGTTTTGGTTGAAAGCATAATATATTCTCCTTCTTAAATTATCAGTCGTGACTTTTAAAAATAATTGTCTTATATTATTTGTTAATTTAAAATTTTAAGGTAAATTAATTATTATTTTCTATTCTACCTTTAATAATTATTATTTGTAATAAAGATTATAAATACCTCAATTATTTCTACTATATAGAAAGATGAGTTGATGGACGACCAAGGGCATTTTCGTCCAAAAACAAAAGTTTCAACTTAAAAAGGATGTACGTTATGTGTATTAAAATAACTCAATTGACTAAAACACCAGCCAACTTTGATATAATTACTGATGGGCCATCTACCAATCACATGTCACTATCAAGATTTAGTGATTACCATTTGCCACGTGTTATTGTATCATCTCATCATCAAAATCCCTGCACATTTCTGAAAATGTGGGCCTTCCTCCTTGCTACTCTATTTATTTAAAGTAACAATTACCATTCAATTTCTTTTTGCTTTCTTTGTATTTTATTTTGCTACTTTCAATTAAAGTAGACTAATCGTTTGGTTGGAAAAACAATTACCCTTCAATTTCTTTTTGCTTTCTTTTTATTTTATTTTGCTACTCTCAATTAAAGTAGACTAATCGTTTGGTTGGAAAATAAGTTATTTCGGGATCAATTATCTTAAGATTAGTTATTCCACCCTCAAGAAAAGATAAAAATAACACTACAATCCAGAAATAACTAATCCTGAGATGAGTTATCTCATGCATTTTATTCCAACCAAACATTGGATAAACTCATCCTAAAATAAATCCCGGGATTAGTTATCCCTTATCCCTCCTACCAAATGACCCGTTTGAGTATTCACTAAAAAAAAGTATTTTCTAAGTTTCAATTTAGTGTTTAATTAGATTAAGCACGGAGTTTTAAAAATAAAATTTTTATGATCTTAAACTAAAGATTGTGTAAGGTTTTAAAATGTCCTTTAAATTTTTAGTTTAATACATAATTATCCCCTTAAATTGATCAGGATATTTCATTTAGATTCTCAAACTAAGTCTTGTTTCAATCGAAAACCTAAACTTCTAATAAAGTATTCCAAGTCTACTTTCAATTCAATTTAAGATTTTTATTTTTTTTGTGTGTGTGTTTTCGTCATATATTAGATAGTTAAGTTAATCACATAAAACATGTCGTCTCCTTTAATTCTACGAATTTGCTTCAATCAGCCGTAAAATCCATGACATTTGTATTTGAGGTTGATGCGTATAGTTAAGGAGATGAAATATCTTATGTGACAAACTAGCTAATATACGAATGAAAACATGTGTAATAAAAAATGTATAATTGAAACACTTTATTAGAAGTTAAAGTTGAGCCTAAATTTTATGGTGTTAAACATATCACGAAGAATTTGAGTAAAAGAGATGCAAAAATATAAACATAGTCATTCTTTCCCTTGCCCCCCCTCCACCCACCCCACCCCAACCCCAAACCCAAACCCCAAACATATTATAAAGAAAAATAATATACTAGAATGGAATGAGGGGAATAATTTTAAATAAAAATTATATTTAAAATTCGTTTTATTTAAACATTAGAATTTAATTCATATATATAAACTAAAATAAATTTAATTTATTTTTCAAACTTAACCAAATTAAAAATTGATAGAGAAAAAGTATATATTAGTCTAATTTACATCACTGACAATATAATCGTTTTACATTTTAAAATTAATCAAATAAGAGTTTATTTGTTATAGTAGATTGATTTTGTTTTTCAAATTACCAGCTAATTCATTATACTACTATTCTTTTGTCTCAAATAAGAAAGGGGAAAGAATTTCTTTTTATAATTAACATACTATATTGACAAATTTAAGTTTCCATAGGCTTTATGTTCATAGCCAAACATAATAATATTATCTTTTTTCTATTTGGGCAAAGATTTTAAATTTTTTATTTTACTGTATGTGTAATTATAAATCGTAAACAAAGGGAACTTTATTAAAAGAATTTGAAATAAAATTTAAATAAAAGAAGTTTTAAAATATGTTTATATTTGAAATTGTTTGTAATATTTTTTCACATATATAAATGACAAATACTTTGATATTTTATAATGACAAAGATCGATTTGAATGTTAGTTGAATGTTATATATATACACATAATTGAAAAGAAAAGAAGAATATTATCGTAATTAATATTTAACGATACTTCACAAAATTGTAGGATTAAATTACTTTATAACTTTAATGATTCTAAAGTTTTAGCTATGACAAAGTTAAATATTGGTAAGATATCTACACAAATTTGGTGCTGGTATCTTCATTTTTCCTTAAATAGGCAAAATAACAACAGGAAATACTCCCTAAAGATGTAATTGATTTGACATTTCTAAACAATTATATTGGGCTCGTGCATGCACGGACTTCAAATTATCTAGTAACACATATATAGAGTACATATTTATTGAAAAAATTATATCTCAAGATGTAGACAAGGATAAAATAGTCAAACACCCCTCCTAATTAGTATTTTCTTAAGAGGGTGTAATCCGTATAAATGAAAAACTTAACAAGTATTTTGAGATGAAAGGAGTACAATGATTTAAAATTTACTAGACCTTCGATCCGTCTGTAATTAACTATCACTTTGACTCAAAAAGCCTGGCACAAAATAATTGCCACTTTAAGAATTCAAGACTAAACTTGTCATTTATTTTTAACATACTATTCCCTTAACAACACAAATTTATGAAGAAGAAATCAATTTACTCTCATTAAATAGAAGTAATTTAGTAAGTGAAAAATATTACAATGATAGTTAAAATGAGACGGAAGAAATACTAATTAGTTTTAGAAAGTATTTTCGCCACATGAAATTTCAGGAAAAATAGTTTGGTATAGCATCAACATTCGTGTTTTGTCAAATAATTTGAAAAGTAAACTGAGTTTGAAAGAGAATTGACTAAAACCTAAAACATTTGAAAACAATAGTATATTGCTTCTAATTAAAAGGGGGCTTGGCGGCTACTTTTGAACATAAAATTAAACTTTTTTGGTTGGTGGATCAAATATATATATATGTGATATATTTCTATGAATTAATTAAAAGATAGTGACTCGTATATATTAGAAAACATTGTGCGTGTTGAAAATATGGAAATCATATTGTATGTCTCATGACTCACATCACATGCATATGTATGTATATGTTTGTTGTAACATTAATTTGGTTTACATGTTTAGGCAGCGGCGGTGCTAAAGTTTTTACTAAGAGGTTAAAAATATAAAAAAGTAAGCCGAAAGGGGTTCGATGTCTACAATATATACATAAAAAATAATTTCAACCATATATAAATAATATAATTTTCTACTGAGGGGGTTCGGATGAACCATCTGGCCCAAAGGTACTCCGCCCCTGCGTTTAGGTCTACATTCAATGCATTATATTAGATCATCAAAAGAAACAAAGTACATATATTGTGGTAATTTAATTAGTATTACTAATAAACATCATCGTATTAATTACCTCAGCACATTCATCTTTTTACCCTTTTCATATATATAGATAGATGGCTCATGAAAAAAGTAAGCAGATAACGAGAATTATAGCTCCCATAATAAAAAGATAAGTCTTCTAATTGTAGGGAGAAATAAAAGAAAGAAATATCATTAGATTTTCTTAATTAAAAAAAAAAAAAAAAAAAAAGAAGAAGAGAGAATCTAATCAACAACAACCAATTAACCAATAAATGTTTATTTTATTTTGATTTTAATCAAAATTGATAAACTCATGAACACCCTTACTTTTCGTGGACAGCTCATAAAAAAAGTAAGTAGGTATGGAGAAAAAGGTGAGAATATGTCTAAAGATAAATAAAGCAAAGTTTTAATACTTTGAGCTACTTTATACTATTTTTTATTACGTTGATTATCTATCAGAAACAATATCTCTTTATTTAAGGCAAGGATAAGATTTACATACATTCTTAATTAATGGCAGACTCTGAATTTAGGAGATGCTGGTGTATGAGAGGTTTGAACACATATTGACGCTCAAAACTTTAAGGTTTTGCTTGAAAACTAAAACACCTAGCTATTTTCTTGATTTTTAGAATGCTTTTTTAAATTTTATATTAATTTTTATATATTTTTAGATATAATTATACCTAGTCTACATTAGACTTAACGGGTGTCGGAGCACCATATATTTGCACATAGGTCCGCCCATGCACTCTCTCTATCTCTTAAATAAAAGTAAGATCTGCGTATATGCTATCTTCTCCAAATTTCATTTTATGAGATTATATTAAATATATTATTGTTATAGCTTCAATAATTTCATATATACCAAATCATGCATCCTCTTTTTTTCCACCCTGTGTATATATATTGACCTAAAACAAAAAAAGATACCTCCCATAGCTTTTCCACACAACTTTCCTAATTCCTCTCTTTCTCTCTCTCTCTCTCATAGAATTCCAAATTCTATCAAAAAAAAAAAAAAAAAACCATGTCCACAGATCTACAATTGCCACAAGATCTCTTTGAAATCAATTCACCAAAAATCAATAAGAGATGCATCAATAATATTACTAGCAATATTAAAGATGATTGCAAAACCCCAAAATCTCCTTCATTTTGTATCCCTAAAATACTTAAATGTCCAGCTGCACCTAAAAAACCAAGAAGGGTAAATTCGTCATCTTGCAAGAGGAAATTACAATTTCTCGAGATCGTTGCAAAAGAAGAAGTCGAATCTTTTTTCAGAATTCTTGATAATGATGATGTTTCTTCGGTCATCCCGAAAAAGATATGAAGTGCTCGGAAATAATTGATCGATCACGCAATTTTATGAGGTGCACGGAAATAATTGATCCCTTAATTTGGAGCAAGAGTCTCGTTGATTGACAAGTCTCCCGGGCTACAAGATTGAAGTTTTCGCGAGAAATATGGTTTTTGTAAATTTTATTTAAAAAATTTATACGATCTACTTGGAGTATTTAATTTGTATGATACATAATAAGTTTTATATATATTTTATAGTTTTATACAATTGAGATAATTTGGATCTAAATTCTCAATTATATAGTTTTACATCATTAATGAAGCATCTATGTACCCTATTTATTTTCTCGCTAATCTTAATTTATTTCTTTTACCGCAGTTTGGGGTATCAAACTGGAGGATTTAGGTGGATAATTAAGATTTGAGTTAATTTTATTGAGTGAGTTTTTATTGGTTGAAATGACCTAACAAACAGATTATAACTCAATCTGCTCAATTTTTCAATGTCTTTTTTTTTTTTTGATAATTGGTTTAAGTGCTTAGTAAAATTTTGTTTCTTTATTATAGCTATATAAAACATATCAAACAAAATTCTGTCACTCCTTTTATTCACTCTCTCATTAGATAATTATATATATGTACAACCATTTCATTTTTGATGAGTTAATGAATATAGTAAAAAAGAAATTTTAGTAGCTCAATTGATAGGCTATTTGAGAACTTTCATCTTATTGGTGAAGATTCGATTCCCGATCTTGTAATATCCTCCCTGATTTCCACTTCCTCGACCATGGCTACTTGAGAACATTCGGCTTGGCGGTGATTATAGTTTGATTCTCCACTGGTAATATCCTTCTTGATTTCCACTTCCTCGGCAATAGCTACCTGAAAACTTTCACTTTATTGGTAAGAATTTGATTCTCCATCTTGTAATATCCTTCCCCATTTTGACTTTATCGACCAATACTCAGCTTCATAAAACTATGTTATCTATGTAGAACTAAAGAAATTGAGGTTGGGTGAGTTTGGAGCAACTAACCACCTAGCCGATGAGCAGCTTCTTACATTCTTTGGTAAATTAACAATCAAGTATTTCAGTTTTTTTCTAATAATTTAAAAATAATAAATCTTATTCACATAACATTTAAACCTTTTTTTACTCCAAAGAAATTATAATCACATAAATTTCTTAGAAAATAATTTTTTAAGACTACTCATGGGTCAGTCTGCGACCCACTTAGAGTTGGATTGAGCTAGCATTTGTAGGCCCTTTTTAATAAGAATGGGTTGGGCTTGACTCTTGAAATCTCCAACCCCATAGAATTAGGGTGGATACACATTAATATATGGAAAAACAATATAAATCCCAACAGTTTGAAACTCAATTACAGAAAATCTTGACATTTTACATAATTACTGAAAATCCCAATTTTGAGTTTGTCGAGATACATAATTAGCTCCCGATACATCCAACGAAGATACATTTTTTCCTTGTAAAGATACATAATTAGCTCTCGATATATTTTTTTCTATTTTGGGTCTGTCCAGATACATAATACATCCAATGAAGATACATTTTTTTCTTTGTAAAGATACATTAGCTTCCAATACATCCAACGAACATACATAATTAGTTGGAATTTTTGTAATTACTTTGAAAGGGTGAAAATTTGTATAAATATGGTAAGTTAAGGTGTATGTTTATGTTATTTTTTCTTAATATATTTCAATGATTAGCTGCGTTATATAATTACGTATGAATCTTTTCTACATCATGCAATTTTTCCATATATTTAATCGGTTATAGAAGATTAATTATTGCATATAAAAAGTGGGATAGAGTATTATAATTTTAGAATTATAATCCTAGAGTAGAGGTATCAAATGGATGGATTAAGTTGAATTGAATGGATCAAAATGCGTTGAGTTAATAAATGAATTATTTAGATTGAAATGAGTTGAACGAAAATGCGGGTGATAATCTAACCAGTCCAATTCTTATGAAATTTAACTTCTTTGTTTTTTTCTTTTTAATATTTTTAAGTACTTAATAAAAAAAAATCCTTATTATAATTAAATGTAACGTACGAAAGAAAAGGAATATCTTTTTTGAAAATATTTTGTCAAGGTCTCTTGTGTGTCTACGTTTGGACTATATATCAACCCAATTTTAGATGGACTGAATTGAGTTAATCAAAAAGGGCTGAACAAATAAATGAGTTGATCATCATTCCTCTCCAACTTAAATCGATTGGATGAATCATAATTTTATGAACTAATTTTATCATCTCTATGTAAAGTATCTTTTGATTTTTGAACCAAACAACTCCTTAGTAATCTGTACTAAGTTGATTGACTTTGATCAACTGACAGGGCTTTGGGATTGACATAATTGAGTTTTCAATTTCTCAAAAAGGTTCTATGGACATGAATGAAAAAAGGGCAGAAAAATTCCTTGTATTTATTGATACCAACACAACTATACAATGTTCACTGTCATGCTGCTGTTTTTAATTCTCTACGTCCAATGTTCGGTATTTATACGAAGATTCGATTAAATTTGAATTCATGGATCACGGAGTTCATTTTTTAGGACAATGCTCTCAACATTTATTTTTTATTTTCAAGAATTAAACTCAAAACCTCTAGTTAAAAATATAAGAATCTGAAATATTCCACCACAATCCATGTTAGTGCATGTGTACTGTCAAGCTATGCAATATATACTCAACGTGAAGTGTTCATTTATGTGCCAGTGTGTGTATAATCATATATAAACGATGTGATCTATGTATATATACCGGCTACGAAAAGTAAATAGTGAATTCGGCTAGCTATTTGTTAAAAGAAAGCAATATTTTATTATTCTGTTTTTTGAGTTTAGTCATAGTTTGGATTTAGATTTAAGTTTTGGGTCAACAAACAATAACAAGAGTTTATTTAGTGTAATCTCACAAGTGAAACCTAAAAAGGATAGATTATACATAGTTTAATCCCTATTTTTATGAATTAAAAATATTATTTTGATAGATCCTCAACTCAAATAAAATATTTTTGAACTAGATAAAAAATAATTAGAGCATTGAATTAACTTGCCCCAAATAATAACACCATCCCCTCCCCGTTCGCCCCTCCACAAAAGTATAGCTAGCTAGATCCATACAATTTTTTAAAAAAATCTTATCTCATGACTGACAAAATTAATTAAGACTTGAGAGATTTGACATGAGATTGGACACTTCTGTGTGTTATATCTTTATGTCTGTGAAATTAAATAACAGCAAAAATGGATTTCAAGGCAGCAAGGAAGACCCATTTACCTTTGTTTTCTTTATTTCCAAAGAGATGCCAAAGCAAGCCGGCTTCCCACTGCAAAAATTTCAAGGTATTTTATTTGAAAAAATAACATAAAGATATACCTTAACTTATCATATTTACACAAATTTCTATTCTAACAAAGTAATTATAAAAATCTCAGCTATCACTTATGTATCTCAACGAAATATATCGGGAACGAATTATGTATCTCTATGTATATCCGTGTGAGTTTTGTTTAAAAGATACATACACTATGTATCTTTGAATGATTACAGTGTGGATAATTATGTATCTCAACGGAATGTATCGGAAACAAATTATGTATCTCGACAGCCCAAAAAATGAGATTTTTTTGTAAATATGCAAAATGTCAGAATGTTTTGTAATTAGACACCAAATTATCGGGATTTATGTTGTTTACCCATTTTATTTAGACATCACCATTTTAATTGAATTTGAATTTTAAGAATTTTTATATGTTCACCAACTTTGAAATGACTTCAAACATAACGGCCTAACTTCAGACAAGAATTATTTGAAGTTATATGTGGCTGAAGTTCAAACAAATACGACTAAACCTGAAATATGACTCTTTGGTATTGCTATAGGTACTTGTTTGAGGCGGTTGTACCATTCCATCGGTTGTGCATTACTTGACTATTTCAAGAGTATATATAGGTTTTGTACATAGGAAAGTAGTTTGGTGCACAAAATATTTCGCGTTCATGCTGTGTTGGATGAAGGGTTATATTCAAGATGTGATGTAGGTAGGCCTATTTTGATACACACAAGCGTCAATAGTTGATTCTGTTGGAAAACATCTTCCAAAACACAAAAATATATGAAGAAGAACACATCAAGAGATCGAAAGGCTTGATAATCCGAAGAACGAACATAAGATTTGAGGCTTGAAACAAGTGCAAAACGCTTTTCTAAAAATGATATTTTCTCCCTCTCCTCTCAGAGATCGCTATGGGATTATATGCAAATAGTTATAGTGGATATAACAAGCCTATGAAATCTGCATTAAGAAAATAGTGAAGAAATTCTATTGGAAAGTAAGAACTTGAACTTGATCGTTTCGGACTTAATAAATTTAAGTCACGTACATCATTAGTGTGTAAGGAATTTTTACAGCATTAATTAGATCACTTTATATATTGTAACGGATAACTTATCTTCTTATTTTCAACATTTTAAATCTCACGTTTTAAAAAAGTTTATCAATAAATACGTTTTGAGTGATCCAATAAGACAAAACTATTTACACTAATGATATATATAACTCAACTCAGAATAGAAAACGATTTTCTATTATAGATCTAAATATACCATCAACATAAAACTGATCTTATTTTAAATATGTCCATCTCATATGTAGTAACCTTCAACAATTGACCCTTTTGTGTACTCTATTATTAACTGACATATAACAAGATCTATTATTCATGTGCTTCAATAATTTTGTCCCAGAAAGAAAGAAGTTGTGCTGTCAATAGAAAAAAAGTGGTATCTTAATAATTTTGTCCCAGGAAAAAAATGTTTCTCTACTTATTCTTTTATTGATTTGAGATTGTCTATATATATATTCCTTGCATACATGGGTTATAACTTGTAATTGGTTCCTAAGAAAATTCTCCTACCTAATTATATGAGTGGCGGATAGTCAATAGAGCATATATATAGAAACGAAAGGTTTAACCGAACTCAATATTTTTATAGGAGGTGTATATATATATGGGGAAAATTAAATCTAGAACTCATAATTTCATAAGTATAAAAAGGTCAATTGTAAAAACATAAAGAAAGTTGTACGTTTGAGGGTAGTAATAAATTCACTTTCAATAAAAATAGGTGTGTAATAGGTTGCAACTTTAGTTTGAGTGTGAAGTCGATGACTCTTGGAGACAAGTTCAAGGTGTTTTTGATGTCTTTTCTCAATTTAAATTCTGAATTCGTCTCTAATTATATTTGATACCCCTACAATCCACATACATGCACATATACTACACTCGTACATTTTTTTAGGAAAAAAATCTTATCCCATTACTAAAATAAGAGTAAAGAGATTTTGACATGGGATTCTTCTCTGTGTTGCATCATTTATGTCTTTGAAAATAAATACCAATTGGATCCTAAGAAGGAAGGCCCATTTGGTCATGTTCACTTCAATCCAAATCCAGCTTAAATTTGGATGTTGAAACACAAACTTATGGTCATTTAAATAAAGTTTTAAAAAAAGTCCAATGGAGAAGAATTAATAATTCCTATAAATCAACTTTTATGCATAGATGAAATTTAAGATGGGAATCCAAAAGATAATTCGTTTTTTATATATTAATTGTTGAATCCTGCCTTAATATGATAAGATATTTTTTTAGTGTAATAGACTGAGAGTTGGTTCAAAATTGTTTTCGTTATCATTTTGTAGAAAATGAGAAGATTTGTGGGAATTTACCTTGATATTTTATTCATCAAAACGTGACCCTATATATACAAGTATGTAGCTGAAAGAAAATGCAACTGTCACGACCCGTATCCCAACGAGGCGGACTGGCACCCGAAGCCGATATGACCCGAGAGAACCAATTTTTGCTCCTATTCACTCGCAAGAATATTTTAGTATGAATCTTATTATACTTCATGCAACTAGGCGGAAGTCATGGAAAACTTATACAGTATATAAAACTTGGCCGTTAGGGCCATCAAGTCAAATAGAACACACGTCTCTTACATTCACTTTCCCACATATGTCTACAAAGCCTCTAACCGATACATGAACACAACAACCTGTAGTCGGGACAAGTCCCCGCTTTATACAATAATTTCAAAACCAAAACAATATACACATGTGACTCGGAAAGCCCCGAACCAACTGGGAGCTCACCAATGATCCGCGGATGACTCGTAGCCTATTGTGGAGGTCTACTAACACCTGTGCCTGCAACAAGTAAAGTAAATCCCCCAAAGGGGTCAGTACGAAGAATGTACTGAGTATGCAAGGCTATAAGAAACTTCATGAAACTAAAAAAAACCTCAACGAACTTGATTTCAAGAGAATAGTCAATGTGGATAAATCATCGTTCAGTATGTGTGGAAATATGTTCCTTACGTTCATTATTCCATTTGCCTTTATGTCCGTTACCGTTAGTAGTTAGAGTAACCATCAATATGCAATGCAACCGTTAATATGCAACCGTCAATATGCAACCGTCAATATATATATTGAGAGAGAGCAGGTTCGGCCCTTAGGGCTACCCCCTGTCAGGTTCGGCATCAAGTTAAGCTTTTGCCCCACTGAGCTTCCCCTGCCATCACTCGGAAAGGAGTGAAGCAGGTTCGGCATCAAGTTTGGCTTTTGCTTCACTGAGCTTTCCCCCTGATCCAACAATATTGGGATCGGCTTGAGTTAGGCTTGCGCCCCCACAAAGCTATCACCCGTACTCAATAAGTATAAAGAAAATATAAAGTAACCATAAGGAAAATATAAAGTAACCATAAGGAAAATATAAGGTAACCATGAGGAAAAATATAAAGTAACCATGAGGGAATTCCTTCTTTCATTACTTCATATTACTTCTCTCTTTTACTTTAATGGGATTGATACATGGGAGATCATAAACTTATTGGAAACACATAACTGCATTACTTCAGTCTTTTACGTTCATGAGATTGATACTTTTGAAGTTGTAAAATTATTGGAAGCTTTGGAACGTAACATTATTGGAACTTGGAATCATGTCCATAATTATGTGATACACGAATGATAATAGATCAAGAATAAGGTATATATGATTAACAATAGATGATAACCTGAAATGAGATGCCTTAGGACATTTCGGAAATGAGTAAGTACCATAACAAGGTGAATACTATATGCTGCAGAAGGATACAGAAAGAGTAACCTTATATACCTTATCTCCTCAATACGACTATACAATCCTATACGTGAATACTGTAGTCCCGCTCCTTTCTTATGTTTCACTCTACAACACAAGTACATAACGAAATTTACATTAACCACCAACTATCTTACAAATGCATACAACGACAATGAGTTACATGTTTGCCTATAAAATGTCATTTCCTTCTCTACAATACCCTTTACGGTATGGTCATATCAACAATACTGCAACATGCCCAACATTGATCAAAATATCATAAACCACTAGCATGTCATACCAAGTTCATACTTTCCACTCTTCATCACCACAACATCACAATTATTCCATCAACTCACCTCATTACACTTCACAACAACATATCGGTCAAAATCCCATAATTTACACTTATGGAAAAATAACAAGTTTAATAATATAATCACACCATTCATGGCATTATCATACCAACAATACCATAGTCTTCCATACATTGACCAAGGCATCATAAATCAATAACATTTTACACCAAGTTTACCCTTTATACTTCCACATTAACACTACGTCACAATCACTCCATCAAAGCATCTCATTACCGTTTGTAACAACACATGAAAAACCATCCATAATTGATACCATGCAAAATATCTTCTATATAATCCTTTAAAGTCATTCAAAAGGTATCACAAGTTGATAATTACATCCATGAAGGGTATAGGGGTTTCGGAGGGTCAAAGGGATGCAAAAACAATAAATTCGGAGTTTTGGGCCAACCCGCTAAGCCACCTGCGCCCGCAGGTGCCATTTGGAAGTAGCCAGAGGCACCTGCTTTAGCACCTGCGCCCGCAGGTGCTCCAGTCTCGAGGGCGGATGCCCGTTTCAGCCTCCGGGGGTCATTTTAGGGTCTTTTTTTGCCATGAATGATCCATGATCATAATTAAACTTCTCATAACATATTTCAGATCATCTTAGATGCCAAATAATAGTCATGGCTTCACAACGTACATAAACATCACCAAACTACATGTTTCTTTCAATACGTCACCAATTCCATGCCCAATTTCGAAATAAAAATTTCAATCATTATGTACCAGAATAAAACAAGTTAAGGTTATAATCACACCTCACATGTCAATATTGAATCCATCAATTTCATTTCTCTCAATACCACAAATCCATTTTCAAGTTTACAAGACAAAACCATCCTCCGATTTAGCAAACATGCAATATTACACACATAGTGAATTCTCAATACATCACCAACACAACCAACATCATATATGCACCCTATCATGCACATAATATATTAATCCATAAGAATAATCACTTACCTAAGCTTGAAAGATGATGATCTTGCTCCAAAAGATGATTTAGGGTTTTTGTGTGTAGAGAGAAATTTTGGGAAATTTCTAGAAATGGCCTGTGAGTCTTGTGAAATAAAATCTGATTTTTAGTCCACTTTATAGTCCCCTAATGGTCCCTTTCTAGCCAAACATTTGGTCCAATCATGGTATATTGACTTGGTCACACAAGAATGGATCAAATTTCCATTTGGGCCATGTCTTCTTATTAATATTGGGCTTCATTTGGGCCCAATGACTTAAGCCCACAAATTTTAATGCATAAATCATCGAAGCTCTCATGTTTCATTATTTCCATAAATGTTACGGGAATTAATTAGACTCAGAAACTTACGGTGTGTTACAATAACAAACTGTCCATCTATCTAATTTCTATTTGGCTAAAATAATAACTAATTTTCTACAGTTGTACAAAAGAATCCAAAGAAATGAAGGGTGAGATATGTGCCCGGTCATTGTCATCCTTTTGCTACTGAGCTGACACGTGGCCTTCTAGAATGACCTAAAGATATAGGTGTTGTTGTTTGGACGATGTTGTGTTTTTCTAAAGAAATCAAAGAACTCTGCTTCTTTCCTTCATCTTCATCATGAGAACTCTTCTTCTTCCCTTCTCCTTGATTATGAAATTCAACACCTCCCTCTCAAGTTGGAGGGGAGAGAAGAGAGACCCAACTTGGAGAGATTACGAAAATGAGAAGGCCCTGACAAAGGCTTAGTGAAAATATCGGCTAGTTGAGGGAGATGAGGCCGGCAAGGAAATATTGGCGGACAAAATGGCAGTCTAATTCGACGTGCTTCATCCACTTGTGAAAAACTGGATTGCAAGCGATGTGTAAGACAGCTTGATTATTAGAGTGCGCCGATATGGAAAGGGTAGGTGAAACACCCAAATCTACCAGTAAACGGTGAAACCAAGTTAACTCGACAACCAGACGACACATTGAGTGATAGCCTCTACAGAGGATAAAGAAACAGAGATTTGTTTTTTGGACTTCATAAAATCGGTGAACCTTCAATACTGATAAAATAACCCACTGATCGATCGGTATGAGTCTATACATGAAGCCCAATCTGCATCGCAAAAGGAAAGAATAAAAAATGAGGGATCTTCTGTAAAGAACAAACCTTGAGCCGGAGAAGCTCGTAAATACCGAACAATCCTTAGAGAGCAGTAGTGAAATGAGGAATTCGAGGGCTATGCATAAATTGAGAGAGGTGTTGAACGACAAATGAAAGATCTGGACGGGTGTGAGTGAGGTAATTGAGTTTACAAATGAGTCGACGATAAGACAATGGATCGGCAAGTAAATCCCCATTATCAACAGAAAATTTACAAGATAAATCCAAAGAGGATGATACCAAAGGTAAATGATCACAATTATATTCAGAAATATGGTTAACGATGAACTTTATTTGGCAAAGTATAAGTGTCTGAGGTTCACGAAAGACCTCCAAACCCAGGAAATAATGTAAGTGTCATGCCCCGAATCCCATCGGGACGGTTTGGCACTCGTAGCTGACAAGGCCCGAGAGAACCCAGCTTTACTTCTATTCGTTCATATGCATGTCATAGGCAACACCACCATCACATAAGAACATAAAAGACGAATAACGAAAAACATGGAACATGGGACATATATATACATATGCGAAACTTGACCGTTGAGGCCATCAAGTCAAAAACGACATGCACCTTTTACATTTATACACCCACATCCGTCTACAAAAGCCTCTAACAGATACATTTACCAACGCTAACTGAAAGTCGGAACAAGTCCCCGCTTTATACAACATGTATAATACCAAAACATATGAACAACTGTAACTCAGAGAAGCCCCGAACTAACTGGAGCTCACCAATGATCTGCAACAACTGGCAACCTACTGTGGAGGCCTACTAGTACCTGCGCCTGCAACAAGTAAGGTAAGTCCCACAAGGGACGTCAGTACGAAGAATGTACTGAGTATGTAAGGCTCAAATGAAACTACATGAATCATAAACACGTCAATGAGCTCAATTACAAATGCATAACCAATATGGATAGTCACTATACTGAACTTGAGAAACCATATATTTTGCTTTCATTACTTTCTTTGTATCTTTACTTCTATGATTATTCATCTTTGCCTGTGACTTGTGATACCCGGGCCCCGACTGAACAGTGGGTTTTAACATAACATAACGTTATGTTGGGATCGGCTCGAGCTAGGCTTATGCCCCTACAGCTGCCACCCATGAATCAATATAGGTCGAGATCGGCTCGAGCTAGGTTATTACCTCTAGAGCTGCCACCCATACCAATATATCAGGTTTGGCTCGAGCTAGGTTATTACCTTTAGAGCTAACCCCTGTCAGGATCGGTCCGAGCTAGGCTTATGCCTCTAGGACTGCCCCCTGATCTAACAATTTCGGGATCGGCTTGAGCTAGACATTTCACCCCCAAAGCTACCACCCAAACTTGATCATTAACCACATATGCATTACTTCATTCATTACTTTGAGATTGATACAATGATAGCCATAACTTTATTTGAAGCTTTGGATCAATAATAAATGAGTGAGAGACAATGTGAATAAACATTATTGGAAACATAGCACTATTGGAACATAACACTATTGGAACCATTGGACTATAATCAATGAACAAGAGACATGAGTATAACCACTATTGGCACTTTGGAACATAACCTTTTTGGGCTTTTGGAACATTAACCAACGAATATGAGACATACGATTCACAATTTATCAATGAGTAGGAATATGTGATAATGACCATTGCTAACCGGATATAGGATACCTTAGCACATTTTGGGTTGGAACAAGTGTAATGTCATTGTGAATACTATTTGCTGCAGAAAGATACGGACAGAGTAACCTTACATACCTTGTATTCTCAATACGAATATACAATCTTAGATGTGCATACAATAGTCTCGCTCCTTCTTTATGTGTCACTCTACAATACAAATACATAACGGAGTTTACATTAACCACCAACTACCTTACAAATGCATATAACGATAATGAGTTTCATGTTTGCCTTTAAACATGCCATTTCCCCCTTGACAAAACCATTGATGAAATTATCATACCAATAATCCCCCAATATTCCATACATTGACCAATACATGATAATCAATAACATTTCACCACAAAACTTCTCCTTTACACTTTCTCATCCACACCACATCACAAATAATCCATCAAGTCACCTTAATACACCTCATAGCACATATCGGCCAAAATTCCATAATTTACACTTATAGAAAAATAACAAGTTTAATAACAAAATCACACCATACATGTTCATATTTTATCCATACCATGCTCTTTCATCAAGACATCAAGTCTCTTTTCAAGTTCACATCACAAAGATGGCACATCTTTTACCAAAAGCAAAAATACACTATTCACCACCTTGCCAACATAACCATCATGATATACACACCATCTTAAGCATATAATATATTAATCTATGAGAGTAGACACTTACTAAGGCTTGCAAAGTGATGATCTTTACCAAAGAGTCCAAAGAAAATAGTTGCTTTAGGGTTTGGAAGAATAGAGAAATGTTTGGAAAATATCTCAAAAGGCATGAGAGTTATAATGAATTAAAATCTGATTTTTGGCCTTTATATAACCTCTTCATTCATCCATAGCCACTCCTTGGCATTTAATGCAATGTCTATGTAGTCAACATAGAAGAATGGGTCATTTTGCCCTTTTGGGCCTTGTCTTTTAATCCATTTTTGGCCCTAATTTTGGCCCAATTGCACATGTTAGCTTAGCCCACCAACTTTAATGTATAATTCACCATATATCTCATGTTTAAATAAGTCTATAATGTCACAACAATATTCACTTACAAGAGTCATGTTCGTCGCCTCTATCGTAAAAATAGGAAGTCTAGCCACCCATGGCTTACTTGAACTTAATTTGATAAATACTTGTGTTTCATGATTTGATTGTGTAGAAGTATGTAGGAGTGTATTGAGGTATTTGAAGCTTTAACAATGCTCAAAGAACTCCAAGGAACCAAAAGAAACCATAGAAGAATCGACGTAGCATTGCGTTGCGAAACGGGCACGGAACTAGCTGCAAAGCAAGCTGTGGCGCAAGAAATGGCTGCCCTCTGAATCAGGTGGCTTGCGCCACACCCCCTGAAAAAGGGAGTGGCGCAAGTCTTGATACCTTGCTGAATTTTTCGGCCACTTCTTCAACACTTGCATATCATCCAATACCCTATCAAAACACTACAAAATACTTACTTATTGCTCTCAATACTAAGTAAATATGACTCCAAGGTGTCAAATAGGGTCTAAAATGTACGGGGTATGACAGTAAGTCACCCAAATCCTTTATTTTGAACTCTTAGTGGAGAAAGTCCTTTAGATTGGCAAGTTCTATAGAATATACACTACAAGAAAGTATAGAATTAGCAATAATTTTTTAACAATAATTATATTATTGTTGGCTTAAATTAATAATGGCAACAACTTAATTTAATTGTTGCTATATCCTGTAATTTTTAACTACAATTTTTTTGTTGTTGCCAAACATTTTAGTCTTGTTGCCATATTTTAATGTTAATATAATAAATTTCACATATAAAACTATCGCAACAACCTTTTCGCAACAACCATAATACTGTTGTCCAATTGTAATAAATGGCAACAACTTAATTCAGCTGTTGCTATCTCATAAAATATTTGACAATAATTATTTTTTATTATTGCTAATGCGTTAAATATGGCAACAACTTTTGAAGATTGTGGCCTAACTTTTAATTAAATTTTCTTTTCACTTTTCCGCCAAAACAATTAAGACGCGGCAAAATACATTCCTCACAAGGCTTCAAATTCTTGATCTTTTGGAAATGTTCCATTTTCCATTTTAAATGTGTCTTTCTTAATGCTCATTGATATGGGACTAAATCGAATTAGTGGGAATATCCCTAGGGGTTTCCTAATCTGCAAGGGTTATTACTGTCAAAAAATCAATTAACAGGCCAAATCCCAAGTGAGCTGAATCAGTGCACACAACTTGTTTACCTTTGCTTGTCACATAAGCTGCTCACAGGTAAGCAATATTAATTCAAGTCTTGGACTACATATATTCTCTCAAATGTTATTAGTTCTGAAGTATTACTCCCTCCATCCCAATTTATGTAGCAATTTTTATTTTCCAAGAGTCTATTTGACTAATCTTTGAAGCTAGCTTAATTAGATTAGATCAATTCAATTTTATAAAATTAAATTTAGATACTAAAACTATATGAAAAGTACGATAAGTTATAATTTGCTCATGCCAATACGATGGAAAGATATATATTTTAAAATGTTAGTCAAAGTTTACATAGTTTGAATCTCGAGGAGCGGAAAATGTCATAAATTGGGAAAGAGAAGTATGATTCAGAATGTTTAAATCCTTTTACAGTATTATGGGGCTATCTGATTGTGTTCATATATGTATTAACAGGAAGTTTGCCAAGAGACATGTGGAATTTGGCAAAGCTTCAAGGTTTATTTCTTGGATGGAATAATATAACAGGTACTTATCTTGGTTCTAAGTCTAGTAACATAACAAGTTTGCATTTCAAGGGGTAACAACAAGTGGATCTTTGCTATTGTGGTATAAATATAATCTTCAAAGATCGATCAAAATCTACGCTTTCTCTGTTTGACTCTTCAGAACTGTAGTTCATACTCCAGTTTTTAGTTTTTTGATTATATATACCGAATACCAAATCATAATTTGTTCGATTCGGTTTGATTTTTCTTGTTTAGTTTGGTTAGATTCTTAGGTTAAGACGTAATAAAATTAGCATGACTAAACTTATGTTGCTCGTACTCTTCAAAAATGTCTATGTTGGATATTCTAAAAGTAGTACATTTTAGAGAATCCGACACATGGTGCGGCAACAATTTAGGAGAGTCCAATCACCATAAGAGTAAACTGCTGTATTGATCAAGGATTTCCAGAATGTAAGCAACAATAATGGTTAAATTGTTGTTGGCACATACAATTGAATTCTTTCAATGCTTTCAAATGTATCATGTACCTCTTTTGCCTTCTCTAATAACATGTTGAATTATATGTCCTTAAATTCATCTAAGAATTTACGTCATTAAAGAATTAAAGAAACTTTTGTTAAAGTTTAACTTGAGTGTACATGAGAGTCTGTAATGTCTCCTATGGAGTACATCTGATAGATATTAATAGCTAAACTTATATTACAATTACATATTGAATTTGTGCTGCTATTGGGTGTTGCTTATTGATTACAAAAAGAGATGGTGTCAATTGTTGGAGCATCGCAACTTTTGGGATGCATCTTGTGACAGATATTCCTGTAGGAGGAGGTTTCCATTTAATGTTTATGATGAGTTTTGGCTTCTTTGGAAGGATATTAATCCCCAAGTAATAAAATTCTAATGCAATCATTCCAAATAAAACGCGCGTTAACACTTAAAAAAATTTCTATAAGGCATTATCATTACGATTTTTTGTAAGTGTCAAAAGTGCACATGAAACAAGGAGATTGACAGGGAGATCAAAGGGCGTAGATGTGTACTTATTAGAGTATATGATCTTAAGCTAACAGATGGAAATATCTGGTGGAGTTGATGAAAGTCTGGACAAAAGTGCATCCACCTCTCATGCCTCTACCAGATGATCTTGCAATTGCTTGTCTAATATGTGTTCCTCGTGTTGAACACAACAAGTTCTGTTTAGTCTGCAAAAGTGGTATCGGCTTCTTATAACTTATTATGTAGTATCGTCTTACTTGTAATGTTTAAAAATACAATTTGCATTACTTGTTATGTGGTTTCCTCTTTTGCTTTTTAGATATATTTTTACTTGAGTGTTCTATAACTTACTTTATCAAAGTATAACTATATTTATGTTTTATTTGCAGGATGAACATGCATAATTCAACATTGCTGCAATGCAAATGCTACTGGAAGAAGATTTTCTTAGATTACTATTAGGATTTTAACATAGGAACCTGCTTATATTAATTTTGTAAGAAGTAAAGACATTTAAGTGTATTTAGTTTTTGAAAGTTAAGTAAACATTTAGTGCATCTGTTTTATGTATTGATCTTTGCAAATACATATAATTTTTAATTAAATATTTCTTTGTAAATTATTTGAAAGATGATGTGTATTGTGTATGTAGCAACTACTCACAAATTGTTGCTAAAGGTGTAGAAAATATTTTTGATTTATGACAATAAAAAATGTTGTTGCTAAAAGGTTTCCTAATAGATTATTAACTGCTCTTTTGCAACAACTAATTAATGTTGTTGGAAAAAAATTTCATTTATCGCAACAATAATTTTTGTTGCAAAAAAATTTATAAGCAACAACTCTACGGATGTTAAGCAACAAAATATAATTTAAGGCAACAATTTTTTTGGTTGCGTTAAATCAATTTTTGACAACAATTTTTTTTTTGTTGCGAAAACTTTTTGCATCGGTGTTTATTGCAACGACATGCAACAACTTTTTTACTGTTGCTAAAATTTTGGCAACAAAAATTCTCGTTGGGAAATGCCTTCTTTCTTGTAGTTATCATTTCCTGTCAAGATTATATCATTGACATAAACTGCTACTATAGAAATAGAACCTCCATTTTGCTTAAAAAATAAATTGTAATCATTCAAAGAGGATGAAAAACCTTTAAAATTTAAGGCTGTTGTGAGACGAGCTATCATTCCTTGGATGCTTGTCGAAGACCATAGAGAAACTTATTGAGCTTAAGGACATGATTAGGACTAGGAGGGCACATTCAAGGAGGAAACTTCATGTAAACTTCCTCATGTAAATTCCCATGTAAAAAGACATTATTTACATCTAATTGAGTCAAAAACCAATGTTTTTTAGCAACAACAACAAGTAAACACCTAATTGTGGTCATCTTTACCACAGGTGAATAGGTTTCAGCAAAATCCATGCATTCCCTTTGAGTATCTCCTTGAACAACCAATCTAGCCTTTAATCTCTCAATACTCCCATCAGAGTTATGCTTAACCTTATAAACCCATTTGTATGATAAAGCTTTTTTTCCAGCAAGCAACTTCATAACTGTCCAAGTTTGGTTTGCCTCAAGAGCATCAAATTCTAATGTCATAGTTTGCTGCCAACCAGTGCGTTGAGCAGCCTGTGAATAGCTGATAGGTTCACTAATTTGGGAGATAGAATCAAGAATTTTTTGATTCAAAGCAGAAAGGGAAGAAGTAGAGAACTGGGGTGTGGATATGGAGGTAGAAAAATAGGAAGATAAATCAATTAAAACAACTGAATTGCAGAAACAATCGGAAAGATAACTAAGAGGCTTAGAAGTTCTAATGGATCTCTTAGTTTCTTGAATAGGAGGGGAGACAATAGGTTGAGGAGGATGAGGAGCATGTTCAGGAATAAGCTCAGGTGAAGGGGGGAGAAGGAGAAATAGATGGTTCAGTAGGAATATCTAGGAAAGTAAGAGTATGAGAAGAGTCTGTTGCATCAGATACATCATGGGAAAGAATAGGAGGAGTAAAGATGGAAATAGGAAGGGAAGTGAATGAAAAGGGGAAAATAGATTCATGAAACTTGACATCTCTAGAAAAGAAAATTCTCTTAGTAGACAACTCTATCAATTTATTACCTTTCTTCTTGTGAGAATAACCAATGAAAAAACATGGTGATGCCCTAGGTGCAAATTTAGCTCTATTATGAGATAAAGTAAAAGCATAATAAAGACATCCAAAAGTTTTAAGAAAAACATAACTAGTGATTTTTTCAAACAAAATCTGGTAAGGTATCTTTCCATAAAGAACAGTGGATGGAAACCTATTGATAAGGAAGGTGGCAGTCAACAAACATTCCCCCAATAACATATAGGTAAGTGGGACTGATGTAGGAGGTCCCTGAAAGTTTCCAAGAGATGTCTATGCTTCCTCTCAACAACTCCATTTTGTTGAGGAGAAGCAGGACAAGAGGTTTGATGCATAATACCTTGAGAAAGAAAAAATTCAGGATTGGTACTTCCACTTCCTAATTTTAGAGCATTGTCAGATCTCACAATTTTCACTTTAGAATTGAATTGTCTCACCACCATGGATAGGAAATGTTTGATTAAGTGAAAAACATTACTCTTAGTTCTCAGGAGGCAAGTCCAAGTACATCTACTAAAATCATCAAAAATGGTGAGAAAGTATCTATATTCATCATGAGTAGGATGCTTATAAGGCCCCTAAGTATCAATGTGAATAAGTTCAAACATAGATTTGTTTTGATAGAACTTGTAGGAAATGGCAATTAGATTGTTTAGCCAAAGGACAAATATCACAATGATAATTAAGATCACAACCAGTAAAAATAGAACTGATGTTTTTCTATTTTTCATAGATGAAAGGGGCAAATGGCCCAGTCTGTTGTGCCACAACCTTACATTGGAACTTAAAGAAGTCTCAATAGACAAACTATTACATTGAGGAATTAAAGAAGTGGAAATTAATCCTAAACTATCCTTAGAAGAACTTGGAGTAACACAAAGAGGAGGTTGGAGCAAATAGATGCCATTCCTAGCTTGACCAAGAAAATGAGGGATCCTCACTAAAAGGTCCTCCATAAAACATTGAGTATGAGAAAAACTCAGGAGACATGAAAATTGGTTGCAAACTTTGTTCACAGAAATCAAATTGATCTTAGAAAAACTTGGTAACAAATGACATGTGCTCAGAGGCCCCTAAGTCAATGATCCAAGAGTTAGAATTCATATGTAATAATAAACAACAGGATTAGTGAATATGTTACCAGCATATTGTACCACATTAGCTTCAGCATCAGAAATGATGTCCACTGCTTTAGCAAAGTCCCCAAACTTGAGCAGTTAGAGCAATTTTGAAGTCTGCTCAGGTGTGAAAGGATTTCCAGCTCCTTGCATGAATACTATGTGTAGTGCATCAGGGGTACATAAAACAATATTGGTTTTGATACTATCCACCTGAAACTTTGAGTTTGGATTCAGATTCTTGGTAAACTTAAAGTCAGCTGAAAAACCAATTAACCTGTAGCATTTTTTAATAAAGTGACTTGATTTCTTACAATGAGAACAAACCAAAATATTCTTTTCCCCTTGTACTCATATCCTTGAGATCTAGCATTAGAAGCACACTGGTGAACAACTGAATAAGAAAAAGAATCAGCAGAGTGGTGTGGATTCATATAAGTTTTTCTCTGTTTCTCATCTTGGATCAAGAGAGAATAAGAAAGATTAACATTAGGGAGAGGATAAATCATCATAAAATTACTCCTTACAGGTTTATAGGAGTCATTCAAACCCATGAGAAACTGAATAAGTCTCTCATCTTGGAGTGACTTGAGCATTTTGGCCTTGCCTCCTCATGTGCAATCACAAGCACAAGTCACACATGTATGCAAATCGTCAAGTTCATCCAGAGAAGCTTCAATTTCGTGAAATACCCTGCTATTTTATTGATTTCATGTACTAAATCATTGATTTTATTTTGCAGGTGGTAGAGTTTGGCCCCACTGAATTGACCAAACCTATCATCAAGATCAGTCCAAAGGTTCTCAATAGTTTTAGAATAAAGAACACTAGCAATAATTTTTTTAGAAAGTGAGTTAAATAACCAAGAAGTTACCCTGTTGTTACATCAATTCCACAAAGAAAAGGAACTGGATCAAGCAGGTGGAGCTCTGCAGGTTCCATCAATGAAGCCAAGTTTGTTCTAGGCAGAGAGAGCAATGAGAAGTGCATGTTTCCATCCAGTAAAATCATGATCATCAAAGATGGTGTTGATAAGGGTCATACCAGGTGAATCTAATGAATGAAGAAAGAGAGGGTTGTTGGAATCCATAGCAACAACTGGAGGTGGTGTTTCCACAGGAGGATTAGTGATCGATGGTTCATTGTTTGAGGTCATTTTGGATCAAGGGAGATGAAGAAAAAGAGAACGAAGGAAGAAGATTAGGATCAGATTAGCCTTGTTGCTCTGATACCATGTAGAAAATGAGAAGATTTATGGGAGTTTTCCTTGATATTTTATTCATCAAAACGTGACCCTATATATACAAGCATGTAGCTGAAAGAAAATGTGACAAACTATCCACCTATCTAATTTCTATTTGGCTAAAATAATAACTAATTTCCTATAGCTATACAAAAGAATCCAAATAAATGAAGGGTGAGATCTGTGTCAGGTCATTTACATCCTTTTGTTACTGAGTTGACACGTGGACTTCTAGAATCCCCTAAAGATATAGGTGTTGTTGTCTGGCCGATATTGTGTTTTTCTAAAGAAATCAAAGAACTCCGCTTCTTTCCTTCATCTTCATCATGAGAGCTCTTCGTCTTCCCTTCTTCTTGATTATGAAATTCAACACATTTTAAAATTTTTTGAATCCTTTGCTAAAAAATTTGATTCTACACTATTTCTATGCACGCGTAGAGAAAACATTGCAATTCTACAATCAAACTGAAATAGAGGTTCGATGAATTACACATGTATGTAATGGTGGACTATTTGAATCTGGACAGAAAGACCTTATGAAGATTTAGTACTGTTTAGAATCATATATATTAAACTGAATTTTGAGAGTACAATTTTTTTTTTATGATGATTACAAATGAGTTTCTAAGTAAAGATTAATAAATACCCTTAAAAAAATGGTAAACAGTCTTTATTTTAATTAAGTCAAAATACATTTTCAATGCATATAATATCCTAAATTCTAGATTAGGGTGATTTATTCTACACTAGCTTCTAACTACCACATGTGCAATAGACATATGAAAATGTAGATGAATAATCATTATAGCGAAGTACAGCCCATATCACATGTAATAAGATAACTACTCATTACTCCTATGTCTTTTTGGCGTTGATCATATATATACTATGATTCATAATAGTGTCCCACATATATAATGTTGCCTACTAAAGGGTGTGTTTGGTATGGACAAAAATATTTTTTAATTTTTTTCATGTTTGATCGATCAGACAAATTATTCTGAAAATATTTTTTTTAGTGGGAGTACAGGAAAAACAAGTTTTATAAGTGACATTTTAAATTCATTATCTCCTCCCTGTCCCATTCCTTAACCAATCCACCCCTCACTCCTACCCCATAATGTTTTCTTAAATTACAATTCTTTTTGGTTTTTGATCAGATGTTCGATACCTGTTTAGGGACCCGACCATCCGAATTCACATAGGAAAGTCTCACAGTGTGGTGCAAATCTCTCTCTATTAAAGACAACTCTATATACAAGCTTGAACACCAGACTTCTGGTTTGGATGGAGGAATACTTATCATTCCACCACAACCTTCGGCGGTTTAAGTTATATATAAATGTTCTTGGAACACTGATTTTTATTTACTTACCAAACACCTAAAAATAAGTTAAAAAATCAGTTATTTTTCATGAAAAATATTTTTCTTCATGCCAAACACACCCTAAACAACTAGTGAAAGAGTATAGCAAGAAAACTCATGCATGTGGCAAGTGCCACAAAAAAGGTTGAAGATATGGTCAAATGTTCCTTTCTTCTTCTTTTTTTCACTCTCTTTAGCAACATGATACACAAAGACAGCAAAAAGTATATTAATACTTCAAGAATGTGTTGAACTCTTTGCCATCTTTAGTGACATGCTACACAAAGACAACCTAAATACATGAAAGTTTATTATTTAAAGAAAGTATGATAAAGAGTTGGGATTCTTAAGCAAACTGTGATGGCAAGGAATAAAGGGGTAGTTGAAAGAAGTTAGAGATTTCTTTTGATTTTAATTATGAGTTAAATCACATATTTAAAGTCACACGATTAAGGGTACAACAACAACAACGACATATCCAGTGTATTTTCACAAAGTGGGTTCTGGGGAGGGTAGAGTGTACGCAGTTTGTACCTCTACTTCAGTGGTGAGGTAGAGAGATTGTTTCCGCTAGACCCTCGGCTCAAGACTACAAAATTAAGGGGTATTTTGCGTACTCCATATATTTTTAGTTTAAGGCGACAATATTCAAAAGTCTTCTTTACTTTCTTAAATTTTGTGTCAAGATAAAATCAGACAAAAAAATTGAAACAGAGGAGAAAGTAGTATGTTTCCATAAGAACACAAACTACCAGTCAAATGGAAACGTGAAAAGGTTAAGATGGCCATATTCTCCTTTATACTTGCTCTCTTAAGTGACATGACAGCCAAAACAACTTTACAAATCATTTGATACTCGGGTTAATTTATTTTGAAATTATAGTTCTATGATTATGATTTATGGATTAATTTATCCATCTAAAAGGCAGAATAAAATAATTTCAAGTTTAATGGGATAAAGTAGATATTCAAGACTAATTTCGAAATTAATTAATTTTATATTGTGTTTGGTTGACGCTATAAATATACATTGATATCACAAGATTGTGTTGATCTAATGTATCTTTTTTAATTTGGTGTTGAACTAACGTATCTTTATCTGATTTCTTGTGTTGATTGGCTTTAGATTATGTGAAAAAGAAACTGAAAGACAACATATTTTAATGAAAGAAGGATAATTAAGTCTGGAATTAGTCTTAAGCAAACTTTGATAATAATCAATAAAGTAATAACTAAATCAGATAATAGTAGAATATTGCTTTTTTCTTGTTCAATACGTTAGCAAACTCTGTATGATAAACAAATCTGGAGACTAAAACAAACTAGAAGTCGAGAAGAGTTAGAATTAATTCGAGTCTACTGAATTTACAGTATATTCTTAAGGAAGTCAAACCCTTTCTAATACTCGAAATATAGGATTATTTTCTTTCAAGATAGAACGGATAAAGTACATTAGTGTAGCAGTATTTCAATCCCATGTATAGCAAACACAATAAATAGTCAAATCACACTTCAAACTTACTTTGCAAATTGCAGTTTTTTCATAAGGAAAGATTGGACGGACGAATAATATTTGTAGTTAAAATACTTGATTCAGACGAAGAAATGCAACTTTTTCTAATGGCTTTTCGCGAAAAATAGTTGTATAACTTTATTTACTGTTTCCGAGGAAGAGAAAAGTAGTAAATGCCCTCAATCATTTGGCAAAGAGCAATTTATGAGTTATCATGAACTTCATTTAAGGTACAAAATTAATTACAATAAATACATTAAAAAGAAAAAAGAAAAACAATCAAGAGATTGATATTTAAATTGTCTTTCAAGAGTATTAAAATGGAACCCCACAACAGTTTGTTGGCTGTACTTTTAATTATTTCCATAATACGTGTTTCTAATTCTTGAGGAGGACAATTTTTTAATCTTAAAAAAATGTTCTTTCCTCTTTTATTTTGTTTTTAAAATTTGTTATTGAATTTTTGTCCTTCACATTCCACTTTTTTTTTTTTTCCACCCAATGTCTGGTATCCACATTGGGGCACCGACTAATCTAGATCGCGCACTACAGGGTTCATTCTGGGATGACCATCCCAATAGAATTTTCTCTGTACCCATGCTCGAATCCGAAACCTCTGGTTAAGAGTGGAGCAGTTCCGCCACTGGAGCACCACGTACAACTCATGTTGATCTTTACGTTCATTGCACTTGAGTAACTCTAGTATGAGTAGTATCCAATAAATTATTTGACAATTATATCTCTAATAGACAAAAACAAATTTTACTATCTTAGTATCTTACAAGGATGATAAAACTTGTCCATTTATCCAAGAAGAGCTAAAATTCCGCAAATTTGACCTAGTTCAGTAATTTTAATCCAATCCCTATATTATTTAGTATCTAAAGAAATTCATTATGTATGTATAAATTAGTAATTTAGAACTCTTTAAAATCTTGAATCTAAAAGTTTTAAATCCGATTCCGCCTCTGCATCCAAAAAAGAAAATATGATTCACCTATTTAATTATCTAGTTAATTAACTCACTCATTTACTAACTCGACTTTGGAAAAACAGTGAATACCAACAAAAAGAATAACTAATAGATAAGAAAGAAAATAGTTGAATATTAGGTTTGGAAAACATTTCACGTGCAAAGATTCATTATTTAGGAGGGAGTAGTGGGTATATAATTATTTGGTAAACTCTACCAAAAACACTTATCCTAATTTTAATAATTTTTTTATTTTTAAATAAACAGAGAGAAATCTGTTACTGTTAGGTGGAGTCTTGATGGCTCCATCAAAATGGTATCCTATGCACGTTTGAGAATGACTATTTTTTTTTTTAATTAGGGAGCGCTTTATTCTCAATGTGAACTTTTCGTTGCGAATTTAAATTTAGTTGGACTCCAAAATGAATATCGGACATTAGGTAAAAAACTAAAAAAAGAGGGTGACTCTCTATTTTTTGTTTTCCATTTAGTATTTGATACTCATTTTGTTGTTTCGACTAATTTAAATTTGTGTTGGAGTGTCCCACTTTTGAGGCAAAGTGCTCCTTACTAAAGGCGATTGAAAAGTACTTAGTTACCCTCCTCTATAACCTCCACAACCTTTGATGATTGAGAGTGACGCGTTATGGTTGTAATTTTTCACTAATTAAAAAAATAAGGAATTAATTAAGTTTTATACAACGTTATTATATAAAAAAAATTCTCTATAAATTAATAATTCTTAAATTAAAAATAAGATATATTATCTGTAAAAATAATTTGATAATATAAAAATTATAATCAGGTAGGATTTGTTTTCACGGCAATATATATGTTACTATCATTCTTTCGTGAGAAATATGAACTCCTTGCTTTTAATTGTCAAGACCATTTACGATATCGCATGTTGCACGGGTTGACATATTACGCTCCGGATCTCTTGACCTCAATTTACGTGACACTTTTCACTTTTTGAAATTGAAATTATTCTAATTTTATCCAACATTTTAAAATGTATTTTGTCATCATATTAACATGAGACGAATTGCATTTCATAGTATGCATTATGTGGTTTTTAAAAATCTAAATTTTAATTTTGAAAATATTAAATAGATCTAATCTGATTTACCTTCAAAGATTAGTTAAATTGACTCTCAAAAGATAAAAAATGTCATATAAATTGGGGCAATAGTAATTAAGACATATAATCATATATACATAACGATCCATAGATGGTCAAGGGTATTGTGGCCACGAATTTATCATTTTCTTTTATACAATCCTCATATCATAAGCTAGTGTTTGGGATTATATTAAGTCCAAGTTCTTTTTTTTTAAAAAAAATCATGGTAATACTAGATTAAGACGATCTCAATTCTTGATTTATTTGAAACTGAGACTTGGGCCCCATGTTATATTTTTCATATTCCAAATGTCTAGATTTGGACGTGTAGAGGGATGTTGAAATTTCACATCAAATGTAGGAGGAAACTTGATCTCTTTATATATAATCTTGAACAATCCTCACATGTGGATTGCGGAGAGTCTATTAATGAAATCCTACATCAGATGTGGGAGAGGAAACTTGATCTCTTTATATATAATCTTGAACAATCCTTACATATCGAATTACGGAGGGGTATATTAATGAAGTCCTACATCAGATGTGGGAGAGGAAACTTGATCTCTTTATTGTATAATCTTGAACATATCCTCGCATGTCAAAGTATTGAAGTCCCACTTCAGATGTGGGAGGAAAACTTGATCTCTTTATATAATTTTGAACAATTCTCGCATGTGGAGAAGTGATAAAGTCCCACATCAGATGTAGGAGGAAAACTTGATCTCTTTATATAATCTTGAACAATTCTTATATGTGGAGGTGTAATAAAGTCCCACATTATATGTAGGAGGGAAACTTAATCTCTTGATATAATCTTGAATAATTCTCACATGCGGGGAGGTGTTGAAGTCCCACATCGGTTGTGACATGAAAAATTAATTTCGTTATAGAGCTATAGTAGTTAAGACAAAAATTTCGTTAAGAGTGTTCAAAATTTAATATATAGAAAAATAATTTTTGATCTATATACTTCATATAATTTTTTATATATAGATTGAAATTTTTTGATGAAGAAGGTTTGACTACCCAACCTGCACTACATGTGGGTACGCCACTGAGCTATAGCTATCATACATACGGGATGTTGAAAAAAGAAAAAAAACATAGTAACAAAACCAATAAATAGAAATCTGCCGTATCATCTTGTTGCATGTAACCTAACGGACACAAAGAATTTTGTCATCAATAGTATGCTGAAACAGCACTTAATTCTAATGTTTTGAGTGTCCTACTTTTCCATATTGTATTGTTTCTTCAAGTATAAAGAAATAAAAGTGAATTGACAATTCACTAAAAAAAAAAAAAAAAAAAAAAAAAAGGTAAACTGTGGGAGATTGAAATTGTAATTAGCGGAAGGTATAAGCCTCCGCTATTTACTGTCAGCAAATAGTGAAGGTTTTAAACCTTCACAAATTGCATTCTTAACCTCCATAATTTACCTTTTTTTTAGTGATTCCATAGTACAAAATGTATTGTAACATCAAAAGACAGATGGTTAATTTACCCTTAATTTAGAAGTTTTGACTTTGAACTATATATCTGATCATGAAAAGGAACTTGATGTTGATGGAAGATTTTTATTTATTTTTTATTTTTTATTTTTTTTTGTAATAAGATGACAAGTAGGTCATACTCCAATTTTGAGATCGAGAACACATTTAGATACCTTAATTTTTCAACTGATAATTAAACACTCCAACTTATTTCCACTGTGTCTTGTGGACACCCAAGTTGACGTGACACATAAATTTGGAGATGTCTAGATGATCATTTTGTAAGTTAGATTATTCAACTGACACAATAAAGACAAGTTGAAGTGTCTAGACATACATATATGTATATATATATATATATATATATATACTGAAAGTTGGAACATTTACTTTCCATTTGAAGCCAAATTTAGGTGTCTGTTTATCTATTATGCCTACCAAAAAATTTAAATTGTAATATGCATTCTAACTGAATATCGAAAGCATGAATCAAAACTCTCTTTAAATTATTGAAGTGTATGGGAAAAAAGGGGATAGCAAAATAAGTAACATCGCAGGTCGGGTTGCCCCGGGAAAACCTTCAAGATAAGTCGGCAGGAGGACCTTTCCTTCGCTATGGCATCAAGAGCGCGAGAAGCCACCAGCCTTAATGACTCTGCACTAAAGGACAAGCGGGGATCAATGTGTCAGGGTGCTCAGATGCACAAAATCTGCAGACTTGAACTGGATTAGGAACCATATAGGTTGGCATCCCTACCTCAACGGCTTCAGCAAGTGGCATTTGGTAATTGGTCACGGTACTATGGAGTTTGAATGTCGCTCTCTTATTGGCCAAAGATCCACCTTTTACCCTATAAATAGTTGTTTCCCTTCCATTGTAAAGCATCATCTAATTTCATCTCTCTGCCTCTAAGCAATAAAATTCCTTAGCTTTGTTTCCAAGTTTTTCCTGTTTTAGTTTCTTTGTTTATTTTTACTTTATCAATGTCGAAAGGCCAACTCGTGATTAAATGGTCTCGTTTATACGATCTTTGCGGTTACTCAGATTTGCTCTCTAAATTTAGCCCATTCATTATATCTGCAAACTTTCGCTACTAACTTAAAGCTAACCCGTAACGCGTGCTTTTGACCCACCTACAAATTTTATTTTTTCAAATCGACGGTAAACATCAAGCATAAAATCTATACGTCTAAACCACACAAATGTTTGCGTGAAATTACAAAGAAGACAAAGTGGAGGAACAGCAATAAAGAAGGTCCGAAATTTGCCTAAATCCGCTAACTTTTAAATAATTTTGAGATGACTATATTTTAAATGGTGCCATCACATGTGGTTACATGATGAATTTGCGTGGCATAGAATTCACTAGGGTGTGTTTGGTACGAAGGAAAATGTTTTCATGGAAAACATGTTGCTTTCTTACTTATTTTCTCATGTTTGGTTGGTGAGTGGAAATTTTTTTCCAGAAAATATCTTTTAGTGTTTGGCTAGAGAGAAAAAAAATACTTTTTAGGAAAAATAGTTTCTGACCCGAGAATCAACCCCGAAGACCGATCCAGGACCCTAGCCTGACACCTAAATCTAACCCGAAAGCCAAATGGGAACCCTGACTCCAGACCCGATAACCGACCTCGAAACCCGACCCCGACCCTGACACCCAATAGAGACCCAATTCCAACACCCAACCCTGACTCCAGACTCGATAACCGACCTCCACAGCCGAACACAGACCCGATCCCAACACCCTACCCAGAACCCGATCCCGATACCTAACCTCGACACCCTACCCCAATACCCGACCCCGACTCTCCACCCGAAACCCAACCCCGACAATAGACTCAAACACCCAAACCGAGGCCCGACCCCGACACCTGATCCAAAACCCGACTCAACCCAAAACTCGACCCCGACACCCGATCCGAGACCCAAACTCGACTCCGACACCTGTTCCGAGACCCGGCCCCAGCACCCGACCTGGGACCCAACTCTCGATCAAAGACCTAACCCCGACACCCGATCCGAGACACGACCCAGACTCCCGACATTGACACTAGACCCGAGACACGACCCCGACTCCCGACCCGGGACTCGACCTGGGACCCAACCCCGACACTCGATCCGAGACACGACCTTGACTCCCGACCCCAACTCTCGACCCGGTACCCAACCCAAGACACGACCCTGACTCCCAACCCAAGACCCGACCCCGTCACCCGATTCGAGACCCGACCTTGACTCCCGTTTCGAGACCTGACCCCACCTCTAGAATCACGAATTGAAAAGTCAGGGTCTGGAGTCAGATCCCGAGTCAGTGTCGGAAATTGGTACTCGAGACTTGGGTTAGGGTGGAAAGTTGAGGTATAAGGTAGGAAAAGAATTTTGTCAAATGTTTTCCTTACTTTTTGAAGGGAAGTCATTTTCCTTAAATTTGAGGAAAATAAGTTCCCTTGAAAAACATTTTCCAAAATATTTAAGCCAACCAAATATGAGAAAATTGGAAAATGTTTTCCTTCCTGCCAAACACACTCTAAAAGTAAATTTGTTTTTTATGAAAAGAAAATTTGCATTCTAAAAATTCGGATTAAAAACCTTAGTTAAAAATAGAAGAATCGTGTCCATCCTAGCATTGTCCTAAATGATTTTATTTTATTTTTTAAAAAAAGAAGTCCTGAATGATCGCTATCAGCTGACTTGCTTACGATTAGACGTTAAAATGAACTGAATTTCTTACAAAAATACTCCCTCATGTTTTAAATTATTTATCATTTTAGAAATTTAAAATAAATTTACTTATTTTTCTCTGTAGAAAAATGACACATAAATAAAGTAAATTTTTAATTACGAGAATGATATCTTAAGATATGTACAAGGAGAAAATAATCATAAATCTCTTCTAAAAAAAAATAATCACATAAATTAGGAATCATGATAGATAATTTGAGATAACGAAAATAGACGTAAAACAAAATCGAGAGAATATAAGGTGAAATCAGGTACCCAAAGTAGATTATCCCATATTGCAATCACACGAATCAGCCAGATGTTCCAGGCAAAAGCATCTAACCCCCCCCCCCCCTCCCCCGTCCCTCTTCTTATAGTGACGTAATTAAATTTTTTGTTAAGGGTGTTTAAAATTTTAGTATATATCTCTAAAAAGTTATTTTTGACCTATATACATAGTACTCCTATTATTTTCTATGTGCACATTGCACAATATAATTTTTTAACTAAGGATATTCCGATGACTATCCTTAAGTCAATGTAGCTACGCTACTACCCCTCCTTCTACTTTTTAATTTTTTAATTTTTTTAAAAAAATTTTTGTTTTATACTTTTATCCTTGTTGGTAAAAATTTAGTAACCCCTACAACCTTTGTACAAATAGTGTCAATTCAGCTTGTCATGAGTTTGGATTTGAGGTTGTGGTACTTTTAAGACTTTACCTTTTGTCTTACACTAATATTTACCTTGTGTTGCTATCAAACTGTAATATAGCAGTGATAACAAATTTATTATAATTTGATAAGTGAGATTTAATAAGAATAATGTGTACGTACCTTCATTCCTACTTAGTAAAAGTAGAAATGTAATTTGCAATAGATCCTCAACTCAGCTAAATTATATCATAATCAAGTTTTGAAAGCTCTCAAACTGTAATGAACTATATGTAATAATAAATAAAAAAAAGTTTTTTTTTATAGATATAGTATCGGATGAAACATGTTATTGAGGGTGTCTCTGCCACAAATTATATTTTTTTAAAAAGATATTGAAATCCCTCATCAAGGAAGAAAAAATTATTAGATACTATCCCTTGAAAATTGTTCTTGAAAAAAAATCATTTTCACTTTTATGACATCTTAAACACTTTCATTTACATATTCATGATGATAATAAATGTAGATTAAAAAAGCCTAGTCAATTGTACTTTTCAATAGCTAAAAATGGTTGACGAAAAGGAAGTGGGGGGTCCTATTGAAACTGAAAAAAAAATAAAAATGCAGGTGGCTCTTTTTATATCTATCAATCAAAATTTAAGAGATGTGACTCATGCAACAAATAGTTGGTAGATAAAAAATTTAGAAAATAATATATTACATTCGCCTGTGTTTTAATTTGAATGGTTATATAATTTAAGAAAGTAAGGAAACTGAATTTGGTAAACTCAAAAAGGATGTGTGTCGTGTATCGAAAAATGTTTTACTAAATCGATCTTATACAAGATAGATTGTGTTATTTTCAGATTTTCTAGCTTCATTTTATCAAGTTTAAGTTATTCAAACCATATTGAACAATGTTGATATCCATATAAAACTTCAAACGATACGATTTTAATACTAAATTTGTAATTATCATAATAAGCTAAGTCATTGAAGAAGTAAACTCTCAACATGTCATTGAATGTCTGTATAACCTACTCGGACTGTTTTCAAATTGCGAATAGAAAAATGACAAAATAAGACACATAAACTAAAACAGAAACAACATATGAATGCTTGTTAAAATAAAATTTGACTAACTACATTTTCCTAGCTAGTTAATTCTACATTTAATGTTTTAAAAAAATAAACCAAATTAATATTGTAATTAATGTTGACAACAATGTTGATATTTACCTCAAGCCTCAAGGTATTCATAGTTATCTCTGAGCTTCACAGCTAGGTTGTATTAATGCAAGGCACTATATTAAGCAAAATAAATTACTTAACTAGTTAGATTGATGTGTTCAATTTTAGATCTTTCAAAGACAAAACAAGAAAGTATAATTAGAAATTACCATATTCTGCATAAGCAAATAATGAATGCCTTCCAAATTAATATTGAGAGAGACATATAGTAGTTGTACTCCTAACTAATATATCTATGTAATGTACTTCCTTGGTTCAAATTATCTGTTGTGATTTTTTTTTACATGCTCTTTAAAAAACGTTTATTAGGAGTTTTTTTTTTTTTTGACTATTTTTATCCTTATTAATGTCTTCAAAAACAACTAATATCAAGGGCATAATGAAATAAATACTTATTTTTATCTTAAGCTTTTAAAATGACAATAATTTGAAATAACTATTTTTAAAAATCATGACAACTAATTTGAGACGGAGAGGTGATTAAATGCCAATGGACAGGTGGGAAAATCTGTAGCTACAGCTGTTTCATTGTATACACTATCTATACTGATTAAATGATGTACCAAAAATTCATTTTCTTTCAAATAGAATCTAAGTTCATAAAATTGTTAGTTGCCAAAAAAAAATAAAAAATGTAAGTTTTGTGTAATGACAGCATATAATTTTTTGTAATTGTATCATCAGATTAAGTAAATCTTATAATAACAGAATTCTTCATAATTATATCTGATATGTTAATATTAAAAATAAAATAATAAGTTAATTTAATTAATTGTATTGTCAGTATATACAATTTAAGTTATATGTGACTAACTTTTTGAAACGCCAACAATTACCGATGGGGCGTGACAGTCTGACAGATGTGATCCGTTCACCTTTAACTATTTTTACTCTTATTTATTTCGCATTTTTGAGCTATACAACTCTTACTTGGTAAATAAATAGTTCAGTTATTTGCCAGAAGAAAAAAAGGTCCCAAAAATAAAGAAATTTTTTGTAGGAAGTGTTTTCCTTTTTCATATGCATGCGCGATGTAAATTTGACGTTATTGGATCAATAAATTTCAAATATCGGATGATTACAAAATAAATGTCAACGCTACACGACATGCTTGATAAAGTTCGTAGTAAAAAATAATAACGAACCCTAATCTTTATTCACTTACTTGCCTTTATGTTGTATAAACACTAATTATACTTTTGTTATACACTAAATATAAATAAGTAACGAATACACACAGTTACGACTAGGCGGGTAAAAAAATATTAACCCACTAAAAGATGTTGAGATCCCAAATAATAATAATCGAATCAATGAATTACAATTATCAGATGATTACAAAAAGGAAAATGTCAACACTACATGACAGTCCAATAAAGTTCGTAATAATAAATAATAACGAACTCTAATCTTTATTCACTTACTTGCCATTATGTTGTATAAACGCTTATTTTATTTTTATTATGTACTGAATATATATACGAAAGTAACGAGTAAACACTATTACGACTAGACGGATAAAGCAAAATCAACTCAATATAAATGATGAAATCCCCAATAATAACAATAATAGGGAATTATAATCTTCAAATGCATGCTTTCAAATCATCCCTCCTTTTTCTTCCACCAATATATATATATAGACATCAAAAATAATTTCTTGTAGAAAACGTTTTTCTTTTTAATATGCTTATGTGATGTAAATATAAAACTGAATCACCGAATTACAAATATCGAAATATAACAAAATAAATGTCAACGCTACACGATAACCTGACAAAATCCCTAATAAACAATAATAATAACGAACCCTAATCTTTGTTCTTTACTTGTCAGTATGACGTATAAACGCTGATTATACATTTATTATATTTTTGTTATACACAAAATATACATATTTCACAAATACACATTACTACGGCTAGGTGGGTAAAAAGAATTAACCCACTGAATAAAAATGTTGAGATCCCAAATATTAATAAGAGTTAATGCTAAAAACACACTTGAAGTTACACGAGTTTGTGAGTTTCATACATGAAATATTAGGTGTTTGTGTTTTCTACATGAACTATCACTAACTATTTATCAAAACACACTTCGAAACTGAATAGACCAAGTTTTGAATACAATCGCCAAAACACACATGACAATTTTAATTTGCCCATAAAATTTCGTCCATATGACATTTGACTCATTTTGAGATGTGTTTTGATAAATAATTGGTGATAATTCAGTAATAGATGCAAAAACCTGATAATTCAGGTAGAAAACTTGCAAAGATATGATGCTTCAGATGTGATTTTTCTAAAAATATTTTCGATTAATTCCTTTAATTATCCATGTAGAGTGACACTTGACAGCATTTTTGATTTAATCAAACAAAAAAATAGTGTAGTACACGCACCAATACTAATCGAGGTGTGTTTTGATAAACTGTTGATGATATTCCATCTATTTCAAAACATGCGATGTTTTAAAATTGGGCACATCCCTTAAGAAAACTACTTATCCTAGAAAGTAAGATGTATTTTTACTATGGGTGTTATGGGGACGGTCTAGACTGGTCCGATTCAGAAAATATTCAATCTGACCAGTCCAACTTTTGAGTTGGTTATCGGGTTGGAGGGGGACCGATTCCAGTTGGTCTATGTTTGTTCGGGTATATAGTTAAGCCCGTGCAGGCAGGGTTCAACTAGACAAGTCCGGTCTGGCTTCATATAAGAATAATAAATTTTTAACATAATTAATATTCAATTTTTTTAAGTATTTAATACTTAAAAGGTGGCCGCTGAATCGGGCTGATATGGGTAGCTGCTTCAGGAGTGACTTGATACTACCAAGTTGAACTGGTTTTGGGCCATTGGTAGTCCAGCTAAAGCAGTGCGGGTTCGATTTTGAGATGAACCCAGCCCAACCATACCCATACCCTTTCTATGTGGGTCGATCCTACCCGATTCCTGGTCAAGTCGACCTATTTAACATCCTTAATTTTTGCTAATGTATCCATAAATAAGATTCTATCTATTTAAATAAAGATAAAATTGAAAGAATATCATTAATGTATATAATCACATGAATCACATATTTTGAGAAAAAAAAATATTCACATAATAAGTACAGGTAAGAAACTCACAAACATGATACTTCACGTGTTTTTTTTGTCATTTTCCCTAACCATAACAAATGTAGCCATTCAAACTCCCTCCTTTTTTTTCCCCACTCATATAAATATGGACCTCAATAATAAAAAAAATAAACCATTCCTCCCATTTCTTTGTCCTAAAACTCTCACTTTCTCCCCCCTCTCTCTCCTCTTTCTCTCTCTTCCCCAGAAAACCATGGCTAAAGATCTCCAATTCCCAAAAGATTTCTTGGAAAACCAATCACCAAACATGGTCAATTCTCCTCAAAATGAATGCAAAACCCCCAAATCACCTTCATTTTCTATCCCAAAAGTTCTCAAATGCCCAGCTGCACCTAAGAAACCCAAAAGGGTAGTTTCGTCATCTTGCAAGAGAAGGTTGCAATTTCTGGAGATTGTTGCAGAAGAAGAAGTCGAATCGTTTCTCAGAATTCTTGAAGATGTTAACAGTGGTTGTAACAGGAAAATTAAGAGAAGATGTACCTTGTAAATTCATAAAAAAAAATGTTTTCCAAGAATCATCTGGTATCTGAAACTCATAGTCGTCATCGCGCGGTCTCTATTAGAAGTTCTTAAGTCCAATTAAAAGTGAAGAAATCTCGTCCATCCCAGTCGTATCAGCTAAGCTAGCTAGTTATCAGAAAGGTATAGGTATCTAGTTGTACTTTTTTTTTTTAGTATGTGAAATATATATAGTTAGTTTTTATGAGTTCAGACTATTGGATCTGAATTCTAGAATATTGTGGGTGTATATCAATGTATCATCCAGTATGTTTTTGTTTTTTTTTAAAAGGGGGGTATACTTGGTTATCTGTTCTACCATTATCATCTTAAATGAATTAATGAAACAGATTTTCATTCATTTATTCGCTTTTTTATTTTCGTTATTTCTTTTCTCTACAGTACTGTTTTTCTTTGAGTCGAGCGTTTATTAAATAACAATCTTTCTGTTTTCAACATAGAGAAATTTGCACGCTACTTTGTTAAATTACGCTAGATATGTTGTTATATCATCTTTCTCCTTATTTTCTTTCGGTTACCGACTTTTTCGTTGAGGTGAATTTAATATTTAAAATTGATGAATTCACAATGAATGTAATCTTATTATACGAGTGTAAATAATCTGATTAAATTCACAGAATTCAATCTAAATCCGCCTTTAATTGGGTAAGAAAAAGACGAGAGATCATAAAAATGGTGGTTTGTTGGGAGGTTGGAGAAAGTTAGATGTGCTTTTGTTGGAAGGAAGGAAGTTTGTGAAGTTCTTTTTTTTATTCTATTTTAGTCATATATATTGATCAGTGTTTTAAAAAACAGTTTTGGTGCTCGCCCTGAAGCAGGGCACTGGCAAAATGCCTTGAGACATACGTGTGAGGCTTAGGTCCTGTAAGGCTTATGCCTCAATTGTCCGACTGTACGCCCTAAACAGGTTTAACGCCCAACGCTCGGGGCACGCCTAACAAATCTTAGGAAAATTATATGTTGAATTTCTTAATTGACATTATTGATCATTATAATTCTTTATGTAAATGATGCTTAATAGTTTTTTCATCTTTAGAAATTAGAAGATTGAGAATAACTCAAAGAACAAGTCATTGTATTGCACATTTATTATTTGAAAGCACCATGAGGGTAAATATCATTTAACATTTCTTTTAAAAATACTTAATTAACCGATTTTTACATCTTCACTTATTAATATTGGTCTTCATATTATTTTCGTACGTCTCAAAATAATCGTATTTGAAAGTAAATCATTGTGTTTTATTATCTAAAAATTACCATGCGGGTACTAATAAAATTTATTGATTATTTTCTTCCAGGGATGTAAATTGCATAGTACGATTATAATATATTTTACAAAAATGTGATTATTTTATTATTTGAAAGTTAAAATGTTAGAGTTGATTTGCATCTCATAGTAGATATTATAGCATTTCTTTAGTTATACTTGTAAAGTTATATTAGAAGTTTTATTTTCTATGAGTTTGTTTGATCATGTTTTCAATTGTTTTAATTATTAATTTATTATTTATAATTTTTGCTTTATAACACTATTTTACTATATTATAAATTAAAAATTTTAAGATCCACGGGGCTTAAGCCTCATCGCCTCGCCCATGCTAAGTAAAATGCCACAGCCTTTTAAAACACTGATATTGATGATGTGTGTATATATATATATATTTTTTTTTTTTTACGTTATCAATAAATTTTGATCATAAATGTATATAAATTCCTAAATGGGGTTTGACAATTTAATTTAGCAAATTTAGTCGAGATCTGCCTCAGAATAGTGAAAGTGAATTTGTTTTGAATAATTCCAATTCGGCTTATCGTTCATTGATTAGGGTTAAAAAAATTCTTGTATCTGTGTTAAAATGTTTACTTTATATAGTTTATATATTCAGAATCTAATAAATCATTTTTAAAAAAATAAAAAAAATCATAAACTCAAATTTTTTTTGACTGCATAAGAAATTTAACTTGTAATAATAGACTTATTATTATTTTTACTAAATTATGAATTGTTTATCTACACAACAACAATAATATACAAAGTAAAATTCCATAAATGGCATGTAGGAAGGTGATGCATAGGCAACCTTATTCCCTATCTTAGTCTAAAGAGACTGTATTTGATAGGTTCTTGGTTCAAGTAAATCATAATGAAATTAATAAAAGAATAAAAGAATACAGTAAAAAATCTAGTAGCACTAACAAAAAATTTAAATACTGAAGTAAAGAAAATAACATGTAATAATAATTAAGTAGTTAAGAAAGCAGGAGGAAAAATATATTAATACAACTGATAAGAGAGACTACACGGCTACTTACTAATCTTTTATCCTTAATCCCCGATCTCTATATCCTCCTATCTAAGAAGATATCTCACTAAGCTATAAGTGTTTCAAATCTTGTCTAATCACCTCTCTCTAATACTTATTATTTAAAATTATCTAAATTACCTAAGACATAATATATTTTTAACTTTTGTTTTTTCTGAACTTTTGGATTACTTCTAATCTTAAGTCAGGAATAAACTGGCACAACAAACATGTTTGACACTTTTGTGTGACTGACACAGCATTGGGATTGATAAATTTGTTTTTCTGCTAATTTCTAAAAAATGAAATAAATAAAGGGAGAAAAAATTGTATTTATTGATATAAACAAAAAAATACACCATGTGTATTTGTGATTATCATCTAGCTAGACTTTACATTCAACGTGGAGTTCTTTTGTCTTTATTCAGTATTCGGTTAACAATAAAATAAATTTTTTAATAAAGTTCAAAATAAATAAATTATGAAACCAAGTTCGTGTTCACACTGTAGTAGTAGTATTTGGTTTTTGTACTCGAACCTGTAAATGGGATTTGGGCGGGGGAGGGGGGTATAGGGTTTTGATCATTTTATTTTAGGAGGAATAATTTCTCATCATATTGCTGCCCAAACATTAATTATATTAGTGAATTTATTCCATCTTAGCATCATTCGCTACGATATCTATGTAAAAAAATTTGAAATGGAAAATATTGAAACAATCCTTTTCAGTACTATTGTTACTATATCTTTCTTGCAATTTTTGTTGTTAGAACTATGTGATATGGTTCAGCAATTACTTCGATTATTTTTCTTTTTTTTTTTGAAAAATAATATTACATGAATAAGTGTTCTAATATTTGCGACTTTAAAATCTTGAATCCATCATTAAAATGGAGAGCATAACTAACGGCGATAGATGGTAGAAATCGGCATTATTTATTATCTAAAATAGTGGCTCTAAAATTTGAAATGTTGATTATCGACTTCTACTTCCTTCATCCTCAAAAAATATATTATTCTTTTAGTTTAAATCTTGAGCAGAACATTTACTTTATTTTGTATTCTGTTATTTCTCAAAGAAGAACATGTACATCAATATATAGCTAAAGCTAATCTTAAGTTACAGTAAATGGAAAGAGGTCACAACTTGCTATTTACCTTACAATCAAGGACATAAAATAAGCCTTCCTATTTTACAAAAATTACTAGAATCAAGCAACTTTAAAGTTTTACAAAGATTGCAGAATCATGTGTAAAATATCTCTACAGTTCATGTCTGAAATATCTCTACACTCCTCCTCAAGTTGGTGCATAGATGTCGCACATGCCCAACTTGCTCCTGAACTTGATGAACATTTTACTCGAAACCTCTTGGTAAGAAGATCAACCAGTTGGTTTTCCAATCGAATCTTAGGTAACTCCAGTATATTTTCATCCAACTTTTTCTTGATGAAAAATCTGTCTACTTCTACATGCTTGGTGCGATCATGTAATTATACCGAATTATGTGTAATATCACGTGCAGTCTTATTATCACAATATAATTGAATTGGTGCCTTAGGTGGATAACCCAAATCTGTTAAGAGAAGTCTCAGCCATAATGATTCACATATTTCAAGTGTCATTCCTCTGAATTCCCCTTCCGCACTTGAGCGTGCAACAACATTTTATTTTTTGCTTCTCCATGTAACAAGATTTTCTCCCACAAAAATGAAATAATCCGAAGTAGACCGTCTAACATCACTGGCTCCAGCCCAGCCAATATTCATGTATACATTTATGTCTTGAGGATCTACACATTTTGTTAACTGAATTTCCTTTGCTGGAGCAGATTTCAAATACTTCAATATGCGCAAAATTTTATTCATATGTTGCTTTCCTGGATTATGCATAAATTGACTTACCACACTTAAAGAATAATCAAGGTCTGATCTTGTGTGTGCTAGGTACATCAACCTTCCTACAAGTCTCTGATATCTTTCTTTATCAACTGAAATTTGATTAGGTTCAATACTTAATTTCATACCTTCTTCAACAGGTGTATCCGTTGGTTGGCAAGTTGTCATACTAGTTTCCTTTTACAAATATAAAGTATACCTTTAGATGATCTAGACACTTCAATTCTAAGGAAAAACTTTAATGGACCAAGGTGTAGCTTTGAAGAGCTTTCCTTTCTTCAGGCTCATTTTCGATCACCATCATGTCATCAACATATACAATAAGAGCAGTGATTTTACCTTGTTGTATCTTCAAGAACAAGGCGTGATTGGTGTTGCTTTGACTATAGCCAAACACCTTCATAGATTTGATGAATTTTCCAAACCACGTTTTTGGTGATTGTTTCAATCCATAAAGAGATTTCTTCAATCTGCCTACTTTATAATCATGTCATTTCGACATGTTGTACCCTGGAAGATAGTCCATATAGACTTCTTCAGATAACTCACTATGTAAAAAAATATTTTTCACATCAAATTGTTGTAGTGGCCAATCAAAATTTACAGCCAAAGATACTAACACTCAAACTGTGTTGATTTTTACAACAGGTGCAAATATTTCTGTTTAGTCGATTCCATAGGTCTGAGTATATCCCGCAGCCACTAATCTAGCTTTAAAACATTCTATTCCACCATCTGCTTTGTACTTGACTATATATACCCATAGGCATCCAACTGTTTACTTTTCAGGTGGGCAATCGATAAGTTTTCATGTAACATTTTCTTTCAAGGATTTCATCTCCTTATCTATAGCTGCTTTCCACTTGGAGTGGTCAACAAAGGTTTCCCCCACATTGTTAGGAATAGATGCAATAGATAATTAATTTACAAATGACTTATTTGATTCCGATAAATGATGATTAGACACATAATGGATCAATGGATATCTAGTCTTACTAGATATTTCTGGTTCATAGGTGGGTTTAGGGAGACCTTGATTGTGTCGTGGTGGTAGTTGTTTGACTGATGGTTCGACTACAAAATTAGAAGCTTTCTTAGTAGGCGATGATTGGTTTGGAACATCAGTTGTTTGTTGTGTGAGGGGTTCACATGATATTGGACTAACTTTTTCAATTTCTTGATTTTCATTAGCACCCAAATCCTCCTCTTCAATTCCCTGATTTTTAGCAGTACCCAGATCTGATTCTACCACATTTTGGTTATGTCCCATTTTTTGATCTTCACTACCACATAAACTTGATTCATTTACAACCTGATTACTAGGTGCAGAAAGTATCAATTTTTCATAATTTAGAGACAAAATATCCTTCTGTCACTCCCCTTGGAGTTTTATTTCATTAAAAAAAATACATAAGACTCATCAGGGAAATCAACATCCATCTTAACAAGCATTCGTTGAGTTGGAGGATAAAAACATTTGTATCATTTTTGATGAGCCACATATCTAAAAAAACACAACGCAATGCACGAGGAGATAGCTTGTAGCGTTGATTCTTATGAAGATGTATAAATGCTACATAATCAAAAATACAAGGAGTCAAATTTGAGACTGTTGGTGCAATCACTGTTTCAGCAGGAGCTTGAGATAGTGTTTCAAAATTAATTATGTTAGAAGGTACTCGATTAATTAAATATATTACACAAGTGAGTGATTCTCCCCCAATAAAATAGTGACAAATGAGCTTCAATTAATAAAGCACGAACAACTTCTAACAAATGGAGGTTATTTCTCTCGGCTACCCCATTTTGTTGGGGTGTATTAGGACAAGTTGTTTGATGAACAATTTCGTGTGCTTTCAGATATCACTGAAGTTCATAGCTGGAATACTCTCCACGAATATCACTTTGTAGAACTTTCACTTGGGCATTATATTTAGTGCAAATCATTTTATGAAACTTTTGAAACAACAAATTCACTTCACGTTTGAACTTCATCAAGCACACCCAAGTCATTCTAGTACAATCGTCTATAAAAGTAACAAACTAACGTGATCCACCTAAGGTATTTACTTTGGATGAACCCCAAACATCTTAATATATAATCATAAAAGGAATTGAACTTTTATTTATTCTTGATGAAAAAGACACACGGTGACTCTTTGAAAGTTCACAGACGTCACAATCGAAACTAGAAACATCAAATTTTGTAAATAACTTAGAAAATAATTTCTTAAGATATCCAAAAAAAAGCATGTCCTAATCGTCGGTGCCATAGCTAAATATCAGATTTCCTTGTGTTGTCCTCTAAACTAAACACATCTACCGATAATGCTTGGCGTAACTGATTAGAGCTTTGAGTCCAAATCCAATTAATACAACTTCTCTCGTTTAGTACTATAACTAATCGTCTGCCTCATTCGAATGTCCTTAAACACACAACATTTAGGCCAAAACATCACAACACAATATAGAGAAACAGTAATTTGAGAAATAGACAAAAGAGTATAATCCAGCGATGGAACTACTAAGACAGAGTCTAAATTCAAATTATTAGGGAGAGAAAAGGATCCTTTTCCAATGATAGGTGCTAAAGAACCATTAGTGGTGGATATATACTTTTGTGACGAGTGTTTAAGGGATGAAGCTCGTCTAGAATCAAATGTCATGTGATCTGTAGATCCGAAATCAATTATTCATGTACTATTAGAAACAAGTGCATATGAATTTAAAGCCTTACCACTGTTACCTCTTGTTGCTACCAAGGCTGTGGATTTTTCAGTAACATCTTCCCCGGTATTTGTTTCCACGATTGCAACAATGGAGCTTTTGTCTACATTTCTCCTTCTTGAATCACAGTTATGATCCCACTAGACTGGGTATCCCACAACTTCAAAACAATATTCTTTTGTGTATCCTGACCGATCATAATGAGTACACTTATAGGTGGACTTGTCGATACCCTTAGACCTCAGTCGATTTGGTTGATTTACTTGATTTTTAGAGAACCGATCTTGATTTGATCTATTTTTGTTCACTAAGGCTGACATTTCAGATTTTTCAAGTTCTCCATTAAGTGTTGCATGTCGGACAGATTCACGATGAACCATTGAGTAACATTCTTCTAATTCTGGAACAAGATCATTTCTCAAGATTTCACCACGGATCTGTTCAAATTCATCATCTAAACCAGTAAGAAAGATGTGCACCCTTTGTTGTTGAATAGACTTGCGGTATGAAGTGACATCCTTCTCATTTTCCATGATCGCCTTATCATGATGATCCAACTCACTAAAAATTTCAACTAATTCTCCATAATAAGAAGTGAGAGATCTGTCATTTTGTTTAGCAGAAAAAGCCTTTTGATTCAAAGTGAAGACTTGTAGTTCATCTGCTCCATCATAGAAAGTTGTTGACAAATCCTTCCAAATATCTCGAGCAGTAGAGAGGTGAATATATCGCATCATAATCTCAGGAGACATAGACATCAAAAGCCACCTCCTAACCTTTTGATTGTCTGTATACCACTTCTCATATCCTTCATCATTTTTTATAGGTGGTTGTGTACTCCTACGGACGATCGAGAGTTTCTCTTTTTCAGCAATGTGCATCTCCATAATTTGAGACCACATATCATAATTTGTTTCATTTAGAATAATCCTTGCATTGAAAGAGGAATTTTCAGATTGAATGATAATCGGAGTAGAGTTGGAAACATCTGATTTGCCCATGGCTCTGATACCAAGTTCAAATCTTGAGCAAAATATTTACTTAATTTAGTATTCTGTTATTTCTCAAAGAAGAACAAATACAGTCAAACTTTTCTATAGTGACAACGTTTGTCCAAAAATTTCATTGCTGCTATAGAGAGGTGCTGGTATATATATATATACTGGCATTGGACATTCAGATCTCATTTAGCTGTTATAAATAAAAGTATGCAAAATTAGAAAAAAACATAAATATAAAAAAGATAAAACCTAGTAGCCTTTTCCTCATGAAGTTAATTGATGTGCACCATTTAAATATAATTTTTTTCCTTTAAATTAGATATTCGTACTTGAAATTTACCGTGTGCATGACATTAATGATGATTATCTTAAATTTTTTGGTATTTTATTTTATACATAGTATATTTCTTACAAAATAGTATTACATAATATTTGAGTATGCTGTTATAGAAAGGTAATTTTACAAAGAGTGTACCGCTATAATTAACGGCATTGCTGTTATAGGTAGAATGACATTATAGAAAAGTAAAACATAACATGAAAAATTGGTTTCGAAGAAAATCAGACCGCTATAGTTAAATGTCATTATAACGAGGTGATGTTAGAGAGAGGTCTGACTGTACAACAATATATAGCTAAAGATAATGCTAAGTTATAGTGCATGGAAAGATGTCACAACTTGCTATTTGCCCTACAATCAAGGACATAAAATAAGTCTTTCTATTTTACAAAGATTACTAGAATCAAGCAACTTTATAGTTTTACAAAGATTGCAAATCATGCCTAAAATGTCTCTACAGCTCATGCCTAAAATATCTCTACACTTTTATCCTAAAGTTATGCGATACAGTTTAATTAGATAAAAAATTTAAGGAAAAAAAAGAAGAAGAGTTTTTTAAAAATTTATAGTCTAAAATAAGTCATTAAAAAAAAACATTGTTACCATTCCAACTAATGCATGTCAATTTTTTTTTAATTCGTACTTGATATTTATATTAATTAGACCAAACAATCAAAAGTTAGAAGTTACAAATTAAGTAAAAGTACATATTTTACTTTACTATATATTAAATAATTATCAATTATATGTATGATAAACACAAATTTGTATTTATTAATCTGATATATATTAGTTTTGAGTACCCCGTAAAATATATGTTGGTCAATGATGATTGTGATTAATTCAAATGATCCACCTAAACACGTCTTACAACCTGTATTTTCCTTTCAACTCTTTATTAAATTAGACCTTATTAAAATTGTGAAATTAAACTATATATAGCCATCGTGACTACCTATTCAAAGCCATTGACAAGGCAATAATGATGTCCAAAATGTAAAATGTTTACCATTATTTTTAGTACGAAGGAAAATATATTTCACTACTTTTATTTTTTTAAAAAAATAAATGATTTTCTTGTGTTTAGTACGTAAACACAAATATAACGTGTATGAAAATGTTTTTTTTTTTTTAGAAAAGTTTTATTTTATATAATTTCGCCTTAATGTGGCATGGACTTTTTCCGATCCTAGTAACAAAATTCTTAATATATCATTCATGTGACGATGCAATAGGTACAATATGCATGTTTTCACTTATTTTGAGCCAATAGTATATCGGAAGTAGCCTCTCTATGTATCTTACGAAGGTAAAAGTTAGGTCTACGTACATTCTATTCTTCTCAAATTCTATTTATGAGATTTCACTAAGTTTATTGTTGTTCTTATTGCACTGACGGGGTCATATTACAAGGAAATTAACGAGTACTAGACTGACAGCAAGGATAATTAATATCATTAAAGCTAATAATTTATACTGGGCCATATATATTCAATCTACAATATAATAAAATATCCCATCCTTAATAATAACACTACAACTCATGAAACCAAACAAAAATGATTTTGATACCATATGATTACTCTACTATTTTCTTAAATAATTTTTAAAAATGTATCAACAGAATATTTAGTCACTAAAAGATAAAATAAAAAAGTCATTTACTTTATTTAAGATGATAAAAGTACCATTAAATGTGATTTAATTTCATTTATATGGTCCCAAAGACCATATGAGAATCGCTATCAGTCACTTGTTTCAAAAAAATTAAATTGACTTTAGACAAATTTAGCACCATGTAAATGCAAATTTATTGCTCTATTTAATGCCTAAGATTTAATCATTTCGGAGTAGACTTCAATTTTACGTGCCCACTTAAAAAACTAGTCACATAAAGTTGATTGCCTTCCACTAATTAAAGAAGATAAAATTAATATGAATTCAAGTTATATACTCATATACTCACCCGTTGTAAACTATATGATATTTTTTATTTTTCGAAATTCAAATTATGTGAATTTGATCGATATATTAGAATATATCTTATCATCATATTGACATGAAGGAATTGCAATTTATAGTCCTTATTGTATAGTTTTTGAATATCTAACACTTCCTCCGTTTCGTTTTAGTTGACCCTCTTGCTAAAAATATTTGTTTCAATTTAGTTGTCCCATTTATGAAATTAAGAGAATTTTATTATGTTCTTTCAATACTACCCCTATCATTAAATGATTACATAAAGTGTATATACTCAAATTTACATTTTCAAAGCATAATTAATAAGGTTAATTGGTAGTAAAATAAGCTCCTAATAAAATTTTCTTAAGGGGAGTGTCAAGTCAACAAGGGTCAACTATTTTGAAACGCAGAGAGTATTTTAAATTCTAAAATATTGAGTTAATTTAATCTCATTCAGTTTTGAAGATTGATTAAATTAACTCCTGAAAAAAAAAAGATACTTATTTTGGGATAGAAGGAGTATGTTGCTATTATACCATATTTACACTATTAGTTTAATTTAACTTATTATAACAAGTCAGTTACACATTTATTTTAGATTACAAATTAATGTTACTGAATAGAGTAATCTGCAATGATCTGATTATGTAAATATCTTTTATATACTCCAGTATGTATAACTTAAATTAAATAATATAGTTTAGTGACCAGTAAAAATGGAATAATAAATAAGGGGAGCAGCCTTTGGAATAGAGCTTAAACCATAAGCTACTCAAATGGAATAAAGAGAAACTGAAATAAAAAGAAATAAAGAGAAGAGTTTAGCGTACAAAAGCTGGATTAGAATAATATAATCAAAGTTAGATTTAGTAGTTAAGAATATAATCTTTATAACTTAGTGAATAATCACTTCACGTGACGAATTGTAGAAAAAGCAATGCAAGCCAATTTTGGTTACGAAAGAAATAATATTAATTAATATTTTCGTTTTTCCTAATTTTTCTTTTTTAAGTTCACTATATGAGTCGATTTTTTTTTTTTGAATTTTCTAGGGTTTTCTTGCTATTTCTTAACATAGGGAAATAATTATATATTCACTTGATTGCATAATTATTGTTTCTGCAAGTTAACGATCCGAGCTCAACTGTTAAGATATTGTCCATTTTGGTTCACTCTCTAGAGCGATATGATTTTGTCTTCTTATCTTTAAGTATTTTACCCAAAATGTGTCTCGACAATCAAATTACAAACTTCATAATAAATTCCTTTCAGCGTTCAACAGACTGTAGTCTATGGCTACTTGCAAGCCTCCCACTATTGGGAACAAGTTATCCTGGGATTTGCTATCCCGGGATGAGTTATCCCACCATGTATATGGAATAACTTATCCCATCACTATGGTATAAAATATAAATGGTGGGATAGATAATCTCAAGACTAACTACTACCTCCAACCAAACATAGGATAAAATAATTCTGCATTTCATCCCGAGATTTGAAGCTGGATGTTCTACTATACTATATTAGTTGTAGGGCGCTAGCACTTGACTAATATAATTGAAAGTAAAGGGACTTTATTATGATCTTACGAATCTAAAGATCTTAAAATGGAAGAACGAGCTCTTTTGCTCGCCCCTATCTCTAAAGGGGCGTAAGCACTTCACTTGCTAGGGGATGAGATTCATTCACTTGCATTCCTGCTAGCACTACAAAAAGCTCTGGTCTTAACACCCCTACTACTGCTGTGCAGCCTTTCCTCGGGTTCGTAGAGTTGGGTGTTCCGTTTACCCACAACGGAGGGGCCGCCCCCATGGGTCATAAAGCACTCTTCGCACAAAAAATCCACTTTGAAGTTGACTTATTCGCTCGGCCAATCGTCGGAATGTGTACGAGTTATCATAAGGGCCCAATATCTTAATAGCACCTTTGTCTAAAGCTTCGAAGGAGACTTCATATCCAAAACGCAGGAATGATCTGACTAGAAAGTCATTCAAAACTTGATCGAAAAACCAACATTTATTGAAGAAGTTATAGAGTCGATTACTAATAGTACAAGTTTGAAAGGCTCGTTGGAATTGATCCGCTACGAGATTAATATTATACACAACATAAGCACCTGAAGTACTAAATGGAATAGATATTAGTTTGGTAATGGTTGGAGCAGCAAACTCGGATTCGGCAAGAATCTCATTTTTTGGTAGTACGAAGGGGTTTACTTATCACTGTTTCGCTTCTCGAGGTAAAACTGAATGAACTTTGACCAATATTTTAATATTTATAATTTAAAATTTAAAATTTAGATGATTGAAAACTATATGAAAAATGCTATAAGTTGCAATCCTTCTCATATTAATATGATGAAAAAATACATCTTAAAATGTTGGTCAAAGTTCATGCAGGTTGATCTCAAGAAGCAAGACAGTGACAAGTAAAAGTAAACAGAGGGAGTAATATTTACTACACCATAAATCATAAAATTACCTAAACTACACTAATTAATAAGTTTGTTTCACGCATAAAATTTAATCATTATGGTGTTTACAATAAAATCCACCATGATGATACAAAAGAACATTCAAGTTTATTAGGGTACAAAAAAATCAAGCAATTAATCAATGTATTTTGAATTTACTAATCCAAAACGTTAAGTGCTATGATTTAATAGTGCATTATTTGTCTATATTGTCATTGTTCTTTGGCTTCTGAATGCTATGCAATGCTTTCTCTTTCATTTGCACTGTCATGTTTTTTTTTTGTTTTTTTTTTGTTTTCCCGTCAAATTGCTTTGATATACGTTACTTTAACTAAGGGACTTTTAGAAACAACCTCTCTATCTTCGATCACGAGGTAGAAGTGAGGTCTGCATACACTATGCCCTATCTAGATTCTACCTATGAAATTACACTAAGTATGTTGTTGTTGATTAGTATAAAATAATTATGAAGTTTCTTTTCTTTAATTTGTTTATATACTCATATATATATATATATTTATTTTTTTTTGGATTTATATTATGAGTTTATATACTCATAATTATTAGTATGTTGACGAGAGTAAAATAGAAGCTTTTCAAGTGTGTGTTGGCGACAATAACTTTCTACGAGAGTATCCAAAAAAAGAAAGTCAGACATCTATCACGCTATCAAATAGACCAAAAAAATATATAAAAATTAAAAAAGAAAGAAATACAGCTATCAAATAGACACTACGGGTGTACATAGGTTGGGTTGGTTTGATTTTTTACTTAAAAAAAAACAAATCAATCATGTCGGTTTATTAAATCTATAAACCAAATCAAACCAACATAAAATCAGTTTTTTCGGTTTAGGTTTTAGTCGGTTTTTCTCGGGTTTTTTCATAATCTTTAGTTTTTACAATTATATTATGATTGTAGACAAGATCAAGTATATTTTCACTCATGTGCTAGTGGAAAACCACAATTATGAAAAAAGGGGAGTGAAAAGGAGGAGCGCAGAACTCTCCGAAAACTAAAAAGTAAAGGATGAAAAGTGACTGAAGAGTGAAAAGTTTTAGGTTTTAAGTTTATATTGGGTTTCGGATCATTTAGTTATCAATTATGGATAAATATTACAACTTAAAGGCTCAAATCTGAATATATATCTACATCTACTTTCTAAATAATAAAAATTAATAAAATTAATTTAAAAAGTATTTAAAAATAGATTATAATTAATATTTTTTATGTATAAAAAGTTAAAATTATATGTATATATTATGTCGGTTTGGTTTGGGTTCGGTTTGACTTTTCTTTGGTTAACACCAAACCAAACCAAGAATGGTCGGGTTTTTTTTTTCTAACGCCAAACCAATCAAACCAAACCACAAGTCGGGGTTTTTTCTCGGTTTGGTTTGGTTCGTCGGTTCGATTTGACTTGGCGGTTTGGTCATAACACCCCTAATAGACACACAACACAAAAAAGAATTTAGATCTATACATATTCATGTACGTATTTTTTAATATTGTCATGTCATTCAAAGAATATCTACAACAGAGACGGAGTTAGAATTTAAAATTTATTGATTTAGCCTTTAGGATTCTATGTTGTTTAAGTTACAAGAATCTAAATTAATAATTTATACATATTAAAACAAATTCAAAGTTTGGATCAAAGTCAGACGAACTCGTACATTGAACTTTGGATCCGCCCCTGATTTACATATAAGTCCCGTTAAAAACAATGTGAATATGCATAAAAATTATTTACACCGACAAAGTATATAATTTAAACTTAAAAAAAAAGGAGAGAGATAGTTATCAAATAGATTTAATAAAGAAAGAGAGAAGATATATAGGTATCAAAATAGATGTATATATGCAACGTATATTACCCAAAAAAACATATATATGCAAGGTATGCCTTACGTGTTATTTCCCCTTTATTGCCGAAAGTAAAGAAAATTAAATGACAGGAAACAATTAAAACTGGGGAAAGGAAAAGAAGATCTTTAGGAAAAATAAAAGAGAAGGAAAAGAAAATTCCCCAGGAGAAAAGTGGGAGAAAAAAAGGAGGATAAAATTCAGTTATCTATCTTTGTCTTCTTTTACAAGGAAAATGTAAAAGTTGAAAGTGATGGAGATAAGGATGTTGCGATGAATGTGTGGGTGTGCTAGGAGAGATAGGATTAAAAAAATGAGGATATTCGAGACAAGGTGAGAGTGACTTCGGTGAAAGACAAGATACGGAAAAGCAATGTTGAGATACTTCAGACATGTGATGGGGAGATGCAATGCCCTAGTGCGGAAGTCTGAGAAAAGGAAAAATGGCTTACTAGGTAAAGGAAAAGAAATTCCTCCGCAGAAAAGTGGGAGAAAAAAGGAGCTAGGATTAAATTCAGTTATACGTCTCTGTCTTCTGTTACAAGGAAAATGTTTTTGTACCCTTTTTCAAATCAGTTTTTTTTTTTTTTTTTTTTTTCACTTGATGAGAGATGTTAGAATGTATTTGTAGATAATTTTTATCTAGAGATGTAAACTTAGAAGTTTAATTATAATTACTACAAAATAAAATAATTGTATTGTCGAATGTATGTTGGGTATGTATCATTTATATGATTAATGTATTGCTTATATTATATAATGACATACATATACATTCAAAGTTTCAAACAACATATAAATTTAAATATATACAACAATAGAATTGCATGTTTGGTGTATGCCGTTCGTATGTTTTTGCTGGATGCATATATACAACAACATAATTGTATGTTTGTGTATGTCATGTATTTATCGGATATATACAACAACATAATGGTATATTCTTTTTACTTTTCTATTAGTTATATGTAACTCTTCGGTTAAACAAGGTACTTAAGACCCTAATTTTGCATCTCTAAGTAAAGTACCTTATTTTTATCTAACCGGTGATCGATAAAAGACTCGAACTACATAGGACTCGTTTAAAGGAAAAACATTTTAATTTTTATCGGTAATATCTCCGAAAATCAGAGTATTCACATGCAGAGGAAATTAGACTCTGTATTCACATAATACAAGTGGAAATATTTTCAAGGAAAAATAACATAAACATACACCTTAACTTATCATATTTACACAAATCCCCATCCTTACAAAGTAATTACAAAAATCCCAACTAATTATATATCTTCGTTGGATGTATCGGGAGCTAATTATATATCTCGACAGACCCAAAATCGAAAAAAATATATCGGGAGCTAATTATATATCTTTACAAAGGAAAAAATGTATCTTTGTTGGATGTATTATGTATCTCGACAGACTCAAAATAGGAAAAAATGTATCGGGAGCTAATTATGTATCTCGACAGACCCAAAATTGAGATTTTCAGTAATTATGTAAAATATCAGGATTTTTTGTAATTAAACTCTAAACTGTCGGGATTTATGTTGTTTGCCCGTTTTTCAATCTATAGAGCATGCATGACTTTGGGCAATGTTACGTGGGCTTCACGGGAAGCCCAAATGTAGTTTGCTAAGGTGCACCATTGGGCTGGCTCTAGATGGGCCGTTATACACAAAAACACCGTAAGGCCCATTTCTTCATTTACCTGCTTCTCCATTTGAATTGAAGGAAAAGTTTTAGGAATTATTTAAAAAATTTGCAAAGAAACTAGAAAAGAGTTTTTTTTTTTTTTTAATATAGAACTAATATTTACTATCCATGTTTGGTCTTTTCTCCAAAATAATCAATATCATGAAGTTTTTAATTCTATACGTGGAATGTCTCGGAGTTTCATTTGTAAAATTTGAAACGTTATGCTCATGCAGTCATGTTTTAAGTTCAAAATCAACTTGTGTAATACCTATATACGTGAAGGATTTCATATAGCAACTTCTAGTTTCGTGCAATAAATTTTGTCTACTTTTTAGACTTTAAAATACTACTTATGCCACTCATTAACATTTGTTTGGACACAAAATCTTTTTTGAAATATATAGTCTAATATAAGTCATATCTGTAAAGTCATAGATTATCTCATTGAAGATAAAATAAAAGGTTTAAATATTTATGTAAAATGATGATTTACATAAACATTTGTTTAAGACAACATTTCTTTAGATATTTTTGTGTGTCATGTCTTTCACCAAGGCTCTGACTTAAAATTCTATAAGATACTGCAACAAAACAGTATTCGGGCTCATTTGGTTTGAAGATAAGTTATATTGGAATTAGTTATGTTTATGATTAATTAATCTAGTATTAATTTTTAGTGATAATTTGATTTATTGTAGTAAAAATAACATGAATTGCATAATTTTTAAGAAGAAGTTGTTTATTCATAAAAATACCCTCAACCTTATGTTGTAGAAAAAAGGTTGAGATATATACTTCATGGGTATAGATTTTTGTCATTTTCATTGTTTTATCTAAGAATAACTAATTCCGATACTATTAATTCTAACTCTCTGACAAGATCAACTTATTCTGATACTAATTACTAGTCCTGATATTACTTATCCCAAAATTAATATCCAAACAAGGAATAATTCAACATACCAAACGACCCCTTACAAAGTTTCGCCGTCCTTAGTACTTTACGCATTTTTTCAACATTGATACAGTAGAATTAAATATATATTTTACAATAATCTTATATGCTTTTACTGAATTGTATTATCAAGTCAAATGCTTATTTTTTCTTTGAAGAAAATGTCAAGTTCGAAGACAAAAGATTCATTCGACTAATTATAATCAAGCATAGTCAAAATACAAGACACGGTTTTTCTTACTTCACATGTAAACAGAATTGAAGATTATTATAAGAAACATGCATCACCATTTAATTTGTTTATTTATGAAAATGACATTATAAGTAATTACCTGTGAAAATGGGTACGTAATATATCATAGAAAAAGGCTACGATTAATTGTCTAGGAAAATTGAAGAAAACAGGTACCTTCTTTTTTCTCCATTTTGGGGCTCGATTAATCTGGATTCGCATCTAAAAGTCCTACTAGAGGGTTAAAGTCCTCCCTACCAAAGGCAACTTCATATTGAGGGGTTCGAACTTGAGACTCCCAGTTAAGGATGAAGGAGTACTTACCGCTCTATCACAACCTTTGCTGGTAAGAAAACGTACCAATACTCAGTAAAGCAGAAGAGAATTTGACAAATCCATTTCAACAGACTTTTTTATATCATAAAGGGAAAAATTCAGTCTGTAAATTTAACCGAATATTCCCCCTCTAGAGGGCTTAGTAAAACAATATTAATACAGTATAATTTTTGAACGGAAGTGTTCGTTCCGATTTTGTCCGTCGACAGCTGAATATTTTAATCTGGTTCGATTAATGCGGCCCCAAGTTACGCCTAGTTTAATGTAGCACCAGGATTTCGCCTTCTTCTTGTCGAGTTTTGCTTCTGATCTCTCTCTGAGTTGTCAGATAACTCGTTTTATACAAGGATAACTTCACCACTATTTGACAAGTACTTGTGATATTACTTAATTTTGCCTTTGTGGTACTTATCAATCATATGAACAAATTTTTTGATGCATGCAATATTGTGTAAAGATTAGACAAGATCAAATATACATCTGCAGCATAAATACGTCATAATGTGAACTCTAATGCGAGAAAGTTTGCAGTTTACTTTCTTATTAGAGGCAATTGTATACTCTCTCCGTTCCTTTTTACTTGGCATAGTTTCTTTTTTTAGCGTCAAATGATATGAACTTTGACCAACATTATAAGATATATTTTTAGGATTAATTTAGGATTATAGTACTTTTGATCCCTCAACTTTTGGTATTTTTTAGTTTTAGTTTTTATGATATCTGACTAAGCAAATTTAATCTTTAATTAATTGAAATATGCACTATTGATCCTATTTTCTTGTGAGTATATATATAACATAGGTCCTACCTAAAGGGATTAAGAACATACATTTTAATTAATTAAAAATTACAAGTGCTGCGTCATATCTTACAAGTATCAAAATCATAATTAATCAATAATTGAGAGATAAAAAGTGCTATTATCCCCTTTAATTGATAAAATTACATAGTGATTTCCCATTTATGTTCTTGATAATCCTAAAAGTCAACTCATATGAGAAATGTAACTCGAGTTGACTTTTTCAGGGTTTACTTGACCCCCTAAGTTTTTAATTTGTTTTTTTTAAAAAAAAAAAACAACAGAGCCCATAGTTTTAATTGCTAGCTCAGTAGCATATTTATTTCATGAGATCATCACAGCAAGTCAACTCTTTATATAAATGAATGGAAAAAAGTAAAGCAGATGAGTAAAGTATTATTTAATTATCCAATATATTATATTTAAATGAAAATTTCATTATTTGACGTACCCCTTCTTTCATAAAGTGGAAATGCTTGTAATCATCATAGGTTGTGGTGGAATAGTTGAGATTTCTCCTTCCTTAGCTAGAACGTCTCGAGTTTGAATTCTGAAAATGAAAAAAGATCTTGTTAGAATGCATCGCTTCCAAAAATGGGCCTTGTAATGTGCTGATTCGAATTTAATTGAAAATGAAAAAAATCCTATTAGAAACGCCTCTCTTATAAAAAATGAGTCTTGCAATTTATGAATATGAATTTAGTCGAATCCCAACAAAGGATATTGGACACCAAATGAAAAGAAAAGTAACAAAGCTTGTCATTTTTCAAGAAGATAACTTCTCATTATTATTTTTTGAGAAAATGGTATGTTTTAGTTAAAATGACATGTCAACTTATCATCACCACATTAATCATTCTTCTTCCATTACTATCCAAAATTACTACTCTCTTCGTATTTCCATTTTTACTTGTCATTTTTGACAAATCAAGAAAAGACGATTTTTTTTCTTCATGTTTTATCCTTAGCGTTAATTACTTATTCTCCAAATCATATTCCAATATTCATTACTAAACATCAATTAATAGGGGATAATACGGTAAAATCACTATATTAATCATTGTTTTCTTAATAAATGTGTCAAATCAAAATATAATGTGACAAGTAAATTCAAACGGAGGGAGTAACAACTTTAACATACATACGTCATTCATTACTATCTATCTATATATATTATAAAGCAGAGGACGAAGCACCAGAAGAAGCCAAGTGGCAGCAGAAAAATAAGCCACTTGGCAATTTTAAGACAAAGGAAATAACTTTGTAATAAAAGTTTCCAATTAAAAGATTTGAAATATTTGAATTTGTAAATATATTATCCTTTAAAAAAAAAAATCATAAATATAAAAATAGAAACAGAGTTCTAAATGAACTCTTACTATTTCATGAACTTATCTCTTTAAATATATTTAAATTTATTTAATTTAAATATTAAATGAAAGATAATAATATTAATAATTAAAAAAAAATAGTTGTAGTAGTGCCCGTAGTAATATATTTGACTTATTTGAATATTAAATGAAGGATAGAAATATTAATTATAATAATAATAATAATAATAATAATAATAATAATAATAATAATAATAATAATAAATAAATAAATAAATAGATATAGATAGATAGTAGTACTAGCAGTAGTAATACGTAGTAGTACTGGTAAGTAGTAGTAGTAGTTTTAATAATAAAAATATTAGTAATTAAAAAAAAATATTTGGATTGGTTTCAAAATTTTCTCTAATTAAAAGTTGTAGATTATAGGATAAATATGCATTTTATTTGAAAAATTAAGGATAAGGAAAGAACAATAAATTGATCTTCTTATAACAAATTGATATGATATGATATTTAAATTTGAACTTAAATAGAATTTGAATGGGAATGGAATTCTAACTTCTTAACCTCTCCATATGTATAATATTTATTATTATTATTATAAATATACATTAATAATAATTACAATTTAAAATATTAAATAAAAAATAAAAATATAATAATAATGATAAAAATAATAATATTAACAAATAAATAAATAGTAATCATAGTAGTAGAAATAATAATAATAACAACAATAGTGGCAGTAATAGTAGCAATAATAATAATAATAATCTATATCTATAGCTATATATACTATAAAGCAGAGGATGAAGTACCACAATTAGCCAAGTTGCAAGCTATTGAAAAGTCACTTGGCAATTTTAGGATAGTAATAATAGTAGTACATACTGGTGGTGGTAGTAGTAGAAGTAAATATAATAATAATAATAATAATAATAATAATAATAATAATAATAATAATAATAATAATAATCAGAGTAATAGCAACAGTAGTATTACATACGTTAGTAGTTGTAGTATAATAATTCTAGAGTTCATTAGCCTAGAAACTCATGGTTGAAGAGTTCTAAATAGACTTTTACTCTTTCATAAACTTATTTTTTTAAAAAAATTTAAATGTTATAAAAATATATCTGAATATAATTTATTTAAATATTAATCATTAGCTTAAAACTAGGAACTTATGATTGAAGACTTCTGAATGAACTCTTACTATTTCATAAAACTAATTCCTTTAAGATGTTACAAAATATATTTGAATATATTTGGTTTAAACATTAAACAAGGGATAAAAAATGGTGACAAATAATAATAATAATAATAATAATAAATAGTGGGAGTAGTAGTACGTAATAGTAGTAGTGATGGTAGAAATAATAATTACATGAAAGATAAAAATGGTAATAATAATTAAAAATAAATAAATATTAGGAGTTGTAGTACGTAGTAGTAGTGATAATAATCTATTATAATATCTATTTAAAAGGATAAGAAAGAGAAATAAATTCTTCTTCTTTTATTTTGTTAGTATATATTATAAAAAAAATATGTGAATTAATCTCATTTATTTCAAATATTTCTCTTAATTCAAATATATACATTTAAGATAAGTATGTAATGTATTTGAAAAAATAAGGATAAGGAAGAATAATAAATTCTTCTTCTTTTAACAAATAGATTATATTTGAATTTGAATTCAAATTTAAATGAAAGTTGAATTGGAATAAAGTTTTATCTTCTTAATCTCTCTTATATATACTCCTATAGTGATATATAATGTTAAGCTTCCTTCTCTCTCTCTTTTTTTATTGATTACTGATCATTAACCTTATTCGTAAATTTATTTACTACACTCTTCATATTCTTCATTAAAAAAAAACTTTCTTTGATTTAACATTTTTATTTTTATGTGCAGATGATGATGTTTAACAACTATTTTTTTGTTATATTCGGGCATGAACCCAGGTAAGTGATATTTTCCATTCTAATTTTGTAAAAAGAGAATACATTTTTAAGAATTTCAATACATGATGTTTGGCTAATTAATTGTTATTTTAAGTGAACTTTGATTAGGATTCAAGTCCGACTGGTGATTGGGGAGTATGATGAAAAGTTATCATCATTAACTTTAAAAATTTGTGCTTAGGAGCAATTTTTGTGTTCTTGACAAAGTAAATCGACAGGTTCTGAAATGGTCGGAGAAAGTTTTAAATAAATAAATATTTATTTTTAATTATTTATAATATTTTAATATAACTCATTTATTTTGAGGGTGAACTAAAATATTTTATAATGAAAAGAGTATGAATGAAATGTAACAAAAAAGACAAAGAAAGTAAAAGTGAAAGGAAGATAGACTCTTTTAAATTTTTTTGATAAATTAACGAAACAGAGAGAATTAGCCTAGCCTAAATGGGAAAAGGAAATAAAAAAGTAAATGCAAAAATTGTGGAAGAAATATACATACTACTTGACTAAAATAATGAAGAGAAACATTGATATTTGCACACACTTTAAATAATAAAAAATTAATGCTTTAAATTTATACACGTATGCATATAAACAATAAAAAAAAACAAAATTGCTTCATTCTTTTCTTTCTTACTCAACTTGGTTATTAAAGAAGAGAAAAAAGATAGAATTATCTATATTAGTTTATTAGAATTTGAATATTCAAAATAATAGTTTGGATTTTCAGTTTTAAAATATTTTGATATTTTATTATTTTAAAATTTAATCACATATATAACTTTTTCCAATCTTACTTTTCATCTTTTTTTTATTCTTAAGATAATGACTCCTTTATTAAAATTCAAATAAGAATTTTTATGGTAATTCAATAACTTATGAATACAAAAAAAAGAGTAATTAATCTATTAATTTTTATTTGAATTGACGAATAAAATTCTCTTTTCAATTTAAATAGGATTTTGTAAAATTTGTTATTTAAATTTTTACTACAAAAATTAAATTTTAAGCAGAAAGACGGTTTTCTGAAGCATTATTACATTACATTCACATATCTACTCTCTTTTAGAAAGATTATAAAATAAAATTTGCAGGTATTTAGATATTTCAATTGATTTGTTCTTTTCTTGATTTTATTTGCAAATCTACATTTGTGTTTAATTTTTTTAACTGATTGTGCGTATCTTATACAACCAAGTAGTATTTTTGCATTTCTTCTTGGGTTCCTTAGTATAAAAAAACAAAATAAAAATTTAAAAGACTGAATAAAATAATTTTTAAAGTATATGCGAGTAACCATAAGATTGAATATTAAATCACAATCTATAAAGGTACATTTTTAATAATTTAGCTTAGAGTATAATTAAACATAATGTACACAAATTACATACTATTTTTTTTTTCTTGGAATGAATTCATGATTTTACTTTTTTCTTTAAAATTCATATTCAATTGTTTTTTTACATGCATTATGAAATTCCTTATAATTCTTAGGATAAGTTAATTTTTTTTTTTGAATTCGAGTAAAAATAAGAAAATTTTAAAATAGAATGTGAGCTAAAATGATATTTCGATAGATGTGCAATTGTTTAACTTAAATTTAAAATTATAATCACTTCTAATAGATTAGATTATTTTGGAGACTTTTTTTAATTAATATTTCATTTATTTTGTTATGCATAACAAAACTTATCTATTCTAATTATTATATTTTGAGATAATAGAAAAGAAAACTCAACGCTTATGAGTGTAACACAATTTTTTTTTAATTCAAAGTCAAATTAGAGAAAGGTAAAGTAATTAAAATACAATAGAAAAAATGTACATCAAGGATTGGAGGGGGTGGGGGAGGACAATAAAATAAAAATTTTAATTGTTTATGAAAATTTGAAAATTTTAAATTATAAATAATATAATATAGAAAAATATGAAACATAAAAGCTTTTTTGCAATTACATGATTATTTTTATTTATAGATTTGGTTATACATGGGGGGGGGGTGATTTTTTTTTTTACAATTACATGATTGATTTTTTCGTATAGATTTGATTAGATGCGGGGGGGGGGGGGGGGGGGGGGGGGAGAAAAATATTTTTTATTAAAAAGTTGGGGGGGGGGGAGTGTGGAGGTGGGGGTAGGGGGTAGAAATTTTTTAAATTTATTTTCGCATTTCATTGAGAAATAATACAATAGTTGAACTTTTTTTAAGGTAATATAATTTAACATGCTCGAACAAGACATTTCAATATAAAAACGATTAGAAATAATACTTTACTATCATCCGCGCATCGCGCGGGTACGTATACTAGTATATATATAAAAGCAAAAGTAGAAGCACCAGAAGAAGCCAAGTGGCATCATAATAATAAGCCACATGACAGTTTTAGGACAAGGCTAAATTATTGTAATAAACAATTTGAATTCAAAAATTAAAGAACTTGAATTTGAAATACATTATCTTTTTTCTAAAAAAAAAAGAAGAAGATTTTCATCATTTTAAAAATAGAAATCTATGGTTGAAGAGTTCTAATAGACTTTTACTATTTCAAACTTATCTCTTTTAAAATTTAAATGTTATAAAACATATTTGAATATAATTTATTCAAATATTAAATAAAAATATAATAATAATAATAATAAATAATAGTAAAATTAGTAGTAGTAGTAATAGTAGATTATTACGTAGTATAATAATAATAATAATAATAATAATAATAAAAGTAGTAGAGGTAGTAGTAATACGTAGTAGTACAATATATATTGTAATAAAAGTTTGAGAAGGAATTTAAAAAGTTTAAAGTTCCTACTTACATGACCCAAAATAATTAAGATTAAGTTCTCTTAATAAATATAATAAAATGACATAAATAAATAAAGCATACTTATAAAATTCATAGAAACCGTGTAATTAATACTAAAAGCCTTCAAATTGCAAATAATTGAAGGAACGTTGTATAGTTGTTGTTGTCATTGTTGTTTAGTGACTTTATTCTATTTATTTAAAATCTATATATATATAAAAGCAAAAGTAGAAGCACCAGAAGAAGCCAAGAGGCATCATAATAATAAGCCACATGGCAGTTTTAGGACAAGGCTAAATTATTGTAATAAACAATTTGAATTCAAAAATTAAAGTACTTGAATTTGAAATACATTATCTTTTTTCTAAAAAAAAGAAGAAGAAGATTTTCATCATTTTAAAAATAGAAATCTATGGTTGAAGAGTTCTAATAGACTTTTACTATTTCAAACTTATCTCTTTTAAAATTTAAATGTTATAAAACATATTTGAATATAATTTATTCAAATATTAAATAAAAATATAATAATAATAATAATAAATAATAGTAAAATTAGTAGTAGTAGTAATAGTAGATTATTACGTAGTATAATAATAATAATAATAATAATAATAATAATAATAATAATAAAAGTAGTAGAGGTAGTAGTAATACGTAGTAGTACAATATATATTGTAATAAAAGTTTGAGAAGGAATTTAAAAAGTTTAAAGTTCCTACTTACATGACCCAAAATAATTAAGATTAAGTTCTCTTAATAAATATAATAAAATGACATAAATAAATAAAGCATACTTATAAAATTCATAGAAACCGTGTAATTAATACTAAAAGCCTTCAAATTGCAAATAATTGAAGGAACGTTGTATAGTTGTTGTTGTCATCGTTGTTTAGTGACTTTATTCTATTTATTTAAAAATAAATCATAATTAGTTATGATAAATTGAAAATAGTAGTAGAAGAAGTAGTAGTTGAATTTAAATATAAATTGAAAATACCCCCAATCATCCCCATTGATAAAGATTATTATTAAATTTAAATTGAAAATCAGTTGTTTGGTTGTGAATGTTTCTTTTTTATAGCATATTTTTATGGCAGAAGAATTGTAATTCTCTTTAAGCTCCTCTTTATTAGCAACTATAAGTTTTTGCTCTTTTATTTTAACTTTTTTTTTTTTTAAATTTATATTTATCCAAAGCAATATCCTAATTAGTTAGTTTTTTTAATTTAAATTTAAATGAAATTTGAGTTGGAATTAAGTTCTACTACTTAACTTTTCCTATATTGTAACGACCCATTTTGTCGTTACTAAACTATCCATTCCTCAATATTAACTTGAGTCCAAAATAGCCATCATTTTGTTCATTGTGTCACCTCAAGCTTTTCGGCGAAGATTTTAGACTTTTGATGTGTCTAGATAGACTCAAGCCTGATGAATTTAATTATTCATGAATACTAATATCAATCCTTTAATTTGGAAGTTCTTTAGATATGAATTAAGGTCGTACAATATCCCTAGCACAAAGTTAAGTTAAAAACATTTTTAACCAATAGAGTTTCAATATGGGTTTCTATTAGGGCCAAATTCTGTCACGACCCAAAATTTGGACCGTGATGGCACCTATCCAACCCTCCGTGATAGGTAAGCCAAGAACCCAATCCCAAATAAAATATCCCAAATGTATAGAAGCGGAAGAAATAAGAGCATAATAAAACCCAAATAATCTCCTAAAATGGATTAATAGAGTAGCGTAGTCGAAATATAGATAATCCCAGATCTGGTAGTCACTAATACAAGCCTCTAAATACCGAAATCAAAGAAAAGTCTTGAGTATCTTAAAATGCGGAAAAATGCATAAAGATAAGAGTGGAGGAGATTTCAGCAGTCTCTGAAATCAATAGCAGCTACCTCGAATCTCCAAAGATGCTAACAAAGAAGAAACCACATGAATCAATGTCCAGAGGCCGTCAGATCGGTACCTGTACGGAAGGTGCAGAAAAAGCAAGGGTGAGTACGGAACCACGTGTACTCAGCAAGCATCGTTGACCGACCCTAATTCAAAGTGGTGACGAGTGACACCACGTCAAACCTCTAAAATAACCACACCACCTGCACTTAGAAAGCAATCCTAATCCAACAGAATAATTAAGTCTAACAGTCATAAAGATATCATAACACATTCCAAGAATTCCTTAATACAGTGAAATCAAGAAACAAATATTCACGTACTCATTAACTAATACAAATCAACGATTAAACATTACTCAATCTGAACAAGAAAAGGATGAATGCAATGCAATGCATATGCTGTGTACACACCTACCGAGCAATGACTTCAAAGTCAGGACCCATGGGGGACTCACAAGGTCCATGTACTGTGCAGGCGTGCACTCCGATCCCAATAAATATATTGTGCAGGCGTGCACTCCGACCCCAATAATAGATAATGATGTGCAGGCGTGCACTCCGATCCCAAATCAACAACAAAATTTACAATAGCAAGTCTGCCCAATCACGCTAGCAAATAGGGAAAACGGTTCAAAACAGGACATTAAATGATTTAACCCTCAAATAACACCGGTACCTGCATAAATGCTCGTCACTTCATCTATACGGGACCCCCATTCCCATTACTCCCATTACACATAACTAGCACATAAACACTTTGAAAAAGAGTCTAAGAAAGTCTCAACTTGCCTTAAAGGAAAAACTGCGAAGTAAGCTCGAAATCGGAAGAATCAGATGGAAGCTTTTCCCTCCCGAATTGCCTCCGAACGAGCCCAATCTAGTCAAATACAAAATTCTAAATTAATGAATTTTTACTCTGGAAATCCTAGACTTTAAACCTAAATTGTACCAAAATTATAATTGCAAAGACGATAAGGAAATCATATTGAAATTCCCGGATTCTGAAGCAAAACAATGAAACAGTACTTCCCCTAATAAATTATGCAGGTACATGCATTAAGCCATTAACTTCCACTCCATTAGCACGATTCCTAATTGCCTAATGATTTCTATTCATTATAATATTATTATAAAAGACAATTACACTAGCCATGTCCACTTAATTCTGCCAATTCACATATATGACTACTATATACGGTTTATGTAATTTACCCTCACACCACTTACGCCCAATGATTGACAATCTCTCTTAATATGTAAAATAGTTAACCAATTAAATTTACGAGGACGCCTAATACAAACTAAAGGAATAAATCACCCATAGTGATGGGTTTTTGCCTAACCTGCGTACACCCATGCATCCCTTTTACTACCTAATGGCCTACTATGACATTTATTTAGATCCCTATCGTCATCATTTTACTATGATTATCCACCCACCAAACTTAATTATAAAACCACAAAACACAAGCCGACTAATTCCCACGTACTTAGTTTCCACTGTTAGCATTTATTCATCCCATCCTCCACTATAGATATGACACCATAGCAATAGGAACAAATTCATAGATAGAAAATCATAGACATACCTGAAGATGCCCCAAAACCGTGAAAAGAGAGGAAAATAAAATTGTAACTGCTGCTTCCCTCTTGCCCGACACTATTTGATGTTACTATCACACTTTTATTTTAAACCCTTTCCACTTAAGTTTATTCTAGTACATGGGTCACATGAAATAAGACAATGTGAATTTGGCCCATTAACCACCAACTAAAATAATGTCTAAAATAACCAAAACTTCTATTAGATCCTCAAAATTTGCTCGGAACCTCAAGAAAATTACCCAAATATGTAAATTGACTAAAATTTACGTCCCGGACCTATTGGAAACATTACTACACTAATCCGAGGTCGTCTCAATCGAAGGTTGACCAAGACCGGGCTTAACTTTATTAAAGCTCAAGAACCCAACTAATGACTTAAATCACTTTTGCACACCTCGAGGATTTGTATCACCCATCCCCGTCAGTCATAAATCATGTATAAAAACTATAGGGAGGGTTAGGATAAGAAAATTTCACAAAACGACTTGGAGGGTCGTTACAAATTCAAACGATCATATCTCCTAGAATATAAGGATTTATGTGTCCCAATACCCACCAAATCAAATATCCCTGAGTCTTCTTTCCAACGCAATAAACCGTTCGTCAATCCGAGTTTAGAATAAAAAGTTATGACCATTTTACTGAACACTGTCCGGGCTGAAACGGGAATTTCGCTGTAGCGAAAATTCTGGTGGTATTTAAATCAGCTTTAGCCGATTTTCAGGTCCAAAACCCCAAAACTTCATTCCCCAACCCTAGAGAGGTGATTTTTCAAGGTTTAGGGTGAAAATCCTTCGTGGAGGTAAGTTTTTCCATCATCTTCTTCGTCTTTTAATCCATTAACATCTTAGAATCCTTAGAAAGACCTTCAATGGTGAAATTTTGGGTTAGAGCCTTTAATGGTGGATTTTTGGGAAAAACTTATGTGTGTTCTTAATATCACCTAGAACTAATTCTAGATTATAAATTAATGATTTCTAGTATGAACTTGGTAAACTAGATTATGTATTTTGTTGGTTGGAAATCTTGAATTCCATAAAGATGAGACCTTTAGCGTAAAAACTCCATTAATGGAGATGGGTTAAGCTTGAAAGAACTAGTTGATGGTTAATTGACCTTGGGTAATAATATAGACCTTGAATTAGGGTAGAATTAGTGGGTTTGAATTTCCAAAGATATTTATTTGAAGAGTAATTGATTAATTACTCTTATGATTGCTTGATTTTTAGATGATTGATCATTCCGAAGCATGAAGAAAGGGAATGAGCATATTTGACATGACTTGTTGATTCAAAAAGCTTGGCGTCCAGGTAAGCTAGGTTAATGAGTAGAAGACTGTGTTATTTCATATTTTCATAATTTATAATTGATGGGAGAAAGCATGTCTAGGCCTGCAGACATGGAGTTGAGATGGATAAAGACATAAGAACTTTACTTTAATCCCGAAAACTATGTTAGTGATTGATTATGTGATATTTATGATATTATGTGTTATGTGCCCGAAAGGAAATTGTTGTGAATGAAGTATGTGGACATGATGCTTCTTAGTTGTTCTAGTGATGAACCTAATTGAGTTACGAAGGTATAAGTTGCATATTGTGCCATGATAATGGTGAGGCCTAAGGGATAGATGACTTGAATCATTGTGTGCATTATATTATGCCGAGAGAGGTAGAGAATAATGATAAGGTTGAATGTGCTAGTTATGGGTGGTGATGTTAGAACGCAAGTTATGATATTTGAGTAAGTTATGGTTTAATTGGAGTTTAGACTCAATTTAATTGTGTGTATGCTCCTAAATTGGATGCTTGTGGATTGGTCTTCGGACATACTTGAATTTGATGATATTTGGATTGTTAACACTTATATGAATAATTATTGGAAATTGAACTTGATCAAATTGCCTTATGATTATAAGTGTAGTTGTAAATTTAGTACATCGTGTTGTATCCTGAGAGATAGTGTGAATTTGATAAAATATACATAATATGGTTATGGAGGATCGGGTACCACGCCGGTATGGATATGGATATTGATATTATTTATTATTGGAGGATCGGGTACCACGCCGGTACGGTACATGGACTTAGATTGTCCCCTGCAGGTCATGACTAGTTGGGCAGAAATAAGTCCCTTAGCATGTGTGTACAGACTATTGTTGATAAATGAAAAATCTTGATTCATAATGATAATGTGATTGAAAAGAATGTCTTGAGTAAAGAAGGCTTGTGATATACCTTCATACAGGTTGAAAAGTGAATGATGAATATTTATTAAGAACAAAAAAGTGGAAAGATTGTTAGTAGCAATGTGGCCGACGTTAAATTTTGGTATTGCTGTAAGACATGATTGGATCGGGTGCCACGGGCCGGCATAGTAATATTAATAATAAAGGAATTGATAATGAAGTGATCTAAAGTGATGAATCCAATGAATAATCTCAAAGAAACTATCCCAAAGTTTCAATAATTGAATTAATCCTTCTCCAAGAGTATCTATAAGGTTTGCTAATGAAACTTGAGTTCTCTTGTGTGTTTTACTGAGATGTGAGTTGATTTGTATTCCCTATTTGATTGTATCCTTGAGATTGATTGTGTGACATGTACTTGAAAAAGTGAAACTCTGTGCTTACTTGCTATGTATTGGTCGACTTACTTTATTTATACTTGGTGTAATCGTGGCTTATCCGATTGGCTAGTTATTATTCTTTAATATTATAAGAGATTGTTTGGTTGTTAGCCCGAGAGTTTAGTGTGAGTTGTCTATGATTACTGGATTGATCCTATAGATGTGGGTAATGAAAGCGACAATGTAAATAAAGGGGTAATAGTGATGGTTTAGTGTTGGATTGTGGTGGATGGTATGAATTAATGAGGTTAGACTATGCTAGTGGTGAATATAATCTCGTTAATAGAGTTGGAGAATTGTAAATTATATAGGCAAAGTGTTATAATGATATTACAACCTTAGTTGAATTATACTCTATTTAAGATGTCATGATTTCTTTTCTTTGATTCTACTTTATGATTATGTGGACTAACACTGGTCGGCCGATGATGCCTACCAGTACGTGTGTTTGTACTGACCCTACTCTTCTACATTCCTTCTTGGGGTGTAGACTGGATGCAGGTTAGTTTGCAGTTACTAGATGGATGACGATATTCAGCACTAACTTCTGCACTTCTTTCCTGGCAGATGTTGGAGTCTTTGTGTTATTTATTTTATTGTCAGTCTATTCTATAATAGGTAGCTCTTGTACATGTCTGACCAGGTCTTGGGGTAGTGAAGGACAGTTGTAAGAAGTTTTTGAAAAGTTTATTTATTGGTATTTAATTTACTTTGTTATATTTAATTCATTATTCTCTTAAAAACAGAAGTCTTCCGCATATTTTTGGTTGGGTAATAAGGGTTCTCCTAGCTACTTAGGATAGCGTAGGTGCCCGCACGGTCCGTTAGTTTGGGTCGTGACATATATATACTTCTACAATTATTTATAATGCTAAGCTTTCTTCTCTTTTTTGTTTTTATTATTTATTATTGATCATTAGCTTTATTCATGAATTTATTTATTGCATTCTTCATATTCATGCTAACCTTTCTTCTCTTTGTTTTAACATTTTCACTTTTTATATGCAGATGAATAGTGGTGGTATTTCACGCTAATCTATTTTTCTAGCTTGAATTCAAGTAAGTAATATTTTCTATTATGATTTTGTTCATTTGATTTTTGATAAAAACAAATACAAAGAAATAAGTTGTATTAATTAACCTCATCAATTTTTCTCTAATTTTAATTGTTGTTAGTTCTTTTTTTCTTATGACTTTGATGTGGTATATTTATTCTTGCTGCTTATTTTTCTCAAGAAATTTTTTATTTTACTCATAATTTAAGTTTTAAAAATTTCTCATTGAAATTTTTTGCAGTAACACTAGCACCAAGAATAATAGTGATACTTCTTAGTAGAATCTGGGAATGTAAAAAATTATACTTCTTTTTATTATTATTTTATTTGTTTGCTTTATACAGAAAGAGATTATGTTTGAAAAATATAAGTATTTGATTTTGAAATGGGCATTTTTTAAATTATGATAAGAAAACTATGTGAACTGAAAGATAACCTTTTTAATTGATTTGATTTGCTTTTACTTTTCCTTATAATCATAGCAATGCTTGAAATTAAGATCGGATTGCTTAGTAGTTGACATACAAATTATTCATATATCAAGATAAAATTATTTTTATTGACAAATTATATTTTTTGTATATGTGTTTGAGTTCTATCTAAAATTGATTGAATGTGTTTGTATAGATTAATTATACAACAAATATAACATGTACATGTGAATTTACTGTTTCACACTACTAAATACACACATGTTGAATATGAATTTTGACACAAAAGTAATTAACTATTAAGACTCCATATACTGACGAGGTAACTTTGAAATTTAATGAATTGTTTAAATAATATTAAATTGAGATTTTATTTTTCAATAGAAAATTATATTCCAAAATTAAGCAAGGTGATAAGTTAGTAAGATATTAAATAAAAATAACAAACTCATGGCCTAAAGAGGGTGGGTAGAGATATGGCGAGGGTATTAAAGTTTAATTTAAAAATAAAATAAAGTAAATAAATAATATTCAAAAATATTATTAACAAATTTAGTCAGTTTAAGAACTGTGAGAAAAATAATAAAAAAGGCATATATAAGGAATAAGAATTTATGATGTATTAAAGAAAAGTAGGGACAATTATATTAAGTCAAGTGACATGCTAATTAAAAGTTATATATTAATGTTATATTCGTTACATATCATTCAAAATTGATATTGCTCCCTCCGACTTAAAATAGTCGGCATATTTATTAAAAATATTTGTCTCAAAATATTTGTCAGTTTAAAAGATCAAAAAATAATTAACCATTCTTTTTCAACTCTACCCTTATCATTAATTATTCTAAAATTAATGAAGATTAAATAATTAATAAGAAATATATTAGTTAAATCACACTCCTAATTAATTATTCCTTAAGAATTGTGCAAAACTTAAACCTGCCAATTATTTTAAGACGGAGGGAGTAATGTATAACAATTAATGAGCTTTATCCATTTGTTAAAATATTTTTGTTTTATAGTAAACATAACTATTATATATTAGGTACCTATATTATATATTACTAAGAATTTATTTTTAATTGCAATTTATGAAATATAAATTGAAGTCTTTAATGTTATCTCTATCCATTTCTCGCAGTTCTTCGATCCTCATTACAAATAATAACACCCTTCAAGTAGATAGGAAAAAAAATGGGCCGATAATAATTGAAACTACGGCTTCGATAGTTAAATTTTTTAGATAAATCGATTTCAAATTAATACTTTTTCTTTTATTTTATTTATGAAGAAGTTTTCTTGGGATTTATTTTTACTTTTTAGTGATGATTTTGTTGCTATTGTTGACTTGGAAAGAGATAAAGATGAATGAATTGAAGAGAAGAATAGATAACTACGGAAGTCAAAATTTTGTCAATATAGTTGACACACTTAAGTTTTTCAAAATATGTGTTTGATATTATTATTCTTCTTTTTAAAGTTGCAAATATATGCAATTAATTCAAAGTCAAATTAGATAAAAATAAACAAATTAAAATACAGTAAAAAAAAAAGCACATCGAGGATTGGGGGTGGGGGAGGAAATTTGAACTAATTTTGAGAATATAATGAAGTAATTTGATAATGAAAATATTATTATTTATAAATTTTAAACGGAAGAGATGGGGGACAGTAGAATAAAAATTTAAATTGTTTTTGACAATCTGAAATCTTTAAATTGTAAATAATATAATAAAAAAAATACGAAATATAATTTTTTTGCAGTTATATGATTATTTTTACTCATAGAGATTTAGTTAGAGGTGAGAAAGGGGGGAGAATATTAACAACCTGATATTTTTTAATCATGATAATATAATTAAAAAAAATGAAATACAATATTTTTTATAATTACATAATTATTTTTTTCGTATATATTTAGTTAGAGGTGGGGGAATTGGGGTGGGCGTGGGGGGGGTGGAGGCATGTTTGGGGGTAGAATTTTTATCTTATTTTTTATTTTTAAAAATTGAGGGTTGAGGAAGGGTGTGGTGTGGGTGGGGGGTGAGGGGGATTAGAAATTTTTTTTCCACATTTCATTGAAAAATAATATGATAGTTGAACTTTTTTTTAAGGTTATATGATTTAACATGGTCGAACAAGACATTCGAATATGAAATGATTAGAAATAATATTTTAATATTATCCGCGCGATGCGCGGGTACGTATACTAGTTGTGTTAAAGATCCAAGTGCTGAGATAATTAGACAAATAAGATATGTACTAGGAGTTGAAAAAACAAACATTAAAGAGGTGAGGTTACTACCTCCCAAGTAGGTATCAGTAATATCTGCGTACACTTATTTTTTTTTTTAAAATTCTTTATAAAATTACACTAAATATTAGTTGTTGTAAAGCAGTGATGCTGATTTATGTTTAAGGAGTAAGGACATGCAATGAATGAAGAAAAGAAGACAATGGATGTTGCTTGCTTACTTGGACCAGCTTGGCCATGGGCTATTTGACTTTAAGAGGAGAAACTGCTGGATTAGTTTCATTTTTAATAGTTTTAGTCTATTTAATTCTTCATAATTTAAAAATCAATCAATAATTTATCATTTTCTATCCATTCTATCCTTAGCATTAAATACTATTCATCACTCAATGCATTTCTCAATGTATTACATTTATTATATTCAAAGGGTGATACAGTAGAATTACACCTATTATTTATTATTTCTTAACATGTGTGTCAAGCCAATGATGGACAAGTATTGTTGGACGAAGGGAGTTGTATTTTATATTATCCTTGTTACACTTCCTTGTTAGTTGTTACACTGCCCTAAAAGGTTTCTTGTTAAACCCCTCTAAATTATAGTAAGGACGTGAAGGGCACACGATTTGACAAATCGTCAGTGGAATAATAAATAAAATTGGTTGGGGAACAAGAACTAATCATGACCTACAAATTAAGATCTTATTAATTGAAAAAAAATAAATTAAAACATATCATAGGCTTGATAAGACAGGATGACATTTTAGATTCAATGTATACAACACTACTCACCTGCTGTTTTATCTTTGAAAAGTCTATTAAACAATTAATTAATTATTAATGAAGTAAATATTACTACTCACCTGCTGTTTCCATCCGCACCACCGTTCACGGCGGCGCCACCATTCAGTCGAGACTCTGTTGCACGGCGGCACTACCGTTCAGTCGACTTCTCCGACCATCTTTACTTTCCGGCACCGGTAACTAACTCCGGTCATCTGTAATCCGCTGGAATAGTATTTTCAGGGGCTTTTCCGAGCATCTTCTTCGACCATTTTTAAGGATTTGTAGGGTAAGGCTCGGATCTAACCGAAAAAGCGTCCTCCGGCGACTTCTCCGACGAGTAGATCTGCACTCCTCCTTCTCTCTTTTCCCTTTTCTTTCCTTTCTTTATAACCCCTTTCAGGTACAACAAGTCCGGCACATCTTCGCCGGCAGCTTGTGGAGTATATTTTCCGGCGACCAATTTCAAGGGCGGTAGCAACAGCAGGTAGAGACGACGACAACAAAACTCCGGTGACCAATTTCTACACCAATTTGCCGGAATCCGCAGATCCGATCAAGAAAATGTCCTCACTCGGCATTCCCACCGGATCAGGTGCACTCGTTTCATACCTCTATTTATCCTGTCTAGGTTGCTTGACTATTGGAGACGGATACGTCCGATCTCGTTCGATATTTGTATTTATTTCATATCTCTCGTTCCATACCTCTCTTAGTTTCTTGTCTTGAATGTTCCTGTGGGCTTACTGTTTTTAGTTCTTGTTGTTGACTGTTGTTTACTAAACTTGCGTTTTAATATATTGGTTTATTGTCTTCAGCATTCGCTGTTGATTCTTGATTCTTTCCTGTAAGATTAATTGCTTACGACATACGCTGTTGATTCGTCCTTCTTTTCGTAGTTTATTTCTGATTTCTTTCGTTACTTTCGTTGTGTCTTTAGCCTTACCTCTTTTGCTCGTCTTCTTATTTTCCTATCTTTTTGAGTAGTGGCTGTGGTGGTCGATTGTAGACTAAGGTCATGTCATAGGTCGGGGTCGGGGTTAGGACAAGGGCCTACGGTGAGGTCCGGATCGGGGGTTGGTTTAGGGTCTGGGCTAGGGTCAAGTTCGGGGTTGGGGGCGAGGGGTAGTAGGGGTAAGTGGGATAAGGGAGCCTCTAGGTTGAGAGTGGGGTCTTGGAACATAGGGACTCTTCAAGGAAAGTCCATTGAGCTCGTGAAGATTCTTAGGAAGAAGGGGATTAGTATAGCTTGTGTCCAGGAGACCAAATAGGTAGGTTCTAAGGCGAGGGATGTGGACGGGTATAAGTTGTGGTACTCTGGTAGTGTGAGGCATAGAAATGGGGCAGGTATCTTAGTAGAGGATGAGCTTAGGGGGCAGGTAGTGGAGTTTAAGCGGGTCAACGATAGGTTGATGTCGATTAAGTTGGTCATTGGAGGGTCTACGTTGAACATTATTAGTGCCTACGCGCCGCAAACGGGCTTGGCCGAGGAAGAGAAGAAGAACTTTTGGAAGGTTTTGGATGAGGTGGTGAGAGGCGTTTCGAGCACCGAGAAGCTTTTAGTAGAAGGGGATTTCAATGGGCATATTGGGTCTTTTTCGAGAGGCTATGGTGATGTGCGTGGAGATTTCGGTTTCGGGGAAAGGAATGAAAGAGGAACCATACTTTTGGATTTTGCTATGGCCTTTGGGTTGTGGGTAGCGAATTCGAGTTTTTCGAAGACAGAAGAACACCTTATTACCTTTCGTAGTTCGGTGGCCAAGACTCAGATAGACTTTTTGCTCCATAGAAAGGATGATAGAGCAGTATGTAAAGACTGTAAAGTCATACCTAGCGAGAATCTTTCGACCCAACATAAGCTTCTGGTGATGGACTTGGAAATCAAAAATGGCAGAAAGAAGAGGCGTATGGAGGATCGGCCCAGGATTAAGTGGGGTAGCTTGACTTTGACCAGTGCTCTGGAAATAGGGGAGAAGCTGATGAATATGGGGGCTTGGGAGAGTAGAGGGGACGTGGATATTATGTGGGAGACGACTGCAAGTTGTATTAGGGAGACCGCTAGAGAGGTGTTGGGTGTCTCGAGAGGCCGATCTGGCAAGCATCGAGGGGACTGGTGGTGGAACGCAGAAGTGAAAAGGAAGGTGGAGACTAAGAAGGTGGCCTATGCTAAATTGGTTGAGAGCAAGGATGGTGAGGAGAAACGGACGAGTAGAGAGGAGTATAAGTTAGCCAGGAAGGAGGCTAAGTTAGCGGTTACGGCGGCTAAGACAGCAGCTTTCGAGAGTTTGTATGCCGCTTTAAAGGAGAAAGGCAGGGATAAGAAGTTGTATAGGCTGGAAAGGCTAGGGAGCGGAGGGCCCGTGACCTTGACCAAGTGAAATGCATCAAGGGGGAGGATGGCGAAGTATTGGTGGAGGATGCCTGCATTAGGAGGAGGTGGCAGTCCTATTTTCATAAACTTTTGAACGACGACGGGGATAAAGTTTTGTGTTGGGGGACTTGGAGCACTCATAGAGGTAGCGTGATTATAGTTATTGTAGGTGTATCAAGGTTGAAGAGGTCAAGGGTGCTATTCGTAGGATGCGTAGGGGTAGGGCTACTGGACCCGACGAGATTCCGGTGGATTTTTGGAAGTTCACTAGCGGGACAGGTATGGAGTGGGTGACAAAGTTGTTTGACATCATTTTTAGGGCGGCGAAGATGCTCGAAGCTTGGAGATGGAGTACGATGATTCCATTATATAAGAACAAGAGGGACATTCAGAGTTGCAACAACTATAGGGGTATCAAGTTGTTGAGTCATACTATGAAGGTTTGGGAAAGGGTGGTAGAGTTAAGGCTGAGGAGGATCGTGACTATTTTCGAGAATCAGTTCAGTTTCATGCCAGGTCGCTCGATTACTGAGGCCATTCACCTAGTGAGGAGATTAGTGGACCAGTTTAGGGAGAGGAAGAAGGACTTACACATAGTGTTCATCGATCTTGAGAAGGCATACGACAAAGTCCCTAGAGAGATTCTGTGGAGGTACTTGGAGGCTAAAGGTGTGCCCGTGGCATACACTAGGTCGATTCAGGACATGTACGATGGTGCAAAAACGCGTGTGAGGACGGTAGGAGGGATTCAGAGAACCTTCCTGTCTTGACAGGTTGCACCAGGGATCGACTCTTAGCCCTTTTCTATTTGCCTTGGTGATGGATGTTTTGACACGACATATTCAAGGGGAGGTGTCTTGGTGTATGTTATTTGCTGATGATGTGGTACTGATTGACGAGACCCGGAGAGGAGTTAATGATAAGTTGGAGGTTTGGAGACAGACCCTTGAGTCTAAATAGTTTAGGTTGAGCAGGACTAAGACGGAGTACTTGGAATGTAAGTTTAGTGATTTGACGATGAGGCTGATGTGGTAGTGAAGCGGGATTCCCAGGCCATTCAGAAGAGGGGTAGTTTCAAGTATCTGGGATCTATGATTCAGGGGAATGGCGAGATTGACGAGGATTTCACGCACCGTATTGGTGCAGGATGGTTGAAATGGAGGCTTGCTTCGGGAGTTTAGTGTGATAAGAAGGTGCCTCCGAAGCTTAAAGGTAAGTTCTACAGAGTGGCCGTCCGGCCGGCTATGTTATATGGAGCGGAGTGTTGGCCAGTTAAAAACTCCCACATCCAAAAGTTGAAGGTAGCGGAGATGAGGATGTTGCGATAGATGTGTGGACTTACCAGGAGTGATATGGTTAGAAATGAGATTATTCGAGAGAAGTTGGGAGTGGCTTCGGTGGAAGACAAGATGCGGGAAGTGAGGTTGCGATGGTTCGGGCATGTGAGGAGGAGGTGCACGGATGCTCCAGTACGGAGGTGTGAAAGGCTGGTTGTGGATGGTTTTAGGCGGGGTAGAGGCAGGTCGAAGAAATATTGGAGGGAGGTGATTAGGCATGACATGGAGCAGTTATAGCTTACATAGGACATGATCCTCTATAGGAAGGTGTGGAGGACGCGGATTAGGGTAGAGGGTTAGTGGGTAGGAAGGCGTCTGTATTAGTAGGAAGGAGTGTTTGTTTGTTTCTATGCATGTTGCTTTTTTGGCAGATTCTTGTTCGTGTTGTTTTGGTGATGTTTGTGATTCCGAATGAATAGGCTATAGTATTACTCTGTAGGTGTCTGGCTTCTTTTATTCCCAAGCGATGTGTTATCTCCGTTTGTTGTTTGTTTTTATAGTTTTATTTGTTATTATTATCTGTTCTGAGCCGGGGGTCTATCGGAAACAACCTCTCTACTTCATCTGAGGTAGTGGTATGGACCGCGTACACTCTACCCTCCCAGACCCCACCAGATGAGAATACACTAGGTATGTTGTTGTTGTTATCTTTAAATAAACAACCTATCTAAATTCCAATACCTTAATTTTTTATTAATGACTTAATAAGGGGAAGGATTCCAATTATGACTAGGTTGCTAGCTAGTTATGATTAATCATAAATTAAAATAAGAAATTGGTTAACTACAATTTAGTGATATGAGTATATGCATAAATGTGTACATGACAAATATATCACTGAATTGATGTAAATATCGAATGGATCTATAAGTTTTTACTATTAGGATAAGGGTCACTAGATAATATGCAAGTTTCTGTCATATGTTAGGGAAAAAATGTCATTTAATTTTATCGGATGTCCTCGAAGGGACTGAAAAAATTAAATTTAACTACTTATAAAATAAGAGTTAAAATAATGTTGCATATTAATCTTTAATTTCTTATAAAACTTCCCAATTAGGAAAAAAAGGAGCTAGATATTTCATTATATTAGGAATTATTAGATGATAGATCTTAAGTAAATATATTAATTAATGTGTTTGTTATGTATAGTACACTGTACGGCCACATTATAAATTAAAATTGCAGCCAATTAAAGCACTAGTGAAGCTTAATGTATGTTTAATTATTTTTTTACTAGTGGTATTAGAAAGAACATTAGTAAATTCATACTGAAGGTACTATTGCAAATTATTAGAAAAAATTGCAATTTTTCTCCTTTTTTTTTGGGACAGAAAATTGTGGGACTTAAATAATATATTGAAGAGAGATATAATTAAGAGATTGTGGAAGTGACTTTTGGAAAGCAATTAAATGAGATTAATGGATAGAATAACAGTTTAAAAAAATTAAGGAAAGCATAGAAATTTCAGGAATATGGTACAGTAAATTATGGTAAATTTCAGAATTTAAGAAAAAATTAATAAACTGTAATTAACTTCTATAAGGATATTTTCTTTACTTTAATTATATTTTTATAAACTGTAGTTAAAGTAGTTAAATCTATCAGTATACACTATAAGGGCTCGTTTAGTACAAGGGATAGGGAATATCTAATTCCGGGATAAATTTTACAATGAGTTTATCCCATGTTTGGTTGGGATAAAATGCATGGAAAAACTCATCCCGAAATTAGTTATTCCGGAATTATAGTGTTATTTTTATCCCATTTTGAGGGTGGAATAACTAATTATGTGATAATTTATTTTCCAATCAAACGACCCATAAATACTGATAGATACTGGATAGGCATCAATAAATTTTTATCCTTTATTTGGGAGTTTTTTTATTTTTTTAATCCTACTTTTTTATATATTTTATTGTAACAACAATAATTGACTCAAGAATTAAATAGTTATTATTGTTGCAACCTATCAAATTATTTATGGAGGAAAAAGAATTCGAAAAAATATTGCAGAAACACATTTATCCTTTTTCTCTAATTTTTTATTTTTTTCGTCATACTTTTTCCTCGATTTCTTTTGTTTTAAGAATCCAAAAAGTCATGTCTTTTAGTAATTGTGATGGTATTATGTCTTTAAATTTACGTTGAATTACAATATCACACATTCCAACAATTAATAAAAAATATTTATTTGCTTTAATTTAAAGTTCAATTGCAAGTGTTATATATTTGTTTGGCTGTTCTACATGATTTCTTAATAATGATATTAATTAATAATGCCTATTCATTAACCGTTATTTGTTAGGTTGCTATAGTTATTAGAAGATTTTGTCATTTAATAATTACGAAATAAATAAATAAATTTGATAGCATTTTCTACACTTAAAAAATGTTGCCAGTTCATTTGAAGATGACAGCTAGTATTGCTTTCTATTTTCTCTTTTCTAGTATTTCTTTCGAAAAAAAGTAAGTTTATTTTTTCAAACTTATCTAAGAAAATTTATCATATTCTCTCAAGTTGTCATGTGCCTTGAGAGCATGAAAATAATCATATTTTTTCAGTACTTTTTCTTCAATATGTAACATCACTAGGAATTTAGCACAATCATTTCTAAAATTCAAAAATAAAATTTTGTGTCAAACAAAATGTGAAATTATTACATGTGAATTCATATTATAACTATAAATCATATAACAACTTAAAAGATTAAAAGAGAAGAATAACAAAAGTTACAAATATGAATAAATTAATGATAGTGTATTCATCAAATTGGATTTTAAATGCCCAAATATTGTCATATGCTCATCTTATATGTAAACAATAAAAATTATTCATAAAATATATAATTTCAAAGCAAATCACATAATTCATTATTTTCTAAGTAAAAGAGAATGAAGTAAAGGTCATTAGACAAGATGTTGCTCGGATGATAAACACCCTCCACCACTTCCTACAATGAGGTTTTGTGTTCAAGTTACCATGAAAGTGAAAAAGATTTGATAAACAATATAATAAAAACAAAAGTCCCCTACCCTACCCCAACCCCCAAAGAATGATATCACCGACGGAGCCCAATAACCAAATCTGTTGAAATTGTAAATTGAAAGATTCAACAACGTTTAAAACATATACATTTAACTTCTATGTCAAAATGTACTAAAAGTTTCATCAAATCAATTAAAAAAATGAGTTCATACATATCCGAGAATATAAAGTATAAACAATTTCCCAGCACAACTTTATGAGAATAAAGTGCCAAAATATATAATGGATATATACCTATGGATTTTTATTTTTTGTAGATATTGCATTTCAAATTTTTTCCTGCAACAACATCCTCAAAATTAGACATGCATATATATAAAAGAAAAATTCAGTTAGTGGAAATCAGAAATCCTATAGAGAAAAAACAAAGAAAAAATCTTAGCAAATAAACCAAATCTATAGAATAGGGAAAAAGATAAAGCAATGAACTAAACATTACAATTTTCACGTGACTGCTTATAATAAAGGTTAAATCAAAAGATTGAAGTGAAAAACATGTTCCACAATAAGCATATTTTTCATACCATGTCTGCCTGCCTAACGAATGTTTAAACTTTAGGAAGTATTTATACTGTGAGGAAGAAGACTTCATGCTAATGACTCTTCACTATCCTTATCACTAATTACAATTATTAATTTTTTATTGCCTTAACAATTTTTCAGTTTCCTCATTGACATTTTACAGTTACAACAATGCATGAATGGGAAGTTAATTGTCATTTAGGTCATGTATAGCAATTACTCCTACGTGGGTTGATTTCATTATTGCTCTCCTAGGTAGGTTGATTTTATGATGCTTTTATTAATCCATTTGCTTAATTGATAATGTACAAAAACTTTAAAAAAAATGCAAAAAAAAGAAGAAAAAAAAAGATAAATATGAAATGGAGGCCTCAGAGCGCGACATGTCACCGTTTCTATAACCCTCCTTTATATATATATATTGATTACGTATTTGACTCCACTATTATATTGTAAAGTTTCATATGTTATGCCAGCATGCCATTCACTAGAACGTACGGTTGCTGCACGAACTTTCTTAGAGAAGAAATTACACTTTGCTTTTTAAATCGGTTGGTCTATAATTTTTATTTTTTTAGTGAATTAATTTTTAATTTTTATCCTTAGCAATTGAACTTATGATTAGCGAGACATAAGTTCTAAAGGTACATCACATAATTTATGCCATGCGAAATAATTATTTGCTATATAAGCTCTTTTGATCAATTTATAAACTTACTCAAGCACCCACTTGACGCTCATGTTATTTTCTTTTGGCCATGTCCTTTGGCAACGAAGTATGAACACACGATAATTCTCTTTTGATTTCTATTTGTAGGATTACAAAATTAATACCTGACACGTAATCTCCATCAGAGTTCAGACCTCAACCTCTTTTATTTGAAGCGGACAATAGTAAATGTAACAACAACAACAACAACGTACTCAGCGTACTCTCACAAATAGGGACTGAAAAGGATGGTATGCATGAAGCCTCACTTCTACCTTATGAAGATAGAGAGATTGTTTCTAATATAACACCAGTAAAAAAAATCCAATCGGGGAAATATACACTAATTATAACTCGTGTGTTAGCAAATAGAATATCATTATTTCCTTGTTTATGTGGAAATTTTTGCTTCTTAAGATTTAAATTATACGAATTTTAATTAATATTTTAAAATTTAATTTTCATCATATTAACATAGAAGACTCACCACTTATGATTCTTTTTATTTATATAATTTTCGGATATTTTAGCTTTATTTTTAAATTGAGTTGATAAAAAATCCAAACTTGCAAGGTTAACGTCATTTTATTTTTACATGATGCATGAAATAAATTAAATAATTATAAGTATCCGTTGTCACAACATTATACTTGTTCTTTGTGACTCTGTCAAGTGCTACCGAAGGTATGAGCAGGGGAAAAGTCAAACTAATTAATTGGTTTGAGTTGTTAGGCTAGGAATAAGCGGATGCGAATTCATGATATAAAGTTTATGAATTTTTATAATAATATCAAAGTTTACAATTAAGTAATTATAATTTTTTATCATATCAACAGAGTTAAGGGTATGAGTAAAACCTATTGAATTTATGAGAATCCCTACCTAAAGCTTTGAAGTTGCCCCTTGAACTCAGGTATTGCTTCTAAAACTATTGTTAGTAAATTACTAGGTAAATTACACCAAAAAGTAGCTATTTTTAAAGAAAATTTTGGAGCCACTTTTTGGAGTTTCAAGATGAACAAAGGAACATTCTAAATAGCATACGTTTCATTTATTGAATTTAAAATTATCTAATAATGACTATTTTCCAAAGAGAGGACTAAAAAGTGCTCATGCATGTTATTTCTATTCATTTAAATGATTCCTTATTAGATGGATGTACTATCAGTGGTTCAAAACATATAATATGTCATGTTACAAACGGCGAAGTGATAATCATAACTTCTAATCGGATACTTGAAATGTTAAAGGGACTTTTTATGGTCATGGCAAAACTTATCCTTCCTCCACATGTTAATCTTCAAGAACTCGCCCCAGAATTGAGTTTTAATTAATTTAAAAGAATACTAACATAATTTCATAAGTGAAGTCTGGAGTCTAAAATTCAATTTTCTCAACAACAACAAATCATGTTACCTATGAAACAAAAAATTTAACATATAAAAACTTGATAATATTAGAAGGATAATTCACAAAAATTTAAAACAGTACAACCAGGTATTGTGAAAGTTCATAACTTGATACCACAACAAATAAATTTAAAAAAGAGTTTCTATGCATCAGGTTACTTGCTTCAATTCTTGTCAGCATTCAATTCCAAAATTATGTTAACGGGGGAATATTTTGCAAAAAAAAAAAAAAAAAAAAAAAACTTTGAAACTCAAAATTGGGGCCTAAACTTTTTGGAGGCCTAAAGCGGCAGCTTCAGCTGCTTGACGCTAGAGCCGGCCTTGGCCCTGTTAAATTATTCCTTTGTTTCAAAATATTTACATTTAGCTTCTCGACAGTAAATTTATTTAGTTTTTACTATACGAAAAGTACTATAGATTGCAATTCTTTTCATGTCAGAATGGTAAAAAAATATATCTGAAATATTGAACAAAATTTACGTAATTTGATTCTCGAAAATCAAAACTTAACAAATAATTAAATTTGAGATGGAAGGAACATGTAATTATCATGTCTAGATATCTAAGGACCCGTTTGGCCATGAAGATTAAAAACGTTTTCACTTTATTTGGTATTTTTGAAGTTGAAAATAAAGTTGGAGTTGTGTTTGGCCATAATATTTTCAAAGCATATTTTAGACATTGGATGTACTTTTTTATAAAGTGATAGAAAAAATTGAGATAAAAAAAAGTGAAAACAAACTGAAAACACCTCAAGAGGTGTTTTTAAAAAAACCAATAATTGTGAAAACTTATTCCGAAGTACGTTTTTGATTTTTATGGCCAAACAAGTATTCCGAAATAAAGTGAAAACGTATTTCGAAATATTGTGAATAATATTTATGGCCAAACGCCTACTAAGTTGTTAGATAGGTATTTATCACCTCACTTATCATTTTATTACAATCTTTTGTGACTAACCACTTTCATCATGTTGGCTTGTTAGCATAAATTAGCAAAATAAATCAATTTTGTGAAGAGTCAGATTAATATAATTTCAACACAAAACTAGACATCTTTCCTTTGAATTTCTGAGATAAATTTAAAAATAGGGAAAAGGGCCAAATTTACCTTTCTACTTTAGAAAATTGGTTAAATATACCCTTTGTCATACTTTGGGGTCAAATTTACCCTCATTGTAATACTTTAGGGACAAATTTACCCTTATTGTTAAGAAACTTTTCACCTGTACCTTTCCTTTAATAAAAAAACCTAAATGGACGTTAAATGCCCCATTTTTTAAAAATAAAACACACCCTAATCTAATCCGCCCGACCCACAAAAAAGACACAAACAAATATACCTCTCCCTCAGTTCTGTTGGTCAAATTTTTCCAACGAGATTAGACCACTGACTATTTATCAGTGCATAGCTCATGAAAAATGGATCTGCATCAGTGCAAACACAAACAAATATACCCCTCCCTCAGTTTATCAATCTGCATCAGTGTAGAGCTTATGAAAAATGGCACTTAGCGGTCAAATGCGACAGATTAGGCCCACTGGATATTTCTTTGGATGATTGAGTTATGAGGTCTCCTTATGTGCCAATCATGGAATTTCTTCATTCTCATGTCTCTATTTACATTTGGATCTACACAAATTTTTCATCATGTCATTTGCTCAAAAAACTTATCCACTGATTCTAGAATCTAGATGCACATAGAATTGCATATCAAATTTTGAATTTGAACATAACTGGAACAGGAGCAAAGTTTATACTAGACATTTTCTCTGGTTCCATGCTTCTGCGTTATCCCATTCCATTTTACATTTTGTTCATATGTAAACAACCTACTAGCGCTGCACGTTGAAAGAAAAGTATATTTGTTCGTTCGAAAAATTCGACCAACAGATTGAGAGAGGGTTATATTTGTTTGTGTCTTTTTGTGGGTCGAGTCGGGTTGGGTCGGACGGGTTAGATTAGGGTGTATTTTATTTTTAAAATATAAGGCATTTAACATCGATTTGGGCTTTTCTGTTAAAAGAAGGATACAAGTGAAAAGTTTCTTAACAACGAAGGTAAATTTGGCCCCAAAGTGTGACAACGAGGGTAAATTTGGCCGCAAAGTATGACAATGAGGGTAGATTTGACCCCAAAGTATGACAAAGGATATATTTAACCAATTTTCCAAAGTAAAGGGGTAAATTTGGCCCTTTCCCTTAAAAATATTTATAAGTAGTTCTAAAGCACTATATGAACAGTTTTCTTATTGAAATATTCAAAAGTTCCTAACGTGAATTTGAATTTAATCGACTCCAATGACTACTAAATACAAGGTGAAAAATATGACATGAATTACAAGGACAGTAAATTAAATGTCAATCACAAATGGAGTTGACATTTTTATTATTTGGTAACTAAAAGTAAAACCATAAATCATACTCCCTCTGTTTCAAAAAGAATGATCTATATTGACTAGACAAGGAGTTTAAGAAAATAAAGAAGACTTTTACATCTTGTGGTCTTAAATTAAAATTATGTCAAATGTACCAAAATAGCCTTTAATCTTTTGGTCTTAAACATGCCACGTGGAAAGTTGAAATTAAAGTGTTTCCAAAAAGGAAAGAGGTCATTCTTTTTAAAACGGACTAAAAAGGAAAGTATGTTATTCTTTTTGAAACGAAGGGAGTAATTTCTTGTATAAATAAATATCCTAAAAGTGGATGAAAAATAAATTCTTCACATGGCTAGCTATGATTATGTGTGTGGTAACCACTACCAAGATCGCTGCCGACTCCAAATACAAATGCCGCCACAAGGGCGAGTACGCCATAATATTCAGGCTCACTATAATGGTCTAATCCCAATTTTGTGCACAGAATTACATCGCGCATGTGTTCAAGTCAAACCTATGAATAACCTCCCATCATTAACTTAATGCCTTAAATGCCTATACAAGTATATTATGATAAAGATCATTTAGCCATTCAAGTAGTGTTTTCCATATACAACTAACTTCTTTAATGATATCTAGCTATTTATATGATATTCTTTATATCATCTTATGACTATGTCGCTATGTGATCAAATATTCTAGTGCAACTATACTATGACCATTTTTTCTAATTTATAATATGTGATGGATATACCATGTGACTTCTAAGAAGTTCTAACGAATATGAACACGGTCATATGTAACTCTATAGATACTTGACTCAACACGAATCACAAGAATACTGTGACTTCAACAAATAGATGGAGGTATGAAGATCAGTAATTTCAAATAGAAAAAGTATGTAGATAAGTCACAACAAATAGACGGAGCAGGTGCAAAGATCAGTAACTTCAAAGGGAAGGGCATGCAAATACTGTAGCCATATTAGGCATATAGTCACGTGCTAGACATATAAAAAATGAAGCTTTGTTCACATATATCAATAGACTATATTGACTCTCTTAAGAGGAACAAGTGACTATAGGTCGTGCCTTAACAACAAAGGAGGTTTTAGCTTTACATACTTTTAGTGCTTTCCTAGCTAACGATGCTATTACGAGTCTCAAATAATTCAACTCACATGGGGTGTAGCCTTCACATAGCCAACCACTATCTCCCACTATCCGATAGCTAACCAATTAACTACAAAAACAATATATACATCCATCAACAACCCGTAGGTTCATCCAACGATTAACTCTGATATTCTCTATTTATGTCCAAAATTAATCAAATTTCTTAGCAATCCTCAGTAGTAAATTCTTTATTTCCGACTCATAAAATTCAATATTAAATCGGCCCCTCCAAAAGAAATACTCAAAAACTCTACTTTTAACACAATGTCATCTTTTTCCCCCGTTTCAAGAACCCTAATTAACAGATCCATTTCAAGAACTAGTATGAAATTCAAATCAAATGGTGATTACCACTTTATACTACCTCCCAAATATGTATTTTATAGCTATATTCGAGTATTGGGGAGAGAAATTATCTATTTGAAAATAGAGCCCAACTGGAGTTCTTGGAAAATCTTCAAAATTCTTGAATAAAACTAGTACTTGTCTAATAACTTTGAATCGATGGACGTCTTTCCTTGTGCGGATTCTTGTAACTTTATAATCCTCACTTTCTCTCGTTAATTTATTGAAGAAGAAAAGAGGAACAAAGGACACTAGGACTCTCAAGTTCTCTGGAAAAATAAGGAATAAAGTAGAAGTTCCCTCTTTCTCTCTCTAATTTTTCTATAGGAAAAGTCAAGTGGTCCCCACGAGCCAGCCATTAATAAGATAACTAAGGGCTACTTAAATTAACCCACTAAATAGCATATAAAATAACACCTAATAATTAATATTCAAGTACACATGCTACAGTAGTACACCTAGGAAAATTATGCGATTACATACATACTCACTACTATGCCTCTTAAGTATGTGCACCACATAACCCTTTATAGATTAAGAGTTGTACTCGTCTAAAGTATTAAAATTAAATTAGGAATTTTCGAAGTGCTACAGCTTATGACCGATTTACCCTTTTTCCCATAGTTTCTGACCTTCTTAGTGGATTTAGAGTAGAACTTTAGCTCTAGCCTTAGTGTAGGATGCTTGCCTTAGTATTAGGATTAGTTTAGGAATGCTTATAGGTCCGCGATAGTGTTGCTACTAGTGCATCATGTGGAGGTGTCTTGGATCCAAGATTCAGGGTGAGCTCCCGACGTCCCTAGTTGTCTCGTCTTCCTCTATTTTGCTGGACTGATCTTTACTTTGTATTTCGAAGATGATTTTGTATGTATATAGTATTTACTAGTCAAAATAGAGGAAGACGAGACAACTAGGTCTCCCTAGTCATTGAAGACTATATACTAGGTCTTGGGCTATGATTTGTATATTTTGCTCCTTCACCCTCTTTATGTATATACTTTATGGGCCCTATTAGCTGCTTTTATATTTACTTTTGGCCCAATTGTTATTCCGCTTGTTCCTTTATTTTATTGGCCCGTTACTTATTGTTCCGGGCTAGAGGATTCGGCTTACCTACAGATGGCTTTAGTAGGTGCCATCATGACCTGAGATTTCAGGTTGTGACATGAAGTAATACAAAGTGTTATGTTTCGAAGAAAAAAAAGTTCTTGTATTGGACACATGTTACAAAATCTTTTTCTTTTTTGAATTTTCATATTTTTACACTTCAATGACTATCAACTAGTGTATTACTACTATATATAAGAGCGAGTGAGCAACCACCTGAAGCAGGCAGCTGACGGTTGTCATGCCTGCTTCCAGCTGACTGCTTCTGGTGGAGGACATTTTTGTAATTTTATATATTTTTTGTTTTAATTTAATATTTTTATTTTTATTTAAATCTGTTATATATTTAAAAATTGAGTAAAAAGTACTATAAATTACAATAATTAATAATTTAAATTATTTAAAAACACATAAAAAAATTTAGTTGACTCAAAATTTTATCAGCTCAACATAAATTGGGATATATTATTTAAAAATTTCATGAAAATTAATATGAATTACAATAATTATCAAATTAAAATATTTGAAAGATGTAAAACAAAATTTGTTTGAGTTTCTAAATTCTATCAATGTCATATAAATGGGGATAGAGGGAGTAACATATATCTATATCTATAATCTATAATATATTAAAAGTGTGAAGACCCTTAGAAAAGTGATTTGAACTTTTTACCCTTCATTAAAAGACGCTGCAATAGACAAAATCGTCTTTTTACTATTTTCCTCAATAATTATCATTTATTTATCATCTTAATATTTAGGATGGTAGCATAATAATTTACCCCAATTAGAGTTGTAAGTAAATAGTCTTTGTCCGAGATTCTCCGTTTTAATTAGGACATTGAGATAGTATAAACTAACTAAAACTATTTTTTTATTTGGCAGCATAAATAATTGCCATAATTAGTGTTCTAAATAAAGTTGGCTTTCTATGAGAGACACCACTAACCCTATTAATTCCTCGTGATACGGTTACATGCCGCAACAAGTTGTTGGCAAAATTCTGAGGGTTTCGACACTTTTCTCCAAATTTAGGTACCACTTGTATTTAGGCTTTTATCTCACGTTTTGCTATTATTTACAATTTTTCTTCCATTCTAATGTCGTTTGTTTTATTTGTAACCCAAAAAATAGAATTTTTCTTCCATTCTAATGTCGTTTGTTTTATTTGTAACCCAAAAAATAGAGATAAAAGTCAATAAAGTCAATATTTTATCTTTATCTTTTTAGATCTATGATAGGTGATTCAGACATTAAGTTTTATGTTATTGTTTCTTTTTTTTTTGTTGTCTCCTATGCTGATCGTCTAGATAAGTAACCATGTTCACATGTTTCAATTTGGGGATATATACACATAATTTATGCTAATTTTATAATTTTTTTGCATAAGAGTGCATCAGTCATTCTTTTCGTTTGAAGATTGAGGTTCTAGGTTCATCTGAATTCCACGCACCACCACGTTGCATCAGAAACAAGATATCATAAGTTAAATTTCCCTTAAAGTTCACCATTGTTGTGGCTATGGTGTGATCCCAGTAGGAAAAGCTTTTGTTACTGAAGATAATTTAGCTTTGGCATATTAATAATCAGCCCAAACATGCTTTTCGATCCATTTGATTGAATTCTTAGATTTTTACTTGATGTATTTGTAAACGATGGGACGATAGGAGCATGCATTGACACTCCATCTAAGATAAAAGCTGTTATATATACAAGTAGTCGAGTAATGTCAAAAAAAAGTTAGATCCTTCCATACGAACAAGCTTATGCCTTTTCCATATTGAGTTTATATAGTTTATGGCTTTGTTAATTGTCTGCTACAGAGATAAGTTAGCTAAAAGGTTTACACTTGTGGCGTAGTAATTCTGATGAAACTCCAATTTTGTTGCGAAAGCTGAGAACTCCTTATCCTACTTGTGCAAGTTTTTTAAGTTTTTGTTTTTGTTTTCTGCTTATGGTATGAAACATACAAATTGATTGATGTTTTCATTATGTAAGATTTGTACAAGAAAGAGAGGTTGTTAAAATTTTATTTCAATAAGTCCACAAGGCACAATCTATGGCTTACCATTTGCATCACAAACAAGATGTCATTCTTCTACGATTCTACCGGTAATTTGATTTTCTTTCATCACATAAATTGTCTATTAATTTGTAAGAGGATATGAAATCAAATCTCCCCAAGAAGTACTCAAGATTTGATGTTGTTCTTCTTCTATGTTGTTCTTCTTCTATAAGTTAAATTTCTCCTAAAGTTCACCATCCTCTTTAGTAACGAAAAGATGTTAAGTGAAATAAAAATAAGCACGAGAGGGGGAAAGAGTTTAATATTATGTCTTATTTTTTCCTCAGCTTAAAGGAGCCTAAAACTGATGCTATATATTTGTACACATCTTTGCATAAGAGCTAATATGAGAAAGAAATTCTTATAAAAAAATTGGTTAATAGGTTTATATTTTCATCCAAGAAAAATAAACACAATGATTTCAAATATAATTTAGGTTCATTAAAAATCTCTGCAATACATAAAATCATCTTTCAACTTTTTCTTTTATTTAAATATAGTAAATATTAAGGCACACTACGTAATAGTTTAAAGATGGAATAAACATGTGCACTACGATTCTTACCTCTAAATCAAATATGGATTGCTTTAATAATTTTTTTTTTAAAAATTGTTTCATTGCAAATTACAAATTGATCTCTAATAGTTACAACAAATCCAATAGAATATAAAGCCATTAGACGAAAATTCAATATCTATGAATTTATGATGAAAGTAAAATTTCATGATTCTCAAAATTTCAACTGTGCCACATAAATTAAGATAAGGAGAGTATATATAAAATCTTTAAAAAAAGACGCGGGCCAAGGTGGCCCAAAATGAAAAAAAAACATTTTTATATGCACGACATTACATATTTATGTATGTGTTTGTCTTTAAATTAAAGAACTATATATGTCATTAAAGTATCGTAAGGTTAATAATATCTTCTGTATTTTATATATTGTTCAACTAAACATATCATCGTCACTGAAAACTGAGAAAGAAAAGCAAGCAATTGAAAATCAAAAGAAAGACAACAAATTAAAATTTCATGTTGCAAAAACATCAACAAATTTGAATAAAAGTGTATGAAATGTAGGTTGTGATCTATAATTTTGGAAAACTAACCAAATAATGATTAAAAAAAACAAACTACGTACCTGTCCAACTTTCTTGAGAAGACATTTGTAGACCGTCGTTCACCGTATATTTATGTCAAGGTGACAAGGTCATTAGGTTTTATTAAATCCTTATCTAAATCTAAAAGGACTATAAAACATCTAAACCTTAAAGGACTATAAAGCGGTACGTATTCTTAAGTGTTGGTTTTACTTTAGCATTCTAGCTATATTTTTGATTAAGTTTGCATGCTTATAAATACACTTTTATCTTCTTTTATATATAGTGCATTTGTCATCAATTAAACAAGAAGTATGTATGTATAACAAAAGCTGAATTCTTTTTTCTTTTAGCTCAAAGAAAGTTGGAAAATATGTGGATCATTTTAAATTTAGTACTTGCAAAATAAATTTTATACTAAGTATGGAATAAACGTGCAACGCACGTTCTCATAAACTAGTTATTTAAAAATTACGTAGAAAGTCGTATAATCATAATAATTAACAACTTAAAATATCTAAAACTATATAAAATTTTTTATTGACTTTCTCAAATATCCCATCAATGCCACATAAATTGGGATAAAAAGAGTAACATCTAGTATCTGAAAATTATGAAAAAATACTATAAATCAATAATTAATAGCTTAAAATATTTAAAAATTATACAAAAAATTTGATTGACTTTCTAAATTTCATTTGTGACACATAAATTGAAATACAAAAATAACCTGCATTGAGCCCGTGCTGGCACGGGCTTCAATATTTCTAGTTCTAGAAAATAGGACACTAGCCTATCATTTCGGAAATTTGATTGCTTGCACGAAATCTTAATCAAATAAGCATGATTTTAATAAGAAAAAAATCAAAACAAAATGATCCAAATTAACTTTCGAAAATTGGTTTTACCTAGTGGTCAACTTCTCCATCTTTCTATAACAGACTGGAATTTACTAGAGGTGGGAGTCGAGGAAATTCAAATTTAATTACGAAAATTTTGGTTTATTTGAATTTTAAAAATTACAATCCAAATCCAAACTAAAATACTATATAGTCAATACTCGGTTTATGAGTTTAATTTTTATTCACTGACGATATTTATACCACCTTAACATGGCTAATTATTATTTTTTAAACGATTACCGATTGAGTGTGGATGAATAAACGTAAAAGGGAGTTGGTACCCATTCTGAGTTATGACCCGTCAAAATAAACATGTGGATATTTTCTTAGCAAAATGGTCTTTTGGACCTTTGTACTTGTACTAGTTTGTAAAGTGGACACTTCTACTTAGCTTTTTGTTATCTGAACCCTTAGACCCATCAGAACACAACTTTTTAAATTCTTTTTTGGTCGGATAAGTTGAGCGTGTAACACAAACGCTGACACGTCATTAAAATTATAAAAATTAATTAACACATAGAAAATTACGTGTAATGAACTTAAAAACTCAGACCCTCTTTGTATTTTAGACCCTCCAACTCACCTCCTTGTTAATTGAACCCTTAAACTCAATAAAACGCAATATTTTAAACCTTTTTCTTATCTGATTAGTGTGTGTATATTACAATCGATTACACATGAAATTTCCACATTATTTTTTATTGACACCTAAGAAATTAAATGTTAAATAAATAAATAAAAATAAATAGATCATTTTGTGCTTTTCCAACAATCATTTTTTCATATATTGTTCATAAATTGAACACCAAATTCATGTCAAATAGGTGAAATCTTTCTCATTTAACTTGAAATTTGAACTACATGTTCACAAACACAAATTACAGTGAATCTCAATCTCAATTTTGAATTAGTTTTCACAAATTCACAAGATCCATTTGTTATTATTCAAGCTTTCTCAAGCTTATCAATGGAGTTTTTGAATTTTTCAATACCCACCATTAAAATCATACCCACATTTCTTTTTTGAACTCATCTAATTTTTCAATACCCACCATTAAAACCACATCCATTACACCAAAAAAAAGAGTAAAATTGAACTGGAAAAATCTTTAGGGAACATCCATTAAGACAAAAAATCAGAGTAAAATTGAATTGGAAATTCACGGAAAAGAGAGCAGTAAAGCGACAGCAAAAAAAAAATAATGGACAAGAAATTTGGAGAGAGAAGATCAAGAAGAAGGGGAAAAAAAGCCTCAAGTTTGTCCAACAATAGTTTTGGAAGCAAATGAAGAAGATGGAGGCTAATAAAAGCCCTAATTTGACTGTTGGGGGCCCTTTTTACAAGGTCTGACGCGCCGTTTTGGTTTGTATTATACGCTTCTATGTGGTTTATGCCACATAGGATGCCATGTCAAAAAAAGGGTTTAAAATGTTGTGATCTGATGGGTTGAAGGGTTCAGATGATAAAGGTGTAAGTAGAAATGTCCACTTTAAAAACTCGGACAAGCACAAGGGTCCAAAATACCATTTCGCCTATTTTCTTACACTTTCAAGTTATAAACTAAATTCTAATACTCCCTCCGTCTCATTTTAGCAGGTCATCTTACTAAAAATAAATGTCCTATATTAGTTGATCATTTACTAAATCAAGATAGAATTAATTAATTTTTTTTTATTTTACCCCTGCAATTAATTACAATTTCAATGTCCATTCCTATGCCCAATGAATATAATTGATATGAGTAAAGGGAAAAATAGTAAAATTCTTCATTTCATTTTTGATTTCTTAATCACTGTGTAAAATAGAATGTGTCCAACTAAAATGGGACAGAGGGAGTATTATAAAAAAAATATAATATTGTATTGCCTAATATATTACAAATAGTGGGAACAAATTTCAAAATAGTTTAACTATTGATTAATTATATGTGCTTACAAAAATATTGAAAGAGTTGGCTTGATTTTTGTGGGGCCAAACCCATGTGGAAGAAAATTTTATGTGCCAATTTACTTGGCTAGGAAATGAACTTGGAGGGCAAACAAAACTTTGTGGAGGATAAATTTTCTATTTATTTTTTCTTTTCTTATTTTGTGCTTGGAGCCAAAGTTTGACCATCTATAAAAGAATGGTCATTCTTCATTGTTGAAACTATCCTAAAATTCATTGTTAAATACATTGTAAGAGTAGAGAGTTGAGAAACAATTCTCTTAGGTGTATTATGAATCTCTCCCCTTTCTTTGTTTATATATAAAGACAGTTGTTCTCTGGTAGGATCATTCGGATCCAAACCATATTAAATCTTGTGTTCTTCTCTTGTTCTTTATTTCACGTTTTCGCTAATAATTGGTATCAGAGCCAATATTCTGTTTGAGTATGCTCTGTGATTGCAGTACAGTTTGAACTTCCCCATCAGAAAAGAATTACTTTGGTTTTCTGTATTTCCAAATATTATCTGTAGTAGAAGAGGAAGAACAAGAAACGATGAGTTTCATGAAGTTTGAAATTGATAGATTTAGTGGGCACAACAACTTTAATATCTGAAAGATCCAGATGATGGCATTACTGCGGAGGGAAGGTTCAATCCATGATATTGACGGAAAGTACCCCGATGGTACATCAGATTTTGATAAGGAGAAGATTGAAGGCGATACATTGAGTGTCATCCAACTGTCCTTTGCACCTAACGTGCTCTGTAAAGTAAGTACAAGTACCAACGAGACGGCAAAACAGTTATGGAAAAAGCTTCAAGGGCTTTACCAGGACCGGTCGGTGACAACAAGGATGTTGTTACAACGACATCTTCACACATTTAAGATTGAGTCAGGTACTTTGTTGCAAGACCATCTAGATGCGTTCAATAAACTTGTCATGGACTTACAGACTGCCGAAATTAAAAAGAATGAAGAGACGTTAACATGTGCTTTGCTATTTTCATTGACTTCTAAATATCGTGATATTGAGAATTCAATAATATATAGCAAGGAGCCTATCACTCTTGAGCAAGTGCGGCAAGCACTTAACTCTTGTGATGTGCAAAGGCATTTTAAAGGAGACAAAGATGATGAAGCTAGTGGGCTCTTTGTGAGAGGACGTACTAGCCAATAAGGAAGGAAAAAATCAAAGCACAGATCGAAGTCTCGTGTGAACAAGAAGAATGCGGAGTGTTGGGGTTGTCACAAGAAGGGACACTTTGAACGAGATTGCCCAATGTCAAAGTCCAAAGAAAAGGCGAATGCGTCCATTGTTGAACAAGTGCATGATTCTGATAATGAATATGTACTTACAACATCATGTAATAGTGGAGTCTATGGCAACAAATGGGTGTTAGATTCTGGTTATACTCAGCATATGACATTCCGAAGAGATTGGTTCAACAACTATGAGAAAAGTGGAGGAACCATAGTAATGGGCAATAATACAACTTGTAAAATAGTTGTCATTGGCTCAGTTTGGGTTCGTTGCCATAATGGAATCATGAGGACTATTACAGAAGTCCATCATGTTCCTGATCTGAAGAAGAATTTGATCTCCCTGGGTACTCTGGATAAACAAGGCTACAAGTACATGAGCGTAGGAGGAACTATGAAGATGACTAAAGGTTCTTTAGTCATGCTGAAGGCCAAGCTGGAAGATGGCCTTTACACACTGGCAGGAAGCACCATTGTTGGCTCTGTTAATGCATCTATATTGCAGTTATCAAATGATGACAAGGCAAGATTATGGCACATGAGACTGGGTCATATGAGTAAATGAGGATTGGATTTGCTGAGCTACCAAAACCTTTTTAATGGTGAGAAGATCAGCACACTTGAATTTTTTGAGCACTGCGTCCTAAAGAAGCAGAAGAAGGTCAGCTTCAGCACTGATAAGCACAAGACGGGAGGGGTGCTAGACTACATTCATTTATAATTTTTCATGAAAGGTTTGGGTGCATTTCTTGAAGGCAAAAAGTGAAGCTTTTGAAGCATTTAAGGAGTGGAAGATATTGGTTGAGAATCAAATAGAGCGGAAAACCAAGTATCTTTGCACAGACAATGACTTAGAGTTTTGCAGTGAAGAGTTTAATGATTTCTGCAAGGTTCATGGGATCTAAAGACATAAGACGATCAGGCACACACCACAGCAAAATAGAGTTGTCGAGAGGATGAACAGAACTCTTCTTGAAAAGGCTCATTGTCTGCTCCTACAAGCTAAAATGACTAAAGTGTTTTGGGCTGAAACAGTTCGAATTGCTTCACATATTTTCAATCGATCTCCAGCACCAACGATTTACTTTAAGACTCTGAATGAGGTATGGTCAGGTGAACCCTCTAACTATTCATACTTGCGAGTATTTCGATGTCCAGCTTATTATCATGTTAATAAAGGAAAGTTTGAACCAAGTGCTAGGAAGGTCATATTTGTAAGGTATGTAGATGGAGTAAAAGGGTACAAACTTTGGTGTTTGTCTTTACTCAAATTTGTAGTTAGTAGAGATGTTACCTTTGATGAATCCTCTATACTTGATCCTTGTAAAGTTTCTGTAGAGTTATCGAAAAATGAGAATAACGAGCAGGTGGAGCTTCCGGTGGACCTAACCAAAAGGATTAAGAGACTCAAGTTGATGAGTCAAAAAATACAGATCTTGAAGGACTTGTTATCAATGAACCATTGTGAAGGGAAGGGAAAAAAGGCAAATACGAAAACCAGAATGCCTTATAGAGCAAGCAAATCTGATTGCATATGCATTCATAGCTGCAGAAGAAGAGATTAAGGATCTTGAGCCCTCCTCGTATGTTGAAGAAACTTCTTGCAAGGATAATGCACAATGACAGTTAGCCATGATGGAAGATATGGAGTCTCTTCATAAGAATCAGATATGGGTCTTAGTTGAAAGGCCAAAGGGGAAGAGGACAGTTGGATGCAAATAGGTCTATAGAAAGAAAGATGGAATTTCAGAAGTGGAAGATGCTAGGTTCCAGGCAAGATTGGTTGCAAAGGGTTTTAGTCCGAAGGAGGGAATTGACTATAATGAGATCTTCTCTCCAGTCATAAAACATAGCTTAATTTGCGTGCTACTTGCATTGGTTGCATAATTTGACTTGGAGCTTCAACATCTTGATGTCAAAACTGTTTTCTTACATGGTGATCTAGAAGAGACAATCTATATAGATCAGCCTGAAGGTTTCCTAGATGAGGGAAAAGAAGATCATGTATGCCAACTAAAGAAGTCTTTGTAGGGTTTAAAGCAATCCCTTAGACAGTGGTACAAGAGGTTTGATGCATTCATGACTACACATGGATTCTTAAGGAGTGCATTTGATAGTTGTGTGTATCACAAGAAGATGTATGGTAACTCTATGATTTATTCACTATTGTATGTTGGCGATATGCTTATTGCTGCTAACAATATCACAAAGATAAATACTTTGAAGAAACTGTTGAGCAAGGAATTTAACATGAAGGATTTGAGAAATGCAAAGAAAATCCTTAGAATAGAGATTTCAAGAAAAGACGATGTTGTACATCTTTCTCAGAAGAGGTACATAAAAAAGGTTCTTGAGAGATTCAATATGCATATGAGCAAGCCTGTAAGTACACCGTTAGCTCCTCATTTTAAACTTTCAGAGTTACAAATGCCTCCGTCTGAGGATTAGGTAGAGCATATGTCAAAGGTTCCTTATGCTAGCTCAGTTGGTAGCATTATGTATTCTATGGTATGCATAAGTCCAAATATTGCTAAATCTGTAAGTGTGGTAAGCAGGTACATGGCCAACCCAGGAAAGAGGCATTGGGAAACTGGCAAGTAGATATTGAGGTATCTCAAAGGAGCTTCCGATGTTGGCCTAACCTTTCGAAAAAGTAAAGGTATTTCAGTTCTCGATTATATGGATTCTGATATGCAGGGGATCTTGATAGAAGGAGTTCCACAACTGGATACATCTCTACTCTCGTTGGCAGCGTTGTTAGTTAGAAATCGACTTTACAGTCGATTGTTGCTTTGTCTACAACAGAGGCAGAATATATAGCAACAACGGAGGCAGTGAAAGAAGCTATCTGGTTGAAAGGTTTGGTGGCAAAATTGAGTTTGCTTCAGCTGGAATCAACTCTAAGATGTGATAGTCAAAGTGCTATTCATTTGATTAAAAATCAAAGATTTCATAAGCGCACCAAACACATTGATGTCAGATTCCATTTCATTCAAGATGTCGTTGAAGAGGGAACTATTAAGGTCGCGAAGGTTATCACAGATGATAACACTGCAGACATGTTGACCAAGATAGTCCCGCTCTCCAAGTTTGCACACTGCAAAGACTTGGCGGCGGTACGCATCAACTGATGCAACTCTAGGAGAATAACTACTAGGTAGAGCTAGTATGTTTAACAAAGATTTGATTCTTCTTGTTTCTTACAACGGGGTTGCCTAGTAAGCTTAGAAGTTTTGGCCGAAGTTGTTCATGCGCATGCTCGAAATGCAAACCAAGCTGGAGATTGAAAGAGTTGGTTTGAATTTTGTGGGGTCAAACCCATGTGGAAGAAAATTTCATGTGCCAATTTACTTGGCTAAGAAATGAACTTGGAGGGCAAGCAAAACTTTGTGGAGGACAAATTTTCTATTTATTTTTTCTTTTCTTATTTTGTGCTTGGAGTCCAAGTTTGGCCATCTATAAAAGGATAGTCATTCTTTATTGTTGAAACCATTCTAAAATTCATAGTTAAATACATTGTAAGAATAGAGAGTTGAGAAGCAATTCTCTTAGGTGTAATTGGAATCTATCCCCTTTCTTTGTTAATATATAAAGACAGTTGTTCTCTGGTGGACGTAGGTGTTTACACCCAATTTTGACCTCCCGATATTCCTCACAGGCTGCAATTTTATCAAAATATTAGTTTTAAATCTTTAATTATTTTGGTATCAATAAATTCTGAAATTTCGTATTCATGATTTTAAGGTATGCAATCTATTTTTAGCACTTAGTTTTATATTCTTATATAATATATAAATTACTAATTTAAATATAATATTTTACATAATTCTGTAAATATTTATTAAATTATTTTCGCAAATATGCATGCTCATAATTTAAAAACACGTGGTGCATAGTCTATTATTATTATTATTATTATTATTATTATTATTATTATTATTATTATTATTATTATTATTATTATTATAGCATTCTTAAATTTTGTATTCATAGGTGCCTAATATATTTGAAATCATTTTGTCGTTGATTTTAAATAATATATTACGTGTCATTATTTTTACTTACTTAATTTATTCATAATGATTTTATGACATTACTTAATTTTGACTTATTTATTAAATAACAGTTTAATTCAATTCAATATCCCTAATTTATTTAACTTTTAGCCATTTTGTACCCAATTTTGTGCCAATTTTAGCCTAAATTGATTTTAATTTGACCCCAAATTGAAATCCCCAATTCAATTTCAATAAAACCTAATTTCTAAACCCAATTTCAACCCAGTTCCGACCCATCTTTTAAATTTTAATCCCGGCCGTTGATATTATGTGATCAACGGCTAAGTTTAAATTTTCCTTTTCTTTCCTTTTAAAAACTAATCACCCCCTCCTCAAACCTAACCCTAAACCAAACATACCAGCCGCCACACCCCTATACACTCTCTCTCCCCGAAAATATCCCCCAATTCTCCATCACCACCACACGACTCGCCGGTGGACTACAAACACTAGCCACACTCATCTCTGTTCTCTCTTCCTCACACCAGCGGCCAACTCCACCGAGCCAGCGCCGCCTCCTTCTCTTTATCTCTCTCTTCGAGATCTCTTCTACTCCCTTTCCCGTCGATATCACTTCACCGGAGGTGATGACCGGTGAGGCGTTTCTTATAACAACCACACAAACAAATATCGACTTCAATCAGAAATGGAAGTCTCAAGAGGGTTTTCTCCGATAGAGCAAAATCCATGTGGGCGTCAATAATTTATTTCAAAGATTTTTATGTTGGTTTTATGATGGATTCGCCTCCGGTATGATCATTCCTACCTCTTTATTATGGTTTGAAATTTTTAGGCCTTTCTTGCCCATCTTTACTACGAACCAAATTCTTAGATTTAAAATTCATGAAGTTTGGCTGCAAATTTTAATTCAATTCTTTCAATTCTGTGCTTATTTACATCTCTAGATTAACATATGTGAAAAGCCCCAATTTTCGTGACCCTCCGTTAAACCTTAATTTCTTGGGTTCAGATATCGATTTACATATCGGTTTGTGGAATTCTCTACTTGATTTTACTTGATATGATTCATGCCAAAATATTACGTGTTAAGTTGTAAATTTCACTCTTGTTCATCTCTCTGCTTAGTATAAATTTTTGCAAGTATAATGGGATGGAAATTCAAGGATTCTGATGTGTTTTAATGAATATTGTGCGGATCTTTGATGCTAGGTTATACTTGGAAAGTTTAATATGTGTATATTTATTTTAAGATGCTTAACAGATTTCACGCATTGAATTTGGTATTTTGGTCACGATTTTTGTCCCTAATTTGATTTTTGTTGTGCTTCTTGAAAAAAAAAAAGGATTTCATTAATTGATCTTTACGATTATTTTTGTCCTTGTCTAGTCTGGACAGATATTCTTTTACTTGTTTATGTATGGTAAAATCGGATGGTATTAACATTGATTGATTCCATTTTTTTTACTCACTTCACGGTTTCCTTTAATAAGTTGGGCAGATCTTTTTACTTGTTTATTTACGGTAGTTTGAATAAATTTGAACCAAAAAATTGATTCCATCCTTTAAGAAAATTTGACTTTGATTGATTTGTAAAATATTCTTTTTCCTTTTACCATGCGATTGACTACAATGCTCCTGCTATAAAAACAACCCCTCTTCCTTATTATTGGGGACACGTTTTCAAAGACTACTGTTTCTATACCTAAAATATTTTTAAGCTTCTGGTTGGTCGCATACAAAAGGACTGAGTTTTAATCTTGCTGGTGGTCGGAAAAGCACCTATCTTTTGCTTGTTGTTTCGTTGTTCCCACCTTGAGTGCTGTTAAAGTGTGATTTTCTCAAGTGTGGTTTTCTCATTTGCTTACTACTATCAACCGGTTAGTTCTATTAAACGATGCATTCGATACTTGTATGTTAAGTTCTATGTTTGATCTTGCTTTTGGTGTGCATTCCTTAGAATCTTTAAGTGCTGACATGCTCTTTCAAACCTTCTGTCCTAAATGCCTATGTGGTTTGGTCCCTGCTAACCCTTTAAAATATCCTAATTATACTATTTGCCTTTATTGGAAAATGATGGCCTATGTTTTCTGTGATTAAGTATGATACTAGATGTTGCGGTATGCTCATAGGACTCTATTTTTTGAGGTTCAATGTCAAATTCTCTTGGCTTGTCATTGGGCTCTTTTTAACAGGTACTGTATTGAGTGGATAGTGGTTCGCGGTGAAGATTTTCTTTAGGTCGGAGGGATGGTGTTTAAAGCTACCCAAATAGCATTTTTCCTTCCACTTTCTTTTATATTTATTGAGTTTGTAATAATTTGCGTAAACTCTATATATAATGAAATTTAGGGATTTTGTTTAGAGGGCGGGGATTCTATGTTTAAAATTTTTTATCACCTAGATATCATGCGTATAGGATTATCTAATAGACTTCATGTATCAATTAAATTGTTTTATCACTTAGGCAAACATTTTAGGGTCATTAATTGTTCTATCGCTTAGAAATCATGTTTTAGGATCATTAACTAACTTTTGACGTATTAGATTAATTTCGAACATGTTAATTCAATTTAAACATGTTGTAATGAACTTTTAGCATAATAAAAATAATTTTCAGCATTTTTTTAATTTTCAGCATTTCAAAAATCAATTTTCAGCACTTATATTGAATTTCAAGAATTAACTAATTTTTCAGTATTTCAAAATTAATTTTTCAGCACTTATATTGAATTTCCAGCAATTGTTTAATTTGTCAGCAACGGTTAAATAATTTTTCAACAAGTTATATGTAATTCCCAGCATTTAAATGTAATTTTCTGTAGTTTCCAACAACTTTTAAACAAATTCCAGAATCTTAATTAATTTTAGCTTATAAATATTTTTTAGTGCTTAAAAATATTTCCATCATATGAAAGATTTTGTTTCAGCGTGTTTAAATAACTTTTTTTTTTAGCAATTTTTACTAATTTCCAGCCTACCTAAATGATTTTTCGGAATACAATAATCCATTTGCAGTATTTCTTTACTTCACTTTCAACACCTATTAAATAGTTTTCAGCATGTTCAGTCAATTTTCAGAATATAATAATCAACTTTCAGCTTAATTAATTGATTTTCAGCAAGTCCTTCTAATTTTTCAGCACTTATATTGAATTTCCAGCAATTGTTTAATTTTTCAGCAATGGTTAAATAATTTTTCAACAAGTTTTATGTAATTCCCAGCATTTAAATGTAATTTTCTGTAGTTTCCAGCAACTTTTAAACAAATTCCAGAATCTTAATTAATTTTAGCATATAAATATTTTTTAGTGCTTAAGAACATTTCCATCATATGAAAGATTTTGTTTCAGCGAGTTTAAGTAACTTTTTTTTTTATAGCAATTTTTACTAATTTCTAGCCTACCTAAATGATTTTTCGGAATACAATAATCCATTTGCAGTATTTCTTTACTTCACTTTCAGCACCTATTAAATAGTTTTCAACATGTTCAGTCAATTTTCAGAATATAATAATCAACTTTCAGCTTAATTAATTGATTTTCAGCAAGTCCTTCTAATTTTCAGTATATATATATATAAATAACTTTCAGCACTTTAATAAATTTTCAACATATTTAAATCAAAATTTTCAAGCATATTTATCCCGCATTTTGTTTAATTCCCGACATTAATAATACACCTCCCTTAGAAATCCTGTTTATAGGACCTATCTTTCTTTAACATGTTAAGTTATAACTTTAGACTTCATGCCTATAGATTTCAATTATATAACATAAGTAATTGCTTTTCAAACATGTTAATCACCTTAACTGCTTTAATTAACCAAGAGGTCTGCTTGAGACCTTTACGTGCTAGTTGCTAGTTCTATTTGTTTTGTTTGACGTAAACCCCGAGTCTAATTAGGCAGTCTAGGTTTCTTCTTGTCTAGAACCAAATTCCAAATAGTAAGTCCAACGCCTCTTGGACATTAAGTCGGGACGGATAGTCATTTTAGGGAGCGTTAGTTTTATCACTTTCTTTAGAACGCTTTTAAGATTAATAATCAAATTAGGTGGGGTAGATAGATAGTCGAATATGATGGAAGTTGACCCGAGCAGAATCTGACAATGCGATATGCGACATTGTCACCCGTTAATAAGCCGGACGCTGATCCGAATAGGATAAAAATTAATCTTTGTCTAAATTCGATTGAATTTTATTTATTTTTGCATGCTTTTGTTTGGGGTAGTTTAGGCATAATTTAACGAATCTTTTCATTATAATTTGTGTCTTTTCTATCTTCTCGCTTCTCTAACTTCTTTCTTTCTTTATTTACGCATTTTTACTACTTTATCACGTAGTTAATTACTAATTAGATAATAACTAAGTCGTATGTTTAATCTGTTTATTATATCTTTTAAACGCCTAGTTAAACGTTAAGTTAATAAAATAATGGACCTTTGCTTATCACGTATGATTCCCCACGTAATATATGAGTTCGGCCGGGACCCATATTTGTGGACCTCGAAAGGTGCCTAACACCTTCCTTTTGAGGTAACTTGAACCCTTACTCGAATTTCTGGTGACGTAGACTAATAATTAAATAACCACAATTAGTTTAGAATGGTGCCCTAACACATCTTAATTCGTTAGGTGGCGACTTTTCTCTCTAAAACATCCTAAAAGAGTTGTCACGTGGAATCCCGCTCTTCGCGAGAAAAATAGGGCGAGACAGTAGGATCATTCGGATCTGAACCACGTTAAATCTTGTGTTCTTTTTCTTGTTCTTTATTTCACATTTCCGCTAACAAATATAAAAGTGCTTGATCCATAGATTCTTGACATCTGATTATTACGGGATATCAATTCACGATAATCGTTTTATCGCTATGGCAAAATGCAGCAGCAACCTTTTACACAAGTACTCCCTCTGTTCCATTTTAGTTGGACACATTTCATTTTATATGGTAATTAAGAAATCATAAATAAAATTATGAATTTTATTATTTTACCCTTTACCCATATTCATGATATTTATTGGGCATAGGAATGAACATTGAAATTGTAATTAATTGTAGGGATAAAATGAAAAAAGAAATTAATTAATTCTATCTTGATTTAGTAAGTGATCAACTAATATGAGACATTTATTTTTAGTAAGATGACCAACTAAAATGGGATGGAGGGAGTGAGCATCAGCTAATAGAATTTCTTAAGAGTAGCAGCAAAGTAACACACAGGGAAATTTTTGGTTAACCGAAGAATCGGGCCCTATAACCATGAATCAAATGGAATATGAAGTTTTAAAAAACTTAATACCGAAATCGAACAGAAGAACCGAATTAATTTAGTTCGATTTGATTTTTTTGTTCTTCGATATTTATGTCCACCCCAAGTACAAGCGTTTTTATGATTGAGCATACTCTTCTTCAAAATTTGAACACCCTTAGCGATTCCTAGCTGCGCCATTAAGTATAGTAGGATGGTTAGGATTTATTCATTACTCAGAGATCTCGTGTTCAAGCCTGGGAATGGAGAACTTGGATCAAAGCGTATTATTCCCCTTGGTGAACCTATTCATTGCAAAGCAAAAAGTAAAACACGAGAAGAGAATAAACCTTGTGCTAAACTTTTCCAAGTAAAGAAAACGCGGTAGAACACAATATGTATATTTACTTCAAACAATAGGGTAGCCGATGACCTATTCAACATTTTCTTGAAAATGAAAAGATGGGGTCCAACAGGTTCATTGAACTTGAATTCTCTTTTTCCTATTTCTTTCTAAAATTTATTTTTGTTGGAATATGACTTTTATTATTTGCACTGCAGTTGTAACTTCCATGAGAAAGCAACATTATATATGTAACTTATAGGTGTAATAATTCTACGTATCCATTAACTTTGCCTCTTTCTTACATGGCTTTTGCAGCTGTGTTTCTTGTTGCTCTCTTATTGTTTCCCCTTTCAGCCATAGCTCAATCCTACCAAAATGTTAGTTTGGGTTCATCACTAACTACAAGTGATGTTACTACCTTTTGGCCATCTCCATCTGGAGAATTCGTTTTCGGCTTCCAAAGAATTGGAAATGGATCAGGGTACTTGCTAGCCATATGGTTCAACAAAATCACAGAAAAAACAATAGTTTGGTCAGCCAATAGGAATAATCCTGCCCCAGATGGATCCAAAGTTCAGCTCACCACAAATGGAAGACTAGTCCTCACTGATCCAGATGGTCAAGAGATGTGGGCTCGTGGCATGGCCAATGCTGATTTGGCCTATGGAGCCATGCTTGACAATGGAAACTTTGTGCTAGCAACCAGTAGTTCAAACACTCTATGGCAGAGTTTTAATGAGCCAACAGACACAATTTTGCCAGGTCAAGTACTTAATCAAGGAAACAGTCTTGTTTCAAGCTTCTCCGACACGAATGTATCGAGTGGGAGGTTCGAGTTCACACTTCAAACTGATGGAAATCTGGAGCTTTACACAGTCAATTATCCATTTGATGCAACAAATGCTGCATACTGGTCAACTATGTCAGTAGGCAGTGGTTACCAGGTGATCTTCAATCAATCCGGCATAATTTTTCTTCAAGCAAAGAATGGAACTATGTTATACTCGATATCTTCTAATGTGGAAAACTCAAGAAGCCAATCAATGTATCATCGAGCGATTCTTGAATATGATGGAGTTTTTAGGCACTATGTCTATCCGAAATCTTCTAGTGCCACTAGTGGGAGGCCAATGACATGGTCTACTTTGTATGAGATTCCTGATAACATCTGTCTGTCTATCAGGCAAGGTACAGGAGGGGGTGCCTGTGGTTTCAACAGCCTATGCTCAATGGGAATTGACCAGAGGCCAAGATGTGATTGTCCATTCGGGTATATCTTGGATGATCCGGACGACAAATTAGGCAACTGCAGACGAAATTTTTCTGAGCAAGACTGTAACCATGAATCGCGAGAAGTAGAGGCTTTCACTTTCCAAGAAATGTCCGACACTAACTGGCCCGACTCTGATTATGAGTTTCACGGGGATGTTTCCGAGGATTGGTGCAGACAGAATTGTTTGAGTGATTGTTTTTGTGCTGTTGCCATTTACAGTGACGACAACATTTGTTGGAAGAAAAGGTATCCACTTTCAAATGGGAGGGCAGGTCCAACAATTGGAGGGAAGGCTTTGATAAAAGTAAGGAAAGACAACTCCGCAGTGGGATCACCAAATGTTGAAAAAAGAAAAAAGAAAAATCAATCTGCTCTGGTCATTTCTGGTTCTGTGTTGTTGACCAGTTCAGTTTTCATGAATTTAATCTTAATTCTTAAGAAGGTTAAAGGGAAAAGACCAAAGAGGGTTGTGCAATATTCAGCTGTTCCAGGAGTGAACTTAAGAAGTTTTAGCTACAATGAGCTAGAAGAAGCTACAAATGGATTCAAGGAAGAATTAGGAACTGGAGCCTTCTCAACAGTTTACAAAGCAGTTCTTCATGACGAAAATGGGAAAGTCGTTGCTGTCAAAAAGCTAAACAAGATGGTATCAGAAGGAGAAGAAGGATTCGAAGCTGAAGTGAATTCAATCAGCAGGACTAATCACAAGAACTTGGTCCAACTCCTTGGATTCTGCAACGAAGGCCAACACCGCCTTTTGGTATATGAATACATGAAAGCCGGCTCAATAGAACACTTGCTATTCAAAGATTCTAGGTTTAGTTGGTCCAAAAGGGTACAAGTTGCCATTGACATTGCAAAAGGACTTTGCTATTTGCATGAAGAGTGCAGTGCCCAAATTATACATTGTGACATCAAGCCTCAAAATGTACTTTTAGATGAAAGTTTGACAGCAAAAATAGCAGATTTTGGAATGGCCAAGCTTCTGAGAAAAGATCAGACTCGAACAACTACTAGGATACGCGGAACCAAAGGGTATGTAGCCCCAGACTGGTTCAGAAGCAAGCCTATAACTGTGCAGGTGGACGTGTACAGCTTCGGGGTCTTGCTCTTAGAGTTGATTTGCTGCAGAAAAAATTTTGAGCAGGATGTGGCAAATGAGAGGGAAATGATACTACTGGAGTGGGCTTATGATTGCTATAAAAGAAATGAGTTGCATTTACTTGTGGGTGATGATGAAGAGACATTAGAAGATATCACGAGGTTTGAGAAGTTCTTGTTGGTTGCTATTTGGTGCATTCAAGAAAGCCCAACATTAAGGCCTAGCATGAAGAAAGTCATGTTAATGCTTGAAGGTTCTGTTGAAGTATCAATTCCTACTGACCCTTTTTCGTTTGTTGATTATCTTTAGATCCACCATGTGTTTTTCCATTATTCATATTTTTGGACCTAAAGAGTACGGCAATAACCTGTGTTCTCAGAGTCAATTATGCATCTGTATCTTCAGTGCAATATGTTTCTTGAAATGTATGATTTCCATTTCTGTCCTGCTTAATAATAGAAAAAAAATGTAGAGGATCCATTGATCATTAAGCCATAACTACTGCAAAGTTATATTGTAAAAGACTTCTTGTACATTGCCAAATATTTATTATGTGGTTAAACAATGAATTCTTTAATTTCTATGCTTTGTGCATCTCATAAGCTACTTTTCATTTAGCTGCTCAACACTTTACTAATTGACAATGAACTAGAAAGATCTGCAATATTTCCTTATTTCATCTTCAACTTGAAATACTATTTGCAAATCAATGTTTGTTTCACAATTTAATCCATCAATTATTACAAATCCACACTATTTAATTGTGTAAATTGCAAGTTGGATCGACGAACTCAACCATGTTCCTGAAGCAGACACACATTATATCTAATTTAAGAAGCTCTTATGTTGAAACTTTCCTTATTTTAAGGAAAGCTTTTACATTCAAAGTGGTATCTACTCTCCCATTTGACAATGGCAGTTTCTTCTTCCAGCAACTATTGCTTCTATGAATAGCAACAGAACAAAAACAATCTTCTAAACAAGCCTTCCTGCATTCTTCTTCAACAGAAGGATAAATCCTCTCGAAATCTGATAATGGCCAATCAATATCCGTCACCACATCAAAATCATACAAATCTTCAGGATTTCCCTGTCCAAATTCATCACAGTTTGGAACAAATTTCGGTTTGCAGCTCCCATACTTATTGTTCGGATCGATCAACGAATACCCATTTGGACACTCACAATATGGTCTCTGATTTTCACCAAGATGGCACACATTGTTGTACCCACAAGCTCCACTTCCAATTTCTTCAACAATTGCTAGACATATGTTATCAGGCAGAAACCAAAGAGTAGTCCACCTTTGGTCCCCCGTAGAAGCACTCTTGGGACGATAATAATGAGTTAAAACACCATCAAAATCAAGGCTTAGCCTGTGATAGTTTTCTGAAATTGAAGGGACATTGGGAGGTGTCAGCACAAGTCTTTGATTGTTTCTTTTTAATATGTAAACTGAACCCAATTCATCGAAGATCAATCTATAACCAGAATTGGCTTCATCTCCAGGATCAGAAGTATGACTCTTGTAATACTCAGCATCATAATCAAAATTTGTTGGCTTGGATTGAGTAACAAGTACCAAATTCCCATTACTCAGCATACGAAGATAAAATCTACCAGGAAAAAACGAAGACTCCGATTTTCGAGAAACTAACTTGTTGTCAATCTCTAGTATTTGAGTAGGCAGAATGGTATCAGTTGCAGATCGAAAACTTTCCCATAAAACTGAAGAATCAACACCAACAAGAACAAAGTTTCCTGTATCATTCATGACAGCATAAGAGACATTAGCAACCATTGGACGAGTGCTCCAAAGCATTTTCCCCTGAGGATCGCCCAGAATTAGTCCATTTTGAGGATTTAATTCCACAATCGAGCCTTGTGGAACTGGATAACCACCATTTGCATACCAAACTATGGTGGCATCTTTTATCTTTGCATAGTATGTGCAAAGCAAGAACTGGTTTTGACCTTGAATTTGCTTGAATCCGAATGCAAAATCACCGGATTGGGAAAGCCATGGGGTGGTTTCTTCATTTGCTGTGAGAGAGCTTCCCAATGGTATAGTAAACTTAGTTTGTGCTAAAATATGCAGGGGAAAGATCACAAGAATAAACAGCATAGGATATGCTGTGGAGTAAGCCATTGCACATATCAAATTTGGTTTTGCTACAAAAAAACAAAACTGTCGTACATAAAAATGAGTTTATCTTTTATTCACCACAATCACTTAAAAGATTGGATAACATTTCATAATAAGTGGAATTATGATTTTGAAAATTACGTCGATGGCAGTGAAAATAGTCTTACACAAACGTATACAAGTAGTAAATACAAAGAATCCCGTCCACTTCACCAATTGTTGGTATTTCATGAGTGTTTCTGTACTTTTTTGACTTTCATGTGCTTTGACCTTTTCATATTTGAGTGAACAACACTCACATGTAGGGCACTAGCTTCAAAGTTTTTATAAATTTGAACCAGTATTTTAAAAGACAGTCTTGAGGCTCGCTCCAGAGCAGGGTACTGACAAAATGCCTCGAGGCATAGGTGTGAGGCTTAAGTGCTGTAAGACTTACGTCTTAAGCTCCCGACGGTACGCCCTAAGCACGCCCAACGCTCGGGGCTCGCCTAACAAATCTTAGAAAAATTATGTGCCGAATTCCTTAATTGACATTGTTGACCCTTATAATTCTCTAATAAGTAAATGACTTAATAGTTTTTTCATCTATAGAAATTAGAAGATTGAGAATAACTCAAACAACAAGTCATTGTATTGCATATTTATTATTTGAAAGCACCATGAGGGTGAATATCATATAACATTTCTTTTAAAAAATACTTAATTAGCCGATTTTTACATCTTCACTTATCAATATCGGTCTTCATATTATTTTCGTACGTCTCAAAATAATCGCTATTTGAAAGTAAATTATTGTGTTTTATTATCTCAAAATTACCATGATAATACTAATAAAGTTTATTGATTATTTTCTTTCAGGGATGTAAATTGCATAGTATGATCATAATATATTTTACAAAAATGTGATTCTTTTATTATTTGAAAGTTAATATGTTAGAGTTGATTTGCATACATTTCTTTATTTATACTTGTAAAATTATGTTAGAAGTTTTATTTTCTATGAGTTTGTTTGATTATGTTTTTAATTATTAATTTTTTGTTTATAATTTTTGCTTTATAACACTATATTACTATATTATAAATTAAAAAATTTAAGATCCATGGGATTATGCCCCATCGCCTCGAGGCTTACACCTCGCCTCACGCCCCATTCTTTTAAAACACTGATTTGAACATTCAAAAGGAAATGAACGAGAGAGACGGAACGTGAAGATGAAATCCATAGATTATAATTTTGACCATATAAGAACAGTAATAATAGGAATAACCTAATGTGTAGAAGGAAGAACATTAAAATATATGAATCTAAGACTTTGACCTAACGATTAATGAATAGGGTGTGAATTAAAGAACTTTTTTTTTTTTTTTGGTTTACTTTACTTGTGGTGGTTATAAAAAATAATTTATACAAAATATTTTTCATTTTATAGAATCAATTATATTTTTCTTCGTTTTCTTTACTCTAATAAACATGTAGAGAGATTAATGTGGAGCATTAAACTGAAATTAAAAAAATTTAAAAACTAATTTAATCAAATTATTATTTTGGTTTTTTTTTTTTTTTTTTTTTTTGGTTGAAGGATTCACAAACGTGACAAATAAGACGGGAGTAAAGTTGGCATTTAATTATAGTAAAACAACTACATGACAGATATATCAAAGAGAAGCTTTCATTGAGGATGACAATGATTTAAGGAATTAGGAATGAGTCATGCCAAAAGAATAAAGACCGCAAGTTACGTACAATTAATATAAGTTGAAATTCTCACAACCTATAGCCCATATAATTGACTTGGTTGACTTACGTATGTGCGTTGGGAATGACGCAAAACATTTTCAAAATATGTTATTGGAAAAGTAAGAAAATTATTACTCCCTTCATCTCAATTTATATGAGTTAATTTGACTTAACATAAAATTTAAAAAAAAAAAAAATTTAAAACTTATGGTCTAAAATAAGTTATAAACATTTGTGTGACTGTAAATTATTTCATTAAAGATAAAATAGGTATATTAAAGTTAAATTGTTACTAAATTTAGAAATGTGTCATTCTCTTTGGGACTTGACTAAAAAAAAAAAATGAGTCATATAAATTGGGAAAGAGGGAGTATTTTATTGCTAATAAATTTAGTAGGCGTTTGGTCATAAATATTATTCATAATATTTTGGAATACGTCTTCACTTTATTTCGAAATACTTGTTTGACCATGTAAATCGAAAACGTATTCTGGAATACGTTTTCACAATTTTTGATTTTTTGAAAAACACCTCTTGAGGTGTTTTCATTTTTTTTGCACTCAATTTTTTCTATCACTTTATTAAAAAGCACATTCAAGGTCTAAAATATTTTTGAAAATACTATAGCCAAACACAACTCCAACTCTATTTTCAACTTCAAAATACCAAATAAAGTGAATACGTTTTTTATTTTCATGGCCAAACGAGTCCTAGTAATTCAGATTATGTTTGTGAAAATTTTGATTATTAGAAATTCAAAGTAATATTTAAATATTGATTGGAGTAGTAATATGAAGTTGGACATTAAGATTGTTATGAAGAGAAATGACTTTAGCGCACAAGTAAAAATGCCCTTCACCTATTGAAAATGGTGCAAAAATGCCCTCCATCCACCTTTAGGCTCTATAATACCCTTCACATCCATCTTTGGGCTCCAAAATGTCCTCCACATCCACCTTTGGGCTCAAAAATGCCCTTTATTTAACATCCTCAATATTAAATTGAAAAAAAAGTTTCATTAATGACGTGTCAACTTTCCATCGATCCCCATTTAATTAATTAAAAAAATTAAAAAAAACCCACCCAAAAACTAATTGACTCAATCCACATTGTTACCCGCCCCGCCCCATATACATAATTTAAATAACTATTTAATTTTGTACGATACATTAATTTTTATAAATATCTCAAAATATTTGTATAATTTTTCATGAAAATTTTAATTATATTTAATAGGCTAATTAACTTTACACCTTAAACTCATTTTTTAAAAGAAAATCATGATTCCAAACTTATTATTCAAAAAAAAAAAAAACATGAGATTTACCTATATATTTATTTTATTTTTTTATCAACTTTATTCACTTGATTAAATTAAGATTATAAATTTTTTTAAGACATTTCCTTCACAATTCAAAAAAATTATAGCCACCATAGTAATAGGTTAATAACATATTATAAGTTGAAAAATGATGATATACTTTTTTTCTACTTGTAGGAAAAAAATAAGAGAGGAAAATACTATTATTTTCTTAAAAATAAAAAATTTCGAACCAAACCGATATTAGCTAAATTGATGGATATGAATTATATTTGATTTTAATAATTAAAAAATTAACTAAATTGATTTGATTTTAGTTTTAACCAAGAAAGGACCTAAACCAAACTATGAACACCCCTAATAAAAAATATTGCATGTGAGTTTTAATATTGATTAATTTAAATAATTATATATTATAGTGCATTGCTAAATTAGCAAACTTAATCATTGTTGCTAAATATTTTACTTATTTTTTATAATTTCTTTTCATATATTGAACTATGTAATACTTGACAATTATCTTTTACAATATTATTTTTTCTTGAAAAGAGTTATTTTGTTTTATTCTGTTAAATAAATACATATATCTTTATAACTGGACAATGGAAAGTTGACATGTCATTAATGAAATTTTTTTTTAAAATTTAATATTGGAGATGTTAAATAAAGGGCATTTTTGAGCCCAAAGGTGGATGTGGAGGGCATTTTGGAGCCCAAAGATGGATGTAAAGGGCATTATAGAGCCTAAAGGTGGATGGAGGGCATTTTTGCACCATTTCAATAGGTGAAGGGCATTTTAGGCCCTTTTCCGAATTAAATATTATAGCACAATTCTTTACGCTTCAAGGTACAACCGAATGATGCTAAGGCGGAAAAAAAGAAGAGAGAAACAAAGATGCTAAGGGATATATCTCATGTGAATAGGAGCCAAACTCTCCAAGTTTAGAACAAAGACGGTGAAAAATTCTACTCTCATTGTATAGTGAATTAGTTACTCGGGGGAATTAATTATAAGTGACAAAAAAGTTTTAAAATAAAATTGTAGTAACTTAAGTTATTTTATTGAGTAGAGGTGACAAAAAATAGATTAATAATTAATAAGGTTTGACTATTTTTGAGAATTGTCCTCAAGTTATTAATTTTACACTTTGAACTATCTTATATAAAACTCTAATTACTAGGGGTGGGGTGGGGTGGGGTGGGGGGTTAGGAAACCGCTGCTTTTGTTCTGTTGCTTTCCTGCTCCATCGTGCAAACTTCCTTCTCTGCTCTTCTCTTTGTTGTTGCTCTCTAGTTGCTTTCTTCCTTCTTCTCTTCTCCAAGATTTTGTTCTCCTCCATTGCACCATTTGTTCTCCTCCATCTGCCTCTTCTTCTTATTTTTAGAGCTGCTCCAATTTACGTAATTTCTGGATTAAATTTCATTCGTAGAGAATTGGGCATTACTTCATAGGTGATTTGAAAAGCAAAATAATGTTTCTTTAATTCAATTATTCATCTGGGTATACCTGCTCATTTTTCAATAATTTAGAGTAGCATTTACAATAATTATTGTAATTAGTTACAACAACTACTGGATAGTTTCTACTATTGTTGAAAACTCACTCAGTATTTTCAACAGGTTAGTCATCATTGCACCAGGTTAGTCATCTATTGTCGCATATATGCAGTCTGTTGCAACAGATGTGATGGTTGGTAAAGGTCCACCACTGTAACAAGAACCTGATTAGGTATCAGGTCCCTATATGAGGATATTCAACAACAATAAGAACAAAATAAAACTGCAGGAAGTAAATGACACGAAATGTTTACGTGAAAACCACCTTTCTCAAGAGAGTAAAACCACGATCTACCCTAGTAGGATTTCATTAATCTCTCCACTAAACTTCAAGCAAACAAACTGATTACAACCCTTATGTCATCTAGGAATTAATCTATTAATTCCTGCTCACTAGCAATAACTCTATTGCTATACACACTCACAATAACTCTACTGTGAGAACTTCACTAGCTAACTCTAGCTAGAACCACGACTCAACACAAACTCAACCACAAAACTACTCACAAAAATCTCCAAATGAGACGTGAGTTTACAGTTTTAAGATCAATACAAAAACTCAATCAACCTAGAAACAATAACATATTTCACTATGACCAAGAGGTTTCTAAATTGGTGAATTTTTGTAGTATCTAATGAGGCTTTTGCATGAGAAGATTTTCTTTTTGGATTTTTTTTGCAAAAACTTCAACTTCTCTCTTGGTGGATGATGAATATATATGATGAGCATTGGGAGAAAAGCTTCCTCATTGGTGGATACTAGAAAAGACTACTAAAAATTCATCCCACTAATGTACTGACATTGTCCATAAAAGTACTAGACAGCTGGCACATAAGACAAATGCGTGCAACTGCAATACTGCACACTAGGACACTAGTTCACGGAACTGATCCTTTGACTAGGTTAGGCAATCAATCGAACAAGAGCAACAATATACATGGACCAGGTTCTAGCGATGAAGTTTGTCAATCATCAAAATATGAGCATAATAAGTATGATAAGAACACGGCTGGAACCCAACATTTCCCCCCTTTTTGATGATGACAAACCCATAGTTATTAGACTTCTCAGAGTAGCCATCCACACACACTACTTTCCCTATCACCAGCATCGCTAATCAAGCCATCATTCGAAGAGTTCCCCCTGTCACCATGACCACGCTGATCTTTTTTGTTTAAACAAAGGAACCATGACCACACTGATCTTTCCCCTTTCACCAAACACACACAATCACACTAATATTCCCCCTTTTGACATCATTAAAAAGTAAAATAGTAAACTAACGCAAAAATCCTTGCATCATATGACTGCCCACTTTTCATAGCCACGATATTGGGGATAAATCAGTAGAATTTGATTAGACCGAGCCTAGCTCAAATCCTTTTAAATTTTTCCCTTCTAAGAGCTTTAGTGAAGATATCAGCAAACCTGGTCCTCCGTTTGACAGAACTGCATATTGATAAACCCCTTCTCAACATTGTCTCTTAGGAAGTGATGTCGAATATCAATATGCTTCAACAAGATGACTAACCTGTTGGATATAGCTTTTAATTCTATCCCTATTCCAATAGAAGTTGTAACATATATCCAATAGGTTAGCATATGTCGCAATAGATTTCATATTTGTTGCAACAGATGACTAACCTGTTGGTCTGGTTATGTCCTTATTCCAACAGAAGCTGTAACATATCTATTGCAATAGATGACTTACCTGTTGCAGCATATTACTTAGTTGTTGGGTATATGTTACAACTTCTATTGGAATAGAAATAGAACCAGAAGCTATATCCAACAGATTAGTCATCTTTTGCAGAAAACTTCATATCCATTGCAACAGATGACTTACCTATTGCAACATATCACTTAGTTGTTTGAATTTGGACTAAATTTACTATACCATTATCATGATTAAATTCTTTTTAACATAATATCTTTAGGTACCATTAATGGAGGACTCAATAATAATAGGAGTTGACTGTCATGGTGAATGATCTAGAAGAACAACCAATTTATTCCACGTTGGAAGAGTGGTGACATGTTAAAGATGATAGCGATGACTGTCCAAAGAGATATTTTGTATGATGATTTTGTGAACATAATCATCAACTATTGTAGATTAAATTGTCAACTAAAAGATCTTTTCATCAGTTACATGCACAACTCTTTTGAAAATTAAAGGGTCATACTTTTTAAGATAAGTGATCAAGTTCATTTGCGTACTTATTTAAGTGATACAGCTAGAACTATTTTAAGGTATACGTGGTTGAAAAACAAATAGAGAACCACAATTTAGCATAAGACTAACAAGATATGTTAAATGATGAATTATATGGGGTGGATATGGATATTCCAGATGACGAAAATGGAGATGAATTGGATGTGCCAAACTGTGGGGATGACCAAACTCCTACACTTACACCTATTGTTGCGAGCAATACAATGGGCAATTATCAATCAACACAATCGAGCCATGTTCAAGATGATGAAACATGTTTTTATAAGAAAATGTCATTCAAGAACAAGGAAGAACTAGCAACTTCATTGAAAATTGCTTGCTTGAAAAAAAATTCGAGATTCAAGAAAGTAATTAATTTGTTGTGTGTTCTATTTTAAATGTGCACATCTGGAGTGCAAGTGGTGGCTGAGGGCTGTGAAACTTACAAGTTCTAATAGATTTTGTATTAGATCCTATGTAAAGTATTATACATGTGGTTTAGAACATATTACGATCCATAATCCGCACCGCCACAACAAAGGTCATTAGTAAATACTTTAAAGATAGGTTCCCAATAGTAAAGGCCCATCTACAAAAGATATGCCCCATCAAATCTATACAAAATTGGATTGTAAGATAACTTATTGGAATTTTAGGAAGGACATGGAGATTGCAAAAGTCTTTGGTTAGGGGAACATATGTGCATGAGTATGCAGTGCTTAATGCGTGCCGTTATATGCTTAAGTCAAAAATCTAGGAAGTAAGACGGCATTGAAGGTTGATGAAAATGGAAAGTTCAAGTACTTTTTTGTAGCCTATGCGGCTTGGACGCTTGGTTTTGTACAAATGAGAAAATTCATAGCCATCGACAGGACATTCTTGAATAGCAAGTATGAAGGAATTTTGCTATCTTCTGTGGCACGGGTGTGGAGAATCATATTTTTCCAGTGGCTTTTATGAAGGAATTTTGCTATCTTATGTGGCATGGGTGCGGAGAATCATATTTTTGCAGTGGCTTTTTATGTAGTGGACAAGGAGTGTGATGCCTCATACTAATATTTTTTTCAACATATGAGAAGCTATGTAAATGATACCGCTTAGTTGTGCATAATTTCTGATAGGCATCCAAGTATCCAAAAGGTAGTTTCAATTATCTACCCTACAACTCATTATGGTTGTTGCATGAGGCACCTTAGGGAAAATATTTGAAACAACTTTCACAATTTGAAGGTCGTATCTCATTTTATAAAGAATCAAAAGTGTATAATATAGAGTAGTTCAATGACCATTTCAATCAAGAAGAGATTTGATACCAACATAGCTAAATATCTTAAACATGTAGGATTCCACAGATAGAGCAGGGCATTCTGCCCGAGAAATAGGTACGATATTGTAAATAGATTGTCTTCTTTGAGTTTATTATAATTTTATATCTTACTAAGTGATTATTTATTTATATAGGTACAATATTATAACGACAAACATTGCTAAGTCGGTGAACGCAATTTGGGGTTGAAAGAGAATCTCTCGTTGCTGCTCTATTTAATGAAATAAACAAAAGGTTTGTAGAAAAATTTCACCAGAGGTGTATGGAGTTTTTCAACTCACAAACCATCTTTGTTCCTTCAATGGAAAAAACAAATATCAAAGAATGTCAACTTGGGGAACAAGTTATTGGCCCATCAAACTGCCAACTATAAGTTCAGTGTCACTAGTCATGGTAAAGTTGCTTTGGACTTACACAAAATACCTTGTCCCTATGCTAGGACAGTGCTTCTATCATGACCCAAGTCTGTTGTTATGGCAGTGGGTAGGGTGAGAGTGCCTGAGTAGAGTGTCCCTAGGAAGAGAGTTAATAAAATCTCAGGCTAAGGTGGTTTCCAATAAAAATATAGTATTGTATGGTTTAGAGATTGTTGTGTCTCGTGGGTAGTATTTGAGGGTCTTTATGGTTATATTGTGATAGGCAGTGAAGTTAAGAGTTTATAGAAATTTTGCAATGGGAAACAGGCTCGTAGAACTCCAGTTATGACTTTTGTTGCGATGAGTTATATCTGTGTTATAGGAAAATTAAATATGTGTTACAAAAAAATGGGAGTTTTGGAACCTCCCCTAACTTTCTACCAGTGGCCACTATAGCGGGTAGTCAACTGTTGTAGTGGTCGGTGAGGGAATCGTTGGGACCACCATAGCAGGTCCCAACCCACTATAGTGGGTCCCTTTTTGCTGTAGCGAGACCGCTGTAGTGAGTCTCTGCCCGCTATAGTGGGTACTAGCAGTTAAAATGCTGGTATTTCGATTTTTGGCTTTATTTCATTCAAAACATCCATATTTTCGACCAAGAGCTTAAGAGAGGCAATTTTCTCCCTACTTGGGTGATTTCTACTATTGAGGTAATGTTATTACACCATTATGTAGGATTACTCCTTTTAATATATAGAATTGCCAGAACTAGTGTTCTTAGTGAATTTTGAGGATTTGGCTCAAAGTAGATGGAAATTAGGGAGAATTTCCATGAGTAGCATTAAAAGAAATTGATAATGGTTCCAGAATGATAATTTACAACTTCTGGCATGGAATTACTTCCCTCTAACGTGAATTATAGGGATTTGGGGGTGATTTACACTGAGGCTGAATAGTCATATAAGCTTTCTTGATCATAAACTTACCACCCTGCACTATCCTCTCCAGTGTATGTTGAATAGACCCATGGACTAGATGTTGTGACATTAAGGCCTTCCTACTATCAATAATTTTCCTTACTACCCAAGCTAAATTCTTGGGGCTATTCATCACCTCTAGTCTTCTATCTTAATATAATAGTAATGCGTCCACTTGATCCATATAGTGTCTTTTTTCATAGATATTGCCCACAGATGCTTCAAGATAGCAACTTTGTTCTATACTTTAAGATCAATAACACTTAACCCTCCTACTGAACCTGGTTGACAAATTTTTGTCCAAGCCACCAAAGACTTATTAGAGAGTTCACCTGACCAGTCCACAAAAATATTCTACAAACTGCTTCAACATCTTGATCACTCTCTTTGGCAAGACAAAAATTTGTGCCCAATAACTTTACATACCAAACATAACAACTTTTATGAGTTGTAGTCTACCAGAGTAAAACAACAATCTTGCTGACCAACATCTAATCCTTTCAGTAAACTTTTCAACCAGAGGAAAACACCGTGGGGTAGTCAACTTCTTTGTAGACAAAGGGACTCCCAAGTACTTGAGTGAAAGAGAGCCTTCCACATACCCCAATGCTTACAAGATGTCAGTTTTTAGGCTATGATTTATTCCTTCCATGTATATGAAACTCTTCTCAATATTTGCCTTCAAACTAGATACAAAAGAGAATTTCTGGAAAGTCTCTTGCAATAGAGCTATAGAGTTCAAGTCAGCCCTGCAAAACATCAATAAATCATCAGCAAAACACATGTATATCAGGCCAAATCTTTGGCATCTTGGGTGGAAGTGAAACTACTTATTCAATGCCAGTTGTGTTATTTCCCTGTGTAAGTACTCCATAGCTATTACAAAGAGATATGGGGACATGGGATCCCTTACCTCAACCTGTTCTAGCGTGGAATGGCTTTGTAAGGCCTCTATTTATCATCAAAGAATAAGACACTGTGGAAACACAAACACATTCCATCATCCAGCTTACAAATTTATGAGAAAACCCCAAGTCATCCATCATAGCTCTCAAGAATTGACACTCAAGAGTATCATAGGCTTTCTGAAGATCTACCTTTAAAATACATCTAGGAGATATGCTTTTCCCAGTGTATCCCTTAAATAACTCATGACTCAATAAGATGTTATCTGTTATAGTCCTTCCCTCAATAAATGCTGGCTCTGAGCTACCAATTAAGCCATATAGAACCCTTTTCATCCTGTTAGTAAGAATCTTTGCAACAAGTTTATATATAGTGGAACAACAAGCAATAGATCTAAAGTCCTTCACCTTAGTTGGTGAAGGAACCTTAGGGATAAAAGTAATAGCAGTATAATTCCATGCCTTCATCATCTTCTCCTTGGAGAAAAACCATTGCATAGCTGTATAAACCCCTTCTTTAACTACAGACCAACTATTTATAAAAAATTCAATAGGGTATCCATCTACCCCAGGACTTTTGTCTTTAGGCATACCCTTAATTACTTGATCTGTCTCCTCTATACTGACTATTTGGACTAGCATCAACTACTGATCTCTATCAAGATATGGCCCTTTCTTTACTATCAGTGTGTGTGGGCAAGGTAGTTCCTTAGCTCTATCCTCTATGAAAGAAGTAAAGAAAGAGATAAATTCATTCTCTACATCCTGAGGATCAGTTAACTTCACTCCATTCTCAGTGTAAATAGATGATATAGTGTTCTAAGCAGTTTTAATTTTAAGATAAACATGAAAGTACTTAATGTTAGCATATCCACTATCAATCCAACAGGTTCTTGATTTTTATCTAAGTACCTTCTCTTCAACTAAGCTCCACTTTTGAATCTCTAATAATAAAGCTTTTTCCTAATCAAACAGGGACTGATCAAACAGTTGTGTGGTGGTATGAGCTTGTACATTTTCTAGATGTTGTCTAGCTTGAGTTAACTTCTGAGTATAAGAAGCCATGTAAGAGTTTAGGTCCTTCAAAGCCATATTTATCTTCTTCAACTTATTCCATAATGCTGCCATAGCATCACCTCTTGGTGGACTTTGCCACATCTGTTTCACAAGATCCTAAAATTTTTTGTGCTTCGTAGCTATAGTATATAGCCTGAAGGGCTTAGTGTCACGTCTCAAATCCCATTGGGGCGGACATGGTACCCGAAGCCGTTGAGCCCCCGAGAGAACCATCCTTCATTCACGTACCTTCATATGCATACCATTACAAGAGTCACACTCTATCTCATTTAGATACAAGTGACCATTAGCGAAAGTCATGGAAAACATGCGATGTATATATACATATGAAACTTGGTCGTTAGGTCCATCAAGTCAAAATGGACATACATTCCTTACATCCCTTCATTTATCCCACAACGTCTACAAAGCCTCTACAGATGCATAGACATAACCAACCTATAGTCGGGACAAGTCCCCGCTTTAAACAACATGTACATAATACCAAAACAACCGTATACATGTGACCAGGAAATCCCCGAACGAACTGGAGCTCACCAATGCCCTGTAGATGACCCGCAGCCTACTGTGGAGGTCGACTAGTACCTGTGCCTGCAGCAAGTAAGGCAAGTCCCCTAAGAGGGGTCAGAACGAAGAATGTACTGAGTATGTAAGGCTATAAGAAACTACATCATACATAAGAATGTCAATGGAAATCAATATTAGAGAAATAGTCAATATGGATAAACCGTCTTTCTGAATACAAGGAACCATGTTCATTATATTTATTACATTTTTTGCCTTTACGTTGTTTCCTTCATTCATCACTCACTCCTTCGTTCATTACTCATCCTTCCATTCATATAATGTCCGAGCCCCAAGCTGATCAGTGCAAAATAACATAATAATCGGGATCGACTTTAAGCTAGGCTTTCGCCCCTTAGGCTACCACCCGCGTCCAATAATTATTCGGGATCGGCTTTAAGCTAGGCTTTCTCCCCTTAGACTACCACCCGTACTCAATAATCATTCGGGATCGGCTTTAAGCTAGGCTTTCGTCCCTTAGGCTACCACCCGTACTCAATCACTTATACATTACTTTAATTCTTTACTTCATTTCTTTACTTCTATGAGATTAGTACCTTTACTTGTGAGAGATTGATACACTTACTCATGAGAGATTAATACATTCACTTATGAGAGATTGATACTTTTGTTTGTAAGAGATTGATATATTTGTAGTCATAACCTTATTGGGAGTTTTGGAACATAACATTATTGGGATTTTGGAACCATGTCCATAATTATGTAACACATGAGCAACAACGACTAATGAATGAGGAATATGTGACTTAACAATAGATAACAACCTGAAATGAGATACCCTTGGACATTCGAAATGGAAAGAGTACAAAGTCAATATGAACCATATGCTGCAGAAGGATACAGAAAGAGTAACCTTACATACCTTATGATATCAATATGAATATACCGTCCTAGATGTGAATACAACAATTCAGTTCCTTCCTTACGTGTCACTCTACAACACAAGTACATAACGGAACCAACATTAACAACAAGCTACATTCCAAGTGCATAAGACGACAATGAGTTACACAATTGTCCTAGAACATCATTTCTCCCTTTACAACACCATTCATTGCATTATCATACCAAAAATACCATAATATTCCATACATTGACCAAGGCTTCATAAGCCAATAACATTTCACACCACGTTTACCCTTTACGCTTCCCCATTATCATTCCGTCACAACTATTCCATCAAAACATCTCCACAACTTTCACAATAATACATTAAAGACAATCCATAATTTATACCTTTCAAAATACCTTCGGGACACTCCTTTAAAGTCATTCAAAAGGCACCATAAGTTGATAATTACATCCATGAAGGGTATAAGGGCTTCGGGGGGTCAAAGAGACGCAAAAATAAGCAATTCGGGGTTCTGGGCTGACCTGCAAAGCCACCTGCACCCCCGTAGGTGTATGAGGTATGACCGCAGGTGACCTTTGGCAGTATCCAAAGGCACCTGCGAAGTCACCTGCGCCCGCAGGTGCTTCGTCTGCTAGGGTGGGTGCCCATTTCGGCCAAAAAGGGTCTCTTTTGGGTTTTTTTTTGTAATAAATGGTTCATGATCATAAATAACCTTATAGTAACATATTTTATATCATATTAAATGCCAAATAACAGCCATGGTTTCACAACGCACATAAACATCACCAAACTACATTTTTCTTTCAATACGTCACCAATTCCATGCCCAATTTCGTAATAACAATTCCAAACATTATGTACAAGGATAAAACAATTTAAGGCTATAATCACATCTCACATTTCAATATTTAATCAATCAAATTCATTTCCTTCAATACCACAAGTCTACTTTCAAGTTTACAAGACAAAACCTCTCACCGATTAAGAAAACATAAATTGTTTCACACATAGTGAACTTCTCACACTTCACCAACATAACCAACATGATATACACCATATTAAATGCATATAATATATTAAACCATAAATATAAACACTTACCATGGCTTACAAAATGATGATCTTGTCCAAAGAGGAAGGTGGCTTAGGGTTTGAGAGATAAGGACTAACTTTGGGAAATGTCTAGAAATGGCATGTGTGTTTTGTGGATTTAAAATATGATTTTACACCTTATATATTCCCTTAATGGTCCCTCTTAACCACACACTTGGTCCAATAAGGAATATGGTGACTTGGTCTCACAAGAATAGGTCAAATACTCCTTTTTGGGCCATGTCTTTTGTGTCTCTATTTGGGCCTTAATTGAGCCCAATGGCTCAAGATTAATTTGGACCATTACATTTGATGTATAATTCCTTAAAAATCCCATGTTTAAATAATTCCATAAATGTTACGGTAATCAACTAGGTTCGAAAATGTACGGGGTGTTACACTTAGGATGTAGACTCAAATGATATGTACACTCGACTAAAGCAGAAGAATGATAAAAAAAAACATGGTTGAAGAAATTCAACCTCAACATGTCCATACTACTGTAGCCACCCAATAAATTTTACTATAAACCCTACTAGTTCCTTGTTGTTTGTTGCTCCATGTGAAGAAATGGCCTTTTGATCTAAGTAGAGTAAGTTGTAGGTTCTCAACCAAATCCTTGAACCCTTGTACCTTTGTTATAGTGACTGGTCGCCCAATTTTATCATTAGTAGTTAGCACATTAGCTAGCACATTATTATAATCCCCACTTAACAACCATGCAGCCTGCACATTTCCTCCAATATTCAGCAACTCATTCCATAATATTTCCCTTTGAGTCAATTTATTTTTTGCATACACAACAGTGATAATAGTTGAGAAATTTATAGCCAAGTCTTCCACCTTACAATGAACATACTATTCATGCACATGTAAAACTTGCACAGTAAAATGCTTCTTCCAAAGCAATCAAATCTTACCATTCTCCCCATGTGGATGATTGCAAAATGATTCTAGTCTTTATCAAATTTCAATAGTATTATCTTAGCCTTCCTCTCCTTTACTCTAGTTTCTAAATAACCAAAAAAATCAATTGTATTCTTCCTCAGAAAGAGCAACAACTCTTTCTGTTTAAAGGGCTGATTGAGCCCTCAAATATTCCATATGCATATTATCATGGGGGTTGATATTGTGAAGTATGATCAGGTCCTGGAGATCTTGAACTACCCGCTATAGACCTAACTAAAGGCTTAAATCTATTACCTTGACTCACCCCTGTAGAAGTCCCAGCTTGAATATTTGTAGTATCATCATCAACATTTTGAGTTACCTCTGGTGCTGAACTGTTATCAATATGACCAGCTTTGACTATTGGAGCATCCCCACCTGGTCTAGTTTGCCATGCCTAGATAAACCTCTTCTTTCTGCTACCCCTCCTTCTTCTTTTAGGAGGTTCTTTAAACTCCCCCTCCTTCTGACCCTTTTGCTTTTCCTTTTCTAGAGCCTGTTACCTCATCCAACATTCCTCAGTATTATGCCCAAAATTGAGGCAATCATTGCAAAACTTTGGCCTCCAGTCATACTCAACCACCTACTGGATAGTTTTATAAGGTGTATCAATGACAATAGAGCCTATCAAGGGATGGGAAATATCTACCTCAACCAAAACTCTTGTATTAGAGATTCTATTTATGTCTGCAGTGCACTTATCAGTGTAGAGGGGCTTGCCAATGGCACTAGCCACCTTTCTCAGAGCTTCAATAGTCCAATACCCTACTGGTAACCCAGGAAAGTTCACCCACAAAGGAACCATAGTGATGCACTCTGTGTCAAAAAGGAAATCCACCACCCATGGCTTCAAAATGAATGGCTTGTTATGGTAAGTGTTAGGCCCTGCCTGGAGTACCTCTTCCCTATCCTCAATCGAAAAAAATCAAAACACTTAATATCTATATGCTTATATAGGATTTGGGGTTTCTTCATAAGATTCCACAAACTAGTCACAAAGCTATCTATTGATTTCTCATATGGAGTATCTCCTAGTACATACCCAATAAGTGTAGTGGACCAATGATCATCAGTCGTCTTAATATCTTCAGCAGTAATCTTAACCACCATCTTCCCATCGTGTTGACTAGGAGGATTATAAGCCAACATAGTTCCCTTACCCAAAGCCCTATTACGTGATGATCTAAAAGTCAATGATCCCTGAAGTTCTGGCATCTCTGAGATAGATATTCCTAATTTTGAACTCATGGAATCACTTAATCAGATAATAGTAAATGCCTAGAAAGAGTCGTTGTTGTAATTAAAAGTTTTTTCCTATTACAGTCATCAACTCATATACTGTTACAATCATTTTTGACCTCATCTACCAGCTTCTCCTTCTCCTAGATAGGCGGGAATTGAGCTGGGAAAAAGCTCTTATATGTCAGAGTAGAGGGAGTATGTCTCATTCTCATTGCTGGAGTAGCCATCGTCACCATACAAGCTATATTGTTCCGTCGTCTCGCCATTATCAATTCATGTTAGCCTGTCTTGGCTTAACATACGCTAAGAGAAAAGTTTAGCTTAACATGCACCTCCTTCTTGTGATGTCTAATAGTATAGACTTGACTTATGACTACATGCTTATACCTAAGTTGAATGTGTGTGAATTAGCCTTTGGGCATACTTGTGATTTGTGAGATTGTTTTATACTACCTACTTACATGAGTGTAATGATAATGAAATTGACTAAGTGTCATAGTTTAATTGTGTACTCATAATTTAGTGCACTGTGGAATATCTAAATGATAATGATGGAAAGATCCTATATGGATATTTTCAGAAGGGTCAGGTACATCACCATTATAGTATATGGATGAAGCTAGTCCCATACAAGTCAGGACTATTGGGAAAATAAGTCCCCTTGGTATGTGTGTATAATATGTTAGATGAGATTAGATGTAACGTGCATTGCATTTGGTTGATATAGTTATAACTAGTATTACTTGTGGAATTGAGTGGATTTAGATCCTATAATCATTGTGAGCATTGCTTATATATTTATTTATGGTATAAATTGCTAGTTGAGTATTTATGTGGTCTAGGGTATCATTTATGATTGCTTCGTGAATTATATGCTATGTGTTGGATGTTAATTGCTCAGATTCAGTTTATATGTATGTGTGGGTCTGAATTGAGTCAGTCGATGCTGCCTACCAGTACATAGGATTTTGTACTGATACTATATATGTTATTCTTTTGTTGAGTTCAGACTATCTTCAAGAGAATCTGAGGAGACCTTACCTCTATCTTGTGACCAATGATTCTAATCCAAGAGTGAGCATTCATCATTCAGGCTTTTGTGGATCATCTCTTTAGATCATGTCATTTTCCCGGACAATGATACTCTATTTATTTTATAATTTGGATGTTATTCTTAGACTTGGTTGTTTTAGATGTTCTTGTACATTGACTTTTGGGTCCTTGGGAATTCATAATAGGTAGTTGATATTTCCTCACTTTTATCTATCTTTTTGGAGTTTTGGAGAGTTAATTATTAAGGTTGAGCCTGCTATTGGTTCAATTGTCTTAAAAATGGCTAAGTATATGGGTTAAGGTTTGGGTTAAATGGTTTTCCCATTTGAAGGTTCGCCTGGGTACCACTCACGGCCAATTGGATCGTGAAAAAGTTGGTATCAGAGACTTAGGTTTGTTGATCACATCGTACAAGAACAATTCTAGTAGAGTCTTGTGGAACAGTATAGAGACATATGTACTTTTCTTCAAGAGGTTATAAGACTTTAGGAAATTTGAACTCTACTTCTTTATTTTATGCTAGTACTTGATTCCAATTGGTATCTGATGATCCAAATTGGTATTAGACTTCTTTCACTCTTGTCTCGTAGATGGTTTGAACGCGCGTAAAAATGGCAGTAGCAGCAGTACCTAAACCGGCCACTTAGATCATGGTTTTAGGCAGAGGTAGAGTTACGGCATGAGGAAGGGGGAGAAGAGGCCTTGGGGAAGTATCCTCCAGGGGTGGAGCTTAGGACTCCAAAGGACCACTAAGATATGTATCTAAATCTCCTCCCACACTGAAAGACATTATAGGGATGGCTCAGGATGAGGAGATATTGGCAGAGGACAAAGAGATACCCATTCGGCGAAATGCTGCGCCAGTTTGGGGAGGTGCAACATCGATCCAGATATCTTCAGAGTTGATTCATCAGGTGCTGAGATTTTTGAATGGGTTAGTAGTATATGAGCTACCTCGGTGGTTACTATTTTTCAACATCCGACTTGCAGCATACCGCCACTATGGCAGCCAGGATAGACGAGGCAACATAAAGTTTTTCGCAGCAGGTATTGGGTTCGGTAATGACCGGAGAGGAACATGAATTATTTTGCAAATTTTTAAAGCTGAGACTTCCTATTTTTATGGCTTAGAAACAAAGGATGCTTATGAATTTATAATTAATTGTCATGAAAAACTTTACAAGATGGGAATTATGGAGAGGTATGGTGTTTAATTTAGGACTTTTTAGATCTAAGGTGATGCAAAGATGTGGTGGAGGGCATTCGTGGAATGCAGGCCCACTGGATCTCCTCTACTTTCATAAAACTAGTTCTATCAGGTGTTTTTTGAGAAGTACATATCTCATATTATAAGGGATAATAGAAGAGATGAGTTTCTGAGCATTGAGTAGGGAATCTCATTAATAGTGGCCCATGAGGCTAGATTTCATTTTATTTCTTACTATTCACTTCAGATGCTTGGTACAGAGGAAGAGTGGATTTGCTACTTTATGAAAGGTTTGAACATTGGTCTTCAGGTTTCAGTTCTACAAATGGTATCCTCCGGAAGGTCATTCTAGAGGGTGGTTGAGTTCATTTAGAGTGTTGAAGGTGTGAGGAAAAAAGGGTATTCTAAGTCAGCAAATAAGAAGGCCCAAAAGATGAGTAATTTTAGTGGGTCCTACTCTAGAAGACATGTTTCATATGGCTATCATGTATAGGCCATACAGTCAGCGATGCAGGTATCAGTTGGGGGTCCATCAGGGGACAACCAACCTAGTGCAGATTTTGAGTAATATTTGACTTCTTCAGCTCGAGCTTAATTCCCCAACCAAGATTGTTTTTTCTTTAAGTATGGCGAGGTAGGGTATATTTACAGATTTTGTCTGAGATTCAGATAGATCGTCTAGATGGGTAATCAGTAGGCTCTTCGATCCCCAGTTATAATAGGTAGAGAGGTAATGGTAATGGTAAAGGTCACCCATAGGATGGGCGTGATAGTCACCAGATGGGTAGATATGGCAACCCAGCTAATCGAGGTAATGGATATACAGGTCGTGGAGTTAATTAGCCTAACAAAGGTGGTACACAGGCGGGTAATAGAGCCTACTGTTACACATTTCTAAGAATATCAGAGGTGGAGGCGTCCAACGTGGTGATCATAGGTACTATTCTTATCTGTGACCAGATAACCACTATTTTATTCAATCTAGGTTCTACTTTTTCATTTGTCTCTACTGTGTTTGTTGTGGGTTTTGATATGGTATTTGATTTGCTTAATACTTTTGTTCATGTATCCACTCTGGTTGGGGATTCTGTTATTGCAGATAAGGTTTATCATGCTCGTTCTGTGTTATTTATAAGATATCAGACTTTGGCTAATCTAGTTATTCTGGACATGGTGGAATTTGACATTATCTTGGGGATGAATTGGTTATCTCCATACCATATGATTGTTGACTGTCATGTTAAGACAGTGACTGTGACTATGCAAGGGATAAAGTGGGAGGGTGATTTTAAGCCTGCTCCTTTAAGACTTCTCTTTTATTCATGCTAAGAAGCTGGTTGGGAAATGGTGTCCAAATTTTCTAGCCCATCTTCGAGGTACTGATGCAGAGGTTCCTCCAATTGAGTTTGTTACTGTGGTGTAAGAGTTCCTAGAGGCATTTTTCGCTGACTTTACTTGTATGCCACTAGATTGGGATATAAATTTCTGCATAGATTTAGAGTCAGGCACTCGTTCTATCTCTATTCATCATAAAATGGCACCGATTGAGCTAAGAAATCTAAAGGCTCAATTGTAATAATTGCTAGATAAGGGGTTCAATCATCCTAGTGCATCTCCATGGGGTGCTCCTGTCTTGTTTGTTAAGAAGAAATATGGTAGTCTATGTATGTGCATAGACTACCAACAGTTGAACAAGGTTACAATTCATAAAAAGTACCTATTTCTTAGAATAGATGACTTGTTTGATCAGTTACAGGGTGATTTTGTGTTTGTAAGATCAACTTGAGGTTTGGATATCACCAGCTTAAGATTTGGGGTGAGGACATACCTAAGACTGTTTTTCGAACTCATTATGGTCATTACGAGTTTCTGGTGATGTCCTTTGATTTGACTAATGCCCCAGATGCTTTTATGGGGTTGATGAATGGGGTGTTCAAGCCATATTTGGATTCTTACGTTATAGTTTTTATTGATGATATTCTGGTGTATTTCAAGGGTAAGAAAGTCCATGAGGCTCACTTGCATATTGTGTTGGGGTTGCTTAAGGAGAAGAAACTTTATGCAAAATATTCTAAGTGTGAGTTTTGGTTGTCTTTAGTGTCCTTCTTGGGGCATGTATTTTTGAAGGAAGGAGTTATGATAGACCCACAAAAGATTGAGGTGGTTAAGAATTTTGACTATGCCTACCTCTATAATCGAGTTTTCCAGTTTCATGGGGTTGGCTAGTTACTATCATAGGTTCATGAAGGGGTTTGCTTTTATTGCTTCACATTTGACCCAATTTACTCAAAAGTAGGAGCCATTTGTATGGACCGATGAGTGTGAAGAGAGATTCCAAAAGCTCAAGACTTTGCTGACTTTAACTTCTATCATTGCCTTGCCAATAGTGGGGGAAATACTTTATTATGTTTTGAGATGCCTTACATTCTGGTGAAGGTGTTGTTTTGATACAGGAAAAGAACATGATTGAATAGTTTTCCAGGCAGCTAAAAGTACATGAGAAGAATTATCCTACCCATGACTTGGAGTTGGCTACGGTGGTGTTTGCTCTCAGGATATGGAGACATTATTTGTAAAGGGTGAAATGTGAAGTGTTCTCTGATCATTGTAGCCTGCAACATATCCTTATTCAGAAGGATCTGACTCTCAGCCAATGTAGATGGATGAAACTACTCAAAGACTATGACATTTCAATTTTCTATCATCCAAGGCCAATATGGTAGTGGATGCGTTCAATCGGAAGACAAAAAGCATGGGTAGTTTGGCATGCTTGGATGTTTCTAGACGTCTGTTGGTTAGGGGAGGTTAAAACTCTAGGTAAAAGCTTTATGATACTATAGGTGTCTAAGAGAAGGGGGATGCTAGCTAATGTAGAGGTGAAGTCTACATTTCTTGACCAAATAAAAGGTAAGAAGTTCAAATATGCTAGGTTAAGTAAGATTCGAGACAAGGTGTTACAAGGTGAGGTCAAAAAGTCCATTCTTAATGATGAATGTGCGTCGAGGATTTGGGGATTGATTTACCGTAGTTTTACGATACTTTCTATGCTTAAAACATGGAAAATATGCTAGTTCTAAGACATGTTTATGTGGATATGATGTGTTTTATGGAGTTTGTAGAGAAAATAAATTCTGGGAGTTAGAGTGCAGAAAATATGAAAATAGAGCAAAAGTGATCAGACGAGCCTTGGGATGACCTGTTGGATCATGGAACGGGTCATTCCAGGCTACCATGATAAGAGAAACGGAGGAAGTTAATCTCAGGTGTTCAAAATAATCACAACCCACGACCCGTTGGTTCTTATGACGGGCTTATCCTGAGAGTCATAGGTTGAGATCCTGAAAAGCTTAAACTCCAGGCCTGTGATTATGGCCACCACCCATGAGCCATACCATGAAAGGATGAGTCATCCTGAAGAGGTATCCTAAGTACATTATATGACCTGCAAAAGTGACTGTCTAACCACGACCAGAAGGGATGACTCGTGGGATCATAGCACGAGTCGTGCTATGCTATCCAATTTTGTTTAGGATGGATTATGTTCTATCTATAAATACATTTCCTAGGTTTTTATTATTTTTTATGTACTAATACTCTCTTTGAGATTTTCGAAACATACACATTGATTTGTTATTGGGTTTTGAAGGATTAATCCATATATTGATTACTTCTTATTAATTTTTCTTTGAGAATTCAAGTTTTCTGGTTTCATCAACTCAACCTCGTAAGTTCATAATTATGAATTCATCTACAACTTCTAATTGTGATCATTTGAGCATGAGTAGCTAAATCTATAACTAGGGTTGTGGGAACCATGATAGACTAACAAAGTGAGCTAAGTACTTAGTGATTTTTGAATGGTGTTTATGAATGTATTGTTCTTCTTTTTGTTATGGTTGCTTTTTAATAGTGTACAATGTTAGAACTTGCCTTAAATCTTTCTTACGTAACCATTGGGGTAAAGAGTGGGAAAAAGGAAGTAACAATGGATATTTGAGCTACCAAACCTTATCTAATAGCTTTACCTTATCCGAGAATAGCTAATCTGGAAAGGTAAGGGTTAGTAAATAAAACACACGTAGATTGACCAAGTTGCATTGTGATATTCAACTATCTAGGTGACCATCCATTTAGGTGAACTTAACTTACCGATTTTGCATGCTAAACACTAGGATATATCACTAGTACATCACGTCCACTAAGTTATGAAATCATGGGGAACACAATTCAAGTCAATTCTCTTTGATTTTTTCAAAATTTTTTGATAACTATTTAATTGCCAATTACTTTTGCAAGCTGATACTTATTATTACAAGATCCTCTATTGGAAACAATAGATTAATAGTTACAATAACCATGTTGACCTATGTCCAACCCATATTCCCTGTGGAATCGACCCTAACCTTGGTTGGATTCTATATTTGAGTCAACAATCGCTCTATATCTCATTACAAGGTGTAATTTGGGCAACATCAGGGATGGGTTTGTATGCCTCATGTGTATGACTTGATTCCATCCATACTTACTGAGGCACATAGTTCTAGATACTCCATACATCCTGGGGAAGCCAAGATGTACCTTGATTTAAGGCAACACTATTGGTGGTACCGAATGAAGTGAAATATAGTTGATTTTTATGGCTAAGTGTCAAAATCGCCAGCAGGTGAAGTATGAAAATCAGAAACTTGGTGGTACTCTTTAGAGAATACTCATTCATGAATAGAAGTGGCCAGTAGGAAAGGATAGCCATGGATTTTTTTGTTGGTTTTCCCAAGACTTTAGGGAAGTATGATTCGATATGGGTGATTGTGCACTGACTGACTTAATTAAGTTTGCACACTTCATTCTGGTGCAGGTGATATATAATGCAACCAAGTTGGCCAAAATTTATGTTAAGGAGATTATCCGACTGTATGGGGTTCCCATTTCTATTGTTTCAGAGAGAAGTGCATAATTTACTTGTAATTTTTGGGAGAAATTTCATGAAGAGTTGGGTACTAAGTTGGATCTTAGTATAACTTTTCATTCTCAGACCAATGGGCAGTCTGAGTGGATGATTTAAGTATTGGAATACGTGCTTCGAATGTGTTTCATGGATTTTAATGGTCATTGGGACCAGTTATTACCATTGTGCGAGTTTGCATATAAAAATAGTTATCACTTGAGTATCTACATGGCTCTTTTTGAGTATTTGTATGGGAGGTATAGATCTCTCATTGGGAGGTTTTATGCCTTCGAGGTAAGACCTTGGGGCACCAATTGGTTGAAGGAATTAATGGAAAATATTAGATTCATACAAGAGAAGCTTGTGGCGGCTCAAAGACGGCAAAAAGAGTATGCGGATAGGAAGGTGCGAGTCATGCATTTCATGAAAGGTGAGCAAGTGTTGCTAAAGATTTCACCCATGAAGGGTGTGATGCAATTCGAAAAAAGGGTAAGCTTAGTCCACGGTACATTGGAGCATTTGAGATTTTGAAGGGCATGGGGTCGGTGCCTTATAGACTAGCCTTACCTCCGAGTTTGTCAGGAATCCATCCCATGTTTCATGTTCCAATTCCCAAGAAATATCATGGGGATGATGTTTATATCATTCATTAGGATTCGATGTTTCTTGATGAGAACCTCTCTTTGAAGAGGAACCTATGTTATCCTTGATATAGTTATCCAATTAAGGACAAAAGAGATTGCATTCGTAAAGGTCCAATAGAAGAACTGTCCTATTAAGGAGGCCACTTAGGAGACCAAAGTGGATATACATAGCATATATCTATAGTTGTTCGCTAATTCAGGAACCCTTTGCCGTGTTTTTACCTTTTTATTTTACAGTCATTCAAGAATGAATAGTTGTTTCATTAGTATCTAATATAGTGATCCAAATCCATTGTTATGGTAGTGGATAGGGTAAGAGTGCTCAAGTAGAGTTTTCTTAGGAAGAGAGTTAATAAAATCTCAGTCTAGGGTGGTTTCCAATAGAAATTTGGTATTATGTGGTTTAGAGATTGTTGTGTCTCATGGAGTAGTGTTTGAGAGTCTTTGTGGTTATATTGTGATGGGTGAGGAATGTAGGAGTTCATAGAAACTTTTGGAATGAGAAATAGATTTGTAGATTTTCGACTAAGGCTTTTGCCTCGATGAGTTATATCCTTGTTGTCAAACAATAAAGGATGTATTGAAAAATAGCGGCGTTTGGAACCTTCCCCAAATTTTTGCCAGTGGTCGTTGTAGTAGGACCTTACTTTTCATAGCGAATAGCCGACCACTGTAGCAGTCGGTGAGGGGGTCATTAGGATTGGCATAGTGAGTCCCAACCTACCGTAGTAAGATTGTTGTAGCTGGTCCCTACCAGCTGTAGCGGGTACCAACAGTAAAAACACTGGTATTTCAATTTTTGGCCTTATTTTGTTCAAAACCGCTATATTTTCAACCAAAAGCTTGAGAGAGGAAACTTTCTTCCTACTTGGGAGATTTATACTATTGATGTAAGGTTATTATATCATTCTAATATAGGATTACACCTTTTAATCTGTAGAATCGCTAGAACTAGTGTTCTTGGGGATTTTTAGGGATTTGGCTCAAAGTTGATAGAAATCAGGGAGAATTTCCATGGGTAGATTTAAAAGCAATTGATAACTATTCTAGGATGATAATTAACACTTCCTAGTGTAGAATTACTTCCCTCTAACATGGATTATGGGGATTTGAGGTGATTTAATTGGTGCAAAACTCAAAACTGATGATTTAGGCTATGAATTAGGGTAAAATCAGTGAGTTTTGGTCCCTAATGCTTAGAATTGAAGAGTAAGACTTTAATTGCTCTTAGTTTTTCAATTTTAGACCGAGAACAATCCAGAGCTTCGAGGAAGGTCAAAGTTTTCACGGAGTAATTAGCATTTGTTTTAGGTAGGTTATGGTTTCTATTGTAGTATAGATTTGATTTATGACTACATGTTTATACCTAAGTTGAATGTGTGTGAACTAGCCTTCGAGAATACTTGTGACTTGTGAGCTTGTTTTATATTACATGCTTACATGAGTTTAATGATAATGAAATTGACTAAGTTTCATAGTTAAATTATGTACTTATAATTTAGTGCACTATGGCATATCTAAATGATAATAATGTTAAGATCCTATATGGATGTGCTTGAAAGGGTTGGGTACCTTGCTGGTATGGTACATGGATGAAGCTGGCCCCCTACAAGTCATGACTATTGGGTAGATAAGTCCCCTCAATATGTATATACAACATGTTAGATGAGATTAGATGTAACATGCATTGCATTTGGTTGATTGAGGTATAACTCATATTATTTGTGGAATTGAGCGGACTTAGATCTTATATTCATTGTGAGCATTGCTTATGTGTTTGCTTATGGTATAAATTGCTAGTTGGGAGCTTATGTGATCTAGGGTATCATTTATGGTTGCTTCGTGTATTACATGCTATGTAATGGATGCTAATTGCTCATATTAAGTTTATGTGTATGTGTGGTCTGAATTGAGTTTGTTGATGATGCCTATAAGTACATAGGGTTTTGTACTGATACTGCCTGTGCTCTTCTTTTGTTGAGTGTAGACTATCTTTTAAAGACTCCAACGAGACCTTACCTCTAGCTTGTGACCAGCGATTTCAATCAAAGGGTGAGTATTCATCATTCAGGCTGTCGTAGATCCTCTCTTTATATCATTTCCTTTGTTCAGACACTAATACTTTATTTATTTCATAGTTTGGATGTTATTCTTAGACTTGGTTATTTTAGATATTCTTGTACGGTGACTTTTGGGTCCTTGAGAATTTTTAATAGGTAGTTGATATTTTCGCACTTTTATCTATCTTTTTGGAGTGTTGGAGAGTTAATTATTAAGGTTAAGCCTGCTATTGATTTAATTGTCTTAAAAATAGCTAAGTATATGGGTTAAGGTTTGAGTTAGATGGTTCTCCCCTCGGAAGGTTAGTGTGGGTGTCACTCGTGGCCATTGGATTGTGACAGCTTTGAGTCCAATATGGTGAAGATTTTTGAAGGAGGATTTATGAGTACTCATATCCATATTATATGGTGAAAAAAATACATAATTAGTATTATGAGGAAATTCATTCGATGCCTTCTGAAGAATCTTGTATTGTTTCTTTGGACATTTTAGAGAGAAAAATACCTTCTTCATATGTTGACCCAAACAAATTCAGAAGAAGTCCAATGAAGAGGAGGTGTGGAGTTGGGAAATCATTTCCAACAAAAAGAAATAAGTGCTACATATGTAAAATTGCTGGCCACAAAAGAACTACATGCCCAGATCGAAATGCTCCATAATTGTTGTAATAGTAATTAGTGTTGTTGGTGTTAGTCTGAACTTGAATATTTTTTTTATATTTTAGTTGATGGTGTTAGTGAATTTAGTTTATTTATATAAAATATATTTTATCTTGTTTCAAATTTCTAATCCACTGCTAATGGTTCAAGCACTGTTGTATCTGTAGAAATAGATATCATATATGGTTGAATAGATCCCACAACTATTGGAAAAAATTAAACTTCTGTCGCAACATATGCAACATCTATTGCGTCTTATGTGAAATCTATTGGGAATAATCAATTTTTTTGCAACTGATGGTGAAATTTGTTAGAAATAATCAAAGATGTTGCAACAAATGTGAAATCTATTACAATAGATGTATAATTAGTTTGATTATCTCCAATAGATTCTACATTTGTTGCAACATATATTGCAATCTGTTGGAACAAATGTATAATCTGTTTGATTATTTCCAACATATTCTACATCTTTTCCAACATATATAAACATCTGTTGCAACAGATGGTGAATCTGTTGGAATTTATAAAACAGATTATACATCTGTTCCAACAAATGCGACTTTTGCTGCTTGACTTGGTGGACAAACGTTGAAAATAATCAGATATTAATATTCAAAATTGCTTCATTAACCATATTTAGTTATCAATAATGTGATTTAACTATGTTTAGTGATCAATTTATAACTCTAATTACATTCTTAATGAATTAGATGACCAACTAAGTGTATTCATATAGTATGGAGTGATCAATTAACTGATTTGATGTGAAATACTTCATTCAATCATATTTAGTGATCAACAATGTGATATCGCTATGTTTAATGATCAATGTCTAACTCCAATTACATTCTTAATGAATTAGATAGTAATTAAATGATCAACTAAGTGTATTCATGTAGTATGGAGTGATCAATTAACTAATATGATGTGAACTACTTTATTTAACTATATTTACTAATAAACAATATTATTTAACTATATTTACTGATTAGTTAATTACTCCCATTACATTCTTCATGAATTAGATAGTAATTTCATTGTGATAAATGATCAGCTTAGTGTATTCGTCCTAATTAGAGTGATCAATTAGCTAATTTGATGTGAACTACTTTATTTATCCATGTTTAGTAATAATAAATGTTATTTAACTATATTTAGTGATCAATTAATAACTTCAATTATATTCTTTAATGAATTAGATTGTTATTAGATGATCAACTAAGTATTTTTGTGTAATATGGAGTGATCAATTGACTAATTTGATGTGAAACTACTTCATTCAACCATATTTAGTAATAAACAATTTTATTTAACTATATTTAGTGATCAATTAATAACTCTCATTACATTCTTAATGAATTAGACAGTAACTTCACATGATAGATGATCAATTAAGTATATTCGTCCTAAATGGAGTGATCAATTGGCTAATTTGATGTGAACTATTTCATTCAACCATGTTTATTGACTCTAATAAGGATCCTCAATGAATTAGATTTGCATTAGCATAGTTATTTTTGTAAAGAATGGTGAATAAGTTGCAACAAATGTGACATCTGTTGGAACAGATGTATAATATATTTGATTATTTTCAACAAATTCTACATCTGTTCCAACATATGTTGAAATCTGTTGGAACAAATGTATAATTTGTTTGATTATTTGCAACCGATTCATCATTTATTGCGAAAGATGTTTATATCTGTTGAAAAAGATGTATAATATGTTGGAAATAATCAAATTTATTATACATTTGTTCCAACAGATGTCATATCTGTTGCAAACCTTGGTGGATATTAACCATGTTTAGTGATCAACAATGTGATTTAACTATGTTTAGTGATCATCATAGGTTGAATAAGCTTAGCTAGATACTATATCAAATTAAGAATGCAATAATTAACCCTACATGCAAAAAAGTCCCAACAGTTAAATAATACAATATAATAAGAATACTTCACAATGTAATATGAATAAATTAATGATCCAAAGCAACGTTATGCTATAAATGCAATGGCCAATGACTTACAATATAAAACCCTTATATAGTGGTATAAGTGATTTACGACCCATGGGAAACTCACAAGGTCCCTATATCCCTCGCCCAAAACCTTTTTCTGCCAACAACAATCATTATATCTATTAATATCACTGCTAGGAGTTGAACCAATGTCAAAATCAGTGTTTTCATTCAATAAAATGAGCTTTCTTTTCATACTCTATACTAATGATCCTTGAGTATACATATGTATGTATGAGCATGAAATATGATAAACACAGATGCAGCAAACATAAATACATGCATTTATCAACTCAAATCACAACCTACAAGCTTCAATATCAATAATGTTTCTCAATTATGCCCGTTGGAAACACTTCCTCTTTCATTTTATTTACTTTTTATATCATTCCCATTGAGACTTGATATTTTTATATTTTCCTTGTATTTATCTTATATCTTGTTAACTATTATTGGGTTGGCTTACCTATCATAGGGGTAATATAGGTGCAATCACTTCCCCAGATTTCGGGTCATGACAGGATTAGAGCGTTTTTCTTTGGTTGATATTTTTTATCTTGTTCGGATTGATCAAGTTCTGAACCTTATGCTTCAGGGCCACACAATCCTCTATGTTGTGTCCTTAAGAGTTAGAGTGAAAAGTGCAATGCTTAAAAGGGTTAAATAGTGGATGTGTTGTGTCAACTACCAACTCGTAGGCATTTTAATTACCTCGTAAGGTATTGGTCCTACTCCTAATTTTGATATTTTTGAAAATTTTAAAAATTTCTAGACAAGTCAAGGGGAATATAAGACTCAAAATATAACACCTATATTTGTTAGTCCCTTGTGCATTAGACAAAATGGGGGAAGATCTAGGACAGTACTGGAATATTAGATTGGACCTCAGAAGTTGAAAATTGAAATTTGTATAGCTAAGGGGGCCACAAAAGGAAATAAATAGACTAGTTCCTTTATTACCAAATAGCCTCCGTATTTGAACGGGATTCCTCCATTCTTAATCATATCATATTTCGAGTTCCAATTCTCAAGATGAAGAAATTTTTAGTATGAATTGCTCACATGACAAACATTGGATGATTATACAAAAAAGGGTCTCATTGTTTGACCTGTTTGATTTTTGCATGTATCGATTTCATCTTTAATGAGACATACGTCGCATGAATATGGATTAGTTTGACCGGCGGGTACATAATTACTTACCAAAAAGAAATTAGTCTCTTTGTTTGACCCACACCAAGTCCACATTTTTGTTTTTCCATGGAAATGATATAGGAACCAGTCTAGATATAAGCCTTACCTAATTAATTATTAAAATCATTTAAATTAATATAAATGTTAAATAATTAAAGCTTAGGACTAAGCACTAAACTATTGAAAGCAAACTAAAGAGAATAAGATAGGATAGTGGTAATATTTCTTCTCATTACTGTTAGTATCTGTTTTATAAAATTGGGACATGGCTATATATAGCCAAATACATGCTTGGGGAAAAAGTTTGCTACAGTAGTAGCTTTAGTACTTGGAGACCAAGTCAAATAACTTGGTCACATTACTTGCCACGTGGCATTTAGCCAACATGGTTATCCATGCATTTCATAATACTCCCCCTTGGATATCCATGAAATACGCATTGTTTGTTGCCTCATTAAAAACCTTACCAGGAAAATCCAGTGGGATAAAACCCTAGTTAAGGAAAAAAGAGTACAACACATATTCTTACTCCCCCTGATGAAGACCTCGATTTAAATGGTTCAGTCTTCGCATTCCAATCTTGTGTACCATCTTCTCAAGAGTTGAAGTTGGTAAAGATTTAGTGAACAAATCTGCTGGATTGTCACTTAAACGAATTTGTTGTATATCAATGTCACCATTTATCTGGGATCATGTGTGAAGAATAACTTTGGCGAGATGTGTTTCGTTCTATCTCCTTTTATGAAGCCTCCTTTTAATTGAGCAATGCATGCAGCATTGTCTTCAAATAAAATTGTGGGTACATTAATATCACATTTAAGTCCATATCTCTCTTTGATAAAATGTATCACCGACCTCAACCATACACATTCTCTACTTGATTTATGGATAGATATTATCTCAGCATGATTTGAAGAAGTAGCAACTAGACTGCTTTATAGATCGCCATGATATAGCAGTATCTTCGTATGTAAACACATAGCTTATTCGCAATCTAGCTTTATGTGGGTCAGATAAATAACCTGCATCTGCATGGCCAACAAGATTTGCACTATCTTTGTTAGGATAAAATAGACCTATATCAATAGTCCCCTTTAGATATCGCAATATATGTTTAACTCCATTCCAATGTCTACGTGTAGGGGAAGAACTATACCTTGCTAGCAAATTAACAGAAAATGCTATATCAGGCCTTGTAGCGTTAGCAAGATACATAAGTGCACCAATAGCACTGAGATATGGTACTTCAGGACCAAGAATCTCTTCATTCTCTTTTGAAGGTCGGAACGGGTATTTACTCACTTCAAGTGATCGAACAACCATTGTAGTACTTAATGGATGTGTTTTGTCCATGTAAAATCATTTCAAAACCTTCTTAGTATAGGCAAATTGATGGATGAATACCCCGTCTGCTAATGCTCAATTTGCAGACCAAGAAAAAATTTTGTCTTTCCAAGATCTTTCATCTCAAATTCTTTCTTTAGATATTCAATTGCCTTTTGGACCTCTTCTGGAGTTCCAATAAGATTTATGTCATCAACATAAACAGCGAGTTTAACAAACTCTGATGTTGTTTTCTTAATAAAAATACAAGGACATATGAAATCATTTATATATCCTTCATTTATCAAGTATTCACTAAGGCGATTATACCACATACGCCCTGATTGTTTTAGACCGTAACGATCTTGTAATCTGATTGAACACATGTCCCGAGACTTTGAACTATATGCTTCAGACATTTTTAATCCTTCTGGGATCCTCATATAAATTTCATAATCATCAGATGTATTTCAAGGTTTTCATGTACAGCTAAACCGATGAGATATCGAAATGTTATTGCATCCATAACGGGTGAATATGTTTCTTCGTAGTCGACTCCTGGTCTTTGAGAGAATCCTTGTGCAACAAGGCGTTCCTTGTATCTTATAATTTCATTTCTTTTTCGCACAAAAATCCATTTATATCCAACGGTTTTATACCTTCAGGGGTTTGGACTACATGTCCAAAAACCTTACGTTTAGCAAGTGAATTCAATTCTGATTGAATTGCCTCTTGCCATTTTGGCCAATCATTTCTTCATCGGCATTCTTCGACAGATAGAGGTTCAAGATCCTTACTATCTTGCATAATGTTAAGTGCGCTATTATATGCAAAAACATTATCCACTATAATTTTTGATTGATCTAAATTTTTCTCATCACCGGTGGAACTCATTGAAAGTTCCTCATTCACTTGAATCTTGGGTTCACTGATTTCTTCAGGAATATCAGTATTAATCAGATCTTGGGTCTCTTCATGAGATTCTTCTATAGTGTCACTTTTATTATTTTTTGTGCTTCTTTTTCTAGGATTTTTATCCTTCGAACCCAATAGTCTACCACACTTCGGGGGTGCTTGGGATTCAGAAACTATGACACTAATAGATGGTCCTTTTGGGACATCAATTCGGACAGGCACATTCACTGCAGGAATATGTGACTTAGTTATCCTTTTCAAATCAGTAAATGCATCTGACATTTGATTTGCTATTTTCTGTAAATGAATGATTTTCTGGACCTCATGTTCACATATGGGGGTACGTGGATCAAAATGAGATAATGACGAAACTTTCCATGCAATTTCTCTGTTGAGTACCTGTTTCTCTCCCCCTAGTTGTGGGAAATTTATTTCATCAAATCAACAGTCTGCAAATCGAGCAGTAAATAAATCTCCCATCATTGGATCAAGATAGCGAATTATGGAGGGTGACTCAAACCCAACATATATTCCTAACCTTCTCTCGGGGCCCATCTTAGTGCGCTGTGGTGGTGCTACTGGCACGTATGTCGTAGATGAGAAATATTTGGTTCATGACCAAAGACTAATTGTGACGGAGAGTATTTATTATAATGAGTCAGTCTGAGACAAACAAGTGATGTTTCATGTAAGATAGCATGACCCCAAACAATAGTGGGCAATTTTGTTTTCATAAGTAGTGGTCTTGCTATCAATTGTAGGCACTTAATAAATGACTCAGCAAGGCCATTTTGAGAATGAACATGAGCGACAGGATGTTCAACTCTTACCCCAACTGATACACAATAATTATCAAAAGCTTAGGATGTAAATTCTCCAGCATTATCGAGGCGAATAGCCTTAATAGGATAATCTAAAAATTGCGCCCTTAATCGTATTATTTGTGCCAATAATTTTGCAAACGCCCGGTTGCGAGACGATAAGAGGCACACATGAGACCATATTGAAGATGTGTCGATTAGGACCATAAAGTATCTAAATGACCCACTGGATGGGTGAATAGGTCCACATATATCCCCATGTATACGTTCTAGAAAAAGGGGGGATTCGACGCCACCTTCAGTGGTGATGGCTTAGTTATCAATTTGCCCTGATAACAAGTAGTACATGAAAATTCATCACTTGCAAGAATCTTTAGGTTCTTTAGCGGATGCCCATTTGAATTTTTAATGATTCATCTCATTATTATTGATCCAAGGTGACTCATTCGGTCATGCCAAAGCACAAAAGTATTCAAAGCAGTAAAATTCTGATTTATGATAGAATGTGCTTCAACTGTACTAATATTTGCATAATATAGGCCAGAAGACAAAGTTGGCAATTTCTCCAATACATATTTCTGGCCTGAGACATTTTTGATAATGCCAAGATATTCAACATTCATTTCATTTATTGTCTCAACATGATATCCATTTCGGCGGATATCTTTAAAACTTAATAAGTTTCTCGGGGATTTAGAAGAGAATAGTGCATCTTCTATAACAAGTTTCGTCCCCTTAGGTAGAAATATAGTAGCTCTTTCGGAGCCTTCAATCAATTTTGAATTACCAGAAATTGTTGTAACATTTGCTTTTCATCTAAGCAACTGAGAAAAGTATCTCTCATCTTTAAATATGGCGTGCGTTGTTCCACTATCAATTACACAAATATCCTCACGATCAATTATTGATCCAAATAAAATTTGAGGAGCATCCATATATTCTTCAAGATGAAAATATAAACAAAGTAAATATTATACTATTACTAGCAAACAACATATTACACAACTTTATTTATTTACAAGTCTAGATAAACACAACTGACTGAAACGTAAACTAATACAACTAACAAAAAAGTAAAATACTTAGACTATTACAGCTCCATCACTGACACGGTGATCTATATTTTCTTCAGGGAATTCAAAAAAATTTGCAACGTCTAACTGCATAGGCTCAACATTATCTTCAAAGATAAAGTTTGCTTCTACAGTATTATCTACCTTCTTGAGAGATGTCTGATAAAGATTAACCAGGTGCCTTGGCGTACGACAGGTACGTGACCAGTGCCCTTTTCCTCCACACCGATAGCATCTAGTTTCTGTATTTTTCCTTTGCACCGCTTCAGGCTTTTCACCCTTCTTTTTTGCACTGCTGGTGCTGAGGGTTATTATTCAGTGCAAGACGATCACCATGATTGAAATTTCTTCCTCGACCACGACCACGACTGGGGTCAGGACCTCTTTCACTCCTAGATTGGTGAAAATTTACAGCATTTACTTCAGGAAATGGAGCAGTACCAGGAGGTCGACTTTCATGGTTTTTCATCAAAAGATCATTATGTTGTTCAGCAACAAGGAGATGCGAAATTAATTCAGAATACTTTTTAAATCCCATTTCTCGGTATTGCTGCTGCAGGAGCATACTTAAGGCAGAAAAGGTGGAGAATGTTTTCTCCAACATATCATGATCTGTGATATTTTCTCCGCATAGAGTTAACTGTGATTTAATTCTAAACATAGCAGAATTATACGCAGTTATATCTTTAAAATCTTGTAATCTCAAATGGGTCCATTCATAATTTGTCTGTGGAAGAACAACCATCTTCAGGTGGTCATATCTATCTTTCAAATTATTCCACAGTATAAGAGGATCTCTAATAGTGAGATATTCCATTTTTAATCCCTCATTGAGGTGATGACGGAGAAATATCATAGCTTTGGCACGGTCTTGATTTGAAGCCTGGTTCTTATCTTTGATGGTGTCTACCAGACCCATCGCATTCAAATGTATTTCAGCATCAAGTGCCCAAAATAAGTAGGCTTTGCCTGATATATCCAAGGCAACAAATTCACGTTTAGATAGATTCGACATTATTTTAGAAAAATAAGTTTTTACCTTTATTACCTGAAAAAGTATTTGCTCGAGATGGCAGAGTCTCGTGCTGATAATGTGCCAAATAATTAAAGCTTAAGACTAAGCACTAAACTATTGAAAGCAAACTAAAGAGAATAAGATAGGATAGTGGTAATATTTCTTCTCATTATAAAATTGGGACATGGCTATATATAGTCAAATACATGCTTGGGGAAAAAGTTTGCTACGGTAGTAGCTTTAGTACTTGGAGAACAAGTCAAATAACTTGGTCACATCTCTTGCCACGTGGCATTTAGCCAACATGGTTATCCATGCATTTCATAATAATAAATAAATTAACACTGTTTTGCCACGTTTTTTCTCTATGTATAAGTACATTGTTTCTAGCATAATAATTCATCAAATTAAAACCCTTCTCCTCTTCAATTTCTTCTTCAGCTTAGCTATTTTCTTTTGGAAATATTACACATATAATGTGTCCAACAATGAATATTTTGAAAAAATTAAGGAAAATGAATATCAAAAAGGAGTTAGGCATTTATGTGAAAGTGGGATTACTAGAATTCCAAAAAAATATGTCTTGCCAGTTTCAGATAGGCCATTAATTGTGAAGAAAGAAGAAAAAGATGATGAAAATCTCAACTTGCCTATTATTGATTTTGCTCAATTGCAAGGCCCCAATAGATCCCAAGTTCTCAAATCACTTGCCAAAGCTTGTGAAAAGTATGGATTTTTTCAGGTAAGCTTGTCCACTCCTCTCTTTAACCACTTCTACTTTATTGATAACTGTGGTGTCCGAGATAGCTTACACGCGCCTCAACCAATTTCATTGTACCTGCTATCTCCTATCAGCAGCATAGGTACCGTGTTACTTTATCCACCAAGGTTTAGACAGAGGCGAATCTAGGATTTTAGGCTTGTGGATTCCCAATAAAATAAATTAATGTGCAATAAAATCATAAAAGAAAGGAAAGGGATTTTACTTTAAAAACAGTGCATTTTAGAACTAAAATAGAAAAGCATTTTACTTTAAGTAAAAGAGCTTAAAATTTGATTTAAAAAAGTCACACCCACTGGGGTTCGAACACACAGTTAGCAATCTAAGGGAGCTTCATGGGCTACTTTCTTGCCATTGAACCAACAGCACATTTGTTTGTGGGTTCCCATCTGCAAATATTTATACTCTTAATATATTTTTTTACATAATTATAAAATTTACGGTAGCGGGTGGGGGTTCACTACCCTAGATCCGCCCCTGGGTTTAGACATATGAGAAGAACTCGTCTAGTGTTTTTGCTTAGCTGGATTTTGAACCTGAAGCTCATGATTCTCTCAATCCACTTCATTGACCACTATGATCCAATTCTTTTATTTTTCTCATTTGACGATATATTAAAAGGAATCACATTTTCTTCTCTTTCTCCTTGGCTTTTGCAACCTTAGCATCTTCATACACATTTTAAATTCTTAAGCTTATATATACACACACATAGTTTGAGCCAAAAGTAATGAACTCAATTGAACTCACAGAAACCTGTCATATATCCCCCTCCGAAATAAAGTCTAGCATAGAATTGCTTCGCTTTGTGTTGCATTGCATCGAGTCATCACCGATGAATATTGTGCAATGGTAAAGATTCTTTTGCCCTTAACATGATATCTTTGCCCTTAACATGATATCTCGGGTTCAAACCTTAAAAATGATGTCATCATCAACATGGAGCGCTAAAATCTCCCATAGTGGACCTTTTACCTCTCGAATTTGAATTAGTCGGACAAATAAGTTCTGACCCCCTTTTTTTTGTCTTGATGCAGTTGGTGAATCATGGTATTGATAGTGACACAATTCAGCACATAATTGAAGTGGGCAAAAAATTCTTTGAACTTCCATTTGAAGAAAGAGCAAAATACATGTCTACTGATATGCAAGCACCAGTAAGACTTGGCACAAGTTTTAATCAAAACAAAGATGGAGTATTTTGTTGGAGGGATTTTCTCAAACTTAGTTGCCATTCTTCACCAAGTGATCTCCTTTCACTTTGGCCCTCTTCTCCAATAGATCTCAGGTGAATATTCAATAATTTTTTATTTTTTTTTTTAAAAAAAAGTCAACTTTTATAATAAGATCTCCACTTCATTATTAAATGTCATAACTTATTATAAATTCAATAGATTGCTTATTTAATCATTTTCAAAGTCAACTAGCTATATGACACTATATTTAATCATTTGAACAGCTTCTCTCTACCTAAGATGTGAGGTAGAGGTAAGGTCTGCGTATACTCTACCCTTTCTAGACCCCATTTTAGGGGACTATGCAGAGTATGTTATTATTGTCATATTTAATCATTTCCAAAGTCAAATATATATATATATATATATATTACTTTTTATGTAATTTTTAGATATATTAACTTTAATTCTATGTCAAAATTGACATAAAGAATTAAATAGTTTGACCTCATGCCTATTCTGATCAGCATAGATGGAGTACTTTTTATTGTTTCTTTCTTCACATTTGACTTATATAGATTCATAGTAAAGTTTTACCCTATCAATATTTAATAACTTATTGTAACAAGTCATTTACCTTATTTTTATGTTACTATTCTCACTTATTATGAATATTTACCTATAATTATCTTTTGAGTGACTTGATAGTATAAATATTTTTTTATCCCGTCAATATATAGAATTCTTTAACCTCAATAGCCATCCTCCCAATTGCTTAAACTAAAATTAGCCAGGAGACGTACAATATATGTATAATTCATGTATAATTTTATATAATTAGCGTATAATCTATGTATATCAGTTGTAGAATCCAACCGTTGTTAGTGTAAAGATCTTTTCTCCTTTTTTTTTTTCTGACAAAAATAGTTACTTTTTTGATTGATGAATAGGGAGGCAGCTGCAAACTACTCAAAGCAAACAAAGTTCTTGTACCAATTGCTAATTGGTGCAATTCTTGAAAGCTTGGGAATAGTGAATGAAAACAACATTGATAGTAACAATTTGAAAGAGTTTGAGGATGGTAGCCAACTTTTAGTGTTGAATTGCTATCCTTCTTGTCCAGAGCCAGATTTAACACTTGGAATGCCACCACATTCAGATTATGGCTTACTTACACTTCTACTTCAAGATGAAGTAAAGGGGTTACAAATTCAACATCAAGGCAAATGGTTGACTGTGGAGCCTATTCCTAATTCCTTTGTTGTCAATGTTGGGGACCATCTTGAGGTTAGTTCCGTTTCATTTTATGTGACACTATTATTATTTTTAGCAAGTTGAACAACTTTTTTGTTTAACTATAATTTTAATCGTTAATTTCCAACGGATGTTCTGTCAGAATTTAGCTCGTTGGCAAGGAATGTCTGACGAAAACAACATTGACGAGTCGAATTTCAAAATTTTCTTTTATCGAAATTAGCAACTTTCTGATAGTGATTGTCCCATTTGAAATACATTCAATCTTTAAATGTATACACACATACACATGAAAAACAGTTGATCTTTTCTGACCTACGTACTGACCACTTTTAAATCATGTCTTTCAAAAATAGTCGTTGTTATAAAGTTTAAAATTTCACATGTAAAACTCCAACGCATATTTCAAATACCTAGGCTGAAAAGTGGTTGTTTGTCAATTTTTACCCCAACGTTTTCTCTCTAATGGATCTTACTCGACACGAATTTGGACTAATCCGGCTCCAATACAGTACCGAACACCAAATGGAAAACCATAAAAAAAATACTCTAAATGATTCTATATTATTTTCTGTATCTTTTCTTTAAGTTGTTACACATTATGTGTTTCTCAAAAAAATTATCTAATTTTTCCCTATTAATTTTACAGATTTTCAGCAATGGAAGGTACAAAAGTGTGCTACATAGGGTACTTGTAAATTCATCAAAATCAAGAATCTCAGTTGCTTCACTACACAGCTTGCCTTATAGCTCCAAAATTCAGCCTTCTCCAAAGCTCATCAATGAATCAAACCCCAAACTTTACAAGGATACAGATTTTGCTACATAGGACTCGTTTAAAGGAAAAACATTTTAATGTTTGTGTTAGCTATGCTTGCATTAGTTATGCTTGCATTTTATTTATACATTGTTTGGTTTGGTGTATTAAAAATAACATGAATTGTATAATTTCTAAAAAAAAAATATTTTTTTATAAAAATACCCTCCGTATATATGTTGGAAAGGAATGTGGAAAAATATTTGAGGGATAATTGTGTCTTTAATCATTGTAATGCATACATTAGAATTCATTGCATTACTAATACCATTGATTTTGAGGTATTAGTAATACACACCTCAATACACAATAGAGTATATAACTAATGCAAACATTATTTATAGATAGGCTAAAAAAATATACCAAACAAGGTACTAGTAATACACATGACTAATACATGCATTATTCTTTTTAATACACTCCACCAAACAACCCCTACCTATCCTTCCAATATTATTTTTAGTGTTGTAGGTTCGAAAAAATAACAAAATGGTCCATTATGTTTTGGGGGTAAGTTCAAAGTAATTCCTTAAATTAAATATATTTTTGAGTAGTTTTTAGCCATTAGATTTGTCAAAAGCAAACACTTTTAGTATCTGTCAAATATTTGACAAATTCTATTTGTTAGATTTTACGGGAACTATAAAAAAAGAATTTAGCGGGAACTCATATTTGGAGGTGTAGTTTTTGCAGTTTCTACTATCTTAGTCTGTTTTCTAGAGCTTGATGTAACGTTTTGAGGTGAACCTTCTGCTATTTTGGTGTATAGTATAATATCTTTTATTGCAATTTTAGGATTTGATTGAAATTTTCTGGTGGATCTTGTCAAATTCTATTTCCATAATTCCCCTCAAATTTGATAAATGGAGTTTATTAAATTTGAGATAAATCAAAAGTGCTCATGAATATTTCTAAACGATTACTTTAAACTTAACCTCATACATAAAAGGACCATTCTAACCATTTTCTCTTTTAGGTTATGTCCATGCATGTTGAGTTTGAACCAATTACGTGGTCAGGGGCGGAGCCACCTTATACCAAGGGTGGTCATCCGAACACCCTTCGCTGGAAAACTGTGAATTATATATAGGTAAAATTTTGGTTTTTGTGGTTATATATAGCACAATGAACATTCTTCGAACAAATGAGTCCCACGGCTCAGTAGTAAAGGGTGTTCAAATTGTGTCTTAATGCCTTGGTTCAATCCCTCACATCAACGCAAATGTAATTTTTTTTTGTATTTTAGGCATATTTATGTTCTTAATGTCCAATTTTAATTTCTAGGAAAAAGTACACTAAATAGACCAAAAATTTAAAGTATTTACACTCAAATACCCCCTCCCTTAATAACTCCAAATATGCACAATCGGTACAAAATAATAACACCGCATGCCCCCTTCCCCTTTTCCCTTAAGATTGTTCTTTTTTTCTAAATTAAAGGTACCTTAAATTGTTTAAGATTTGGGCGCCACTTTTTCTTTTCTTTTCTTTAAATTGCAACGACCTTGTCCTTTCTTTTCCAATTCATAAATCTTTTCAATTATCTATTTCGGTCTCTTTCCTCCTCCCCCCCCCCCCCCCCCGCCCCTTTTCTATTTATGTACTTTTACTTTTCTTTTTTTCTTTTTGTGTTATTTATTTTAGTTAAATATACAAAATATATAGTAGTTACTCCTCCCATTCATCTTTATTTATCCACTATATTAAAAATATATGTTCAATAATACTTGTTCAATTTGAAAAATCATTACATAATTTACCATTTGTATTCATTTTATCCTTGGTATTAAATACTATTCATCACCCATTGTCTTTTTCAAAGAAAAATATTATTATATTCAAAGGGTGATATAATAAAATTATTCATATTCTTTATTGTTTCTTAAGGTGTGTGTCAAGTCAATAGTGGACAAGTATTTATGAACGGAAAAATTAATTACTTTTTGACTAATAAAATATAAAAATAAATAAATAATCAGACCATAAAATAACAACTTAATACATTTTTAATTGTTACCAAAATCTGTTTATTATTTTAACAGTTTCTTTTTTTCTTTTTTTCCCTACATTGTTACTTCCCTGTTATATCTTTTTATTTTCCATTGTTGACTTCTTTTTTCTTAATTCTTTTTCTCTTTCTCTTTCTCTTTCTTATTAGTTTGTCTTCTTTTTTAATATTTTTGCCTCTTACTAGATTTTTGAATTTTTTTAGAAAATAAAAATAAAATAAAAAGCTAAAAATATTAACTAATTATTTTTAGATTGATAAAAATAAAAAAAAATTAAATAACTAGACTATAATTTAAAAAAATAATAAGAAAAATACTAAATTCCTCTTTGATACTATCACAGTATATGAATATACTGTATTGGTGTCATGGAGGTCTCATAGAAGGATTGAAGCAGACATCAATGATACCACGACAATATATAAATATACTGTGATGGTATCATTACAGAATAAAATAAAATCCAATGATACCATGACAGCATATAGATATACTATGATGGTCTCATTGAGGTCTCACTAAATGATTGAAGCAAACAGCAATGATACCATAACAATATACAAATATATTGTGATGGTATCATTACGGACTAAAGCAAATTCCAATGATACCATATGAGTATATATATACTATCATGATATTATAGTGGTGTGACTGAAGGATTGAAGCAGACATCAATGATATCATGACAGTATATAGATATATTATGATGGTATCATAGAGGTCCCACTAATGATTGAAGTAAACATCAACGATACCATGACAATATATAGATATACTGTGATAGAATTATTACGGACTGAAGCAAACACAATGATACCATGTGAGTATATATATATATACTAGGATGATATCATGGAGGTTTGACTGAAGGATTGAAGCAGACATCAATAATACCATAACAGTATAAATGTATTGTGATGGTATCATGGATGTCTGACTGAAGGATTGAAGCTAACATCAATGATACCATGACAGTAGATAGATATATTATGATGGTATCATTACGGACTGAAGCAAACCCAATGATACCATGTCAATATATATATATTGTGATAGTATCATTAAGGCCTGACTGAAGGATTGAAGCGAACATCCATGATACCATATATATATATATATATATATATATATATATATATATATATATATATATATACACACACACACATACACTGAATGATGAAGCATATATCAATGATACCATGACGATATATAGATATACTGTGATGGTATCATTACGGACTGAAGCAAACCCAATGATACCATGCCAGTATACATATACTGCGATGGTATCATGAAGGTCTAACTGAAAGATTGAAGCAGTCATCAATGATACCATGACAGTATATAGATATACTGTGATGGCATCATCACGGACCGAAGCAAACCAATGATACCATATTAGTATATATAATCTGTGATGGTATTATGGAGGTCTGACTGAAGGACTGAAGCAAACCCAATGATACCATGTCAGAATATATATATTGTGATGGCATCATAAAGGTCTGACTGAAGGATTGAAGCAGACATCAATGATACCATGATAGTATATAGATATACAGTGATGGTATCGTGGAGGTCTCACTGAATGATGAAGTATACATCAATGATACCATGACGGTATATAAATATACTGTGATGGTATCATTACGGACTGAAGCGAAACCAATGATTCCATGTCAGTATATATATACTGTGATGGTATCATGGAGGTCTGACTGAAGGATTGAAGCAGACATCAATGATACCATGACAGTATATAGATATACTGTGATAATATCATGGAGGTCTCACTGAATGATGAAGCATACATCAATGATACCATGACTATATATAGATATACTGTGATGATATCATTACAGGCTGAAGTAAATCCAATGATACCATATCAGTATATATATACTGTGATGGTATCATGAGGTCTGATTGAAGGATTGAAGCAGACATCAATGATACCATGACAGTATATAGATATAGTGTGATGGTATCATAGAGGTCTCACTGAATGATGAAGCATACATCAATAATACCATTACAGTATATAGATAAATTGTGATGGTATCACTAAAGACTGAAGCAAACCCAATGCTACCATTTCAGTGTATATATACTGTGATGGTATCATGAAGGTCTGACTGAAGGATTGAAGCAGTCATCAATGATACCATGACAGTATAAAGATATACTGTGATGGTATCATTACGAACTGAAGCAAATGAAAGAAATAGAAATAAAAAAGAAAAGAGAATCAAATAAAATTATAAAAGAAAAGAAATAAAAATAAAAAAGAATCGAAAATATGAAATTAGCTTGTGGTGTAAAAATAAAGAATATTATGATTTGAGAAAAAAATGAATGAAAAAAGGAGAAAAAAATAAAAAATAAAAAATAAATTGAAAAAAAAGAAGCAAAGAAACAAGAACTAAAGAAATTGAAAAAAAAGAAGAGAAAATAGAAAATAAAAAATAAAAACACAAAAACAAAAGAAAAAAAGAGAAAAATAAAAGCAGGAAAAAGAAGAAGTAGATTAAAAAATTAAAGAATAAAGAAATAAACAAAAAAAGGAAAAAAGAAAAGAAAAGGAACAAGACATAAAGAAATTGAAAAATAAAAAACACAAAAATAAAAAGAACCAATAAGGAAAAAAAAAAAGAAAAATAAAAGCAGAAAAAAAAAGTAGAGAAAAAAATAAATGAACAAAGAAATAAACGAGAGAAAAAAAGAAGAAGAAAAGAAGTATATAAAATAAAGATTGAGTGTGAATTAGATTATGATGTTAAAAGAAAATAAAGATAAAATAATTTTACGAAAAAAATAAATGAGCAAAGAAGCATAAAAAAAAGGAAATCAGTAAAAGAAAATAGAAAAAAAGAAAAGAAGTAGAGAAATAAAAAGGAAAAGAATTAAAATGGAGATAAATAACTAAAGCTACAAGGGGAAGGGGGCATTTTATGTAATTAGTTAGAGGCATTTTATGGAAGGGGGCATTTAGTTGTAAATAGTTTGCTCCTATAGGGCATGTATGTACTTTCCCCTAATTTCTATTCTTACTATGTCATTAAAAAGACAAATTATAAAAGTTTTAGTCTTAACATATCATTAAAAAGTGTAAGTACTAGTCGAAACATGTCATTAAAAAAGAAAAATTAGAAATTTGTAAGTATTAGTCTTAACATGTCATTAAAAAGGTAAATTAGAAATGTTTTTTCATATCCTTTTAAAAATTATGATTTTTTATTTTTTTTTGCATTTTTAGAATTTAAAATTGAGTAACTAAGGTTACACAAATTGAAATCAAAAAGGAAAAAGTAAGAAAATTAAATGCATAAATAAATTAACTTTTCAAATAGTTATGAATTAAACCTACATAACATATATTTATAAGTAAAATTATTTTCTTTATGAGCAAATTTGATAATGAAAAATGCAGTTCCATATAAACTTTAAATTCAATAAAAAAAAATCTATTTGTGATCATTAATATATTATTAATTGTCATATAAAGTGTTTGAAGTTAAATTTATTAAAATATTATTTTTAAATATATTGTCCTTCCCGTGAAGCAAGAGTAATTTTGCTACTTGTATGTAAAGTTAAAGTATGTTTGATTTTTGTTTAAAACTTCATCGTCAGACACCGCTAAAGAGGTTGTATGATTAACTCTTCTCAAGTTATTTTTTATTCTCTTTTGTTACCTTCTTGTCTTTCGTAATAGTGGTGCATGATAATTTTCTTTACTGGACTCCTTTGAGCAATTTTCTTTGCTTAACAAAAATTTTCAGCGAAAACTCAATAATATATTTCAAATTTAGTGTTTGAATAATGCTTTGAAGACAAACGACAAAAAAATTTTTGGCAAAGCTAAATATAATATTGTTTGATTTTGAAAATTTGGCGAACCCTCTCATTTGGAAAAAAAAATAAAATTACTTTATAAGTCTGAACACCCTTACTCAGATTCCTGGCTCCGCCGCTGTACATGGTGATTGATCCCATTTCAACGAGAATAATGTAGAACCCGCATTTCTAGTTATCAATGAGAACTAGGTAACGCAAGAGCAGAGACGGAGCTAGCATTTCATTTACGAGTTCGATAGAATTCGATAATTTTAGTACATATCTTGTGTTTTTATCAAAAACTCTAATTTGTATGGATAAATTATCAAGAACGTGAAGGAGTAGTGCTTTGGAGCAACAGTAAAGTTGTCTCTTTATGATCTATAGGTCACGGTTTCAAGTCATGAAAACAATCACTAATATTTGTATTAAAGTAGACTATCTACATCATACCTCTTGAGAAGCGGCCCTTCTCCTAATTAGCCCTACTAACGCAAAATACTTTGTACACGAGGGTCGGTCTTAATGGGCCTGTTTTGTTGTTAAGTCATGTGGTCCAAATTGGATCGAAATGTGTAGGATACAATGACAGGGGGATGTGTTGTAGTTATTGTTAACTACAATTCTACAGGTGGAAATATTTTCAAGGAAAAATAACATAAACATACACCTTAACTTATCATATTTACACAAATTTCCACTCTTACAAAGCAATTACAAAAATCCTAACTAATTATGTATCTTCGCTGGATGTATCGGGAGCTAATCATGTATCTCGACAGACTCAAAATCGAAAAAACGTATCGGGAGCTAATTATATATCTTTACAAAGGAAAAAAATGTATCTTCGTTGGATGTATTATGTATCTAGATAGACCCAAAATAGGAAAAAATGTATCGGGAGCTAATTATGTATCTTCGTTGGATGTATCGGGAGCTAATTATGTATCTCGACAAACTCAAAATCGGAATTTTCAGTAATTATGTAAAATATCGGGATTTTCTGTAATCAAACTCCAAATTGTCGGGATTTATGTCGTTTGTCCTTTTTTCAATCTATACAGCATGCATGACTTTGGGCAATGTTACGTGGGCTTCACGGGAAGCCCATATGCAGTTTGCTAACTTGCACCATTGGGCTGGCTCTAGATGGGCCGTTATACGCTAAAACACCGTAAGGCCCATTTCTTCATTTACCTGCTTCTCCATTTGAATTGAAGGAAAAGTTTTTGGAATTATTTAAAAAATTTGCAAAGAAACTAGAAAAGAGTTTTTTTTTTTTAATATAGAACTAATATTTACTATCCATTTTTGGTCTTGTTTCCAAAATAATCAATATCATGAAGTTTTTAATTCTATACGTGGAATGTCTCGGAGTTTCATTTGTAGAATTTGAAACGTTATGCTCATGCAGCCATGCTTGAAGTTCAAAATCAACTTGTGTAATACCTATATATGTGAAGGATTCCATATAGCAACTTCTAGTTTCGTGCAATAAATTTTGTCTACTTTTTAGACTTTCAAATACTATTTATTCCATTCATTAACATTTGTTTGGACACAAAATCTTTTTTGAAATATATGGTCTAATATAAGTCATATCTGTAAAGTCATAGATTATCTCATTGAAGATAAAATAAAAGGTTTAAATATTTATGTAAAGTGATGATTTACATAAACATTTGTGTAAGACAACATTTCTTTAGATATTTTTGTGTGTCATGTCTTTCACCAAGGCTCTGACTTAAAATTCTGTATGATACTGTAACAAAACAGTATTCGGGCTCATTTGGTTCGAAGATAAGTTATATTGGAATTAGTTATGTTTGTGATTAATTATTCTAGTATTAATTTTTAGTTATAATTTGATTTGTTATAGTAAAAATAACATGAATTGCTTAATTTTTAAGAAGAAGTTGTTTATTCAAAAAAATACCCTCAACCTTATGTTGTAGAAAAAAGGTTGAGATATATGCTTCATGGGTATATATTTTTGTCATTTTCATTATTTTATCTAGGAATAACTAATTCCAATACTATTAATTCTAACTCTCTGACAACTTATTCTGATATTAATTACTAGTCCTGATATTACTTATCCCAAAATTAATATCCAAACAAGAATAATTCATCATACCAAACGACCCCTTACAAAGTTTCACCGTCCTTGATACTTTACACATTTTTTCAACATTGATACAGTAGAATTAAATATATATTTTACGATAATCTTATATGCTTTTACTGAATTGTACTATCAAGTCAAATGCTTATTTTTTCTTTGAAGAAAATGTCAAAGTTCGAAGACAAAAGATTCATTCGACTAATTATAATCAAGCATAGTCAAAATACAAGACACGGTTTTTCTTACTTCACATGTAAACAGAATTGAAGATTATTATAAGAAACATGCATCACCATTTAATTTGTTTATTTATGAAAATGACATTATAAGTAATTACCTACTAAAATGGGTACGTAATATATCATAGAAAAAGTCTACGATTAATTGTCTAGGAATATTGAAGAAAACCGGTGCCTTCTTTTTTTCCCATTTTGAGGCTCGATTAATCTGGATTCGCATCGAAAAGTTCTACTAGAGGCTTAAAGCCCTCCCTACTAAAGGCAACTTCATACTGAAAGGTTTGAACTTGAGACTCCCAGTTAAAGATGGAGGAGTACTTACCTCTCTATCACAACCTTTGCTGGTAAGAAAACGTACCAATACTCAGTATAGTAGAAGAAAATTTGACAAATCCATTTCAACAGACTTTTTTATATCATAAAGGGACAAATTCAGGCTGTAAATTTAACCGAATATTCCTCCTCTAGAGGGTTTAGTAAAACAATATTAATACAGTATCATTTTTCAACGAAAGTGTTCGTTCCGACTTTGTCCGTCGACAGCTGAATATTTTGATCTGTTCAATTAATGAGACCCCAAGTAATACCTAGTTTAGTGTAGCATCAGGATTCCGCCTTCTTCTTGTCGAGTTTTACTTCTGATCTCTCTCTGAGTTGTCAGATAACCCGTTTTATACAAGGATAACTTCACCACTATTTGACAAGTACTTGTGATATTACTTAATTTTGCCTTTGTGTTACTTATCAATCATATGAACAAATTTTTTGATGCATGCAATATTGTGTAAAGATTAGACATGATCAAATATACATCTGCAGCATAAATACGTCATTAATTGCAGTTTACTTTCTTATTAGAGGCAATTGTATACTCCCTCTGTTTCTTTTTACTTGTCATAGTTTTCTTTTTTAGCGTCAAATTATATGAACCTTGACCAATATTATAAGATATATATTTAGGATTATAGCACTTTTGATCCCTCAACTTTTGGTATTTTTTAGTTTTAGTTTTTATGATATCTGACTAAGCAAATTTAATCTTTAATTAATTGAAATATGCACTATTGATCCTATTTTCTTGTGAGTGTATATATAACATATCTCCTACCTAAAGGGATTAAGAACATACATTTTAATTAATTAAAATTACAAGTGTTGAGTCATATCTTACGAGGATCAAAATCATAATTAATCAATAATTGAGAGATCAAAAGTGCTATTATCCCCTTTAATTGATAAAATTACATAGTAATTTCCCATTTGTGTTCTTGATAATCCTAAAAGTCAACTCATATGAGAAATGTAACTCGAGTTGACTTTTTCAGGGTTTACTTGACCCCCTAAGTTTTTAATTTGTTTTTTTAAAAAAAACAAACAAAACAGAGCCCATAGTTTTAATTACTAGCTCAGTAGCATATTTATTTCATGACATCATCACAGCAAGTCTACTCTTTATATACATGAATGGAAATCAGTAAAGCAGATGAGCAAAGTAGTATTTAATTATCCATTATATCATATTTAAATGAAAATTTCATAATTTGACGTACCCCTTATTTCATAAAGTGAAAATGCTTGTAATCGGCATAGGTTGTGGTGGAATGGTTGAGATTCACCCCCCATCCACCCACCCCCCACCCTCACCCCCGCTTAGCTAGAACGTCTCGAGTTTGAGTCCTGAAAATAAAAAAAGATCTTGTTAGAATGCATCGCTTTCAAAAATGGACCTTGTAATGTGCGAATTTGAATTTAATTGAAAATGAAAAAAATCCTACTAGAAACGTCGCTGTTAAAAAAAGGGTCTTGCAATTTATGAATATGAATTTAGTCGAATCCCAACAAAGAATATTGGACACCAAATGAAAAGAAAAGTAACAAAGCTTGTCATTTTCTCAAGAAGATAACTTCTCATTATTATTTTTTGAGAAAATGGTACGTTTTAGTTAAAATGACATGTCAACTTATCATCACCACATTAATCATTCTTCTTCCACTACTATCCAAAATTACTACTCTCTTCGTATTTCTATTTTTATTTGTTATTTTTGACAAATTAAGAAAAGATAATTTTTTTTCATGTTTTATTCTTAGCATTAATTACTTATTTTTCAAATTATATTTCAATATTCATTACTAAACATCAATTAATAGGGATAATATGGTAAAATCACTATATCAATCATTATTTTCTTAATAGGTATGTCAAGTCAAAATATAATATGACAAGTATATCCAAACGGAGGGAGTAGTAACTTTAACATACATACTTCATTCGTTAGTATTGTGTTAAAGATCCAAAAGTGCTAAGATAATTAGACAAATAAGATATGTACTAGGAGTTGGAAAAAAAACCATTAAAGAGGTGAGGTTACTACCTCCCAAGTAGGTATCAGTAATATCTGCGTACATTTATTTTTTAAAAAAATTTATTTATAAAATTACACTAAATATTAGTTGTTTTAAAGAGGTGATGCTGATTTATGTTTAAGGAGTAAGGACATGCAATGAATGAAGAAAAGAAGACAATGGATGTTGCTTGCTTACTTGGACCAGCTTGGCCATGGGCTATTTGACTTTAATAATATAATACATTGACTTTAAGAGGAGAAACTGCTGGATTAGTTTCATTTTTAATAGCTTTAGTCTATTTAATTCTTCATAATTTAAAATTATGATGCCCAAATCTAGCATAATACGACCTTGTGTTATTATTGTTACTACTTGCTAAGTATTGGATTGAGTCATGAAGCTAGGCTATCCACGTTTGCTAATTACGTACGTACTTATTTTGATAGATTATACTTAAAAATATAATTGGTTCCATTTAGGAGTTAATCGGATGCAAATTCAGAATTTAAAGTTCATGAGTTTATACAACGACATCATCAAATTGATATGTAACAACAACAATACCGTAATAACATACCCAGTTAAATTTTACAAGTGAGATCTAAGGAGAATAAAGTGTACACAGACTTTACTATTACCTTCGGGAGGTAAAGAAGCCAAATTAATATACAATAGTAATAAAGTTCTCTGTCAAATATTTATTGATTTAGTGAATTTGTTAATATATATAGAGAGAGGAGGTTTGGAAAAAGTAATTGAATTCTTGTGAATCTGTAGGTTAAGCTTTAAATCTGCTATTGGAATTAACTTCTAAACAATTTGATATAGAGTAAGAGGATAAATACCGAGTGCGAGTGAATTTTACCGTCTTTACTTAGTGACATTCAAGATAATTTTAAGCGAAATTAAAAATGGCCAATGATTAAAATAAAGTATTTTTATGCGTATATTTTCAGTAAGGGTGATAAGTATTTTGAGACCGATAAATGGAGAGAGTTATACAAGACTCAAATTTAAAAATAACTGTTCCTTCCGTCCATTTTTATTTGTCCACTATATTAAAAATAAAAATCCAACAGCATTTGTCCAGTTTGAAAAATCAATGAATAATTTATCATTTTCTACCCATTTTACCCTTAACATTAAATATTATTCATTAGCATTAAATACTATTCATCGCTCATCAATGCATTTCTCAATGCATTATATTTATTATATTCAAAAGGTTATACAGTAGAATTACACATATTATTTATTATTTCTTAACATATATGTTAAATCAATGGTAAATAAGTATTGTTGGACGAAGGGAGTTGTATTTATATTATCCTTGTTACACTGCCCTAAAAGGTTTCTTGTTAACCCCCTCTTAATTATAGTAGGGACGTGGAGGGCACACGATTTGACAAATCGTCAGTGGAATAATAAATAAAATCGGATGGGTAACAAGAAGTAATTATGACCTACTAATTAAGATCTTATTAATTGAAAAAAAAATTAAAACATATCATAGGCTTGATAAGACAGGATGACATTTTAGATTCAATGTATACAACACTACTCACCTGCTGTTTTATCTTTGAAAAGTCTAATAAACAGTTAATTAAGTAAATAATATTAATTAACAAACAACTTATTTTTCATGCTTAGCTGTGCTCAAATATTACTAGTATATCTTTAAATAAACAACCTATCTAAATTCCAATACCTTAATTTTTCATTAATGACTTAATAAGGGGAAGGATTCCAATTATGACCAGGTTGCTAGCTAGTTATAATTAATCATAAATTAAAATAAAAAATTGGTTAACTACAATTTTATTGATATGAGTATATGCATAAATATGTGTACATGAAAAATATATTACTGAATTGATGTAAATATTGAGTGGACCTATAAGTTTTTACTGAAAAAAATGTCATCTAATTTTATCGGATGTCCTCGAAGGGACTGAAAAAATTAAATTTAACTACTTATAAAACAAGAGTTAAAATAATGTTGCATATTAATCTTTAATTTCTTATAAAACTTCCCAATTAGGAAAAAAAAACGAGCTAGATATTTAATTATATTAGGAATTATTAGATGATAGATCTTAAGTAAATATATTAATTAATGTGTCTGTTATGTATAGTACACTGTACGACCACAGTATAAAACCAAAATTGCAGCCAATTAAAGCACTAGTGAAGCTTAATGTAGTATTATTTAATTATTTTTTTATTAAGTATTTGACTTCACATATTATACTGTAAAGTTTCATATGTTATGCCAGCAGCCATTCACTAGAACGTACGGTCGCTGCACGAACTTTCTTAGAGAAGAAATTACAATTTGCTTTTAAAATCGGTTGATCTATAATTTTTACTTTTGTAGTAAATTAATTTTTAATTTTCATTCTTAGCAATTGAATTTATGACTAGCGAAACATAAGTTCTAAAGGCACAGGTCATAATTTATGCCATGCAAAATAATTATTTGGTATATAAGCTCTTTTGTTCAATTTATAAACTTACTCAAACACCCTCTTGATGCTCATGTTATTTTCTTTTGGCCATGTCATTTGACAACGAAGTATGAACACATGATAATTCTGTTTTGATTTCTAACTGTAGGATTACAAAATTAATATCGGACACGTAATCTCCATCAAAGTTCAGACCTCAACCTCTTTTATTTGAAGCAGACAATAGTAAATGTAACAACCACAACAACGTACTCAGTGTACTCTCACAAGTGAAGACTGAAAAGGATTGTATGTATGCATGAAGCCTCACTTCTACCTTATGAAGATAGGGAGATTGTTTCTAATGTAACACCAGTAAAAGAAATTCAATCAGGGAAATATAAACTAATTATAACTCGTGTGTTCGCAAATAGAATATCATTATTTCTCTGTTTATGTGGAAATTTTTGCTTCTTAAGATTTAAATTATACAAATTTTAATTAATATTTTAAAATTTAATTTTCATCATATTAACATAGAAGAATCACCACTATGATTCTTTTTATTTATATAATTTTCGGATATTTTAGCTTTATTTTTAAATTGAGTTGATAAAAAATCCAAACTTGCAAGGTTAACGTCATTTTATTTTCTTTACATGATGCATGAAATAAATTAAATAATTCTAAGTATCCGTTGTCACAACATTATACTTGTTCCTTGTGACTCTGTCAAGTGCTACCGAAAGGTATGAGGAGGGGAATCAGACTAATTATTTGGTTTGAGTTGTTAGGCTATGAATAAGTGGATGCGAATTCATGATATAAAGTTTATGAATTTTTATACATATAAATTTTTATCATATATACAAAGTTAAGGGTATGAGTAAAACCTATTGAATTTATGAGAATCCCTATCTAAAGGCTAAAGCTTTGAATTTGCCCCTTGGACTAAGGTATTGCTTCTAAAACTATTGTTAAAGTCATTTACTAGGTAAATTACACCAAAAAGTAGCCATTTTTAAAGAAAATTTTGGAGCTACTTTTTGGAGTTTCAAGATGAACAAAGGAACATTCTAAATAGTATCCCGACGTTCCTTTATTGAATTTAAAATTATCTAATAATGACTATTTTTTAAAGACAGGGCTAAAAAGTGCTATGCATGTTATTTCTATTCATTTAAATGATTTCTTATTAGAGGGATCTACTATCAATGGTTCAAAACATATAATATGTCATGTTACAAAAGGCGAAGTGATAGTCATAACTTTTAATCGGATACTTGAAATGTTAAAGGGACTTTTTATGGTCATGCCAAAACTTATCCTTCTTCCACATGTTAATCTTCAAGAACTCGCCCCAAAATTGAGTTTTAATTAATTCAAAAGAATACTAACATAGTTTCATAAGTGAAGTCTCTGAGTCTAAAATTCAATTTTATCAGGCGTTTTAATTACCCCGTAAGGTATTGATCCTACTTCTAATTTTGATATTTTTGAAAATTTTTAAAATTTCTAGACAAGTCAAGGGGAATATAAGACTCAAAATATAACACCTATATTTATTAGTCCCTTGTGCATTAGACAAAATGGGGGCAGATCTAGGACAGTACTGGAATATTAGATTGGTCCATAGAAGTTGAAAATTGAAATTTTGATAGCTAAGGGGGCCACAAAAGGAAATAAATAGATTAGTTCCTTTATTACCAAATAGCCTTCGTATTTGAACCGGATCCCTCCATTCTTAATCATATCATATTTCGAGTTCAAATTCTTAAGATGAAGAATTTTTTAGTATGAATTGCTCACATGACAAACATTGGATGATTATACAAAAAAAGGGTCTCATTGTTTGACCTGTTCGATTTTTGCATGTGTCGATTTCATCTTTAATGGGATATACGTCGCATGAATCTGGATTAGTTTGACCGGTGGGTACATAATAACTTACCGAAAAAGAAATTAGTCTCTTTGTTTGACCCACACCAAGTCCACACTTCAGTTTTTGCATGGAAATAATATAGGAACCAGTCTAGATATAAGACTTACCTAATTAATTATTAAAATCGTTTAAATTAATATAAATAAATCAACACTGTTTTGCCACGTTTTTTTCTCTATATATAAGTATATTGTTTCAAGCATAAAAATTCATCAAATTAAAACCCTCTTTCCTCTTCAATTCCTTCTTCAACTTAGCCATTTTTCCTTTTTGAAATATTACACATATAATGTGTCCAACAATAATGAATATTTTGGCTGTTGAAAATATTAAGGAAAATGAATATCAAAAAGGAGTTAGGCATTTATGTGAAAGTGGGATAACTAGAATTCCAAGAAAATATGTATTGCCAGTTTCAGATAGGCCATTAATTGTGAAGAAAGAAGAAAAAAATGATGAAAAACTCAACTTGCCTATTATTGATTTTGCTCAATTGCAAGGCCCCAATAGATCCCAAGTTCTCAAATCACTTGCCAAAGCTTGTGAAGAGTATGGATTTTTTCAGGTAAGCTTGTCCACTCCTCCCTTTAACCACTTCTACTTTATTGATAACTGTGGTGTCCGAGATAGCTTACATGCACCTCAACCAATTTCATTGTACTTGTTATCTCCCATCTGCAGCATAGGTACCGTGTTACTTTATCCACCAAGGTTTAGACATATGAGAAGAACTCGTCTAGTGTTTTTGCTTAGCTGGATTTTGAACCTGAACCTCATGATTCTCTCAATCTACTTCATTGACCACTATAATCTAGTTCTTTTATTTTTCTCATTTGATGATATATTAAAAGGAATCACATTTTCTTCTCTTTCTCCTTGGCTTTTGCAACCTTCTTCATACACATTTTAAATTCTTAAGCTTATATATACACACGCATAGTTTGAGCCAAAAGTAATGAACTCAATTGAACCCACAGAAACCTGTCATATATCCCCCTACGAAAAAAGTCTAGCATAGAATTGCTTCGCTTTGTGTTTCATTGCATCGAGTTACCACCGATGAATATTGTGCAATGGTAAAGATTCTTTCGCCCTTAACATGATATCTCGGGTTCAAACCTTAAAAATGATGTCATCATCAACATGAAGCGCTAAAATCTCCCATAGTGAACCTTCTACCTCTCGAATTTGAATTAGTCGGACAAATAAGTTCTGACCCCCTTTTTTTGTCTTGATGCAGTTGGTGAATCATGGTATTGATAGTGACACAATTCAGCACATAATTGAAGTGGGGAAAAAATTCTTTGATCTTCCATTCGAAGAAAGAGCAAAATACATGTCTACTGATATGCAAGCACCAGTAAGACTTGGCACAAGTTTTAATCAAAACAAAGATGGAGTATTTTGTTGGAGGGATTTTCTCAAACTTAGTTGCCATTCTTCATCAAGTGATCTCCTTTCACTTTGGCCCTCTTCTCCAATAGATCTCAGGTGAATATTCAATAATTTTTTATTTTTTTATTTTTAAAAAAAGTCAAGTTTTATAATAAGATCTCCACTTGCATTATTAAATGTCATAACTTATTACAAATTCAATAGATTGCTTATTTAATCATTTTCAAAGTCAACTAGCTATATGACACTATATTTAATCATTTGAACAGCCACTCTACCTAAGATGTGAGGTAGAGGTAAGGTCTGCGTACACTCTATCCTTTCTAGACCCCATTTTAGGAGACTACGCAAAGTATGTTATTATTATCATATTTAATCATTTCCAAAGTCAAATATTTAAGTATTGTTGAAATATTAATTATTATAATATATATATATATATATATATATATTACTTTTTATGTAATTTTTAGATATATTAACTTTAATTCTATGTCAAAATTGACATAAAGAATTAAATAGTTTGACCTCATGCATATTCTGATGAGCATAGATGGAGTACTTTTTATTGTTTCTTTCTTCACATTTGACTTATATAGATTCATAGTAAATAAAGTTTTACCCTATCAATATTTAATAACTTATTGTAACAAGTCATTTACCTTATTTTTATGTTACTATTCTCACTTATTATGAATATTTACCTATAATTATCCTTTGAGTGACTTGATAGCATTAATATTTTTTTTTATCCCGTCAATATATAGAATTCTTTAAACTCAATAGCCATCCTCCCAATTGCTTAAACTAAAATTAGCCAGGAGACGTACAATATATGTATAATCCATGTATAATTTGATATAATTAGCGTATAATCTATGTATATCAGTTATAGAATCCAACCGTTATTAGTGTAAAGATCTTTTCTCTTTTTTTTTTTTTTTTTTGCTGACAAAAATAGTTACTTTTTTTTTGATTGATGAATAGGGAGGCAGCTGCAAACTACTCAAAGCAAACAAAGTTCTTGTACCAATTGATAATTGGTGCAATTCTTGAAAGCTTGGGAATAGTGAATGAAAACAACATTGATAGTAACAATTTGAAAGAGTTTGAGGATGGTAGCCAACTTTTAGTGTTGAATTGCTATCCTTCTTGTCCAGAGCCAGATTTAACACTTGGAATGCCACCACATTCAGATTATGGCTTACTTACACTTCTACTTCAAGATGAAGTAAAGGGGTTACAAATTCAACATCAAGGCAAATGGTTGACTGTGGAGCCTATTCCTAATTCCTTTGTTGTCAATGTTGGGGACCATCTTGAGGTTAGTTCCGTTTCATTTCATGTGACACTATTATTATTTTTAGCAAGTCGAATAACTTTTTTGTTTAACTATAATTTTTCAGACATCTTTTAAGTAATTTTTATTATTACTATCAGAAAATCGTTAATTTCCAACGGATGTTCTTTCGGAATTTAGCTCGTTGGCAAGGAATGTCTGACGAAAACATCATTGACGAGTCGAATTTCGAAATTTTCTTTTATCGAAATTAGCAACTTTCTGATAGTGATTGTCCCATTTGAAATACATCCAATCTTTAAATGTATACACACATACACATGAAAATCAGTTGATCTTTTCTGACCTATGTACTGACCACTTTTCAATCATGTCTTTCAAAAATAGTCGCTATTATAAAGTTTAAAATTTCATATGTAAAACTCCAGGGCATATTTCAAATACCTAGGCTGAAAAGTGGTTGTTTGTCAATTTTTACCCAGCGTTTTCTCTCTAATGGATCTTACTCGACACGAATTTGGAATAATCCGGCTCCAATACAGTACCGAACACCGAATGAAAAACCATAAAAAAAAATACTCTAAATGATTCTATATTATTTTCTGTATCTTTTCTTTAAGTTGTTTCACATTATGTGTTTCTCAAAAAAATTATCTAATTTTTCCCTATTAATTTTACAGATTTTCAGCAATGGAAGGTACAAAAGTGTGCTGCATAGGGTACTTGTAAATTCATCAAAATCAAGAATCTCAGTTGCTTCACTACACAGCTTGCCTTATAGCTCCAAAATTCAGCCTTCTCCAAAGCTCATCAATGAATCAAACCCCAAACTTTACAAGGATACAGATTTTGCCACATTTCTTGAATATCTTTCATCTTGTGAACATAAGAGCAAAAGTTTCTTGGAATCTAGAAAACTGGCTAATTAATCAGAGGTCTCACGTTCGAATCTTGAAAATACAGTTGCATTTGATAGGAAATGTTTTACCCTTCAAAGTGAGACATCCCGATACGATAGTCAAATCCCATAATGCAAATATCACAAATTATTTTGTGTAAGTTTTAGTAGTAGTGATTGTTATCCCAAAAGAGAAAAGTATTTATTATTTGCAAAAGATGCATATGCAATCGTATTATTGTAATTCTTTCGAGCTGAAAATTAAGAATATTGTATGGCTGAAAAGATGATTGCAATTTTCGTGTGTATTTAACAGCTCTATCTAAAATTTCACTCTTTTAATTTTGGGATAATTGTGCAATAGTACAACCTACAACACTACATTCCTTGTATCTAAACATGTTTTTTTCAGTTGTGCCACTATTTTTTTATAACAATGTTCAAAAATCCCAGTATACAACATTATACACATGGTATACAATATTATACAATTTTGATTTTTTTACAACAATATTTAAAAATTAGATGTATAATATTATACACCTAATATACAAAGCCCTATCGAATCAGATAAAAAAGGCGTGAGTGCAGTGGCGGATCCAGGATTTCAAGGTAATGGGTGCTCGCCTATGTTGTTTGGATTCTAGACATAGGGTTCGTGTCGTATTCTTCAAAAGATAATGTATTTTTGGAGAATTTGACACGGGTGCGGCATCGAAAGTGAAGAGTTCGTGTAACTTAGGTGTTTGCTATATATATTTATTGCACATGGCATATTGAGACATATAATCAAGAGGTTCAACTTAGTCTATATATAACAAATATTACTTGTCATTTTTGTCACTCTATACACAATTATTCTCGATATTTTTGTTTTTAAAAAAATAAAATGATAATAATAATAATAGCCTTGTTTAAAATATATATTTTTTTTATAAAATGATGATTCAATACTTTATTAGGAATGAAGATAAAAATAGACAAAGAAAGTCAAAAATAAATCAAATAAAGAGAAGAAAAACCAAAGAGAAGCAAAAAGGGAAGGGAAATGATAGTTGCCGACTGTAAAAAGGGAGCTAATTGCAAGACACTGGATTCGATCTCTTGACCAAGAGAATCCAAAAGTCCCAACAATTGTCCAGAAAACCACAACACCCATGGCCACTTATTGTTTGTGGGTGCACACCTTATTATTTGACCATTCTTCATTAACTTTCTATATAATTTCACAAGTTCGGCGTCAGAGGCAATGGGTGCTCGAGAACCCACCGAGGCCTATGTGGGTCCGCCCCTGCATGAGCGGCAGGCCCTTTGTTGAGTAAGGGGGGAAAAGGTGCAGCCTCTGGCAAGAAGTCTGGTGTGACATCGTCTTTATGGCAGTGGGAGAAGTCATGAATTTCGTTAAAGATGTTCAAGATTTAATATATACGCATGAAAATAATTTTTGGCCTATATACTTCTTATAATTTTTCTACGAAGAGTGTTCGACTGACCACACTAAACTACATATGGCTACGACGACATTGCCTTATATATAGACGTATTACATATCCTACTCGGAAGACCTTGGTAATACTAGTAGGGTTCTACCTATCCTAACTATTACCATTTTCGATTATGAAGATGCATGTATAGAAGAAACAATATATTGATTTTGACGTTGCTCTTTGTAGTGAGTATCGCTACAACTTATATGCATCTTTTTTTTCCTCTCAACTACTAATATAAGATTTTGTTCGCACGTCCAATAATCTCTCGCTCAAACTAAGTACCACATGGCTCATCATGAACTAAGTTCTATATGATTCATCATGTTGTGAGTTTGGTTGAAGATTAATTGTAAGTTGTCATCCATGTCATCCAGAATATATTTGGTCATCAAAGCTTACTGGATTCTTCTTTGTGTATATATATGTGTCTCAAAAACTACAGGGAAATACAAGTAAAGGCACTTATCGATGTCATCCATGTCATCCAGAATATATTTGGTCATCTTATCGAACTTGACTCTAATACTGGTTGTTGAGCTAAAATAGTGATATTGTCTGCTTTAAACTAAGTTGCACTATTTTTTTTCCAAAAGACTCCCACCGTTAAAATATTTCTCATTTTATATGTAATTTTTTTCCAACTATAACTATTGAGTTTTGTTCGCATATCCAACATTAGGCCCATAGTTATAAAAATTGAATCTCAAAGTGGTACTAAAGATCAGAGGATATTCAACTGGCTATAGGTCAATTTTACCGTTTCTTATGTTTTGGCTCAAAAATATCCTCTATGTTAGTCAATTAGCTAAAAAAAAAATATCCACTTACTTGCCAAATAAATAAAATAATATCATTTTTACTAACAGTTGCTCCAAGATAAAGAGACGATGATCAATTTTACCCTTAGGATGTTCGAAATAGGATAATTTTTTCTTATTCTTTTAATTTATTTATTTTTTGACCTATATTAAAAAGTTCAGAATTTTTTTTGACCCTTTTCCCTTAAATTTAACACTATTCCACCTAGTGTGGATGCAGGGACTAAAGTCCCAAATTCCTTCTAATTTTAGTACTTGATTGACAATTGAAATGTGAAATTAGTGTTATTACTTGACCATTAATTAACAAACATAAGACTCTGACAGATCACTAGAGTCAATTTTTTGGGCTGAAGGGTACAACTCTAATGATGTGTTACGTTAGGAAGTCATTTTCTATGAAAAAATTCTTTTAGAAAAATGATTTTTCATTTTTGATTGATGCGTGAAAAATATTTTTTAAAAAGTACAATAATGATATTAGCAAATGGGGGAAGTGTTTTCATGAAGTTTTTGAGGTAGGAAAATGAAACAACTGATAATTGAGATATGTTTTAATATATAGATAGTGATAAATCAAATAAGAAAAAGAAATAACTGATAGTTAAAGTATGATATTCGCGAAAAGATGGGAGTTCAATAATAGGTGAATTTTTCCACTTTGGTTTACGGTAAAATCTGGTTGGCCATAATTCAAAGTCCAGATATATATATCATATTCATTGACTCATTGACAACTGACCAAAGAAATGCAGTCCCCTTCTATTGTTAAGTCTTCGGTCTCCCATAATTATAGAGAAGAAAAAAAAAAGGTTTTCCCCAAATTCCAACTGCTGCCATTTTACGACAAAGAAAAAATATGGTATGAATTCTGACCAAATATTATTAAATTAATGTCAATGAATGTGATGTGTTTTGTATGGAGAAAAATCTATTTTTTTGGAAATATTTACAGTTTTCTCATGTTGATTAATTAAAGTATTTTTTAAAAAGAAAATAAGTTTCTTAAAAATAAATTTAAAAAATGACTTTCTTAGTGGAAATATTAAAAAAAAAAAAAAAAAAAGTGTTATTATAAGTGACATTTATTGTCTCTTCTCCACCTCCAACATCTTGCATTCTTGCCATCCCAGTTCCCAGACGCCTGGCTCCATACTGTACTGGCAACTGGCAAACCTAAGTGATATTTATTTAGATTATATATAAAAATATTCTTCTCTACTTTATTTATAGTCTATTTTACCCATTAATTCCTATTTAAAACTTCAGATCTCACCTGTGACTGTGAGTCTATAATGAATCTCTGAGCTGATTTACGTGTCTAAAGTTGTGGTTCATGTACACACTAAATTTCTGACAATTAATAAATTTGCAATCATTTAGCAATATGTAAGTGTAAAGGGGTGTCATCTTCAATAAGATTAAAGTCATGAGTCTATATCTTTTCCAAAACTAATATGTTTAGATTAATTTTCATTTGCAATCTATAGACCATGCCAAAGAGTCAAGAGATGTAGCCTTGCAATTTCTAATCATTTGCTAGAGTGTATAAGAATAATGCAAAATATGATGTATTAGTAATGATTGTGTTAGCTATGCTTGTATTTTTCTTATGCATTGTTTGGTTTGGTAAATTAAAAATAACATAACTTGCATAATTTCTAAAAAAAAATTATTTTTTTATAAAAATACCCTCCATATATATATGTTGGAAAGGGATGTGGAAAATTTTTTGAAGGATAATTGTGTCTTTAATCATGCTAATGCATGCATTAGAATCCATTGCATTATTAATACCATTAATTTTGAGGTATTAGTAATACACACTTCAATATACAATAGAGTATATAACTAATGCATACATTATTTATACATAGGCTAAAAAAATGTATCAAACAAGGAACTAGTAATACACAAAACTAATGCGTGCATCATTCTTTTTAATACACTTTACCAAAATGGTTGTAGGTTCTACCTATCCTTCCAATATTATTTTTGTTGTTGTAGGTTCGAAAAAATAACAAAATGGTCCAGTATGTTTTGGGGGTAAGTTCAAAGTAATTCCTTAAATTAAATATATTTTTGAGTAGTTTTTAGCTATTAGATTTGTCAAAAGCAAACACTTTTAGTATTTGTCAAATATTTGACAAATTCTATTTGTTAGATTTTACGGGAACTATGAAAAAAAGAATTTAGTGGGAACTCACATTCGGAAGTGTAGTTTTTGCAGTTTCTACTATCTTATAGCCTGTTTGGCCAAGCTTCTAAAATCAACTTATTTTCAGAAGTATTTTTTTCAAAAGTGCTTTTCAAAAAAGTACTTTTGGTGAGAAGCAGTTTGTGTTTGGCCAATACAATTAAAAAAACACTTTTGAGCAGCAATTAGTGTTTTGCTAAGCTTTTAAGAGTGTTTTAAGTATATTTTTCTCATAAGTGTTTTTTTCAAAAGTGCTTTTGGAGAAAAGCTATTTTTTTTAGCTTATGAAAAACTATTTTTTTTACTCCCCAGAAGCACTTATTTTCTTCCATAAGCTTGGCCAAACACCTCAATTTTTTAAAATAAGTACTTTTGAGAAAAAATAAGTACTTTTGAAAAAAAATAAGTTTGGCCAAACAGGCTATTAGTCTATTTTCTAGAGCTTGATGTAACGTTTTGAGGTGCGCCTTCTGCTATTTTGGTGTATAGTGTAATATCTTTTATTGTGATTTTTAGGATTTGATTGAAATTTTCTGGTGGTTCTTGTCAAATTCTATTTCCATAATTCCCCTCAAATTTGATAAATGGAGTTTATTAAATTTGAGATAAATCAAAAGTGCTCATGAATATTTCTAAACGATTACTTTAAACTTAACCTCATACATAAAAGGACCATTCTAACCATTTTCTCTTATAGGTTAGGTCCATGCATGTTGAGTTTGAACCAATTACGTGGTGGTTGATCCCATTTCAACGAGAATAATGTAGAACCCGCATTTCTAGTTATCAATGAGAACTAGGTAACGCAAGAGCAGGGACGGAGCTAGCATTTCGTTTACAAGTTGGATAGAAATCGATAATTTTAGTACATATCTTGTGTTTTTATCAAAAACTCTAATTTGTATGGATAAATTATCAAGAACGTGAAGGATTAGTGCTTTGGAGCAATAGTAAAGTTGTCTCTATATGACCTATAGGTCACGGTTTAGAGTCATGAAAACAGTCACTAATACTTGTATTAAAGTAGAATATCTACATCACATCTCTTGAGAAGCGACCCTTCTCCTAATTAGCCCTACTAACGCAAAATGCTCTGTACACGAGGGTCAGTCTTAATGGGCATGTTTTGTTGTTAAGTCATGTGGTCCAAATTGGATCGAAATGTGTAGGATACAATGACAGGGGGATGTGTTGTAGTTATTGTTAACTACAATTCTACACATTTGAAAGTCAGATCAAACGTACGTTTGAATCTCACATCTTTTTGTGACCAGCTGGAAACTCGTTTTATAATTTAATGTGGGATTTTTCCTATACGATTTTGAACTAGTCGGGTGTCAAAATAAATACGATTTAATTTATATAGATAGTCATTAAATTTACTCTTCTTTTTTTTGCTCAAAAAATGCATTTCATCCATTCACTAAATTTACTCTTTATAACACTAGAGTTATAAAATTATTATTTGTAATAGTAAAGTCATTAATCTAATTATTTATAACATTAAAGTTATAAAACTAGTTTTCATAACAACAAAATCACTAAACTATATACCGCATGAGAAAACTTTTTATTTAAAAAATCAAATTTTCATAATCTATACTTTAAGCAATTAACAAAATATTGAAATCAAAATAAACGAAAAGAAGAAATGCTTCTAGATTAGAAAAGGACGCGGAGCAATAGGTTGAATTACTGTATAAAGAAGACTTGTAAATTATAGGACTCGACTCTCAGAAATCGACTTATACGACATTCATCCCATAAGGACTATAAATGGCAATCGACTTATAACGTTCCAAGTTTAATCTTTCATATAGTATTTGAATATATTTCCGTAGAGTTTTCCAATAGTGACTTTCAGATTTTGGCTGTGACTTTAATACAGTAGTACTTAGGCAAATTGAAGACCTTGGCAATTTCTATTCTCTCGCAAAGTATAAAAAAGCAAAAATAAAGTTAATTCAGTAACTTTACTGTTATGAAAGAAGCTTTATACTACGGAATAAAAAAAGTGAATCAACAGTAAAGGACAAAATACTCCCATCTACTAATTTACCAACTAAATCCAATATTGAATACTCTCTCCCTCCAATAATAGTTGTCCACTATTAACTTAGTGTACACGTTAACAAATAATAAGGATAATTTTACTATATCACTTTTTGAATATAGTAAATTTAATGTCTTGAGAGTGATGAATAGTATTTAATAGCAAGGATAAAATGAATAGAAAATGATAAATTATCTATTAGTTTTTCAAATTTGTATCAACTAACTCCAATATTGAATAAAGAGACACGTTATCGAATATTAGCTAAATCCATCAGTACTAGGGCGCCTCTGGCTAGCTAACAACTTGTACTTGTTGTAGCACACAGCCCCTACACAGAATTCAGTTATCCACTCCACTCTTCATTTTCCACTTTCCACTTACTTTTCTATATACCACAACTAACACACAACATCCCTCTCTCTATCTCCATTGTTATATGAGCTTTGTATATTCACTACATTGCATAATTTGCTTACGATTTGAGAGGAAGAAGAGATGATGATCAGAGATAAGATATTCAAATTGCACAGGCACAAATCGTCCTCTTCTTTTTCTGAGAAATCTGGACAACCATTTGACTTCTCCTTTTCCAACTTTCAAGCTCGTCAGGTCTCTCTTCTTTTTTTCTTTTTTTTATCTGTCTATAATATGTGTGTCATGTGTGTGACTGTGTGTGCTTGAATTTTTTTCAAGGTATAGTTTACAGCTTTTAAGTACGGATTACATAATGCAATTAGCTCCCAATACTAATTTTGTGATTTGTTTCATCTGTTCACTTTTACTTGTCATGTTTCTGTTTCGCTTCTCGCACTTCAAATTGCATGAACTTTGACTTAATATGTATCTTTCCATCATATGATATGAAAAAGATTGCAACTTATAGTATTTTAAGAAGTAATTCAATTTTGAATTTAAAATATTGAATTAATCTAACTTAATTTAGCTCCGAAGATTAGTCATATTAACTCTAGTAAAGTGAAATGTGACACCAAAAAAAAAAAAAGGGAAGGGAAGGAGTACTATTATTTACATGATAGAGTTTGGAATTTCTAGCGATAATTTGTGATTTTTATTTTTTTTTGAAGTTTTGAAGAAAATAAATAAATGTGTGTGTTACGGTGTGTATTTTGAGTATCTCGAGGTTAATTTTCAGCTTAAGTACGGATTATGAATGTGCAATTAGCTCCTGTAATTTGAATTGGAAAAAAAAAAAAAAAACAGTCCAGTGCAATAAGCTTCTGTTGTGCACAGTCTGGGGAAGGGCCTGACTACAAGGGTCTATTGTGCAAACCCTTATCCGGCATTTTTGCAAGAAATTGTTTCCACGACTCAACCACAAGGGTCTAATAGATGCAGCCTTATCCTGCATTTCTACAAGAGATTGTTTCTATGACTCGAATCCATGACCTCCTGGTAACGTGACAATAACTTTAACAATTTAACTCTTGATACTTATAGAATGTGCAATGATTCTTTGTTTTTCCTGCTACATTATGCTGTTTAATTGGTTTACAATTTATGTACTGGTAGAGTTCGAAATTTCTGCGATAATTTGTGATTTAATTTCAAAAAAAAAATTGAAGAAAATAAACCAATGTTGTGTAATATTTGGATTGTTCCTATTCAGGTTTGATTCTGTGTGTAAGTTACCGCTTCAGCTTAATGTAGTTTTGGTCCTTTTGGCAAAATGTGTTGATAAAGGAGAGCATAAGTGCATGTGCAGTTTATTCTAATACTTTTTCAGTAACATGTGCTCTTGTTTGGACATATCTGTTAGATAGGCTGTAATTTATCTTCTTCTGCAATATTTTATTATAGGAGTATTTGTTTCACGTCACGGGAAAGCTATTAGATAGCCATAACTTTGTTGGTTAGTCGATATTATACTGGAATTTTTTACCGAAAAATGGAACCAAAAAAGGGTAGAGTTCCGGGAAAGGCTGGACCACAAGGGTCTATTGTACGCAGTCTTATCTTGCACTTCTACAAGAGGTTGTTTCCACTGCTTGAACCTGTGACCATCTTACCAGTTACTCCAAGGCTACCTTCGAAAAGTGGAACCAAGACTTGTGATATTCCAAATATGGGAATTGTGCAGAGTTCACTATATAAAATGTATGAGAAATATCTTCATTGAGTGTCCACTTCAATAATGGCATATGTACATGTTTATTCCCAATTTTGGCTTTCACAAGTTTTTAAATAATACGAAAGCGGCTTTTCAAAAACAGCCTATCTACCTCCACGAGGCAGGGGTAAGGTCTTTGTACACTCTACCTTGCCCAAACCCCACTTTGTGGTACATCATTGGGTATGTTGTTGCTGTTTCGAGGGGGGCTTCTCCAAAATTTAGAAGGGTCACTGGATAAGACCACTTTGTTTGTCTAACACTGAATGGTGTGGTATTTAACATGGGAAATAGGGAGATGAGAGCAAGTTATAGTTATCTGTGTTAATGCAAATGAAATGATCAAATAACTGAAAGACTATAGTTGTGCTAGATTAAGTTGTTAAGCAAACCTCTGGAATAATTAGCAATAAGCGATTGAACTAAGGAGCACGTTGCAGTATAACCCATATGTACAATGGTACGAATAAATGGCACATAAGGAGGTACACGAAAGTGTTAGTACCTGAATTCAAAAGCAAAAAACAGAAAAATAGATCAAGGAATTAAATATAAACAACATATAAGGATTTCAGGGATATAGTGATATTGGACAATGTTGGAAATGAATAACTCATAAAGGAAACAGCTTTAAAAAAATTTAGGTCAAATTAGTATCATATACATGTCCTGCTACTTTATATGCCTCTTTCCATGAAACTTGGTGCCGCTTATCTCCAATGTGGTTCGATTGTTGTAACACGTTTCCTTTAACCTTGAAAATATTCATAGATTTGTTCACTCTTTATGAGTCTGAGAGCTACACTGTCTTGTCTCACATTTTCGCTTGTTGACTGCTTTAGACTGTATTTTCCACTTGGATTTTCAAAAGATCCACTCGCTGTTCCAGTAAGTTGGTAATGTTTAATGGCAAGCTACAAAATCCTTTTCTCAAACTGCTTATATCTGTCGAACGTTTTGTTTTCCAATGTTTATATTTCTGTTGGTTGATAAATGGATTTCAAAGATTAATCATCTAATATTGATGTCTCAATGGCCGCGGTGTCATCATCTTGACTGAAACTTTACATCCAATCACTTTTATCAGACTTTATATGGGTTTGCTTCCCTCAGGTACCTAAAGGATGGGACAAACTTTCCATCTCTCTTATCTCTGTGGAAACAGGGAAAACAGTCAGCAAATCAGGGAAAGCCTCAGTACGAAATGGTAATTGTAAATGGACAGAGACATGGTCGCAGTCCATGTGGATTACCCCGGATGATATCTCAAACAAACAAGAGCAATGCCCTCTCAAGTTTATTGTAACAATGGTTAGACGCCTTCTTGCTTTCAATCTATTGATGTCATCAGTTCAATCAGTAGCGGAGTCGGAAATTTTACCAAAGGGTGTCGCAATATAAAAAAGAGTAGACACGTGAAGAAAATAAGAGGAGTCAACATCTAGTATCTATACATAAAATTAAACATTTTGACCTAGCTAAACAGTGTAATTTTCTTGCGAAGAGTGTGTCATTTGACCCCCCTTAGCATAAGGTGGCTCCACCACTGAGCACAATAAGCTGTAAGCTTACTGAATTTGCTACACTTGGCTCTTAGTTTTCATGTTTATAACATTACCAGCTTTCTGTTTCAGGGATCTGCAAGATCTAGCATCCTCGGAGAGGCTTCAATAAATCCTGCTCGCTATAAGGATGCAAAAGCTTTTACTCCAGTTTCCTTACCTTTGAGAAAATGTAACCATGGCACAGTTCTACAAGTGAGACTTCTTCTGTTACTTTCAAGTTTGTTGTTTGCACTTTAAATGCAGAACATTATCTCTAGTGTATCCTATGATTAACATTTGTTCCTGCGTGTCAATTCAACATGTTCAGGCATTACTCTTTGTAGACCCACCCTATCGTATTTAACCGAGATTACATGCTTCTTTTGCCATAAACTGGTTCATCTTCCGCTACTCTAGTACAAAGAAACTTCTTTTTTCTTCTTTTCTGTTGCTTTGCCTGGAACAAATAACCTAATTTTTTTAACGAATGAATCAGTCATCATTCACTGCTATTATCTGCGAGCTTAGCTCACAAACTTTGCGTATCTACTAGCTTCTCAGATCTTAGTAATCCCTTTTAGGAAGCTTTTCTTTTCATTTGTGCTCAATAATTCTCAAGTAAGTTTTATGGTAAATTCTCAGTAATAGAATGCAATTTGTTTTCCGTTCAATAGTATATTCGTGCAATTCTACCAAGTTATATACCGAAAGTATACTTGTTTTATCATCTTACTTTGATCATAAGAATTTGAGAGCCACATAACTTTGCATGCTTATATGCTATTTTTACATACTTTTTTATGTGTAGTTGAATATGTTTTTAACATTACGGATTACTTAGTAAATATGTGAAGATCAAAGAAAGCAACAGAATTGGACAAATTTACTTTACTTAATAAATTTGTTTCCAGCTTTAACTTCCTTCATCTCAACTGCATTAAATTACTCATAATTTGGAGCATCCTAGTGTTGATCCCATCCTGAATGTTCAAAGTCCTTGAAGATTTTCAGCCAATTCCGCTATGCTCTTGGCCTATATATTTCATTCAAGAACATGTTAGCTAAAGTCCACCTGACCCGAGTACATAATAGTTTCAGTTTTTGGCTTACCTACCGCTGATTCAATTTCTTATGTTTCTGCAGCTGGAGATCAAGTGTCTGACTGCAAACAGGTTTGTCACTAGAACACAGCGACTTCTTGCTGAGTTTTCGAGATCTCTATTTCTTTATTCTTTCTCTATCCTTAGTAAAAAGAATCAGTTTGAAATCGTAGGGATAATGAATCCAAAGGCATGCCATTCTACGCTGAAGAAGAGAACATGGAATACAACAACATGGAGATCAAATCAGAGGTGCCTAACTATCTAGTCAGAAATATTTATGCATCTGTCGATAATAAGTTAGGATATTATACGAGAAAAATCTCTTTTTTGAGCTAATATCCAAATATTTGATTATTCAACCAATTAGAACTAGTATAAAACTTAAAGTTTGGATAACCATTTTCACTTTTTCACACTTATAATGCAAATTATAGAATATGAGGCCTTAAATGAACTGATTAATAGTATTATAGATTTATATGTCCTGTCTCTATTTTCAGTGTTAGCCAAGTCTGAGAACTCGATGTGTCTAATTCTTTTATATTGGGACACAGCTTAGTAAAACTCTTGGCTCTGTAACTGGTCGGTAATCAATCTAGAACCATCCAGCCAAAAAGTCCATCATGATTATTACATTTTAAGAGCTGGAAAGTGGCAGCAATATTTTCTGGATCTCATTCTTGAATGCAGCCTTAGTAGTTTAGAGTTTAGACATGGCGTTGGACATGGACACAGACAGATATGTAGATACTGCAAATTTTGAAATTATGGGACATTACAAGAAAGCCAAGTAGTTATAATATCATAGATATAGACCAAACTACTTGAATAACTGTAATCACCGGACGCATATATAGGTTCAAATATCAGAAGTTGAAGTATATTGCTGATTATTATTTATGCATGTCTTCTCTTGGAGATCTTATTTTACAAGTATCAATGGTGCATTTATTTGGTTACTTTATCGTCACTAGCTTCCTGTAGAATTTAAGCTAGATTATACTTTCTCAACAGGAAACAAGTCTCCCACGGCTGAGTTCGTATCATAGCTTTGCTTCTACAGAGGATTCATTGGGCAGAGAAAGTTTTTCCTCCCAAAGTGACTCAAACAGACCTGCTAACCTCATAATTGGTAGACAAGAATCAATTGATTCCAGGAGTAGTGCATCTTGTGGTTCTTACTCTTTTTGTGAATCACCCAAATCGTACAACTCGCCGTATAATTTAGTGATCTCGGGATCAGGAAAGAATGCTCAAAATCGAAAAGATGACTTCAAACAGTTCTCATATGAGAATACCGCGTCAGTGCAACATGCCGCTTCCTCTAGAAACTCCTTGCAAGCCAAAGATACTACCAGTAAAGAACTAATTGCAGAGGCCATGATGTGGGAACAAAATGCTCAAAGCTTAAAGATTGACTTGGAAATGTCAAGGAAGGAGTTTGCTGACCAGACACAGCAGGTAGAAAACCTTAAGATGGAGCTTTGTTCATTGAGCACCGAACGTGATGGATTGATGCAAGAAATCAAACACATTGAGGTCCTTTTACATGAATCCACGGAAAAGGAAAAAGCAGCTGAGAGCTTAATGCTCCAAGTCAAAGATATGGATGGTGTCGAAAAGATTTTAAAAGAGGAGCTAAGGATTCAAAAAGAATCAAACAACGATATGTCTTTCCAGCTAAGTAAAACTCAAGAATCAAATATTCAACTAGTCTCTATTCTGCAGGAGATGGAAGAAACTGTTGAAAAGCAGAAATTGGAGATTAAGAACCTAGAGGAAAAGCTTCAACAGTTGCAGGAATCACAGATAAGTCTGGAAAACACCATTCTCCATTTGGAGAAAATCATCAGGGAGAAAACTCATGACATTGAACTTCAGCAGAGTCACAGAACTCAGGCTCTTTTAGACTGTGAAGAAAAATGGAAAAACAAGTCAAGAGAACAGGATGAAGAAATTGCTTATTTGAAGGCAGAATTATCCAGACTTTCAAGTGCAGAGGGCTCCAAGACAAAGAAGACCGAAGCTGCAGCCGACTGTGATATGATCAAGGAAAATGAGACTCTCAAGGAAAGACTTCAGGAACTTGAGAGAGATTGCAAGGAGCTGACACAAGAAAATCTTGAACTTCTGTACAAACTAAAATCAAGGGGAACTTCCTCTATCGATTGTCCCATGCTAAGTTCATCTTCTGTTGACGGTCAACTAAGTCAACAATCACTTAGTGGTTCTGAATTTGAAGAACACAAAGGTGAGCTCCTTTCTTCACCACTTCAAGATGATATGGGGAAGAAGAAAATGAACTCATGTTGCGTTGAAGTACAAGAACAAGATCAGAGAACTGAGATTGCTGCATGGCCATCAGAATGTCAGCAGGAAGAAAATTGTCACGGAGGTCTTACTCATAAAAATGTACCCGTAATGTTTCAGAGTTCTGAGTCAGGACATATTGAAGATATCTATACCTTAATCAACACATTATGTAAGTATCTAGAATGTTTCTTGTGCAACAGGGATAGGAGACAATATGTCCTTTCTTCACTTATTTACATTCGAGTTTTAAATTGCTATATGTAATTTAGATTTTTGTGAATGTACAGATCATAACACCAAGGACGAGCAAGCTAATGCAGTATTGAAAAAAATTCAGCTATTAAGGTACAGATTGGGTCTATTTCTTGATGGTAGTAAACATATCGAGGATGAAGCCAAAACAACAGTAAAGGATGCATGTGAAGTTCAAGATGAAGGAAAGGTTGGCCTTCCAAAGGAAGAGATTCCTTGTTGTTGCTGTCAAAGGCTTGAGGATTTAAATGAGGTGCTAGAGAGCAAGGTTCAAAATTTAAGCAGTCATAGTTTAGCTAAGAACTCAGAGATACTGGAGCTGAAGACGGAATGTTTGAAAAAGGATGCAGAGATCGAAGCTCTAAGGCATCACCAGTCTGATTTGAGAACTCAAATCTCAGATCTCCAGATGAGTAAATTTCAGATGGAGGAGAAAATGGAAAACATGCAACAAGAACTTAGTGCCACCTCTAAATCTTTAGACACTTCCGCTAATGGTTTGAGATTTCTTGATCAATGTATTTGTGGAGGTGTCTCTAAAATGATGTTTGAAATGAAATCATTAGAGCTAGAGAGTGATAGATATGAGTTAGAACTTAATTTGCATGAGTTAGAAAGAGAAAATGCAGATCTGTCAGAACGAGTATCAGGATTGGAAGCTCAACTAAGGCATTTGACTGATGCAATGGAACTCAATCGTTTGGAACTGCAGCATTCAGGTAATCGTGTTGTGAGCCTTCAGGATAAGATCAGAGAATTAGAACATGAAAAGGAGTCACAAAAGCTCGATATGAAAGAAAAGTTGCTGGAGATGCAAAAGCGATGGTTAGATGCTCAAGAAGAGTGTGAGTATCTGAAGAAAGTAAATCCAAATCTCCAAGCGACAACAGAAAGTCTTATGGAAGAGTGTCGTTTGCTTCAAAAGATGAATGCAGAAATAAGGCAACAAAAGTTAAAATTACATATGAACCATAACGTTTTGGAAGCAGAATTGAGGAAATCTCAGTATTCTTTCTCCACCTGTTTGAAAAGGATAGAGTCTTTAGAAGAAAACTTTTCTTCAGTGTTGGATGAAATTGAATCAAAAGAGAAGATCCTTAAGTTCAAACTCGACGATCTCCACCTACAGACTAAAGAGCATAGAGAGAAACTTCTTGTGGAAGAGTGCACGCTGCATGAGATGTCTCCGGAGAACATTGTCAAAGTTGAAAAGTTGCAAGAACAGGTACATTCCCTCATGGTGCAGATGTCAGATCTTATGAGTGATCTTGGTACTTCCAAAGCCAAGGAGGGAACTTTGGCAGTTAATTGTGAGAAGCTGGTGCGGACAATGGAACATCTTGTATCCAATGAAGCAAAGCTTAAGTGCACGATTAATGAGCTTGAGTCAAAATTACTGTCTTCTGAATGTCAAATGCTTCAAATGACAGAAGAGAATTCTAGTCTAAAGATCCAACTGCACACATTACCATTTCTTCAGGAGGAAGTTTTGGATCTTAAAGGAGCACTATCTGCTATGAAGTTTGAAAGTGAGAGATTACAAGTTACACTGCTGTTGAAATATGGAGATTGTGAAGAGTTGAAGGAAGAAAAGTCGTCACTGGTTAAGGAAATCTCTTGCATGCAGAAGGCAGTCGATGAAGCCGAAGAATGCAAATTCAAGAAAATTGCACTAGAGGAGAAAGTTCTGAGGCTGGAAGGAGACTTAACTGCAAAAGAAGTAATGTGTGCAAAGGTTTCCGAGCTGAAAAATGAGCTTTGCCAGCTTAGAAGAGCAAATAGCCAGTTTCTGTGGAAAATAAAATCCCTTCAATTCGAGAAAGAGAACTGCTTTAAGCAAGTCAAATCCCTCGAGGAAGAAATGAAGAGAAAACGATCAGACAACCAAAGAGAGGATGATGATATCATATCTACTCTAGAGGAGATGAAGCTTTCGGAGGTTAACCAATCCACTTCTCTTATTTATAATTTGGAGTCAATAATATAATAGGCAATGAATCTGATTTTTGCTTTGTTTTTTCTAAAAAACAGGAAGAGGAAGATGACTTCAGCGAGCATCACCGTGAGATAATTACACAATCTCCTCAATCAGAAAAATACTTGAAAGCTCAGAAAATCCAAGGCAACTCTCGACAGGTATGTGCTACTAGAACTATCCGCTAATTACTTTCATTTCAGGGAAAATATTATCAATATAATTTCCTTCTCTTTATTAACCTCATGATATTCCCCTATATTTATTTAGGATGGCAACAAAGAAAGCAACTACAACCGAGATCTTCAAGAGACTCTTGCCAAAAGTGTATCAGTAATCCAATTTCCGGGCGATACAGTAGCTCAGACTTTAGAGAGCAATTGTATCCATGAATCCCATCTAATTAGGTGAGTCCACATTAAGAAAATTCATTTGTTTCCAGAGCTTTGTTTGTGTTTCTCCTGATGTTTACGTCTTAAAACAGCTTCTGATCTTATTCCGCTACTTGTAAATTCCTTCTAGTCTGATTATTCTTTTGAAAACTGTTTACCAATTATCGTTGACACATCGGCATTATCAACTGGAAACTGGTTTAGATAACACTTGAGTTGACAGTTCTAGACAATACCTTTCTAAGGATAGAATAAGGGTATCATTGGCGGAACTACAGTACTGCTTATGGGTTATGCAGTACCCATTAGCTTTTGCCCAGACTTGTATTTATGTTTAAAATCCACTTAATATCTATAAATAATTTATCCAGAACCCAGTAAACTACCTTTTTGTAGAATCCCACAATCCATAAACTCAAAATTGTAGCTTCGCCTTTGAGAAGTATATATATCTTGGTCCAGGAGATCTCCTATATGTGCTTGTTTTATTTTGCAGATTCAGATATACGTATCTGCATTGTTTGCATTATCATTTATTCAGGACGATTGAAGTATGTACATTCAACTTACAATTGTAATCTAATTAATCCACGACTTTGTATATTCAGTTTGTCATCCAAAGCAAGAGACGACAATATACACAAAATATCTCAGCTCGAATCTGAGTTACAAGAAATTCGTGACCGATACCTGAACATGAGCCTAAAATATGCAGAAGTGGAAGATCAGCGCGAGCAACTCGTAATGACATTGAAAGCCATACATGATCAAAAGACAACTAGAGGATATCGTAACCTTTCCTCATTCTGGTCAGTTGGTGCTGATATGTGACAATTTTCTCCAGTACACGATTTTCACATTGATAGAAATAAATTGTTGCTAAAATATTGTGGTCATTTTCGTTGAACGGATACGATTCCCGAGTATACCATAATTTAAAAATGTGACAATCACCAAAGGATCAGAAGTTGCATAGGTAGGTAGTTTATAACTCTCTTCAGTGAAGGAGTTGAGAGTGTCATTTAGCAGAATACAAAATGTTCATTTCTATTGTTGTATGTTCATGATTAGTCTAGGTAAATTATTCAGATGCATCCTGCAAATTAAGCAATAAATTTTAGAGTAGATTTTTTTTTCTTTCTTATAAATATTTTCTTGTTTACATCTCTTGTACTTCCATTACGTCTTTTTTTAGTCATTTTTTGTCTTGAGCCGGGGTCTATCGAAAACAGTCTCTTTACCTCACCTCTGAGGTAAAGGTACGGTCGGCATACATTCTACCCTTCGCAAACCTCACTTTGTGGGAATACACTGGTATGTTCTTCTTCTTCTTCTTTCTTAGAAATATTTTTCTTTATTCTGAATTCTGATTTTCTCAATTTGGTTATAATTCTAGTCTACTTTCCTAGAACAATTAGTACTGAATTTCTTACAATTCTGATGTTCTATTTTTTTGTTCCAGTTCTCCACTAAACTAGCTTTCTTCCCTACTTATCAATTACTTCGGGTTTGGAGGACTCAAAAGTTGCCTTACATACTACTATATCTTGTTGTATCCTTGGTTCCTTTTTATATGGCGGTTGAAAAATATAAATTATCAGCCCATATCGGTTAAATCGATAACCGAACCGTTAACAACACAAATCGATTAACCACTAAATAGTTTGTCCATGATTTAGCATGTTTATAAATCGATAACCGATAACATTCAAAATCAAACCAACTTATAAGCATAAATCATAATTGAATGGTTAACAACCACAAACAATTAACCAATAATTGATATCTTAAAAATTCGTCTATGATTTAGTATGTTTACAAACTGATAACTGATAATAATTTAAAATCGAACAGACTGATAAGCATAAATCGATGACCGAACCATTAACAACCACAGACCGATTAACCAATAACTAATATCTTAATAGTTCATCTATAATTTAACATATTTACAAATAGATAACCAATAACATTCAAAACCAAACCAATTGACAAACTTAAATTGATACCGGAACCGTTAGCAACCATAAACTGATCAACCAATAACTGATATCTTGCTAGTTCGACTATGATTTAATATGTTTAGAAATAGATAACATTCAAAATCTAACCGATGATAAGCAAAAAAAATTTGGTAAGATCCACCGAAGTGGTTAGCCTTAACCGGATGTGTGGTAACAGGAAAATCCCGATGGAAATTGGCCTAAATATATGAAGTGTTTAAATCCTCTTCAATCTCTCGATGTGGGATATTCAAGTGATATGAGCTGAGAAGTGAATAACTTAATTGGCACTCAAAACAAAGAAGGAAATCCTAATTATACCAAAAAAAATTTACTACTTCTTCACTAATGTTGTTTATGTCTGCAATTTTATGAATCCTAACTATATCAAACTTTTTAGTAGGTTTGAACTCCACTATCCTTGTAGGTCTGGCAAATCATTATTTTTTAATGTTTGGAAACCATTTTTTGTAGGATTAGAAACTACGTACTTGAGATCTCTATATAAAGAAGTTGTAATAGTCAATTGGCGATTCTTTCTCCTATAATTCTTTTTATTCATAGTGAAGAAAAAAAAAATTGCTCGTGTCTTGAGTATTAGGCATGATCAAACTTCAAACCTCGTCAAATCCTTGCATATATTTTCTTCTCTGCATGAGTAGTTTAAAAGTGCAATAACTTTGGCCTTAGGTCTAAATCACAATGTTGAGAGGTATATTTGCTCCTTTAGTCTATTTCTAAATTGGACTCCCATTAATCTTGAAGACCCAAAGCAGTTCAATAATAATTCTATCTCAATAGGAAGAATATGAATGCTCCTAATTATACATGGGTTCAAGTACATGAAGGGGAACTTTGAAGCAACAGTAAAGTTATCTTTGTGCGACCTATAGATCATAGGTTCAAGTCGTGGAAGCATGCACTAATGTTTACATTAGGTTAAATTGTCTATATGACACTGTTAACGTGGGACGCTTTGTGCACCGAGCTGCCGGGTTCAAGTACATGACTGCTCGAGATGTACCAACATGGATTCTTTTTTTGTTCTTCTCTGCGCTCTTGTGGCTACTGCGACTGTTACTTTCGTCTAAAGGTGTTTGGGTAAAATGCAGTGACGGACGAACCCAATAACCTTTCTTAGACTATATATATACTAGAAAATTGATTAAATATGTAGTCGTAACTAATAGAAGCTATGAATTCGATGACAAATTCAGAACTCATAAACTTCAAATTTTAAATGACTGCTCATAAAATGTGTGTTATTAGTTAGGAGTACCAATTTGTGATTTATAGGTCTTTGATCTTCAAGTAAAATTGACATCTTAACTCTGTGTCGATCAAATTAAAGGGCAGCTCGATGCATTAAAGCTCACGTTATGCACGGGATCCGTAGGGAGGACGGACCACAACAATCTGTTGTACGCAGCCTCAACTTACATTTCTGCTTCAACCAAATTGTCTCGTGAAATGACACGAATGGTCACTAAAATGACAATAGAAACTATTATGAACTACTCTTTCTTCTAATAAAATAATGATGGTAAATAAGAGGAAGAAAAAATACAAAAGAATTAACATTTTTATTTACGAATGAATGATGCAAAAAAAGTGCCTTTCGTTTTTCCAATTACACATTGCATAGATAGCATTCCATACATAATTAGAAGAACATAGGCAAAAGTAATAAAACACTCTACAGATAATAATAAGAATCTGAGAAGCTTGGTAGAGGGAGCATATAACTCCTCTTACACCTTACCAACTTCTGTCTTTACCCTCCTCCTATCCCTCCTTTCGTCTTTTTACAGAATCGAGTAAGCTCGGATCACCTCAACAATGGGTGCACGACACAATGGACACTTTCCTCCGCCTCTCACCAATTCATTCGCACATTTTGAACAAGTGCACATGTGCCCACATCTGCCAATGGAGGAAACAAACGATTCATTTCAACTATTGACATGACCTTGAACAAAATATTTCGTTGCTCAACTTCATCAAGATGAGTTTTAACTTCTATATACGGTGTTGTTTACGTCATCTGGTCACTTAAAAGATAACTACAGGGAAGGCAGGTCACCTGGTAAAACAGGTTAAAATTCACACTAATAATGGAAAAATTCTACACACCATCAGTTTATATAAGTGAAATCCCGTCAAGATTCATTAGTTTTGCAAAATATGACTCATACCTGTACAATAAGGAATCGATGTGACTATCACAACAAACACAGCAAGTACCCTTTTTCACGTTGCCCCACTTAGAACCATCGACTGAGGTCTCTGCAACCCCTGGTTTACATGTGCATTCCCAAACACAATTAGAAAAAAAAAAAAAAAGAAGAAGCGGCACGGTAACACATGGGGTTTGGAGATGTTCAACATTTAAAAGTAGCGTTAAAATTAAATAACAGCATAGGTGACAAACATACCTTGACCACCAGCTGATCGATTCAACGCAGCTGAAACTTCCTGCCTGACAGAGCGTTGTAGCTCTAGTTGCATATCCATGCAGGATTCTAACATTCTTTGCATGTGGTTCATGCCTTGCTGCAGTCTTGCCATGTCTGCTCTAAGTTCATTAATCATTTCCCACTCCTGCTCCAGAACAGCTCGAAGTAAGCTCACAATACAGTGACATGACTTTTGTATTTATGCAAAAGATGTAGATTGTGCCATTAAAATTTGATAATATGAAACAATTACCAATTGCCTAGCTTAAACAGTACCAAACATGATGCATTCTCGTCTAATACTGGTAAAGACTACCAGAACTGTGAAAAATTAGGAAGATCAAGAGAAAGATGGCTCAAAAGATCTTGGAATATTTTGCTTCACGATCAAGAGAATTGTTCACAGGATCTTGGGACATTTTAATTTCATTGTATATATTAGAAAATGTGATAATTTGAAACCATTATCAATCGCCTGGCTTAATCAGAATATCATCTGCTTTTCTCCAATGGCAACATACACCAACTTAAACAAGATTTCCTTTTTAAATACTGGTACCAACAGACTGCTGATTTCTGAAATTTGGAAAAATGAAGAGAACAGAAAAGATGGTATAAAGATCATGGAACCAATCACCCGTCAGTAAAAGAATTTACCCAGAGTAGTATTTCAATTATCGTATGTGTTAAGACCCCAAGTCTTCTTACTAATTACACGCATTAGGTATCAAGATCAATATTATCATATATCACAGTTGATGCTGAATGGAAGCATATAACCCCCAGAAAAAGGTAACATCTTCTCGTTTTGCTATTTTGATAAGCAGGATGAAGCAGTTGAACTTACAAGTTCAGAACGATGCACTGTGTGCCGTGGCCAACTTGAGTGATGCAAATCCTGATGCCAAAGTGGCTGTGGTGGTGGCACAGGAGGAGAGGGTAGAACAATTGAAGGCCGCCCAACTCCATCCTGCTGATCATCATTTTGCTCATCGTTCTGCTGGTCCTGACCCATTTCGGGTGAAGCAGGAATAGGCAAGTTCCGATGCAGATCCCAATTAATAGGAGAGCGGCCTCTTCTTTCCACATATGACTGAATTAATTGATCTAAACTTTCACGGAAACCACTGCGAAGAAGGTTGGAAACACTCCTCCTACCAGACAAAGACTTCCAATAAACAACAGACCAAAAATATGCCTAGGAAGGCATGGAGTGGGATAACACAATCAAGAATTAAATTTTACCTGCTAAGAAGCTCTCTGAGTTCCATACTATACACATTATCGTCATCAGGTGGATGGAATCTACTAACTCTCCTTAATGGGACAGGACGCCGCATTCTTGGAGGATCAGAAGGTCCGGCCGACCAAGTCTCCACAGCTTCTCGTGAGGCATCCTCATGCCAAACCTCCTGGTTTTCTGGGAAACGATGTTCTGCTCTCCCCACATACGCTGTTGTTTCAAGGGACCTAGCACTTGACGGATTTTCTTGCCAACTCCTGCTTACATTCTCTGTAGTTTCATGAGTCCATCCATTAGAATCATTAGATGCTAAATTGTGTTGTGCTCCTTCCTCAGCTTCAACAACAGCTTCCACTCGATCCCTTCCTTGGTTAGAAGACGGTTGTTGGTTCATACTCTGACCAGAATTCTCACTGTGATCAGGCAACTGATGAACATTGCTCTCCAGCTCCCTGGACTGCATTTGTTCACCATTTTCATTCTGGACTTCCTGTGAAGGATGTGCATGAGTCTGATTATTTCTAGAACCACTGTTCCTACTGTTAAATGAATTTTCAGAATTGCTGCTTACTTGACCACGTACAATGTTTTCTAATCTGGAGCGGAATCCTTCCCTGGTTGAGAAAAAAGATCACCAACTCATGAATTAAACTGACAAATATTATCATTTTTCAACTGAGTAAAGAGCTGAATATCAAGATTTGTTACATGAACGGGTTGAGAAAGAAGTAAGAAAGAGTCCCTCATTGGGTCTAGGAACTGAACATCACCAGTGGCCACAGAAATTATTTCATGTAAAGATGTAACTAAGCATGAAACAAGTGCTTGTAAGTGAAACAGAACAATTAGAATGCTTCAAATGCCTATTCCAGAGAGGCTAATTTCCTCTAAGTATTTTCCAGATCTACTAATTAAATAAGTATGAAATTGGAACAAGGCAACAATACAAGTATCACCACCTGCACTAACACCAGCACCAATATAACAATACCAGTCTTACATGCACGCTAAGACCATAAACATTTTAGAGTTCCCGTAAAGTTAGTTTGGTGAGAGACTGGTGGAAGGCCAGTAGCTACTTTTCTTTTTTATGATGCTGGTGTCCAGGCAGACTCGCGCGCAAGGCTAGGAGCTATGTTACCTTTTATTTTATTCTTCAGAAAGTCTTTTTAGTAGTAATATTTTTACTCAGTTTACAGATAGTAAACACATATCAAGTCATCACAGATGTTTTAATGTGTGAAAGAAAAGAACTTCAAATCCTTCAATTAATTATACGTTGTTGCTATGCAATAGAAAAGCAGGGGGGAACCCTATACACTAAGAAAACAGCTTCAATCTCACTAGTCGCTACTCCCTTCATCCCAACTTGATGTCCAGACTGATCTGGGTCAGAAATTTCTTAAACAGAGGAAGTGACAAAAAAACATTAAAGTAACTACCTTTTCAGAAAAATGGACATTAATTAGGACCAATTTTCTTTTCCTTCTTATCTTTTTTTACTGCATTGACTAAAGTAAACAATTAAGTTATGGCCTAACAAAATCAATTCGCTTCCTGGTGTCCAGATAATCATAAAGAAAAAGGTGAAAAGTAGCAAACCACAGACAGATACCGAAGCTTCATTAAAATAGAAAAAGTAAACCACAGATACCAATTTGACAGCACCTTTGAAGAGAAAGAGGAACAATTTTTTACTACTAATTTTGACAAACACATGGCAGCAACGGATCCCTATATGTGATACCAACTAGTGCTCGGATTAAACTTAACCTGAGTTCACATCAGTTGTAGATAGGGGCAGACCCACGTACGGTCCCAGAATTTTGAGAAGACGGGTGCACTATTACTTGTAAGATCTAAAATTTTATAGTGACAAGAAAAAGTTTAGTTGTTGTACTGCATATTTTGGCTGTTGTAGTGTTCTGTGAATAGTGTGTGTTATCAGAAATAAAAGTGTTAGAAATAAGGGAATAAAATAAAAAAAGGAAGTTTGCTTTAGAAATAAAAGTGTTATTAGAAATAAGGAAATAAAATAAAAAAGTAGGGCTTCTTTAGATTATTTTTTAAAAGAAGAAGACAAATGGACAGCAAGTGGGATTTGATCCCTCAACTGTAAGGTTTAAGACCAATGCTCAAACCAATGCACCACTCAGTCTCTTTTGACCATGGGTCCCTGCAGATAATACTAGATATATTTTAAGAATTATACAAATAATATACCAAGTCTAGTCGGATGACCACGGGTTCACGTGACTCTTTTTTTACACATAAATTCGCCACTGGTATTACGTAGCGGGTGCTCGAGCACCCATTAACCCCGATGTAAATTACATATACTTATATAGAAACTTTTTAAAAGATAGATATATTAAACATCAGCACAGTGACCGAAAAGCCTGATGGGTGCTATGGTTCAGTCCTTGGCTTGAATGCTTACCTTGGGGAGATGTGCGACGGTTCGATACCTAGCTGCCGCATCTTGTTTATAGCTCAAGTTATCTTTTTCTGTTTTGATGTCAAATGTTTCCTTCTTTGTCTCCAATACAGATTCTTCATTCCTTTTCTTATACTTTATTTATGGCTTTTCCTTTTAATTTCGTTTCAACTTAGTGATTCCTCCTCCTCCGTTAATACTTCTTTATATACTTTACTTTTAGTTTTAAATTTTCATTTATATTTATGTAATTTCTTGTGATAAAAAAGAGAAAAAAAATCAGTGTTCTCTTGTTTTTGTAGAGATTGTTTTGGCCGGCTAAGAAATCCTTCAAGAGTTCAAGATATTCATTTTTTTCCAAGAAATAAAAAGTTTTAAAAACTGCTACGTTTAAATAGTTCTCCACTTACACTATGTGATTTATAGTAACTTTATATTCTAAGAAGCGAGCACCCACAAGTTTAAAATCCTGGATCTGCCACTGGTTGAAGATATATTCAAATAACAATTCTCATGCTAGTAGATTCAGTTTACAAGGCAGAAAACTGGGCGGCAGCTTCACTTGTCCATCAATAGCTCAAGAATAAGGAAGCCCCAGTCGGATTAGAAGTCTTTAAGTATAGCTTAGAAGTGTTTAAGTATAGCCTGATAACGTTGCATTTATGAGATCAACAGTAACTTATCAATTTCCCCACTCATTTTCAGTGGATCAAAATTTCCACTGTCATTTCTACTACGAACTCTTTATGGTAAGGGGATTTTAGTAAATCAGATGATTTTCTCACATCTTAGAGAGAGAGGAGCTTATGAGAAGATTTATTTCACAAATAAGACAGAGATGTTTAGGAGAAGATTTTTTATTTATTTTTTTGAGAAAGTTAACTGATGTTTAGGAGATGATTTTCTCACGACTAAGAGATAAATGTGTAGTTGTTTACTAACTGGGTTACAAGAGATATGCAATAGTAGCCAAGGAAAAGTCTGATCTTCAACTTTTTTCCGGCCATGGTAGTCAACCAGCTGCTTAACAGCATAAAACACCTACTACAGTATTATTCACACCAAAAATGCATGACCATGAAGTCCAATTAATAAGCAGGGCATGTTCACGAAGACAAAAAGATCTAAATATTCAAAAACAAATCAAGCAACAAGCCACTATATTACATACCTCAGCCCCGAGACAGTGTTACGTTGTCTTAGTTGAACTAGTTCACTTGCTGCTATTGAAGGTGGTCTCTCTTCCTCAGCAGGCCTTTCATGCAAGAATCTTCCTCTAAGTAGTGACTGCAGAAGGATATAAAACATAAAAGGACAAAACTTAAGAGTCAAATCACGACCTCACAAAGCGCACATGGAGCGCTTAGTAATAATTTCTATTAAGATTGCAACACAAAAAATAGAGAACGAAGAAAAGTCTAGCTTGAGAATAGAAGGCATAAAATCAGCAACCAACCTGAATCCGATTGCGATGGGCAAAATCAGAAACTGCACGATGCTCTAGCAGACCCTGAAGTTCCCTCTGCCTTTCCCTTTCAATCCTCACAAGCAAATCAAGTAGAGCCTGCCTCCCACGCAGTCTCAACATATCCCTACGAATGTGCTCTGGTTGGGCTTCCTCATGGTCAACAATAGACCCTTCACGAACACGATCTCTTTGAGGACTAAGCCCAGTAGACTGTTCTTCCCTGTGGCTACCACGAGCTCCTCTCTGTTGACTAGTCATTTGAACCCATTCCCGCACAATTCTCACCCTTTCACGTTCTGTCTCCCCCAGCCATTCCCCTCTTGGACCACCATTTCTCTGAGACTGAGAGACATTAGATGAATGGTCACTGATACCACTCTCCATCCATCCACGAACAATTTGACTCACCCTCTCCCTCTCAACTTCCCCTAGATCAGGAGATTGTTCACGGCTAGAGTTGTCACGGTCTCTATGATCATTCTGTGGTCCAATCGGGTCATGAGACCAAGTACCATAGTCATTCTCACTCTCACTAGCATCCACCAAACTACCTTGGTTATCAGTTTCCCGGCTCTCCGACATATTCCCACTAGAAACATTAGTATTAGAATCCCTACTCCTCCGTTGTGTCAACCTTTCCCTCACTCTCTCTCTTGCACGATTCAACACATGTTCATCCTCCAACTCTCGCCACATCTGCAAAATATTAGAACCCCTCGTACTTATCCTCTCAGAATCACCCTGACGCCTCGAGGTAGGAGACTGTGATTCCCTCAAGAACGACGAATCAAGCATCGAAACAGTATGCAAACCAGCAAGCGCCATCAACTCAGACTCCCTATTCCTCCTCTCAATAGTAGTAATCATCTCTTGAGCCTGTCTTGCTGCCCACCTACTCAATATCCTCGAATGACGCCTCCTAGCAGCAGACGACTCCGCTAAATCATCACCTTCAAGATCAGACCTCCTCCTCCTCCTTACAAGTTGATCACTCTCTTCATCTTCATCCTCAGTATTTCTCACCGAACTACATGATGCATACGACATACACTCATCCAAATGACCACACATTAACTCCTCTAATCCCCTCTCAAACTCAGACCTCACATCATCCCCCGTACTTTCCGGCTTCTGCTGCACTTGCTGCTGTACATCTTCCATCTTCAAACACACTTTATCCCAACCCTAAATCCAATATAATTCGGGGGGAAAAACCCGCCTAAATGCATTTATCTCCCACAATTTCACCTCCATTACCTAACCCTAAACCCAATTCCATAACAAATATCATCAAATTCAATAAATTAAACTCCTTTTTCAATACAACCAAATCACTCATTCCATACATATCACAACCTGATCAAATTACACAAAAATTCACCAAAAATAACCAAAAAAACACAAATTTTCATCAAATTACACAAAAAATACATCAAAATAATCACACAAAAAAATGCATTAAGATCTACCAAAATTCATTAAAAAAAAAAAATACTTTTCAATACAAATTGCAGCAGTAACAATTAATTGTACATAATTTAGGTCATCAAATTGCACCAAAAAATCAAAAAAAATCCAAAAAAAATTACCTATGAATCGTTGTTTGTGTATACGTAAAGTGTGAGAATCAAAACCCTAAAAATTGGTAAATTGTTGTTATCATATACATGTAAATTGTTTATGTGACGAATTTAGAAAGAGGAAAAATGTAAAATTGGAAATAGGAAAAAAAATGGATTGGAAAACGAAGAGAGAGAGAGAGAAATTGGGGAAGAGAAAGATGTGAATTTATTAAGGTGGAAATAAGAGAGAGAGAAGAGTAATAGGGAGTTTTTTGTTGTTTTTTTTTTTTGGAGGATTATTGATTATTAAATAAAAAAGAAATATCTTTGTTTTTTATTTTTTTACTTTTTTATATATTTGTACTAATTTTTTTATTGGATATAATTTGGTTGAAAACCCGGGAGTCTTGTGTGTGTTGACACGTCATCCATTTTTTATTTTCTCTTTTTTTTTCTTTTTTTTTTTTTTACTTATTTTAATTTGACTCTATGGTATGTTTTTTATCGAAAACGGTCTCTCTTCTTTTAAAGGTTAGGACAGATAAGAAGAAAGGTTAGAGCTCATTTGGTATGAGTGATTAGGGATAACTAATCTCAAAATTGATTCTAGAATGAGTTTATCCCATGTTTCGTTGGAATAAAATTGCAGGATAACTTATCTCGAGATTAATTATCTCACATTGTATTGTTATTTTTATCTCATATTGAAGGTGGAATAACAATTCAAGAATAACTAATTCTGGTATAAGTTATCCTCAATAACTTGTTCCCCAACCAAATGATCCTTTAGTATTTTTTATCCTTGCTAAGATTTGAACCTGAAACCTCATGATTCTCAACCCACATCGTTGATCATTAGGTTTCCTTATTTCAATTTGATTTTATTATTACATGATTCTATCGAAAATAGTTTTTCTGCTCCCGAAATAGGAGTAACGTCTGCATAGGCTCTATCCTTTTTCAGACCCTATTTATGAGATTACACTGAATATATTATTATTGTTGTTGTTTATTACATGTTATTGCCTTTGCTTTAAGTTCTTTTCTCCGTTATTTTCTACATAACTTCTTCACTAGTAGATTTTCTTTTCATATTGATTTTGATATGTTTTATTTGAGTCGAGGATTCATCAAAAACGATCTCTTCATCTTCATAGAATAGGGTAAGATTGCGTATGCATCATTCTCTTCAGACTCCCCCTATAGAATTATACTGATATGCTATTGTTGTTGTTTTTTAATTCGATTTCTTTTAGTGGTCATTTTCTCCAACTATTTAAATGGAATGACTAGGAGTATAGTCAATAGTGCTTTACATATAATACTAATTGACAACTACTATATAAAGAATGAAGATGGAATTAGTTTAACTTTCTTGTCATAATATTAAACGTTATCTAAAACTTTCATATTGTCTGGTAATTTCACAGTTGTAAGCTTCCTATAAATGTTCTACCAAATATTTTCTGATGTAAACGAAATTTTTTTTTAATGAACACTTTAATTTAATTAGTTGATTAATTAGATTGTATTTCTTTTTCTTTAAAGTATAACCACAAGTTTTTGACCCAAATGGTCTCGTATGTTTGGAGGTAAATTTATTTTCGACAATAATTTTTGTGTGATTTTTTTGGTTACTATTATAATTTATTTCAGTTTTACAAAAGGCATTTGGAGAAGATTACAAATTGATCAAATTGACTTATAAGGACTTTTTATAAGTCAAGAGCTCATAAGTAAAGTGGTTCAAAATCGAACTGAAATTAATAATTCAAATAAAAAAAATTGTTAACGTTATGTATTGATTTTCTTTTAATCCGAATTATTAATTTTATAACGGTTTAGAGGATCTTTTTTTAAACACGTTAACCGATAACAATTATTAAATTATAATTTTACCCTGAGATATGTAAAGTCACTTCTAAAAGATTGTGCTATGTTCAGTTATTACGAGTATTAGCTTATATTTAGCTTTGCCTCTTCTTTGTTTCTGTACTTTAGCCATTAATACGAGCTGCAATTTCACATAAGTTGATTGCGTGGACAGCTATTAGGAATATGAAATGGGTGAATTTGTTTGAGCCTTGCGTGAAGTGAATATGAAGAGAAGAAAAAAATAGAGGAACCAAATTTTTTTTTATAAATTAGGTCAATGTCAGATTGTAGGAAGCGGTGTCATTTTCCTTCGATGACAAATTTAATAAAATATTTTGAACCTTATACATTTAATATTTCATTCATAATGATTAAATTGATAATCGAACCGTTATTTAATCAATAACTAATAAATCAATAATCGATATTTTAGTGATTTTGTAGGTTAAAGGTTTAGCTTATCTATAAGTTAATTACTAATCATAAACTGAACCGATAACCTTTAAAATTAATGAAACCACCCGATAAGTGCCCCTACTTAAAAGTCAAAATCAGACAAATTAGGTCATATTCGCGCCAAATCTTTCACTATTTTATTCTTAGTAGTTTTTAAATTCTTCAAATACTTTTTAAAATAAATTCCTAATTTTATCTTCATTGTATATTTTGTTCCTCCTTTTCATTAAAAAAATATCTTATATTCAAACAAATGACTGCTTCCTTAGAAAATTGATTTTAACACTTGAAATATTTTTTACTCTTATAGCATATCAACTGCTTATAATCAGCTAATCTTAAGGGGTTTATAGTGATTTTCTTATTCAAGAGTTTCCTTTTTCTTCTTAGATATGATAGTTTGATGAATATATTTTTTTCGTTTCAATTTATGCGGCAAATTTTAAAAATATTTTTAAAATTCTTGGTTATAAATATATTACTATATAATATTTGTGTGGTTATAGAACTATTAAAATTTATGATCTAAGATATTTCATAATATTTTTAGTCTATAGAAGGTAAAATGAAAATATTAAGTAAAATTGTCTTCAAATTTAGAAACATATTATATCTTTAGAAATGAACTAAAAAGGAAATTGAATTCACATAAATTAAAACGAAGAGAATGATAACTATGTAACTATAGTCACATGAATAATTAAGGGGAAAATATATCAACCTTATTATCTGTAACTTTAGCAGGTTAGAATTGTAATTATAAATATAATTATTATGAATACTTAAATTAACCATCACAAAAGCTTAGAGGTCGTTTGGTAGAGTGCATAAGACTAATGCTGAATAGGAAGTATTAATAATGCTTGCACTAATAATGTTTGTATTTGTTATGCTGATATTAGTTATGCAGTCAATATTTTTTAAACACTGTTTGGTTTGATGTATTAAAAATAATATAAAAAATATAATTTTTATAAAATAATATTTATTTACCAAAATATCCTTTTAGCTTTGTACACTTTCTTTTCAAGCGGAGAAGGAAGTAGCTAGGCATCAACAACTGATGTTTGTAGAAAAGGATAACCCAATTTCACTTCTTGGTCTTTAACCCAAAAGGCTCACCTGTTTTCTATCTAGTTGAAAGTATTTGGCCACATAACCAAGTGTAAAATCATCAACATTAATAAAGTTGACGAAAGTTTCGTTGGAAAAAAAAAAAAAAAGAAACTGGAAAAACTAAAAAAAATCAAGCTGATAAAAAAAGCAAGGAAGAAGATTGGAGAAGATCTAGAGGAATTTAACGGGTAATTTTGTCATTTACTAAGCTAATACATATGTTGAAATTCTTTGTATAACTAATACATAGAAAATGGTGTTATTAATAATACACACCTCAATACACAATGGGTGAAAATCGTTTACACTCCCGAACTTTGCTTTAAAAATCAAACACCCCTCTCAACTTTGAACAATAATCATTCTCCCCCCTTTATCCTAATTGACATTTCAAAATGCCTATTTTATCCTTATGTTATCAATCTTTTTATCTTCTTCTTTTTTTTTTCTAAAAACTTCTTTATAATCACAATTTTTAATTTTTTTTAATCCATATAGCATATTTTCTATAACTAAATTTTATGTTTTAGATGAAAAAATAAAAGTGAGAAATACTAACTAAGTTTATAAGTTAATAAAAAAAATTATTAATAATAATCAAAACTCTAATATCTATTTATACAAATGAAAATAGTAGGTAATTATAACTTTACAAATATATTCTAATTAAGGTAATACAATATAACTAATAAAAATAGAGGCATACTTATAACAAATTAAATGATTATTGCTAATGAATTTTAAATTATAATTTAGAAAATATTCATTATTGACAATCAAAACTCGTTTATCTATATAGACATTAGAGGATTAGAGAGAATTAAGCATTTATATACATACATACTTAATACATGTAATATCAAAATGAAAAAATTAAGTGGAGTAGAGAACATTAAGTCATAATTACTAGGCGTAGACGCGTAGTTAATTTTTAAAATAATCACCATTTGCAGCTAAGGTTTTAAATTAAATAGCTAACATACAGTTCTTTTGTATTTGTATATTTTGGGATTCATATACAAATCTCTAATTTCAGGAGGGTGGGGTGGGGTGGAGGGGCTCTCTCTCTAATTTCGGGACTCATATACAAATCTCTAAAGGTTTGCATTTGCATACAAAATGAATTTCGGGACATATATACAAATTTCTAAAGCGAATGTATATTTGTATATACAATCTATGATTAGTTATTGCGCCTTATTTATTACCTAATGTTAGCTATTTCTGAAATTTTGCGTATAAAAGTACCAATCATAAAAAATAGCATTAGATTTTATGATTGATATGTAAAAAATTATTTTACTAATAATATTAATAAATTTAAATAAAAATGGTAAATATCCAAATTAAGAAAAATAAATATATAATATAAAAAAATATTACATAAATGGACTAGTGAAAAATGTCAAGGGTAAAATAGACATTATAGTGGATAAAGGGGGGAGAATGATTATTGTTCAAAGTTAAGAGGGATGTTTGATTTTAAAGCAAAGTTAGGGGGCATAAACGATTTTCACCCATGTATCAAAAAAATGTACTAAACAAGATACTAATAATACACAAAACCAATACATGCATTATTCTTTTTAATACACTCTACCAAACGACCCCTTATAATTTAGTAATTTCATTCTTTTTATCAACGCCCCACACACACAAACCCCATCCTCCTACCAAATTTCCCAAACATAATTTATGGACTATCACCCAAATATTGTTCCTCTTTTGATCCTCTCTGTATTTTTTTTATTTTCATTTTTTGAAGCTTTTCTTGCATTTGAAAATATCCAAAAATTTATATCTTTTCAACTTTCATAGACTAACCTTTAAGCATCCTTTTGTACTTCGAATCTATTCTAGGTCAAGGATGATATTTTCATGGTCATGTCTGACCTTGATCCAGAAGGACATTGGCAGAGATGGACAGAAATTTAGATCTTCCAAAATTCACTGATACAACATGATATTATTTTCACGATTATTAAAAATTTATAATACCAGTTGTTTCTTTCGCAAAATTAATTTTTTAACAAACACATAGTAAGATAATTAAAAATAAACAATAATAACAAAAGCAAGTTATCCAAAAAGAATGGACTCTCAGTAAAAACTAGCTAGTGGAATGGCTGAAGCATACTTTATTTTGATATCAAAACACTTTGGTTACTGGCTTATTGCTAAGTGAAACTTAAAATATTTTGTAAATTTCACCTAAAATCGATTTAACACAGACCAAAACTTGAAGGTTTGCTAAGTAATTAATAATGATGCTTATTAATTCCTTTTTTTCTTCCCAAGAGAAATGATGTTTTCTGTCTCAAAAAATCATTCTATTTCACTTTTTAGGGAAATAAATAAATAAATAATATATCTTGACTATAAAAAGTTGATGTTGTGTTTTATGTTGTCTAAAGTATTTATGTTTTAATGTGAGTTTGTTGGTGCAGTCAACAAACAATGGAGAACTTCTGAACAGGAACTTTATATCTCATATAGTTGGTATATTTGATACATATTTAAATTATTCGGATGATCAATAGATATCATGTACTAAATAGTTAAATTAAAAAGATAGTCCTAAACAAAAGATTAATTGTAAGTGTGACATATGACTATCAGATTTTCATGTGTTATGTGTGAGTTGTGATAGTCAATAAGCTAGATTTCTACAACGAATTATAAAGAAATTCAGTCACTCAAAAAATTTGTTGGAATACAACTGAAAAAAGATCGTTAAAAATTTAGATGGACGGCAATCCTCAATTGACAAACATAACTTTTCTGGTTGCTTTATTTGTCTAAAGTCGTGTAAATCAAAAATGAATTAACAAATATGAAAAAAAATAATAAAAAAATAGCAACTCCTTCTAAAATAAACCCCAAGAAAAGGGAAGAGATGACATCCATTAACTTATTGTTGGCTCACAATCTGACTCTTTAGCAGATGTTCCAAGCAAAATACGAGATGAATTTCTATCACCAGACTTTTACGTAGTTAAAGTGAAAATTTAAGTGCTTTTTTGGTCTCATAGAGTCCCATATATATGAGAAAAATATCACAAATAGAGTTGAATCAAGTAACATTACAAAAACATAATAATAGTAAAATCGGAATATCCAGCCCTCCGAGCCGAACATGAGGCTCCAAGTCTTATAAAAAAATGGGGCTCACCGAAAGATGCAAATTCTATCATTATATTTTTTTTCTATTTGAATCCTTTCAACTTGAAGAGTGAAGGCATGTGTACTAGAAAGAAACTATTTGCTTGGAATCCTAAGTTGTCTTCCCTCTCCACTAAGACCGATCACATGCATTCACTTTTGGAATCTCTCGTACTTACTAAGATCATCATAGATTAATATTAATGCATACATTTCATTATCGAGAAAATATTCTCTCATGACACACTCAGAATATGGGAAGAAATAATAAATTCTTTGAAGCAAACGTTAACCCCAGTATACGGAGATCGTCGAAGAAGTGCATCAGAACGATTCGCCTGTCCACTATGAATGAATATTACATCATAGAGTAAATTGTTCTTTAAGTTGCGGGGGGAGGGGGGGGGGACTCTTTATATCCTGAAGATGATATTTTTTTTTTCATTTTTAAAAGTCTTTTTTCATAGATCATTAGTAATATTCCTCTGAACTCTTCTATCCATAGATAAAGTCCTATCTAAAGGCTTTCGTTGCTCATGAATACTTGAACTCCAGATGTGTAAGTAGTGGCCAATGGAATTCACATCTCTTATAACCAAGACCGTCTTATACATTTTCGTGGAGCAGAACCAATTTATATAGCTTTATAGTTATAACTATTCAAAAATAACATTTTCAATATATCAATAGACAGCTCATAGGATTAGAGCACGCGACTACAAACCACGATATAATTAGGTCACCATACCATATCATACCATGATACATCAATAAACATTTTTCAATGTTATATTGCTATACTATAAGAGAATTAAAGGATCAATAACTGATTTTTAAACAATAAATATAATGGGATCAGGGTTGCAGCTATATTGATCCAAAGGTGATCATTGGACATTCTTCATCAAAAAAATATATTATGTATATAAAAAAAATTGTTATGTATATAGATCAAAAATAATCTTTTAGAAATATATACTAAAATTTTGAACATCGTTAATAAAATTTCTTACTTCGCAACACTAATGGAAATTGTGGGTTGGGGTAAGGGGGTGGGTGGGAGGGTCGAGGGTAGGGAAGGTGTGAGGGAAATCAGGACCTTGTCTTTACTCGAGAGGTAATTGGGGAGTGGAATTTGGGTGTAGTGCATAGCATATGGGTTGAGATGCCTTTTTCAAAAAGCTCATTGATGTTGAAATATGTACTCCCCTCATTTCTAACAACTCATAAATTAATTCTATTTAATATTAATATTATACTGTATATAAATATATAATTTACCACTTATTTGGTTAAATTTTTAAAATTTATTTATTTTTAAAAAAATACTTTTTATCGAAAGTGGTTCTTAAAAAAGTACTTTTGAAGATTGAGTAATAGTATGTGTTGGGATAATTAATTTAAAAAAAATACTTTTACAGAACATATTTGTTTTTGGTTAAACTTTCAAAAGTGTTTATAGGGAGAAACTATCTTTTTCAACTTGTATAAGCAAATTCTTCTACTGCTCAAAAATATTTATTGTTTTTATTAAAAACTTGATTAAACACCTCAAATATTTTTTAGTAAAAAGAATACTTTTGACTTCTTGAATATTTGACCTGACAAGCATTAATCCTTTTCACTATAAAAGAATAAAGTACTTTTGAATATACCTTACTTCTCTCATGTAATAAGGTCCAAATGCAGAAAAATAAACAAGTACGTTAGTACTATAAAATATTATTGTTGAACTTTTACGTTTATATTCCTTCTTTTTGCTCAACAAAATTCCCTCTTCCATTAATCCACATATATATTTCTTTTTTCTTATCAATTATTCACAAAAGTATAGAACACATGATAATCACTTTTGAAAGGCAAAAGAGTGTCACTTTAGCATATTCAAGAATTAGAATTTACTAGGAGTACAATAATATAATCAATCTGATTTTACAAGTGGAGGGTAAAGTGTACGCAGTCTTTATTATCTTAGAGATAGAGAAGTTGTTTCGGTAAACCCTCAGCTTAAACTGAAGCATAGCCGAATAATTTGAAAAAGGGAATACAGAAATAAGAACGAGAGAAGCAACAACAACGAAATAATGTGAAATGAAGAACAATATTGCACAACATATAGAGTAATGAACAATATGACAATAAAATAATGTGATACTCAAAGCACAAAAACACAAGTGATGGCCAAAGAACAAGAAACTACGAAAATAGTGTTAATACCACAGGTAAAAAAGGAGGTCCAAGTATGACCCCCAAGCCTACCTCGCAGGAAAGCGAGAGAACGTCCAACTACCAACTAGTCTTCTACCTTAATCCACGATCTTCAAACCCTCCTATCTAAGTCATGTCTTCGGTAAGCCCTAAATGTGTCTTGTTCTGTCTAATTATACTTCTTCAGCCTGTCTAATTAGTGCCATCAATTCCTTTTTAGAAATATTAGTAGATCAAGAAAAGATATGATGTGGTAGTGAAGTTGGATGCCCAAGCTATTCGAAAGAGAGATAGTTTTAAATATCTTGGGTCTATGATCCAGGGGAATGGAGAGATTGACGAGGATGTCACACACCCTATTGGGGCAGGGCGGATGAAATAGAGGGTCGCCTCTAGAGTTTGAGTTTTGTTGATAAGAAGGTGTCTCCTAAGCTTAAAGGCAAGTTCTACAGAATAATAGTCCGACCGACCATGTTGTATGGAGCGGAGTATTGGCTAGTCAAGAACTCCCACATTCAAAAGTTAAAGGTGGAGGAAATGAAGATGTTGTGTTGGATGTGTGGACTTACTAGGGGAGATAGGGTTAGAAATGAGATTATTCGGGAGAAGGTGGGAGTAGCTTCGGTGAAAGACAAGATGCAGGAAGTGAGGTTGAGATGGTTTCGGCATGTGATGAAGAGGGGCACGTGTCATGCCCCAAATCCTATTGAGGCGTGATTGGCACCCGAAGCCGATATGGCCCGAGAGAACCAATACATTCATATGCATAACCTTGTAAAACTCTTATTACACCTCATGCAACTATGCGAAAGTCATGGCAATATGTGCAAAATGTGAAACTTGGCCGTTAGGGCCATCCTGTCAAAATGAACGTATACATCTTACATTCAGCTCCCCACATACGTCTACAAAGCCTCTACAGATACATGACTATGACAAACCTAGAGTCGGGACACACTCCGCTCTATACTTATATACAATCTCAAACCAATATGCATAATGACTCGGAAAATCCCCGGATCAATTGGAGCTCGCCAACAACCTGCAGATATTTCGTCATCTACTGCGGAGATCTACTACACCTGTGCCTGCAGCATGTAAGGTAAGTCCCCCAAGAGGGGTCAGTACGAAGAAAGTACTGAGTATGTAAGGCCATATGAAACTATAATAATACATAAGTACTTCTAAGAAATTAAGCGTACGAGAAATAATCAATGCGAATAGACCTCCAACCTGAATGTGTGGAACCATGTTCATTACTTCTATTATTTCATTACTTGGTCAATCAGTCTTGCCATCCTCCTTTTTATAACAATCTTCATATTTATATATATACATTCACGCAAGGGATATATTCTCATCTCTTTACAACTATCTTTATTATTGTTCACTCAACTAGTTAGTGATTCATAATACCTTATGGGTCATCACCTTATAAGTAAGTATATAATACCGGGCCTCCACCTTTGGTGGGCTAGAATAAATAAGTATATAGTACCGGGCCTCCACCTTTGGTGGGCTAGAATAAATAAGTATATAGTACCGGGCCTCCACCTTTGGTGGGCTAGAATATATATGTATACAGTACCGGGCCTCCACCTTGGTGGGCTAGAATATATATGTATATAGTACCGGGCCTCCACCTTGGTGGGCTAGAATATATAACATAGCATAGTATTGAGATTGTTCCATCTTGAACTTACACCCTTTAGATTGTGATCCATACTCAATGTAACATATAGTAACCATACGTACATTACTTTTCTACAAATCTTATACCCTTTACATAGTTATGAGAGTAACACATTAAAGATCATGACATTAATTGAAGCACACTCCTATATATATATATATATATATATATATATATATTACTTCACTCCTTTACTTCATGAGATTGACATCTTCACTTATGAGAAATAATACTTGCACATCACCTCTGTTATTACTCTTATGAGGTTGGTACTTTAACTTGTGAGAGATTAACGCATCCACTTAGGAGAGATTGATACTTTAAGGATTATGATAATATTGGAAACACACCTCTATACCTTACTTCACTTCTTTACTTTCAATAGAGTGATACGCTCACTTGTGAGGAATAGATATATTAGTTCACACTTTACCTTCTTCACTACTCTTATGAGATTGGTAGAAAGATATTTATAATAATATTGGACTTTGGAACATGACATGATTGGAGAATGTTTTTCAAGAATAACTAGATTCCCTTTACATCTCACCCTCTTTGAGATAGTTACTCTAGAATTACAACGTTATGACTTCTTTGGAACATACTATTATTAGGAATTTGGACCCATGTCCATAATTAGGTAACTCATAAACAACAACGACTAATGAATGAGGAATACGTGACTTAGGAATGAATAAGTTTTCCTTACGTCGTTACTTTCCTTGTAACAGTTTCTTTTAGTAGTTACAACAACGTTATGAGAGCTTAGGCATTTCAGTCCATGGATAGGAGACGTATGAATACCAATCGGTCAATGAATAAGAAACGTGTGGATAGCAATATACATCAAACCTGAATGAGATACCTTAGCATATTTTGGAATAGGACAAGTGAAATGTCAATATGAACATTATGTGCTGCAGAAGGATACGGACAGAGTAACCTTACATACCTTCACTTTCAAGTATGAATACACAAGCCTATGTATGAACACAATAGTCCAGCTTCTTTCTTACTTCTTACTCTACAATACAAGTTCATACCGAAACTTACATTAGCAACTAGTCACTATACAGGCGTACAAGACGACAATGAACTATGTGACTACCATATAACGTCATGTCATCCCTTACAATACAATCCACTGCATTTCCATATCAACAACACCATAACATGACACACATTGACCAAAAGATCATCCATCGATAACATTACACACCACACCACACTTACCCTTTACGCTTTTCTCTTTACCATTCCGTCACAATTACTCCTTTATAACAACATATGAACAACCATACATACTTAATACAGTCCAACGTACCTCCATACAATACTTTAAAGTCATTAAAACAATATCACAAGTTGATAATTACATCCAAAAAGGGTATAGGGGCCTTCAGGGGTCGACTAGGTACGAAAACATACAAAATCGGATCTGGGGGTGACCTGCGCTGCCACCTGCGCCCGCAGGTGGCTGAGGTGCGCTAGCAGATGCACTTTGGCAGCAACCAGAGGCATCTGCATTGGCATCTGCGCCCGCAGATGCCTCCGTCTGCGGGGGCGGATGCCCGTTTTGGTCCGAAATGGTTTCTTTTGGGTCTTTTAATTCCATGAATGGTCCATAATCATAACCTAACTTATTTTGACATATTTTTGATCATCTTCGATGCCAAAAATCAGCCATGGTCTCACAACACACATAAACATTACCAAAACCTCACTTTTTTTTCAATCCGTCATCAAATCCATAACCAAATTTACAACAACAATTCCAAACATTATACACAAAGGTAAAACAAGATAAGACTATAATCACATCTCACATGTCAATATCGAATCCATCAAGTTCATTTCCTTCAAGATCACAAGTCCATGTTCAAGTTTGCAAGACAAAACCATCCTCCGATTTAGCAAACACAAATTGTTTTACACATAGTGACCTTCTCACACTTCACCAACATAACCAACATGATATCAACCATCTTCCATGCATAAAATATATTAAACCATAATAATAAACACTTACCAATACTCACCAAGTGATGATCTTGGCCAAAAGGATGAAGGCTTAGGGTTTGAGTTGAGAGAAAAATGTTGTAAAGAATTCTAGAAAAGGCATGGGTGTCCAAAATGAATTAAAATCTGATTTTCCTTTCTTTATATAGCCCCTCATGGTGCTTTTAGGCCAAACACTTGGTCCAATCATGATAGAACAACTTGGTCTCACAAGAATGGTCAAGAATGGGTCAAATACCCCTTTTGGGCCATGTCTTGCACATCTCTTTGGGCCTCCATTGAGCCCAATAGTTCTAGATTAATTTTGGCCCATCAAATTAATGTGTAATTCCCCAAAACTTTCATGTTTAATTAATTCCATTAAGTGTACACGTAGTCGTATAGGTTCGACAACATACAGGTATTTCATCTCCTACAAAGGTCTACTCCCATGTACTAGGCCCAATATCAATTATCTCATCAATAACCTTATAAAGTACATACTTTTGACTCACAAAGTACATACTTTTGACTCTCGACACTCGAGTAACCATTGTTCAACGTCGTCACATAAGGTTTAGTAGGTACGGGGTGTTACAACACGGATGCCCCAGTTCGGATGTGTGAGAGGTTGGCTATGGATTGTTTCAGGCGGGGTAGAGGTAGGTTGAAGAAGTATTGGAAGGAGGTAATTAGACATGACATGGAACAGTTACAGCTTACTGAGGACATGACTCTAGATACGAAGGTATGGAGGACGCAAATTTGGATAGAGGTTAGAGTGAGTCTTAGCTAGTAGATAGGGATGTTTTGTTGTAGCCATGCTAGTAGTCGTAGTGCTATGTGCGTATCTTGGAGTTTCTTGTTTGGGGTTTGAGTGATGTGCGTGCTTTCGATTAGATAGTTTATAGTACTACTATGTGGGTGTCTTGTTTCTGTTTTTCTTTATTGGTGTTACTTCCATCTTGTTTTATGTAATATAACGTCTTTTTATGCTGTTTTTTTTTCTGTCCTGATCCAAGGGTCTATCGGAAACAGTCTCTCTACTTCTTCGGAGGTAGTGGTATGGACTGCGTACACTTTATCCTCCCCACACCCCACTTTATGGGAATACACTGAATATGTTATCGTTGTTGCAGTTGCAAGAAAAGAAAAAAAATGTCCTCACCCCAAAGTTCTTACGAAGACTCTAGTGCATGGTGCATGTGGATAATAGGATTCCTCGTAAGCGCCAAAAATCAGTGATATCGTCATGATAAGTGTGAAAAGTCAATAATGTACTCGATGACTGAAGGACTTATTGACTTACATTAACTTTTCATGGCTAGTAAGGGAGATTTTAATGTGATCGCGGATCCATTAGAAAAAACCATGGGGGTCGGCCTCTTAACTTCAATGCCTTTATTATAGTGATGAGCTTCGTAGAAAGTATAATTTTCTCGTTTGAATTATAGATTTCTTTTCTTTTTAAATATGATTAGAACGGAAAAGAAAAAAGAAAATCTAGTTTTTAGATATTTAACAGCAAATGAACAATATTTATTTCTCTCCTTTTTAACAACACATGAACAGTATTTAACCTTCGAGGAGAACCACTATTTCATAGGTTAATATATAAGATCAATTGGTATTAATTCTATTTAAAAAAAACTGTTATAGATATTTTTGAGTGATGCAAAATTATTTTAAAAAGAAGGGGGGTAGGGGAGGGGGGTGGGGGGGTTTATCAATCACGATTCCTAAACAAAATATAAATCGTGTCAAATGTTGTTTCTTTGCTTTTTGTTAATTTGGATCTTCTTCAACAGAATTATTTAGCAACTACCAAATAATAATTGTACTTATCAAAATTATTGAAGAAAGTCTATTTCATGCCAATTAATGCTTTTCATTTCCTTTCCCCCCCAATATTGAATCAAATGATTAGAAATTAGAATATCATTTCTAAACATCTGCTTAACTATCTTCATTAAAATTAGTAGTTGACATACCAAAATGGACTTCTGATTAGAAGTTTGGAATTCGATTTTTGAGGATGTTTCTTTAAGGAATTACTTTTCCTTTAAATGGACCCCAAGATTTTGACACGGTTCTCTTAAGTAAAGGAAGAAAAAACATTAGTTTGGATAGTCAGTTTTTGAATCGCTTGTTAATATTTAGCCTACGTCCCTTAGCGAAAATAGGGAATATTAGAGTTTGAAGTCTAGATAAAAGTTGAACTCCAACATAATGTACTAGAATTCGAAAATTCGGATAAGAGACAAATATACCCCAAACTATGATAAATGGTACGTATATATCTTAGTTAAACTTTGGGTATACATATGCCCCTGCCGTTAATGATTTGGGTTGTATACACCCTTCAGACTAATGGAGAGACACGTGTCGCAATCTTACGCATTTATCCTTTTTTATTTATTATATCCCAAATAATTAACCCACCCAAAATTAAAACCCGAAATAAACTCAGTACTCGAAAATAACCCAAACCCAACCTAATTCAGAGTTCCAGTGGTTCATCAGCTGGAGTTTTGCACTGTGTTTTCTCCGGCAATGATTTCAGAAACAAAAGATCGAAATGGGTTTCGTCTGTGTCAATGTTTATTTCGGGTGGGTTAATTATTTGGGATAAAATAAATAAAAAAGGGTAAATGCGTACGATTGTGACATATGTCCCTCCGTTAGTGTGAAGGACATATACAACTCAAATCATTAACGGTAGGGGCATATGTGTACCCAAAATATAACGGAGCGTATATACGTACCATTTATCATAGTTCGGGGTATATTTGTTCCTTTTCCATCCAAAATTTGCTGAAATTTTAAACTTCATGAATGTTGGTGAAATTACAGAAAATTACAATTGAAAAATACAAAATAAATGAAGAAAATACAATAATATTCTTCTTGGCTGAGGCGCGGATATCTCGCTCTCTTTAAGGAGATTCAAGCCCACTGCAGCAAATGTTTTCACCGATCCAGCAGTAAACTTCTTGACTTGTCCCCTCCAGGATACAACAGCCTTCTCACAAAGTACAACTCAACAAACTCTGGACAAGAGTTGAGTTCAAAACTCCATAAAAAAGAACACCTCCCTTCAACTAATAAACTCTCTTTTTTACCAACTTTTGTGAACTCTATGTTATCTTGTACCCACAAAATATATGCAAGACCATCACTATTTATAGATGAGGAAATCTTCCATGCAATGAATATGAAGAATAAATGGGAAGATAAATGTGGTAGATAAATGGCTTAGAAGTTACAAGAGTTACAAGAAACTTATGACCACATTCTTACCACTAACTCATAAGGTTAATTAGCATAAAATGCCACCAAATAAAGAGATTAAGCTGCTGCACAAGTAAGCAGCCAAACGGATGGAGTAACTCACCATTAACTAAAAGAAAATGGCATATAATGCCATTAGTTTAATGGTAATAATGTTGCTGCACGTTAGAGGCAGTGAAGGATAAGAAGTAAATGGCATAAAATTATGAGGTAATGCAGCAGCATTACACTCCATTATGAGCAATAAAATTATGAAGCAAATTAATATAATTAAGTATATATTAAAATGCTAACCCTTCAATGAATAATTATGAAGTTCAAACCTATATTAGTTCAAAAACTCTTGTTAATATTAACCTTCATGGAATTCAAGTTTTAACAATGTACATGCATGCAAAAATTTGTTGGAGGTTCAACAATTCATAGAGTTAGATCAAATTTTCACAGCTTAAATGTAAACATTTGCTAGAGTTTCAAACTCCGCAAATTATTCATGGGGTTCAAACTTTAATTTATTAGTTTAAATTCCAAGAATGATCACTCGTGAAATTCAGATTGATAATTGTTCAAACTCAGGTAAAAGATTCCTAGAGTATGAGCCTGTTTGGCCATGAGAATTTTTTATTTTTTTCTGGAAAATTATTCATTTTAGTGAAAAAAGTAAAAATTTGTTGTGTTTGGCCATAAAAATTATTTCACTTTAGTGAAAATTGTTTTTACTTTTTTCACTCCTATTTCTCTCACAAAAAGTCAAAAAGAACTCCAATTTATTTTCATGGCCAAACACAACTCCAACTCCAAAATATTTTAGTTTTTATGGCCAAACGCCTACTAACTTTAATTAGGGGTACTATCAGTTCAAACTCTAAAAACGATTTATAAGTTCAAAATGATAATTGTTCAAGCCCAGATAAAAATTTTCTGTAGTTTTTCCATAATGTTGTAACTAGGGATATATATTTTCGTTAAAATTTTATTTTCGCATTAATAATAACTAATTAAGCTGTGAATAGTTATAAACCACTAATTAAAAATTAATTCACGATCTAAAAATGATCATTTGTCAATTTCTTCCAAAAATATGAATAATTGAATATCTGGATTCTGAATACCAGAGGATTAAAATTTTAAAAACAATTAGTCGACAGAATTGTCAGACGAATTCAACAAGCACTTGCTATTATTTAGAAATCTAGTAATAGTTTTACTACTATTATATCACATGTTTATGTCCATAAATCTATAATAGTAGAAAACAACTTTTCAAAGACAAGCATGAATACAACTAAAATCATGACTATACTGACCTTTTCTATTTCACTTATATACAAGATTTACTTGCAAGAGGACATAATTATTTATTTGGAGTTCTTCAACTTGTCTCACAATTCACTTAGTTAGACCAAATCCTATATTCACATGTTTATGTCATGTGTAGAACTATGTTTATCTCTTTTTATTTTTTAGAGTTTAACTTATATGTGCTAGTAATAACGTACTATGAGTCTATGATTATATTAGCATTAACATATATACTATGTGGAGATTTGGACTTAATATAACTTGTCCAGAGTTTGTTCGATTTATATGATGTTGTCGGGTTATTGTATTTGAAAGTGGGTAATTTAAGACTATTATTTTTTGACCGGTAAAGATTCTACCGTAGTGAGCTTGAATTTTCTTAATGAGAGCAAGATATACGCACCTTAGCCTAAAGAAGTTATTAATTTCTTACTTTGTATTTTCCAACCATAATTGTATTTTTTTTTCACTGAAAATTGTCTTATTAATATTCCTAATTATTTGATAACTTAAGAAAACAATAAGCAACTTATTTTAACAGGTTAAAATACTTTAAATATTTAAAAATCATATACATAGTCAGTGTATATAAATTAAATCATACGTATTATTTATAGTTATACGCTAGCTAAATCTTTATTAATTAGTATAAACAATATATATGTGTGCATATCATATAGTACATGTAGGAGGGATAAGGGATAACTAATCCCGGAATTAATTTTAAGAAGAGCTTATCTCATGTTTGGTTGGGATAAAATGCATGGAATAACTCATCTCAGGATTAGTTATCCCGGGATTGTAGTGTTATTTTTATCTCTTCTCTTGAGGGTGGGATAACTAATCCCAGAATAGCAAACTCAGGGATAATTAATCTCGAGATAACTTATTTCCAACCAAACGAGTGTATAATTTGTGTGTGTATGTGGGGTGACAAAGTGATAATGTATCAACACGTAATTAAGAGTATGCCATAAATGATCATAATGACAATCTAGCTAGTGATAATGACATTAATAAATTACCTTATAACCTAAGCAATCTCACTACATACTTGCTAATTTGTCATTCCTTAATATAAAGATTTCATTCTTTTCCTTAAAGAAGAAAAGGGAGTTTTCTTTTTTCCTTCAAATGAGTTTAAGTTTTATACCTAATAAGTCTAAACAATATTTCATACTATTAAATTATCCAAAATATTGTTATAGATAAGCTTCCCTAAAATATGAGAGTTAAAATCTTGAAAATAAATATGCTACCCACTTTAACAGGTAAAAATTATTAATTTACACTGAATGTATATTGCTTAAGTACTACAGGACTTACAATTTTAATTTTATCTATTTCAATATTGTAAGAATGGAGGGGCTAACACTTTATTAGACAAAATTAAAGACATAATCTACGCATAGATTACAAATAGAAGTGTGTCAGACAAATATAATAATACTAAGTATTAATATCAAAAGACATTCTATAATGGGTCCAACTGGAATGTATGTAATGCATGTTGAATATTATATATGTAAAATTGTATCCGTCTGTTCACTTTTATTCGTCACATTTCATTTTACGGGAGTTGATTTGATTAATATTTAGAGAAATTTAAAAGTTAGAAATTCAAAACTATATGAAAAATACTATAAATTATAATCATTCTCATATTAATATGATAAAAGAATAAATTTTAAAATTTTGATCAAGGTTCATACAGTTTAACTTTCAAAAAATAAATGTGACAAATAAAAATAAACATAGAGAGAGTATATTGTTATTCTACGTTGAATTTACTAACACAATTTATACGGAGTTCCCTTTATTTTATTTTATATCTCAAACCTAATAAGTAAGGAATTTTATATCCATTCATTTAAAGAACAAATTGATGCTAAGAGCTTTAATTTGCTAGTAATTTACATGATAATCATTATAATCAACCTGTTCAATCACATCAACTCCATCCTCGATTAAAGTCTAATGAGTCAATATCCATATATCGTGGGATGCCTCCAACGAAGGCCAAGGGGGCTAACGAGGGCGGGTTAACCAGAAATGACAAGCTTTTAGGCTGACAAACTTTTAAAGATGATTTACACATGATATTTTAGGTGTATTCCATTGGAATGGGAGAAAAAAGTGAAGAACTGATTTATACGACATAGTTTAAGTTTACATGTTATGTGCGCTTTTGAAGTTTGATATGGCGTAGACCAAAAGTCAAATTTGTGTAGGCGTAGGCACAAAATGGACTATTTTCATCTAACTATCGGCAAAATTCTCTGCAGACGACTTAAATGTGGAACAAGATATTATTAGTGACTGAGTAGCCGTGCTATAACGATCCAATGAGATTTAGTCCTTCGTCACTTATCGATTCATCCCAACTCTAAAAATGTTGAAAAATAGAATATTTCCGACAAATCATATAGAAGTAGATCATACGTACACGCATGATGCAAAAATTGGAATAGTTAATATTTGGTGGGAGTATTTGAGAGGAGGAAATTTGTCCCTTATTTATTGGTAACATAGAAGAAAGTAGAAGTGTTTTTAAACACTTCTTCTCTTACTTATTGAGGAAAGTTATTGAGGAAAATCAAAAAAGTTCAGTCAAAGATGGGCACTTGAACCTCATGCTAAAATATAAGTAGCTCAAAATTAATTAATGTTCAATGTAGCTTTTTTATAAATGGTTTTTTATTTTCTATAAAATAACATTTTTATTTTACAAAAATAGTCTTAACAGATTTTAAATTTTAAATAAGATGACTATTGAGTTAAAAGATATCTTTTGTGAAGAGGTACATAAAGAAATAATAAATACCTATCTCTCTCCAACGGAAAAATACATTTGATTTCTATCTTCTTCTCTTCTACTTCTACTACAAATCACAAAAAAATTCAAGTTAATTGTTGAAACCGAAATTTCGTAGACTTTATAAAATCTTGGAGAAAATCTGTCAGAATACCTACAACGGCATAGTGAGAGACTTAAATTCCTCAAGAGCGATGGTTGCACTATCAAAGTCGAATTATTTTATTCCCTATGTCTGGAACCTATATTTCTCTCAACAAATGCTAAGTTCATTGACAACACATATTAATTTTAAGACATATTCTTTTCGTGTGACAAGTTGCCAATGACTTGTGACATGTTGATTATGTTGTCGAATTAAACTAGAACCTTGAAATTAAAGTACGTAAATTATTTATGTAGTTCCGTAAAATTTGTTCTGATTTACATATTTCATACTTATTCTGATCAAGATCTAATTATTCTGGTTGAGAACTCCAATCAATTTCTAGCTACTAAATTAAAGTGAAAAATAACAAGAAGATATTCCAACAAAGTAATCCAACTTTAACAAAACACTGCGCATATATAAACAATTAGATAATACATATTGTACGTAACACATGCGTGTTGGATATGTCGCCCTACCCCTAAGGATACAATCAAATCTCTATGTAACGATATCATTTATCCTAATATCTTTTTGACTTATAATTACAAAATATTGTTATAGAGAACATATAAAATAAACACAATATGAAAATAATTCACCAAAAAAAAAAAAGAATACTTAGACTATTATAGTGAGATCTTGTTATATGTCCTCTACTAAAAAATGAAATTCTCGACGGACGTTCGATCGATGTTTGGCTCATCGGTAACATTTTTTGTCGGGAACGTCCGTTGGAAATTTCCATTTTGAGTAGTAGCATAACAGTCCTCAATGTTTTGTAACAAGGCCGGCTTCACCACCAAAGCAAAGGCTTTTTTAGGCCTTCAATTTTTGGAGGCCTCAATTTTTAAAAGCAATTATAGGTTTGTAGTTTTGTAGATTTTTTTCTTTAGAAAATATCGAGTATTTTTTAATATTTTCTTCGTCTCATTTGATGTTTCTTAAACTCAAATGAAAATATCACTTTAAGAATTCAAGATTAAAGTGGACAGTTGTTTTCAACTTTACCTTTAACATTAAAAAAAAATTCTTTTAATATTCTCAATTCTAAAATGAACATCTAATAAATAGGGTAACTTACTACACCTTGTATTTATTATTTTGCTTAATGAACGTAAAAAAAATTAAAGCAACGGATACAGTTGGACCAAAAGATCTAGTTCAAAGATAAGATATATTTCAATCAGATAAAAAAATATTTTATTATTTTTCAAATACATATATTGCTTAAAGAGTTCCTATAATAATTGGATTAGCTGAAAGAGGTTTTTTAAAATTTAAATTTATAAATCTTACTTAAGATTTAAAAAAAACGTCTCAAGAGAAATCGAATGAATTAGGTATACTATCAATTGAAAAGGAATTTTTGGGATACATCGATTACAAAACAATGTTATTCATAACTTTGCACCTCAAAAAGCTATAAAAATAGACTTGTGAAAAAAATTTAAAGCCTCATTTTGAAATTTCGCTTTAGGCCACGAATTATGTTGAGTCGCCCCTGTTTCATAATTGTTTCCAAAAACCCTTTAGCAAAGATTATAACCTTACTATATATGATCTTTGTCTAATAATTTGTGTATAATAGTGAAACTATCACAAGTTCCCTTGAATTTTCTTATGTATTCATCTATAGATTTTGATCCCTCTTGAAACTCAAAATTTGTTGTTTCAATTGTCTTTCCTTATCTTAAATAACTAGCTTGTAGGTAATTATCCTCAAAAGTGAGATAATGGTTGTAACAATATAAATAAGCATACTCATTTGAATCACAGGAACATGTACATATGGAATACGAGAATTTTTATGGAGAGAGGTATGAGTGATATAAATTTTGAGTTTAACTAATATTCATTGATGGCATGATAATTTTTATACTATATATATCAAGTCGTTTTTATCTGTTGTAACCAGTAATCTATTTTATTTTAAGTTATAAATCCCAATTTTATGAAAGGTTAACTATAAATATATATTGAATGACCTTGTTATAAAGTAAAATATCTTTATATTACACTCCCTCCATTCACTTTTACTTGTCACTATACTAAAAACAAATTTTCACTTTTACTTGTTCATTTTAATATATTAAGAGAAAGATAAAAAAAATTTCCTGTTTAACCTTAACATTATTAACTACTCACTCCAAATCACTTATCAAGTCATCAAAGACTATACATCGTCAATTAATATGGATATCATAATAAAATCTGCACTTCATTTAGTATTTCTTAAGGATTGCACCAAAGGTTATGGTGGAGTGGTAAGTACTTCTCCATCCTTAATCAAGCCTAGGTATGGAGTCACCTTTGGTAGGGAGCGCATTATCCCCATAGTGGAACTTTCCGGCGCGGATCTGAATTAGTCGGACTCCAATGTGGGTACCGGACACTGAGTGGAAATTCATAAAGAGTGTACAAATTCATTGTGGACAAGTAAAAATGAACTAAGAGAATATTGCTTTTACACATATGTTCAATTGTTCATTGCCCTAAAGACAATAGCATTGGGATGAACCAAAAATAGTGTAGTCATGTTCGGTTATCTGTCATTCATATTATTCACCTTTTGCGGCTTCTTGTCGCCCTCTATATTTTCTCCTATCATATCATTTGCCAAGGAATTAGCAAAACTCCATCTCCAAGAAGCCAAGAACTAGTAACTTCTTTGGGAAACAAATCACATTGGCTCAACATGTCAATGCTTGGAAATTAGGGTTTTGGAGATATGGGACAGATCTTTGAGTTGAGAATCCTATGTTGTAGATAAGTTTACCGTATATCAAGGTTTGTGGCTTAGTAGTCAATGAAGTGGATGGAACAAGGCGGAGTCAAGATTATTTGAGTTTTATGTGTTCTAAATTCTAGAATAGTAACATCAGGTATATATTTATAACTCAGTTCTGAACTTGATCATTTTAGTACATATTTATTGGATTTCTGAATACAAATTTAGGATTTGGACTAAAGCTATTGAATTCGACTGAACCCATATATAATCTTCTAGCTCCGCCCTCAAGATGCAAATGTAGAAAACTAGTCTTCATATTCCAGCAAAGACACACAAAACACTATGTGATTTCTCTCATCTTTTTAAGTTTTGGTGAACAGAGTTAGTGAGATATCTATATTGTTGAGGAAAATGGAAGGTATACCTAAATGAAATAGTCGAGGTGTGCTACAATTGACTCTGACACTATAATTATGGAAAAATAATTTGTTGTAGATAAGTTTTCAAGAAACTTTTGCATGCATGGGTCCATTCACAGTGGACATTGTAATTTCCTGGAAATGTTTTAGTAATTGTCTAGTTATAGATGAAAGAATATATATGTTTGATCACTTTAATCAAATGTCACATATTATTGTGCGTTGGTTGTTTGTAGTTTTGTCATTTGGCATATTGAAAAAGTGTTATATCCAATTAAATGAAGCCAAGTTATCTTTATATCAATTATAATTTTCATGTTACTGATGAAACCATGTTATACATATGTTTTCACAAGGAATAGCACTATATATGTTTGTCCTTTTTTCTTTTAATCAATCAATTTTTTTTTCCGTTTTATATAAGCCAAAATTTTGCATATGTGTCCTTTAAATAGCCACGGGACACGAGTGTATGGTCTTAAAATTCTTGATTTTACTCTTTTTTTTTAAAATTCCAATTATTTTGATAATATAATCCATATTTTAGTTGTTCAACAATTTCTTGTGACATTTCACTACACAAAACAAAATTGAATTTAGCTACAAAATTTGGCCACTAATGCATCGGTAGATTGCTCATACTTAACAAAATTTCAGATATTTGTTACTAAATAGAATTAGTGATGAATTTTGCTATTTAGCTATAGAATTTTTTTGTCGTTAACTAATTGCTCTTTTTAAGTAGTCTTTGCATCATGGCACCAACTATTTTTTCAGAGCAATTGCTAAGTAAGTATAAATATATACTATAATAAACAGTACAAGAATTGTTTTTGTTCTGCACTAATTTTCTCTTATCTATGAAAATTATAAACATGCAACATAAATGATGTCATTAAAGTTCTCCTGACCAAATAAATACTTTCTTAACAGGAAAGTAAAGTTAATATGGATAAAGTAAAATAAAACGGAGGAAATATAATTAGTTGTCCCTAAACAGACCAAACATTGTAATAAAAGTAGTGCTAAAAACCTTATTTACTTTATGTAAATGTATTTCAAACAATTTGAAGTTTTATTAGAAAGCACTTTGGTGATCGTAATCTATGTGTGTCTAGTGCTAAAATCACTTGATTCTCTTTGGATTTTGTAAACTATTAGCTGAAAAGACAAGGTAAATTCAGGAAATTAAGTTCAAGAATAAATATTCCTATAAGGATTTAAGTTATAAACATTTGATACAATTTTTTTAACTTATTAGTTGCAGGATAGTTAGAAATCCCGACCTTCTCTTTTATCTCTCAAATTATAGAAATTATTGTTGGGAAAGGCAACGGCACTAACAATAGTGCACGACAGGGTAGCAGCGGAAGAATACCCAAGTCTAAACTTTCCTTTTCAACTTGAACCAAGAGAAGACAAACAAACCCAAGCACAATGATAATAAGGCAGCAAATATATCAACCAAAACAGATAAGCAAGGATAAAATAAACCAATCATACGAGACACCAGATTTACGTGGAAAATCCTTCAGTGTGAAGAGTAAAAAACCACGGGACCAAAAACCTCCACTATAATCAGCAAGAGTTACAATAATGTTCTCCAAAATGGCCACCAAATAAATGCCAAACAACGAGCAACACTACATAAAGCACAACACCAAAAACTAGAGAATTAAAGGAGCAAAAACCCGAAACGCAGCTACTGTTCACGGATACAAAACTGGAGCTGCGGGGCACCAAATCCAACTCTGTCAGTTCCTAATCAAAGATTGAGATGAGAGGAACAAGCTGTCCAAAAATCAGCTCAATCGGATAAGAAACGAAGCGGGAATCGCAATTTGAAGTTGGCAATTTAGTGCTGAAATATTGGGTGAAAATCTGCTCTATTTTCTCTCTATGTGGCTGCTGAAAACACTCTTTTGTGATTAGAAAATAAGACCTAAAAAGGTCTATATATATATGCCCCATAGAATTGGGCCTATGGGCAAAGTGGGTTGGTCCAAATTTGGGCTTTTATTTATCCACATAGGAAGGGAAAAAGACCTATAACCCAATAATTCTCCCCCTCACAACTATGTGGAGGAGACCGCCATCCCGGCGATCATGCAACAATCTTCAAACTTCCCTCTTGGTAAAGCTTTAGTCATCATGTCAGAACCATTATCATCTGTATGAATCTTCTCAAGTTCAAGCAACTTAGAATCCAACACATCTCGAATCCAATGATATCTAACGTCAATGTGTTTAGACCGACCATGAAATGTAGAATTCTTACCAAGATGTATAGCACTTTGACTGTCGCAATAAAGCACATACCTCTCTTGAGCACACCCAAGTTCCCCTAAGAACCTCTTCATCCAGAGCAACTCTTTACAAGCTTCAACGGCAGCAATAAGCTCAGCTTCTGTAGTAGATAGAGCAACACATTTTTGCAACCTAGATTGCCAAGACACAGCTCCCCCTGCAAAATTAACCAAATACCCTGAAGTAGACTTGCAAGTATCAACATCACCAGCCATGTCTGAATCAGTATAACCACAAAGAATAGGCTTCTCTGTACCAAAACACAAACTCAGACTAGAAGTGCCACAAAGATATCTCATAATCCACTTCACAGCATTCCAATGCTCTCTTCCTGGATTAGAAAGAAAACGGCTAACAATACCAACAGCATGAGCAATATCTGGTCTTGTACAAACCATTGCATACATCAAACTACCAACGGCTGAAGCATAAGGAACTTTCTTCATGTCTTCCTTCTCATCATCACTAGAAGGACACTGCTTCGTGCTCAATTTGAAGTGCATAGCTAAAGGTGTACTGACAACCTTAGCCTTGTCCATGTTGAACCTGCGAAGTACTTTCTGAATGTATTTCTCTTGTGATAACCACAACTTCTTGGCCTTTCTATCACGAACAATCTGCATGCCAAGAATCTGCCTTGCTGGTCCTAAGTCTTTCATAGAAAAAGACTTACTCAACTCTTGCTTCAACTTCTGAATCCTGCAAGCATTATGACCAACAACAAGCATGTCATCAACATAAAGCAACACAATAATAAAGTCACCATGAGAGGATTTTTGCACAAAAACACAATGGTCTGAAGAAGTCTTTTTGAAGCCTTGTTGACTCATAAAAGAACCAAACTTCCTGTACCACTGCCTGGGAGCTTGTTTCAAACCATACAAGCTCTTCTTCAATTTGCAAACATAATTCTCTTTTCCCTTGACTTCAAAACCTTCCGGCTGCTCCATATAAATTTCTTCATCTAAGTCACCATGGAGAAAAGCAGTTTTAACATCCATTTGCTCAACCTCTAAATCTAGACTTGCAGCCAAGCCTAAAACCACACGAATGGATGACATCTTCACAACTGGAGAGAATATCTCATCAAAATCAACTCCCTTTTTCTGGTTAAAATCCTTCACAACTAATCTAGCTTTGTACCGTGGAACTGGATTACCATCTTCATGTTTTACCCGAAAAACCCACCTATTTTTCAAAGCTTTTCTGTCTTTAGGTAGCTTAACCAAATCAAAGGTATGATTATCATGCAAAGATTTAATTTCATCTTCCATAGCATCAAACCACCTTTCTTTTTCTTCACTTTCTATGGCCTCATCAAGACTCTCAGGTTCTCCCCCGTCAGTCAAGAGTACATACTCATTGGGAGAATAACGAGATGAAGGTATTCTCTCTCTAGTAGATCGTCTGAGAGAACTCTCTGGAGCATCAATAATAACTGGTTGTTGATCAACCACATCATCTTGCACTGGAGCATCAACATCATCATTCTGAACATGATCACCATCTGCATTATCAACTTGATTTTCATCATTATGAAGATTTTCTTCATGTGCAATAGTCAAAGGAACTGGATCAACATCAACTAGGCTCTCACTACTCTGAGAAACAACTTTCACAGCTTTATCAAAATCTTCAATTGTTTGGTCTTCAAAGAACGCAACATCACGGCTTCTAACAAGTTTCTTCTCAACTGGATCATAGAAACGATAGCCAAATTCATCCTGACCATAACCAATGAAGATACACTGCCTAGTTTTAACATCCAACTTTGACCTTTCATCCTTAGGAACATGCACAAAGGCTTTACACCCAAAGACTCTAAGATGATCATAAGAAACATTCTTACCGGACCAAACTCTGCCAGGGACATCACCATTCAAAGCAACGGTAGGAGATAAATTGATAACATAAGCAGCAGTATTAAGTGCTTCTGCCCAAAAAGAATCTGGCAGCTTAGCATCTGAAAGCATACATCTAACTCTCTCAACTAGAGTTATATTCATCCTCTCTGCTAAACCATTTAACTGAGGAGTCTTTGGAGGAGTTTTCTGATGCCGAATACCTTGCTCTCTGCAATATCTATCAAAAGGACCAATATATTCACCACCATTATCTGAGCGGATGCATTTCAATTTCTTCCCTGTCTGTCTCTCAACCAAGGCCTGAAAACCCTTGAACACATCAAGTACTTGATCCTTGGACTTCAAAGGAAATACCCAGAGCTTGCAAGAATGATCATCAATAAAAGTCACAAAGTAAAGTGCACCACCATGAGGCCTTACCTTAAAAGGACCACACAAATCAGAATATACCAACTCCAGCAAATCAAGCTTTCTTGAAGGCGGATGACTCTGAAAAGAAACTCTTTTTTGTTTACCGGCTAAGCAATGAACACATCTCTTCAACTTTGCTTGTTTCACTCCAGAAAGCAAATTTTTCTTAGCCAAACTGTCAATCCCCCTCTCACTCATATGACTCAGCCTTCTATGCCATAACTCTGATGAAGTATCATTCTCCACCAAGTTTACTGAGCCTCTAGAAGTGGAGCCCTGAAATACATACAAGTTAGACAACTTGTCACCACGAGCCACAACCATTGAACCTCTAGTAAGCTTCCACTGGCCAGCACCAAGGGTGTTAATATAACCCTCATCATCAAGGTTCCCTACAGAAATCAAATTCAGGCGAACATCTGGAGCATGCTTGACATTATTGAGAACAAGTTTGGAACCATTATTACTTTCCAAACAAACTGTGCCAATGCCAAGTACTTCAACCTCATCATTATTGCCCATTTTCAACATCCCAAAATTACCAGGAGTATAAGAAGAAAATAATTCCTTCTTGGGCGTGATATGAGAAGTAGCACCAGAATCCACAAACCAGCTAGACTCATCACGAACAAGATTAATGGCATTTTCACCACAAGCAACAAGAAGATCATCATTAGCAACAACAGCAACACGATTCTCATTATCGCCTTCTTTCTTTTGTCGTCTCATATCTCTTTTATGCTTGTAACAATATTTCATGATATGCCCGTTCTTGTGGCAATAGTCACATGTAATATTCTTGTATTTGGACTTGGATTTGCTTCTACTTGTACCTCTGTCATTCGGACCTCTGGACTTGTTTCTCCCCCTATCTTCAGTAACCAAAACATCGGAGTGTGAAGCCGAAGAAGATGAGGCCTGAGATCTTCTTCTCATCTCTTCATTTAAGACACCACTCTTAGCATATTCCATAGTTACAACACCACTGGGAGCAGAATTAGTCAAAGAAACTCGAAGAGTTTCCCAAGAGTCTGGCAGAGTATTAAGAAGCCAAAGTCCCTGAATTTCTTCATCGAACTTTACACCCATTCCGGACAGCTGGTCAAGGACACCCTGAAAATCATTAATATGATCAGAAATGGGACTGCCCTCTTTGTACCTGATATTCATCAACTGTTTCAACAAGAACAACTTGTTATTACCAGTCTTCGAAGCATACAGTGTCTCGAGCTTGTCCCATAAACTTCTGGTATGTGTCTCATTTACAATATGATTTCTAACATTATCTTCAACCCATTGTCTAATATAGCCACAAACCTGCAAGTGCTCAAATTCCCAATCCTCATCTGTCATGGACTGAGGTTTATTAGAAGCAAAGACAGACAAATGCATTTTCTTGACAAATAGGAGATCTTTCATCTTGCCTTTCCAAGTATGATAATTACTACCATTCAAACACATCATTTTGCCCATATTTGCCTCCATCATTCAAATCGACAATCAACAACAAGCTACGCTCTGATACCACTTTGTTGGGAAGGCAACGGCACTAACAATAGTGCACGACAGGGTAGCAGCGGAAGAATACCCAAGTCTAAACTTTCCTTTTCAACTTGAACCAAGAGAAGACAAACAAACCCAAGCACAATGATAATAAGGCAGCAAATATATCAACCAAAACAGATAAGCAAGGATAAAATAAACCAATCACACGAGACACCAGATTTACGTGGAAAACCCTTCAGTGTGAAGAGTAAAAAACCACGGGACCAAAAACCTCCACTATAATCAGCAAGAGTTACAATAATGTTCTCCAAAATGGCCACCAAATAAATGCCAAACAACGAGCAACACTACATAAAGCACAACACCAAAAACTAGAGAATTAAAGGAGCAAAAACCCGAAACGCAGCTACTGTTCACGGATACAAAACTGGAGCTGCGGGGCACCAAATCCAACTCTGTCAGTTCCTAATCAAAGATTGAGATGAGAGGAACAAGCTGTCCAAAAATCAGCTCAATCGGATAAGAAACGAAGCGGGAATCGCAATTTGAAGTTGGCAATTTAGTGCTGAAATATTGGGCGAAAATCTGCTCTATTTTCTCTCTATGTGGCTGCTGAAAACACTCTTTTGTGATTAGAAAATAAGACCTAAAAAGGTCTATATATATGCCCCATAGAATTGGGCCTATGGGCAAAGTGGGTTGGTACAAATTTGGGCTTTTATTTATCCACATAGGAAGGGAAAAAGACCTATAACCCAATAATTATAGCAATCAAGAAAAAGAAAGAAAAATATGGGTGTGTATATGGGTGTGTCCTCAATCGCCCTTTACTAACATAATAAAAGATGAGGCAAAAGAGAAGAAAATGCCTTATTAAACAAACATACATTAAATGAATTTTATCTAATAAATCAACTTAATTTTGACATTAGATTTTCATTTTCCCAACTCTTTACCCTGTTTCAGCAATCGGTCAGTTGGAAACTTCCTGCATAAGTTGTCGAATCCTCAAAAAAGAGTTTTTCTGGGTACGCGTTGTTCAAGTCAAGTTTTCTTATTGTCCCTTCCAAGCTAAGACATCCCTTCTAACTTCCCTATTTCCAAAGAAAGAAACAAAGGTCGGAAGCTCTCCTTTGAGATCCTCTTTTGTCAAAAAGCTCACTTTGCTCTGTTATTCTACTCGCTCTAACGATTTTACATACCGATCGTAAAGAGAGAGCGCAGTGTAATTGGCTCTATAATGAAAATAATGGATATGCTCTGTCGTAGAGCTTTGCTAGCAGTGTCCAGCTTTGCTAGCGATTCGACGGGAACTAAGGACCAATTAGTGAAATAAAAACAAAGATGAATATATAACTCAAATTTGAGGGGAAATATTTAAACAACATCTAAGTTTTGGTTATAATTGTTTAAGACGCAAATAAATAAATAAATAAATAAAGAGAAGAAGAAAATAGATATGTATAAGTCTTTTAGGTTTTGAATACCAATTTAAGTTTCCTATTTTCTCACTGTTTACGTTAGGTAATATTTTCATCAAACTTAACTTAACTTTTCCCTTACCATTTTCCAACATTTCCCATTCCAGCATATATATTTTGTTAGTAATAATAGCGCGGACTAATCATATTTCAGCATCATAATTGAGAAATAGCTAATGTCATAAGTTTCAAATTTTACGGATGAAATTCCTTGCGGAATTCGAAACTCATGACAATGGCTATTTGCGGAGTTTTACGCTACTCAACGGGGCTCAACAAAAAATAACTCTAAATCCTTTTACAATATTTAGCCTGTAAATTACTATAAAATATGTGTATAGTAAGTGTATGCATTATACATTGGTTATTTATTTGTTGTATATTCAATATATACCGATGATGGTTTCAAACAATTACTTCTAGATGGGTTCGCTTGGCTAAAAATGTTAAGATTCCTAATTTAATCCAATTCCAGACATGGGAAAGCAATTGGATATCTTGGATTGGGCCTGACTGCGACATGGATGAGAGTACTTACTTTGGGCTTAGCCCAATAGCTCTATATGCTGAGTTGTTTGCACTTTTGTCCCTATTTTGCTCCTCAAATAACTTTGTCGCAAAACATAAATTTATAGTTTCGTATTATAATATTCACAAGTTATGCAATGCGATGTTAAACAACTTATGCATCCTATACATAACTCCGCTTGCTGAGAACAAAAATTAAAAATTAGCCTATTTGAGGAGAAAAAAAAAATTTGTAAAGGCATAAAATTTCTCTAAGTTTGTCAAACATATCCAATTACATTTTAATTTTTTTTTATTATTATTTTTTTATCTCACTCATGAACCAGTTCAATTGAGTTTATTAGTTCAAACTCTGTTCGTTCAAGACTTTGTTCAAGGAACCTTACAACAAAGACATGTCCAGTGTAGTCCCACAACTAGAGTCTAGAAAGGATGGGGTTTACAGAAACCTTACTCCTACCTTTGTCTTATAGAGAGATGGTTTCTGATAGACCCTCGGCTTTTCAGAACCTTGTTCAAAAAATCTTGAACTATAGAAAGCTGATTCTGTTTACCTTGCTGTCAAAAGGGTTATTACCTTCATCCACTGGATAAACTAGCCATCAAAGAATGCCAAATAAAAATCCAAAACTAAGGGCTTGGTTGTTGGGAAACAAGTTATCTCGGAATTAATTATCCTGGGATTAGTTATCCCACCTCAATGTGGGATAAAAATAACACTATAATATTGGGATAACTAATCTCGGGACAAAGTAGGAACAAAGGGAGGTGAATAGTCACTTTATAGAAGGAAAAATAATTTCTCCCTCATTGGTGGGAGAAAGAAACCTTTTGTCCTTTATATTAAGAAATACTCCTTTGTATGGATAGTGAGCCAAGAAGAAATCAAGCCTTGCGCTGTCGTCGTCACTCGCTCGGCTCGGCTCAACTTCGGCTTCGGCAAATGATCGAGAGAGAGATTATTTTTTTGGATAATTTTTTTTTAAACTTATGTGTTTAAGTGAGAAAAATTCATCCAAAATTTTCCTCCAAATGCAATGTTCCAACGAACTGTTTTGCAACGTTTTGACTGTTCAAGAAGCAGTGCATCGTTCCAGAATAATGCAACCATTCCAGAAACAATGCAATAGTCCAGAAACGATGCATTATTTTCAGAACCAACGCGATGTTTCAGAAACAGTGATTCAAAAAAGTGCAACTTTTCGAAGCAGTACATCCTTTCAAAACAGTGTGTATTTGACTATAAATACCTGTGTTTTACTTCATCAGGTATTCAATAATTTTGAGAAGCGTAACGAAGTACTTGCCAACTAAAAAACTCTCTTCTTCTGCAAATAAAAACAGTTAGTGTGTGATTAAACTCCGTTATTGAGTTCGACGAAGTTCTACAATTTTTTCATTGTCGATATTGTAGAATAGAGTTCTATTTTATCTTGGGAAGAATTAATTCATACCTCGGGCAATAGTGAGGAATTAGATTCTTTAAGGACACACAGTCCAACTGTGAACTTAGAACAAAAATCTATGTGCTATTAGTTTGTCAAGGTTCTTCAAGAAATTTCAGAAGACAACAAGTTCGACATTAGATTTCCATTTTCTTGACTCTTTGCCCCGTCTTCAAGTGAAATAAAAACAAAAAGTGAATATATAACTCACTTAATTTAAGATGAAATATTTAAACAGCATCTAATTAGTTGGGTATAATTGATTAAGACGCAAATAAATTAAAAAGGAAGAAAATAGAAATGTATAAGTCCCTATACCAATTTTTGGGTGGGACAGAATATCCCCTATCATTGCTCGTAATTAATAGAATTTCATATATCTATCGCTAAATAGAATTAGCGATAAATTTTTATATTTAGCTACAGAATTTGTTTGTCGTTAACTAATTTCTATTTTTAAGTAGTGTTTGCATCACGGCACCAACTATTTTTTCAGAACAATTGCTAAATAAGTATAAATATATATATATATATATATATATATATATATATATATATATATATATATATTAATAAACAATACTAGAATTGTTTTTGTTCTGCACTAATTGTCTCTTATATATGAAATTACAAACACAACATAACATAAATGATGTCATTGTCAAAATTCTCCTGACCAAATTAATTATTTTTTAAATGGCATGTCAAGTTAATATGAATTACGTAAAATAAAACAGAGGGAATATAACTATTTGTCCCTATACAAACTTTGGTATTTCAAACAATTTGAAATTTTATTAGAAACCACTTAGGTAATCGTAGTTTATAAGTGTGTATACTGCTAAAAACTCTAGGTTCTCTTTGAATTCTATAAACTATTAGTAACTGAAAGGAAAAGGTCAAATTCAAGAAAAATAAGTTTTGAGAATAAATATTCCTATAAGGATTTAAGTTATATATATTGATACAGTCTAATAAGTTTTTAACTTGTACATAGACATCCCGACAAAGAAAGTTGTTTGTACTTGTGTTAATTAAATCTTCAAATTCGAGAGAGGATTTCTCTCTTATCTCTCAAATTATAGGCATTAAAGTGGTCGAGGAAAAAAAAAATATGAATATGCCCTTGATCGCCCTTTACTAATATAATAAAAGGTAAGACAAAAGAGGGGAAAATGCCTTATTAAACAAGTATAAATGTATAAAGTGAGTTGTATCTATCTGATAAATTTACCAAAGTTCGACATTAGATTTTCATTTTCTTGACTCTTTACCCCGTCTTCAAGTGAAATAAAAACAAAAGATGAATATATAACTCACTTAAATTTAAGATGAAATATTTAAACAACATCTAATTAGTTGGGTATAATTGATTCAGACGCAAATAAATTAAAAAGGAAGAAAATAGACATGTATAAGTCCCTATACCAATTATTGGGTGGGGTGAAAGAAAAAAGAGAACAGTGACATTTAGGTTTCCTATTTTCTCTTTTTCTTTTCTTTTTTGGTTTTCACTCGGTGTCCGCTACCCGTATTGGAGCCCGACTAATCCAAATTCGCGCCGGGTAGGGCCCATTAGGGAGGAAAGCGCTCCCTACCAAGGATTTTTTCATACCTAGGGCTCGAACCCAAGACCTCTGGTTAAGGGAGGAGCAACCCCATCCACTGCACAATATCCTTTGGTGTTAGGTTTCCTATTTTCTCACTGTTTCCCTAGGGTAATATTTTCACTAGAGACAACTAAGTTTTCCCTTGCGATGTTCCAACATTTTCCTTTCCGGCACATATTTTATTGATAGTAATAGCGCGGATTAGTTATTTTTCAGCGTTACAATTGAAAAATAAATAATTCTTGTGGTCCGACCTTTTCCCTAGCAGAAGTTTTACTGCACCAGTCTGCCCTTTTAAATAACTACTATCATGAGTTTCAAATTTTATGAGTGAAATCTTACAATAATGTGAGAAGTTTCATTGGTGAAATATGAAACTCATGACAATGGCTATTTGTTAAGTTTTTCTACTACTCAACGGCCCAACAAAGCCCACAACAAAAATCAACTCTAATCTTTAATTAGTCAGGATAATTACTGTAAAATATGTGCATAGTAAATGTGTCTATATATGATACATTGATTATATACGAGTTATTATTCAATATATAGCGATAACGGTTACATTATATACAAGTTATTATTCAATATATAGCAATAACGGTTGCATTATATACGAGTTATTATTCAATATATACCGATAACAGTTACAAACAGTTGCTATTACTGGGTGAAAATTCTTTTAATCTCCTAGCTAAAAATGTTAAGATTCCTATTTTAATCAAATTCCAAACATGGGAAAGCAATTGGATGCCTTTTTCCTTTGCAAAATCCAGGTCTTGGATTGGGCCTGAATAGTATAATTACGGCACAACTATTGAGTTGAAATTGGGCTTGGGCTTTGAGACGGATGAAGAGTACTTACTTTGGGCCTAGGCCCAATAGCTCGAAATGTTGCTCCCGGGTCATTTGCAATTTTGTTCCTATTTTGTGTTGGTCTCTAATTTCTGCGCCTCAAGGCAAATAACTTTTTCGCGAGACATAAGTTTATATTTTTACATCATAATATCTCCCAAGTTATGCTTCGCGCCCTTAAAGAGCTTATGACCAGCTAGGCATAAATTTGACTGCTAAGGACAAAAATTAACAATCAGTCCATTTAAAGGTCAAACCCTGCAATTAAATGGTTGTTCCTTCCTGAATACTTTATGTAGTTATATAGCAATTGAAAAATTAATTATTAATATTATTATTAGTTGTAACATTTACAAGTGAAATTTGATGATAGAATCCTGAAATTTCATGACAGTAACTATTTGTACTATAACAACAACATAACCAATATATTTTCACAAAGTAGTCTGAGGAGGGTAGAGTGTATGCAGTCTGTAGAGAGGCTATTTCCGATAGACCCCCGACTCAAGACAAAAACAGTCTAGAAAAAAAAAATATATAAGAACAAGAAACAATAGGTGGTAACAAAACGACAGATAGTTACAGAAATAAGACTAGCACAAAATAATACTACAATCGATCTATCCGAAACAATCAACATCACCAAAACTCCAAAACAAGACACTATTTGTACGTAACAAAACGGAAAAAGAGATACAATGGCAATTCTTTCTCAAAAGAAAAAAGGGATACAGTGACAATCAAAATACTGTAAGTGTTATACATCTTGCGAGACGAGAGCTACGATGATACCATCTCTATGAGCTTAGCCCTTGAAGTGTAGTTTCACGAGTGGGGTATGGGAAGGGTGTAGTATACGCAGACCTTACTCCTATCTTTGTGGGCTAGAGAGGTTGTTTCTGATAGACTCTCGGCTTTTCTGAACTTGGTCCAAAGAACCTTGACCCATAGAAAGTTGATTTCATTCACCATGGTGTCAAAAGGGCTATTTCCTTCATCCACTGGACAGACTAGCAGTCACAGAATGCCAAACAAAAATCTAAAACTAACTCTACTACTAAGAAGTGTAGTTACATCACAATATATACCACAAGTCAAGTTCCCTCGCAGATCCCCTTGATAAAACTTTTCAAAACTGGAAAAGCATCTTGCAAGATATGATCTGTGCAAGGGCGACGGAGAGAGACAGTGCAGACTGAAGAAACATACTTCGATACAACAACAACAGATAATACCCAGTGCAGTCCCACAGAAGTGGAATCTGGGGAGGGTAGTGTGTACGCAGCCCTTACCCCTGCCTGGGGAGATAAAGAGATTGTTTCCGATAGACCAAACATACTTCAATACTTAGGTCAAAAATTTTAATGGATGTTATGGAATATGTGATATCCATCTCAGCCTACCTTCTTCAGCTAGGAATATTAATGGTCTTCCCTTTCAGCTAGGATCATTGATCCAAACTCATAGGAATATATATCCTGTTCAAATAAAGTCGTCAAACTTATATGGATATCTGCATTAAACCAATAGCATTGCATCAAGTCTACGCTGAAAGAAAATATTAGGAGAAATAACGCGAAGGGGAATCAGAAGTTTGAGCCTGTGGAGAAAACAGGCTTGCAAGTGTGATACTTTCCCCGTTTAGGAAACCTTGGTTTATTATATATCTATCGAGGTTTAAAAGTAAGTAGCTACAGAACCATATTCAGGTATAAGGTGAAAAATATGAAACGTTTACTGTGACGAACCAAGCGGAGCGGAGGCTGAAATAACAAATTTGTGCCATAAACCTGGGAAACACGATTCTTCGTATCTGATCCAGGACCTGGACACCAGTTGATTCAATGCTAAGCTGCAAAAACTAACCATAACGATCAATGCTAACAAAAAAAAAAAAAACCTACTATATTACACCTCAATCCCAAATGCGAACTACAGAAAGCTCGAAAATATCTTATTCACCAAAGAATGTGCATAGGCATACCAAATCAGTATACACACAAACAAAACAATTGTTATAGCAGAGAGAACATACTCGCATCTGTTATTTAACCGTCAGAAGAAGCAAAAGAGCTGAAGGCGAACCATCAACTACTATGAAAAACAAAAGAGACGTTGCAATAGGCAGAGATGCACTATGATCAGAACTCAGAAAGCTGCTCAAACAACAAAAATGAGTCAAGACAACTACATCAAATACAATTGTGAAAAACAAAAACTTCTGCTAGATGGTCCATATTAATGATGTACACTTCAACAAGAAGTGAATCCCAGACAAGTATCTCATAGAATTTGTACTGACTTATGGTTTCACTTATCGGCTTTTACAGACTCCATCAGCAAAAACCAGTGTGTTGCTGGAAGAAGTAACGTAGTCTGACATGTTGAAACTGCATTTTCACCGAACTTGTAATATAAAGACAAGACTTTTCCATCACAGCAGAAACCAATGAGTAGATTTTCGTTGATTGACATATCAGATTTACCTCTACCAGAAGAAAGTAACTTATGGTGCAATCACCTACCACAGAGCGCTCAAGTACCCAATCCTTATAAAGGATACCACACACATTTATTAACTACATGTAAAAGAAAGGTACTCACTTTGGCATGATTTCCCAACAAAAAGTACTGAAACACCCCAATCACAGCAGAGACTTATAATTTGTGAAGTCATGGAAAATCAGTGGACTCCAGAAATAAGAATCCAATATTAATCGTCATTACTAGATCAATAAGTAAACAAGGCACATCCACCAGGGCATCATATAAAAGGCAGAAGGAACTCAAATTAAACAAGGCAACACATCCCAGCAGGGGATCATCTTTTGTGTTGGTGATTGGATTAACCTTAATCTTTATACCTTTGGCTATTTGCTAAGAATAAGGATTTCAACAGCACTTAATGGTGTGGCCTGTGCATTTTATTTTTCAGATATGTAGATATTCTACTTGCAGAGTCCTGATAATCCTTGTGATACTTTTCCTATCAACCCCAGACTAGAATCATCTCATACAATTCGTATTGACTTAACTTCATATACCACCTTTTATAAGCAATTCATCAGTAAAAACCAGTGCGTTGCTGGAAGAAGCATTGTAGTATCACATGTTGAAACAGCATCTTCAGTGAACCTGAAATACGAAGGCATTCTTTTCCATATTATTACTGATCATAAAAGAAAGGTACACACTATGGCATGATTTCACAAAGGATAGGTTCTTTGGTAAATGAAGTATACTGCGCAAAGAAAGACAGATTCACTCATATGTATGTTTCAATAATCCAACATAAAGCATCAATTAAGCTATTGTTTTCACCCATAATTACACGACGAGACTCCTGTAAAGAGTGTTGAAGATAACTCAACTCCGTTTATGAATTCACAATAAGTTTTGACTTCAAGAAAAATCCCCTAGCTAAAGGCCAAATCCATCAACTAAAGGATTGGGTCACAAATCATAATTTGAGATCAGTGTTTTGAAAATAGCATTAGGACTTTCTAAGTTACCAACTCTTCCTATCTTTCTCTTCCTTCCTAAACATAAAAATGAGGTTAAATCAAACCATAGGTGCTTATACGAACAGCAAACCTAAGGCAAGGACGACAGGGATATGGAAGTGGCGGTCAGCTACATAGACAATGATGATGAAAACACTGAACATTCTACAATGTTCGGCATTCAGCATCGTTAATTAGCTACACATAAAACAGATTATATGCAACTAAATCCAACAACAGATAAAACTGCAGAGAAAAAATGCAGCAAAATTTATCATTTTCAGCAAGGATTGTAGATAACTGGGGATCCCTATAGCTACAACCAAGGAAAACAAAAAAATTGGGTAAAGAATAAATATCATCAAAATAATAGAACTGTTAAAGCATCCTACAAGACAAAAGCTATTTTAACCCTTCTCAAGGACCTACGGGCGTTTTTGCTCTGATTCCAACCCCAACTTTAACATTGAAGCGGAGCAGCGTCTAACATCCAACCAAACTCTCTTGCAAGACAAAAAAAAAACTGAATATGCAATTACCACCTTAATATAATAACATCAAGGCATAAGGACCAATAGGCTACTGGATTTGTAGGATATATTTAGTAATGTAATTCTTCAAACACTGAACTTCAAAATAAATATTTCAATTCAGTTCATGAAGCAGAACAAAAATACACAGCAATAATAAAAAATTTGTCCATTTCAGTTGAAGACAAAGATAAGGTCACGTGAACAAGAAAGATAAAAAGCAACAGATGAGAAAAACTATAGCAGAAATTGAGCAAATTTTCTAACATACACCAGCAAGATGACAAGAGCATTCAAGTCGAGACGAAAATATGTTGACCTAACTTTGGACTATTTCACCTCCTGACATAACAAAGCGCATCATATCTCCAACTCGCTAAAATACGCAAACCCAAATTTAAACACTCAATCGAGAAATCAATTGATAAAAGCCGATAAAATTCATAGCTGATTAACAACAAAGCGCATTATAACTTCACTTCGCTGAGATATACAACGCAAATACTCTCAAAACCATCGATATTTTCAACAAAAACATCAACAGATAAAGGAAGATATACTTCATAGATGATTAGCAACACAGATTCTATCTTCAATTTGCTAAATTACGCAACCTCAAATACTCAACCATCGAAATTATCTAACAAGAAATCATAATCAAAAGCTGAGATATTTCATAGATGATTAGCCGTCCAAATAACACACAAGATGCGTACAAATGAAGCAAGCTAATTACTAAACACAAACTATTTTTACACCTAAAGACAAACCCTAATACACCAAAATCAAACACATAAACCCTAAATTCCTTCAAATTTCCCCCAAATTCTTCAAGAACTAGTAAACTTAGTAACAGCCTTAGTCCCCTCAGAAACAGCATGCTTAGCCAATTCACCGGGAAGCACAAGTCTCACAGCAGTCTGAATTTCCCTTGACGTAATCGTCGGCTTCTTGTTGATCCTAGCAAGTCTAGAAGCTTCCTGAGCAAGCTTCTCGAAGATATCATTGATGAAACTGTTCATGATTCCCATAGCTTTGCTTGAAATTCCGATATCTGGATGAACTTGCTTCAACACCTTGAAGATGTAGATCTTGTAGGTTTCAACTGACTTTTTTGCCCTCTTCTTCTTCTTGTCACCGGCGGCGTCCTTTGGGAGTTTCTTCCCGGCTTTTGGCTTCTTCTCTGCGGGAGCTTTCTCGGCCACCGGAGTTTTCTCGGCGGCTGGCTTCTTCTCGGCGGGCTTTTTCTCTGCTTTTGGTGCCATTTTTTAGGAGAGAGAAAATATGTGAATGTGATGGATGATGAGAATTGGGGGTAAGGGTTTGATATTTATAATGAGATGAGGTGAACTGTGATTGGTTGATTTAGAGAGACGAGGATCGTCGTTTATAGCCGTTGATCGTAGATTTTAATCAACGGTGGATATAGGGGTTTGGTGAGTTGAAGTGGTTTTTTGGGATTTGAAATTGAAAATTCGTGTACGAAATTAAGGCGGTAGATGAAAAGCTGAAATCCCGCGGGATAGAATCATAAGGTGCGAAATTTTAAGATTTCAATTTTAACATTTGGTCCCCTAACTTTCATCTCTCAGTTAATACCCTCTGTTGGAATTTACTTGTTACTCCTACTAGTATAGGTACTAGCGCGATGCGTGAAATACTTTTCTATGAAAATATTATTAAAAAATACTATATTATTTATTTGAAATAATAAAATTGAAATTATGAAAAAATTTAGTGTACCATATTCACATATTTTAAATTAGCTATGAAATATTTTTTTCAAAATTATCATTAAATGTGAAGCTTTACTTATTCTTCTCTTTTCTTGAGTACTACTCCTATATTATACTCCATGCACGCACTTATTCTCCAACTTTTCTTTTCTTTTACTTTTGTTTCACTTACTCCACATATTCAAAGTGATATTTTTTTTAATATTTAAGCACTTACTTATTTTAATAATATTAGAGTGAATCACCTTTTATAATACTTTTTTTTGGTGGGAAAATTAAGTTCTCAAATTTTTTGCTCAAATTTTGGCTTAAAAAATTTAATAATTTGAAACAAAAATTAAAAATTTCAGATTAATAAATGAATTTGCAAATGCTTAGTTAGAATACATTTGCACAAATGGAATATTTGTGAACATGAAAAGACTTGTTGAACGTTCTATTTCATGCATATGCTTAGATAGGTAGTAATGGAATGGCATGCTCAAAATTTCAAGTCTCCAAAAAAAAGTTAATGATTTATAGTTTCAATTTTAAACTAGAAAATTTATTCGCGCTTTGCGCGAATTAGATTTTGTACTATTAAAAATTCTTTTTAGTTCAAGTTCAAATATTTTCAAATGTTAACTAAAGTATATTATTAACACTTACTTTTGTATATTCTTCCATGATTTTTTATCACTTTATAGCTTTTTAATTTTTTAGAAATACTTACTTTGTATTACTTAGTCGGGGGTCTGTCTGAAACAACCTCTCTACTTCATCTGAGGTAGTGGTATGGACTGCGTACACTTTAACCCCCCCCCCCCCCCCGCAGATCCCACCTGGTGGGAATACACTGGGTATGATGATGACGACTTGTTTTGTATTACTTAAATCTATATAATAAGAGCGAATCCTAGAGGAGCTTAGGGTCAGACAAGGGCATTTCTAAAATTTTACCTTAATTTCAGTAGTTTCTAGGCTTTACTGCTATTGTACCTAATGATGGTGTTATAATACTTTTCCCTCTAGGACCAAAAACTCAAGTGACCCGACTTGAAATTTGTACTCTACATCTAAGCTGACTCTCCATTTACAGCCTTTAAGTTATCTTATTTGTCACCACATAGCTTGTTGCTATTGCATAATTAGGATTTGTTTGGCCATGAAAATCTAAAACATATTCATTTTATTTGGTATTTTTCAAGATGAAAATAGAATTGAAGTTGTGTTTGGCATAGTATTTTAGAAATGGGGTATTTTTGAAGTTAAAATATGAAAAGTGAAAATAAATTTAAAAAAATATAGAGTTTATGAATATTGAGTTATTTTATGAAAATATTTTTTTTTATTTTTTGGAAAAAATAATAATTAAAAAGTGCAAAAAGTGAATCCAAAAATAGTAAAAGAGGTGTTTTTCAAAAATTCAAAAAATAGTGAAAATATATTTCAAAATATTTATGATCAAATAAGTATCTCAGAATAAAGTGAAAACGTATTCCGGCCGGAATATTGTAAATAATATTCATGATCAAACGACTACTTATTATAGTAATTATTCCAAAACTTAATCAACAGCTGTGAGACAAAAACAATCTCTTGGGTATACCAAAAAAAAAAATTTATATTTTTTCCTAGGATGTAGAAAAAATGAACTTAAAGAAAAATCGATTTCTTTTCCATATTGTTAAAAAAAATTAAAACATGGTTATTTCTTCTTATATTTACTCTATCGAAATAATTAAGAACCCAATTGTATGAATATCTCATATAATTTTATCTTAATTTGTTTTTCCCATTTTAAATATTTTTTTTCTTTTCTTGCTTCTGTATAGGTTCATTTTCTTTAAAAATGAATTGTCAAATCTTTTGCTTTTCTTTTTCTTTTTTTTTTTCTTTAACTTCCTAATAATTAAGATAAGTAAAAAAGATAATATTTTAAAGAGTTTAATAAAAATAACGGAAAGAATATTTAGAAAATAATGCATAATTGTTGACTATAACGATGTATAGATATTATTAATTACTCACTTTAGTTAGGAGGATGAATAGATCAAACAATTTAATTTGAAAGTATTAGGAATATTGATCATTAATTTCAACAAATTTTCTTTTAATCTGTATATTGATTTGGAGCTTGTCTTCTTGTGGTAAGTGGCCATCTATCTTTTTCATTATTTTACCAAATGCTTTCATCCTTTTACTTGTTATGCATATGGTAAGTTGATAATGGTCGAGTGTTGTATTGAAGATAAATCCTTTGAAATGAATAATATAAAATTCAACTAAAAATTTGAATTTGGTGAAAGACAATATGTATATGCGATCTTCCAACAAAAACTACTATATTTTTATATGCCGTTAAAGAAATTTATCGAGTGAAATAGTCCAATATACTCAAAATAAAGGAAAAAGTATAGATGAAAGCTTAAATAGATACACAATTTAGTGTTAAATTTCAATATTTATCCTAAAAAAAAAAGAAGATAAAAACAAAGGAAAGGAACTTTTCCTTTCTTTGCAATAAAAACTCTACTTATATTTATCAAATTCCATAAGAAATTTTAAAGTGACACAATATCACATCCATGAACAAATAATCTAATCTAAAAGGCATAAATTGTAAAAGGATTAAAGAAATAAGAGTAGAAAAAACTTATGAATTTAGAGACTGACTATAATTACCTTAGAAGAAATACATTCAACGTTGAAGTAAATATCATCAAGCGTACCACCTACTCGATGCAAATGACATATATAGCACAAATTGTTAAAATTAGCAAATAATACTAACTAATAAATAATTGTGGGACTTAAAAATGTAAACTTTTAACAAATATGTTGTCATACCTTTTACCCTTGAAACCAAGTCCATTTGAATATGCTTGAAGATGACACAAACATAAATTTTACTAACAAAGAATATCCTTTAACACATGAATATATATATATCACAAGATAAATTTAACATTATATACAAAGTAAGAAAATGAAAATATGAACCTCATGGACTTGAGTTGAACTTTGAGACTTTGTATCCCTTCAATTGCCTAAAAGATGTATATGCGGTAGAATTTCACAATGCACAATTGAAGCCTGCCGTGTGGGTTATATGAGGCTTAGGTTCTTGACCTTTTATCTCCTATCATTGATTCATGATTAATACTACATAATTAAAATTAATTAGAGGGAGAGGAGAAGAACCATAACATCTAGAAAATTTAGTAGAGACTTTAAGGTTGCTTCTTTAAGTTAAAGACACAAGATTAATGAATATTATTAGAATATAAGTTATGAAAATGAAGTGATATGAGTTATGAAGATGTTTTGTTTTTTTTTAAAACAACATATTTAAAAATAACAAATGCTTTATAGTAGATTATTGTGCTATAATTATATAGTGAAACGGAGAGAGAAATATCAAAAAAAGAAGAAAAAAGAAAAATAGAAATGGAGATCATTGAGAGGTGCCACATCACCTATCATACATTCTCCTTTATTATTATATATAGATTTGTAGGTTCTAGACTTGATGCATGCATGGAATGGAGTAATTGCATCAAATTTCTATGTTTAATTATTACATTGATTATTAAATTTTAAAATTCAAATAAGGGTAAAAGAGTAAAATATGTCTTCAATTATTGATTTCTTAATGGACGTGTCAAGGCCATAAGGGCCAACTAATTCGAAACGGAGGGAGTAGTCACAAGCACAATTACTTTAGATATTTGATATGCAAAGAATGAAATTAGTATTCTTATGAAATTTTGTTGATGGTTTTCAAAAAGAATAAATGTAAAATATTAAATAATTTTTATTTTGTATATTTGTAACTAATTAAGATATGTGATTACATTTTTTAATTAAGATATGTGGTTGCATTTTTTATCTTTCATTTAATTTTTTTTTTAATTTATTAATTCAAAATCAACAATTGCACTAAAAATACTTGATTGTGTCTAATTCCAGTTCTTCTTATTCTAAATTTTAAAATTTACCTCTCAATTAAAAATTATTTAAATACATATAATTTATTATATAGCTCATTAAAATAAATTAAAGATTTTTTCCTACCCCGACCCCCCTCCTCCCAACACACCCATAATTTTTTCATTAAAAAAAATAAAATTGCCTACCCATCCCTACCTACATCTACCACTCCACATACCCCAGCCCACCCCCACCCCACCCACTGAAATCCCCTATTCTTACCCTCCCAACCACAATATTTTTAAATTAAAATATTTCTAATCTTTTAAATTCTAATCATATTAATTTGTTAAAAAAAATTAGTTTATTATTCTTCCTTATCCTTACTTTTCTCAAATATAATGTATATTTATCTTATAATCTATATATTTGAATTGTGATAAATATTTGAAATCAATGAGATGATGATGATGATGATGATGATAACGCGACTACAACTACTATTAATTTAGTAAGACTTTGAATTAATTTCTTTTTGTGTTACACTTCATAAGCAGTTGAGTTTTCTTTTCTTAAATTTCAAAAATAAAACACTGAATTTAAATTTAAGTTACTTAGATTTTTATATTTTAATGTTCATTTGATTTGTTGTTTATTGAGATTTTAGTTACATGATATAAAACATATAAACAACACACAAAATTAATCATTTATTTTAAGTTTATACATAAATGTAAATTTGCAAGTTTAAAAAGAATAAATTAATTGAAATAATTAAATGCCTATAAATCTATTGTATAATTAATTGCTAGTTTAACCAGCTGGGCATGTCCAATCTAGCAACCAGTTTTTCTTTTTCTTGAGCTGTAATTCTCACTCTGGTTAGTAAAATTCTTTATTTATCCAAAAAAATAAAAAAAAATATTCTTCCTAGAAGAGAGTAAATATGTAAATATGATGCAGTACTGTTCCAGAGTCCTTTATGCTTTAGAGAAATATATTAAGACAAAATTTTGATAGAATAGGGGTCTGAAATCAATGAGATTATTATTATTATTATTATACTACAGCTATTACTAATATCACTATTATTTTTAAAATTATTATTATTATTGTTACTACTATCACTATTACTACTGCAATTACACTATTACGTACTGCCACTATTACTAATTTTTTTTAATTATTACTACTTCTATTACTACTATTACTATTACTACAACTACACATACTACGTACTACTACTATTACTATTATTTTTATTTTTTTTATTACTATTATTATTATTATTATTATTTTATTTTATTTTATTTTTATTTAATAGTCAAATAATTTATATTCATATATGATTTAAAATATTTAAATTTTAAAAGAGATAAGTTTATGAGAGAGTAAAAGTCTATTTAGAACTTAACGGCTATTGTGATAGTGACATGCATACGAGTGTATTTTAAAAAATTCTTAGCTTAAATATAGATTACTATTATTACTATCTTTATATTTTTTTATTATTATCGTTATTACTATTATTACCACTTTTTTAATTCAAATTTTTTATTACAATATTATTATTAACCTTATAAGAGAGGCTAAGAAGCTAGAACTCCATCCCAATTCAAATTTCATTTAAATTCAAATTCAAATATCATATTAGTTTGTAAAAAGAAGATTAGTTTGTTATTCTTTCTTATCCTTACTTTTTCAAATATAATGTATATTTATCTAATAATCTATATATTCAAATTTAGATAAATATTTAAATCACTAATAAATATTATTATTATTATTATTATTATAATATTATATTATTATTATTATTACTACTATTATTACCACTACTATTACTACTGCGTATGTACTATTACTATTACTATTGTTTATTTATTTATTATTATTATTATTATTATTATTATTATTATTATTATTATTATTATTATTATTATTGTTACCACAACTACTACGTATGTACTGCTACTACTGTTATTATTGTTTATTTATTGTTATTGATTTGTTAAAAGAATATTAATTTGTTATTCTTTCTTATCCTTACTTTTTTCTAATTTTTTTCTTCTAAAAGCTTAATATTTTAAAATTAAAAAATTTTCAATCCTTTAATTCAAATCTTTTATTACAATATTATTAAGTTTTGTCTTAAAACTGCTAGGTGGCTTATTCTTGTGCTGCCACTTGGCTTCTTGTGGTGCTTTTACTTTTGCTTTTATATATAGAGAGATTTTCCTAATTTAGTTTCTATTTTTATTTGATATTTTTGATAAATCAAAAAAAGATAAAAAAATATATATATATTTTATTCTTAACATTAATTATTTATTTTCCAAATCATTTTTCAATAAATATTACTAAACATCAATTAATAGAAACAATATGATAAACTCACTATACCAATTATTATTTTTTAATTGATGTATCGTATCAAAAAGTAACAAATAAAAACAAACGGAGAGAGTATAATGTAGAAATCAAATAGTAAATAATAATATAAAAACTTTTGTACAATATACTCCCTCCGTTTCACTTTAGTTGACCCTCTTACTAAAAATATTTATTTCAATTTAGTTATCTCATTTATTAGATGAGAATTTTATTATTTGTTTTCCAATACTACCTTTGTTTGTAACTGCGGCAGTGGTCGTAAGTGCTATGTGCGTGTTTGATAGGTTCCTGTTCATAGTGTCTTGTAACTACTCTGTGGGTGTCTTATTTCTGTTAGTGCTATCTATTAGTGTGCTATTTCATTTTGTTTTTGTTTTTATTATGTCTTTTTACTGTTGTGTGTCCTGAGCCGGGGGTCTATCCGAAACAACATCTCTACCTCATCCGAGGTAGTGGTATGAACTGTGTACACTTACCCTCCCCAGACCCCACTTTGTGGAAATATACTGAGTATGTTGTTGTTCTTCCAATGCTACATTTATCATTAAATGACTACATAAAGGGTGTATACACAAATTTATATTCTCAAAGCATAGTTAATAAGGCTAATTTGGTGAAATAAACTCCTAATAAATATTTTATTAAGGGGAGTGTCAAGTCAATAAGGACCAACTATTTTGAAACGGAGGAAATAAAAAGTAAATAACAACAACAACAACATATCCAGTATATTACAACCAAGCGGGATTTGGGAAGGGTAAATGTACGCAGTCTGTACTACTACCTCAGAGATAAAGTAGTGAGGTTGTTTCCAATAGACCTCAGCTCAAGATAAGACCAAAACAACATAGTACCAAAACAAAAAATAATAGATAGTAACATAACAACAGATAATAACGAATAACACTACTACTTATAAAGTAATACTACACTCGCTATCCGAAACAACAAACATCACCAATACTTACAAAACAAGCTATACAATATAAAAAGTAATTTGAAATTAATACTCTATTGATACTAATATAGAAATTATTTTAGTTTAGTTTTAATACGTATTACTCTATTCATACCGGTTTGTGCAATGCATCTTAGTTTTTAATTTACTTTAGAAGAATAATATCACACTTTTATATGGAGATCAAAATTTAACCGAATATCATTGATTTCTATGTGAAGTAAATTATATCTCTTAAACCCAGATTATATGGTTCCTTTTGATCATTTAGTTACGTGTATCAAACAGTTATTTATTAATTTGAAGCAGCATCTATTAATATGAATGAAAAATTATACTCTATCTGTTCACTTTTACTTGTCAGTATTTCACTTTTCGAGATCAACCTGCATAAACTTTTACTTGTCAAGAGATTGATAAAGAAGAAAAAAAGCTTTTTAAAGTAGTTTATTGTTTTTGATTGTCTATAAAGGTCATTATTCGGTCCTTAAGTTTCTCATTTTCTTAATCAGACTTAGGGCCTGTTTGGGATTGCCGGTAGAAAATTACTTATTTGAAAAATACTTTTTAAAATAGTTTTTCAAAAAAGTGCTTTTGAAAAAAAAACAATTTATGTTTGGTAAATTTATTTGAAAAGTGTTTTTGATAAATAGATTGTGTTTGGATAATTTTTTTCAAAAAGTGCTTTTGAGGGACAAATGACCAAAAAGGACATGTATGAATAAACTTTTACTACTAAAATCATTTTATAGAGAAAATTTATTTTAAATATCTATTATAATATTTTTAATTAATTTTTTTTATTTAATTAAAAAGTATGTACCATAAAATTTTCAATCAATATTTATATACATAGATATCTTAAAAATATATTAAATAATAATATAATATTACTAAAATAATTTAAATATTACTTAAAAACATCAAACAAAAATGAATTTAAAAATTATTCCATAAATTAAATCACTACATATGAAAAAATTCACCATAAAAATAAGAAATCTTTCATACATTACAAAAATTCTGAATGATTTCATACCTTATTTTATCACGCAATGTTTTCATACTAGTAGAAGATCTGTCTTGTATTTCTATTTGTTATTTATTATCCCTTTTTTTTGATACATTTTTACTGTGTCAAAATTTAATAAGAATAAGCAATCATATATGTACACTAAATGATAACAAATATGTCGCTTTTCATGAATAATTTATTTAAAATTAAATATTCGAGAAACAATATTTACAAGTGCTGTCAAAATACCATTTCATATTGCAGCGTGATTCATCTGTTATTTATTATCATTAATAGTATAAATAAAGAGTTATATATTCTTCGATCATCATCATCAATGATATTTTTGATTTTATTTTTTTAAAAATGAGTAAAAAATAAAATAATAATATATAAATCATAGAATGAAATAAAGAATTATGATGTAAATATGAAGTATAAAATTTAAAATCAAACTTTAACTAAACTTACAAGATATGCCAATTAATCAATCAATATATATATATATATAAAAGAGAATCAAGGAGATGCTGATGTGGCATGCCTCAAAAGCTACCATTCATATTTCTCCTTTTTTTTGGCCTTTTTCATCTAATTTTAATTCATTTTATTGTAACAAAAAATCTGAATTGTTTTAATATGTGCACTAATGTTAATCATTAAAGAAAAGCAATTGATGCTATTTGTTTTCCTCACTATTGCTATATTAATGGTGACTGTTACAAATGTATAATCACCATGCAATTAAACTTTAGAAATGAATAGACAAAAAGAAATTGAGTATAATAATATTGGTCGCCTCTTTACAAGTCTATTTGTAACCTTCCTCTATTAATTATTTCTCTCACTGGTCATGCTTCATTCCTTTCTTTTTCCTTTTCAGGTGAATCTCTTTTTCCTTAGAATGCCTTTTTCTTTTACTCTTCTTCCTCCTATACACTATTTTTTATTTATTTCACATTTTTTGTTGGCTATAGAATTGAAGCTTGCATATCTTTTTGTTGTTTTTGGTACACATGTTTGTTTGTTATGATTTATGTGTCTTAATTCTACAGAAGCCATCAAATATGGATACATTAGCACTCTGGTCATTTTATGAATTCCCTAAAGGTATAAAAATCAATTGTATGTATTTAAGAATTTAGTTGATTTAATTGTCTTATGTCATCTTTTTGTTGTTTTTGGTACACACGTTTGTTTGATATGATTTTTGTGTTTTAACTCTACAGAAGCCATCAGATATGGATACATTAGCACTCTGGTCATTTTATGAATTCCCTAAAGGTATAAAAATTAATTGTATGTATTTAAGAATTTAGTTGATTTAATTGTCTTATATCATGTTTTTCCTTTAAATCGAGTGATAGACTAATATAGAAAATTTTCTAATTTTCTGTTTGATGTAATATGTTAGGAAAATTTGACACTTCGACTGACGCTAATCTTTCAAGCCGTGAAAACAATATCTGACAGAAATGTAAGGTAAGGTTGCGTACAATGAAATTCCGTGGTCTGGCCCTTCCCCGAATCCCACGCATAGCGAGAGCTTTAGTTCACCGGATTGCCCTTTGTTTTATTTTTTAAATACATTTTTTTGTTTGAGGTATACTGTTTAAAATTGTCTTTATAAAAGTTTGTGAAAAAGTGTAGATATAGGAAGTCCAATTATTTTTTGTGGAAGTGTATATGGAATCCCATTACTGTTTGTATTCATTCATAGCTTTTAATTATTATGTTAGTAGTTAATACTGTGCAGATGTTTTTATTTAATTTATTATTTATGACAAATTATATTTCCTATAGGTAATATTTCAGTGATGATTTATGGCCCTTTCGCATCAATCATATTCTGTGAACACATTATCCATGATACAAACAATTAAGTAGGTACTACACTTATGATGAGCAAGTATTATGGATATTTTTTAATTTTTTTTTAATCCGAAATTTTTCCTTTTCCTCCAAATTTGGTTTCTTCTTTTTGTAAGTAATTCCTCTACTCATTTCATCTGACACTAGCTAATTAGGCAGGTGAAGAGATTTATACATGTTTTCTGTCCTCTTTTCTATTGCATTATTTATTCAATTTTTTGGCTTTTAATTTGGTCTGCCTGCAAAATTAAAAAGAATCAATTTTAAATAGTGGGTCAAATATGAAGAGTATGATTAGCTTTCAAAGTGCTACTGCATTGTTACATACATTAGACAACTGTGTTTCAAGAGGAGACTAACGTAGAAAATACTAGATTTGTGTTGGGTTGCTTATGCATGTCATTTTGCTCACTGTTGTTTTATTTTGGTAATTTTTAGATCAATTACAACGGAAAAACTTTCATCTTAGCAATTTCTTGGTAGCTACAAAACATCACAAATCAAACATGTGTAACATATTTTACATGCAACCCTATGCATTCATTTTGTCAATACTTTAAATCATTGTTCCCACACACAAGTCATATACACAAGCAAAGAAAACTAAAGATTTTGAGGAAAATGTGAAGACAAAATATTGAGTTACAGATTAGCTATACAATGATAATATATGAATTGCTACGTACTGTGATATTTGCACCTGGTAAGTTCAAAGAGGCATTTACTAATAGAGTTGGTTAATATACAACAGGAAGTTCTACTAAATCAAGTGTTAAGCATTTGAATAAGTATAACTTATTCTTTTCGAAATGGGGCTAAAACAGTTTTTGAAAAATAAAATCCAAAAATATTACTATAAATTATCAAAAATAGAAGGATCGGAAATACTTCCAAGGAAGAGTTTATTAGCACGTGGCCTTTTCCTTTTTTTTTTTTGATAATATAAATTTTCGGTTGTTTGAAATCTATCGGTCCTAACTAATCTATTTATGTCGTTACACATACCCATTATTAGTGGGGTAACTCTTTTTATAATATCTTTCATTCATAGGGTTCGAACCCAACACCTCTATTTAAGAGTAGGGAAATTATATTCATCCACCACAATCCTTCATGATTAGTTAGCAATGTCACTGAATACATGTGGGTTACTTAGTATACAGTAGCGGATATTTTTTAGAATATAATCATCGATGTATGGCAGTGATTGTAATATAAAATTAAAAAATAAACATTCAAAAGTTATATGGTGATGAACGTCAAGATGCAAATAATCATCCTGGGAGCAAAGGTTGAGCGAGATCACTCCACCCGAGCACTGAAGAGACAAAACTTTAATTTTCTTTCTCTTACATTTAATTAATTCGTACAATAAGTATTGAAAATGAATTATAGGTTACCAATAATTTTCGAAACATGAAAAATGTTATTAAAATAATTAATTAATAAATAATAATAATCAGTGTACGTACGTAAAAAGGATTATTGTTTAACATGTTCATGAATGTAGGCCAAAAAAGAATGAGCTTGAATGTTTAGTGAGAAGGAAATTATAATGTAAGTATTTATATTTGATTTATAAAATTCTATCTTATATTCATATACATGAACTTTTTGAACGTCTTCTATATTAACTAAAATTTTCAAAAAACTAATATTTCATATAAATATATATATTAATATTTTATTGTGACTGCGCGAAGCGCGTATATACTCACTAGAAATGTTTCTTAATATTTTGAAACTAAAGTTCTTAGAAACATTTACTATGAAAATCTTAAGAAAATAATTGGAAAAGGAGGATCAAAGTTTAGAGTTTACAACTATTTCTTCTTAACTAGAAATGCGTAGAATTTTAAAACTTCTTAACTAGAAATGCGTAGAATTTTAAAGCAAAAAAGTAGATTAAAAATATATTTTTGAAACATGTGACTATAGCAATAGCATTATTTTTAATATTTAGGTGATAAAAGAATTATTATTTTAAATTTAATCGCGCGAAGTGCGGTCAGGTACACTAGTATATATATATATAAAGGAGGGTTATAGATATGCCTATATGGCACCTCTCTATGGCCTCCATTTGATTTACTATTTTTTTCTCTTTTTTTTGAACTTTTTCCCCTTTTTATATATATATATATTTTTATATATCCCAAAAATATTTAGATTCAACTAATCAACTTTTCACCTCCCATTTTAATTATCCTCTTAATTATATGCATTCATGCATGATATTTTGATATCCTTTTTATCACTTTATAATATGCACAAGAGTTACTCATTTCTCACAATGCTATGTAAAAATGGATATTCATCAGGTTATGTGTAACACCCCGTACCTTACCAACCCTACTTGACGATATTGAATAATGTTTACTTAAGTGTCGAGAGCCATAAGTATGTATTTGGTAATGTTATTGATGAGATAATCGATATTGGGCCTCGTACATGTGATTAGACCTTCGTAGAAGGTGTTTTGTGACTTCGTGGAGCATTTGTGGGGTTAATTCTTCATCACAAGTATTTTAACAAATTATATTCAAAGAAGCCATGAGCGGCTAGAATTTCTATTTTTGCAATTGAGGCTACGATTGGGAATCTCGTAAGTAAATATTGTCGTGACGATTATGGAATGAATTAAACATGAGATATATGATGGATTACACATTGATTTTTGTGCGCTAAGATAATATGTGTTAATGGGCTAATTTGAGGCCCAAATATGAGGCAAAATACTTGGCCCAATGGGTCAAATGACTCATTCTCCCTTTGACCATCAATTATTGATCAAGCATGACTAAGGATAAGATTGAAAAGGGCTATATAAAGGCCACCAAATCAGATTTTATTCATTCAAAAGGCACATGCCTTTCTAAACATTTCCAAGAGATATTTCTCTCAAACTCTCAAACCCTAAGTTCTCTTCTTGGACAAGATCATCAATTGGCAAGTCTTGCTAAGTGTATATTCTTATGGATTAATATATTATATGCATGAGAGAGTATGTAAATCATGTTGGTTATGCTTGGAAGTGTTGAACATGGTACTTTGTGTTTTTGTAAAAGATTTGTTATCCATGGGATCTAAGCTTAAAATAGGACTTGTGATTTTGATGAAAGAGCATGATATGGATGAAACATGAACATGTATGGTGTGATTATGTTATTAAACTTGTTATTTTCATATACGTGTAAATTATGGAATTTTGGCCTATATGTGCTATGAGGTGTATTAAGGTGACTTGATGGATTATTTGTGATGTGGTGTGGATGAGAAAGTGTAAAGGAGAAGTTTTGTGGGGAAATGTTATTGATTATCATGTATTGGTCAATGTATGGAATATTGGGGGATTATTGGTATGATAATTTCATCAATGGTCTTGTCAAGGGGGAAATGGCATGTTTAAAGGCAAACATGAAACTCGTTATCGTTATATGCATTTGTAAGGTAGTTGGTGGTTAATGTAAACTCTGTTATGGATTTGTGTTGTAGAGTGACACATAAAGAAGGAGCGGGACTATTGTATGCACATCTAAGATTGTATATTCGTATTGAGAATACAAGGTATGTAAGGTTACTCTGTCTGTATCTTTCTGCGGCAAATAGTATTCACATTGACATTACGCTTGTCCCATCCCGAAATGTGCTAAGGTATCCTATATCCGGTTATCAATGGTCATTATCATATATTTCCTACTCATTGATCAATTGTGAATCTCATGTCTCGTATTCATAAATAGTGTTCCAAAAGCCCAATAAGGTTGTGTTCCAAAGTTCCAATAGTGGTTATACTCATGTCTATTGTTCATTGATTATGGATCAATGGTTCCAATAGTATTACGTTTCCAATAAGGTTATGTTTCCAACAATGTTTATTCTCATGTCTCTCACTCATTGGTTAATGATCCAAAGCTTCACATAATGTTATGACTATCAAAGTATCAATCTCATGAGCGTAAAGGCATAAAGTAAGCATCTATGTGTTTCCAATAATGATATAATCATCGAACGAACTTTTCCCAAGATTAAAGAAGTAATGTTGTGAAGAGAAGTGATGTGTTCTTGGGTGGTATCCCATGGGGTTAAAATACCTCGCATGGGTCGATCCCAATATCAACAGGTGGTATCCCATGGGGTCAAAATACCTCGCATGGGTCGATCCCGCTACTATGGGTGGTATCCCAGGGGCAAAAGAAACGCCTAGCATGGGTCGATCCCGAAAACTGTTGATTACCCACTGATCAGCTTGGGGCCCAGGCATTATATGAATGGAAGGATGAGTAATGAATGAAGGAGTGAGTGATGAATGGATGAATGAGCGTAAAAGTAAAGAAATTAAAGAAAGCAATATAAGTAGTTCCAAACATACAAATTGATGGTTTATCCATTATTTGTATTTGAGTTTATTGAAGTGTTTACATCTCTTACAGTTTCTTATGGCCTTACATACTCAGTACATTCTTCGTACTGACCCCTCTTGGGGGACTTACATTGTTGCTGCAGGCACAGACACTAGTAGACCTCCACAGTAAGTTGCAGATCATTTGCGGATTGTTGGTGAGCTTCAGTTGAATTCGGGGCTTTTCGAGTCATTATAGATATTTGCTTTGGTATTGCATATGTATATAGAGCGGGGTGTTGTCCCGACTCTAGGTTGGTTATGGTTATGTATCTGTAGAGGCTTTGTAGACTTATGTGGGAGAATGATTGTAAGAGGTAAATGTTCATATTGACATGATGGCCCTAACGACCAAGTTTCATATATTGTACAAGTTTTTCCATGACTTCCGCATAGTTGCATGATATAATGTGAGACAGGCATATGAATGTACATGAGCAAAGATTGGTTCTCTCGGGCCTCAACGGCTTCGGTTTCCAGTCCGCCTCAATAGAATTTGGGGCGTGACATTATGCATGTCAAGAACCTCATTGCCAAGCTTTATGTTGAGGTCGTTCCACTTTTTTCATGGAACTCATTCAGGTTTTTCTTCTATTCTATCAAATATAACTCTTGTGCATATAAGCTCTTGTGCATTTAGTAATATGAAAATAATGTTTTTTCCTTTAAAAAGATGATATTTTTTTTCGTTCTCAGATTATGTACATGAAGACGGAGAAGCAAAAGGAAGAATGTTGATCTTAACTTTACATATTCACTATATTTTATATTTTACTTTACATAATCACAAATTCTTATATTCTATTTTGATTGAATTTATTTATATGCGTTATTTTTTCATTATATTCATATGAATCCGTTTCTTTACTGTTAAAGGTATGTCAATGTTTTGATTGAAAGCTTAATACTTTTGAATTCGGCAATTAATTTTTTCTCAATATTTGCTAAATTTTACATCAAGAAGTTCATTCACGCAATGATATCTACCTCAAGGTTAGATGTATTTCTTCTAAGGTGTATACTCTCTAAATTCATAAACTTTTTTCCTACTTATTTTGGTTAATTTCTTTTATGAAGCATATTTTTTTGTGGATTAGACATGTTTAAGAATGTGATTAATTAGATCTATTTAAAAATTGACGAAGTATAATTTTGAAAGTATATATATACAAAGTGATGTGATTTATTTTTTTATGGTCAGCATTTGTGTTTCTCTCTCTCTCTCTCTCTCTCTCTCTCTCTCTCTCTCTCTCTCTCTCTCTCTCTCTCTCTCTCTCTCTCTCTCTCTTTTTTAAGCATTTTCCTCTTTTTTTATTGCATTTGGAGGAATACCTTAAGGTATCATAAATTTACAAATTAAATTTTGGGGGTTATGAAGATTAAAAAATAAGAGTTCTGCATATCATTAAGAGTATAAATTGAAGAGATTTGAGTTATGAATAGTTATTTTTACTAAAGACATTAAATATAAAAAAGAGAAAAATATTCAAATATTAGGAGATACCATCATTTTTATACATTTATAATTAGGAGTAAAAAAAAAGACAAGAGATATATAAAAAATAAAGAAAAGAAAGCAAATATAAGATGGAAAAACAGAAAAGAAAGGAAACATATTAAAAATCATTTAAACCTTTGCAATGAAATTCAAATAACAATTGTCTTAATTAATGAACCATAAAATTGTTTGTAATAAATTTAAATAGCATCAATTTTATTGCATAATGTAGTAAGTGATTAATACCCGCTACAATTTATTTTCTCTACTGATACTAACTATTTCATATATTTTGTAGATTAAATATATTTTCTCTAATCATATACATTGTAGTAAATGATTAAACTGTAAATTTTGTAGAAGATTAAATATGCATTATTTATTTATTGTAAGCGTTAATACCATTTAACTCTTATTTAAAATCTTCTTTGATCCCCTTTTCCGTTACCATCTTTTTTCCTCTCCGTAACATTATCATTATTGCTCTCTATTTGATTTTCATTAATCCTTTAAGGTTATTTATTTCTTTTCTATAAATATTTCAAACTCCTTTGTTGACATTTTTGTTTCTAATTTATTATCTTTTTGTGCAAAATAGTGCCAGAATAAAGCAATAGTCTAAATTATTTAATGCGGTATTGACATGTTTTTAAAATCTCTTTTCAATATTTTGTAATGATTTAATTATCATAGGGGACTTTGCTGGTTTTTAAATTATTTTTTTATGATCATCTATCTATTTTATTTGTATCATTTATATGTAGATTATTGACTATGAAAATCTTATATTCCTGGACCAGCAAACGCGTCACTATAAATTTAGCCTCTTTACAGTATTTACTACTTCATATTTTAGTATGATCATATTAAGTCTCCGCTCTTTAGATCAGTCCATTCATAGTAGATGAATTTTGGTAAATTTTTCCTAAATATGACTTCAGTTATCATTTGTAGATTTAGTGGTTATTTGTGTTCTTAAACATTTGTAGCCTATAGGTAAAGTATAGCCGGCTCAGCTCTTTGCCCAGCCTATTTGTAGGTAGCATATGCGTCTAATTTTCTTCTTTTTTCAATTTATAATTTTGTTGCAAACAGATGCACTTTAAAAGCTCATTAATTAATATAAGAGTTTGATGATTTTTTTTCTAACAATTCTTCTTTTTTCAGGAATGACAATATGGACAGCATGACACAGGAAAATTTCATGGGTCGAAAAAGTATAATTGGATTGTTTGAAAGAAAATTTTGAATAGAAAATCTATCTCCTCTATCTTGATTAAATTTATAGTCAAAGTTGTTACGACATACCTTAACTTCCTATTACACTCTAAACTTAATTTTACTGTATTATTGTCCACATCAATTACATTTATTTGGCCAAGATTTATGTTTTATTAATAAGTACTATTCATTATCACTTTCCTTATTTTATTTCTTTTCAATTTTCTTGTTTCTTTTTTAATTCTTAAACTAATGAAATCATTTAAAGAGTATTATTCTAACTTACGTCATATATTAAATGTATTTACATAATACAATTATGTATAAAAATGTATCACCAACCAGTTGCATATATACATTTACAAAACAAAACAAGACTCCACTACAATAATTTAATTCTATTTCTTCATTTCTTCAATGACATGCTAAACTATATTACTCCATTGAATGACATGCTAAACTATTACTCCATGGTTTCTAGACATTGAAAATAGTAATTAGACATGGGTAAACGATGATTTTCGTTTATGGAACATATTTTATACTTGGATATTACTAAAGTTCGCATATCCAATAAGGATTTTTTTGACTGCGCGAAGCGCGACCTATTTCACTAGTTAATTAATAAGGGATATTTTGATGTGTGTGTGTGATAGGGATATTTTTGTCATGAAAAAAGTAATTTTCTGCTTCTGCTTCTTCCCAACATTAGAAAATCTGTTTCTGCTTCTTTTTAAAAGCACATTTACAAGTTTACCAAATACCAAAAATAATTTTTTTTCTCGAAAAAAGTGTTTTTTCTCAAAAAAAAAAAAAAAATTTTTTTTTTAGTAAAAAACAATCCCAAACAGGCTCTCATTGCCCTTTATTTCTACATATCTATTGGGTTTTAGTTGAATTGTAAGCCTATTTTTTGAGAAAACATTTTTAGTGATGAATAAAAATCAACCCAAACAATCTTATGATTTTAGTAATCAACCTGCTCCTTAAGTATTTGATATATTTTCTCTTCAACTTGCATGTTACTTTCTTTATTTCTTTACAATATTTTATTGTTCTTGAGTGAGTTTAAGATATTTTTCTCCAATACACTACTATACTCATTCGTAATTCAAAGAATAACTAAATAAAAACCATTACACAAACTAACTCTTTACGCTCCTAAATTTTCACCAAATAATTTAATCTCTTCTTTATATGTCCTTTGTAAATCTTAAAGCATTTCAACTTATAAATGAAAAATACATGTAATTTACATTTTGAAATTCCTAATACAATAAACAATTAGGGGTCGTTTGGTAGAGTGTATAAAAATAGTACAAATTATGATGTATTAGTAATGTTTGCATTAGTAATACTTGTGTTAGTTATGCTTGCTTTTTTCTTATGCAGTGTTTGGTTTGGTGTATTAAAAATAACATGAATTGCATAATTTTTAAAAATAAATTACTTTTTACAAAAATATGCTCCATAAATATGGTGGAAAGAATGTAGAAAATATTTTTAGAGACAATTGTAACTTTAATCATACTCATACATGCATTAGAATCCATTGCATTACTAATACCAAGGATTTTCATGCATTAGTAATACATTCTTTAATACACAATAGAGTGTATAACTAATGCAAACATTAGTAATACATAGGATGAAAAGTGTACCAAACAAGGTATTATTAATACACAAAGCTAATGCATATATATATATTTTTTTAATACACTCTACCAAACCACCCCTTATATCTTACGAAGTTTTATACTAGAATAACTCGGTGTAGAGATAAAAATTCGACTTGGGCTAGATTCGCCAAACTATAATATCAAATCCAATCCAAACAATATCTATCAAACGAGAAATCTTAATAGCTCAGTTGGTTAGCTATCTAAACTCCTACCTTGTTGGTGAGAGTTTGATTTTCCTTATAATTAATCCCCTCCTCATTTCCCCTTCCCCTACCCCTACCCCATTTTATTTTATTTTTAAATAAAACAATATCTATTAAACACTTTCTATGCACACCATAGACGTATCAAACTCTTGGTGAACCATTTGATCTTTGCTAAAATCGAGTTAAATCACACCAGATGTGGCCTAATGGTTTCTAGTAAAGGCTTAATACATCGATAACCTTTAATGTCTATAAATTCTATTTAGACGGTTGAATTGTGATTTGTTCCCATTAAATTCTTAAATATATGATAAATTGGTCATATTAAAAATTTTCGATTCAAATTTTAAAAATTCTTTTGCGCATGTTCTCAAAGACTCATTGTATAAATAAGTTAACCGACTAAAATATGCCACATTCTTTATTTATATGGATTAGCCTCAATAAACTACTCCCTCCGTTTCAAAATAGTTGACTCTTGTTGACTTGACACTCTCCTTAAGATAATATTTAGTAGGAGCTTATTTTACCAAATTAGTCTTATTAATTATGCTGTAAAAATATAAATTTAAGTATATACATTTTATGTAGTCATTTAATGTTAAGAGTAATATTGGAAGAACATAATAAAATTCTTTTGATTTCATAAATGAAATAACTAAACAGAAACAAATATTTTTAGCAAGAAAAAATATAAAACAATAGGTTTGTTCCAATATAAAATGATGTGCATAATTAAAGAGATAGACATGCTTTGTTTGGTTAATTTATATATGTAATGATAAACACTTGAGAATTCGCGTAAAAAAAAAAAAAAAGATTCAAATTTGTACCGATAGTGTCAAATAGAATCATGTCATCATGTATTGGAAGTGTTTCAATTAGAACTAGCTGAAATTTCTGTGTTGTTGAAGTTTACTAACCAGTTTAATGGGTTATCAATACATTACACCTAGTATATTTATGACATGGCTCTGTTTGGCCTGGTTCTTTGTTTCTCGTATATTTATTGCCCGTTTGCTCATGAAAAATTTTTCTTTTCTTTTTTGAAATTTTTGTTAACTTTATTTCAAATACAACTCTAAATACAACTGTTTCATGAAAATTCCAAATACAACTGTTTTATTTTTTTCACGCCCACTTCTTTTACAAAAATTAAACAACAAATCCAATTTGTATTTATGGTCAAGCACAACTCCAACTTCAATTCCAATTTTTTTTAATTTTCATGGTCAAACTCCTACTTACTGTTTTGATGCACCATTGTATCTCTCAAAGCTAAGTGACACTTTCTTTGAATAAAAATTATCTATGTTCTATGTACTTTACATCTGTTAATTATGTCATTTATATCGTTTATTTATAGACTAATTTCATTGTACGTTGTTAGTGCCCATTCATCAAGTTAGAGACAATTAGCGTCCACATTCGTCATGTAAGTGTGAGCTACTTGACATTATCACTTGATGTCTTTGTTCCTTATCATTCTTCAACATAAAAGAGTAGTCGATTTCTCCCTTCTTTGACCTAAATATCCGAATCACTATTACAGATTAAAAAAATTATAAGAGGAGAAATCAAATTCCCACCTCTATCACCACTTTTATTACTCCAATTTTAATGTCTAATAATGACAAGTTTAGTGATATAATCTCTAGCTTGCCCAAACACCATTAAAAGGTTGCACTTAAATTCAGTTAACAACATAATTACCACCATCTACCTACTCAAATCAATTAGATAGCTTTCACCCCAACTCTCCACGCAAGTTCCAACCATACCAATTAATTTCCTTAAACAATTTCAATACATCTATTTAGAATATATATTAGTACTTTTTTTCCCTTTCAAATAATTAAAACAAAACCAAATTAAACTTCCCAAATAAACATAATTAAAAGCTAGAATCTCAAACAACAATAATTTTATTTTTTAAAAAAAAAACACACAAATCTGATAATGGTAAATCATATTTCCCTTTCACATTTAACAATAACAGTCTTAACACGGGGGAAAATCATTACAAAATGCATAAACTATTAAAACTTAATGCCAAACCCTACTCAATTTTCCTTCTTTACATCACAAACCCCTAAATAGCAACTCCTAAATTCAAGCACTAGTAAATTTGGTAACAGCTTTAGTCCCCTCAGAAACAGCATGCTTAGCCAATTCACCAGGCAACACAAGTCTCACAGCAGTCTGAATTTCCCTTGAAGTAATCGTTGGCTTCTTGTTGATCCTAGCAAGTCTAGAAGCTTCTTGAGCAAGCTTCTCGAAGATATCGTTGATGAAACTGTTCATAATTCCCATTGATTTGCTTGAAATACCAATATCGGGATGAACTTGCTTCAACACCTTGAAGATGTAGATCTTGTAAGTTTCAATTGACTTTTTTGCCCTCTTCTTCTTCTTGTCACCAGCAGCGGCGGCGTCTTTTGGGAGCTTCTTCCCGGCTTTTGGCTTCTTCTCTGCCGGAGCTTTCTCGGCGGCGGCGGGTTTTTTCTCTGCTTTTGGTGCCATTTTTGGTGTATGAAATTGGAGGATTTTGAATTTGAATTTGAATTGTGTGAAGAGAAGGGGAAATAGGGATTGTTTATATAGAAGTTGGGGCTAGATTGTGATTGGTTAATTTTGGATGACGCGGATTGTGAGTTTTAGCCGTTGGATTATATTGCTAATCAACGGTGTAGAACGAAGGATGAAGTGGATTGATAAGCCGTTTGTATTCCCTCCGTTTAAAAAAGAATGACTTATTTTGACTTAATACGGAATTTAAGAAAATAAAGAAGAATTTTAAATCTTGTGGTTATAAATTAAAGTTGTGTCGAGTGTACCAAAATGTCCTTTAATTTTGTGGTCTTAAATATGTCATGTGAAAAATTAAAATTAAAGTATTATAAAAAAAAAAAAAAAAAACTGTTTTAAACAGACTAAAAAAAATAAAATGTTATTTTTCTTTTTAAAAGAAGGGAATAATATATTAGGTAGCGTGGGGTCAAGTTTGGATTATGGAGGAGTATTATTCTAGGCTTGTTGTACTTTCTTACGTTCTTATTACATTCCGCTTTACGAAGAGTGAATTTAATTAAATTGTAAAGCTCAATTAAAGTAGATTAATTTAATATTTAAAATTCAAAATTTTAGATGTTTGAAAACTAGATCAAAAATGCTATTATAAGTGGTATTCACTCTCATATTAATATGATAAAAAATATATATAAAAATATTGGTTAAAATTCATTCAGTTCAACTCTCGAGAAGTGAAATATGACAAGTAAAAATGAACGGAGAGAGAAGATTTTGAAAATTTATTTCCTAATATTTGTTTGGCTATTAATTTATTCGTAGGATTATAATATTAATCTGTGGCTAAGTTCTGATTGGTTGGTTTTAGATGACACGGATTGTGAAATTAAACCGTTGGATGATATAAGTAGTTAATCAACGGAGCAGAATGAAGGAGGATGAAGTGGATTGATAAATTTTATGCCACTTTTGGATTGTGGAGTACTATGGCTAGGTTTGGAATACATTTTGTATCATAGTATTTTGTAAATTTATATTTAAATATTATTTGACCATTTATTTGATTAGATTTTGAAGAAGTATTTTCAAAAAAAAATTGGGAGCGTTGGGGCCAATTTTGGATCATGGAGGAGTATTATTCTAGGTTTATAATAGATTTTGGATTAGATTTTAAAAATTTATCGTTAGATATTTATTTGACTATTAATTTAATTAGATTTTGAAAACTTATCTACTGTTCTAAAATGGAGATTCAACAAGAATCTATAAATTTCAAGGTGCAATCTTATCTCATGGTTGGACATTAAATTTAGGTGAAGACCTTGTAAGATACATATCTCAGGTAATTAAGATATTTGCAAGAAACGAAAGCATTACATGCTCACATATAGAAAATTTGATTATCTTGATGTGATTGGATATTCATATTATGTTGGTCATGTGGATGCAAGAAAAATCATATTTGATTATCACGCAATGTCTTCATACTAAGATTAAGCAATTATATATGTACACTACATGATAATAAATATATCACTTTTCATGACTTATTTATTTAAAATTAAATATTCGGAAAAAATTTTTTACAAGTGCTGACAAAATACCATTTGATCTTGCAACGTGATTCGTCTGTCATTTATTATCATTAATAGTAAAAAATAAAGAGTTATATATTCTTCGATCATCATCATCAATGATATTTTTTATTTTATTTTTAAAAAATGAGTGAAAAATAAAATAATAATATATAAATCATAGAATTAAATAAAGAATTATGATGTAAATATGAAGTATAAAATTTTAAAATCAAATTTTAATCAAACTTATAAGATATGCTAATTAATTAACAAGGGATATTTTGATGTGTGTGTGTGTGATAGAGATATTTTTGTCATGAAAAAAAAAATTTGTTTCTGCTTCTGCTTTTTTTGAAAAGCAGAAATTTTTTGTTTCTTCCCAACAGCAGAAAAACTGTTTCTGCTTCTTTTTTAAAGCACTTTTGCAAGTTTACCAAACATCCTTCTTTTAAAAAAAAATTATTTTTTTCTAAAAAAAATAATACTTTTTTTGAAGAAAAAAGCAATCCCAAATAGGCTCTCAGTCTATTATAATTGTATCTACTATGAAAGTTGAGTTTGTTGCATGCTTTAGTTGCAGGACTTTATTTAAGAATTTGTATTATTCAATAGTATTATCAAGCAACTAAAAAATTATTGTTATAATTTTACAACAGTATTCTTCACATAAAACAAAAGTATTCAAAAATTAAAGGCTAAACACATATTCAATTCCTTAAATTTGTTCAAAATTTCCATTTAGACACTTGAACTTTTCCTTGTTCTAATTAAACACAAAACTATATACAAGTTTGTTCCAATTAAACACAATACGCTGACTTGGCACATTTCACAAATAAATTCGCGTCTGATGTGGTAAATATTATTCCACATAATTAAAAAAAATGTCACATAGATAAAAGTCACATAAAAGGGCAGAAATTCATTCATACACAGCTATAGTCCACTCCATCTTTGAGCAATTTTAGGGCTGAAAAACCCTAAATTCGGATTATTGTCTGATTTAAGAAACGAAAGAAGAGAATTTAAGAAGAATCACCAAACTGAGAATAACTTGTTGAGAAATACTGATAATCGAGTAACAATGGAAGAAAAACATGGATTTTAGGGTTTTTAGCCCTAAAGTCGCTTAAAGATGGCATGGACTATAACTGCGTATGAATAAAATTTTGCCCTTTTATGTGACTTTTATCTATGTGACATTTTTTTTTAATTACGCGGAATAATATTTTCCACATCAGATGCATATTTATTTGTGAAATGTGCCAAGTCAGTGTTTTGTGTTCAATTGGAACAAGGTAAAATTTAAGTGTCTAAATGAGATTTTTGGATAAGTTTAAGGGACTGAATATATGTTTGGCCAAAATTAAATGCTAAGCATACAAAATTGAGATGGTAGCAATCGAGCATAAAGAAATCATACGCGACATGAATTTATTAGAACTCATCAAAAATTGAAATAGAACGGATGACCTCAGAATTTAGCAATGAGAACTATTGACAAATCGTACATGGTGCTAGCCTCATCGGAGCTTTTCGAAGTTCATCTAAGGAGCGACGGAAAGAGAATATAAAATTGTATTTGGTGGTGTTAGTTGGTGGTTCCCTGGATAGAGTGGTGGCGATGAAGATCGGAGGAGAGGAGATTGAGAGGGAGAAAAGAGTTTTGGGGTGAGAGGGGTGGTGGGAGAGCATCAACGAAAGAGGAAAGAGAAGAGGAAGATAGAGTCGGTGGTGGTATAGCTGGTTCGTGGGGGTTTTCGGCGCAGTGAGTGGTGGATTTCGTCGGCGTCTCTCCGATGACGGTGACAGTGAGAGGGAGAGATGAGTTGGTGGAGATGAAGTGATCGGCTAGAGGTGGAGGAGTTCGCCGGTGGGAGGCGGCATTGGAGGGGTTCGTGGTTTGAAGGAGGAAGAAACTGAGAGAGGGCGATGGAGGTATCACCGGTTGTGGAGGCGGTGAGGCAGCAGGGGGTTGAGAGAGGAGAGAGGGTAAGAGAGAGAGGAGGTCAAAGGTGGCAGTGGCTTAGAGAGAGACGGCGATTGGGTTTTGGGTGTTTGGTTTTAATTAAAAAGGAAATAAATGATCAATCAATCTCGGTCGTCGGATCGATCTTGATAGACGATTGAGATTAAAATTGGAGATGGCTCGGGTTATGGGTTTGAATTGGGGAATTCAAATTGGACTCAATTTCGACTAGAATTGATACTAATTTAGATAAAATCAGGCTAGAACTTAAATAAATTGGAAAATTGATTTGAATTAGACTGTTATTTAATAAATATAGACTCAATAACAATAATGGAGAAATAATAAGATGCCACAAAAATAAATTATATATATAAAATTAATTGGTTCTAAATATATATATATATATATATTCGAGTGACTATCAGGTTCTAAATATGTAATATATACATTATTATAACTTCAACAGTTATTAACTTGCTCTCGACTGCTACGTACATCACTACATGAGATATATGTATACACACACACACACTTTATTGACTATCAGTTTCTATGTGTACTATATACATCGCATACACGAGTATATTATCCCGTAATACAACGTGTTTCAAATATACTCTGATGAATTATCGATTAATTAGCTTACATTATTATAACTTCAACAATATATGATCTTACGTCGATCGTATGATATTAACGTGTTATTCGAAATACTTGGATAGATTCAGTTAGGTTGCTTTTGACTACTACGTACATCACTACACGAGATATACGTATATATACATATACTCGAGTGACTATCAAGTTCTAAATATGTACTATATACATCACATACACGAGTATATTACCCCGTAATACAACATATTTATATATACTCTGATGAATTATCAATTAATTAGCTTACATTATTATAACTTCAACAGTATATGATCTTACGTCGATTGTATGATATGAATGTGTTATTCAAAATACTTGAATAGATTCAATTAGCTTGCTCTTGACTGCTACGTACATCACTACACGAGAGATACATATACATCACATGCACGAGTATACACGAGAGATACATATACATCACATGCACGAGTATATTAACTCATAATACAGCGTATTCCTTATACTCTAATGAATTATCGATTATTTACCTTACATTATTATAACTCCAACAGTATATTATTACCTCAATCGTATAATATCAACGTATTCAATTAGCTTTTGACTATTACGTAAATAACTACACGAGATATAAACGTATAAAAATATATACTCGATGGACAATATATTTATTTTATTGAAATGTAAGTAAAAAATAAAGATTATGTTTTATGTTATGTTATGTTATTTTATTTATTTATTTTATATTTCTTAATTTATTTTAAATATTTTTTTTCAAAAAACCAGCCACAAGTGGTCGGGTTTTAATATTAAATGATTTTTTTTAATTAAATAAAAGCAAACCACAAGTGTTCGGTATAATTTTAAAAAATATTTAATTATACTTAAAAAATATATTCACTTTTATGTTTTTTATTTATATTAAATTTTTGGGAAACAAAAACCGACCAAATGTGGTCGGTTTTTTATATTTTTGTTTATATTAAAAAAAACCGACCACATTTAGTCGGTATAATTAAAAAACATTATTTCATATCTTTTAAAAATATATTCGGTTTTATGTATTATTTATTTTATTTATATTAATTTTTTGGGAAACAAAAATCGACCACTTGTGGTCATTTTTTGAAAACAAATTTAATATATTTTGTATAAAAAATTAAAAAGAATTTTTAAATAATTATTTTATTTATTTTTAATCAAAAACCGACCACATGTGGTCGGTTTTAAGGGATTTTATTTTTGCGAGTTAATTTAATTAGTTTTTAGTAATTTTAAAATACAAAATGGTTGGTTTTTGATTAAAAAAAATTTATTATTTTTTTTTTTTTTGGAAAACCGACCAGTGGTCGGTTTTTCTGCGACCACAACCCGTGGTAGGTTTTTTGTGGTCGGTTTTTCTGTTTTTTTTAGTAGTGACAGTACAACGATAGCAAAAAAAATAATAATGGACAAGAAATTTGGAGAGAAAAAATCGAGAAGAAGGGGAAAAAGGGCTCAAATTTGTCCAACAATGGTGTTGGAAGCAAATGAAGGAGGAGGCTAATAAAAGTCCTAATTTGACTGTTGGGCCCCTTTTTACAAGGTCTGACGCGCCGTTTTAGTTTGTATTACATGCTCCTATGTGGTTTATGCCACATAGGATGCCATGTCAAAAAATGGGTTTAAAATATTGTGATCTGATAGGTTGAAGGATTTAGATGATAAAAATATAAGTAGAAGTGTTCACTTTATAAACTCGGACAAGTACAAGAGTCCAGAATACCATTTCGCCTAAATTAAAAGGTATTACATATTTTTGATGTTAGAACTTGTGTCACTCATCTGAAACTTTAATACCATGCGTGATTTGCAACTTGCTTCTGCCCTAAGGCGTCCATTAAACTCAAAATCACTCCCAATACCATTTGTATACTTATTATCATATCCACGTTACATCATATTATAACCTTTCGCTCACACACAAAATAATTTAATTAACATATATATCAAACTTCTTAATGAACTTTAAATTAACAATTAAAAAATTCCCAGGATGCTACCAATGAACACCCACATTCTTGCATTATTATCATATACAAAAATGGTTATGAATTCATTCATCCTCTCCGGTCTTCATTGTGTGAGCATAGAATGTGTTGGCCTAACCGATTTTCTGGTTTCCTTTTTCTACAAATCATAACAATTAGGGATGTTTTCTTAAAGTAATCCAAGCACATAAATTTTTCAAAAAATATTCTTAAAAATTAAATTAAGACCTAATTAAATACGCCACCTTATCATTTCATACAAAATAATTATTAATTAGATAATAGTTTTTGCATGACTTTTTGAGATTTTTTTTCAAATCCGTCATATTCTGAGAGTATGTTCATGTGATAGCGTAGCTTGACGCACAAGTCATATTTTGCGTTAGCGGGATTAGGAAAGGATTATATTCTAGTTTTAAGGGAATGTGACGTAAATAATTTATCCTAATATAAGTATTAGTATTCATGTGATGAGAAAAAAATGTATTCACATAGGATCTCTTTTTGTCTGCATGTTCTATTTGGACTTTTTTTTTTTCTTGTTAAACTATAAATACAATTAAATAAATTGTGGACAATACTTGACTTTTCCTAATATTAATTGAAAATTACACAACTTGTTTTTTTTAAAACAAAAAAAGAACTACAGGGCACTGCCTCAAGGCCTAAATTATATCATCGTTTTGTCAGATGCCAACTTGAAGTCATCCTATTTTTATGTTCTTTTATGTTTTAGTTGACTTGGAAATTCTACCAGCTGTTTCTGAATCCTTCCGTAATTTTTTTAAAAATAAAATAACTATGATGTTCGGGTTAGTCTGTGTGCATCTCGATTAATTTTATGAGATATATGTCATCACCTCCCATCAATGATATATATTAGGAATAACTCTGTCTACCACAATATGTATCAGGTAAATCTGTCCACTAGGATACCTTTCACTTCTTACCATGACATTTACCAAATAACTTTGTCCATCAAAGCTAAAACATATGAGAAGAAATCATCTAAGTGTTTTGTCTTTATTGAAAAATCAAGTATTTTGTCTTTACTGAAAATTAAATCGAAAAATCTCATGTTTCTCTACTCACTTCACTGATCACTAAGTCATACTCTTAAATACACCATTCCGTAACTTTTTAATAAGGAGTTAAACTATAGACATTTTTTATTATATATTACTCCCTCCGTTTCAAAAAAAATGACCTACTTTTCTTTTTAGTCCGTTTCAAAAAGAATGACCTCTTTCCTTTTTTGGAAACACTTTAATTTCAACTTTCCACGTGGCATGTTTAACACCACAAGATTCAAGGGCATTTTGGTACATTTGACACAACTTTAATTTAGGACCACAAGATTCAAAAATCTTCTTTATTTTCTTAAACTCCGTGTCAAGTCAAACTAGGTCATTCTTTTTGAAACGGAGGGAGTATCAGTTACCAGTACTAGATAACACCAGGACTATACAAGTTGTAAAAGTTCAAATTGGAGTCTATACTTTAGGTAACTATAAACTATATAATAGAGGTACATTTTGAATATTTTGCCTCAGCTAGTTTGGTAGTGACCAACTACACTGAAAATTTGGCATCATCTTATTGTTCAACTTTAGCACAAGTACTCCCCTAATTCCACCATAAAGATTGATGTGGGGTAACAATTAATTACTCTGTTCTTATTAAAAAGAGGTTTTAGGTTCGAATTCTGTAAATAAAAATATTTTTAATAAAGAATATTTATTCTTTCAAGTGAAACTTTTTGATATGAATTTAATTATTTGAATCTCAAAATAAATATCAAAACTCGTGAAGACCAAACAGAAATTTGCACAAATTAATGCCTCCTTATAATCAAACAATAATCAGAATTAAGTTGTCAATGTTTTGAATTTTTAATCACAAAGAGTAATCCTAAGCCAATGGTCATCCATTGATTTTATCTCTTTTACTACTTTTCCAATTGTCATCCATTGATTTTCTCTTCTACTACTTTTATCCTTTGTACAAAATAAAAACACAGACTTTAGCCTTGATCAAAGATTTTGAGTTCGAATTTTTTGGAAAAGAAAAAACTCTTGTTGAAAGCTTTGCTTCTAGAAATGGTCCATGCAATGAGCGAATCTGCATTTAGTTCAGTTTCAATGTGAATATCAAATACTGAATAAGAAAATAAAATTAAAAAAATGAATGATTAAAAGTTAATAATACGTAACATAAAAATAACTCATTTTTTTTTTCAAAGAAAGAAAGATAGGGTTTGGCTTACATCGAGTTCTTACAAAAGGTACCGAAGTATGCGACATGTATCTATTTTCCACGATTGCATTTAAAATCCTACTTTCTGGAGAATTTCATAATTTAAAATTGAATTTTTATTCACATTTCATGAATAAATTATAATTCCAAATCAAAATTTTAAATTTGAACTCCAAACCTTTTATGGCCAAACACCTACTAGATACGGAGCATCTTGTTTTCGTTTTCTATAAAGGTACATTTTGAAAATTTTGCTTCAGCTAGTTTGGTGCCTAACTATACCAAAAATTGGACATCATTTCTTCACGTGCAAATATGCAATGCAAGACAAAATAGGATTGCTCGGATAATAAACACTTTTTACTTTAATTTTAAAGTTGAGGGTTCGAATTATTAATGAATCAAAAATATGAGAGTTTCTAGGAAAGGGTTAAAAAAAATGCAATGCAAATATCGCAGGAAAAAAAGAAGTTATAATGTTATTTTCCAAATTTGTGTAGTTAGGAAGCAATAGATAATGTACATGCCAATATTTATTTTTATAGTTGAGAGGTACTTTAACTTCAATTTATAATAAGACATTTAAGTTCAAATACTAATTTCACCCACAATTTTCACACAATTACTGAACTCCACCCACAAATTGTAATTGAGAGCCACACTATTTTTCAACTTTAGCACAAGTATTCCCTTAATTCCATTATCAAAGGTTGAAGTGGGATGCCAAGTACTTTGTACTTTTTCATTCTTATATGAAGGTCTGCCAACGAAAATATCTTTTGCATTGATACTTTTTATGTGAATCTGAATCAGTCGGACCTTAAAGTGAATATCAAATTTGCGAAAATCAAAAGAAATATGTCCAAATCAAACAATAACCAAAATTAAATTGTCAATATTTCAAATTTTCAAACACAGAGTAATCCTAAACCAATGGTCATCCATTTTATGTCCTTTACTACTTTTTCCAGTTGTCAAAAATAAAAACCAAACAGAGAGTCTAAATGATCAAAAAAATTAACAATACCGAGCATAATAATAGGCAACTCCATACCAATAGCACGAAAGATGTAACAAATCAAGTTACCAATACAAGGATAATATGTTTTATAATCACTGAGAGTATGAAGTATAACTAAGAAATGAAATCAACAAACAAATAACAACTAAAAGTTCTTAAAAGAAAGAATAATGGAAAATACAAAGATAGGAAGAAGGGGATTAGAAGCCATAGAAGAATAGGAGATGAGAAACATAGCTTTTGCCTAAGACACACTATACAATATGCATGATCTATTTTGCTCCCACAAGTGCTATTTATCAATCCGAATCCCAAATATAGCCACTTAATATGATATTGGGCTGCTTTGCCTATATGAGTCTTGACCCATTCATAACAAAAGCAAGAGGCAGAGACAGATTAAGGATGAAAGAGTAACTACTATTTCATCACAATCTTTGATGATAAGGTGTTTTTTTTAAAAAAAAAAAAACAGTTTTTCACCCATTGTCGATATCCACTTTGAGCTCTGACTAATTCGAAGTCACGTCGTAAATTTTCACTTTGAGGGTAAAACACTCTCTATCAAAGACGAGTTCATACTAAAAATTTAAACTCGAGATCTCTAATTAAATATGAAAGAGTAACTATAGACACTAAGGTTAAACTTTTCAAGCGAGAAGAGAAAAGAGTAAACAAAATGCAAATCCGATGAAAAAGAAAGAAAAAAGTTGAAGAAAAAAAAAAAGAGCGAAGTGTCAAAATACACCTGATGTATGTGAATTTTTTGAATTTCATATCTAAATTAATAAAGACCCGTTTGACCATGAAAATCAAAAACATATTCACTTTAGTTAGTATTTTTAAAGTTGAAAATAGAGTTAGAGTTGTGTTTGATCATAGTATTTTCAAAAATATTTTATACTTTGAATGTGTTTTTTTATAAAGTGATAGGAAAATTTGAGTGCAAAAAAAGTTAAAACACCTCAAGAGGTGTTTTTAAAAAAATAAAAAATTGTGAAAACGTATTCCTAAATACTATGAATAATATTTATGGCCAAACGCCTACTAAGTTTGTGAGTTTTCTAACTTAATTATTACCAACTATTTATTAAAATACACCTCAACTATCAATTGCATTCTGAGGGTGGTTCATCCGAATCCCATTCAGCTGAAATTACACTATTTATAAATAGTTAAAATTAATTTTTAGGTATATATAAGAGATGTTGAACCTTCAATTAATTCATGTATTTAATTCTTTATATTTCGAATCGTTGGTGAAAATTCTGGCTCGGTCACTGATTTTCGCCATCCATTAACTAAGTAGGTGTTTGGCCATAAATATTATTCAAAATATTTTGGAATATATTTTCATTTTATTCTGGAATACTTGTTTGGCCATGAAAACCAAAAACGCATTTCGGAATACGTTTTCACAATTTTTGTTTTTTTGAAAAACACCTCTTGAGATGCTCACTTTGTTTTCACTTTTTTTCAACTCAATTTTTATATTAAAAGTCTAAAATATTTTTAAAAATACTATGGCAAAAAATAACTCTAATTCTATTTTTAATTTTAAAATTACTAAATAAAGTAAATATATTTTTAATTTTCATGATAATATGATCTCTTAAAAAATAAATGTAAATCAAATGAGATGTGTAAAAGAGGCGGTATTCACGGTGCACAATAAAACAGCATAGAAGAGAAAAATTCTTCCTTCTCCATTCCCAATTCCCCCTTCACTTGTTCTCTTCTGCACAGCACATGCTAACTTCCACACTCTTTCCATTTTCCCCTTCTCTAAATCCCATTTCTCCTCTCCCTCTCACATTGCTAATGCAATTGCTTTAACTCCCCTTTCTATTTCTCTCTCTCTCTCTCTCTCTCTCTCTCTCTCTACGCACATCTCTGAATTCGCTCCCGCAAAAACACTGATAAATAAATGGCAATGGAAGGAGGAACTGGAGCTGGAGCTGGAGCTGAATCGAACTACAATTCATCTACTGAAACTCACCGCGAACAATCTTCTCCTCCCAAATCTCCGACGACGACTCAAGGTTTTTTATACAGCTCTTTTTTTTAATAATTAGTTTTCAAAATTTCCTTTCCCTGTATTTTTGTAGTGTGAAGCTAAAAATAACCTCAGGATTTGATATCTGTTGTTTGTTGCTTTTTTAATAATTGTTTTAATTTTTTTGAGATTTTTGATAATGCTGATTTGGACGGGAAAAATGTATGATCCGTTTTCCGCTTCGGAATTGGAATAATGTGAAATTTCTAATGCGAGCTGTTTTTTGAGCTGATATTTGTATGGATGTATTTAAAATCCTAAGGATGGTTGAGCTTACAGTATCCTAATTTTTTTTATTTTTTTTTGAGTTTTCTGATAATGCGGTTTTAGAATCCTCCAGTTTTTCCGTTTCGGAATTCGAACAATGTGAAATTTCTAATGCGAGCAGTATTTTGAGCTGATGTTTCTAGAGGTATCGTTCGAAATGAAATCTCTGTTTTTTGCTATTGTGGACTAAATCTGAGCTTACAATATCCTAATTTTTGAGTTTTCTGATCATGCGGTTTTGGAATCCTGGTGGAAAATGTTTGATCCGTTACCGTTTTGGAATTTGAACAATGTGAAATTTGTAATGTGAGTAGGTTGTTGAGCTGATATTTGTGTAGGTACATATAGTATTTTGTTGTTTTAAACCCTAAGGATGGTGGACATTTGGCGATTTTATGGACAAATGCATTTGTGTGTATTCATATGAAACTGTAAATAGATGAAATTTGATGTTTGTTTGGTGAATTATTTAAAATGGAACTTCTGTATTTGTTATTGTGGACTAAATCTGAGCTTTCAACATCCTACATTTTTGAGTTCTCTGATAATGCGGTGGTGGAAAATATTTGATCTGTTTCTGTTTCAGAATTCGAACAATGCGAAATTTCTAATGCGAGCAGGTTTTTGAGCTGATGTATCTAGAGGTATTGTATTGTTGTTTTAAACCCTAAGGATGATGGACATTTGGTAGATTGCGGACTCTTTGTGAGTTAATAATAAGGTGTTTGGTTTGATGATGGCACATGTGTGTGTGTATATTTATATGAAACTGTAGATAGAAGAATATGATGTTTGTGACATGAATCATTTGAAATGAAACCTTTGTTTTTGCTATTGTGGACTAAATCTGAGCTTACAACATCCTAAGTTTTTTTGAGTTTTCTGATATTGCGGTATCCTGACAGAAAATATTTGATGACTATGGTGGAGATTTGGTGATTTTGTTGACTCTCTGCGATTTAACGATAATGTGTTTGGTTTAATTGCGGCAAATTCATTTGTGTATAATATTCATATGAAACTGTAAATAGAGGAAATTTGCTGTTTGTTAGGTGAATTATTCAAAATGAAACTTCTGTATTTGCTGTTGTGGACTAAATCCGAGCTTACAACATCCTAAGCTAGCGTTTGGCCATAGATTTCCAAATGTTTTTGGCAAGTAATATTTGGGTGAAGATTTGGGTGAAATTTCACCATGTTTGGCCATAGTATTTGGGAAACATATTTCACTTTTTAAAGAAATATGATTTATAACAGTTTGTATTATCAAAAATAAGAAATATGCCTAACATTTTCTTAGAAGTTGAGAAACAGAAGAAAATCAAGTATACTAAAATTTCATTTGTATAAGCTGTATTGTTATGTACATGCACATGTCTGCTGAGAAAATATATTTCTAGATTATATTTGTGTAAAGCAGTCATGATACTAATACAATATTCCCCTATATATACATAGCAAGATATAAGCTGTATTGTTATGTGCACACGTAAGTTGGGTTCAATAAACAGTGGGTGTTTTTATAAAAGATAAAAGTTTGGTGTAAAATTTGAACTTTTAAAAGTTCCCAAAAAATAAAATTTGGTCCAAATACTAGTTTTTTCTAGTATTTGGGAATTTGGATTATTTGTCAAATAATGGCAAATTATATGGCCAAACATTATTTGCCAAGTTTTTTCCCAAATTTTACTTGGGAAATCTATCGCCAAACGGGTCCTAAGTTTTTTGAGTTTTCTGATAATGTGGTTTTAGAATGCCGGTGGAAAGTATTTGATATTTTCATTTCGGAATTCGAACAATGTGAAATTTCCAAGTGAACATGTTTTGAGCTGATATTTCTGTAGGTATGGTATTGTCATTTTAAACCTAAGGATGGTGGACATTTGGTGACTTTGCAGACTCTTTATGAGTTAATAATAGGGTGTTTGTTGTATTAATGGCAAATGCAATTTGTGTATATTCACACGGAGCTGTAAATAGAAGAAATTTGCTGTTTGTTAGGTCAATTATTTGTTATTTTGGACTAAAACTGAGCTTACAACATTCTAAGTTTTTTGAGTTTTCTAATAATGCGGTTTTAGAATCTTTGGTGGAAAATATTTGATGATCCGTTTCGGAATTTGAACAATATTGTGACATTTCTTAAGTGAGCAGATTTTTGAGCTGATATTTCTATAGGTATCGTATTGTTGTTTTAAACCTTGAAGATGGTGGACATTTGGTGATTTTGTGGACTCTCGGAGTCGGCGAGTTAATAATAAGGTGTTTGGTTTAATGATGGCAAATGTGTTTGTGAATATTCATATGAAACTGTAGATCGAAGAATATGATGTTTGTGACGTGAATCATTCGAAATGAAACCTTTGTTTTTGCTATTGTGGACTAAATCTGAGCTTACAACATCCTAAGTTTTTTTTGAGTTTTCTGATATTGCGGTATTAGAATCCTGGCAGAAAATATTTGATGACTATGGTGGAGATTTGGTAATTTTGTTGACTCTCTGTTTGGTTTAATTGCGGCAAATTCATTTGTGTATAATATTCATATGAAAATGTAAATAGAGGAAATTTGCTGTTTGTTAGGTGAATTATTCAAAATGAAACTTCTGTATTTGCTGTTGTGGATTAAATCCGAGCTTACTTCCTAAATTTTTTGAGTTTTCTGATAATGTGGTTTTAGAATGTCGGGAAAGTATTTGATATTTTCATTTCGGAATTCGAACAATGTGAAATTTCTAACACGAGCAGGTTTTTGAGCTGATATTTTATAGGTATAGTATTTTCATTTTAAACACTGAGGATGGCATCTGGTGATTTTGCGGACTCTTTGTGGAGAAAATCTGAGATCACAAACAGATGTTGTGGCTTGCTATCATTTCTGTCTGTGTGCACTTGTTGATGCCTCGAAATCTTAAATACTTAGTTGTGGTAGTTACCTTGTAGGCATTTCTAGGTGCCATGGATTTAGTGGTTTTTATTAGATATAATCCTTGATCTTATCCATAGCCTCACGGGCCTCATGTAAATTTTCTTTAAGGACATTAGACACACTCACACACATATAATGCTTCAACATTCACAATATTATTTTAACATTCTTAATAATGCTATCCTAGACACTACTTATTTTAACTCTTAGAGCTTCATAGCAATCTGGTTCATTCATTGAAACCTTTGTATTTTAAAGTTGAGTTGCTGTTCTTTTGATGATTTTGCCTCTTAATTGTGAAATTCGCACTTCGATGTATATCAGTTTATGAGTTTAGTATTCCTAGTTACTTTTTCTAAAACATTATATGGAAGTGTGGAGCAAATTTTTTTGTATGTGGGAGCATTTCACCCTGAAAGCAGCACCTATTCTCGTAACATCTGAGGGATCATCAGAAATTGAATGGGTGTAAAATTTTATTCAGCATTTCCGTTCTTATCCATCTGGGCAATATGAAATATCTTTATGCTGTTTCATTCTAATTCTATAACTTTGTAGATCACAAATGTGCATATACACTATGTTGATGTTACCGATTGACTTAAATCTCTGGCATCATTAATTGGCTGTAATAAAAAACCACGTACCAAAAGGTTTTTGTACTCTACATTGGGAATAAATCTCTTCTGCTGCATTTGGCATTTGATAAATGATACTCCAAATTTTGTTCTCATTAGAGGGTTAGCCAGCAAAGCTACTCAGAATGATAAGATGGGCAATTATGGATAGCATTTTAATTTACTTCATGATTTCATGAGAATAAATACTTTTGTTCGTTATTTGTTCAAGAAGTTGGTTCATTTTGCTTTGCAATCATTGTTGAAAAACATTAACTCGGAATATCACATTTTGAGGCGTTTTTGCTAAGTGCTCAGCATAAGTCTGATGTTCCCCCTTTTTATGTTTGTCTTATTGCCAGACCATGAGGAGAAGGCAACTTATGTCAAGTTCCTTCTGTCAAATGCTGAAGCCGGTTCAATTATTGGCAAAGGTGGCTCAACTATCACTGATTTTCAGGTTCGTACTGGGGCCAGAATTCAGTTGTCGCGCAACTATGAAGTTTTCCCAGGAACATCAGATAGAATTGTAATGGTATCTGGGTTTCTTGACGACATACTCAAGGCAGTTGATCTTATTCTTGGTAAATTGCTGGATGAGGTAATCTTATTGCCAAATCCTGTTTCTTATACTTCTCTTGATATTTAGATTGAAGTACTACATTCTTCCAAATCAGTTTTATGTTGAAGATGGTAGCGAAGTGGATCCACGCTCAAAATTTAGACTAATTGTGCCCAACAGCTCTTGTGGTGGAATAATTGGGAAAGGAGGAGCCACTATAAAGTATGAATTCTACTCACCTTATGTTGTATAAGCATTGAGTATATGTTTCTTCCCCTGCATTGCCCTTGCAAGTTCTGCTCATTCTAACATAATAGACAATCAACCAAGCAAATAGCCCGCAATTTGATTATTGTAACATTGGTTTGCTTATCTGGCGTAATGAATCTGAATTCTTTCTGCTCTTGGTTATGAAGTTATGGCAAATGTATGTTGAAATGGTATAGCCTTGTGCTGGAGTGATTTGCTTGACTTCATTTTGACAAGTTAAATGTTCACGATTTTGTCTGGTTTTGGTCGATAGAATGATCAAGTGTGCTGGTCATGCAACCTCTGGGTACCAGTTTGTAACCCCTTTCAACTGAGTTTGTGTATTCATTAGAAACTTTGGTTCAATGCTTCTTGATGATTTGACTAAGTTCCTTATCCAACATGAATGTTTTGGCTAATTTTCTTTATAACTGATGCATGGCTCTCTAGGATAACATCTTGATTATCTCTTCCATGACCAAAGTTGTCTTAAATGTGTAATCACGGGAAAGTGATGTAATAAAGTTGTCTGCCAATATTTTACCAGGTTCCATTTCTATTAATTTCATCGTCCTAAACAACTCAATGAAATTGAGGATTTTAGGGTGCTGACCAAAGTTCTACCATTCTTAGGCTGTGAAGGCTATGTTATAGTTGATTCTCTTCTTATATTAAGCTAAAGCTGGGTTTTTGATTCTATATACATGTAGAGGTCTTTTGGAGGAGGTATTAGAGAAGCTAATACATGTATTAGCTTTGGTATTATTTAATCTCTTGTTTGGAGGTGTTTTCAACCTATGTATAACTACATCCTATTCACTATTCAGTACTGTTCTTATACGTAGTAAACCATGGCATTAACAATACTTCGTACTTTTCCTACTCTACTACACCCTATTATGCACTGTTGCTATTATAGTACACCCTGTTCATTTAATTCAAGACCAAACAATCGATAAAAAATAATGCCAGCATGACTAATCCCAACCTAACTTTTTTTTTTTTGGGGTACTAATACACCCTATTCGGTTTAACTAATCCAATCATTACGAGTACGCTCTATTCAATATTATTCTTATAGAACCCTACCAAACGACCCTGTAGTGTTGAGAATGCTCTTGTTGAGTACTACAAATTCAATTTTGTGTACTAGAAATTCAATTCGACTGAAATAATTGTTGTTTTGTCAGAACTAAATTGAAAAAATTGTTCTGTATCAGAATTAAAGAAATGCTTTATAGTCGGAATTATTCTACTATTCCATGTGGTTATTTGCTTGACAATAACTTGTGACATTATCAAGATTGTAACTGAATTTACATCTCTATGTGCGGCAAATACTCTAAAAAAAAGGGCAGCCCGGTGCACTAAAGCTCCCGATGCGCGGAGTCCAGGGAAGGGCCGGACCACAAGGGTCAATGGGTCATTGTACACAGCCTTACCTTGCATTTCTGCAAGATGCTGTTTCCACGGCAAATACTCTGTTCTTCATTAATCGTTGAAATGATGTTGAGCCATTATATTTTGGTATTCTTCTTTTTGGAGCAAATCCTATGTATCAGTAATAACCTGACCTATTTCGCTGGGTTGAAATACTCTATATTCATTTCTTATCCTTTTTCTTTTCCCAATTCTTTTGCCTTTCTCCATTTCCTTTTTTCTACTTTTTTCTTCTTCTTGTTCTTCGTAGCTAGTGTATCTTTTTGGACTTTTGGCTAAGATCAAGTGTTCCTATCTAGTGAAATACAAAGAGAATGACATGATGGATCGTATATTCTACTCCCCCTGTCCCAAGGAAACTGTCACCTTAGCAAAAATCACGTCCATTAAGAAATCAATAAATAGAACGTGTAGTTTACTAGATTACCCCTATTTAATTATGTCTCTTGAAAATTGAACAATACTAAGAAGATGGAGTATAAGGGTATAGTTGGAAAAACATACTAATTTTTGTCTTGAATTCCTAAGATGACACTTATTTTGGAACAAAATATTTTTTCTAAGGTGACTTATTTTGGGACAGAGGGAGTATTTCATCTTTTAGAATGCTTCCTTTTGCAATTTTCTCGTCTTCATCATTTATTGAATGAAGTCATGAAGGAGGTTATTTTGATCCAAAGTGGTGGTGTTTTTGGAGGGGAATATTGGCTTAGAGCCAAAGTCCACTCTCATTTTAAGTGTTATACTTCTTTGCTATTTGTTTGGAAGGAAAAGTTAATTCTCACCTTATTCCATAAACGTTAGGAGGTTTATGTCTGTAGTCCCAAATGTCAGGATTATATATTAATACGATTATCCACTGAGTTTGTGCGCCATTGGCCCTTGGTATTTTTTGGTTATAGAAAAAAAAGAATAAATATTTGGTGGTATAGTGAGTCAATAAATATAGTATGGGTGTCTTATTGCGGATTGTACTCCAAAATTAACTATAGAAGGGAATTTGAAATATAATTTTCATGCAGAATGAGATGGTTGAAGAAATATAGTATTTACTATGGGCAATTTTCTTGTTCAGGTCATTTATTGAAGATTCTCGGGCTGGCATAAAAATATCTCCCCAGGATTACAGCTTCCCAGGACTGCATGATAGGTTAGTTACAGTGACCGGTACTCTAGAAGAGCAGATGCGGGCTATCGAATTGATTTTATTCAAGTTAGCAGAAGACCATAATTACATGCAGTCCATGAATGCACCATTCCAGTATGCAGGTATAATTCAAATATACTAATTTGTAATACCTGCTTTAACTAAAGTAGCTCAAGATGGATAAGACCTCCTCTCATGTCTTAATTTTCGTCTGTGCTTATGCAAATGCTGGGTATTGCTTCCTAGAGATCTCGGTCTACAAATATACAAATAAGAGAATTAATGCATGAAGAGGACAACAGTATCAGTTTCTTGGCCGCACTGCTTTCTAGATATTGATAATCCAGTCTCTCTTGTAATGTTGTATTTAGGATTATTGTAGTGGTTGACTTAATGGAGCATTATATACGTTGATTGGATGTGATATACTTTTGAATTGGATTAACCCTGCTATTGCTTTCAGAATATTGGGTTTAAGCAGTTTTCTGTAATGAAATATCTCAAATTTGAGATGTTCTGTTTTCTGCCCTTATTCCAAGTCACATTCTCATCTGATTTTTGTATTTTATTCTGCCACCTCTTATTTTCTCAGCTGTATATGTCGGAATGAACTATGGACCACCAAACAGAGTTGGAGGAAGATATCCGAATTACCGACAGCAGAACAAGGTCCATTCTCATCCTACTAAGGACAATACTTCTATCTTCATCCGAAAAGTAAAAAGACAGTAAAAAAAATCTTGGCGTCCCTAATGCTTGTGAGACTCTGCTGGCAACTCTGCTTTTACCCCAAGGAACCAATTCTTTTACTTTCTTCTGGGCTTGAAGCTGTTGACTGTTATCTTGTTTCTAGATGCGGTTCTGCTATTTTTTGATTTTGCATCTGTCATGATTCTATTCTTCTTTACTCAGGTGGCACCGCAGGAAGACAGGGACAATTCCATAACTATTGGTGTTGCGGATGAGCATGTTGGACTAGTCCTTGGCCGGAATGGGAGGAGCGTAATGGAGATCAGTCAGGTGTGTGAAGAAGTTGCAATTCTGCCTAGTTTGTATATGTACTAAGTTTTCTGCTTTCGTTGCAGCTTAGTGGTGCCAGAATAAAGATATCAGATAGGGGTGATTTCTTGCCCGATACTTCTGACAGGTATACATCCTGGCACTGTTGTTTCACTTGGCAGTTTGAACTCCGACGACATAGAGATTGAATTTGTAATGCTTTTGGCCTTTTGCAGGAAGGTAACTATAACTGGATCACAAAGAGCAATCCGCATGGCAGAGTCCATGATATCTCAGAAAGTAGCTTCCGTTTCTGAGAGGTGATAGGATGGACTTGTATTTCTAACTATTCTTCTTTGACGTTTTCTTAATGAATACCTGGAATTTCATATGCATATGGTGATTTTGGAACTGTGTTGACATTTCTAGAGCGGTGAATTTGTGAAATGCTGGTCCACTGCTGGAGAACACATTCCATCTGAGAAGAGCAGCATAAATTTAGTACATTTAAGGAATATTTTAGAAGCAAAGCTTGTGGGGATAATTTTTGCAATTGATTCAATTGACTGAAGATATACCGTTTTATACAGTCGTAATTCTTCAATAGCTAGCACTCAGTTGACAATTTTGAAACTTTCTTATGGTCTGTTACATACAAAACATTTATTCCTTCCTATGTCTCGTAGAGGAATAGTCATTGTCATCATACGAGCATCTGCTACGGCATAAGCTGGAAGTCTAATTGGAGCAATTTTTGTATTTATGCCTTTGAATACTTCAATGTGGTTTAGGTAATCTGTAGTTTCTCAGGTTGCAGTCGACATTTTTATTTTATGCTACAACTAATTAGTGGATGATTTTGCTGGTGTTGCATAGCATTTTGCTTGCTGATTTTCAGTATCATTTTGATTATTTAGGTAACTAATTCAGACTTTTAGATGTAAGAATGGCCTTAAACTATGGTAATGCAAGGTCTTCTCGTTTGGTACAAGGGATAATTAATCCCGGGATTAATTATAGCATGAGCTTATCTCATGTTTGGTTGGAATAAAATGCATGGGATAACTCATCTCGGGATTAGTTGTTCCGGAATTGTAGTGTTATTTTTATCCCACCTTGAGGGTGGGGTGGGATAGCTAATTATGGGGTAATTAATTCCGAGATAAGTTGTTTTCCAACCAAACGAATCCCGAGTGTATTATTGTCAGAGCTTTAGTAAAGGGGGAATACATTTTCACCCATACCTAAGTAGTCGAGCTTGACGATTAGAGTTGTAATTTAGTGAAGTAATCTCAATTAAATTCAAATGAAGTGGGTTTTTAGTTTCATCATGGACATTTTATTTTTCTATCTTTCGTGAGTCAAGCACTTCCCCATAGTTTCCATTTTCCATCAAATCAACAAGGCAAAAATTGAAGTGCCTTTGAGGAAAACCTGGAAAGTTGTTGAATTAAGTAAACATACTAATATGGCAACAACAATGTCACCTTATTTAGTGTAATTTTATGAGTGGAGTCTCGAGATAGTAGAGTATATACACATTTTACCTTTACCTCGTGAAGATAGAGAAGTTGTTTACGAAAGAGAAAGGTGGATATATTAAAATTTGATTACATACACGAGCAAAGCAAAGTTTACCACCACATGAATAAAGGTGGTTAAATCATGCAATTTATTCTATATCATAAATAATGCAAATACCAAGTATCAAATTTATGTATACATGAACTTCATTCAAATGGTTCAAGGCTCATCATCTCCATTTCCTCCACCATATCCTGAACCATACCCTGATCCACTACCATAGCCTGAACCATTGCCATTGCCGCCGCCACCGCCTCCACCACCACCTCCACCTCCGCCACCTCCTCCTCTTCCACCACCACTTCCATACCCGGAGCCACTTCCACTTCCATAACCCGAACCATATCCTGAGCCATTATTTCCATTGCCACCACCACCACCACCTCCTCCACCATGACCACCACCACCTCCGCCACCTCCACCCTTTCCTACTCCTTCGCCGGACCCGTAGCCTGATCCATATCCCGACCCGTATCCAGAACCAGAACCACTACCCCTCCCCGAATTTCCTCCTCCACCACCACCTCCACTTCCTCCTCCTCCACCACCTCCTCTGCCACGTCCAAACACCCCATCACCCCCACCATATCCCGAGCCTTCCCCTGAACCATATCCCGAACCATATCCTGACCCTGCTCCACCTAACGCTGACCCTCCACCACCACCACCACCACCTCTTCCTCCTCCTCCACCACCACCAGCAGTTACCGTCTTTCCTAATCTTGCACAAAAGGCAAGATCAACAAAGAGCAAAATCAACAATGCAGCTGCTATAAGTTTGGAATGAGCCATATGATAATTATATGTATATTACTTCCCTAGTATCTTTATGCAATTTTTTGTATATGAAATTTGTTACGTGCCTAATAATCTATAGGAGAAACGAAAGGAAATGCTTATCATAGTGAGGAATGTGGTTGTTTAGGAGTATGCTATTTATAGAATTTGCATGGCTTTCTAGTAGTTTCTTCAGAAGTAATATTATAATGGAAGACTGAAAATAATATATGAACGTGTTGACTTGGGATATATAGTGGTGTTGGTAGTGGTATCAACTTATCATGCAAAATCATCCCATTACAAGTACAGTTTGCTTCCACTTTTGACTTGGGAGGCTTTTAAAAAGAGTTTAAATTTTTTACACAGTAAAAACATATATCAAGGTTACTTGTAAGATATATTACTATAGTTTAAGATATACATATCATTAGTATATATATATTTTTGAAAATACTATCAAGTTATAAACCTCCTAATAATGTGAGATTTAATTATATAATATGAAAAAAAGACAGATTACATAACAACAGGTATATAGGTGATCTGATCAAGTAAAAAATTCTTACATTAACAATGTATATAATTTAAACTCTAAGATAATTACAGATAAATAATCTCAATGATAAACATTTATTGATACTATAATAGCAAAGATAAGTACTAATTAACATGCTATCACAAGTTAAAAATTATGAATAGTATGAAAAGTCACTTCTTCTGTCTCAATTTACATAGCACACTTTCCTTTTTGATTCGTCTAAAAAAGAGTGTCACCTTTATATAATTAGAAATAACTTAGCTTTAAAATTTTCTTTTTACACACAAATAATTAAGTGCTTTAAACTTTGTGTCAAATAGAACGGTGCCACATAAATTGAAACGAGTACAGTATTTTCTTGGTGTATTTAACTTAAATAATCCTATTAAGAAACCAACAAAGGATAGTGGGGCAATCACATTGAGACAAAATATTCATAATGTCATTCTGTTCTCATTTGACTACAAATTTTAGTGACTCTCATATGCATAGATCGATCATGCAACAATCTTTATCTAATCTGTTAGGAACGTGTCATTCCATAATTTACCAATTAATATATTGGTCTAATGGTCTTATATTAAAGGTGTTTAAGTTAAACTTAAAGATCTTACAATCAAGGTTCTCTTATATATGTGGTCGGTACGTATAAGAAATTATGCCAGCATTTTCGGATAAATGGGGTAATAAGTAACAATCCAGTCCACTAGCTAGTAATATTATCGTTTTCGAGTCTAGGTTTGCACGACTTTAGAACGTGTCTCTAGGAAGTGTTGTTTTTCGGGTATAAAATCTGTATGTAACAACAAGAACTTCAAATTTAACTTCAAGAACAACAAAGAAGTTCAACAACTTCAAACACAAGTTCAACAACTACGAGCTATCAAAATGAAGTTTCTACTATTTTCTGGAAAATAGCAAAACCATAAGAAAAGAGATGAAACAAAAATGTAGAATCAAGTCCACCGAATTCACGAAATTTATTCCCCTCAAGTACCCGAGGTTAATGGAATATTTCCTCCTAGGATAAAATGATTCACTTCAGCAAATAGTGGTACCTCAAATTTGCTGAACTTCGAATGCACTCAACGATTTGATGATCACACTTGAGTTTTTCAAGAATAAGAGAGTTTTTACTTCACAATCTTCGTGCCATTACCTGAGGAAAAATTCAGGCATTTATATTCAAAAAATGGTGCTTCAGAAAGGAAGCAAAGGTTCATGAAAAGATGCACTGTTTCGGAGCATCGCGACCACCTGCCCCCGCAGGTGACATATTTCCTGAATCAGAAGCATTTGCGTTTGGCTTTGGCTTGACCTGCGTTGGCACCTGTGTCCACAGGTCGCCAGGTGCGCGCAGGTCCCTTTTTCGTTACCAAACAGTGCCTTGAAGGGTTGCGTCCTTTCGAGGTGCGTTGTGACATGCGTCCGTACATGCTATGTGAGTCCGCAAATTGAGAATATCTTCGTATCAGATTTTTGGATTAAAACATCACTATTTTTCAAGTTTCAAATGAATTTTTTCCAAAAAGATATCTCACGATCGATCATTTGACAAATCCAAATTCAAATCCGAAGCTAAATCCGAGCGAGCAATGACGCGAGGCTTGTATTGTTCTTGCCTCACTATCGACATGAAGGAATGCATCTCAATATATGCATAAGAAAGTTTCTTTCTCCCACCAATGTGGGAGAATTTAACTTCCTTAAAAGTGAAACCTCAATTCACTTCTTTCCTCCATTTGTTTCCACCATTTTCCATTCACATTTCCACTAGAACCCAACAATCCCCTACATGAATGGGGAATGACTATTTTATCAAAAAATTTACGGACAAGTGTGTGACAACAAGCAAAGACTAATTGAATCTGGATAAGTAGGTTTTCCTTTGAACTTTTCGTAGTGAACTTGCATCCGATGCACTCAGTCAATCGGTAGATGTGATATCTTTAAACTGCCGCACTTTAATGCAAACCTAGACAACACAAGTCACACAACCAACCTTTTACCGTTTATGGTTCTCACGATTTTGTTCGTTTCAGCCATGAACACAATCTGGTTTCATGAAGCGGCTTCCACTTCACTCTCACATAGGTGATTCCTAAACTTTTAATCCTATAGATTAAACAATTTGGTCAAATCTGCCAAACTTAGAAACCATTAAAAAGCTTTCAAGCATAAGCCTTATCCTTGTTTCCTGAACATTGTCTTCATCATGAGAACTGGTTGAGTTAATTGACAATGTTAAACCGTCAATCACAACTTTGATTGATCTCCTTGAACCTAGCTCTCAATTCCCTCTCTAGATAGGCCTTTTGTAAGTGGATCCGACACATTATCCTTTGACTTTACATAGTCAATCGTGATAATTCCACTAGAGAGAAGTTCTCTAATAGTATTATGTCTCCATCTTATATGACGAGATTTACCGTTATACATCATGCTCCCTGCCCTACCTAAAGCCGCTTGACTATCACAGTGTATGCATACTGGTGCCAATGGTTTGGGCCAATAAGGAATATTTTTCAAGAAATGTCAGAGCTATTCAGCTTCTTCACTGGCTTTATCTAATGCGATAAATTCAGCTTCCATAGTAGAGCGGGCAATACATGTTTGTTTGGATGATTTCCAAGAGACTGCTCCTCTACCAAGAGTAAACACATATCCACTCGTGGATTTTACTTCATTCCATCCGGTGATCTAATTTTCATCACTATATCCTTCAATTACCGCTGGATATTTGTTATAATGCAAAGCAAAGTCTTGAGTATGTTTTAGATACCCCAAAACTCTTTTCATTGCTATCCAATGAGTTTGATTGGGATTACTCGTGTACCGAATTAATTTACTAATATCGCATGCTATATCTAGTCGTGTTCAATTCATGATATACATCAAACTTCCCAACACTCTTGCATAATTCAATTGTGACTCACTTTCACCTTCATTCTTTTGAAGTGCAAAGCTTACGTCTAATGGAGTCTTGGCAATATTGAAATCCAAATATTTGAACTTGTCAAGTACCTTTTCAATATAATGAGACTGTGACAATGCCAATTCTTGTGGAGTTCTATGGATTCTTATCCCTAAGATCACATCTGCAACTCTAAGGTCTTTCATATCAAACTTGCTCTTAAGCATTCATTTCGTAGCATTTATGTCAGAAATGTTTCTACTGATGATCAACATATCATCCACATACAAACAAACAATGACTTTGTGATTTGGAGTGTCTTTAATGTAAACACATTTATCACATTCATTTATTTTGAATCCTTTTGCCAACATGGTTTGGTCAAATTTTGCATGCCACTGTTTGGGTGCTTGTTTTAGTCCATAAAGTGACTTAACAAGTTTGCACACTCTCCTTTCTTTTTCAGGAACCACAAAACCCTCGGGTTGTTCCATGTGAATTTCTTCCTCTAATTCTCCATTTAAGAATGCAGTTTTCACATCCATTTGTTGGATTTCAAAATCATATACCGCAGCTAATACAACCAACATCTGAATGGATGTTATCCTTGTTACTGGCGAGTATGTTTCAGCCTTTCATAACAAGTCTTGCCTTGTATTTTTCAATAATACCATCAGCTTTCATTTTCCTTTTGAATATCCATTTAGAATCTAAAGGTTTATTTCCTATAGGAAGATCAACCAACTCCCAAGTATGGTTGTTCAAGATTGAATTTGTAGTTTGTAGTTTCCCTGAATCAAGCCAAGTAGCACAACTCTTTCTACCCATCCTGTATATTGTCCTCTTTGTTCCGTTTCGTGTTGAAATGGAACCTTAATTTATTACTTATTATTTTATTAGATTTTAGATTAGTTAGTGATTAGATATTAGTATTAGACGAGATTTTACGAATTTTTTTTTGATTTCTTTATAGGAGTATAGGAGAGGACAAATCTCTTTTTTTCGATGGTTGTTCAAGATTGAATCAATCTCACTATTGACTGCCTATTTCCAAAATGATGAGTCCGCAGACGACATTGCTTCTTTAAACCTTAGAGGTTCATTTTCAAGAAGAAATGTTACAAAATCTGATCCAAAGGAAGTCGACGTTCTTTGATGTGTACTACGCCTTGGATTCTCTTCATTATGTTCATTCTCCCTTGGTTTATCCCTAGGTCGTTTAGACCTTTCACTGGACAATTCATGTCTAATCTTATACGAATAAATGCGTCAAAGAACTCAGCATTATCTGATTCAATTATCATATTATCATGGATATCCAGATGTTCGGATTTATGAATCGAAAATCAACATGCTTTACTGTTTGTAGTGTATCCGATGAAAATGCAGTCCATAGTCTTTGGTCCTATTTTCACCTTTTTAGGTATAGAAACTTGGACTTTTGCTAGACACCCCTATACTTTGAAATATTTCAAGTTGAGGTTTCCTTCCTTCCCATTTCTCATAAAGAATAGATTCTGTCTTACTATGGGGCACTCGATTGAGTATTCGGTTTGCTGTAAGGATAGCTTCCCCCCCATAAGTTTTGCGGTAAATCTGAACTTATAAGTAAGGCATTCATCATTTTCTTCAAGGTTCGATTTTTCCTTTCATCAATCCCATTTGATTGAGGTGAGTATGGGGCAGTAGTTTGATGGACAATTCCATTTTTCAAACATATCTCCGCAAAAGAAGCTTCATATTCACCACCCCTATCACTTTTTATTGTTTTGATCTTTTTATCCAACTGATTTTCAACTTCAGTTTTATATTGCCTAAATGCATCTATTGCCTCATCCTTACTATTCAACAAATAGACATAACAAAATCTAGTGCAATCGTCGATAAAAGTTATAAAATACTTTTTCCACCACGAGATGGTGTCGACTTCATATCACAAATATTTGTGTGAATTAAGTCTAAGAGATTGGAACTCCTTTCAAGATACTTATACGGATGCTTAGCATACTTAGATTCAATATATGTTTAACACTTTGATTTATTGCACTCAAAGTTAGTCAAAACTTCCAAGTTAATTAGTTTTCGCAAGGTTTTATAATTGACATATCCTAAACATTCATGCCATAAATTATTTGACTCAAGTAAGTAAGAAGAACCAGAATTTTTAGTCATATCAAGATTCATTACATTGATCTTAAAAAGGCCCTCGGTGAGGTAACCTTTGCCTACATATACTTCATTCTTACTAATTACAACTTTGTCGGAAATAAATACACATTTGAATCCATTCTTAGTCATAAGTGAAGTAGAAATTAAGTTCTTTTGCAACTCCGGAACATGAAGAACATTGTTTAGTGTCACCACGTTGTCTGATGTTATCTTCAAGCAAACCTTGCCCGTTCCTTCAACCTTTGCCGTTGTAGAGTTCGCCATAAATATCTTCGCATCATCTTGAGCCAGAGCATATGATGCAAATAGTTCTTTATTGGCACACACGTGGCGGGTGGCACCTGAATCAATCCACTACTCTATAGGATTTCCAACTAAATTGCATTCCGAGAGCATAACACACAGATTGTCTATTTCTTCTTTGGATTCAGCCATGTATGCTTGGTTTTTTTCTTGCCCTTCTTCGAAGCCCGACAATCAATAGACTTGTGGCCAGCTTTGCCACAATTAAAGCAATTTCCTTTGAATTTCTTCTTAGGAGGATTGCCTTGTTGTTCTTGTTCTTTCTTTCTTTTCTTTGATTTCTTGGGATTATCTTCAACAATATTTGCTCCATTTATTGCTTAGTTCCCACGAGACCTCTTCTCCACTGCCTTATTGTCTTCTTCAATTCTCAACCTCACAATGAGGTCTTCAACTGACATCTCCTTACGCTTATGCTTTAAGTAGTTTTTAAATTCCTTCCTCAAAAGTGATAACTTCTCGACTATCGCAGCTACTTGAAAAGCATCGTTCACAACTAAATCTACAATAAAGGTTAAGTGGACATTAATAACATTCTTAAAATATTTAACAAATGTATTATTTAAAATTATACCTTCTGCAAGGAGGTTATGAATAATGACTTGCAACTCTTGGACTTGGGTAACTACAACTTTGTTGTCTACCATCTTAAAGTCCAAGAATTTGGCAACAATGAACTTTTTCATTCCGGCGTCCTCTGTTTTGTACTTTTTCTCTAAAGCATCCAGAGGTCCTTTGAAGTCTTCATCATACTATACACATTGTACAAATCGTCTTGTAGGCCACTCAATATGTAATTCTTACATAAGAAATCCGAGTACTTCCAAGCTTCAGTTACTAAGAAGTGATCCTTTTTCGGAGTTTCTTTCGGGAATTCAGGAACACTTTCTGTGATGAACTTTTGCAGACTCTAAGTAGTCAGATAAAAGAACATCTTCTGTTGCCAACAGTTGAAAGCAACACCAGAAAATTTTTCTGGTTTTTTCGCCGGTGCCATGGCAGGAGCAACATTTGAGCAGCTTGAAGTAGCAATGTTAGTTGCTGCAACATTCGTCGTGAAGTAGCAATGTTAGTTGCTGCAACATTCGTCGTTCCATCATTGAATTGAATTTCATTAGTCATTTTACTGTCACAAAGAGACAACCAATTTAGTATCTTAAATACTCACAACAAAGTTTTTTTAAACTTTAAACAACTTGTTTCTAGTTTAACGACGAAGTTTTCATATTCTTCAAATAGTCAACCGAATGATCTTTGACTCGTGATGAAGTTTTTATATCTTCAAATTATCATCAAGTTCAAACAGAGTAGAAAACCAAATGGTTTTAATATCCAGAAACCAAAATACGGATTAATAAATTCCTTAAGATTGTTGTTTTCGGGCACAAAATCTGTATTTGACAACAAGAACTTCAAATTTAAGTTCAAGAACAACAAAGAAGTTCAACAACTTCAAATGCAAGTTCAATAACTATGAACTATCAAAATGAAGTTTCTACTATTTTCTGAAAAATAGCAAAACCGTAAGAAAAGAGATGAAACAGAAATGTAGAATCAAGTCCACCGAATTCACGATGCGTCCTTAAGGAATTTATTCCCCTCAAGTACCCGAGGTTAATGGAATATTTCCTCCTAGGATAAAATGATTCACTTCAACAAATAGTGGTACCTCAAATTTGATGAAGTTCGAATGCACTCAACGATTTGATGATCAGACTTGAGTTTTTCAAGAATAACAGAGTTTTTACTTCATAATCTTCTTGCCATTACCTGAGAAAAAATTCAGACATTTATATCCAAAAAATGGTGCTTCAGAAAGGAAGCAAAGGTTCATGAAAAGATGCACTGTTTTGGAGCATCGCGACCACCTACGCCCGCAGGTGACATATTGCCTGAACCAGAAGCATCTGCGTTTGGCTTTGGATTGACTTGCGTTGGCACCTGAGCGTCTTTTCGTTACCAAACAGTGCCTCGAAGGGTTGCGTCTATTCGAGGTGCGTTGTGATATGCGTCCGCACATGCCATGTGCTTCTGCAAATGAAGAATATTTTCGTGCATTCGCAAATGGAGAACATTTTCGTATCGGATTTTTAGATTAAAACATTACTATTTTTCAAGTTTCAAATGAATTTTGTCCAAAAAGATATCTCTCAATCGTTTTCCAAATTCGAAGCCGAGCGAGCGACGGCGATGGTGTGAGGCTTGTCTTATTCTTGCCTCACTATCCACATGAAGGAATGCATCTCAATATATGCATAAGAAAGTTTCTTTTCCCACCAATGTGGGAGAACTTAACTTCCTTAAAAGTGAAATCACAATTCACTTCTTTCCTCCATTTGTTCCCTCCATTTTCCATTCACATTTCCACTAGAACCCAACAGGAAGTTAGATCTAAGACTTGCCTTTTTATATACTTAATATCTCTTCTATGTTTTATTGATGTGAGATTCACCTTGATGTTATATATACCGTTCTCTTAGGGACTCAACATCCTCATTGAGTTTTGTCCCACCGTCATTCGAGGTTGCACATGGAGTGGCTTGATACCATTTAAATACTAACTGTCTGACCCATTAGTGATATTGTCCGTTTTGAATCTAGGCTCTTACGGCCTTAAAACATGTCACTAGGGCCTTATACCCAACATCTCTCTCATATTTTGTCAACGTAGAATTCACCTAGGTTGTTACATAGTATATATTGGAAGCCGTTTATAGGTGATGATAATTAGGAAAAAGGGATGGATCAAATTAAAATATTATAAATTTACATTGACCTACAATAATACATAATGGTACTTTCACATCAAATCTGCTAGTATTACTATATAATAGAGAAGGGAATGAGAGGAGCTTAGGGTCAAGTTTCAAAAATGACAACTAAGCTCCTCAAAGTCTTACTTATTATTATTTGAGGAGTTTTAAAAATGACAACTAAGCTCCTCAAAGTTTCACTTATTACTATTTGAGGAGTTTCAAAAATGACAACTGTGCTCCTCAAAGTCCCACTTATTACTATTTGATGACTTCTCCAGATTATTTATATTTATTTAAAATTTACGTAAAAAAAATACTATAAATTACAATAATTAATTTTAAAATATTTAAAGGGCATAATAAAAAAAAATTGATTCTGAAATTCTATCGGTACCACATAAACTGGGAGAATTATTTGAAAATGATATAAAAAGTACTATAAATCATAATAATTAACAACTTAAAATATTTAAAAGACATAAAAAAATGGGAATGAGAGGAGCTTATGATCAACTTTCAAAAATTATAAATAAGCTCTTCAAGGTCCCACTTATTACTATTTGAGGAGCGAGAGGAGCTTAGGGTTAAGTTTAAAAAATGACAACTAAGCTTCTCAAAGTTCCACTTATTACTATTTGAGGAGCTTAGAGTCAGTCTGCGAAATGATCATTTTGCCCTTTACTTCTCCAGAATTACTTATGTTCATTTGAAATTTACGTAAAAAAAAACAATGAATCGCAATGATTAATTTTAAAATATTTAAAAGACATACTAAAAAAATCAACTGATTCCTGAAATTCTATCGTTGCCGCATAAATTGGAACAGTTATTTTCAAGTGATATAAAAAGTTCTACAAATTACAATAATTAACAATTTAAAATATTCTAGAAAAAGACGTACCATAAGAATAAGAAGTAATAGATAATAACAAAATAACACATAATAACAGAAATAAAATTACCACAAAATAATTATACTACAATCTATCTATCTAAATAACATGCATCACCGAAACTCCAATGACCAAAAAACTACAAATGTAACACTATAACTACTAATATGAATAGCAAGACAAAATACTCCTACCTATATTCATAAATTTTTTTGTAAAAATTCTACATTCGTCACTACTCGACATATATAGATTTTAGGGAATGCCCTAAACGCCAATGAAGACCACAAGTATAGCTATACCCACTAACTCACCTACCCTTAAATTCCTTTTCATGCGTATGTATGGTGTCTCTAGTAGCTAGGCAATATTAGTGGAAGTGTTGGCAATTTGCAATAAAAAAATTTCACACTACTTTTCTTGAAATGTACGCTTTAAATGACAAATGTCTTTCTAGCTTTTGTTTTGCTTTTAGTGCCATTCCATTCCATGTATAGCACGCCTCCCCCTTCACGTTGCAACTCAATCATAGCATCGATCGTCTCACCACAAAAAAAAAAATAAAAAAAAATCTATTCTAGTGCTCTTCAAATCCTATTCCTATAGCTTTTGTACTAGTAATTTTTTGGCATTATTAATGTTGTGAAAGCACGTTACTTACATGTTTAATGTTATTATAAAAGTTATGAGTGGTTATCTTATAAACAACCCAATTTAGATGAAAAAAATCTATATAATCAGTATATAACTTAAACTCTACTACTTTAATTTCTTTATTCCAATTTATATAATTTTATTTGGAGTAAGACAGTCAAAATTTTTAATGTGAAGTCGCACATAGAACCTTTGATGAGTACTTGAATAATATAATTAAAAAAGAATTTCTTTAACTTTAAAAAGTAACTAGGATAAGTATCTGTCGTGCTTTTTAAAAATAAATATGTCGAATTATTTGTCTAAATGTTTAAGACAAAAATTTTATTCTTTTTCATTTTACCCTCAATTAGTAGTAATTGTTGTTGAAAATTATAAACACCGCAATTATGGAGAGATGACACATAAACAAAATAACTATTTGATGAGGAGAGATTATATTTTAAGACATAAATAAAAATAAAATAATCAAAAACTACTTAATTAATATTTTTTTAAAGGTGTGTAAAAGAGAAATACAATTTGATACGAAAGGAATATAAAATGGAAATGAGGAAGTTGCGATTTGCCATTGACTTCTTGAACTTGAAGATAATGTTCATATAGGTCATAGCCAATGCTCTTCACTTGCGTTTTGCCAATGATTTAATTCTTCCAATTATATTAGCTTCCTTTCATTCTCATATGCGAGTATAGTTTATTACTATTTTTTTTGACATTTTATTACTTTATCATGTCGTTTAAAAATATTATAATAAATTTCCTTCAAATATGAGATTTATAAATTTTAAAAATAAAATAACTTATCTGCTACGATAAATAAAAATAACCTTATAATGAAATAAATTATTTTTATTGACTGTATATATAGGTTAAGCTTATTACTCCCACCGATCCATATTATATGTGTTTTTAGCTTTATATTTACTCTAAAATAAATCTTTTTTCTTGCCTAATCAAGAATATATATATATATATATATATATATATATAAATATATATATATATATATATATATATATATATATATATTCAATTTACCCTTGTTTAGATAAGTGTATTTTCACATAACTAAATAATTATATAAAATAAGTATTATTTAATTAAGGATAATTAAGTAAAAATATCTCTTACTTTTTAAGGAGGAGTGAATTTCTTACTCCCTCCGTTTCATTTTAATGGGGCACATTTTATTTTACACGGTGATTAAGAAATCATAAATGAAATGATAATTTTACTATTTTACACTTTACTCATATTAATGATATTCATTGGGCATAGGAATGAATATTGGAATTGTAATAAATTGTAAGGGTAAAATGGGAAAAAAATAATTAATTCTATCTTGATTTAGTAAGTGATCAACTAATATGAGACATTTATTTTTAGTAAGATGATCAATGTAGACACATAAAGTTTATTGGATCAAATTCATACAAAATTTGGATTGAATCCATATTTGTTTGGGTTGAAATTAGTTTGGGCTTAGTTAATAGGTCCATTAAATTCAATTCAAGGTCCATCTTGAAGCCCAAACTCATGCCACGTGTCAAGTAACATGGCATCCCAGTCAAAGTAAAGACCAACAAGATAAGGCCACAAGTTCAAATACGTGGCAAGCCAAGTCAAGTTCAACAACCAATGAAACATCGCCAAGTGTTCCAAATGACATGTTTTTGGCCAATCACAAGCAATCTTATCACATAGCATTTGTGATAAGCTTGAGAACTTGATGGACCAATGAGAATGAGGCAGAAGAGGTTATTTACACTTGGACTGCCTACCCCCTACAACTATAAATAGGAGGGCTTACATAATTTTCTGGTCATTCAGCAAGCATTGGAGAAAGCCACAACCTCAACTACACAGCTCTTCAAAGGAGTAGTCAACAGAGTTCTTTCTTGAGATCAATCCAAAATGACGAAGCGCTGCACGACGTCCCCGGAGATCGAACACATCTCAAGGAGGTCTGAATCATCCTACATTCGAGGAACACGCTACGGAAGGCCCTCGAATCACGGAAAATCTTAGGAGAGAAGAATCAAGAGAACAACATAATTGTATTCACAAGATTCATCAATAAAATTATCTTTTTAACAACATAATTGTATTCACAAGATTCATCAATAAAATTATCTTTTTATCTTATATTTATTTTGCTTGCAGTTAATTTTCATCACTACGAAAATTTGTTGCGAACAAATTTGGCACGCCCAGTGGGACCAGTTCTGCTCTTCATCTCTTCCTTCTGCAAATTGGAAAGCTACAAATTCAACTACTGCAATGGACTTCAAAAAAATCAATGACGTTTCATGCAAGGAGTCTACTGCTGCCACATCTGCTGAGATCAGACATATTGGCCCCATCACTCAACACAAGCTCAAGGCTTGTGCTTTGGATGGATCTCAATACTTCATCTCTTTAGAGATGGCAAAAAGGAGAAAATCTCAAATTATGGCTGTAACTACAACTCTTGGGGGCAACCTTGCATCTATGTTGTTTGACGAACTATCTCAAACTGTCTTCAACTTTGGAGAATTTGAGGACTCAATGGATTCTCCAACTTCAACGAAAGTCAACACCTTCATGGTTGATGCGGTTGACATGGATGAAAAGTTTGCAATGATGGAGCAAACCATTGAAGCCTTGAAGAAGTCTGCTTATAAGAAAGATCTTCAGATCACTCAACTTATGAGCAAGTTAGATCTCTACAATCCTGGAGAGTCAAGTCATAATATAACACCGAAAGAAAAAGTCGATGGTGAATCTCTCAAGCCATATGACACTCAATGCGCTAATCGATCTGCTCCAGTGGCCACTCTAACGGTTCAACAACTGCAAGATATGATTGCAAACACCATCAAGGCACAATATGGCGGTCCATCACAAAGTTCTATAGGATACTCAAAGCCATATTCTAAGCGAATCGAGGGCTTACCGATGCCAATTGGATATCAACCGCCAAAGTTTCAACAATTTGATGGGAAGGGAAATCCAAGGCAACACATCGCACATTTCATTGAGACTTGTAGCAGTGCTGGTACGCATGGTGATCTTCTTGTAAAGCAATTTGTTCGCTGTTTGAAAGGCAACGCCTTTGATTGGTACACAGAGTTGGAGTCCGAATCAATTAGTTATTGAGAGCAACTTGAAAGTCAGTTCCTAAATCATTTTTGCAGCACCCGTCGTACGGTCAGCATGATGGAGTTGACAAACATAAGACAAAGTAAAGATGAGCTTGTAGTGGACTACATCAATCGCTGGCGAACATTGAGCTTAGATTGCAAGGATCAACTTTCTGAAACTTCTGCGGTTGAAGTTTGCATTCAAGGGATGCATTGAGGCCTTGTGTATATCCTCCAAGGTATTAAGCCTCAAAATTTTGAAGAATTAGCTACGCGTGCTCACTATATGGAGCTAAGCATTGCAAGTCATAGAATGGCATCATCTGTCTTTGATCTAAGGAAAGAACCCACAAGATTCAAGGACTCGTCAGAAAACCAAATTAGAGAATCCATGGCAACAACTGTGAGTTCTACGAAGGCCTCTACAAAACAAAAACTGCAAGTCAATTTTCTCCTTAAAGCACGAGCCTAAACTGCAAGTTGAAATGCTCCTTAAGGCACCAGCATAAACTGCATGTCACTCCTGGCCCGCATGAGTCTAAACTGTGTACGGCTCTATAAAAAAAAAATAAAAAAAATCTCATTCCCGGAACTACGTTATGACTTGATCGTCTTCCCTGGGATACGTAGCAGTAGATTTCTTGTCATGAGTAGATGATTGCAGCATAAAAGCAGTGGTGTTAATGACCTGGTTGAAGTCGAGAATGTCAATTTCTTCTTTTGTCGACCATTTCGATAGATGAAGAGACTTGTCAGGTGATCCTCTATCAAGCAGGAAGGCGTCGATTACCGGAGGGTGAACCTTCAAGGTAAGGACTCTAGCAGGAGAGTCACGTTCGTTGTCTGCCCTATCAAGTTGAGGATACGGCGTCGTACAATCATGGAATTTCACCATACTTGCGAAGAACTGAAGTTATGTTCTGCCAAAGGAATTAAATTAAAAGAAGTTCATGAAATCTGATTAAGAAAGAAAAAAAAAAAAAAAGAGGATCACCAGATTTAGACTACGACTTCAGAAAATTACCTGAGAAAATTCGGAAGTCCTCTGAGGGTGGTTTTCACATATGATTTAGATATGTGAGTCTACTTTCCAACGCAAAAAACCACTCCTGATTTCGATTCTCCTAAGTCGAGATACGGAATTTACCGAGATGCTGCGCAATGCTGATAAAACCAGCGAATCAAGAGGTGAAGGCTGATTTTGGGGGATTAACTGAGACAATTTAGGCACAATCTAATCGTGGTATCCTCGAGGTACGTATCTTTACGAGTCTACTTTCCAACGCAAAAAACCACTCCTGATTTCGATGCTCCTAAGTCGAGATACGGAATTTACCGAGATGCTGCGCAATGCTGATAAAACCAGCGAATCAAGAGTTGAAGGCTGATTCGGGGGATTAACTGGGACAATTTAGGCACAATCTGATCGTGGTCTTCGCGTAGGACGTATCTTTACGAGTCTACTTTCCAACCCAAAAAGCCGCTCCTGATTTCGATATTTCTAAGTCAAGATACGAGACTTTTCGTGAGGCTGCGCAAAACAGGAAAAAGTGACGAACCAGAACTGAAAGGATGGTTTCAGAAGGATACCTGAGCAAATCCAGACACAATCCAGGGAAATCCTATTACGAAAATTGTTGTGATGAAAAACCTTTGGTCATCCCTCCTATTTATAAGCATTGCTCGATAAAGAATTTGTCTTTTGGTAGAAGAAGGATAAGAGGTCTTCATAAAATAGAGCTCTTTTCCTGAGAATCCCAATCACAATTGCAGAAAGTATTCCCATTGGAACAAAACAAGAAGAAAAAAAAGGTGTCGGTGTTGAAACCCCCAAACATGCATATTGTGGAGTCCAACGGGGCATCACCCTAATTTGAGCTTGGCAAATTAATCCTAATATTACATTGAGTAGGATTGTCAATTTGTATCAAAAAGGGATTCTTATGAGAGCTTTGTCTAAACTTAAATGATGGAGCTAAGTCTATTGTCTTATATGGAATGCATAGCAAATATGATCGTTCTACATCTGAAAGTTGATTTCTTTGCAAAGGAAGTAATCAAAGTTATTTCGAAATCGAAATGATGTAGAAGCCATACTGCACAACAAGTGTGAAAGCACACGTGAAAAAAATAATGTGTTGATCCTTCGAATACTTCAAACCTTGTCTCATTTCAATAAATCTACACTGCGACAAGACTTGAAGTAGGGGGCATCTGTAGACACATAAAGTTTATTGGATCAAATTCATACAAAATTTGGATTGAATCCATATTTGTTTGGGTTGAAATTAGTTTGGGCTTAGTTAATAGGTCCATTAAATTCAATTCAAGGTCCATCTTGAAGCCCAAACTCATGCCACGTGTCAAGTGACATGGCATCCCAGTCAAAGTAAAGACCAACAAGATAAGGCCACACGTTCAAATACGTGGCAAGCCAAGTCAAGTTCAACAACCAATGAAACATCGCCAAGTGTTCCAAATGACATGTTTTTGGTCAATCACAAGCAATCTTATCACATAACATTTGTGATAAGCTTGAGAACTTGATGGACCAATGAGAATGAGGCAGAAGAGGTTATTTACACTTGGACTGCCTACCCCCTACAACTATAAATAGGAGGGCTTACATAATTTTCTGGTCATTCAGCAAGCATTGGAGAAAGCCACAACCTCAACTACACAGCTCTTCAAAGGAGTAGTCAACGGAGTTCTTCCCGGAGATCAATCCAAAACGACGAAGCGCTGCACGACGTCCCCGGAGATCAACACATCTCAAGGAGGTCTGAATCATCCTACATTCGAGGAACACGCTACGGAAGGCCCTCGAATCACGAAAAATCTTAGGAGAGAAGAATCAAGAGAACAACATAATTGTATTCACAAGATTCATCAATAAAATTATTTTTTTTTCTTATATTTATTTTGCTTGCAGTTAATTTTTAGCACTACGAAAATTTATTGCGAACAATAAACTAAATGGGAGGAGGAGTTAATTTTCTAAAATGAATTTGTATTTTTACTTGTCACTTTTGACATATCAAGAGAAGACAAAATTTCTTTTTCTATTTTATCCTTAGCATTAATTGTTTATTCTCCAAATAATTTTCTAAACATAATACTAAATATCAATTAATAGAGATAGTATGGTAAATAACTATGTCAATAATTATTTTTCTTAATGGATATGTCAAATTAAAATGTGACATATGAAAATGAACGAAGGAGTACGTCCAAGCTAGCTAAAAATACCATATAATGTTGACCGAGGAAGTATCATTTAAGATCGCAGGAATTTTGGTGAACTCGTGACGTGAGTGCTAATTTGGCGGTGGATTTATTGGTCAAATTAATGAATTCTTAGTAGACGCGCAGTCTTTAATTTTCGTTGTGCACTCGAAAATAGAGCAAACTTTTCTATGTCGTGGTGGAATGGAATGGTTAAAATTCCTTTATATTTAATTAGGGGTTGACCGATTTCAGGTTTAAATTCATGAGAATAGAAAAAATTATATTGAGAGCATCTTATTTTTTTTAGATTTGAGCTTTGTAATGCATGAATTCGGATCTAGCCGAATTCCAATACGAATGTCGAATGTCGGGTTAAAATAATTATTTTTAAAAAGTGCTAGCTTTTGATTCTCGATAAGGCTTCATATTGTTAGGATTGCAATTTTTTTTTCTTTTGTTTTTTTTGTCCTTTATATCAGATGAATGTGACGACCCATCGTTTCACAATTAGTGCAGTTAACGTCACTGCTCCTAGCCCTAGGATTGCAATTTTACTAGCTAGGCCATATATAAACTGACTTGCCTTCTAATCATGTATGGACAGAAATAAAAAGCTTCTTCGAATAAAACACAAGTAATATAATATGACAAGGGGAGTTGCTCGGATGAAAAGTACCCTCACCTTCAACCCTAAAAATTATGAATTTGAGTCACCAAATGAGCAAAAAAAGCGAAAGCTCTGGAGGAGTAAAAAATCCAAATAGTGTGACACATAAAAATACAATATTGTTATGAAGTTTTCATCTTGTGATTGAGTAATGAGCATCATCTACTTGTAGGGATATTAATGTTATGAAACATATTCAGGCACATTAATTTTCATATGAAAAGATATAGTTGAAACTCGAGTTTGATATTTGAATGACAGTTCAAACTTTGAACTTCAAACCTTATTCGTTAGGCTGAAGTTTGAAAATTTATGCTCAAAGGTTTGAAGTGGAAACTGACCAAGACAAATTCTAAAGTTCAAACTTCAAATTATAAATATTAGGGAAAAGGACACCACATGACTCATCTAAAAACAAATGACCCATGTTTGGGCTATGGGATATGGAATGGCCAGTCGGCCCAAAATAATTTCAAAAAATAGCCAGTCGGCCCAAACTAATTTAAAAAATGGCCAGTCGAAACTGTATCAATATGATATATAAGTTGTATCAATATGGTATATATGGTACAGGGACTGTATCAATATGGTATCAAAATTGTATCAATATGATATATGAACTATATATGCATATGTTTTTTTGTATAAACTATATGAATGTGGCATGGGGACTGTATCATTATGGTATATGAACTGAAAAAAAAAAGAAAAAAGAAGAAGGCAGTAGCAGCGACAAAAAGGCCTAAAATGGCTATCTTTTGGAATTGCAAAATCAATGGCTATTTCGTGGAAATAATTTTGAACGAAGTGACATTTATGTCCTTTCCCCTAAATATTAACTTCAACCCAAAAGTTTAAAGTTGGGAACTAGCCAAGTCTAACTTCATACTCGAAAGTTTGAAGTTCTAATTTCGGACTTTAAATTTTCTAACTTCAACTAGGAATTAAAGTTTAAAATTGAAAACTAGCTAAGCCTAACTTTAGACTCAAAAATTTGAAGTTGCCAGACTTTAAATCTAACATTTCTAATATTCATGGATTTAGGAGATATCAATTTTTGCATTTCAAGAACCCAATTTTTCTTTTTGGCATAAAGCTACAAAAAGAACCTAAAACATAATTCTTCTTGTCTTTGTCATTGTGGATTTTGGAATATAATTGTGAAAGGAACCCAAATCATTCTTCTTCTTGTCTCTGTTGTGGAGAAGAGAAGGGGGAGGAGGACGAGGAGGAGGAGCGCGAGCAAGTCGTCTGAAATTTGTCCACATTTGGTCAGATTTTAAATACATTATCAAATGATTATTTTCTAAATGATATGTCTAAAAGTGACAACATGTACAAATAATTGTATAATCAAGACTTACTAAAGCTTGGGCCATATTGGTTGTGTTATGAACAGGTTAGATTTTCCTAAAAGATTGGCCCATCTGATAATTATCTCAAAGGATAAATGTTGACACCAATAAAGTATGTATCAATAAGAATGATTTTCTAAGGGGAAAGTTGTAGATATATATCCTTCGGCCAATTAGTTTATTAATATGATCGAAGTATAGTGGATATATTGTGTATTAAGTATGTATAATATATTATTATCTATAGTATATGTATAATTAGTATAAATTATACATTATCTATATACTTTATATATATTTTATAAACTAGATGATCGAATGGTTCAGACTGTAATTATACCTTTTATATACCTATTATATCATTTGATAACTTTAATCTCTCTCACTATTTCTTTCCCTCTAAAAGTACACTTCTCCTTCTCCAATTCGAAAAAATAACACCTACCAAAAATTATAGAGTACGTATATACTAAGGCTATATATGTATATCAGTAGTCCCATGTGTTAGCATTTTTTCCTTCCCTATTTCTCTCTTTTTTTAAAAAAAATAAAATAAAATGAAAATGAGAACAAAAATAAAGTAAAATCGCTATCAGCTAAAGAAACAAAAAATAAGCATCTAAATCAAACTTCTCAATAGAATAAACACTTAATTAATCATACAACTTTTCTTCTAACTATAATTATAAAGGTTAATATGATTAATTCTAAATTATAATTACAAATATTCATCTTAAGTCTCTAAATATACATATAACTTAGAGCTAGATAAATATGGACACAACAAGACATTTTTGCTAGGGATTGCACCCTTCACTATTATAAAGGATGCACACATCAAGCACGAACATAATAGATACATACACCTAATTATGAATTACAATTACCTATATATACATTCTATCTAATTATGAATTTACAATAAAAAACTTATGTGATGCTCTAATTATAAATTGGAATTACGTATCTGTATATTTCATCATCTTAATCTCAACTTAGGCTTTAATTATTCATATTTAACTATTTTTATTAGTGCACAATAGGTTAATTCTTTTGGATCAATTTAGGTATAACTTGAATAGCTAAAATAAACATTTCTTAGGTATATTATGGGTTAATTGTTTTATTATCAACTAAGGTATTGATTTATTTATCTAATTTTTTTCCATCCAATTATAAATTACCGCAAAACCCATGTATAATACACATCTAATTATGAATCTAAAATATCTACATGAATGTCTCATCTAATTAAAGATTACAATGAAACACATACATGATACATCTAAGTATGAATTATACTTATCAACCTATATGTTTTTTATCTAATCTTGGATTACAATTAGACGTATATATGACACATCTAACTATGAGTTATACTTACCGATATATTATTTCATTTAATTTGGAAATATAATTAGAAACATAGATGACACATCTAATTATGAATTATACTTATCAACATACATTTTTCATCTAATTTTGGATTACAATTAGACACACATATAACACATGAATTATAATTATTGATATGTATATATCATCTAATTATTGATAATCACGAGATACATATATATGATACACTACAAATTATAGATATTTTACTTTATTTTATATGAAAAACGAGTCAGATTTGTTTTACTTTCTATTTTAATTTGTTTGTCTTACTTTTCATGTTAATTCGCTTAAAAAAAGTCTTTTTCTTTCACAAATAATTTTTAGTTTTAAATTTCCCCATAATTATAGATAATTGATATATTTCATATATTTTTTATTTAAAACCATAATTGTTTTTTTTATTTACTTTCTTAAACTTAGTACATCAAATCAAAACTTAACATATTAATTATTAAAATTCTTTTAGTAAGTTTTTTTTTTTTAAAACATTTAATTTAATTTAAAGTAGCCAAATAAGACATTATCTGAAGATCTAATTAGGACGAAGGCCACCGACGACCTTGTTAGCTATTTCCCGTCACCCTTGCTCACATTTTCCCCCTGAGATCGGACGATTTTCCGCCGTCCGATCTCGCTTCAATTACAGATCCGAAATCGTCCATTTTCTGTAAGTTTTTTTTTTTTTTTAATTAAAATCATTAATTTGTAGATTTGTAGTTAATTTTGTTGAATTTTCGCGCAAAAAGCCATTTGATTTGAACGTTAAAATTGATTTATTCATTTAATTCTCATCAGTCTGATGATTTTCTTAAATGGGTTGATGTGAAATCAGCATTATTAGTGTAGTTTTTTTTTTTTTTTTTTTTCTGAAAAAGTTTCATTGTTTGGTGACGTTGTGTATTTATTGATGAAGTTTATATGTGAAAATTTCTGTATTAATATAACTCTGATCAGTCTGATGATTTTCTCGAATGGGTTATACGGAATTTAGCATTCTTAGTGTAATTTTTTAATTTTTTTTTTCCTGAAAAAAGTAGCATTTTTGGTAATTCCGCTGAAAGCAGTGCAATTTATACGTGAAAATTTCTGTATTAATTTAATTCTGATCAGTCTGATGATTTTCTTAACTGGGTTAATATGGAAATTAATATTCTTAGTGTAACTTTTTTTTTTTTATAAATAAATTTCTGAAAAAGTAGCATTTTTTGGTAAGATTGTATATTTTGTCGATGCAATTTATGTGTGACATTTTATATTTATTGATGCAATTTATGTGTGAAAATTGCTGTATTCATATAATTCTTATCAGTCTGATGATTTTCTCAAATGGGTTAATATGCAAATCAGCATTCTTGGTGTAACCCACCACCACCCTTTTTTTTTTTTTTTTTGAAAGAAGTTGCATTTTTGGTAATCGTTGTATGTGAAAATTTCCACTGAAAACAGTGGGATTTATATGTGAAAATTGATGTATTCATATAATTCTCATCCGTGTGACGGCTTTCTCAAATGGGTTGGTGCACAAATCAGCATTCCTAATGTAGTTTTTTTCCCCCTAAAAATGTAGCATTTTTGGTAACATTGTATATTTTTTCGATGCAATTTATGAAAAGAAATAAGCAGAGTGGGAGATTAGCACCTAGTGGTCAATGAAATAGGTTGAGCTCCATGAGGTATCCGGTTCAAATCATGGTAGAGACAAAACACTAGGTGATTTCTTCCTATTTGTTCTAGCCTTGGTGGATAGAGTTATCTGGTACCTAATGCTGGTTGGATGTGACGGGTGTCCTGTGGAATTAGTCGAGGTGCGTGCAAGTGACCCGGATACTATGGTTATAAAAAAAATAAAAATGAGAGATTTACTCAATTGTAGAGTTTACAGGATTAACTGTGAAGTAGTGATCTGCTTGTATGTAATTGTCAGTTGAGATTCACACACATATGTATAGGTTTTAGAGTAAATGCCTATGATGAGATTAATTCCGCTGAAAACAGTGCGATTATAGTGCAAATTGCTGCATTTATATAATTCTAAGGGGTCATCAAGAATGCTGATTTTCAGTTCTTGTTTTCTATTGCATTGCCATGTATTTGGTGCCAGTCTTAATATGAAAAGCTTGCCGTTTAATTTTGAGTATTCGGTGGAAGCTGTTAATACGGCAGATAGGATGTTAGATTTTCTTAGTTTTCTACACTGATGTAAAGGAAGTGACTTGCTTGTAAGTTAATATCAAAAAAAAAAGTGACTTGCTTGTAAGTTGGCACGATGTGTTTGTGTTTCTGTTTATTTTATCTTGCCATTCTCAAAAATAATTTATTAAGTATTGTTCATTAAAAAAATCCAATTTTCAGCACTTTTAGTTCCATAATTGGTTATAAAAGATGATGGGTAACTGTTTTAGCAGGATTTCCTATAAGGTGTCCCCTTCAAGCAAAGGGTTTACACTGTTCCGGGTTAAAGAATCTTGCCGGCGTTCTCCATACCTGAAATTATAACCTACTCTTTACCCCAAAATCTTTCTAACAGGAACTGGATGATTCAATCGTCATCAAATTCTCGTGCTAAATTTCCTTTTCATAATGCATAATGTCTAATGTTATGTCTCTGCTATACCTGTAACTGATTCCTCTGCTGCTTTCCAAACAGACAAGGCTGCTTGAGCTCAAAATTAAGCTGCTATGGGATCTGATAGTCAAAATTGGTATTTGGGTTTAACCTATGACCAATGGGTTCCTCTATCTGTCTCTGGTCCATCACCAGCTGCGCGCTACAAGGTTCCCCTACTTCTATATTTTATATTAACCTTTATGATCACATTGTGCGAGATCTTGTCTTGGTTATGCCATTCTTGGCTTATTTGTTGCTTCCCAGTGAAGCTTTAAAGCAGTGCTGCCATGCCTATTCTGATTCTTTTTTTTTTTTAATCACAATATGCATGGATCTTCTGATTATATCTTGGATATTACTACTTATGCCACTTTCTTATTGCACCGTAGCATGCAGCTATTGCAGTTGATGGGAAATTATATATCGTCGCTGGAAGTCGTAATGGACGATACCTGTCTGACATTCAGGTATTTGGTCATTCTTTTGATCACTTTTCTTGTTGAACATATCCTAGTTTTGTGCAGGTATTAGAACAGTTTTTTATTTCATGGCAATTAATTCAACAGGTCTTTGATCTAAAAAGTTTGACATGGTCCACTATAAAGCTGAATTCTGGAGTTCTTCCAGCTACCTCTGGCCACAATATGGTGAGAATTGACCTGATATTTGGTGTATCCCCCCCACCCCCACCCCCACCCCCAGCCCCACCCCGTCTTTTCATTTCATTCGCACTATCCACTGATGAGATGCTTTGTCTTCTATTTCTCGTGTTCTGGCACTGCTCTTTGACGTTGTTGGCAGATTATGTGGGAAAATAAACTTCTATTTCTTGCTGGTCACTCAAAGGATGTTTCTGACACAGTAACAGGTTTGTAATTCTTTGGAGCCCTTAAAAACTGGTAGCCGATGCTTATTTGTCCTAACTTTAAGCTTTCTCAATGTATCTTTTGCAGTTCGGTTCATTGATCTTCAATCATATGAATGTGGTGTTATCGAGACCATAGGAAAACTTCCGGTAATTAACCATCCTCCTCTTAGATTTCACTCTTTCCCATTCACAGCCTTTTGTCGGGCAATTCTTGAACTCAAATGCACCTGTTATTGTTTAGTTTATTGGACTACATGCCTCTCGCTTTCACTTCACGGTGGATCTGCTGGTCATCTTACTACTGATGGCTGTTATGTTGCTTCTTTCTAGTTGAGAGCTGTAACGTTGCTTCTTGTCTATTATGTCTTCCAGGTAGCTCGAGGTGGGCAATCTGTTACCCTTTTTGGATCTAAACTCATAATGTTCGGTGGAGAAGACCGGAATAGGCGTCTGCTAAATGATGTTAGTGTTCTTGATCTAGAGACAATGACTTGGAGTACTGTTGAGACCACGTAAGTGTCTGACCAAATTTATTCTTCACTAATTATGAATTTGCATTAATTCATTGCACTTTGATAGGCAGACATCCCCAGCTCCCAGGTTCGATCATACAGCTGCACTCCATGCCGATCGCTACCTTCTGATTTTGGGTGGATGTTCTCATTCAATTTTTTTCAATGATCTTCATGTCCTTGACTTGGAAACGGTACATTTTACCTGTTTGGGTTTTATTTTAAGGCATAGTATTTGCTTATCAATTTTTTTTAAGGCATACTACTTAAAACAATTATTTGATATCACATTTTAGATCAGATGGAGTTGTGATGGTAATAATGAGTAGTATCTGCAATACAGCCATTTTGCTCTGTGAATGATCTTCAAAGAAAGTACTATTAACAATTATAGTCAGTTGGATTGTAAATTTAGAAAATCTCTTTTCTTCATTGGCAGATGGAATGGTCTCAACCACAACTTCAGGGGGATCTGGTTAGTCCAAGAGCTGGTCATGCTGGTGTCACTCTAGGTGACAACTGGTATATCGTCGGTGGTGGAGATAACAGAAGTGGTAAGTGCAACATTTAAGCAGCCTCTTCTATCACACTCTCTCGGTATTCTTGTTCATGATGTACAACTCTTGCTGTCTATTTCTACATTTAATTGTTATTCTTTTTGCAGGTGTGCCAGAAACTCTTGTGTTAAATATGTCGAAGCTTGTAGTGTCAGTATTAGCAACTGTAAAGGGAAGAGATCCACTCGCGAGTGAGGTTATCTTCTGCTTACTATCTTTCTTTCAGGAAATTTGATCTCCCATATTTTTAGGAAGAATATCTTGCCCTTAGTGCAGTGGTATATTTTGGACTGACATCACGTTGGATTCTTTGAAGTTTCTTTAGTAGAAACTTCTATTAACCTAAAAAAGTAAAAGAAAAAGAAAAACAAGGAAAAAGAAACGTTCTGGCGAGCTATGGGAATGGGACTATGTTGCCTTTACTCCACGGTTAGAATTGTGGATGGAAACAGCTGGGCAGGCCTTCGTAATTTGTCGACGCTGATGAACCAGCTAGACACTTTCTATTTATGTGGAAGAAATTATTGTCTCAAAAAAACTGTAGAAAAAATCCTGAAGATTGTGCCATGGAAAATATTTAATAGGGAAAGAGAAAAATAATATTGATACGAGGAACTTCTTCACTTTGCTTCCCAGAATCAGATTGATTTTTCTGCAAGAAAACAAAGGCAGCTCGTTCAATTGATTAGTGAACTGTCAAAATATGTTTATACCCGTGTGGAGCAAGTCTTCAAATATATGTGCATGAAAGCAAATAACGTTATATAACATAGACTGTAAATAACCATAGTAAATATAACAGTAAAGTGAACATAAATCGCATCAATAAATCACATATGCGCACTAGGTCCTTCTGTGTACACCACTAGACCAAATTTGTAGTCCCTACACAGATAGAATTGCTGGGCCAAAATTATAGATCCTTTGTAGGTACAACTGCTTGACTTCTCTCATAGGCCCTCCTTAGTAAAATGACTAGACCAAATTCGTAGACCCTCACCAATAGAACATCTGGATCTTGCTAGTGCCGGAACTGAATTGCATTTGCGTTAATCTTGTTCGATATCCGAGAGATTCCGTTAAGATACACTGTTAAACATGTTTATGTAGTAGCCATTGCCTATGTCAATATGATTTCCCAGTATTATAAACTTGTTTGAGGTTGTGTATTTCTTTTTCTTTATTGATCTTCAGGCTTGTTTACAATTTTATCTTTTATGACATTTGAAACAGGGACCAAGTGTCTCTTCAGCATCACTTGATGGTGAGAAATTCTTGGTTGCTTTTGGTGGATACAATGGGAAGTACAATAACGAGGTATCTTCTAAATCTTATATTCTCTTTTCTACTACTACCTGAGAGTTTCTTATGGGGAGATAAATGGATTGCAGAGGCATTGGATCATGTCTTCCTCTATTGATTCTCAATATGTTGATAAGATCCAAATCCAATTCATTTTTTCACATAATTATTACTCGATAGCGGAAGTAGGAAAATAATCCCTCCCTCCATATTTTCACTAGATATAGTCCCTCCATCGTAGTTGCATTTTTGTCCGCTTGTTGGTTTTTATCTGGCGATTAGGCTGTCTGGGAATTTGCCTTTCGTTGATACCTTTTCTGTACAACCTCCTTCTGCCTTTATCTTAAATTTTTGTGCTATGGTCTATGAGGTCTTCATTCCTAAATTACTGCATTTCATTTCGTATAGGTATATGTTATGAGGCCTAAACCAAGGGATGCATTACATCCCAAGATACTTCAGTCACCAGCGGCTGAAGCAGCAGCTGCTTCTGTTAGAGCTGCATATGCCTTAACTAAACCAGAAAAGTTAGACTTATCCATGAGAGAAGATTCCAATTTTAAGGAAGTTCATGTTGATAGCACCCAGCAAAATCTTTTGGCCGAAATTAGTGCACTTGGAGAGCAAAAAACGGTGTTGGAGTCGACGTTTGCTGATGTCAGAGCAGAAAATGCTAATCTCAGGAATAGTCTTCAAGATGTCAATACCACTCATGCTGACTTGTCTAAGGTACTCTCGTTAGAGTAATATTCTCGACAGGAATTGATGATTAGGTAATTGTCAATTATTAACGTTCATCACTTCATTACAGGAGCTTCAGTCAGTTCAAGGTCAACTTGTATCTGAGAGATCAAGATGTGCTAAACTGGAGGTTAGTACTTCTGGCTCTTCTTTTTTTGAACTTGAGTTCTAATTCCCCCATACCTGTCCTATATTAGAGCAATCAATCAATCATGTCGCAATATAAAACTAGTTGGGTCAACTATTTGTGAACTCTCTAAGTTTCATATGGCCGGTCCCGAGTATGAAGGATGGGGTTGTGGTAGGTTGATAGCCAATGAAACATAATCATAACGTTATGGTATCACCGAGCATCCTATATAAGGGCAATATGATCAATTTATGGTTTAGTTGTTCCGCTCATTTCAATGACCAATATTAAAAGGTGGCTATGGTTTTGTTTGTGACTTGCTGATGGCATCTTCAGGCACAAATAGGAGAGCTACAAAAGATGCTAGAGTCTATGCAGTCTATAGAGGAGGAAGTTCAAGCTCTACGAAGGGAGAAATCCGAATTGGAACGTGTCATGGAGCGTGCTGCATCTGTCCAGAAACAGGGCTCAGGCGGTGCTTGGAAGTGGATCACTGGATAAGTATTTGAACCATGTTGCAGATTATCAACCTCAGTTTTCCCCCCATTGCTGTATGCTTGCAAAAGAAAAAAAAAAGTTCTCCAGCATTTTGGTGTTCTTGTAATAATGTTTGTAAGAGGATGTGCAACTTTTGAGTTTTTGTTAAAATACCATATCATTCTTTTTATTTGTTTTCTTTTATGGTATGACACTTGCATTTTGTAATTGCAATATTTCATTGTAGCATATTGCATATTGATTGTTTTGAATGTCATAGTTAGTAGTTCATTCATGTGTAATCTTTATGTGGGGTGTTTTATCATTAGTAGTTTCTAATATGCAGTGCAACATCCGATGTTTGCTCAAAATAGAAAAAAATTGACCTTAATAGTGAAAAATCGAAGTGAAAGCATAACACCTGTGACTTAATCTTAGTTTAAGTGTTACACGTGTGTATGAAAGACACGTGTGAATAAGTTTATACCTTGAACGTGCAATACTACTATACTAGTACTTTTGTAAAATTCCTCATGAATTAGTATATTCCAAAATGTCATAGCTTCCACTACCACAATTTAGTAAACCACTTTTATAATCACAGTGAGTCAAGAATTTATCGGAAACGACTTCTCCACCTCATAAGATAGATTTATAAGGCTGCTTAATTATTATTCTTTTTCAGACCTCACTTGTGAAGTTTCACCGAGTATGCTATTTTACTCTTGGGACCAATCTACAAAAGATTGTATACTTCATTCAATATTATATTATACTGTCTATTTATTGGTAATGTTGTATATTTACAGATGAAATTTATGAAAAGAAATAAGCAAAATGAGCGATTAGTACCTAAGGGTGTAGTGATCAATGAAGTAGGTTGAACACTATGAGGTATCATGTTCAAATCAAAACACACAACATGTGATTTCTTTCCATTTATTGTAGCCTTGGTGGACAGTTCTGTTTCTCTGTAACAAACCAATTTTTTAACACACAATCACGGATGTATATTATAATCACTGAACGAAATTACACTAGAATACAAATACTCAAATAGCAATTAACTGGGAATTAGAGGAACAAGCAAAGGATAACTAGAAGGGGATGAGAAGTTTCAGACATTAGAGAGAAGATAAGAGGAACATACAGTTTATTTCATAACAATTCGCATAAACCGTTCTTTCTCATCCGTCATCCTTTTAGGGGTATTTACATAAATAGTATAAATATGTAGTCTTATTTATCAATTATAGTACATGAGTTGAGAGCATAACTTTTTTTTTACCAAAAATAGCAAAGTACATATATAATACATTTTTAAATACAAATTTAATATAGTAACACATAAACTAACTTGAATAGCATTTAAATGTTTCAAATTTAATTATAATACGTTTTTAACATCATTAATAAGAGAAAAAAATAAACAACAAATTTAACACATTTTGAATTCAATATATTAAACGTATTAAAGACGTATTTCAATATGGATGGTGAATATATATAACTAAAACATTTATAATACAAATATATTATAAGTATTATACGTGAATTTCAAACTTTTCGAATTCATAAAAATGTATAATATTGAATTCGAATTGTATTACAACGATCCTTTACGTTTAATACATTTTGAATTCAATACATTAAACGTATTAAAGACGTATTTCAATATGCGTGGTGAATATATATAACTAAAACATTTATAATACAAATATATTATAAGTATTATACGTGAATTTCAAACATTTCGTTACAATTTAAATAAGTTTACGTCGTTAGAAATGTATTATATTTGTTATGAAATAACAACTTTCGAATTTATAAAAAACATTGTCCAACAACAACGTCATCATCTTTCTCGTAAAATTCGAAGCCCATCGCCGGAACATCACAAACAACCATCCAAATAACCTTCAAATACTAACCTTCAGTCCTCCAATATTCACCCATTTTCTACACTCAACAAAAAACTATTACGAGCTCCGATCCACCATCACCAGATCTGACCGAAATCGGAAGCAACGATGTTCACATCACACAGCCGGAGTTGAATGCTCAGATCTGTCGGAATCGGAATGGGGAGGAGAGTTGGACAGAGGGAAGACTATGGTGGTGGTTTTTGGCCGGAGAAAATGGAGAAAAGGGATGAGGTGGTTGTTTGTTGTTTATGGCCGGAGTGAAAGGATCACCATCGGGGACTCCTTGGCCGGAACGGAGCTTTGCCGGAGATCCAAGCTTTGCCGGCCGACAGTGAGGAGGAAGATAAGATAGTGAAGAACACAATCAGTTATAAATGATAAAAGTAGGCTATAATCCGTAATAAAATGAAAGTTGTATCATTTAGGGTAATAATGCATTTTTATGATGGAAAAATTACACAACATAAATAAAAAGGGTTTTTAATTATATATCATGGTTAATGTTTAAAATAATTATCTGACATAGTCAAAAGTTAGTAAAAGAATTATTATTTAAGTGGGCCCTCATATACAAATATAATAACTTGTATATCAAGTAATTAATTTCTCTCATCTAATTAGCTTAAATTTTGGCTGACTTAATTGAGTACTTAATTTTATTTTTTGATTTAATTTTAAAAATTGACCACTTTATTTGATTTTTCTCTCTCTTCTTAAATTTTCCACCATTATTATTTTTGTGATTTGCCCAAAGATTTATTACATCTAAAAATGTTTCTTCAATTTTTTCTTCCAATTCATGCAAAAATAAAAGGTTTCAATATATATATATATATATATATATATATATATATAGAGAGAGAGAGAGATAATCTTCTTTTTATGTTAGTTACATACAAGTATGTATACCGTTTCAATTTTTTTATGTATATATATGTATACAAATAACCATCATATACAATTAGACAGTTGTCATGTGTTGGCATATACATATATAAAATATACATATAAGTTGTATAATCAATTTTTGGTTTGTATAAAATATGTTGGTTCGTATTTTATACATTACAAATAGGTATACAACTATCACATGTTTGTATATAACTAAATTGTATATTTTTGAAGTTGGTTTGTATAAACTATGCTTGTTCTTCTATTAGACATTAGGTATATCTCAGTTTGTATAATCTGTTATTGGTATTTCGTATAAACTAAATGAAAGAAAAAAAGTTTCAAGAATTCTCACTCCAAAGGGGGGAGAAACGACGTTGTGAATGACTCGAAGATATTTTGTATTATACCCAAATGTATATTCATATGAATGTATATACAATAGATATACATATGTCTATATATCTTTTTTTTCCTGTTAGTTACACACAAGTATATATACCATGTCAATTTTTTTAATGTATATATGTATACAAATAACTGTCATATACAATTAGACAATTGTCATGTGTTGGTATATACATATATATACATATATAAAATATACATATAAGTTGTATAATCAGTTTTTGGTTTGTATAAAATATGTTGGTTCATATTTTATACATTACATATAGGTATACAACTATCATGTATTTGTATATAACTCAAAGGTATTTTGTATAAATTATATTTAGTCATAAGTTGAATTTGTTTGTATATTTCTATCAATGTGTTTGTATTTTTATATTTATTTTGTTATATTTCTTTCACATACATTTTGAATTTGTAGACATTTATACATTTGAATTTGTATATTTATACATATAATCTGAATTTATATCCATTTTATACTTTTGAATTTGTATCAATTCGTATTTATCTTGAAGATATGAGTTGTAAGCGTTTGTATTTGTATTTGAATGTTAAATTCAGAGCTAATTTTCATTTGTATCAATTCTACATTTGTATTTCTATTCATAGCTAATTTTCATGGATAAATACATTGAATGTATAAATACATTGAAATTATATTTTAAATTTTGAAACCATGAGAAGAAATCAGAAGAATTTTAGTTTGAATTCTATTTTTGTATTTCGAAAATTAAAAGGTAAGCTATAACAGTCCATATGAAAAAGTAAGAAACAAAAGATTTGAAAAAGATATGTTGGAGAGAATAAAGGAAGTGAATCACTCCCCTTTCCTTTTTATCTCTAAACATAAATGAAATAGTAATAAATTCTGTTAGTTAATATTTGTATATTAGAGTCCTAAATACACTTAATCACTATCTAAAATCTATAAGATGTAATTACTAAAACTTAGCCCAAGAAGTTAGTTAAGAGGGGTATAAATTGGCTATATGTGAAGTTTTGCCTTTTATTATTTCATTTATGTAATTATGCCAAAATTACTCAACACTACACCTTAAGTTTCCATTATTACTTAAAATCCCTTCTCAATAAACTAATTACAAAAATCCCTTCTAACTCATAAAAATCAATTAAAATCAGATACATTACTACCCCATCCCTTATACTGTCTTTTGCTCCGACATTCTCGCCCAAATACACGGTAATGTATCCGGCGGTTACCACAACTCACCAATTTTGAATTTGAATCGTGTTCTCCTCCACTACATCAACCGTCAAGTTACAACTTCCACTTACAACCTCTATTAAATTTCTTCTTCAAATTTATTTGGAGGTTGGTTTGTTTTCATTCTCTTTAAAGTTTAGTATTTCAGAAATTTAATCCAATCTATTTGCGATTTTCTGTTCTATCACAATTTTAAGATTATTAATGGAGGCAGGACCATCGTTTAGTATTGGTCTTACTCAACTAGATCTTTCAACTACAACTGAAGTTGGTGTTGGATTTGTGCCTGCTCATTTTGATTATGAAGAGAATGATTTTCGTGAAAATAGATCCAAACATCGAAACGATCCGATTATGATGAAGAAGTTACGAGAGAAAGCCGGTAGTAGCAGTAAAAAGCCTGTTGTTGCAGCTGCAAAGAGGAAAAGAAAGCTAGTTACGAAAAGAGACAATTTACCAAAGGTATAATTTTTATGTATCTGACAGATCTAATTTCTACAGATACATACATAAATATGTATCTGACAGTAAAATCAAACATAGGTGAGTGGTGTTAATGAAGCTGATACATAGATGTAACCTAACTAAGTTTCAATTACGCCATCCAAGATACATAGTATGTTAAGGAAACCCTTTACCAAAGGTATGATTTTTATGTATCTGACAGATCTAATTTCTACAGATACATACATACGTATGTATCTGATGGTAAAATCAAACATATGCAAGTGGTGTCAATGAAGCTGATACATAGATGTAACCTAACTAAGTTTCTATTACGCCATTCAAGATACATAGTATGTTAAGGAGACCCTTTACCAAAGGTATGAATTTTATGTATCTGACAGATCTACTCTCCCCAAATACATACTAATGATGTATCTGGCTATAAAATCAAACATATATGAATGGTCTCACTATTACTGATACATAGTATGTTATACACCTTTATGGTTTGTGCCATCCTGATACATTCGTTATATTCATGTTATTTTTTGTTAAGTAATGTATCGTATTTATAAATACCTCTTAATTATTCTTACATTCTTTTAATGTATTTGAATGCAGGGGATGAACTATGTTATAAAAGTTATTCCACCTCATCCTCTCAGGTTTGGAAGTTCATGTAATCGTAATTTCCGGGATGATTTTAAGAGTTATGTTGGTTTAGAGGTAGTGGAGATGTTTAAACAGACATGCTTTGGGACATATCTCAATATGCCCAAATCTAATTTCCAAGGACAAATAACTAAATGCTTGTTGATGCTTGAGTTGACACAGGATAATCCTTCTGAACTACATGTATAAGTCAAAGGCACAGTGCTTGTATTCACGCTCTATGAATTTGCTCTCATCACCGGTTTGAAATGCACCGGCAACATTGAAGATTTTGAGTTATCGAAATCAGATCCATCTGTGTTGATGGGAAAGTATTTTCCAAAGGTGACAACTGGAATTTCCAAAAAAACATTGGTTCAAAGTTACCAAATGGGAAATTTCGACAATAATCAGGATGCGCTGCAGATGTCCATATTGTATTTTATACATACATTTTTGTTTTCACAATTAGGTGATGCGCCGGTTACCTTAGCAGATTTTAAGATGCTTGAGGATGGTCGATATGAAAATTTTCCATGGGGCAAAGTTGCCTTCGACAAGTTGATAAGTTCGTTGAGACAAGATTTCTTTATTGAAAAACAACTCTATCGTTTAGGAGGCATGCCACACGTACTGAACGTATGGATGTACGAGTGTTGTTCTAAAGTCGACGAAGAGATTGCGGTTCGTAAACGTAACCTTATACCGAGGATATTAAATTGGTCAGTGGTTGGAACAAAGCCTAAATATGAGAAGTTTATGGCGGAGATGTTCAGCAAGGTAAATTTCATGCATAATCTTTATGGAATTTGCACCAACATAGAAGTTTCTTTTAAGTGTTTACATCACTGAAATGTATGTCAAACCGTATAAGTATTTGATACTTTACTACTTATGTATCATGTAGTAAATCACACATTATAAATAGCAATCATACATAACATGATACTTTGATTTGTTTTAAATCAAGAAAAATTATATCTGATACATCACACTACAATTTCAATACATCATTTTCAAAATTTACTGTCTTCATACATTCTTTATTGTTATTAAATGGTTGTTATATTTGTTGATGTTATTGTAATCATTTCTAACTTGTTCCATTTGATGTTTATATCTTTTATACAGTTTGTGTACACCAACCTAACTCATGCAGAAGGCATTGCCCAGCAAGCGAGTGGTAGTTTGTAAGTAACATATCAATAAATTATCTATTTACAACGTGTACAACATTATAATTTTACTCAACAACTATTACTAACTCAAGATATATTACTTTTCAGGGACTGTGGCGTTTTCGTAGCTGGTTTTGCTGAATATCTCAGTGAGAGACTGTCTGTCCCTTCATATGGTTTTGATGCTGAATATCATCGAAAGAGATACGCAACACTTTTATGGAACTACGGAATTGTCAAGGCTAAGAAAGACTATGCTAGTGATAATGAAGATCCACCAAGACCAAGGTCAAATTATGTTCCACCATTGGACGAATCAGCGATAGTCTCAATTGAGTAGTTATAAAGTTACTGATTTTTCTAATGTGAACAATATTTTGTAAGACCAACAAATGTCGATTCTGTCTTAGCATCATCTACTCTACTTTTTGATTCTCTCATCATAATGCACCAGTTACATTTATGATCAATTTCTATTACCATCCGTATTAGTTGTATTTCTTGTATCAGTTATATTTATAGCGAATTATACTATAATATTGAGTAATGTATCATTAGAATAGTGTAGTGTTCATATTTAAATATAAACATCATAAAGCTAATTAAAAAGCAATAATTTATCAGTAACTTGATGTATTTGGAGTTTATAAAAGTAATGTTTCATAACCTTCAATATTGTTTCTGGACATGCATTGAAGTTAAATGTTATAAAAACTATACATTAAAGTGATGTATCATGATATAAATACATCAAACAATAAATAGCATACGATACATTACAGAATTAGCAGCATAAATCATAACCTTGGTTAAAATAATGTATCATGACATACTTTAATTTCATACTACAAATTAATGTAATGTATCATGGTCGATTTATAATATATCATTAACCATAACAATTTTTTATAATGTATCGGAAATCATAACAATGTATCAGTCAGCTTATACTAGTAAAGTGTCATAAGCATGAATTATGTATCACCAGTTAAAGTGTCATAGCACCAGTTAAAGTAATGTATCATAACATAAATTTCTTAGAAAATAGAAAATAACTTTACATAATGTTAATGTATAGGGCCATGCTTTGATAATATTATAACGTATTAGTAAAATTGGTAATGTATCACAAGATTATAAAAGTAATGTCTCAACATATATTATCTAGGTCTACTTCACTGGAAATTAAACTAGAAACTACTACAACAAATCAAAATGTAACTAATGTGGAGTATTAAAATGACATTATGATCAATACGCAATGGAAAAAGTGCTTCATTAAAAATCAAAGAGCATAATGAAATTAAAATTGTTCGAACAAGATTAAACACTAGTAAAACTAAAAAGTAAACAAATCTTTGATGTTATGTCCCTTGAAATATAAATGTCAATTCTCCTTCGGGAAGAAATCACATGTGCGTCTGTTGTGACCTTCACAGCCACATCTTCCACAACAGTTTGTGCTTGATGACAAAGTTTCACTTGATTTCTTATGCCTTGCTTTCTTTGGCCTCCTAGGTGGTCTTCTGTTTTTTGGTGGGTTGACCACTTCATCCTGAATATATGTAGGCACATGCCAATCCTTCATAGCTGGCATCGGATTAATTGGAACTTCATAAGTCCTCACTATTGTGGAAGGCTTATAGTAATCAGAGCAGTACGGACTCATATCATCTACATTTTTTCTTTTCAAAACTGCAATTGCATGAGGACATGGTATTTCATCAAGTTGAAACCTTCCACAGTTGCATGTTTTTCTCTCAAGGTCCACAATATACCTTCTTCCAGATTCGTAAACAGTATACACATAGTTTGATGACGCCTTAACCTGACAAATAAATTTTTTTAAAAAAAAAACTCTAAAATATGGCTTAATAAAACAATGAATAGTACTGAAATATACATAGAGAAAAACTGATATATTTCTTTTCAAACATATCGTCATGCGCGCAGATTTTGCACCATTAAGAAGTAGAACTTCTTCAAATCTTCGTCCTAATGTAGTTTTTGTATATAATGCTATTTCTCTATTTTTGCAGTTCCATGACCCAAATAATATCCTTGCTTCTTCCAGAGATTCTAATATAGACAATTCCCGCGCCTCCACCAAACAACCATTGATACATTCAGCAATATTAGATGTTATCATCCTACCTCTATTTATTGGTGCATGAGCCCTTGACCACTTTTCATACCTGGCATCATATAGGTAATCCTTTACACGATGATCCACCTTACCCACCTTCGCCATAATATAATCAAAATCCTCCTTTCTGTAAGCCTTGGCCATAGAATAGTACAGGTCACTAAGTCTGTTTTGGCTCCTCCTAAAGTATTTGCAAACATTCCTCCAAAGATACCAGATGCATGCAAAGTGAGGGACATTAGGATACACAATGCTTACACTCTTGATTATGCTTTCATTGCGATCCGATACAACACACATATTATCACGCTCTCCAACCGCACTTTTAAGTTGCTGAAAAAACCATGTTGAGGAACAATCGTTCTCCGAATCTACAACCCCATAAGCTATTGGTAATATACAACCTACACCAGAAAAAATACAATAGACAACTGTTGTTACGTATTTGTTCTAGATACATTACTTCATAGCATAATGTTATGATACTTTTAGAAACAAGTTCACTAAACTGATATAAGTTGACATACGTGCGCCATCAAGAGTGCTAGCAGAAACAAAAGTACCTTTGTACGGTCCACTCAAATGGGCCGCGTCAACCACGATTACTGGTCTGCAACACTCAAATCCACTGATCATTGAATGTAAAGCTATAACCAAATACATGAATTCATTCTCAGTTGACTTATGCATCCTAATGTGTGAATTAGGATACACAGTGTTTAGCATATAAATGTATCTCGGCAATTGTCTATATCCATCAGCTGGTCCACCTCTTAGCATTTTTATAGCACGATCCTTAGCACGCCATGCCTTCATATAATTAATATCAACACCATAAGCAGCTTTCACCTCTTCAATTATGTCTAATGGAGTGTGTTTTCTCTTATGATTTATTAACTTTGGGGCAGTAAGGTTACTAACAAAGGCAACTGTGGCTTGCAAATTTTTCAAGAACCTCTCACTCATTGGACATGTATGTTCACCGTTGAATTTGCGAATTCTAAACATATCTGAATTCTTCAAACAAGACGCCTTCAGGATCCAACCACAATCTTCATTATAACATTCCAACACATAGCTGTAAAAAAAACATTTACTCATCATAATTGACAATAACTTATCACAACAAGGCAGACGCCATAACCAAAGGTTTGACGGACACAATTATAATACTAATTAAACAAAACATGTAGTCTGTTTATGCTTAATGTTTTACATAAATTGTGTCTAATGAATTAGACGATCATTCATGCTAGAATGATAGACAAATACGGTCAAGATACATAACAAGTAATGTATCTCCATATCCACAACAAAACGAGAATCGCTAAGATTTTACCAGATACATAACTATACATACCTCTCTTTGTCAGATCTCTTAGCTCTGAAATTAAAGGTGTGATCTAACGCATACTTCGCCATTACAGAAACAAGAGTTTTCTTATCTTTGTACAGCTGATTGACCTTCACTTCTTTATTATTGCAATCAGTAATGAAGTTTGTTGTTTGAATTTTTGGTACACATAACGAATACTCATTTTGGGACTCAACAACAGCAAGTGCTACTGCATCTTTTTCGTTTCCTTCAACGCAAACCACAGCTCCAGTGTCTACATCAAACTCTACCTCTTTTATTGATTTATTCGTTGTGGTTATGCACAATGGATACATTACAAAACCAGAAACACTTTTCTTCAACTCAATATAAAGCTTCACTCCATTGTCATTACGAATAATCAATGGTGATTCGTTTCCTTCAACTACGTATTTGACGTCAATTTTTTTCCTTGCTTCATCAATATTTAATTCTGTTGCTATTGTCGAAATCAACCTCAAATAAGAAATACTTTCAGTAACAACAACTCCATCACTTTTGTATTGTTCATATAGAGTTTCATTTTGCCACACTCCGGAATGTTTCAGCAGAATTGAGATGTTCATCTTGTATTCGGCCTAAAGAACAAAATAAAAAGATGAAAAGATGGATTGATTTGAGTTATTTTAATTGTATAAGCTTGATTTGCCTATTTAAATTTTGAATTTCAGAAGATGTTGCTGATATTCAGGCATTCAAAAGACAGATAATAAACGTGATCGCGTTAATTGCTCAACTAATCACGAATTTGACATTTTTTTCCTTTTTTAAATTCAATTTAATGATTATTTATGTAACAGAATGTTATGTATCAGCAACTTAAACTTATGTATCAGATGAGGCAAAATCCGGGTTTTACTGTAATTATTAAAACAGTTGGGAGAGAGTGTAATTAGGTAGCAAAGTGTTGGTATTTCTGTTGTTTATACTGTAATTATTTCATCCTTTTACTAGATGTTAAGTGGGCCTGAGTCCCAAATCAATCTCTGTGAAGGCCTTCCAGTTTTGTTGCTTTTTTTCGGCCCAATAACTAGTTGTTTGACATCCGCATAAGTATCAACATTAGGCCGAGGCTGGTTCATAACAATACTCCCGTCCTCAATAAGAACCTTGTCCTTAAGGTTCTAGTCAAGAACAATGTTAGCAGCACACTCCCCACCAAATGCAACGAAGATAATCTGTGCAATGTTGCCAAAAAAATAGTACGTGGCCTGGTACACTTCTTGCAACAACTACCAACATGGAAACAACATAAAAAATGATCTGTTCATTACCAAAGTCCTCAAGTGCAAACAAGCTCTTTGCAAACACAACTGTAATGTAAACTGTAGCACCCATAATTTGTGTAGCACATGTAACGAACAGTTGCATACTCAAAAGGAGAACAGATGAACCAAGAAGCAACCAAGCCACTGATATGTGTCATATCCGCCAAGAGAAAAGCTTCTTGCTTGTTACATACCTTGGCGGTTACCTGCAAAATCATATCGGTTAGCATAAGCACTTGCATTAGTAACAATTAACTTTGGTCTACACAATGTGGAACATTTCTCCAGCTGCTTGTAGTCAATATAACCGGTGCTTGCATCCAATTGTCTAAGCTTAATACTACTAGCACAATCTGAATCAATGTGTTCAAGTAGTACATTCCATTGCTTTATCAATATATGTTGCACTAAACTAACAACATTGAGTGCTAAGGAGAAGGACTAAAATGTTCGGAGGCATCAACGCCTACATGTTTCCTTCCAAAACCACAAACTTGTTCACCTCGCGAGGTAGCTACTAAAAAGTAAGTAGAAATAAAACTACTATTTGGAAATATATTCTCATTGGCACCATAAGATAGAGAAATATCATGTATACCAGGATCAAATGGACGATTTGTAAAGTTGAGAGAAACAACGAAATCTAGTGATGAGGAATAAGAATAAGGTTGAAGAGTCATGCTCCAGTCAGAATGGTTGTTTGGCGAAAGGCTTTATAGAGCCTTCGTGAAAATATTGCACACAAAATAAGTAGGATAACTCAACGTCATTCATTTGTTCTGCTTTCGCGCAACCCTTAATTGGACCACAAATGTCAAATGCATGTATGGTGTGAGAAACCGTTGATGTTGCTTTCCATATGCTATCGTTCCTATCGGATACGATACACATACCATTCCTTTCCCCAAATACTTCCCTAAATTTCTCAAAAAACCATGTGCAAGATGCAATATTCTCAGAATCAACCACGGCATAAGCGAGTGGTAGTATTATTATATGTAGGGGTGGGCGTTCGGTTCTTCGATTTTCGGTTTTGGAAAAGTGTGCATCGAATACCGAACCAAATTAATTCGGTTTGGTTTGGTTTTTTCAACTTCGGTTCAGTTCGGTGTTTTTAAATCGGTTTTTCGGTGCAAAATAAAAAATAAAATGAGAACCGAATCAAAATATAAAACACTAAAAAATCTAAAACATTGTAAATAGACTATCAAGTGAGGACAACTTCAAATACATATCATTGTAGTGCTCCATTTTTCATATCACAATACGGTGGTAGTATTTGTGTGAAATTTTTTGGGAATTACAGTTAGAAATTAGGAGTATTTGTGTGAAAATTTTTAGGAATTACAATTAGAAATATAAGTATATTAGGAATTAAAATTAAAAATTAGGAAAATATAAAAGTAATAAGGATGGAAGGTAAATGTTGATGGGGTAATTGGGTATGGGATTTGAGGCTTGGTCTTGAAAAGTTTTGGGCCAAACATGAGCTAAATGAAAATTTAAAAAAAAAATAAATTAATAAAACTTCGGTTCTTTGGTGCACCGAAGAACCGTTACCCCTAAACCGAACACCAAACCGAAGAACCGAACTACCGAAAAAAAAACCCAAAACCGAACCGAAGAACCGAAACCGAAGAACCGAACTAATTCTGTTCGGTCCGGTTTTTCGGTTCTTCGGTTTTTATGCCCATCCCTAGTAGTATATGACCTGCATTCATTCCATAATTATATGCAATATGATAGTTGGCTATTACTCAAATTACTATTACTCAAATTAAACCAAAAAACACCCTGCTAAACATACCAGATTTATAGCAAAATTAATAATATATATCTAAATGCTTTTTTCATAAAAATAAATAAAATAAACAATATATGTTTGTTGATCAGCAACAGTCTTCTTTTGATCTAGATACACCTTGACTTCTGTATCATTGTGTATGATCGTTGGCGGGCATCTATCACTTATTATGTACCTAATTTCAATTTGAATGGAAGTGATGTCTATCTTCAGTTGAGTTACTATTGCATTTACCAATCCTTTATACTTGATATTTGCATCATACATAATTCCTTCTACACCAAAATTTTTAGCTCTACCTGTTGAAATTATACAGAATTGTTGAGTTATAATATTTCAGAATGGTTAAACATATGTAATTTGAAAATCACAAGACACTTTAAAAACCAAAAATCATACACTAATATAACCTTAAAATCATGATTATGTTAACTATTATACACAAAGATCCATCATAAATTATAATCAACACCAGCAACTGGAAAACATGTATAAAAACGTTTTGCATTATGTTTGTTTCTCTTAATTTGTTTGTTCTTAATTAATAAAATTTTAAATATTTCGTAATCAAAAAACACAAAATTATATATTTTTAATAACATAAATCACCTGTGGCATCCCATCTTCCTCCATGCTGTATCATGATTGAATGTAAATTATCACCATCCATATTTCAGAAAATTCTATAGCCTTTTTATAACTTTTCTTTTTGAATAACTTCAGTTTCAAATAAAATACTGAAATCCGTATTTTATTAGAAATTCTCGACTTAAATACCAAAATTATTTGAGAAATTTTCTATTTCAAACAATAAATGTTTGTTGATCTGTTGAAGAAATAAGAAGAAGAATAGAATTGCTGAAGAAGAAGACACATATTCAGTTTGAAAAAGGAAAAAGACAACCGTTTCAGAGAGAAATTTGGGTGTGATTGATATCCTTTTCTTAACTGATGTCTTTTTTTAAGGGTGGATTTTTTAATTTTTTAATATGAAATCGTTTTTTCCCTTTTCGTAGGGTAGATTTTTCATTTTTTTGAAAGGAAATCGTTTTTTTCTTTTTTGTTTTGTTTTAAAAAATTTCTATTTGTTGCAATCTAAGAAGTTTTGCTATAACTTGCAATAAACAACCTAAGGTTGTATATTTAGATTTTTTTCCCTTTTTGTAATAATTGAATATTTGGGTTATTTGGGTAAGGTATTTTTCTCAATGGACATTTTATCTCATTTTCCCTATATAAAAATGAACAATTTGATGATGACTTTGATAATTTAAAAAAATGAAATTTTTTGGTAGCATCTTTTAGAATGGATTATTTCTTATAAAGAGTGGATTAAGTCATTATTTCACTTCAAAAAGACTTGAATTATTATAAATGTATAAAATTATTTTGACATTTACTTAGTTATACCATTACTAAATCGCTAATTTCTTACTAACATGTCATCAGAATTTATCTCATTGACAAAACATTCGACAAAAAAATCAGCAAAAAAGTGAAATATCTCCGACGGTCAGAACTAACATGTAACCGAGTGAATGATTAGGATACGTGTAGATATGGTCAGAAAATCATTGTTACAAAAGAAAAAAATCAAATAAATATATGTACAAAACTTTATTAAATAAATTTAACACCTTTTATAAGGATTAGCTCTAAGCCATTAATTATATTGAGCCGCCGCTAAAAATATATACTACTACTCTTTCTTAAAGTTTTTTTTATCAAGAAAAAAAAAAGACACAACACCATGGTGGTGTGTTTTTGATACCGTGTCTAGGTTAATTAATTATATATGCTAGTACTAGTAGCAAAAATAAGATATTCTCTAAGAGGATATTCAAAAAAGAAAATAGTAAACAGAAGAAAAAGTCAGGAAAATTTAACATATATTATATTTATATTTATATTTAAAAAATGTACGTACACGGCGTAACTCTTCAATAAATGGGTGTCAATTGCATCATTGAATAAGTGTGGCTCCACCACTGATTGTTATGAGCATAAGAAATTTTTATATCAATATGTCATCTTTACTTACTGTGACCAAGTAACCTATCTTATTTCAAAATTGCAAATCTCATACTTAAAAGAGATTTACCTATAGATATAAATTGAATAACTTGAATTTTTTATATTAATGATGTATATATAACTTAAACTTATTTATTTTATGGTCTTAACTAAAATTGCCTTTCTATTTCTCGGTAAGACAACAAAAAACAACAAACTTACAAAAGCTACTTTCCAATCTTTTCAGCTATCAATGTGTGATTTTTGTTTGCACACGCACCAATCTCCTCCTTGAACTAAGTTTCACGTGGCCCATCACCATGGTCCATGGGTCCGAGATTCACTGTGTGCCACCCACATCGTCTGAATATTTTATGGCAACTGAAGTCCGCAAACTAGCTTCTTCTTGTGTGTGCATCTCTAAACTTTACTCTGCCACTTCAAACCAGTACGATTTTCCCCAAAATGTCTCACACTATTAAGAGATCTTACACCTTATATGTAGCTTCACAGTCTTTTCAGCTATCAATGTGGAACTTTTGTTTGCGCACCCAACAAAAAGAACGATACCTTATTTATACTAAGACAATTTGAATTTAAACTTCTTTACATGTCTATGACTTTCTTAGACACAAGTTTGAGAAAATTTTCTTCTATTCTTAAATTATGTGTCCAATCAAACATCTTTACATACATTGACATGAAGGAAATAGGACTTACAAGTACATGTTATACTAATCCTTTTTTATTTCTCACTAGGTGTCAGATATTCGTTTTGATAAAATCTAACTAATCTAAATTCGTGTCGAAAACTCTCAGAAATAAAACATTTTCTGTTTGAAGACAATTTCATACTTATATTCATACTTAAAACCTCTAGACAAAAGTAAAAAAATACCATTGCACTAAATACAACTTATACTGGTCATGTTCAATTTGGGTGGCGAAAATTTAGTGTGCCTTATTATGTTTTTGTCATGGAAAAATAGGGATGCGTGCAGTTTCAAAAGTTGACTGTAGTTGGGGAGTTAGGCTTCATAATCAACTTGTTCCAGCTAGTTTGGTATACACCAAATTACAGCAAAAATGTCTCTCTTTGGACAAAATAATTGACAAGAAGTGAAAAAAAATGATAGATATGAGAAAAGAGATAATCAAGCGAATAAATGACATTACAAATAACCAACAAGATTCAACATTAGGCTTTGTTTGGAAAGTTACCTGGTAATTAAAATTGATGTAATTACTAGGGTAGTAATTATCAGTCTTGTAATTACACAACCTAGTAATTACGATGACCTATTTGTTTGTCACAATGTAATTACAGTGTTATTACAAGTATAATGTTTGGTTGCACAAGTATAATTACATGGTTATATTCAAATTTTAAAATAAAAGTGAATTATCAAAAGCTAAAAATTTATATTAGACAAATAAGTACCTTTATAAATGATATTAGATTAAATATTTAATATATATGTATGTATATATATATATATATATATATATATATATATATATATATATATATATATTGTCTTTTGAAAGATATTAATTAATAAACATATGTTCTTATAAAAAAATAATTCATTTATATTTTTCAAACTAGTATATTTTAATTAAATTAATCATAAAAACATAAAGTACATGATTTTTAAGAACATCATGAAATGCATGTTTGATAAAAAGATTAATATTATAAATATAATGTCATAAAATTATTAAAACATTTGACAAAAAGATAATCTATCAATTCTAACTAAAAATTGAATGGCTTGAAATGTGAAATATCATGTCAATACTAGTACAATAAATAAATTGAAACTGAAAATATAACATAAGTTCAAAATAAAATAAAAAATAATACTCTAATGTCAAATTTCAACATAACGTAAATATGATTCAAAAGAAAATGAAAACCTAAGTCCAGTGGTGGAGCCAGAAATTTCATGTAGGGGGTTCAGGATCAAAATAAGTAAACACACGAACTAATCGAAGGGGGTTCAACGTCTACTATATATACGTAATAAATAATTTTAACCATGTATAATTAACATAACTTTCCGCCGAAGGGCGTTCGGATGAAACCCCCTGGGTTCAAGGTGGCTCCGCCATTGCCTAAGTCTATAGCTTTATTCAACAATGAATTTTACTTAATTTAAAAATTAGAATACTAACTAAATTATGCTACATGAAAAACAACAACATAAAATTAAAAAAAAAAAACTAAAAATTGCATGGAATCACAAGAAGTAAAGATTGGGAAATGAGAAGGAAATAAAATATGAATAATATAAAACAAAAAATATTTAAAAAATATATTAGAATAATAAAAATAGAAAGAATTTAAAATAATAGAAATTTAAAATAAATTAAAACGAAAAAAATAAAAATAAAAAGAAGAAATTTAAAAGTAATCAGCTTGTAATTACACCATGTAATTACCAATAATTTACAGTCCCCCCCCCCCCCCCTCTCGTGAATTGGAGAGTGTAATTACCTCCTGCCAATTACACCCAATTATTTGCTGATCAAGTAATTACCTGGCCAACCAATGGTCCCGTAGTTATTAATATTATAAACCCGACCTACCAATGGTCCCTTAATTATTAATATTATAAACCTAAATATTTACGAGATTTTACAATACTCTTTAAATTCATTTTTTCACGAAAAATCCAACCCCCAAATACGAATATGCATTTCTCGATTTTTTGTGCTAAAGGTTTAATTAAAAAGTACTAACTAAAAGTATGTATATCAGTATGTGTATAGAAACTTGACTTCTTTTTTTTTTAAAAAAAATACAATTTAAATAGACCCATTTTTCCTCTGTTCAAATAAAACAAATTAAACATTAAATGATAAATAGAGAAAGTAAACATGTTAGTTTATATAATTAAACTCTGGCATAAACACTAAGTCAAAAAATATCTTCAGTGTCAATTAATTAATGACAATAACTTAACTGTCGCTAAATATATTTTCTTAGTAGCAATTACTAGTGACAATTACATTTTAGCATTCTTTGTAAATGCCTCTAAAGCCTATAGCAATATTAGATTCAATGCCAATCAACTAATACTTGTTAAAGTACATATTTATTACTGCTAAAAGCTTTTTCTGTTGCAGTGAAACTCAGAATTTAGAAACAACGTTCAGGAAATAAAAATCATATGCATCATTAATTTTATTTTTTTTTGGTTAATAGAACATAACATTATAAATAGATCATATGCATCATTACAAAATACTGGGGTTACTATGGACCATGCGGAAGTAGAAACTTCAAGCACTTTATTTAGTAGGCTAAACATACTTAGTATTTTTTTCAGCAAAGAGAGTGTTGATTTCTTGAGATGACCAACAATTGGAAGCTCAAATTTTGATGGAGTCCACAAGTAGGGCAATAACGTGAGGTTTTAAGACTTTCTCCGGATTAGTGTATCCATCTTGATTGTGTTTATATATAACGTCAATAAGACGAACAAGATTGAGAATACGAGTTAAAAACTCCATAGATACAGGAGATGGCCTTAGCATTCCTTCATTAATATCTTTCCATGCTGACTCAGCCATTTCACTAAATTTAATCATTGCCTCTTCAGTTGATACACTATACTCTCTCCTGTAGCACTCAATTCCTGTTGCAATTTGTCCCCTATTTTTCTCAATCTGGAAATGCAAATAGATTAACGGTTAAATCACCTTGTAATTTGTTAAATTCTCATATATTAATATAATTTGGTGATGTACAACTCATACCTCATATGTGGCTATGTCGTCAATAACTCGACATATAGTCGCATTAGCCTTAAGAATTTTAGGATTGTTAGATAGCCACTCAAAATCCAGCTCTGTTGAAGACTTCATGCCCAAATATGATGTTGTTGTGAGCAAGTAATAAGTGCTAGTTACTAATGCATTGCTTAGATACTCAGAAACTAGTGGCATATATCCTTTGATAAACCATTTCGCCTCGACATTATAACTCCTCACTATTTCTTTCATCTATGAACACCAAATATATGTATGAATTCAAGTGTTAGCAAAGTGAGAGATTGATTAAGGAGAAATGTTGTTTGATATAGCTAGGGTTGAGCTCAGACATACTCTTTCTTTTGCATGATAAATGACATGAGATCTTCCATTGCTAGACAATTCCTTTTCATAATCTTCATAAAGTTGTAGAAGGGCTTTATAACTGATTTTCATATAATCAGGGAGTGAATCAATTTCGTTGATATCCCATCTGTAGGGTGATCAAAATCTTAGGTAAATTATGCATTTTAAACGAGCATAGATATATAAAGAGCAAAAGCTCGTCTTAATTTTTTCATGAATAAGTGACTTTTTGATGTTCATACCTTTGTATGGCACTGGTGTATATGTCAAGTTCTTTGATTGTACCATAAGAATCAAAGGTGTCATCAACAATTGAAACGATAGCTATGGTCTTAGCAAGAATGACGCGAGCTTGAGAATATTGAGGCTCATAATAGACTCCTACTGTCCAAAAGTAGCATTCAACTGCTCTATCTCTAGCATATGGAAGTGTTGCCATGAAATTCAAATCTTTCCACCACCTGCAACACAACCAATTAACATTAATACTTGGAAATTAATTTAAAAAAATTGACTTTAATCTTCATAAATGTATATTCTCACCTTGATACCTCAACAAGTTCTTGTTTGTGTAACATCTGGAGCAAGTTGAAATCTAATTTGGCAAATCGAAGTAACACATCATTTTTTGAGTTCTGCTTCTCGTAGATTGATGAGATAAAGAACCGAATCTCAACACGAGGAATACCCTTGTGTAAAGATTGCTCTAGGGCATGCGTCACTTGCTCCCTAAGTGGGGAGTTCAAATGTGGAGTTGCGGACTCAAGATGAGTAGTGGAGAAAGCAAGTGCATCTTCTAAGATGTCTTCACCATGAGTCCTTACATGTGAAGCTTCATACAAGCTCAATAATCCTAAGACATCACTAGCTAGAGACTCCTTGAGTTTGCCATTTCCATCTTGGAATTTGCTGAAAAATTCTGAATTACAAGGAATAATACAAATATTAGCCTTCCAGTAAATGGATAGTAATATATAATCACAACGACATTTAATTTGTAGTACTTCAAGAGGTACTTACTTAGAGAGATGTTGTAACCATGTTGCCTAAGCAATCGAAATTGAAGAGCACAAGTGCATAAATCATCATTACAGTCATTGCCCTCAAAGTTTGAATTTTCATTGTTAATTCGATCCAAAATCTCATCGATTTCTCTCTCAAAGTGGTAGGCTATGCCAAGGCGTTCAATAACGTCAATCAAATTCAATATGTCCGCCAATTTCCTTTCAGTATCTAACAACATACTCCTTGTTTCTTCCTTCAACGCTTCAATCTCTTGAGCATACTTTTGTGCAACCTATAAATAAATTCAAACATCAAAAAAAATCAAACTACATTGTCTGATAAAACAAAGAATTAAGAAGGAACTATGACGAAAAGATGACGAATATTAATTAAGTACATGATTGTCGATGGAGAAAGAAAGGAAACTATCGCCCCATAGACTTGGAGAGAAGTTGGCGACGGGACGAATGATCTCTTCTTCTTCTTTTTCTATATGGTTCACGACATTATTGTCAACTACAGATGATGAGGCCATTGTTGCAACAAATAATAAGTGTTTTTGGTTCTTCTAAGGAAAAATGGAAGTAACTCTCAAATTGATGAAATAAATGGTAGACAAGGGACAAGTATTTATAGTGGTGCATGAGAGACACACAACCAAAAATTTTTAATTTTTTTTTAAATACAATTAATTTTTTAAATAATGTTTTTGGTCCCCTGATGTGATCTTAAAATCACACTTCCTCGTACGTTCTACATTGACGAAACACATGAAAATTGAGATAAATTTTTAAATTTTGTGATTTTAAATTGATGATGTATATAATATATCAAAATACATTACTAGAAACATTGGTTTTTCCAATGAATCAATGAAGAATTCGTGTTATAAAACATTAATTTTTTATCAATTTTCTACCGAATCAGCTCACTGAAAAACGTATAGCGAAAACATAATTTCATTGAAATATCGGGAAGTTTCCTAATTTTTTCGTAGAAAACACTACTATTTTTTCTTTTCTCAGCGGGTCAAGCAAAATATCTGGAAATAGCCACTGAACATTTTTTTGTGAGAAATTTTCATATAAGCTTTAAATTTGTAGTTTTAAATATATCACGTGAAAAGTTAAAAATAATAAATAACTAAATAAAAGAAATATGCAATCGATTCAGATATATGTCAATAATTACATTTGAAAATGTGGAGTGATTTGATTTTTCAACTCGTACGAATTTGTTCAATAAAAAACGTAAAAAACGTTTAAAATTCTCTGATTACAGAAGGAAAATGAAAATTGATAATTTAGCTTCTGTGACAGATGTGAGCCTCCACCTTTTCCCAGTTGCCTCATTTGACTTACTCAAGGAACATATTTGTAGTTAAGATACTTAGGGTCGTTTGGTAAACTAGATGGGATAAGCGGAATTCACCATTTTGTTATAAATAGTGGGATAAAATAATCCCATCATTAGCTAATATCTCACATCAAATATGAGATAAAATTAATCCCAAATTTTATTCCGAGATTATTATACTTATCGTCTTATCCCACTTACCAAATGACCGAGTAAATATCTCAAAAGGTCACTCAAAGGATTTATCTTGTAAAGTCATTCAACTTTATTATGTATCAATAATATCACTCAACTTTGAGTTTTTCTTTTATAAAATCCTTCAATCAAATTTATCATAAAAAATAATCTAACATGATAAAATGAATTATTTTTTTTTATGTCATATATATATGAATCTCACAAATAAAATAAAATTTTAAAAAACTCATTACGCCTAATCAATCGATCCATTACTGTAATTTTTTGAGAGGGGAAATAAAAAAATTTTTGGAGTTATTGCAGAAAAGAAAAATATTATATAGAGAAGAGATGAGGGAAAGAAACGCATTTCAGAGTTACTATAATTTATCTTGGGGGTAAAAAACTAAGATAGATAGATTAGATAATGGAAGCGGAAAAAAATATCAATTAAAACTTTTGATAGAAAAAAAATAAATTAAAAAGTAACTCAGTTTCACTTGGTATGTCTTTGGTTGGTTAGTTATTTTTATATGGTTCTGGGTCAGCAGAACTTTAATATCAATTTATTTATTATTCAAAGGAAGCATCAGATTTCCAATCATTAAAAGTAAGATTTTTGGGAACTCGCGACCAAAATGAGCCATGATATGGTCAAAGTGACCAAAATAAGCCACTAGTTTATTTTGTTACCAAAATAAGCTAAACGCCATAAATTATAGCGTTTTATCGATAAAAGTTAACGGTCCCGTTAACGTCTGTGGTTTTGAAAAAAATATTGGAAAACGCTATAATTTATAGCGTTTTACCCAGAAAAAATATTGGAAAACGCTATAAATACTAAAACGACGTCGTTTTAGTAAAACGCTATAATTTATAGCGTTTTCCAAATAAAACTTTTCCATAATTTATGACGTTTTACTAAAACGACGTAGTTTTAGTAAAACGCCTTAAATTATGGCGTTTTGCTTATAAAACTTTTCCATAAATTATGGCGTTTTGTCATGCCAATATCTGCATTCTCAAATCTCCAACAACCCCAGACATCTCCCTCGGGCCCCCCCACTCCACCAATCACTACTATATAAGAAGATAACACTTACGAATTCAACTACCACTTTCTGTATATTAATCATTTTTTTGTTTTTCTTCACTAACAATTTGAAAGATGTCTTCAGAATCAAAAGTTAGAGTTTCTTTTTTCTGGGATGGTGAAATTATATATGATGGAAACACCATACATTATAATTGTCCTCCAAAATACAATGTTAAGTATTCAGTTAATCTTCCATTTAAAAAATTATGTGATGCACTTTATAAAAGGATGGCTTTGGATAGTACCGATTATAAATTGATTATAATTGGAAAATATCCGACCTCATTTTTATCACAAGGCCAAGTAAATTTTGGTGAGTGGATTATCAACAATGACGATTCGTTGAGAGATTTTTTAAGCGCTCCGACAGACTTTATAGATCAAATCAAGCTAACTGTGCTTGAAGTCTATGTTAGGACGGAGCGTAGGATTAGTCGTCGTCGGCGTTCTGCTTTACCGAATGATGTCCATCGTCAGTTGGAAAATCGTAACATCCCTAATGAAGTCCATGTTAGTCAATCGTGTGATTTTCCTCACACAGTTCAATACCAAAATCTTCATACCGGCAGATATGATTTTGATTTGAACGAAGCTATTAATGAAAATGACTGGTACTGCCCTTTCATTTGTGTTGTTTCTACTAATAAATTTTAATAATATCAATTTTAATTTTTAATTATTATTTTTTTGAAGTAGTTTAACTCAAAATGAGATGAATATTGCTTCAAGTTATGGCCAAGATAACTATTTTGGACAGTCATCACAGTTTGGGCTGATGGAAAATGTTGGAACATCCTCAAATATTTATGCCTCGTCTAATTTTGGTGCAGCTGACTATTATAGGTACGTGTACCATTTTAAGTTTTATTTAACTAAATTTAATATATGTGCCAACTATTTATATTTTTTTGGCACATATAGAAAAAAAATTACGCTTGATGAGCACAACGTTCCCGCGAATATGGATGGTTATAATGATCAGCCAAATTATCGATCAAGTTCACATGTTGATAGTGATGATTTGCCTAATGCTGATGTATCTGGAGATGAACTACCATTTGAAGAGTCATCCGGAGATGATGAATTTAGAATTTTCAATGGATCACCAAGACCAATGTCCATGAGTCCTGTTCATGCGGAAGAATCTTTGTCACCGACGAAGCTACAGTTAATACCCAGATCACCATCATTGCATATGCCCGAATTTTTTTATCGTGAAATTCCTTTTATTGATCATGTGCCAGATGATCCAGATGTATTTGTCGATACCCATACTGATTATTATAGATCTCAAGGTACGTGGCGTGAACCACAAGATTTTATGAATAGTAATATTTATGTTGAAAAAGACATGTTGTTCAAGACAAAGATGGATGTGCAAAGGGCGCTTAAACTTTTACACTACAAGTGGGCAAGGGAGTACCATGTCATTAAGTCGACAAAAACATCATGGCGAATTTGTTGTAGGCGTGTAGATCAAGGATGTAGATTTAAGGTCACTGCTTATATGTCTGCTGATGTTAATATGTGGAAAATTGGGTCATACAATGGTGAACATACGTGTAATATGGGTACGTGTCGTGAAGGACACTTCAATTTGGATGTTGAAATGATTGCTTCTGTTCTTTGTACTGATATAGAAAAAACGCCGAGGTAATTTTTTTTCACAGATAATTTTTCTTTTGTTTTTCAAAACTTTTTTTTTGAAAAATTAATATCATTTGAACATCTCAGGTTTCCTATCAAGGACTGCCAGACAGCTATCCTAAAAGCATATGGAAAAACGGTTAGTCGAAGAAAGGCCTACCTCGGACGCAAGCGTGCATTTGAAAAGATTTATGGCACTTGGGAGGGATCTTTCAGCCAGTTGCCTAGGTACATGGCTGCTATGGAACACTTCAATCCAGGCACTGTGGTGGAATGGAAGTTAGAGCGGCATGACGACATTAATGAAGATGTATTCAACTTTGTCTTCTGGACATTCAAGCCGTGTATTGATGGATTCTTTTATTGTCGTCCTGTTATATCAATTGACGGAACACAAATGTGTACGGCAAATATGACATCAAAATGTTGATTGCTGTCGGAACAGATGGTAACGGCTCAATATTTCCCTTGGCCTTTGCAATAGCGGCTAATGAGAGCAAAGAGACTTGGTCCTTATTTTTGGATCACTTGCATCATCATGTTGTCAGGGGCCGTACAGGAGTCACACTGATATCAGATAGACATCAGGGAATACTTTCCACTTTGTATAATACGCCTGATTGGCAGGCCCCATTTGCTTACCATCGATTTTGTTTAAGGCATTTTAAATCTAATTTTTCTAGTAAATTTAAAAATGCTACTCTAAACAATCTTCTATGGGCAGCTGCAACACAGCATCAGGAGAAAAAGTTTTTGGAAAAAATGCAGGAGATTCAAGAAATTAGCATGGAAGCATATGTGTGGTTAATGAGGTATGATCTTGACAAATGGACATTGCACAAGGATGGTGGTAGGAGATGGGGCATGACGACAACAAACAGCTCTGAGTCCTTCAATGGGCTCTTGAAGGCAGCAAGGGGCCTACCAGTTACTGCGATGGTGAGACTAACTTATAAGCAGGTTGTGGACAGGTTTGTTAGAAGATCGGCTTACGGTATTCGTCTAATTTCCGAAAATCAAAAATGGATGCCAAATCCATTCAAGATATTTGAGGATAATCGTTTAAAGTCAGAACGACACACGCTAATTAACTATCACCAGCAAAGGGACAACATATTTGAGGTACAGACGCATATACATCATGGCCGTGGTGGAAATAAACACATCGTTAACGCGTCGCAAGGATTATGTCAATGTGGTAAATGGCAATCATATCATATTCCATGTTCACATGCAATTAGGGGATTTGATCAAATTGGGCACCAAGCATGGGATCATATAGCACAAGTATTCAGTGTACGCAATTATGTAAAAGCGTACTCCGGGCAATTCAATCCACTCGGCGGTGAGGCGTATTGGCCTGAAAGTCCTTTTACTATGATAGCAAATAAAAGATTTTTACGAAAAGTCGGTGCCAAAAAAATCACTCGCATACATAATGAAATGGACATTTCAGCAAGTACGCTCTCTCGCAAGTGTTCATTGTGCAAACATACTGGTCATGATAAACGTAATTGTCCTTCGCGAGATCGCAATGCTAGTTCATCTAGGGTTAGAAATACCTCATGTGGTGGTACTACTTAGCAGATTTGATTTCATTGTACTGATCTCATCATTTGTTGAATGTGTTGTTTGTACTAATATAATGACTAGTATGCCTGATATGTATGCATTTTTATACTGTTATGAAATGCAATACTGGAATAAACTCTACGTTGCTTTAAGAAGAAACAAAAAAGTAATGATTATTTTCATTTTATAGATTATCATACAAAAAATTAGTAATTTCTAACACGAACATTTAACATGAGATAACTATATTTACAAATTAATTCAAATTACTATGTTCCACATCCCCTTTTACGTAGAGCATTTATCGGTCTAAATCCATCGCCGTCCATCCTTGACCTAGTCGGTTTAGTTTCCTTCTGCTTTTTTAGCCTTTTAGTAGCTAGTTTCTTCCCAGGTGCTTGAGATGAGACTACGGAAGAAGCAACGTCCATCTGAAAATTAAACAGAGGTCAACTTTTAACAATACTTATTTACACAAAACATCACAAATTAATAATTAAAAAAATATATATATATTAAACCTCCAAGTAGACGGGATGTCCAGTAGATGCCGACAGGATATCACTCTGGCCCATCTGGCCGGCTTGGTCAGCCATGGCAGCAGTAGTACAAGTGTCAAACTTAAAAAAAATATTAAACAAATGTTATATATAATGTATAAACAATATTTGTAAGTAAAACTTTAACGTAACTTATAAAATATATTTGCCTCAACCTGATCGCAAATCGTTCCCGGAAAATTATCAACACTCAGCGTCTCCCAGGCAGGATTATCCGCAGAAATATCAAATACCTCATCGGATTCACCAAACACATTATCAAATATATTTGAAAGATCCATACGGTACTGCTCGACGTTTTCTCCAGCATTTTGTGTACTAGACGGTCCCTACAACAAGACAGAATCTATTAGAAATTTTTAGTAATACACAATTGTTTAGTTAATGGAAAAGAGGTTATTTATTACCTGCAAATTCGACATATAACCAACACTACCTATAGCTGATCCATAGCTCAGACGTACTCCCTCCACATCTCGCGTAGGCCGTCCGCCTGCAGGCCTCGGTGGTAATTGCAAAGGCATTCTATAAATACTGTCAATGTTCGGAATAGGCTCAACAAATGGACTTGCAGGAGTGGACGGTGATGGCTCATCAAGCAAAGCATGTCCTACTGCGTCGCGGGATCGCCCCCGATCTTGAGGCTTTTGTCGTCCTCTACCTCGGCCAGCACCACGTCCCTGTACTCGATCATTTACACTAAAACGCAAGGGATCTCCCTCAAATACTGGTCCATCGGGTTGTACGGGATACCTAGCCTCCTGTAGAGTGTGCATAACCAACCTACGAAATGAATCCCCACACGATGTATGGTCAGGATCCCGCTGCACCTCTAATGAAAGATTAAGTATCTTTTGAAGTCCTCTCGACATCGCAAAAGCACTACCAGCGGAATGCACAAATTCGGCTTCACTAAGTACCTGTAGTGCAGGGTTGCCTATCAACAACCGTCCGTGATTTAAGAACCACCGAGTATAATCTCTCTGTACGGCATCAAGTGCCGGAACAGCTAAACTGGTATGTCGGTGGCCCCACTTATCAGAACAAAAATCTAATGTTTCAATGAGTTGCTGATTCAACCTATTACGCTGATCATGATTAAAGTGACTGGGATCCCATTCTGGTGCCTGGGGTATATGCTGTCGGTGACCAAATTGTCTCATGACACGGTCAGGCACGTGCCACTCAGCTATCTCGATGCAAAGCATAGGCACTCGTGCAGTCCATAAAGCCTCGTCAATCTTGCAACATGCAGGCAGTCCATCCAATATAGCAGCATACGGTGTCCACAAAAACTATATCAAATAAAGACAAATAAATGACTCTAGATTTATTTATTTTATGTAATACGATGTTCTTATTCATCTTTGTGGAAGTTTGTTATTTTGAGCTAAGATGAACTTATTTTATCTTATTCTTTGTATATCTTGTATATATAATTTTGTTAAGTAGTATATATGGTACAATATTGGGTGAACTTGATGTTAAGAATAGACAGCATTACTAACGTGAAAGGTTAATTATTTTCTTTTATTTAATTGTGTTAACTACTCTCCTTTATTTTATAAATATATATATATATATATATATATATATATATATATATATATATATATATATATATTTGAAATCAGTTGAACTTCACAAGGAATATTCCATATTTGCCAAGGTAATTGTTAGTATTATTCCTAATTTTCCACCATTTGTGGTGAAGATCAACAATTAGTAAGATGATTCTGACTAATTTTCCTCCTACAACATATATATGGAAAAATAATATATTCCTTGATAAATTTGAGTATAATCCTAAATAGACATAGAATAGATAAACTTACAAATATTAAATCATATACACATCTAATTTACCAATTTTAAACAAATAAAGTAAGCAGAACACAACAGATATTATTACTATATAGTCCTACACTATGACACTACTTCAATGATCGCAATATAATTTATATTTATAACAATCAACCACTCAAATATTTTATATTTAAAAAAACAACTTCTGCAAATTTAAAGTGCTAAACAGTAAAGGTTACCTGCTCATCCGTCATGCGATCAATCTGATCTCTGATCGTTATAAGATGATGATGTGCCTCATTTTTACGCTCAATCCCTTCCGTCCATCTACTGGCATATGGAAGGGCAGTGTCATCATCCTCCGGATCATATAATCCGGGTTGTAAAGGCAACATCCTCGTCCAACACCATACCTTAAAGTAACCAAATAAAATATTTAAAAAATAAACACTCCAACGGAAAATAATAAATAAACATATCAAATAAATATATTTTAGATATATACTTCCTCTACTCCATATTAAATGCATGGTTGAGCATTACCTCAACAATTTAATTATTTTGGACTACGAGTATATCATAACAATTAATTTCCTTATTATTGTTAAAATATTATTCTGTAACTAAATGTTAGCAGCCATCATTTACAATTTAATTAATCATAGTCACTTTTTAAGACTGAAACTATAACTCCAAAAAAATAACCTTAGCTAAAATACAAATAAAAATTCCACAATTTTTTTTAGTGTTTGAAACTTTTATAAGTAAAATTATAAGAAATAGTGCTGAAGTGCGAAAGTCTTTACAATATATATCCATCCATAATATTTACGTTGAATAATAAAGTCATTTGAATAATAACGTTCATTTTAATCAGATAAGCAATTTAGTTACCTGGATGAGTGGAAGAAATCCGCATAGGTCACTTGAATTTCGGAAAGATGAACGACAAAGTGACCTGTATAAGTAAGCCAAGACTGCGCTGCCCCAACTATAGAGACCAACCTCAGCAATGGGATCTAAAAACGCCAAAAATCTCAAACTAATCTTGTTGCCCGATTTGTTTGGGAATAACATACCCCCAAATATAACAAGAATGTACAAACGGGCAATCTTCTCAACCCTACGAACTGGCGTATCAACTGCAATGGGATCAGACTCGACCTCGTCTTTGATGTAGTCCGTAAGCTTTGTCATATTCACAAATGTCCTGCCTTCAAGTGGCCCCTCATAACCAGTGAGTTCACGTAGCATATTACCCCACTCTTGCTCCCGTTGTGCAACATCCGGTACATAAACGGGGCGACCATCTACTCGCAAACCAAACAAAACCTGCACATCCTGCAGAGTTATCGTAGCCTCACCGAACGGTAGGTGAAAGCAATGAGACTCCGGCCTCCATCGTTCCACCATGGCCGTAAGAAGGGGACGATCATATTGTATTCTACCAACTTTTATAACATTGTATAATCCAGCAGCAGTTAAATATTCTACAATACGAGGATGAGGCGGATGTGAACTAAATAACCTCAAAGCAACCAAGTCCATCCTCTTAGGCGTAATACACTCTCCAAATGGTATAAGACCATCCCAAACATACTCAGACCGATGGTCATTCTGTAATCGGAGTAGAGTACGAACCACAGGACCAGGATTCACAACAGTATTCATTTTTTATAACAACCTGTACAAGAAGTTTAATCATATATTAAAAAAAATTCATAACGGGGTTACTTGCCCTATCAACTTATAAAGGTATTGCTTGCAGGCAACTTCATATAAGGAGCAAGAATAGGCCACCAGTTATTCTTAAGGAACTTCATATAATGACACAATAATAACTTGTCATAATAGAGGAATCTAATTAACCCATAATTTAAGGTTTTATCATTGTCTTAGTCCACCCCAATTCAAGACCAAAAAACAAAAGGTAGCTTAAAATTTCTTTATCGAACTGTATACATCATTGCTAGCTTTACAGGAGAAACAAATAAAGTTAGCTGCTAGATAGTATTTACTAATTTTGTCAAATTCATGTTATACATATATATTGCTTCTAAATTCAAATTACAGTACAACTGCATTGCGTAAATCATTACAGAAATCATGAGCTAGCCAAGTCATTCGGATTGATGGCAACATGTTAACTGGTTTGCAAATTACCCTTTTCAAATAATTAATTTTCAAACATGGCACATTAGAAGGTAACAATACATCTTATTTGTGAAGGGTAAAAAATATCACAAAACAGCCATTTTTACTTCATTTTCTTTTCCTTTGATTTGGGGACAGATTTTACAATCCTCAGAAAGCTATATATGCATTTTTTGGGTGCATAAAATTGTTATACCATTAGTGAATAACTTTATTCTACCTACACAGAGAACTTTACGGATTAAAGTTCTATGAACAAATACCAAAAAATAGTTTAATGAGATAAAACAATGCTTAATGACATTTTAAAAATTAAAATACCTTAATAGGGAATCAAATTCTGCCTTGGATCGAGATAGTGCGTGATCTTCACGGTTGATGAAGATTTTTGAATCTTCAATTTTTACGCTTCGATTTAGGCGCGTGGGGGGACCGATGGAGACGGCTGAGGGTGGGGGGGGACCGACGGAGGCTGAGGGGGGGGGGGGGGGACCGACGGAGGCTGAGGGGGGGACCAAGTTGTTGGAAAGTTTTTAGGGAAAGACTGTGAAAACGATATAAAATTGTTGGAAAACGCTATAAATTATAGCGTTTTACTAAAACGACGTCGTTTTAGTAAAACGCTATAATTTATAGCGTTTTCCAACATTTTTTCTATGTAAAACGCTATAAATTATAGCGTTTTACTAAAACGACGTCGTTTTAGTAAAACGCTATAATTTATAGCGTTTTCCGACATTTTTTTCAAGACCACAGACGTTAACGGGACCGTTAACTTTTCTCGATAAAACGCTATAATTTATAGCGTTTAGCTTATTTTGGTAACAAAATAAACTAGTGGCTTATTTTGGTCACTTTAACCATATCATGGCTCATTTTGGTCGCGAATTCGATTTTTGGCTTACATGAACGTAGGTGGTCAACCTAGTAGTAGAGAGCATTAATTAGAAAAAAGTGAAGAAAATCAGGACACACAAGTAATATTAAACAATAGAGAAAGTGTCATGAAACAATAGAATAAAATCACAGTTGTGGCTCATGAAAATTATGGGAGAATTGATTATGTGGGCTACTAACAATATTTTTTTTAAGTTTTGTGGCCTTTTTAAAATAAGATATCTTTGTTTTTACATATAAGAAATTCAAAATGATTATTTTCTTCTATTCAATTTGTAAATGGTCAAGAGATCTCATTTCCTCAAAAATTTTACTGTCTACACGAAAATAAACATATATGAAATTACCAATCACTTGTAGTCATTTTTTCAGAAATGAAACGGATTTGACTCCTCTACATTACACTTTCTCTCAATTTTCTCAAGTACATACTTAGATGATTGACACTTGTCTATTTGAAATTTTAAAGGCATGAATTTAATTAACTTAAGCAAACATATTAACTATAGTTAACAAGATATGTTTTAGGAAGGCACTCTAACTTTGGTAAGAAAATTCCAATTTCCTTAAATTTTGAAAATCATACCTTAGTTTTCATTTTATTTACTACTCACAAGTTACAGTCAGTTATTATATTTTATATTCAAATACAATATTATTTAATGAAATGGATGGGTTCATGATTTTATACCACCTCAAAATAAGTAATTAGTCGCTTTTTTATTTACGCTCGAAGTCTGCTGTTTCTTTGTTACAAATCAATTTTTAACACACAACCACTGATGTATATTATAATCACTGAACGAAATTATACTAGAATACAAATACTCAAATAACAATTAACTGGGAATTAGAAGAACAAGCAAAGGATAACTAGAAGGGGATGAGAAGTTTCAAACATTAGAGAGAAGATGAAAGGAACGAACAGTTTCTTTCATAACAATTCGCATAAACCGTTCTTTCTCATCCATCATCCTTTTATTAGATGTTAAGTGTGCCTGGGTCCCAAATCAATCCTTGTGAAGGCCTTCCAGTTTTGTTGCTTCTTTTCAGCCCAATAACTAGTTGTTTGCCATCCGTGTAGGTATCGACATTTGGCCAAGGCTGGTTCATAACACTACTCCCGTCCTCAATATATCTAGTGCTTGCATCCAATTGCCTAAGCTTAATAATATTAGCACAATCTGAATCAATGTGTTCTAGTAGTGCATCAGCGCCTACTGTTTCCACCCAAAATCACAAACTTGTTCACCCCGCGATGTAACTACTAAAAAATAAGTAGAAACAAAACTACTATTTAGAAATATATTCTCATTGGCACCATAAGATAGAGAAATATCATGTATACCAGGATCAAATGGACGATTTGTAAAGTTGAGAGAAACAACGAAATCTAGTGATGAGGAATAAGAATAAGGTTGAAGAGTCATGCTCCAGTCAACTCGGTCCTTTTCTGATTGCTTCAAACAGTATATGGGCATATGATGTCTACTTAAAGAAATGCGAGTAACAGATGCACAACCTAAAGGAATGATAAATTCCTGCCCAGTATCAATTTGATAGTTCTAATTCACCATTACTATAAAAATTTCCTAATTTCTTTTTATATTTTGGACCTTTGCTATTTTTCTTTACATAGGAAGGATAAAATTCTTCAATAACAGAAAGTGAAGTCAGTCACATTATAACCTATATTTTGAATGCTTTGTGTTTACTCTTTTGCAATGAAAAGTTTCGATATGATTCTATTTTGGGAAAAGGGTTCGAAATATATTCAAACTTTGGGGAAATTTGTTGTTACACGCCCAAACTTTGCGGGGGTCCTATGACCCCCCTGTACTATTTATAGTGTATTTTTGTGACGTTTATTTGCACATCTAGACCTAAATGTGCATACACGCGCACTGAGCGCGTGACTAAATTAGTGGTCCAGCTAAGCAAATAAACGTCACAAAAATACACTAATAAATAGTACAGGGGGGTCATAGGACCCCCGCAAAATTTGAGCATGTAACAACAAATTTTCCCAAAGTTTGGGTATATTTCGAACTATTTTTCCTTCTATTTTCCAAAAATGTCTTTTTTTTTTTTTTTTTTTAATTATGAATTAACTTTGTATTTCTGATAATTGTAATTGTTCCTAATCATGACAATTTGTAGTGACAATTATTTTGTCGGTAAAAGTAATATTCTTAGCCACGAGATGATAGTTTTAGCTACAAAATAGTAAATCATTTTTATAAAAGCAAAATTGTCACTAATTTATATGTTTAGGGATGAAGCACTTTTTTGTATATAAAAGGTAACCTTTAGTGACGAAAGTATGTTTATTCTGCTATAAAATATACATAACTTTAGAGACAATAGATATTGTCACTAATTAACCTAAATAATTAATGACAAGGTAATTTCATTGGTGTTAATAACCTTTTTAGTGACGAAAGTACATAATCAACTACAAAATTTTACACTTTTAATGACAAATAATTTTGTCACAAATATGATGTATTTGGGGACGAAAAAAGAATTTTGTAGTTATACAATTTATTTAGCGACGGAACACTAAATTATCTTTGTATACTTTTAGAGACCCACGTTTAAAGACGAACAATAGACAAAACTTTTTTGCGTCACACAAGATATGATGTGACGAAATATGATTTATAGGTGACAAAATAATTTGTCACTGAGGATCAAATTTGTTGTAGTGAATAGTGATATATTATGTTTGGTTTGATTTTAATAATATAAAAATCGATTATAGTGGTTTGATTTTGGATTTGACCAATAACCGATCCAAACCGACAGAGGCGTATCTAGGATTTCGAGAGGATGAATGCATTATTACAAAAATGTGGATCTAAGGTATAAATTAGACCAATTTGACCTTTAGTTAGATTCTTATCATTATAAACCTGTTAAACTTTTAAAATAATAGTTCAAAATTATATTTTTTAAAATAGTAATATGTCTTATATATAATTATGTTTCGTATCGTAGGTATCGAGATCGCTTGAATCCATTGATTGTATGTTATATCATGCACTAGTGACTAGGGGTGGCAAAACTAGCCCAAACCCATTCGACCCTCCCAACCCGCCCATGTTTTGATGGGTTGGGCTAAAGTGATTTTGAAGATGGGCTGATTTGGGCTAGCCCAAGTGAACCCATCATAAATCATCAATCCAAATGGGCTCATGATGATACCTAACTTTAACCCATAAAGATGTTTAATTCTAATACTTATAGTTCCACTTTTAATATTTTTAATTATTTTTTTTAGTTGCTTCAATTATATTCTTTTTTTGTCTTGAAAAAATTGTAGTAATAAATAATTTTTTTAATGAAAAAAAATAATTTTTTTCTTATACCATCCCTACCCAGACCCCCCACCCCTACCCCACCAAAAAAATTTAAATATTTTTTAAAATTTGTTTTTTTAAAAAAAATTTCAATTTTTTTTTACCCCACCCACCTCGCCCTACTCCGACCCCCCCACCCCAGCCCCCCTAAAAAAATTATTTTTTTTTAAAAATGAATTTTTTCATACACCATGACCCTATCCCGAACCCCTACCCCCCCCCCCCCCCCCCCAAAAAAAAAAAAAAAAAAAAAAGAAAGTTTAATTATTTTAAATTTTTTCACTCCAACCACCCCCGTACCCCTGATCCCGCCTCAGCCCCTCACCCCCCAAAAAAATACTCCCTCCGTCCCATTTTATGTGTCGCCTTTTGACCGGGCACGGAGTTTAAGAAATAAATGATGACTTTGTAAAGTTTACAAAATTGCCCCTATTAAAGTCACTTTAATGTTTTTCTTTTAGTTGTCTTTTATTATTAAGTGGGACCCAGTGAGGATAAAATGGGGATGATGTCATTAAATTGTTTTCAAATAAGGAAAGATGACATTCTTTTTGGGACGGACCAAAAAGGAAATAGCGACACATAAAATGGGACGGAGGGAGTATTTTTTTTCTTACACCATCCCCCTACTCCGACCCCCCTACTAGCCCCCCATCCCCCCCCCCCCCCCCCCCAAAAAAAAAAAAATAAATTAAATTTTTCTTAAAATTTGCTTTTTTTTTTTTAAAATAAATTAATTTTTTTACCCCCCTCCACCGACCCACCCCAGCCACCACCACCACCCTAAATTTTTTATTTTTTTTAATTTGCGTTTAGAAAAATTTCAAAACTTTTTTCTTAGCCCACCTCCTACTCTTACCTCTCCCCCCACCGCTAACCTCCTCCCCCCCCCCCCCCCCCCCCTCAAATTTTTAAAAAAAATTTAAAATTTATTTTATTACAAATAATCATATTTTTTTCTTTTCCCATCTCTCTTACCCTATTCGTTATCATTATTTTGTGTTAAATATATATACAAATTCTTTTATTACATTTTTTTGGTTTTCACATTTTATTTTTACTTGAAAATAATAATAATAACAATATAAATATATAAAAAAAAATTAAAAATATCATTCCAACCTAAATTGCTAGTAGAATGGTAAATTGTTCAATGATGGGTTAAGTTGAGCGGGTTGAGCTATAACCCATTGTTTAGCCCATCTTGGCCAAATCCATCTTAGTCCATCTATATTTTGGGCTGGTTGGACAATGACCCATTTGTTGCTTTAACCCATTTGACACGCCCAAATTCGATCCAAATCGCCCATTTGCCATCCCTATACACTACTAGACTAGTAGTTTTAAGATACACATTAGATTTAATTATATAAATTTTTTAGAAATTTTCAATGTGACAAACGTGAAAATTTTGAAAGAATAAAGAAAAAAATTAATTAAAACGCAAAAAATGATACCAATAACCATTTAGAAATGTGTTAACCAATTTTAGAAACAAAAACAAAACAAGATAGTTATAAGATTTAAATTTCTAGCCTCACTTAAAGAGGTGCACCCAATCATTATCGTATTATATGATACTTCGAGCGTGGGTTCACATGTCTATATTTAAGTATTTTTTTTCAAATTTAATATTACTATATATAATCTCGAAGGAGAACATAAATTTACATGAACTCGTGACCCCCACCTAGATACGCTCCTGCAAATCAGCGCGTAAACACCTCTACCCAAAAGTATAAAAATCATTAATAAAAGATACTCCACTAGATTTTTACTACTTTTTTAAAATTAAGAATGTGATAGAAGTTATTCAGATAAATAGCTCGAATTTTATATTAAACATGTAATATATAAAAATGAACAATTTGATGATAACTTTGATAATTTAAAAAATGATTTTTTTTTGGTATTATCTTCTAGAATTGATTGTTTCTTATGAAGAGTGGATTGAGCCATTTTTCAATTCAAAAAGACTTGATTACTACAAATGTATGAAATTATTTTGACATCTACTTAGTTATACCACTACTAATTACTAAAGCGTTAATTTCTTATTGACGTTCCATCAGAATTTGGCTCATTGAATGAAATTTTTATAAAAAATCAAATATCTTCAATGGCCAGAACTAACATGTAACCAAGTGACTGATCAAGATGTATAAGATAGTCTTAAAATCATTGTTATAAAAAAAAATCAAATAAATATACATATAAAACTTCACTACTATTAAATAAATTTGACACATTTTATTATGATTTAACTTTAAGCCACCAATTATATTGAACCATCACTGAGAATATATTCTACTGTTCTTCCTTAAAGTTTTTTATCAAGAAAAAAGACACATCACCATGGTGGTGTGTCTTTTTTATGTCAGTGTCTAAATTAATTATAAACGCTAGTAATAATAGTAAAAATAAGACTTTCACTAAGAATTTTTTTTAAAAAATAGTAAACACATAAGACGAGTCAAGAAGATTTAACATATACTATATTTATATTTAAAAAATGCATGATGTATTTTTTCAGCAAATGGGTATCAATTGCATCGTTGGACAAGAGTGACTTTGTCATTGACTGTTATGAGTGTAAGAAATTTTTACATTATCATGTCATTTTACTTATTGTGACAAGTAATTTATCTTATTTTTAAATTACAAATCTCATAATAAAAGAGATGTACCTATATATATAAATTAAATAACTTGAATTTTTTATATTGACAATGTATATATAACTTAAACTCATTTATTTTATGGTCTTAATAAATTACCTTTCTATTTCTCGGTAAGATAACAAACTTACAAACATGGGCGGAGCTATCCTTGGGCTAGGAGGTTCATCCGAACCCCCTTAGGCGGAAAATTATACTATTTATACATGGTTAAAATTATTTTTTATGTATATATAGTAGATGTTGAACCCCCTTCGGTTAGTTTGTATGTTTACTTCTGAACCCCCCCTGTGAAAATTCTGGCTCCGCCACTGCTTACAAAAGCAACTTATATACATTTAGATAAAAGACATACTCTATGTATCTCAATTTATGTGATATTGATATTTCCCTTTTAATCAGTTATAAAAAGAATGATTTTTTTCTTACTTTAAATTTTTAAAAAATCTGTTATATGATAATTTATCCTCACAAATATATGTCTGACTTTTTTATACATAAGTTTCAAAAAAAAATTCTTTCATTTTAAAACTCAATATCAAACACCTTTACATAAATTAGCACAAATGAAACAAAACTTAGGAAATCATATTATACTAGTAATTTTTTTTTTTTTTTCTCATTCAGTATTGTGTATTCATTTTGAGACCTAACTAATTTAAATTCATATCGAAAAATTTTACTTTTAAAAAATATTTTCTATTAAAATAATTTCATACTTATATTTAAATTTAAAACCTCTAATTAAAAAAAAAACAAACTTTATCACTCCACCACGTAAAACTTGTGATTGTCATGTCATGTCATGTCATGTCAATTTGGGTGGCTTGTATTTACTGTACCTTATTAGGTAATTTTGTCATGAAAAGTTGGTTCCTGCATATGAAAAATAGGGATGCTGCAGTCTTGAAAGTTTTGTTCGAGCTATTTTGATATATACACCAAATCAAAGCAAAAATGTCTCTTTAATAATTAACAAGAATTGAGAAAAGTTGATAGATACGAGAGAAAAGATAAACAAGTAAAAAAGAAAAAAACATTAGAAACAACCAATAAAAAGGTAAAACGACTGATTCAAGTAAAAAATGATTTGAGGCTATAGGCGATCTTTATAAATTGAAGGATAAAATAGAATCAACTTGATAATCAGAGCTGTCAATATGGACCAGCCCAGTTCATCCGGATTAGACCACATAGATTTTAGAATTTGACGGATCAAATCAAACTGGCCTATCAAGATGATGAGCGAAAAAACGATAAGTCCAACTCATTACTTTGTGGGCTACGGACACATCACAACACTAATTACCTTACCATATCTACATAATATCTCATTTTTTTTATTAGTTTACATCCATCCCATATTTTAAGTAATGTATCCGAAATAGTATGCATCATGAATACAATGTATCGTGACCAACGCAATATATCCGAGATTTCAGATTTTCGACTAATGCAATGTATAAAGACCAACGCAATGTATCCGAGATTTTTAGTAATATTGAAAAGAGTTGGGATATGAAGTAATTAACTTCAAAAGTGATGGGATTTATGTTATTTATACCTAAAAAAAAATGTGTTCATCTTTAATTTCTTACTAGAACATAAATGCCACTTTCTATTAAATTAAACAAATGATAAGAACGTACTAAAAGAAAAAAATGTTATAGCTCTCTGGCTAAACTGGCCAGGCTTTTTTCTCTTCCAAATAGTATATACCAATAACAGAGATTAACAAATAAAAAAGAGAAAATATTTAAATAGATAATAAACTTTAAAATTATACAAGAACACCTGACTTTCATCTAAGGCTATATTATTAATTAATTATTTAAGAAAAAATTAATGAAGCGAAGCTGCTTCCGTAATTTAAATGAGTGTGTGAAAATTAAAAAATGTGATTACATTGAATGTGAGATTTTACCAACTATTACCGGTTAAAAACTCTAACCGTGTACAGATACTAGCTAAAAATGTGATTACATTGAATGTGAGAAAATAATACATTACTAGTTTTAATATTATCTAAAGGGAAAATGCATAAATACCCCCCTAAACTTGTCACCACAATTTACTTTAGCACTTAAACTTAACTGATAATTCTTTACCCCCCTTAATAACTTTAAAATGTATTATTTTCCTCCTTTCGTGGCTTAGACCAAGTCAAGTCTAAGTGTTGTACAACCACTCGTGATTTGATTCGTCCACATCATTAATGAGTCAAATTTAACCAGACCCACGTCAATCACAGTATCCCGCCGCCGCACAACGTACACCCACCACCAACTATTCCTTATCCTCTTCATTAATGCCGTCGGGGAATTCACAAAGCTCTGCACCACTACTAACACCATCGCCATAGCTATGAACTACACAATACCCATCACCATCGTTAACTCCACTCCAGAATACTTACTATCAATAATAATATCACCTCCACCGCCGTCAATTCCACAATTTCCACCACCTTCACTGATGTCAACTCCAAAATATTCCGCGATGGCTGTCAATTTCACAACACCCATCACCAACACCAACAATTTCAAAATACCCATCACCAACACCAACAATGTAAGCTAAAAATTCGGCAACAAATTGTACGAAAACAAATTTATAATGAAATTAAATAATAGTGGCAGAAGATGAAGTGGTGAAGAATGGAAAGGGATGGTGGTGTGTGTGGAGCGGTGAAGGATAGGGGTATGGAAATGGTACAACACTGCCATCGTCGTCAACACTACAGTACCCACCTCCGACTCACAAAATCCACCATTAACACCGGCTACCGGTACGAACAATTCAATTTCCCCAATAGAACACCCTCCTCGAAATCTTTAAGGTATAACGATTACACTCTTTAATAACCGCAATATCTATCTCCGGCAAGCTCACTGTCCCACCAAGAGAAATTAGAGTGTATTTTTTTCTTTATTTTGGGGAATGGAAGAGGTGGGGTTAGAGATGGTAACAAAGGAGGAGGAATGGAGGAGGTGACTGATTGAACATATGTGGGTGGCATCGGGTGGCTGTGAACGAAGAAGAAGGGTGGAGAGAGAAAAAAAGATAAAAAGAAATAAATAAATTGGGATCTGGTGAATATTTTATTCCTTTTTCTCATTTTCACGCGAGTTTGAGAGAGTGGAAACACTTTCCTCGTTAGAGGAGATATTAAATTCACTTGAAACAATAATAAGGGGTTAAATAATTACTTGTAAAGTTTAAGTGCTAAAGTAAGTTGTGGTGACAAGTTTAGGGTTTTTTTTATGCATTTTCCCTTATCTAAACTCTTGTTTAGTAGTGTTTTCAACGTATATCAATTATACATCCTCTTTAGTATTATATAGCAACCCATGATAATAATATAGGTAATATCGGAGTTATTAATATATGAATAAACATGATTAAAGGCACACTAAAGTAAAGGTGAATGAGAAATAATACTAATTCAATATTATTAATATATTTTATTTAATATTATTCTTATACCGTCCTGAATATAATTATATTATCATTCAATTGTAAATGGTATATATTTAATTAAGAGTGTGGAGTGATTAGATTTTTCAAAACTTTGAAAATTCTCTAATTTTGAGATACAGATGATGAATCAAAGTTGATATTTTGATATAACTTATCTTAACATTTTTCTTCAAGTAGGTCGAGCCAAATATAATTTTTTAATTGTGCGATTTAGAGCAGATATATTTCTTGTTAGAAAACAGTGCATATATATTATTGTTATTTAGTAAATGGTGAATATATATATATATATATACATAATTTAAAAACTATATTTACATAATTTAAAAACTCCTAAAATTAATTTTTTTAATTTCAAAAATGTCATATGGCTTTAAAAGATTACCTCACCCATTTCTTTTACCCCTTTAGACCCGACCCAACTAAAAAAAACTCAATCGCTCCTTTATTTAGTCATCATCTCATGATCTTGATGATAATCTTGTTTAGTCGAACAAGTGTCATAAGTCTAAATCATAGGGGTGATGACTAAATAGAAGAGGATTGAGTTTTTTTATTTGGGTCGAGCTAGTCTGGGTTAGGTCTAGAGGGATGATAAAAAATAGGTGAGATAATTTTTTAAAGTCACGTGGCATCTTTGGAATTCAAAAAATCAGTTTTAGATTTTTTTTTTAATTCAGTAGATATAAATTTATTAACTTAAAGGATATCTATGCACCATTTGTTAGACGACAGGGATAAACATGCATAATTTATCAGACGACGAGAATATATCTATTTGCACAACTTTTTAATGAAAAGTGTATTCGCTTTAATTTACAAAGTTGAGGGCTATATACATGTCAAGAAGGCTACGACAAATTTTTTCTTTTTCTTTTTAAATATTATTTGTAGAATTCTTTTTTTTATATAAAAGAAAAGAATTATTAGAAGAAGTTTGATATGTCTCTAGAGTACTATGTGTCAATAAAGATTAAATGCATTGATTATATTATTAATTTAAAAATATTATTAGAAAAAAATCAATTATATAGTATTAAAATAGATTCTATAAAAAAAAGTTATTTTTTTCTTACAAACTTAAGGTCTCCGTTTAATTTTGGCCTTAGGCCACTAATATGCTTGAGCCGCGTCCTCCACTATGCTCTCAACGGGATCAATCACTTTGTCTTGGTTTATTGAATAGGTAGGCCTATGTTCTCTTTCTTTAGGATAGCCTTAAACAACTCCGTTCCACAAAAGTCGTTGGGTCGACAAAGACTTATACCACAAAGCCCCGCACAACTAGGTACTATCACTTATACGAGAAGAAATAATAGTGGGATGCTCAACATTCAATAATTATTCCAAGTTTTTCAGGTCGTTGATCATTCTCTTTGTATGAAAAGTAGGAGTAAGAAATGTTGTAGATAAAGTCGTTTTGTACTACATCAATAAGTCTTTCATGTATTGCATTTATTCATCGGGGCGGACAGAATAACTACATGAACTCCTTCCTTTCAATTGTTGCCAACGCTTTTTCGAGCCAAGCCTAAACTTTTTATTATAAAGGGCAGGCTTTTCCCTTGGTATCAATAGTTAATGTTAAGTTGCATGCAATTTTTAGAGTAAACTTTTTACATCGACAGATTACATTAATGGATAAATTTTCATAATTAACTTGATATGATAACAAGGAAAATAAAAGAGTACCCTCAGTATCTTAATTACCAGTATTTTCTTGTATAAAGTGAAGTGAGGCAACTGTGAAAAGATTAAAACATAAGAGGCTGTCTGTCTGTCTTTCCACAAGCCGAATTGTTTAAAAAAATAAAAAAATCCTTCTGTTATGAGAGAATTTTCAAAGATTATTGTGGAAACAAATTCGTTTGCGTTGAAAAATCAAATCACTCCACATTTTCAAAAAGTGATTTATTAACATGTATTTTAATTGATTGCATATTTTGTACATTAAGTTATTCATTAATTTCAATTTTCCACTTGACATATTTAAGACCACAAATTTAAAGCTTATTTTGATATATTATACACATCAAAATCACAAAACTCAAAAGCTTTTCTCTATTTTCTCGGTGCTCAATACGTATATAATGAAACAGAGGGAGTATGATTTTAAGATCACATCAACGAGATCTTAATAGTTGTTTATATTAGTTATATTTACATTATAAAAAATTGGTAATTGTGTCTCTCACCACTATAAATACTTGTCCCTTGTCTACCATTTAGCTCATCAACTTGAGAATTACTTCCTTTTTTCCTTAAAAGAACAAAAAACACTCATACTATTTGTTGCAACAATGGCCTCGGCTGTACTTGGAAATAATGTTGTGAACCATATTGAAGAAGAAGAAGAGTCATTCGCCCAGTCGCCAACTTCTCTCCAAGTCTATGGGGCGATCGTTTCCTTTCTTTCTCCATCGACAATCATGTAATTAATTAGTATTCATCTTGCCTAAGTAGTTCCTTCTTATTTCGTTTTTTCTTATTAGACAATGTAGTTTGATTCTTTGGCTTCTGGATCTATTTATAGGTCGCACAAAAGTATGCTCAAGAGATTGAAGTGTTGAAGGAAGAAACAAGGAGTATGTTGTCAGCTACTGGACGGGAATTGGCTAAGACGTTGAATTTGATTGATGTTATTGAACGCCTTGGCATAGCCTATCACTTTGAGAAGGAAATTAATGAGAGTTTGAATGGATTTACAATGAAAATTCAAATTTTGAGGGCGATGACTACAATGATGATTTATGCACTTGTGCTCTTCAATTTCGATTGCTTAGGCAACATGATTACAAAATCTCTGTCAGTAAGTACCTCTTAAAGTACTACAAGTTCAATGTTAGTACGTTGCAATTATATATTACTATCCCTTTGCTGGAAGGCTAATATTTGTATTGTTCTTTGTAATTCAGAAATTTTCAGCAAATTCCAAGATGAAAATGGAAAACTCAAGGAATCTCTTGCTAGTGATGTCTTAGGATTATTGAGCTTGTATGAAGCTTCACATGTAAGGACTCATGGTGAAAATATTTTAGAAGATGCACTTGCTTTCTCCATTACTCATCTTGAGTCTGCAGCTCCATATTTGAATTCCCCACTTAGGGAGCAAGTGACGCATGCCCTAGAGCAATCTTTGCACAAGGGTATTCCTTGTGTTGAGACTCGGTTCTTCATCTCATCAAACTACGAGAAGCAGGAAACAAAGAATGAAGTGTTACTTCGATTTGCCAAATTGAATTTCAACTTGCTCCAGAATTTGCACAAGCAAGAACTTGCTGAAGTATCAAGGTGGTGGAAAGATTTGAATTTTGTGAACACACTTCCATATGCTAGAGATAGAGCAGTTGAATGTTACTTTTGGACATTAGCAGTATATTTTGAGCCTCAATATTCTCAAGCTCGCGTCATGCTCGCAAAGACCACAACAATAGTTTCGGTTGTGGATGACACTTATGATTCTTATGGTACAATTGCAGAACTTGCCACATACACTGAGGCCATACAAAGGTATGAACTTCATGAATTTACTTATTCAGATATACTTTGAAAGTAAATTCGTGAAAAGATTAAGACGAACCTTTTGCTTGCTCATTATGTTTATGCTCTTTTTAAATGCATAATTTACCTTACCTTTGTCACCTTTGCAGATGGGATATTAGTGAAATTGATCGGCTTCCAAATTACATGAAAATCAGCTACAAAACTATTTTAGATCTTTACGAGGAATATGAAAAGGAATTGTGTAGCGATGGAAGATCTCATGTTGTATATTATGCAAAAGAAAGAGTGTGTCAGAGAGACCTAACTATCAAATTACTACTTTTTTTTCCTAATTCATTTCTCACTTTGTTTGACCTTACGTCTTTTAGTGATCATAAACTTGAAGCAATGATATGTTTAATTTGATGTTCACAGATGAAAGAAATAGCAAGGAGTTATAACATCGAGGCAAAATGGTTTATTAAAGGACATATGCCACCTGTTTCTGAATACCTAAGCAATGCACTAGCAACTACCACTTATTACCTCCTCACGACAACATCGTATTTGGGCATAGAGTCTGCTATGGAGCAGGATTTTGAGTGGTTGTCAAAGAATCCTAAAATTCTTGAAGGTGGATGTGACATTATGCCGAGTTACTGATGATATAGCCACATACGAGGTATGAGTTGTATCTCACTTATATTATCATATGAAATTTGAACAGACAAAGTGTTGCAACGATAATTGGGGCAGTCTAAGTGCTAACCCCTAATCTATCTGCCTTTTCAGGTTGAGAAAACTAGGGGACAAATTTCAATTGGAATTGACTGCTACATGAAAGATTACGGTGTATCAACAAAAGAGGCAATGGCTAAATTTCAAGAAATGGGTGAGGCAGGATGGAAGGATTTTAATGAAGGAATGCTTAGACCACTCTTGTCTCTGTGAAGATTTTAACTCGTATTCTCAATCTTGCTCGGATTATTGACGTCACATATAAACACAATCAAGATAGATACACTCATCCAGAGAAAGTCTTAAAACCTCACATTATTGCCCTACTTGTGGACTCCTTCAAAAATTGAGCTGCCAATTGTTGGGTCATCTTAAGAAAATCATCACTCTTTATTGAAAAAGTTGACATGTTTTTATCTTTATCCTGTTGAATAAAGTTTTTAGGGAGTTTCTTAAGTGGTTGTGCGGTGCACTACCTAATTAGGACCTCCTTAAAACCCTTGTGAGAAATAATGATACAAGCATCTTTTGTTATTTATGTCAGAATGTTTGAAGTTTCTACTTCGGTATGATTTATAGTGACCTCACTATTTTGTAATGATACATCTAATCTATTTATAACATTATGTCCTATTACCCCAAATTAATAAAATTAATGATGCATATGATTTTTACTTCCTGAATGTTGTTTCTAAATTCTCAGTTTATATTAGAGTTTAAATTATATAGGCTAACAGAATAAAGATTTTTTTACATTCATGAATTTTGACCTACTATTTATAGGAGAACTTTCCATTTTTTCAAGAATAATGATTGCATAGAAAAGTAGTTGCACTTGGCTTTGAAATAATTACTTGATTGGTGGTGGTGGTGGTCGTGGCGGCGGGGGGGGGGGGGGGGTTAGCTTTTATAAAAGAGCCTGTTATTTCAGAACTTTAACATATGCCAAATTTATTTATTCTTCAAAGGACACATCAGAATTTCTAATCATTCAAAGTAAGATTATTGGCTTACATGAACGTAGGAAGTGGTCAACCTAGTAGTAGAGATCATTAATATGGAACATTATGGAAAAATATGGAACGTAGGAAGTGGTCAACCTTTTATGTAAATGTATCGTGAAAATAAAATAATCTCATATTAATATGAAATATTGTTGACTATTTTAGATATATATATCATCCTTAAATTATGGGAAGAAAAACATAAGTTCTTGATATGTATCAACAAAAAGTTAATATGTATCAAGAACATACTATACAAATGTATCATGAAAATAAAATAATGTCATATAGATCTGGAAAATTGTTGACTCTTTTAGATACATCTATCAGACTATGAAGATATATATATCATAAGTTATATTATGTTAATGATGCATATCAGAATCATTCTTTATGCTTCCATTACAATATTATTGATACATTCAATCAACATTCATGATACATTTGTATAGTAATATGTTCTTGATACATAATAAGTTATCTTATGTACATGATACATATCAAAATCATTCATTATGCTCATTTATGTGTCTATATAAAACAAAACTTTGTTTACTCATGATTCATATTAATGTTTCATATATATATATATATATATATATATATATATATATATATATACATGTATCAAATACATTTATCTAATACATATATTTGTTTTCTCGTATATTTATCTAATATATTTGGTCTGTTTCATCATATATTGAAAAGATTTCTATATATATATACATATATATACAGATACATATGATACATACAGATTTTTAAACAACGATACATATGCACAGAGATACATTCATAAGTATCATGAACAAACACTAAGCTTCATATTCCATATGAATTAGTATACCATGATACGTGAATATGCATGTACATTCATATGCATCATGAACAAAAAACTACACTCTAAATACATGGCATTGTAGATTAATAACCCCAAATTATCTATGTCAAACCGGATCTCCGATAGCAAAATCAATGCTTGCACCATCATTGTAGGCCGAATCTTCTAGATGAAAGAGTTTTGTAGTTTGAAAATTAAATCAACATGGTGGATGAAAAAAATTAGCCTTCAAAGTCGGCACGGGCGTCGACACCACCACCGCCACCTCTGCCATTCGCCGGCACCACCACCTCCACCTTTGTTGTTCTCATCGAAAACCTAACAGTTGATTGTTCAATGAAATTGGTGAAAATACAGTAAATTCAAACTCCATTTCAGTCAAAAATGACGTCATATTTGTATCATATTCTTGATTTTTATCAAATGGATTCATACCAATTTCCTCCCTTTTTCAAGATTTGTAGTTTTTTGAACCAAAAATGAAAAATTTCGAAAATGGTGTGTGATAAAATGGATAAAAGATTGAAACTTACCGAAATTTTTAGTAAGGAAATATTTAAAAGATAAATATGCATTAAAATAGGCGAGTTTGGTGGAGTAATAGGTGGGGTATGTTATATATCAAGTCCTAAGGAAAGAGAAAACCTAAATTGTGGGAATATATGTAATTATTTTAAAGATGTGGAAAAATTTATATTAATGGTAAGGATGTTTGGGAAATTATGTAATTTACCCTAAAATAAAACTCTCCAGACCTTAAGAAATGCATTAATCTTAACTAATGGCGGCGCTTGAATTTTCACCAAGAAGATTCAGAGTATGAAAAAGTAAACATACGAAGAAATTAAGAAAAAATCAACTTCAACTAGGGACATAGTAGATGGGAACCCCCTCATCTAAGAGTTAATATCTTAAAAGGTCACTCAACTATGGAAATTTATCTAAGAAATTCATTCAATTTTATTTTGTATCAACAAAATCACTCAACTTAGAGTTTTTATCTTTCAAAATAACTTAACTAAATTTATCACTTAATTAGTAATACCATTTCGGTTTTTAAATATGAATTCATATACTTTGGCTTCTTTGAAAAGGAAAAGTCTAAAAGGTTTAGGTTTTAGGTAAGAGTAAAAAGTTTGGTGCACTGCTTATTAATGAAGGGAAGCTAGCTGCAATTGTAAAGGCATAAAGTAAGTAGGTTTTAGTTTTTTTGTTACATTAATGCCAAGTCTTTTGATGTGTGAAAACACTATAAATTTTATCCTATTTCTATATCTTGTTTTATAAAATCAGTTTGGTAAAGGTGAAATGTCATGATACTTGATATCCTTTGTGCTTTCATATGTGGTTGAGTAATTTTCGAAGATAAATTTTTTAAGTTGAGTGATTTTATTGATACAAAACAAAGTTTAATGACTTTAATTTGCTAGATAAATAATTCTCGTAGTTGAGTGACCTTTTGAGCTACTAACTTCCTCATCCAACATAGCTACATAGAAGAAAATGAGTGGCATATACGTTAGCTAGCGAGGGAGGGAATACACGCTATGCAGTTTAATTAATGCAATAATAGAATAAATAATTCCACCTTTTTTTTTTAAGCCGGAAAAGTGAAAACAAAAAAAGCAGAAACTATTTTTGTAAGGCTAAAGTGGCCGGTGTCCACCCTATTTTTTTGTAATAATTTTATTCCCACTCCCTCAACCAATACTAGCAGCACTACCACCTCACTATTCTGTAGTGACGCATATTATTAACATAATATAAGTATTTTTATTTATTTAAACTATGCTAATTTAACCTTATATATAAGGTCAAACACATCGCCAGGCCCCTAAACTTGGCACGAAGTTTCACTTTGACACCTAAAGTGGATGGTGTTCATTTTAAATACCTAAATCAGCCACCAACTGTCACTTTGGCACCTTTTGCCCTATTGGCAAGTAGCGTGAAAATCACGCAGTGAAGGCGCATTGAAGGACCATTGTTGCTGACGGGGCGTCCTAGTTGGCCGGTAATATTAGCCCATTCCCTTATATATCCATCTTCTTCCCATTCCCACCTCTACAATTTAGCCCTAAATTCCCAAATTCTTTAAAGATCAATTTTCTTTCTCTCTTCTTTTTCTTCATCTTCCTTATATAAATTAATTTCGTATTTGGTTTTGAACGGAAAATTTATTCTTCATCTGTTTAAATTTTTTTGTTCTTTTTCTATCTTTTCAAAATTTCCATAGCTGATGATGTCGAGCTCGTCTTCCATGGCTTTTTGTGAAAAAAATTGCTGCTATTATAAATATGGTCATGAAGCATTATTGAAGACTTCTTGGACTCAACAAAATCTAGGTCTTAGGTTTTATACTTGTAAAAGTTCAAAGGTAATGTTCTTTTATTTAATTAGTTGATTAATTATTAACTTGTAATTGATTTTGTAGAAATTGGGTGGTTGTGATTACTTTGATTGGTATGAAGAACGACACCTTTCACAAGTAAATCGGGTGATTTGGGGTTTGTTGAAGAAACTTAAGTCCTTTGACGAGAAACAAAATTGAGCAAAGAAGATACTAAATTATTGGTGTAATTGCTACTAATTTGGTGTTGTGGGGAATATGACATTGAAGCCTAATTGCTGAAGTTTTCGTGGTGTCATTGCTACTGATTTGATGTTATAGAATTGTTATTTCATGGTGGTTTAGGTGTATTGTTTTGATGTGTATTAGGCCACTATTTAGGTGTAGTTTGTTAATGTAATCTTGGCCCTGTAACATTCCTTACATTTGATGAAATGAAATATTTATTTTGGCTCTAAACATTCTCAGCATTGTGGTCAATGATTTACAGTAAAAGATGCTGTCAAAGTAGACAAGCAACACAACAAAGTAACACCAAAAACAACTTCTTAAATATGCTTCATATTGAACTCAAAGTAACACCAAAAAACAACTTCATAAATATACTCCAAATTGAGCTCAAAGTAACACCAAAAACAACTTCATGTAACACCAAAAACAACTTCATAAATATGTTCCAAATTGAGGTCAAAGTAACATAAAAAAAAATTTCATAAATATGCTCCATATTGAGCTCAAAGTAACACCAAAATTCAACATCAAAGACTTGCTTCATATTGAGCTCAAAGTTTGCATAATCTGTATTAACAGGCTTCAAAATCTAAAGAAACTAATTATTTACTGCTATGCATTAGTAGCAAATTTTATGCAACAACATAAACTAATTGTTTGTTTGGTACTCCATATTACACAATAAAATCAGAACACATCATCAAAATGAAATACTTCTTCTTTTTATTTGCCATCTGGTGCAACTGATTGGCGGTGAAAACATCTTTGTTTTTCCATCTCAAGCCTCTAGGATTATAACCAAGATCAACCCCTGTAGAACTTGCATCCTTATAACTTGTACCAGTTTGTAGGATCCTTTGGCTTGATTTCCCTGACTGTTTTTTGAGAAAAAAAAGAAATAATATTTAGTAGATTTACTTATTTTTAAAGAAACAAAGTTGGAGTTAACTTACATTTAGTATTTAGGTTTCTCTTGCACTTGTGTAGATCCCAAATCCAGCATTCTTTGGCCTTTTTGATCCACCTTCTTCAGCATTTTTTGGCCTTTTTGATCCACGTTTTTCAGTATCTTCTGTACTTGCAACTCTTCCTCTCTTCTACCCAACAATTTCTCTTCTTCTAGGAGGTAGTTGACTATTGATTCCTTGTGTAACAGGAATTCTTGTATCACCGCAAAAGATTGATCTTGCGGCTTCCTTCAAGCTCCTAACTTTGCTTGTATCAACACAAACTGTTGTTGAAGATGTAGCTTGGCTTGAACTTGTTGGTGCATGTTGACTTGCGCTAGTTTGTGTTGATTATTTTGTTGTTCTTGCTGCAGGTTGGCTTGAGCTTCTAAGAGGGCTACTTTCTTGTGAACTTTGAATAGTAAACTTAGACCCTTGGCTAATAGGTGCTTGTGGATTTTGATCAGGAACCTATAAATTCAAACATAATAGTTTATAAATTTGAAAATCAACCTCAAAAATCAATTTCAAGAATATAGTTCTCGGTGACTGTTTTACCTTGCAATATCTTTTATTATGGCCTTGTTGATGACACTTGGAATATGTTATTTTCACTTTCTGTTTGGACATATTTTCATATTTCTTCCTTGGTTCATCTTTGTCCCTTTCTCTATTTCTTGAGGGCCTGCCAGGCATTTTCTTTGATTCAGGAGGCTTAATCTTTGGATTGTTTGTTTTAGGCCACATTTTCATATTGGAGATTGGTTGGATGAAGTGACTATAAGACTTTATGAAGATTTGCTTCTTATACCAATGCTCCACATAAAGTTTAGGCTCCTCTTCAATATGATACAATGCACAAATAACATGTTGGCAAGAAATGCCTCTCAACTGCCAAGTTCTACAACTATAAACCCTGGCCTATACTCCCCTTCTCCAATCTCAAATCCAACATCAACATTCCAAAGCACGTTGCAAGCCTATCCCTATCCTTATTCTTCTCCAAAATAAGTCTAGCCATAGGTTCAATATCACATATCCAAGTCTTGACAAACTTAATCATCTCCACTGTCCTAGTCATGATTTTTCTCCTAATTTCCTCCAATATGATAATAATAGATTTGTATCTACTGACTAAGATCCATGAATTAAAGGTCTCACACATGTTATTTTCAACAACATAACACTTAAAATGATCTTTAAAGAATGTCCTAACCCATGACTCCCTAGGATAATGCAATAAATCAACATTAATATCCTTACCTTGCCTACCAAGCATACTCATGTAATCAAGTTTCTCTTTGAACTTCACTTCAAAACTTGCCTTGGAATATCTCCAAAATTATGTTCTTCTCTCTTCTCCTTTCCAGTCTTAACTCCAGTTGGATCAGATGTGTCTAGCACACCTTCTAACTTCAGCATTTGGTAACAACTCAAAAACAGCTGCATGAAAATCCTACATAACAAAAAAAATAGTTAAATACTTGACAAAGAAATTAAGTATTTAAACTACGCAATAGTTAAGGAAAAACCAAATAATTTACCTTATGTATATCAGCCATGACAGTGAGACCCGCTTCAGTACCCAACTGCAGGTCCTCTTTCAAATAGTTGACAAAAAAATTCCAACTATGCATAATTTTCTTATTTACAACTACCCAGACTATAGAAAACATCTAATTGTTTCCATTCTTCTCAACTGCTACTAAAAGCTCACCCTTACAAGCACCCTTTAAGAAACATCCATCAAAACCTATAATTATTCTACATCCTTCCATCCACCCTTTCTTCAATGCATCCAAACACACATAGAGATACATAAAACAAATTTGTACCTGGGACAGTTTCTCTGTCCATTCTCAGCCAAATAGAACTATCAGAATTGGTCTATTTTATGATCTCAGCATAATCACATAATCTTGCAAATTTCACATTTCAGTCCCCCAAAGACTCTCTTAGAACTTGTAACCTTGCCTTCTAACAAATAGTTCTACCCACATGCAATCTCAATTTCTCTCTGCACAATTCTTTTATTTCTCAAATCCTCAAAGATGGTTGTTTAGTTATTTCATCCCTAAATCTGTTGACAATAAATTTCATTGTACACATCTTGTTTTTGTTTGATGTAGTATACTTATGCACAAGATTATAGTTCTTAATACACCATAACACAATCATTTACATTTTGGCTTGAATTTACATTTAGCCCTCACTCTATGAGCCTTATTAGGTTTTAAAACAATCTGAACTTTGTTTTCTACTACATACCTTTTCAAAGCATTTCTGAATTTCTTAGGACCATTAAAAATCATTCCAAGTTCAAAAATATCAACACCACATTCATCATCATACCCGATTTTACTATTTCTTCTTCTTCTTGATAAATCAACACCCACAATAGCTTTCTCATCTAGCAAATCAGTGCTATTAACATTGTCATAGTCTGAACTATCAATGTACTCTTCATTACCTCCTAATCTACCCATATATCTATCTTTCTTATTTCTGCCAATGTCTTGAAACCTTTGTCAATACCAGCTTTACCTACTGATTTTTTTTTCAGGAACTTTTGATTTTCTTCTTGAATTTATTTTGCTTTTACTTTCAGCCTTAAAGGCTCTCAACTCTGGATCAATACCTGAACCATTCTCATCAGGAATTTCACGTACATCTGATTCACTACTAAGAAGATCTGTATCATTAGCATTCAGATCTGGACTAAGCCCCCTATCCTCATTACCATCACTGCTTATATCATCTTCATCAAAAGAGTCATTACACTCTGATCCTTCTAAAAGTCCAACAGGATTTGTCAAAACCTCAAGGTCTTCATCAATGTCATGGAGAACATACACATCATGCTCATCACCATCTTTTAAGTCCTTCACAAAGTCTAACAACTGACTATCAGAAGTAACTTGAACTAACTCACCACCATCTATATGTTGACTATAAAACTCCTTAACTTTTGAGTACCCAAGATCTTTGGCGTAGGAAAGAAACTCAACAAGACTGTAGTGGTCTTTATCAATAACAACAACAAAGATATCTAATTCATTTTTATAAGTAGGTTTAGGGTCGACTATAATAGTCCCCCCATGATGAAAATAGGTCAAGATAAAGCTGTCTATTATATTCCCTTAACAACCCCCAAAAATTCTGAACAATAAGAAAATACCCAAAAAGCCCCTAACTTTAAAATTATCAAAATAATCCTAACTTTAATCAGTGAAATTCCTGAAATCCTCCCAAAAAATTCTAACTTTATCACTGAAATCTCGAAAAAAATCCTAGATACGCAAATCCAACCAAACAGTCCAAACGTCACGAAAAATGCATAAAAATAAAATAAAAGTTTAGTACGACATGTAATTTTTTCAATTTCGTCAACTTTAAAATCGATTTGTACCCGACTGTAAATAATAATGTATCAAAACTTGATTGCAAGCATGGTACCTGCAAAATACACGATTATTAGTTAGTTATCACTAAGAATCCAAGAAACATCGAAGAAAAATAGCACAAGGTCGAAAAACTTACCAAGGATTTCCATCGGGTTCAAAATCGAGAAATGTGGGAAATGATCTGATTTTTCCCTTCCCCCCCTCTTTTAGATTTTTTTAGGCTGACGTGGAAAGTAAAAATTAGGTGGCGAGTTTTAATGACATTTAAAATCCACGTGGATGGGTTTGTTAACACGCCTAGATTTTTTTTTCAACAGAGCAAAAGGTGCCAAAGTGACACAGTTGGTGGCTGGTTTAGGTGTTTAAAATGGACACGGTCCACTTTAGGTGCCAAAGTGAAAGTTCGTGCCAAGTTTAGGGGCCTAACGATGTGTTTGACCTATATATAATGTACTTTTTTGTACCCCTTACATCAACGTGGCTCCGCCCTATTCTTAAGTGCCACTCAGAGTCGAGTCTGTATTAATTAATAGTTAAAATCTCTGTGTGCTGAGGAAAATATTAGAAATGAGGGGAAAAAAGAAATAAAAAAGAGGCTGCTGGTTGCTGATTAGCTAGTTGTGCATTCAAATATGATTTTAATATCACATCAACGTTATTCACATTTTTGTTCCAACAGTTATATATTTAGCATTTTAACATTATATGTCTTTCTAAGATTACTTTTCTGTGTTATTGTTATATTTTTAAGGTATATTAACGGGTAACAAATAGGCCATTATCAAGTTTTATGCCCTACGGTGTAGAAAAGATACAATTAATTATCAAATTATTTAGAGTTCTTTTGGGTCTGTCCCACAATTATCTTTAAAAAATGAAAGCAAGAAAGTTAAAAGGAAAAAGAAAAGGGATCAACAAAAATTAATTAATGGCTACTGACTGGTAACTCTAGCTAGTGAATAGTCAAACTACAGCAACTGGCTAACTAAAATATGATTTTAATTAACAAGGGGAAAATTAAGACACCGGATTATTGAAACGAGGGGAAATTAAATACTATAATATATATATACTTAATTCAAAAAAAGATGGCTATATACTCAAATTCAACATGATAAATTAGAAAATTGGCAATATGTCTTTGGTGTGTCTTTCACCATTATTATAAATACTTATGGCATTTCTTCCATTTAAGCCATCAGTTTAATTTTCAGCTTGAGTTACGTTCTTTTATTCCTTAAAAGAACAAAAACAAGCAAACGTTACTCTCATTAGCAATGGCCTCAGCTGCAGTTTGCAATAATATAGTGAACCATATTGAAGAAGAAGAAGAGATTATTCGTCCCCTGGCCAACTTCTCTCCTAGTCTATGGGGTGATCGTTTCCATTCTTTCTCCATCGACAATCATGTACGTATATATTTTTCATTTTATATAGTATATAGTTTCTTGTTATGTATGATCGATTGTGTTTTCTGTGCGTTTATATATGTAGAACAATGTAATTTGATTTTTTTGGGGTACATTTGTAGATTGCACAAAAATATGCTCAAGAGATTGAAGCGTTGAAGGAACAAACAAGGAGTATGTTGTTAGCTACCGGAAGGAAATTGGCTGAGACATTGAATTTGATTGATGTTATTGAACGCCTTGGAATAGCCTACTACTTTGAGAAAGAAATCGATGAGATTTTGGATCGGATTTACAATGAAAATTCAAAATTTGAGGGTGATGACTATAATGATTTATGTACTTTTGCACTTCAATTTCGATAGCTAAGGCAACACGGTTACAACATCTCTCCTAGTAAGTCCATCATGAAGTACGAGTTTGATGTTATAGTTATTGCCCCTTCGAAAGAAGCCTAATCTTGTGTGTTCTTCCTTTGGAAACAGAAATTTTCAGCCAATTCCAGGATGAAAATGGAAAATTCAAGGAGTCGCTTGCTAGTGATGTATTAGGATTATTGAGCTTGTATGAAGCGTCACATGTAAGGACTCATGGTGAAGACATCTTAGAAGATGCACTCGCGTTCTCCTCTACTCATCTTGAGTTTGCAGCTCCATATTTGAAATCTCCACTTAGGGAGCAAGTCATGCATGCCCTTGAGCAATCTTTGCACAAGGGTATTCCTCGAGTTGAGACTCGATTCTTCATCTCATCAATCTATGAGAAGCAGGAAAGAAAGAATGATGTGTTACTTCAATTTGCCAAATTGGATTTTAACTTGCTTCAGATGTTGCACAAACAAGAACTTGCTGAAGTATCAAGGTGGTGGAAGGATTTGGATTTCGTGACAACACTTCCATATGCTAGAGATCGAGCAGTTGAATGTTATTTCTGGACAGTTGGAGTGTATTCTGAGCCTCAATATTCTCAAGCTCGTGTCTTGCTTGCTAAGACCATAGCTATGATTTCAATTGTTGACGATACCTTTGATGCTTATGGTATAGTTAAAGAACTTGAAACATACACAGATGCCATACAAAGGTATATATGGACTACAGAAGATGACTCTTGCTCATGATCATATTTATGCTCTCTTTCAAAATGCACAACTAATTCACATTTGCTTTTGTCACAATATAGGTGGGATATCAACGAAATTGATCGACTCCCTGATTACATGAAAATCAGCTATAAAGCTCTTCTGGATCTTTATGAGGATTACGAAAAGGAATTGTCTAGGGATGGAAGATCTCATGTTGTCTATCATGCAAAAGAAAGAGTAAGTTTGAATTTGCTAGCTAACTATCCATTTATCACTTTGTTTCATCTTGCATCGTTTAGTGATCATAAGCTTGAAGCATCAAATTACTATTTTCTAACACTTGGATTCATATGTTTGGTGTTCACAGATGAAAGAAATAGCGAGGAACTATAATGTCGAGGCAAAATGGTTTATTGAAGGATATATGCCACCTGTTTCCGAATACCTAAGTAATGCTTTAGCAACTAGCACTTATTACTTGCTCACAACAACAAATATTTGGGCATGAAGTCTGCTACAGAGCAAGACTTTGAGTGGTTGTCAAGGAATCCTAAAATTCTTGAAGCTAATGTGACATTATGCCGAGTTATTGATGACATTGCCACATACGAGGTATGAGTTGTATCTCACGGAATTATATCATTAAATGAGATTTGAACAAACAAAGTGTTGTGACGACTATTGAAAGAGTATAAAAGTTAACCCATAATTTATCCGCCTTCGCAGGTTGAGAAAAGTAGGGGACAAACTGCTACAGGAATTGAGTGCTACATGAGAGATTATGGTGTATCAATGGAAGAGGCAATGACTAAATTTCATGAAATGGCTGAGATAGCATGGAAGGATGTTAATGAAGGAATTCTTAAGCCGGCACCTGTTTCTACTGCGATTTTAACTCGTATTCTCAATCTTGCTCGTACCATAGACGTCACATACAAGCACAATCAAGATGGATACACTCATCCCGAAAAAGTCCTAAAACCTCACATTATTGCTTTACTTGTGGACTCAATTGAAACTTAAATAGTGTATGTATGCTTGTCTTGGAGCCAGAGGAAGATAATAAAATTTCTTTATTTATTTTCATCACGTTGAATAAAGTTGCCAAAGAACTGCCTTTTGTAATGATGCAGTGCACTTTGAAATACTCACTTACTGGAAATAATATTGCAAGTATTTGTTCTTTATTTCATTTCTCATTTCACATTTTAAATTGTATGTTTTAGAAATTCCTTCCTTATTTGTTTAAATCGAATAAGATGGTGTAGGTTTACGAATGCAAGTTTGAGTTGAGAGTTTAACTAATATACACCGATAGTGAATATATATTTTAGGCTATTCGATCACTTAAAACCAATACGTGACGTTTTATAACATAACGGGTAAACATGGCAAATGATCTGTTGTAACAGGTACAATTACACGAATAGCGTAAATATGTTTCATACTCTCGGTGGGTATTATAATTTTGACAGAATTGGCAGGTTGCTTTGAAACACCAATTCCTTCCTCAAAATTTTCCCTGCAGCTGATCTTGGTACGGCACTGATAAAATTAACCCTTCTTACTTTCTTGTATGGGGCTACCTGCACAGAGAGTCGAATTCAAAATTTAAACTAGATAAGATTCATTTAATTTTAAGCTTTTATACGGAATTCATTACACTGTTGAATTTTTTAAAATAAATTTTCACATATATTTATGTTCAATGTTGAAAATATTGAATTCAGTTGAATCTGACGAATCAGGCTACATCCAGGAACAAACCTGGCTAGAAACAAATTGAATGACTTGGTCTTGTGTGAGACCAGAACCGGCTGCTCTTACAACATATGCGAGTGGTATTTGTCCTGCTTCCTCATCTTCTAGTCTGCACAATTATATTTTATGAGTTTAAGTACTATATATCGTTCGTGTAAAATTTTTTTACACCATAGGTGAGAAGTGACTCACGGGACAACTGCTGCATCAAGTATCTGATGGTGACTCAATAGTATTGCTTCAAGTTCTGCTGGAGCTACCTGCAGTTACATATAAACCAACTTAAAAAAAGTTATATTTGTAAAGTAAAATACGTTGTAGAACTCATAAACTTCAAATTATGGATCTGATTCTGACGTCTTGTATGTGTTATGTATACCTGATAACCATTATGCTTGATGAGTTCCTTTATACGATCAACAATATATAAATATCCCTCGTTATCAAAGTAACAAAGATCACCAGTTTTGAGCCAGCCATCTTTAGTGATTGTTGCAGCAGTTGCTTCCTCATTTCCAAAATACTCTTTCATCACCCCTGGACCTTTCAGCCACAATTCACCTTCTTTAAATGGTGGCGATGCCTCCCCTGTTTCATGATTAACCACCTTTGCGGAGAAGCCTGGAAACAACACTCCTACCGAGGATGGACGGGCCTTTGCCTCTTTGTAGGCAACGAAAAATGTTGCTGCACCTGTTGTCTCGGTTAGGCCGTAGCCTTGCTTGAGTTCTACCCAAGGGAACTTCTCTCGAAACACATCAGCTACCTGTTGATACCAGTGGCGGAGTCAGAACTTTCATTAAGAGGATGCAGAATATAAAGAAACAAACACATGACGAAGCTAAGGGGATTCAACATATACAATTTACACAAAAATAAGTTTGACCTTCTTATACACAATAAAGATTTTCAGCGAAGCAACCCTATATCCATCCCCGGTTGAGATAATATAATTAAATGCTAGAAAGTATGTTCTCTATCACACGTTAAACTTTTAGATGAAATAATCACACAATTCAACTTGATATCAGAGCAGACAAGAGGTCTAGGATTCAACTACATTTCCACGTTCTTGACTCACAAAAAAAGAACCAAACTCACACGTCAAGGGTTATATTAAAATGAATACAATAATTAAGTGATAAAAAGTGTATTCTCTATAACAACTTAAAGCTCTGATCTTATAATTCAACAATACCTCTTTGCTTAGCGGTGCGGCCCCTGAGGTAACGCTTCGCAATGATGATAAATCATAACTACCTTTGTTATACTTAACTAGCCCAAGAATCACTGGTGGAACTGCTGGAATGTGACTGATTTTGTGTGCCTGAATTGCTTCCAACATAGCTTCCAAATCAAATTTTTGCATCAACACAGTTGTGACACCCGAACAAAATAATCCCAGGCCGAAAAAGGCTAGACCGTATACATGAAACAACGGTATGAAACAGAGGAAAACATCGTCCTGAGACGATGTTACATCCACGTAATACTTGAGAAGTTTCATAATCGCTACCAAATTCGCGTGAGTTAGCACGACGCCTTTGCTAACACCAGTTGTTCCTGAAGAGTAGAGTATTGCTGCTGTATCCGAAGGCGTTGGCCTGTCTTTAGGTAGTTCTAAAGGGTCACAATTCTCAATCAGCTCTTCTGCTGAAATTAAATTTTCATCGTCCTTGGGGCGCGTTGTGAGAAGCGTAGGCACACCCGTGGGGACTAATTTATGAACTTCTTCGGGTGCAGCAATAGCTAATTTCGCGCCTGAAAGACGTACTTGCTCTCCAATTTCTGATTCAGTGTTGAGTGGATTGGCAGGGGATAAAATTGCACCTACTGAAAGCACAGCTAGACATATGGTTGGGTACAAAATTGAATTTGGCGATAGGACGAAAATCACATCGCCTTTTCGCACACCTAACGCATGGTATAATCCTGTGGCAAGTGACAAAATGGACCTGTTGAGTTGTGCATAGGTTATATTTTGGTTAGTGGCAGCGTCAATTAATGCAATTTGTGACTCTCTTTGGGCAGGGGATGGGAATTGTGACAACACAAATTTGGCTGTGTCAAGGTCAGGAAAATCACTAGGCATTTTGTGTTTTTCACTAAGTTGGAGGACTGATTGGTAAATTCTAGTCTCGGGATCGTAGCCATTCTTTCGATCGAATGATGGTTGACGATACGTGGATTGCTCATCTTCGCCTGTGGATATCCATTCTCCTTCACCTGACATATTTAGGAAAAATATATCTAAAAGTTTTTGTTTTTTTTTGGGTGCTAGTTTAAGCAAAAAATTATCTAGATAAATAAGTTTTGAACACTAGGTTTAGAGCTTGAAATCATCGATTAATTCTTTATTTATGTGACTATCAGCTAGCTGTAGTCGGCAAAAACTAGGGGACCAAGTCATTATTCTTGGGAGCAATCGAATAGATCATACTCCATCCGTTTAGATTTGTTTGTCTGGTTTTAATTTGACACGTAATTTAAGAAAGTAAAGAAAATTTTTGAATCTTATAGTATTAAACTAATATATGTAGAATGTACCGAAATATCTTTTAATTTTGTGTGCTTAAATATGTTATGTGAAAAGTTAAAGCTACAGAATTGCCAAAAAAGGAAAGAAACATACTTTTTAAACAAACTAAACAGAAAAGTAAGACAAACATATTGAAACAAAGAGAGTATTATTTTTCAATATGAGACAAGACACTATGTCTGGCATGTAATATAGAAATATAAGGTATATACCAAGAGTTTATATTTTGCACATAATAATCTCACATTAAATTGACCTACAATTTTTCCATATTAAGCCTGATGGTAATCTAGAAAAGAGATCAATAATATGTTACAACCGATTAATTGCAATAATAGTGTACAAATCCTTTTCACTGTATATAACTTAATAATAAGCACATTCTTTTCTTGATTAATTAGTAGTAATGACGCATTCAAACCTTTGCCTATTTGGTTGAGGAAAAGAAAGGATTAGATTAATCAAGAAAATCATTTGAAGAGTTCTTGATGAGTACTCGATGAAAGCAGAAGTCTAATGTTGAAAGAAAAGATAAAAGAAGGGAGAACAAGGGAAGAAGGCGATCAACCAGTGGTGAAGTAAGAATTTTCACTAAGGGACGCAATTCACCGAGAAGTCAATTTAGGGATATCAATCAATATGAAATATATATACATTAAAAATATTTTTACCTAGCTTCACAATATAATTTTTTGACGAAAGGGTGTCGATTGACACCCCTCAAGTACATGTGGCTTCACCACTGCAATCAATGTGAAAATGTGTCGTTTTTTGGTTCCCATTGGGTTTACCCTGTTCACAGGTCGACCCCATGACAACAAGAAGAGGCGATCTTGTGCTATACTCCGGTGATGTCTTTCCTACCAAGACATGCGAACTCCCATAGTTTCCCAGATTACATTTCGTGAATCGAAAGGGGAAGCCTACTCATCTATCAGCTCCTCTCGTAAATCGGTGCGATTTTATGAAGAATAAAAAAATATTTTCCTTCATAGAATTTCGACAGTTTCGTTAGGTCTGAAAGGTGCCTTTTGCGGTAATTGGACATTTGATTCGGGTTTTGAGGCTTTCAGATGGATTTTGAGTAGTTGAAGGTATCTAACCCATTACCACCACTTCTAAAACCTTCTCCCCCATTTCCCCAAAGACAGATAAAAAAGGCTTAAGAGGTTACGTTTGAAAAGTAGGTTGATATTTTGAAGCAAGTAGCCCTGAATGTTCCATTCCTGGATGTCGTTTAGGAAATTCCAGGTTTTACAAAATTCCTTAAGAATATGAAGTTCAAGACACAAAAGACACAGAATGAAAACAAAGTATATGGTACACAGCAGGAGAAGGTCCAAAACAATGAGCAGAGAGCTCAAGTAGAGCCTGCAAAACAAACTTCTCAGAATAGAAGCATACATAATATAGTGACTAAAGGGAATTCAGTAGTGGGTTGGGTGACACCTCATAACACTGTGAGCTCACAAAGGGTTATGCAACAAAGGCCAGGTCAGATAGTTAGTCCCAATACTTTTCAGGCTTTGCATACAGATATGGGGGTAGTGAATATAGGGAGAAGTTCTATTTTTGGTGGCCAAACCATATCCAACACAGGATATGGTTAAGTTACTTTGCTGGAATGTTAGAGGGTTGAATGACCCTAATAAGAAGAAGGATGTCATGATCCTCTGCAATAAAGAGCAGGTTAATATAGTAGGTTTGGTAGAGACTAAAGTGAAGAGTAATAATATGGTGTAGATAGTGAATAGAATGTTTGGTGGTTGGCATTATTGCTCTAATATGGATTCACATCCTAATGGGAGAATTTTACTTGTCTGGAGACCTGATTATTTTAAGGTGGATGTAGTTGTAAAACTGGATCAGATATTGACCTGTGAGGTGATCTACATTCCACTGCAGATTTCATTCTGTTTGTCAATAGTATATGCTCACAATACTAAAGAGGAATGAAAGACTTTATGGCTGGAAATGGAGAGATATCAGCAGTCTTGTGTAAAGCCTTGGTTAATATTAGGTGATTTTAACTCCACTTTGCACATGGATGATAGATTGGGGGGTAATCCAGTACAGTTGCATGAGGTAGTTGATTTTAAGAATTGCCTGGAAACTTGTGACTTATTAGAAGTGCCCCATCAGGGGCAAAAATACACTTGGAATGACAGAAGTAGTAAGGATAGCAAGATATATTAACAATAGACTGGATGTTTATGAACTCCCTATGTCTGAGCAGTATGCCACTATGTAGGGCTGCTTACTTACCTGAAGGCTTAAGTGATCATTGCCCAACTTTGTTTATACTGGACAACCAAGCTTATAGACCTAAGAGGACTTTTCAATATTGCAATGCTTGGTCCAAGCATCCATCTTTTAATGAGAAAGTGCAAAGTATTTGGAATGTTCATTTGAAGGGGAATAAAATTTGGCAAGTAGTTAAAAAGTTGAGGATGTTGAAGAAAAGTCTGAAGGAGCTGAATACACAATACTATTGTAATATTATTACTGAAGCAGAAAGAGATAAGGTAGAGCTGTTGCTGGACCAGGAAAAGCTGCAAGTTTATCCTCTGGATGTTCAATTATAGCTGGATGAATCAAGCAAGTACATGAGTTATAGGCAAAAGTCATACCTAGCTGAGATGTTCTTGCAACAACAAAGTAAGGCCACTTGGTTAAGACTTGGTGATGATTGTACCAAGTATTTCTTTACAGTGATTAAGCATAAAAGGTTAAAACAGGCTATTACTCAGGTGAAGGATGAGCAGGGGGTATGGCAACATGAAGCTAGTAGTGTTGCAGAGGTATTTGTGAAATATTATAAAAATCTACTGGGTCAAAGAACAACCATAAGGATGCATGCTAATAGATCACTGCTCAGCAATAGACCACTACTAAATGCAACACAACAGTTGGAGTTACAACATGATTACACTGGTGAGGATGTTAAGTATGCTATATTTCATATTGACAGTAACAAAAGCCCTGGACCTGATGGTTATAACAGTGGTTTCTTTAAAGCTACTTGGGAGATTATAGGACAAGATGTGACTGCAGTAGTGCTTGAATATTTTAAGAATGGTAAACTATTGGAGGAGCTAAACACTACTAATATTTCATTGATACCAAAAGTCACAGGCCCTGAGTTTACAAATCAATACATACCAAGTGCTTGCTGTAATGTACTATAAAAATATATTACAAAGATGATCTGTATGAGATTGAAGGGGGCAGTAAATTACTTGGTAACTGATAACCAATCTGCATTTGTTCAAGGAAGGTCCATGGAGCATAACATACTGATATGTCATGATATGCTAAGGCATTGTAATAGGAAGACAACTCCTAGATGTCTTATGAAGATTGATTTAAGAAAGGAATATGATATGGTTAATTGGGATTTTATAGCTGAAGATTTACATGGTTATGGATTCCCTGATAGATTTGTTGCACTAGTTATGACATGCATTACAACACCAATGTTTACTAGCAAGATTAATGGTGAAGGATAAGGTTTTTTGCTGGCTGAAGGGGTTTAAGACAAGGTGATCCGATGTCACCTCTTGTCTTTGTACTGGTGATGGAGTCTCTGTCAAGGACTCTGAAGTGTATAGGTGATTTACAGGAGTTTGAGTACCACCCAATGTGTCAACAAGTCAAGTTAATACACTTAATCTTTGCAGATGATCTCATGATCTTCTGCAAAGGTAATGTTCAGTTAGTAACCAAAGTTATGGAAGCTATCCAGCATTTTAGTAGTGTTACAGGTTTAATAGCAAATATGGACAAATCAAGTATCTTCATGGCAGGAATGGACGATCAAGTGAGAGCACAAATACTGCAGCTGACAGGTTTTCGCCAAGGGTCATTCCCAATAAGATATTTAGGCTTGCCTTTGTCATCAAAGAAATGGAGCAGGATGGAATGTAGTCAGCTGGTAGAGAAGATTACTAGCAAGATCAGCAAAGGCTATTCAAAACAACTATCATATTCAGGCATATTACAGGTTATAATCTCAGTGCTATTCTTTATCCATAGCTTTTGGGAATCTATTTTCATGCTTCCACAAGGAGTATTGAAGGAGGTAGATAAAAAATACAGAGCTTATTTGTGAGAAAGTACAGAGAAAAAAAAGAAAAACTGCTTTGGTAGCATGGGACAAAGTATGTGTTTCCAAGAAATGTAGAGGTTTAAATATAAAGGACTGTCAGATGTGGAATGAAGCATAAGTGGGGAAATTATTATGTCAACTAGCAACAAAAAAGGATGTCTTATAGGTAAGATGGGTGCATGGGATCTATATGAAGTAGGACCAATGTATTTGGGAGCATGTACCTCAACAGGACAGTAGTTGGTACTGGAGGAAACTAAATGCCTTAAAAAATGCCATGCAGAGATGGTATTCTCAGCAGGGGGAGTATAATCTTTTCTCAGCAAGGGGAGTATAATCTTACTTCTACTGGGAATTATTCTATCACAACAAGTTATTTTTCTATGCTTCCTGATTAAAGAACGTTGAGGATTGTAGAATTGATTTGGAGAAATGTTTTATTGCCTAGACATAGGTTTATTGTGTGGCTAGTGGTGCATGGGAGATTACTGACTAAAGATATACTCCAGAGAATGCAGATACAAGTAGAAAATGTTGCATGCTGCCTTTGTGAAACTCAGGAGGTTGAGACTCAATCTCACTTATTCAGAGATTGTCAATGGTCCAGCAGTATTAGAGATGATTTAGATCAATGGGCAGGAACACATTGGCCATCAGGAGATACTAAAAAAGTACTGGAAGGAATTAAGAGAAGGAGATGCAAGCAGTTCCAGAAGAAGGTGTTAGTAGGGTTGTGAAGTAGTATGGTCTACCATGTTTAGTAGTCCAGGAATATGAAGGTTTATTTAGGAGTAGTTGCTAATAAAGATGTCGTACTTGCACAAATTAAGCAAGAGTTTGGTGTTAGATTAGAAGCAATTAGGAATTCCAGGAAGGCTAGTAGATGTAGTACTTGGTTCCATAGATTCATGTGTAATTAGTGGCAGTTGGAGGCTTAAGCTCTTGTGCTTGTGCATGGGCTAAAGTGCTCTTTAGGTGTAATGGGTTTTTTTTGATGTTAATCATAATATTTACACTTGTTACCAAAAAAAAAGAAGAAAGCAAGGAAAATGAAGTGTTCAATATATCATTCACCAGGTCATCTTTATTATTTTAGCTGATGAATTAAGTACAACAAAAGAAAGATTCGGGAGCTTTTACCATCCCTTGCAACATTGGCTTGAACAATTTTACTCGAGCTCATTGTGATAACTGATAATGGAGCTAGTATCAATTTAATGCCATTGTCTTTCTATAAGAAATATTTTAGTAAAGGTTGCCAAGTTCACTCTACCACCTGATTTTTTCACCCTGGACTGTACTGTTAACAAAGAAATCATTGTCATTTCGGGGAGACCTTTCCTTGCTACTAGATCTCATGGATTGGGAGAAGAATGAATAAATTTTTAGTCAAGAATAAAGAAGCGACTTTCGGAGCTAATAAGGGGATATTGTAGCTACCTAGAGCTTATGCAAACATATCAGTCATCAATGCTATTGAGTTTATTGATGAAGTGGAATAGGCAATTGAGCTAAAACCACTGCTATCTCAGGTGAAGTGGAATAGGCAATTGAGCTAAAACCACTGCTATCTCAGGTAAGGTGTGAGTTCTTGGGTACGGTTTGTTAGGATTTTTGCCCTGATTTTCTTACCAAATTTGAGTTTCATTTTTCTTTGGAAAAAAAGTAAAAGTATTACCATAATTACTTTTACTTTTCCTTAAAGGAAAATACAAAACTCTTTCATATTTGACTAACCTCTTTCTCGGAGGAAAGGTTTTGGACCTCTATAAATTGAAGATTTCTTTTCTCATACCACAACATAATAGCGTTCACAATGTAGTCCTTAAAAAGTCTTGTTTAGGGGGAGATTTCTCCCAATAGATTTCTTACTTTTTCAATAATATTAGTTTTTAATATGTAGGCCAATTGGCCAGACCATATTAAATAATATATTTTTAGTATATTTTTTGTGTCCTCTGATTTATCGCCTCTACATTGATTGCAACTATGTCACCACCCGAGCCCAGTCCCTGGCCTTGATGGGCATCCCAAACCAATGAAGGCTCGAGATGACTCCTTAGCATAACATCATAAGCATATTCAAAAACAAAATGCGAAATTAGGCCCATAATATAAGAGGTTCAACTTAATTAAGAATTGAACATTTAGTCTCAAAACATAGACAAATATTTTGTCTACACCAGTCTACGAAGCCTTTATCAACCTGAATGAAATCCTAAGCCGGAACATGGCCCCGGCTATACCATAAAACAATATGATCAAAATCTATGTGAATGAAAAACATATGCCTTCCGATGGATGGAGGGCTCACCACTTATTATCTGCTGAACCGAGGGAATCCTAATGCTGAGCAGGATCATGGGGAAATGATTCGGAACCTACATCATGAAAATATGTAGCATCTGGGGACGGTCAGTACAATGAGTACTAGCATGCGACCCAAGGAAAAGGATCAAGGTAGTTCATATAACAGTTCATAAAATCCATAACATAAATCCAATATAAAAGAAGTAAGAAATAAGTGACTAAAAATATAAAAGAAATAAAATCACTTGAAAAACCCTTTAGTCCTGAACTATGTAGTTTACACCGACATTAAGTAACCGACAGGCTATATAGGTCCAGTCCGTATCCAACTGATGGGGCCCTAACCCATGTTAGCCACATGGATTGAGGTATCATAATTGGCCAATCCATAACATAAACATAAACTGTAATACCACTGAGCAAAGAAAGCATACAACGGTCATCCATTTTTCAGGACAAGACCTCTCCCACGTCGGCAAATGCGGTTTCAGGTGTTAGGTCACAAGGACTCCACCTTCTCGGTGAACTACATAATTCTATTTAAGCCCCAATTAAAATACTTTTACATCATTTATTCATGGAGTTTTTCATTAAGGCATTCACATTTTTGGTACAGTCATATCAAAACTTGCAAGTTATCTTTCATGCCAAATCATTATCATTAACCATTTTAGACTTCAAAATCCCGCCTTTAAAATCATGAGCATAATCATAATTGAATTGCCATAACAATTTCCAACTATTTGAATAACACAATACTTCAATAATATAAAGGACGGAAAAAACATTTATATTCCTTATGCAATTTCAAAGCTTTCAAGAGACTTGAACATCATGGCTTAAACATTCATCCGTTTAACATTTAAAATTCAAGACATAAGGGTTCATCGTTTTCAAACAACCAATCTAGTCTCAAAACCAAAAGCAAGGCTTTAATCAACCATTTATAAAGAAAAGGAAATTCATATTAAGCTTTTTGAAATAAAATTCTCAACCCTAGCTTCAAACATATTAGCTTAATACATAAAAATACTAATTAAATTCACACTTGAAAATAGTAGTTGAAGTAGGGAGTGTTAACATGCCTTTTGACGAAAGGAAATTGAGAAAACTTGAATCCTTGACCTTGGAGATTGAACCCTAGCTCCTTTTTTCTTCTAAGTGCTATGAGGAGGGTGGAATGTGTTTATGACTGATAATTATCGTATTTGGGGACTTGGAAACATTTATAATGGATGTGGGACGGTTTTCATAGTGTGAAAAGACCCAAACACCCTTAAAATAGCGTTAAAAAGACAAAATTCCATTGACGAAAGAGGGAAGGGGGTGCGGTGCACACCCCATCGCATGGACAACCCCCGTGAGACTCACACCCATTGCGAGGCCAGGCCCTTGCAGCTTATGGGCTATCGCGGGGTCTAGCCAGTAGACTCTTGTGATGGTTTGTGTGATATGGGGCCAAGGCACACCCCCTAGTATGCCACGCACAGTCCCATTTCACGTCTCAAATCATCCCTACACTATCGAACTCGTCCCCAATTAATTTCTACTCAATCTAAGTGTCACGCAGGCTCATTTCTAGCTCTAAAAGGATGTCCAAACATACGGGACATTACATTATCCCCCCCCCCTTGGGATCATTCATCCTCGAATGATGAATTTTGGACACTTTTAACACGACATGAGGATGAGCATAGAATAGTAAGGCATATATTCAAAAATATTGAATACGAGCAATAGGATTAGTACCTTAAGCAACTTCACTAGAGGATGGAAATAGAAAGGGATATTTAGACTTTATGTCTTCCTCCGATTCCCAAGTAGCCTCCTCTACTTTTTGATTTCTCCACAATACCTTCACTGAAACTATCTCCTTGGTTCTCAACTTTCGAACCTGTTTATCCAAGATTTCTATAAGAACTTCCTCATAAGACAGAGAGTCTTTCATGCCAATATCTTCTACGGTGAATACCAGAGAATGGTCCCCCCCCCACACTTCTTAAGCATAGACACGTGAAATACGGGATGAACTGATGCCAAATTCGCTGGCAAATCCAACTCATAAGCTACATTCCCAAACTTCTTCAAAATCTGATAAGGGTTAATGTAGCCAAGACTGAGCTGACCTTTCTTCCAAACCTCATCACTCCTTTCATAGGAGAGACTTTCAAGAACACCCAATCATCAATTTTGACCTCCAACCCTCTTTGCCTCACATCGGCATAGGACTTGTAATGACTTTAGGCAGTACTTAGTCTCTCTCTAATAACTTTAACTTTCTACACCACTTGTGCTCAAGGTCAGGCCCGAACAATCTAGTCTCTCCCACTTCATACCACCTAATCGGTGACCTACACCTCCTACCATAGAGGGCTTTAAAAAGAGCCATTTGGATGCTGGAGTGGTAACTATTATTGTAGGTGAACTCTATAAGAGGCAAATGATCCACCCAACTACTCTTAAAATCAATAACACAGGCTCTTAACACGTCCTCCAAAGTCTGAATTGTACGCTCCGCTTGCCCGTCCGTTTGAGGATGGAAAGCAGTGCTAAGATTCACTTATAAGCCCAAACACTTCTGGAAAGACCGCCAAAACTGAGAAGAAAATTATGTACCTCTATCGTATATAATGGACAAAGGAGCTCCGTGCAATCTAATAATCTCCTGAATGTAAAGCTTAGCATAATCCTTTCCTGAATACGTCATTCTCACGGGCAGAAAATGAGCAGATTTGGTCATTCTATCAACGATGACCCAAATAGAATCATATAGATTATGAGAGTGCGGGAGACCAGTGATGAAATCCATATTTATAATTTCCACTTCCACATTGAAATAGCTATCTCTTGTGACGTACCACCAGGCCTCAAATGTTCAACTTTGACTTGCTGACAATTTGAGCACTTAGCAACAAAATTAGCAACGTCCCTTTTCATATCCCTTTTCATATTGTTCCAACATCTCCTTCAAGTCATGATATATTTTAGTAGAGCCAGGATGAACAATATGCCTGGAAACATAGGCTTTGGTCAAGATCCTCTCTCACTGCCCATCAACATCGGGAACGCACAATCTCTCTTATACCATAAAATACCATCTCATCCAATCTCGAAAGCCATAAATTTTTGCTGACCAACATTTTCCCTGATTTGCATAAGTATGGGGTCATTAACCTGCTTCTCCTTAACTTCAGCACCTCGAGATGACTTAGCCATTTCATGAACAATCACTCCCTCATCTTCGGAGTCCAAAAGTCGGACTCTAAATTAGTAAGTTGGTGGATGTTCTTTACTAAACCTCTCTTTTCCTCCTCAACATAAGAAACATTCCCCATGGACAGCCTGCTAAGAGCATCAACAACAACATTAGCTTTACCTGGATGGTAGTGCAAACTCATGTCATAATCCTTCAACAATTCAAGCCACCTCCTTTTCCTGAGATTCAACTCTTTCTGTGTGAACTCATACTGCAAACTCTTATGATCAGTGAAAATATCCACATGCACCACATATAAATAGTGATGCCAAATCTTGAATGCAAAGACCACAACCGCCAACTCAAGGTCATGAGTTGGGTAATTCTCTCATGCACTTTAAGCTGCGTAGAAGTATAAGCCACAAATTTCCCATGCTGCATAAGTATGCATTCGAGTCCCTCCCGGGATGCATCACAATACACTACAAATCCTTTAGTACCCTCGGGGAGGGTCAGAACTGGGGCAGAAGTTAATCGATCCTTCAACTTCTCAAAACTGCCCTTACAAGAATCGGACCACTAGAACTTCACCTTTTTATGAGTCAACTTTGTTAATAGAGTAGCTATAGAAGAAAAACTTTCCATGAACCTCCTATAATAACCTTCCAGACCTAAAAAACTCCTAATATCAGTTGGGGTTGTGAGTCTAGGCCATTTTTTTACTGCCTCAATCTTTTGAGAATCCACTTTAATCTCCTCACTTAAAATAATATGATCAAGAAAAGTCACCGCACTTAACCAAAATTCACACTTGGAAAATTTGGCATACAAATCTTGATCCTTAAGGGTCTAAAGAACAATTCAGAGGTGATTGGCATTCTCTTCCTCACTCCGGGAGTAAACCAGGATGTCATCAATGAACACTATAACGAACAAGTCCAAAAACTGCTTAAACACCCGGTTCATAAGATCTATGAAGGCTGCAGGTGCATTAGTTATACCAAAGGACATAACTAGAAATTCCAAATGACCATACAAGGTACGAAAGGTAGTCTTGGGAATATCAGCTTTCCTAACCTTCAACTGATGATAACCCGAATGGAGACCTATTTTTGAGTAACACTTAGCATCCTGAAGCTGATAAAAAAGGTCATTAATTTTAGGGAGAGGGTATTTATTTTTCACTGTACCCTTATTTAACTGACGATAATTATTGCACATACGAAGAGACCCATCCTTTTTAGGCACGAAAAGTATCGGAGCACCCCAAGGAGAAACACTAGGATGGATAAAACCTTTATAAATGAGGTCTTTCAATTGCCCTTTTAGCTCTTTAGCTGTGCAACAACCATCTTATACGGTGGGATGAAAATTGGACAAATATCGGGTAGAAGATCAATTCCAAAATCTATTTCTCTATCAGGAGGAATTTCGGGAAGATCTTCGGGAAAGACTTCAGGAAATTCATTTACCATAGGAATGGACTAGAGTGGGGGACTTTCAGCACTAGTATCTTTAACCCAAACTAAATGGTACAGACAACCCTTAGAAATCATCTTTCGGGCTCTAAGATAAGAGATGAACCTTCCCTTGGGTACTAAGGGACTACCCTCCCACTCAAGGACCGGTTCATCTGGAAAATAGAAACTGATTTTTCTGGTTCTACAATCCAGAGTAGCATAACAAGAGTGGAGCCAATCCATCCTAGAATGCCATCAAAATCTACCATATCAAGCTCTACCAAATCCACCACAGTTTCCTAATGAAAAATTAACATAATATAATTTCTTTAGACCCTCACAAAAATAATGGATTCACCTATCGGGGTAGAAACTGAGAAGGGTTCAAGAATATTTTCGAGGTCGAAACCAAAATTCACAGCCACATAAGGGGTCACATAAGATAGAGTAGAACTGGGATCAAGTAGTATATAAACATCATGGGAGAAAGCCTGTAACATACCTGTGATAACATCTGGTGAGGCCTCTGAGTCCTAACGAGTAGATAGAGCATACAGATGGTTGCGACCCCCGCCTATGCCAGAAGTAGCCCTCTTTTGAGCTGGGGCCGAAGAAGTAGTAGCTTGGGCCTTATTATCCCCAAAAGTTCCCTTTGCCGAGGGACACTCCCGTTGAAAATGACCAGTCTGCCCACAAATATAACATACACCCTTATCAAAATGACAAAAACCATGATGGAGCTTCCCACAAGTGCGGCAAAGGGGATAAGATGGAGCTGACTGAGTCACACTGGCCTGAGACTTAGTACCCTAAATCTTGGGGCCATTATTAGGCTGGAACCACTGATCACCCGAAGGCTTAGGGGCTGGTGCACTAGCTGATAACTGAATATTACCCCAACATTTCTTTTTAAACCACTGTCTGCCCCCTTTACCACTATGTTGTTGGCCTGCATCCTAATCTGTTGGCCTAGTTCTCTTGTTTTTCCGCTTCTCGACCTCAACCTACCTTTTTTTTTCATCCTCAACTTGCTGCATGTAAACTACTAACCCAGATATATCCATGTCGTTGTTCAACATTACCCCTTTACTTTCTAGTATTAGATCATCAGAAAGACCAGAAACAAACTTTCTCATCCGGGCCCTCATATTAGTAACCAATTCTGGAGCATAGAGAGACAACTGGGTAAACTTTAGTGCATACTCCTTAACACTCATCTTTCCCTGTTTCAAGTTCACAAACTCCTCAGCCATAGCCTCCCTCAACTCCTGCTGAAAGAAGTGATCGAGAAAGGCTGCAGAAAAATCTTTCCAAACTGTCAATTCAATATCTTCACCCCTATACTGCTCCCACTCATCATACCATTGATATGCCACCCCTTTCAGCTGGTAGGCTGCAAACTCCACCCCTTCAGTATCAGTAGCATGCATAACACTGAAAATCTTCTCCATTTCTTCAACAAACTCTTGAGGATCTTCCTCAACTTTGGATCCCGTGAAGATGAGTGGGTGTAGCAGCATAAACTGGCCCATCGAGTAGCATCCGAAGAACTAATAACAAAACCAACACTTCCTGACTGGCTGGACTGAGATGACACAATATGGGCAAGTATCTGAATGGTCTGTCTGAATTCAGCATTGGAAACTTTGCCTTGCGGGGGTTGAACTCGTGTGGTACCAGACCTGAAAGCCCGAGAAGGACTAGTCGGGACTGGTGGAACCCCAGCAGGAGAAGTGGAATCCTAGTTGTGGGCTCCATTATGGGTTCGTATCCCATGAGTAAGACGAACCTCTTCAGTATTTGTCCTAATAGGGACAGAGTTTCTAGCTGAAGTCCTTTGGATATTAGCCCTTTTTGGAGGCATGATCAGAAACGCGGGAAAATTTAGGAGTTAGAAGTATTCACTTGAAACTAGACTATTTAGCACGAGCTAGAACATGAAGAAAAAGAAACATTCCTAAATGTCTTATAGCTTCCCATTTATAAGTGTGGTGCGCTACACACCCATAAAAATGGCTCCACTCGACATGGCATCGTAGACACCCTGGGACTTGAACCGTGCTTTGATATCAAGTTTCTCATGACCCGAGCCCAGGCCCTGGCTGTGACGGGCATCCCAAACTAATGAAGGCCCGAGATGACCCCTTAACCTAATATCATAAGCATAGTCATAAACAAAATACAGAATTAGGCCCATAATATAAGAGGTTCAACTTAATTAAGAATTGAACATTTAGTCTTAAAGTATAGTAGAATACTTTTGTCTACACCAGTCTACGAAACCTCTATCAACGTGAATGAAATCCTAAGTCGGAACATAGCCCCGGCTATACCATAAAACAATATGATCAAAGTCTATGTGAATGAAAAATATATGTCTTTCGATGGATGGAGGGCTCACCACTTATTAGCTGCTGAACCGAGGGAATCCTAATGCTGAGCAGGATCATGGGGAAATGCTTCGAAACCTACATCATGAAAAGATGTAGCATCCGGGGACAGTCAGTACAATGAGTACTGGCATGCAACCCAAGGAAAGGGATCAAGGCAGTCTATATAACAGTTCATAAAATCCATAACATAAATCCAATATAAAAGAAGTAAGAAACAAGTGACTTAAAATATAAAAGAAATAAAATCAATTGAAAAACCCTTTGGTCCTGAACTATGTAGTTTACACCGACATTAAGTAACCCACAGGCTATATGGGTCCAGTCCGTACCCAACTGGCGGGGCCCTAACCCATGTTAACCGCATGGATTGAGGTATCATAATTGGCCAATCCATAACATAAACATAAACTGTAATACCACTGAGCGAAGCAAGCATACAATGATCATCCATTTATCAGGACAAGACCTCCCTCACGTCGGCAAATGCGGTTTCAGGTGTTAGGTCACAAGGACTCCACCTTCTCGGTGAACTACATAATTCTATTTAAGCCCAGATTAAAAAACTTTTACATCATTTATTCATGGAGTCTTTCATTAAGGCATTCACGTTTTTGGTACCGTCATACCAAAACTTGCAAGTCATCTTTCATGACAAATCATTATTATTAACCACTTTAGACTTCAAAATCCCGCCTTTACAATCATGAGCATAATCATAATTGAATTGCCATAACAATTTCAAACCATTTGAATAACACAATACTTCAATAATATAAAGAACGGGAACAATATTTTTATTCCTTATACGATTTCAAAGCTTTCAAGAGACTTGAACATTGGGGGCTCGACATGCTACCATACCAAATTCGACATTCCAAACTCAATGAAACCATTAAAATTTCCATCCGAGGTTGTTTCGATTAAATGTGGGGACTACACCTATAGTTACATTTTTCACCAAATCTACCAAATAGCCCAAAACCAGTACAGAAGCCTCGAGACCCGGACCCAAGGGTCCCCCTAGTCTAAAATCAACGTTTTGGAGCCGATGGCGCTGTCAAAATTTCCATCTAAGATCTTCTACTAGGAGATTTGGTCCGAGACCAATTCCTCAACAACGAAAGCTCCAAAACATGAAAATGAGCCTAAAATCCAAATGAACTTTTCGATGACCAAACCGATAGTTCCAGCAAGTTATAAATGACATGTAGCCACTGTGGGAAGGCTAAAAATACTGAAATACATGAAAATCGAGAAAGTGACCTGGAGGATCATTACAATATCCACTACTAAAAGGACTTTCGTCCATAAAAGTCAATGGATAGAAAGAGCCCGAAAGCTCGAGAGGATGAGGTATTGGGCCAGTATGTTTCCAACATGACTCCCCAGATGACCTTAAAGAAGAGATAATGCTTTTAAGGGATTTTGCCAAAGGTATCTCTTTTTCAACCAACTTTCTTACTTCACTTTTCAAATAACAAAAACTCAACCTCAACAATCAACTGGCCTCCAACTGAATCAACAACGACTGATGCACGCAAATCCAGACCGCAACATGCTGACAACATACCAATACAAGCCTAACCAGGAAGTAACTCAACCAATCCAAAGGCAAACCAAGGCATGAATCATGCAACCAGCTTCAATTTCAAATCTAACCTTCTTTTACCTTTCCAAACCTGCTACCTACTCCGAACCATACAATATATCATCTGAGTCCTGTTCAAGCATTCATAACACACGGACCTCGAAAGGCTGAAGCTAACTTACGAAAAATCCATAATGGCAAGTGCAAGAAATAAGCTCATAAGGTGCTAACAAGACACACAACAGAGGTGTCCAAAGTCTGCACTCTTATGCCAAAGCTACAATTGGCCCAGATGGCCCTCAAAACTGAAAGTCAAGAGTTCGAAGCACCAATCTGATGAAACCTAATGATCTGCTTCAAGACGTCCCATTGACTATAAGTGAAACCATGCTAAATCCAACTTAAGTACACTTCTTCCACCGAGAAAACAATCCACAATTCTGACCAAAACTGAGAAACCAAGGTCAGAAATAATAGAAATCGATACCATATACTAATGGACCATCTTTTGAGCATCTACCAAGCACGGACTATCTGGACTGAAAAGAATCGACTCAGAAGGTAAAGAGTAGGCTTAGCCAACCTATAAGTGAATGCCCAATTGAAGCAAAACCTTGAAATGAGAATGCAACCAAGTCATGCAATCCCAAGCTAAAATCTCGATACTGGAGCTGGATTACTCGATCTCAACTATCCAGACTGATCCTTTTGATAAGTAGGCATCCATAATCGAAATCTCTCATGACTCCCAATCCGTCATCTCGAAAGGTCAAAAGCATAACTGGGGCAAACAAGTCCTTACAAAGGCCAATTGCCCAAATCAACCTAGCTACCAGAAAATCAAGCACATGCCTAATAATCTCCATAAGGGCCAAACTAAATGTCATCGAAGGATATAATATTAATCGATGGAAACCACCGACGGAAGATGCAAGCAATCAACTCCGCAACTGTGGGAGGGCATAATACAACAAGGCATAACCAAGAACTTTCCAAGGCTGCAAGTTGTACTAGTGGGAGTCAGAACTCAAGCGACTCGGGCTATACAACCCAACCGACATCTGGCCAAATCCAATAGACAATCTACGACAACACATACTCACTCCCAATGACGTTCGCTTTGGTAGTCAACAACTGGTAACCAAGAACATTCCACTGAGTAGAATCAATCCACGAAGCCATATCAAGCAGAACAAAAGTCAAAATGGAAACTTCTGAAATCACCCATCTTCCTAACTCAAAGAAATACAACTTCAGCATGAATTTGGTCAAACAAATATTTAATCCATGGCAACGAATACCTATAGGAGCATATCATCAACAGAATACACTCCACGAAGACACAGTAGACCAAACAAGTGCCGAAATGAGAATTTTCTAAATTCTCCCAATTATATCAACTTTAATTCGGCAGAACTATAAGCCATAGCACAGGAAGAACAGAGTATCCAACTCCACACCAATACCAAGATCAAATTGATCACCAGGAGACGAACCTAGCAAATAAAAAAGTAAGCCTTAGACATTCCATCATCAGAAATGGGCAATAGAATCGAATGGTCAACTCCAACTGAACATCAACACCAAGATCAAGGACACTATCGGGCGATGAATATCCAGCTCGGAAGGACAATTCTCAAACAAATCACCAAAAAAAATGGGATATGGAAGAAGACTACCAATGCTAAAATCATAACAAAACCCTAAAAGGTTGAACTTACCTTCACTCTCACAATTGGATCAATAGCCAACCTTGCTAACAGAAAGGGAAGGAAAACCAACCGAGGTAGCTATCTAAGCCAATAAAATAAGAATCGCAAGGAAGAAAGTACGCTAACTAGATAATGATAGTCTAGCCATCTATCAACTAAGAATTAGTAAAGGTCAAACTAATGACTATAATAACAATAGCATAAGATGCAGGTGGTAAAAAAACAAAAATAAACAACAAGTACCACTCTAAGGCCACACCAAGGCCGGAATGCCAAGGAAATGAGATTTTAATACGACTGCTATATCCCAAGGATAAGACCACACTGATCCACTCGATCCACTACTAAAGAATTATCTACAGGGTAGTCATATATGGATAAACCTACACAAAGGCATACATAAATCACTATAAAAACACCAAGGTATACAACAGTCAATATAGAAGTGTCAAGGCATACAACCACCGATGGGAATGAAAACCCCAACACAACTCAAATAATAACTAAAGGTAGAGAATCATAGGCTCACCTATCATGGTGGAAATCCAAAATCATAACTCTGGTGTGCCCGAAGGAGTATGAATCTAAGCATGTTTGAATTCAAACTAAGCGTCTGAATGATAAACTGAGGCACTAGGTGTACTACCTCTAACTGAAGGTGTCTCCACACTGTGAGACTGATCTGGATGATCTGAATGACTAATGATCCCATGTCGGGGACCTTTTTTGGACCAGTAATAGGTCTCTCTACAATCATAACAAACCCTGAAGCTCTAACCTGGTAGAAAACATGAGCTAACCCCAACTGGCTGACTGAACCATGCCTGAGGCACTCCCTAAACCAGTGACCAATCCCGCCACAATCAAAACATGCTACTGGAACTCTCATATGCATTGAACCTACTGATCCAAAATGGTCGCCACAGCCTGAAGACCTAGACCGAATACTCTGTGATGTCTGAACAGAACTCTGTCCATTGATACCACCATGATCTACCTGAGAGCTATCCATAAACTGAGGTGCTACCTGTACAGGTATAATAGGTTGTAGATGGTGTTGACCTCTGCTGGGAAGATTTCGACCTCCAGAAGGAATACCCCTAACACTGAACTGCTGACATGGCCTCATATTACCACCTCCATATGCCTCAAAACTGTAACACCCCGTACATTCCCTGAGCCGATACGACTACGTTTACATTTATGAAATTAGTTAAACATGAGAGATTTGATGAATTATACATTAATTTGTTGGGAATTAATGGGTCTTGTGCTATTGGGCCCAAATGAGGCCCAAAAATCACAAGAAAGACATGGTCCAAAATAGAATTTTGACCCATTCTTTCATTGCTCTTTCATTGACCAAGTAAATCATTAAGTGGTTGGATAAGGATGATATATATAAGCTCAAAAAAATAAGATTTTAATCATTCATTCCACCTTGCCATTTCTTAAAATTTCTAGACAAGTCCAAGAGACCAAAAAAGAAACCCTTCTCTAAGCTAAGGCAACTACACTTGTTTTGAGCAAGATCATCATCTTGTAAGTGTTGGTAAGTGTTTATTCTTGTGATTTAATATATTATGTGCATGGAAGATTGTATGGCTTATGATGGTTATGGCTAAAGGTGTTGGTTGGTGCACTTTTGCTTATGTGATACAATAGGTGTTATTTTGGTGACTTGAACTTGAAAGTAGACTTGTGGTATTGAAGGAAGTGAGTTGATAGATTAAGTATCAATATGTATGATGTGGTTATGTCCCTAATTTGATTTCTCGTTGTGTATCATTTTTGGAAAGTGTTGTTATGGAAAAAGTGCTTGGAATTGGTGACGTATTGAGAGGAAAATGTGATTTTGATAATGTTTATGTGTGTGGTGAGATCATGGTTGTTCATTGGTATTAGGTTGATCAAAAATATGTAAATTAATTCTTACTTATGGCCATGAACCATTTAAATGCAAAAAAGGACCCAAAAATGAACCCGGTGGCCGAAATTGGGCATTCGCCCACGCAGGGGAGGCACCTGCGGGCGCAGGTGCCACTGCAGGTGACTCTGGAACTGGCCAGCATGTCACCTGCGGTGGCATATCATCACCTACGTGTGCATGTGACACTTCCAGAGCCCCCGGGGTCCCATTTTGCATGTTTTTGTTCCGTGTTGATCCCCGAACCCCCTCCAACCTTCTTGGATACAATTATTAACTTATGAATGACCTTAAAAGAGTACATTGGAGGTATGGTGAATTATATCAATTATGGATTGACTTTAATGTGTTGTTGTGAAAGACGTTTATGCGACGTAATGACGTAAATGTAACATAGTATTGAAGGGGAAGTGTAAAGTATGATCTTGGTGTGGAATGTTAGTGATTTATGATATCATGTGTGATGGAACGTGCCATGTTTTGGTAATGGTAAAGCAGTACATGATGTTTTACGAAGGTGAAATGGCGTTGTGTGACAATTATGTAACTTATTGTCATGTTATACACTAGAAATGAAGTTAGCGGTTAACGTAAACTTTGTTATGTACTTGTGTGTAGAGTAGACGAAAAGGGAAAGCTGAAGTGTTGTATTCAGGAGGAAGAGTGTGTATCCATATCGGGGAATTAAGGTATGTAAGGTTACTCTTTTTGTATCCTTCTGCAGCATATTGTCCATAATGACATGGTACTTGTGTCATTCCGAAAGGTCCAAAGGTATTTCATTTCAAGTTGCCATATCATAATCCTTATAGGGTCAATGGTAATTCACATGGTTCATAGTCATTGGCTAATGTTTCCAATAATGTTTACTTACATGCCTCTTACTCATTGGTTATTGTTCCAAAGCTTCAAACAATGTTATGTCTACAAAAGTATCAATCTCTCATAAACTAAGGGTATCCTATTCCCGGATATCAATTATGGTTCATCACATGTTCCTTATGCATTGATCAATTGTCATTCACATGTCTCATGTTCATTGACTAATGCTCCATAGTTCCAATAGTGTTTACACACATGTCTTTTATTCATGGATTATTGTTCCAACGTTTCCAATAATGTTATGGTTCCAATAAGGTTGTGTTTCCAACAATGTTCTGTTCCAAAGTTCAAAGTGATGTTATGATTATCAAAGTATCAATCTCAAAAGTAAAGAATGAAGTAAAGCATATGTGGTGGATTATTGAGTATGGGTGGCAGCTTTGGGGGCGAAAAGCCTAGCTCAAGCTGATCCCAAAATTATTGGATCAGGGGGGCAGTCCTAGAGGCATAAGCCTAGCTCGGACCGATCCTAACAGGGGGTAGCTCTAGAGGCATAAGCCTAGCTCGAGCCAAACCTGATATGTTGGTTTATGGGTGGTAGCTCTAGAGGTAATAACCTAGCTCGAGCCGAACCCAATATATTGATTATGGGTGGTAGCTCTAGAGGCATAAGCCTAGCTCGAGCCGATCCCAACATAACGTTATGTTATGTAAAGACCCACTGATCAGTTGGGGCCCGGGTATAGCATAGCACAGATAAAGATGAATAAGCACAGAAGTAAAGAAGCAAAGAAAGTAATGAAAGCAATATACATGGTTCCCAACATACAGAATGGTGACTTATCCATATTGGTTATTCTTTTGTATTTGAGTTCACTGAAATGTTGATATCTGTTGCAGTTTCATATGGCCTTACATACTCAGTACATTCTTCGTACTGACCCCCTCGGGGGAACTTATTTTATGTGCTGCAGGTGCAGGTGCTAGTAGACCTTCTTAGTAGGCTATGAGATATCCACAGATCATTGGTGAGCTCCAGTTGGTTCGGGGCTTCTCCGAGTCACATGTGTACATTGGTTTTGGCTATGGCATTGTATATATGATGTATAGAGCGGGGACTTGTCGCGATTGTAGATTGGTTAAGTATATGTATCTATAGAGGCTTTGTAGACGTATGTGGGAAGATAAATGTAAGAGATGAATGTTCATATTAACATGATGGCCCTAACGGCCAAGTTTCATAAATTGTATAAGTTTTTCCATGACTTTCGCATAGTTGCATGAGATATAATATGAGACATGCATCTGAAGGTATTAAGCAACGATTGGTTCTCTTGAGCCTCAACGGATTTGGGTGCCAGTCCACCTCGTTGGAATTCGGGGCGTCACAAAAACAAGCCCTCTCTGTAGTCCCTACATGATCAACAACCTCAGAGAAAGAAGACCCAGTTATTATCAAATACTCTGATGCCAAATGGAGTGGAAAAGTCAACCCTCTGATAAATCTCTACACCATCTCATTCTCAGTAGAAAATAACATAGGAGTATGTCTGGCCCACTCGAGAAACCCAATCTCATACTCTGAAACAGACAGAGAACCTTGCTTAACACCAACAAATCCAACTCTGGTCTGAGAACTACTCGATGGACCCAACATTACCTTTAGCTAGGAGGTATCCAAAAATAGACTCGAAACTCCTAAAACCAAACCCTGAACAGCTGAGGCAGTCACAAACTCTGTTGGAACCTGGGCTGACCCCAGACCCTCTGGCTGAAGCTGAAGATCCTCGATATCAATCTCTAGCTGTCTGGCTCAAAGCTGAGCTAAAACTCTGGTAGTACGCGCATAAGTCAAGTCCGCATCTATCGACAACCTCGTACGATCCATTTGGAACAGAATAGAGTCAAAAGAAGCACTTAGAGGCTAATAGAAGTATGGACACATGAGAGGGAGTCAAGAATAGAATTTCCTAAGAATGCCCTGTAGCCTCCCGAAGATAGGATACATACGTCTCCGCATCGATCCGCAGGACTCTACTAAACACTTAGCCCTTATACCAACAACACCGGTAAGCCTAGGTTCTGATACTAATTTGTCATGACCTAATTTCTTAGGTCATGATGGTACCTACTATAATCCACCAGTAGGTAAGCCAATCCGTAGTCCAAAATAGCTAGTAACGGACTACCAATAGAGATAAAGGAAACAACAGAATAAATATGATAGCAAGGCTAATACAATTCCAAAACTTGGTGGAGCCAGTACAAGATCTTCTAATACAATAGAAATACAAGTGAAATACAAAAAAAATGTATATATACAAGCCGTCTCTGACACAACATAGAGAACAGTCTAATGTAACTCGTACTATAACTTGCAGGCTGCAGAAGTGTAGTATGAGTACCAAACATATGGTACTCAGTAGGCATCAACCAACTGAGCTCCAGAAATAATGTAAGCATAAAATGACATGTAAGGAATGAATGCACTACAGGCAACGATCCAGGAAACCAAGCATAAAGGGGATAACGGGGCAATAAGGATACACTATCCTATTCTAGCAGTAATCCAGGACTAAAGTGCAATACCGTATATCACTGGCCAATAGACAAATGAAGAGTGAAAGAAGGATATATAATAGTAGTGCAAGGCCAAAGGATACATATACAATGTAAATAGATAAGGAAAGAGAGGGATATATGGTGATACCATACATATAAGTACACATATAGGACTAACTCAAAGGTAACTACCTGAAGGAGTCAACCTAACCTCCCGAGGTCCATAGCCAAGTAAAGGAGCTAACTATAGCATCATAAAGCCTATACCCAAAAAGGGGTGACTAATCCTGGGATAAATAATATAACTTGCTGAGAGGATAAAAGAATCAGAAACATACCTCCAATTTCACCAACCTGCCACGAACTAACCATAATAAATAATAATAAAGTAATCGGCTAGTCCGGACAAACAAGTACCTAACCATACCCCCATAAGCCCGGAAGGTTCACAAAAATACTCAGCAAACAACAACCATAACCTGTACCTATACAACCCCCCATATCGGGAACATCAGACTAGAACCGGTTCTGCATTCTCAAACCATACCATACCAAGTGTATACACCTCCTCCAGCTCACCTATCTCACAAAGGTAGGACCTACGACGACCGAGCTTCTCCGGCACGACAGCTCTTAGATGAAGGGCCCCCATAGGGGATTCGAGAAATCCATATACACTGCTTGGTACCGATCCAGAACTTCCAATAAACATCATAATCAATCTACTCCATCCAATACCATATATATATATATATATATATATATATATATATATATATATATATAAAATCAGCACATGAACTCAAACCGTGACTAAAAGGATATAAATTAATAAATCCATTGCTCAAGATCATGCCCGGGACTAAATCATCATAATCATGTACAAAGAATCGAAATATCCTTCGACCGAAGTAAATAGTAGTAGTAAAATGAGTGGATAAGTAATGAACCGGAATCAACCTCGGTCAAAGTTCTAAAAGCTCTTTTTTAGTTCCAAAAGCTCATAATCCAGTAAAATAAGGTGGTACGATTTCCATTATAAAATAATCCATTTTTAAAGTGAAAAGTGGAAATAAATGTCCTTTTTGGAAATAGTAGTAAAATCAAGATTTTGGTCGGAATTGTACCACTAAATGAACATGAATGCGCCAGATAGTGCATACCATCACCAGTATCCAAATAACGCAACTATAAGCACCTAAGAGTCTGTAATCTAGAATCATGTCCCCTTTAGGTATAAAATACTCACCTAGAGTCCAACTGGCATCGTAACTATGGCCTCGGGACCAATAATACATAATCAACATAATAACGCCTCATAACTTGAGAAACTATCGTAAATGAGGGCGTAAAGTTACTAAAGGATCTAATCGGGAAAATACTACCCAATTCACTAAGTCGAATGGTAAGCCTTATACTAAAGGATCTTTAATCATCAACTATGGTCATCATGCTTATCATCAAGGGTAATAGGATTCTATGGCAATAACAAGCAACCTATGCTAATGTTTGGGTCACACTTATACCCCGGATTCCCTAAATAAGCTAAGTCATGCTACACTAGCCATAATCCCATCCTATAATACCTACCTAGTATTCAATCTATACAATACATAATCTCATAGAGAAAAGTAGACCGAAGCCTACCTCGATGCCGAACCGCAATACTTGAATCATCCACAATTCGTTCGTCCTTGCTCCACAATCTCAAATCGACGTCACACTATCAAAATAATAACCTACACATTATTACGAGTAAAACGATACCCATATTGTAATGTAATACTTTGGGCCCAAAATCGAGTCAATAATGGGCCTGTGGGGCCTGCTAACGAAATTCTAAAATTGAATCCGTCACGAGGTCCCTCGAATAATAAGAAATGTTTGCTCAAAAGTTGAGCAAAAATGAAGCATAATTTGGGGCCCAAATCAGCCTTTAAAATTAAGGATTTCAAAGACCTAATTCTAAGAATTTACCATGAAATGGGACGGAATTTAACGGGTAAAGAAATGGAAAATGACAAAGGGACGATGGGTTAACATACCTAAGCTTAATGGGATGAAATCCCAATAATTTCCAAGCTCCAAGGGATCCAATGGTGAAAGAAATGTTAATGAAGGAAAATCGCGGAAGAGAGAAATTTATACTACCAGGGAAATGCCCTTCGCGAATGCGGAGCTCGAGGGTCGCGAACGCGAAGACCACAGGAATCGCCCTTCGTGAAGGCGGGAAAGATACCACGAATGCAATGATGGTAAAGATCCTGACCCTTCGGAAACGCGGCCTACCCCTCGCGAACCCGAAGGGCAAATCACCCCTACACCAGCTGCTGCATATCATCAATTTGGCTAAGTCCAAATGGACTTTGATCGGGGCTCGAGATTCGTTTGGAACCCCGTACGCGCAAATGAACTATGCTACCATACTAAATTTGACATTTTGGACTTAACGAAATCATCAAAATTTTCATCCGAGGTTGTTTCGATTAAATATGGGGTCCACACCTATAGTTCCATTTTTCACCAAATCTACCCAACAGCTGATGGCGCTGTCAAAATTTCCATCTGAGATCGTCTACTAGGAGTTTGGGTCCGAGATCAATTCCTTAACAGCAAAAACTCCAAAATAGAGAAATGAGCCTAAAATCCAAACAAACTGTCTGATGACTGAACCGACAGTTTCGGCAAGTCATAAATGACATGTAGCTACAGTGGGAAGGCTCGAAATGCTGAAATTTATGAAAATTGAGAAAATGACCTGGAGGGTCATTACAAGAAGGGAGTGTTCAACATGCCTTTTGACGGAAGGAAATTGAGAAAGCTTGAATCCCTGACCTTGGAGATTGAACCCTAGCTCCTTTTTACTTCTAAGTTCTATGAGGAGGGTGGAATGTGTTCATGATTGATAATTATCATATTTGGGGACTTGGAAACGTTTAGAATGGATGTGGGACTGTTTTCATAGTGTAAAAAGACCCAAACACCCTTAAAATAGCGTTAAAAAGATGAAATCTTATTGATGAAATAGGGGAAGGGGTGCGGAGCACACCCTATTGGGGAGGGGGTGCGGCGCACACCCCATCGCATGGCCGACCCTCGTGCAGCGCACACCCATCACGAGGCCAGACCCTTGTGGAGCATAGGTCATCGCGGGGTCAAACCAGTAGACCCTTGAGATGGTCATTGCGATGCGGGACCAAGGGACACCCCCTAGCATGCGACGCACGGTCCCATTTCACGTCTCAAATCGTCCCTACACTACCAAACTCATCCCCAATCGATTTCTACTCAATCTAAGAGTCACGCAGGCTTATTTCTAGCTCTAAAGGGACATCCAAACATATGGGGCGTTACAAACTATTAGCTTCAGCATGACGCCTCTCGATTTTGAACCCAACAAGTGGCATCAGAGCTTACAGTTCAAAGGTCCAATGGTTTGGTAAAACTAGATTAAAGACAGGTTCAAAGTGGTTCCAAATCAAGCTGCAAGCAATTTGATAATAATGAAGAGTTTTGTCTAACTACATGTGGAGAAGAAATTTCAACCATATTTTCAACATTTCTGTAGTTGCATTTTTAAAAATAAAAATAAAATATTAAGTTTTAACCCATTTTTAACCATATTTTTAACCATGACAAGCATCAGTGATGAAGATTATGTAAAGAACGAAGATCATGCATGTGAAGAAGGCAAATCAAGTTTTGTCAAGAAAATCAAGCCAAAAAGGGGAGATTTATTAGGATTTTTGCCTTGATTTTCTTACCAAATTTGAGTTTTATTTTTCTTTGAAGAAAAGTAAAAGTATTACCAGAATTACTTTTACTTTTAAAATATAAAACTCTTTCATATTTGGCTAACCTCTTTCTTGAAAGAAAGGTTTTGGACCTCTATAAATTGAAGATTCCTCTTCTCATACCACAATATAATAGCATTCACAATGTAGTCCTTAAAAAGTCTTGTTTAGAGAGATTTTTCTCAGTAGGTTTTATGTTTTTCAATATTAGTTTTTAATATGTAGGTCGTTTGACCAAATCATATTAATAATATGCTTTTTAGTATGTTTTTCTTTGTCATCTGAATTATCATCCCAAAAGTTTACAATTAACAGCTTCCGCATGATGCCCTCTCGATTTCAAACCCAACACGGTCATGATAACAAGGTCTCGGTAGTCATCTCAGCCTTCTTAACTGATATGGAGTTGGAACAAGTGATGAGGCTGCTTAGAAGATATCAAGGTACTCTGGATGGGGAGAAACAAGAGGAGAAGTCCCATATGAGGGACTGTCAAAGACTTTAACCAGAATAGTGGTCTGGTAATTTGTGTCATACTGCGACATTAAATCAAGCAGTTCTTGGGAGGAAACCTATGTTTGCCACACATAGATGTGGTATTTACATTGTGCCGCATCGTTAAATCAAGCATTTCTTGAGAGGCAACCCAACCTTATCTTTCGTTGTGTGATTTTATTTTATTCACTTTGATTTTTGATGTGTATCGTGGTGCAGGACTAAAAAAAAGGACAGAAGGAGTGTTAAAACATGGAGTTGGACAAAAGCTGGAAAAATGAGCCTGGGAGTTCACATAAATGTACTGTCCATATATGGGTCGTAAAATTGACTTACGAACCATGTGTGTGCCCATGTACTTGATGGAAGGTCAAAACATTCTACTGGTTAGGAGGGTATTTTAATTAGCCTTCCACTTAGGATTTACATACAGACCGTACGTGAAAAGTACAGAGCGTTGTGGGTTTGTAAGTGGAAGGCATGTAAAATTGATGAAGACTGAAAGTGCAGATACACCCAAATGTACGAGCCATAGATCAAATCATCAATTTATGGGTTTCCCACCTGGTGTCCGGTATCAGCATTAGAGCCCCGACTAATACGGATCGCGCACTACAGGATCCATTTTGGGGGTGGCGCTCCCAACAGGATTTTTTCTACACCGAGAGCTCGAACTCGAGACCTCTGGTTAAGGGTGGAGTAGTCCCACCACTACACCACAACCCATGTTGGTATTATAAGAAGTTTTAATTGCTCTTACTTGTTGCATATCCTACTACTAAATGAAAAGGCATTTAGCAGTGACCTCTGTTCCTTCATTGTTCACTATTCATTTTCTTTGATGTTCCTTGAGTTTTGTTCCATTCCCAGGGTTTGTATCTCCGTGCATATTAAATAAAAAATAAATAGAAACTGTTATTCAATAGACTAGACCTGAGGCTAACTGTCACGATACATTCTTATTTGATAAAAGATACATGCATTAGAAATCGATAAACTTAAAACACCAGAAGAAAGATGCCGCAAGAATGCGCATGACAAAGGAGCTTTAAAAAGTTGATGCCATTAAGGGTGATAAGGAGTGATAATCAAGTAAAGGTCACTTTTTCTGGCGGCACCTAATCCAGCCGATTCAGTCAAGTCCAAGTCTCTTGGCTCCATTCCAGTAGGGAGTTTCCAATTGAAGTGATAAAGCAATTAAGCCAATGGAAAATAAACATTTGCTAAACCAAATGATATTCCAGGACAAATCCTCCTCCCACCACCAGTGAAGATATTCAAAATTATTACCAAGAAAGTCCACAGAACACTGCTTAAATCTCTCTGGCTTAAAACTTTCTGCGTAATCTCAATATTTTGAATCCCTTCCTAGTGCCCAAACATTGACCATGACTTTGGTCTTCACGGGAATAGTGTAGTCATTTATGCATGTCTCTTCCCTATATTCTCTTGGGACCAAAAGTGGAACTGGTGCATGAAGTCTCAAAGTTTCTTTAATGACTAACATTAAGTATTTAAGCTCCTCCACTAAGGCTTCTCTCACTTCTGCTTGAGTTTTGGTGAATATTCTTGGATTTTTCATCATTTCAACCATCGCCCATACAATTGTTGTAGATGAAGTTTCTATTCCGGCTGTAAACATGTCCTGTAATTTATGGCCAAGTTATTAAATTAAACAACACACACGCTATTTCAATTGTATAATTAATCTGACTATTGCACATGCTCTTTCCTTATCTAATTAAGTTTTTTGACAAACTGACTTTCACACCATACTTTTGAGATAATATTTTATATGGTCACTCAACTAAGGGTAGTTCTCTTAAACGTCACTCAACTTTGTTTTATAATCAAAAAATACGTCACTCAACTATTGATATTCCACTTGAGAAGTTACCTAGCCAATTTAAATGATTATTTATAGGAATCAATAGTTAAGTAACTTTTGGGCTATAAAATAAAGTTGAGTGACTTTCTATAAGAACTAACTACCTTTAGTGGAATGACCATGTAAGATATTATCTCCAGAATTTTTGCAGATCTCTTTGTTACACATCAAAAGATTAGTATTCCAAATCAGAAATTCTTAGTAATTACTCCATCTAATCCATCTTAAGTGAATGACATAATACATACATGTCCCCTTTAACTTGGCCTCAGGGGGCATTTATGCCCTCCAACTTTAGTTGTGCACAAGTAGACAATTAAACTTGTATAAAGTTGAATACGCACACGTCCTACATGGCATCTGCATGGGAATTCATGTGAGATAGCCATGTAATCACCACGTAGATGTCACGGAGGACGTGTATGTCTTTGTTCAACTTTATGCAAGTTTAAGTGCTTACTTGTGTACACTCAAAGTTGAAAGACATAAATTCAAGTTGAGGCTACGTTAAAGGGCATGATGCTTATTATGCCTAAGTGAATTAATTGTTGGGGTATGACACACCCCTTAAGAAAAACATTTAAGAACATAAATCAAAAACTACTTTCCATTATCACTCTTTTGATTATTTTTTTCCTAGAAAATGTAAAATAGTTAAGAACCTCATAAAGGAAGGCAAAATATGGAAAAAAAAGTCTCAATAATGTCTTGAACTTTGAAAAATTCACTTATTTTGAACTATGAAAAAATCTCAACATTTCACTTAATATGAACTAGAGGAAATACTATTTTTTTAGCTATGGCAATGGATGTGGAAGTGCTATATGGTTAAATAAGTAAGAACAAACATAGTATTCAATGCTTACAATAATAACAACTTTGATACTGTCGTTGGTGATGGGAAATTGAAGAGTTTTATCCTGCATAAGTCTTAGTAGGACATCAATTAGGTCTTCACCTCCTAATGCATCATCACTCTTGTGAGTTGAAAGATTCTTCTTGTGCTTGTTGATGACATTCTCCATAATTGAATCTACCTTACGGCGGGCATCTAGAAGTTTTTTCTTCGTTCCACTGAGAACATGAAGAAACTTGTATGAAGGGAAGATGTCAGCCACATCAAAGCCTCCTGCGAAGCTTACCACTTCTCTAATTAGTTTAATATATTTGTCTTGCTCTTTTAGTACTTGCCCAAATGTGGATCTACATGTCATGGAGCTTGTGAACCAAATGATCCTTTCTGTAAAATTAACTGGCTCACCAGAAGATAAAGATGATCGGATAGAGTCGATGAGACGACCAACTTCATCATGCTCGAGCTAAATGATCGGACATTCTTTGCACTCAACAGTTCCCTGATACAAATTTTACGCATTTGTCTCCAGTATTCAACTGTTAGTGTAGAAATTGTCAGGTGTCATGCAAAATCTAACGAAACAAATCTTGGATGAAGATAAATAAGACAATGAAGTTGAAATATATCAGAAGAGTCATAACAATGTAACATGGTTAATGTGGTCAACTAATAACGTACATATGAGAAATTCAGGTTTACGTTCTCCCCCTAAGCAAGACTCCTTTAAAGATTACATTGTGAATACCATCTCTCTCTCTCTCTCTCTCTCTCTCTCTCTCTCTCTCTCTCTAGATATATATATATATATTTATTTTTCTTCTAGGAAAGCAAAACCAATTGTATAAAACGTACTTTTATCCTTCAAGAAAAAGTAAAAACCAAATATAGCGAAAAGATATAAGGGCAAACGCCAAACACTCACCGAAGGGGCTAAAGGCGATGTTACACCTATCATAACAGATAATATCCATGGCGGAGAGTTTAGGCCTAGATGCAAATGCGAGGTCATGAGTTTTTAGTACTTGTCTAGCCAACTCAGAAGAAGTAACAACAACAGCAAAAACTTCACCAAGCTGAACGTGCATGAGAGGTCCATATTTTTTGGCTAAATCTCTAAGGACACTGTGTGGAAGTCCACCGTACCAGCCATGTGATGCATGTTTCCTATAAAAGGAAGTTTCCATGGACCTGGAGGTAATTTTTTGGTTTGGCTATTAGAGTTCTTCAAAGTTCTGTATTTAAAGTGGCAAGAGATGCACAACCAATTTTCTAATCTTTTTAATGTAAATATAATTTAAATAGTTGTATGAGTTAATTCCCTATATAGTCATATTAAATCACGTTGATGTTACCTTAGAATTTTCACGCCTCGAATTCTAACGGGGCGGACTGACACCTGAAGCCGTTAAGGCCCAAGAGAACCAATCTTCATTCATGTACATTCATCCGCATGTCACGAAGTGAACATCACTACACGATACAGATACAAGATGCCAATGGCGAAAGTCATGTAGAAACATATGATATATATACATGACACTTGGCTGTTAGGGCCATCAAGTCAAAAAGAAGAGACACCTCTATGCCTGTCCGTACCATGGTCTACAAAGCCTCTAACAGATACATACAGTAGGGACAAGTCCCCGCTTTATACAACATGTACCATACCAAAACAAATGTACATATGACACTCGAAAAGCCCCGAACCAACTGGAGCTCACCAATGATCGGCAAATGATCCGCAACCTACAGTGGAGGTCTACTAGCACCTGTGCCTATAGAAAGTAAGGAAAGTCCCCCAAGGGACATCAGTACGAAGAATGTACTGAGTATGTAAGGCTATAAGCAAATATAAGAAATATAAGTGAGTATACAATATGGATAAACCACCGCTCTGTATGTGTGGAACCAAGTACATTACGTTCATTACTTTCTTTGCTTTTACGTTCATATCAATACCAATAATGCCCGGGACCAAACAATATTGGGATCGGCTCGAGCTAGGCTTATGTCCCCAGAGCTACCACCCAGAAACAATAAAAGCAGGTTCGGCTCGAGCTAGGTTTTCACCCCCAGAGCTATCCCCTGTGTCCAATAATAAATCGGGATTGACTTGTGTCACGCCCCGAATCCCATCGAGACATGATTGGCACCCGTAGCCGATAAGGCCCGAGAGAACCAACCTTTGCCTATGCTCAATCATATGCATATAATATTCATAACCACCATTGCATAATATTATGACATACGAATAAAGGAGAACAAGGGACATATTTAGGCATACATATGAAACTTGGCCGTTGAGGCCATCCAGTCAAAACAACATGTGTCTTTTACACTATTACACCCACATCGGTCTACAAAAGCCTCTAACAAGAGCATTTACCAAAATGAACCATAAGTCGGGACAAGTCCCCGCACAACATGTACAATAGCAAAACATATATACAATTTGACTCGGAGAAGCCCCGAATGAGCGGGAGCTCACCAAAGAACCGCTAACACTGGTAGTTTATTGAGGAGGCCTACTGGGACCTGCGCCTGCAGCAAGTAAGGTAAATTCCCCGAGAGGGGTCAGTACGAAATAAGTACTGAGTATGCAAGGCTCAGATGAAACTATACAACACATGAATAGTTTAATGAATATGTCAATGAACTCAAAACATATGAATACTCAATGTGAATAAGTCACCATGTTACTCTTTGGAAACCATGTGGATTGCTTTCATTATTTTCATTACTTCCTTTATCTCAATGCTCACATGTCATTACATCACAATGTACCCGGGCCCCGACTGATCAGTGGGTCTTTCATATCATCATATAGGGATCGAGTCGAGCTAGGCTTATGCCCCTAGACTTGCCACCCTCGGGATCGAGTCGAGCTAGGCTTACGCCCCTAGACTTGCCACCCATAAATCCAAAATGCGGGATTGAGTCGAGCTAGGCTTACGCCCCTAGACTTGCCACCCGTACTTGATCATTGACCACATTTGCATTACTTTGTTCATTACTTTGAGATTGATACTTGGATAGTCATAACATTACTTTGGAACTTTGGAACATAACATTGTTGGAAACTTTGAACCATTAACCAATGAGTGAGGGACATGTGAATAAATATCAATGAAAAATATAACATTACTAGCACCATGATACCATTGGAACCATTGGACAATAATCCATGAACAAGAGACACAAGTATAGTCACTTGTGAAATATTGGAACATAACCTTATTTGAGCTTTTGGAACATTAACCATGAATATGAGAAATGGGATTCACAATTGTTCAATGAGTAGGAAATATAGGACAATGACCATGGCTAAGTGCATATAGAACTAGAGAAATGTCAATGTGAACACTATTGGCCGTAGAAAGATACGAACAAAGTAACCTTGCATACCTTGGATGCACAATACGAATAGACAACCTTCGATGCGTATACAATGATCCCTCTCCTTCACTCTACAACATACATACATAACGAATTCACGTTAACCACGAATTACTTTACAAATGCATGCAATGTCAATGAATTACATGTTTACCTTTAAACATGTCATTTCCTCTTGACAAAACCATTGATCATACTATTATTTCAAAAATTCCATAATATTCCCAACATTGACCAATACATGAAAATCAATACATTTCACCATAATACTTCTCCTCTACACTTTCTTGTCCATAACACATCACAAATAATCCATCAAAGCACCTTAATTCAACTCATAACACATATCGGCCAAAATCCCATAATTTTCACTTTTAGACAAGAACAAGTTTTATATCAAAAATAACACCATACATGTTTATATTTTGTCCATACCATGATTTTTCTTCAAAGGCACAAGGCCTAATTCACACTTGAATTCCATATACCACAAATCTCATACAAAATCACCAAGTACCATGACCAACTTTTCCAAGCACCACCAACATGATATACATATTCTTTTATGCATATAATATATTAATCCATGACAATAATCACTTACCTAGGCTTGGAAGATGTTGATCTTGCTCCAAAGGTTAGCTTTGACCTCTTAGGGTTTGAGAGAAAAAGAAAGGGTTGAAAAAATTATCTACAAAGGCATGTGTTTTCCAAATGAATAAAATCAGCATTTTTGCCCTTTATATAGGATCTCAAGTCCATGCTTAGCCACTCTATAGCATGCCATGTGGTGTTCTAGAAGTTTTTGCAAGAATGGGTCAAATTTCCCCATATGGGCCATGTCTTCTTTCCATTTTTGGGCCCTTTTTTGGGCCCAATTCACTTAACCCGATAAAATCAATAATTTCACATGTTTAAGTCGTCTCATACGTATTACAATAATATTCCCACTCATGCTATTCATATCCGTAGCCGCCATCCAAAAACCAAGTGATTCTAGCCACGTATGACCCATTTTGACCAAAAGGGTAAAATCGTCATTTTGACGCCAAATTCGTTCTCGAGTAATTTTATCATACCAATATATTTCACTCATTTCATGTATATTCTCATAGTTGTAGAAGAATCATGGCGAAAATCGGCTCAATACGTCCCCGGGAACCCTTGAGACTTAAACAAAATTTTCAACTTGTGAAAGGTGCGCAGGGGCGGCGTGGCACGCTGCCTGGCGCGCCCTTATACTGCCTCTGGACTGAGAATTTCAGCCCAGAGCGGCGTGGCACGCTACCCAACGCGCCCTTCCCTTAAATTTTTCGAAAATTTCATTTTTCGACTTTTCTTCGCGGGTTTGGTTAGATACTTCAAATCCTATTCTTTCACTTACTTCTTAACCTTAACATACTTTGTTTAGAGGTCCTCTTAGCCTCGTTTTGAACCCGACAAATGCTCCATGAAGATTGCAAAACACCTTCTACGCAAGGTTAAGCATATGTCCAAGGCCAAATTTCAATTTTCTTGTCAATATCATTACAAAATACATTCGTGTGGCTCTCGACACTCAAGTATACATTGTTCATCGTCATCACATTGGGTTAGGAAGGTACGGGGTGTTACAACTTGAGCTAGGCTTTCGCCCCCAAAGCTACCACCCGTACTCCAACACATATGCATTACTTTATTTCCTTACTTTTTGTGAGATTGATACATTGGTGGTTCTAACATAATTGGAACGTTGGAATATCTTTGGAACATTTGTCAATAGACAAGAGACATGAAAACATTTCCAAGTGGAATTTCCTTTGGTCAAAATATGAACAATAGGTGTGGCCAAAGGTCACGGAAAGAGTAACCCTACATACCTTAGCCTTCCAATATGAATACACAGTCCTATACTATATATGAATACGATAAGTCAGCTCCTTCCTTACGTGTTACTCTACACAAGTGCATAAGACGACAATAAGTTACATTTCACCCTTTACAATATTGTCACCAACAATACTACAACATTCCCCACATTTACCAAGATATCATAACCCAATAGCATTTCACACCAAGTTTATCCTTACGTCACAATTCATCCATCACTCACCTCACTACGCGTCATAACACCAATCCCACAAGTTATACACAAAGAGAAATCAAGTTAGGGACATAATCACATCATACATGTTGGTATCTCCTCCATACCATTCACCTTCATCACAACCTCAAGTCCCCTTTCAAGTTCAAATCACAAAGATGACACATCATTTAGCAAAGAGCCAAAAAAAAATGCACTACCCAATACTTTCAAGCATAACCAACATGATCTACACCACCTTTCATATATATATGTTAATTCACAAGAGTAACCACTTACCAATAGTTGCAAAGAGATGATCTTTTCCCAACAAGTGTTGTTGCCTTAGGGTTTTGTGAGATGAGAATGTCTTTAGAAGTATCTACAAAGGCATGAGAGTTCTAATGAATAAAAATCTGAATTTTTCCCTTCTATAGGCCCTCATGTCAAGTCTATCCTTGACCACATGTTTGGTCCATGTTAAATGGATCATTTCCTTTCCTGTTTGGGCTCATGTCTTGTTACATGTTAATTGGGCCTCAAACACATCAGATAAACCCAACCCAACACAGTGAATGGGTCATCCACTCAAATATTCCATCCGGTCAAAATAGGTCAACAAAGACGGCAAAATTCCATGGTACCGTGACTGATGTCGTGGATCCAGTCACGCCACGTAGGTTGATGTCGTGGAAATCAGACAAAAATTCCAAGTTTCTGAAGTTCATCCACGGCACCCACTCACGTCACGTGAGTGGGAGTCACGTCACGTGAGTCCTGCCGTGGAAATCAGACATTTTTCCAACTCTCTGAAGTTGGTTCACGGCACCCACCCACGTCACATTGGTGGGACTCACGTCACGTGAGTCCTGCCGTGAATCACTTCTGTGATTCAGTCCCTTCTTTCTTCGTATGCTCGTTTCCAGCACATGCTTCTTCACCTTTCTTTCATTTAGCCTAATCGTGTATATGTTCATATGATCGTAGCACCTGGGGTGTTACAAGAATCATATTTCGTTCGTTTCATTTTGTATGAGTTAATTCCCTATATAGTCATCCAAGTTTAGAGAAGATCCTACTAAAGTCACTTTTAATTTTTTCTTTCCTATATGGACATTTAAGTATTGAAAAGATCCCACTAAAGTCACTTTTAATTTATTTTTTTCTAGATAGTCATTCAAGTATTGGGAGTCTTCCACTACAATTATTTTTGATTTTTTTATCCCTATAAAGTCATCTAACTATAATTTTATATCCTAAAAAGTACCTTATTTTCTCAATAGATTCTTAGTTGGCATGCCATGTCATATTAATTTCTTAATTTTCATGCAGGATAAAACCTAGACTAATTTTGGATACAAAAATATTAAATCTAGCCTTTGGTTTTAAGTATATGTAATTTAAGTCCTAAATTATTTTGAAATTAAGTCTTAGTCATAGCAAGCAGATTTTCGGTTCAATTACTAATTGATTTGATTACATAAAATAAAATTTAGCCATCTAATTTTATGTGTATTAATCGAAGATGTTAATTGAAAAAACAAACAAACTAATGACTCACTCGTAACTCTGATTTGATATGAAATCGATCCAAATTTTGAAGTACTAAAAAGTAGGATTGTTTATCGGACGGATAATTACGTTTAACGGTTTGACTTATCAGTTATCGATTTTGAAATGTACTAATCCACTACTCAACCAATAAGATATCAGTTGGTTCGATAACGAATAAATAATTATCGGACAGTTATCGAGCGATGCGATGACTAACCTCCTCGGTACCTTCTTTGATGAACGTACCTTACAAAATAGAAGACTTTTTTTTACTTAGTTGTGAATTGAAACTACAACTAGCACCCAAACTGTCCAAAAATAACTAAAAATGTCTTCAACCGTTTCAATTGATATCAATTATCAACTGTTCAATTCAGCAGCTAGAAGTAATTTTAACTCAATGAAATTACAGAAAACAAGTCCCTGAATTAGAGCAGTTCTCAGCTACAAAATGTTTTAAAAAAATAACCAGTGCAAATGGAACCAGTCAATACTTAATAAAGTAATAATTTAACAAGGCAAAATATGTAATGAGCTTTAGGGTTAATAAATAAGTTACAACGGGGCTTTCGCCTTTAGGTTTAAGATTTTTTGCATTTTATATACCTAGAAATAAAAGTGTAAGTATGGTAATTCTTAACGGGTTAACAACCCGATAAGAAAATTGAGTAATCCGTCCCCATACCAATAAATCGTTAATTATAAAATTTTAATCCGTTCACCAACCGTTTATTCGATAACCCAAAATCAATAAGCCAATTTTGCGGTGGGCTTATCGGTCACAGTTCAATTTTGAACAGTCCTACTAAAAAGAAGTAACTTGCATTTATGTGTAGTATATGAGGTCTAAGGACTCCTATCAACTAGTTATTTATTTTTTAAAAAATATGATTTTATTTGTAATAATTGTTATTCAAGCATCAAATAGATGAATTACTTGATTTGTAGGAATAAAAGTTCACTCTCAAAACTAACAGGAATCTTTATTTTCTATTTTCAAATTAATTAGTAATTTGCACCAAAAATCATCTTCGTTAGGACAATAAGACTTCATTTCAACATGACTTAGGACTTAAATTTACATTTACTTAAAAATAAACGGCTAGATTTAATATTTTTATATCCAAAATTTATCTAGGTTTTATCCTACGTTGCATGAAAAATAAAAAATTAATATGACATGACATGCCAACTGAAAAAAAATTAATAGTCTAGGTGACACGTCATTTTTTTAAAGAAAAAATAAAAAAAATATCCTTTTTTGTTAGTTCCTACTTTGTATTTTATAACTTATTATCAAAATGTTATTATATGTCACCTTTTTTGTAGTACAAATATGTGCAAATCAATACAAATGGCAATGTGGTACACAACACGAGTGCACAAGTTGGAAGAAGATTTTTCGCACTATTAAAAGAATATATTAGGATTTTATTGTATTGAATATGATACTATCCAAATGTGGTACCCCAGTGCACAAGTTGGAAGAAGATTTTTCTTACCATCTAAATATTTAGGATCTTAATTCCTTTTGTAATAAGTAAAATCATAATTTTAGGGATCAAATATATTTGAAATAATATATATTTTTGATAAAATTGTGTATTGATGATCTTTACATGTATATGATATATTAATTTCCTTGCATTTAACATTGTGTTGATTTAAATTTATGATTTTTGTGGGAGTTCGTCGAATTATTTAAAAGGAAATAGAATTTTATAATTAACAATAACTCAAAATGTTGTTACTAAATCTAAACTAATTCTAACCATAAGGGCAACAATAATACTATTGGCAAAATGAAAATTGGCAACAGTAATATGTTGTTGCTAAATAGTTTTGTAAGCCACAACTACATAACTTTTTACCAACAAAATATAATTTATTGCAATCATATTTTTTGTTGCATTAAGTTGGCTTTTAGCAACATTTGTTTTGTTTTGTTACGAAAACTTTTCGGCTGTTATGGTCACAACGTGCAGCAACTTTTATTTTATTGTCAAAAGTACTTTTTGCAACAACATTCAATATATGGCAATAATTTTTTGTTGCCAAATACTTTTTTCTTGTAGTGCGGTTTAAATCTTGAAAATAGTCTCTTGTAGAAATGCAAGATAAGATTGCACCACCCTTATGGTCGGATCCTTCCCAAATCCTACGCATAGCAAGAGTTTTAGTGCACCAAGGACATGTTGACCAACATAACAATCCTAAATCGCAAAATGTTTAATCACAAAATTATTAGATACTCAAAGTCAAATTATCAAATTGATATTCTCTTTCATTTTTTGATGTGGAGTTGGTGCCTGGATTTAGAGAAGTTGGTTTTTTTCCGATTTTTGTGAAGACGTCAAAATACTATAAAGTTTTAAATATTAGACAAAATCTTTAAATACAGATATAATATTGATGAAAAGATAGGTGACATATCAATTTTATTTTTTAGAGAAGATAAAATAGTGGAGCCTACAGACCCAACAACATTAATTTGGTGTGGGCCATGATAGATCTGACATGTACATTTTTAACAACCTTTTTTGATATGAATGAACTTCTATTCCCTTCGCTCAAAATAGTAGATTATCTTTTTTAAAATATTTATTTTAATTTAATTATTTTTTTTATGAAATTAATAGAATATTATTATGTTCTTTCAATATTATCTTCATCATTAAATGACTAAACAAAGTGTATATACTCAAATTTATATTTTCAAAGAATAATTAATAAAACTAATTTGGTAAAATAAACTCCTAATAAATTTTTTCTTAAGGGGAGTGTCAAGTCAACAAGAGCCAACGGAGAAAGTGTAATTTTCCTTTCTTAGAATTTTAGCAAACAGCAAAGCCATTTTTGTATCAAGGATGAACTATTCACTCTTCATGTAACACAAGATGGATTTTACATATATCCAATCCTCTTCGCTTGTAATTTTTTTGAAGAAGTGATGCATAGATTAGGTCTGAGACCTAATTTCTACTAATGTAATAGTTTAAAGAAAACACAAATGACACGAAGGAAAAGGTAGATGCCATTAAAAAGCGTACTGAACTTTATGTTAAGGCCGGTGGACGTTCGATTTTATCAAATTTTGGTTCGATTATTTGATTATAAAAAAAATGAACATCGAACACCAAATCGATTTAATTCGATTCGATTCGGTTTTTTTAAGTTCGGTTTGGTTTAATTCAATTTTTTTAAAACAATTTTTTCGGTGCAAAAAATTAAATAAAATAAAATAAGGACCATATCAAAGTATCAAACACTAAAAAATATTAAACATACGTGATAAAGAGTAAGGAGTTCAAGCCGTGCTACTAATTGGTGATTATCAAGGCCACAAAGTTGATTGGAATGGTCATAAACAGGCAACAGAAAGTTGTCTTCTATCATCATACTACAAGACTATGCCAATAAATTAAGTCCCATAGCATCTATGAATTGTCCATCAATTTTTTACACATTGAAACAAAATTTTGAAATTTTTATATGTTTAGCTTCTCAATATTTACAATTGCTAAAATATTATGAATTCTGAGCTACAGGATCCCTATTCATTCTGCTCTTACAAAATCAATAAAACATACCACATAGTAAGTGGACAAGCATGCTAATTTTCATTTGATTAGTTTGAATTCAAATATATCAATGTCAGTGTTTCTTTACGTGACTATTGAGCTAACAGTGAACTGATCAATATTACAAGCTAAAAAGGGGCATACCGTGCACCATGAGGTGTCAGAAGCACAAAAGCCCCAAGCATCTCAAATTAAAAAACTAACAATACAATTATTACACCTTCCACCACCGAAATTCACTCACCTGTTCTTTAGAAAATTTTAGAATATTTTCACAAGCACAGAAGACACAACAAAAGCACAGAAGACACAACAAAATCCGTTCTTTAGAATATTTTCACAAGCACAAAACAAGCACAAAAGACACAACAAAATCCGTTCGCCTTGCAAACAGTACAAATAAAAAATATGAAATCAGACTGAACACCCACTTCAAGAAATTAAAAAACATAGCAACAATACAAAACAAAGAGAACACAAACAAAGATCAAAAGGCCAAAAGGGTATAAATCGAAGAATCGAATTAGTTTGGTTCAGTCTGGTTTTTCGGTATTTATGTTCACCCCTACTTTATGTTGTTCAGTTTGTATCCAAAATGTGAATATGCAAGTACCGAGCCAGTTCTCCCCGGGTGCTGAAGTAGTGTTGGGCTTGTCTATTTTCGAGATTCGAGGTAGCTGTCATCTGATCGTGGCTGACCTCCAGATCTCTTCTATCTTTATTATTTATGTCGTTTCTTCCCTTTGTATTTGAGATACTCATATTTTCAGTTGTATTGAGACTACTTTTAGAGGCTTGGAGTTGATCGATAACTTCCAGTTCTTGGGACGGTTTTGCATACTGTTGAGACTTGATTTACATTGTTATCCTCATCTTGCTGTATTTACTCTCTCATTTATTGTTGGCTGTTGAGTTGGCTTACCTATCGCGGGGCGTGTGATAGGTTCCATCACGACCGAGTTTTGGGTCGTGACATATTCAAATTAAAATTTGGTGGCTAATAATCCCACATGCCATTTGCTTAACTAATTCACTAGAATTAATTTCATCATCGATCATGACTATGTCTTATAATATATACTACTAAAAGACATGAATTAGCGACGAACAAATTCTATAGTTTAACAATATAATTTGTCACTGATTCTATTTAGCGACTGATTATTAAAAAATTTAGCTACGACCACTTTAACGATGTATTAACAACGAAATTCGTAGCTAATTTTAATTTTTTTAATAGTGATATTTGTTCCTCTTAAGGTATGGGTTGTTGGAAGGAAGCATCAAAAAGATGAGTGTCCCTCATTAATTATGAAGAGCTTTACTTTCACTTTATTAATAACTAGTGAAATTGTCCGCGCTTCGCGCGGTCCTGAATATCTCATGTTCGATACAATTTTTTTTAAAGTTATTTAAATTATTTTTAATACACATATTTATATAGATTAGACTTGGAGTTTTAATGTGGTTTATTATTAACACTATTTTTTTTCGTCCAATAGAGAGCTAATGATATCATACTTTTTATAAGAAAAGCTTGATCTCTGTGAAACAATTAAGCTGGTTTGAGGTGGAGAAAAATACTTTCCGTTTTTCCTGACTTGATTAATTCAAAGATATTTTTTTCTTTATTATTTTTGCTAATTGATGGTGTACAATGAAACCTTCTTTTATTAGAAAGAGACGAAAAGGAATTGAGATGAAATTGAAAAACAAAACATAAGAGAATTAAAAGAATTAAAGAATATTAATTAAGAATCCTCTTAGATTGGGAGTGGATTTTGAAAAAAATTTGAATGTAATTAACTACATTCACATACCGTTAGAAATTAAAAATAAATTAAGCAATTAATTTTGAATATAAAATACTAATAAGCTAGGGGTAGGGTATTCATTTCTAGAGTAATAATTTTCCAACCTATAACTCATTCAATAATATTATTGGGTTGTCTTCATTTTTATGGTACAAAAAGAAAAGGAAATACTGATTTTTAGCACCATAAATCATCCTGGTCTCCTTTTATTTTCTCTCATTCCATCTTGAAACTTTTCATGTACTCCTTTCGTTTCTAAATAAGTACATGATTTTCTTTTTTAGAGTCTAACGATATAAACTTTGACTAACATTTTAAGATGTATTTCTTAATCAAATTGAAAAAAGGAAAATTGCAATTTATAATACTTTTCATATAGTTTTTGAATATCTAAATTTTAATTTTAAAAAATTAAATTAATCTAATCTAATTTAGCTTTGAAAATTAGTCAAATTAACTCACACAAAACGAAGCATGCACTTAAAAAGGAATGGAGAGAGTATATCAATTTGTAGTCCTCATTATAATATCAGTAAAAGCAGAATTCTAATTTATTAATTCATTTACCATGAATGTTATCATCCTCTTTTGATATTAAATATGACTTTGGGATATGATCACTTATAACCTCTTCCAAATCAAATTTGTATTTTTGTAAATCTGTGCAATAAACCGCAAGTCACATTTTCATCAATACTATCTATCATCATGCTAATTTTGGAGTGATATTCTCACGAAAAAATCTTCTGAGAAATACTAATTAGTAGGCACTAAAGAAAGCTGAAACTTCAAATAAAAAGATCAAGAAAGTACATATTGTAACACCCCGTACCTTCCCAACCCTACTCGATGATAGTGAATAATGTTTACTTAGGTGTCGAGAATCATAAGTATGTACTTGGTAATGTTCAAGATGAGAAAAATTGAAATTTGGCCTTGAACATGTGACGAGCCTTTTATAGAAAGTGTTTTGTGATTTCGTGGAACATTTGGGCAATACCTCGTACACATTTTAACCTCATTTGGTGACTTGGAGTCATGTTTACTTGATGATTAAGGTCACTAAGTAAGTATTTTATAGTGCTTTGATAAGGTATTGGACGATACGCAAGTGTTGGAAAAATTGCCGAAAAATTCAGCAACACATGGAAACTTGCGCCACTGCCCTGTTTCAGGGGGTGTGGCGCAAGCCTCTGAGATCAGAGAGGGTGCATTTCTTGCGCCACTGGCTTGTTTTGCAGCAGTGGCGCAAGGAACAAATTTTTGACCCTTCCGGAGTCGTTTCGTAACGCAATTCTACGACGCTTTCTAGATGGTTTCTTTTGGTTCTTTGGAGTTATTTGAGCATTGTTAAAGGTTCAAACACTTCAATATACTCCTACATACTCCTACATGATCAAATCATGAAATGTGAATAGTGATCCAAAATGTCCAATGAAACCAAGGGCGACTAGAATGTCTAGTTTTGCGATCGAAAGGACGAATGAGAATTGTTTAAGCGAATATTGTCGTGATATTATGGAATTATGTAAACATGTGATGTATGGTGAATTTTTGCATGAAAGTTGATGGGTTAAGCTACATGTGCAATTGGGCCCAAAATTAGGGCCCAAAATGGAACAAAAGATAAGGCCCAAAGGCAAAAATGACCCATTCTTCCAATATGTGACCAAGTGCACATATCATTTAGTGCCAAGTGTTTCTAAGGATGACTTGAAGTCCATAAAAGCCACCAAAATCAGATTTTAATCATACAAAGCTCTCACAACTTTTGGATATTTTCCACAAACATTTCTTTACTCTTCCAAACCCTAAAGCAAAATATCCTTTGGACTCTTTGGCAAAGATCATCCTATTCCAAGCTTTGGTAAGTGTTTATTTTCATGGATTAACATATTATATGCATGGAAGATTATGTATATTATGCTAGATGTGTTGGCAAGGTGGTGAATAGTGTATTTTGCCTTTGGTGAAAGATGTGTCATCTTGGTAATTTGAACTTGAATTAGGCCTTGTGCCTTTGATGAAAAAGCATGGTATGGACCAAATATGAACATGTATGGTGTTATTTTTGGCCTTAAACTTGTTCTTGTCTAAAAGTGGAAATTATGGGATTTTGGCCGATATGTGTTATGAGTTGTATTAAGGTGCTTTGATGGTTTATTTGTGATGTGTTATGGATAAGAAAGTGTAAAGGAGAAGTATTGTAGTGAAATGTATTGATTTTCATGTATTGGTCAATGTTGGGAATATTATGGAATTTTTGGAATAATAGTATGATCAATGGTTTTGTCAAGAGGAAATGACATGTTTAAAGGCAAACATGTAACTCATTGACATAGTATGCATTTGTAAAGTAATTGGTGGTTAATGTGAAGTTCGTTATGTATTTATGTTGTAGAGTGACACATAAAGAAGGAGAGGGATTATTGCATACGCATCGAAGGTGGTATATTTGTATTGTGAATCCAAGGTATGTAAGGTTACTTTGTCCGTATCTTTCTGCGGCAAATAGTATGCACATTGACATCTCACTAGTCCTATCCCGAAATGTGCTAAAGTATCCCATATCCGGTTATCAATGGTCATTGTCATATATTTCTTACTCATTGAGCAATGGTGAATCTCATGTCTCATATTCATGGTTAATGTTCCAAAATGTTCCAAAAAACCCAAGAAGGTTATGTTGCGATACTCCAATAGTAGTCATACTCATGTCTCTTGTTCCATAGTGATTGTCCAATGGCTTCAATGGTGTTATGTTTCCCATAAAGTTTATTCACATGTAGTTTATTTTGGTTATGGTTCCAAAGCTTCCAAATGTTATGTCAAATGAATGTATCAATCTTTCACAAGTAATGGTATAAATCTCAAAGTAAGAAAAGAAGTAAGAATGAAGTAATGCGTATTGATTGTGTTCATGGGTGTTATCCATGGGGTACAAATACCCGCATGATGATGATAGTTTATCCACGGGGTGCAAATACCCGCGTGATGATGGCCATTTATCTATGGGGTGCAAAGGACACCTGCATGACGATATGATCTTATCCATGGGGTAATACCTGCATGACGATGCTATGTTATCCATGGGGTGATAAGAACACCTGCATGATGAGGGCCCTCACAATATTTGAACAATGTCAAAGTAAAGTAAAGACAAGAGAAAGAATGAATGTAATATACGTGGTTTCCAAAGTACGGTTGCGAGTTATCTATATTGGTTATGCATTTGAACTTGAGTTCTTGACATATCTCTATATCTTACAGTTTCATTTGAGCCTTACATACTCAGTACATTCTTCGTACTGACCCCCTCGGGGGATTTACCTTACTTGCTGCAGGTGCAGGCACTAGTAGGCCTCCACAGTAGGTTGCCAGCTGTTTGCAGTTCATTGGTGAGCTCCAGTTAGTTCGGGGCTTCTCCGAGTCACTGTTGTACATGTGTTTTGCTTCTGTACATGTTATATAAAGCGGGGACTTGTCCCGACTTTTTGTTAATTTTGGTCAATGCACTTGTTAGAGGCTTTTGTAGACGGATGTGGGTGTATAAGTATGTAAGTACATGTTGTTTTGACTTAATGGCTCAAACGGCCAAGTTTTACATACATAGCTATGGCTCATGTTTTCATGTCTATGACGTCCGCATAGTTGCACAAGGAATAATAAGATTCATAGGAGATTATGTACGCGAATGTTCATAAGCAAAGGTTGGTTCTCTCGGGCCATATCGACTTCGGGTGCCAATCATGTCCCGATCGGATTCGGGGCGTGACACATATCCTGCAATTTCATGATAAAAAATGCAAGGAGAAGAGACCCTCAAGATCATTCAAAAGAAAAGATCAAAATTTCAGATTATGCTCAAAAATATTTTCATATAATCTACATAAAATAACACAAACCACAAACTTAACATATAAACTTAATCAATAAAAAAGGAAATGATCAGAAAGCTAATAATTTTTTTAAAAAATACTACTATACATTTTTTTAATCCATTTTGCTTTTCTCCCTCCTTTCCCCTCCCCTTCATTTTGTGGATCCATAAGTTTTATTTAAATAAAAATATCACAACGATGACAAATTTATTTCTTAATTAGGAATGCTATTAAAGAATAAAAAAAGAAAGAGTATTAAGAAAATTGCTCCAAATCATTAAATATTCTTCAAAGAAAATAAAAATAATAATAAAAGAATACAAAACAATTATCCAACTAAATGAAAAGTTTGAAAAAAAATACAAATTTGTTTAATTTTTCCCAATAATATTTTATGTTCCTACTTCTTTCTCCTTTGCACTATACCCATCTTCTTCTCCATTTATTTTCTTCTTCTCCATTCATCAACCTAATTAAATATCATATCAAAATCACTAAAAAATAATTTATTAATATTGATGTATAAATAGAAGCCTGAAGAATATATAACTGAACATTCATGAAAAATAATCAAGATTTAGACAGTCTAATCTAGAGGAATGAGGAAGAAAAAGGAAAAAAATGAAAAATAGTATGATTTGATATAAACACCAGATGAAGATAATAATATTCAAAGAATTAATTTGCACAATGAATACTCCGTATAAAAAAACACTACTTGGGTATGAATAATGTTACAGTTTCACATTCTCTTTTTTACGCTACATCATTCGAATCTGAGTCTCTTTCTGTTCCTGCTTAGAAAAAATTACAAACTGTAATATTCCGGGGCATAATAAAAAATAGGAAAACAAATATGTCATAGAGATAGAATGCTTATAACTTCTTACTATTGAATACTTTTGTCTTTTCTATCTTTTTGCCATCCTTACCTACAGTTAAAATCAGATATATAAATAGCATAAGTTTAAACAAAAATATGATGATGAAGAAGAGAAAGCCACTGAATTGCAACAACACAACATTCTGCCGAAACTGAGAGCAAATTTCATGTGTATATATATATATATACATAGTAAAAATGAAAACAGGAACCACCTATATGACACAATAGTTATAAAACAAATTAGAGACACGATAAGAAAAAATCAATAATTGGAAACTGAAAACATGATTTAGTATGCACCCACCAGTATTGGTACTTATAATAGAAGAATCAATGTTAATTAATGAGAATATGGAAGGATGTGGGAGGTGAAAAGGTTGTAACTCACATGAAATCCTAATGTTAATTGAAATTGAATAAATACGTTAAATTATGTTTATGTCTAGAGAATTTAAGAAGTGTATTTTGTGAATTGACTTTTGATTTTTTTAATACACAACTTATTAATTTTAAAATGAGAAAAACTCCAAAAAAAGGAGAAAAAAGATAAATGTCATTGGAGGCCATAGAGAGGTGTCACATCACCTCTTCTACATTCTTCTTTATTATTATATATTGATTGATTGATTATTTTTTAGTGCGATAGCTAAGAGCAAGAGATGGGATACACTAACTAGTAATTAGCGGTTTATCTAAGCTAATTCCTATATAAACATAATTTTTTGTAGAGCTAAATACAGATTTTCAAAACCTCCTTGATTTTATTTGCTTGCAACTGTTAAATCGTGAGGTTTTTTTTTTTTTTTTTTCAAGAATCAACCAAAATATATTAATGCGATGACGGTAGTAGAGAGTTAAAAGATCCAATAACATCATTTATAATCCAACTAGGAAAAGAGGAAGCACAAACTTATCTAATAATGAAATAGAAAATCTAGCTAGATTGTGCACTAACATATTCCAAGATCTAGGAATATGTATAATCCAAATATCATCAAATAATATCACATGTAGTCTCCATCTCCCATGAAACAACACACTTTTTCAGGATCATATCAATCACATTTTTTGCGTCTAACAAGAGTTGCACCTTTGCCCATCTATTTTCTTTTGCATTTTCCAACGCTACCTGAATTGCTAGTACTTCAACAATAATAGCTTTCCCAACAAATTGAATTGGGGTACCAATGGCTTGAAGCAAATTAATAAATTTTTCTAACGTAAATAACTTCAAATTGCAACGTAATGTATAGCACCGATGGACATCTTCACTTGTAAACACAAATGACACTTATTATGATGTGATGTGGAGTTTTGAATCCTTGATTATCATCAATATGATCAATGATACACACACTGTTAATGTTTATTTGTTGCTCAAGGAAGAGTAGGCCTACTATTTTTGGAAAAAAAAACTTAATGATAAATTATTTTTTTATCATTAAATCTAGAGATTAAAACTTCAATCTTTCATGTCGCTCAAACTCTAGCTATATTAAGCATAAAAATCATCCCAAAACTTCTTTTTTCCCTTAAATCTTGGTCCCTACAATTGTGGTACCAAGATTGTTAAAAATTCTTAATCAAATAAAAACTCGATCGTCATAATTCTTAATGATAATTTTTTTTTTTTACAAACATGTAATTCTAAGAGTAATTATGTCCACAACATAACATTCCTAAATCGCAAAATGCTTAATTCCATTAATCCAATAAATTATTAGTTACTCAAAGTCAAACCATCAAATTAATACGTATATTTTTTTTCATTTTTTGATGTGGAGTTGGTGTGTGGATTTAGAGAAGTTGGTTTTTCTCCGATATTTGTAAAGACCTTAAAATACTATAAAAATCTAAATGACAAAATCTTAAATACAGATATAATATTGGTGGAAAGATAGGTGACACATCAATTGTTTTTTAGAGAAGATAAAATAGTGGAGTCCACAGACCAAACAATATTTGGTATGGCCATGATAGATCTGACATATCGTCCAATGTTGAGAGACAATCCCTTTAGGGTTTCAAAAAATTTTAACAACCTTTTTTGATATGTTTGCTTGAAAAAATTAATGACCTTTAGTCTTCGGTAGGGGCGGATATATGTACTGTCGGGGGTGTCGTGGTATCCGAAAGTTTCGGTCGAAATTCAATATATATGTGTATGTATGTATACGTACGTAAGAGGATAAATATTAACCATGACACCTGGCAACACAAGTGAGCGTGTGGTGCCAATGGCGAAGAATCAAGTTTTATATTCTAGGGACGTGGGATTGAGCCTCAACTTCATACTTTCTTTTGGAAAATGTTTCAAAGTGAGGTTATGTTTTAAAGTGAGCTTTTCATTGTTATAAAAAATCCAAGTCGATGTGAATACACTTTTATAGGACCTATGTAATATTGATTTCACTTACACAAAATGCTATGTATACTTATTGTTCAGAGCACTGTGACATCCGGAACTTTTAAATCATGAATTCACCTCTGATCTTCAGACTCTATAATTTTCCTTTCTTAAAATTTTAGCAAATAGCAAAAGTCACTTTTTGTATAAGGATGAACTATTCATTCTTCATGTAACACAAGATGGATTTGACAAATATCCAATCCCCTTCGCTTGTGGTATTGTTGGTATGACAATGCCTTGAATTGTATTGTGAAGGGGGAAATGACGTTATAAGGCAATCATGTGATTCATTGTCTCCTTATACACTTGTAAGGTAGTTGGCTATTAATGTAAGCCCCGTTATGTACTTGTGTTGTAGAGTGAAACATAAGGAAGGAGCGGGACTATTGTGTTCACGTATAGGATTGTGTAATCATATTGGAAGTATAAGGTATGTAAGGTTACTCTTTCCATTGACATTATACTTATTCCATTCCGAAATGTCCAAAGGTATCCTATTTCCGGGTATCAATTATGGTTCATCACATGTTCCTTATGTATTGATCAATTGTCATTCACATGTCTCATATGCATTGACTAATGTTTCAAAGATCCCATGTTTCCAAAAATGCTATGTTTCCAATAATGCTATGTTTCCAATAATGTTATGTTTCCAATAATATTATGTTTCCAATAATGTTACGTTTCCAATAATGTTATGACTTCAAATATGTCAATCTCTCATAAGTGAATGAATCAATCTCTCACAAGTAAAGGTGTGAATCTCTCAAAAGTAAAGGAAGAAAGTAATGAGAACCGGGACGACTCAAAGGGGCACATAAGCCTAGCTCGAGCGTACCCTAATACTATTCTCTACCCACTACGAAAGTGGATGACTACCCACCAAAAGGTGGATGACTTACCCACTACAAAGTGGATGACTACCCACTAATAAAGTGGATGACTACCCACCAAAAGGTGGATGACTACCTACCCAAGAGGTGGATGACTACCCACTACGAAAGTAGATGACTACCCACTAATAAAGTGGATGACTACCCACCAAAAGGTGGATGACCATAATAACCCACCAATAAGGTGGATGACTAATAAAGAGGACGAATGTAAAAGTAAGTAAAATAATAAATGTAAGGCACATGGTTCCACATTCAGAACGAGGGTTTATCCGCATTGACTATTTCTCTTATATTGTTTCCATTATTGTTATTACATATAATGAAGTTTCTTAAAAGCCTTATATACTCAGTACATTCTTCGTACTGACCCCTCTTGGGGAATTTACCTTACTTGCTGCAGGCACAAGTAGACCTCCACTGTAGGCTACGAGTTATCTGCGGATCATTGGTGAGCTCCAGTTGGTTCGGGGCTTTCCGAGTCATGTGTACATTTATTTTGGTATTGTAAATGTTATCTACAGCGGGGACTTGTCCCAACTTTAGGATGGTTATGTTCATGTATTTGTTAGAGGCTTTGTAGACGTATGTGGGAATGTGAATGTAAGAGGTGTATGTCCATTTTGACTTGATGGCTCTAACGGCCAAGTTACATTTACATATAGCATATGTTTCCATGACTTCCGCATAGTTGCATGAGATACAATGTGAGACATGCCTATGAATGAATTAAGCAAAGATTGGTTCTCTCGGGCCTCAACGGCTTCGGATGCCAGTCCGGCCCAAATGGGATTCGGGTTGTGACATACTAGTTCATTCCGAAATGTCCAAAGGTATATCATTTCAGGTTGTTATCTATTGTTAAGTCACATATTCCTCATTCATTAGTCTCTGTTGCTCATGTGTTACATAATCATGGACATGGTTCCAAAGTCCCAATAATGTTATGTTCCAAAGCTTCCAATAAAGTTATGACTACAAAATATCAATCTCTCACAAGTAAAGGTACCTATCTTGCAAAGGTTAAAGAATGAAGTAATGCATAATTAGTTGTATCCATGGGGTGACATAAACACCTGCATGATGATATCCATGGGGTGAAAGAAACACCTACATGATGACTATCCCAACATTATGGGTGTATCCATGGGGTGAAATGAACACCTGCATGACGATATTATTAATTTCCCACTGATCAGTTGGGCCTGGCAGTATATGATAAATGATTGAGGAAAGTAACGAAAGTCACACGCGTAGTTCCAAATATATAGATTGATGGCTTATCCATATTGGGCATTCCCTTTTAGTTACTTTCCATTGAAATTCTTATGTACTTATACAGTTTCATACAACCTTACATACTCAGTACATTCTTCGTACTGACCCCTCTTGGGGAACTTACCTTATTTGCTGCAGGCACAGGTACTAGTAGACCTCCACAGTAAGCTGCGAGACATCTACTGATCTTTGGTGAGCTCCAGTTGGATCAGGGCTTTTCGAGTCACAGTTGTATATTGGTTTTGGTGTTGTAAATGTTGTGTAAAGCGGGGACTTGTCCCGAATTTAGGATGGTTATGTATGTACTTCTGTTAGAGGCTTTTGTAGACATATGTGAGTATGGAAATGTAAGAGACATATGTCCACCTTGACTTGATGGCCCTAACGGCCAAGTTTCTTTAATGTATACATTATATGCTCCATGATTTTTCGCTATTAGCATTTTATGTCCTTACGTGTTGGTGATGTTTCTTATGGTATGTATATGAATAGACGTGAGCAAAGATTGGTTCTCTCGGGCCTTGTCGGCTTCGGGTGGAGTCCGTCCCGAATGGGATTCGGGGCGTGTCAATCTGACAGTTATCGAGCGATGCGATGACTAACCTCCTCGGTACCTTCTTTGATGAACGTACCTTACAACATAGAAGACTTTTTTTTTTACTTAGTTTTGAATTGAAACTACAACTAGGACCCAAACTGTCCAAAAATAACTGAATATGTCTTCAACCGTTTCAATTGATATCAATTATCAACTGTTCAATTCAGCAGCTAGAAGCAATTTTAACTCAATGAAGAAAACAAGTCCCTGAATTAGAGCAGTTCTCAGCTACAAAATATTTTAAAAAAATAACCAGCGCAAATGGAACCAGTCAATACTTAATAAAGTAATAATTTAACAAGGCAAAATATTTAATGAGCTTTAGGGTTAATAAATAAGTTACAACTTATGATGGGGCTTTAGTCTTTAGGTTTAAGATTTTTTGCATTTTATATACCTAGGAATAAAAGTGTAAGTATGGTAATTCTTAATGGGTTAACGATTTATCCGATAAGAAAATTGAGTAATCCGTCCCCACACCAATAAATTGTTAATTATAAAATTTTAATCCGTTCACCAACCGTTTATTCGATAACCCAAAATCAATAAGCCAATTTTGCGGTTGGCTTATCGATCACAGTTCAATTTTGAATAGTCCTACTAAAAAGAAGTAACTTGCATTTATGTGTAGTATATGAGGTCTAAGGACTCCTATCAACTAGTTATTTATTTTTTTAAAAATATGATTTTATTTGTAATAATTGTTATTCAAGCATCAAATAGATGAATTACTTGATTTGTAGGAATAAAAGTTCACTCCCAAAACTGACAAGAATCTCTATTTTCTATATTCAAATTAATTAGTAATTTGCACCAAAAATCATCTTCGTTAGGACAATAAGACTTCATTTCAAAATGACTTAGGACTAAAGGTGGCAATTGGGCCGGGTCAGACCGGTTTCGGCCCATTTAGACCGGCCCAATTAGAGGCCGGACCGGTCCAGACCCGGCCCAATTAGAGGCCGGACCGGTCCAGACCCGGCCCAATAACGTAGGGGGCTGGGGGGGGGGGGGGTTATAGGGGGCTGGGCCGGACATTTTTTTTGGACCGGTGGACCGGCCCATTAAAAAAACCGGACCAGGCCCACCGGTGCACCGGCCCGATATAAAAAATTTTTTTTTTTTTTTTTTTAAAAGCTGTTGGGCTTGCCTGCAAAAGGCTGATATAGCCGTTGAGGCCCAACGGCTATAATGCCGTTGGCCCAACGGCCAAATCAGCCTTTTAAGGCTTTATTTTAAAAAAAAATACCATTTCAAAAAATATTTCCTACAATCTCAATTCTCATTCTCTCTCAAATTTGCTAAAATTATCTCATAAAGTGTTCTATTATATTTTATTATTTGCAATTACAAATACTACGTGGAAGTTTCCAAAAGTACTCAATTGACCAACTTTCGAATACTTCAAAAATTTGGTATTGTCGTTCCATCTCTTACTTTTAATTTTTAATTAGTGTATTATTTGTTGAATATTTATTTGGATTGTTTTTGTGTTTTTTGAATAATTATTAGTTTAATTTGTAATATGGATAAATTAAGGAAAGTCGGTAAAAGTGTTAGAAATTTTTGTCCCGGAAGTGGTAGTAAGAAACAAATTGGTTCCGGTAGAGGTAGTTCAAATACTCGATATACTCGTGTGCCTCCGGTACCAATTAGCGAACCATTTGAGAATGAAATACGTGTAGGTGCTCACGATATGAATTATTTTGAGGCTCAAGAAAATTATGGTATAGAAGAAGAGAATGAAGTAGACTCTGTTGATGTAGATGAAAATGATGATGATGTTGATGTTACACCCGAATCTGGTAATGTTAATGTTCAATCTGAATCGCTTAATCTTCCTCCCCGGCCCCCTGTAAGATCTCGTGTAAAAACTAGTGTTGTGTGGAATTTTTTTACTCGAATAGAAGGAACCACTAAGGTTGAATGCGGTCTTTGTCAGAAAAAATACGAGCATAAGACCGGGGGTAATAAAGGAGGTACGGGTCAGTTGTCAAGACATTTGAAGGAGGACCACCCAATAGAGCTAGCTCAGGTAACCGGTGGTGGGACAGTTGAGGGCCCAAGTCAAACTAGATTGAACCCAAAAAACGGTCAATTAGTTAAGAATTATAATAAAATGAAGGATCGTGAAGAATTAGCCAAAATGATAGCTGTGGGTTGTTTGCCTTTATCTTTTGCTTCTTCTGAAGCTTTTATTCATTATATTCAGGCAATTTATAATCCTATGTTTGAGGGTATTCCTAGAAGTACTTGTCGGTCCGATATTTTTAGACTCCATGCACAATATGTTTACTATTTATCTACATTATTAAAAAATCTTTCATGTAGAGTTGCTTTAACTTGTGATCTTGGTCGCGCTATTAATAAAAATGATTATTTAACAATTACTTGTCATAGGGTAGATAGTAATTTTGTTATGCAAAAACGTATTTTAGCATTTTTATATGATGAAGACCGTAGACACACTGGAAAATTTATTTCTGAATGTATTTCAAAAGTTGCAAGATATTATGGTATTGACCGTAAAGTTTTATGTATATCTTTTGATAATGCATCTAACAACAACGCTGCTATTGAGTTGTTAAAAACTGAACTTTCTCCACCGTTACACGAAATATTTCATGTTAAGTGTGCTTGCCATATATATAATTTAATTGTAAAAGATGGTCTTGCTTTTTTTGAGCCTGCTATTACTTGCAGTTGGCTTTATTCAAGAAAATAATAGAAAAATTAGACTTATCGAATTTAAAAGAAAATGTCAGAAAAATGAACTCAGACCGAGATTAATGCCTGAAGAAATAGATGTTAGATGGAATTCTACGTATGATTTCTTAAATACTTGCAATATTTATAAAGTTTCTATTACTATGACTTTTAACCAATTTGCTAGTGATTTTCCCGATTGTATGTTACAAAATTCAAATTGGGCTGAAATTGATGAGATTGTTAATTTTTTGCAAAAATTTTATCTAGCTACGGTTGAATTTTCTGGAGCTTATTATCCTACTGTTTGTAATATTTTAGCTTATTTAGCCGACATTTCTTTATTGCTTAACGAGTATAAGTCTAAACTAGGTTACAAATATGCTATTGAGGCAATGATTGATAAATTTTAAAAATATTTTTTTCCGCTTCCCCCTATTTTCTTAGTTGGTGCTATAATAAATCCATGTATGAAATATAATACTATGTCCGAATTTACTTCTCTTATTTATTCTGTTTTAGGAGTAAAAGCTAATGAAGAACCTTCTTTGTTTATGGCTATGTCTGATGCGAATAGTTACATGAACACATTATACAATCATTATGTTGATTTACTTGACAATGCTTTACCGTCACACATTTCACCGACCCCTGCTCCCCATCCTTCTGAGGAACCATCATCTTTTAAAAGACAGGCACATAGTATGCCTGCTTATTGTGTTTCTGATCTATCTGTTTGGAATAGATTGCAGCCTTCATCGCATAGAACCGTAAGTCGGAAAGAGCTTAAGTATTATCTTATGCAGCCTACAGAGGATCCTAGAGGTAGAATCAACACGCTGGAATGGTGGAAGAATAATGAAAGACAATATCCTGTACTTTCAAGATTAGCTAGAGATATATTGAATGTTCCAATGTCAACCGTTGCATCAGAGAGCGCTTTTAGTCAAGGACGGCAGCAGATTGGAGACAACCGACACTCATTGGGAGGCAATGCCATGAATGTTTTAGTTTGCCTTAGAGATTGGATTAGAGCAGAACGAAGAAATCAAGGAATGTTCGTAGAACCGGAAGACGAAGAAGAACTTGAAGAAATAATGACTTCAAGAGAGAATTCAGCACAATCAAGTCTAATGCATGGCTTTAGTGCCATTGATTTTGACAATCCACAACCAATTTCCGTTAATGTTAACATGCGTGAATTGAAAAAAATGATGCAAAATTTGTAGAATTTACAATTAATCATTTTGTTGTGAAATTAGTGAAATGTAATTGCAACCTTGTAACTTGTAAGTTTTCAAACATTTTGCAATCAATCAAATATTAAATTCATTTACTCTTCACATATTTTATTTAAAATTTAAATTAAATATCTTGTTTGAATTCAATACTTTTAATATACTAGTATAAAAGTATATGTTGTTGAATATTGTATATATGTATGTATATTTTTTTAAATAGTATATATTGAATGTATATATGTATGTATGTTCTTTAAAATAGTATATATTGAATGTAAAATACATGTGTGTGTTCTTTAAAGTAGTATATATTGAATGTATATATGTATGTATATTTTTTAAAATAGTATATATTGAATGTATATATGTATGTATATTCTTTCAAATAGTATATATTGAATGTATATATGTATGTATATTCTTTAAAGTAGTATATATTGAATGTAAATACATGTGTGTGTTCTTTAAAGTAGTATATATTGAATGTATATATGTATGTATATTTTTTTAAATAGTATATATTGAATGTATATATGTATGTATGTTCTTTAAAATAGTATATATTGAATGTAAAATACATGTGTGTGTTCTTTAAAGTAGTATATATTGAATGTATATATGTATGTATATTTTTTAAAATAGTATATATTGAATGTATATATGTATGTATATTCTTTAAAGTAGTATATATTGAATGTCGTATATATGTATGTATATTCTTTAAAGTAGTATATATTGAATGTAAATACATGTGTGTGTTCTTTAAAGTAGTATATATTGAATGTATATATGTATGTATATTCTTTAAAATAGTATATATTGAATGTACATACATATGTATGTTCTTTAAAGTAGTATATATTGAATGTAAATACATGTGTGTGTTCTTTAAAGTAGTATATATTGAATGTATATATGTATGTATATTTTTTAAAATAGTATATATTGAATGTATATATGTATGTATATTCTTTAAAGTAATATATATTGAATGTAAATACATGTGTGTGTTCTTTAAAGTAGTATATATTGAATGTAAATACATGTGTGTGTTCTTTAAAGTAGTATATATTGAATGTATATATGTATGTATATTCTTTAAAATAGTATATATTGAATGTACATACATATGTATGTTCTTTAAAGTAGTATATATTGAATGTAAATACATGTGTATATTTTTTAAAGTAGTATATATTGAATGTATATATGTATGTATATTTTTTAAAATAGTATATATTGAATGTATATATGTATGTATGTTCTTTAAAATAATATATATTGAATGTATATATGTATGTATATTTTTTAAAATAGTATATATTGAATGTATATATGTATGTATGTTCTTTAAACTAGTATATATTGAATGTACATACATATGTATGTTCTTTAAAGTAGTATATATTGAATGTAAATACATGTGTATATTTTTTAAAGTAGTATATATTGAATGTATATATGTATGTATATTTTTTAAAATAGTATATATTGAATGTAAATACATGTGTATATTTTTTAAAGTAGTATATATTGAATGTATATATGTATGTATATTTTTTAAAATAGTATATATTGAATGTATATATGTATGTATGTTCTTTAAAATAATATATATTGAATGTATATATGTATGTATATTTTTTAAAATAGTATATATTGAATGTATATATGTATGTATATTTTTTAAAATAGTATATATTGAATGCACATACATATGTATGTTCTTTAAAATAGTATATATTGAATGTACATACATATGTATGTTCTTTAAAATAGTATATATTGAATGTAAATACATGTGTATATTTTTTAAAGTAGTATATATTGAATGTATATATGTTCGTATGTTCTTTAAAGTAGTATATATTGAATGTACATACATATGTATGTTCTTTAAAGTAGTATATATTGAATGTAAATACATGTGTGTGTTCTTTAAAGTAGTATATATTGAATGTACATACATATGTATGTTCTTTAAAGTAGTATATATTGAATGTAAATACATGTGTGTGTTCTTTAAAGTAGTATATATTGAATGTATATATGTACGTATATTTTTTAAAATAGTATATATTGAATGTATATATGTATGTATATTTTCTAAAATAGTATATATTGAATGTATATATGTATGTATATTCTTTAAAATAGTATATATTGAATGTATATATGTATGTATGTTCTTTAAAATAATATATATTGAATGTATATATGTATGTATATTTTTTAAAATAGTATATATTGAATGTATATATGTATGTATGTTCTTTAAAATAGTATATATTGAATGTAAATACATGTGTGTGTTCTTTAAAGTAGTATATATTGAATGTAAATACATGTGTGTGTTCTTTAAAGTAGTATTCTAAGTATTATTATATTAAAGTTCAATTTTTTTTTTTAGTCGGGACCCGGCCCAGACGGGCCCATGCAAAATGCATTAATGGGCCGGTGCTGGGCCGTTTGAGGGTTTAATACTGTTTGGCCCGGCCCGGCCCAGTACGCGTCAAGACCGGACCGGACCCGGCCCGAGCCCGGTAAAAAAAAACCGAACCGGAGCCGGGTTGACCCGGCCCAGCCCGGTTGACGGGCTTACTTAGGACTTAAATTTACATTTACTTAAAAATAAAAGGCTAGCTTTAATATTTTTGTATTCAAAATTTGTCTAGGTTTTATCCTACGTTGCATGAAAAATAAAAAATGAATATGACATGAATGCCAATTGAAAAAAAAATTAATAGTCTAGGTGACACGTCATTTTTTAAAGAAAAAATAAAAAAAATATCCTTTTTTGTTAGTTCCTACTTTGTATTTTATAATTACTAGTTTAGGGTACGTGCATTGCATGTGTGTTTCACATCAATCAATAAAATTATATACACAAGAAGAACTACATTATTAAAAAGTAGCAATTGGCGTTTATGTCTATTTTAAATGGTATAAATAAAAATTGGAAGAGTCTACTATATTCCAAAATTTATAGGTTCATCTTAAAAAAAAAAAAAAACTTTGCATATCCAGATTCAACACTTAACTTTAACCTTATATTTTGAATTCAACAAAATAAGTTTAATAAAAGATTCAACTATATTACTAATGAATACTATTGAGCTAGTGAAATAATTAATGCTTGTGGATGCAATGATTCTATGTGACCATACAGCCGAAAACTGTTTTTGATAGATCCTCCGCTCAAAAAAAGTAAAATCAAAACAAAATTGAACCAGTGAAACTATTGATGCTTATGGACACAATGGTCCTTTGTGACCGATCATACAACTGAAGAATGAATTAAGACAAAAAATCTCCATAAGGGTACATACACTCTAAGATTTCATTTTTCAATTAATAATCACTATAAAGTTGTTACCCTCTCCCCTCTTATAACTACATTTATCCGTTCCACTATTTCATAAACTTTAGTCTTTCCTTTGCTCAGTTGCTAAAAGCACTTGATAACACAAATTGATATCTGAAAACGTTTTTACTTTTCAAGAGTATGAAAACTTTTTGAAACTGATACTTTGCAAGACTATGAAAACTTGAACAAGCTATAATGTGTAGGTTGACCTCTCTGTGTTCTTATTCTGACTATGCTACCCATAGAAAACCAAACTAAATATTTATATAACTTTTTGTAGTGGGAACAATAGGATTTTCTAGGCCTCCTCTTCGCATTCACCTCCATTCTCCGTGTTTTTTCTCTTTTTTAATTCCATTTCTTAATTATCCAATATTAACAATTACTCCCTCCGTCCCAATTTATGTGATGTAGTTTGACTTGGTACGGAGTTTAAGAAAGAAAGGAAGACTTTTGAAACTTGTGGTCTAAAATGAGTCATAGATATTTGTGTGGTTGTAAATCATTTCATTAAGGGTAAAGTGGGTATTTTAAAGTTAAATTGTTACTAAATATAGAAATGTGTCATTCTTTTTGGGACTGACTAAAAAGGAAAGTGTGTCATATAAATTGAGACACAAGGAGTATCTTTTTAAACCAGACACTTTTTTTTAATTTTTGGCAACTGTCTAGTAATAAAGTTTCAAAAGGCGACTTAGGAAAATAAAAGGAGAGTAATATTTAAAAAATGATGATAAAAATACACGACACCTATTTATAGGGGGTGAGATACAATTCATAATTTATATATAACCTATCATGGAGACATGGACAAACTTCATACTACAATAACTAACTTCACAAAGTCAAAAAAATTTATTTAAACAAAGAAAAAAAAGTGAGAAAGAGATAAACCTTTGATTCGGCTACTTTATAAGGAGGCAACATGTTTGTTTTGTCCAATTTTTCCATTAGAAATTTTCAATTGAAAGAGAAACATGAGAAATTATATAAAAAAAATTAAATCATTGTCAATTGTTGATGATGTATAATTCATACATAATCTTTAAAACTATTAACTAAAAGAATAAAGAAAGGAAGAAAGCATGATGATAATAACGACCTTCCCAAATGAACTCATGCTACTTCCATGTCCACAATCATAGAGTTAGCAATAGATGCCTCAATCTCTAACACCAATCACCTTAAAGGATCAAATTGAAACAAAAACCATATGCAACATATTCTCGGAGGTTGCAGGTCCAATTTATGAGAGCCATAACAATACAATGCCTGCTCCAGCCCCACGAGCTAAAAACAAAATAATTTTTATTTGTCTATTGAATAGTATTCCCTCGTTTAGAGCCTTCAAGATTAGCCCAAAACAATTTGATATATTGATGTGAGTTAGATCCACCTTAATAACATTAAAATGTAATACCATCTAGAGTTTGTCGGAGGTGCTCATCCATTCATCCAGAGCTTGTCTGAATTCGAGCACCATTAACCATCACCTGTCTATATAGCAATCTCCGGATGCCATGGAAGCAAGATCTAGAAAACAAAAAAGGCAGTCTTCGTAATCATCTTACTGACCAAAAGTAAGAAGACGATTTGAATCAATACCAAAAAAAAAAAAAAGAAGAAGAAAAGTAAAAGTAAGACTTATGTTTCTTGTAAACTCATTCAAACTATTACTTAAATAGAATTGTAGAGGCTAGCTAGTATTTTATTTTCTTACCAACTCACGTAAGACGGCAGATTTCGTTTACAAATTTATTATATATATATAGTTTAAATAAGAAAGAATTTATTACATATAAGAGATTTTGCTTTTTTTCACGTTTGCTTTCGTGTTCTTAATTGAACTTTACTTCCCTTTGCCTTCGTGGCCTTTATTCACAGAGAGAGAAGATTAAACCAAAAATTAGTGCAAATAAAATAAGTCTAAAATAAATTTAAAAAATAGTAAATTAAGAAAAAGTATACTTTTATTTTCTTATTTGCTCTTTCGCCATAACAACTTTCAAATAGTGCATTAGTGAGTAGTAGTTAGAAATAGTTCTCACCACTTCTTGCAGAGTTGTGCTTCCAATGAAATGCATAAACCTGAAATTGAATTTTTTTCGCTTACATTAAGCTTCTGCACTACTAAAGCAACAGTCCAACAACGCAGACGAGAGATATATCATTGAAAACTATTAATGTAACTAACAAACATCTATTATACCACCGGCAACGTGCCTGTTTCGTCCAATCTTTCGATAAAAAAATTTCAACTGAAAGAGAAGGTCGATGTAGTAGATTCTTTCCAAAATCGTGTTGCAATGTTAATTCTAGTTAGTTTGTCTCTTGGCAGATACTACTAAAGATGAAGTTAAGGAGCCAGAGTAATGTTGATGTTATTGCTTTTGTTTATGGTGTCTTGTAGTACTATGTTGTTAAATGAGATTTGTAGTCATTATTATTAAGCTTTTGATATACTTTTGGTACTTTGCAAGACGGTTTGCATGTGTGGAGAAAAGATTATTCTATCATGTGTAATTTGTGTTTTATATATGCACACTCTGTACCAAGCTTATTTATCTATGAGCTCGTTTAGTCCAAAAAGACAGGGAAAAGAACTAAGAAAAGCTGCATTTGAAAAGAAACAGTTTATAATGCAGTTTCTTTAAACAAGTTCAATTAAATTCTGTGGATCTATCAGGCAAAAATTAAGCTATTTAAAGGGGGGAAATCTAGACAAAAACTGTAGTGAGATTCCAAAAATATAATTTTAAAAAAAAAGATAATACCAACTAATATACATTATTTGCCCTTTCCTCGAGTGCTCTTCATTAGGATACCTTTTGTTGCCATCCGAGCTAACAAACATACCTTGGAGCTCGCAGTATCCATATTTAATGATATGGAAATCCTAGGTCCTCCCTCTTCGATCCCTAGCCTGCGTGTGAGTTGTTTCTTCGAACCACTTAAAATAACATAGATTTATGTCTCCGCTTAAAAATAAACAAGTAGGTATTCAAAGGATGAACCAAAGATTTTGCATGTCTAAATTTGTCTCAAATTGAAATAAACTTAAAGATACATAGTGATCATGAAGAAATAGGGATTACCTTGAATAAGCATAAATCTCATGTTGCGTTGGGTTCCTCAGCTAGCAGTGAAACCAAGTACTACACCCTTACACTTTGATTCTTCTGACATCATATTTAAGCAAAATATGATATCATGTCACAATATGGGAAAACAAAAGGGAAGAGAATGTGTAGAAGCAACAATTACTTCCAATGTAAAATCAGATTCTCACTCAAATTCACAAATTGATGTCTTGATAACTCAAAAGAGTCGTGAGTACTGAAGATAACAGTTCCATGTTGTATCACCTGAAAAATCCACAACATCAACTCAATATTTCCCAACTGGAAATCACCACTTATTTAGGTAGGTTGACCGAAAAAAGAATTAGTACAAATTGTTTAACACAGCAACAGGGCTTCGCCACAAAGTAGAATTTTATCATAACAACTATGTCGAAGAATGTTTGTGGACGTTTATTTGTAGTTTTTTTTTTTTTTTTTGAAGACGATAGAGGGAGGCACATGTCTCTTTAAAGCATGCATGCAGCGTATATTTGTAGGTTTTTTGTTTAATACTCCTTCCTATTTATTTTAGGAGTCTTTCACATATTTTAAGTTTTTTTTTTTCACAATTACAAAATAAGAGTAGAACTTATAGAAATCTTTTCTATACAAGGTAAAATTCTAATTGATTTAGAATATTAGAAGAATAATTAAATAACAATTATTTGAGGAAAAATAGTAAAAAGACAATTTTGTCTATTGCGGAGTCTTTTAATGAAGGGTAAAAGGTTCAAACAACATTTTTAAAGACCTTCACTTTTTTAATATATTAGAGATTAGAGATAGAGATTAGAGATTAGAGATTAGAGATTAGAGATTAGAGATAGAGATTATCAAAATGTTATTATATATAGCCTTTTTTGTAGTACAAATATGTGCAAATCAATACAACTGGCACTGCTTGTGGTACACAAGTGCACAAGTTGGAAGAAGATTTTTCGCACTATTAAAAGAATATATTAGGATTTTATTGTATTGGATATGATACTATCCAAATGTGGTACCCCAGTGCACAAGTTGGAAGAAGATTTTTCGTACTCCTCTTGTAAGTAAAATCATATTTTTTGGGATCACATACATTTGAAACAATATATTTTTTTGATAAAATTGTGTATTGATGATCTTTACATGTATATGATATATTAATTTCCTTGCATTTAACATTGTGTTCATTTAAATTTATGACTTTTGTGGGAGTTCATTGAATTATTTAAAATGAAATAGAACTTTATAATTAACAATAACTCAAAATGTTGTTACTAATTCTAACCATAATGGCAACAATAATACTATTGGCAAAATGAAAATTGGCAACAGTAATATGTTTGTTGCTAAATAGTTTTTTAAGCCACAACTACATAACTTTTTACCTACAAAATATAATTTATTGCAACCATATTTTTTGTTGCATTAAGTTGGCTTTTAGCAACATTTGTTTTGTTTTGTTACGAAAACTTTTCGACTGTTATGGCCACAACATGCAACAACTTTTATTTTATTGAGACTACTTTTAGAGGCTTGGATTTGATCGATAACTTCCAGTTCTTGGGACGGTTTTGCATACTGTTGAGACTTGATTTACATTGTTATCCTCATCTTGCTGTATTTACTCTCTCATTTATTGTTGGTTGTTGAGTTGGCTTACCTATCGCGGGGCGTGTGATAGGTTCCATCACGATCGAGTTTTGGGTCGTGACATATTCAAATTAAAATTTGGTGGCTAATAATCCCACATGCCATTTGCTTAACTAATTCACTAGAATTAATTTCATCATCGATCATGACTATGTCTTATAATATATATATACTACAAAAAGGTATGAATTAGCGACGAACAAATTCTATAGTTTAACAATACAATTTGTCACTGATTCTATTTAGCGACGGGTTATTAACAAATTTAGCTACGACCACTTTAACAATGTATTAACAACGAAATTCGTAGCCAATTTTAATTTTTTTTATAGTGATATTTGTTCCTCTTAAGGTATGGGTTGTTAGAAGGAAGCATCAAAAAGATGAGTGTCCCTCATTAATTATGAAGAGCTTTACTTTCACTTTATTAATAATTATTTTTTAGTGCGATAGCTAAGAGCAGGAGATGGGATACACTGACTGTTAATTAGCGGTTTATCTAATCTAATTCCTATATAAATATAACTTTTTGTAGAGCTAAATACCGATTTTCAAAACCTCCTTCCATTTGATTTTATTTGTTTGCAACTGAAAACACTTTGTTAAATCGTGAGGGTTGTTCTTTTTTTTCTTTTTCCAACAATCAACCAGAATATATTAATGCGATGATGGTAGTAGAGAGTAAAACTAAAAAGATCCAATAACATCATTTATAATCCAACTAGGAAAAGAGGAAGCACAAACCACCTTATCTAATAATGAAATAGAAAATTTAGCTAGATTGTGCACTAATATATTTCAAGATCTAGGAATATGTATAATCAAACTATCATCAAATAATATCATAAGCTTCCAAATATCATCACATGTAGTCTCCATCTCCCATGAAACAACACTCTTTTTCAGGATCATATCAATCACTTTTTTTGCGTCTGACAAGAGTTGCACCTTTGCCTATCTATTTTCTTTTGCATTTTCCAACGCTACCCAAATTGCTAGTGCTTCAACGATAATAGCCTTCCCAACAAATTAAATTGGGGTACCAAAGGCTTGAAGCAAATTAATAAATTTTTCTACCGTAAATAACTTCAAATTGCAACGTAATGTATAGCACCGTACCGATGGACATCTTCACTTGTAATTTGTAAACACAAATGACACTTATTATGATGTGATGTGGAGTTTTGAATCCTTGATTATCATCAATATGATCAATGATACACACACTGTTAATGTTTATTTGTTGCTCAAGGAAGAGTAGACCTACTATTTTTGGAAAAAAAAACTTAATGATAAATTATTTTTTTATCATTAAATCTAGAGATTAAAACTTCAATCTTTCATGTCGCTCAAACTCTAGCTATATTAAGCATAAAACTCATCCCAAAACTTCTTTTTCCCCTTAAATCTTGGTCCCTACAATTGTGGTACCAAGATTGTTAAAAATTCTTAATCAAATAAAAACTCGATCGTCATAATTCTTAGTGATAATTTTTTTTTTAACAAACATGTAATTCTAAGAGTAATTATGTCCACAACATAACATTCCTAAATCGCAAAATGCTTAATTCCATTAATCCAATAAATTATTAGTTACTCAAAGTCAAACCATCAAATTAATATGTATATTTTTTTTCATTTTTTGATGTGGAGTTGGTGTGTGGATTTAGAGAAGTTGGTTTTTCTCCGATATTTGTAAAGACCTTAAAATACTATAAAAATCTAAATGACAAAATCTTAAATACAGATATAAAATTGGTGGAAAGATAGGTGACACATCAATTGTTTTTTAGAGAAGATAAAATAGTGGAGCCCACAGACCAAACAATATTTGGTGTGGCCATGATAGATCTGACATATCGTCCAATGTTGAGAGACAATCCCTTTAGGGTTTCAAAAATTTTTAGCAACCTTTTTTGATATGTTTGCTTGAAAAAATTAATGACCCTTAGTCTTCGGTAGGGGCGGATATATGTACTGTCGGGGGTGTCATGGTATCCGAAAGTTTCGGTCGAAATTCAATATATATGTGTATGTATGTATGTATACGTACGTAAGAGGATAAATATTAAACATGACACCCGGCAACACAAGTGAGCGTGTGGTGCCAATGGCGAAGAATCAAGTTTTATGCTCTAGGGACGTGGGATTGAGCCTCAACTTCATACTTTTTTTTGGAAAATGTTTCAAAGTGAGGCTATGTTTTAAAGTGAGCTTTTCATTGTTATAAAAAAATCCAAGTCGATGTGAATACAATTTTATAGGACCTATGTAATATTGATTTCACTTACACAAAATGCTATGTATACTTACTGTTCAGAGCACTGTGACATCCGAAACTTTTAAATTCTGAATTCACCTCTGATCTTCGGACTCTATAATTTTCCTCTCTTAGAATTTTAGCAAATAACAAAAGTCACTTTTTGTATAAGGATGAACTATTCATTCTTCATGTAACACAAGATGGATTTGACAAATATCCAATCCCCTTCGCTTGTACTTTCTCCGTTTAAAAAAGAATGATCTGTTTTGATTTGACACGAACTTTAAAAAAATAAAAAAGATTTTTGAATCTTGTGGTCTTAAATTAAAGTTATGTCAAATGTATCAAAATGTAATTTAATTTCTAGTCTTAGACATGCCACGTGTAAAGTTGAAATTTAAGTGTTGTCAAAAAAGAAAAGGGTCATTCTTTTTGAAACAGACTAAAACGAAAAGTAACAAGCTGAAATTAATCGCAAGGGAAGCTTTGCGAATGCGAAGAACAAAAGATTCTGCATCAGATTTCAGTTGACAACAACAAGGAATGATAAAAAAGATCCTCCGAATGGACCCTCGGGATTCGTTTGGAACTCCACGAGGATAAACCAACTATGTTACTAGCCTAAGTTTGGCATTTCGAACTCAAAGAAACCAAAAGTTTTTGAACATAGATCGTGTTGGTGAAATTACAGAAAATTACAATTGAAAAATACAAAAGAAATGAAGAAAATACAATAATCTTCTTCCTCGGCTGAAGCGCGGATATCTCGCTTTCTTTAAGGAGATTCAAGCCCACTGCAGCAAATGTTTTCACCGGTCCAGCAGTAAACTTCTTGACTTGTCCCCTCCAGGATACAACAACCTTCTTACAAAGTACATGTCACGCCCCGAAACCCAACGAGGCATGATTGACACCCGTAGCCGATAAGGCCCGAGAGAACCAAACTATGCTTCTATACATTCATATGCATACCATAGGAACACCACTATCACATAAGAACCTGAACGACTAATATCGGAAATTAAGGAACATGTGACATATATATTTACACATTTGAGAAACTCGGCCGTTGAGGCCATCAAAAAAAGACTTCATGAGTCATCTTATATACATATACCCACATACGTCTACAAAAGCCTCTAGCAAGTGCATTGACCAAAACCAACTGAAAGTTGGGACAAGTCCACTCTTTCTACAATATGTACATCACCAAAATATACATACAACTGTGACTCGGAGAAGCCCCGAATTAGCTGGAGCTCACCAAAGAACCGCTAACAACTGGCAATCCACTGAGGATGCCTACTGGTACCTGCGCATGCAGCAAGTAAGGTAGATTCCCCAAGAGGGGTCCGTACGAAATAAGTACTGAGTATGCAAGGCTCAGATGAAACTGTACAATACATGAATATTTCAATGAATTCAAAACAAATGAATAATCAATGTGAATAAGTCACCATTTGCATTTTGGAAACCATGTGTATTACTTTCATTACATTATTTACTTCAATGCTCGTTTGTCAATACAAGTGTCACAATATACCCGGGCCCCTACTGATCAGTGGGTCTTTACATAACATATCGTTATGTTGGGATCGGGTCGAGCTAGGCTTATGCCCCTAGACCTGCCACCCATAAATAAATACATCGGGATCGGGTCGAGCTAGGCTTATGCCCCTAGACCTGCCACCCATAAATCAACATATCAGGTTCGGCTAGAGCTAGGTTTTCACCCCCAGAGCTGCCCCCTGTCAGGTTCGGCTTGAGCTAGGCTTTCGCCCCCAAAGCTGCCCCCTGATCCAATAATCTCGGGATCGGCTTGAACTAGGCATTTTTGCCCCCAAAGCTTCCACCCATACTTGATCATTGACCACATATGCATTACTTTATTCTTTACTTTGAGATTGATACTTTGATAGTCATAACATCACTTGAAGCTTTGGATCATTAACCAATGAGTAAGAGACATATGAGTAACATTGTTGGAAACATAATTTCATTAAGAACATAACACCATTGGAACCATTGGAACAATAATCAATGAACCAACGACATGAGTATAACCGCTATTGGAACGTTGGAATATAACTTTGATGGGCTTTTGGAACATTATTCACGAATATGAGACATGAGGTTCACAAATGATCAATGAGTAGGAAATATATGACAATGACCATTGATAATCGGATATGGGATACCTTAGCACATTTTGGGTTAGGACTAGTGAAATGTCAATGTGAATACTATTTGCCGCAGAAAGATACGGACAAAGTAACCTTACATACCTTGTATTCGCAATACGAATATACAATCTTAGAGGTGCATACAATGGTCCCGCTCATTCTTTATCTGTCACTCTACAACACAAATATACAACGGGATTCACATTAACCATCAACTACTTTACAAATGCATATAACATCAATGAGTTACATGTTTGTCCTTAAACATGTCATTTCCCCTTGCCCAAACCATTGATCACATTACTATTTCCAAAAATCCCCCAATATTCCATACATTGACCAATACATGAGAATCAATACATTTCACCACAAAACTTCTCCTTTACACTTTCTTATCCATACCACATCACAAATAATCCATCAATTGACCTTAATACACTTCATAGCACATATCGGCCAAAATCCCACAATTTACACTTTTAGAAAAATAACAAGTTTAAGAACAAAAGCACACCATACATGTTCATATTTTATCCATACCATGCTCTTTCATTAAGAAATCAAGTCTCTTTTCAAGTTCAAATCACCAAGATAGCACATCTTTCACCAAAAGCACAAATACACTATTCACCATCTTGCCAACATAACTATCATAAGATACATAATCTCCCATGCATATAATATGTTAATCCATGAGAATAAATACTTACCAAGGTTTGGAATCGGATGATCTTTACCAAAGAGTCCAAAGGACATATTTGCTTTAGGGTTTTGAACTAAAGAAATGTTTGAGAAATATCTTCAAAGGCATGAGAGTTTTGGATGAATAAAATCTGATTTTGGGGCCTTTATATAGACCCCAAGTCATGCCTAGCCATTCCTTGGCATTAATTGTGGTCAAAGTGGAAGAATGGGTCAATTTTCTCCTTTGGGCCATGTCTTTTAATCCCATTTTGGGCCTAACTTTGGGCCCAATAACACATATCCATTTAACCCATCAACTTTCATGTATAATTCACCATATATCTCATGTTTAAATAATTCTATAATGTCACGACAATATTCTCTTACGAGATTCTCATTCGTCGTTTCAGTCGGAAAAATAGGAATTCTAGTCGCCCATGGCTTCATTGCACATTTTGGATAACTATTTCTATTTCATGATTTGATCATGTAGAAGTATGTAGGAGTGTATTGAAGTGTTTGAAGTTTTAACAATGCTCAAAGAACTCCAAAGAACCAAAAGAAACCATCTAAGAAGCGTCGTCGAAGTGCGTTACAAAACGAGTTCGGAAGGGCACATTTTTTGTGCCTTGCGCCACTGCTGCAAAGCAAGGCAGTGGCGCAAGAATTACACCCTCTCTGAAATCAGTGGCTTGCGCCACACCCCCTGAAACAGGGTAGTGGCGCAAGTTTGCTTACTTTGCTGAATTTTTTGGCCACTTCTTCAATACTTGCATATCGTCCAATACCTTATCAAAACACTACAAAACACTTACTTAGTGATCTTAATCATCAAGTAAACATGAGTTCAAGTCACCAAATGAGGTTAGAATGTATACGGGGTATCACACAAATGGTCCACGAAGGCACGAAACACCTCCTACGAAGGTCCAATTGCACATATTAGATCCGATATCAAATGTTTCACCCATGGCACCCAAAAACACATACTCATGGCATCTCAACACCTAAGTAGATATGCTCCCAAGGTATCAAATGAGGTTAGAAAAGTACGGGGTGTTACAGTACAACTCAACAAACTCTGGACAAGAGTTGAGTTCAAAGCTCCACAAAAAAGAACACCTCCCTTCAACTAATAAACTCTCTTTTTTACTAACTTTTGTGAACTCTATATTATCTTGTACTTCAAAAAATATGCAAGACCATCACTATTTATAGGTGAGGAAATCTTCCATGCAATGAATATGAATGAATGAGGGCTAGTAAAGATGGAAGATCAATGGTCTTTAGGTTACAAAAATTACAAATCATAAAGTGATAGAAAGTGGATGAATAAAGAGTTGGATGTTACATGAATTTCAATTGAATATGATGGTCAAATACAACCACCATAAACTAAGAACAAATGCCCCTCAATGTAGCAAAACTGCACGTCTCTTTGTCTTAAAAAAGCCATTAAGAGCAATTGGCATATAATGCCATTAAAGTAATGGAGACATTGGCATGAAGTGTCAACAATGAATGGGAGTAATACTGCTGCAAACGGCTGGAGTAATAGGTTGCATGCAAAAAGAATTGTAACTTAAAAGTCACTAACTCCCAAAGAAATAATGCATCAACTTTATGGTCACTTACTCCATAGTAATGGGACATTAAAAAATATTATTTTAATATTAAAAATGCCCATAAAACTAACAGATCGTTATCATCAAATGTTGACCGAAGTCAACCCTATGCCTTAAAACTCCAACTTTCCGTCCAACCACTCAAAACACATCCTATCGCCTCGAGACTTCAATCGATGGTCCTACCAACCTAAAATCGAATTTCCGGAGCTAATGGAACCGATAGAACTAGTATACAACGCGTAAATCTCCGAATGTTGACCAAAGTCAACCATTCCAACTCTAAAGCCTTCCTAAACGAAAAACTCACTTAAAACTCAACCGATCACCTCATGAACCGAACCACCCACTTCCACAGACCACAAACACCAATATGCAACTACGGGGAGGGGTAAAATAATCAAAACGCACCCAACAACCAAAAAATCACAACTAGAGTTGTTACAATGATAAATGGAAATATTTGTTGTTTTAGTTTCTGAAAATGACTACAAGTGAATAAGTGATTGGTAATTTCCAATTTGTATATTTTTATTTCGCGTAGATTGTAAAATTTTTGAGGAAATGAAATCTCTTGACCACTTACCAATTGAATAAAAGAAAATAATCTTTTCAAATATTTTATATGTAAAGATAAAGATCTTATTAGAAAAAAGGTCATAAACCTAAAAAGAAAAATTATACGTAGCCTTACGTAGCCTACCTAATCAATTCTCCCAAAATTTTTATGAGCAATAACTGTCATTTTATTCTATTGTTTCATGCATAACAGTAACACTCTCTATAGTTTAATATTAGTTGTGTGTCCTGATTTCTTCACTTTTTCTAATGATCTACTACTAGTTTGACCACTTCCTACGTTCATGTAAGCCAATAATCTTACTTTGAATGATTGAAAATTATGATGTCCTTTGAAGAAAATCTTGATGGTGTAAGAAAATCTTTATACTATCAGTTTATATAATTTAAACTCTGATATAAATTGAGAATTTAGAAACAACGTTCAGGAAATAAAAATTATATGAATCATTAATTTTTATTTTTTTTTGGTTCATAGGACATAATATTATAGCATATGCATCATTACAAAATAGTATGGTCACTACGGACCATACTTAATAGAAACTTCAAACATTCCGACATAAAAAAACAAAAGGAGCTTGTAGCATTATTTCTTACAAGGGCTTTAAGGAGGTCCTAGTTAGGTAGTGCATCGCACTACCGGAAAAGAAACTCTCTAAAAACTTTATTCAACAAGATAATGATCAAAACATATCAATTTTCTCAACAATGAGAATGAAGATTTTCTTGAGAAGACCCAACAATTGGCAGCTCAAATTTTGAAGGAGTCAACAAGTAGGGCGATAATGAGAGGTTTTAAGGTTTTTTCTGGATGAGTGTATCCATCTTGATTGTGCTTATATGTGACGTCAATAATCCGAGCAAGATTGAGAATACGAGTTAAAATCTCTACAGAGACAGGAGTTGGTCTAAGCATTCCTTCATTAATATCCTTCCATCCTGCCTCACCCATTTCTTGAAATTTAGCCATCGCCTCTTCTGTTGACACATCATAATCTTTCATGTAGCAGTCAATTCCAGTTGAAATTTGCCCCCTACTTTTTTCAACCTGAAAAGGAAGATAGATTTGGGGTTAGCGTTTACACTGCCCCAGCTATATCGTTGCAACACTTTGTTTGTTCAAATCTCATATGATAATATAAGTGAGATACAACTCATACCTCGTATGTGGCTATGTCATCAGTGACTCGGCATAATGTCACACCACCTTCAAGAATTTTAGGATTCTTTGATAACCACTCAAAATCCTGCTCCGTAGCAGACTTCATTCCCAAATACGATGTTGTCGTGAGGAGGTAATAACCGGTAGTTACTAGTGCGTTGCTTAGATATTCAGAAACAGGTGGCATATGTCCTTTAATAAACCATTTTGCCTCGATGTTATAACTCCTTGCTACTTCTTTCATCTGTAAACATCAAATTAAACATATCATTGCTTCAAGTTTATGATCACTAAAAGTGAGAAATAAATTAAGGGAAAAAAAGTAATTTGATAGTTAGGTCGCTCAGACACACTCTTTCTTTTGCATAATAGACAACATGCAATCTTCCATCGCTACACAATTCCTTTTCATAACCCTCGTAAAGATCTAAAAGAGCTTTGTAACTAATTTTCATGTAATCAGGGAGCCGATCAACTTCGCTAATATCCCATCTGCAAAGGTGACAAAGCTAAGGTCAATTATGCATTTTAAAAGAGCATGACCATAATGGGCTAGCAAAAGGTTCGTCTTAATCTTTTCACGATATTCACTTTCAAAGTATATCCGATTTAGTAAATTCATGAAGTTCATACCTTTGTATGGCCTCAGTGTATTTGGCAAGTTCAGCAATTGTACCATAAGAATCATAAGTGTCATCCACAACCGAAAGCATTGTTATGGTCTTAGCGAGCATGACACGAGCTTGAGAATATTGAGGCTCAAAATATACTGCTAATGCCCAAAAATAACATTCAACTGCTCTATCTCTCGCATATGGAAGTGTGTTCACAAAGTTCAAATCTTTCCACCACCTGCAGCATAACAAATTAACATCAATAATAGATAAATGTTCAATTAAAAAGGTTTTAAAGTTTATATTATCACACCTTGATACTTCAACAAGTTCTTGCTTGTGCAGCATCTGGAGTAAGTTGAAATCCAATTTGGCAAATCGAAGTTACACATCATTCTTTGTTTCCTGCTTCTCGTAGATTGATGAGATGAAGAACCAAGTCTCAACTCGAGGAATACCTTTGTGCAAAGATTGCTCAAGGGCATGTGTCACTTGCTCCCTAAGTAGAGCTTTCAAATGTGGAGATGTGGACTCAAGATGAGTAGTGGAGAAAGCGAGTGCATCTTCTAAGATGTCTTCACCATGCGTCCTTACATGTGAAGCTTCATACAAGCTCAATAATCCTAAGACATCACTAGCAAGAGACTCCTTGAGTTTGCCATTTTCATCTTGGAATTTGCTGAAAATTTCTGAATTACAAGGAACAATACAAATATTAGCCTTCCAGTAAAGGGATCGTAATATATAATCGCAACGTACCAACATTGAATTTGTAGAACTTCAAGAGATACTTACTGAGAGAGATGTTGTAACCATGTTGCCTAAGCATTCGAAATTGAAGAGCGCAAGTGCATAAATCATTATTATAGTCATCGCCCTCAAAGTTTGAATTTTCATTGTAAATCCGATTCAAAATCTCATCAATTTCCTTCTCAAAGTGATAGGCTATTCCAAGGCGTTCAATAACATCAATCAAATTCAATGTCTCAGCCAATTCCCGTCCAGTAGCTAACAACATACTCCTTGTTTCTTCCTTCAACACTTCAATCTCTTGAGCATACTTTTGTGCGACCTATAAATATATCCAGAAGCCAAAAAAAAATCAAACTACATTGTCTAATAAAAACAAAGAATTAAGAAGGAACAACGTAGGCAAGATGAATATTAATTAAGTACAAGATTGTCGATGGAGAAAGAAAGGAAACGATCAGCCCATAGACTTGGAGAGAAGTTGGCGACAGGGCGAATGATCTTCTCTTCTTCAATATGGTTCACAGCATTATTTCCAACTACAACTGAGGCCATTGTTGCAACAAATAACAAGAGTGTTTTTGGTTCTTCTATGGAAAAAAGGAAGTAATTCTCAAGTTGGTGAGATAAATGGTAGACAAGGGACAAGTATTTATAGTGGTAAGAGACACAATTACCGATTTTTAAAAATGTAAATATAGTTAATTTAAACAACTATAGTTGATGTGATCTTAAAGTCATACTCCCTCTGTTTCATTTATACGTATTGAGCATAGAGAAAATTGAGAAAAGCAGTTGAATTTTGTGATTTTAAATTGATGATGTGTATAATATATCAAAATAAGCTTTAACTTTGTGGTATTAGATGTGCATGTCACGTGGAAAGTTAAAATTAATGAATAACTTAATACAAAAAATATGCAATCAATTAAAGTATATGTGAATGAATCACATTTTGAAAATGTGGAGTCATTTGATTTTTCAACTCGTACGATTTTTTTCCACAAATAACTTTGAAAATGCTCTAATAACAGTAGGATTTTTTTATTTATTTTTGACAATTCAGCCTCTATCTTTTCCCAGTTGCCTCACTTGACTATATATGAAAATTTATCTATTATTATAAATGAATGTAATATGATGATATTAAAACTTTACTCTAAAAATGCATATAACTTAAAACTCGTTAAGCAATTATAGAAAAGTAGGAGTACTAAATTTCCAATTAGAAATCTAGGTCGCTGTGCCCGTTGCAACATTAACTATTGATACTAAGGTAACAGCCTGCCCTCTATAAAAGGAAGGGATCCATGTAGTTGTTGTGTCAACCCCAACGAATAAATGCAATACATGAAAGACTTAAGGTTACGGATGTAGTGCAAAATAGCGTTACCTACAACATTTCCTAATACTCCTACTTTTCATGCAAAGAGAATGGGCAGCCCGGAGAACTTGGAATAATTACTAAATGTTGAGCATCCACTATTATTTCTTCTCGTGGGGGGCATTTATACTAGCAAAGAAGACTCGTATAAGTGATAGTACCTAGTTGGGGCTTTGTGGTTTATTATTGCACTTTTATTCTAGCTTTAAGGTAGTGATAATGTTTGTGTACTTGATGTGTTATTCTTGTTGTTTTATGCTTCAATCAGGCTGAGCAGGTCAAATTCAATGTGAAGGCTGCATGCATCCCTATTTTTCCACATGCAGGAACCAACTTTTCATGATAAAATTACCTAACAAGGTACAGTAAATGCAAGCCACCCGAATTGAATAGTATGACATGACATGACCATCATAAGTTTTACGTAGTGTAGTGCACAGTGACGGACCCAGAATTTTCATCAAGTGGGTTCAATATATAAAAAATGAAAACACAAAGAAGCAAACAAAATAAAATTTGATTAACTAAAACATATTATAACAATTCTATTCTACGAGTTTTCATTTCTTGAAACCTATTCATAATACTCTCGTTTCGTCAAAAACAGTATTAGATATTCTTTTTTCCATATAAGGCACCATACAAGTGGCGTATTTTAATTTTTTTTAAATTTTCAAAGGGTTATGGGATTTGAGGGGGAATAATGGGGATTGGGGATTATCTGTATAATTTTTTTATTATAATAAATTGGCCTATTTGACCCTTTGATTTTAAAAAAAAGGGAGGGGTGTGGGGATTGGGGATTATTATTTAATAAAGATTTAGCCTTTTATATTTGAAATTATATTATAATAATAAAAAAGATTAAAAAACAACTTTTTAGGCTAATTAAAGGAGAGAGTCTGCTGACAATGGACATTAAACGTCCAAATTAAAAGAGTGTTGCTTGGGGGTTTGAACTCGTGATGTCGGGTTGAGAATAAGTTGAACCCACTTTACCACTAGGCTAGGCGCTGCTTTGGTACATGGTGGGTTCAAATTTAATATATAACTGTACCTTTTCACAAAAACTGATTATATATACATAGATATACGTTGTAATTTTTCGACAAAGTGGGTTCATATGAACCCACCTGAACCTATGTGGGTCCTCCCCTGGTAGTGTAGTGATAAGTATTTTTTTTATTTTTAATTAGGTAGTATATTTAAATATAAGTATGAAATTGTCTTAATAGAAAATGTTTTACTTTTAAAGTAAGACTTTTCGACATGAATTTAGATTAGCCGGGTCTCAAAATGAATACACAATATCGAGTGAGAAACAAAGAAAAATTAGTATAACATGTATTCATAAGTTCTATTCTGACCGTGCCAATTTATGTATGAAACGTGGGTCTAAAAAAGTCAGACATATATTTGTATGACTATACATTATTTCATTAAAGATACCATTCTTTTTATATACGTCCTTTATTCCATATTAAGTGAATTGATGAGATTTTTTTCATAGTTCAAAATAAGTGAATTTTTCAAAGTCAAGAAAATTGTTAGAACTTTTTTACATATTTACCCTTTCATTTAATGAGGTTCTTAATTACTTTACTTTTTCTAGGAGAATAATTTAAGAATAATTAGAAGGGTAATAGTGGAAAGTAGTCTATAATTTATAGCCTTAAATTTTTTTCTTAAGGAATGTGTCATACCCCAACAATTCACTTAATATGAAATAGAGGGAGTATGGCTGATTAAAAAGGAAATATTAATATAATATAAATTGAGACATAGGGAGTGTCTTTTATCCATAGGTATGTAAATTGCTTTTGTAAGTTTGTTGTCTTACCGAGAAATAGAAAGGCAGTTTTATTAAGACCATAAAATAAATGAGTTTAAGTTATTTATACATTGCCAATATAAAAAATTTAAGTTATTTAATTTATATCTGTAGGTATTAAATATATGATTTGTAATTATAAATCTAAGATAAGTTACTTGTCATAACAAGTAAAGATGACATGTTGATGTAAAAATTTCTTACACCCATAACAACCAGTGGCAAAGTCACTCTTTATCACACCCCGGATCCGATCGGGACATGATTGGCACCCGAAGCCGATATGGCCCGAGAGAACCAACCTTTGCTTATGAACATTCGCGTACATAATCTCCTATGAATCTTATTATTCCTTGTGCAACTATGCGGACGTCATAGACATGAAAACATGAGCCATAGCTATGTATGTAAAACTTGGCCGTTTGAGCCATTAAGTCAAAACAACATGTACTTACATACTTATACACCCACATCCGTCTACAAAAGCCTCTAACAAGTGCATTGACCAAAATTAACAAAAAGTCGGGACAAGTCCCCGCTTTATATAACATGTACAGAAGCAAAACACATGTACAACAGTGACTCGGAGAAGCCCCGAACTAACTGGAGCTCACCAATGAACTGCAAACAGCTGGCAACCTACTGTGGAGGCCTACTAGTGCCTGCACCTGCAGCAAGTAAGGTAAATCCCCCGAGGGGGTCAGTACGAAGAATGTACTGAGTATGTAAGGCTCAAATGAAACTGTAAGATATAGAGATATGTCAAGAACTCAAGTTCAAATGCATAACCAATATAGATAACTCGCAACCGTACTTTGGAAACCACGTATATTACATTCATTCTTTCTCTTGTCTTTACTTTACTTTTACATTGTTCAAATACTGTGAGGGCTCTCATCATGCAGGTGTTCTTATCACCCCATGGATAACATAGCATCGTCATGCAGGTATTACCCCATGGATAAGATCATATCGTCATGCAGGTGTCCTTTGCACCCCATGGATAAATGGCCATCATCACGCGGGTATTTGCACCCCGTGGATAAACTATCATCATCATGCGGGTATTTGTACCCCATGGATAACACCCATGAACACAATCAATACACATTACTTCATTCTTACTTCTTTTCTTACTTTGAGATTGATACCATTACTTGTGAAAGATTTATACATTCATTTGACATAACATTTGGAAGCTTTGGAACCATAACCAAAATAAAATACATGTGAATAACCTTTATTGGAAACATAACACCATTGAAACCATTGGACAATCATTATTGAACAAGAGACATGAGTATGACGATTGGAATATCGCAACATAACCTTCTTGGGCTTTTTGGACCATTTTGGAACATTAACCATGAATATGAGACATGAGATTCACCATTGCTCAATGAGTAAGAAATATATGACAATGACCATTGATAACCGGATATGGGATACTTTAGCATATTTCGGGATAGGACTAGTGAGATGTCAATGTGCATACTATTTGCCGCAGAAAGATACGGACAAAGTAACCTTACATACCTTGGATTCACAATACAAATATACCACCTTCGATGCGTAGCAATAATCCCTCTCCTTCTTTATGTGTCACTCTACAACATAAGTATATAACGAAATTCACATTAACCACCAATTACTTTACAAATGCATACCATGTCAATGAGTTACATGTTTGCCTTTAAACATGTCATTTCCCCTTGACAAAACCATTGATCATACTATTATTCCAAACATTCCATAATATTCCCAACATTGACCAATACATGAAAATCAATACATTTCACTACAATACTTCTCCTTTACACTTTCTTATCCATAACACATCACAAATAAACCATCAAAGCACCTTAATACAACTCATAACACATATCGGCCAAAATCCCATAATTTCCACTTTTAGACAAGAACAAGTTTAATGCCAAAAATAACACCATACATGTTCATATTTTGTCCATACCATGCTTTTTCATCAAAGGCACAAGGCCTAATTCAACTTCAAATTACCAAGATGACACATCTTTCACCAAAGGCAAAATACACTATCCACCACCTTGCCAACACATCTAGCATCATAGACATAATCTTCCATGCATATAATATGTTAATCCATGAGAATAAACACTTACCAAAGCTTGGAATATGTTGATCTTGTCCAAGTATGCCTTAGGGTTTATTTGCTTTAGGGTTTGGAAAAGAAAGAAATGTTTGAGAAAATATCCAAAAGTGATGAGAGGTTTGATGCTAAAAATCTGATATTGGGGCCTTTATATAGACCCCAAGTCAAGCTTAGCCTTTTCTTTGGCAATTAATGTGGTCAAAGTGGAAGAATGGGTCTTTTTGCCCCTTTGGGCCAATTCTTTTATTTCATTTTGGGCCTAACTTTGGGCCCAATAACTCATATCCATGTAACCCATGAAATTTCATGTATTATTCACCATATCTCTCATGTTTCCCTAATTCCATAAGGTCACGACTATATTCGTTTAAACAATTCTCATTCGTCCTTTCGATCGCAAAACTAGACATTCTAGTCGCCCTTGGTTTCATTGGACATTTTGGATCACTATTCACATTTCATGATTTGATCATGTAGGAGTATGTAGGAGTATATTGAAGTGTTTGAACCTTTAACAATGCTCAAATAACTCCAAAGAACCAAAAGAAACCATCTAGAAAGCGTCGTAGAATTGCGTTACGAAACGACTCCGGAAGGGTCAAAAATTTGTTCCTTGCGCCACTGCTGCAAAACAAGCCAGTGGCGCAAGAAATGCACCCTCTCTGATCTCAGAGGCTTGCGCCACACCCCCTGAAACAGGGCAGTGGCGCAAGTTTCCATGTGTTGCTGAATTTTTCGGCAATTTTTCCAACACTTGCGTATCGTCCAATACCTTATCAAAGCACTATAAAATACTTACTTAGTGACCTTAATCATCAAGTAAACATGACTCCAAGTCACCAAATGAGGTTAAAATGTGTACGAGGTATTTCCCAAATGCTCCACGAAATCACAAAACACTTTCTATAAAAGGCTCGTCACATGTTCAAGGCCAAATTTCAATTTTTCTCATCTTGAACATTACCAAGTACATACTTATGATTCTCGACACCTAAGTAAACATTATTCACTATCATCGAGTAGGGTTGGGAAGGTACGGGGTGTTACATTCTTCCCCCCTTAGAAACATTCGTCCTCGAATGTTAACGATGTCGCTCAGATGCACATGCATCCCGAGTACACACACATAACCACTTAAGGCTCATGGATACTTTCGTAGTCTTTATGTCTTAACCTTCATACTTGTCTTCCCTAGTGAGGTCCTCCAAACTTTGTATATTTCTATGGAACGACTATGTGAGGAAACTCTTCTAAACTTTCAACAATTTCACATGACATGTTATAATAGGTTCACTTTTCCCTTCTTTCTGAATTCCATTGTACCTTTCATAAGTAACACTTTTAAGAGTGTGTCTAGACTCCAATTAACATAACTAGTAAATCTGGTTTCTTTCAAATTCGTTCCACAATCAATGGTATGATATATCATAAGGGAGAATACGGGTCATTCAATGCATATACATCATGGTAATATACCTAAATACCTGTATCGTCGTCAGGAGATGTTCCCTCATTCTATCGGTCCACTAAAGCATAAATGCGATTCTGGACCCCACTAGTACTAGCTGCTCCTCCGGCACCTCTGCCACGGCTAACAGATTGCACACCTCGACCTAAAGAAGGAACCGATGCTGATGATGCCGCAGTAGATCCCGTAGGTCGTACCATACTACCCAAGCCTCGTCGTGGACAGTCTCTCATTAGGTGACCCGGCATACCACACCAATAACAAGCATTCGTTCCCCTTCGACATTCCCCTTCATGAAAACGTCTGCAAAACTGGCACAGTGGGCGAGAAGACCCTGCTGTCTGTGACTCTGGCATCCTACCACTCTGCCCAATATGACTGTCCCTGAATCCTCGAGAGTGAGATGGAGCGCCTGGTGTAGCATAAGAGAATGAGGGTCTAGGTGGTAACATTTGAGATCCAGATCCTCCTGGGGACACTATAGACTGCCCCATGGATCTTGCCCGTTTCACTGGCCCTTCCTCCGATTTCTGTACCCTCTTTCTTTGCCTTTGGTCTTCCATTTTCTGCGCGAAGGCCTGGATTCTCGCTATATCCATATCTCTATTTAAGGCAGCGATAGTACAGTCCCGTACCAAATAAGGCTCCAATCTGTCCACATATCTATGTACTCTATCTTCCATCGTGGCCACCACATTTGGTGCATATCGTGCCAAGGAATTAAACTGCAAACTGTACTCTCTCACACTCATATTTCCTTGACGTAAATTTAAAAACTGATCCGCACGAGCCTCACGGATCTCATAGGGAAGATAGTGATCCAGAAATGCCGCTTTAAATTCTTCCCACGTAGGTGGGTTTGCAACAATACCTCGAACTTTCTTCCATTCCTCATACCACAATATAGCCTCTCCCTTCAACCTATAAGCTGCTAGCTCAACCGTTTCTACTCCGGTTACATGCATTACCTCCAAAGCTCTCTGGATTTGATCCACGAAGTCCTGTGGATCTGCTTGCACGTCTGACCCAGTGAATATAGGAGGGTCCAATTTTAGAAAGTCCTGTGTTCTGCGGCTTGCCACTCTAACCGCATCATCATCATGTGTCATTGGACCAGCTCGTCCTTGACTCTGGGCTGCCACTAACTGTGTTAACAGCTGAACTGCATTTTTCAAATCTTGGTCCGTAGTATTGACTGGTGGTTCTACAGGTACGCTTCTCCTACTCGACTCTTCTGGTACAGAGGGAGTGGAGGAAGCTCGTGACACAAATTCCGGCTCAATATCAGCTTGATGAACTTGGTCAGGTGGTGGTATACTGGTTCCTCCACCAACAATTCTATCTATCAGCTTACTTTTTCCTTTTCCTCTTCTAGTGTTCGGCATTTTTGACTATACCAAAGAAAAACAATGACCAAGATCAGATACAATGCAACTTACAATATTGGCTCTATTGCACGATCTAGAATGAAGAAAAGAAACAACATCCTAAATGTCCCGTAGCCTCCTACTTATAAATGTGGTGCACAACACATCGATAAGTAAGACTCTACTCAGACACGGCTTTGTAGACACCCTTAGAACGAACTGCTCTGATACCACTTTTATCACACCCCGGATCCGATCGGGACATGATTGGCACCCAAAGCCGATATGGCCCCAGAGAACCAACCTTTGCTTATGAACATTCGCGTACATAATCTCCTATGAATCTTATTATTCCTTGTGCAACTATGCGGACGTCATAGACATGAAAACATGAGCCATAGCTATGTATGTAAAACTTGGCCGTTTGAGCCATTAAGTCAAAACAACATGTACTTACATACTTATACACCCACATCCGTCTACAAAAGCCTCTAACAAGTGCATTGACCAAAATTAACAAAAAGTCGGGACAAGTCCCCGCTTTATATAACATGTACAGAAGCAAAACACATGTACAACAGTGACTCGGAGAAGCCCCGAACTAACTGGAGCTCACCAATGAACTGCAAACAGCTGGCAACCTACTGTGGAGGCCTACTAGTGCCTGCACCTGCAGCAAGTAAGGTAAATCCCCCGAGGGGGTCAGTACGAAGAATGTACTGAGTATGTAAGGCTCAAATGAAACTGTAAGATATAGAGATATGTCAAGAACTCAAGTTCAAATGCATAACCAATATAGATAACTCGCAACCGTACTTTGGAAACCACGTATATTACATTCATTCTTTCTCTTGTCTTTACTTTACTTTTACATTGTTCAAATACTGTGAGGGCTCTCATCATGCAGGTGTTCTTATCACCCCATGGATAACATAGCATCGTCATGCAGGTATTACCCCATGGATAAGATCATATCGTCATGCAGGTGTCCTTTGCACCCCATGGATAAATGGCCATCATCACGCGGGTATTTGCACCCCGTGGATAAACTATCATCATCATGCGGGTATTTGTACCCCATGGATAACACCCATGAACACAATCAATACACATTACTTCATTCTTACTTCTTTTCTTACTTTGAGATTGATACCATTACTTGTGAAAGATTTATACATTCATTTGACATAACATTTGGAAGCTTTGGAACCATAACCAAAATAAAATACATGTGAATAACCTTTATTGGAAACATAACACCATTGAAACCATTGGACAATCATTATTGAACAAGAGACATGAGTATGACGATTGGAATATCGCAACATAACCTTCTTGGGCTTTTTGGACCATTTTGGAACATTAACCATGAATATGAGACATGAGATTCACCATTGCTCAATGAGTAAGAAATATATGACAATGACCATTGATAACCGGATATGGGATACTTTAGCATATTTCGGGATAGGACTAGTGAGATGTCAATGTGCATACTATTTGCCGCAGAAAGATACGGACAAAGTAACCTTACATACCTTGGATTCACAATACAAATATACCACCTTCGATGCGTAGCAATAATCCCTCTCCTTCTTTATGTGTCACTCTACAACATAAGTATATAACGAAATTCACATTAACCACCAATTACTTTACAAATGCATACCATGTCAATGAGTTACATGTTTGCCTTTAAACATGTCATTTCCCCTTGACAAAACCATTGATCATACTATTATTCCAAACATTCCATAATATTCCCAACATTGACCAATACATGAAAATCAATACATTTCACTACAATACTTCTCCTTTACACTTTCTTATCCATAACACATCACAAATAAACCATCAAAGCACCTTAATACAACTCATAACACATATCGGCCAAAATCCCATAATTTCCACTTTTAGACAAGAACAAGTTTAATGCCAAAAATAACACCATACATGTTCATATTTTGTCCATACCATGCTTTTTCATCAAAGGCACAAGGCCTAATTCAACTTCAAATTACCAAGATGACACATCTTTCACCAAAGGCAAAATACACTATCCACCACCTTGCCAACACATCTAGCATCATAGACATAATCTTCCATGCATATAATATGTTAATCCATGAGAATAAACACTTACCAAAGCTTGGAATATGTTGATCTTGTCCAAGTATGCCTTAGGGTTTATTTGCTTTAGGGTTTGGAAAAGAAAGAAATGTTTGAGAAAATATCCAAAAGTGATGAGAGGTTTGATGCTAAAAATCTGATATTGGGGCCTTTATATAGACCCCAAGTCAAGCTTAGCCTTTTCTTTGGCAATTAATGTGGTCAAAGTGGAAGAATGGGTCTTTTTGCCCCTTTGGGCCAATTCTTTTATTTCATTTTGGGCCTAACTTTGGGCCCAATAACTCATATCCATGTAACCCATGAAATTTCATGTATTATTCACCATATCTCTCATGTTTCCCTAATTCCATAAGGTCACGACTATATTCGTTTAAACAATTCTCATTCGTCCTTTCGATCGCAAAACTAGACATTCTAGTCGCCCTTGGTTTCATTGGACATTTTGGATCACTATTCACATTTCATGATTTGATCATGTAGGAGTATGTAGGAGTATATTGAAGTGTTTGAACCTTTAACAATGCTCAAATAACTCCAAAGAACCAAAAGAAACCATCTAGAAAGCGTCGTAGAATTGCGTTACGAAACGACTCCGGAAGGGTCAAAAATTTGTTCCTTGCGCCACTGCTGCAAAACAAGCCAGTGGCGCAAGAAATGCACCCTCTCTGATCTCAGAGGCTTGCGCCACACCCCCTGAAACAGGGCAGTGGCGCAAGTTTCCATGTGTTGCTGAATTTTTCGGCAATTTTTCCAACACTTGCGTATCGTCCAATACCTTATCAAAGCACTATAAAATACTTACTTAGTGACCTTAATCATCAAGTAAACATGACTCCAAGTCACCAAATGAGGTTAAAATGTGTACGAGGTATTTCCCAAATGCTCCACGAAATCACAAAACACTTTCTATAAAAGGCTCGTCACATGTTCAAGGCCAAATTTCAATTTTTCTCATCTTGAACATTACCAAGTACATACTTATGATTCTCGACACCTAAGTAAACATTATTCACTATCATCGAGTAGGGTTGGGAAGGTACGGGGTGTTACATTCTTCCCCCCTTAGAAACATTCGTCCTCGAATGTTAACGATGTCGCTCAGATGCACATGCATCCCGAGTACACACACATAACCACTTAAGGCTCATGGATACTTTCGTAGTCTTTATGTCTTAACCTTCATACTTGTCTTCCCTAGTGAGGTCCTCCAAACTTTGTATATTTCTATGGAACGACTATGTGAGGAAACTCTTCTAAACTTTCAACAATTTCACATGACATGTTATAATAGGTTCACTTTTCCCTTCTTTCTGAATTCCATTGTACCTTTCATAAGTAACACTTTTAAGAGTGTGTCTAGACTCCAATTAACATAACTAGTAAATCTGGTTTCTTTCAAATTCGTTCCACAATCAATGGTATGATATATCATAAGGGAGAATACGGGTCATTCAATGCATATACATCATGGTAATATACCTAAATACCTGTATCGTCGTCAGGAGATGTTCCCTCATTCTATCGGTCCACTAAAGCATAAATGCGATTCTGGACCCCACTAGTACTAGCTGCTCCTCCGGCACCTCTGCCACGGCTAACAGATTGCACACCTCGACCTAAAGAAGGAACCGATGCTGATGATGCCGCAGTAGATCCCGTAGGTCGTACCATACTACCCAAGCCTCGTCGTGGACAGTCTCTCATTAGGTGACCCGGCATACCACACCAATAACAAGCATTCGTTCCCCTTCGACATTCCCCTTCATGAAAACGTCTGCAAAACTGGCACAGTGGGCGAGAAGACCCTGCTGTCTGTGACTCTGGCATCCTACCACTCTGCCCAATATGACTGTCCCTGAATCCTCGAGAGTGAGATGGAGCGCCTGGTGTAGCATAAGAGAATGAGGGTCTAGGTGGTAACATTTGAGATCCAGATCCTCCTGGGGACACTATAGACTGCCCCATGGATCTTGCCCGTTTCACTGGCCCTTCCTCCGATTTCTGTACCCTCTTTCTTTGCCTTTGGTCTTCCATTTTCTGCGCGAAGGCCTGGATTCTCGCTATATCCATATCTCTATTTAAGGCAGCGATAGTACAGTCCCGTACCAAATAAGGCTCCAATCTGTCCACATATCTATGTACTCTATCTTCCATCGTGGCCACCACATTTGGTGCATATCGTGCCAAGGAATTAAACTGCAAACTGTACTCTCTCACACTCATATTTCCTTGACGTAAATTTAAAAACTGATCCGCACGAGCCTCACGGATCTCATAGGGAAGATAGTGATCCAGAAATGCCGCTTTAAATTCTTCCCACGTAGGTGGGTTTGCAACAATACCTCGAACTTTCTTCCATTCCTCATACCACAATATAGCCTCTCCCTTCAACCTATAAGCTGCTAGCTCAACCGTTTCTACTCCGGTTACATGCATTACCTCCAAAGCTCTCTGGATTTGATCCACGAAGTCCTGTGGATCTGCTTGCACGTCTGACCCAGTGAATATAGGAGGGTCCAATTTTAGAAAGTCCTGTGTTCTGCGGCTTGCCACTCTAACCGCATCATCATCATGTGTCATTGGACCAGCTCGTCCTTGACTCTGGGCTGCCACTAACTGTGTTAACAGCTGAACTGCATTTTTCAAATCTTGGTCCGTAGTATTGACTGGTGGTTCTACAGGTACGCTTCTCCTACTCGACTCTTCTGGTACAGAGGGAGTGGAGGAAGCTCGTGACACAAATTCCGGCTCAATATCAGCTTGATGAACTTGGTCAGGTGGTGGTATACTGGTTCCTCCACCAACAATTCTATCTATCAGCTTACTTTTTCCTTTTCCTCTTCTAGTGTTCGGCATTTTTGACTATACCAAAGAAAAACAATGACCAAGATCAGATACAATGCAACTTACAATATTGGCTCTATTGCACGATCTAGAATGAAGAAAAGAAACAACATCCTAAATGTCCCGTAGCCTCCTACTTATAAATGTGGTGCACAACACATCGATAAGTAAGACTCTACTCAGACACGGCTTTGTAGACACCCTTAGAACGAACTGCTCTGATACCACTTTTATCACACCCCGGATCCGATCGGGACATGATTGGCACCCAAAGCCGATATGGCCCCAGAGAACCAACCTTTGCTTATGAACATTCGCGTACATAATCTCCTATGAATCTTATTATTCCTTGTGCAACTATGCGGACGTCATAGACATGAAAACATGAGCCATAGCTATGTATGTAAAACTTGGCCGTTTGAGCCATTAAGTCAAAACAACATGTACTTACATACTTATACACCCACATCCGTCTACAAAAGCCTCTAACAAGTGCATTGACCAAAATTAACAAAAAGTCGGGACAAGTCCCCGCTTTATATAACATGTACAGAAGCAAAACACATGTACAACAGTGACTCGGAGAAGCCCCGAACTAACTGGAGCTCACCAATGAACTGCAAACAGCTGGCAACCTACTGTGGAGGCCTACTAGTGCCTGCACCTGCAGCAAGTAAGGTAAATCCCCCGAGGGGGTCAGTACGAAGAATGTACTGAGTATGTAAGGCTCAAATGAAACTGTAAGATATAGAGATATGTCAAGAACTCAAGTTCAAATGCATAACCAATATAGATAACTCGCAACCGTACTTTGGAAACCACGTATATTACATTCATTCTTTCTCTTGTATTTACTTTACTTTTACATTGTTCAAATACTGTGAGGGCTCTCATCATGCAGGTGTTCTTATCACCCCATGGATAACATAGCATCGTCATGCAGGTATTACCCCATGGATAAGATCATATCGTCATGCAGGTGTCCTTTGCACCCCATGGATAAATGGCCATCATCACGCGGGTATTTGCACCCCGTGGATAAACTATCATCATCATGCGGGTATTTGTACCCCATGGATAACACCCATGAACACAATCAATACACATTACTTCATTCTTACTTCTTTTCTTACTTTGAGATTGATACCATTACTTGTGAAAGATTTATACATTCATTTGACATAACATTTGGAAGCTTTGGAACCATAACCAAAATAAAATACATGTGAATAACCTTTATTGGAAACATAACACCATTGAAACCATTGGACAATCATTATTGAACAAGAGACATGAGTATGACGATTGGAATATCGCAACATAACCTTCTTGGGCTTTTTGGACCATTTTGGAACATTAACCATGAATATGAGACATGAGATTCACCATTGCTCAATGAGTAAGAAATATATGACAATGACCATTGATAACCGGATATGGGATACTTTAGCATATTTCGGGATAGGACTAGTGAGATGTCAATGTGCATACTATTTGCCGCAGAAAGATACGGACAAAGTAACCTTACATACCTTGGATTCACAATACAAATATACCACCTTCGATGCGTAGCAATAATCCCTCTCCTTCTTTATGTGTCACTCTACAACATAAGTATATAACGAAATTCACATTAACCACCAATTACTTTACAAATGCATACCATGTCAATGAGTTACATGTTTGCCTTTAAACATGTCATTTCCCCTTGACAAAACCATTGATCATACTATTATTCCAAACATTCCATAATATTCCCAACATTGACCAATACATGAAAATCAATACATTTCACTACAATACTTCTCCTTTACACTTTCTTATCCATAACACATCACAAATAAACCATCAAAGCACCTTAATACAACTCATAACACATATCGGCCAAAATCCCATAATTTCCACTTTTAGACAAGAACAAGTTTAATGCCAAAAATAACACCATACATGTTCATATTTTGTCCATACCATGCTTTTTCATCAAAGGCACAAGGCCTAATTCAACTTCAAATTACCAAGATGACACATCTTTCACCAAAGGCAAAATACACTATCCACCACCTTGCCAACACATCTAGCATCATAGACATAATCTTCCATGCATATAATATGTTAATCCATGAGAATAAACACTTACCAAAGCTTGGAATATGTTGATCTTGTCAAAGTATGCCTTAGGGTTTATTTGCTTTAGGGTTTGGAAAAGAAAGAAATGTTTGAGAAAATATCCAAAAGTGATGAGAGGTTTGATGCTAAAAATCTGATATTGGGGCCTTTATATAGACCCCAAGTCAAGCTTAGCCTTTTCTTTGGCAATTAATGTGGTCAAAGTGGAAGAATGGGTCTTTTTGCCCCTTTGGGCCAATTCTTTTATTTCATTTTGGGCCTAACTTTGGGCCCAATAACTCATATCCATGTAACCCATGAAATTTCATGTATTATTCACCATATCTCTCATGTTTCCCTAATTCCATAAGGTCACGACTATATTCGTTTAAACAATTCTCATTCGTCCTTTCGATCGCAAAACTAGACATTCTAGTCGCCCTTGGTTTCATTGGACATTTTGGATCACTATTCACATTTCATGATTTGATCATGTAGGAGTATGTAGGAGTATATTGAAGTGTTTGAACCTTTAACAATGCTCAAATAACTCCAAAGAACCAAAAGAAACCATCTAGAAAGCGTCGTAGAATTGCGTTACGAAACGACTCCGGAAGGGTCAAAAATTTGTTCCTTGCGCCACTGCTGCAAAACAAGCCAGTGGCGCAAGAAATGCACCCTCTCTGATCTCAGAGGCTTGCGCCACACCCCCTGAAACAGGGCAGTGGCGCAAGTTTCCATGTGTTGCTGAATTTTTCGGCAATTTTTCCAACACTTGCGTATCGTCCAATACCTTATCAAAGCACTATAAAATACTTACTTAGTGACCTTAATCATCAAGTAAACATGACTCCAAGTCACCAAATGAGGTTAAAATGTGTACGAGGTATTTCCCAAATGCTCCACGAAATCACAAAACACTTTCTATAAAAGGCTCGTCACATGTTCAAGGCCAAATTTCAATTTTTCTCATCTTGAACATTACCAAGTACATACTTATGATTCTCGACACCTAAGTAAACATTATTCACTATCATCGAGTAGGGTTGGGAAGGTACGGGGTGTTACATTCTTCCCCCCTTAGAAACATTCGTCCTCGAATGTTAACGATGTCGCTCAGATGCACATGCATCCCGAGTACACACACATAACCACTTAAGGCTCATGGATACTTTCGTAGTCTTTATGTCTTAACCTTCATACTTGTCTTCCCTAGTGAGGTCCTCCAAACTTTGTATATTTCTATGGAACGACTATGTGAGGAAACTCTTCTAAACTTTCAACAATTTCACATGACATGTTATAATAGGTTCACTTTTCCCTTCTTTCTGAATTCCATTGTACCTTTCATAAGTAACACTTTTAAGAGTGTGTCTAGACTCCAATTAACATAACTAGTAAATCTGGTTTCTTTCAAATTCGTTCCACAATCAATGGTATGATATATCATAAGGGAGAATACGGGTCATTCAATGCATATACATCATGGTAATATACCTAAATACCTGTATCGTCGTCAGGAGATGTTCCCTCATTCTATCGGTCCACTAAAGCATAAATGCGATTCTGGACCCCACTAGTACTAGCTGCTCCTCCGGCACCTCTGCCACGGCTAACAGATTGCACACCTCGACCTAAAGAAGGAACCGATGCTGATGATGCCGCAGTAGATCCCGTAGGTCGTACCATACTACCCAAGCCTCGTCGTGGACAGTCTCTCATTAGGTGACCCGGCATACCACACCAATAACAAGCATTCGTTCCCCTTCGACATTCCCCTTCATGAAAACGTCTGCAAAACTGGCACAGTGGGCGAGAAGACCCTGCTGTCTGTGACTCTGGCATCCTACCACTCTGCCCAATATGACTGTCCCTGAATCCTCGAGAGTGAGATGGAGCGCCTGGTGTAGCATAAGAGAATGAGGGTCTAGGTGGTAACATTTGAGATCCAGATCCTCCTGGGGACACTATAGACTGCCCCATGGATCTTGCCCGTTTCACTGGCCCTTCCTCCGATTTCTGTACCCTCTTTCTTTGCCTTTGGTCTTCCATTTTCTGCGCGAAGGCCTGGATTCTCGCTATATCCATATCTCTATTTAAGGCAGCGATAGTACAGTCCCGTACCAAATAAGGCTCCAATCTGTCCACATATCTATGTACTCTATCTTCCATCGTGGCCACCACATTTGGTGCATATCGTGCCAAGGAATTAAACTGCAAACTGTACTCTCTCACACTCATATTTCCTTGACGTAAATTTAAAAACTGATCCGCACGAGCCTCACGGATCTCATAGGGAAGATAGTGATCCAGAAATGCCGCTTTAAATTCTTCCCACGTAGGTGGGTTTGCAACAATACCTCGAACTTTCTTCCATTCCTCATACCACAATATAGCCTCTCCCTTCAACCTATAAGCTGCTAGCTCAACCGTTTCTACTCCGGTTACATGCATTACCTCCAAAGCTCTCTGGATTTGATCCACGAAGTCCTGTGGATCTGCTTGCACGTCTGACCCAGTGAATATAGGAGGGTCCAATTTTAGAAAGTCCTGTGTTCTGCGGCTTGCCACTCTAACCGCATCATCATCATGTGTCATTGGACCAGCTCGTCCTTGACTCTGGGCTGCCACTAACTGTGTTAACAGCTGAACTGCATTTTTCAAATCTTGGTCCGTAGTATTGACTGGTGGTTCTACAGGTACGCTTCTCCTACTCGACTCTTCTGGTACAGAGGGAGTGGAGGAAGCTCGTGACACAAATTCCGGCTCAATATCAGCTTGATGAACTTGGTCAGGTGGTGGTATACTGGTTCCTCCACCAACAATTCTATCTATCAGCTTACTTTTTCCTTTTCCTCTTCTAGTGTTCGGCATTTTTGACTATACCAAAGAAAAACAATGACCAAGATCAGATACAATGCAACTTACAATATTGGCTCTATTGCACGATCTAGAATGAAGAAAAGAAACAACATCCTAAATGTCCCGTAGCCTCCTACTTATAAATGTGGTGCACAACACATCGATAAGTAAGACTCTACTCAGACACGGCTTTGTAGACACCCTTAGAACGAACTGCTCTGATACCACTTTTATCACACCCCGGATCCGATCGGGACATGATTGGCACCCAAAGCCGATATGGCCCCAGAGAACCAACCTTTGCTTATGAACATTCGCGTACATAATCTCCTATGAATCTTATTATTCCTTGTGCAACTATGCGGACGTCATAGACATGAAAACATGAGCCATAGCTATGTATGTAAAACTTGGCCGTTTGAGCCATTAAGTCAAAACAACATGTACTTACATACTTATACACCCACATCCGTCTACAAAAGCCTCTAACAAGTGCATTGACCAAAATTAACAAAAAGTCGGGACAAGTCCCCGCTTTATATAACATGTACAGAAGCAAAACACATGTACAACAGTGACTCGGAGAAGCCCCGAACTAACTGGAGCTCACCAATGAACTGCAAACAGCTGGCAACCTACTGTGGAGGCCTACTAGTGCCTGCACCTGCAGCAAGTAAGGTAAATCCCCCGAGGGGGTCAGTACGAAGAATGTACTGAGTATGTAAGGCTCAAATGAAACTGTAAGATATAGAGATATGTCAAGAACTCAAGTTCAAATGCATAACCAATATAGATAACTCGCAACCGTACTTTGGAAACCACGTATATTACATTCATTCTTTCTCTTGTATTTACTTTACTTTTACATTGTTCAAATACTGTGAGGGCTCTCATCATGCAGGTGTTCTTATCACCCCATGGATAACATAGCATCGTCATGCAGGTATTACCCCATGGATAAGATCATATCGTCATGCAGGTGTCCTTTGCACCCCATGGATAAATGGCCATCATCACGCGGGTATTTGCACCCCGTGGATAAACTATCATCATCATGCGGGTATTTGTACCCCATGGATAACACCCATGAACACAATCAATACACATTACTTCATTCTTACTTCTTTTCTTACTTTGAGATTGATACCATTACTTGTGAAAGATTTATACATTCATTTGACATAACATTTGGAAGCTTTGGAACCATAACCAAAATAAAATACATGTGAATAACCTTTATTGGAAACATAACACCATTGAAACCATTGGACAATCATTATTGAACAAGAGACATGAGTATGACGATTGGAATATCGCAACATAACCTTCTTGGGCTTTTTGGACCATTTTGGAACATTAACCATGAATATGAGACATGAGATTCACCATTGCTCAATGAGTAAGAAATATATGACAATGACCATTGATAACCGGATATGGGATACTTTAGCATATTTCGGGATAGGACTAGTGAGATGTCAATGTGCATACTATTTGCCGCAGAAAGATACGGACAAAGTAACCTTACATACCTTGGATTCACAATACAAATATACCACCTTCGATGCGTAGCAATAATCCCTCTCCTTCTTTATGTGTCACTCTACAACATAAGTATATAACGAAATTCACATTAACCACCAATTACTTTACAAATGCATACCATGTCAATGAGTTACATGTTTGCCTTTAAACATGTCATTTCCCCTTGACAAAACCATTGATCATACTATTATTCCAAACATTCCATAATATTCCCAACATTGACCAATACATGAAAATCAATACATTTCACTACAATACTTCTCCTTTACACTTTCTTATCCATAACACATCACAAATAAACCATCAAAGCACCTTAATACAACTCATAACACATATCGGCCAAAATCCCATAATTTCCACTTTTAGACAAGAACAAGTTTAATGCCAAAAATAACACCATACATGTTCATATTTTGTCCATACCATGCTTTTTCATCAAAGGCACAAGGCCTAATTCAACTTCAAATTACCAAGATGACACATCTTTCACCAAAGGCAAAATACACTATCCACCACCTTGCCAACACATCTAGCATCATAGACATAATCTTCCATGCATATAATATGTTAATCCATGAGAATAAACACTTACCAAAGCTTGGAATATGTTGATCTTGTCAAAGTATGCCTTAGGGTTTATTTGCTTTAGGGTTTGGAAAAGAAAGAAATGTTTGAGAAAATATCCAAAAGTGATGAGAGGTTTGATGCTAAAAATCTGATATTGGGGCCTTTATATAGACCCCAAGTCAAGCTTAGCCTTTTCTTTGGCAATTAATGTGGTCAAAGTGGAAGAATGGGTCTTTTTGCCCCTTTGGGCCAATTCTTTTATTTCATTTTGGGCCTAACTTTGGGCCCAATAACTCATATCCATGTAACCCATGAAATTTCATGTATTATTCACCATATCTCTCATGTTTCCCTAATTCCATAAGGTCACGACTATATTCGTTTAAACAATTCTCATTCGTCCTTTCGATCGCAAAACTAGACATTCTAGTCGCCCTTGGTTTCATTGGACATTTTGGATCACTATTCACATTTCATGATTTGATCATGTAGGAGTATGTAGGAGTATATTGAAGTGTTTGAACCTTTAACAATGCTCAAATAACTCCAAAGAACCAAAAGAAACCATCTAGAAAGCGTCGTAGAATTGCGTTACGAAACGACTCCGGAAGGGTCAAAAATTTGTTCCTTGCGCCACTGCTGCAAAACAAGCCAGTGGCGCAAGAAATGCACCCTCTCTGATCTCAGAGGCTTGCGCCACACCCCCTGAAACAGGGCAGTGGCGCAAGTTTCCATGTGTTGCTGAATTTTTCGGCAATTTTTCCAACACTTGCGTATCGTCCAATACCTTATCAAAGCACTATAAAATACTTACTTAGTGACCTTAATCATCAAGTAAACATGACTCCAAGTCACCAAATGAGGTTAAAATGTGTACGAGGTATTTCCCAAATGCTCCACGAAATCACAAAACACTTTCTATAAAAGGCTCGTCACATGTTCAAGGCCAAATTTCAATTTTTCTCATCTTGAACATTACCAAGTACATACTTATGATTCTCGACACCTAAGTAAACATTATTCACTATCATCGAGTAGGGTTGGGAAGGTACGGGGTGTTACACTCTTGTCCAACGATGCAATTGTCCAATGTATCCCCTGTGTCCAATAATAAATCGGGATCGACTTGAGCTAGGCTTTCGCCCCCAAAACTACCACCCATACTCCAACACATATGCATTACTTTATTTCCTTACTTTTTGTGAGATTGATACATTGGTGGTTCTAACGTAATTGGAACGTTGGAATATCTTTGGAACATTTGTCAATAGACAAGAGACATGAAAACATTTCCAAGTGGAATTTCCTTTGGTCAAAATATGAACAGTAGGTGTGGCCAAAGGTCACGGAAAGAGAAACCCTACATACCTTAGCCTTCCAATATGAATACACAGTCCTATATATGAATACGATAAGTCAGCTCCTTCCTTACGTGTTACTCTACACAAGTGCATAAGACGACAATAAGTTACATTTCACCCTTTACAATATTGTCACCAACAATACTACAACATTCCCCACATTTACCAAGACATCATAATCCAATAGCATTTCACACCAAGTTTATCCTTACGTCACAATTCATCCATCACTCACCTCACTACGCGTCATAACACCAATCCCACAAGTTATACACAAAGAGAAATCAAGTTAGGGACATAATCACATCATACATGTTGGTATCTCCTCCATACCATTCACCTTCATCACAACCTCAAGTCCCCTTTCAAGTTCAAATCACAAAGATGACACATCGTTTAGCAAAGAGCCAAAAAAAAAATGCACTACCCAACACTTTCAAGCATAACCAACATGATCTACACCACCTTTCATATATATATGTTAATTCACAAGAGTAACCACTTACCAATAGTTGCAAAGAGATGATCTTGTCCCAACAAGTGTTGTTGCCTTAGGGTTTTGTGAGATGAGAATGTCTTTAGAAGTATCTAGAAAGGCATGAGAGTTCTAATGAATAAAAATCTGAATTTTTCCCTTCTATAGGCCCTCATGTCAAGTCTATCCTTGACCACATGTTTGGTCCATGTTAAATGGATCATTTCCTTTCCTGTTTAGGCTCATGTCTTGTTACATGTTAATTAGGCCTCAAACACATCAGATAAACCCAACCCAACACAGTGAATGGGTCATCCACTCAAATATTCCATCCGGTCAAAATAGGTCAACAAAGACAGCAAAATTCCATGGTACTGTGACTGGTGTCGTGGATCCAGTCACGCCACGTAGGTTGATGTCGTGGAAATCAGACAAAAATTCCAAGTTTCTGAAGTTCATCCACGGCACCCACTCACGTCACGTGAGTGGGAGTCACGTCACGTGAGTCCTGCCGTGGAAATCAAACATTTTTCCAACTCTCTGAAGTTGGTTCACGGCACCCACCCACATCACGTGGGTGGGACTCACGTCACGTGAGTCCTGTCGTGAATCACTTCTGTGATTCAGTCCCTTCTTTCTTCGTATGCTCGTTTCCAGCACATGCTTCTTCACCTTTCTTTCATTTAGCCTAATCGTGTATATGTTCATATGATCGTAGCACCTGGGGTGTTACAAGAATCATATTTCGTTCGTTTCATTTTGTATGAGTTAATTCCCTATATAGTCATCCAAGTTTAGAGAAGATCCTACTAAAGTCACTTTTAATTTTTTCTTTCCTATATGGACATTTAAGTATTGAAAAGATCCCACTAAAGTCACTTTTAATTTATTTTTTTCTAGATAGTCATTCAAGTATTGGGAGTCTTCCACTACAATTATTTTTGATTTTTTTATCCCTATAAAGTCATCTAACTATAATTTTATATCCTAAAAAGTACCTTATTTTCTCAATAGATTCTTAGTTGGCATGCCATGTCATATTAATTTCTTAATTTTCATGCAGGATAAAACCTAGATTAATTTTGGATACAAAAATATTAAATCTAGCCTTTGGTTTTAAGTATATGTAATTTAAGTCCTAAATTATTTTGAAATTAAGTCTTAGTCATAGCAAGCAGATTTTCGGTTCAATTACTAATTGATTTGATTACATAAAATAAAATTTAGCCATCTAATTTTATGTGTATTAATCGAAGATGTTAATTGAAAAAACAAACAAACTAATGACTCACTCGTAACTCTGATTTGATATGAAATGGATCCAAATTTTGAAGTACTAAAAAGTAGGATTGTTTATCGGACGGATAATTACGTTTAACGGTTTGACTTATCAGTTATCGATTTTGAAATGTACTAATTCACTAGTCAACCAATAAGATATCAGTTGGTTCGATAACGAATAAATAATTATCGGACAGTTATCGAGCGATGCGATGACTAACCTCCTCGGTACCTTCTTTGATGAACGTACCTTACAACATAGAAGACTTTTTTTTTTACTTAGTTGTGAATTGAAACTACAACTAGCACCCAAACTGTCCAAAAATAACTGAAAATGTCTTCAACCGTTTCAATTGATATCAATTATCAACTGTTCAATTCAGCAGCTAGAAGTAATTTTAACTCAATGAAATTACAGAAAACAAGTCCCTGAATTAGAGCAGTTCTCAGCTACAAAATGTTTTAAAAAAATAACCAGTGCAAATGGAACCAGTCAATACTTAATAAAGTAATAATTTAACAAGGCAAAATATGTAATGAGCTTTCGGGTTAATAAATAAGTTACAACGGGGCTTTCGCCTTTAGGTTTAAGATTTTTTGCATTTTATATACCTAGAAATAAAAGTGTAAGTATGGTAATTCTTAACGGGTTAACGACCCGATAAGAAAATTGAGTAATCCGTCCCCACACCAATAAATCGTTAATTATAAAATTTTAATCCGTTCACCAACCGTTTATTCGATAACCCAAAATCAATAAGCCAATTTTGCGGTGGGCTTATTGGTCACAGTTCAATTTTGAACAGTCCTACTAAAAAGAAGTAACTTGCATTTATGTGTAGTATATGAGGTCTAAGGACTCCTATCAACTAGTTATTTATTTTTTAAAAAATATGATTTTATTTGTAATAATTGTTATTCAAGCATCAAATAGATGAATTACTTGATTTGTAGGAATAAAAGTTCACTCTCAAAACTAACAGGAATCTTTATTTTCTATTTTCAAATTAATTAGTAATTTGCACCAAAAATCATCTTCGTTAGGACAATAAGACTTCATTTCAACATGACTTAGGACTTAAATTTACATTTACTTAAAAATAAACGGCTAGATTTAATATTTTTATATCCAAAATTTATCTAGATTTTATCCTACGTTGCATGAAAAATAAAAAATTAATATGACATGACATGCCAACTGAAAAAAAATTAATAGTCTAGGTGACACGTCATTTTTTTAAAGAAAAAATTAAAAAAAAATCCTTTTTTGTTAGTTCCTACTTTGTATTTTATAACTTATTATCAAAATGTTATTATATGTAACCTTTTTTGTAGTACAAATATTTGCAAATCAATACAAATGGCAATGTGGTACACAACACAAGTGCACAAGTTGGAAGAAGATTTTTCGCACTATTAAAAGAATATATTAGGATTTTATTGTATTGGATATGATACTATCCAAATGTAGTACCCCAGTGCACAAATTGGAAGAAGATTTTTCTTACTATCTAAATATTTAGGATCTTAATTCCTTTTGTAATAAGTAAAATCATATTTTTAGGGATCAAATATATTTGAAACAATATATTTTTTTGATAAAATTGTGTATTGATGATCTTTAGAGTTAATATCTCAAAAGATCATTGAACTTTGAGAAATTATGTAGCAAAGTCATTGAACTTTGCTTTGTATCAAAAAGATCACTGAACTTAACATTTTTATTTTCTAAAATCACTCAAGTACATTTGTTATATTAAAATTTAACATGACAAAATAAATTATTTTTTATATCATGTAAACATTCACCCCATATTAAAGAATCTATTCCTTATTATTATTACGGAAAAGGATAAAAAAAGACATCCTTAGCGTATTATAAATGTTTTAAAAATGCATTTCTTCCACCTATTTCGATTAAAAAATGCACCTAACATTAATTTTAAGTCTAAAAATTCTCATCCTTTTAACAAAATCTGATGTAAAATATATAGTTTCTTAAAATTAAATATGTGATATATTTTTATTGGTCCACATATAATTAAACTCAAATTCATTCACCATCTAACGTAATAATCCAAACTCATTTTTAAAAGGTTCAACACTTCTTCTTCATCCAAAGTAGGAACTTCGAGAAAAATTCACTGTGAATAGATAAACAAAAGCGTTGATATGCTAATTCAATAAATCAATGCGAATGTAAGTTACCATACCTGCCAGCCTACCAAAACGGATTTATTTTCGTTTCATTGTTTTATACTATGTTTTTGATAGGAAAAGAAGTAATATATATTAACAAAAACAAAAATGAATTCACTATCCTAAATTACCCAAAAAGGGGAGACCAAAAAAAAAAAAAACAGAAACAATTATATTTTTACAAAAGTATGCACGTGGAACTAATTAACTGTGAATTTTCCTCCATTTATGAGGATGGATCTCTATTCTCTGCGAATTTTTCTCGAGTCCCATGCTGGATCACTTTTGATTTAAATTAATGTTTGGGGCATTTTCGATTCAAATAGGTGGAATAAAGCATTTTTAAACAATTTATAATACGTTAAAGACATTTGTGATCCTTTTCCGTAATAATAATAAGGAATAGATTTTTAAATGAAGGATCTATGTTTACATGGCATAAAAAATAATTTATTTTGTCATGTTTTTTTAAATGATAAATGTAGTTGAGTGATTTTAGAAAATAAAAGCCTTAAGTTGAGTGATCTTTTTGATACAAAGCAAAGTTCAATGACTTTGCTAGATAATTTCTCAAAGTTCAATGATCTTTTGAGATATTAACTCATGATCTTTACATGTATATGATATATTAATTTCCTTGCATTTAACATTGTGTTGATTTAAATTTATGATTTTTGTGGGAGTTCATCGAATTATTTAAAAGGAGATAGAATTTTATAATTAACAATAACTCAAAATGTTGTTACTAAATCTAAACTAATTCTAACCATAAGGGCAACAATAATACTATTGGCAAAATGAAAATTGGCAACAGTAATATGTTGTTGCTAAATAGTTTTGTAAGCCACAACTACATAACTTTTTACCAACAAAATATAATTTATTGCAATCATATTTTTTGTTGCATTAAGTTGGCTTTTAGCAACATTTGTTTTGTTTTGTTACGAAAACTTTTCGGCTGTTATGGTCACAACGTGCAACAACTTTTATTTTGTTGTCAAAAGTACTTTTTGCAACAACATTCAATATATGGCAATAATTTTTTGTTGCCAAATACTTTTTTCTTGTAGTGCGGTTCAAATCTTGAAAATAGTCTCTTGTAGAAATGCAAGATAAGATTGCACCACCCTTATGGTCGGATCCTTCCCAAATCCTACGCATAGCAAGAGTTTTAGTGCACCAAGGACATGTTGACCAACATAACAATCCTAAATCACAAAATGTTTAATCACAAAACTATTAGATACTCAAAGTCAAATTATCAAATTGATATTCTCTTTCATTTTTTGATGTGGAGTTGATGCCTGGATTTAGAGAAGTTGGTTTTTTTTCGATTTTTGTGAAGACGTCAAAATACTATAAAGTTTTAAATATTAGACAAAATCTTTAAATACAGATATAATATTGATGAAAAGATAGGTAACATGTCAATTTTTTTTTTTAGAGAAGATAAAATAGTGGAGCCCACAGACCCAACAACATTAATTTGGTGTGGGCCATGATAGATCTGACATGTACATTTTTAACAACCTTTTTTGATATGAATGAACTTCTATTCCCTTCGCTCAAAATAGTTGATTCTCTTTTTTAAAATATTTATTTTAATTTAATTATTTTTTTTATCTAATTAATAGAATATTATTATATTCTTTTAATATTATCTTCATCATTAAATGACTAAACAAAGTGTATATATTCAAATTTATATTTTTAAAGCATAATTAATAAGATTAATTTGATAAAATAAACTCCTAATAAATTTTTTCTTAAGGGGGGTGTCAAGTCAACAAGGGCCAACGGAGAAAGTGTAATTTTCCTTTCTTAGAATTTTAGCAAACAGCAAAGCCATTTTTGTATCAAGGATGAACTATTCATTCTTCATGTAACACAAGATGGATTTTACAAATATCCAATCCTCTTCGCTTGTAATTTTTTTGAGGAAGTGATGCATAGATTAGGTCTGAGACCTAATTTCTACTAATGTAATAGTTTAAAGAAAACACAAATGACACGAAGGAAAAGGTAGATGCCATTAAAAAGCGTACTAAACTTTATGTTAAGGCCGGTGGACGTTCGATTTTATCAAATTTTGGTTCGATTATTTAATTATAAAAAAAATGAACATCGAACACCAAATCGATTTAATTCGATTCGATTCGTTTTTTTTAAGTTCGGTTTGGTTTAATTCAATTTTTTTAAAACGGTTTTTTCGGTGCAAAAAATTAAATAAAATAAAATAAGGACCATATCAAAGTATCGAACACTAAAAAATATTAAACATACGTGATAAAGAGTAAGGAGTTCAAGCCGTGCTACTAATTGGTGATTATCAAGGCCACAAAGTTGATTGGAATGGTCATAAACAGGCAACAGAAAGTTGTCTTCTATCATCATACTACAAGACTATGCCAATAAATTAAGTCCCATAGCATCTATGAATTGTCCATCAATTTTTTACACATTGAAACAAAATTTTGAAATTTTTATATGTTTAGCTTCTCAATATTTACAATTGCTAAAATATTATGAATTCTGAGCTACAGGATCCCTATTCATTCTGCTCTTACAAAATCAATAAAACATAACACATAGTAAGTGGACAAGCATGCTAATTTTCATTTGATTAGTTTGAATTCAAATATATCAATGTCAGTGTTTCTTTACGTGACTATTGAGCTAACAGTGAACTGATCAATATTACAAGCTAAAAAGGGGCATACCGTGCACCATGAGAAGTCAGAAGCACAAAAGCCCCAAGCATCTCAAATTAAAAAACTAACAATACAATTATTACACCTTCCACCACCGAAATTCACTCACCTGTTCTTTAGAAAATTTTAGAATATTTTCACAAGCACAGAAGACACAACAAAATCCGTTCTTTAGAATATTTTCACAAGCACAAAAGACACAACAAAATTCGTTCTTTAGAAAATTTTAGAATATTTTCACAAGCACAGAAGACACAACAAAATCCGTTCGCCTTGCAAACAGTACAAATAAAAATATGAAATCAGACTGAACACCCACTTCAAGAAATTAAAAAACATAGCAACAATACAAAACAAAGAGAACACAAACAAAGATCAAAAGGCCAAAAGGGTATAAATCGAAGAATCGAATTAGTTTGGTTCAGTCTGGTTTTTCGGTATTTATGTTCACCCCTACTTTAAGTTGTTCAGTTTGTATCCAAAATGTGAATATGCAAGTACCGAGCCAGTTCTCCCCGGGTGCTGAAGTAGTGTTGGGCTTGTCTATTTTCGAGATTCGAGGTAGCTGTCATCTGATCGTGGCTGACCTCCAGATCTCTTCTATCTTTATTATTTATGTCGTTTCTTCCCTTTGTATTTGAGATACTCATATTTTCAGTTGTATTGAGACTACTTTTAGAGGCTTGGAGTTGATCGATAACTTTCAGTTCTTGGGACGGTTTTGCATACTGTTGAGACTTGATTTACATTGTTATCCTCATCTTGCTGTATTTACTCTCTCATTTATTGTTGGCTGTTGAGTTGGCTTACCTATCGCGGGGCGTGTGATAGGTTCCATCACGACCGAGTTTTGGGTCGTGACATATTCAAATTAAAATTTGGTGGCTAATAATCCCACATGCCATTTGCTTAACTAATTCACTAGAATTAATTTCATCATCGATCATGACTATGTCTTATAATATATACTACTAAAAGACATGAATTAGCGACGAACAAATTCTATAGTTTAACAATATAATTTGTCACTGATTCTATTTAATGACTGATTATTAAAAAATTTAACTACGACCACTTTAACGATGTATTAACAACGAAATTCGTAGCTAATTTTAATTTTTTTAATAGTGATATTTGTTCCTCTTGAGGTATGGGTTGTTGGAAGGAAGCATCAAAAAGATGAGTGTCCCTCATTAATTATGAAGAGCTTTACTTTCACTTTATTAATAATTATTTTTTAGTGCGATAGCTAAGAGCAAGAGATGGGATGCACTAACTGGTAATTAGCGGTTTATCTAATCTAATTCCTATATAAACATAATTTTTTGTAGAGCTAAATACAGATTTTCAAAACCTCCTTGATTTTATTTGCTTGCAACTGAAAACACTGTTAAATCGTGAGGTTTTTTTTTTTTTTTTCAAGAATCAACCAGAATATATTAATGCGATGACGGTAGTAGAGAGTTAAAAGATCCAATAACATCATTTATAATCCAACTAGGAAAAGAGGAAGCACAAACTTATCTAATAATGAAATAGAAAATCTAGCTAGATTGTGCACTAACATATTCCAAGATCTAGGAATATGTATAATCCAAATATCATCAAATAATATCACATGTAGTCTCCATCTCCCATGAAACAACACTCTTTTTCAGGATCATATCAATCACATTTTTTGCGTCTAACAAGAGTTGCACCTTTGCCCATCTATTTTCTTTTGCATTTTCCAACGCTACCCGAATTGCTAGTACTTCAACAATAATAGCTTTTCCAACAAATTGAATTGGGGTACCAATGGCTTGAAGCAAATTAATAAATTTTTCTAATGTAAATAACTTCAAATTGCAACGTAATGTATAGCACCCATGGACATCTTCACTTGTAAACACAAATGACACTTATTATGATGTGATGTGGAGTTTTGAATCCTTGATTATCATCAATATGATCAATGATACACACACTGTTAATGTTTATTTGTTGCTCAAGGAAGAGTAGACCTACTATTTTTGGAAAAAAAAACTTAATGATAAATTATTTTTTTATCATTAAATCTAGAGATTAAAACTTCAATCTTTCATGTCGCTCAAACTCTAGCTATATTAAGCATAAAAATCATCCCAAAACTTCTTTTTTCCCTTAAATCTTGGTCCCTACAATTGTGGTACCAAGATTGTTAAAAATTCTTAATCAAATAAAAACTCGATCGTCATAATTCTTAATGATAATTTTTTTTTTTTAACAAACATGTAATTCTAAGAGTAATTATGTCCACAACATAACATTCCTAAATCGCAAAATGCTTAATTCCATTAATCCAATAAATTATTAGTTACTCAAAGTCAAACCATCAAATTAATACGTATATTTTTTTTTCATTTTTTGATGTGGAGTTGGTGTGTGGATTTAGAGAAGTTGGTTTTTCTCCGATATTTGTAAAGACCTTAAAATACTATAAAAATCTAAATGACAAAATCTTAAATACAGATATAATATTGGTGGAAAGATAGGTGACACATCAATTGTTTTTTAGAGAAGATAAAATAGTGGAGTCCACAGACCAAACAATATTTGGTATGGACATGATAGATCTGACATATCGTCCAATGTTGAGAGACAATCCCTTTAGGGTTTCAAAAAATTTTAACAACCTTTTTTGATATGTTTGCTTGAAAAAATTAATGACCTTTAGTCTTCGGTAGGGGCGGATATATGTACTGTCGGGGGTGTCGTGGTATCCGAAAGTTTCGGTTGAAATTCAATATATATATGTGTATGTATGTATACGTACGTAAGAGGATAAATATTAACCATGACACCCGGCAACACAAGTGAGCGTGTGGTGCCAATGGCGAAGAATCAAGTTTTATACTCTAGGGACGTGGGATTGAGCCTCAACTTCATACTTTCTTTTGGAAAATGTTTCAAAGTGAGGTTATGTTTTAAAGTGAGCTTTTCATTGTTATAAAAAAATCCAAGTCGATGTGAATACAATTTTATAGGACCTATGTAATATTGATTTCACTTACACAAAATGCTATGTATACTTACTGTTCAGAGCACTGTGACATCCGGAACTTTTAAATTCTGAATTCACCTCTGATCTTCGGACTCTATAATTTTCCTTTCTTAAAATTTTAGCAAATAGCAAAAGTCAATTTTTGTATAAGGATGAACTATTCATTCTTCATGTAACACAAGATGGATTTGACAAATATCCAATCCCCTTCGCTTGTGGTATTGTTGGTATGACAATGCCTTGAATTGTATTGTGAAGGGGGAAATGACGTTATAAGGCAATCATGTGATTCATTGTCTCCTTATACACTTGTAAGGTAGTTGGCTATTAATGTAAGCCCCATTATGTACTTGTGTTGTAGAGTGAAACATAAGGAAGGAGCGGGACTATTGTGTTCACGTATAGGATTGTGTAATCATATTGGAAGTATAAGGTATGTAAGGTTACTCTTTCCATTGACATTATACTTATTCCATTCCGAAATGTCCAAAGGTATCCTATTTCCGAGTATCAATTATGGTTCATCACATGTTCCTTATGTATTGATCAATTGTCATTCACATGTCTCATATGCATTGACTAATGTTTCAAAGATCCCATGTTTCCAAAAATGCTATGTTTCCAATAATGTTATGTTTCCAATAATGTTATGTTTCCAATCATGTTACGTTTCCAATAATGTTATGACTTCAAATATGTCAATCTCTCATAAGTGAATGAATCAATCTCTCACAATTAAAGGTGTGAATCTCTCAAAAGTAAAGGAAGAAAGTAATGAGAACCGGGACGACTCAAAGGGGCACATAAGCCTAGCTCGAGCGTACCCTAATACTATTCTCTACCCACTACGAAAGTGGATGACTACCCACCAAAAGGTGGATGACTTACCCACTACAAAGTGGATGACTACCCACTAATAAAGTGGATGACTACCCACTAATAAAGTGGATGACTACCCACCAAAATGTGGATGACTACCCATCCAAGAGGTGGATGACTACCCACTACGAAAGTGGATGACTACCCACTAATAAAGTGGATGACTACCCACCAAAAGGTGGATGACCATAATAACCCACCAATAAGGTGGATGACTAATAAAGAGGACGAATATAAAAGTAAGGAAAATAATAAATGTAAGGCACATGGTTCCACATTCAGAACGAGGGTTTATCCGCATTGACTATTTCTCTTATATTGTTTCCATTATTGTTATTACATATAATGAAGTTTCTTAAAAGCCTTACATACTCAGTACATTCTTCGTACTGACCCCTCTTGGGGAATTTACCTTACTTGCTGCAGGCACAGGTAGACCTCCACTGTAGGCTACGAGTTATCTGCGGATCATTGGTGAGCTCCAGTTGGTTCGGGGCTTTTCGAGTCATGTGTACATTTATTTTGGTATTGTAATGTTATCTACAGCGGGGACTTGTACCGACTTTAGGATGGTTATGTTCATGTATTTGTTAGAGGCTTTATAGACGTATGTGGGAATGTGAATGTAAGAGGTGTATGTCCATTTTGACTTGATGGCTCTAACGGCCAAGTTACATTTACATATAGCATATGTTTCCATGACTTCCGCATAGTTGCATGAGATACAATGTGAGACATGCCTATGAATGAATTAAGCAAAGATTGGTTCTCTCAGGCCTCAACGGCTTCGGATGCCAGTCCGGCCCGAATGGGATTCGGGTTGTGACATACTAGTTCATTTCGAAATGTCCAAAGGTATCTCATTTCAGGTTGTTATCTATTATTAAGTCACATATTCCTCATTCATTAGTCGTTGTTGCTCATGTGTTACATAATCATGGACATGGTTCCAAAGTCCCAATAATGTTATGTTCCAAAGCTTCCAATAAAGTTATGACTACAAAATATCAATCTCTCACAAGTAAAGGTACCTATCTTGCAAAGGTTAAAGAATGAAGTAATGCATAATTAGTTGTATCCATGGGGTGACATAAACACCTGCATGATGATATCCATGGGGTGAAAGAAACACCTACATGATGACTCCCAACATTATGGGTGTATCCATGGGGTGAAATGAACACCTGCATGACGATATTATTAATTTCCCACTGATCAGTTGGGCCCGGGCAGTATATGATAAATGATTGAGGAAAGTAACAAAAGTCACACGCGTAGTTCCAAATATATAGATTGATGGCTTATCCATATTGGGCATTCCCTTGTAGTTACTTTCCATTGAAATTCTTATGTACTTATACAATTTCATACAACCTTACATACTCAGTACATTCTTCGTACTGACCCCTATTGGGGAACTTACCTTACTTGCTGCAGGCATAGGTACTAGTAGACCTCCACAGTAAGCTGCGAGACATCTACTGATCTTTGGTGAGCTCCAGTTGGATCGGGGCTTTTCGAGTCACAGTTGTATATTGGTTTTGGTGTTGTAAATGTTGTGTAAAGCGGGGACTTGTCCCGAATTTAGGATGGTTATGTATGTACTTCTGTTAGAGGCTTTTGTAGACATATGTGAGTATGTAAATGTAAGAGACATATGTCCGCCTTGACTTGATGGCCCTAGCGGCCAAGTTTCTTTAATGTATACATTATATGCTCCATGATTTTTCGCTATTAGCATTTTATGTCCTTACGTGTTGGTGATGTTTCTTATGGTATGTATATGAATAGACGTGAGCGAAGATTGGTTCTCTCGGGCCTTGTCGGCTTCGGGTGGAGTCCGTCCCGAATGGGATTCGGGGCGTGTCAATCTGACAGTTATCGAGCGATGCGATGACTAACCTCCTCGGTACCTTCTTTGAACGTACCTTACAACATAGAAGACTTTTTTTTTTACTTAGTTGTGAATTGAAACTACAACTAGGACCCAAACTGTCCAAAAATAACTGAATATGTCTTCAACCGTTTCAATTGATATCAATTATCAACTGTTCAATTCAGCAGCTAGAAGCAATTTTAACTCAACGAAGAAAACAAGTCCTTGAATTAGAGCAGTTCTCAGCTACAAAATATTTTTAAAAAATAACCAGCGCAAATGGAATCAGTCAATACTTAATAAAGTAATAATTTAACAAGGCAAAATATTTAATGAGCTTTAGGGTTAATAAATAAGTTACAACTTGTGATGGGGCTTTAGTCTTTAGGTTTAAGATTTTTTGCATTTTATATACCTAGGAATAAAAGTGTAAGTATGGTAATTCTTAATGGGTTAACGATTTATCCGATAAGAAAATTGAGTAATCCGTCCCCACACCAATAAATTTTTATTTATAAAATTTTAATCCGTTCACCAACCGTTTATTCGATAATCCAAAATCAATAAGCCAATTTTGCGGTTGGCTTATCGATCACAGTTCAATTTTGAATAGTCCTACTAAAAAGAAGTAACTTGCATTTATGTGTAGTATATGAGGTCTAAGGACTCCTATCAACTAGTTATTTATTTTTTAAAAAATATGATTTTATTTGTAATAATTGTTATTCAAGCATCAAATAGATGAATTACTTGATTTGTAGGAATAAAAGTTCACTCCCCAAACTGACAAGAATCTCTATTTTCTATATTCAAATTAATTAGTAATTTGCACCAAAAATCATCTTCGTTAGGACAATAAGACTTCATTTCAAAATGACTTAGGACTAAAGGTGGCAATTGGGCCGGGTCGGACCGGTTTCGGCCCATTTAGACCGGCCCAGTTAGAGGTCGGACCGGTCCGAACCCGGCCCAATAACGTAGGGGGCTGAGGGGGGGGGGGGTTATAGGGGGGCTGGGCCGGACATTTTTTTTGGACCGGTGGACCGGCCCATTAAAAAAACCGGACCAGGCCCACCGGTGCACCGGCCCGGCCCGGTATAAAAAAAAATTTTTTTTTTTTTTTTTAAAAGCTGTTGGGCTTGCCTGCAAAAGGCTGATATAGCCGTTGAGGCCCAACGGCTATAATGCCGTTGGCCTAACGGCCAAATCAGCCTTTTAAGGCTTTATTTTTTTAAAAAAAAAAAATTAATTCAAATTTTTTTTTCCTATAAATACATACCATTTCAAAAAATATTTCCTACAATCTCAATTCTCATTCTCTCTCAAATTTGCTAAAATTATCTCATAAAGTGTTCTATTATATTTTATTATTTGCAATTACAAATACTACGTGGAAGTTTCCAAAAGTACTCAATTGACCAACTTTCGAATACTTCAAAAATTTGGTATTGTCGTTCCATCTCTTACTTTTAATTTTTAAATAGTGTATTATTTGTTGAATATTTATTTGGATTGTTTTTGTGTTTTTTGAATAATTATTAGTTTAATTTGTAATATGGATAAATTAAGGAAAGTCGGTAAAAGTGTTAGAAATTTTTGTCCCGGAAGTGGTAGTAAGAAACAAATTGGTTCCGGTAGAGGTAGTTCAAATACTCGATATACTCGTGTGCCTCCGGTACCAATTAGCAAACCATTTGAGAATGAAATACGTGTAGGTGCTCACGATATGAATTATTTTGAGGCTCAAGAAAATTATGGTATAGAAGAAGAGAATGAAGTAGACTCTGTTGATGTAGATGAAAATGATGATGATGTTGATGTTACACCCGAATCTGGTAATGTTAATGTTCAATCTGAATCGCTTAATCTTCCTCCCTGGCCCCCTTAAGATCTCGTGTAAAAACTAGTGTTGTGTGGAATTTTTTTACTCGAATAGAAGGAACCACTAAGGTTGAATGCGGTCTTTGTCAGAAAAAATACGAGCATAAGACCGAGGGTAATAAAGGAGGTACGGGTCAGTTGTCAAGACATTTGAAGGAGGACCACCCAATAGAGCTAGCTCAGGTAACTGGTGGTGGGACAGTTGAGGGCCCAAGTCAAACTAGATTGAACCCAAAAAACGGTCAATTAGTTAAGAATTATAATAAAATGAAGGATCGTGAAGAATTAGCCAAAATGATAGCTGTGGGTTGTTTGCCTTTCTCTTTTGCTTCTTCTGAAGCTTTTATTCATTATATTCAGGCAATTTATAATCCTATGTTTGAGGGTATTCCTAGAAGTACTTGTCGGTCCGATATTTTTAGACTCCATGCACAATATGTTTACTATTTATCTGCATTATTAAAAAATCTTTCATGTAGAGTTGCTTTAACTTGTGATCTTGGTCGCGCTATTAATAAAAATGATTATTTAACAATTACTTGTCATTGGGTAGATAGTAATTTTGTTATGCAAAAACGTATTTTAGCATTTTTATATGATGAAGACCGTAGACACACTGGAAAATTTATTTCTGAATCTATTTCAAAAGTTGCAAGATATTATGGTATTGACCGTAAAGTTTTATGTATATCTTTTGATAATGCATCTAACAACAACGCTGCTATTGAGTTGTTAAAAACTGAACTTTTGTCACGCCCCAAATTCCAACGATACGGACATGGCACCCAAAGCCGACAAGGCCCGGGAGAACCAATCTTCGTCCATAACAACCCATACGCACCACTCAAAAGTCATCACCACCACAATTAAATATAAGAAGCCAAAAGCGGAATTTATGACAAATATAAGAGAAATATGAGACTTGGCCTTTAGGGCCATCAAGACAAAACATACGTTCATTACATACCCTTCGTCTGACCCACAACATCTACAAAGCCTCTACAGATGCACAACCAAAACCAACCTAGAGTCGGGACACACCCCGCTCTATATATATATATACACAAGACCAAAACAAATATACATAGAAAACTCGGAAAGCCCCGAACCAACTGGAGCTCACCAAATGTCCGCAAAAGATCCGCAACCTACAACGGAGGTCTACTAGTGCCTGTGCCTGCAACAAGTAAGGTAAGTTCCCCCGAGGGGGTCAGCACGAAAAATGTACTGCGTATGTAAGGCCACAATAAAACTGTAGCAATAAGTGAGAACACCAATGTATATCAAGGATAAGAGAATAGGCAATATCGATAAACCAACATTTCCATATGTGTGGAACCATGTACGTTACATTCTTTATTTCTTTTATCAATTATCTCAATATCAACAATAATCACATCATGCCCGGGACCAACTGATCAGTGGTAAATAACAATACTGGGATCGTCTCTAGCTAGGCTTATGCCCCTTTGAGCTACCACCCATAAATCAATAAAGCAGGTTCGGCCCTAGCTAGGTTTTCACCCCTTTGGGCTACCCCCTGTGTCCAATAATCAATCGGGATCGTCTCTAGCTAGGCTTTCGCCCCTTTGAGCTACCACCCGTGATACATCGGGATCGTCTCTAGCTAGGCTTTCGCCCCTTTGAGCTACCACCCGTACTCAACCATATACGCATTACTTTCATTCTTTAATTATGAAATTGAAACATTGTTGGTTATCGCATTATTGGAACTTTGGGACAATGTTCAATGTTCAAGAGACACATGAATAAATATATGTAGGCAACCAACTTTACATGAGACACTTTGGAACATTTCGGCATAGGTACAAGTACAATGGCAAAGGAAGCAATAGGTGTTGCAGAAAGATACGGACAAGAATAACCTTACATACCTTAGCCTCTCAATAAGAATCCGCAATCCTAAGGAATATAATGATTCAGCCCCTTACTCTACAACACAAGCACATAACGGAGTTTATGTCAACATCTAACACCTTTCAAGTGTAAAAGACGACAAAAGGTACCTAATTGCCTATTACGTCATTTCCCCCTTTACAATAAAATTTCGGCATGACCATTCCAAAAATACTACAACATGCCATACATTGACCAATATCATAACCAATAGCATTTCGCAACAAAGCTTCTTCTTTACACTTTCTCATTCACACCATATCACAAAGAATCCATTAAATCACCTTAATACACCCCATAGCACATATCGGCCAAAATCTCATAATTTCCATAATTTTTATTTATAGACAAGAACAAATTTAATGCCAAAAATAACACCATACATGTTCATATTTTGTTCATGCCATACTTTTTCATCAAGGGCACAAGGCCTAATTCAAGTTCAAATCACCAAGACAACACATCTCTTACCAAAGGCAAAAAGACACTATTCACCATCTTGCCAACACAACTATCATAATATACATAATCCCCCATGCATATAATATGTTAATCCATGAGGAGAAATACTTACCAAGGCTTGGAATATGTTGATCTTGTCCAAAGAGTCCCAAGGAATATTTTGCTTTAGGGTTTGAAAATGAAAAAAATGTTGAGAGAAATATCTTAAAGGCATGGAAGTCTTGAATGATTTAAAAAATCTGATTTTTGGGTGCTTTTTATGGACCTCAAGTCATCCTTAGCCACACTTGGCACTAAATGATATGTCCACTTAGCCAATTCTTGCAAGAATGGATCATTTGTCTTTGGGCCAAGTCTTTTAATTCCATTTTGGGCCTAATTTTTGGGCCCAATTACACATATCCATGTACCCATCAAATATCATGTATTATTCACCATATATCTCGTGTTTACATAATTCCATAATGTCACGATAATATTTTCTTACGAGATTCTCATTCGTCGCCTTGATCGCAAAAATTGGAATTCTAGCCGTCCATGGCTTACTTGAACATTTTTGGTAACTTCGTGTGTTTCATGGTTTGATCATGTGGAAGTGTATCGAGGTATTTGAAACCTTAACAACGCTAAAATATCTCCAAGGAACCAAAAGAAAACATCCAAGAATCGTCGTAGAATTACGTCGCAAAACGGGTCCGGAAAGGCCTACTCCTTGTTCCTTGCGCCACACCCCTGAAACAGGGGTAGTGGCGCAGAAATGGCAGCCTCTCTGAAGTTTGTGCTGAGATTTCAGCACTTTGCTGAAATTTCCGGCCACTTATCCAATGTTTACGTATCGTCCAATCCCTTATTAAACACTACAAAATACTTACTTAGTGATCTTAACCATCAAGTAAACATGACTTAAAGTCACCAAATGAGGTTAGAATATGTACGAGTCCTCACTCAAATGCTTCTACGAAATCACAACACACCTCCTACGACGATCGAATCGCACATGTTAAGTCCGATATCAAATGTTTCACCAATGACACTATAAAACACATATGCATGGCATCTCAACACCTATGTAGATATGATCCAAAGTATCAAGTGAGGTTATAAAAGTACGGGGTGTTACATTCTTCCCCCCTTAGGAACATTCGTCCTCGAATGTTAGGAATATTATCTTATATACCACAAATGCATCTTTACTTTAACAAACCTATACACATTCACATAATGCTTTTAAATACTTACTTGTTATTGTTCCACCTCCGCATTGTGAACTCCTTGGTCCATTTGAAATAGATGGGGATACTTGGCTTTCATCATTTCTTCCGCTTCCCATGTAATCTCTTCTACTTGTTGATTTCTCCAAAGGACTTTCACGGAAGCTATGTCTTTATTTCTCAATCTCTTCACTTGTCGATCTAGGATCACAATGGGTACCTCTTCATAAGTAAGATCCTCTGTAACTTGAACATCCTCTACGGGAACAATACGAGAAGGATCTCCTATGCATTTTCGAAGCATCGAAACATGAAATACCGGATGGACTGAGGAAAGTTCTTGAGGTAGTGCCAACTCATACGCAACTTGTCCAAATTTTCGAATGATCTCATATGGGCCTATGTAACGTGGACTCAATTTTCCTTTCTTTCCGAACCACATTACCCCTTTCATTGGTGACACCTTTAAAAAGACCCAATCACCTATGGCGAATTCAAGCCCTCTTCTTCTCACATCGGCATATGACTTGTGACGACTTTGAGCCGTTTGTAATCGCTCTTGGATCACCTTAACTTTTTCCATAGCCTGATGAACAATATCTGGGCCCAATAAGGCAGTTTCACCCACTTCAAACCATCCAATTGGTGATCTACATTTCCTTCCATACAAAGCTTCATAAGGTGCCATTTTTATACTTGAATGATAGCTATTGTTATAAGCAAATTCGATAAGAGACAAATGGTCATCCCAACTGCCCTGAAAATCTAACGTACAAGCTCGTAGCATATCTTCAAGCGTCTGAATAGTACGTTCTGCTTGTCCATCAGTCTGCGGATGGAAAGCCGTACTCAAATCCACCCTTGTACCCAAACTCCGCTGAAAAGATTTCCAAAAGTGTGCTGTGAACTGTGCTCCTCTGTCTGATATAATAGAAAGTGGAATACCATGCAATCGTACTATCTCTTTCACATACAACTTCGCATAGTCCTCAGCTGTATAGGTCGTCTTGACCGGTAGGAAATGCGCTGATTTGGTAAGCCTGTCCACTATAATCCATATAGAATCAAACTTCCGCAATGTACGAGGCAATCCTGTAATGAAATCCATATTGATCATATCCCATTTCCAGACTGGAAGAGTGATACATTGCATGTAACCTCCCGGTTTCTGATGCTCCACTTTCACTTGTTGACAATTTGGGCACTGCGCGACAAATTTTGCAATGTTCTTTTTCATGTTGCCCCACCAATACACTTCCTTCAATTCATGGTACATTTTAGTAGCACCCGGATGAATGGAATAGCGCGAATGATGCGCCTCTGTCATAATTCGTGTCCTCAACTCATCTACGTTCGGTACACATAATCTCCCCTGACATTGAAGCACCCCTTCCGGTGTAATATCAAATGCCGTGGTCAATTTCTGCTGCACATTTTCCTTTAGCTGCAATAAAATAGAATCCGCAAATTGCTTCTCTTTCACTTCAGCTATCACGGAGGATTCCGCTGCATTCTGCACAATAACTCCATCTTCTGAGGATTCAATAAGGCGAACTCCCAAGCTGGCTAATTGATTCAAATCTTTGATTATGTCCTTCTTTTCTGTCAGCTGATCACTAGTGCCTCCCGTTGCCTTACGGCTCAATGCATCTGCTACTACATTTGCCTTCCCTGGATGGTATAGAATATCAACATCATAGTCTTTCAAGAGCTCTAACCATCTTCGTTGCCTCAAATTGAGTTCCTTCTGCTTGAACAGATATTGCAAGCTTTTGTGATCCGTATAAATATCAACATGAACCCCATATAAATAATGACGCCATATTTTTAAAGCAAACACTACTGCTGCCAATTCAAGATCATGAGTGGGATAATTTTTCTCATGGGGCCGCAACTGTCGTGAGGCATATGCTATCACCTTACCATGCTGCATTAATACACATCCGAGGCCAACCCCGGAAGCATCACAATACACTGCATAACCTTCTATGCCTTCGGGAAGTACTAAAACTGGGGTGGAAGTTAATTTCTCTTTCAGCTCTTGGAAACTTTTCTCACATGCGTCGTTCCACTGAAACTTGATTGCCTTGTGTGTTAGCTTCGTCAATGGTGCGGCAATAGAAGAAAACCCTTCCACAAATCTCCTGTAATAACCTGCCAAACCAAGAAAACTACGAATCTCTGTAGGCGTCGTAGGTCTTGGCCAATTCTTCACCGCTTCAATCTTTTGAGTATCGACCCGTATCCCTTCATCCGACACAATGTGACCCAAGAATGCTACGGATTTTAACCAAAATTCACACTTAGAAAACTTTGCATATAACTTACGATCCCGGAGAATTTGTAACACCTGTCGTAAGTGATTAGCATGGTCTTCTTGTGATCTCGAATAGACCAAGATATCATCTATAAATACCGTCACGAACACGTCTAGAAATGGCTTAAACACCCTATTCATCAAATCCATGAAAACAGCTGGTGCATTTGTTAGTCCAAATGACATAACTAAAAATTCATAGTGGCCATACCGTGTTCGGAAAGCTGTCTTGGGTACATCATTTTCTCTAACCCTGACTTGATGGTAACCCGACCTCAAGTCAATCTTTGAAAACCATTTGGCACCCTGTAACTGATCAAACAAATCATCAATGCGAGGAAGAGGATATTTATTTTTGATCGTTACCTTATTCAATTGTCGATAATCGATACACATCCTCAAGGTGCCATCTTTCTTCCGGACAAACAATACTGGTGCACCCCACGGGGACATACTAGGTCTAATGAAGCCCTTGTCCAGCAAATCTTTTAATTGCTCCTTCAATTCACGCAATTCTGCTGGAGCCATTCTATACGGAGGAATAGAGATCGGCTGAGTGCCTGGAATCACATCAATGCCAAACTCCACTTCCCGTTCTGGAGGTAAACCTGGAAGATCGTCAGGAAATACGTCGAGAAATTCATTAACCACCGGTACCGACTGAGGAGTTAGTGGTTCCATATTGATATCTTGCACTCTCACCAAATGGCATATATACCCCTTAGCTATCATTTTCCTAGCTTTAAGATAGGAAATAAATTTGCCTTTCGGTGCCCCCACATTACCCTTCCACTCAAGAATATTCTTTTGTGGAAAATGAAAATGTACCTCCTTGGCTCGGCAATCCACCATAGCATAACAAGAAGCCAACCAATCCATCCCCATTATGACATCAAAATCCACCATGTCAAGTTCAATAAGATCCGCTAGTGTATCATGACCACACACAGTTACCACACAATTGCGATATACTCTTTTTGCAATAATAGATTCACCAACCGGCGTAGACACTTCAATAGACTTATCTAAGAATTCCGGTGTTCTTTCAAATTTTGCAGCAATCAACGGGGTAACATATGATAAAGTAGAGCTCGGATCTATCAATGCATATACACCATGTGAAAATATAGACAATATACCTGTGACTACATCAGGAGATGCCTCTGAATTTTGTCGGTCCACTAGAGCATAAGTGCGATTCTGTGCTCCACTGGAACTAGCTGCTCCTGCAGCACCTCTACCACGACCGGCAGGCTGCACACTTCGGCCTACGGAAGGAACCGATGATGAAGATGCAACGGTTGACCCCATAGGTCGTGCCACACCACTCAAGCCTCTTCGTGGACAGTCCCTCATCATGTGCCCTGGCATACCACACCAGAAACAAGTATTCATCCCACGTCGGCATTCCCCTGGGTGAAACTTTCCACAGTGCTGACATGGCTGACGGAAAAACCCCGTGGTCTGCGAGCCTCGAGCCCCACTGCTTTGCCCAACATAACCACCTCTAGACCCCCGAAACTGAGAGGAAGCACCTGCTATGGAATGAGAAAATAATGGTCTCTGCGGTCTAGGAAACATTCGGGGCCTAAACTCCCCTTGGGACACCATAGACTGCCCCATAGGTCTAGCCCGCTTTGACGGCCCTCGTTCAGATTCCTGTGTTCTCCTTCGTTGCCTCTGATCCTCCATCTTTTGTGCAAAGGCCTGGATCCTTGCAATATCCATGTCCCTGTTTAAAGCAGCAATGGTACAGTCCCTTACCAAATACGGCTCCAATCTGTCCACATATCGATGGATTCTGTCGGTCATTGTAGCCACTACGTTCGGAGCATATCGAGCCAAAGAATTAAACTGCAGACTATATTCTCGAACACTCATATTCCCTTGTCGAAGGTTTAGAAATTGATCTGCACGTGCTTCCCTGAGCTCATAAGGAAGATAGTGATCAAGAAAGGCCATTTTAAAGTCTTCCCAACCAGCTGGAAGTGCATCAATGCCCCTCGACCGTTTCCAGTCCTCATACCATAATATCGCTTCACCCTTCAACCTATAGGCCGCCAGTTCAACCGTTTCTGCACCAGTCACATGCATAACATCTAGGGCCCTTTGAACTTGGTCCACGAAGTCCTGTGGATCTGCCTGTGGGTCTGACCCAGTGAATATTGGAGGATCTAGTTTCAGGAAATCCTGCGTTCTGCGGCTCGCTATTCTAGTCACATCATCCTCATTTGTCGTTGGGCCAGCGCGTCCTTGTGTTTGTGCAGCAACTATCTGCGTCAACATATGCACTGCATTTCTCAAGTCCTGGTCAGTAGCATTCATAGGCGGGTCTGCGGGTAAAGTAGGAGAAGCCCGCGATGCAAACTCTTGTTCAACACCACCTTGATTCACCTGTTCCGGTGGTGGTCTACTAGTTCCCTCTCCAGCCAGTCTGTCTATTCTTTTGCTTTTACCTTTTTCTTTTCGTGCAATCGGCATTTTCTATCACATAAGAAAACCAATTCCAATGGTTAGATACAATTCCACTTACAACATAAGCTCTATCGCACGATCTAGAAAATGAAGAAAAGAAACAACTCCTAGATGTCCCGTAGCCTCCTACTTATAAATGTGGTGCACAACACATTGATAAGTAAGACTCTACTTAGACACGGCTTTGTAGACACCCTTAGGACGACCCGCTCTGATACCACTTTTGTCACGCCCCAAATTCCAACGAGACGGACATGGCACCCAAAGCCGACAAGGCCCGGGAGAACCAATCTTCGTCCATAACAACCCATACGCACCACTCAAAAGTCATCACCACCACAATTAAATATAAGAAGCCAAAAGCGGAATTTATGACAAATATAAGAGAAATATGAGACTTGGCCTTTAGGGCCATCAAGACAAAACATACGTTCATTACATACCCTTCGTCTGACCCACAACATCTACAAAGCCTCTACAGATGCACAACCAAAACCAACCTAGAGTCGGGACACACCCCGCTCTATATATATATATACACAAGACCAAAACAAATATACATAGGAAACTCGGAAAGCCCCGAACCAACTGGAGCTCACCAAATGTCCGCAAAAGATCCGCAACCTACAACGGAGGTCTACTAGTGCCTGTGCCTGCAACAAGTAAGGTAAGTTCCCCCGAGGGGGTCAGCACGAAAAATGTACTGCGTATGTAAGGCCACAATAAAACTGTAGCAATAAGTGAGAACACCAATGTATATCAAGGATAAGAGAATAGGCAATATCGATAAACCAACATTTCCATATGTGTGGAACCATGTACGTTACATTCTTTATTTCTTTTATCAATTATCTCAATATCAACAATAATCACATCATGCCCGGGACCAACTGATCAGTGGTAAATAACAATACTGGGATCGTCTCTAGCTAGGCTTATGCCCCTTTGAGCTACCACCCATAAATCAATAAAGCAGGTTCGGCCCTAGCTAGGTTTTCACCCCTTTGGGCTACCCCCTGTGTCCAATAATCAATCGGGATCGTCTCTAGCTAGGCTTTCGCCCCTTTGAGCTACCACCCGTGATACATCGGGATCGTCTCTAGCTAGGCTTTCGCCCCTTTGAGCTACCACCCGTACTCAACCATATACGCATTACTTTCATTCTTTAATTATGAAATTGAAACATTGTTGGTTATCGCATTATTGGAACTTTGGGACAATGTTCAATGTTCAAGAGACACATGAATAAATATATGTAGGCAACCAACTTTACATGAGACACTTTGGAACATTTCGGCATAGGTACAAGTACAATGGCAAAGGAAGCAATAGGTGTTGCAGAAAGATACGGACAAGAATAACCTTACATACCTTAGCCTCTCAATAAGAATCCGCAATCCTAAGGAATATAATGATTCAGCCCCTTACTCTACAACACAAGCACATAACGGAGTTTATGTCAACATCTAACACCTTTCAAGTGTAAAAGACGACAAAAGGTACCTAATTGCCTATTACGTCATTTCCCCCTTTACAATAAAATTTCGGCATGACCATTCCAAAAATACTACAACATGCCATACATTGACCAATATCATAACCAATAGCATTTCGCAACAAAGCTTCTTCTTTACACTTTCTCATTCACACCATATCACAAAGAATCCATTAAATCACCTTAATACACCCCATAGCACATATCGGCCAAAATCTCATAATTTCCATAATTTTTATTTATAGACAAGAACAAATTTAATGCCAAAAATAACACCATACATGTTCATATTTTGTTCATGCCATACTTTTTCATCAAGGGCACAAGGCCTAATTCAAGTTCAAATCACCAAGACAACACATCTCTTACCAAAGGCAAAAAGACACTATTCACCATCTTGCCAACACAACTATCATAATATACATAATCCCCCATGCATATAATATGTTAATCCATGAGGAGAAATACTTACCAAGGCTTGGAATATGTTGATCTTGTCCAAAGAGTCCCAAGGAATATTTTGCTTTAGGGTTTGAAAATGAAAAAAATGTTGAGAGAAATATCTTAAAGGCATGGAAGTCTTGAATGATTTAAAAAATCTGATTTTTGGGTGCTTTTTATGGACCTCAAGTCATCCTTAGCCACACTTGGCACTAAATGATATGTCCACTTAGCCAATTCTTGCAAGAATGGATCATTTGTCTTTGGGCCAAGTCTTTTAATTCCATTTTGGGCCTAATTTTTGGGCCCAATTACACATATCCATGTACCCATCAAATATCATGTATTATTCACCATATATCTCGTGTTTACATAATTCCATAATGTCACGATAATATTTTCTTACGAGATTCTCATTCGTCGCCTTGATCGCAAAAATTGGAATTCTAGCCGTCCATGGCTTACTTGAACATTTTTGGTAACTTCGTGTGTTTCATGGTTTGATCATGTGGAAGTGTATCGAGGTATTTGAAACCTTAACAACGCTAAAATATCTCCAAGGAACCAAAAGAAAACATCCAAGAATCGTCGTAGAATTACGTCGCAAAACGGGTCCGGAAAGGCCTACTCCTTGTTCCTTGCGCCACACCCCTGAAACAGGGGTAGTGGCGCAGAAATGGCAGCCTCTCTGAAGTTTGTGCTGAGATTTCAGCACTTTGCTGAAATTTCCGGCCACTTATCCAATGTTTACGTATCGTCCAATCCCTTATTAAACACTACAAAATACTTACTTAGTGATCTTAACCATCAAGTAAACATGACTTAAAGTCACCAAATGAGGTTAGAATATGTACGAGTCCTCACTCAAATGCTTCTACGAAATCACAACACACCTCCTACGACGATCGAATCGCACATGTTAAGTCCGATATCAAATGTTTCACCAATGACACTATAAAACACATATGCATGGCATCTCAACACCTATGTAGATATGATCCAAAGTATCAAGTGAGGTTATAAAAGTACGGGGTGTTACAACTTTCTCCACCGTTACCCGAAATATTTCATGTTAAGTGTGCTTGCCATATATATAATTTAATTGTAAAAGATGGTCTTGATTTTTTTGAGCCTGCTATTACTTGCAGTTGGCTTTATTCAAGAAAATAATAGAAAAATTAGACTTACCGAATTTAAAAGAAAATGTCAGGAAAATGAACTCAGACCGAGATTAATGCCTGAAGAAATAGATGTTAGATGAAATTCTACGTATGATTTCTTAAATACTTGCAATATTTATAAAGTTCCTATTACTATGACTTTTAACCAATTTACTAGTGATTTTCCCGATTGTATGTTACAAAATTCAAATTGGGCTGAAATTGATGAGATTGTTAATTTTTTGCAAAAATTTTATCTAGCTACGGTTGAATTTTCTGGAGCTTATTATCCTACTGTTTGTAATATTTTAGCTTATTTAGCCGACATTTCTTTATTGCTTAACGAGTATAAGTCTAAACCAGGTTACAAATATGCTATTGAGGCAATGATTGATAAATTTTAAAAATATTTTTTTCCGCTTCCCCCTATTTTCTTAGTTGGTGCTATAATAAATTCATGTATGAAATATAATACTATGTCCGAATTTACTTCTCTTATTTATTCTGCTTTAGGAGTAAAAGCTAATGAAGAACCTTCTTTGTTTATGGCTATGTCTGATGCGAATAGTGACATGAACACATTATACAATCATTATGCTGATTTACTTGACAATGCTTTACCGTCACACATTTCACCGACCCCTGCTCCCCATCCTTCTGAGGAACCATCATCTTTTAAAAGACAGGCACATAGTATGCCTGCTTATTGTGTTTCTGATCTATCTGTTTGGAATAGATTGCAGCCTTCATCGCATAGAACCGTAAGTCGGAAAGAGCTTAAGTATTATCTTATGCAACCTACAGAGGATCCTAGAGGTAGAATCAACACGCTGGAATGGTGGAAGAATAATGAAAGACAATATCCTGTACTTTCAAGATTAGCTAGAGATATATTGAATGTTCCAATGTCAACCGTTGCATCAGAGAGCGCTTTTAGTCAAGGACGGCAGCAGATTGGAGACAACCGACACTCATTGGGAGGCAATGCCATGAATGTTTTAGTTTGCCTTAGAGATTGGATTAGAGCAGAACGAAGAAATCAAGGAATGTTCGTGGAACCGGAAGACGAAGAAGAACTTGAAGAAATAATGACTTCAAGAGAGAATTCAGCACAATCAAGTTCAATGCATGGTTTTAGTGCCATTGATTTTGACAATCCACAATCAATTCTCGTTAATGTTAACATGCGTGAATTGAAAAAAATGATGCAAAATTTGTAGAATTTACAATTAATCATTTTGTTGTGAAATTAGTGAAATGTAATTGCAACCTTGTAACTTGTAAGTTTTCAAACATTTTGCAATCAATCAAATATTAAATTCATTTACTCTTCACATATTTTATTTAAAATTTAAATTAAATATCTTGTTTGAATTCAATACTTTTAATATACTAGTATAAAAGTATATGTTGTTGAATATTGTATATATGTATGTATATTTTTTAAAATAGTATATATTGAATGTATATATGTATGTATGTTCTTTAAAATAGTATATATTGAATGTAAATACATGTGTGTGTTCTTTAAAGTAGTATATATTGAATGTATATATGTATGTATATTTTTTAAAATAGTATATATTGAATGTATATATGTATGTATATTCTTTCAAATAGTATATATTGAATGTATATATGTATGTATATTCTTTAAAGTAGTATATATTTAATGTATATATGTATGTATGTTCTTTAAAATAGTATATATTGAATGTACATACATATGTATATTCTTTAAAGTAGTATATATTGAATGTAAATACATGTGTGTGTTCTTTAAAGTAGTATATATTGAATGTATATATGTATGTATATTATTTAAAGTAGTATATATTGAATGTAAATACATGTGTGTGTTCTTTAAAGTAGTATATATTGAATGTATATATGTATGTATATTCTTTAAAATAGTATATATTGAATGTATATATGTATGTATATTCTTTAAAGTAGTATATATTGAATGTATATATGTATGTATATTCTTTAAAGTAGTATATATTGAATGTCGTATATATGTATGTATATTCTTTAAAGTAGTATATATTGAATGTAAATACATGTGTGTGTTCTTTAAAGTAGTATATATTGAATGTACATACATATGTATGTTCTTTAAAATAGTATATATTGAATGTAAATACATGTGTGTGTTCTTTAAAGTAGTATATATTGAATGTATATATGTATGTATATTCTTTAAAATAGTATATATTGAATGTACATACATATGTATGTTCTTTAAAGTAGTATATATTGAATGTAAATACATGTGTGTGTTCTTTAAAGTAGTATATATTGAATGTATATATGTATGTATATTTTTTAAAATAGTATATATTGAATGTATATATGTATGTATGTTCTTTAAAATAGTATATATTGAATGTATATATGTATGTATATTCTTTAAAATAGTATATATTGAATGTATATATGTATGTATATTCTTTAAAGTAATATATATTGAATGTCGTATATATGTATGTATATTCTTTAAAGTAGTATATATTGAATGTACATACATATGCATGTTCTTTAAAATAGTATATATTGAATGTAAATACATGTGTATATTTTTTAAAGTAGTATATATTGAATGTATATATGTATGTATATTTTTAAAATAGTATATATTGAATGTAAATACATGTGTATATTTTTTAAAGTAGTATATATTGAATGTATATATGTATGTATATTTTTTAAAATAGTATATATTGAATCTATATATGTATGTATATTTTTTAAAATAGTATATATTGAATGTATATATGTATGTATGTTCTTTAAACTAGTATATATTGAATGTACATACATATGCATGTTCTTTAAAGTAGTATATATTGAATGTAAATACATGTGTATATTTTTTAAAGTAGTATATATTGAATGTATATATGTATGTATATTTTTTAAAATAGTATATATTGAATGTAAATACATGTGTATATTTTTTAAAGTAGTATATATTGAATGTATATATGTATGTATATTTTTTAAAATTATATATGTATGTATGTTCTTTAAAATAATATATATTGAATGTATATATGTATGTATATTTTTTAAAATAGTATATCTTCAATGTATATATGTATGTATGTTCTTTAAAATAGTATATATTGAATGTATATATGTATGTATGTTCTTTAAAATAGTATATATTGAATGTATATATGTATGTATATTTTTTAAAATAGTATATATTGAATGCACATACATATGTATGTTCTTTAAAATAGTATATATTGAATGTACATACATATGTATGTTCTTTAAAATAGTATATATTGAATGTAAATACATGTGTATATTTTTTAAAGTAGTATATATTGAATGTATATACATATGTATGTTCTTTAAAGTAGTATATATTAAATGTACATACATATGTATGTTCTTTAAAGTAGTATATATTGAATGTAAATACATGTGTGTGTTCTTTAAAGTAGTATATATTGAATGTACATACATATGTATGTTCTTTAAAGTAGTATATATTGAATGTATATATGTATGTATATTTTTTAAAATAGTATATATTGAATGTATATATGTATGTATGTTCTTCTAAAATAGTATATATTGAATGTATATATGTATGTATATTTTCTAAAATAGTATATATTGAATGTATATATGTATGTATATTCTTTAAAGTAGTATATATTGAATGTACATACATATGTGTGTTCTTTAAAGTAGTATATATTGAATGTAAATACATATGTATGTTCTTTAAAATAGTATATATTGAATGTAAATACATGTGTGTGTTCTTTAAAGTAGTATATATTGAATGTAAATACATGTGTGTGTTCTTTAAAGTAGTATTCTAAGTAGTATTATATTAAAGTTCAATTTTTTATTTAGTCGGGACCCGGCCCAGACGGGCCCATGCAAAATGCATTAATGGGCCGGTGTTGGGCCGTTTGGGGGTTTAATACTGTTTGGCCCGGCCCGGCCCGGCCCAGTACGCGTCAAGACCAGACCGTACCCGGCCCGAGCCCGGTAAAAAAAACCGAACTGGAACCGGGTTGACCCGGCCCGGCCCGGTTGACGGGCTTACTTAGGACAAAAATTTACATTTACTTAAAAATAAAAGGCTAGCTTTAATATTTTTGTATTCAAAATTTGTCTAGGTTTTATCCTACGTTGCATGAAAAATAAAAAATGAATATGACATGAATGCCAATTGAAAAAAAAATTAATAGTCTAGGTGACACGTCATTTTTTAAAGAAAAAATAAAAAAAATATCCTTTTTTGTTAGTTCCTACTTTGTATTTTATAACTTACTAGTTTAGGGTACGTGCATTGCATGTGTGTTTCACATCAATCAATTAAATTATATACACAAGAAGAACTACATTATTAAAAAGTAGCAATTGGCGTTTATGTCTATTTTAAATGGTATAAATAAAAATTGGAAGAGTCTACTATATTTCAAAATTTATAGGTTCATCTTAAAAAAAAAAAAACCTTTGCATATCCAGATTCAACACTTAACTTTAACCTTATATTTTGAATTCAACAAAATAAGTTTAATAAAAGATTCAACTATATTACTAATGAATACTATTGAGCTAGTGAAATAATTAATGCTTGTGGATGCAATGATTCTATGTGACCATACAGTCGAAAACTGTTTTTGATAGATCCTCCGCTCAAAAAAAGTAAAATCAAAACAAAATTGAACCAGTGAAACTATTGATGCTTATGGACACAATGGTCCTTTGTGACCGATCATACAACTGAAGAATGAATTAAGACAAAAAATCTCCATAAGGGTACATACACTCTAAGATTTCATTTTTCAATTAATAATCACTATAAAGTTGTTACCCTCTCCCCTCTTATAACTACATTTATCCGTTCCACTATTTCATAAACTTTAGTCTTTCCTTTGCTCAGTTGCTAAAAGCACTTGATAACACAAATTGATATCTGAAAACGTTTTTACTTTTCAAGAGTATGAAAACTTTTTGAAACTGATACTTTGCAAGACTATGAAAACTTGAACAAGCTATAATGTGTAGGTTGACCTCTCTGTGTTCTTATTCTGACTATGCTACCCATAGAAAACCAAACTAAATATTTATATAACTTTTTGTAGTGGGAACAATAGGATTTTCTAGGCCTCCTCTTCGCATTCACCTCCATTCTCCGTGTTTTTTCTCTTTTTTAATTCCATTTCTTAATTATCCAATATTAACAATTACTCCCTCCGTCCCAATTTATGTGATGTAGTTTGACTTGGTATGGAGTTTAAGAAAGAAAGGAAGACTTTTGAAACTTGTGGTCTAAAATGAGTCATAGATATTTGTGTGGTTGTAAATCATTTCATTAAGGATAAAGTGGGTATTTTAAAGTTAAATTGTTACTAAATATAGAAATGTGTCATTCTTTTTGAGACTGACTAAAAAGGAAAGTGTGTCATATAAATTGGGACACAGGGAGTATCATTTTAAACCAGACACTTTTTTTTAATTTTTGGCAACTGTCTAGTAATAAAGTTTCAAAAGGCGACTTAGGAAAATAAAAGGAGAGTAATATTTAAAAAATGATGATAAAAATACACGACACCTATTTATAGGGGGTGAGATACAATTCATAATTTATATATAACCTATCATGGAGACATGGACAAACTTCATACTACAATAACTAACTTCACAAAGTCAAAAAAATTTATTTAAACAAAGAAAAAAAAGTGAGAAAGAGATAAACCTTTGATTCGGCTACTTTATAAGGAGGCAACATGTTTGTTTTGTCCAATTTTTCCATTAAAAATTTTCAATTGAAAGAGAAACCTGAGAAATTATATAAAAAAAATTAAATCATTGTCAATTGTTGATGATGTATAATTCATACATAATCTTTAAAACTATTAACTAAAAGAATAAAGAAAGGAAGAAAGCATGATGATAATAACGACCTTCCCAAATGAACTCATGCTACTTCCATGTCCACAATCATAGAGTTAGCAATAGATGCCTCCATCTCTAACACCAATCACCTTAAAGGATCAAATTGAAACAAAAACCATATGCAACATATTCTCGGAGGTTGCAGGTCCAATTTATGAGAGCCATAACAATACAATGCCTGCTCCAGCCCCACGAGCTAAAAACAAAATAATTTTTATTTGTCTATTGAATAGTATTCCCTCGTTTAGAGCCTTCAAGATTAGCCCAAAACAATTTGATATATTGATGTGAGTTAGATCCACCTTAATAACATTAAAATGTAATACCATCTAGAGTTTGTCGGAGGTGCTCATCCACTCATCCAGAGCTTGTCTGAATTCGAGCACCATTAACCATCACCTGTCTATATAGCAATCTCCGGATGCCATGGAAGCAAGATCTAGAAAACAAAAAAGGCAGTCTTCGTAATCATCTTACTGACCAAAAGTAAGAAGACGATTTGAATCAATACCCAAAAAAAAAAAAAAAAGAAGAAAAGTAAAAGTAAGACTTATGTTTCTTGTAAATTCATCCAAATTATTACTTAAATAGAATTGTAGAGGCTAGCTAGTATTTTATTTTCTTACCAACTCACGTAAGACGGCAGATTTCGTTTACAAATTTATTATATATATATAGTTTAAATAAGAAAGAATTTATTACATATAAGAGATTTTGCTTTTTTTCACGTTTGCTTTCGTGTTCTTAATTGAACTTTACTTCCCTTTGCCTTCGTGGCCTTTATTCACAGAGAGAGAAGATTAAACCAAAAATTAGTGCAAATAAAATAAGTCTAAAAATAAATTTAAAAAATAGTAAATTAAGAAAAAGTAGACTTTTATTTTCTTATTTGCTCTTTCGCCATAACAACTTTCAAATAGTGCATTAGTGAGTAGTAGTTAGAAATAGTTCTCACCACTTCTTGCAGAGTTGTGCTTCCAATGAAATGCATAAACCTGAAATTGAATTTTTTTCGCTTACATTAAGCTTCTGCACTACTAAAGCAACAGTCCAACAACGCAGACGAGAGATATATCATTGAAAACTATTAATGTAACTAACAAACATCTATTATTCCACCGGCAACGTGCCTGTTTCGTCCAATCTTTCGATAAAAAAATTTCAACTGAAAGAGAAGGTCGATGTAGTAGATTCTTTCCAAAATCGTGTTGCAATGTTAATTCTAGTTAGTTTGTCTCTTGGCAGATACTACTAAAGATGAAGTTAAGGAGCCAGAGTAATGTTGATGTTATTGCTTTTGTTTATGGTGTCTTGTAGTACTATGTTGTTAAATGAGATTTGTAGTCATTATTATTAAGCTTTTGATATACTTTTGGTACTTTGCAAGACGGTTTGCATGTGTGGAGAAAAGATTATTCTATCATGTGTAATTTGTGTTTTATATATGCACACTCTGTACCAAGCTTATTTATCTATGAGCTCGTTTAGTCCAAAAAGACAGGGAAAAGAACTAAGAAAAGCTGCATTTGAAAAGAAACAGTTTATAATGCAGTTTCTTTAAACAAGTTCAATTAAATTCTGTGGATCTATCAGGCAAAAATTAAGCTATTTAAAGGGGGGAAATCTAGACAAAAACTGTAGTGAGATTCTAAAAATATAATTTTTAAAAAAAAGATAATACCAACTAATATACATTATTTGCCCTTTCCTCGAGTGCTCTTCATTAGGATACCTTTTGTTGCCATCCGAGCTAACAAACATACCTTGGAGCTCGCAGTATCCATATTTAATGATATGGAAATCCTAGGTCCTCCCTCTTCGATCCCTAGCCTGCGTGTGAATTGTTTCTTCGAACCACTTAAAATAACATAGATTTATGTCTCCGCTTAAAAATAAACAAGTAGGTATTCAAAGGATGAACCAAAGATTTTGCATGTCTAAATTTGTCTCAAATTGAAATAAACTTAAAGATACATAGTGATCATGAAGAAATAGGGATTACCTTGAATAAGCATAAATCTCATGTTGCGTTGGGTTCCTCAGCTAGCAGTGAAACCAAGTACTACACCCTTACACTTTGATTCTTCTGACATCATATTTAAGCAAAATATGATATCATGTCACAATATGGGAAAACAAAAGGGAAGAGAATGTGTAGAAGCAACAATTACTTCCAATGTAAAATCAGATTCTCACTCAAATTCACAAATTGATGTCTTGATAACTCAAAAGAGTCGTGAGTACTGAAGATAACAGTTCCATGTTAAGTATATTGATTCCTTAAACTAAAGATTCCCCTGTTTTTCGCTTACTGCAATGCTAAGCGGCAAAACATATGTTCCAGAAATAATAATTAGGACTCTGTCAAGGGATGATACATTCAATTTCTTAGACCTGGAAATAAATGAGGGCTTTGTTAAAGCAAACGTAGAAACATAGAGGAAGATGAAGAACCTAGATACCAAAAGAAAAAGGAATAAACTAACTAACATGCAAAATAATTAAAATCATACTTATCTAGGCAATTTGAATAATGGAAAAGGTATTATACCTACTCACGAGTCACGACTCCATCAGAAGCTAATTTTTGTTGGTACGGGAGTTACTGATTCAATGTCGATATTCAATTTTGAGCTTCAAGACTTTCAATTGTCTGGTCCATATCTGAAATAATAGTTCAAGAGGAAAAAAGGACCTTTGTATCACCTGAAAAATCCACAACATCAACTCAATATTTCCCAACTGGAAATCACCACTTATTTAGGTAGGTTGACCGAAAAAAGAATTAGTACAAATTGTTTAACACAGCAACAGGGCTTCGCCACAAAGTAGAATTTTATCATAACAACTATGTCGAAGAATGTTTGTGGACGTTTATTTGTAGGTTTTTTTTTTTTGTTGAAGACGATAGAGGGAGGCACATGTCTCTTTAAAGCATGCATGCAGCGTATATTTGTAGGTTTTTTGTTTAATACTCCTTCCTATTTATTTTAGGAGTCTTTCACATATTTTAAGTTTTTTTTTTTTCACAATTACAAAATAATAGTAGAACTTATAGAAATCTTTTCTATACAAGGTAAAATTCTAATTGATTTAGAATATTAGAAGAATAATTAAATAACAATTATTTGAGGAAAAATAGTAAAAAGACGATTTTGTCTATTGCGGAGTCTTTTAATGAAGGGTAAAAAGTTCAAACAACATTTTTAAAGACCTTCACTTTTTTAATATATTAGAAATTAGAGATAGAGATTAGAGATTAGAGATTAGAGATTAGAGATTAGAGATAGAGATTATCAAAATGTTATTATATATAGCCTTTTTTGTAGTACAAATATGTGCAAATCAATACAACTGGCACTGCTTGTGGTACACAAGTGCACAAGTTGGAAGAAGATTTTTCGCACTATTAAAAGAATATATTAGGATTTTATTGTATTGGATATGATACTATCCAAATGTGGTACCCCAGTGCACAAGTTGGAAGAAGATTTTTCGTACTCCTCTTGTAAGTAAAATCATATTTTTAGGGATCACATATATTTGAAACAATATATTTTTTTGATAAAATTGTGTATTGATGATCTTTACATGTATATGATATATTAATTTCCTTGCATTTAACATTGTGTTCATTTAAATTTATGACTTTTGTGGGAGTTCATTGAATTATTTAAAATGAAATAGAACTTTATAATTAACAATAACTCAAAATGTTGTTACTAATTCTAACCATAATGGCAACAATAATACTATTGGCAAAATGAAAATTGGCAACAGTAATATGTTTGTTGCTAAATAGTTTTTTAAGCCACAACTACATAACTTTTTACCTACAAGATATAATTTATTGCAACCATATTTTTTGTTGCATTAAGTTGGCTTTTAGCAACATTTGTTTTGTTTTGTTACGAAAACTTTTCGACTGTTATGGCCACAACATGCAACAACTTTTATTTTATTGAGACTACTTTTAGAGGCTTGGATTTGATCGATAACTTCCAGTTCTTGGGACGGTTTTGCATACTGTTGAGACTTGATTTACATTGTTATCCTCATTTTGCTGTATTTACTCTCTCATTTATTGTTGGTTGTTGAGTTGGCTTACCTATCGCGGGGCGTGTGATAGGTTCCATCACGATCGAGTTTTGGGTCGTGACATATTCAAATTAAAATTTGGTGGCTAATAATCCCACATGCCATTTGCTTAACTAATTCACTAGAATTAATTTCATCATCGATCATGACTATGTCTTATAATATATATATACTACAAAAAGGTATGAATTAGCGACGAACAAATTCTATAATTTAACAATACAATTTGTCACTGATTCTATTTAGCGACGGGTTATTAACAAATTTAGCTACGACCACTTTAACAATGTATTAACAACGAAATTCGTAGCCAATTTTAATTTTTTTTATAGTGATATTTGTTCCTCTTAAGGTATGGGTTGTTAGAAGGAAGCATCAAAAAAGATGAGTGTCCCTCATTAATTATGAAGAGCTTTACTTTCACTTTATTAATAATTATTTTTTAGTGCGATAGCTAAGAGCAAGAGATGGGATACACTGACTGTTAATTAGCGGTTTATCTAATCTAATTCCTATATAAATATAACTTTTTGTAGAGCTAAATACCGATTTTCAAAACCTCCTTCCATTTGATTTTATTTGTTTGCAACTGAAAACACTTTGTTAAATCGTGAGGGTTGTTCTTTTTTTTCTTTTTCCAACAATCAACCAGAATATATTAATGCGATGATGGTAGTAGAGAGTAAAACTAAAAAGATCTAGTTTAAATATTAACCATGACACCCGGCAACACAAGTGAGCGTGTGGTGCCAATGGAGAAGAATCAAGTTTTATGCTCTAGGGACGTGGGATTGAGCCTCAACTTCATACTTTCTTTTGGAAAATGTTTCAAAGTGAGGTTATGTTTTAAAGTGAGCTTTTCATTGTTATAAAAAAATCCAAGTCGATGTGAATACAATTTTATAGGACCTATGTAATATTGATTTCACTTACACAAAATGCTATGTATACTTACTGTTCAGAGCACTGTGACATCCGAAACTTTTAAATTCTGAATTCACCTCTGATCTTCGGACTCTATAATTTTCCTCTCTTAGAATTTTAGCAAATAACAAAAGTCACTTTTTGTATAAGGATGAACTATTCATTCTTCATGTAACACAAGATGGATTTGACAAATATCCAATCCCCTTCGCTTGTACTTTCTCCGTTTAAAAAAGAATGATCTGTTTTGATTTGACACGAACTTTAAAAAAATAAAAAAGATTTTTGAATCTTGTGGTCTTAAATTAAAGTTATGTCAAATGTATCAAAATGTAATTTAATTTCTAGTCTTAGACATGCCACGTGTAAAGTTGAAATTTAAGTATTGTCAAAAAAGAAAAGGGTCATTCTTTTTTAAACAGACTAAAACGAAAAGTAACAAGCTGAAATTAATCGCAAGGGAAGCTTTGCAAATGCGAAGAACAAAAGATTCTGCATCAGATTTCAGTTGACAACAACAAGGAATGATAAAAAAGATCCTCCGAATGGACCCTCGGGATTCGTTCGGAACTCCACGAGGATAAACCAACTATGTTACTAGCCTAAGTTTGGCATTTCGAACTCAAAGAAACCAAAAGTTTTTGAACATAGATCGTGTTGGTGAAATTACAGAAAATTACAATTGAAAAATACAAAAGAAATGAAGAAAATACAATAATCTTCTTCCTCGGCTGAAGCGCGGATATCTCGCTTTCTTTAAGGAGATTCAAGCCCACTGCAGCAAATTTTTTCACCGGTCCAGCAGTAAACTTCTTGACTTGTCCCCTCCAGGATACAACAACCTTCTTACAAAGTACATGTCACGCTCCGAAACCCAACGAGGCATGATTGGCACCCGTAGCCGATAAGGCCCGAGAGAACCAAACTATGCTTCTATACATTCATATGCATACCATAGGAACACCACTATCACATAAGAACCTGAACGACTAATATCGGAAATTAAGGAACATGTGACATATATATTTACACATTTGAGAAACTCGGCCGTTGAGGCCATCAAAAAAAGACTTCATGAGTCATCTTATATACATATACCCACATACGTCTACAAAAGCCTCTAGCAAGTGCATTGACCAAAACCAACTGAAAGTTGGGACAAGTCCACTCTTTCTACAATATGTACATCACCAAAATATACATACAACTGTGACTCGGAGAAGCCCCGAATTAGCTGGAGCTCACCAAAGAACCGCTAACAACTGGCAATCTACTGAGGATGCCTACTGGTACCTACGCATGCAGCAAGTAAGGTAGATTCCCCAAGAGGGGTCCGTACGAAATAAGACTGAGTATGCAAGGCTCAGATGAAACTGTACAATACATGAATATTTCAATGAATTCAAAACAAATGAATAATCAATGTGAATAAGTCACCATTTGCATTTTGGAAACCATGTGTATTACTTTCATTACATTCTTTACTTCAATGCTCGTTTGTCAATACAAGTGTCACAATATACCCGGGCCCCTACTGATCAGTGGGTCTTTACATAACGTATCGTTATGTTGGGATCGGGTCGAGCTAGGCTTATGCCCCTAGACCTGCCACCCATAAATAAATACATCGGGATCGGGTCGAGCTAGGCTTATGCCCCTAGACCTGCCACCCATAAATCAACATATCAGGTTCGGCTAGAGCTAGGTTTTCACCCCCAGAGCTGCCCCCTGTCAGGTTTGGCTTGAGCTAGGCTTTCGCCCCCAAAGCTGCCTCCTGATCCAATAATCTCGGGATCGGCTTGAGCTAGGCATTTTTGCCCCCAAAGCTTCCACCCATACTTGATCATTGACCACATATGCATTACTTTATTCTTTACTTTGAGATTGATACTTTGATAGTCATAACATCACTTGAAGCTTTGGATCATTAACCAATGAGTAAGAGACATATGAGTAACATTGTTGGAAACATAATATCACTAAGAACATAACACCATTGGAACCATTGGAACAATAATCAATGAACCAACGACATGAGTATAACCGCTATTGGAACATTGGAATATAACTTTGATGGGCTTTTGGAACATTATTCACGAATATGAGACATGAGGTTCACAAATGATCAATGAGTAGGAAATATATGACAATGACCATTGATAATCGGATATGGGATACCTTAGCACATTTCGGGTTAGGACTAGTGAAATGTCAATGTGAATACTATTTGCCGCAGAAAGATACGGACAAAGTAACCTTACATACCTTGTATTCGCAATACGAATATACAATCTTAGAGGTGCATACAATGGTCCCGCTCCTTCTTTATCTGTCACTCTACAACACAAATATACAACGGGATTCACATTAACCATCAACTACTTTACAAATGCATATAACATCAATGAGTTACATGTTTGTCCTTAAACATGTCATTTCCCCTTGCCCAAACCATTGATCACATTACTATTTCCAAAAATCCCCCAATATTCCATACATTGACCAATACATGAGAATCAATACATTTCACCACAAAACTTCTCCTTTACACTTTCTTATCCATACCACATCACAAATAATCCATCAATTCACCTTAATACACTTCATAGCACATATCGGCCAAAATCCCACAATTTACACTTTTAGAAAAATAACAAGTTTAATAACAAAATCACACCATACATGTTCATATTTTATCCATACCATGCTCTTTCATTAAGAAATCAAGTCTCTTTTCAAGTTCAAATCACCAAGATAGCACATCTTTCACCAAAAGCACAAATACACTATTCACCATCTTGCCAACATAACTATCATAAGATACATAATCTCCCATGCATATAATATGTTAATCCATGAGAATAAATACTTACCAAGGTTTGGAATCGGATGATCTTTACCAAAGAGTCCAAAGGACATATTTGCTTTAGGGTTTTGAACTAAAGAAATGTTTGAGAAATATCTTCAAAGGCATGAGAGTTTTGGATGAATAAAATCTGATTTTGGGGCCTTTATATAGACCCCAAGTCATGCTTATCCATTCCTTGGCATTAATTGTGGTCAAAGTGGAAGAATGGGTCAATTTTCTCCTTTGGGCCATGTCTTTTAATCCCATTTTGGGCCTAACTTTGGGCCCAATAACACATATCCATTTAACCCATCAACTTTCATGTATAATTCACCATATATCTCATGTTTAAATAATTCTATAATGTCACGATAATATTCTCTTACGAGATTCTCATTCGTCGTTTCAGTCGGAAAAATAGGAATTCTAGTCGCCCATGGCTTCATTGCACATTTTGGATAACTATTTCTATTTCATGATTTGATCATGTAGAAGAATGTAGGAGTGTATTGAAGTGTTTGAAGCTTTAACAATGCTCAAAGAACTCCAAAGAACCAAAAGAAACCATCTAAGAAGCGTCGTCGAAGTGCGTTACAAAACGAGTTCGGAAGGGCACATTTTTTGTGCCTTGCACCACTGCTGCAAAGCAAGGCAGTGGCGCAAGAATTACACCCTCTCTGAAATCAGTGGCTTGCGCCACACCCCCTGAAACAGGGTAGTGGCGCAAGTTTGCTTACTTTGCTGAATTTTTCGGCCACTTCTTCAATACTTGCATATCGTCCAATACCTTATCAAAACACTACGAAACACTTACTTAGTGATCTTAATCATCAAGTAAACATGACTCCAAGTCACCAAATGAGGTTAGAATGTATACGGGGTATCACACAAATGGTCCACGAAGGCACGAAACACCTCCTACGAAGGTCCAATTGCACATATTAGATCCGATATCAAATGTTTCACCCATGGCACCCAAAAACACATACTCATGGCATCTCAACACCTAAGTAGATATGCTCCCAAGGTATCAAATGAGGTTAGAAAAGTACGGGGTGTTACAGTACAACTCAACAAACTCTGGACAAGAGTTTAGTTCAAAGCTCCACAAAAAAGAACACCTCCCTTCAACTAATAAACTCTCTTTTTTACTAACTTTTGTGAACTCTATATTATCTTGTACTTCAAAAAATATGCAAGACCATCACTATTTATAGGTGAGAAAATCTTCCATGCAATGAATATGAATGAATGAGGGCTAGTAAAGATGGAAGATCAATGGTCTTTAGGTTACAAAATTACAAATCATAAAGTGATAGAAAGTGGATGAATAAAGAGTTGGATGTTACATGAATTTCAATTGAATATGATGGGCAAATACAACCACCATAAACTAAGAACAAATGCCCCTCAATGTAGCAAAACTGCACGTCTCTTTGTCTTAAAAAAGCCATTAAGAGCAATTGGCATATAATGCCATTAAAGTAATGGAGACATTGGCATGAAGTGTCAACAATGAATGGGAGTAATACTGCTGCAAACGGCTGGAGTAATAGGTTGCATGCAAAAAGAATTGTAACTTAAAAGTCACTAACTCCCAAAGAAATAATGCATCAACTTTATGGTCACTTACTCCATAGTAATGGGACATTAAAAAATATTATTTTAATATTAAAAATTGTCACACCCCGAATCCCATCAAGGCATGATTGGCACCCGAAGCCGATATAGCCCGAGAGAACCAATCTTTACTCATGAACCTTCATATGCATGCCCTCATATGAATCTTAATCTTCCTTATACAACTATGTGGAAATCATAATCATGGAAACATATGCAATAAACATATATAAAAAAAACTTGGCCGTTGGAGCCATTACGTCAAACTGAACGTACATTTCTATCATTCACATACCTACATATGTCTACAAAAGCCTCTACAGATACATTGACCAAAACCAACTGAAAGTCGGGACAAGTCCCTGCTTTATACACTGATGTATAGTACCAAAGCATCTGAACAACTGTGACACGGAGAAGCCCCGAACTAAGTGGAGCTCACCAAAACTCTACAAATGATCCCTAGTCTACCGAGGAGGTCTACTAATGCCTGCACCTGCAACATGTAAAGTAAGTCCCCAAGAGGGGTCAGTACGAAGAATGTACTGAGTATGTAAGGCCATAAACAAACTGTATCAATGCGCAAGAATTTCAATGGAAAGGATTATAAGAGAAAATTCCACATATGGAACCATGTACCTTTCTTTCTCTGCTATCATCTCCAATGAGTCATACATAACAACAACAATGATGTATTCAACATAAATAAATTAAAGAATGTGGATAAACTCTCTTTCTGTATGTGAGATACCATGTACATTACGTTCTTTCTCTTCCTTGCCTTTACATTATTTTATTTTATTTTATTTTTACATTACTCAAATGTTGTTACTGTTAGGTCCCTCATCATGCAGGTGATCTTGTCACCCCATGGATAAAATCATGTCATCATGCAGGTGTTCATTGCACCCCATGGATACATCATGCAGGTATTCTTTTTACCCCATGGATAAGATTATGTCATCATGCAGGTGTTCATTGCACCCCATGGATAAATGGCCATCATCATGCGGGTATTTGTACCCCATGGATAAATTAACATCGTCATGCAGGTGTTCGTTGCACCCCATGGATAATTTAACCAATATGCATTACTTCATTCTTACGTCATTTCTTTACTTTTGAGATTGCTACCTTACTTGTGAAAGATTGATACTTTTGATACTCATAACTTTACTTGAAACTTTGGATCAATGATCAATGAGTGAGAGACATATGAAGAACATGGCAATATGACATTTTGGAAACATCGCCGTCATGGAAACATAACACTATTGGAACCATTTGGACAATACTCAATGAACACGAGACCTATGTATAACTTCTATTGGAATTTTGGATCATGACACTAAAGCACACACTTATATCCACCTTTCACTTCACTCATTTAACTCTTGAGATTGATATCCTCACTTATTAGGAATCATTATACTAACTTGTTCATCACCTCTCTTATTACTCTTATGAGATTGGTAATTTTACTTATGAAGGATTGGTACCAAGAAATAATCATCACACTCTAGGACTTTGGAACATGACATGATTGGAACAATACTATTCAACTAAACAAGCCCTCTTGACCTCATTACTCATGGTGAGATAGTTCTCTTAGATTTTTCAACACTATGACAGCTTAGGAACTTCAGGCAATAAATAAGAACTAAGTGGGTCATAATTCGTCTAGGAGTAAAACACATTGAATAATAATATGTATCGACCTTAGTTGGAATACTACAGAACCCCTTTGGAATAGTACACTTTTGGAACCTTAGGATAATGATCATTTGGAATTCTTGACATATTAGCCAATGAACGTGGGTCAACCAATGGACATGAATCAATCAATGAACATAAGTCAACCAATGAACATGAGTCATATAATTCACCATTGACCAATGAAATGCTCCACCTTGACTAGCTTGGTCAGGTGGTAATCTACTCCTGCCTTCTTTAGCAGGCATATCCACCTGCTTTTCTTTACCTCTGCCTCTTCTCGTGTTTGGCATTTTACTATACCAAAGAAAAATCATTACCATGGTCAGATATAATTCAACTTACAATACTGGCTCTATTGCACGATCTAGAATGAAGAACAGAAACAACATCCTACATGTCCCGTAGCCTCCTACTTATAAATGTGGTGCACAACACATCGATAAGTAAGACTCTACTCAGACACGGCTTTGTAGACACCCTTAGAACGAACTGCTCTGATACCACTTTGTCACACCCCGAATCCCATCAAGGCATGATTGGCACCCAAAGCCGATATAGCCCGAGAGAACCAATCTTTACTCATGAACCTTCGTATGCATGCCCTCATATGAATCTTAATCTTCCTTATACAACTATGTGGAAATCATAATCATGGAAACATATGCAATAAACATATATAAAAAAAACTTGGCCGTTGGAGCCATTACGTCAAACTGAACGTACATTTCTATCATTCACATACCCACATATGTCTACAAAAGCCTCTACAGATACATTGACCAAAACCAACTGAAAGTCGGGACAAGTCCCTGCTTTATACACTGATGTATAATACCAAAGCATCTGAACAACTGTGACACGGAGAAGCCCCGAACTAAGTGGAGCTCACCAAAACTCTACAAATGATCCCCAGTCTACCGAGGAGGTCTACTAATGCCTGCACCTGCAACATGTAAAGTAAGTCCCCAAGAGGGGTCAGTACGAAGAATGTACTGAGTATGTAAGGCCATAAACAAACTGTATCAATGCGCAAGAATTTCAATGGAAAGGATTATAAGAGAAAATTCCACATATGGAACCATGTACCTTTCTTTCTCTGCTATCATCTCCAATGAGTCATACATAACAACAACAATGATGTATTCAACATAAATAAATTAAAGAATATGGATAAACTCTCTTTCTGTATGTGGGATACCATGTACATTACGTTCTTTCTCTTCCTTGCCTTTACATTATTTTATTTTATTTTATTTTTACATTACTCAAATGTTGTTACTGTTAGGGCCCTCATCATGCAGGTGATCTTGTCACCCCATGGATAAAATCATGTCATCATGCAGGTGTTCATTGCACCCCATGGATACATCATGCAGGTATTCTTTTTACCCCATGGATAAGATTATGTCATCATGCAGGTGTTCATTGCACCCCATGGATAAATGGCCATCATCATGCGGGTATTTGTACCCCATGGATAAATTAACATCGTCATGCAGGTGTTCGTTGCACCCCATGGATAATTTTGGATCAATGATCAATGAGTGAGAGACATATGAAGAACTTGGCAATATGACATTTTGGAAACATCGCCGTCATGGAAACATAACACTATTGGAACCATTTGGACAATACTCAATGAACACGAGACCTATGTATAACTTCTATTGGAATTTTGGATCATGACACTAAAGCACACACTTATATCCACCTTTCACTTCACTCATTTAACTCTTGAGATTGATATCCTCACTTATTAGGAATCATTATACTAACTTGTTCATCACCTCTCTTATTACTCTTATGAGATTGGTAATTTTACTTATGAAGGATTGGTACCAAGAAATAATCATCACACTCTAGGACTTTGGAACATGACATGATTGGAACAATACTATTCAACTAAACAAGCCCTCTTGACCTCATTACTCATGGTGAGATAGTTCTCTTAGATTTTTCAACACTATGACAGCTTAGGAACTTCAGGCAATAAATAAGAACTAAGTGGGTCATAATTCGTCTAGGAGTAAAACACATTGAATAATAATATGTATCGACCTTAGTTGGAATACTACAGAACCCCTTTGGAATAGTACACTTTTGGAACCTTAGGATAATGATCATTTGGAATTCTTGACATATTAGCCAATGAACGTGGGTCAACCAATGGACATGAGTCAATCAATGAACATAAGTCAACCAATGAACATGAGTCATATAATTCACCATTGACCAATGAATAGGTAACATGTGAGTAACATTAGCCAACTACCGAATACGGAATACCTTAGAGCATTTCGGAATCAGATAAGTACTACGAAAATGTGGACAACATATGTTGCAGAAAGAGATAGAAAGGTAACCTTACATACCTTATCTTCCCAATGTAAGTACACAATCAAATATGTGAGCGCAACAAGTCCGCTCCTTCTTTATGTTTCACTCTACATCACAAGTACATAATGGAACCAACATTAACCACCAACTACCTTACAAATGCATACAATATCAATAAGTCACATGTTTGGCTTGAACATGTTATTTCTTTCTCTACAATACCATTTACGGTATGGTCATATCAATAATACCACAACATGCCCAACATTGACCATATGTCACCCCAAGTTCATACCTTCCACTCTCACCATCACAACATCATAATTATACCATCAATTACTTTACAAATGCATATAATATCAATGAGTTACATGTTTGCATTTCCCCTTGTCAAATCCATTGATCATACTAATATTCCAAAAATGCCATAATATTCCTAACATTGACCAACACATGACAATTGATACATTTCACCACAACATTTCTCCTTTACACTTTCTTATCCATAACACATCAAAAATAACCCATCAAGTGACCTTAATACAACTCATAACACATATCGGCCAAAATCCCACAATTTACACTTTTAGAAGAATAACAAGTTTAATAACAAAATCACTCCATACATGCTCATATTTTGTCCATACCATTCACTTTCATCAAGACATCAAGTCACCTTTGAAGTTTAATTCACAAAAATAACACATCTTTACCAAAACACAAAAGTGCACCACTTACACTTTTAGGCATAACCATCATGATCTACATGCTCTCCCATGCATATAATATATGAATCCATAAGCATAATTACTTACCCAAGCTTTCAAATGAGTGATCTTGCCCCAAAGATGACTTAGGGTTTGAAAGAGCCCAAAGGGAGCTTTCTTGAAATTTCTAGAAAATGAGAAAATGTGATGTGTGTCTTTATGAAATAAAATCTGATTTTTGTGCCCCTTTTATAGCCACTAACTCATCCTTAGCCACTCTTTATAGTATTAAATACTATATCTATATCTAGAAGGTCAAGGGAAGAATGGGTCATTTGACCCTTTCTTGGCCCATATCTTTTAGTCCATTTTGGGCCCAATAACACATCTCAACTTAGCCCACAAATTTTCATGAATAATCCCTCATATATCACATGTATAAATAATTCCATAATGTCACGATAATATTCTCTTACGAGATCCTCATTCGTCGTCTCGATCGCAAAATAGGAATTCTAGTCGCTCATGACTTCATTAAACATTTTTGGTAAGTACTTGTATTCCATGGTTTTATCATGTAGAAGTATGTAGGATTATATTGAAGTGTTTGAAGCCTTCACAATGCTCAAAGAACTCCAAAGAACCAAAAGAAACCATCTAAGAATCGTCGTAGAATTGCGTCGCGAAACGAGCTCGGAAAGAAAAAATGTTTGTTCCTTGCGCCACTGCTGCAAAACAAGCCAGTGGCGCAATAAATGCACCCTCTCTGATCTCATAGGCTTGCGCCACACCCCCTGAAACAGGTCAGTGGCGCAAGTTTCCATGTCTTGCTGAATTTTTCGGCAATTTTTCCAACACTTGCGTATCGTCCAATACCTTATCAAAACACTATAAAATACTTACTTAGTGACCTTAATCATCAAGTAAACATGACTCCAAGTCACCAAATGAGGGTATAATGTGTACGGGGTATTACACAAATGCTCCACGAAACCACTAAACACTTCCTATGAAAGGCTCGTCACATGTACAAGGACAAAGTTTTAATTTGTCTCATCTTTAACATTTCCAAATACATACTTATAACTCTCGACACTTACGAAAACATTATTCAACATCATCAAATAGGGTTGGAAAGATACGGGGTGTTACAAAAATGCCCATAAAACTAACAGATCGTTATCATCAAATGTTGACCGAAGTCAACCCTATGCCTTAAAACTCCAACTTTCCGTCCAACCACTCAAAACACATCCTATCGCCTCGAGAATCGAATCGATGGTCCTACCAACCTAAAATCGAATTTTCGGAGCTAATGGAACCGATAGAACTAGTATACAACGCGTAAATCTCCGAATGTTGACCAAAGTCAACCATTCCAACTGTAACACCCCGTACCTTCCCAACCCTAGGTGACGACGTTGAACAATGGTTACCTAGGCGTCGAGCGCTATAAGTATGCATTTGGTAATGTTAATGATGAGGAAAAAATTGAAATTGGCTTCATACATGTGATTAGCCCTTCATAAGAGTTGTTTTGTGATTTTTGTGGCGCAGTTGTGGGGTTCAAAATGAGGCTAAGAGGACCTCTAAACAAAGGATGTTAAGGGTAAGAAGTAAGTTAAAGAATAGGAGTTGAAGTATCTAACCAAATCCGCGAAGAAAAGTCAAAAAATTCTTATGGTTACTTTAACATTAGTTTATAATTACTTTATGGTTCTTTGAGTGCGGGTGATAGCTTTGGGGGAAAAGCCAAACTTGATGCCGAACCTGCTTCCTTGTTTTCCGGGTGGTAGCAGGGGGAAAGCTCAGTAAGGCAAAAGCCAAGCTTGACGCTGAACTTTATTATATTCACTGGATCAAGGGGGAAGCTCAGTGAGGTAAAAGCCAAACTTGACGCCGAACCTGCTTCCTTGTTTTCCGGGTGGTAGCAGGGGGAAAGCTCAGTGGGGTAAAAGCCTAGCTTGATGCCGAACTTGAGACGGTTGCATATTGACGGATGCATTGCATATTGACGGTTGCATATTGACGGATGCATTGCATATTAACGGTTGCATATTGACGGATGCATTGCATATTGACGGTTGCATATTTGCATGTTAACGGTTATACATTATTGACGGTTCTAACTATTAACGGTAACGGACATAAAGGTAAATGGAATAATGAACGTAAGGTACCTATTTCCACACATACTAAGCAATGATTGATCCACATTGACTATTCTCTTGAAATCAAGTTCATTGAGGTGTTTAAGTTTCATGAAGTTTCTTATAGCCTTGCATACGCAGTACATTCTTCGTACTGACCCCTTTGGGGGACTTCTTTTATCTGCTGCAGGCACAGGTGTTAGTAGACCTCCACCATAGGCTACGGGTTTTCCACGGATCATTGGTGAGCTCCTAGTTGGTTCGGGGCTTTCCGAGTCACATGTGTATATTGTTGTGGTTTTGTAATTATTGTATAAAGCGGGGCCTTGTCCCGACTTTTAGTTGGTCTGGTAAATGCATCTGTTAGAGGCTTTTGTAGACATATGTGGGTTATGGATGGAAGAGACAAATGTCTGTTTTCACTTGATGGCTCCAACGGCCAAGTTTCCTAAATATATTTGCATAGCGTATGCTTCCTTGTTTATGTTCTCTGCATAGTTGCATAAGATATCATAAGATGTATGTGAGGATATGCATACGAAGGGTCATAAGCAAAGATTGGTTCTCTCGGGCCATATCGGCTTAGGGGGGCAGTCCGGCCCGAATGGGATTTCGGGTCGTGACACCAACTCTAAAGCCTTCCTAAACGAAAAACTCACTTAAAACTCAACCGATCACCTCATGAACCGAACCACCCACTTCCACAGACCACAAACACCAATATGCAACTACAGGGAGGGGTAAAATAATCAAAACGCACCCAACAACCAAAAAATCACAACTAGAGTTGTTACAATGATAAATGGAAATATTTGTTGTTTTAGTTTCTGAAAATGACTACAAGTGAATAAGTGATTGGTAATTTCCAATTTGTTTATTTTTATTTCGCGTAGATTGTAAAATTTTTGAGGAAATGAGATCTCTTGACCACTTACCAATTGAATAAAAGAAAATAATCTTTTCAAATATTTTATATGTAAAGATAAAGATCTTATTAGAAAAAAGGTCATAAACCTAAAAAGAAAAATTATACGTAGCCTACCTAATCAATTCTCCCAAAAATTTTATGAGCCATAACTGTCATTTTATTCTATTGTTTCATGCATAACAGTAACACTCTCTATAGTTTAATATTAGTTGTGTGTCCTGATTTCTTCACTTTTTCTAATGATCTACTACTAGTTTGACCACTTCCTACGTTCATGTAAGCCAATAATCTTACTTTGAATGATTGAAAATTATGATGTCCTTTGAAGAAAATCTTGATGGTGTAAGAAAATCTTTATACTATCAGTTTATATAATTTAAACTCTGATATAAATTGAGAATTTAGAAACAACGTTCAGGAAATAAAAATTATATAAATCATTAATTTTTATTTTTTTTTGGTTCATAGGACATAATATTATAGCATATGCATCATTACAAAATAGTAGGGTCACTACGGACCATACTTAATAGAAACTTCAAACATTCCGACATAAAAAAACAAAAGGAGCTTGTAGCATTATTTCTTACAAGGGCTTTAAGGAGGTCCTAGTTAGGTAGTGCATCGCACTACCGGAAAATAAACTCTCTAAAAACTTTATTCAACAAGATAATGATCAAAACATATCAATTTTCTCAACAATGAGAATGAAGATTTTCCTGAGAAGACCCAACAATTGGCAGCTCAAATTTTGAAGGAGTCAACAAGTAGGGCGATAATGAGAGGTTTTAAGGTTTTTTCTGGATGAGTGTATCCATCTTGATTGTGCTTATATGTGACGTCAATAATCCGAGCAAGATTGAGAATACGAGTTAAAATCTCTACAGAGACAGGAGTTGGTCTAAGCATTCCTTCATTAATATCCTTCCATCCTGCCTCACCCATTTCTTGAAATTTAGCCATCGCCTCTTCTGTTGACACATCATAATCTTTCATGTAGCAGTCAATTCCAGTTGAAATTTGTCCCCTACTTTTTTCAACCTGAAAAGGAAGATAGATTTGGGGTTAGCGTTTACACTGCCCCAGCTATATCGTTGCAACACTTTGTTTGTTCAAATCTCATATGATAATATAAGTGAGATACAACTCATACCTCGTATGTGGCTATGTCATCAGTGACTCGGCATAATGTCACCCCACCTTCAAGAATTTTAGGATTCTTTGATAACCACTGAAAATCCTGCTCCGTAGTAGACTTCATTCCCAAATACGATGTTGTCGTGAGGAGGTAATAACCGGTAGTTACTAGTGCGTTGCTTAGATATTCAGAAACAGGTGGCATATGTCCTTTAATAAACCATTTTGCCTCGATGTTATAACTCCTTGCTACTTCTTTCATCTGTAAACATCAAATTAAACATATCATTGCTTCAAGTTTATGATCACTAAAAGTGAGAAATAAATTAAGGGAAAAAAAGTAATTTGATAGTTAGGTCGCTCAGACACACTCTTTCTTTTGCATAATAGACAACATGCAATCTTCCATCGCTACACAATTCCTTTTCATAACCCTCGTAAAGATCTAAAAGAGCTTTGTAACTAATTTTCATGTAATCAGGGAGCCGATCAACTTCGCTAATATCCCATCTGCAAAGGTGACAAAGCTAAGGTCAATTATGCATTTTAAAAGAGCATGACCATAATGGGCTAGCAAAAGGTTCGTCTTAATCTTTTCACGATATTCACTTTCAAAGTATATCCGATTTAGTAAATTCATGAAGTTCATACCTTTGTATGGCCTCAGTGTATTTGGCAAGTTCAGCAATTGTACCATAAGAATCATAAGTGTCATCCACAACCGAAAGCATTGTTATGGTCTTAGCGAGCATGACACGAGCTTGAGAATATTGAGGCTCAAAATATACTGCTAATGCCCAAAAATAACATTCAACTGCTCTATCTCTCGCATATGGAAGTGTGTTCACAAAATTCAAATCTTTCCACCACCTGCAGCATAACAAATTAACATCAATAATAGATAAATGTTCAATTAAAAAGGTTTTAAAGTTTATATTATCACACCTTGATACTTCAACAAGTTCTTGCTTGTGCAGCATCTGGAGTAAGTTGAAATCCAATTTGGCAAATCGAAGTAACACATCATTCTTTGTTTCCTGCTTCTCGTAGATTGATGAGATGAAGAACCAAGTCTCAACTCGAGGAATACCTTTGTGCAAAGATTGCTCAAGGGCATGTGTCACTTGCTCCCTAAGTAGAGCTTTCAAATGTGGAGATGTGGACTCAAGATGAGTAGTGGAGAAAGCGAGTGCATCTTCTAAGATGTCTTCACCATGCGTCCTTACATGTGAAGCTTCATACAAGCTCAATAATCCTAAGACATCACTAGCAAGAGACTCCTTGAGTTTGCCATTTTCATCTTGGAATTTGCTGAAAATTTCTGAATTACAAGGAACAATACAAATATTAGCCTTCCAGTAAAGGGATCGTAATATATAATCGCAACGTACCAACATTGAATTTGTAGAACTTCAAGAGATACTTACTGAGAGAGATGTTGTAACCATGTTGCCTAAGCATTCGAAATTGAAGAGCGCAAGTGCATAAATCATTATTATAGTCATCGCCCTCAAAGTTTGAATTTTCATTGTAAATCCGATTCAAAATCTCATCAATTTCCTTCTCAAAGTGATAGGCTATTCCAAGGCGTTCAATAACATCAATCAAATTCAATGTCTCAGCCAATTCCCGTCCAGTAGCTAACAACATACTCCTTGTTTCTTCCTTCAACACTTCAATCTCTTGAGCATACTTTTGTGCGACCTATAAATATATCCAGAAGCCAAAAAAAAATCAAACTACGTTGTCTAATAAAAACAAAGAATTAAGAAGGAACAACGTAGGCAAGATGAATATTAATTAAGTACAAGATTGTCGATGGAGAAAGAAAGGAAACGATCAGCCCATAGACTTGGAGAGAAGTTGGCGACAGGGCGAATGATCTTCTCTTCTTCAATATGGTTCACAGCATTATTTCCAACTACAACTGAGGCCATTGTTGCAACAAATAACAAGAGTGTTTTTGGTTCTTCTATGGAAAAAAGGAAGTAATTCTCAAGTTGGTGAGATAAATGGTAGACAAGGGACAAGTATTTATAGTGGTAAGAGACACAATTACCGATTTTTAAAAATGTAAATATAGTTAATTTAAACAACTATAGTTGATGTGATCTTTAAGTCATACTCCCTCTGTTTCATTTATACGTATTGAGCATAGAGAAAATTGAGAAAAGTAGTTGAATTTTGTGATTTTAAATTGATGATGTGTATAATATATCAAAATAAGCTTTAACTTTGTGGTATTAGATGTGCATGTCACGTGGAAAGTTAAAATTAATGAATAACTTAATACAAAAAATATGCAGTCAATTAAAGTATATGTGAATGAATCACATTTTGAAAATGTGGAGTCATTTGATTTTTCAACTTGTACGATTTTTTTCCACAAATAACTTTGAAAATGCTCTAATGACAGTAGGATTTTTTTTTTTTTTTTTTTTTTTTTTTTTTTTTTTTCTTTTTTGACAATTCAGCTTCTATCTTTTCCCAGTTGCCTCACTTGACTTTATATGAAAACTTATCTATTATTATAAGTGAATGTAATATGATGATATAATAACTTTACTCTAAAAATGCATATAACTTAAAACTCGTTAAGCAATTATAGAGAAGTACTAAATTTCCAATTAGAAATCTAGGTCGTTCCCACTATTATTTCTTCTCGTGGGGGCATTTATACTAGCAAAGGAGACTCGTATAAGTGATAGTACCTCGTTGTGGCTTTGTGATTTATTATTGCACTTTTATGCTAGCTTCAAGATAGTTGTAATGTCTATGTACTTGATATCTTATTATTGTTGTTTTATGATATGTTATTCTGGTTGTTTTATGCTTCAATCAGGCTGAGCAGGTCAAACTCCGTGTGAAGACTGCATGCATCCCTATTTTTCCACATGCAGGAACCAACTTTTCATGATAAAATTACCTAACAAGGTACAGTAACAAGACACCCAAATTGAATAGTATAACATACATGACATGACCATCATAAGTTTTACGTAGTGTAGTGCAGTGATAAGTATTTTTCTATTTTTAATTAGGCATTATGTTTAAATATAAGTATGAAATTGTCTTAATAGAAAATGTTTTACTTTTAAAGTAAGATTTTTCGACATGAATTTAGATTAGTCGGGTCTCAAAATGGATACACAATATCGAGTGAGAAACAAAAAAAAATTTAACATGTATTCATAAGTTCTATTCTGTCCGTGCCAATTTATGTATGTACAGGTGTTTAATTAGACATAGAGTTTGAAAATGGAAAAAAATCTTTTGAAACTTAGGTCTAAAAAAGTCAGACATGTATTTGTGTGGCTATACATTATTTCATTAAAGATACCATTCTTTTTATATATGACTGATTAAAAAGGAAATATTAATATAACATAATTTGAGACTAGGGATGTCACGCCCCGAATCCCATCGAGACATGATTGGCACCCGTAGCCGATAAGGCCCGAGAGAACCAACCTTTGCCTATGTTCAATCATATGCATCTCATAATCATAACCACCATTTCATAATAATATGAAAGACGAAGAAAGGAGAACATGGGACATATTTATACATACATATGAAACTTGGCCGTTGAGGCCATCCAGTCAAAACAACATATGTCTTTTACACTGATACACCCACATCGGTCTACAAAAGCCTCTAACAAGAGCATTGACCAAAAAGAACCATAAGTCGGGACAAGTCCCCGCTTTACACATTATGTACAATACCAAAACATGTATATACTCTGACTCGGAGAAGCCCCGAATGAGCTGGAGCTCACCAAAGAACTGCTAACACTGGCACTCTACTGGGGTGGCCTACTGGGACCTGCGCCTGCAGCAAGTAAGGTAAATTCCCCGAGAGGGGTCAGTACGAAATAAGTACTGAGTATGCAAGGCTCAGATGAAGCTGTACAATACATGAATATTTCAATGAACTCAAAACATATGAATAATCAATGTGCATAAATCACCATTTGGTATTTTGGGAAACCATGTGGATTGCTTTCATTACTTTATTTGCTTTCTTTATCTCAATGCTCAATGATAACAATGTACCCGGGCTCCTACTGATCAGTGGGTCTTTTCATATCATAACATCATATTGGGATCGAGTCGAGCTAGGCTTATGCCCCTAGACTTGCCACCCATAAATCAATACATCGGGATCGAGTCGAGCTAGGCTTACGCCCCTAGACTTGCCACCCATAAATCAATACATCGGGATCGAGTCGAGCTAGGCTTACGCCACTAGACTTGCCACCCATACATCAATACATCGGGATCGAGTCGAGCTAGGCTTACGCCCCTAGACTTGCCACCCATAAATCCATATCTCGGGATCGAGTCGAGCTAGGCTTACGCCCCTAGACTTGCCACCCATACTTGATCATTGACCACATTTGCATTACTTTGATCTTTACTTTGAGATTGATACTTTGATAATCATAACATCACTTTGGAACTTTGGAACATATCATTATTGGAAACTTTGAATCATTGACCAATAAAGAACATGTGAATAAATATCAATGAAAAATATAACATAACTATCACCATGATACCATTGGAACCATTGGACAATAATCCATGAACAAGAGACACAAGTATAGGCACTATTGGAATATTGGAACATAGCCTTCTTTGAACTTTCGGAACATTAACCATGAATATGAGAAATGAGATTCACAATTGATCAATGAATAGGAAATATATGACAATGATCATCGATAAGTGCATATGGGATACCTTGGTACATTTCGGAATAGAACTAAAGAAATGTCAATGTGAACACTATTGGCCGTAGAAAGATACGGACAAAATAACCTTGCATACCTTGGATTCTCAATACGAATACGAATATACAACCTTCGATGCGTATACAACAATCCCTCTCCTTCTTTATGTGTCACTTTACAACATAAATACATAACGAAATTCACATTAACCACCAATCACTTTACAAATGCATACCATGTCAATGAGTTACATGTTTGCCTTTAAACATGTCATTTCCCCTTGACAAAACCATTGAGCATACTATTATTTCAAAAATTCCATAATATTCCTAACATTGACCAATACATAAAAATTAACACATTTCACCACAATACTTCTCCTTTACACTTTCTTATCCATAACACATCCCAAATAATCCATCAAAGCACCTTAATTCAACTCATAACACATATCGGCCAAAATCCCATAATTTCCACTTTTAGACAAGAACAAGTTTTATACCAAAAATAACACCATACATGTTCATATTTTGTCCATACCATGCTTTTTCATCAAAGGCACAAGGCCTAATTCAAATTCAAATCACCAAGATGACACATCTTGCACCAAAGGCAAAAATATACTATTCATCATTTTGCCAACACAACTAGCATAATATACATCATCTCCCATGCATATAATATGTTAATCCATGAAAATAAACACTTACCAAAGCTTGGAATAGGATGATCTTGTCCAACTATGCCTTAGGGTTTATTTGCTTTAGGGTTTGGAAATGAAGAAATGTTTGTAAAATATCCAAAAGTGATGAGAGACTTTGGGGAATAAAAATCTGATGTTGGGGTCTTTATATAGACCCAAGGTCATCCTTATCCCCATGTGTCATTAAGGGATAAGTTCACTTGGTCAAGTATTGCAAGAATGGATCATTTTTGCCTTTGGGCCCATGTATTTTCTTCCATTTTTGGGCCTCAAATTGGGCCCAATAACACATATCCATGAACTTCCATGTATTATTCACCATATATCTCATGTTTACGTAATTCCATCATGTCACGACAATATTCTTTTAAACAATTCTCATTCGTCCTTTCGATCGCAAAAATTGGAATTCTAGTCGCCCTTGGCTTCATTGAACATTTTGGATCACTATTCACATTTCATGATTTGATCATGTAGGAGTATGTAGGAGTATATTGAAGTGTTTTAAGCTTTAACAATGCTCAATTAACTCCAAAGAACCAAAAGAAACCATCGAGAAATCGTCGTAGAATTGCGTTACGAAACGACGCTGGAAAGGGCATACTTATTGTGCCTTGCGCCACACCCCCTGAAACAGGGTAGTGGCGCAAGAATATGGACTTCTCTGAAGTTTTGGGCTGCAGGTGGCTTGCGCCACACCCCTGAAACAGGGTAGTGGCGCAAGTTTCAGCATTTTGCTGAAATTTCCGGCCACTAATCCAACGTTTACGTATCGTCCAATCCCTTATCAAAACACTACAAAATACTTACTTAGTGATCTTAACCATCAAGTAAACATGACTTAAAGTCAACAAATGAGGTTAGAATGTATTCGAGTTCTTACCCAAATGCTCCACGAAATCACAACACACCTCCTACGACGATCTAATCGCACATGTTACGTCCGATATCAAATGTTTCACCAATGACACTATAAAACACATATGCATGGCATATCAACACCTATGTAGATATGATACCAAGGGATCAAGTGAGGTTATAAAAGTACGGGGTGTTACATTCTTCCCCCCTTAGAAACATTCGTCCTCCAATGTTAACAACATGTCCTCTACACAACAAATGCATCTTTACCTAAACATATCTATATACATAATGCTCTTAAAGACTTACTTGTTATTGTTCCACCTCCGCACTGTGAACTTCTTGGTCCATTTGAAATAGATGGGGATACTTGGATTTCATCATTTCTTCCGCTTCCCATGTGATCTCCTCTACGTGTTGGTTTCTCCAAAGGACTTTTACGGATGCGATGTCTTTATTCCTCAATCTCTTTACTTGTCGATCTAGGATAGCAATGGGCACTTCTTCATAAGTGAGATCCTCTGTAACTTGAACATCCTCTACGGGAACAATACGAGACGGATCTCCTATGCATTTCCGGAGCATCGACACATGAAATACCGGATGGACGGAGGAAAGTTCTTGAGGTAAGGCTAATTCATACGCGACTTGCCCAAATCTTCTAATAACTTCATAGGGGCCTATGTAATGTGGACTCAATTTTCCTTTCTTTCCGAACCGCATTACCCCTTTCATTGGTGATACCTTTAAAAACACCCAATCACCTATGGCGAATTCAAGCCCTCTTCTTTTAACATCGGCATATGACTTGTGACGAATTTGAGCCGTTTGCAACCTTTGTTGGATAACTTTAACTTTCTCCATAGCTTGGTGAACAATATCTGGCCCAAGTAAAGCAGTTTCACCTGCTTCGAACCATCCGATTGGTGATCTACATTTCCTTCCATACAAGGCTTCATAAGGTGCCATTTTAATACTTGAATGATAGCTATTGTTATACGCAAATTCAATAAGAGGCAAATGGTTATCCCAACTGCCTTGAAAATCTAACGTACAAGCTCGTAGCATATCTTTAAGTGTCTGACTAGTACATTCTGCTTGTCCATCAGTCTGAGGATGGAAAGCCGTACTCAAATTCACCTGAGTACCCAAACTCTGCTGAAAAGATTTCCAGAAGTGTGCTGTGAACTGTGCTCCTCTGTCTGATATAATAGAAAGTGGAATACCGTGCAATCGTACTATCTCCTTCACATACAACTTCGCATAATCCCCAGTTGTATAGGTCTTCTTGACCGGTAGAAAATGCACTGATTTAGTAAGTCGGTCCACGATGACCCATATAGAATCAAACTTCCGCAATGTGCGAGGCAAACCCGTAATAAAATCCATATTAATCGTATCCCAATTCCAGACTGGAAGATTGATATATTGCATGTAACCCCCCGGTTTCTGATGTTCCACTTTCACTTGTTGACATTTCGGGCATTGCGCGACAAATTCCGCAATGTTCTTTTTCATGTTGCCCCACCAATACACCTCTTTCAATTCATGGTACATTTTAGTAGCACCCGGGTGAATGGAATAGCGCGAATGGTGCGCCTCTGTCATTATTCGTGTTCTCAGCTGATCTACATCCGGTACACATATTCTCCCTTGACATTGAAGTACCCCTTCCGGTGTAATATCAAATGCCTTGGTTAAGTTCCACTGCACATTCTCCTTTAGCTGCAATAAAATAGAATCCGCATACTGTTTCTCTTTCACTTCAGCTATCAAGGAGGATTCTGCTGCATTCTGCACCATAACTCTATCATCTGAGGTTTCAATAAGGCGAACTCCCAAGCTGGCTAATTGATTCAAATCCACTAGTGCTTTCTACTGCCTTACGGCTCAATGCATCAGCTACTACATTTGCTTTGCCTGGGTGATAAAGAATATCAATGTCATAGTCTTTTAAAAGCTCTAACCACTTTCGTTGCCTCAAATTGAGTTCCTTTTGCTTGAAAAGATATTGCAAGATTTTGTGATCCGTATAGATGTCAACATGAACCCCATATAAATAATGACGCCATATCTTTAAAGCAAAAACTACCGCTGCCAATTCAAGATCATGTGTGGGATAGTTTTTCTCATGTGGCCGCAACTGTCGTGAGGCATATGCTATCACCCTACCATGCTGCATCAACACACATCCGAGACCAATTCCGAAAGCATCACAATACACTGCATAGCCCTCTGTACCTTCAGGAAGAACTAACACTGGTGTGGAAGTCAATTTATCTTTCAATTTTTGGAACCCTTTTTCACATGCATCATTCCATTGAAATTTAGTTGCCTTGTGAGTTAACTTTGTCAATGGTGCCGCAATAGAAGCAAAACCTTCTACAAATCTTCGGTAATAACCTGCCAAACCCAGAAAACTGCGAATCTCTGTGGGTGTCGTAGGTCTTGGCCAGTTTTTCACTGCTTCAATCTTTTGGGTATCAACCTGTATACCTTCATCTGATACAATGTGACCCAAGAACGCAACTGATTTCAACCAAAACTCACATTTGGAGGAACTCGTATACATTATAACCTCATTTGGTGACTTTAAGTCATGTTTACTTGATGGTTAAGATCACTAAGTAAGTATTTTGTAGTGTTTTGATAAGGGATTAGACGATACGTAAACGTTGGATTAGTGGCCGGAAATTTCAGCAAAATGCTGAAACTTGCGCCACTACCCTGTTTCAGGGGTGTGGCGCAAGCCACCTGCAGCCCAAAACTTCAGAGAAGTCCATATTCTTGCGCCACTACCCTGTTTCAGGGGGTGTGGCGCAAGGCACAATAAGTATGCCCTTTCCGGCGTCGTTTCGTAACGCAATTCTACGACGATTTCTCGATGGTTTCTTTTGGTTCTTTGGAGTTAATTGAGCATTGTTAAAGCTTAAAACACTTCAATATACTCCTACATACTCCTACATGATCAAATCATGAAATGTGAATAGTGATCCAAAATGTTCAATGAAGCCAAGGGCGACTAGAATTCCAATTTTTGCGATCGAAAGGACGAATGAGAATTGTTTAAAAGAATATTGTCGTGACATGATGGAATTACGTAAACATGAGATATATGGTGAATAATACATGGAAGTTCATGGATATGTGTTATTGGGCCCAATTTGAGGCCCAAAAATGGAAGAAAATACATGGGCCCAAAGGCAAAAATGATCCATTCTTGCAATACTTGACCAAGTGAACTTATCCCTTAATGACACATGGGGCTAAGGATGATCTTGGGTCTATATAAAGACCCCAACATCAGATTTTTATTCCCCAAAGTCTCTCATCACTTTTGGATATTTTACAAACATTTCTTCATTTCCAAACCCTAAAGCAAATAAACCCTAAGGCATAGTTGGACAAGATCATCCTATTCCAAGCTTTGGTAAGTGTTTATTTTCATGGATTAACATATTATATGCATGGGAGATGATGTATATTATGCTAGTTGTGTTGGCAAAATGATGAATAGTATATTTTTGCCTTTGGTGCAAGATGTGTCATCTTGGTGATTTGAATTTGAATTAGGCCTTGTGCCTTTGATGAAAAAGCATGGTATGGACAAAATATGAACATGTATGGTGTTATTTTTGGTATAAAACTTGTTCTTGTCTAAAAGTGGAAATTATGGGATTTTGGCCGATATGTGTTATGAGTTGAATTAAGGTGCTTTGATGGATTATTTGGGATGTGTTATGGATAAGAAAGTGTAAAGGAGAAGTATTGTGGTGAAATGTGTTAATTTTTATGTATTGGTCAATGTTAGGAATATTATGGAATTTTTGAAATAATAGTATGCTCAATGGTTTTGTCAAGGGGAAATGACATGTTTAAAGGCAAACATGTAACTCATTGACATGGTATGCATTTGTAAAGTGATTGGTGGTTAATGTGAATTTCGTTATGTATTTATGTTGTAAAGTGACACATAAAGAAGGAGAGGGATTGTTGTATACGCATCGAAGGTTGTATATTCGTATTCGTATTGAGAATCCAAGGTATGCAAGGTTATTTTGTCCGTATCTTTCTACGGCCAATAGTGTTCACATTGACATTTCTTTAGTTCTATTCCGAAATGTACCAAGGTATCCCATATGCACTTATCGATGATCATTGTCATATATTTCCTACTCATTGATCAATTGTGAATCTCATTTCTCATATTCATGGTTAATGTTCCGAAAGTTCAAAGAAGGCTATGTTCCAATATTCCAATAGTGCCTATACTTGTGTCTCTTGTTCATGGATTATTGTCCAATGGTTCCAATAGTATCATGGTGATAGTTATGTTATATTTTTCATTGATATTTATTCACATGTCCTTTATTGGTCAATGATTCAAAGTTTCCAATAATGATATGTTCCAAAGTTCCAAAGTGATGTTATGATTATCAAAGTATCAATCTCAAAGTAAAGATCAAAGTAATGCAAATGTGGTCAATGATCAAGTATGGGTGGCAAGTCTAGGGGCGTAAGCCTAGCTCGACTCGATCCCGAGATATGGATTTATTGGTGGCAAGTCTAGGGGCGTAAGCCTAGCTCGACTCGATCCCGAGATATGGATTTATTGGTGGCAAGTCTAGGGGCATAAGCCTAGCTCGACTCGATCCCGATGTATTGATTTATGGGTGGCAAGTCTAGGGTCGTAAGCCTAGCTCAACTCGATCCCGATGTATTGATTTATGGGTGGCAAGTCTAGGGGCGTAAGCCTAGCTCGACTCGATCCCGATGTATTGATTTATGGGTGGCAAGTCTAGGGGCATAAGCCTAGCTCGACTCGATCCCAATATGATGTTATGATATGAAAAGACCCACTGATCAGTAGGGGCCCGGGTACATTGTTATCATTGAGCATTGAGATAAAGAAAGCAAATAAAGTAATGAAAGCAATCCACATGGTTTCCCAAAATACCAAATGGTGATTTATGCACATTGATTATTCATATGTTTTGAGTTCATTGAAATATTCATGTATTGTACAGCTTCATCTGAGCCTTGCATACTCAGTACTTATTTCGTACTGACCCCTCTCGGGGAATTTACCTTACTTGCTGCAGGCGCAGGTCCCAATAGGCCACCCCAGTAGAGTGCCAGTGTTAGCAGTTCTTTGGTGAGCTCCAGCTCATTCGGGGCTTCTCCGAGTCAGAGTATATACATGTTTTGGTATTGTACATAATGTGTAAAGTGGGGACTTGTCCCGACTTATGGTTCTTTTTGATCAATGCTCTTGTTAGAGGCTTTTGTAGACCGATGTGGGTGTATCAGTGTAAAAGACATATGTTGTTTTGACTGGATGGCCTCAACGGCCAAGTTTTATATGTATGTATAAATATGTCCCATGTTCTCCTTTCTTCGTCTTTCATATTATTATGAAATGGTGGTTATGATTATGAGATGCATATGATTGAACATAGGCAAAGGTTGGTTCTCTCGGGCCTTATCGGCTACGGGTGCCAATCATGTCTCGATGGGATTCGGGGCGTGACAAAAGTGGTATCAGAGCCAGGTGGTCTAAGGGTGTCTACAAAGCCGTGTCTGAGTAGAGTCTTACTTATCGATGTGTTGTGCACCACATTTATAAGTAGGAGGCTACGGGACATTTAGGATGTTGTTTCTTTTCTTCATTCTAGATCGTGCAATAGAGCCAATGTTGTCAGTTGCATTGTATTTGATCTGGGTAATTATTTTTCTTTGGTATAGTCAAAATGCCGAACACTAGAAGAGGAAGAGGAAAAGGTAAAAGTAAGCTGATAGATAGAATTGCTGAAGGAACAAGTAGACCACCACCTGACCAAGTTGATCAAGGTGGGGCTGGAACTGAGTTCGCAACGCGAGCTTCTTCTACTTCTTCAGCTCCAGAAGAGCCGAGAAGAAGGGAAGTGCCCGTGGAACCACCGACAAATGCCACAGATCAGGATCTTAGAAATGTTGTACAGATGTTGACACAGTTAGTGGCGGCACAAAGCCAGGGGAGAGCTGGTGCAATGGCACATGATGATGATGCGGCTAGAATGGCAAGTCGCAGAACGCAGGATTTCTTAAAACTGGACCCTCCTATATTCACAGGGTCCGATCCAAAAGCAGATCCACAGGACTTCGTGTATCAAATTCAGAGGGCCTTGGAAGTTATGCATGTGACAGTGGTAGAGACAGTGGAGCTTGCTGCGTACAGGTTGAAAGGAGAGGCAATATTGTGGTATGAGGATTGGAAGAAATCCCGTGACATTGGTGCAGATTCACCGACATGGGAAGAGTTTAAAGTGGCTTTCCTCGATCATTATCTTCCGTATGAGGTTCGGGAAGCACGTGTAGATCAGTTCCTGAATTTGCGTCAAGGGAATATGAGTGTTCGGGAATATAGTTTGCAATTTAATTCCTTGGCTCGATATGTGCCAAATGTTGTGGCTACGATGACAGACAGGGTCCATAGATACGTGGACAGACTAGAGCCCTACTTGGTAAGAGATTGCACCATTGCGGCCTTGAATAGGGACATGGACATTGCTCGCATACAAGCCTTCGCCCAGAAAATGGAGGATCAGAGACAGAGACGCAGGGTACATGAATTTGATAGGGGACAGTCCAAAAGGACTAGACCTATGGGACCACCTATGATGTCCCAAGGAGGATCTAGGCCCCGCATGTTTCCTAGACCACCTAGACCGTCGTTCTCTTATTCCACAGGTGGTGCTTATTCGCAGTCTCGAGGGTTTAGAGGTGGTTCAACTGGGCAGAGTAGTGGGGTTCATGGATCATAGGCAGCAGGTTTCCCTCGTCAGCAGTGTCAGCACTGTGGGCGTATGCACACAGGTACATGTCGGACAGGGACGAATGTCTGCTTTTGGTGTGGTATGCCGGGACATATAGCTAGAGAATGTCCACAGTGGAGCATGGGTGGTATAACACGACCAGCTGGGTCGGCTGTTGCGTCTTCAGCATCGGTTCCTTCACAGGGCCGAGGGGTGCAGCCTATTGGTCGAGGTAGAGGTACCAGAGGAGGAGCCAGTACTAGCGGGGTCCAGAATCGCACTTATGCTTTGGTGGACCGCTAGAATTCAGAGGCTTCCCCTGATGTTGTCACAGGTACATTATCCATATTCTCACATAATGTATATGCATTAATTGACCCAGGCTCTACATTTTCCTATGTTACTCCATTGGTTGCTGCGAAATTTGCAAAGGCACCGGAATTATTAATGAAGTCAATTGAAGTGTATACACCAGTTGGTAAATATATTGTGGCAAAGAGAGTGTATCGTAACTATGTGGTAACTGTGTGTGGCCATGATACGGTGGCCGATCTCATTGAATTGGACATGGTGGATTTCGATGTAATCATGGGAATGGATTGGTTGGCCTCTTGTTATGCTACGGTAGATTGCCGGGCCAAGAAGGTACAATTTTGTTTTCCACAGGAAAATGTTCTAGAATGGCAGGGTAAGGTAGGGGCACCACGAGGAAGATTTATTTTCTATTTGAAAGCAAGGAAAATGATTGCCAAGGGATACATATGTCATTTGGTGTGAGTGAAAGATAATGATGTGGAACCATTAACTCCACAGTCAGTACCGGTAGTCAATGAATTTCTAGATGTATTCCCAGAGGATCTTCCAGGTTTACCCCCAGAACGGGAAGTGGAATTCGATATTGATGTGATTCCAGGCACTCAGCCTATTTCTATCCCTCCATATAGAATGGCTCCAGCGGAACTGCGTGAATTGAAGGAGCAGTTGAAAGATTTGCTGGACAAGGGCTTCATTAGGCCTAGTATGTCCCCGTGGGGTGCACCGGTATTATTTGTGCGAAAGAAAGACGGCACATTGAGGATGTGCATTGACTACCGGCAGTTGAATAAAGTAACGATCAAGAACAAATACCCCCTCCCTCGCATTGATGATTTGTTTGATCAGTTATAGGGTGCCAGGTGTTTTTCAAAAATTGACTTGAGGTCGGGTTACCATCAATTCAGAGTTAGAGAAGAAGATGTACCCAAGACAGCTTTCCGAACACGGTATGGCCATTATGAATTTTTGGTTATGTCATTTGGGCTAACAAATGCACCGGCTGTGTTTATGGATTTGATGAACAGAGTGTTCAAGCCATTCCTAGACGTGTTCGTGACAGTATTTATAGATGACATCCTTGTTTATTCAAGATCACCAGAAGACCATGCTTATCACTTACGGCAAGTGTTGCAAATTCTCTGTGAGCGTAAGTTGTATCGCACATGTTACGTCCGATATCAAATGTTTCACCAATGACACTATAAAACAAATGTAACACCCCGTACTTTATAACCTCACTTGATACCTTGGGATCATATCTACATAGGTGTTGAGATGCCATGCATATGTGTTTTATAGTGTCATTGGGGAAACATTTGATATCGGACGTAACATGTGCGATTAGATCGTCGTAGGAGGTGTGTTGTGATTTCATGGAGCATAAGAGTCAAACACTTCAATACACTCCTACATACTCCTACATACTCCTACATGATCAAATCACGAAAGGTGAATAGTGATCCAAAATGTCCAATGAAACCAAGGGCGACTAGAATGCCTATTTTTGCGATCGAAAGGACGAATGAGAATCTTTTAAGGTAATATTGTCGTGACCTTATGGAATTATATAAACATGAGAGATATGGTTAATAATGCATGAAACTTGTTGGGTTAAATGGATATGTCTTCTTGGGCCAAAATAAGGCCCAAAAGTGGAAGAAATCCATGGCCCAAATGGGTCAAAAGACCCATTCTTCCATTTGACCTTCTAGACATATTATTAAATGCCAAGAATTGGCTAAGGACAACATGAGAGGCCTATATAAAGGTGCAAATCAGATTTTTATTATACAAAACCTCTCATGCCTTTACAACATTTTTCTTAACATTTCTCATTTCCAAACCCTAAAGCAAAAGAATTCCTTGGGACTTCTTGGACAAGATCAACATATTCCAAGCCTTGGTAAGTATTTATTTTCATGGATTAATATCTTATATGCATAAAAGAATATGTATATCATGTTGGTTGTGCTTGGAAAAGTTGGTCATGGTACTTGGTGATTTTGTATAAGATTTGTGGTATATGGAATTCAAGTGTGAATTAGGCCTTGTGCCTTTGATGAAAAAGCATGGTATGGACAAAATATGAACATGTATGGTGTTATTTTTGGCATTAAATTTGTTCTTGGCTAAAAGTGGAAATTATGGAATTTTTGGCCGATATGTGTTATGAGTTGAATTAAGGTGCTTTGAAGGATTATTTGTGATGTGTTATGGATAAGAAAGTGTAAAAGAGAAGTATTGTGGTGAAATGTATTGATTTTCATGTATTGGTCAATGTTGGGAATTTTCCGGAATTTTTGGAAGAATGGTATATCAATAGTTTTGTCGAAGGAAAATGACATGTTTAAAGGCAAACATGTAATTCATTGACATTGTATGCATTTGTAAAGTAATTCGTGGTTAACGTGAATTCGTTATGTATGTATGTTGTAGAGTGAAGGAGAGGGATCATTGTATATGCATCGAAGGTTGTCTATTCGTATTGTGCATCCAAGGTATGCAAGGTTACTTTGTCCGTATCTTTCTACGGCCAATAGTGTTCACATTGACATTTCTCTAGTTCTATTTCGAAATATACTAAGGTATTCCATATGCAATTATCTATGGTCATTGTCATATATTTCCTACTCATTGATCAATTGTGAATCTCATTTCGCATATTCACGGTTAATGTTCCGAAAGTTCAAATAAGGTTATATTCCAATATTCCAATAGTGCCTATACTTGTGTCTCTTGTTCATGGATTATTGTCCAATGGTTCCAATGGTATCATGGTGCTAGTTATGTTATATTTCTCATTGATATTTATTCATATGTCCTTCACTTATTGGTCAATGATTCAAAGTTTCCAACAATGTTGTGTTCCAAAGTTCCAAAGTGATGTTATGATTATCAAAGTATCAATCTCTAAGTAATGAACAAAGTAATGCAAATGTGGTCAATGATCAAGTACGGGTGGCAAGTCTAGGGGCGTAAGCCTAGCTCGACTCGATCCCGAGATATGGATTTATGGGTGGCAAGTCTAGGGGCGTAAGCCTAGCTCGACTCGATCCCAAGGGTGGCAAGTCTAGGGGCATAAGCCTAGCTCGACTCGATCCCTATATGATGATATGAAAGACCCACTGATCAGTCGGGGCCCGGGCACATTGTGATATGTCATGACATGTGAGCATTGAGATAAAGAAAGTAATGAAAATAATGAAAGCAATCCACATGGTTTCCAAAGCGTAACATGGTGACTTATTCACATTGATTATTCATATGTTTTGAGTTCATTGAAATATTCATGTGTTGTACAGTTTCATCTGAGCCTTGCATACTCAGTACTTATTTCGTACTGACCCCTCTCGGGGAATTTACCTTACTTGCTGCAGGCGCAAGTCCCAGTAGGCCTCCTCAGTAGATTGCCAGTGTTAGCGGCTCTTTGGTGAGCTCCAGCTCATTCGGGGCTTCTCCGAGTCAGAGTGTATATATGTTTTGGTATTGTACATAATGTGTAAAGCGGGGACTTGTCCCGACTTATGGTTCATTTTGGTCAATGCTCTTGTTAGAGGCTTTTGTAGACCGATGTGGGTGTAATAGTGTAAAAGACACATGTAGTTTTGACTGGATGGCCTCAACGGCCAAGTTTCATATGTATGTATAAATATGTCCCATGTTCTCCTTTCTTCGTCTTTCATATTATTATGAAATGGTGGTTATGATAATGAGATGCATATGATTGAAACAGACACACAAAAGAAACATTCACATATAATTATTGAAAACTTCTTGTCATTCTGACTTAGTGATAAAGATGTAAATTATTACTCTTATTTCCGTTGTTTCAGTTGTAGTTGTGGTTAACTTTGAAGAAGTGATTTTTTTTTCTTTGTAGGAATTTGAAATGGACAAGACTTGGATGAGTTGTACCGACAGACTGAGCTATGTGTATGTGAAAGGAGTCGAGGATTTTCTTCAATTTGCTTTTAAGGACAGAGAACCAAAAGATGAAATTCCTTGTCCTTGTAAGACATGCAACAATGTTCTCTACAAGACTAGAGATGAAGTCAAGGACCATTTAATATTTACTGGAATAGTCAAGGGGTATACTCGGTGGCTTCATCATGGAGAATCTGCAACTAAAAAGCAAAAAACTAATAATAATGAAGTAGGACAAAAAACTAATAATAATGAAATAGGACAAAAGGATGTAAGAAGAGAGCAAGGTGAAGATATGTTTGAAATGATTAATGATGTTGTTGGAGCTGAAATCATGGATGATTATAGTGGGGTTAAGTTTAAACATGATGATTCTTCAGAACCTGCTTCCAAATTTTCTAAATTGTTGGAGGATGCTGCACAACAACTCTATCCTGGTTGCGAGACATTCTCCAAGTTGTCACTAATTGTTGAATTGTTCCAAATTAAGTGTCTTCATGGGTTGAGTGATAAAGCAGTTGATAGCATACTGAAGTTAATTAAACGAGCACTTCCTCTGGGTGAAACTTTACCCGAGTCATTCTATGAAGCAAGAAAAGTGATTCGAAATTTAGGTCTTCGTTATGAAAAAATACATGTTTGCGAGAATGATTGTATGTTATTTTGGAAACATAATGCAAAGGCTGAATCTTGCTCTATTTGTGGAGAATCTAGGTGAAAATCAGTTGAAGGTCAAAAAGTTAATGGCACTACTCAAGAAAAGGCTGAGAACAAAGTTCCTCGAAAAGTGTTACGTTACTTTCCCTTGAAATCAAGATTGCAAAGGTTGTTTATGACATCAGAAATAGCTTCAGACATGACATGGCATTATGATCGGCGTTTGAAAGATGGGGTTCTTAGACATCCGGCAGACTCTGAGGCGTGGAAACATTTGGATACGTCTAATCTGGGCTTTGCTAGAGATCCTCGTAATGTTAGACTCAGATTAGCAGCTGATGGGATAAATCCTTTTGGTAACTTGAGTATTTCTCATAGCACTTGGCCAGTAATTATTACTGTATATAACTTACCCCCTTGGATGTTAATGAAGCAACCATATTGCTTCTTGTCTTTGTTGACACCTGGTCCTAAAGCTCCTGGAAATGATATCGATGTGTACTTAGAACCATTGATAGATGAGTTGCGAGAATTATGGTTTTGTGGAGCAAATACATATGATGCTTCAAGAAAAGAAAATTTTTGTATGCGGGCAGCACTCTTATGGACTATAAATGATTTTCCCGCTTATGCCAACTTGTCTGGATGGAGCACAAAGGGAACTTTGGCATGACCTTCATGCAACAAAGACACTCCATCTACACGATTGAAGTATGGTCGTAAGTTTTCTTACATGGGTGCTCGTAGGTTTTTACCATCTAATCATAGGTGGCGGAGTAATAAATGTGATTTTAATGGAGAAGTAGAAAGAAGACCTGCTCCAGAAATTCTATCTGGGGATGATGTTCTAAATCAGTTGCTTACTCTGGAAGACACAAAATTTGGTAAGACCCAGAAAAAACGAAAGTACGAAAAAAGTAAAGTTGTTCATAATTGGAGGAAGAAAAGCATCTTTTTCCAGCTTCCTTACTGGAAAAATAATCCAATACCCCACAATTTAGATCCAATGCATATAGAAAAAAATGTTTGTGATAACGTAATTGGAACATTTTTAGATATTGAAGGAAAAACAAAAGATAATCTGAATGCTCGTCTTGATTTGAAGGAAATGGGTATAAGAAAAGATTTGCATCCAACACAAAGAGATGGAAGATGGTATTATCCAGCAGCATGCTATACTTTATCCCCAGATGAGAAGTCTAAGGTATGCAAGTTCTTGAAAAAGGTTAAGGTTCCAAATGGTTATTCTTCCAATATATCACGGTGGGTGAAGTCAGAGGATCGTAAAATTTATGGACTAAAGAGTCATGATTCACATATTCTATTGGAACAACTGCTTCCTTTTGCAATTCGTGGAGTTGTGCCTAACAATGTCTATGATGCTATCACTGAGTTAAGTATTTTCTTCAGAGAGTTGTGTTCGAAAACACTAAGGGTTGATGTGTTGGATCAACTTGCAACTCAAATTCCAATAACATTGAGCAAATTAGAGAAAATATTTCTACCAATATTTTTTGATGTTATGGTGCACTTAGTTGTTCATCTTCCAAGAGAGGCTAAGCTTGCTGGACCTGTACAATACAGGTGGATGTATCCAATAGAGCGGTATATTTTTAATTTATTATTTTGTCTAATTTTTTGTGGCTCGTTATTTATCATGCTAAGAAGAAAATTGAGTAGTATCATGTTATATCATGCAGATTCTTGCGCATTTTGAAATGTTATATTCGTAATATGAATCAACCTGAAGGATCTATTGCAGAAGGATACATTGTTGAAGAAAGTCTAATATTTTGTTCAAGATACTTACATAGAAGTGCGAAAGGGAATAATAGAATGGACAAAAATTATGAAAATAATCATGTCGAACCATACAATGGTTTATCAGTTTTTGAACAAAAGGGTTCTCCTTCACTAAAAGATAAATCCAGAAATCTTGAAGAGCTTGAGCGAAAACAAGCTCATCTTTATGTCTTGAAAAATTGTGAAGAAGTTCAACCATTTATACGGTATGTTTCTTTGTGACATTCACTAATTTAACATCCAATTTCTCATTTGACTTCATCTTCTATTTTGTCTAATGAACACTTATTTGTATGGCAGTGAGTATGAACAGAACAGTAAGAACATGAACTTTGATGATTGGTTTTACAATCGAGTAAGTTTTTATTGAATTTCTCATTCAATTAGTTATACTTAGTTATCACTATTAATTTATTTATTTATTTTCTACATAGATTGTACAAATGCGCAAAGAAGAAAATCCACTTGCAAGTGGTGAATTATATTATTTGGCTAGAGGTCCTCTTGATGGGGTTCAAAGATTCAAGGGGTATGAAATAAATGGTTTTAGGTTTCATACTAAACTATACGAGGAAAAGAGGAAGAAACAAAATAGTGGTGTTTTAGTAAGAGGAGTAGCTAATGGTCAAACTATTAATTACTATGGTGTTCTAACTGATATAGTAGAACTTCAATATGTCGGAGGTAAACAGATTGTTTTGTTTAAATGTGATTGGTGGGATGTTGACCACATCGGAAAAGGAGTGAAGATAGATAAACATGATTTTGTTAGTGTTAACACCAAGCGAAAACTAGCAACAAATGAACCATTTGTGCTTGCATCTCAAGCAGAACTAGTATTTTATGTCAAGGACAATCTTCATCCAAATTGGTCAATTGTTCTAAATGGTCATTCTACTTATTTTATTGGAGGTGCTATTAGTGAAAATACTTTTCAGCAAGATGCTTGTAATGATTTCTTGAATGCATTTGAAGAAGACGAAGACTTTATAAACTGGAGAAGAAATGATCTTGATGTTATCAGCACTGATGTTACCTTAGCTGATGATATCATTGAAGGCATCGAATCAGAACCAGAAACTGATGATGAAGATTTGTTATTGTAAATATTTTGAAAGTCTTATTTTCCTGTTACTTATACCCAATTAATGTTAACAATTTTACTTATTCTTAAGAGATGATTTTTATTATGTTCAACTATTCTTCTAACTCTCTTATGTATTTTTTTTTGATCTATTTTCGTGAATTGTTTTGTTGATTCATTGCCATGGATAAACTGGCCATCAACAGTGAGGGAGATGCAACAATCAGAATATGTACATACAATTTATGAAGCAGTTTTGAACCACACAGAATATAGATCTAAGCCAGAGCTTGTATCTTCAGGTAACAAATGACAAATCAGATAAGGGAAGTACTAAAAAAAAAGAGAAACAAAAAGAACCGAGAACTCACTTACCAGGGGTGAGGAATCTGACCACAATAAAGCTTCGTCTTTGCTGAAAAATGATAGAGGTTAGAAGATAAACGACTCATATTCCTTAAACTTCATGTCTAAGTTAAAGTACATTATAAATCGGGATATCTTTGCAACCAAAGTTAAGAGAATATCTTAAAATTGCACCAACTGACCGATGACCACCGAGGAAATTTGAATTGTAATTTGATGATTCGGTAACACTTTACTTCTCCTGGTCACTCTCTCATTTCTTGCCAAGTTACTTCATTGTCCATTGATGTTTTGTTGCATTCTATTTTTAGCTGGAAAGAAGAAAAGAAAGTACAAAACACATCCTCCAAATCCTCCTGAAAAATTCCAAAACTATGTGAAGGATGTTGCATAGAAAAATCACAAGATGCATTCAACAAACTACATTAAATGGACATTATTGCAAGTCTTAGCTTCCCCAGAATAACATAATATTTATCCAAGAAATCACTAAACACAAGAAGTGGAATGCTTCAGTGAATCCTCAAGCCTAAGAAAGTAACTGTTGATAGACTAATACATTAGATAAAACAACCGCAGACACCGGAAAAATTAGCAATACAACAATTGTCATGAAATCTATTGAATTGTACCTTAGAATTCTCACAGTTTCCCTTAAAATCTCTAGTGCATTCAATGTAAGAAAATGGTGATCTCTAGTGATTTCAATTTGAATTTTTGATGATTTGAGTCATCTTTATTACCTTCAATTAATGTAACTAATTAGTTCACTGTAGGAGTCGGTTCTCTTGAAATTTTCATCTTTCACCACTCCCAATTGTTCTTTACAAAAAATATTCCACAGCAAAAGATTAAAAAAAAAATATATAAAATAAACTCGGATCTATTGGAATTCATTGTTTTTTCAGCTCTAATATATAATAAACCACACCCTCGGCCTACTGACATTAAATCTTGGATATGTCTCTATGTATTAGCTCTTAAAAAGTGTTACCTGTATCTGCATGATAAGACTAAATTGACAATTTTTACAGTGAAGCTTGGATAATAGCTTTGTAAAACAAAATGGTACATGCAAAATTTGATACCCAGAAAAAAAATGCACCACCTTGAACACCTTCTGAACTTCTTCCAGTGGTCCAAATTAAACACAAAGTGGGTATTCAATCAGATTTGAAAACAACTGAGTATTAATGTGGAAATTAAAGAGAGAAGAAGGAAGGAACATAGGCATACTTACCCGTGGTAAATCGTAGAGGTTCCTCAAATCAAAGCTCCTTGCCACCATTGAAGAATACTCCAAAAGCTAAAGGTAGAAATGAGAAGAAATGATAGTGCTATCAGATATTTGTTGCATGTCGGGCCGGGTCACTTTTGATGTTGGACTTGTGGGCTATCACTTTTGGGTTATAAACTTTGTTTGCATTTAATTTTTTATTATAAATAGTAATTATTGGCTATGTAATTTTACAACAACAATTTTTGTGGCTATATCAATTTGTCATGGCAAATAATTATAGCTATTAAGTTAAGTATTGTCACAATTTTTATAACTTGGAGAAAAAATATTTATTTAGCGACGATTTTTGTTTTAAATAATTTATTATGGTTGAAGGTTACTATTGCTATTGTAAGTTTTAATTCGTTGGAAAAATCAATAATTAGCTATGAAAGTTTATTATAACAAAAAATCTATGGCTATTTAGTTTGACTATTGCTACAGTTTTTATAACTTGAAGTAAAATTATTTATTTAGCTACAATATTTTGTTCAAATAATTTATTATGGCTAAAATGTTACTATTGTTATAGTTAATTTTATCGCGTGGCAAAAACTTATAGTTAGCTACGAAATTGCATTGTAGCTAAAAAAAATCTACGGCTATTTCGTTTGTCTATTGCTACAGTTTTTATATCTTGAAGCAAAATTATTTATTTAGCTACAATATTTTGTTCAAATAATTATTATAGCTAAAAGGTTACTATTGCTATAGTTACTTTTATCGCGTAGCAAAAACTTATAGTTAGCTACAAAATCGCATTGTAGCTAAAAAAAATCTACGGCTATTTCGTTTGTCTATTGCTACAGTTTTTATATCTTGAAGCGAAACTATTTATTTAGCTACAATATTTTGTTCAAATAATTTATTATAGCTAAAAGGTTACTATTGCTATAGTTACTTTTATCGCGTGGCAAAAACTTATAGTTAGCTACAAAATCTCAGGGTAGCTAAAAAAAGTATAGCTATTTAGATAATTATTGCCACGGCTGTTAGCAATTATAGCAAAAATGAGGATTTAGCTTTGTCAATTTGATTTTCGTGGCTGTGGAATTTTACGAATTTGTAGATAGCCATGAAATTTGGGTTTTTGTGGCTATTACTAGGTAATAGCTACGATTTTCAAATTCGTAGCTTAGATTTCGTAGCTATAAGTACATTTTCTTGTAGTGAAATATGTCCCATGTTCTCCTTTATTCGTCTTTCATATTATTATGAAATGGTGGTTATGATTATGAGATGCATATGATTGAACATAGGCAGAGGTTGGTTCTCTCGGGCCTTATCGGCTACGGGTGCCAATCATGTCTCGATGGGATTCGGGGCGTGACAACACATATGCATGGCATATCAACACCTATGTAGATATGATCCCAAGGGATCAAGTGAGGTTATAAAAGTACGGGGTGTTACAAGGGAGTGTCTTTTATCCATAGGTATGTAAATTGCTTTTGTAAGTTTGTTGTCTTACCGAGAAACAGAAAGGCAGTTTTATTAAGACCATAAAATAAATGAGTTTAAGTTATTTATACATCACCAATATAAAAAATTCAAGTTATTCAATTTATATCTGTAGGTATTAAATATATGATTTGTAATTATAAATCTAAGATAAGTTACTTGTTCTAACAAGTAAAGATGACATGTTGATGTAAAAATTTCTTACACTCATAACAGCCAATGGCAAAGTCACTCTTGTCCAACGATGCAATTGACGCCCATTTGCTGAAAAAATACGCGTACATTTTTTAAAATATAAATCTTGTGCATATCTTAATTTCTCGTCTTATGTGTTTACTATTTCTTTTGAATCTTCTTAGTGAAAATCTTATTTTCGCTGCTATTACTAGCATATATAATTAACTTAGACACAACATCAAAAATACACCACCATGGTGTTGGGGCCTTTTTTTGATTAAAAAAACTTTAAGAAAGAGTAGTAGTATATATTCTCCGTGATGGCTCAACATAATTGATGGCTTAAAGCAAACATTAATAAAAGGCTTCAAATTTATTTAATAAAGCTTTATATGTATATTTATATGATCTATTTTTTGTAACAATGATTTTATGACTATCTTATACGTATCTTGATCATTCACTTGGTTACATGTTAATTCTGATAATTGGAGATATTTATGAACTTCTTTGATGAAAATTTCATTCAATGAGCCAAATTCTGATGGAACATCAATAAGAAATTAGCGATTTAGTAGTGGTATAACTAAGTAGATGTCAAAATAATTTCATACATTTGTAATAATTCAAGTCCTTTTGAAGTGAAAAAATGGTTTAATCCACTCTTCATAAGAAATAATCAATTCTAGAAGATGATCCCAAAAAAATTCATTTTTTAAATTATCAAAGTCATCATCAAATCGTTCATTTTTATGTATTACATTTTTGTTATAAAACTCGACCTATTTATATGAATAACTTCTATCACATTCTTAATAAACAAAAGTATAAAATCTAGTGGAGTATCTTTTACTAATGATTTTTATAATTTTGGGGTCTAAAATAATTGCTTTAGTGGCCTCCTACATTGAGTGGGCCTGAGCCAGAGCATTTCCTTTTCTTTTGGTAACTCGGAGAAGGGTCAAATATATTCATGTACTATTAAACATATCTTTCGTTATACTTTCAGTTCAAATATATTTTTTTTGTTATACTTTTTTTTTGATCGCCCTGGTGTCCTGATCAGCTTGCGTGTACCTCGACTAATTCCACGGGATACCTGCCACCTCTCACCAACAACATGTACTAGGTAAATTTGTTCATCAAGGCTAGAACAGATGGGAATAAATCACCTCGTATTTGTCTCTGTTCGGAATTGAACCTGAGACCTCATTGTGCTCAACTCAACTTCATTGAACCACTAGGCCACACCCTTGGGTGCACTCTTTTCGTTATACTTTTGATCCAAATATACATATGTACTATTAGAAATAGTTTAAATATAACCCTAGCTATATTTTCAGTCCAAATATATCCTTTTCGATATACTTTGGGTCCAAATATACCCTTCCATTATACTTTTATGATGATTTATCATTATTTTTGACACCCACCCATTTAAACCATCTCAATTCCATGTTCTTTTTTTTCTAGTCATCTTCTATTTCTTTTTCTTAATGATTTGCTTCTCATAAATTCAAACTCTTTAAAGTCTTTGCTCCACCTATTTCTCAATACTTTCCCATTGACGTTAATGCTCCATTTATCAGATAGAGGAAATCTTTTCCTGTAATTATATATGATAATCTTTCTTAACTGATTATTCAAGTATAAGTTTTAAGATCAGATATTAGACCAAAAAATGATGATAGAAAAAGAAAATAATTTTGCTTATATATTGAAACTCAAAAAATTTCCTGGAAAGAAATTTATCCGTTGTGAGTGCCAAGGAAAGGTTTAGATGATCGGGGTATAAATTGTGAATATGTGTATTATTTTTGTATGAATCGAGGGAGTGGATTGGAGATAGATTAAATGAGTGAGTTTGTAAAGTGAATCACGCAAATATTTACATTTGGTGATGAATTATTTTTATTTTGAAGCTCATTATGTGTGCGTTTGTAAAAAATAAGGGTAAATCACCTTTATAAATAAAAGGTTGAGAGGGGAGTGGGGGTTAAATTAGCATAAAAGTATAATGAGGGTTATATTTCAACTGAAAATATAATGGAAGGGGTATATTTGGACTGAAAATATAACGAGTGGTGTATTTAAACTATTTTTAATAATATATATATAGGGTATATTTGGACCCAAAATATAATGAAAAAAGTATATTTGGACAGAAAATATAATGAGAGTTATATTTAAACTATTTCTAATAGTTAGAAGGTCTAGTTACAGTACTTTGGTAGTGTCTAGTGCACTATTATTCATAACAGGTTACTCAACCATAGTCCTAAACAAGTCTATTAAATTGGTTCTCAAAGTGTTGCCCAAATGACATCCAAGACAAACATTGGGAACTATCAAAATGTTAAATTTTCCAAAGCATCTTCCTCTTGATCCCTCCTTTGGCAGCGGATCGCAACCCTGTTTTACTGTCTAAACTCGTGCTCACCGATGGATTGCTCAGTGTCCTCATCAACAACCTACTATTTTCACCAGTGGCGGACCCAGGATTTTGGGTTCATGGGTGCTCAACCTTTTTGAACGTACAGTTACTATTAATCATCAGGGGCGGATTTAGAGGGGTAGGTGGGGGTTCCCGGGAACCCAGTAACTTTCGTGCGAATCTTGTATTTATATTGAGAGATCTACTAAATATATAAGAATTATAAGTTGAGAGCCCATAAATAAAGTGTGTTGTTGGTTTAGTGGTACATAAGGAGCTTGCTAAGGCTTTGTAGGCCCCTTGGTAGTGGGTTCTAACCCCGTCAGCCACTATATTTGGTTTTTATTTTGCCCAAGAAACCCACAAACTTTAAATCCTAGATCCGCCTCTATTAATCATATAGTATAAGTGCACAATTATTCGAAGACGACAACGGAAAACTTGATTAAAACTATTCATATTTGTATTATGGATATCGTGAATATATGATAAAAAGACACAACTGACGAGTTAAAAAAATTAGTTGATTAACGTTCATGTTCAGGAGGGGTCAAACTTTGGAGTCTTTAATTCTTTATTTATGAAGCCTATTTTCTTTCTTTCTCTGCTATAGTGAATAATGTATGAGTAAAAAAATAAAAAAGAAAAAAAAGAAAACAAAAGTAGCATCAGATTTGGGTCAAAACGTGGCTACGAAAGAACTAAAAATATGCATAATTAGGGAACTAAAAATATGCATAATTATATTTGGTTCAAAAAGAGACTCTACTGGGATTCAAACTCCCGCACACTCTCACAGGTGAGCTTCCAACACCCCTCTTTAACCAAATTCACGACAAGAAATATGATTTTTTGTTGCGACATAACAAGTTGCCACAAAATTAAGGGTTTCTGTAGCGACTTGAAGTAGTTGCCACAAAGGATCAGAGTTTTAGTAGCAACACTTAGAGTGGCCACTAAATTTGGTATATTTAGTGGTTACTTTATTGAGGTCGCCACAAATATGTATTAATAAAATTTTACTGAAAATGTTTCAGTGGCAACATTTTAGTAGTGGCTACTAAAGTTCTTTTGCGGCGAACTTATCGCCACTAAAGGTACACCTTTTGTGACAGTATTTTATGTCGCCACAAATGCTTTTATGTATTATTATTAATTTTTTTTTATTTATTACATAACGCGACATATTTTTTTTAATTCTTCCGAAACCCTTTTCTTAAATAAATCCCCAAAATACCTACGCCCTAACCCAAACGATCTCCTCTATCCAGTGACCTCTTGCTTCACACGCTAAACTCCTCTCCGCCGTCGTCTGACGCCTCCGTTACCAGGAATCTCCGACTCCTCTCTTTCTCCGTTGAAATTCAAATGTAGGTTTACTCTTCTCGCCGCATTTCCTCTTATGACAGAGAAAAACCCTAATACATTTTCTCTCGGAATTTTGTTTAATCTACTACTCCCTCCGTCTTATTTTATGTGGCCTACTTTCCTTTTGGTTCTGTCCAAAAAGAATATCGCATTTTCTTATTTGGTAACTTTTTAAAAGCACAATTACTCCTTTACCCTTATTGGTCCCACTTATAAAGTTTTACTTAATTAAAAATAATAGTAATACATTTTTAATAAAGGGCAATTTGGTAAACATCACCAAGTCTTCCCCTATTTCTTAAACTCTGTGTCCGATCAAAGTAGGTCACATAAAATGGAACGGAGGGAATGGAATTTTATCTATTTGAGATGATGTTTGATATTAGGCTTGAGAATTAGGGCGGAAATTAAAATAGCCGCCTATTGAAATTGTATCGCTTTATGGTCAGTTGCTAATTCAGTTCATTGATGAGCTATCTTGATTTAATTCTTTATTCTTTTTTTCTGAAATTGGCTTTTTAACTAATTTGTCCCAGTCAATTAATGTTAATATAGTTTCATAACTCTTATTCTTGTGGATAACTCTTAGTGTTTCTATCTAAACAACGAAGTACAAACAAGTAAAGAAAATTTAAAACTGACTTATTTGAACAACGAATCTTCATCCTAAAATTATATCAAATATACCACCATAAATTTTGACGGAGGAGATATCCACCTGCTCACCAATTTGGCAGTGCTCCCTTCATAGCTGTAAGTCAAAAAAAACATTTTAGCAGTTTATACATTTTAGCACTAAGAGTTAAATTTTAGGGCTTTTTAAATTTTCTTTACTTGTTTGTACTTCGTTGTTTATCCACAAGAAAGTTTGTTGAATTATGTTTTATACATACACACATCATACGCTTAATCCACGGGTATATCGAGCATAATTAGTGTTAAAACTAAATTAGTACCCTTTGACTTAGATATGAGCAGGGCTAGAACCTGACTAGAATGGTAGCAGTATCTAAATAGACATAAACTTCAGCACGTATGAATGGAAAACCCCCTACAGGAAAACGAAGATGTTAAAATTGTATGATCATTGTTTCTATGATCTGGTTTCAACAAAGGTATAAACAGCCCGTTGAAACACCTTTTAGGATTGCGAGTGGAGTTTATCAAACGGCGTCTGGCATCTTGGCTATAGCACACCAAGAAAGACACTCGAATTTCGAAAAGCTACTACTATAAAAGAATTTAGGTGAGTCTGGCGATGATAAATTAGTTGCCTTTATGGATTCTAAGGCCTTTTGTGGTATATTGGCCTTTTGTGGTTAGTTCATGACAAAACTGATTGAGTTTTGTTATATTATGATCAGATGGACGTGTGGATACCTATGTTTACATTTCTTTTTCCTAACTAAGGTTATGTCATGTTCATATTGTTCTCTTTTCCTATTACTTAACAAACTTGTTTCTTCATGGTTTACATTTTATGTACTACTCTTTAATGGTTGTGTTATTTGTTTAGTTCTCTCAAGAGTACTCTGTAGAATTCTGTGGAAGAGTTTTTAGTTTTACTTTTTTGCCCATATCAAATTATTGTTTTGTACTCCATTGTCTTTCTAATGATCTATAGTATAGACTGTAACTTCTTTATTGGGGTTGAGAACAAAAGCAGATCCTTAAATTTGAGTGAGTGTTTGGTTTGATAAGATTTAGATCATAACTAAACCAGTAGAAGAAAAGTTGTTCTTTGCACGTTACTTGCTATGTTGCTCGGACACTTAAGAAATGTCAACAGGTGCATGTCGAATTCTCCAAAAATATTGTATTTTGGAGAATCCGACATGGGTGCGGCCTTGAAAGTCAAGAGACTGCGCAACTTAGATACTTGCTCTACTAATAAAAGTTCTTAATTTGTAAAATTATTCTTTTCTTGTGGCATTATTATGATTGTTATTGATCAGATTACATCATATAATGACTTGTCCATCTTGAAACAACATGTTCAATTTCCTCTAGTCACGTTATGTGTGTTCTGTAGCTGAAACATAACTACTAAGATGATTAGATTAAAAGTGGGCTCAAGTACTCTTGCTACTGGGAACTGCGGACAAGCAAATGCAGCTGGTACTAGGGAGGAGTTCTATAGGTGAACTTTTCTCTTATCACGCTAATATTATCTACCTGTGCATGTTTTTTTTTAAATTATGTTCACGTTTGTATTCATATTCTTAGACAGGTTTTTAATCGTTTGACATTTGCTTCTGTATGCATATGATTTGAAAGGTTTCGAATCGTTTGACATTTGTATCTACTTTGTCTCACATACGTAGGTTGAACTCACCAATAGGTGTGGTTATTTTTCTCCCAATCTTTTAATTGGTCTCCTTTGTAAGGAAAAAAAGCCTAAATAAGTCCATTATCTTTGAACATTAGCTCAAGATAGTTCTATTTATCACATGTAACACAAATAATACACTTCTTTAATAAAATTGTACGCATCTTGTTTGTTGTACGTATGGTGAAGATTTAGGTACAATTTCCTGTGGTAGTGAGCAATAGCAGAACCGTGGAATCTGTCAAATTATTCAACTCAGTAAACCCCTAATTGTAGGTGCTCCAACTTCAAGGTAGTCGTCAATTTATTATTTTCTCTTTAAGGTAGTGCAATTTTAATTTCTATTTTCGATTTTCCTTTTAACGGTACGGAGACACTAATTCCATTCCCCTTCCATTCCTATAAGTTAGCCCTGTAGTTTTTCTGTTTGTTTCCCATTGGCTATTCCTCATTGAGTACTTCAGTTTCCTCAAGCAATTTTACCAAATGGATAGTGTCATTCCAGTTTCTAAATGGTGGTAGTGATCTGGTGTTGATTTGCATGTTTTTTCTTCAATCTTTTCTGCTCTTTGCTTTGTGCAACAACTTTTTCTCTTGCTTAAAGAACATGCTCTGCTGCAATTTTTTTTTTTTGCTAATGCAGTGATTCTTGCATTTGCCTATTTGTAAAGAACTATAAGTCCTTTTTTAGTTGGTAAATTATAAGTCCTTTTCTGTGTGACTACTTGTTACATTCTTAGTTTGGTGGGTCTTTTTAGGAAGCAAAGGAATTATTAATGCCTCATTTTTTTCAACCGAGGAACCTCAAGCAATATAGTTGGAGTCACAATTTATGAATGTGAACAATTTTTTTTTTTGATAACTGTGGTGTCCGGATTAGCTTGCGCGCACCTCGACTGAATTCACGGGATACCTGCCACCTCCCACCAGAGGGAGACTCACTTTGATGGTACTCAACCCCCGGATCCTTCCCACCATCTATCGGGGTCAGGTACCAGGTAACTCTGTACACCAAGGCTAGAATAGATGGGAAAAAATCACCTAGTGTTTGTCTCTGTTGGGAATTGAACCTGAGACTTCATGGTACTCATCCCACTTCATTGAACCACGAGGCTGCCCTTGGGTGCGATGGATGTGAACAAATTTTATTTGCAATGTGTTCCATTTCCTCCAACCATATGATTATTTTGATCTTCAGTGGTCTAGCATTTCTAGTCTCTTAGTGCTGTTTTTCTCTCCTTGACAATTAAACTTCTGTTTTCATAGTGCTTGGTAGATTTGATATGTAATAACATGATTTCTTAAAAAAAATTATGATATGTACCTCAGTCACTAGTCTTTGACTTGCATGAGATCCTCTTAACTTAATTTGATGTTGGAAACCAGATCATTTTTAACTTTTATATAATGCCCGAGTTGTAGATCATCTTAGGTAGTGTTAAATAAAAAGTACTCTATGTTTTACTAGTGTAAACTTGTAATTGATTAGGTCTTTTTCTATTTTGCTTCTTAATCCTCAGATTACTTTAAGGTGAGACTTCATCTCTTCCTTTGTCTCATTTGAATGTAGGAATATGTAGACAAGGTAGAGAGAAGGTGTTTAAGATGTAGTTGCTGTATAGGTCAGTGAAGTTATGGCATGAAGATGACAGGTAGCTCTCTGTCTTATATCTTATTTTTCCTTGTGTGAGTCGAGGGTCTGTCGGCAGCCTATCTAACTTCACAAGGTAAGGATAGGGTCGTGTATACACCACCCTTCCAGACCCCACTTATGGGATTACACTACACTAGATAATGTCTTCGATCAAGGAGGAGTTTGAAGAGATACTATATGTTTTGCTTTTTGTGATCATATGTAAATGCATGAAGTATTGTGAAGTAGGAGTATATATCTTATTGACTTTTCAGTGGTGTAACTATTAATGATATTCGACTTGAGAAGTTATTTGGTGTTTTCCATAATAATATTGGTTGTTTTTAATGTTGAGAAACTATACATGTATCTTGATTTTAGAAAATTAGGTTGTAAATGAAAATCTATTAGCTTTTCTTTTTTTTTTTTTTTTTTGTTGCAAAAACAACTTTTAGTAGCGACTTTTAGTTACCACTAAAAGTCAATGGCTATTGTAGCGACATGAGTTGCTGCTGAAGGAAAAACTTTTTGTGGCAGATTTAGTCGCCACTAAAACTCGAATGGTTGCTGCTAAAAATATTGAGGTTTTTTGTGGTGAGGCAGGTCGCCACTAAAAGTCATCCTATAGTGGCGACCTACTCAACTAAGACGACTTATCGGAATATTTATTTACTTAATGTGGCGAGCAAAGTCGCCACAAATGTGCATTTTTAGTGGTGACACTCAATAGTCGTCGCAAATAACATTTAGTTATGGAAGTACTAGCCACAACCCAATTGTCGCTGCTATAGTATTTAGTGGCGACTTTTGGGGTATTTGTAGCGACTTTTGTCGCTACAATAAGGCAGATTTCTTGTAGTCTAAAGCACCCAATCAGACATTGTTTGTGGATGCTTTCTAGCTTATTATATCCGTTTCCTTCAATTTCTTATATAATTATACCTACTCCGAGCTGAGGTCAATGGGTGCTCGAGCACCCAAATTTTCCATGTGGGTCCGCCCTTAATTTTCACTAAAGGGGTTCAAAATATAAAGAAGTAAACACACGAACTAACCGAAGGAGGTTTGATGTCTATTATATATACATAAAAAATCATTTCAACCATGTATAAATAAATAGTATAAATTTCTGCTAAACCCCTGGCCCCAAGCTAGCTCCCCCGTCAGACCCCGCTTGATAGCAAGCATTTCTGCCATGGTGTTGGTGGTATAATGGATTCTACTATAGAAACCAATGACCTAATCACCCTGATTGTTTCTAATGATGCCCCCAGTGCCTCCTTTTTCAGGGTTGCTCAAGGTTAATCCATCCATGTTGAGCTTGTAATAGCCTCTCTAAGGGGGAATCCACTTCACCTGAATACTTTGGGTGATGGGAGAAGCATTATGGAGTTGTGCAAAGCAATGGGAATTGGATAGGTTTGTTGTTAATAAACGCCGACAACAATTCTTTGAACTCAAGTATGATCGAATTAGATTTTCAGGGGTGAAAAATGCATTTAACATAAGAACTTATGATGTTTATTCAAGAGCATCTTGGAAAGAAGTGATCTCATGGCAAGATCGTTCTAATACAATTCTTTCCAAGATCATGATTTCCAGCGATATTTATGGTTAAAAACTTGGAGAGTGATAAGAAGAGACCTGCCCATGTAAAGAGATTGAGAAATCGCTCTTTCTAATTGTTTAACCTTGTGGGGTTAGGAGTAAATAAATAAATAAAAGAAAATAATTTTTATTGATGAATCTTGTGAGTACAATTCTATTGTTCTCTTGTTTCTTCTCTCCTAAGATTTCTCCGTGATTGGAGGGCCTTCAGTAGCGTGTATCTCAAATGTAGGATTATCTAGGCCCCCTTGAGACGTATTTGATCTCCGAAAATGTCGGGCAACACTTTGTTGTTTTGGGTTGATCTCGGTTGACCTCTTCTTCAAATAACTATGTAGCTGGTGTTGTGGATTTCTCCAATGCTTGCAGAATGTCCTTCTGATCCCCCCTTAGAAAGTTATGTAACTCCTCTATTTATAGTTGTAGGGGGTAGGTCAGGTTGCTTGTGATTGGCCAAACCATGTCATTTGGACACTTGACAACTTTGGACTGGTTCTTGAATTTGACTGGGATTGCCACATCATTTGGACATGTGGCATCATCTTGTTGGTCTTGAATTTGATGGGGATGCCGGGTCACACATGCATGGGTTTGGGCTTGAAGGTGTAATGGACCTTGGACTTGAATTTAATAAAGAAAAAATTACACAACATAGATAAAATAGCTACATAATTACTTAACATAGTTAATGTTTAAAATAATTACATTACATGGTTAAAAGTAGTTGAAAAAGCTGTTAATTATGTGGGTCTTATATACAAATGAAGTAACATATATATTGGGTTAATTTAAGTTGAAAAAAATGCACTATCTCACCTATTGGCTTTTTTTTCGGCTAATTAACATTGAAAAATAATAGATATATAATTTCATTTGTATATTGGGTTAATTTCTAAATTGTCTATGGGTGAAATTTTGCCATAATGAATCAAATGAACATGGATTTAATCCAATAAAATTTATGTATCTATAGATGCCCCTTACTTCAAAACTTGTCGAAGTGAAGACTTGTTGAGTCTTGAAGTATCAGTAGAGTCAACAATTTGTGTTTTGGAAGCAAATCACCTTGGTGAGCATCATTTCTTTAGGTTAGAAAAAAAATAATTTTAACCGTTACATTACCCAACATGACAACTCAATCCAAACATAATTTTTTTTCTTTGTCATCCTCTAGAATATATTGGCACAAGTTTGGATCCCAATTGACTTAAGAAAAGAATAGCAGAGTCATATATTGCACTACCATTCCACTTAGAATTGGATAGCGTTGAATAATGCATGAGATTCTAAGTTTGGATCCTTCTTATTAACTCCTCGCTTTCGTGCCAATGATAGAGATTTTAACTTATTTTTTTTGCATAGTTCTCTTGCAAATTGAACAATGAAGATTCGATATTTACATGTGCAGTCATCTAGAATTCCATCAAGAGTCAAATAATTGGGACCATTTACTCTCAAACGCCGCCTTTCAGCTTTTATAAAAGGGGAGTAGCATAGGTCATTAATCATTAAACCAATAGAAGAAGAAAAAAAATAATCTTCCTCCTTCACAGTAGGAAAATGCATCTTTGTGATTTTCTTTTGGTGCATAGTATCAGGAATATATTCCTATTTTGCAAATCCTCCTCTTCAATGTTATTTCCTTACTTGGTGTACAATCATATCTCCCTCTTAATGTACATTACTAGCTTTCCTTAGTACTCGTTATTTATTCCCTTTCATGTCAACATCATCTTTCATATATAAAACAAAGACAATTGTACATCAATAAAATGTAAGATTTTCAAGATAACTCTTTTGTCCTAGGAATGTTTTTGTCCCATGGTTGGCCCTGCTCGGTAGACTACGAACCCAAGATAAGCTGATGAGCTGGGGGATAGATGTGAACGGTGATTGTGTACTCTGCACAACCTATCTGGAAACTCAGCAGCACATTCTATTTGAGTGTAGCTATTCTAAAGATGTTTGGCAGCAACTATTAGCATGGATGAGATGGAGTAGACCAATTGGATCATGGGAAGAAGAATGGAAATGGGTACTACAGAAGGCTAACGGCAGAAGACCAAACCAAGTGTTACTCAAAGCTTGCTTTGCTGCGGCAGTGTATGGCATCGTCTGGGGAGAGAGGAATTCACGACTGTATCAAGATAGAAGAGTTAGCCAGGAAGATTTGATTCATAACATCAAGACTTTATGTACTAAAGTCCGGAACAATAGAAGGCTGTTTGTACTTGTCAATGTACTATCAAATATAAACTTAGGTGGAGGGGACGGTTAAAGGGTAGCTGAGGCCTGTGAGGTGGGATAAGGGAGGGAGTTGTTCTGGTTTTTGCAATTTTCATTTGGCTTTTTAGCCTCTTGCTTTGTATAGATACACTTGGTGATTAATAAAATTTCTTTAATTGCCACACAAAAAAAAAGAAGATAACTCTTTCACATAGGAGCACTACAATAACTTGGAGTTTTATGTCATTAGCACCAATATTCACCATGATGAGTTGCAGTGTATGGAACAATGTTTGATATGCCAATTCGAAGCGTCGTACCGTTGTGTAGTCCATCATGCCAAATTGATGTGTCATTCACTTACCGCGTGCTCTATGGGCATAGATCAACCAAGCAGACCACACACACACAAAAAAAACTATGTGGGGATGGCATAACTTATGCCGCATAAGGCTCCAATTCTTTTTGCAGGTTTTTGAAAGAGCCTAAATCACTTGGAAGATGCACGAGATGTCCTCATGATTGGCGTGAAACCACTCAGCTCTTCTTTGCAATGTTGGTAGGAAACTACTTGAAGCATCCGCTCCTGGCAGCCTTGGCGGAGAAAACTTGCAGTCTCTCTTTTCATTGAAGCCTTTGAAGTAGTCATTTTCGACCCTTGGCAGGCAAGTTGTCATCACATCATCCTTTGCGGCTCCGTAAGAGAGACATTTGGAGTACCTCTTTTTCATCCTCGGGGAGAAAGCACGTGGCTCAAGCACGGAGAGAGAAACACTTGGTGTAGGTGTTCAAACCTCACCGAGCTAGTTTGAAGCCAATCTCATGCTTCAACCTTCGGCGTGGAGTAATTCTGTCCTTTCAATTTGGAGAAGATCTTGGAGCAATCTTTTGATGGCATGACGGAAGAAGTGTATGGAGCGTATCATTCTTACTCTTTGTGATTTTCAACTTTGCACATGTTTGCAAGAGTTTTTTTTAAAAATGTAGGAGCGATGAAATCGGAAGCTGCTTGATCCTACAGAAATGGAACTTAAAGTCCTGCCATATATCAAAATTTCAGACCAGAATTCCCCACGGATTGATCAGAATTGATTCCTGAAGTCGAATTCTAAATCTGACACGTCTGCTTCACAGTTTTACGCACTCTCGTCAGAAAATGCATATCTTTAGTTAAGAGTGTTCAAATTACTTGCTTCTTGAGCCTGAAGAACCGGATCTCGAAGATCTACAACATATCAGAAATTCATAGTAAAATTCCTCCTGGATTGACCGAAATCAATTTCTGAAGTCAACTTCAAAATCTGATGTCTGCTTCACAGCTTCACGCGGCTATGGTAGAAAATTTATAACTCGATGTAGGAGCGCCGAAATCATATTCTTCTTAATCCTACAGAACCGGAATGTTGAAGAGCTACAACATATCAAAAATTCATAGCTAAATTCCTCCTGGATTGACAGGAATTAATTTCTGAAGTTGATTTCGAAATCTGATACATCGGCTTCAAAGCTTTGACGGCTGTGGTTGAAAATTCATAACTCGACGTAGGAGCGTCTGAATCACGAGCTGCTTTTTTAATTGGAAAGAGTATTCCAAGAAGTTCAATATGTAGAAAAAACAAGGTCAAAACCTTTATAAATTTGTATAGATCTGTCTCCAAAGTTAGCTCAGATTCTACGTTGCTCGACTTTTTTCATCTTTGAGCGTCCGTGGTATAAAATCCATTACTCGGTGTAGGAGAGAAAAAATCACGAGCTTCTTATTTTGTTGGGAAGATAGCTCACAGAATACAATATATGTAATAATCATGGGCAAAAGATCTCCGAATTTGTACAGATATTGCTTGGAAGTCAGCTCGAATTTTATCTCGTTCAACTTTTTTCAGCTTTGAGCGTCTTTGTTATAAAATCCATAACTCAGTGTAGGAGCGATGAAATCATGAGCTTCTTTTTTCTTTGGGAAGATGACTCACAGAACCACAATTTGTTAAAAATCAAGGTCAAAAGATCTCCGAATTTGTGAAGATATTGCTTCGAAGTCATCTCGAATTTTGCCTCATTCAACTTCTTTTTTTTTCAGTTTGCGCGTCTATGGTGTAAAATCCATAACTCGGTGTTGGATCGAAGAAATCATGATCTTCTTGGTTCTTACGAAGAGAAATCCAAGAACTGCAATATATGTTTCAATAGCAGCAAAATTCATTCCGGATTGATGGGAATTAAATTTTTAAGTTGATTACACGCCTGGAATGCCTATTTCACAGCATTGTGCACCCTTGCCAAAACATCCATATCTTGACCTTGGAATGTTTAAATCACGAGACGTTTGATCTTACAGAAACTTGACTTTAAGTAGTACACCTATGCCAAAGATGTAAGATTAAATCAGCCTGAATTGGTCAAGACAAATTTTTGAAGTAGGCGAGGAACCATTTTATGCGTCACTTTCTGGTTGAGGTTTTAGTGAGCAATACATGGTGCATCCCCTCTCACGGCTTGGCAACAAGAAACTTGGAGAAACTTTTTTCTATCCTTGATGAGAAAATTTGCGCCTATCCCCTCTGGTCTTGGCGTAGAAAACTCCTTGCATCTTGGCGAAGAAGTTTATAGAGCGTCTCAACCTTCAGGATTTGGCATGGCAAAATTATTCTTGCAACTTGGCAAAGAAGAATTTAACGTAAAGCAGCACTGGTTGATGATAATCTTTGTCGAGTTTGAGAAGATGTATGGAGCAAAAGATTCTGCAAGCGCTGCTGGACTACTTACCAATATGACTTGATGAGTGCGACAAAGTTGCGCCTGCTGTTACATGGACTTGATAGCTCTGCACCCTTGCATCGTAAAGATAATATCTCAAGTTAGGAGTATCCCGAACTGAAAATCGCTTTATCCAAAAGAAAGGGAACTCAACGGTCTATGATATATCAAAATTTCAGATTAAAATTTCTTTTGAATTGATCATAATTAATTTCTGAAGTTGATTTCCGAATCTGACATGTCTGTTTAGCAACTTTGAGCGGCTGTAGTAGAAAATTCATAACTCGGTGTAGGAGTCTCTGAATCACGAACTACTTTTTCGTTGCGAAGAGGATTTCTAGAACTACAATATTAGTAAAAATCAATGTCAAAATTTTTACGGATTTGTACATATAGGTCGTTGAAGTCAGCTCGATTCGAAATGTGATGGTCTAGTTCGCAGCTTTGGGCAGCTCTGGTAGAAAATTCATAACTCGGCGTAGGAGCCTCTGAATCACGAGCAGATTTTTTCGTTGCGAAGAGGAGTCCACGAACTTCAATACGCGTAAATATTACGATCAAAACCTTTATTAATTTGAACAGATATTACTTTGAAGTCAGCTCAGATTAATTTCAAAATCTGATGGTCTGTTTCGCAGCTTTGGGCGGCTGTGGTAGAAAATTCATAACTCAGCATGGGGGTCCTTAAATCATGAGCCGCTCTTTTTTGTTGCGAAGAGGAATCCAAGAACTTCTATATAGGTAATTTCACGATCAAAACTTTTACAAATTTGTACATATAGCATTCAAATCAGCACTAGAAGTGTGCATTGATGGTTTTCTATCATTGGCAATGTGACACTAAGGAAAGACTAATATTAATTGTAGAGGAAAGAGTAGAAGTGTGCATTGATGGTTTTCTATCATTGGCAACTTGGGACGTGATTGGGTATAAGCATTACTAGAAAACAATGAATTAGCGACGGATAAAATTTCATAGCTAAATAACAAAAATTACATGCTAATCCCAACCAGTGTTTTATGTTAGTCCACACCTCTTTACTCCAAGAACAAGTAGAGAACAGATGATCAGCATTTTCCAGTACTGCAATGCTACATAGACTGCAGTCAATATCTCCATTTCCTAGCCGGCCCCTTCTTTTGTACTCTATCTTTGGTTAGTAATCTCCCCAAAACAGCAAGCCAAATTATAAAGCTATGCTTAGGTACTGAGACTCCGTTCGATATTGAGTCAGCCACCTCCACTTTAGGCACACTTCTAATCAACTTTAGATAACCCAAGGTCACTGAATCACCATTTCCAGTTAAACAATAGTGTCCATTGCAGTACCAATCTTCCATCCTCAGCTTCATTTTGTGCAAAACTTTCCAGTACCAACTGCAATCTCCAGGAGGCTCACTAGTCCAAAGATCATGACAGTGCAGCATATACAACTCATTCACCCCTTTAACCCATAGAATATCTTTCTTCTCCATTAGGAGCTACATATGTTTCCCAACAGATGCCACATTCCAATATTGCTGATAAAACTTATATCCTAAAAATATGACTCTTTTTTTTTTTTTTTAATATTTCAAATAAAACCTACTAAAACAAAATAAAATAAAAGTCAAAATAACAAGATTATGAAAAAATAAAATTTAGGCACTAAAACGATGCAAAATTTGGGGAGGGTCAAAAATCACACGTCTACAGTCCTGTCTAGTCAACTCTCCTCAATTTTTTCTTAGTATACCTCTAACACTCTTAATTAGGCCAATCACTGTCAACCTCTCGCACCTCTTTACTGGGGCATCTACGTTCTTTCACTTCACATGCTCGGACCATCTCAGTCTTGCTTTCCACATCTTATCCATCAAGGAGGTTGACCGTGACCCGTATATCCTTGTTCCTAATATTGCCTCTCCTAGATGTCCACATATCGATCTAAGCGTTTTCATTTCTGTTATTTCCATCTTCTGGGCATGTGAGTTATTGATTGGCGGCCCCGTACAGCCTAAATGGTCTAACTACCACTCTGTAAAACTTACATTTAAGTCTTGGAGGCACATTCTTATACTCAAAATGGGTGAAAAGTAGATGTTTCATTATGAATTAGCTATACAATATATAGGATTACAAAGATATGGGAAGATATTTACAATCCCCAAGAATATGCTACTATGATCCTTATGATATTCTAATTGATTTACAAATCTACTTATAAAAAGAAGGTTATCTAATTTTCCTAAGTTATGCTAACACTCCCCCTCAAGATGGAGCATAAATATCACGTATGCCCATCTTGACAAGTGAGTTATTAAACACTTGTCTAGGTACATCTTTAGTTGGAACATCAGCCAGCTGCTCCAAGGTCTTCACATATAGAACTTCAATTGTTTTATCCTCAAACTTCTCATATATGAAATTACGATCAATCTCCACATGTTTAGTACAATCGTGTTAAATTGGGTTTTCTGCAATTTTAATAGCTGACTAGTTGTCGTAAAACAACTTCATAGGTTCATCGAGAGAAAAACCAAACTCCCCCATAAGCCGTTTCAACCACAGTAATTCTTGGATACCTTTAACCATTGCTCTATATTCAGCTTCTGCACTAGACAATGAGACAACCTTCTGTGTTTTACTCTTCCAAGTAACCAGGTTACCTCCAACGAAAGTTAAATACCTAGTTGTTGAGCGTCGTTTTTCTCCTTTTGCACCCCAATCAGAATCACAATAACCCATAATTTTTGTATGATGATTCTTAGAGAACATGAGGCCTCTTCCTGGTGCTAATTTCATGTATCGCAAGATTCTAACAACTGCATTCATATGAACTTCACTTGGATTATGCATAAAGTGACTTACCACACTGACCGCATAAGCAATGTCTGGTCGTGTATGTGATAAGTATATCAAGCATCCCACAAGTCTTTGATAGCTCTCTTTGTTAGTAGAAACTTGATCAGGAAGTTTCTCTAAGCAATGATTTTGTTCCATCGGAGTATCAATAGGTTGACAACCTAACATACCCGTCTCGTTTAACAAATCAAGAGCATATTTGCACTAAGATAAAAATATTCCTTGTTTGGACCTGATAACTTCAATGCCCAAGAAATACTTTAATCCACATAGATCTTTCATATCAAACTCAAAAGACAAGTAATTCTTTAATTTAGTCATCTCATCAACATCATGTCATCAACATAGATGATAAGAACAGTTATCTTACCATTTTGTCTCTTCAAAAATAAGGAATGATCCGCGTTGCTCTGAGTGTAGCCGTATTTCTTCATTGTTAGTCAGAAACTTCCAAACCATGCTCTAGGCGATTGCTTTTGTCACGCCCCGAATCCCAACGAGGGGTGATTGGCACCCGTAGCCGACATGGCCCGAGAGAACCAATCTTTACTTACTCAATCATATGCATGCCATAAGAAACCCATAAACACATATCAACTATCAAGACCAACAATGGAAGTCATGGAACATGATATATGTACATATATGCGAAACTTGGCCGTTGAGGCCACCAAGTCAAGGACGACATATCCCTTCTACATTCATACACCCACATCCGTCTACAAAAGCCTCTAACAAGAGCATTGACCAAAATGAACCATAAGTCGGGACAAGTCCCCGCATTACACAATATATACAATACCAAAACATATATACACTCTGACTCGGAGAAGCCCCGAATGAGCTGGAGCTCACCAAAGAGCCGCTAACACTGACAATCTACTGAGGAGGCCTACTGGGACCTGCGCCTGCAGCAAGTAAGGTAAATTCCCCGAGAGGGGTCAGTACGAAATAAGTACTGAGTATGCAAGGCTCAGATGAAACTATACAACACATGAATATTTCAATGAATATGTCAATGTACTCAAACATAGGAATCATCACTGTGAATAAGGCACCATGTTACGTTTTGGAAACCATGTGGATTGCTTTCAACATTTTCATTACTTTCTTTATCTCAATGCTCACATGCCATTACATAACACAATGTACCCGGGCTCCGACTGATCAGTGGGTATTTCATATCATCATATAGGGATCGAGTCGAGCTAGGCTTATGCCCCTAGACTTGCCACCCTCGGGATCGAGTCGAGCTAGGCTTACGCCCCTAGACTTGCCACCCATAAATCCAAATCTCGGGATCGAGTCGAGCTAGGCTTATGCCCCTAGACTTGCCACCCGTACTTGATCATTGACCACATTTGCATTACTTTGTTCATTACTTTGAGATTGATACTTTGATAATCATACCATCACTTTGGAACTTTGGAATACAACATTGTTGGAAACTTTGAATCATTGACCAATAAGTGAAGAACATGTGAACAAATATCAATGAGAAATATAACATCACTAGCACCATGATACTATTGGAACCATTGGACAATAAGCCGTGAACAAGAGTCACAAGTATAAGCACTATTGGAATATTGGAACATAGCCTTATTTGCACTTTCGGAACATTAACCATGAATATGAGAAAAGTGATTCACAATTGATCGATGAGTAGGAAATATATGACAATGATCATAGATAAGTGCATATGGGATACCTTAGTACATTTTGGAATAGAACTAGAGAAATGTCAATGTGAACACTATTGGCCGTAGAAAGATACGAACAAAGTAACCTTGCATACCTTGGATTCACAATACGAATAGAAAACCTTTGATGCGTATACAATGATCCCTCTCCTTCACTCTACAACATACATACATAGCGAATTCACGTTAACCATGAATTACTTTACAAACGCATACAATGTCAATGAATTACATGTTTGACTTTAAACATGTCATTTCCCCTCGACAAAACCATTGATATACTATTATTCCAAAAATTCCATAATATTCCCAACATTGACCAATACATAATAATCATCGCATTTTACCATAACAATTCTCTTTTACACCTCCTTATCCATACCACATCACAAACAATCCATCAATTCACCTTAATCTACTTCATAGCACATATCGGCCAAATTCCCACAATTTACACTTATAGATAAGAACAAGTTTATCAACAAAAATAACACCATAGATGTTCATATTTTATCCATACCATGATCTTTCATCAAAGGCACAAGTCCCAATTCAAGTTCAAACTCCATGGATCACAAATCTTATATAAAAGCACAAAGTACCATATCCAACATTTCCAAGCACACCCAACATGATTTACATACCCTTTCATGCATATAATATATGAATCCATAATAATATTCACTTACCCAAACTTGCAAAGTGATGATCTTGCTCCAAAGGGTAGCTTTGAGTCTTTAGGGTTTGAGAGCAAATGTTTTTTGGAAAATATCTAAAGAGACATGAGAGTTCTAAATGACAAAAATCTGATTTTTCCATGTATATATAGTCCCTCAAGTCTCCTTGGCATTAAATGCCATGTACAAATGGTCAAATGTGAAGAATGGGTCATTTTTGGCCTAATTGGGCCATGCATTCTTTTCATTTTTGGGCCCTTTTTGGGCCCAATTCACTTAACCCGATAAAATCAATAATTTCTCATATTATACGTATTACAACAATATTCCCACTCATAATATTCATATCCGTAGCCTCAATCCCAAGAACAAGTGATTCTAGCCACGTTTGGCTTATTTTGACCTTAGGGGTAAAATCGTCATTTTGACGCCAAATTCGTTCTCGAGAAATTTCTCATATCAATATCATATTTTACTCATTTCATATGTGTTGTAGAAGAGACGTGGCAAAAATCGGCTCAAAACGTCCCCGGATACCCTTGGGACTTAAGAAAATTTCCAACTTTGAAAAAGTGGGATTTCCAGCGTGGCACGCCCCTTGGCGCGCTAGCTCTATGCCCCTGGACTAAAATTTTTAGTCCAAAGCAGCGTGGCACGCTGCCCAACGCGCCCCTGCATTAATTTTTGACAAAATTCATTTTTCGACTTTTCTTCGCGGGCTTGGTTAGACACTTCAAATCCTATCCTTTAACCTACTTCTTAACCTTAATATCCACCTAAGTAAACATTATTCAATGTCGTCAAGTAGGGTTAGGAAGGTACGGGGTGTTACATTCTTCCCCCCTTAGGAACATTCGTCCTCGAATGTTAACAATGTCGTTTCAATCAACAAATACATCGCTATGTTAACATGCATACACATAAATACTTAAGGCTCATGAATACTTACTTGTCATTGTTCCACTTCTGTAGTTTGAACTTCTTCATCCATTTGAAATAGATGGGGGTACTTGGATTTCATCATCTCTTCCGTTTCCCACGTGATCTCCTCTACTTGTATATTTCTCCAAAGGACTTTTACGGATGCTATGTCTTTATTTCTCAATCTCTTTACTTGTCGATCTAAGATAGCAATGGGCACCTCTTCATAAGTGAGATCCTTTGTAACTTGAACATTTTCAATTGGAACAATACGAGCTGGATCTCCTATGCATTTTCGAAGCATCGACACATGAAATACCGGATGGACTGACGAAAGGTCCTGGGGTAGTGCCAACTCATACGCAACTTGTCCAAATCTTCTAATAATTTCATATGGGCCTATGTAACGTGGACTCAATTTTCCTTTCTTTCCGAACCGCATTACCCCTTTCATCGGTGACACCTTTAAAAATACCCAATCACCTATGGCAAATTCAAGCCCTCTTCTTCTCACATCGGCATATGACTTGTGACGACTTTGAGCCGTTTGTAACCGTTGTTGGATAACTTTAACTTTCTCCATGGCTTGGTGAACAATATCTGGCCCAAGTAAAACAGTTTCACCTGCTTCAAACCATCCGATTGGTGATCTACATTTCCTTCCATACAAGGCTTCATAAGGTGCCATTTTAATACTTGAATGATAGCTATTGTTATATGCAAATTCAATAAGAGGCAAATGGTCATCCCAACTACCTTGAAAATCCAACGTACATGCTCGTAGCATATCTTCAAGTGTCTGAATAGTACGTTCTGCTTGTCCATCAGTTTGAGGATGGAAAGCCGTACTCAAATTCACATGAGTACCCAAACTCTGCTGAAAAGATTTCCAAAAGTGTGCTGTGAACTGTGCTCCTCTGTCTGATATAATAGAAAGTGGGATACCATGCAATCGTACTATCTCTTTCACATACAACTTCGCATAATCCTCAGCTGTATAGGTCGTCTTGACAGGTAGAAAATGAGCTGACTTGGTAAGTCGGTCCACTATGACCCATATGGAATCAAACTTCCGCAATGTACGAGGCAAGCCCGTAATAAAATCCATATTAATCATATCCCACTTCCAGACTGGAAGATTGATACATTGCATGTAACCTCCCGGTTTCTGATGTTCCACTTTCACCTGTTGACAATTTGGGCATTGCGCGACAAATTCTGCAATGTTCTTTTTCATGTTGCCCCACCAATACACTTCTTTCAATTCATGGTACATTTTAGTAGCACCTGGATGAATGGAATAGCGCGAATGGTGTGCCTCTGTCATTATTCGTGTCCTCAGCTGATCTACATCCGGTACACATATTCTCCCTTGACATTGAAGCACCCCTTCCGGTGTAATATCAAATGCCTTGGTCAAATTCTGCTGCACATTCTCCTTTAGATGCAATAAAATAGAATCTGCATACTGTTTCTCTTTCACTTCGGCTATCATCTGCAGTTTCAATAAGGCGAACTCCCAAGCTGGCCAATTGATTCAAGTCTTTGATTATCTCACGCTTTTCATTCAACTGACCACTAGTGCTTTCTACTGCCTTACGGCTCAATGCATCAGCTACTACATTTGCTTTGCCTGGGTGATAAAGAATATCAATGTCATAGTCTTTTAAAAGCTCTAACCACCTTCGTTGCCTCAAATTGAGTTCCTTCTGCTTAAAAAGATATTGCAAGCTTTTGTGATCCGTATAGATGTCAACATGAACACCATATAAATAATGACGCCATATCTTTAAAGCAAAAACTACCGCTGCCAATTCAAGATCATGTGTGGGATAGTTTTTCTCATGTGGCCGCAACTGTCGTGAGGCATATGCTATCACCCTGACATGCTGCATCAATACACATCCGAGACCAATCCCGGAAGCATCACAATACACTGCATAGCCCTCTGTGCCTTCAGGAAGAACTAACTCTGGTGTAGAAGTCAACTTATCTTTCAGGTTTTGAAACCCTCTTTCACATGCATCATTCCATTGAAATTTAATTGCCTTGTGAGTTAACTTTGTCAATGGTGCCGCAATAGAAGCAAAACCTTCTACAAATCTTCGGTAATAACCTGCCAAACCCAGAAAACTGTGAATCTCTGTGGGTGTCGTAGGTCTTGGCCAGTTTTTCACTGCTTCTATCTTTTGGGTATCAACCTGTATGCCTTCATCTGATACAATGTGACCCAAGAACGCGACTGATTTCAACCAAAACTCACATTTGGAGAATTTTGCATACAACTTACGCTCACGGAGAATTTGCAACACTTGCCGTAAGTGATAAGCATGGTCTTCTGGTGATCTTGAATAAACAAGGATGTCATCTATAAATACTATCACGAACACGTCTAGGAATGGCTTGAACACTCTGTTCATCAAATCCATAAACACAGCCGGTGCATTTGTTAGCCCAAATGACATAACTAAAAATTCATAATGGCCATATCGTGTTCGGAAAGCTGTCTTGGGTACATCCTCCTCTCTAACTCTGACCTGATGGTAACCCGACCTCAAGTCAATTTTTGAAAAACACCTGGCACCCTGTAACTGATCAAACAAATCATCAATGCGAGGAAGGGGGTATTTATTCTTGATCGTTACTTTATTCAGTTGCCGATAGTCGATGCACATTCTCAAGGTGCCATCTTTCTTGCGTACGAATAATACCGGTGCACCCCACGGGGACATACTAGGCCTAATGAAGCCTTTATCCAGCAAATCTTTCAACTGCTCCTTCAATTCACACAGTTCCACTGGAGCCATTCTATATGGAGGGATAGAAATAGGCTGAGTGCCTGGAATCACATCAATGCCGAATTCCACTTCCCGTTCTGGGGGTAAACCTGGAAGATCCTCTGGAAATACATCAAGAAATTCATTGACGACCGGTACAGACTGTGGAGTTAATGGTTCTGCATCATTATCTTTCACTCGTACCAAATGACATATGTATCCCTTGGCAATCATTTTTCTGGCTTTCAAATAGGAAATAAATCTTCCTCGTGGTGCCCCTACCTTACCCTGCCATTCTAGAACATTTTTCTGTGGAAAACAAAATTGCACCTTCTTGGCCCGGCAATCTACCGTAGCATAACAAGAGGCCAACCAATCCATTCCCATAATTACATCAAAATCCACCATGTTCAATTCAATAAGATCGGCCAACGTATCATGACCACACACAGTTACCACACAGTTACGATACACTCTCTTTGCAACAATATATTCACCAACTGGTGTAGACACTTCAATTGACTTAATTAATATTTCCGGTGTCGTTGCAAATTTCGCAGCAACCAATGGAGTAACATAGGAAAATATAGAGCCTGGGTCAATTAATGCATATACATTATGTGAGAATATGGATAATGTACCTGTGACGACATCTGGGGAAGCCTCTGAATTCTGGCGGTCCACCAAAGCATAAGTGCGATTCTGGACCCCGCTAGTACTGGCTCCTCCTCTGGCACCTCTACCTCGACCAATAGGCTGCACCCCTCGGCCCTGTGAAGGAACCGATGCTGAAGACGCAACAGCCGACCCAGCTGGTCGTGCTATACCACCCATGCTCCGCTGTGGACATTCTCTCGCTATATGTCCCGGCATACCACACCAAAAGCAGACATTCATCCCTGTACGACATGGACCTGTGTGCATACGCCCGCAGTGCGGACACTGCTGACGAGGGAAACCTGCTGTCTATGATCCATGAACCCCACTACTCTGCCCAGCTGAACCACCTCTAAACCCTCGAGACTGCGAATAAGCACCACCTGTGGAATAAGAGAACGACGGTCTAGGTGGTCTAGGAAACATGCGGGGCCTAGATCCTCCTTGGGACATCATAGGTGGTCCCATAGGTCTAGCCCTTTTGGACTGTCCCCTATCAAATTCATGTACCCTGCGTCTCTGTCTCTGATCCTCCATTTTCTGGGCGAAGGCTTGTATGCGAGCAATGTCCATGTCCCTATTCAAGGCCGCAATAGTGCAATCTCTTACCAAGTATGGCTCTAGTCTGTCCACATATCTATGGACCCTGTCTGTCATCGTAGCCACAACATTTGGCGCATATCGAGCCAAGGAATTAAATTGCAAGCTATATTCTCGGACGCTCAAATTTCCTTGACGGAGATTTAGGAATTGATCCGCACGTGCCTCACGGATCTCATAGGGCAAGTAATGATCAAGGAAAGCCACTTTAAACTCTTCCCAAGTAGGTGGATCTGCACCAATGTCACGGGATTTCTTCCAATCCTCATACCATAATATTGCCTCTCCCTTCAACCTGTACGCAGCAAGTTCAACTGTCTCTACCCCTGTCACATGCATAACTTCCAATGCCCTCTGAATTTGATCCACGAAGTCCTGTGGATCTGCTTTTGGATCTGCCCCTGTGAATATAGGAGGGTCCAGTTTCAAGAAATCCTGTGTTCTGCGACTTGCCATTCTAGCCTCATCATCATCATGTGCCATAGCACCAGCTCTTCCCTGGCTTTGTGCCGCCACTAACTGTGTCAACATCTGTACAGCATTCCTAAGATCCTGATCTGTGGCATTTGTCGGTGGTTCCACGGGCACTTCCCTTCTTCTCGGCTCTTCTGGAGCTGAAGAAGTAGAAGAAGCTCGCGTTGCGAACTCAGTTTCAGCCCCACCTTGAGCAACTTGTTCAGGCGGTGGTCTACTTGTTCCTTCACCAGCAATTCTATTGATCAGCTTACTTTTACCTTTTCCTCTTCCTCTTCTAGTGTTCGGCATTTTGACTATACCAAAGAAAAATAATTACCAAGATCAGATACAATACAACTGACAACATTGGCTCTATTGCACGATCTAGAGTGAAGGAAAGAAACAACATCCTAAATGTCCCGTAGCCTCCTACTTATAAATGTGGTGCACAACACAGCGATAAGTAAGACTCTACTCAGACACGGCTTTGTAGACATCCTTAGACCGACTGCTCTGATACCACTTTTGTCACGCCCCGAATCCCAACGAGGCGTGATTGGCACCCGTAGCCGACATGGCCCGAGAGAACCAATCTTTACTTACTCAATCATATGCATGCCATAAGAAACCCATAAACACATATCAACTATCAAGACCAACAATGGAAGTCATGGAACATGATATATGTACATATATGCGAAACTTGGCCGTTGAGGCCACCAAGTCAAGGACGACATATCCCTTCTACATTCATACACCCACATCCGTCTACAAAAGCCTCTAACAAGAGCATTGACCAAAATGAACCATAAGTCGGGACAAGTCCCCGCATTACACAATATATACAATACCAAAACATATATACACTCTGACTCGGAGAAGCCCCGAATGAGCTGGAGCTCACCAAAGAGCCGCTAACACTGGCAATCTACTGAGGAGGCCTACTGGGACCTACGCCTGCAGCAAGTAAGGTAAATTCCCCGAGAGGGGTCAGTACGAAATAAGTACTGAGTATGCAAGGCTCAGATGAAACTATACAACACATGAATATTTCAATGAATATGTCAATGTACTCAAACATAGGAATCATCACTGTGAATAAGGCACCATGTTACGTTTTGGAAACTATGTGGATTGCTTTCAACATTTTCATTACTTTCTTTATCTCAATGCTCACATGCCATTACATAACACAATGTACCCGGGCCCCGACTGATCAGTGGGTATTTCATATCATCATATAGGGATCGAGTCGAGCTAGGCTTATGCCCCTAGACTTGCTACCCTCGGGATCGAGTCGAGCTAGGCTTACGCCCCTAGACTTGCCACCCATAAATCCAAATCTCGGGATCGAGTCGAGCTAGGCTTATGCCCCTAGACTTGCCACCCGTACTTGATCATTGACCACATTTGCATTACTTTGTTCATTACTTTGAGATTGATACTTTGATAATCATACCATCACTTTGGAACTTTGGAATACAACATTGTTGGAAACTTTGAATCATTGACCAATAAGTGAAGAACATGTGAACAAATATCAATGAGAAATATAACATCACTAGCACCATGATACTATTGGAACCATTGGACAATAAGCCATGAACAAGAGTCACAAGTATAAGCACTATTGGAATATTGGAACATAGCCTTATTTGCACTTTCGGAACATTAACCATGAATATGAGAAAAGTGATTCACAATTGATCGATGAGTAGGAAATATATGACAATGATCATAGATAAGTGCATATGGGATACCTTAGTACATTTCGGAATAGAACTAGAGAAATGTCAATGTGAACACTATTGGCCGTAGAAAGATACGAACAAAGTAACCTTGCATACCTTGGATTCACAATACGAATAGACAACCTTTGATGCGTATACAATGATCCCTCTCCTTCACTCTACAACATACATACATAGCGAATTCACGTTAACCATGAATTACTTTACAAACGCATACAATGTCAATGAATTACATGTTTGACTTTAAACATGTCATTTCCCCTCGACAAAACCATTGATATACTATTATTCCAAAAATTCCATAATATTCCCAACATTGACCAATACATAATAATCATCGCATTTTACCATAACAATTCTCTTTTACACCTCCTTATCCATACCACATCACAAACAATCCATCAATTCACCTTAATCTACTTCATAGCACATATCGGCCAAATTCCCACAATTTACACTTATAGATAAGAACAAGTTTATCAACAAAAATAACACCATAGATGTTCATATTTTATCCATACCATGATCTTTCATCAAAGGCACAAGTCCCAATTCAAGTTCAAACTCCATGGATCACAAATCTTATATAAAAGCACAAAGTACCATATCCAACATTTCCAAGCACACCCAACATGATTTACATACCCTTTCATGCATATAATATATGAATCCATAATAATATTCACTTACCCAAACTTGCAAAGTGATGATCTTGCTCCAAAGGGTAGCTTTGAGTCTTTAGGGTTTGAGAGCAAATGTTTTTTGGAAAATATCTAAAGAGACATGAGAGTTCTAAATGACAAAAATCTGATTTTTCCATGTATATATAGTCCCTCAAGTCTCCTTGGCATTAAATGCCATGTACAAATGGTCAAATGTGAAGAATGGGTCATTTTTGGCCTAATTGGGCCATGCATTCTTTTCATTTTTGGGCCCTTTTTGGGCCCAATTCACTTAACCCGATAAAATCAATAATTTCTCATATTTATACGTATTACAACAATATTCCCACTCATAATATTCATATCCGTAGCCTCAATCCCAAGAACAAGTGATTCTAGCCACGTTTGGCTTATTTTGACCTTAGGGGTAAAATCGTCATTTTGACGCCAAATTCGTTCTCGAGAAATTTCTCATATCAATATCATATTTTACTCATTTCATATGTGTTGTAGAAGAGACGTGGCAAAAATCGGCTCAAAACGTCCCCGGATACCCTTGGGACTTAAGAAAATTTCCAACTTTGAAAAAGTGGGATTTCCAGCGTGGCACGCCCCTTGGCGCGCTAGCTCTCTGCCCCTGGACTAAAAATTTTAGTCCAGAGCAGCGTGGCACGCTGCCCAACGCGCCCCTGCATTAATTTTTGACAAAATTCATTTTTCGACTTTTCTTCGCGGGCTTGGTTAGACACTTCAAATCCTATCCTTTAACCTACTTCTTAACCTTAATATCCACCTAAGTAAACATTATTCAATGTCGTCAAGTAGGGTTAGGAAGGTACGGGGTGTTACAGCTTCAACCCATACAATGCCTTTTTTTAGCTTGCACACCAAATTTGTATTTCCAGAAGTGTTGTAACCAGGAGGTATGCTCAAATAAATTTCTTCAGATAGATCTCCACGTAAAAATGCGTTCTTCACATCATATTATTGTAAAGGCCAATCAAGATTAGCAGCTATAGATAATAGAACACGAACAATACTTAACTTTGCCACAGGTGCAAAAGTCTCATGGTAATCAACACCATAAGTTTGTGTAAAGCCACGAGCAACTAGTCTTGCTTTGAAATGATCAATTGAACCATTCGGCTTGTGTTTCACCAAAAATACCCATTTGCATCCAACAACTTTCTTCCCTTCTGGTAATGTCACAATATCCCAGGTCTGGTTTTTCTCCAGTGCTCGCATCACTTCAGCCATGGATTCTGCCCATTTAGGATCATTCAATGCTTCTTCAAATCTTGTAGGAACTTTCACTGATGACATCTGATTCACAAAGCCTTGGATCGAGCTGGGTAAGTGTTCACTGGAAACATAATTGACAATAGGATATTTGACGTCCTGTGGATCATTAGGAGAATATCTTGTTGGTGCTTTTCCTCGATTGGTCCGATGAGGTAACTGATACCTATTCCTGTTATCATCACTAAAAACCACTGGTGTAGTGTCATTAATTAAATCATTAGTATTAGTTTCCTTAAAATTAACACATACCTCAGGAACCTCATCAGAAGAAGCATCATTGGTGGGTACTAAAGGTACTGGAGAGGGGAATTCTTCACTTTCTTGTTGTACTGCTTGATTAAGAACACCACGGTCCAGAGTTTTTGATCTGAGCCATATATCATCTGAATTTGCACCATTATTGCCTGGTAGAAACAACATCCAATTCTACTCTTCAACCTTATTATCCCCCTGAAGAGAAGAATTGGATATCTCCGAAGAGAAATACATCTCTGTCTCAGAAAAGGTAACATCCATAGTCACCTACAATCTTTTTGTAGGTGGATGATAACATTTGTATCCCTTTTTATGAGGCAAATAACCAACAAAAACACACCGCAAGGCGCATGTATCAAGCTTAGAGCATTTGTGCTTAGGGAGATGAACAAAAACAACACAACCAAAAACTCGAGGTTCCAAGTTTAAGGTAGATGAGAGGTTAACAGAACTGGAGAGGTGATTTAAAGGAGTGTTAAAATAGAGAACACTACTAGGTACACGATTTATTAAATAAACAGTATATAAAATAGCATCCTCTCACGATCCAGGTTGCATATGAGAACTAATCAAACATGCACACGTGACTTCCAATAAATGGTGATTTTTCCTCTCTGCTACACCATTTTGTTGAGGTGTAAAAGAGCATGTTGTTTCATGAATGATGACATGGTTTTGGAGATACGACTGCAAAGCTTGATTAACAAATTCTCCACCATTATCAGACCTAAGAACTTTTATTTTGGCTGAAAATTGAGTTTGTATCATCTTATGAAATGAGCGGAAGCATTCAAAGACATCACTTTTATTCTTCATTAGATAAAGCCATGTCATACGACTGAAATCATCAACAAAGATTACAAACCAACGATATCCAGATGAAGTAGTAACAGGAGAAAGACCCCACACATCAGAGTGAATCAATGCAAATGGCTCAGTCACCTTACTAATACTTAAAGGATAAGTACTACGATACACAAACATCACAATGAAGGTTAGAGAGATTGCACTCTGAAAACAAAGTTGGGAATAAGTGCTTAATGTAGCCAAAAGAAGCATGACCAAATCTTCGATGCCACATCCATATTTGGTGTTGTTTAGTAGAAGAGGAACGTTGACCGGTTAGAGCAATACCATGACATAGATTATCCACATAATAAAGCCCCCCTCTTTTAGTACCACGCCCAATAATCTCCTTGTTGTTGAGGTCCTGAAAAATGCAGAAATGAGGATATATTAATACTAAACAATTTAATTGTTGAGTTACTTGAGACACAGATAAGAGATTATTGGATAGTGACGGAACATATAAAGTATGCTCTAGAGAAAAAGAGGGAGTCAAAACAACAGTTCCAGCACTTGTAATTGGAGATGATACACCATTTACATTTGATACATGTGAACGATGTGGTTTACCATGAGCCTATAGAAGCGACTGATCAAAGCTCATGTGATCAGTTGCTCCGAAGTCAATAACCCATCCTTTGTTCTTATCAGAATCCACACTAATGAGAGTTGATCTAATATTACCTAATGAGTGGCTATGTCTATTAGAATCAACAATTTCAGTTGAAACCAAAGTTATTCCAGTAGTTGGAAGTGAAGTGATAGAAGAAACCATTGCAGCAGCTTTCCCATCATTTTTGTCACCATCCTTCCAATGTCGTCGTTCCCGGGACTTCTTTTCATTTAAACCATCCCACCAATCTGGATAGCCATGCAATTTAAAATAATTTTCAACTGCATGTTTCGGATTGCCGCAATGAGTACAACCCTTTCCACCATTGCTACGAGCTTTTGAATGGTTATTTCAATTTTGGATCAAGGAAGATTTTTCTGCCATAGCCATGCTGGGATCTATAATATTACTCAACATTGTGTTCCTCTGTTGTTCTTCACTACGAACCATAGCAAAAGCAGATTCTAGATTGGGAAAAAGATTTGTGCGAAGAATATCACTTAGGACATGATCATAGATATCATCCAGACCATCTAAGAAGATATACACACGTTCTTCCTCAATTTCCTTCAATCGGGAACGAAAATATCGGGTTGTGTGTAGGAGATGGGCTTACGATAATCCAGTTCTTGCCATATTTTGCACAGATCTACAAAATATGAGGATACTATTTTTTCCCCCTTGTTTCATGCGCATTGCTTGATAAGTGTCACACCCCAAATATCATTGGGGAGGACTGGCACCCGAAGTCGTTAAGGCCCGAGAGAACCAATCTTCATTCACGTACATTCGTATGCATGTCACATATAGCTACAAGAAATCAATAACGGAAGGACATTCATGTAAACAAGAAACTGATCACATCAGAAAAAGTAAAACATTTCTACACTTGACGTCACACTGTCTACAAAGCCTCTAAAAGATATCCAAAACCAGTACTAAGGTCGAGACAAGTCCCCGCCTTATAGCTCTACTAAAAAGTACCAAAAAGTATATACAACGACTCGAAAAGCCCCGAATCAACCTGGAGCTCACCAATAGCCTGCAGATAATTCGAGTCCTACTGTGGAGGTCTAATAGCACCTATGCCTGCAACAAGTAAGGTGAGTCCCCCAAGGGGCGTCAGTACGAAAGAATGTACTGAGTATGCAAGGCTATAAATAACTGCATGAGATATAAGTACTTCAACGAAATCCAGTACAAGTGAGTGAACAATATAGATAAAACCACTGTAATACTCATGTGGGGAATCGTATACATTGCATTCATTTCATTCACTCTACGTTCAAATTATCCTTCAATGTCATTCACATAATGTGCCCGACCCCAACTGATAAGTGGGAAAAGAAAAGGATGACCCATGCTAGATGTTTTATCCCCTTTTCTAGGCTCGAAGGGTTGGAAAACATTGATTTTGACTTTTCAAACTATTTCAAAACTTCAGAAAATTTCGAAATAATTTAAGAAAATACAGAGTCGCCACTTGATTTTTTATAGAAAATATCAAGAAAAAAAACTTAAAGGATTTTAAAGACTCGAAAACAGAAACAAATCTTTAAAATTTGAGAAAATGGGTAAGAATTCTGGTAACGCCTTGAGAAGGTTTTGAAGGCACTCAAGAAGCGTCCGCGAAAGCGGTTGACCAAAAGACAGTTTGACTAATTTGTAAAAATGACTAGTTTTGAAAACAATGGCTAACTTTATAAAATCTTGAATTCGCTTGCAAATATGACATTTATTTTATTCACGTGGAAAATAGTTCATTTAAATTAAAGAAAATTCTTCTTAATAAGAAGGTTAAACTAAATCCAATTTTTTGTCGTTTTAAGGAAAAACAAACTATCTTCGTTAAAAGGGAAGGAAAGTGATTTTTATTACAAATATTGATTTTTTGAATAAATAGGAATTTTTATTTTTTATTTTTTTTTTAAAAAAAAGAACACCAAATTTAAACAAGTTAGGAAATTTTACTAATTTATGAAAGGTTTCGATTTTTACAAGAAAAATTGACTTTTTATATTAAAGAGAACCTTTTTAACCTAAATAAACCAATTAAACACATGAACAAAAGAAAATGCTATTTTTTTTATTTTTTTTATTTTTTTATTTTTTCAAAGATTCATTTTTTATGGGAAAAACGTAAAGAAAACTCATCTCTTATTGAGTCCAACATATTAGAATACGCGACAAGTGATAATTAAAGGAAAATACAGGGATAAAACGAAACAACATCTCGGAAGGGAAATTATTTTGATCAACCAAACTTAAAAGTCAATACACATAATCAAATATCCATTACATAAAAGGAGGAAAGTTGAGGATTTGGACCCATGATTTGGCCCTTCAGAATCTGGCCAGCCTTTGGGCCTAATTTTTATGGATTTTTATCCAATTTTCAGCTGTGTATATCAGCTGTATATTACAGCTTTTCCCTTTGCGTTTTCCCTTGTATACAGTGTATAATAGACGTATATCAGTCTATATACATGTATTTGTGACCCTTCCAGCTGCATACTTGGTTCCCTTCCCCGTACTTCGCTGTATATCAACTGCAAAATCCTGTATATTCTGTATATCGCCGCAGATCAGTCCCATGGATTTAATATGGGACTTGACTTGATGATTTTGGGGACTTAGTCCCATCGAAAGATGCAAGAGGGAGTCCAAATGGACTCAATCAAGGAGATTCATGCAAGCAAAGATGAGGCAACGGATTAGTATGGAATTCACATCATCTTGAACATAGATATATGATAAAGATCATAGGTCAAATTCAATCAAAGACACTAAGAAAATACCAAGAAGAAGAAAAGATGAGAAACTTCACACTATTTATATAAAAAAAAAACGGCAAGCATACCAATGCGATTAAGGCTACTTATACAAGTAATTGCTTTAGGAAAATGGTCACTGCTTTAAGGCCCCTTTGTAATCCCAAATTGAGAAAGGTATGACCTAACAGAACTAGTTGTCCAACTTTAGAAGACTAGAAAGATGCTCAAAAAAAAAATTGAAAGAAATTAGCTACTGGATTGCGATCTTGTCTTTTACCATTCAGAACACTTCGCATAAGATTTTTGGGAGAGGGGAAAACATATACCTTTATGTCCAAAAGCTATTTACAGTAAACACAAATGAATAATTATACTCGATCTATTACTCCTCTGGAAACAAACATGTAGTCATAAAGAGCAAAATCTCGATACACATTTTGGTTCTTTATGCGTTCTTTACAGTTAGGGCGACGGAGTAAAACAAAACATGGAGATGCTTTTCATGTTGAGGAATGAAATGGTCGAAGATTGAATACCATAAGAAAGATAAGGAGAGGAACAATTTCACACAAACAGATGAAGTAAGAAGAAGCGACATAACTCGAATTAGCCATCAACCATGCTCGATAACATATTACACATAGAAAATTTCAGAGTTGAAAGTAGGCTATCTTGAAGCTCTGTTCCATCTTTTGGGAGTGACTTTGAGGAAGACTAAAGAGTAATCCTCAAAGACTCCTATCTTCCTCGAAAACTTCAACTTGGTATTATGAACCAAGAGAGTTTTGAGGAAATAACAAACCCAGGCTAATTCCAGCTCATATGAAACATGGAGATGCTTTTCATGTTGAGGAATGAAATGGTCGAAGATTGAATACCATAAGAAAGATAAGGAGAGGAACAATTTCACACAAATAGATGAAGTAAGAAGAAGCGACATAACTCGAATTAGCCATCAACCATGCTCGATAACATATTACACATAGAAAATTTCAGAGTTGAAAGTAGGTTATCTTGAAGCTCTGTTCCATCTTTTAGGAGTGACTTTGAGGAAGACTAAAGAGTAATCCTCAAAGACTCCTATCTTCCTCGAAAACTTCAACTTGGTATTATGAACCAAGAGAGTTTTGAGGAAATAACAAACCCAGGCTAATTCCAGCTCATATGAAACCAATCATTTCCTGATTCTCTTTGCACACAAAATCAGACGAGATCCTATACTAAAACATAAATGGCGTTAAAATCTCATGCTTTAACACTAAACATTTTTTTACACATCGAAACTGGAAATAAAACTCTACATACAGTCCTAATGCTCAAAACCAAATATTTTTACCAAAATTAATCAGAATTTGTGCAAGATAAACAATCTGAGTCTATCATTCGAGAGTTTCACCGTGATGACTTCATTATGGCAACAAACAATGAAAACGAGAAGTGTGAAAGGTGAGATCTTTGTGAAAATCATATTTATTTTTAATCCGTTCATTAGAGCATGATAACTAAACATGATTCGTACAAAAAATTGCTGCCAAAACTAGAACTTAAGGAAAATAACAATGAACATCATGGCACAATACAAGGGAAAATAGTATACAAGAGACGAGATTCGTACCTTTTTCAGAGCAACGAACCGAGACTACGAGCTTCAATCAAAGGATCCACCACTGGAATTCGGATTTTTGAATTTATTTCACCGGAGTTCAACTTCTAACTCGTCGGAGAATGGATTTTCGAATGTAGTCGTCGAGGATTTTGGTTACGTGAGATTAGAAGCATGCGCCTCCAGAATCTCCAAATTTTTCCCCAAAAATCCACCACCCTAACCCTTAACCCTCACTACCTATTTATAGGAAAATATGGGGCTATTTTGCGGGGGAAACGGAGGGGTAAAAATGGAAAAAATGAATTGGAAATTTTTGAACTTCGAATTTGGATAAGCTTGAATTTTTCAGCTTTGGACTTGGATGAATTTGGCTACCAAGAAGGTCAGATTCGAAGAGAGTTCTTGGAGATTTTGGGGGGAAAAGGACGAACCCTCTATAGCCAGTGGAAATCCAACAACGTTGTACCTTATGGTACTATTTGAATTCATCGTTGAATTTCCTAAAGCTGAACGTTGGAGATGAGGTGAGCTGGATTTAGCGGAATCCAAAGGAGTTTTGACGGAATTCGTGAATATTGAAATCGTTTGGTTGAGTTTGGTGTGAATTTTGACGGGAGTTGTACTGGTTGCCATTTTACTGTTGTTGATGAGCTGTTGTTGTGAGAGAGAAGAGAGAGAAAGAGAAAAGAGGGAGAGAGAAGCGCGTGAGGTGTGTGGGTGTGTGTATATATCTAAATGTGTATTGGGGTGAAGGAGAAGAGAGAGTTAAAAGGTTGGGCTGGGTCGGTTTGCAAGTGTTGGGCTGGACTGGGGTGGCTGATTTTAAATGGGGGAGTGGGCTGAGTGTTGATGTTGTTATTGGGTTGGTAGGAATGGGTAGATTAGGGTAATTAAAAATTGAAAGGGAGGGGTAGAAATTAGGCTATTAATTAAATAACTCAATTGACTAAGAGTTCAACCAATTGTATTTAAATTTAGGTCAAACTAAAAATCAATTGGCCAATTGCATTGCAATTATGGCCAATTTGATTTCAATTAAGACCAAATTCAATAAAGTTGGCTAAATCAAATTCGTATCCGATACGAATTTAACAAATGATTTAATCCCGAGATTCTTGGTTTAATAAAATTGAATAAATATTTTTCAAATAATTTATTTTAAGAACAATTTACCTTTAACTCAAGACTTTATCCATTTCGAATTAATTCTCAATATAATTCTTGATTAAAACTTGAATTTTGATAAAATAATTATTTAAGCGACCAAAATTATTCAATCTCGTATCTATGAATACAGAAATATATAATTTGTCACTTAAATGCCAAAAACTAGCCCAAATAAATATTTTAGAAAGTGTTTATCCGGATAAAACAAATATTTCAATTTTATTTAAAACCGAAGAAACTCAGGATTAAATTTATTCGAGGAGGGCAAAAATTAGGTGTCAACACTAGGTATTTTAACCCCTGGGATGCGGTCCTCATAAATACTCAAACCGAGATCGACCCATGCTAGGTATTTTAACCCCTGGGATACCATCCGTGATTTTGGAATTGACCCATGCTAGGTATTTTAACCCCTGGGATACCACCCATGATTTTGGGATTGACCCATGCTAGGTAGTTTTTCCACCCCTGGGATGCCACCCATACTCAAGAACACTTATATACCTTACTTCATTTCTTTACTTTTGAGAGATTGACACTTTGGGGGTCATAACATTATTGGAGCTTGAAACCATGGTCAATGAATAAGAGACATGTGAATAACAATAGCTAGCAAACTTGACATGAAATACTTTAAAACACCTCGGAGTGGAAACAAGCTGGGTAACGATAGGGACAATAGGTATGGCCAATGAATACGGAAAAGAGAAACCTTACATACCTTATCCTTCCAATAAGAGACTACAACAATTCAGCTCTTCCAAAAGTGTTACTCTACACTATGAACACATGATGGAAACCACATTAAAAACCAAATGTCACGTCCTGAGTTCCAACGGGGCGGACATGGCACCCGAAGCCGTTGAGGCCCGAGAGAACCAACCTATACATTCGTATGGAACACAAGATGTATGCATATGGACACGAATTGTAAAATTTAAGCGTGGAAAGACATATATATATATAAGAAACTCAGCCTCTAGGGCCGCAAAGTCAAAATGAGAAGAGATCCCTTCATTTACTGTACAACATCTACAAAGCCTCTAGCAGAATCCAGACAAAGTCTATAATCGGGACAAGTCCCCACTTTACACAAACATGTACATAACATCAAAATCGACATGTACATATGACCCGTAAAGCCCCGAATCAGCCTGGAGCTCACCAATTGTACGCAGAGAGTCCGAATCCTACTGTGAGGGTCTACTACCTCCTGTTCCTGCAGCAAGTAAGGTAGGTCCCACAAGGGGTCAGTACGAAATAATGTACTGAGTATGTAAGGCTATAAGCAACTGTATGACATATAAGAACTCAAATAAAATCAGATACAAGTGGATAAGAAATAAGGATGTGCCACCATTCTGTATGTGTGGAACCAAGTACATTACGTTCATTACTTTCTTTGCTTTTACGTTCATTATCATCATCAATAACTCATATCGTACTCAGGCCCCAACTGATCAGTGGGTCATAACATTATCTGGGCTCGTCTCTATGTTGGGCTTTACGCCCCCTCGAGCTACCACCCATATACAATCAAGCAGGTTCGTCCCTAGCTAGGTTTTCACCCCTTTGGGATACCCCTTGTGTCCAATAATCAAGTCGGATCGTCTCTATGTTGGGCTTTACGCCCCTCGCGCTACCACCCGTACTAAAAAAAAGCACATATATGCATTACTTCAATTCGTTCATTAAGAGAGTGATACATTGGTGGTTACAACATTATTGACACTAAGAAACCATGGGCAATGAATAAGAGGCATACCAACAACAATTTCTAATTATTTACTTGGAATGAGACACTTTACAACATTTCGGAGGGATGGTAAGTTCGAGCAAAATATGAACAATAGGTGTGACCAAAGGTCATAGGAAAGAGAAGCCTTACATACCTCAGCCTTTTAATTAAGTCCTATATGCCAATCCAATCCTTCCTTCAAGATCTCAAGATTCCTTTCAAGATTAAGTCATGAAAATGACACATCTTTTAGAAAAACCAAAAGTGCACTACTCAACACCTTACCAACATAAACAATATACACCATCTCAAGCCTACAATATCATAACCCATGAGAGTAGACACTTACCAATTTTGCAAAAGGGATGATTTTGTTCCAACAAGTGGTATTGCCTTAGGATTTTGTGAGATAAGGAGATTTTGAGAAATATGAGAAATATCTAGAAAGAGATGAGAGTCCTAATGCATAAAATCTGATTTTCATGCCTTTATATAGGCCCCCAAGGCAAATGATCCTTGGCCACATATTTGATCCATGTTGAATGGGTCTTTCTTCTATTTGTTGAGGCCCATGGCTTATTACCTGATATTTAGGCCTCAAATACAGAATATAGATTCAGCCCAACACCTTTAATGGGTCTCCCACTCAAATATTTCATCTAGTCAAAAATAGGTCAACAAAACCGATAAAATATCACGGTACGACACCAGTCACGCCACATAGGTGGTGTCGTGGGAATCAGGGCACATTTTTCCAAGTCTTTGAAGTTATCCACGGCACCCACTCATGTCACGTGAGTGGGAGTCACGCCATGTGACTCCTGCCGTGGAAATCAGACAATTGTCCAATTCTCTGAAGTTGGTCACGGCAGTCACCCACGTCACGTGGGTGGGACTCACGCCACGTGAGTCCTGCCGTGACTCACCTTCTGAGTCTCAGGTCTTTCTTTCCTCGTAGCTCATTTTCAACACAGGTTTCTTCATCTTTTCTTCATTTAGCCTCATACCCCGACTATTGTATATTTTCATGTAATCATAGCACCTGATGTCACACCCCGAATCTCAACGAGGCGTGATTGGCACCCAAAGCCGACAAGGACCGAGAGAACCAATCTTTGCTTCTATTCATTCATATGCATGCCATAGGAAACATTACTATCACATAGAAACATGAGAGGCTAAAATCAAAAAGCATAGAAAATGCGACGTATATACATATGAGAAACTTGGCTGTTGAGGCCATCAAGTCAAGACTTTATCTATCATATTAGACACATACACCCACATACATCTACAAAAGCCTCTAACAGATGCATTAACCAAAATCAACTGAAAGTCGGGACAAGTCCCCGCTTTATACAACATGCACAACACCAAAACATATATACACTCTGACTCGGAGAAGTCCCAAATTAGCTGGAGCTCACGAATGATCTGCAATGACTGGCAACCTACTGTGGAGGCCTACTAGTACCTGCGTCTGCAGCAAGTAAGGTAAATTTCCCAAGAGGGGTCAGTACGAAATAAGTACTGAGTATGCAAGGCTCAGATGAAACTGTACAGTACATGAATATTATATTTCAATGAACTCAAAACATATGAATAATCAATGTGAATAAGTCACCATTTGGTATTTTAGGAAACCATGTGGATTGCTTTCATTACTTTCTTTATCTCAATGCTCAATGATAACAATGTACCCGGGCACCTACTGATCAGTGGGTCTTTTCTGTAACACCCTGTACTTTTATAACCTCACTTGATCCCTTGGGATCATATCTACATAGGTGTTGAGATGCCATGCATATGTGTTTTATAGTGTCATTGGTGAAACATTTGATATCGGACGTAACATGTGCGATTAGATAGTCGTAGGAGGTGTGTTGTGATTTCGTGGAGCATTTGGGTAAGAACTCGTATACATTCTAACCTCATTTGGTGACTTAAGTCATGTTTACTTGATGGTTAAGATCACTAAGTACGTATTTTGTAGTGTTTTGATAAGGGATTGGACGATACGTAAACGTTGGATTAGTGGCCGAAAATTTCAGCAAAATGCTGAAACTTGCGCCACTACCCTATTTCAGGGGTGTGGCGCAAGACACCAGCCTGCATAAAATTCAGAGAGTCTGCATTTCCTGCGCCACTACCCTCTTTCAGGGGGTGTGGCGCAAGGCACAACAATTGTGCCTTTCCGGAGTCGTTTCGTAACGTAATTCTACGATGATTTCTCGATGGTTTCTTTTGGTTCTTTGGAGTTATTTGAGCATTGTTAAAGCTTCAAACACTTCAATATACTCCTAAATACTCCTACATGATCAAATCATGAAATGTAAATAGTGATCCAAAATGTTCAATGAAGCCAAGGGCGACTAGAATTTCAATTTTTGCGATCGAAAGGACGAATGAGAAATGTTTAAAAGAATATTGTCGTGACATTATGGAATTATGTAAACATGAGATATATGGTGAATAATACATGAAATTGGATGGGTTACATGGGTATGTGTTATTGGGCCCAAAGTTAGGCCCAAAATGGAATTTACAAGAATTGGCCCAAAAGGGGCAAAAAGACCCATTCTTCCACTTTGACCTCATTTAATGCCAAGAGTGGCTAAGCATGACTTCAAAAGTCTATAAAAGGAGCACAAAAATCAGATTTTTAATACAAAGAACACACATGCTTTTTCTCTCTTTTTCTAGACTTTTCAAGAAAGTTTCTTTGGGGGCTCTCAAACCCTAAGCCATATTTGGATCAAGATCACCATCTTTCAAGCCTAGGTAAGTGATTCTTATTATGGATTAACATATTATATGCATGGGATATTATGTATATTATGCTAGTTGTGTTGGCAAGATGATGAATAGTGTATTTTGCCTTTGGTGAAAGATGTGTCATCTTGGTAAATTGAACTTGAATTAGGCCTTGTGCCTTTGATGAAAAAGCATGGTATGGACAAAATATGAACATGTATGGTGTTATTTTGGGCATTAAACTTGTTCTTGTATAAAAATGGAAATTATGGGATTTTGGCCGATATGTGTTATGAGTTGTATTAAGGTACTTTGATGGATTATTTGTGATGTGTTATGGATAGGAAAGTGTAAAAGAGAATTATTGTGGTGAAATGTATTGATTTTCATGTATTGGTCAATGTTGGGAATATTATGGAATTTTTGGAATAATAGTAGGAACAATGGTTTTGTCAAGGGGAAGTGGCATGTTTCAGGACACATGTATGACTCATTGATGTTACATGCATTTGAAGAGTAATTGGTGGTTAATGTGAATTCCGTATTGTATTTATGTTGTAGAGTGACACATAAAGAAGGAGCGGGATTATTGTATACGCATCTAAGGTTGTATATTCGTAGTGCGAATCCAAGGTATGTAAGGTTACTTTGTCCGTATCTTTCTACGGCCAATAGTGTTCACATTGACATTTCTCTAGTTCTATTCCGAAATATACTAAGGTATCCCATATGCAATTATCTATGGTCATTGTCTTATATTTCCTACTCATTGATCCATTGTGAATATCACTTCTCATATTCATGGTTAATGTTCCGAAAGTTCAAAGAAGGCTATGTTCCAATATTTCAAGAGTGCCTATACTTGTGTCTCTTGTTCATGGATGATTGTCCAATGGTTCCAATGGTATCATGGTGCTAGTTATATTATATTTCTCATTGATATTTATTCACATGTCCTTCACTTATTGGTCAATGATTCAAAGTTTCCAACAATGTTACGTTCCAAAGTTCCAAAGTGATGTTATGATTATCAAAGTATCAATTTCAAAGTAATGAACAAAGTAATGCAAATGTGGTCAATGATCAAGTATGGGTGGCAAGTCTAGGGGCGTAAGCCTAGCTCGACTCGATCCCGATGTATTGATTTATGGGTGGCAAGTCTAGGGGCGTAAGCCTAGCTCGACTCGATCCCGATGTATTGATTTATGGGTGGAAAGTCTAGGGGCGTAAGCCTAGCTCGACTCAATCCCGATGTATTAATTTATGGGTGGCAAGTCTAGGGGCGTAAGCCTAGCTCGACTCAATCCCGATGTATTGATTTATGGGTGGCAAGTCTAGGGGCGTAAGCCTAGCTCGACTCGATCCCAATATGATGTTATGATATGAAAAGACCCACTGATCAGTAGGGGCCCGGGTACATTGTTATCATTGAGCATTGAGATAAAGAAAGCAAATAAAGTAATGAAAGCAATCCACATGGTTTCCCAAAATACCAAATGGTGACTTATACACATTGATTCTTCATATGTTTTGAGTTCATTGACATATTCGTTGAAATATTCATGTGTTGTATCATTTCATCTGAGCCTTGCATACTCAGTACTTATTTCGTACTGACCCCTCTCGAGGAATTTACCTTACTTGCTGCAGGCGCAGGTCCCAGTAGGCCTCCCTAGTAGATTGCCCATGTTAGCAGTTCTTTGGTGAGCTCCAGCTCATTCGGGGCTTCTTCGAGTCAGAGTATATACATGTTTTGGTATTGTACATAATGTGTAAAGCGGGAACTTGTCCCGACTTATAGTTCATTTTGGTCAATGCTCTTGCTAGAGGCTTTTGTAGACAGATGTGGGTGTATCAGTGTAAAGGACATATGTTGTTTCGACTGGATGGCTTCAACGGTCAAGTTTCATATGTATGTATAAAGATGTCCCATGTTCTCCTTTATTCGTCTTTTATGTTTTTATGCAATGGTGATTATTATATGCATATGATTGAACATAGGCAAAGGTTGGTTCTCTCGGGCCTTATCGGCTACGGGTGCCAATCATGTCTCGATGGGATTCGGGGCATGACAAAAGTGGTATCAGAGCAGTCGGTCTAAGGATGTCTACAAAGCCGTGTCTGAGTAGGAGGCTACAGGACATTTAGGATGTTGTTTCTTTTCTTCATTCTAGATCGTGCAATAGAGCCAATGTTGTCAGTTGCATCGTATCTGATCTTGGTAATTATTTTTTTTCTTTGGTATAGTCAAAATGCCGAACACTAGAAGAGGAAGAGGAAAAGGTAAAAGTAAGCTGATAGATAGAATTGCTGAAGGAACAAGTAGACCAACACCTGACCAAGTTGATCAAAGTGGGGCTGGAACTGAGTTCGCAATGCAAGCTTCTTCTACTTCTTCAGCTCCAGAAGAGCCGAGAAGAAGGGAAGTGCCCGTGGAACCACCGACGAATGCCACAGATCAGGATCTTAGGAATGCTGTACAGATGTTGACACAGTTAGTGGCGGCACAAAGCCAGGGGAGAGCTGGTGCAATGGCACATGATGATGATGCGACTAGAATGGCAAGTCGCAGAACGCAGGATTTCTTAAAACTGGACCCTCCTATATTCACAGGGTCCGATCCAAAAGTAGATCCACAGGACTTCGTGGATCAAATTCAGAGGGCCTTGGAAGTTATGCATGTGACAGGGGTAGAGACAGTGGAACTTGCTGCGTATAGGTTGAAAGGAGAGGCAATATTGTGGTATGAGGATTGGAAGAAATCCCGTGACATTGGTGCAGATTCATCGACATGGGAAGAGTTTAAAGTGGCCTTCCTCGATCATTATCTTCCGTATGAGGTTCGAGAAGCACATGCAGATCAGTTCCTGAATTTGCGTCAAGGGAATATGAGTGTTCGGGAATATAGTTTGCAATTTAACTCCTTGGCTCGATATGCGCCAAATGTTGTGGCTACGATGACAGACAGGGTCCATAGATACGTGGACAGACTAGAGCCATATTTGGTAAGAGATTGCACTATTGCGGCCTTGAATAGGGACATGGACATTGCTCGCATACAAGCCTTCGCCCAGAAAATGGAAGATCAAAGACAGAGGCGAAGGGTACATGAATTTGATAGGGGACAGTCCAAAAGGGCTAGACCTATGGGACCACCTATGATGTCCCAAGGAGGATCTAGGCCCCGCATGTTTCCTAGACCACCCAGACCGTCATTCTCTTATTCCACAGGGAGTGCTTATTCTCAGTCTCGAGGGTTTAGAGGTGGTTCAGCTGTGCAGAGTAGTGGGGGTCATGGATCACAGGCAACAGGTTTCCTTCGTCAGCAGTGTCAGCACTGCGGGCGTATGCACACAGGTACATGTCGGACAGGGATGAATGTCTGCTTTTGGTGTGGTATGCCGGGACATATAGCGAGGGAATGTCCACAGCGGAGCATGGGTGGTATAGCACGACCAGCTGGGTCGGCTGTTGCATCTTCAGCATCGGTTCCTTCACAGGCCGAGGGGTGCAACCTATTGGTCGTGGTAGAGGTACCAGAGGAGGAGCCAGTACTAGCGGGGTCCAGAATCGCACTTATGCTTTGGTGGACTGCCAAAATTCAGAGGCTTCCCCAGATGTCGTCACAGGTACATTATCTATATTCTCACATAATGTATATGCACTAATTGACCCAGGTTCTACATTTTCCTATGTTACTCCATTGGTTGCTGCGAAATTTGCAAAGGCACCAAAATTATTAATTAAATCAATTGAAATGTCTACACCGGTTGGTGACTATATTATTGCAAAGAGAGTGTATCATAACTGTGTGGTAACTGTGTGTGGTCATGATACGTTGGCCGATCTCATTGAATTGGACATGGTGGATTTTGATGTAATTATGGGAATGGATTGGTTGGCCTCTTGTTATGCTACGGTAGATTGCCGGGCCAAGAAGGTACAATTTTGTTTTCCACAGGAAAATGTTCTAGAATGGCAGGGTAAGGTAGGGGCACCACAAGTAAGATTTATTTCCTATTTGAAAGCCAGAAAAATGATTGCCAAGGGATACATATGTCATTTGGTACGAGTGAAAGATAATGACGTGGAACCATTAACTCCACAGTCAGTACCGGTAGTCAATGAATTTCTTGATGTATTTCCAGAGGATCTGCCAGGTTTACCCCCGAAACGGGAAGTGGAATTCAGCATTGATGTGATGCCAGGCACTCAGCCTATTTCTATTCCTCCATATAGAATGACTCCAGCGGAACTGTGTGAATTGAAGGAGCAGTTGAAAGATTTGCTGGATAAAGGCTTCATTAGGCCTAGTATGTCCCCGTGGGGTGCACCGGTATTATTTGTGCTAAAGAAAGATGGCACCTTGAGAATGTGCATCGACTATCGGCAACTGAATAAAGTAACGATCAAGAACAAATACCCCCTCCCTCGCATTGATGATTTGTTTGATCAGTTACAGGGTGCCATGTGTTTTTCAAAGATTGACTTGAGGTCGATTTACCATCAAGTCAGAGTTAGAGAAGAAGATGTACCCAAGACAGCTTTCCGAACACGGTATGGCCATTATGAATTTTTGGTTATGTCATTTGGGCTAACAAATGCACCGGCTGTGTTTATGGATTTGATGAATAGAGTGTTCAAGCCATTCCTAGATGTGTTCGTGACAGTATTTATAGATGACATCCTTGTTTATTCAAGATCACCAGAAGACCATGTTTATCACTTACGGCAAGTGTTGCAAATTCTCCGTGAGCGTAAGTTGTATGCAAAATTCTCCAAATGTGAGTTTTGATTGAAATCAGTCGCGTTTTTGGGTCACATTTTATCAGATGAAGGCATACAGGTTGATACCCAAAAGATAGAAGCAGTGAAAAACTGGCCAAGACCTACGACACCCACAGAGATTCGCAGTTTTCTGGGTTTGGCAGGTTATTACCGGAGATTTGTAGAAGGGTTTGCTTCTATTGCGGCACCATTGACAAAGTTAACTTACAAGGCAACTAAATTTCAATGGAATGATGCATGTGAAAAAGGGTTCCAAAAATTGAAAGATAAGTTGACTTCCACACCAGTGCAGTGTATTGTGATGCTTCCGGGATTGGTCTCGGATGTGTGTTGATGCAGCATGGTAGGGTGATAGCATATGCCTCACGACAGTTGCGGCCACATGAGAAAAACTATCCCACACATGATCTTGAATTGGCAGCGGTAGTATTTGCTTTAAAGATATGGCGTCATTATTTATATGGGGTTCATGTTGACATCTATACGGATCACAAAAGCTTGCAATATCTTTTTAAGCAGAAGGAACTCAATTTGAGGCAACGAAGGTGGTTAGAGATTTTAAAAGACTATGACATTGATATTCTTTATCACCCAGGCAAAGCAAATGTAGTAGCTGATGCATTGAGCCGTAAGGTAGTAGAAAGCACTAGTGGTCAGTTGAATGAAAAGCGTGAGATAATCAAAGATTTAAATCAATTAGCCAGCTTGGGAGTTCGCCTTATTAAAACCTCAGATGATAGAGTTATGGTGCAGAAGGCGGCAGAATCATCCTTGATAGCTGAAGTGAAAGAGAAGCAAATTGCGGATTCTATTTTATTACAGCTAAAGGAAAATGTGCAGCAGAATTTGACCAAGGCATTTGATATTACACAGAAAGGGGTGCTTCAATGTCAAGGGAGGTTATGTGTACCGGACGTAGATGAACTGAGGACACGAATAATGACAGAGGCGCACCATTCGCGCTATTCCATTCATCCGGGTGCTACTAAAATGTACCATGAATTGAAAGAGGTGTATTGGTGGGGCAACATGAAAAAGAACATTGCAGAATTTGTCGCGCAAGGCCCGAATTGTCAACAAGTGAAAGTGGAACATCAAAAACTGGGAGGTTACATGCAATGTATCAATATTCCAGTCTGGAAGTGGGATATGATTAATATGGATTTTATTACGGGTTTGCCTCGTACATTGCGGAAGTTTGATTCTATATGGGTCATAGTGGACAGGCTTACTAAATCAGCGCATTTTCTACCGGTCAAGACGACATATACAGCTGAGGATTATGCGAAGTTGTATGTGAAAGAGATAGTACGATTGCATGGTATTCCACTTTCTATTATATCAGACAGAGGAGCACAGTTCACAGCACACTTTTGGAAATCTTTTCAGCGGAGTTTAGGTACTCAGGTGAATTTGAGTACGGCTTTCCATCCTCAGACTGATGGACAAGCAGAACGTACTATTCAGACACTTGAAGATCTGGTACGAGCTTGTACGTTAGATTTCCAGGGTAGTTGGGATGACCATTTGCCTCTTATTGAATTTGCGTATAACAATAGCTATCATGCAAGTATTAAAATGGCACCTTATGAAGACTTATATGGGAGAAAATGTCGATCACCAATTGGATGGTTCGAAGCAGGAGAAACTGCTTTACTTGGGCCAGATATTGTCCACCAAGCCATGGAGAAAGTTAAAGTGATCCAACAACGGTTACAAACGGCTCAAAGTCGTCACAAATCATATGCGGATGTTAGAAGAAGAGGGCTTGAATTCGCCATAGGTGATTGGGTGTTTTTAAAGGTGTCACCGATGAAAGGGGTAATGCGGTTCGGAAAGAAAGGAAAATTGAGTCCACGTTACATAGGCCCCTATGAAGTGATTAGAAGATTTGGGTAAGTCGCATATGAATTAGCCTTACCTCAAGAACTTTCCTCAGTCCATCCGGTCTTTCATGTGTCGATGCTTCATAAATGCATAGGAGATCCGTCTCGTATTGTTCCCGTAGAGGATGTTCAAGTTACAGAGGATCTCACTTATGAAGAGGTGCCCATTGCTATCCTAGATCGACAAGTAAAGAGATTGAGGAACAAAGACGTCGCATCCGTAAAAGTCCTTTGGAGAAACCAAAACATAGAGGAGATCACATGGGAAGCGGAAGAAATGATGAAATCCAAGTATCCCCACTTATTTCAAATGGACCAAGAAGTATACAGTGCGGAGGTGGGACAATAACAAGTAAGTATTTAAAAGCATTATGTGAATGTGTATAGGTATGTTAAAGTAAAGATGCATTTGTTGTGTATAAGACATGTTGTTAACATTCGAGGACGAATGTTTCTAAGGGGGGAAGAATGTAGCACCCCATACTTTTATAACCTCACTTGATCCCTTGGGATCATATCTACATAGGTGTTGAGATGCCATGCATATGTGTTTTATAGTGTCATTGGTGAAACATTTGATATCGGACGTAACATGTGCGATTAGATCGTCGTAGGAGGTGTGTTGTGATTTCGTGGAGCATTTGGGTAAGAACTCGTATACATTCTAACCTCATTTGGTGACTTAAGTCATGTTTACTTGATGGTTAAGATCACTAAGTACGTATTTTGTAGTGTTTTGATAAGGGATTGGACGATACGTAAACGTTGGATTAGTGGCCGAAAATTTCAGCAAAATGCTGAAACTTGCGCCACTACCCTATTTCAGGGGTGTGGCGCAAGCCACCATCCTGCAGAAAATTTAGAGAGTCTGCATTTCCTGCGCCACTACCCTCTTTCAGGGGGTGTGGCGCAAGGCACAACAATTGTGCCTTTCCGGAGTCGTTTCGTAACGCAATTCTACGATGATTTCTCGATGGTTTCTTTTGGTTCTTTGGAGTTATTTGAGAATTGTTAAAGCTTCAAACACTTCAATATACTCCTAAATACTCCTACATGATCAAATCATGAAATGTGAATAGTGATCCAAAATGTTCAATGAAGCCAAGGGCGACTAGAATTTCAATTTTTGCGATCGAAAGGACGAATGAGAAATGTTTAAAAGAATATTGTCGTGACATTATGGAATTATGTAAACATGAGATATATGGTGAATAATACATGAAATTGGATGGGTTACATGGGTATGTGTTATTGGGCCCAAAGTTAGGCCCAAAATGGAATTTACAAGAATTGGCCCAAAAGGGGCAAAAAGACCCATTCTTCCACTTTGACCTCATTTAATGCCAAGAGTGGCTAAGCATGACTTCAAAAGTCTATAAAAGGAGCACAAAAATCAGATTTTTAATACAAAGAACACACATGCTTTTTCTCTCTTTTTCTAGACTTTTCAAGAAAGTTTCTTTGGGGGCTCTCAAACCCTAAGCCATATTTGGATCAAGATCACCATCTTTCAAGCCTAGGTAAGTGATTCTTATTATGGATTAACATATTATATGCATGGGATATTATGTATATTATGCTAGTTGTGTTGGCAAGATGATGAATAGTGTATTTTGCCTTTGGTGAAAGATGTGTCATCTTGGTAAATTGAACTTGAATTAGGCCTTGTGCCTTTGATGAAAAAGCATGGTATGGACAAAATATGAACATGTATGGTGTTATTTTGGGCATTAAACTTGTTCTTGTATAAAAATGGAAATTATGGGATTTTGGCCGATATGTGTTATGAGTTGTATTAAGGTACTTTGATGGATTATTTGTGATGTGTTATGGATAGGAAAGTGTAAAAGAGAATTATTGTGGTGAAATGTATTGATTTTCATGTATTGGTCAATGTTGGGAATATTATGGAATTTTTGGAATAATAGTAGGAACAATGGTTTTGTCAAGGGGAAGTGGCATGTTTCAGGACACATGTATGACTCATTGATGTTACATGCATTTGAAGAGTAATTGGTGGTTAATGTGAATTCCGTATTGTATTTATGTTGTAGAGTGACACATAAAGAAGGAGCGGGATTATTGTATACGCATCTAAGGTTGTATATTCGTAGTGCGAATCCAAGGTATGTAAGGTTACTTTGTCCGTATCTTTCTACGGCCAATAGTGTTCACATTGACATTTCTCTAGTTCTATTCCGAAATATACTAAGGTATCCCATATGCAATTATCTATGGTCATTGTCTTATATTTCCTACTCATTGATCCATTGTGAATATCACTTCTCATATTCATGGTTAATGTTCCGAAAGTTCAAAGAAGGCTATGTTCCAATATTCCAAGAGTGCCTATACTTGTGTCTCTTGTTCATGGATGATTGTCCAATGGTTCCAATGGTATCATGGTGCTAGTTATATTATATTTCTCATTGATATTTATTCACATGTCCTTCACTTATTGGTCAATGATTCAAAGTTTCCAACAATGTTACGTTCCAAAGTTCCAAAGTGATGTTATGATTATCAAAGTATCAATCTCAAAGTAATGAACAAAGTAATGCAAATGTGGTCAATGATCAAGTATGGGTGGCAAGTCTAGGGGCGTAAGCCTAGCTCGACTCGATCCCGATGTATTGATTTATGGGTGGCAAGTCTAGGGGCGTAAGCCTAGCTCGACTCGATCCCGATGTATTGATTTATGGGTGGAAAGTCTAGGGGCGTAAGCCTAGCTCGACTCGATCCCGATGTATTGATTTATGGGTGGCAAGTCTAGGGGCGTAAGCCTAGCTCGACTCGATCCCGATGTATTGATTTATGGGTGGCAAGTCTAGGGGCGTAAGCCTAGCTCGACTCGATCCCAATATGATGTTATGATATGAAAAGACCCACTGATCAGTAGGGGCCCGGGTACATTGTTATCATTGAGCATTGAGATAAAGAAAGCAAATAAAGTAATGAAAGCAATCCACATGGTTTCCCAAAATACCAAATGGTGACTTATGCACATTGATTCTTCATATGTTTTGAGTTCATTGACATATTCGTTGAAATATTCATGTGTTGTATCATTTCATCTGAGCCTTGCATACTCAGTACTTATTTCGTACTGACCCGTCTCGGGGAATTTACCTTACTTGCTGCAGGCGCAGGTCCCAGTAGGCCTCCCTAGTAGATTGCCCGTGTTAGCAGTTCTTTGGTGAGCTCCAGCTCATTCGGGGCTTCTCCGAGTCAGAGTATATACATGTTTTGGGATTGTACATAATGTGTAAAGCGGGGACTTGTCCCGACTTATAGTTCATTTTGGTCAATGCTCTTGCTAGAGGCTTTTGTAGACAGATGTGGGTGTATCAGTGTAAAGGACATATGTTGTTTCGACTGGATGGCCTCAACGGTCAAGTTTCATATGTATGTATAAAAATGTCCCATGTTCTCCTTTATTCGTCTTTCATATTTTTATGCAATGGTGATTATTATATGCATATGATTGAACATAGGCAAAGGTTGGTTCTCTCGGGCCTTATCGGCTACGGGTGCCAATCATGCCTCGATGGGATTCGGGGCGTGACATTTTCATATCATATCATCATGTTGGGATCGGGTTGAGCTAGGCTTATGCCCCTAGACCTGCCACCCATAAATCAATGCATCGGAATCGAGTCGAGCTAGGCTTATGCCCCTAGACTTGCCACCCATAAATCAATACATCGGGATCGAGTCGAGCTAGGCTAGGCTTATGCCCCTAGACTTGCCACCCATAAATCAATACATCGGGATCGAGTCGAGCTAGACTTATGCCCCTAGACTTGCCACCCATACTTGATCATTGACCACATTTGCATTACTTTATTCATTACTTTGAGATTGATACTAGGATAGTCATAACATCACTTTGAACTTTGGAACATAACATTGTTGGAAGCTTTGAATCATTAACCAATGAGTGAGAACCATGTGAATGACTTGGCAACATAACATTATTCGAATCATAACACCATGGGAACCATTGGAACAATAAGCAATGACCAAGAGACATAAGTATAATCACTATTGGAACATTGGAACATTAACCATGGATAGGAGACATGAGATTTACAAATGATCAATGAGTAGGAAATATATAACAATGACCTTTGCTAACCGGGTATGGAATACCTTAGCTCATTTTGGGGTAGGACTAGTGACATGTCAATGTGAACACTAATTGCCGTAGGAAGATACGGACAAAGTAACCTTACATACCTTGGATTCGCAATACGAATATATAATCCTAGAGGTGTATACAATAGTCCCGCTCCTTCTTTATGTGTCACTCTACAACACAAATGCATAACGAAATTCACATTAACCACCAATTACTTTACAAATGCATACAATGCCAATGAGTTACATGTTTGCCTTTAAACATGCCATTTCCCCTTGACAAAACCATTGATCATACTATTATTCCAAAAATTCCATAATATTCCCAACATTGACCAATACATGATAATTGATACATTTCACCACAACACTTCTCCTTTACACTTTCTTATCCATAACACATCACAAATAATCCATCAAAGTACCTTAATACAACTCATAACACATATCGACCAAAATCTCACAATTTCCACTTATAGACAAGAACAAGTTTAATACCAAAAATAACACCATACATGTTCATATTTTGTCCATACCATGCTTTTTCATCAAAGGCACAAGTCCCAATTCAAGTTCAAATCACCAATATAGCACATCTTCCACCAAAAGCAAAAATACACTATTCATCACCTTGCCAACACAACTAGCATAATATACATAATCTACCATGCATATAATATGTTAATCCATGAGAATAAATACTTACCAAGGCTTGGAATAGGATGATCTTGTCCAAAGAGTCCAAAGGAACTATTTGCTTTAGGGTTTGGAACTTGGAGAAATGTTTGAGAAAATATCATAAAGGCATGAGAGGTTTTGATGATAAAAATCTGATCTTGGGGCCTTTATATAGACCCTAAGTAAAGCTTAGCCTTTTCTTTGGCATTTAATGTGGTCAAAGTTGAAGAATGGGTCTTTTTGCCCTTTGGGTCAATTCTTTTATTTCCATTTTGGGCCTAACTTTGGGCCCAATAACTCATATCCATGTAACCCATCCAATTTCATGTATTATTCACCATATATCTCATGTTTACATAATTTCATAATGTCACGACAACATTCTCTTGCGAGATTCTCATTCGTCGCTTCGATCGCAAAAATAGGAATTCTAGTCACCTTTGGTTTCATTGGACATTTTGGATCACTATTAACATTTCATGATTTGATCATGTAGGAGTATGTAGGAGTGTATTGAAGTGTTTGAAGCTTTAACAATGCTCAAAGAACTCCAAAGAACCAAAAGAAACCATCCAAGAGTCGTCGTAGAATTGCGTTACAAAACGGGTCCGGAAAGGCACAAACTTTGTGTCTTGCGCCACTAGCTGCAAAGCAGGCTGTGGCGCAAGATCTCAGCCTTCTCTGAATTTTTAGAATGCAGGTGGCTTGCGTCACACCCCTGAAACAGGGTAGTGGTGCAAGTTTCAGCACCTTGCTGAATTTTTCGGCCACTTATCCAATGTTTGCATATCGTCCAATACCTTATCAAAACACTACAAAATACTTACTTAGGGATCTTAATCATCAAGTAAACATGACTTCAAGTCACCAAATGAGGTTAGAATGTGTATGGGGTATTACCCAAATGCTTCAAGAAATCACAAAACACCTCCTACAAGGTCTAATCGCACATATTTGGTCCGATATCAAATGTTTCACCAAGGACACTATAAAACACATACTCATGGAATCTCAACACCTATGTAGATATGACCCCAAGGTATCAAGTGAGGTTAGAAAAGTACGGGGCGTTACATTCTTCCCCCCTTAAAAACATTCGTCCTCGAATGTTAACAACATTGTCTTATATACAACCAATGCATCTTTATTTTAACATACGTATACACATACACATAATGCTCTTAAATACTTACTTGTTATTGTTCCACCTCCGCACTGTGAACTTCTTGGTCCATTTGAAATAGATGGGGGTACTTGGATTTCATCATTTCTTCCACTTCCCATGTGATCTCCTCTACTTGTTGATTTCTCCAAAGGACTTTCATGGAGGCTATGTCTTTATTCCTCAATCTCTTTACTTGTCGATCTAGGATAGCAATGGGTACCTCTTCATAAGTGAGATCCTCTGTAACTTGAACATTTTCAATTGGAACAATACGAGATGGATCTCCTATGCATTTGAGAAGCATCGACACATGAAATACCGGATGGACTGAGGAAAGTTCTTGAGGTAGTGCTAATTCATAAGCAACTTGCCCAAATCTTCTAAAAACTTCATATGGGCCTATGTAACGTGGACTTAATTTCTCTTTCTTCCCGAATCGCATTACCCCTTTCATCGATGACACCTTTAAAAACACCCAATCACCTATGGCGAATTCAAGCCCTCTTCTTCTAACATCGGCATATGACTTGTGACGACTTTGAGACGTTTGTAACCGTTGTTGGATCACTTTCACTTTCTCCATAGCCTGATGAACAATATCTGGGCCAAGTAAAGCAGTTTCACCTGCTTCAAACCATCCAATTGGTGATCGATATTTTCTCCCATACAAGGCTTCATAAGGTGCCATTTTAATACTTGAATGATAGCTATTGTTATACGCAAATTCAATAAGAGGAAAATGGTCATCCCAAATGCCTTGAAAATATAATACGCAAGCTCGTAGCATATCTTCAAGTGTCTGAATAGTACGTTCTGCTTGTCCATCAGTCTGAGGATGAAAAGCCATACTCAAATTCACCCGTGTACCCAAACTCTGCTGAAACGATCACCAAAAGTGTGCTGTGAACTGTGTTCCTCTGTCTGATATAATGGAAAGTGGAATACCATGCAGTCGTACTATTTCTTTCACATATAATTTTGCATAATCCTCAGCTGTATAGGTCGTCTTGACCGGTAGAAAATGCGCCGACTTGGTAAGCCTGTCTACTAGGACCCATATAGAATCAAACTTCCGCAATGTACGAGGCAAGCCCGTAATAAAATCCATATTAATCATATCCCACTTCCAGACTGGAAGATTGATACATTGCATGTAACCTCCCGGTTTCTGATGTTCCACTTTCACTTGTTGACAATTTGGGCATTGCGCGACAAATTCTGCAATGTTCTTTTTCATGTTGCCCCACCAATACACTTCTTTCAATTCATGGTACATTTTAGTAGCACCCGGATGAATGGAATAGCGCGAATGGTGCGCCTCTGTCATTATTCGTGTCCTCAGCTCATCTACGTCCAGTACACATATTCTCCCTTGACATTGAAGCACCCCTTCTTGTGTAAGATCAAATGCCTTGGTCAAATTCTGCTGTACATTTTCCTTTAGCTGTAATAAAATAGAATCCGCAAATTGCTTCTCCTTCACTTTAGCTATCAAAGAGGATTCTGTTGCATTCCGCACAATAACTCCATCATCTGAGGATTCAATAAGGCGGAATCCCAAGCTCGCTAACTGATTTAAGTCTTTGATTATGTCCTTCTTCTCCGTTAATTGATCACTAGTGACTCCCGTTTCCTTGTGGATCAATGCATCTGCTACTATATTTGCCTTCCCTGGATGGTATAGAATATCAACATCATAGTCTTTCAAGAGATCTAACCATCTTCGTTGCCTTAGGTTGAGTTCCTTTTGCTTAAAGATATATTGTAAACTTTTGTGATCCGTGTAAATATCAACATGAACTCCATATAGATAATGACGCCATATCTTTAAAGCAAATACTACCGCTGCCAATTCAAGGTCATGAGTGGGATAATTTTTCTCATGTGGCCGCAACTGTCGTGAGGCATATGCTATCACCTTACCATGCTGCATCAACACACATCCGAGACCAATCCCGAAAGCATCACAATACACTGCATAGCCCTCTGTGCCTTCAGAAAGTACTAACACTGGTGTGGAAGTCAACTTGTCTTTCAATGTTTGGAACCCTTTTTCACATGCATCATTCCATTGAAACTTAATTGCCTTGTGCGTTAACTTTGTTAATGGTGCCGCAATAGAAGCAAACCCTTCCACAAATCTTCCGTAATAACCTGCCAAACCCAGAAAACTGTGAATCTCTGTGGGTGTAGTAGGTCTTGGCCAATTTTTCACTGCTTCTATCTTCTGTGTATCGACTTGGATTCCTTCATCCGACACAATGTGACCCAAGAATGCAACTGATTTGAGCCAAAACTCACATTTGGAGAATTTTGCATACAACTTACGCTCGCGGAGGATCTGTAACACTTGCCGTAAATGGTTAGCGTGGTCTTCTGGTGATCTTGAATAAACAAGGATATCATCTATAAATACTGTCACGAACACGTCTAGGAATGGCTTAAACATCCTATTCATCAAATCCGTAAACACAGCCGGTGCATTTGTTAATCCAAATGACATAACTAAAAATTCATAATGGCCATACCGTGTTCAAAAAGCTGTCTTGGGTACATCCTCCTCTCTAACTCTGACTTGATGGTAACCCGACCTCAAGTCAATTTTTGAAAAATATTTGGCACCCTGTAACTGATCAAACAAATCATCAATGCGAGGAAGGGGATATTTGTTATTGATCGTTACCTTATTCAACTGTCGGTAGTCTATGCACATCCTCAATGTTCCATCTTTCTTGCGTACGAATAATATCGGTGCACCCCATGGGGACATACTAGGCCTAATGAAGCCCTTGTCCAGCAAATCTTTCAACTGCTCCTTTAATTCACGCAGTTCTGCTGGAGCCATTCTATATGGAGGAATAGAAATAGGCTGAGTGCCTGGAATCACGTCAATGCCAAATTCCACTTCCCATTCTGGGGGTAAACCTGGAAGATCCTCTGGAAAAACATCAAGAAATTCATTGACTACCGGTACTGACTGTGGAGTTAATGGTTCCATAGCGTTATCTTGCACCCGTACCAAGTGACATATGTACCCCTTGGCAATCATTTTCCTGGCTTTCAAATAGGAAATAAATCTTCCTCGTGGTGCCCCTACATTACCCTGCCATTCTATAACATTTTCCTGCGGAAAACAAAATTGTACCTTCTTGGCCCGGCAATCTACCGTAGCATAACACGAAGCCAACCAATCCATTCCCATTATCACGTCAAAATCTACCATGTCTAGTTCAATGAGGTCGTCCAGTGTATCATGACCACACGCCGTTACCACACAATTGCGATAAACTCTCTTTGCAACAATATATTCACCCACCAGTGTAGACACTTCAATTGATTTAATTAATAACTCTGGAGCCTTTGCAAATTTCGCAGCAACTAATGGGGTAACATAGGAAAATGTAGAACCTGGGTCAATCAGTGCATATACATTATGTGAGAATATGGATAATGTACCTGTGACAACATCAGGGGAAGCCTCTGAATTCTGGCGGTCCACCAAAGCATAAGTACGATTCTGGACCCCGCTAGTACTGGCTGCTCTTATGGCACCCCTACCACGACTAATAGGTTGTACACCTCGGCCTAGTGAAGGAACGGATGCTGATGACGCAACAGCCGACCCATCCAATCGTGCTATACCACCCATGCTCCGTTGTGGACAATCCCTGGCTATATGCCCCGGCATACCATACCAAAAGCAGATATTCGTCCCTATCCGACATGTACCTGTGTGAATACGCCCGCAGTACTAACACGGCTGATGAGAAAAACCTGCTGTCTGGGACCCATGAGCTCCACTACTCTGCCCAGCTGATCTACCTCTAAACCCTCGAGACTGAGAATAAGCACCCCCTGTAGAATAAGAGAACGATGGTCTAGGTGGTCTAGAAAACATGCGGGGCCTAGATCCTCCTTAGGACATCATAGGTGGTCCCATAGGTCTAGCCCTTTTGGACTGTCCCCTGTCAAAGTCATGCACGCTTCTCCTCTGTCGTTGGTCTTCCATTTTCTGAGCGAAGGCCTAGATTCTCGCTATGTCCATGTCCTTATTTAAGGCAGCAATGGTGCAATCTCGTACCAAATATGGCTCTAATCTATCCACGTATCGATGGACTCTATCTGTCATCGTCGCCACCACATTTGGCGCATATCGAGCCAAGGAGTTAAATTGAAAACTATATTCGCGAACACTCTTATTCCCTTGACGCAAATTCAGGAACTGATCTGCACGTGCTTCTCGAACCTCATAAGGCAAATAATGATCAAGGAAAGCCACTTTAAACTCTTCCCATGTAGGTGGATTTACACCAACATCACGGGATTTCTTCCAATCCTCATACCATAATATTGCCTCTTCTTTCAACCTGTTCGCGGCAAGTTCAACTGTTTCAACCCCCGTCACGTGCATAACTTCCAAGGCCCTCTGAATTTGATCCACGAAATCCTGTGGATCTGCTTTTGGATCAGACCCAGTGAATATAGGAGGGTCCAGTTTCAAGAAATCCTGTGTTCTGCGACTTGTCATTCTAGCCGCATCATCATCATGTGTCATCGCACCAGCTCGTCCCTGGATTTATGCCGCCACTAACTATGTCAACGTATGTACAGCATTTCTAAGATCCTAATCCATAGCATTCATCGGTGGTTTTGCAGGTGCTCCTCTCCTACTTGACTCTTCTGGTACAGAGGGAGTGGAGGAAGCTTGTGACACAAAGTCAGGCTCAGCATCGCCCTGATTAACTTGATCAGGTGGTATACTGGTTCCTTCACCAACAATTCTATCTATCCGCTTACTTTTACCTCTTCCTCTTTGTAACACCCCGTAGATTTCCGAATGTATGCGACTACGTGAAAAAATTTGTGAACATGTAATAAAGGGTATATAATACATGCAAAGTGTTGGATTTAATGTATATTGGGTATTGGGCTCTAAATTGGCCCAAAAATGATAAGGAAGACATGGCCCAAAACAAGGGAAAATGATCCATTTTTCCTTGACCCACTTGGACACCTCATCCTTGACTTAAAATTGACTAAGGATGATATATATATATATATAGCTCAAAAATCAGATTTTAATCATAAGGAACACCTTGCCATTTCTTGAAATTTCTAGACTTTCCAAGAAGACCAAAAAAGAAACCCTTTCAAGCCTAAGGCAACTATACTTATTTTGGCCAAGATCATCACCTTGCAAGTGTTGGTAAGTGTATATTCTTGTGATTTAATATGTTATGTTCATGAGAAATTGTATGGGTTGTGATGGTTATGTTTAAAAGGGGTTGATTGGTGCACTTTGGCTTATGTGACACAAGTTGTGTATTTTGGTGATTTGAACTTAAAAGTGGCCTTGTGTTCTTGAAGAAAGTGATTTGATGGATTGGACATCAACAAGTATGATGTGGTTATGTCCCTAATTTAATTTCTCTTTGTATGTTATTTTTGGAAATTGTTGCTATAGAAAAAGTGTGTGGAATTGGTGGCGTATTGAGAGGAAAATGTGATTTTGGTGATGTTTATGTGTGTGGTAAATGTTTACTCTTGTAGATTACTATATTATATGCATAATAGGGTGTGTAAATCATGTTGTTTATATTGAAAAAGTGTTGAGCAGTCCACTATGTGTAAAACAGTCCACTTTTGCTAAATCAGTAAAGGATTTGCCTTCTATGTGATTTAAACTTGAAAGGGGACTTAAGGTCTTGAAGGAATTGAATTATATGGATGAAATTTCAGTATATTTAAGTATTTTACTATCCCTAATTCATTACTTTTGTGTATGGCTTGATGGAAATGTTTTTACCTAATTGAGCATGGAACGTTTGGCGTAGTGAAAAGAGAATACTTTCTTGTTATGTTAAAGTGAATTATAAACTTGTGTGGGCTGTTTTTGGTATATTGTTGTGGAAGGTATTTATGTGAATTGATGGGATAAATATGTGGAGTTGTATTGAGGCGGAAATGTAAAGTTAGAAACTTGGTGTAAAATCCTATCGGTTTGTGATGTCTACGGTGATGTGTGGACTGTTTTGGTGGTGTGTGGACTGATTTGGTGTTGTTGTTTTTCTAAAGCAGTAAGTTATAGTGTAATGTGGTGGAATAATGTGATTTAGTAGTATAATGAAGGGGGGAGTGATGCACCATGTGTTTTGGAGGTTGGACGGTTTTTAGTTTCCGTTAAGCACCTACTTACCGTCTTGTGAACTTGTAATGTAGTTAGTGGTTAACGTGAGCTCCGTTATGTGCTTATGTAGAGTAACACGTAAGGAGAAAGCTGGAGTGTTATATTCACGAATAAGATTGTGTCTCCATATTGGAGAATTAAGGTATGTAAGGTTACTCTTTCCGAATCCTTCGGCGGCACATAGTATCACATTGTCATTATACATGTTCCATTCCGAAATGTCCAAAGGTATTCCATTCCCGGTTGTTAATCATTGTTACACACATGTTCCTTATACATTGATTAAATGTAATTCATATGACTCACGTTCATTGATTAATGTTCCAATAATGTTCCAAAGTTTCCATAACATTGTAACCACTAATGTACCAATCTCATAACAAAAGAATTGAAGTAATAAACACTTGTTGAGAACGGGTGGCAACCCAAAGGGGCATAAGCCTAGCTAGGGGCGATCCCGAATGAATATTGGATACAGGGGGCAGCTCAAAGGGGCATAATCCTAGCTAGAGACGAACCTGCTTTATTGATTTATGGGTGGCAACTCAAAGGGGCATAAGCCTAGCTAGAGACGATCCAATGTTATTTCCCACTGATCAGTTGGGCCCGGGCATTACATGATTGATGATCACTTGATTGACAACGAAGTAAAGTAAAGTGAAATAAAAGTAAATAAAGTAATGCACATGATTCCACATGTATACCTATGGTAATTTATTCACATAATGTGTTCACTTGTACTTAATTTTATCAAAGTTTCTATATCTTATACATTTACTTATAACCTTACATACTCAGTACATTCTTCGTACTGACATCCCTTGTGGGACTTCCCTTACTTGTTGCAGGCACAGGTACCAATAGGCCCCCACAGTAGTACTTGGAATAATCTGCGGTTTTATTGGTAAGCTCCAGTTTGCTTCGGGGCTTCCCGAGTCCTATGCACATGTTGGTTTTGATAATATATCATAGTTGTCTTAAGCGGGAACTTGTCCCGACTTTAGGATGGTTATGTTCATGTATGTATAGAGGCTTTGTAGACGATGTTGGACAAATGAAAAATGTATGTCATGTCATGATGGCCCTAAAAGCCAAGTTTCACATATGTACATATAAATCACCTGTTTTGCCATGATTTCCGCCATTGGTGTCTTGCGTCTATACATGGTAGTGATAGTCAATGAATGACGTATGTATGAATGTACAGGGTGATAATTGGTTCTCTCGGGGCCTCAACGGCTTCAGGTGCCAGTCCGCCTCGTTGGAACTCGGGGCGTGACAAAAGTGGTATCAGAGCGGGTCGTCCTAGGGTGTCTACAAAGTCGTGTCTGAGTAGAGTATTGCTTATCGATGTGTTGTGCACCACATTTATAAGTAGGAGGCTACAGGACATTTAGGAGTTGTTTCATTTCTTCATTTTCTAGATCGTGCATTAGAGCCAAAATTGTAGGTGGAACCATATCTGACTGTTGAAATTGTTTTTCTTATATTATAGTAAAAATGCCGATGACAAGAAGAGGAAAAAGTAAGAGGTTAGAAGAAATTGCTGGAGAAGGAACCAGTAGAGCCCCGCCTGAACCAGTTAATCAAGGCGGCACTGAACCAGAGTTTGCATCACAGTCTTCTTCTACTCTTCCAGTTTCAGAGGGGTTAAGAGGAAGAGAAATACCTGTAGAACCACCAGTGAATACTACTGACTAGGACTTAAAGAATGCAGTGCAGATGTTGACCCGAATAGTTGCTGCACAGGTTCAGGGACAGGGTGGTCCAACAACACATGATGATAGTGCAGCTAGAGCAGCTAGTAGACGGACACAGGATTTTCTGAAATTAGACCCTCCTACCTTTACTAGATCAGATCCGAATGAAGACCCGCAGGATTATATAGATCAAATCCAAAGGGCTTTGGAGGTGATGCATGTTTTTGGTGTGGAAACGGTCGAGCTTGCGGCCTATAGATTGAAGGGTGAAGCTATTCTGTGGTATGAAGATTGGAGACGGTCGAGGGGCATTGATGCACTCCCAGCTAGTTGGGAAGAATTTAAAATGGCATTCCTTGATCACTATCTCCCCTATGAGGTCCGAGAGGCTCGTGCGGACCAATTTTTAAATCTGCGACAGGGTGACATGAGTGTTAGAGAGTACAGCCTAAAGTTTAATTCCTTGGCCCGGTATGCTCCGAATGTGGTTACGACTATGACCGATAGAGTTCATCGGTATGTGGACAGATTAGAGCCATATTTGGTTCGAGATTGTACTATTGCTGCGTTAAACAGGGACATGGACATAGCTAGAATACAGGCCTTTGCACAGAAAATGGAAGATCAAAGGCAACGAAGAAGAACACAAGGGTATGATGAAGGGCCATCAAAGAGGGCTAGATCTACGGGACAGTCTATGGCATCCCAAGGAGAGTTTAGACCCCGGAGTTTCCACAGGCCATCGAGACCCTCATTTTCTTATTCCATGGCAGGTACTCCACCTCAATTTCGAGGGTCTAAAGGCAGTTATGTCGGGCGCAGCAGTGTAGTTCGAGGTTGGCAAACATCAGGATTTCCTCGCCAGCCGTGTCAGCACTGTGGGAGGTCTCATTTAGGTGAATGACAAATTGGGAGGACTGTTTGTTATTTTTGCGGTGAGCCAGGGCACATAGTGAGAGAGTGTCCACAGAGGAGCATGGGTGGCATAGTACGACCTGTGGGATCAGCCGTGGCATCATCATCATCTGTACCTTCCTTAGGTAGAGGAGCACAACCTATGGGACGAGGTAGAGGTGCTAGAGGAGTAGCTAGTTCCAGCGGGACTCAGAATCGTACTTATGCACTAACTGACCATCAGAATTCGTAGGCATCACCTGATGTTGTTACAGGTATCTTGTCTATATTTTCACATAATGTGTATGCATTGATTGATCCGGGTTCTACATTATCATATGTTACTCCCTTGATTGCTGAAAAATTTAAAAGAACGCCGGAATTATTTGTTAAGTCAATTGAAGTAACGACACCGGTTGGTGAATCTATTATAGCAAAGAGAGTTTATCGGGATTGTAAAGTCACTATTTTTGGTTATGATACATTAGACGATCTTGTTGAACTAGACATGACAGATTTTGATGTTATCATGGGAATGGATTGGTTAGCCTCTTGTTATGCCACGGTAGATTGCCGAGCTAAGAGAGTACAATTTCATTTTCCACAAAAGGATGTTTTTGAATGGAAGGGTAACGTGGGAGCACCGAGAGGAAAATTTATTTCCTATCTTAAGGCTAGGAAAATGATGTCCAAAGGTTATATATGCGACTTAGTGTGGGTGCATGATGTTGAAGCCAAACCACCAACTCCTCAATCAGTTCCAGTGGTAAATGAATTTCTTGATGTATTTCCTGAAGATCTTCCAGGTTTACCTCCAGAACGGGAAGTGGAATTTGGCATTGATGTGATTCCAGGCACTCAGCCTATTTCTATCCCTCCATATAGAATGGCTCCAGCAGAATTACGTGAATTGAAGGAGCAATTGAAAGATTTGTTGGACAAAGGTTTCATCAGACCTAGTATGTCTCCGTGGGGTGCGCCAGTATTATTTGTACGGAAGAAAGATGGCACATTGAGAATGTGTATTGACTACCGGCAATTGAATAAAGTAACTATCAAGAACAAATATCCTCTCCCCAGAATTGATGGTTTATTTGATCAGCTACAGGGCGCTAAATGCTTTTCAAAGATTGATTTGAGATCGGGCTATCATCAGGTGAGGGTTAAAGAAGAAGATATACCCAAGACAGCTTTCCGAACACGGTATGGACATTATGAATTTTTAGTTATGTCATTTGGACTAACAAATGCACCTGCAGTTTTTATGGATTTAATGAATAGGGTGTTCAAGCCATTTCTCGACGTGTTCGTGACGGTATTTATTGATGATATTTTGGTTTACTCGAAATCACAAGAAGACCACGTTAATCACTTACGACAAGTGTTACAGATTCTTCGTGACCGTAAGTTATACGCGAAGTTCTCGAAATGTGAATTTTGGTTGAAATCCGTAGCATTCTTGGGTCATATTGTATCGGATAAAGGCATACGGGTTGATACCCAGAAGATTGAGGCGGTGAAGAATTGGCCAAGACCTACGACACCCACAGAGATTCATAGTTTTCTTGGGCTGGCAGGTTATTACAGAAGATTTGTGGAAGGTTTTTCCTCCGTTGTTGCACCGTTAACAAAGCTTACACATAAGGCAGTTAAATTTCAGTGGAATGATGCGTGTGAGAAAAGCTTCCAAAAGTTGAAAGATAAATTAACCTCCACACCAGTTTTAGTGCTTCCCGAGGGTACCGAAGGTTATGTAGTGTATTGTGATGCTTCCGGGGTTGGCCTCGGATGTGTGTTGATGCAACACGGTAACGTCATAGCATATGCCTCACGACAATTGCGGCCACATGAGAAAAAATTATCCCACACATGATCTTGAATTGGCAGCGGTAGTTTTTGCTTTAAAGATATGGCGTCATTATTTGTATGGAGTTCATGTTGATATCTATACGGATCACAAAAGTTTGTAGTATCTCTTTAAGCAGAAGGAACTCAATTTGAGGCAACGAAGGTGGTTAGAGCTTTTAAAAGACTATGATATTGATATTCTTTATCATCCGGGTAAAGCAAATGTAGTAGCGGATGCATTGAGCCGCAAAGCAGTAGAAAGCACTAGTGGTCAGTTGATTGAAAAGCAGGAGATAATCAAAGATTTACACCAACTAGCCAGCTTGGGAGTTCGCCTTATTGAATCTCCGGATGAAAGGGTTATTGTCAAGAATGCAGCAAAATCTTCCTTAATAGCTGAAGTAAAGGAGAAACAGTATGCGGATCCTATTTTGTTGCAGCTGAGAGAGAATGTGCAGCAAGAGTTGACAAAGGCATTCGATCTTACGCAAGAGGGAGTACTTCAATACCGAGATCGATTATGTGTACCGGATGTAGATGAGCTGAGAAAGCAGATTATGGTAGAAGCACATCATTCACGGTATTCTATTCATCCGGGAGCTACAAAAATGTATCATGATTTGAAAGACGTGTATTGGTGGGGAAATATGAAAAAGAACATTGCGAAATTTGTAGCTCAATGTCCAAATTGTCAACAGGTTAAAGTGGAACATCAGAAACCAGGAGGTTACATGCAATGTATCAATCTTCCAGTCTGGAAATGGGATATGATTAACATGGACTTTATTACAGGTTTGCCTCGTACACTGAGGAAAGTCTATTCTATTTGGGTTATAGTGGACAGTCTTACCAAGTCAGCGTATTTTCTACCAGTCAAGACCACCTATACAGCTGAAGATTATGCAAGATTGTATGTGAAGGAGATAGTGCGATTGCATGGTATTCCACTTTCCATTATATCAGACAGAGGAGCACAGTTTACAGCGCATTTTTGGAAATCCTTCCAGAGGAGCTTGGGAACACAGGTGAATTTGAGTACGGCTTTCCATCCTCAGATAGATGGACAACCAGAACGTACAATTCAAACACTTGAAGATATGCTTCGAGCGTGTGCACTAGACTTTAAAGGCAATTGGGATGATCATATACCTCTTGTGGAATTTGCCTACAACAATAGCTATCATTCAAGTATTAAGATGGCTCCTTACGAAGCGTTGTATGGGAGAAAATGTAGATCACCTATCGGATGGTTTGAAGTAGGAGATACTGCTTTATTTGGACCAGACCTAGTACATCAAGCTATGGAAAAAGTTAAAGTAATACAGCAGCGATTACAGACAGCTCAAAGCCGCCATAAATCATATACTTATGTTAGAAGAAGAGGGCTTGAATTTGCTATAGGTGATTGGGTATTTTTGAAAGTGTCACCAATGAAAGGAGTGATGCGATTCGGAAAGAAAGGAAAGCTAAGTCCACGGTATGTAGGGCCATATGAAATTACTCAAAGATTTGGTCAAGTGGCGTATGAATTAGCTTTACTCCAAGAACTCTCTGCAGTCCACCCAGTGTTTCATGTTTCGATGCTTCGAAAATGCATAGGAGATCCGTCTCAAATTACTCCCATTGAAGATGTGAAAATCATGGAAGATCTTACATACGAAGAAGTGCCCATTGCTATTCTAGATAGACAAGTCAGGAGGTTAAGGAATAAAGATGTAGCTTCCATCAAAGTACTTTGGAGGAATCAACAAATAGAGGAAATTACATGGGAAGCCGAAGAAAGAATGAAAGCAAAGTACCCGTATTTGTTCCAAACCAAAGAGAAGGTCCAAGACGCCGACTTGAAGGACTAAAAAGTAAGTATATATGAGCATTATAAATATGTGACGGTGTAACGAATGTATGGAAATTTATATTGTTTAGGTTGAATACTACTACTATTAACATTCGAGGACGAATGTTCTTAAGGGGGGGAGAATGTAACACCCCGTAGATTTCCGAATGTATGCGACTACGTGAAAAAAATTGTGAACATGTAATAAAGGGTATATAATACATGCAAAGTGTTGAATTTAATGTATATTGGGTATTGGGCTCTAAATTGGCCCAAAAATGGTAAGGAAGACATGGCCCAAAACAAGGGAAAATGACCCATTCTTCCTTGACCCACTTGGACACCTCATCCTTGACTTAAAATTGACTAAGGATGATATATATATATCTCAAAAATCAGATTTTAATCATAAGGAACACCTTGCCATTTCTTGAAATTTCTAGACTTTCCAAGAAGACCAAAAAAGAAACCCTTTCAAGCCTAAGGCAACTATACTTATTTTGGCCAAGATCATCACCTTGCAAGTGTTGGTAAGTGTATATTCTTGTGATTTAATATGTTATGTTCATGAGAAATTGTATGGGTTGTGATGGTTATGTTTAAAAGGGGTTGATTGGTGCACTTTGGCTTATGTGACACAAGTTGTGTATTTTGGTGATTTGAACTTAAAAGTGGCCTTGTGGTCTTGAAGAAAGTGATTTGATGGATTGTAAATCAACAAGTATGATGTGGTTATGTCCCTAATTTAATTTCTCTTTGTATGTTATTTTTGGAAATTGTTGCTATAGAAAAAGTGTGTGGAATTGGTGACGTATTGAGAGGAAAATGTGATTTTGGTGATGTTTATGTGTGTGGTAAATGTTTACTCTTGTAGATTACTATATTATATGCATAATAGGGTGTGTAAATCATGTTGGTTATATTGAAAAAGTGTTGAGCAGTCCACTATGTGTAAAACAGTCCACTTTTGCTAAATCGGTAAAGGATTTGCCTTCTATGTGATTTAAACTTGAAAGGGGACTTAAGGTCTTGAAGAAATTGAATTATATGGATGAAATATCAGTATATTTAAGTATTTTAGTATCCCTAATTCGTTACTTTTGTGTATGGCTTGATGGAAATGCTTTTACCTAATTGAGCATGGAACGTTTGGCGTAGTGAAAAGAGAATACTTTCTTGTTATGTTAAAGTGAATTATAAACTTGTGTGGGCTGTTTTTGGTATATTGTTGTGGAAGGTATTTATGTGACTTGATGGTATAAATATGTGGAGTTGTATTGAGGCGGAAATGTAAAGTAGAAACTTGGTGTAAAATCCTATCGGTTTGTGATGTCTACGGTGATGTGTGGACTGTTTTGGTGGTGTGTGGACTGATTTGGTGTTGTTGTTTTTCTAAAGCAGTAAGTTATAGTGTAATGTGGTGGAATAATGTGATTTAGTAGTATAATGAAGGGGGGAGTGATGCACCATGTGTTTTGGAGGTTGGACGGTTTTTAGTTTCCGTTAAGCACCTACTTACCGTCTTGTGAACTTGTAATGTAGTTAGTGGTTAACGTGAGCTCCGTTATGTGCTTATGTAGAGTAACACGTAAGGAGAAAGCTGGAGTGTTATATTCACGAATAAGATTGTGTCTCCATATTGGGGAATTAAGGTATGTAGGGTTACTCTTTCCGAATCCTTCGGCGGCACATAGTATCACATTGTCATTATACATGTTCCATTCCGAAATGTCCAAAGGTATTCCATTCCCGGTTGTTAATCATTGTTACACACATGTTCCTTATACATTGGTTAAATGTAATTCATATGACTCACGTTCATTGATTAATGTTCCAATAATGTTCCAAAGTTTCCATAACATTGTAGCCACTAATGTACCAATCTCATAACAAAAGAATTGAAGTAATAAACACTTGTTGAGAACGGGTGGCAACCCAAAGGGGCATAAGCCTAGCTAGGGGCGATCCCGAATGAATATTGGATACAGGGGGCAGCTCAAAGGGGCATAAGCCTAGCTAGAGACTAACCTGCTTTATTGATTTATGGGTGGCAACTCAAAGGGGCATAAGCCTAGCTAGAGACGATCCCAATGTTATTTCCCACTGATCAGTTGGGCCCGGGCATTACATGATTGATGATCACTTGATTGACGACGAAGTAAAGTAAAGTGAAATAAAAGTAAATAAAGTAATGCACATGATTCCACATGTATACCTATGGTAATTTATTCACATAATGTGTTCACTTGTACTTAATTTTATCAAAGTTTCTATATCTTATACATTTACTTATAACCTTACATACTCAGTACATTCTTCGTACTGACATCCCTTGTGGGACTTTCCTTACTTTTTGCAGGCACAGGTACCAATAGGCCCCCACAATAGTACTTGGAATAATCTGCGGTTTTATTGGTAAGCTCCAGTTTGCTTCGGGGCTTCCCGAGTCCTATGCACATGTTGGTTTTGATAATGTATCATAGTTGCCTAAAGCGGGGACTTGTCCTGACTTTAGGATGGTTATGTTCATGTATGTATAGAGGCTTTGTAGACGATGTTGGACAAATGAAAAATGTATGTCATGTCATGATGGCCCTAAAAGCCAAGTTTCACATATGTACATATAAATCACCTGTTTTGCCATGATTTCCGCCATTGGTGTCTTGCGTCTATACATGGTAGTGATAGTCAATGAATGACGTATGTATGAATGTACAGGGTGATAGTTGGTTCTCTCGGGGCCTCAACGGCTTCGGGTGCCAGTCCGCCTCGTTGGAACTCGGGGCGTGACACTCTTCTAGTGTTCGGCATTTTGACTATACCAAAGAAAAACAATTACCAATATCAGATACAATGCAACTTACAACATTTGCTCTATTGCACGATCTAGAATGAAGAAATGAAGCAACATCCTAAATGTCCCGTAGCCTCCTACTTATAAATGTGGTGCACAACACATCGATAAGTAAGACTCTACTCAGACACGGCTTTGTAGACACCCTTAGCACGACCTGCTCTGAAACCACTCTTGTCACACCCCGAATCTCAACGAGGCGTGATTGGCACCCAAAGCCGACAAGGCCCGAGAGAACCAATCTTTGCTTCTATTCATTCATATGCATGTCATAGGAAACACTACTATCACAGAGAAACATGAGAGGCTAAAATCGAAAAGCATAGAACATGCGACGTATATACATATGAGAAACTTGGCTGTTGAGGCCATCAATTCAAGAATTCATCTATCATCTTATACACATACACCCACATACATCTACAAAAGACTCTAACAGATGCATTGACCAAAACCAACTGAAAGTCGGGACAAGTCCCCGCTTTATACAATATGCACAACACCAAAACATATATACACTCTGAATCGGAGAAGCCCCGAATTAGCTGGAGCTCACCAATGATCTGCAACGACTGGCAACCTACTGTGGAGGCCTACTAGTACTTGTGCCTGTAGCAAGTAAGGTAAATTCCCCAAGAGGGGTCAGTACGAAATAAGTACTGAGTATGCAAGGCTCAGATGAAACTGTACAGTACATGAATATTTCAATGAACTCAAAACATATGAATAATCAATGTGAATAAGTGACCATTTGGTATTTTGGGAAACCATGTGGATTGCTTTTATTACTTTCTTTGCTTTCTTTATCTCAATGCTCAATGATAACAATGTACCCGGGCCCCTACTGATCAGTGGGTCTTTTTATATCATATCATCATGTTGAGATCGGGTCGAGCTAGGCTTATGCCCCTAGACCTGCCACCCATAAATCAATGCATCGGGATCGAGTCGAGCTAGGCTTATGCCCCTAGACTTGCCACCTATACTTGATCATTGACCACATTTGCATTACTTTATTCATTACTTTGAGATTGATACTAGGATAGTCATAACATCACTTTGAACTTTGGAACATAACATTGTTGGAAGCTTTGAATCATTAACCAATGAGTGAGAACCATGTGAATGACTTGGCAACATAACATTATTCGAATCATAACACCATGGGAACCATTGGAACAATAAGCAATGACCAAGAGACATAAGTATAATCACTATTGGAACATTGGAACATTAACCATGGATATGAGACATGAGATTCACAAATGATCAATGAGTAGGAAATATATAACAATGAACCTTGCTAACCGGATATGGAATACCTTAGCTCATTTTGGGGTAGGACTAGTTACATGTCAATGTGAACACTAATTGCCGTAGGAAGATACGGACAAAGTAACCTTACATACCTTAGATTCGCAATACGAATATATAATCCTAGAGGTGTATACAATAGTCCCGCTCCTTCTTTATGTGTCACTCTACAACACAAATGCATAACGAAATTCACATTAACCACCAATTACTTTACAAATGCATACAATGTCAATGAGTTACATGTTTGCCTTTAAACATGCCATTTCCCCTTGACAAAACCATTGATCATACTATTATTCCAAAAATTCCATAATATTCCCAACATTGACCAATACATGATAATTGATACATTTCACCACAACACTTCTCCTTTACACTTTCTTATCCATAACAGATCACAAATAATCCATCAAAGTACCTTAATACAACTCATAACACATATCGGCCAAAATCCCACAATTTCCACTTATAGACAAGAACAAGTTTAATACCAAAAATAACACCATACATGTTCATATTTTGTCCATACCATGCTTTTTCATCAAAGGTACAAGTCCCAATTCAAGTTCAAATCACCAATATAGAACATCTTCCACCAAAAGCAAAAATACACTATTCATCACCTTGCCAACACAACTAGCATAATATACATAATCTACCATGCATATAATATGTTAATACATGAGAATAAATACTTACCAAGGCTTGGAATAGGATGATCTTGTCCAAAGAGTCCAAAGGAACTATTTGCTTTAGGGTTTGGAACTTGGAGAAATGTTTGAGAAAATATCATAAAGGAATGAGAGGTTTTGCTGATAAAAATCTGATCTTGGGGCCTTTATATAGACCCCAAGTAAAGCTTAGCCTTTTCTTTGGCATTTAATGTGGTCAAAGTGGAAGAATGGGTCTTTTCGCCCTTTGGGCCAATTCTTTTATTTCCATTTTGGGCCTAACTTTGGGCCCAATAACTCATATCCATGTAGCCCATCCAATTTCATGTATTATTCACCATATATCTCATGTTTACATAATTTCATAATGTCACGATAATATTCTCTTGCGAGATTCTCATTCGTCGCTTCGATCGCAAAAATAGGAATTCTAGTCACCCTTGGTTTCATTGGACATTTTGGATCACTATTAACATTTCATGATTTGATCATGTAGGAGTATGTAGGAGTGTATTGAAGTGTTTGAAGCTTTAACAATGCTCAAAGAACTCCAAAGAACCAAAAGAAACCATCCAAGAGTCGTCGTAGAATTGCGTTACAAAACGGGTTCGGAAAGGCACAAACTTTGTGCCTTGCGCCGCTAGCTGCAAAGCAGGATGTGGCGCAAGATCTCAGCCTTCTCTGAATTATCAGAATGCAGGTGGCTTGCGCCACACCCCTGAAACAGGGTAGTGGCGCAAGTTTCAGTACCTTGCTGAATTTTTCGGCCACTTATCCAATGTTTGCATATCGTCCAATACCTTATCAAAACACTACAAAATACTTACTTAGGGATCTTAATCATCAAGTAAACATGACTTCAAGTCACCAAATGAGGTTAGAATGTGTACGGGGTATTACCCAAATGCTTCAAGAAATCACAAAACACCTCCTACAAGGTCTAATCGCACATATTAGGTCCGATATCAAATGTTTCACCAAGGACTCTATAAAACACATACTCATGGCATCTCAACACCTATTTAGATATGAACCCAAGGTATCAAGTGAGGTTAGAAAAGTATGGGGCGTTACACCTGAGGTGTTACATTCTTCCCCCCTTAGAAACATTCGTCCTTGAATGTTAATAACAGTATCCAGGATACACAAATGCTAGTCCAAGTAGACATCATATAGATACACATACCTATAATATTGACAAATTGATGTAGGCTTACTTGTTATTGCTCTCCTTCTGTTTCACACCCCGAGTCCCCACGAGGCGTGATTGGCACCCGAAGCCAATATGGCTCGAGAGAACCAATCTTTGCTCATGTACTCTCATATGTATGTTCGCGTATGCATATCATTTTATTTCACGTAATTAAATATCAATGGCGGAAGTCATAGCAATATGTGCAATATATGAAACTTGGCCGTTAGGGCCATTGCATCAAAATGAATGTGCATCTTTTACTTTCATCTCCCCACATATGTCTACAAAGCCTCTAATAGATACATGATCATGTGTGTACAATATTTACAAAATGCCAAAACCTAATGAACTCATGTGACTTGGGAATCCCCGAAGCAATTGGAGCTCACCAACAATCTGGGGAGATCTACAGACACCTGTGCCTGCAACATGTAAGGTAAATTCCCCAAAAGGGGTCAGTACGAAGAATGTACTGAGTATGTAAGGCCATATGAAACTATAATAATACATAAGTACTTCCAAGAAATTAAGCATAAGAGAATAATCAATATGGATATACCTCTATCCTGAATATGTGGAACCATGTTCATGACTTCCATTAGTCTCATTACTTGATCAATCAGTCGCATCATTATCACTTTCTTATAATCATCTTTATGTTTATTTACATCTATACACGTGAGGGATATATTCTCATCTCTTTACAACTATTTTCATTACTGTTCACTCAATTAGTTAGTAGCGGGCCTCCACCTTTGGTGGGCTATAAGATATAAGTATAATACCGGACATCCACATTTAGTGGGCTATCATATATATAAATATAATACCGGACATCCACATTTAGTGGGCTATCATATATATAAATATAATACCGGACATCCACATTTAGTGGACTATCATATATATAAATATAATACCGGACATCCATATTTAGTGGGCTATCATATATAAATAAATATAATACCGGACATCCAGCTGATCAGTGGGCTATAATATATACCGGACATCCAGCTGATCAGTAGGCTATAATATATGTCGAACATCCACATTTAGTAGGCTATCATATATAAATAAATATAATACCGGACATCCAGCTGATCAGTGGGCTATAATATATACCGGACATCCAGTTGATCAGTGGGCTATAATATATACCGGACATCCACATTTAGTGGGCTATCATATATAAATATAATATCGTAATAATACCATAACATGATATTGGGATTGTTCCATCTTAGACTGACTGACACCCTTTGGATTGTGATCCATACTCAATGTAACATATGGTAACCATATGTACATTAGTTCTCTAAAAATCTTATACCCTTTAGATAGTTATCCTTTCCCAATGAAACATAACATAAAGTAGCCATTGGTGCATTACTTCTTCACAATCTTATTTCCTTGACATAGCTAGGTGAGTGATACATTAGAGATCATAAAACTAAAGCTCACACTCATATACACATCTTCACTTATAGGGAATAATGATACTAACTTACACATCGCCTCTTATTACTCTTATGAGATTGATACCTTTACTTGTGAGAGATTGACACAATGATAGTCACCACTTTCTTTGAAGCTTTGGACCAATAATCAATGAGTGAGAAAATGTGAATAAGCATTTTGGAAACATAACCTTCATGGAAATATAAAACTGTTGTAACCAGTGGAACAATGACCAATGAACAAGATACATGAGTATAACTACTAGTGAAACCTTAGAACATAACCTCATTGGACTTTTGGAACATTACTAATGAATAGGAGACATGTACATAACTCTATTGGAACTTTGGATCATGACATGATTGGAATAAGGTTGTTCAAACTTAACAAGTCCTCTTTACCTCATTACTCTTGTTGAGATAATTCTCTTAGACTTTACCACGTTATGACAGCTTAGTAACCTTAGTCAATGAATAAGACATAAGTAAATCATAATTCATCTAGGAGTAGGACACTTGTGAATAACGATATATCAACCTTAGTTGAAATACTATAGACCCCCTTTGGCATAGAACACTTTAGGAATCTTAGGATAATGATCACTACATACTATACATATGGATATCAACTGTTCACCAACCTGAGATGCAATACCTTACAACATTTGGAACTCTTGACATATTAGCCAATGAACGTAAGTCAACCAATGGACATGAGTCAATCAATGAACATAAGTCAACCAATGAACATGAGTAATATGATTCACCATTGACCAATGAATAAGGAACCTATGAGTAACTCTAGCCAACTTTCGGATACGGAATACCTTAGGGCATTTCGGAATCGAATGAGTATTCTAAAAATGTGAACATTCATGCTGCAGAAGGATATAGAAGAGTAACCTTACATACCTTATGTCCGCAATGTGAAAGTACAATCCTATATGTGATTACGATGAGCCAGCTCCTTCCTTACGTCTTACTCTACATCACAAGTTCATAATAGAATTCTTGTTAACAACTATTCACCTTACAAACGCATAATTGTCACAATGAGTTATGTGGCTACTTTATAGCATAGTTTCATCCTTCACAACTCAACTCACTGCATTAACATTCCAACAATATTATAACACCCCACACATTAACTAAAATATCACACATCAAGAACATTTCACATCACACTACCCTTTATGCTTCCTTATTAACATTCCATCACAATTACTCCTACCAATATGTCTCATAAAAACATATGAACAATAATCCATACTTAATAAAGTCCATCATGCCTCCATAAGACGCTTTAAAGTCATTAAAACAACATCACAAGTTGCTAATTATATCCATAGAGGGTACGGGAGCTTCGGGGGATCAACGGGATACGAAAACAACCAAAACAAAATCCTGGGCTGACCTGCGTTGGCACCTGCGCCCGCAGGTCAGCCACCTGCGCATGCAGATGGCCCTTGGCAGCAGCCAGTGCCATCTGCGTTGCGCAGATGGCTCCGTCTGCGGGGGCGGATGCCCGTTTTGGTCCGAAATGTCATTTTTTGGGTCTTTTAATGACATGAATGGTTCATGATCATAACCAAACCTATTTTAAAATATTCTTGATCATCTTAAACATCAATGAACATCCATGTTTTTGCAACACACAAAAACAACACCAATACGACGTTTTCCTTACATTACGCCATCATTTCCATGCTAACTTTTGCAATAACAATTCCAACCATTGTTCACAAGAATAAAACAAGTCAAGACTGTAATCACATCTCACATATCAATATTTAACCCATCAAATTCATTTCCTTCAAGATCACAAGCCTATGTTCAAGTTTACAAGACAAAACCATCCTCCGACTTAGCAAACATATCACCTTACACACATAGTGAATTCTCAATACATCACCACCATAACCAACATGTTATACACCATATCTCATCCAATAAATATATTAAATCATAACAATAAACACTTACCTAGGCTTGGAAGATGATGATCTTGTTCCAAAGGTGGCTTAGGATTTGAAGAGCCCAAAGGGGTTTTCTCTTGAAATCTCTAGAAGATACAAAAAAAAACATGTGTGTTGTTGAGGGTTAAAAATATGATTTTTGCCTCCCTTTTATAGACCCTTAAAGTCTTGCTCAATTATTGATGAGTCAAAAATAAGCATGGGTCATTTGACCCATGTTTTGGCCCATGTCTTTTGTTTTCATTTTGGGCCTCATTTGGGCCCAAATCACAAAATTAGCTTAGTCCACAAATCAATGTATAAATTCACTAACTCTCTCATGTTTTATTATTTCCATAAATGTTATGGGAATTAACTTGACTCAGAAACTTACGGGGTGTTACATTCTGTACTTTGAACCTGTTCCTCCGTGTGAAACAAATGTGGGTACTTTGATTTCATCATTTCTTCTGCTTCCCATGTAATCTCTTCTACTTTTTGATTTCTCCAAAGTACCTTTACAGAAGTGACGTCTTTATTCCTCAGTCTCTTCACCTTTCTATCCAGAATAGCAACAGGTACTTCTTCATATGTGAGATTTTCTGTAATTTGCACATCCTCAATAGGAGCAATTTGAGATGGCTCTCCTATGAACTTTCGAAGCATTGAAACATGGAATACGGGATGAACGGTGGAGAGTTCTTGGGGTAGTGACAATTCATATGCAACTTGCCCAAATCTTTTAACAATTTCATATGGGCCTATATAACGTGGACTCAACTTTTCTTTCTTTCCAAATCTCATCACCCCTTTCATCGGCGACACCTTTAAGAATACCCAATCACCTATGGAAAATTCGAGCCCTCTTTTTCTAACATCAACATAGGACTTGTGTCGACTTTGGGCCATCTGTGGCCGCTGTTGGATCACTTTAACTTTCTCCATGGCTTGGTGAACAAGATCGGGCCCAAGTAAAGCAGTTTCACCCACTTCAAACCATCCAATTGGTGATCGATATCTTCTTCCATATAAAGCTTCATAAGGTGCCATTTTAATACTTGAATGGTAGCTATTGTTGTAGGCAAATTCAATAAGTGGTAAATGATCATCCCAGCTGCCTTTAAAATCCAATGTGCACGCCCATAGCATATCTTCAAGTGTTTGGATAGTACGCTCTGCTTGTCCATCGGTTTGAGGATGAAAAGCCGTACTCAAATTCACCTGTGTACCCAAGCTCTTCTGAAAAGATTTCTAGAAATGTACAGTAAATTGTGCTCCCCGATCTGAGATAATAAAGAGTGGAATCCCATGTAATCGCACTATCTCTTTGACATACAACCTTGCGTAATCTTCAGCTGTATAGGTGGTCCTAACTGGTAGGAAATGCTCTGACTTGGTAAGCCTATCCACTATCACCCATATGGAATCAAACTTCCGCAGTGTACGAGAGAAACCTGTGATGAAGTCCATATTAATCATATCCCATTTCCAGACTGGAAGATTGATGCAATGCATGTACCCTCCTGGTTTATGATGCTCTACTTTGACTTGTTCGCAATTTGGACATTGAGCGACTTGTTCGCAATTTGGACATTGAGCCACAAATTCTGCAATGTGCTTTTTCATGTTGCCCCACCAATACACCTCTTTCAGATCATGGTACATTTTGGTGGATCCCGGGTGAATAGAATACCGTGAATGGTGTGCCTCCATCATAATCCACTTCCTCAGCTCATCTACATCTAGTACACATAACCTGCCTTGGCATTGAAGCACTCCCGCATGTGTAAGGTCAAAAGTCTTTATTAGACCTTGTTGTACATTCTCCTTCAGCTGCAATAAGATAGGATCTGCATACTGTTTCTCCTTCACTTCGGTCACAAATGAAGATTCTACTGCATTTTGCACTAGAATTCCTTCATCTGGAATTTCAAGAAGACGGACCCCCAAGCTAGCTAATTGATGTAGATCCTTGACTATATTTTGCTTTCCCCTTAGCTGATCACTGGTGCCTCTGATTGCCTTACGACTTAGTGTGTCTGCTACCACATTTGCCTTTCCTGGATGATATAGGATATCTACATCATAATCTTTCAATAACTCAAGCCACCTTCGTTGCCTCAAATTGAGTTCCTTCTGCTTAAAGATATATTGCAAACTTTTGTGATCCGTATAGACATCAACATGAACCCCATACAAGTAATGATGCCATATCTTTAAAGCCAATATTACGGCTGCTAACTCCAGATCATGTGTGGGATAGTTCCTCTTATGTGGCCACAACTGTCGTGAGGCATACGCTATTACCTTACCATGCTTCATCAATACACATCCGAGGCCAACTCCAGAAGCATCACAATATGCTGCATAACCTTCTGTGCCCTCGAGAAGTACTAACACTGGGGTAGAAGTCAACCTATCTTTCAGCTCTTGGAAACTTTTCTCACATGCATCGTTCCACTGGAACTTGATTGCCTTGTGTGTTAGCTTCGTTAATGGCGCAGCAATAGAAGAAAACCCTTCCACAAACCTTCGATAATAACCAGCCAATCCAAGAAAACTACGAATCTCTGTAGGTGTCGTAGGTCTTGGCCAATTCTTCACCGCTTCAATATTTTGAGAATCAACCCAAATTCCTTCATCTGACACAATGTGACCCAAGAATTCCATGGATTTTAATCAAAATTCACACTTGGAGAACTTTGCATACAACTTACGATCCCGTAGAATATGTAACACCTGCCGCAAGTGATTAGCATGGTCCTCTTGTGATCTTGAATAAACCAAGATGTCATCTATAAACACCGTCACGAACACGTCTAGAAATGGCTTAAACACCCTATTCATCAAATCCATGAAAATAGCTAGTGCATTTGTTTGTCCAAATGACATAACTAAGAATTCATAATGGCCATACCGTGTTCAGAAAGCTGTCTTGGGTATATCATTTTCTCTGACCCTGACTTGATGGTTACCCGATCGCAAGTCAATCTTTGAAAAACATTTGGCGCCCTATAACTGATCAAACAAATCATCAATCCTGAGGAGGGGATATTTGTTCTTGATCGTTACCTTGTTCAACTGCCGATAATCAATGCACATTTTCAATGTACCATTTTTCTTCCGCACAAACAACACTGGTGCACCCCACGGGGACACACTAGGTCGTATGAATCCCTTGTCCAACAAGTCTTTTATTTTCTCCTTCAATTCCCACAATTCAGCTGGAGCCATTCGATATGGAGGAATAGAGATCGATTCTGTCCCTGGGATCACATCAATACCGAACTCTACCTTCCGTTCTGGAGGTAGACTTGGAAGATCTTCAGGAAATATATCAAGGAATTCACTGACCATCGGGACCGATTGAGGAATTGGTGGCTTCAAATCGGTATCCTTCACCCGTACTAGGTCACATATATATCCCTTGGATATCATTTTCCTCGCCTTGAGATAAGAAATAAATTTACCTCTCGGTGCTCTAATATTACCGTTCCATTCAAGAACGGTCATGTATGAAAAATGAAAAGATACCTTCTTAGCTTGGCAATCCACCATGGCATAGAAAGAAGCCAACCAATCCATGCCCATTATAAGATCAAAATCCACTATCTCTAGTTCAATAAGATCGGCCAAGGTATTATGACCACCAATAGTGACTATGCAGTTACGATAAACCCTCTTAGCTATAATGGTTCACCGACAAGCGTAGATACTTCAAATGACTGAGTTAATAATTCCTGCATTCTTTTGAATTTTTTCGCAATTAATGGAGTGACATACGATAATGTAGAACCCGGATCAATTAATGCATATACAGGATGTGATAAAACAGATAGTATACCTGTAACGACATCAGGAGAGGCCTCCAAATTCTATCGGTCCACTAGAGCATAAGTATGATTCTGTACCCCACTAGAACTGGTTGCTTCTCTCGCACCCCTACCACGTCCCATAGGTTGTACACCTCTACCGAAGGAAGGAACCGATGATGACGATGCAACGGTCGATCCCGTAGGTTGCGCCACACCACCTAAACCTCTTCGTGGGCAGTCTCGCATTATGTTCCCCGTTATACCACACCAAAAACAAGCATTTGTTCCAAACCGGCATTCACCTAAGTGAAGCTTTCCACATTGCTGACACGGCGGACGAGGAAACCCTGCAGTCTGTGAACCAGAGCCACTTCCTTGCCCAACATAACCACCTTTAGACCCTCGGAAGTGAGATAAAATACCTGCCGTGGCATGAGAAAATGATGGTCTAAGCATAGACGGTCTATAAAATCCCCAAGGTCTGAATTCCCCTTGGGACGTTATAGATTGTCCCGTAGGCCTAGCCCTTTTTGATGGCCCTCTTTCAGATTCATGTACTCTTCTTCTCTGCCTCTGATCTTCCATCTTTTGAGCGAAAGCCTGAATTCTGGCTATGTCCATGTCTCTGTTCAAAGCAACAATAGTGCAGTCCCGTACCAAATATGGCTCCAATCTGTCCACATATCGATGGAATCTGTCTGTCATCGTGGCCACTATATTCGGAGCATATCGAGCCAAAGAATTAAAATGCAGACTATATTCTCTCACACTTATATTCCCTTGACGCAGATTTAGAAACTGGTCTGCACGTGCCTCCCGGGTCTCATATGGGAGGTAGTGATCAAGGAAAGCCGTCTTAAATTCTTCCCAACTAGCTAGAAGTGCACCAATACCCCTCGACTATTTCCAGTCCTCATACCACAATATCGATTCACCTTTCAATCTATAAGCCGCAAGTTCAAGTGTTTCTACACCAGTCACGTGCATAACCTCTAGGGACCTTTGGATTTGGTCCATGAAGTCCTGTGAATGTGGGAGGGTCCAATTTCAGAAAATCCTGTGTTCTACGACTCGCTACTCTAGCCGCGTCATCCTCATTTGTAGTTGGACCAGCTCGTCCCCGCGTTTGGGCAGCAACTAGCTGAGTCCACATATGCACTGCATTTCTTAAATCCTGATCAGTGGGATTCATAGGCGGCTCTGTGGGTAAAGTAGAAGAAGCCCGCAATACGAACTCCTGTCCAACACCACCCTGATCAGCTTGTTCCGGTGGTGGTTTACTAGTTCCCTCTCCAGCGATCTTGTCTATCCTTTTACTTTTACCTCATCTTTTCCTTGCAATCGGCATTTTCTATAACACAAGAGAAAACCAATTCCAATGGTTAGAGACGATTCCACTTACAACATTAGCATTATTGCACGATCTAGGAAGTGAAGAAAAGAAACAACTCCTAAATGTCCCGTAGCCTCCGACTTATAAATGTGGTGCACAACACATCCATAAGCAAGACTCTACTCAGACACGGCTTTGTAGACACCCTAGGACGACCCGCTCTGATACCACTTTTGTCACGTCCCGAGTTTCAACGGGGCGGACATGGTACCCAAAGCTGTTGAGGCCTGAGAGAACCAACCTATATATTCGTATGGAACACAATATGTATGCATATGGACACGACATCATAAAACTTAAGCGTGGAAAGGCATTTATATATATAAGAAACTCGGTCGGTAGGGCCGCAAAGTCAAAATAAGAAGGCATCCCTTCATTTACTGTACAATATCTACAAAGCCTCTAGCAGAAACCAGACAAAGTCTATAATCGGGATAAGTCCCCACTTTACACAAACATGTACATAACATCAAAATCGACATGTACATATGACCCGTAAAGCCCCGAATCAGCTTGGAGCTCACCAACTGTACGCAGAGAGTCTAAATCCTACTGTGAGGGTCTACTACCTCCTGTTCCTGCAGCAAGTAAGGTAGGTCCCACAAGGGGTCAGTATGAAAGAATGTACTGAGTATGTAAGGCTATAAGCAACTGTATGACATATAAGAACTCAAATAGAATCAGATACAAGTGGATAAACAATAGGGATGTGCCACCATTCTGTATGTGTGGAACCAAGTACATTACGTTCATTACTTTCTTTGCTTTTACGTTCATTATCATCATCAATAACTCATATCGTACCCGAGCCCCAACTGATCAGTGGGTCATAACATTATCTGGGCTCATCTCTATGCTGGGCTTTACTCCCCCTCGAGCTACCACCTATATACAATCAAGCAGGTTCATCCCTAGCTAGGTTTTGGGATACCCCCTGTGTCCAATAATCAAGCGGGATCGTCTCTATGCTGGGATTTACGCCCCCTCGAGCTACCACCCATACTAAAAAAAAACACATATATGCATTACTTTAATTCATTTATGTCACGACCCGAATCCCATTCGGGCCGGACTGGCACCCGGAGCCGTTGAGGCCCGAGAGAACCAATCTGTGCTCATGTACACGCATATGTATGCTACTCAATATACAACACCACCTCAAATGAATATAAAGTATCAATAGCGGAATTCATGAAAATATATATAGATCCTACGTATGAAACTTGGCCGTTGGGGCCATCATGACAAAACATATGTTCCTTACCTTACCCTTCACATTTTCCACAACATCTACAAAGCCTCTACGGATGCATAACCAAAACCAAACTTAGAGTCGGTACAAGCCCCCGCTCTATTTATACATATAGTATCAAAACAACACCAAACAAAGGTACATAGTGACTTAGGAAGCCCCGAAACAACTGGAGCTTCACCAATGATCTGCTGACATAGCGTAGACTACGGTGAGGGTCTACGAACACCTGTGCCTGCATCAAGTAAAGTAAGGCCCCCAAAGGGGTCAGTACGAAGAATGTACTGAGCATGCAAGGCCATAGAAATTGTGTAGAACATAGAGACTTCATTGGGGTTAATAATATTCAAGTCAATAAACCATTGCATTTGGAAACATGTCGATTAGGTTCATTGCGTTCATTGCATTCATTACGTTCCTTAGTACTTATTTATCTTTGTCTGTGCTATACTGTACCTGGGCCCCAACTGATCAGTGGGTCTTTCATGACTTATCGTCATGTTGGGATTGAGTCGAGCTAGGCTTATGCCCCTAGACTTTCCACCCATAAATCAATACATCGGGATCGAGTCGAGCTAGGCTTATGCCCCTAGACTTGCCACCCATAAATCAATACATCAACCACATTTGCATTACTTTGATCTTTACTTTGAGATTGAGACCAATGAGATTGATTCAACGATAGTTGAACATCACTTTGAGCTTTGGAACATACCATTGTTGGAACCATGGCATTTTTGGAACATTAATCAATGCATATGAGACATGTGAATGACAATTGATCAATACATAAAGAACATGTGAGGAACCAGAATTGATACCCGAATATAGGATACCCTTGGCTTATGAGAGATTGCTACTTTGTAGCCATAACATTGTTGGAAGTTTTGGAACAATAACCAATGAGCAATTTGTGGGAACATAACACTATTGGAACCTCTGGGCAATAATTAATGAACAAGAGATATAAGTAGAATCACTATTGGAACACATAACCTTATTTGAGCTTTTGGACTATTACTCATGAATATGAGACATGAGAGTCACCAATGAGTAGGAAATATATGACAATGACCATAGATAACCGGATATGGAATACCTTAGCACATTTCGGGATAGGACTAGTGAAATGTCAATGTGAATACTATTCGTCGCAGAAAGATACGAACAGAATAACCTTACATACCTGCACTTCCACGTATGAATACACAAGTCGATGTATGTGTGACTATGGTCCAACTCCTTCTTTACGTCTTAGTCTACAATACAAGTTCATACCGGAACTTACATTAGCAACTAGTTATCATATAGGCGTACAAGACGTCAATGAACTCTCATGTCACCCCTTACAATACAATCCAATACATTTTCATATTCCCAACACCATAACGGTACATACATTAACCAAGAACTCATACATCGATAGTATTTCACACCACACGCACCCTCACGCTTTTCTCTTTATCATTCCGTCGTAGTTATTCCTTTATAACACCATATAAACAACCATACATACTTAACATAGTCCAACACACCTCCATAAGACACTTTAAAGTCGTTAAAACAACATTACAAGTTGATAATTACATCCATGAAGGGTATAGGGGTTCCGGGGGGCCAAAGGGATGTAAAAACAAGCAATTCGGAGTTCTGGGCCGATCCGCTAAGCCACCTGCGCCTGCAGGTGGATGACCTGCGTCCGCAAGTGACCTTTGGCAGTAGCCAGAGGCACCTGCATTGGCACCTGCGCCCGCAGGTGCTTCGCCTGCGAGGGCGGATGCCCGTTTTGGTCGGAAATGGTCTTTTTGTGGTCTTTTTATGCAATGAATGGTACATGATCATAACCAAACTTATTTTAACATATTTTTGATCCTCTTAAACACCAACATTCAGCCATAGTCTCACAACACACATAACGACCCCCAAAACCACATTTCACGGCCAATACGGCACCAAGACCACAACCAATTTCCCAATAACCATTCCAAATGTTATGCACAAGAATAAAACAAAGTAAGACCATAATCACATCTAACATGTCAATATTTACTCCACCAAGTTCACTCTCTTCAAAACCACAAGTCCATAGTCAAGTTTACAAGACAATCACCCTCCGATTTAGCAACATGTATCATTTCACTTATTGTGAACTTCTCAATATTCCACCAACATAACCAACATAATATACACCATATATTACACATAAAATATATTAATCCATAATAATAAACACTTACCAAGACTTACCAATTGATGATCTTGGCCAAAAGGGTGACTTGGGGTTCTTGAGAGACAAGATGATAATGTTGGAAAATTCTAGAAAAAGTTATGAGAGTCCCAATGGTATAAAATCTGATTTTTTTTCCTTTATATAATCACTCATGGCTCCCTTATCTTTTACTTGGCCTTTAATGCCATGTTGATTTGGTCAAATGGACTAAAGTGGAAGAATGGGTCAAAATAATACCCTTTTGGGCCATGTCTTTTATTTGATATTTGGGCCTCATTTAAGGGCCCAATGACACATGTTTTGTTTAAGCCCAACAAGTAAATGCATAATTCCTCAAAAATCTCATGTTCAAATAATTCCATGCATGTTATGGAACTTAACTAGGTTCGGAAATATACGAGGTGTTACATTCTTCCCCACTTAGAAACATTCGTCCTCGAATGTTAGTAGCATTGTCTCATCGTAACAACTGTAAGTCTAGGATCATTCTTTGTATTATCATACATACACATAATGCTCATAGATAATTACTTATTACTTCTCCACTTCCACACCTTAAACTTTCTCTTCTGTTTACAACAAATACGAGTACCTTAGATTTCATCATTTCTTAGGTTTCCCATGTGATTCCTTCTACGTGCTAATTCCTTCCATAGTGTCCTTATGGAAGCTACTTCTTTATGTCTCATTGCTTTCGTTTGTCAATCTAGAATAACAATAAGTAACATTAAGTACCCTTTTCACATGTGAGATACTCAATTTGCCCGCATCTTTGGACAACTTCTCTTTATTTCCAAATCTCATTATCTTTCTCCATTGATGACATTATCTAAAATACCTAATCACCCATGGCACATTTCCATTCTTTTCTTCGAATATCGGCATGTAATTTGTATCGACCTTGGACCATGTGTAGCTGTAGTTATATCACCTTCACCTTTTGTATAACTTGGTGAACAAAATCTAACCCGTGTAAAGTAAATTTCATCAGTCGTAACCCATCCAATTGATGATCTATATATTTTTTTTTTCTTTTTCATATAACACTTCGTAAGGTGCCTTTTGATGCTTTTACTGTAAACAATTTCAATGAACGGTAGGTGTTCATCCCAACTACCTTTAAAGTCCAATGTACAAACTCGTGGCATAACTGTAAATGTTCATATAATACGTTCTGTTTGCCCATCCATCTGAGGATGAAAAGCCGTACTAACATCTACCTGTGTACCCATGCTTTACTGAAAAGACTCCCGACACTGTGCAATAAAGTGAGCTCTCTTGTAGGATATAATAGTGAGTGGAATCCCATGTAATCGTACTATCTCTGTAACATACAACTTTGTATAATGTTCAGCTGTATCGGGGGTCCTAACTAGTAGGAAATACGCTGACTCGGTGAGCCTGTCAACTATTACCCATATGGAATCAACTTTCGCAGAGTATGAGGTAACCCTGCGATTAAATCTACGTCACTCATGTTCCACTTCCAATATGAAAGGGTAATACATTGCATCAAACATACAGATCTCTGATGTCATACTGTTAATCTATGACTTCTTGGACATTGAGCTATAAGTTCTACAATGTGCTTCTCATGTAACCTTACTAAGACATCTTTGCTAAACCATGGTATATTTTGGTTACTTCCGAATGAATAAAATACTGTGAACGATGTTCTTCTGTCATAATTCATTTCCTTAACTCGTCTATACCCAATATACACAGTTTACATTGGCGTTCAAATACTTCCCCTTGTGTTTGTTCAAATATCTTTGTCGCACTCTGCTGTACATTCTTTTTCAATTGAACTAAAACTATAACTTACGTATTGATTTCCCCTTTATTTCAGATGTCAATGAAAATCCCGCCATATTTGACACTATAAGTCTTTCATCAGGAGTTCCCAGAAAACAAAAACCCCTATTGCTTTATTGATATATTCTTTTCCGTGAGCTGGCCCTTCATACTTTCTACTGCCTGGCAACTTAATGTATCACTATCCCATTGCTTTTTCCAATTGACACCAGATACCATTGTCCTAATCTTTTAATAGTTCAAGCCACCTTCACTACCTCAGATTTAAGTCCTTCAGCTTTAAATATAGTACAATTTCTTATGCACAGTATATATGTCAGCATGAATCCCTTACAAATAGTGACATCATAACTGTAAAGCAATATCGCGACCGCTAGTTCAGGGTCATATGTTTGGTAATAATTTGTTTCCTCATGTGGCCGCAATTGTCGTGATGCATATGCTATTACTTTACCATGCTACATCAATGTACATCCGAGGCCAACCCCGGAAGCATTACCATACATTGCATAATATTTTTATGCCTTCGGAAGGCACCTACAATTGGTGTGAAAGTTACTTTAACTGTCAACTCTTGGAAACTTTTGGACACTTTGCTCACATGCATCATTTTATTGGAACTTGATTGCCTTGTGTATAAGCTTTGTTAAGGGTGTAGGGATAGAAGAAGATCCTTCAACAATTCTCCTACAATAATCAACCAACCCAAGATGGATCTCTGTAAGCATCGTAGGCCTTAGACAATTGTTCACCATTTCTATCTTTTGCGTAGCCACTTTCATTTCTTCATCCTATACATTGTGACTCAAGAACGGTAGGGATTCAAATCAACAATATGAATCGCATGGTCCTCTTGTGATTTTTGAATACCATCACCAAACATGGTCACACACACATTTAAACGTGTCCTGAACGCCCTATTCATTAATCCATAAAACTACCGGTGCATTATCTAGCCCAATTGACATACTAAGAGTTGCATAATAATCATACCATGTTTGTAATACTGTCTTGGGTATATTTCTTTTCATTTCATCAGTATTCATCATCATTCATCATCATTTACCCCGTAACTGATCAAACAGATCATCAACTCTGGGGGAAATAGTCATTCTTAATTGTCATCTTATCCAGTTGCCAATCGGACCCACACTTTCTCAATATGCCATGTTCTTATTTATTTATTTATTTATTTATTTTCATGTTATTCCCGTAACCCTACCGGAGCCGAATAAAATGATGATGCGTACTAATCACCTCATACCTCGAGGAATGCATTCCCACCAAAACCGATTGAACAGTTGGTGATTTCACTAGTACCACGTGCCATATGTACCCCTTTGGGTCTCATTTTCGAGGATAGGAAATAACTTCACCTTTCGGTGTTCCAACAGTACCCTTCTATTCAAGAACATACTTTTATTTAGATGTATGCACCCACGGGTGTAAAGACTTCAAATGGCGTAACTAGCAATTCTGGTGTTCCTTCGCATTGGTCAAACATCAATAACGTAACATATGATAGGGTAAAACCCAAATCAATCAATACATTTACCTTATGTAAAAATACTACTAATGTACCTGCATCAGGAGAAGACTCCACATTCCGTGGATCCGCTAAGGTATACATATGGTCTTGGGTCCCACTGGAACTAGCTGCTCCTCTCGAACCTCTACCTGGAGGAGGCATCGATAATTGCAATGCAATAGTTGGTCTCATAAGTCGTGCCATACCACTCGTACTCCTTTGTGGACACTCTCTCATTTTGTGCCCCGCGGTACCACACCAAAAGCAAAGATTTGTTCCCAACCGACATTCACCCAAATGATACCTTCTGCAGCGCTGACACAGCTGACGGGGAGATTTTGATTGGCTCATACTTGCTTGTGCTTGATACCCCACTTCACTTCTTCGCCCAAACTGGTTGCCTCTAACCCCTTGTGATCGAGGTAGAGCATTCGCTGTAGAAGGAAGAAATAATGGTCTAGGCGGTCTATTCAAAATCTGAGGCCCAAATCCTCCTCGGGACACCATAAACTGCCCCTCGGGTCTAGCCCTTTTTGACGGCCCTTCTTCAAAGTCTTGTGTCCGTCTCTTTTGTTCCACCATTTGTTGCTCCAACACTCGTCTTTGAGTTTGTGCAACAACTACACGGGTCAGTATGTGCACCGCACTCATTAAATCTTGCACAATAGCATTATTGGACAATTCCTCTGGAAGTGAAAGAGTAGGAGGACCCCGTGATACCAACTCATTTCCAGCCCCACCTTGATTAACTTGCTCAGGTGGTGTTCTACTGGTTCCTTCTCCAGCAATCCTGTCTATCTCCTTTCCGTTTCCCCAACCTTCTCTTGCCATTGGCATTTCTAATCAAACACACAAGAAAATAATTCCCATGGTCAGTTACGATTCCGCGTACAACCTCTTTGTAGAATAAAAGAAAACCACTGATTCCACTTCCAACCTTGGCTCTATATTGCACGATCTAGAATGAAGAAAAGAAACAACTCCTAAATGTCCCGTAGCCTCCTACTTATAAATGTGGCGCGCAACACATCGATAAGTAAGACTCTACTCAGACACGGCTTTGTAGACACCCTTAGGACGACCTGCTCTGATACCACTTTTATCACGACCCGAATCCCATTCGGGCCGGACTGGCACCCGGAGCCGTTGAGGCCCGAGAGAACCAATCTGTGCTCATGTACACGCATATGTATGCTACTCAATATACAACACCACCTCAAATGAATATAAAGTATCAATAGCGGAATTCATGAAAATATATATAGATCCTACGTATGAAACTTGGCCGTTGGGGCCATCATGACAAAACATATGTTCCTTACCTTACCCTTCACATTTTCCACAACATCTACAAAGCCTCTACGGATGCATAACCAAAACCAAACTTAGAGTCGGTACAAGCCCCCGCTCTATTTATACATATAGTATCAAAACAACACCAAACAAAGGTACATAGTGACTTAGGAAGCCCCGAAACAACTGGAGCTTCACCAATGATCTGCTGACATAGCGTAGACTACGGTGAGGGTCTACGAACACCTGTGCCTGCATCAAGTAAAGTAAGGCCCCCAAAGGGGTCAGTACGAAGAATGTACTGAGCATGCAAGGCCATAGAAATTGTGTAGAACATAGAGACTTCATTGGGGTTAATAATATTCAAGTCAATAAACCATTGCATTTGGAAACATGTCGATTAGGTTCATTGCGTTCATTGCATTCATTACGTTCCTTAGTACTTATTTATCTTTGTCTGTGCTATACTGTACCTGGGCCCCAACTGATCAGTGGGTCTTTCATGACTTATCGTCATGTTGGGATTGAGTCGAGCTAGGCTTATGCCCCTAGACTTTCCACCCATAAATCAATACATCGGGATCGAGTCGAGCTAGGCTTATGCCCCTAGACTTGCCACCCATAAATCAATACATCAACCACATTTGCATTACTTTGATCTTTACTTTGAGATTGAGACCAATGAGATTGATTCAACGATAGTTGAACATCACTTTGAGCTTTGGAACATACCATTGTTGGAACCATGGCATTTTTGGAACATTAATCAATGCATATGAGACATGTGAATGACAATTGATCAATACATAAAGAACATGTGAGGAACCAGAATTGATACCCGAATATAGGATACCCTTGGCTTATGAGAGATTGCTACTTTGTAGCCATAACATTGTTGGAAGTTTTGGAACAATAACCAATGAGCAATTTGTGGGAACATAACACTATTGGAACCTCTGGGCAATAATTAATGAACAAGAGATATAAGTAGAATCACTATTGGAACACATAACCTTATTTGAGCTTTTGGACTATTACTCATGAATATGAGACATGAGAGTCACCAATGAGTAGGAAATATATGACAATGACCATAGATAACCGGATATGGAATACCTTAGCACATTTCGGGATAGGACTAGTGAAATGTCAATGTGAATACTATTCGTCGCAGAAAGATACGAACAGAATAACCTTACATACCTGCACTTCCACGTATGAATACACAAGTCGATGTATGTGTGACTATGGTCCAACTCCTTCTTTACGTCTTAGTCTACAATACAAGTTCATACCGGAACTTACATTAGCAACTAGTTATCATATAGGCGTACAAGACGTCAATGAACTCTCATGTCACCCCTTATAATACAATCCAATACATTTTCATATTCCCAACACCATAACGGTACATACATTAACCAAGAACTCATACATCGATAGTATTTCACACCACACGCACCCTCACGCTTTTCTCTTTATCATTCCGTCGTAGTTATTCCTTTATAACACCATATAAACAACCATACATACTTAACATAGTCCAACACACCTCCATAGGACACTTTAAAGTCGTTAAAACAACATTACAAGTTGATAATTACATCCATGAAGGGTATAGGGGTTCCGGGGGGCCAAAGGGATGTAAAAACAAGCAATTCGGAGTTCTGGGCCGATCCGCTAAGCCACCTGCGCCTGCAGGTGGATGACCTGCGTCCGCAAGTGACCTTTGGCAGTAGCCAGAGGCACCTGCATTGGCACCTGCGCCCGCAGGTGCTTCGCCTGCGAGGGCGGATGCCCGTTTTGGTCGGAAATGGTCTTTTTGTGGTCTTTTTATGCAATGAATGGTACATGATCATAACCAAACTTATTTTAACATATTTTTGATCCTCTTAAACACCAACATTCAGCCATAGTCTCACAACACACATAACGACCCCCAAAACCACATTTCACGGCCAATACGGCACCAAGACCACAACCAATTTCCCAATAACCATTCCAAATGTTATGCACAAGAATAAAACAAAGTAAGACCATAATCACATCTAACATGTCAATATTTACTCCACCAAGTTCACTCTCTTCAAAACCACAAGTCCATAGTCAAGTTTACAAGACAATCACCCTCCGATTTAGCAACATGTATCATTTCACTTATTGTGAACTTCTCAATATTCCACCAACATAACCAACATAATATACACCATATATTACACATAAAATATATTAATCCATAATAATAAACACTTACCAAGACTTACCAATTGATGATCTTGGCCAAAAGGGTGACTTGGGGTTCTTGAGAGACAAGATGATAATGTTGGAAAATTCTAGAAAAAGTTATGAGAGTCCCAATGGTATAAAATCTGATTTTTTTTCCTTTATATAATCACTCATGGCTCCCTTATCTTTTACTTGGCCTTTAATGCCATGTTGATTTGGTCAAATGGACTAAAGTGGAAGAATGGGTCAAAATAATACCCTTTTGGGCCATGTCTTTTATTTGATATTTGGGCCTCATTTAAGGGCCCAATGACACATGTTTTGTTTAAGCCCAACAAGTAAATGCATAATTCCTCAAAAATCTCATGTTCAAATAATTCCATGCATGTTATGGAACTTAACTAGGTTCGGAAATATACGAGGTGTTACAATTTATTAAGAGAGTGATACATTGGTGGTTGCAACATTATTGACACTAAGTGACACGACCCGAAATCCCATTCGGGCCGAACTGGCACCCTAAGCCGATAAGGCCCGAGAGAACCAATCTTTACTCATGCTCAATCATCTGCATACTATAAGAATCATCACCACCTCGTAAAGACATAAAACGCTAAGAGCGGAAATCATGGAACATTATATATATATATATATATATATATATATATATATTAAAGAAACTTGGCCGTTGGGGCCATCAAGTCAAGGTTGACATACATCTCTTACGTTACATACCCACATCGGTCTACAAAAGCCTCTAACAGAAGTACACATATAAACATCTTAATTTCGGGACAAGTCCCCGCTTTTCACAACATTACAGTACCAAAACAAATGTACATATAAGAGACCCGAAAAGCCCCGAACCAACTGGAGCTTACCAAAGATCAACAGATGTCCTGTAGCCTACTGGAGAGGTCTACTAGTGCCTGCGCCTGCAGCAAGTAAGGTAATTCCCCCAAGAGGGGTCAGTACGAAGAAAGTACTGAGTATGTAAGGCCATAAGAAACTCTACGATACATCAAAACTTTAATGGAATCAAATATAAGTAAAGAACCAATATGGATAAGTCATCACTCTATATGTATGGAAATATGTACATTCGATGAATTACTTCTTTTACTTTTATGCTCATTCGTTCCCTTCATCACTCACTTCTCATCCTTCCATTCTTACAATGCCCGGGCCCCAAGCTGATTAGTGGGTAATCAACAGTTTTCGGGATCGACCCATGCTAGGCTTTTTCTTTGCCCCTGGGATACCAACCGTAGCAGCGGGATCGACCCATGCGAGGTATTTTAACCTCATGGGATACCACCCGTAGATATTGGGATCGACCCATGTGAGGCATTATAACCCCATGGGATACCACCCAAGAACACACCAATTTACTTCACAACATTACTTCTTTAATCTTGGGAAAAGTTCATTTGATGATTATAGCATTATTGGAAAATACATTGATGCTTTACTTTATGCTTTCCCGTTCATGAGATTTATACTTTTGGAATTGTAACATTATTGGAACTTGGAACCATATCTATAAGTATGTGATACATGAATGACCATAGATCAAGAATAAGGTATATATGATTAATAATAGATAACAACCTGAAATGAGATGGCTTAGGACGTTTCGAAACTGAGCAAGTACAATAATAAGGTATATACTATATGCTGCAGAAGAATATGGAAAGAGTAACCATACATACCTCGTATTCTCAATATGAATACTTAATCCTATACGTGAACACAATTGTCTCGCTCCTTCCATACGTCTTACTCTACAACACATATACATACCGGGCTTACATTATCAAATGGTTTCTTTACAAGTGTACAAAACGACAATATGCTATATGACCACCGTATAATGTCATTTATTCCCTTACAATACCATTTACAGCATGGTCATACCAACAATACCACAACATGCCCAACATTGACCACAATTTCATAAACCACTAGCATGTCACACCAAATTCATACTTTACACTTCTCCATTACCACAACATCACAATGATTCCACCAATTCACTTCAATACACCTCACAACAACAAATCGGCCAAAATCCCATAATTTACACTTATATAAAAAAACAAGTTTAATAACATAATCACACCATACATGTTGATATTTCATCCATACCATGCTCTTTCATCAAAACCGCAAGTCATATTTCAAGTTTAAATCCCATGGATAACACATCTTTTTCAAAAACACAAAGTGCCATGTTCAACACTTCCAAGCATAACCAACATGATCTACATACTCTCCCATGCATATAATATTTTAATCCATAAGAATAATCACTTACCTAAGCTTGAAATATGATGATCTTGCTCCAAAGATGACTTAGGGTTTGAAGAGCCCAAAGGGGTGTTCTTGAGAATTCTAGAAAAAGCAAGAAAATCATGTGTGTGTTTTTGTGTATAAAAATCTGATTTTTTCCTCCTTTTATAGACCCTTGAAGTCCTTTTCTCAATTATTGATTAGTCAAAGAAGAATGGGTCATTTGACCCATTTTTGGCCCATGTCTTTTGTCTCATTTTGGGCCCTTTTTCACTTGATCCAATAAAATCAATAATTTCTCATGTTTAAATCATTTCATATGCGTTACGACGATATTCCCATTTACGGGATTTATATTCGTAGCCTCAATCCCAAAAACAAGCGATTCTAGCCACGTATGACTTATTTTGACTACAAGGGTAAAACCGTCATTTTGATGCCAAATTCGTTCACGAGTAATTTTACCACACCAATATAATACTTCATTCATTCCATGTATATTCTCGTGGTTTTAGAAGAAACATGGCAAAAATCGGCCCGGTACGTCCCCGGGCACCCTTGGACACTTCGAACAAATTTTAGAAGCATACTAGTTTGGCCGTTCCAGCAAGCGTCTGGCCCTTCCCAGGGAACTGAGCTTTAGAATCTTGCTGGTTTGGGCGCCAAAACAAGAGCCTAGCCCTTCCTATGGCACTGAATTTTGTTTTTCGTTCTTCGACTTTTCTTTGCGGGTTTGGTTAGATACTTCAAGTTCTATTCTTTAACTTACTTCTTACCTTTAATATCCCTTGTTTGGAGGTCCTCCAAGTCTCGTTTTAACCCCAAAAATTCTCCATGAAGTCACAAAACACCTCCTACGAAGGTCTAGTCATATGTACGAGGCCTAATATAAATTATCTCATCAATACCATTACAAAATACATACTTATGGCTCTCGACACTTAAGTAAACATTGTTCAACGTTGTCAAGTAGGGTTGGGAAGGTACGGGGTGTTACACTAAGAAACCTGTCACGCCTCAAATCCCATTGGGGCGGACATGGCACCCGAAGCAGTTGAGGCCCCGAGAGAACCAATCTTTATCCCTGTACACTTATACGCAAGTCACTCCATGAATATCAATACCACAGGTGGATGCAAGAAGCTAACGGCATAAGTCATGAAAAATGTGTGATGATAAACACATACAAATATGAAACTTGGCCGTTAGGGCCACCATGATAGCATACATCCTTCGTTAGTCACACATCGTCTACAAAGCCTCTATGAATACATGAACATAACCATCCTAAAGTCGGGACAAGTCCCCTCTTTACACAACTGTGATACAATGTCAAAACCAACATATACATAGGACTCGGAAAGCCCCGAAGCAACCTGGAGCTCAACAACAATCCGCAGAAAATCCAAGTCCTACTGTGGAGGCCTATTAGTACCTATGCCTGCAGCAAGTAAGGTAAGTCCCCCAAGGGACGTCAGTATGAAGAATGTACTGAGTATGTAAGGCTAAAAGTAATCGTATGAGATATAAGAACTGTAATGGAATCAAGTACAAGTGAATGCATCATATAGATAAATTACCATAAGGTATACGTGTGGGATCATGTACATTGCTTACTTTACTTTACTTTACTTTACTTCATCATCAATCATCAATCAGATAATCATCAATCATATAATGCCCGGGCCCAACTGATCAGTGGGAAATAACATAATAATCGGGATCGCCTCCAGCTAGGCTTTCGCCCCTTTGAGTTGCCACCCGTTTCCAATGAACTTTTGAGATCGCCTCTAGCTAGGATTTTGCCCCTTCGAGTTGCCACCCGTACTCAATATACATTCGGTATCACCTCTAGCTAGGCTTATGCCCCTTCGAGTTGCCACCCGTACTCAACAAGTGTATTATTTCAATTCTTTTGTTATGAGATTGGTACATTAGTGGTTACAATGTTATGGGAACTTTGGAACATTAACCAATGAACATGAGTCATGTGAATCACAATTGATCAATGAATAAGGAACATGTGATTAACAATGATTAATAATTGGAAATGGGATACCTTTGAACATTTCGGAATGGAACAAGTATAATGACAATGTGACACTATGTGCTGCAGAAGGATTCGGAAAGAGTAACCTTACATACCTTATCTTCCCAATATGAATATATAGTCCTATATGTGAATAAAATAATCGATATCCTTCCTTACGTTTTAATCTACAACACAAGTACATTACAAAGCTCACGTCAGCCATTAACTACATTACAAGTTCACAAGACGGTAAATAGGTTCTTAACGGAAAGTAAAAATCGTCCAACCTCCAAAACACATGGTGCATCACTCCCCCATTTATTATACTACCAAATAACATTATTCCACCACATTACACTATAACTTACTGCTTTAGAAAAACAACAACACCAAAATAGTCCACACACCACCAAAACAGTCCACAAATCAACGTAGACATCACAAACCGATAGGATTTTACACCAAGTTTCTACTTTACATTTCCGCCTCAATACAACTCCACATAATTATTCCATCAAGTCACATAAATAGATTCCACAAAATATACCAAAATAGTCCACACAGTTTCAGATTTCACTTTAACATAACAAGAAAGTATTCTTCTTTCACTACGCCAAACGTTCCATATACAAACACGTATAAACATTTCCATCAAGCCATACACAAGGGGAACGAATTAGGTACATCACCACACTTAAGAATACTGAAATTTAGTCCATCTAATTCAATTCCTTCAAGACCTTAAGTCCCCTTTCAAGTTTAAACCACATAGAAGGCAAATCTTTTACCGATTAAGCAAAAATGGACTGTTTTACAAATAGTGGACTGCTCAACACTTATTAAACATAACCAACATGATTTACACAACCTATTATGAATATAATATATTAAAATATAAGATTAAACACTTACCAAGACTTGCAAAGGAGTGATCTTATCCAAAGAGATAGTTGCCTGAGGGTTTGGGAGTAGAGAGAATTTTGTGGAAAACTCTAGAAATGGCATGTGTGTTTTGTTCAGTAAAAATATGATTTTCCACTTTATATAGTCCTTTAATGTCCTTCTTATCCAAACACTTGGTCCAATAATTAATATGTTTACTTGGTCAAGATGAATGGGTCAAAATTCCCTTTTTGGGCCATGTCTTTCTTGTTGAATTTGGGCCTTAATTTGAGCCTATAATCACAAGATTAATTTTTGTCCAATAACATTCATGAGTCTTGCACCAACTATAGCAAGTTTAAATAATTTCTTCAATATTAAGGTAGTCGCATGCGTTCCAAAATATACAGGGTGTTACATCCTTCCCCCCTTAGGAACATTCATCCTCGAATGTTGGTAACATTAACCGATCTAAACAAGTGTAAGTCTAAGTACATTCTTCATATTATTACATGCTTATAATGTTCATATATACTTACTTGTTATTGTTCCAATTTAGCGTCTAGCACTTTTTCTTCTGTTTGAAACAAATACGGGTACTTCGACTTCATCATTTCTTCAACTTCCCATGTGATCTCTTCTACTTGCTGATTTCTCTAAGGTATCTTTACGGAAGTCACTTCCTTATTCCTTTTCCAACTTTCTTATTCCTTAACCTCTCAACTTGTCGATCCGAAATCGCAATAGGTATCTCTTCATAGGCTAGATCCTCCATAACTTGTATATCTTCAATGAAAGCAATACGAGATGGATATCCTATGCACTTTCGAAGCATTGAAACATGATCACTGGATGAACTGTGGAGAGTTCTTGGGGTAGTTTCGATTTATACGCGACTTGACCAAATCTTTGAATAATTTCATATGAACTTTTTTTTTTTTTTTCAAACCTCATTACCCCTTTCATGGGTGACACTTTCAGGAATACCCAATCACCTCGGCAAATTCTAGCCCCCTTCTTCTATCATTGGCATATGACTTGTGCCAAATTGTAGCTACTATTGTATCACGTCAACCTTTTCCATAACTTAATGAACAAAATCTAGCTCCAAGTAAGGAAGTTCCACTCGCTTTAAACCATCCAATTGATGATTTACACTTTCTTTCATATAAATCTTCATAAGATGCTCTTTTGATACTTGAATGATAACTATTATTATAAGCAAATTCAATAAGAGGTAGATGATCATCCTAAATACCTTTAAAGTCTAATGTGCAAGCTCGTAGCATAGCTTTAAGTGTTTGGATAGTACGTTCTGCTTGTCCATTTGTCTGAGGATGAAAAGCCGTACTCAAATTCACTTGGGTGCCCAATCTTTTCTAAAAAGATTTCTAAAAGTATGCTAACTTGGTAAGCCTGTCAACTATCACCCATATGGAAATCAATTTTCCGCAGTGTACGAGACAAATCTGTGATAAAATCCATGTTAATCATGTCCCACTTCCAGACTGGTAGATTTATACATTGCATATTAGCTCCAGGTTTCTGATGCCCTACTTTTACTTATTGACAGCTTGGACATTAAGCTACAAATTCTGCAACATTCTTTTCATGTAACTTACCAATACATCTCTTTCAAACCATGGTACATTTTGGTTGCTCCCAAATGAATAGAATACCATGAATGATGTGCTTTTGTCATAATTCATTTCCTTAACTCATATATCCGGTACACAAAATCTACCTTGGCACTGAAGTACTCCCCCCGTATGTAAGCTCAATTACCTTTGTCAAACTTTGTTGTACATTCTTTTTCAATTGAAATAAAATAGGATTTACATATTGTTTTTTCCTCACCTCAGCTACAAATGAAGACTCTGCTGCATTTTACACTATAATTCCTTCATCTTGAGTTTCAAGGAGATGAACCCCCAAGTTGTCTAATTGACGTTGACACTTAATAATACCTTGCCCTTTCGCAAGTTAACCATCAATGCTTCCCAACACTTTGCGGCTTAACGCATCGGCTACCACGTTTACTTTCCCCGAATGGTATAAGATATCACTATCATCATTTTTTAGTAATTCCAGCCACCTTTGTTGTCTTCCGTGTGGGTACTTTTTGCTTGAAAATATACCGCAAACTTTCATGATCAGTATATGTATCAATGTGAACCCCATACAAATAGTGGCGCCATATTTTTAAAGCAATTATCACGACTGCTAACTCAAGATCATGTGTTGGATAATTTCTTTATTCATATGGACGCAATTGTCTTGAAGCGTAAGCTATCACATTACTGTATTACATCATTACACATCCTAAGCCGACTCCTGAAGCATCACAAGATACTGCATACCCTTTTGTGCCTTCGGGAAGTACTAATACAGGTGTAGAAGTCAATTTATCTTTCAGCTCTTGGAAACTCTTCTCACATGCATCATTCTACTAAAACGTGGTTGCTTTGTGTGTTAGCTTGTTAAGGGTGCTGAAATGGAAGAAAAACTCTCCAACAAACTTTTTGTAATAGCCGACCAACCCAAGAAAACTACGAATCTCTGTGGGCGTCGTAGGTTTTAGCCAATTCTTCACGGATTCTATCTTTTGTGTGTCAACCCTTATTCCTTTATCTGATACCATGTGACCTAAGGATACTACAGATTTTAACTAAAATTCACACTTAGAGAACTTTGTATATAACTTACGGCCACGTAGAATCTGCAACACTTGTCGTAAGTGATTATCTTGGTCCTCTTGTGATCTTGAGTAAACTAAACTATCATCTATGAACACGGTCACGAACACCTCTAGAAATGGCTTAAACACCCTATTCATCAAATTCATAAAAACTGCGGGTGCATTGGTTAGCCCAAATGACGTAACTAGAATTTCATAGTGACCATACCGTGTTCGGAAAGCTGTCTTGGGTATATCTTGCTCTTTAAACCTTACTTGGTGATATCCCCATCTCAAGTCAATCTTTTGGAAAAAAAAATGTTTTGGCACCCTATAATTGGTCAACTAAATCATCAATTCTGGGGAGGAAATATTTATTCTTAACCATTACTTCATACAGTTGCTGAGAATCAATACACATTCTCAGTGTACCATCTTTCTTCCGTACAAATAACACTTGTGCACCCCAAGGGGACATACTAGGTCTTATAAATCCCTTTCCAACAAATCTTTTAATTGCTCTGTTACCTCCCGTAATTCTGCTAGGAATATTTTATACGGAGGAATAGAGATAGACTGAGTACCTGGCATTACCTCAATACCAACACTACTTCCCGTTCTAGAGGTAAACCTGGAAGATATTCAGGAACTACCTCAAAAATTTCATTTACCTCGAAATCGATTGAACAGTTGGTGGCTTCACATCGGTATCCTGCACTCTTACTAGGTGGCATATGTACCTTTAGAGTATCATTTTCTTTGCCTTAAGATAAGAAAGAACTTTACCTCTCGGTGCTCCAACATTACCCTTCCATTCAAGGAAGGTCTTTCTAGGAAAAAGGGAATGTACCTTCTCAGCTCGGCCATTTCCTGTAGCATAACAAGAAGCCAACCAATCCATACCCGTTATAATATCAAACTCCATCATTTGCCCATCTCAACAAGAGCAGCCAACATATTATGACCACAAACAGTGCCTATGCAATTACGACAGATTTTCTTAGCTACAATAGACTCACCCACGGGTGTAATACTCCAAAAGATTTAACTAATAATTCTGGTGTCCTTTTATTTATATTTTTTTTTCAACAATCAAGGGAGTAACATATGGTAGGGTAAAACTCGGATCAATCAATACATATACCTTATGTAAAAATATGAATAGTGTACCTGTATCTACATCAGGAGAAGCCTCCAAATTCTGTCAATCCGCTAAGGCGTAGGTACGGTTCTGGGTTTCACTAGCACCAACTGTCCCTCTAGAACCTCTGCCACACCCCATAGGTTGTACACTTGTCGATGATAACACAATAGCTGACCCCGTAGGTTGTGTCATACTACCAGTGGCCCTCTGTGGGCACTCTCTCATTTTGTGCCCCAGCATACCGCACCAAAAGCAAAAATATATCCCCAACCGACATTCACCTAGATGAAACCTTTCGTAGTGCTGACACGGCTGACGAGGGGTCTTTGGTTGTCTCCTAATCAACTCTTCTGAAACAGAAGGAGTGGAGGGAGCCCGCGATACAAATTCATTCTTAGCATCACCCTGATTAACTTGATAAGGTGGTGGTCTACTGGTTCCTTCTCCAACAATCCTGTCTATCTTTTTACTTTTCCCCCTTCCTCTTCTTGCCATCGGCATTTTGCTAAAATATAAGAAAAATAATTTCCAAGGTCAGAAATGATTCCACCTATAACTTCAGCTCTAATGCACGATCTAGAAATGAAGGAATGAAACAACCCCTAAATGTCCCGTAGCCTCCTACTTATAAATGTGGTGTACAACACATCGATAAGTAAGACTCTACTCAGACACGACTTTTTAGACACCCTTAGGACAACCCGCTCTGATACCACTTTTGTCACGCCTCAAATCCCATTGGGGCGGACATGGCACCCGAAGCCGTTGAGGCCCCGAGAGAACCAATCTTTATCCCTGTACACTCATACGCAAGTCACTCCATGAATATCAATACCACAGGTAGATGCAAGATGCTAATGGCATAAGTCATAAAAAATGTGTGATGATAAACACATACAAATATGAAACTTGGCCGTTAGGGCTACCATGACATAGCATACATCCTTCGTTAGTACCACATCATCTACAAAGCCTCTATGAATACATGAACATAACCATCCTAAAGTTGGGACAAGTCCCCGCTTTACACAATTGTGATACAATGTCAAAACCAACATATACATAGGACTCGAAAAGCCCCGAAGCAACCTGGAGCTCAACAATAATCCGCAGAAAATCCAAGTCCTACTGTGGAGGCCTATTAGTACCTGTGCCTGCAGCAAGGTAAGTCCCCCAAGGGACGTCAGTACGAAGAATGTACTGAGTATGTAAGGCTAAAAGTAATTGTATGAGATATAAGAACTGTAATGGAATCAAGTACAAGTGAATGCATCATATAGATAAATTACCATAAGGTATACGTGTGGGATCATGTACATTGCTTACTTTACTTTACTTTACTTTACTTCATCATCAATCAGATAATCATCGATCATATAATGCCCGGGCCCAACTGATCAGTGGGAAATAGCATAATAATCATGTAACACCCCATACATGTTTACCTTAGTTTTGAGAGCAAAAAAAATTAAAAAAAAAAAATTAGGTTCAGGCGCGCCCGGGGGCATGCCGGGCCGCTTCTGGCCAAAATTTTCAGTCCACAGGCAGTGTTGGGGCGCGCCCAAGGGCGTGCCAGGGTGGTTTTGCCCAAGGGTGCCCGGGGACGTACCGAGCCGATTTTTGCTACGCTTCTTCTACAACCATGAGAATATATATGAAATGAGTAAAGTATTATATTGGTATGATGAAATTACTCGAGAACGAATTTGGCGTTAAAATGACAATTTTACCCTTTGGGTCCAAATAGGCCATATGTGGCTAGAATCACTTGTTTTTGGGATTGAGGCTACAAATATAAATCTAGTAAGTGGGAATATTGTTGTAACGCGTATATGATGGATTACACATTGATGTTGGTGAGTTAGGATGATGTGGGCTATTGGGCCTAATTTGAGACCAAATTAAACAAGACATGAAAGGCCCAATGGGTCAAAATGACCCATTCTTGCCTTGACTTGTCAATGTTGGAATTAATGGCTAAGGATGACTTTTAAGAGGCTATAAAAGGTGGCCAAAAATCAGATTTTTAATCTCAAAGGGGCACATGCCATTCTAGACATTTCTACAATATTTCCACAAGACCTTTCTCAAGTTCTTCAAACCCTAAGGCATTTTTGGACAAGATCATCATCTTTCAAGCTTGGGTAAGTGATTATTATTGTACTTTAACATATTATATGCATGGTAGATTATGTATATCAAGTTGGTTATGCTTGGAAATGGTGGATATGGTACTTTGTGTCTTTTGTGAAAGATGTGAAATCCATGAGATTCAAGCTTGAATTATGACTTGTGCCTTTGATGAAACATCATGGTATGGATAAAATATGAACGTGTACGGTGTTATTTTGTTATTAAACATGTTATTTTTCTATAAGTCTAAATTATGGGATTTTGGCCGATTTGTTGTTGTGAGGTGTATTGAAGTCATTTGATAGAATAATTGTGATGTTGTGGTGATGGAGAAGTGTAAAGTATGAACTTGGTGTGACATGCTATTGGTTATCATGTGTTGGTCAATGTATGAAATATTGTGGGATTATTGGTATAATGATTTCATAAATGGTATTGTCAAGGGGGAAATGACATGTTAAAGCTAAACATGTGACTTATTGTTATTGTATGCCATTGTAAGGTAATTGGTGGTTAATGTTGGTTTCGTTATGAACTTGTGTTGTAGAGCAAAACACAAGGACGAATCGGGACTATTGTATGCACGTCTAAGATTGTGTAGTTGTATTAAGAATACAAGGTATGTAAGGTTCCTTTTTCCGTATCCTTCTGCAACATGTTGTTCATATTGACATTAGACTTGTTTCAATTCCGAGAGGCTTGAAGTATATCAATTCAGGGTGACGTATATTGTTATTCATATGTGTCCTATTCTTAGATGACTTATGGTTCATTTATCTCTTGATCATTGATTGAAGTTCCAAAGATGTCATGAAGTTGTAATTTCTAAGAGAACTATCTCAACGAGAGTAATGAGGTAAAGAGAGCTTGTTTAGTTTGAATAGCATTATTCCAATCATGTCTTGTTCCAAAGTCCTATAGTATGATGATTATCCTTGTACCAATCATTCATAAGTAGAAGTATCAATCTCATAAGAGTAATAAGAGAGGTGATGTGCAAGTTAGTATAATTATTCCTCATAAGTGAAGTTGTCAATCTCATGAGGTAAAGGAATGAAGTGAGGTGTGTATATAAGTGTGTGCTTTAATGCCATGATCTTTAGCGTGTCACTCTCATAACTAAGTAGAGGGTATAAGATTGTAAAGAGGTAACGCGCATGGTTGCTATATGTTTCATTGAGTATAGATCACATTCTAGAGAGTATAAGTTCAATATGGAATAATCCCAATATTGTGATATGTCATGTATTATAGCCCACCCAGGGTGGAGGTCCAGTATCATATACTTACTTATATAAGATCTCATAAGAATAGTGGAGGAGGTAAAGTGCGAGCTAATGTATCTATCCCTCACAAGTTAAGGTGTTACTCTCATGAAGTGTAAGAGTGAGGTAATATATTTGTGTGTTTCACATAGTGTCATGATCCTTAATGTATCAATCCCTCATAAGTTAGTATATCAATCTCTCCCATGTATGTTACCCCACTATGAGAGTGGATGTATGTTGCCCCACCATTAGAGTGGATGTATGTTGCCCCACCATTAGAGTGGATGTATGTTACCCCACCATGAGAGTGGATGTATGTTGCCCCACCATGAGAGTGGATGTATTTTTCCCCACCATAGAGTGGATGTATATTGCCCCACCATGAGAGTGGATGTATGTTGCCCCACCATAGAGTGGATGTATGTTGCCCCACCATGAGAGTGGATGTATGTTACCCCACCATAGAGTGGATGTATGTTATCCCACCATAGAGTGGGTGTATGTTCTCCCACCATGAGAGTGGATGTGGGTTAAACCACCAATAGAGTGGATGTACGTTAATAGAGTGGATGTATGTTAATAGAGTGGATGTACGTTATATTATTCATTCCCTACCCCACTACTAGAGTGGATGTATGTGGATGAGTGTTATTCTTTCTACCCAAGTAGATGAGCAATAGTGGTAATGAATATAGAAGCAAGAAAGAATCTCTTGGGTATAGAAGAGTCGGGTAGAGGCAAGTCTCTTGAGTGAAGGTAATTTCCCTTGAAGTAGAGAAATTATAAAAGATATTATATAAAATGATGGTTTATCCACATTGACTATTCTCTTGTATTTTTATTCTATTGATATTCTCACGTATGATGATACTTTTTTCATGAGCCTTACATACTCAGTACATTCTTCGTACTGACCCCCTCGGGGGACTTACCTTACATGTTGCAGGTGCAGGCATTAGTAGACCTCCTCTGTAGACTGGGGATCATTTGCAGAGTTTTGGTGAGCTCCACTTGGTTCGGAGCTTTCTGGGTCATAGTTGTATATTTGTTTTGGCATTGTAAATATTGTATAAAGCGGGGACTTGTCCTTAAGTTGATCTTGTTGATACATCTAGTAGAGGCTTTTGTAGACATATGTGGGTATATGGATGTAAGATATGTACGCTCAGTTAGACGTGATGGCCCCAACGGCCAAGTTTTATATATAGATATAGCATATGTTTCCATGTTCATGTTTTCCGCATAGTTGCATAAGGCTTAATAAGATTCATACGATGATATGCATACAAATGTTCAAGAGCAAAGATTGGTTCTCTCGATCCATATCGGCTTCGGGTGCCAGTCCGTCTCGAATGGGATTTCGGGTTGGGACAAATCAGGATCGCCTCTAGCTAGGCTTTCGCCCCTTTGAGTTGCCACCCGTTTCCAATGAACTTTCGGGATCGCTTCTAGCTAGGCTTTCGCCCCTTCGAGTTGCCACCCGTACTCAATATACATTCGGGATAGCCTCTACCTAGGCTTACGCCCCCTCAAGTTGCCACCCATACTCAACAAGTGTATTATTTCAATTCTTTTGTTATGAGATTGGTACATTAGTGGTTACAATGTTATGGGAACTTTGAAACATTAACCAATGAACATGAGTCATGTGAATCAAAATTGATCAATGAATAAGGAACATGTGATTAACAATGATTAATAACTGGAAATACGATACCTTTGAACATTTCGGAATGGAACAAGTATAATGACAATGTGACACTATGTGCTGCAGAAGGATTCGGAAAGAGTAACCTTACATACTTTATCTTCCCAATATGAATATATAGTCCTATATGTGAATACAATAATCAATCTCCTTCATTACGTTTTAATCTACAACACAAGTACATTACGAAGCTCACATCAGCCATTAACTACATTACAAGTTCACAAGACGGTAAGTAGGTGCTTAACGAAAAGTAAAAACCGTCCAACCTCCAAAACACATGGTGCATCACTCCCCCCTTCATTATACTACCAAATAATATTATTCCACCACATTACACTATAACTTACTGCTTCAGCAAAACACCACCACCAAAACAGTCCACAAATCAACGTAGACATCACAAACCGATAGGATTTTACACCAAGTTTCTACTTTACATTTCCGCCTCAATACAACTCCACATAATTATTCCATCAAGTCACATAAATAGATTCCACAACAATATACCAAAACAGTCCACACCGTTTCAGATTTCACTTTAACATAACAAGAAAGTATTCTCCTTTCACTACGCCAAACGTTCCATATACAAACACGTATAAACATTTCCATCAAGCCATACACAAGGGGAACGAATTAGGTACATCACCACACTTAAGAATACTGAAATTTAGTCCATCTAATTCAATTCCTTCAAGAACTTAAGTTCCTTTTCAAGTTTAAACCACATAGAAGGCAAATCTTTTACCGATTAAGCAAAAATGGACTGTTTTACAAATAGTGGACTGCTCAACACTTATTAAACATAACCAACATGATTTACACAACATCTTATGAATATAATATATTAAACTATAAGATTAAACACTTACCAAGACTAGCAAAGGAGTGATCTTGTCCAAAGAGATAGTTGCCTGAGGGTTTGGGAGTAGAGAGAATTTAGTGGAAAACTCTAGAAATGGCATGTGTGTTTTGTTCAATAAAAATCTGATTTTCCACTTTATATAGTCCCTTAATGTCCTTCTTAGCCAAACACTTGGTCCAATAATTAATATGTTTACTTGGTCAAGATGAATGGGTCAAAATTCCCTTTTTGGGCCATGTCTTTCTTGTTGAATTTGGGCCTTAATTTGAGCCCGTAATCACAAGATTAATTTTTGTCCAATAACATTCATGAGTCTTGCACCAACTATAGCAAGTTTAAATAATTTCGTCAATATTAAGGTAGTCGCATGCGTTCCGAAATATACGGGGTGTTACAAAACCATGGGCAATGAATAAGAGGCATACCAACAACAATTTCTAATTATTTACTTGGAATGAGACACTTTACAACATTTCGGAGGGATGGTAAGTTCGGGAAAAATACGAACAACAGGTGTGACCAAAGGTCATAGGAAAGAGAAGCCTTACATACCTCAGCCTTTTAATTAAGTCATATATGCCAATCCAATCCTTCCTTCAAGATCTCAAGATTCCTTTCAAGATTAAGTCATGAAAATGACACATCTTTTAGAAAAACCAAAAGTGCACTACTCAACACCTTACCAACATAAACAATATACACCATCTCAAGCCCATAATATCATAACCCATGAGAGTAGACACTTACCAATTTTGCAAAGGGATGATTTTGTCCCAACAAGTGGTATTGCCTTAGGGTTTTGTGAGATAAGGAGCTTTTGAGAAATATGAGAAATATCTAGAAAGAGATGAGAGTCCTAATGCATAAAATCTGATTTTCATGCCTTTATATAGACCCCAACGCAAATGATCCTTGGCCACAAATTTGATCCATGTTGAATGGGTCTTTCTTCTATTTGTTGAGGCCCATGGCTTATCACATGATATTTGGGCCTCAAATACAGAATATAGATCCAGCCCAACACCTTTAATGGGTCTCCCACTCAAATATTTCATCTAGTCAAAAATAGGTCAACAAAATCGATAAAATATCACGGTATCGTGACTGGTGTCTACGACACCAGTCACGCCACATAGGTGGTGTTGTGGGAATCAGGGCACATTTTTCCAAGTCTCTGAAGTTATCCACGGCACCCACTCATGTCACGTGAGTGGGAGTCACGCCACGTGACTCCTGCCGTGGAAATCAGATAATTGTCCAATTCTCTGAAGTTGGTCACGGCAGCCACCCACGTCACGTGGGTGGGACTCACGCCACCTGAGTCCTGCCGTAACTCACCTTCTGAGTCTCAGGTCTTTCCTTCCTCTCATGCTCGTTTTCAACACAGGTTTCTTCACCTTTTCTTCATTTAGCCTCATACCCCGACTATTGTATATTTTCATGTAATCATAGCACCTGAGGTGTTACACCAAATACAAGACAAGCTCACAAGGCGATAATTAAACTATCCAACATCCTCAACATATGATATATCATACCACCTTCCTTCTTATTATCATATAAATTTACTCCACTTTACTACAATCCAACTTATCATCTCACAACACCAACAACACCAAAATAGTCCACATACCAATATAGAAGGCAAATCTTTTATCGATTTAGCAAAAGTGGACTTTTACAATCAAGGTTGGCTTCTCAGCATTTTTGAACATAACCAACATGATATACTCTACCTCTTATGTATATAATATAGTAATCCACAAGAGGAAATACTTACCACAACTTGTAAGTGAAAGATCTTGTCCAAAATTCCTTGAAGCAAACTAGGGTTCTTAGGCTTTGAGAGAAAAGAGGATATTTTGATAAAAATCAGATTTTGGCAAGTGTATAATAATGAATAAAGGCTGATTTTTCAGCCTTTTATAGTCCCTCTTGGCTCTCTCTCTCAAGACTTGCCTTAGCCACAACTTTTGACCAAAAAGGTCCAAGTTGACTTGGGTTATTAGGAATGGGTCACCCCTTTTTTGGGCCCAAGAATTCTTATTTCCTTTTGGGCTTCATTTAGGTCCAAACACCTCACACTAATTCAGCCCAACACATTAAAATAGGTAATGCACCCAAATCTTGGGTTTTTGACTCCGAAACCGATAACATTTTTACTAACTCGGAATAATAAAACATATCTCTCCAATTAATGTACCAACTCTCTTTTGCACCTAGATAAATGCAGGGGTATTTATAAGTACAAGGCTAATCCTTTTCGGAGCGAAATTGGACAACATAGTCAAAACATTCCACGGTACCGTGACTCGTGTCGTGAGTCGAGTCACGACACCTAGGTCCCTGTCGTGAATCTCAGACCTTAAAACAGAGTCTCTGAATCTCATTCACGGCACCCACCCACATGACGTGGGTGGGACTCACGTCATGTGAGTCCTGCCATGAATCACTTCTGTGATTCAGTTCTTTCCTTCTTCACATGCTCGTTTCCAGTACATGCTTCTTCATTTTTCCTTCATTTAACCTCATACCCAATTTATTACATATTTTCATCTGACTATAACATCTCAGGTGTTACAATAAGAGAGATCATAAATAACTGATCTATCAGCCCCTTCATAATAGGTTTGAGACACATTATCTCAAATACTCTTGGCCGTTGGAAGACGAACAAATAAACTCATAATGTCGGGTTCCATGGTACCGACGAGCCAACTTTTGACAATAGGATTATCCATACTCCATTTTTCATACGTGGCATCATTGGTGGGAGGCTATTTAATTGTTCCCTACAAATATTTCAATTTTCCACGACTTTCAACAAACATCTCAACAACTTGAGACCAAAGAGAATAATTTTTGCCATTGAGTTTCACACCGAAAGGAAAGGCTATAGGTTCTGGAACAGTGTTTGTATTTTTAGAGGAGTCACCCATGGTAGAATAGATTTAGAATAAAGAAAGGAGACTAATCAGAGAAGTAATGTTTTGCTCTGATACCAACTCAAAATGGGTGAAAAGTATATGTTTCATTATGAATTAGCTATACAATATATAGGATTACAAAAATATGGGAAGATATTTACAATCCCCAAGAATATGCTACTATGATCCTCATGGTATTCTAATTGATTTACAAATCTACTTATAAAAAAAAGTTTATCTAATTTTCCTAACTTATGCTAACACTTATTACATAAGACACCGATGCAACCCTCCACTTCATCCACCCTGCTTCAATCCAATGTGTGACATCATCATCAATCTCCCCATTTCCTTAAATTTTGATCCAAGATACTTGAAACTCCATCTCTTGGAGATGAATTGTGTACCAATCCTTGCTTCCTAAAAAAAACCATCAACTGCCAATTCCTTAAAGAAAATTTGTATGTTTTTATTAGCATCGGTATACATTAATCTGTATTAACTTAATAAATTTGTATACATTTATTTTCATTGGTATCCGCTGATTTATGTTCCCCTAATAAATTGACATACATTGATTTGTATTGACATACATTGATATTTATTTGTCTAAATATCTTTATAATTTTACAACTTACCCTTATATACATTGATCTATATTCAGCTAATAAATTGATATATATTTATCTGTATAAATATCTTTATAATTTTACAATTTACATTGATATAAATTGATCTATATTTAGGTAATAAATTGATATATACATCCTCATGTACTGCGGAGCATTATGATGCATGATAAGGACTAGGAGAATTTGATAAAATATGAGTACATAGAACTTTGATATAAATATACTCCTAACAGTTAGAAAAAGACACCAGAAGAAAAAATAGAACTGCGATAAGAGGTTTGAAATTCAACTATATCCCCAGGTGTTTGACTCGTAAAAAAAAAAAAAAGAATCAGACTCACAAGTCGAGGGTTATATTAAAATAAATACAATAATTAAGTGATAAAAAATGTATTCTATAACAACTTAAAGATATGATCGTATAATTCAACAATACCTCTTGGCTTAGCGGTGCAGCCCCTGAGGTAACGCTTCACAATGATGACAAATCATAACTACCTTTGTTATACTTAACTAGTCCAAGAATCACTGGTGGAACTGCTGGAATGTGACTGATTTTGTGTCTCTGAATTGCTTCCAACATAGCTTCGAAATAAAATTTTTTGCATCAACACAGTTGTGACACCCGAACAAAATAATCCCAGGCCGAAAAAGGCTAGACCATAAACATGAAACATCGGTATGAAACAGAGGAAAACATCGTCCTGGGACGATGTTGCATCCACATTGTACTTGAGAAGTTTCATAATCGCTACAAAATTTGTGTGAGTGAACCCGACACCTGAAGAGTAGAGTATTGCTGCTGTTTCCGAAGGCATTGGCCTGTCTATAGGTAGTTCTAACGGGTCACAATTCTCAATCAGCTCTTCTACTGAAACTGGATTTTTATCGTTCTTGGGGCACATTGTGAGAAGCGTAGACACGCCCGTGGGGACTAATTTATGAGCTTCTTCGGGTGCAGCAATAGCTAATTTCGCGCCTGAAAGACGTACTTACTTTCCAATTTCTGATTCAGTGTTGAGTGGATTGCCAGGGGACTAAATTGCACCTACTGAAAGCACAGCTAGACATAAGGTTGGGTACATAATTGAATTTGGCGATAGAACGAAAATCATATCGCCTTTTCGCACACCTAACGCATGGTATAATCCCATGGCAAATGACAAAATGGACCTGTTGAGTTGTACATAGGTTATTTTTTGGTTAGTGGCAGAGTCAATTAGTGCAATTTGTGACACTGCTTGTTATGAATCCCGTTATGGGATTGGTAGACCGAACAAGTAACATCACAGTGAACGATGGACTTGGGCTTGAGGCAAAGTTACAGCCCAACAATAGAGTGGATTTCCTTTGGGATCCGGGTTAAGAGCATTTTATAAGTGGACAGTTCCTAGGAAAAAGGGATTATGCCTATTGTGAAGAAACTATTATGTTCCTCTCATCTTCTTTCTCTGGAGTCTAAACTTTTCTTCCCAATTCTTATCTCTATCCTTACTTGTAATTTCAGTATTTCATATTGTAATTCAACAATTTAAGCATTATCGTATTATATAGTATTTGGGTAATTGTGTTGATGAATTCGGGTTTGTTCCACTGCTCGGGCAGGGGATGGGAATTGTGACAACACAAATTTGGCTGTGTCAAGGTCAGGAAAATCACTAGGCATTTTGTGTTTTTCACTAAGTTGGAGGATTGAGTGGTAAACTTCGGTATCGGGATCGTAGCCTTTTTTCCAATCTAACGATGGTTTATTATACGTGGATTGCTCATCTTCGCTTATGGATATCCATTCTCCTTCACTTGACATGTTTACAAAAAATTATAACTAATAATTTTTTTTGTTTTTTGTGTTCTAGCTTTAGCAAAACTTGAACCTAGATAAATAAGGTTTTAAAAATAGGTTAGAGCTCGAAATCATCGATTAATTCTTTATTTATGTGACTCTATCAGCTAGCTGTAGTCGGCAAAAACTAGGAGACCAAGTCATCATTCTTGGGAGCAATCGAATAAATCATACTCCATCTGTTTTAATTTATTTGTTAGGTTTTAACTTGATATAGAGTTTTTTAAGAGAATAAAAAGGACTTTGAATCTGGTGGTCTTAAACTAAATATATGTAGAATGAATCAAAATATCTATTAATTTTGTGGTTTTAAACATGTCATGCGGAAAGTTGAAATCAAAGAATTGCTAAAAAAAGAAAGAAGACATTCTTTTTAAAATGGACTAAAAAAAAAAGTAAGATAAGAAGAATAAAACGGACGAAGTATTATTTTTCAATATGAGAGACAAGACATTAAGTCTGAGTATTTTTTGTAATACTAGTCAAGTATACGTGCTTTGCACGTGTGTTTTACTTTAATTAATAATAAATATATATATAACAAGGACAAACTATTGCATACATAATTCGAAATATAAAAAAGATTTATGCAATGTAAAATTGTGTATAAAGTTTAAATACAGAAAAAAAAAAAAAAAGAATAATTAATAAACCAAAAAGAAAATGAAAGTGGCTGAAATTTCTTGATAAGAATATATAAATTTTTGCACTCCTAAATCTAAATAGAGGTGAAAGTGAAACTTTTATTAACAAAAAATTATCTCAGTGAGTATCAATTTTTTTTAAAATAATCACATAGATATAAAAAAAAATAAAAAAAAATTGTAAATTAGAACTCCACATTCATTAGTTATTATATTCAACTAAAATAAATTCTAGTAAATTATCAAAGATAAAGTATTATGTCAACTAACGTTTTATTTAACTCCACCCCCTCCCGCCACCCCCCTTAAAAAAACTATCGTGCTAAAAAATCACTTGCCATAAGTTATTTTCACTCTTTATTTCACGAAAATATATATAAATAATTGATTAGAAATATCAAATTTCATATGCTTGATCCAAATAAAGTTTCCATGAAGGAAATAGTAAAATTATTCTATCAACTTTAATAAACAAAACATAATAAACTCGATTATAAGAGAAAAAAAAATATAGAATATTGATTGCAATGGTGGATGTGATATTTTATGAATGTACTTTTAACTCTAGTTCTATAGAAAAAATATATATACACGGACTTACTCACTTCTCTCGTTGAAGAAATTCTGGAGGAAGCAAAATTGATTACAAATATAATTCTGATGATAATTTAATGTTTGATTTTAATTTGGACTCCATAAAAATAAAAACACTATTTTAGTAGATCTGAAAATTTCAAATATCAGTAAAATAATTAAAAGTCTATTTTAATTAGTAGAGAATAGTTAAAATAGTAATAATTCAACCTCCCCCCCCCTCCCCCCCATAATTAAATGGTTAAATAGATCACCTTCAAAGCTCATCGAAAAAGTAGTTATAAAAATATATTTGCCACCAAAATTCCTAAACCCAAAAAAATATAACAAAAGCACTGTAACAATTGAATTGGAGTTGTAATTAGCAATTATATCATATTGAATTTACAAAAGATTAAGCAACAGACATAACCAAATAACAAATTATGCATAAACTTAAGAAAAAGAGAAAAAAATTTCAGAGGGAGTTCGGTTGTACCAAAGAACACCAAACACTTAACTTTAATAGAATTAAGTGTAGAATTTTTCTTTTATCTAAGGCAAAATTCAATTAATTTAGAAGTATTAAATATTATGATTTGTTACCTAGAATAAATAATCAAACCTAAAGAAGTCATAAATCAAATTAGTGAAACTATTTTTACCCAACGTGAGATATTTTGACCCCAACTATTAATCTCTTTTCCTTATGTAGGCCTTTTAGGATTAATTTTTTGCCACAACGTGTTAAAATAAAATTTCCCCCAACTATTATTCTATTTTCCTTACTTCGGCTTTTTACTACTTACTTCTATTAGGATTTTACTACTTACTACTACTACTACAAACTCCTAGAAGAAGGAAAAAAAGGACTCCTAATTTAGGTGGTAATAAATAAGTAAAGATTTAATAAATATAAATTTAATTGAGTTAATTTTTTTAAATATTAATATAATAATCAAATGTCAATTATTTGAAAAATAGTAAAAAGAAGATTTTGTCTATTACAGAATCTTTTAATAACGGACAAAAAGTTCAAATAACTTTTCTAAGGGTATTCACACTTTTAATACACCAAGAGTTCATATTTTGGGTACGGATAGTGTAAGAATATTCTTTACGCTATCAGATTAAATTTAGCTACGACAATAACATGTGGTTTTCATATTAAGCCTTATAGTAATCTAGAGAAAAGATCAATAATATGTTGGGATAACCGGCTAATTGTATTAATTATAGTGTACAAATCCTTTTCATTTTCATTGTATATAACTTAAACTCTTACATTAAATCCTCCAAAACAAAAACAGAAGTTTTATGATAATAAACACATCCTTTTCTTAAATAATTAGTCCTCCCTCCGTTCCATTTTACTTGGCCTTCTTTTTAAATAAGTTTGTTTCAAATTAGTTATCCTTTTTCACAAATCAAGAGTGTTTTATTACATCTTTCCCATATTACTCTCAATATTAAATAACTAAAGAAAATAGTAATAGTTATATTTAGAGTTTCAAGACATCATTAATAGGGTTAATTTTGTAAAATACACTTCTAATTAATATTTTCTTAATGGGTGTGCCAAATCAAAAGAGGCCAAGTAAAATGGAACGGAGGGAGTAGTAATGACGCATTCAAAATTTTGCTTATTAGGTTAAGGAAAAGACAAGATTAGATTAATCAAGAAAATAATTTGAAGAGTTCTTGACTCGATGAAACCTGAAGTCTAATGTTGAAACGAAAGATAATAGAAGGAAGGCAATCAACATGAAAATGTCACTTATGAAATCTGTTTTTTTTAACTTCATTGGAGGAGTAATATTTTGTTTTTATGTTATAAAGCTTATTTTTTCTATAGAAAATATATTTAAAAAATATTTTAACTAATCAAACATAAAAAATAAAAATAAAAATAATGAGAGAGCAAAATATTTTTCCTCCATTAAAAAAACAATAATGAGAAAGCTATTATGACTCCGGTATATAATTTTGGGTTTATGAGAAATGGGAATATTTGCCGTTTCAGTTTCTAAAAAATACTACAAGTGATTGGTATTTTCGTAGTTGTTTGCTCTTTAATTTAATTTCACGTAGATAATAAAATTTTAGAGGAATTAATATCTCTTGGCCATTTACAAATCGAATAGAAGAAAATAATTTTTTTAGATCTCTTATAAAAAAAAACCTTAAAATTTTAAAAAAATTGTTAGTGGCAAACAAAATCAATTGTCCAAAAATTTTCAGCCATAACTGTCATTTTATTTTATTGTTTCATCACACACACTCTCTCTATATAGTTTAATATTACTTGTGTGTCCTGATTTTCTTCATCTTTTTTTCTAATGATCTAGTACTAGTTTAACCACTTCCTACGTTCATGTAAGCCAATAAATAAATTGACATATATTAAAGTTCTAAAATAACAAGCTCTTTATTTTAAGAGTATATGAGTTCTATGTATTGACAATATAATAACCACCATCAAGTAATTATTTCAAAGCCAACTGCAACTACTTTTCTATGCAATCATTACTCTTGAAAAAATGGAAAGTTCTCCTATAAATAGTAGGTCAAAATTCGTGAATGCGAAGAAGTTTTATACTGTTAGTCTATATAATTTAAACGATAATATAAACTGAGAATTTAAAAACAACATTCAGGAGGTAAAAATAATATGCATCATTAATTTTATTAATTTTGGATAATAGGACATAATATTATAAATAGATCATATACATCATTACAAAATAGTGAGGTCACTCTGAACCATACGGAGGTAGAAACTTCAAACATTCTGAGATAAACAACAAAAGGAGCTTGTAGCATTATTTCTTACAAGGGTTTTAAGGAGGTCCTAGTTAGGTAGTGCACTGCACAACCACAAAGAAACTCTCCAAAAACTTTATTCAACAGGATAAAGATAAAAACATATCAAGTTTTTCAACAAAGAGAGTGAAGATTTTCTTAAGATGACCCAACAATTGGCAACTCAAATTTTGAAGGAGTCCACAAGTAGGGCAATTATGTGAGGTTTTAAGACTTTCTCGGGATGAGTGTATCCATCTTGATAGTGTTTATATGTGACGTCAACAACCCGAGCAAGATTGAGAATACGAGTTAAAATCTCCACAGAGACAAGAGTTGGTCTAAGCATTCCTTCATTAAGATCTTTCCATCCTGCCTCACCCATTTCTTGAAATTTAGCCATTGCCTCTTCTGTTGATACACCGTAATCTTTCATGTAGCAGTCAATTCCGGTTGAAATTTGTCCCCTACTTTTCTCAACCTGAAAAGGCAGATAGATTAGGGGTTAGCGTTTATACTGCCCCAATTAACGTTGCAACACATTGTCTGTTCAAATTTCATATGATAATATAAGTGAGATATAACTCATACCTCGTATGTGGCTATATCATCAGTAACTCGGCATAATGTCGTACCACCTTTCAGAATTTTAGGATTCTTTGATAACCACTCAAAATCTTGCTCCATAACAGACTTTATGCCCAAATACGATGTTGTCGTGAGGAGGTAATTAGTGGTAGTTGCTAGTGCATTGCTTAGGTATTCAGAAACAGGTGGCATATGTCCTTTAATAAACCATTTTGCCTCGATATTATAACTCCTTGCTAATTCTTTCATCTGTGAACATCAAATTAAACATATCATTGCTTCAAGTTTATGATCACTAAAAGACGTAAGGTCAAACAAAGTGAGAAATGAATTAGGGTAAAAAAGTAGTAATTTGATAGTTAGGTCGCTCAGACACACTCTTTCTTTTGCATAATATACAACATGAGATCTTCCATCGCTACACAATTCCTTTTCATAATCCTCATAAAGATCTAAAAGAGCTTTGTAGCTGATTTTCATGTAATCTGGAAGCCGATCAATTTCGCTAATATCCCATCTGCAAAGGTGACAAAGGTAAGGTAAATTATGCATTTAAAAAGAGCATAAACATAATGAGCGAGCAAAAGGTTCGTCGTACTCTTTTCACGAATTTACTTTCAAAGTATATCTGAATAAGTAAATTCATGAAGTTCATACCTTTGTATGGCCTCAGTGTATGTGGCAAGTTCTGCAATTGTACCATAAGAATCATAAGTGTCATCCACAACCGAAACTATTGTTGTGGCCTTAGCGAGCATGACGCGAGCTTGAGAATATTGAGGCTCAAAATATACTGCTAATGTCCAAAAGTAACATTCAACTGCTCTATCTCTAGCATATGGAAGTGTATTCACAAAATTCAAATCTTTCCACCAACTGCAGCATAACAAATTAACATCAATACTTGATAAATGATCATTTAAAAAGGTTTTAAAGTTTATATTATCACACCTTGATACTTCAACAAGTTCTTGCTTGTGCAGCATCTGGAGTACGTTGAAATCCAATTTGGCAAATCGAAGTAACACATCATTCTTTGTTTCCTGCTTCTCGTAGATTGATGAGATGAAGAACCCAGTCTCAACTCGAGGAATACCTTTGTGCAAAGATTGCTCAAGGGCATGTGTCACTTGCTCCCTAAGTAGAGCTTTCAAATGTGGAGATGCGGACTCAAGCTGAGTAGTAGAGAAAGCGAGTGCATCTTCTAAGATGTCTTCACCATGAGTCCTTACATGTGAAGCTTCATACAAGCTCAATAATCCTAAAACATCACTAGCAAGAGACTCCTTGTAACACACCGTACTTTATAACCTCACTTGATACCTTGGGATCATATCTACATAGGTGTTGAGATGCCATGCATATGTGTTTTATAGTGTTATTGGTGAGACATTTGATATCGGACTTAACATGTGCGATTAGATCTTCATAGGAGGTGTGTTGTGATTTCATGGAGCATTTGGGTAAGAACTCGTACATATTCTAACCTCATTTGGTGACTTTAAGTCATGTTTACTTGATGGTTAAGATCACTAAGTAAGTATTTTGTAGTGTTTTGATAAAGGATTGGACGATACGTAAACGTCGGATTAGTGGCCGGAAATTTCAGCAAAATGCTGAAACTTGCGCCACTACCCTGTTTCAGGGGTGTGGCGCAAGCCACCAGCCTGCATAAACTTCAGAGCAGGCCCAATTCTTGCGCCACTACCCTGTTTCAGGGGGTGTGGCGCAAGGAACAAAAACTATGCCTTTCCGGCGTCGTTTCGTAACGCAATTCTACGACGATTCCTAGATGGTTTCTTTTGATTCTTTGGAGTTATTTGAGCATTGTTAAAGAGTCAAACACTTCAATACACTCCTACATACTCCTACATGATCAAATCATGAAAGGTGAATAGTGATCCAAAATGTCCAATGAAACCAAGGGCGACTAGAATTCCAATTTTTGCGATCGAAAGGACGAATGAGAATTGTTTAAAAGAATATTGTTGTGACATTAGGGAATTATGTAAACATGAGAGATATGGTGATTAATACATGAAATTGTATGGGTTGCATGGATATGAGTTCTTGGGCCCAAAGTTAGGCCCAAAATGGAAATGAAAGAATTGGCCCAAAGGGCAAAAATATCCATTCTTCCACTTTGACCATATTAAATGCCAAATAAAAGGCTAAGCTTGACTTGGGGTCTATATAAAGGCCCCAAGATCAGATTTTTTATCATCAAAGCCTCACATGCCTTTTGGATATTTTTCACAAACATTTCTCATTTCCAAACCCTAAAGCAAAACAATTCCTTGGGACTCCTTGGACAAGATCAACATATTCCAAGCCTTGGTAAGTATTTATTTTCATGGATTAATATCTTATATGCATAAAATAATATGTATATCATGTTGGTTGTGCTTGGAAAAGTTGGTCATGATACTTGGTGATTTTGTATGAGATTTGTGGTATATGGAATTCAAGTGTGAATTAGGCCCTGTGCCTTTGATGAAAAAGCATGGTATGGACAAAATATGAACATGTATGGTGTTATTTTTGGCATTAAATTTGTTCTTGGCTAAAAGTGGAAATTATGGGATTTTGGCCGATATGTGTTATGAGTTGAATTAAGGTGCTTTGATGGATTATTTGGGATGTGTTATGGATAAGAGAGTGTAAAGAAGAAGTATTGTGGTGAAATGTATTGATTTTCATGTATTGGTCAATGTTGGGAATATTATGGAATTTTTGGAATAATAGTATGATCAATGATTTTGTCAAGGGGAAATGACATGTTTAAAGCCAAACATGTAATTCATTGACATGGTATGCATTTGTAAAGTAATTGGTGGTTAATGTGAATTTCGTTATGTATTTGTAGAGTGACACATAAAGAAGGAGAGGGATTATTGTCTACGCATCTAAGGTTGTAGATTCGTATTGCGAATCCAAGGTATGTAAGGTTACTTTGTCCGTATCTTCCTACGGCAAATAGTGTTCACATTGATATATTACTAGTCCTATCCCGAAATGTACTAAGGTATCCGATATCCGTATATCACTAGTCATTGTCATATATTTTCTACTCATGGATCATTTGTGACTCTCATGCCTCATATTCATGGTTAATGTTCCGAAAGTTCAAATAAGGTTATGTTCCAATATTTCAATAGTGACTCTACTTGTGTCTCTTGTTCATGGATTATTGTCCAATGGTTCCAATGGTATCATGGTGCTAGTAATGTTATATGTTTCATTGATATTTATTCACTTGTCCCTTATTGGTCAATGATTCAAAGTTTCCAACAATGTTATGTTCCAAAGTTCCAAGTGATGTTATGACTATCAAAGTAACAATCTCAAAGTAAAGATCAAAGTAATGCAAATGTGGTCAATGATCAAGTACGGGTGGCAAGTCTAGGGGCGTAAGCCTAGCTCGACTCGATCCCGAGATTTGGATTTATGGGTGGCAAGTCTAGGGGCGTAAGCCTAGCTCGACTCGATCCCGAGGGTGGCAAGTCTAGGGGCATAAGCCTAGCTCGACTCGATCCCTATATGATGATATGAAAGACCCACTGATCAGTCGGGGCCCGGGTACATTGTGATATGTAATGACATGTGAGCATTGAGATAAAGAAAGTAATGAAAATAATGAAAGCAATCCACATGGTTTCCAAAGCGTACCATGGTGACTTATTCACATTGATTATTCATATATTTTGAGTTCATTGAAATATTCATGTGTTGTACAGTTTCATCTGAGCCTTGCATACTCAGTACTTATTTCGTACTGACCCCTCTCGGGGAATTTACCTTACTTGCTGCAGGCGCAGGTCCCAGTAGGCCTCCTCAGTAGATTGCCAGTGTTAGCGGCTCTTTGGTGAGCTCCAGCTCATTCGGGGCTTCTCCGAGTCAGAGTGTATATATGTTTTGGTATTGTACATAATGTGTAAAGCGGGGACTTGTCCCGACTTATGGTTCATTTTGGTCAATGCTCTTGTTAGAGGCTTTTGTAGACCGATGTGGGTGTAATAGTGTAAAAGACACATGTTGTTTTGACTGGATTGCCTCAACGGCCAAGTTTCATATGTATGCCTAAATATGTCCCATGTTCTCTTTTTTTCGTATTTCGTAATATTATGCAATGGTGGTTATGAATATGATTGAGCATAGGCAAAGGTTGGTTCTTTCGGGCCTTATCGGCTACGGGTGCCAATCATGTCTCGATGGGATTCGGGGCGTGACACTCCTTGAGTTTGCCATTTTCATCTTGGAATTTGCTGAAAATTTCTGAATTACAAGGAACAATACAAATATTAGCCTTCCAGCAAAGGGATCGTAATATATAATCGCAACATACCAACATTGAATTTGTAGTACTTCAAGAGGTACTTACTGAGAGAGATGTTGTAACCATGTTGCCTAAGCATTCGAAATTGAAGAGCACAAGTGCATAAATCATCATTATAGTCATCGCCCTCAAAGTTTGAATTTTCATTGTAAATCCGATTCAAAATCTCATCAATTTCCTTCTCAAAGTGATAGGCTATTCCAAGGCGTTCAATAACATCAATCAAATTCAATGTCTCAGCCAATTCCCGTCCAGTAGCTAACAACATACTCCTTGTTTCTTCCAACAACACTTCAATCTCTTGAGCATACTTTTGGGCGACCTATAAATATATCCAGGAGCCAAAAAAATCAAACTACAATGTCTAATAAAAACAAAGAATTAAGAAGGAACTACGTAGGCAAGATGAATATTAATAAATTACATGATTGTCGATGGAGAAAGAAAGGAAACGATCGCCCCATAGACTTGGAGAGAAGTTGGCGACAGGGCGAATGATCTTCTCTTCTTCAATATGGTTCACAGCATTATTTCCAACTACAACTGAGGCCATTGTTGCAACAAATAACAAGTGTGTTTTTGGTTCTTCTAAGGAAAAAAGGAAGTAACTCTCAAGTTGATGAGATAAATGGTAGGCAAGGGACAAGTATTTATAGTGGTGAGAGACACAATTACCAATTTTTAAAAATGTAAATATAGTTAATTTAAACAACTATAGTTGATGTGATCTTAAAATCATACTCCCTCTGTTTCATTTATACGTATTGAGCATAGAGAAAATTGAGAAAAGCAGTTGAATTTTGTGATTTTAAATTGATGATGTGTATAATATATCAAAATAAGCTTTAACTTTGTCGTCTAAGATATGCTTGTCATGTGGAAAGTTGAAATTAATAAATAACTTAATATAAAAAATATGCAATCAATTAAAGTATATGTGAATGAATCACATTTTGAAATGTGGAGTCATTTGATTTTTCAACTCGTACGAATTTTTTCCACAAATAACTTTAAAAATGCTCTAATAACAGTAGTAATTTTTTTTTTACTTTCTGACAATTCAGCCTCTATCTTTTCCCAGCTGCCCCACTTGACTTTATATGAAATTTTATCTATTATTATAATTGAATGTAATATGATGATATAAAAACTTTACTCTAAAAATGCATATAACTAAAAACTCGTTAAGCAATTATAGAGAAGTACTAAATTTCCAATTAGAAATCTAGGTCGTTTTGCCCGTTGCAACATTAACTATTGATACTAAGGTAAAAGCCTGCCCTCTATAAAAAAGAAATACCGGTTTAGCTAGAAAAAGCGCTGGCAACAACTAAAAAGAAGACTCGTGGGGGGGCATTTATACTAGCAAAGGAGACTCGTATAAGTGATAGTACGTGATTCTAATTTACCTAATGTTATATGTGTAGAGAATAGCAGAAGTAAGGTAATATCAGGGAAACCTTCTGCTAAACCAAGATCGTTAACTAAGATCGAAAGACTCAACTAAAGAAAGAAAGTTAATAAGGAGAACTTTGTATAGAAGAAGACTTCTTGAATTGAGTTTTCTTGGTTTATCTTGGATTGGTTACAAATGACTAAGGTCACCCTATTTATACTTGCGAGGGATGGTTCTAGATACTTCAAGATCTAGAAGATTCTATGATATACTACAACTATCTAATTCTCTAGAATATTTAAAAAATTTCTAAGTACAAATATCACTAACACTATACTATATTTTTCTAGATTCTTCTATTAGAATTACCTAGAAATCTAGATAGTTCTTAAGATGATTATCCTAAATATTCCATCGGGCTATTCTAGAAACATTACTAGAAAATATATGATATCCAAAAAATCTACTTTAATATTTTTCACACTCCCCCTTAAAGTGATTTTTTGGATGCTACCCCAAACTTGTTGCAGAAGAACTCAATCGAAGCTTTTGAACGTGCTTTGGTGAAGATCTTAATAATATTTTCCCGACGCCTCTTCGTTCTTGATATGATGAAGGATTTCCGTCAGTAATTGAGCCTGCAAAGAAACATGAATACTTATTGACAAAATTTACATCCTTGTAACGAGCTAGCTTGACAATATTTCTTTGTGGCTTTTGTGAACCACATGAAATATCTCTTTTCTGAGTTTCAGAGCTCCCCCTTTCTCTTAACCTCCCGGCAATTGTACTATCTGGAGAAACATCTTTAATAGGCATGTTTGGAACTCCAGTGTTCAAGATCTTAGAACATGCTCTTTCTGACGCAACTCCTTGACATAAGGAGATTTCATCTGTACCATCCTCCTCATTTGATTTGATGACAATCTGATCATCAATTTCTGTGAAGCCTCAGCACCATAATAGGATCCACCACTAGATTCCCTATCTAGTTCTTCAATCATACTATGTGTCTCTTCATCTGAAATTGAGACTTCTTTTTCAACTTCATGATTCATTTGATCTTTAGCTTCTTCATCAACTTCCAATATTTGCTCTGAGCTTGTGATTGACTTCGATATGATAGATTATTGATCAGAGACTTCAACTTCCACTACATCTCCCTTAATGCGTTCTCCAAGAAAGTCATCACTGGCATATAGAGTTTCAGACACTATCTGCTCAGAATCTACTTCAATATCCTCCACGTCCAGACTTTTATTGTCATTTTCAGGATCTGCTTTTTTGATTTCTTTGATAGCATCTACCGTGTAATCTATCTAAATGTCTTCAAAATTTTCTTGCTTCTCATTAGTTTCTTCCTTCTCCACATGATGGATTGTATTATATCTGATCCAATCTCTTTCAAAATTTATGGAAGCCAAGGCATCTATTGCTCGACTCTCAGCTGCTAAGCATCTTCCACAGCCTTCTTCTTCTTCTTCCACAACTTTTTTAGTTTGAGCCATGTTACTCTCCGTGGCTCGACAATATCTTTTTATGTGCCCAACTTTACCACAACGATAACATATACGAGGTTTCTTACCATGATTGTCAGAAAACTCTTCCTTCTTTCCTGGCGAATTTGAACGACCACTTGAGGATCGAGAGTGAGGCATATCTCTTGTTTTTCCTTTAAAGTTTCTCTTGTCGGCTACAAGAGCATTTCCTTCCCCTTCTTTGAAAAATACACTGGCCAGCTGTTTGGCTAGTAACTCCTGAGACGATAATAAATTCTCAAATTCCTCCAAGGATGGTTGTTGAGCCCATCCTTGAATCGATGTCACAAAGGGAATATATTCAGATTTTAAACCACGAATGATAATTTTTCTCATTCGTGCTTTAGAGATAGCCTCATCCGGATTCAATAAGGAAACCTCAGAACATAAGTTCTTAATCTTTAAAAAATACTCGGCGATACAGAGATTACCTTGATAGGTGTTAGCCAATTCATTTTCCAACATCTGTAGCCGAGCTTCATTCTTCTTGTTGCATAACTGATCGAGGGTCCTCCATATTTTATGAGCTGATATGCACCTTATAATATGATCAAATAAACTGGATGAGATTGACCTCTTCAGGATGAACTGTGCTTTCGTATTGATCTGCTTCCACTTCTTGTATGTGCTACTATTTTCCGATCCGTCATCAGGAGGACTTGTGTTACTCCCATTAACAACATCCCACAAATCCTCGCCCACAAGGCTTCTTGAATTGAGCTTTCTTGGGTTGGTTACAAATGACTAAGGCCACCCCTATTTATACTTGTGATGGATGGTTCTAGATACTTCAAGATCTAGAATATTCTATGGTATACTACAACTATCTAATTCTCTAGAATATCTAAAAAAATTCTAAGTACAAATATCACTAAGACTATACTATATTTTTCTAGATTCTTCTATTAGAATTACCTAAAATAGCTAGATAATTCTTAAGATGATTATCCTAAATACTACACTGGGCTATTCTAGAAAGATTACTAGAAAATATATGATATCCAAAAAATCTACTTTAATATTTTTCACAATATGAGGTCAAATTTTGTCTTAGCTTTCTTGACATGTATATAGAAGGTAAAAAGGCAAATATATCTCTCAACTTTGTAAAGTAAATACACTTTATTTTTCGTTAAAAAAGTTGTACAAATAGATATATCTGTCACGCCTCAAATCCCATTGGGGCGGACAGGCACCCGTAGCGGTAAAGGCCCGAGAGAACCAACCTATGATCGAGTACATTCATATGCATGCCATTAAATGAACAAAAATTCTTCCATATGCAGATAATATATATCGACGACGGAAGTCAAGTAAAGACTTACAAAATAGATACGAGACTTGGCCGTTGGGGCCACAATGTCTAAAAGAAAAGACACTTCTACGTTTGACTTTACAAGGTCTACAAAGCCTCTAAAAGATATATAACCAACATGATATACACAACCTCTTATGCATATAATATATTAATCTATAAGGGTAAACACTAACTAAGGCTTGCAAGTGGAAGATTTGTCCAAAAATCCTTGGAGAAAATTAGGGTGGCTAGGGTTTTTTGAGAGAGGAGAAATGTTGATTGAAAATATGAATTTTTGCAAGTGTATTGAGTGGAAAATAAGATGAATTTCAGCCTTATAAAGGCCCTCCAAACAGCCTCTCCTTTGGTCATCCTTAGCCAATTATTTGGTCAAAAAGTCTAAGTAGACTTGGTCCATTTTTAAATGGATCATCTCCCTTTTTGAGCCCATGTCTTTTTACTTAATTTTGGGCCTCAATTAAGTCCATAAACATAATATTAATTCAGCCCAATAAATTTAGTGGGTAATACACCAATTATCTCAAGTTTAAATAATTCCATAAATGTTAAGGTAGTCAAATAAGTTTGGAAATGTACAGGTGTTACATCCTTCCCCCTTTAGGAACATTCGTCATCGAATGTTAGTAACATTATCCAATCTAAACAAGCTCAAGTCTAAGTTCATTCTTCATATTATCACATACACATAATACTTATATATACTTACTTGTTATTGCTCCAATTCCGTATCTTGAACTTTCTCTTCAGTTTGAAATAAATGCGAGTACTTAGACTTCATCATTTCCTCGGCTTCCCATGTGATTTCTTCTACTTGCTGATTTTTTCAAAGTACTTTTTCGGAAGCTACTTCTTTATTTCTTAACCTCTTAACTTGTCGATCCAGAATAGCAATAGGTATTTCTTCATAGGTGAGATCTTCCGGAACTTGTACATCTTCAGTGGGAGCAATACGAGATGGATCTCCTATGCACTTTCGAAGCATTGAAACATGAAACACTGGATGAACTGTGGAGAGTTCTTGGGGTAGTTCTAATTCATACGCAACTTGACCAAATCTTCGGATAATCTTATATGGCCCTATATAACGCGGACTTAGCTTTCCTTTCTTTCCAAATCTTATTACCCCTTTCATTGGTGACACTTTCAAGAATACCTAATCCCCTATGGAAAATTCTAGCCTCCTTCTTCTAACATCGGTATATGATTTGTGTCGACTTTGGGCCTTTTGTAGCCGTTGTTGTATCACCTTAACCTTCTCCATAGCTTGATGAACAAGATCTGGCCCAAATAAGGCAGTTTCACCCATTTCAAACCATCCAATTGGTGATCTACACTTTCTTCCATATAAAGCTTCGTAACGTGCCATTTTGATACTTGAATGATAGTTATTATTGTAGGCAAATTCAATAAGATATAAATGATCATACCAACTACCTTTAAAGTCCAACACGCAAGCTCATAGCATATCTTCCAGTGTTTGTATAGTACGTTCTGCTTGTCCATCTGTTTGAGGATGAAAAGTCGTACTTAAATTCACTTGGGTTCTCAAACTTTTCTGAAAAGACTTCCAAAAGTGTGCAGTAAATTGAGTTCCCCTGTCTGATATAATAGAGATTGGAATTCCTGTCACGACCCGAATCCCATTTGGGCCGGACTGGCACCCAAGGCCCGAGATAACCAATCTTTATTCATGTCCATTCATATGCATGCCATAAGAAACATCACCACCACATAGGAACATAAAATGCTAATAGCGAAAATCATGGAACATATGACATGTACATATAAGAAACTTGGCCGTTAGGGCCATCAAGTCAAGAGGGATATACGTCTCTTACATTTATATACCCACATATGTCTACAAAAGCCTCTAACAGAAGTACACACATAACCATCCTAAATTCGGGACAAGTCCCCGCTTTACACCACCTTTACAATATCAAAACCAATATACAACTGTGACTCAGAAGCCCCGAACCAACTGGAGCTCACCAAAGATCAGTGGATGTCCCGCAGCTTACTGTGGCGGTCTAATAGTGCTTGTGCCTGTAGCAAGTAAGGTAAATCCCCCAAGAGGGGTCAGTACGAAGAATGTACTGAGTATGTAAGGCCATAATAAACAGTGTGATACATAAAGACTTCAATGAACTCAAATATAAATGAGTACTCAATATGGATAAGTCACCATTATGTATATATGGAAATGTGTACATTATGTGAATTACTTTCTTTACTTTTATAATCATTCATTCATTCCCTCGTTCCTTCATTCGTTACTCATTCATCCATTCATATAATGCCCGGGCCCCAAGCTGATCAGTGGGTAATCAACAGTTTTCGGGATTGACCCATGCTAGGCTTTTCCTTTGCCCCTAGGCTACCACCCGTAGTAGTGGGATTGACCCATGCTAGGTGTTGTTCTCACCCCTGGGATACCACCCGTAGATATTGGGATCGACCCATGCTAGGTATTTTAACCCCTGGGATACCACCCAAGAACACATCTCTTCTGTTTACAACATTACTTCTTTAACCTTGGAAAAAGTTCATTCGATGATTATATCATTATTGGAAACACATAGATGCTTACCTTATGCCTTTACACTCATGAGATTGATACTTTTGTAGTTGTAACATTATTGGAAACTTTGGAACATAACGTTATTGGATCTTGGAACCATGTTTAGAATTATGTGACACATGAATAACAATACCTCAAGAATAAGGTATATATGATCAACAATAGATGATAACCTGAAATGAGTTACCTTAGAACATTTCGAAAATTAGTAAGTACCATAACAAGGTGAATACTATATGCTGCAGAAGGATACGGAAAGAGTAACCTTACATACCTTATCTTCTCAATATGAACACTCAATCCTATACGTGAACACAATAGTCCATCTCCTTCCTTATGTCTTACTCTACAATACAAATACATACCGGAGCTTACATTAACAACTAGTTACCATACAAGTGCATAAGATGCATAATAAGTCACATGTTTGCCTTATAACGTCATTTACCCCCTTACAATACCATTTACTGCAAGGTCATACCAATACTACCACAACATGCCCGACATTGACCAATACATCATAAACCAATAGCATGTCACACCAAGTTCATACTTTACACTTCTCTATCATCACAACATTACAATTACTTCATCAAGTCACCTCAATATACCTCATAATCCCATATCGGCCAAAATTCCATAATTTACACTTATAGAAAAATAACAAGTTTAGGATCATAATCACACCATACATGTTGATATCTCATCCATACCATTCACTTTTATTCAAACCTCAAGTCCTTTTTCAAGTTTAAATAACAAGAATGGCACATATTTAGCAAAAAGCAAAAGTTCACTATTCAACACTGGCCATCATAACCATCATTCTCTACACCATCTCTCATGCATATAATATGTTAAAGTACAAGAATAATCACTTACCCAAGCTTGAGACATGATGATCTTGTCCAAAAGATGACTTAGGGTTTGAAGAGCCAAAAGGAGTTTTCTTGAGAATTCTAGAAATGTGATGTGTGCCTTTTGGAATAAAAATCTTATTGTTATTGTTATTTATAGGTCCCTCAAGTCACTCTTATCCAATTCTTGGCATTAAATGCAATTGTTGCTTGGTCAAATGGAAGAATGGGTAATTTTTCCCCTTGGGCCTATGCATTTTGGCTTCATTTTGGGCTTTAAATTGAGCTCAATAACTTATGTCACCTTAACCCACTAAATTTAATGTATAATCCACCATATATCTCATGTTCAGATAATTCTATAAATGTCTCGATAATATTCACTTACGAGATTTCCGTTCGTATCCTCAATCGCAAAACTAGAAATTCTAGTCGCTCATGGCTTACTTGAACATAATTTGTTAAAAATTGTGACTAAGAATTAACCCCAACTCGGGTGCTAAACACGCTTAATAATAGTCCTACTATGATGGAGTAATGATACCATGACTCAAAGGTCTTATATACATCATAATAGTCGAAGAAAAATTTTGGTGAAAACCACCCCGGCATGCCGCTTAGCTCGCCCCTTTGCTGCCTGTGGCACAAAAAAAACAGCCCAGAGCGGCCTGGCACGCCCCAGGGCTGCCTGTGCCAAAATGTTTTTGGCCAGAAGCGGCCCGGCACACCCCTGGGCTCGCCCCACACCCAAAAGGGGATTTTTTTCCGTTCTTCGACTTTTCTTTGCGGATTTGGTTAGATCCTTCAAGTTCAAGTCTTTTGCTTACCTCCTAACCTTAATTTCCATTGCTTGGAAGTCCTCCAAGCCTCATTTTTCACCCCACAATTGCTCCACGAAGTCACAAACACCTCTGACAAAGGTCTAATCACACATATTAGGCCCAATATTCAATGACACTACAAAACACATACTTATGGAATATCGACACCTAAATAAACATTGTGCAAAGTTGTCAAGTAGTGTTGGGAAGGTACAGGGTGTTATAATTTCGTGTAGTCGAACTATCTCTTTAACATACAACCACACATAATCTTCAGCTGTGTAGGTGGTCTTGACCGGTAGGAAGTGTGCTGACTTGGTAAGCCTGTCAATTATTACCCATATGGAATCAAATTTCCAAAGTGTACGAGGCAAAACTGTGATGAACTCCATGTTGATCATGTCCCACTTCCAGATTGGAAGATTTATACATTGCATATAACCTTCAGGCTTCTGATGCTCTACTTTTACTTGTTGACAATTTGGACATTGGGCTACAAATTCTATAATGTTCTTCTTCATGTTACCCCACCAATACATTTCTTTCAAATCATGATACATTTTGGTGGCTCCCGTATGAATAGAATACCGTGAATGATGCGCTTCTGTCATAATCCGTCTCCTTAGCTCATCTACATCAGGTACACACAATCTACTTTGGCACTGAAGCACTCCCTCTTGCGTAAGATCAAATGTCTTTGTCAAACCTTGTTGTACATTCTCCTTCAGCTGTAATAAAATAGGACCCGCATACTATTTTTCCTTCACTTCAGCTACTAATGAAGATTTTGCCGCATTTTGCACCATAATTTCTTCATTTGGAGTTTCAAGAAGACGAACCCCAAAGCTGGCTAGTTGATGTAGATCCTTGATTATACCTTGCTTTTCCGTGAGCTGGCCATCAGTGCTTCCTATTGCTTTGCGGCTTAATGCATCGGCTACCACATTTGCTTTCCCTGGATGATATAAAATATCAATGTCATAATCTTTTAATAGTTCAAGCCACCTCCGTTGCCTCAGATTTAGGTCCTTCTGCTTAAAAATATAATGCAAACTTTTATGATCGGTATATATGCCAACGTGAACCCCATACAAGTAGTGGCGCCATATCTTTAAAGCAAATATCTCAGTTGCTAGAGATCATATGTCGGATAATTTCTCTCATGTGGCCGCAACTGTCTTGAGGTATAAGCTATTACATTATCGTGCTGTATCAATACACATTCTAAGCCAACTCCTAAAGCATCACAATATACCGCATACCCTTCTGTACCTTCTGGAAGTACCAATACAGGTGCAGAAGTCAACTTATCCTTCAGATCTTGGAAACTCTTCTCACATGCGTCCTTCCACTGAAACTTGGTTGCCTTGTGTGTTAGCTTTTTAAAGGTGCAGCAATAGAAGAAAATCCTTCAACAAACCTTCTATAATAACTTTCCAACCCAAGGAAACTACGAATCTCTATAGGCGTTGTAGGTCTTGGCCAATTCTTCACAGCTTCTATCTTTTCAGTATCAACTCTTATTCCTTCATCCAACACAATATGACCCAAGAATGCTAAAGATTTTAACCAAAATTCACATTTAGAGAAATTTGCATATAACTTAGGATCACGAAAAATCTGTAACACCTGCCATAAATGATTAGCATGGTCTTCTTTTGATCTTGAATAAACAAAAATATCATCTATAAACACTGTCACAAACACATCTAAGAATGGCTTGAACACCCTATTCATCAAATCCATAAAAACTGTTGGTGCATTTGTTAGCCCAAATGACATAACTAAAAACTCATAATGACCATACCGTGTTCGAAAAGCTGTCTTGGGTATATCTTTTTCTCTAACCATTACTTGATGATAACTCAATCTCAAGTCAATCTTTGAGAAGCATTTGACACCCTGTAATTGATCAAACAAATCATCAATTCTGGGGAGGGGATATTTGTTCTTGACTGTTACCTTATTCAATTGCCGATAATCAATACACATTCTCAATGTGACATCTTTCTTTCATATAAATAACACTTGTGCACCCCACAGGGACATACTAGGCCTTATGAATCTCTTTTCTCGCAAGTTTTTTAATTGCTCCTTCAATTCCCGTAATTCTGTTGGGGCCATTTTATACGGAGGAATAGAGATAGGCTGAGTACCTGGGATCACATCAATACCAAACTCTACTTCCCGTTCTAGAGGCAAACCTGGAAGATCTTCAGGAAATACATCAAGGAATTTATTTACCACCGGAATCGATTGAAGAGGTGGTGGCTTCACATCGGTATCTTGCACTCTTACTAGATGGCATATGTACCCCTTGGATATCATTTTTTTTTTCTTAAGATAAGAAATAAATTTACCTCTCGGTGCTCCAACATTACCCCTCCATTCAAGGACGGTCTTTTGTGGAAAATGGAAATGTACCTTCTTAGTTCGGCAATCTACTGTGGCATAACAAGAAGCCAACCAATCCATACCCATTATAACATCAAAATCTACCATCTCTAGCTCAACAAGATCAGCCAATCTATCATGATCACAAACAGTTACTATGCAATTGTGATAGACTCTTTTAGCTACAATAGATTCACCAACTGGTGTAGATACTTCAAATGGCTTGACTAGTAATTTCGGTATTCTTTCGAATTTTTCAGCAATCAATAGAGTGACATATGATAGGGTAGAGCCCGGATCAATCAACGCATATACATTATGTGAAAAGACAGATAATGTACCTGTAACCACATCAGGAGAAGCCTCCAAATTCTGCCGATCCGCTAAAGCATAGGTACGGTTCTGGAATCCACTAGAATTAGCTGATCCTCGAACACCTCTACCACGCCCAGTAGGCTGTACACCTGATGAGGATGACGCAACGGCTGATCCAGTAGGTTGCGCCATACTACCCGTACCCTCCGTGGGCACTCTCTCATTATGTGCCCCGACATACCACACCAAAAGCAAACATCCGTCCCAAGCTGACATGCACCTAAATGAAGTTTTCCGCAGTGCTGACACGGCTGACGAGAAAACCTCGATTGGCTCATTCTTTCTTGTTCTTGATACCCTGCTGTCTGTAAACCTTAAATCCCACTACTTTGCCCAACTTGACTGCCTCTAAACCCTCGAAATTGGGATGGAGTACATGTTGTAGAATAAGAAAATGATGGTCTAGGCAGTCTATTAAAAACCCGAGGCCTAAATTCTCCTTGGGACGCCATGAACTGTCCCATAGGTTTAGCCCTCTTTGACGGTCCTCTTTCAAATTCTTGCGTTCTTCTCCTTAGCCTCTGACCCTCCATCTTCTATGCAAAAGCTTGTATCCTGGCTATATCCATGTCTCTATTCAAAGCAGCAATAGTACAATCCCTAACCAAATACGGATCCAATCTATCCATATACCGATGAACTCTATCGTCCATAGTAGCTACTACATTAGGAGCGTACCTGGACAAAGAGTTAAATCGAAGACTGTACTCTCTGACGCTCATATTACCTTGACGAAGATTTAAGAACTGGTCTGCATGAGCCTCTAGGATCTCATATGGAAGGTAATGATCAAGGAATGTTGCTTTGAATTCTTCCCAACTAGCTGGAAGTGCACCGATACCCCTAGATCATTTCCAATCTTCGTACCATAATATAGCCTCTTCTTTTAATCTATATGCTGCAAGCTCAACTGTTTCTGTACCAGATACATGCATAACATCTAAAGCCCTTTGAATTTGGTCCATGAAGTCTTGTGGGTCTTCATTAAGATCTGACCCGACGAATGTGGGAGGGTCTAATTTAAGAAAATCCTGTGTCCGCCGACTAGCTGCCCTATCCGCACCGTCATTACTTGTAGTTGGACCAGTTTGTCCTTGATTTTCTGCAGCAACTATACGAGTCAACATTTGCACCACATTCCTTAAATCCTGCTCAGTAGCATTAACAAGTGGTTCTGGGGGTACTCCTCTCCTTCTTGACTCTCCGAGAGGTGGAAGAGTAGAAGAAGCCCGCGATGCAAACTCGTCTTCAGTCTTACCTTGATTAGCTTGTTTAGGTGGTGATTTACTGGTTCTTTCTCCAAAAATCCTGTCTAGCTTCTTACTTTTACCCTTGTTTCTCCTTGTAAACGGCATTTTACGATACTGAGGAAACAAAAACATAAACCAAATACAGTGGTCAAATATGACTCCACCTACAACTTTGGCTCTATTGCACGATCTAGGAAATGAAAAAAAGAAAGAACTCCTAAATGTCCCGTAGCCTCCTACGTATAGATGTGGTGCACAACACATCCATAAGCAAGACTCTACTCAGACACGGCTTTGTAGACACCCTAGAACGACCCGTTCTGATACCACTTTTGTCACGCCTCAAATCCCATTGGGGCGGACAGGCATCCGTAGTCGTAAAGGCCCGAGAGAACCAACCTATGATTGAGTACATTCATATGCATGCCATTGAATGAACAAAAATTCTGCCACGTGCAGATAATATATATCGACGACGAAAGTCATGTAAAGACTTACAAAATAGATACGAGACTTGGTCATTGGGGACACAACGTCTAAAAGAAAAGACACTTCTACATTTGACTTTACAAGAACTACAAAGCCTCTAAAAGATATATAACCAACATGATATACACAACCTCTTATGCATATAATATATTAATCTATAAGGGTAAACACTTACTAAGGCTTGCAAGTGGAAGATTTATCCAAAAATCCTTAGAGAAAATTAGGGTGGCTAGAGTTTTTTGAGAGAGGAGAAATGTTGATTGAAAATCTGATTTTTTACAAGTGTATTGTGTGGAAAATAAGCTGAATTTCAGCCTTATAAAGGCCCTCCAAACAGCCTCTCCTTTGGTCATCCTTAGCCAATTATTTGTTCAAAAAGTCTAAGTAGACTTGGCCAATTTTTAAATGGATCATCTTCCTTTTTGGGCCCATGTCTTTTTACTTAATTTTGGGCCTCAATTAAGTCCATAAACATAATATTAATTCAGCCCAATAAATTTAGTGGGTAACACACTATCTCAAGTTTAAATAATTCCATAAATGTTAAGGTAGTCAAATAAGTTCGGAAATGTACGGGATGTTACGATATCCACGTCGTCTAATAAATTGTGCATATATATATTCTTGTCGTCTAACAAATTGTGCATAATTATCCCTTTCATTAACAGACCTATATCTACTGAATTAAAAATAATAATCTAAAACTGATTTTTTTTAATTAATTCCAAAGGTGCCACGTTTAAAAAAATATTTCACCCATTTTTTATCCCTCTGGACCTAACCCAGACTCGACTCAAATAAAAATATTCAATCCTCTTTTATTCAACCGCCACCCCGATGATTTAGACTTAGGATACTTGTTCAACTAAACAAGATTATTATCAAGACCATGAGATGATGACTAAATAAAAGAGCTATTGAGTTGGGTTTTTTTAGTTGTGTCGGGTCTAGAGGGGTAAAAGAAATGGGTGAGGTAATTTTTTAAAGCCACATAACATTTTTGAAATAAAAAAATTAATTTAGGATTTTTTTAAATTCAGTGAATGTAGGTTTGTTAACAAAAAAGGTAAATATACACCATTTGTTAGACGATATATATATATATATATATATATATATATATATATATATATATATTCACCATTTATTAAATAACGATAATATATATATATACTATTATTTAACGGAAAATATATCCGCTCTAAATCGCACAATAAAAAAATATATTTGGCCTGACCTACTTGAAGAAAAATGTCAAGACAAGTTATATTAAAATATCAACTTTGATTCATCATCTCTATCTCAAAATTAGAGAATTTTCAAAGTTTTGAAAAATCTAATCACTCCAGACTCTAAATTAAAGTGTACTTTATATTCAATATACCATATACAATTGAATGATATCATATTTATATTCAAGATTGTATAAGAATAATATTAAATAAAATGTATAAATAATATTGAATTAGTATTGTTGAAATTATTCTTATTCACTCTTTACTTTAGTTTGTCATCATGTTTATTCATATATTAATAACTCTGATATTATCCTATAATATCATAGATTCCTATATAATACTAAAGAGGATGTATAATTGATTATGTTAAAAACACTATCGAACACTTCCAAACACTACCTATAATCTCATTTTCAATGTTATTCTCTCTCTCTGTCCTTTTTTTTAAAATAAATTTCAAACATTCATTTAAATTACGGAAGCAGCTTCACTTCATTAGTTTTTGTTTAAATAATTATTAATATAGCCTTAGATGAGAGTCACGTGTCCTTGTATATTTTGAAGTTTATAATCTATTTAAATATTTTCTCTTTCTTATTTATTAATGTCTGCTATTGGTATATACTATTTGGAAGAGAAAAAAGCTCTGGCCAGTTTAGCCAGAGAGCCATAACTTTCTTTTCTTGTAGTAATACGTTCATATCATTTGTTTAATTTAATAGAAAGTGGCATTTTATGTTTTAGTAAGAAATTAAAGATCGACACATTCTTTTAGCTCGTCGCGGCCTACAGTCTACAAAGTAATAGATTGAACTTGTTGTTTTCTGATCTAATCTCGAGGAGCCAGTTTGGCCTGACCCATCAAATTCTAAAATTCGTGTATTGAATTTTTGTCCAATCCACCTTGTACAAAAAGATCCCGATGTAAAAGAACATGGGATAGGACTTTAAAGTCGGGAATCCTATAGGATCCATTGTTATAATAAAAGACAAGTTCAAATACCCGAACCAAAAACTATAAGTATAATTAATCAGCGTCAAAAGTTAAAGTCTTCCTCTGAGCTAATCAATTTTTAACCCCATTAGGTAAGGTCGAACTCCGTGTGAAGACTGCATGTATCCCTATTTTTCCACCTGCGGGAACCAACTTTTCATGACAAAATTACCTAATAAGGTACAGTAAATAATGCAAGCCACCCAAATTGAATTATATAACATGACATGACCATCATAAGTTTTACTTTGTGGGGTGACAAGTATTTTTTTGTTTTTAGTTAGAGGTTTAAGTTTGAATATAAGTATGAAATCATTTTAATAGAAAATGTTTTCTTTTAAAGTGAAATTTTTTAATATAAATTTAGATTAGTTAGGTCTTAAAATGAATACACAATATTGAATGAGAAACAAAAAAAAAATACTAGTATAACATGTATTCCTAAGTTCTGTTTCCTTTGTGCCAAGTTATATAAAGGTGTTTGATTGGATATTGAGTTTTAAAATGGAAGAATTTTTAAAAAAAACTTGTGTCTAAAAAAGTCAGACATGTATTTGTGTGGATAAATTGTCTTAAAATAGATTAAAAAAATAAATTTAAAGTAAAAAAAGTACCATTCTTTTTATGACTAATTAAAAGGAAAATATCAATATCACATAAACTGAGATACAGAGAGTATGTCTTTTATCTATATGTATATAAATTACTTTTGTAAGTTTGTTGTCTTACCGAGAAATAGAAAGGCAGTTTTATTAAGACCATAAAATAAATGAGTTTAAGTTATATATACATCGCCAATATAAAAAATTCAAGTTATTCAATTTATATATGTAGGTACGTCTCTTTTAAATATAAGATTTATAATTTTAAAAATAAGATAAGTTACTTATTATAATAAGTAAAGATGACATGTTGATTTAAAAATTTCTTACACTCATTATAACAGCCAATGGCAAAGTCACTCTTGTCGAACGATGCAATTGACATCCATTTGCTGAAAAAATATGTCATGCATTTTTTAAATATAAATATAGTATATGTTAAATCTTCTTGACTCGTCTTATGTGTTTACTATATATATTTGAATTTTCTTAGTGAACGTCTTATTTTCGCTACTATTACTAGCGTATATAATTAATTTAGAAACGACATCAAAAATACACCACCATTGTCACGACCATGGTGCTGTGTCTTTTTTCTTGATAAAAAACTTTAAGAAAAAGCAGTAGAATATATTCTCAGTGATAGCTCAACATAATTGGTGGCTTAAAGCTAAACCATATAAAAGGCGTTAAATTTATTTAATAGTAAAGTTTTATACGAATATTTATTTTATCTTTTTTTTTTTTTGGTAATAATGATTTTAAGACTATCTTATATGTATATTGATCATTCACTTGGTTACATGTTAGTTCTGGCCATTGAAGATATTTAACTTTTTTGACGAAAATTTCATTCAGCGAGTCAAATTCTGATGAAACGTCAGTAAGAAATTAGCGATTTAGTAGTGATATAACTATGTAGATATCAAAATAATTTCATACATTTGTATTAATCAAGTCTTTTTGAATTGAAAAATGGCTTAATCCACTCTTCATAAGAAATAATCAATTCTAGAAGATGATCCCAACAAATTTCATTTTCTAAATTATCAAAGTTATCATCAAATTGTTCATTTTTATATATTACATGTTTAATATAAAATTCGAGCTATTAACCTGAATAACTTTTATCACATTCTTAATTTAAAAAAAGTAGTAAAAATCTAGTGGAGTATCTTTTATTAATGATTTTTATACTTTTGGATAAGGGTGTTCACGGATTGATGATTTGCAAGGATATCTAGGTGGGGTCACGGATTCACGTGAACCCATGCTTCCCTCCTAGATTAATATATAGTAATATTATATTTTAAAAAAAATACTTAAATATAGACGTGTAAATCCACACTCGAAGTATCATATAATACGATAATGACTGGGTATGCCTCTTTAAGTGAGGTTAGAAATTTAAATCTTATATCTATCTTGTTTTGTTTTTATTTCTAAAATTGGATAACAAATTTCTAAATGGTTATTGGTAGCTGCGTTTTAGTTATTTTTTTTCTTTATTTTTTCAAAATTTCCACGTTTGTCACATGGTAAATTTCTAATTTTTTTATCACTAATTTTTTTTATATAATTAAACTAAATGTGTATATTAAAACTACTAGAAATGGATGATACAACATACAACCAATGGGTTCAAGCGATCTCGATACCTAAGATACGAAATGTAATTATATATAAGACGAATTACTATTTTGAAAGATATAATTTTGGACCTATTATTTTAAATGTTTAATAGGTTTATAATGATAAGAATCTAGCTAAAGATCAAATTGGTCAAATTTATATCTTAGATCCACCTTTTCGTAATAGTGTACTCATCCTCTCGAAATTCTGGATACGCCTCTGTCGGTTTGGGTCGGTTATTGGTCAAATTTAAAATCAAATCACTATAATCGATTTTTATATTATTAAAACCAAACCAAACATAATATATCACTACAACAAATTTGTTCATCAGTGACGTTATTTTATCACTTATAAATTATATTTCGTCATAAATATCTTGCGTGATGAAAACAATTTCGTCTATCGTTCGTCTCTAAACGTGGGTCGCTAAAAGTATGCAAATACAAATTAGTGTTTCGTCACTAAATAAATTATATTAACTACAAAATTCTTTTTCTAGTCCCCAAATGCATCATATTTGTGATGAAATTATTTGTCATTGAAAGTGTAAAATTTTGTAGTTGATTATGGGCTTTCGTCACTAAAAAGGTTATTAACACTAACAAAATTACCTTGTCATTAATTATTTAGGTTAAGTAGTGACAACATCTATAGTCTCTAAAGTTATATATATTTTGTAGCAGAATTGTCACGCCTCAAATCCCATTGAGGCAGCCTGGCACCCGAAGTCGTTAAGGCCCGAGAGAACCAATCTTCATTCATGTACACTCATATGCATGTCACTAAATGTAGATATAAGATACCTTAGCGGAAACCGTGGAAAAACATTCAATAAAAATGAAACTTGGCCATTAGGGCCACCACGTCAAAAAGATAAGACACTTATATGCCTGACTGTACCATGGTCTACAAAGCCTCTAAAAGATACATATACATAACCAACCTAACGTCGGGACAAGCCCCGATTTACACAATCCTTTATACAATACCAAAACAAATGTACATAAAGACTCGAAAAGCCCCGAACCAATCTGGAGCTCACCACAAGCCTGCGGATGACTCATAGCCTACTGTGGAGGTCTACTAGCACCTGTGCCTGCAGCAAGTAAGGTAAGTCCCCCAAGGGACGTCAGTACGAATGAATGTACTGAGTATGTAAGGCTATAAGCAACTGCATGAAACATAAGAACTTCAATGGAATCAAATACAAGTGAATAATCAATATGGATAAACCATCGTTCTGTATGTGTGGAACCATGTACATTACATTCATTACTTTACTTTACTTTATCCTTCTTTGTATTAAGAAACTGTAAAGCATATGATAAACAAATGACCAACTGATCAATGGTAAAAGAGGATGACCCATGCTAGGTATTTTAACCCCTGGGATACGGTCCTCATACATACACAAATCGGGATCGACCCATGCTAAGCTTTACTTTCACCCCTGGGATACCACCCATAATATTAGGATCGACCCATGCTAGGTGTTCCTTCCACCCCTGGGATACCACCCATTCTCAACATTAAACATCAAACAACTATACACATTACTTCATTTCTTACTTTTGTGAGATTGGTACATTGGTGATTACAACGTTATTGGAACTTCGGAACATTTGTCAATGAACAAGTGACATGAAAAACAATTGACATATGGATAACAACTTGAAGTGAAACACTTTACAACATTTCGGAGTAGAAATAAGTTCGGTCAAGATATGGACAATAGGTGAAAACAATAGGTGTGGCCAAAGAATACGGAAAAGTGAGAAACCTTACATACCTTAGCCTTCCAATTTTGTGACTACAACAATTCCACCTTTCCTTAAAGTGCTAGTCTACAATATGAATACATAATGGAATTCACATTAAAAACCAAGAATATTACGAGTTCACAAAGCGATAATTAAACCATTCAACATCCTCAACACATGGTATGTCATTCCACCTCCCTTCCTACTACCATATCACTTCGTTCCACCTTACCACAATATAATTTACTACCTCACAACATCAACGACACCAAAACAGCCCACAATCCAATATAGAAGATAAATCCTTTACCGGTTTAAGTAAAACAAATAAAGTGGACTGCTCAACACCTTTTAATCATATCCAACATGATATCCATACCCTCTTGTACATATAATATAGTAATCTACAAGAGGAAACATTACCAAGACTTTCAAGTGGAAACTTTGTTCAAAAATCCTTCAAGCAAAGTAGGGTTATTAGGGTTTGAGAGAGGAGAAAGATATTTAATGAAAAATCTGATTTTTGCAAGTGATAAATGGTGAATTAAGTTGATATTTTTAGCCTTATATAGGCCCTTTAAATCAGCCCCTCTCAAGTCTATCCTTAGCCACATTTATTGACCAAAAAAGTCCAAGTTGACTTGTCCCTTTATGAATGGATCATCCTTCTTTGGGCCCATGTAGTTTTATTTCATTTTGGTCCTTAATTAAGTTCACAAACCCTATATTAATTTAGCCCAACACATTTAATGGATAATACACCCAACTCTAGGGTTTTCGATTCCGAAACCAATAATATGTTTATGAACTCAAAAATAATATAACATGTCTCTCAAATCGATATACTAGCTTCCTTTTGCACATAGGGAAATGCAGGGGTATGTATAAATACAAGGCTAATCCTTTTCGAACCAAATCAGGACGACATAGTCGATAAATTTCCACGGTGACGTGACTTGGTGTCGTGGACCAAGTCACGCCACGTGGATGGGTGCTGTGGAAATGAGACAACATTTCAAAGTCTCTAAAGTTTGGTCACGGCACGTGAGACGTGAGTGGGGTCACACCACGTGGAACCCTGCCGTGGTTATCAGGCTTTTTTTTCCACCCTGCAGAAGTCGATCCATGACAGCCACCCATGTCAAGTGGGTGGACTCAGGACACGTGAGTCCCCGCCGTGGGTCACTCATGTGACTTGATTCATTTCTTCTTCCCATACCCCGTTCCAGTATATGTTTCTTCCCTTTTCCCCCAATTAGCCTCATATCTAAGTTATTGCATATTTTCATGTGACCCGAACGCCTCAGGTGTTACATTCTTCCCCCCTTAGGAACATTCATCCTCGAATGTTAGTAACAGTGTCAACGTTACATAAGTTCAAGTTTAAATTCTGTTGTCGTATTATCAGATTCTCACATACACATAATAATGCTTAAGAATGCTAATATGTACTTACTTGTTATTGCTCCACTCCTGCATCTTGACCTTCCTCTTCCATTTGGAACAAATGTGGGTACTTAACCTTCATCATTTCCTCGGCTTTCCATGTGATTTCTTCCACTTGTTGATTTTGCCACAACACTTTTACCGAAGTTACCTCTTTATTTCTTAACCTTTTCACTTGTCGATCCAGAATAGCATTAGGTACTTCTTCATAGGTGAGGTTTTCCGTAACTTGTATATCTTCAATAGGAGCAATATGAGATGGATCCCCTATGCACTTCTGAAGCATTGAAAAATGAAACACTAGATGAACCGTGGAGAGTTCTTGGGGTAACTCTAATTTGTATGGAACTTGACCAAATCTTTGGATAATCTTATATGGCCCTATATATCGTGGACTCAGTTTCCCTTTCTTTCCAAATCTCATGACCCCTTTCATCTGTGACACTTTCAAGAATACCCAATTACCTATGGTAAATTCCAATCCCCTTCTTCGAACATCGACATATGATTTATGTCGACTCTGGGCCATTTGTAGTCGTTGTTGTATCACCTTAACCGTTTCCATAGCTTTATGAACAAGATCTAGACCAAATAAAGCAGTTTCACCTACTTCAAACCATTCGATTGGTGATCTATACTTTCTTCCATATAAAGCTTCGTAAGGCGCCATTTTGATACTTGAATGATAGCTATTATTGTAGGAGAATTCAATAAGCGACAAATGATCATCCCAACTACCTTTAAAGTCCAATGTGCAAGCTCGTAGCATATCTTCAATTGTTTGTATAGTACATTCTGCTTGTCCATCTGTCTGAGGATGAAAAGTAATACTCAAATTCACTTGTGTACCCAAACTCTTTTGAAAAGACTTTCAAAAATGTGCAGTAAATTGAGCTCCCCTGTCTGATATAATAGAAATTGGAATTCCGTGTAGTCGCACTATCTCTTTAATATACAATCTCGCATAATCTTCAGTTGTGTAGGTCGTCCTAATCGGTAGAAAGTGTGTTGACTTGGTAAGCTTGTCAACTATTACCCATATGGAATTAAATTTCCAAAGTGTACGAGGCAAAACTGTGATGAAATCCATGTTGATCATGTCCCAGTTCCAGACTGGAAGATTTATACATTGCATATAACCTCCAGGTTTCTGATGCTCCACTTTCACCTGTTGACAATTTGGACAATGAGCTACAAATTCTGTAATGTTCTTCTTCATGTTACCCCACCAATACATTTCTCTCAAATCATGATATATTTTGGTGGCTCCCGGATGAATAGAATACCGTGAATGATGCGTCTCTGTCATAATCCATCTCCTTAGCTCATCTACATCCGGTACACACAATCTACTTTGGCACTGAAACACTCCCTCATGCGTAAGATCAAATGCCTTTGTTAAACCGTATTGCACATTCTCATTTAGCTGCAATAAAATAGGATCTGCATACTGTTTTTCCTTCAATTCAGCTATTAATGAAGATTCTGCCGCATTCTGCACCATAACCCCTACATTTGGAGATTCAAGAAGGCGAACTCCCAAGTTGGCTAGTTGATGTAGATCCTTCACTATACTTTGTTTTTCTGTGAGCTGACCATCAGTGATTCCTATTGCTTTACGGCTTAATGCATCGGCTACCACATTTTCTTTTCCTGGATGATATAAAATATCAAGGTCATAATCCTTCAATAGTTCAAGCCACCTCCGCTGCCTCAGATTTAAGTCCTTCTGCTTGAAGATATATTGCAAACTCTTATGGTCAGTATATATGTCAATGTGAACCCCATACAAGTAGTGGCGTCATATCTTTAAAGCAAATATCACGGCTGCTAGCTCAAGATCATGTGTTGGATAATTTCTCTTATGTGGCCGCAACTGTCGTGAGGCATACGCTATTACATTACCGTACTGCATCAATATACATCCTAGGCCAACTCTGGAAGTATCACAATATACTGTATACCCTTCTGTGCCTTCCGAAAGCACCAATACGGGTGTAGTCGTCAATTTTTCCTTCAGCTTATGGAAACTCTTCTAACATGCATTATTCTACTGAAACTTGATTTCCTTGTGTGTTAACTTTGTTAAAGGTGCCGCAATGGAATAAAACCCTTCAACAAACCTTCGATAATAACCTACCAATCCAAGAAAACTATGAATCTCTGTAGGCGTCGTAGGCCTTAGCCAATTCTTCACAACTTCTATCTTTTGAGTATCAGCCCATATTCCTTCATCTGACACAATATGACCCAAGAATGCTACAGATTTTTACCAAAATTCAAATTTAGAAAACTTTGCATATAGCTTTCGATCACGCAGAATCTGTAACACCTGTCATAAGTGATTAGCATGGTCTTCTTCTGATCTTGAATAAACCAGAATATCATTAATAAACACGATCACGAACAAATCCAAGAATGGCGTGAACACCCTATTCATCAAGTCCATAAAAATTGTTGGTGCATTTATTAGCCCAAATGATATAACTAAAATTCATAATGGTCATACCGTGTTCGGAAAGTCGTCTTGGGTATATCTTTTTCCCTAACTCTTACTTGATGATAACCCAATCTCAAATCAATTTTTGAGAAGCATTTGACACCCTGTAATTGATCAAACAAATCATTAATTCTGGGAAGGGGATATTTATTCTTGATTGTTATCTTATTCAATTGCCGGTAATCAATACACATTCTCAATGTGCCATCTTTCTTAAGTACAAACAACAGCGGTGCACCCCAAGGGGACATACTAAGCTTTATGAATCCCTTGTCTAGCAAGTCTTTTAATTGCTCCTTCAATTCCCGTAACTTTGTTGGGGCCATTCTATACAGAGGAATAAAGATAGGCTGAGTACCTGAAATTACATAAATACCAAACTCTACTTCTCATTCCGGAGGCAAACTTGGAAGATCTTCAGGAAATACATCAAGGAATTCATTTACCATTGGAATCGATTGAAGAGTTGGTGGTTTCACATCGGTATCATGCACTCTTACTAGATGGCATATGTATCCCTTGGATATCATTTTCCTTGCCTTAAGGTAGAAAATAAATTTACCTCTTGGTGCGCCAACATTACCCCTCCATTCAAGAATGGTCTTTTATGGGAAATAGATATGTACCTTCTTAGCTCGGCAATCTACCGTGGAATAACAAGAAGCCAACCAATCCATACCCATAATAACATCAAAATCCACCATTTTCAGCTCAATCAGATCAGCCAATGTATCATGATTACAAACGGTTACTATACAATTAAGATAGACCCTCTTAGCTATAATGGATTCACCAACTGGTGTAGATACTTCAAATGGCTGGACTAGTAATTTCGGTGTTCTTTCAAATTTTTCAGCAATCAATGGAGTGACATACGATAGGGTAGAACCTGGATCAATCAATGCATACACAGGATATGAATAAATAGATAATGTACCTGTAACTACATCATGAAAGGCCTCCAAATTCTACCGATTTGCTAGAGCATAGGTACGGTTCTGTACCCCACTGGAACTGACTGCTCCTCCAGTACCTCTACCACGACTAGCAGGCTGCACACTTCGTCCTAAGGAAGGAACTAATAATGATGATGCAACGGTTGATCCCGTAGGTCATGCCATACCACCTGTGCCCCTTCGTGGGCATTCTCTCATTATGTGCCCCATCATACCACACCAATAGCAAACAATTAACCAAAACTGACCTTCCGCAGTGCCGACATGGCTGACGAGAAAATTCTGCTGTTTGTGAACCTCGAATCTCACTACTCTACCCAAAATGGCCACCTCTAAACCCCCAGAATTGGGATGAAGTACCTGCTATAGGGGAAGAAAATGATGGTCTAGGGGGTCTAGGAAAAATTCGAGGGCTAGATTCTCCTTGGGACACCATAGACTGCCCCATAGGTCTAGCCCTCTTTGACGGCCCTCTTTTAAATTCCTGTGTCCTCCTCCATTGTTTGTGATCCTCCATTTTTTTGTGCAAAGGCTTGTATTCTAGCTATATCCAAATCTCTGTTCAACATAGCAATGGTACAATCCCTCACCAAATATGGTTCTAATCTGTCCACATATCGATGGACTCTGTCGGTCATAGTAGCTACCACATTTGGAGCATACCTGGACAAAGAGTTAAACCAAAGACTGTACTCTCTGACGCTCATATTACCTTACCAAAGATTTAAGAACTGGTCCGCACGAGCCTCTCGGACCTCATATAGGTGATAATGGTCAAGAAATGCTGCTTTAAATTCTTTCCAATTAGCTGGAAGTGCACCAATGCCTCTCGATCGTTTTCAGTCTTCATACCATAATATAGCTTCTCCCTTCAATTTATAAGCCGCAAGCTCAACTGTTTCCAAACCCGATACATGCATAACCTCCAAAGCCTTTGGATTTTATCTAGAAAATCTTGCGAGTCCTCATTAAGATCCGACTCGGTGAATGTAGGAGGATCTAATTTCAGAAAATCCTAGGTCCATCGACTAGCTGCCTTAGCTGCACCATCATCACTTGTCGTTGGACCAGCTCATCCTTGACTTTATGCAGCAACAATCTGAGTCAATATTTGCACCGCATTTCTTAAATCCTGCTCAGTAGACTTAACATACGGTTCTGGGGATATTTCTCTCCTTTGTGACTCTCCTGGAAATGGAAGAGTAGTAGAAGCCTACGATGCAAACTCACTGTAAGCTTTACCCTGACTAGGTGGTGGTCTACTGGTTCCTTCTCCGGCAATTCTGTCTAGCTTCTTACTTTTTCCCCTACCTCATCTTGTGATCGCCATTTTACTATAATGAAAGAAAATAATGGTTAGATATGATTTTCTCCGACAACTTTAGCTCTATTGCATGATCTAGGAAATGAAGGAAAGAAACAACTCCTAAATTTCCCGTAGCTTCCTACTTATAAATTTGGTGCACAACACATCCATAAGCAAGACTCTATGGAAACACGGCTTTGTAGACACCCTAGGACGACCCGCTCTGATACCACTTTTGTCACGCCTCAAATTTCATTGAGGTGGACTGGCACCCGAAGCCGTTAAGGCCAGAGAGAACCAATCTTCATTCATGTACACTCACATGCATGTCACTAAATGTAGATATAATATACCTTAGTGGAAACCGTGGAAAAACATTCAATAAAAATGAAACTTGGACGTTAGGGCCACCACGTCAAAAAGATAAGACACTTCTATGCCTGGCTATACCATGGTCTACAAACATAAGAACTTCAATGGAATCAAATACAAGTGAATAATCAATATGGATAAACCATCGTTCTGTATGTGTGGAACCATGTACATTACATTCATTACTTTACTTTACTTTATCCTTCTTTGTATTAAGAAACTGTAAAGCATATGATAAATAAATGACCAACTGATCAGTGGTAAAAGAGGATGACCTATGCTAGGTATTTTAACCCCTGGGATACGGTCCTCATACATACACAAATCGGGATCGACCCATGCTAAGTTTTACTTTCACCCCTGGGAAACCACCTATAATATTGGGATCGACCCATGCTAAGTGTTCCTTCCACCCCTGGGATACCACCCATTCTCAACATTAAACATCAAACAACTATACGCATTACTTCATTTCTTACTTTTGTGAGATTGGTACATTGGTGATTACAACGTTATTGGAACTTCGGAACATTTGTCAATGAACAAGTGACATGAAAAATAATTGACATGTGGATAACAACTTCCAACAACTTGAAGTGAAACACTTTACAACATTTCGGAGTAGAAATAAGTTCGGTCAAGATATGGACAATAGGTAAAAACAATAGGTGTGGCCAAAGAATACGGAAAAGAGAGAAACCTTACATACCTTAGCCTTCCAATTTTGTGACTACAACAATTCCACCTTTCCTTGAAGTGCTGGTCTACAATATGAATACATAATGGAATTCACATTAAAAACCAAGAATATTACGAGTTCACAAAGCGATAATTAAACCATTCAACATCCTCAACACATGGTATGTCATTCCACCTCCCTTCCTACTACCATATCACATTGTTCCACCTTACCACAATATAATTTATTACCTCACAACACCAACGACACCAAAACAGCCCACAATCCAATATAGAAGATAAATCCTTTACCGGTTTAAGTAAAACAAATAAAGTGGACTGCTCAACACCTTTTAATCATATCCAACATGATATCCATACCCTCTTGTACATATAATATAGTAATCTACAAGAGGAAACACTTACCAAAACTTTCAAGTGGAAGCTTTGTCCAAAAATCCTTCAAGCAAAGTAGGGTTATTAGGGTTTGAGAGAGGAGAAAGATATTTAATGAAAAATCTGATTTTTGCAAGTGATAAATGGTGAATTAAGTTGATATTTTTAGCCTTATATAGGTCCTCTAAATCAGCCCCTCTCAAGTCTATCCTTAGCCACATTTGTTGACCAAAAAGGTCAAAGTTGACTTGTCCCTTTATGAATGGATCATCCTTCTTTGGGCCCATGCAGTTTTATTTCATTTTGGGCCTTAATTAAGTTCACAAATCTTATATTAATTCAGCCCAACACATTTAATGGATAATACACCCAACTCTAGGGTTTTTGATTCTGAAACCAATAATATGTTTATGAACTCGAAAACAATAAAACATGTCTCTCAAATCGATATGCTAGCTTCCTTTTGCACATAAGGAAATGCAGGGGTATATATAAATACAAGGCTAATCCTTTCCGAACCAAATTAGGATGACATAGTCGATAAATTTCCATGATGCCGTGACTTGGTATTATGGACCAAGTCACGCCACGTGGATGGGTGCCGTGAAAATGAGACAACATTTCAAAGTCTCTAAAGTTTGGTCACGGCACCCACTCACATCACGTGAGTGGGGTCACGCCACGTGGAACCCTGTCGCGGTTATCAGGCTTTTTTTCCATCCTGCAGAAGTCGATCCATGGCAAAAACCCACATCACGTGGGTAGACTCACGGCACGTGAGTCCCTGCCATGGGTCACTCCTATGACTTGATTCGTTTCTTTTTCGCATGCCCCGTTCCAGTACATGTTTCTTCCCTTTTTCTCCAATTAGCCTCATATCTAAGTTATTACATATTTTCATGTGACCCGAACGCCTCAGGTGTTACAAGAACAAACATAGTTTCATCACTATTTTGATGCCATGTATTGTTATATATGTTTTCGGGTAACTCACAATATTGAGGATGATCTTGATAATTTCTTTATGGAGTATGAGTGTGCCATTCCAGTAAAAGAACTCCATTCTTACGATGGCAAGGTGGAAATCTTTGAATTTATTGTTTCAGCAACAAAGTGTTTGTGCAAGATTCTGGAGTGGTTAGTGCCTAGTGGGGAACCAATTGAGGGTTGCGCGAAAGCAGAAAAAATGGATGACGTTGAGTTCTCCTACTTATTTTGTGTGCAATATTTTTCATGAAGGCTCTATACAGCCTTTTGCCAAACAATGATTCTGACTGGAGCATGATTCTTCAACCTTATTCTTATTCCTCACTATCACTACAAGAGAACATGCAATTAGCTTGAGATCAAATTCCTAGCTAAGTTGTTAAAATCCCTAGCTAAAGTTGTTTTAGCTAGAAAAATAGCCCTAGAAACATTCCGTGGCTAATAGGATCTTAGCTAAATATTTGCTAGCGATATTAACCATCTGTAGCTAATTTAGCTAGGTTTATTTTGCTAGGCAACATTTCATGCAAATGTTAGCTAGGAGTTTTTCAGGCTAAATTCATAGCTAAGTTTATTTAGGATGTTGAGTTTTCTTTACAATTTGATAGGAATATCCCTAGCTATAAGCTAAGCATAAGGAGCACAATTGCATCTTTGTATATAATTTAAAATATGATAAAAACAGTAATAGAAATCATTCAAGTTTCAACAAATCTTTAATAATTGATATATATGCATTTATACAACCAGGTCAAATATTACCTTTGATACTCAGAAAGTACATATTTACAAATAAGATAAAGCATTATTAACTCCTACTATCTTAAGGTTGGGCCAAAGGAAAACCACAACTATTGTCTCCATTTATTTCCACTTTCATTTCATAACTAATCCTCGACTTCAACATTAACTTGACTCTTTGCCGTACAACTACAAGTCACATCCACTTCGTTTATTCTTTGCAAATGTACTCTGCAAAACAAAAATAAGGTAATTGAATATTAATCGAATAACAAAATCTATCAAATCTCAAAAATAAAGTTAACGTACTTGAATGTGACATGGCTTAACCCTAACGCGTACTAGTTTCTGAGAGAAACTATATACATGACCTTCACAAGCTCCTACTAGTTATCCATAAAGATATATCAAGCAATTTGAGGCAAAGAGCAAAGGAAAAGAAATTTTGTCCAAGTAAACAAAAATTGATCAATATTTAGTTACTTTCTCACTCCTTTGACAAGAAGTTAGGATTAGGATAAACCAGAATCAATTCTGAAATTGATTAAGAATTGAACCATGAAAGAACTGTCATGAAATCAAAGGTTTCAGGAGTTCTGTGCAAAATGAAACAACATAACTAGTATAAAAAATAAGTAGTGTTAACGAAGTAATTTGTAGTAAATTAGCTCTATAAATTGATCTCTCCACAATATTCAAACCCTTTCTCATTGACTTTTAATAGGTCACAACCAAATTAAGACACGCATACATGCTACTAACTAAAGATAAATCACCATTTAGCCGTTCATTTCAACACATTGATTAAATTAACATTTCAGTAGGGTAAGTTAACTATGACAATAGGGATACAATTTTCTACTCTTACAAACTCAAAAATTATAAGCAAAGAAAAATAAATAGTTTCTACTCATTTGTAAGATTACCATTTCCTGGGTGATGTCTTTTGGAGTGGTACCAAGACTTGCTACACTCGCTGAAGTAGAACCGTAGAAGTTGTCCTTGCATTCTGTCAGCAGTCTCTTTTTCTACTTGCATTGTTACTGTCATAAGCTATAAATTAGTATTAACGAACAACTAAAAAAAAAAAATTAACATTGATAATGTTGTACTGAATGAGGACTAGAAGAGATTTAATACTTATCATATCTCAATTCTCAATTAGATGAACTCTAAGTTAAATTTAAACATTTAAGCTGCACTAATTTGAATTTTTTATCCATCATATTGTTTGTATAGAAAAAGTTAAGTGTTTTCTTAACAAACAGAGGGATGATAAATTTGCAAAGAAAACAGATTGCTTAAAAAATAGCGCTATTGAATTATAGAATAATAGATAGCAAATGCCACCAAATATAATCTTCATTCTTTTATGGCCTTTAAAGCTTTTTTTGAAATTGCATGCCCCTTTTTCCTTGCATTTTATCTGTTTTTCAAGCAAAATCAATGATACAAAAATTACATACCCAAAATGAGTGTTAAGGTCCACAAGAAAACTTCAAGTGCTATTCTCAGAAGTAATTGAGAATCAAATAAAGACATTAGTTGAGTATATATTAGGAGTATTTGATAAATAACATGTCTTACGAAGTTCACCGGTGGGATCTTGTGCCAAGTACTCCATGTAATGACTTTAACAAGCTTGGCAAGCATTAGTTACTTTGCAATACGAGCCTCCAAGATGAACTGCAGGAATTTGGATTTTCAAACAAAAAATGAAAGTTGCAAACAAATGTGTGATAAAGCTGTGAAATTCAAATAAGCAGTGATAAGTCTGTCATAATAACAACAACATATCCAGTGTAGCCCCACAAAGTGGGTTTGGGAAAGATAGAGTGTACCAAGACTTTACCCCTTTCTTAGAGTAGAAATGTTGTTTCCAACAGACCCTCAGCTCAGTGATAAGTATGCCATAAAAGTATAAAATTCCAACTTATCAGTTTAACAAAATCCGTTGTGATCACTACTGTTTGTGATATTGCACATGCTACTACAGCTCATACTTTTGTATATATTGCCTCGTGTACTAGTTTTCCAACTATGAGATACACATATAATTTGTAATATAAATACAACACCATTTATTTGGCAATTCATATCATTTTTATTTTAGTTCACTTTACTGTATCCTTATTAGGAGTACTAAATACTTACCAAATCAAGCTTTAACTAACACAAGTACTACAGAAACTCTACACAACCTTTCAAATAAGGAAAATAAAGAAACGACAACAACATACCCAGTGAAATTCAATAAAGTGGGGTCTGGGGAGGGTAACGTGTACTCATTCCATACCACTACCTCAGATGAATTAGAGAGGTTGTTTCCGATAGACTCCGGGCTCGGGGAAGGAAAATAAAGAAACAGTGGGAGTATATGCATTGAAATTTAGCAAAGCATTATAGCCCTGCCCTAACAATATTTAAAGTTAATTTCTCACTACATTTAAGTTGTTTATAATTAAGTACTACTTATAAGAAGTTTGATCAATATCATACTCCCTTTGTTTCAATTTTTTTATCTGGTTTTGACTTAACACAGAGTTCAAGAAAGTAAATAAGATTTTTGAATCTTGTGATCTTAAACTAAATACATGAAATGTACCAAAATGTCTTTTAATCTTGTGATCTTAAACATGTCATGTGAAAAGTTGAAATCAAAGAGTTACTAAAAAATAAAGAGGCATTCTTGTTGAAACGAATTAAAAAAGAAAGTATGAAAACCAAATTAAAATGAAGGGAGTAGTAACTCTTTTTTCATTCTCAAAGTACCCTTGTACTTCTATAAATTGTTCTAAATTGATTGCAATTTTTTGTGCTAAAGCCATCTATTATATTCATCAATAGATGGTGAGTGTCATTTAGCCACATTCTCAATGAAAATGATACTTGTCACCACAGAAAGTTTCTCAATGCATAACAAGATTCATTATCATTCAATAATTCCTATTTGCAAGTCTAACATCATGTTATGGAGATTCAATAAATTGATAATATGACTTAAAAGACTAGACCATTTCATATTATAGCTAAAAGAGTTACATAATAGAGAAAAACATGAATAGGAGAGAAATGGATGAGTTATTTAAAAACATTGAAAACATGTAAAAGCTTAAATAGTAAACTTCATGAAATGTAAGCTCGAAGCAATTAATTTACAATATTATAATAAAACAACTTTAATATAATTTATCAACTAAAACTGAGACTAGAAAATGAATGATTGAAGTTTGAACAAAACTTTAAAAAATAATGCTTCATAAAGACAATCTTTAAACTTGTGGCCTTGACCAATCATCTATTCTCTCAAAATAAGTGAGTTTTCTTTGGGGAGTTTCTCTTAATCGACATAAACCATGTGAGCAACATGGAGTCCAATGTCTTGCCCACATTGAGAAGAGCCGTCTTCTACCTTGTCAGGGTATAAGACAAAATCGTAACTTATGGATCCAAAACTTAGCGCGAAGGCCCACAGTGGCAACGTAGTTCTGGGGCATGTGACCTAGGACTCATACCTAACTCGGTGCTAAATAATCCTCCCAAAACATACTAGCTGCTCATAATATAGTCTTAAAACTTTTTCTAAAAATCATGCTTGACTCAAAATATCATATCATGAACATATCTGTCTTTGTGAGCCTTGGCTCAAGATCTCGTTAACTTTTCTTAACTTTAACCTTTCAAGATACGACAAACTGTTCTCTTTTCAAGACATGATTATCTCCTAAAGATTCTTTTCAACTTTTCATGAATATATACTTGAAAACATTAACTCAAATTTCATGGACGTCATAAATAATCTAATAAGTCATGGAATAGGTTTCTCGATAACTTTAATGAAATTTATAAACTTAGCTTGAAAACTCAAGGGACGTGTATAAGGAATCAAATCCACAGGAAAGACTTCAAACTCATACAATTACTACTAAAATCCAAAGAATGTTCAAAGAATATCATCAAGAATTAAACTGCAAGGATTTCAACTCTTAAAAACTCTAACAAGATTCATGGTTTAACTAAAAATATAACTTGGTTGTGGTGAGAACGGGGTTCCCACATGAAAGGGTTAGCTTTAAATATTCAAGAAACTTGTAACAAATCCAAGAACGATGCTTAGAGCTATTAAATCTTGAAACCCTAACTTTAAATCATGATCTTAACAAGGAACTAGAATTAATTGTGGGGAAGAACAGGGTTCCTCATGAAAGTGTTGCTCTTACGTACCTCGAAGAAGAACGATGGGGAAGAATCCTTTGGATTTGGAACCCTAGCTTGATTTTCCTTGCAACTTGAAGGTTGAAAGCTTGATAGAATAAAAGAGGAAGTTTTAATCGATTTAGGGCTAATAGAAATGTAGGAAAGCGTTTTAGAATCAGTTATAGGGTCATTTAGGATTAAAATGACTAGTTTACCCTCAAAAAACTAAAGGAAAATGGAATTTTAACGTCACTGTGACCACTTAAAGTGGCACGGTGAAATCGTGGAGCACCACTGGCATGGCATTCCAATATCTCGGAGGAGGAGGTCCGTGACACGTCCAAAACGCGAACCTCTACTGGTTCGCTCACAAAAAGGCACATAACTTTTTACTCCGGTATCTAATTAAGGCGAAATCGGATGCATTGGAAAGAAGATTCAAAGACCTTTCATTTGGTGGGTCTTGAGCTCCAAAATTCTTCAGAACCTAGTAGTTATACTGGTTTGAAGTTGGCTATAGATAGATTCTATACAAGAATTTAATCGGTAAGAAAACTTTCAACTTGACTATGAGCTAGGAGTTACTCGTGGCCTTAATTTATGTCTAAGACTCTTCACACACTAAGGAATTGATCTTAACATCTATGTACAATTAAGAATCATTAGATTTAGATCTATACATATTCAATAAACGGGTCGGTTCTTAGCTCAGAAATTCGGGGTGTTACATATATTGACTACAAGCAGCTGGAGAAATGTTCTACATTGTTTAGACCAAAGTAAATTGTTACTAATGCAAGTGCTTGTGCTGACCGATATGATTTTGGACGTAACTGCCAAGGTATGTAACATGCAAGAAGCTTTTCTCTTGGCGGATATGACACGTATCAGTGGCTTGGTTGTTTCTTGGGTCATATATTCTCCTTTTGAGTAGGCAACTGTTCGTTACATGTGCTACACAAATTATGGGTGCTAGAGTTTACATTACAGGTGTGTTTGCAAAGAGCTTGTTTGCACTTGAGGGTTTTGGTAATGAACAAATCATCTTTTATGTTGTTTCCATGTTGGTAGTTGTTGCAAGCAGTGTACCAGGTCACGTACTATTTTTTGGCAACACTGCACCGATTGTCTTGGTTGCAATTGGTGGGGAGTGCGCTACTAACATTGTTCTTGACTCAAACCTAGAGGACAAGGTTCTATTTATTGTGGACGGGAGTATTGTTATGAACCAGTTTTGGCCCCAATATCGATACCTACATGAATGTCAAACAACTAGTTATTGGGCCGAAAAGAAGCAACAAAATTGGAAGGTCTTCACAAGGATTGATTTGAGACCCAGACCCACTTTACATGTAGTAAAAGGACGATGGATGAGAAAGAACAGTTTATGCGAATTGTTATGAAAGAAATTGTCCGTTCCTCTCATCTTCTCTCTAATGTCGGAAACTTCTCATCCCCTACTAGTTATCCTTCGCTTGTTTCTCTAATTCCCAATTAATTGTTATTTGAGTATTTGTATTCTAATGTAATTCCATTCAGTGATTATAAAATACATTAGTGATCGTGTGAAAAAATATTGGTTTGTTACAGAGAAACAGAAGACTTCGAGTGTAAATAAAAAGGCGACTAATTACTTTTTTTGAGGTGGTATAAAATCATGAACCCATCCAACCAAATATTATTGGCAAAAAAATTCAATCAACTATTAGATGCATAGTTTCATTTCATTAAATAATATTGTATTTGAATATAAAATAGAATAACAAACTATAACTTGTAAGTAAATAAAATGAACACTGAGGTACGATTTTCAAAATTTAAGGAAATTGGAATTTTTCTTACCAAAGTTAGAGTGCATTCCTAAAATATATCTTGTTAGCTATAGTTAATATGTTTGTTTAAGTTAATTGAATTCATGCCTTTAAAATTTAACATAGACAAGTGTCAATGATCTAAGTATGCACTAGAGAACATGGAGAAGAGCCAAATCCGTTTCATTTCTAAAAAAAGTGACTACAAGTGATTGGTAATTTCCTATTTGTTTATTTTCATGTAGACAGTAAAACTTTTGAGGAAATGAGATCTCTTGTCCACTTACAAATTGAATAGAAGAAAATAATTTTTTTAAATCTCTTAAGCGTAAAAATGAAGACATCTTATTTAGAAAAAGGCCATAAAATTTTTAAATTTTTTTTTTTTTTAGTAGCCTACAGAACCAATTCTCCCATAATTTTAATTTTCATGAGCCATAACTGTCACTTTATTCTATTGTTTCATGACACTCTCTATAATTTAATATTACTTGTGTGTCCTTATTTTCTTCACGTTTTTCTAATTATAATGATCTATACTACTAGGTTTACCATTTCCTACGTTCAAAGACGGATTCAAGATTTTAAGGTTCCGAGTGCCACACTATTTTTCTACTTAATCTATTTTGAGCTTTTGTTCCGATTATCTGACTTTTTGGTTTACATAGACAAGCCCATGGACAAAATAATTTAATAATTATGAAATTTTAAACAAAACATAAAAGTTCAATAATAATATTACTAATATCGACAAAAATATATTATGTTTTTATAACTATCCTCGCTGGATTTTCATATTTAGGAGCTATCTGTTCAAGGATGGACATCTTGAACAATGACTCACCATAAATTTCCATTTAGATGCTCTAAGTAAAAATTTAATAAACACGCACTATGAACTTTAAAACTGAAGAAAGAATTTTTTAAAAAAATTAAAAGCAATAGGAACATAAGGAAAAAAGATTCAACAAAAATAAAGAAAAAGAAAGAAACAATGGAAAAAAAAAGAAAAGAAAAGAAGAAACAAAATAGAAAAAGAAAAGAAAAAAGGAGAACTAATCGTCTAATTTCCTGTAGCTTTTTTCAACGCATAAGACAAAATAATAATTCAATAAAAATGTGTTGTAGGCAGAGGTCGATTCTGTGCATGGTGGGCAATACACCAAGCCCTTGGCCAATGGCACCAGATGAACATTCGTTAGCTTGGGTGTCACTTTATATATTTATCCTATTTCTTGTATATACATACATATACATACACAATTTCGATCGAATTGTGTGGATGCCATGGCACCCCTCCCTCCTTAGTAGATTCCCCCCCTGCCTACATTCATGTAAGCCAATAATCTTACTTTGAATGATTGGAAATTCTGATGTTTCCTTTGAAAAATAAATAAATTGACATATATTAAAGTTCTGAAATAACAGGCTCTTTATTTTATTTAAGAATATAAGTTCTGTGTATTGACCATATAAACAATAACCAACATCAACTTATTATTTCAAGGGCAACTGCACCGTACTTTTCTATGTAATCATTAATCTTGAAAAAAATGGAGAGTTTTCCTACTCCCTTCGTTTAAAAAAAAATAATGTATTTTTCTTTTTAGTCTATTTCAAAAAGAATGATCCTTTTCTTTTCTGACAATACTTTAATTTCAACTTTTCACATGACATGTTTAAGATCACAAGATTAAAGGATATTTTGGTACATTTGACATATCTTTAATTTAAAACCACAAGATTCAAAAGTCTTCTTTATTTTCTTAAACTTCGTGTCAAGTCAAAACAAGTCATTTTTCTTGAAACAGAGGGAGTACTCCCTGCATTCCTTTTTATTTGCTCTATTTGGGTTGAGCACACCCCTTAATAAAAAATCCCTAACTCGTATAAAATTAAAAGTAACTTTACCAATATACCCCTAATTAAATTTTATACCTCTTTCCAAATCAATAATGATTACATTTATTGAACAAGGGCATAATAGAAAGATTTTGTTCAAATTATTCTTGAAAGATTAAAGAAGCAAGTATTTAGGAATATAAGCACAACTCAAATGGAGCAAATAAAAAGGAATGAAGGAAGTATATAATAGTAGGTCAAAATTTATTGATGGTGTAAAAAAGTCTTTATACTGTCAGTTTATATAATTTAAACTCTGGCATAAATACTAAGCCAAAAATTATCTTTAGCGCCAATTAATTAATGACAATAACTTAATTATCGCGAAATATATTTTTGTAGAGGCAATTACTAGTGACAATTACATTTTAGCATTCTTTGTAAATGCTCGTAAAGCCTATAGCGACATTAGATCCAATGACAATTAACAAATACTGGCCAGTAAAAGCTTTAGAACTCTTTGTTAAAGTACATATTCATTACCGCTAAAAACTTTTTCGGTTGTAGTGAAACACAGAATTTAGAAACAACGTTCAGGAAATAAAAATTATATGCATCATTATTTTTATTTTTTTGGTTAATAAGACATAATATTATAAATAGATCATATGCATCATTATAAAATACTGGGGTCACTATGGAGTATGGACTATGCAGAAGTAGAAACTTCAACAACTTTATTTAACATGCTAAACATATTTAGTAATTTTTCAGCAAAGAGAGTGTAGATTTCTTGAGACGACCAACAATTGGAAGATCAAATTTTGATGGAGTCCACAAGTAGGGCAATAACGTGAGGTTTTAAGACTTTCTCCGGATTAGTATATCTATCTTGATTGTGTTTATATATAACATCAATAAGACGAACAAGATTGAGAATACGAGTTAAAAACTCCATAGATACAGGAGAGAGCCTTAGCATTCCTTCATTAATATCCTTCCATGCTGACTCAGCCATTTCACTAAATTTAATCATTGCCTCTTCAGTTGATACACTATACTCTCTCCTGTAGCACTCAATTCCTGTTGCAATTTGTCCCCTATTTTTCTCAACCTGGAAATGCAAATAGATTCACGGTTAAAAATTTTATATTGTTTAAATAGTCGTTTCAACACCTTGTAATTTGTTAAATTCTCATATATTACTATAATTTTGTGATGTACACCTCATACCTCATATGTGGCTATGTCATCAATAACTCGGCATATAGTTGCATTAGCTTTAAGAATTTTAGGATTCTTTGATAACCACTCAAAATCCAGCTTTGTTGAAGACGTCATGCCCAAATATGATGTTGTTGTGAGCAAGTAATAAGTGCTAGTTACTAATGCATTGCTTAGATACTCAGAAACATGTGGCATATATCCTTTGATAAACCATTTCGCCTCGACATTATAACTCCTCACTATTTCTTTCATCTATGAACACCAAATATATGTATGAATTCAAGTGTTAGTAAAGTGAGAGATTGATTAAGGGGAAATGTTGTTTGATATAGCTAGGGTTGCGCTCAGACATACTCTTTCTTTTGCATTATAAACGACATGAGATCTTCCATTGCTAGATAATTCCTTTTCATAATCTTCATAAAGTTGTAGAAGAGCTTTATAACTGATTTTCATATAATCAGGGAGTTGATCAATTTCGTTGATATCCCATCTGCAGGGTGATCAAAAACTTAGGAAAATTTATGCATTTTAAACGAGCATAAATATATAAAGAGCTTGGTCTTAATTTTTTCATGAATAAGTGAGTTTATGATGTTCATACCTTTGTATGGCATTGGTGTATATGTCAAGTTCTTTGACTGTACCGTAAGAATCAAAGGTGTCATCAACAATTGAAATGATAGCTATGGTCTTAGCAAGCATGATGCGAGCTTGAGAATATTGAGGCTCATAATAAACTCCTAATGTCCAAAAGTAGCATTCAACTGCTCTATCTCTAGCATATGGAAGTGTTGCCATGAAATTCAAATCTTTCCACCACCTGCAACACAACCAGTTAACATTATACTTGAAAATTAACAAGAAAAATTGGCTTTCATCTTCAAAAATGTATATTCTCACCTTGATACTTCGACAAGTTCTTGTTTGTGCGACATCTGGAGCAAGTTGAAATCCAATTTGGCAAATCGAAGTAACACATCATTTTTTGCTTCCTGCTTCTCGTAGATGGATGAGATGAAGAACCGAGTCTCAACTCGAGGAATACCCTTGTGCAAAGATTGCTCTAGGGCATGCGTCACTTGTTCCCTAAGTGGGGAATTCAAATATGGAGCTGCGAACTCAAGATGAGAAGTGGAGAAAGCGAATGCCTCTTCTAAGATGTTTTCATCATGAGTCCTTACATGTGAAGCTTCATACAAACTCAACAATCCTAAGACATCACTAGAAAGAGACTCCTTGAGTTTGCCATTTCCATCTTGGAATTTGCTGAAAATTTCTGGTTTACAAGGAATAATACAAATATTAACCTCCCAACAAATGGATAGTAATATATAATCACAACAACATTTAATTTGTAGTACTTCAAGAGGTACTTACTTAGAGAGATGTTGTAACCATGTTGCCTAAGCAATCGAAATTGAAGAGCACAAATGCATAAATCATCATTACAGTCATCGCCTTCAAAGTTTGAATTTTCATTGTTAATTCGATCCAAAATCTCATCGATTTCTTTCTCAAAGTGGTAGGCTATGCCAAGGCGTTCAATAACGTCAATCAAATTCAATGTGTCTGCCAATTTCCTTCCAGTATCTAACAACATACTCCTTGTTTGTTCCTTCAATGCTTCTATCTCTTGACCATACTTTTGTGCAACCTATAAATAAATTCAAACGTCAAAAAAAATCAAACTACATTGTCTAATAAAACAAATAATTAAGGAGGAACTATGAAGAAAAGATGACGAATATTAATTAAGTACATGATTATCGATGGAGAAAGAAAGGAAACTATCGCCCCATAGACTTGGAGAGAAGTTGGCCACAGGGCGAATTATCTCGTCTTCTTCTTCTTCAATATGGTTCACAACATTATTGTCAACTACAGCTGAGGCCATTATATTGTTGCAACAAATAATAAGAGTGGTTTTGGTTCTTCTAAGTAAGAATGAAAGTAACTCTCAAATTGATGAGATTAATTGTAGACATGGGACAAGTATTTATAGCGGTGCATGAGAGACACACAACCAATTTTTTTAAATATAATTAATTTTAACAACCATCAATGTCGCGTTGATGTGATCTTAAAATCACACTTCCTCGTTCATTTTATATTTGATTGAACAGAGAAAATTGAGATAATCGTTTGAATTGATTTTGTGATTTTAAATTGATGATGTGTATAATATATTGAAATATACTACTAGAAATAGAGATTTTTCCAACTGTAAATCAATGAGAAATTCGTGTTATAAAACATTATTTTCCCATTCATTTCCTATCGAACCAGCTCACTAGAAAACGTATGGCAGAAACATATTTTCACTGAAATATCGGGAAGCTTCCTAATTTTTCCGTAGAAAACACTACTATTTTTTCTTTTCTCAGTGGGTCAAGCAAAACATCTAGGAATAGCCACTGAATATTTTTCAGTGAGAAATTTTCATGGGAAAACAATTATTTTTTTAGTAGTGATAAACTTAAGATTTTGCAGTCTTAAATATATCACGTAGAAAGTTGAAAATGATGAATAACTAATATAAAAAATATACAATCAATTCAAATATATGTCAATAAATCACAATAAACATGTCGAGTGATTTGATTTTTCAACTCGTACGTATTTGTTCCATAAAAAACGTTGAAAATTCTCTAAGAACAGAAGGAAAAAGAAAATTGATAATTCAGGCATTCAGCTACTGTGAAAAGACAGACGGATTGAGACTCCGCCGTTTCCCAATTGCCTCATTTGACTTAATACAAGAACATATTTGTTATTAAGATACTTAGGGTCATTTGGTAATGGGGATGAGATAAACAAGAATATCTCATCGGACTATTTTGTCCCACTTTTCATATAAGATAGTAAACTCACCATTTTATTACAAATAGTGGGATAAAATAATTCCGTCATTAGCTAATACCTCACATCAAATATGAGATAAAATTAATCTCAAATTTTATTCCGAGATTATTATACTTATCCCACTTACCATACCACCCCTTAGGGTACTCTTTTATTTTCCTTGTTATCATATCAGATTAATTTATTACTATGAAAATTTATCTATTATTATAAGTGAATTATGAAAATTTATCTATTATTATAAGTGAATTATGAAAATTTATCTTTTATGATCTGATAATATAATCTGATAATGTAAAAAACCTACTCTAAAAATGCATCGAACTAAAAACTTGTTGAGCAATTATAGAAGTACTACGTTTCCAATTAGAAACCTAGGTCGCTGTGCCCATGCAACGTTAACTATTGATACTAAGGGAAAAGCGTGCCCTTTATTATAAAAGATTCCGGTTTAGCTCGGAATAGCGCTGACAGCAACTGAAAGGAAGAGTCCACATAGTTATTGTGTCTTCCGGTCTGCCCTGACGAAGAAATGCAATATATGAAAAACTTATGGATGTAGTACAAAATGACTTTACCTATGGCATATTTTATTCGTACTTTTCATACAAAGAGAATGGACAGTCTGAAAAACTTGGAATAATTACAGAATACTGAGCATCGCCCTATTGTTTCTTCACGTGGGGGGCATTTTACTAGCAAAGAAGACTCGTATAACTGGTAGTACTTTGTTGGGGTTTAGTGGTGTAATTCTTTGTTAGAAGAGGCCTCTGCCGAACCAACGACTTTTCGTGGAACCGAGTTGTTTAAAGTTAGCCTTTCTCGAAGAAAGAGAACCTGGGACCATCTATTTAAAAAACCATGACAAAGCAATTGATTCTATTAAGAGCGTAGCACTAGAAACATGTAAGATGACTATCAATGGATATAAAAACTCTCATTATTATTATTTTATGCTTGGCCGAGCAGTATGATAATGACTTCTATCTTTTGATAGAGCAGCTAAAGACTACTTCAATATAGGAAAACAAACAAAAACTCGAGAGGGTCGATTTTTGAGAAGCATTTACTAGTAAATTTAGGGTCTAAAACTTGTCTTTTAATTTCAAAGATGTCATGTGACTTTAAAAAATTAACTAACCTATTTTTTATCCCTCTAGACCCGATCCAGACTCAACCCTAATGAAAAAAAATCTAATCTCACTTCTATTCAGTCATCATCTCGCCGATCACTTAAACTTAGAATGTTTGTTCAATCGAAACAAGATCATCATTAGGACTACGAGGTGATGACTTAATAATAGAGGGATTGAATTTTTTTAGTTGTATCTAGTTTGGGGCAGTAAAAGAAATGGGTGAAGTAATCTTTTAAGCCAGGTGACTTTTTGAAACTAAAAAATCAATTTTAGAATTTTCGTTTAAAATTTAGTACTGAATATAGGTTTGTTAATTAAAAAAAAGTAGGAGTAATTAATATTCACTATTTGTAAGACAATGATATATATATAATTATTTATTAGACAATAATGATATGTACAACATTTTTTAATAAAAATATGTCCACTTTAGAAAAAGGGACAGTCCAATGTATTAAAACTTCCGCTATATATGAAGTCCGAAAAAAAATCAAATCATAAGGAGCTATTGTACGCAACCTCATCTTGCAAAATATAGGACTTGGCTCCCCTCCCGTACTCCATCTATCTAGTTCGTCCAGTTCTCCCCTAAAAATCTTACACGTGTCCCTTCATTCATTTAATGGACCAAATTCATCTAGTTGACCAAATGTAAATAACCATGGTTACTTGTTCTCTCTCATCGCCTCTTTAACCCATTTGCCCAGAAATGAAGATACAACAACACCAACATTCCGATTGCAAACCATTGTCCGACTGTTCTCAGCACAACCACACAATTACACATTTTCCCTTCAAATTCTTCATAAAAGGAGGAGAACAATATCCATAAGATGCAATTGAAATATAAAATTTCAGAGATTCGAATAAAGAGAATGAAACTCATAATTTAGAAGTTCAGTTAGGCAATAATTGGGTTCTAAGCTTTGGGGTCTTCTTCATAACAGTTGGTTTTCAAATTGAGGTTTCTCAATTTCTCCAAATTAGAATTATTAGCCCAAATCAATCTAGGAAGGGGCATGGATATTGGGGCGAAGGAAAAATAGTGGATGTACAATCTGTATTTCTTGTGAAATTCACTATTTTTCTTGGATTTTTCTTTTTGCCTTGTTATAATGAAAATTGGGACCTTCGATTACACTCTTTGTCTCTGTATTTATTTTTTTCTGGAAATTCTCCCTAATCATATGTATATTAAGAAACAAGTAAACTTCCCTGTCGTAAACGAATGGATAAGGAGGGAAAAGAGAGAACAAATAGACATAGTTATATATATTTGGCTAACTAAATGAATCTAGTCCATCAGATGAATAAAGGGACACCTATAAGATTTTTAGGATAGAACTGAATGAAATGGACAGATAGGACACTGAAGAGGAGCTGATTCCCAAAATATATATTCACTCTAAATCACACATTTAAATGATATACTTGCCCCTTTTCCCCATTAACGAAAGGACGGTGAATAGACGGATCTACATAAGCAGAGAAAATTGCTAGGACAAGTTATATCAAAATATCAACTTTGATTCGTCACCTGTATCTCAAAAATTCTAAGATTGCCCCACAAGCGGAATTATAAGTTTATTCCTTTTGTTATTAGAGAATTTTCAAAGTTTTAAAAAAAATTTAATCATTACAGACTCTTAATTAAAGTGTACTTTATTCAATATAGTATATAATATACGTTTGAATGATAGCATATTTATATTTAAAGTTTTTTATGTAGGTCGTGTAGGAATGAATTCGCAATCAAAATAAGTCACATTAAGTAGAAAATAACATAAATAAATCATTATTTTAATGTGGAACCAAAATATATAGACTTCTCAAAATAATTAATTTTGAGTTATGAATTTTTTTTCAATGGGGCCATAACACTGAGGAACAGTTTAAAAAAGTTGCAAATCAAAATTTTAAATTTTGAGTTAGTATAAATCGGAACATAAAATTTCGATTTAAAAATCGGAATAATATGTTTGGAGTTTTAAAGTATTGTCATCTTTCCCAAGGCAATGGAAAATGAACAAACTACCTCGGGGGGTCTACAGCATTGTCCTCCACCAGCGCCCCGCCCACCCCACCCAACCCTACATAAGACTTTTGCAATTTTGGACGTCAGTGACCAAAACATTTTTTTAAAAAAAATTATATGCCAATAATTGTTTTATTAAAAGTAAAAGGTAAGTTTTAAAATTAAGTTATTTTTAATAAAAAAATATCGTTTTGTAAGTTTTAAAATTAAGTTATTTTTAATTAAAAAAATATCTTTTTGTGCTAGATTAAAAAAATTAACACATAAATAAAGACGAAGAAAATATTAATATAAAGTTAGTAGCAAAATCATGAGTCGAAGGGGGTCGATGCTGTACATACAATGACAACATTCTTATGTTCCTTTCGTTTCAATTTGTTTGTCTTATTTTACTTTTTTCATTTTAATTTGTTTATTTTATTTTACTTGACACAAATTTAAGAAAATAAAAATGGTTTTTGAATCTTGTGGTATTAAATTAAAAATATGTCAAATCTATCAAATATCTTTTAATCTTATGGTCTTAAACATTATTCGGAAAGTTGTAATTAAAGAATTGTTAACAAGGAAAAAAATTATTTTTTTAAAACGGACTAAAAAAAAAATTAGATTAAACAAAGTGAAACGGGAAAGTAATTAATATAAACCTAGTAAAAATTTTACCTCTATATAATTGACCCTAATTTATTTAAAATTGAGGTGATATAATAAGTATAACGCGAAGGTTATAAAGAGGAATTTTTTTTCTAGAATTACATCGTAACATTCTAGTTTAACAATACACACCTTTTACTTTTTAATTAAATTATTGTCAAACACTATATAAAGAGGCACTCACTAGATATGTATGAACGGAATAAAAATATAGTGTTTGGAGGAGTTTGGGGGGCCAAAAATTAAACAGAATAAAAATATATAGTATAATAATTTAATTCGATTTTATGATACGTTACATCAACATCAAAATTGTATACTAAAGACGTGATAAACTCTGCAAAAAAATATCCAAAACATGATTTTTACTAGACAAATTGGGATATTTAATTTTGACTTATAAGTTGAATGAAGTTTTTATTTTAAATTCGAAATGATTTAGTACGAAATGTATACAACGGGAAAACTGTATTTTCTAAATCAATTCACTCAAGTAATTTTTTTTAAAAAAAATGTTTTGCTCACTAATGTCCAAAATTGCAAAAGTCTTCTGTAGGGTTGGGGTTGTCGGCGGCGGGGGGGGGGGTGGCGCTGGTTGAGGAAAATGCTGCAGACCCCGAGGTAGTTTGTTCATTTTCCATTGCCTTGGGAAAAATGACAATTACTTTATAAATCGGAACATATTATTCCGATTTACAAATTGGAATTTTAAGTTTCGATTTATACTAACTCGAAATTTAAAGTTCTGATTTACAATTTTTTTAAACTGTTCCTAATAGTTACGACTCTGTTAAAAAAAATTTCATAACTCCGAATTAATTATTTTGAGAAGCTTATTTTGGTCCCACATTAAAAAGATGGCTTAGTTATGTGACTTTCTACTAAATGTGACTTATTTTGATCGCAGATTCTGTAGGAATAGTATTGAAAAAGACGTATTAGTAATATTGAATTAATTAAATAGGAATTATTTCTTATTCATGATTTGATTTGATGTGTCTTTAACATGTTTATTCATATATTAATAACTTTAATATTGGTTATGATATCATGAATTACTACATATTAGTTAACAGTTTATAATACTGAATAGGATGTATAGCTAAATATACATTAAAAACATGGAATAATTACAAAAAAATACATATAGCAAATATACACTGTAATTTCATGACCAAAAAAGTATATTATATTTTATAGCCCAAACCAGGATTTGGCCACAGAATGAAAAATAACTTTTTTTTGTATAACATTGTATATATATATATATATATATATATATATATATATATATGTATATTGTTGTATATACAATACAGTCGTTTTATTATATTACATAACATTATATATACAATTATTCAATAATATACATAATTATACAAATATATACATATGTATATATAATGTTTAAATAATATATCTACATTGTATGAGTGTGTATAAAATGAAGAGGAATAAAAAAAATCATCGAAATAAAAAGACTGTATTGTATATACAATAATATACAATACAATATACAAATGTATACAAAAAAACGAACTTAGTCTTCTTCCACGAATTCAAGCATCAAATTCATCCAAAAACACTTCAAAACTACACCAAATCATCCAAAACTTCAGATTTGGGCTCCTCAATACCAATCTTTTGCAATCATACCCAATTGAACAGAGCTTATTTATGAAAATTCAATTTTCAAAATTTGAAGCTTGGAGCTTCAATAAGGCTGAACATCCAAAAAAAATTGTGCTACAACTGTGAAATTGTAACGTAAATTTGTTATATGCTTGGTTTACGAATTTTATAAATCTGTATTCTCTTAGATGTTCATTAGTTGTAGCAATAATGAACAACTATAAAACATTTCACGAATTGTGCATTAAATAAGCATTGGGCTAATATTGTAAAGTAATATTTTGGGGCCTATACAATTGGACCATTTTTGGTAATTTAATGTACAGTGAGCTATATTTTATAATATAACATTGTTGGATGTACTTTTATGTAATTTTTCCTAAAAACATTGCTAAACAAGATTTTAAATAATACTAAAACTAATATATGTATTATTTCTCTATACTAGTACCAAACGACCCCTTAAGGTGGTGGATCGTCCACATATACGCTATAATTATCAGGAGGCTAATGTAGCAATGAGTTTAACTTGCATCTACTGTCAGTCAAATTCTTTTTTACACGATTAGAGTTTTTAACCCGTAATAATCTATGAAATCTGATTTTCAATTTATTTGCCTTTTTAATTTCAAACACTTACTTAAATTGCGAAAGCAGCTTCGCTTTATTAGTTTTTGCTCAAATAATTATTAAGATGGCCTTAAACGAAATCAACTGTCCTTGTATATTTTAAATGTTAGGATCTTTTTTAAATAGTATTTTCAACTGAGCCCACACGAATAATTACTTGAGCAAAAACTAATTAAGTGGGGGACTCCCATTTATTACATTTATCTCTCTCCCTTTCATCTCCAATCCTTCACTCCAAGCTCCAAGTTACCTTATTACTCCCTCCATTTCATTTTATTTGGTCCTTATTGACTTGATACATCCGATAAGGAAATTTTACTATTGAATGTTGTTGGTTGTTTCTCATGTCATTTATTTGCTTGTTTATCTCTTTTCTCGTATCTATCAATTTTTCTCACTTGTCAATTGTTTTGTCTTTAGAAAGACATTTTTGCTTTAATTTGGTGTGTATCAAACTAGCTGGAACAAGTTGATGATGAAGCCTAACTCCCCAACTACAGTCAACTTTTGAGACTGCAAGCATCCCTATTTTTCCATGACAAAAACATAATTAGGTACACTAAATTTTCGCCACCCAAATTGAACATGACCATCATAAGTTGTACTTAGTGCAGAGGTATTCTTTTATTTTTGTTTAGAGGTTTTAAGTTTGAATATAAGTATGAAATTGTCTGAAACTTGTGTCTGAAAAAATAATGGACATGTAAAAGAAGTTTAAAGTCAAATTCTCTTAATATAAATAAGGTATCATTTTTTTTATTGGGTGCGCAAACAAAAAATCCAACATTGATAGCTGAAAAGATTGGGAAACTACATATAAGGTGTAAGAGATCTTAATGGTGTGAGACATTTTGGGGAAAACCATGCAGGTTTGACCCAAAACAGACAATATCACACCATATAAGAATATTTTTGAGCTGACTGAGCTCAACAATTGGTATAAGATCCTAGGTTTGGCAGGATAAGTATAGGGATATGGCGGAGTGATGGAGTGCAGGGCTCGTTTTACTTACCTTTAAGAGCTTAGAGATGCACACACAAGAAGAAGCTAGTTTGCGAACTTCAGTTGCCATAAAATACTTAGACGATGTGGGTGTCACACAGTGAATCTCGGTGACCCATGAATCGTTGTGATAGGCCACGTGAAGCTTGGTTCGAAGAGGAGATTGGTGGGTGTGCAAACAAAAATCATACATTGATAGCTAAAAATACTGAAAAACTACACATAAGGTGTATATACGTAAATTGCTTTTGTAAGTTTGTTGTCTTACTGAGAAATAGAAAGGAAATTTTAGTTAACACCATAAAATAAATGAGTTTAAGTTATGTATACATCGTTAATATAAAAAAATTCAAGTTATTCAATATCTATAGGTAAATCTCTTTTAAGTATGAGAGTTGCAATTTTGAAATAAGATAAGTTACTTGGTCACAATAAGTAAAGATGACATATTAATAAAAACTTCTTACACTCATAACAATAAGTGGTAGAGCCATCCTTGTCCAATGATGAAATTGATACCCATTTATTGAAAAGTTACCCCATGTACGCACATTTAAATATAAATATAATATATGTTAAATCTTCTTGACTTTGTTTTGTGTTTACTATTTTCTGTTTTGAATATCCTCTTAGTAGATATCTTATTTTTGCTACTATTACTAGCGTATATAATTAATTAACTTAGACACGGCATCAAAAACACACCACCATGGTGTTGTCTCTTTTTTCTTGATAAAAAAAACTTTAAGAAAGAGTAGTAGCATATATTTTTGCGGGCGGCTCAATATAATTGTTGGCTTAGAGCTCAACCTTAATAAAAGGTGTTAAATTTTTTTAATAATAAAGTCTTGTACGTATATTTATTTGATCTTTTTCTTTTGTAACAATGATTTTATGACCATCTCATACATATCTTGATCATTCACTCGATTACATGTTAGTTCTGAACTTTTTTGCTGTTTTTTTGATAAATATTTTGTTCAACGAATCAAATTCTGATGGAACGCCAGTAAGAAATTAGCGTTTTAGTAGTGGTATAACTAAGTAAATGTCAAAAATAATTCTATACATTTGCAATAATTCGATCTTTTTAAAGTAAAATAATGGCTTAATCCACTCTTTGGAAGAAATAATCAATTCTAAAAGATGCTACAAAAAATGTCATTTTTTAAATTATCAAAGTCATCATCAGATTGTTCATATTTATATAGGGAAAATGAGATAAAATATCCATCGACAAAAATTTCTTACCCAAAATAACCCAATTATTATTTATTACAAAAAGTGGCCGGCCAAACTTATTTGCAAGCGAAGTGCCATTCGACCAAACTTCTCTTCCTTCTTCATTATTCAGCTTCTTTTTTTACTTCATTGTTCAGCTTCTTCTTTTACTCCTTCGTTCATCTGCTTCTTCTCTTCCTCTTCGTTCTTCTACTTCTTCCTTTCTTCTTTTCTTCTTTCGTCTTCGTTGCTTTTAGCCATTAAAGCTTCTTCAAAGTTGAATTTTGAAATTCGACGTGCCTCAAACATTAATCATGTTGAGTGAATAATATATCAAAAATAATGAACTGCTTTGAGTGAATAATATATCAAAAAACTCAAAATATCGAAAGGAGCTCATATCTAAATTTGAGACTGTTTAGGGATGATTTTGAGTTGGTCGTGATTGAAAGACTCCACTACCCATTAAAGCTTCTTCAAAGCTTGATTTTAAAATTTGACGTCCCGCAAACTTGAATTGTTTCGAGTGAATAATATATGGAATCAAATTAAATCATCGAGAGGAGTTCATATCTAAAATTTGAAATTGTGTAGAGGAGATTTTGAGTTGGTCGGGATTGGAAAAAAATTCAGCTCCATGGAAGATGAACTTTTGCAATGTATAAGTATTGTATAAAGAGTGTATATGGATTTATATATATATCACTGGTACATAGTTCTGCATCATATATACACAATTATACATTAATTATACAACATCAATACATTACATAATTATTTATACTATATCAATACACTACATACATTATATATACATGCGGCCATCTTATTGAATTTTTTGTCACTTGTACAATTATGTAAGAAGCCCAATTTATTACATGTTTATTTTAAAATTCGAGCTATTTATCTGAATAACTTCTATCACATTCTTAATTTTGAAAAAAAGTATAAAATCTAGTGGAGTATTTTTTATTAATGAGTTTTTATAGTTTTGGAGTCTAAAACAATTGCTTTAATGGCTTCCGACATTGAGTTAGGCCTGAGCTAGAGCATTTTTTTATTGGTTAACTAGGTTATGGGTGTCAACTGTGCCGGGCCGGGCCAACCCGGACCCGGTCCATTATTTTTTCCCGGTCTTGGGCCTGTTCCGGGCCGGGCCAACCCGGACCCGGTCCATTATTTTTTCCCGGTCTTGGGCCTGTTCCGGGCCGGGCCGGGGTGAACAGTAAAATTCCCCCAAACGGCCCAGATTTAATTTTTTTGACCTGTTAATGGGCCGGTTTATCGGGCCCCGACTAAAAAAAATTGTATTTTGAACCTTGATTGTTTTTTAATATACATTCAATATATATACTATTTAAAATACGACTTTAAAGAATAAACATACACATATATACATTCAATATATACTACATTAACGAATACACATACATATATACATTCAATATATACTACTTTAAAGAATAATCATACACATATATACATTCCATATATACTACTTTAAAGAATAAACATGCATCTATACATTCCATATATACATTCAATAGATACATTCCATATATACATTCAATAGATACATTCCATATATACATTCAATAGATACATTCCATATATACTACTTTAAAGAATACACATACATATATAATTCAATATATACTACTTTAAAGAATACACATACACATATATACATTCCATATATACATTCAATATATACTACTTTAAAGAATAAACATACATATATACATTCCATATATACATTCAATATATATTACTTTAAAGAATACACATACATATATATACATTTCATATATACTACTTTAAAGAATACACATACACATATATACATTCCATATATACATTCAATATATACTACTTTAAAGAATATACATACATATATACATTCAATATATACTACTTTAAAGAATACACATACACATATATACATTCAATATATACTATTTTAAAGAATAACCATACACATATATACATTCAATAAATACTACTTTAAAGAATACACATACACATATATACATTCCATATATACTACTTTAAAGAATAAACATCCATATATACATTCAATATATACTACTTTAAAGAATACACATACATATATACATTCCATATATACTACTTTAAAGAATAAACATACACATATATACATTCCATATATACATTCAATATATACTATTTTAAAGAATAACCATACACATATATACATTCCATATATACATTCAATATATACTATTTTAAAGAATAACCATACACATATATACATTCAATAAATACTACTTTAAAGAATACACATACACATATATACATTCAATATATACTATTTTAAAGAATAAACATACACATATATACATTCAATATATACTACTTTAAAGAATACACATACACATATATACATTCAACATATACTACTTCAAAGAATAAACATACATATATACATTCCATATATACTATTTTAAAGAATACACATACACATATATATATATTCCATATATACTACTTTAAAGAATAAACATACATATATACATTCCATATATACATTCAATATATATTACTTTAAAGAATACACATACATATATATACATTCCATATATACTACTTTAAAGAATAAACATACACATATATACATTCCATATATACATTCAATATATATTATTTTAAAGAATAACCATACACATATATACATTCCATATATACATTCAATATATACTATTTTAAAGAATAACCATACACATATATACATTCAATAAATACTACTTTAAAGAATACACATACACATATATACATTCAATATATACTATTTTAAAGAATAACCATACACATATATACATTCAATAAATACTACTTTAAAGAATAAACATACACATATATACATTCCATATATACCACTTTAAAGAATAAACATCCATATATACATTCAATATATACTACTTTAAGGAATACACATACACATATATACATTCAATATATACTATTTTAAAGAATAACCATACACATATATACATTCAATAAATACTACTTTAAAGAATAAACATACACATATATACATTCCATATATACCACTTTAAAGAATAAACATCCATATATACATTCAACATATACTACTTTAAAGAATACACATACACATATATACATTCAATATATACTACTTTAAAGAATACACATACATATATACATTCCATATATACTACTTTAAAGAATAAACATACATCTATACATTCCATATATACATTCAATAGATACATTCCATATATACTACTTTAAAGAATAAACATACATCTATACATTCCATATATACATTCAATAGATACATTCCATATATACCACTTTAAAGAATAAACATCCATATATACATTCAATATATACTACTTTAAAGAATACACATACACATATATACATTCAATATATACTACTTTAAAGAATATACATACATATATACATTCAATATATACTATTTTAAAGAATATACATACATATATACATTCAATATATACTATTTTAAAGAATATACATACATATATATACTATTTTAAAGAATATACATACATATATACAATATTCAACAACATATACTTTTATACTATTATATTAATAGTATTGAATTCATACAAGATATTCAATTTAAATTTTAAATGGAAAAAATATATAAAGAGTAAATGAATTTAATATTTGATTGATTGCAAAATGTTTGAAAATTTACAAGTTACAAGGTTGCAATTACATTTCACTAATTTCACAAAGTTAAATTGAAAAAAATGAAAATTCAATTGATTAATTGTAAATTCTACAAATTTTTCATCATTTTTTCCAATTCACCCATATTAACATTAACGGGAATTGGCTGTGGATTGTCAAAATCAATGGCACTAAAGCCATGCATTGGACTTGATTGTGCTGAATTCTCTCTTGAAGTCATTATTTCTTCAAGATCTTCTTCGTCTTCCGGCTCCACGAACATTCCTTGATTTCTTCGTTCTGCTCTAATCCAGTCTCTAAGGCAAACTAAAACATTCATGGCATTGCCTCCCAATGTGTGTCGGTTGTCTCCAATCTGCTGCCGTCCTTGACTAAAAGCGCTCTCTGATGCAACGGTTGACATTGGAACATTCAATATATCTCTAGCTAACATTGAAAGTACAGGATATTGTCTTTCATTATTCTTCCACCATTCCAGAGTGTTGATTCTACCTCTAGGATCCTCTGTAGGCTGCATAAGATAATACTTAAGCTCTTCCCGACTTACGGTTCTATGCGATGAAGGCTGCAATCTATTCCAAACAGATAGATCAGAAACACAATAAGCAGACATATTATGTGCCTGTCTTTTAGAAGATGATGGTTCCTCAGAAAGATGGGGAGCGGGGGTCGGTGTAATGTGTGACGGTAAAGCATTGTCAAGTAAATCAGCATAATGATTGTATAATGTGTCCATGTAAGTATTCGCATCAGACATAGACGTATACAAAGAAGGTTCTTCATTAGCTTTTACTCTTAAAGCAGAATAAATAAGAGAAGTAAATTCGGACATAGTATTATATTTCATACATGGATTTATTATAGCACCAACTAAGAAAATAGGGGGAAGCGGAAAAAAATACTTTTTAAATTTATCAATCATTGCCTCAATAACATATTTGTAACCTGGTTTAGACTTATACTCGTTAAGCAATAAAGAAATGTCGGCTAAATAAGCTAAATTATTACAAACAGTAGGATAATAAGCTCCAGAAAATTCAACCGTAGCTAGATAAAATTTTTGCAAAAAATTAACAATATCATCAATTTCAGCCCAGTCTGAATTTTGTAACATACAATCGGGAAAATCACTAGCAAATTGGTTAAAAGTCATAGTAATAGGAACTTTATAAATATTGCAAGTATTTAAGAAATCATACGTAGAATTCCATCTCACATCTATTTCTTCAGGCATTAATCTCGGTCTAAGTCCATTTTCTTGACATTTTCTTTTAAATTCGGTAAGTCTAATTTTTCTATTATTTCCTTGAATAAAGCCAACTGCAAGTCTAACTTTTTCAATAGCAGGCTCAAAAAAAGCAAGACCATCTTTTACAATTAAATTATATATATGGCAAGCACACTTAACATGAAATATTTCGGGTAACGGTGGAGAAAGTTCAGTTTTTAACAACTCAATAGCAGCGTTGTTGTTAGATGCATTATCAAAAGATATACATAAAACTTTGCGGTCAATACCATAATATCTTGCAACTTTTGTAATAGATTCAGAAATAAATTTTCCAGTGTGTCTACGGTCTTCATCATACAAAAATGCTAAAATACGTTTTTGCATAACAAAATTACTATCTACCCAATGACAAGTAATTGTTAAATAATCATTTTTATTAATAGCACGACCAAGATCAGAAGTTAAAGCAACTCTACATGAAAGATTTTTTAATAATGCAGATAAATAGTAAACATATTGTGCATGGAGTCTAAAAATATCGGACCGACAAGTACTTCTAGGAATACCCTGAAACATAGGATTATAAATTGCCTGAATATAATGAATAAAAGCATCAGAAGAAGCAAAAGAGAAAGGCAAACAACCCACAGCTATCATTTTGGCTATTTCTTCACGATCCTTCATTTTATTATAATTCTTAACTAATAGACCGGTTTTTGGGTTCAATCTAGTTTGACTTGGGCCCCCAACTTTCTCACCACCAGTTACCTGAGCTAGCTCTATTGGGTGTTTCTCCTTCAAATGTCTCGACAATTGACCTGTACCTCCTTTATTACCCCCGGTCTTATGCTCGTATTTTACCTGACAAAGATCGCATTCAACCTGAGTGGTTCCTTCTATTCGGGTATAAAAATTCCACACAACACTAGTTCTTTTACGAGATCTTACAGGGGGCCGGGGAGGAAGATTAACTGATTCAGATTGAACATTAACATTACCAGATTCGGGTGTAACATCATCATCATCATTTTCATCTAAATCAACAGAGTCTACTTCATTCTCTTCTTCTATACCATAATTTTCTTGAGCCTCAAAATAATTCATATCGTGAGCACCTACACGTATTTCATTCTCAAATGGTTCGCTAATTGGTACCGGAGGCACACGAGTATATCGAGCATTTGAACTACCTCTACCTGAACCAATTTGTTTCTTACTACCACTACCACTACCACTTCCGGGACAAAGATTTCTAACACTTTTACCGACTTTTCTTAATTTATCCATATTACCAATTAAACTAACAATTATTCAAAAAACACAAAAAAAATCCAAATAAATATTCAACAAATAATACACTAATTAAAAATTAAAAGTAAGAGATGGAACGATAATACCAAATTTTTGAAGTACTCGAAAGTTGGTCAATTGAGTACTTTTGGAAACTTCAACGTAGTATTTGTAATTGCAAAATAATAAAATATATAGAACACTTTATGAGATAATTTTAGCAAATTTGAGAGAGAATAAGAGAATAAGAATTGAGATTGTAGGAAATATTTTTTGAAATGACATGTATTTATAGGTTTTTTTTTTTTTTAAAATAAAGCCTAAAAAGGCTGTTTGGCCGTTGGGCCTCAACGGACCAAAGCAACCTTTGCAGGCTGGGGCCCAACGGCCCAGAAATTTTTTTTAAAAAAACTTACCGGGCCGGGCCGGGCCGGTGCACCGGTTGACCCGGTCCGGTTTTCTTAATGGGCCGGTCCACCGGTTTCAATACCGTGTCCGGCCCAGCCCCCTAAAAACCCCCCAGGCCCATTACCCATACCGGGTCCGGTCCGGTCGGTAAATGGGCCGGTTCCGGGTTGAACCGGCGCAGTTGACACCCTTAAACTAGGTACATATTATATAAATATGAATATCAAAGGTCTAGGTACAGTACCTGGGTAGTGTCTATTGCACTACCATTCATAATGGAGTAGTTAACTACTCAGTTCCTAATATTACAGTCCTTAACAAGTCTATTAAACATAATTCTTGAAATGTTTGCCCAAACAATATCCAAGACAAGCATTGGGGGAGCTACCAAAATGTTGGATTTTCCAAAGCATCTTCCTCTTGATCCCTCCTTCGCCAGCAGATCAGCAACCCTGTTTTGCTCCGTGAACTCCCCAGCCTCCTCATCAACAACCTATACATTCAGAAATTATAGGGTTATATATTAGATGTCCATTAATGATCATATGAATTACCTCCTTTAATTTGAGTCGGAGGAAACTTGTAAAGGGGTGAGGTTTTGGTCGACTGCAATAGTCAGACCCTATTTGATAGCAAGTATTTCTGTCATGGTGTTAGCGGTATGCTGCCTCCTTTTCCAGGATTGTCCAAGGCTGATCCATCAGTGTTAAGCTTGTAATAGCCTCTGTCGCGCGCGAGTGCGTGGGGGTCCACTTCACCTGAATATATACTTTGGGTGATAGGAGCAACATTATGAGTTGGTGGAAATAATGGAAATTGGATACATTTTGTTGTTAAAGAAAGCCATCAACAATTCTTTGAACTCCAGTATGGTTGAATTAGGTTTTCAAGGGTGAAAAATGCATTTAATATCAAAACTAGTGATGTTTATTCAAGAGCATCTTGGAAAGAAGTGCTCTCTTGGCAAGCTTGCTCTAATACAATTCTTTCCAAGATCATGACTTCCTGCATTTATGGTTAAACTTGGAGAGTGATAAGAAGACATGCCCATGTGAAGAGATTGACAAATCGCTCTTTCTAATAACTGAGAAAGACCGATACTAATTGTAGAGGAAAGAGTAGAAGTTTGAATTGATGGTTTTCTATCATTGGCAACTTGGGATGTAATTGGGAATAAGAAAGCAATAATGTTGAGTATGAGAATGTATTACCATATAATCTACCTTGGGAACTATATCACATTTCTGCATATTTAGAAGTCGTCAATTATCAAATCTTTAGTTCATATTTCACTCTTGAGAACAAGTGTGATCTCAAGGGGAAGGGATGCACTTAGTTCTACAGTTCAATTTTCTACGCCTTCACTTGAAAATTAGATGAGTTTGACATCTTTTGGGCAGAATATGGAGTGTCACACCCCCTTTCTTTTTAACCAAAAGATATAGAAGTTTGTTTTAAGATTCAAAATGGGTTTTCGAAATTTGAATGTGAGAATAAGGTATTTCAGAAGGGATTCATTTAAAAATCAAAGTCGCCACTTGACATTGATTTTCGGTGTGCCATTCACCTTAGAAAAATATCCCTTTTCAAAATGATTGATCGTAAAACTAATCAGCGACGAAAATTCCGGTTAAGGAATTCAGTTGATCGAAGGAAAGGTGTGAGGCACCACTCAGTCCCGTGGTTCTAGCATATTTTTGCTTCATTGACTCGTATTAGCTCAAATAGAAATTTCAATTGGACAAACTCAAGGATATGCAAACAAGCGCACGAAAGTGTTTAAAGTTTGGTGGGGAAACAACTCGAAATTTCAACTAGAAATAACCAAACACAATCCCAATCGAAAACATTGATTCAGAAAGAAGGACGTGGGTACCGTAAACTACAGGTGACTGTATTGTGTGTGAGTGTGTATGGATGTAATGGATGTATTGGTCATAAACAGTAATGTTATTCTTCAAAATAATTCATCATAAAAAAGACTAGTTAACTGTTTTTCAAAATCCCATGCTTAATTTTGCTCTGACACATATATATCTAATTAGACCAAAAAATAATTGTCACACCCCAAATTCCTATTGAGGCGTGATTGGCACTCGAAGCCGATATGGCCCGAGAGAACCAATCTTTGCTCATGAACCTTCGTATGCATATCAAAAAAAAATCATTATCACATAAGAACTTATCATTGCTAATAGCGGAATTTATGAAACATGCGCGAAATATATACATATGTGAATCTTGGCCGACGGGGCCATCAAGTCATTATGAACATACACTTTGCCTTCCCACAACTGTCTACAAAGCCTCTACAGATACCTGACTATGTCTATACAATACTTTCATAATACCAAAACCTAGTGTCCATATGTGACTTGGGAAGCCCCGAAACAACTGGAGCTTACCAAAGATCTGTATATGATCCGCAGTCTACTGAGGAGGTCTATTAATGCTTGCACCTGCAACATGTAAGGTAAGTCCCCAAGAGGGGTCAGTACGAAGAATGTACTGAGTGTGTAAGGCCATAAGAACTACGTCAGTACATAAGAACTTTAATGGAAATAATTATAAGAGGAACTCTATATGTGGAACCATGTACCTTTCTTTCTTTATTATCATCTCCAATGATTCGTACATAATAACAACAACCATGGAATCAATATAAGAGAAATAACAAATATGAATAAGCTCTCTTTCTGTATGTGGGATACCATGTGCATTACGTTCTTTCTTTTTCTTGCCTTTACTTTACTTTACTTTATAACTTATTAACCATATACTGCCCGGGCCCAACTGATCAGTGGGAAATTCATTTGTTCATTTCACCCCATGGATAATGTATAGAGAACCATCATGCAGGTGTTCATTTCACCCCATGGATAATATATAGAGAACCATCATGCAGGTGTTCATTTCACCCCATGGATAATGTATAGAGAACCATCATGCAGGTGTTCATTTCACCCCATGGATAAAATAACATCTTCATCATCATTACTTTGCTCCTACTTCATTTCTTTACTTTTGAGATTGATACTTTAACTTGTGAGAGGTTGGTACTTTTGCTTATGATAGTCACAACTTTCTTTGAAGCTTTGGATCAATAATCAATGAGTGAAACATGCAAATAAACATTATTGAAACATAGCCTCCATGGAAACATAACACTGTTGGAACCATTGGACAATGATCAATGAACAAAACACATGAGTATAACCATGTCATGATTGGAATAATGCTATTCAACTATACATTACTTTATTCCTTCCTTATGAGGGATTTATACATTCATTTATGAGGGATTGTTGTACTCACTTATAAGAGATTGGTACAAACATGATCATGACACTATTTGACACACACAAATATTATTCCACTTCTTGCCTTCATGAGATCAACACCTTACCTTGTGAGGGATAGGTATTATCTCGTCTATTACCTCTTCACTACTCTTATGAGATCTTATCTAAGTAAGCATATGATACCGGGCCTCCACCTTTGGTGGAATGCAATAACTACATAGCATAATCTTGGGATTTCCTATATTGAACTTATACCCCTTTTGAATGTGATCCATACTTAATGAAACATATTGTAACCATGTTCCTTACTCCTTACAATCTTATACCCTTTACCTAGTTATGAGAGTGATACATTAGAGATCATGACACTAAAGCACACACTTATATCCACATTTCACTTCACTCATTTAACTCATGAGATTGATATCCTCACTTATGAGGAATAATTATACTAACTTGCACATCACCTCTCTTATTACTCTTATGAGATTGGTACCAAGAAATAATCATCATACTATAGGACTTTGGAACATGACATGATTGGAAACTTTGGAACAAAAGTGAATGACAACTTAAGAACTTCCGCCCATGAATAAGAGACAAGTGGATCATAATTCATTTAAGAATAATACACCTATGAATAACAATGTATATCAACCTTCGTTGGTATACTATAGACCCCCCTTGGAATAGAACACTTTTGAAATCTTAGGATAATAATCACTAAACACGATACATGTGGATTTCAACTGTCACCAACTAGAAATGTGATACCTTAGAACCTTATAGAACTTTTAACATACTAGCCAATGATCATAAGTCAACCAATGGACATGAGTCATATGATTCACCATTGACCAATGAGTAAGGGACATATGAGTAACTTTAGCCAATTACCGGATACGGAATACCTTAGGGTATTTCGGAATCGAATGAGTACTATGACAATGTGAACGCCATATGTTGCAGAAAGATATAGAAGAATAACCTTACATACCTTTGAGTCTCACTATGAATACCCAAGCTTATATGGAAATACAATAGCCTATCTCTCTCCTTACGCCTCACTCTACATCACAAGTACATAACGAAGCTTATATTAGCAACCAACTACCTTACAAGTGCACAAGATGATCATGAATCACATAGTTACTTTAGAATGTCATTTCGCCTTCTTACAATGTCATTTATCGCATCAACATGCCAACACTAACATAACATTCCACTCATTGACCAAGATTTCATACAACATTAGCATTTCGCATCACACTTACCCTTTATGCCTTCTCATTTCCATTCCGTCACATTTACGCTTATCAATTTTCCTCATAACAACATATGAACAACCATACACATTTAATACAGTACAACATGCCTTCATACGACACTTTAAGGTCATTAAAACGACATCACAAGTTGCTAATTACATCCATGAAGGGTATAGGGGTTTCGGGGGGCCAAAGGGATGCAAAAACAAGCAATTCGGAGTTCTGGACCGATCCGCTAAGCCACCTGCGCCCGTAGGTGGATGACCTGCATTCTCAGGTGACCTTTGGCAGTAGCCAGAGGCACCTGCATTGGCACCTGCGCCCGCAGGTGCTTCGTCTGCGAGGGCGGGTGCCCGTTTTGGTCCGAAATGGTCTTTGGGGGGTCTTTTTATGCAATGAAATGTCCATGATCATAACCAAACTTATTTTAACATATTTTTGATCATATAACATGCCAAAAACCATCCATTGTCTCACAACACAAATAACATCACCAAAACGACACTTTACGGCCAATCGGCCACCAAAACCATAACCAATTTCACAATAGAAATTCCAAACATTTTACACAAGGGCAACACATGGTAAAACTATAATAACACCTCATATGTAAATATTTAACCCATCAAGTTCAATTCCCTCCTGACCATAAGTCCATGATCAAGTTCATAAGACAAAACCATTCTCCGATTTAGCAAACATGTAACATACACACATAGTGAACTTCTAACACTCCACCAACATGACCAACATGTTTTACACCATATTACATGCATATCATATATTAAACCATGATAATAAATACTTACCAATACTCACCAAGTGATGATCTTTGGCCAAAAGGAATGAAGGCCTAGGGTTTGGTTGAAGAGATAATGTTTGAGATAATTCTCAAAATGGCATGGGTGTTATAATGAAATACAAAATCTGATTTTTTCCACTTATATAATCCCTTAATGGTCCTTATTAACCACACACATGGTCCAATAATAACATGGTAACTTGGTCTCACAAGAATGGGTCAAATACCCCTTTTGGGCCATGTCTTCATCATGAATTTGGGCTTCATTGAGCCCAATGGCTCAAGACTTCCTTGGCCCACTAAATTTTGTATATAATTCATTACACTTATATATATATATATATATATATATATATATATATAATCCCCTCAAGTCACCCTTATCCATCTCTTGGCATTAAATGCATAGTTAATTTGGTCAAATGGAAGATTGGATCATTTTGCCCTATTGGGCCTAGTCTTTTGTTCATGTTTTGGGCCTCCATTGACCCAATAACTCATGACTCATTAAAACCCAATAATTTAATGGATAATTCATCAAGTCTCTCATTTTTTTACTAACTCCACAAATGTAAACGTAGTCGTATAGGTACGAAAACGTACGGGGTGTTACAATAATGGACGTTCTTTTTAAATTCCAAAATCCAATAAAGTTTGGTGGGGAACGTTAGGCCTGGACCCTGACCTGAACAAGAGCTTAATTAGGAGTAGGACATTTTTCACTACTAGAAAACTATGAATTAGCGACCGACAAAATTTCCTATCTAAACAACAAAAAATTCATGTTAATCTCATTTAGCTATGGATCAGTGATGTATTATAAGAAAATTCGATTAGCAAAGCGCTATTTAGCGACGAATTAGCTAGGTATTAGTATTAGTTATTACCAATAAATTTTATAGCTAATTTCGTATATTCCGGAAGAATAGGGACCGCGTAATCGAGAATCAAACTGAATATCGAATATATTGATGTTTATAGAAAAAAACAAACCGAAGAATCAAGTTCTTTAATTCGATTCAAATTTTCTATTTTTAGATATTTATATCTGTTGGGTTCTAGTGAAAATGTGAATGGAAAATGGAGAGAACGAATAAAGGAAAGAAGTGAATTGTGGTTTCACTTTAAGGAAGTAAAGTTCTCCCACATTGGGGGAGAAAGAAACTTTCTTGTGTATATATTGGAATACACTCCTTCATGTGGATAGTCAGGCAAGAACAAGACAAGCCTCGCGCTGTCGTCGTCGTTGCTCGCTTGGCTTCTGATTTCTCAAATGATCGAGAGATTATCTTTTTGGACAAAATTCATTTGAAACTTGAAAAATAGTGATCTTGTAATCCAAAAATCCGATAAGAAATGATATTTCTCCATTTGCGGAAGCACCCAAGCATGTGCGGACGCATGACACAACGCATCTCGAAGGGACGCGTCCATTCGAGGAAAAGACACAATGGTTGGCTTCTGGAAATTGTTGAATTAAGTACCTGCGGATGCAGAGGGTCGAAACGTTTTAGAAAGTTGTCTATTTTCATGAACCATTGCTTCTCTTCTGAAACACCACCTTTTTACTATAAATACCTAACTTTTTCCTCAGATTTTGGTATGAAATTTGTGAAAGAAAAACACTCGCTTCTTCTTGCAAAACTAAAGTGCGATAATCAATCGTTGAGTGAGTTCGTTGTCCAGTAGAATTTGAGGTACTACTATTCTACTGAAGTGAATCATTTTATCCTGGGAGGAAAGATTCCATAACCTCGAGTACTTGAGGGGAATAAATTTCTTAAGGACACACCGTGTATTCGGTGGACTTGATTCTCCATTTCTGTTTCATCTCTTTTCTTACGATTTTGCTATTTTCCAGAAAATAGTAGAAACTTCATTTTGATTGTTCATAGTTGTTGAACTTGTGTTTAAAGTTGTTGAACTTCTTTGTTGTTCTTGAACTTAAAGTTGAAGTTCTTGTTGTTTAAATACAAATAGTTGTACCCGAAAACAACAATCTTAAGGAATTTATCATAATCTGTATTTTTGGTTTCTGGAGATTAAAATCATTTGATTTTCTACTCTGTCTGAACTTGATAGTGATTTGAAGATATAAAAACTTTATCACGAGTCAAAGATCATTCGGTTGACAATTTGAAGAATATAAAACTTCATCGTTAAACTAGAAACAAGTGTTTAAAGATTAAAGTCTTTATAGTTAGTATTATGCAATACTAAATTATTTGTCAAAACTTGACAAGGAAATGCCGAATGAAACATAACAATGAATTGATTTAGTTGTGATTGGTGTTTTCCCAAGGGCAACCAATTGTAACACCCCGTATATTTCTGAACCTATTTGATTACCTTAACAATTATAGAATTATTGAAACTTGAGATAGTTGGTGTATTATACCCTAACTTTATTGGGCTAAATTAATCTTGTGCTAATGGACTCAATTGAGGTCCAACAATTAAGCAATAAGACATGGCCCAAAAAGGGAAAATAATCCATTCAAATGTTGACCAAGTAAACACATTGATTAATGTCACGACCCGAAATCCCATCCGGGCCGGACTGGCACCCGAAGCCGATATGGCCCGAGATAACCAATCTTTGCTCATGAACATTCGTATGCGTAACCTCGTATGCATCTTATTATACCTCATGCGACTATGCGGAAGTCATGGACATGGAACACATGCTATATAAATACACCTTTATGAAACTTGGCCGTTGGGGCCATTAAGTCAAACGGACATTCGTCTCTTACATCCACATACCCACATATGTCTACAAAAGCCTCCACCAGATGTATCAACAAGATCAACTTAAAGTCGGGGCAAGTCCCCGCTTTATACTATAGTTACAATATCAAAACAAATATACAACTATGACCCAGAAAGCTCCGAACAGAGTGGAGCTTACCAAAACTCTGCAAATGATCCCCAGCCTACAGAGGAGGTCTACTAATACCTGCACCTGTAACATGTAAGGTAAGTTCCCCCGAGGGGGTCAGTATGAAGAATGTACTGAGTATGTAAGGCTCATAAGAAATTCATCATACATAGTAACAACAACAACGGAGTCAATATAAGAGAAATAGTAATTATGAATAAACTCTCTTTTTTTATGTGAATAACCATGAATATTTCCTCTGTTATTGTACTTTACCATCCTCTATATACCCCCTTATTCAAGAGAGAGTTACTCTTACTCAAGAGACTTGCCTCCAAGAGATTCTTTATATGCAATAGATTCTTTCTTGCTTTTACGCTCATCATCATTATTATTACAACCTTCATAATTATACAATCATGCAAGGAATATACTCACATTTCTTTTACTACTATCTTCATTACTGTTCATCTAACTAGTTAGTGGTTCATAATATAATATCGGATATCTAGCTGATCAGTGGGCTCTAATATAAACCGGACATCCAGCTGATCAGTGGCCACACTAAATAAATAGAATAATAATACCGGACATCCAGCTGATCGGTGGGCTCTAATATAAATCGGACATCCAGCCGATCAGTGGGCAATACTAAATAAATAGAATAATAATAATATCGGACATCCAGCTGATCAGTGGGCAATACTAAATAAATAGAATAATAATAATACCGGACATCCAGCTGATCAGTGGGCTTTAATATAAATCGGACATCCAGCCGATCAGTGGGCAATACTAAATAAATAGAATAATAATAATACCGAACATCCAGCTGATCAGTGGACTCTAATATAAACCGGACATCCAGCTGATCAGTGGGTCATACTAAATAAATAGAATAGTAATACCATAGCATGATATTGGGATTGTTCCATCCGAGCTTATTCCCTTTTGATTAGATTCATACTCAATGAAACATAAAGCAACCATGCATACATTACTACTAGGCATACTTCTTTCCCTTTCATTATTAGGAGAGTGATACATTGATGATTGAAACGTTATTGGGGACACATATATACATTACTTCATTCTTCACTTTTCATGAGATTGATTCAATGATAGTCATAACATTATTAGAACTTGGAACATACATTATCGGAATTTGGAGTCATAATATTGTTGGAACTTTGGAATTGTGTCCACCCTCTATTATCTTCCTTCCCTCTTGCAACCAACAAACATATATAACTTAATTTATTTCTTTTGAGAGATTGGTACCTTTGCTCTTGAGAGATTGATACATTAAGGATCGTGATACTCTTGAAAACACAAACACTTTACTTCACCCCTTAACTTCATGAGATTGACATCTTCACTTATGAGAAATAGATATATTAACTTGCACATCACCTCTCTTATTACTCTTATTAGATTGGTACTTTTATTTGTGAAAGATTGGAATAAAGATAATCATCACATTATTGGACTTTGGAACATAACATGATTGGAAAAAAAATGCTTTTCAAGGATAAATAGATTCTCTTATGTTATTACTCTCTTAAAATAGTCCTTTTAAGAATTACCACGTTATGACATCTTAGGAACTTCAATCATTGAATAAGGGATGAGTGAATCATAAGTCATCTAAGAATAGGGCACATATGAATAACAGTATACGTCACCCTAAATTGATATACTTCAACCCTCTCGGAATTGAAACAAGTCCAATGTCAATAGGAACAATATGTTGTAGAAGGATACGGAAAGAGTAACCTTACATACCTTGTATTCGCAATACAATTCTACAATCTTAAGTGTGCATAAAATAGTCCCGCTCCGTCCTTATGTTTCACTCTACAACACAAGTACATAACGTAACCAACATTAACCACCAATTATCTTACAACGGCATACAATAACAATAAGTCACATGTTTAGCTTTAACATGTCATTTCCCCCTTGACAATACCATTTATGAAATTATTGTACCAATAATCCCACAATATTCCATACATTGACCAATACATGATAACCAATAGCATGTCACACCAAGTTCATACTTTACACTTCTCCATCACCACATCACCATTATTCCATCAAACTACTTCAATACACCTCACAACAACAAATCGGCCAAAATCCCATAATTTACACTTATAGAAAAATAACAAGTTTAGGACCATAATCACACCATAAATGGTTATATTTTATCCATACCATGCTCTTTCATCAAGACAACAAGTCATATTTCAAGTTATAATCCCATGGATTTCACATCTTTCACAAAAACACAAAGTGCCATATCCAACACTCCCAAGCATAACCAACATGATTTACATACTCTTCCATGCATATAATATGTTAAAGTACAATAATAATCACTTACCCAAGCTTGGAAGATGATGATCTTGTCCAAAGATGGCTTAGGGTTTGAAGAGTCACAAAGAGGTCTCTTGAAAATTCTAGAAAATAAGAGAATGTGATGTGTGTGTCTAATGAATTAAAAATCTGATTTTTCCCCCTTTATATAAGCCTTGTGTACATGCTTATATAGTCTCACATGTGTGTTTACTAGTCAATGGAAGAATGGGTCTTTTGACCCATTTTTGGCCCATGTCTTTTTCTCATTTTGGGCCCTTTTTGAGCCCAATTCACTTAACCCAATAAAATCAATAATTCCTCATGTTTAACTCATTTAATACACGTTACGATGATATTCCCACTCACGGGATTTATACTTGTGGCCTCAATCCCAAAAACAAGCAATTCTAGCCACGTATGGCCTATTTTGACCATAAGGGTAAAATCGTCATTTTGATGCCAAATTCGTTCTCGAGTAATTTTATCATACCAATATAATACTTTACTCATTTCATGTATATGCTCATGGTTGTAGAAGAAACATGAAAAAAATTGGCTCAGTACGTCCCCGGGCACCCTTGGGACTTAAGAAAATTTCCAACTTTGAAAAGTGGCCAAAACCAGTGTGGCACGCCCTTGGGAGCTCCAGATTGCTGCCTATGGACTAAAAATTTTAGCCCAGAGCGGCGTGGTATGCCCTCTGGCACGCCCCAACCTTAATTTTTTTGAAAATTCCATTTTTTGACTTTTCTTCGCGGGTTTGGTTAAATACTTCAAGTCCTATTCTTTAACTTACTTCTTACCCTTAATATACTTCGTTTAGAGTTCCTATTAGCCTCATTTTGAACCCCACAAATGCTCCACGAAAGTCATAAATAACTCCCTACGAAGGGCTAATCACATGTACGAGGCCGAATTTCAATTTTTCTCATCACTAACATTACAAATTTGTTACTCATGGCATCTCGACACCTAAGTAACCATTGCTGTCGTCACACAGAGTTGGGAGTATACGGGGTGTTACAATGAATGACCAAATGTTTGGCTAAGGATGAACATGAGGGACTGTATAAGGCCAAAAATCAGATTTTATTCACCAAATAACACTTGCCAATTCTAGACTTTTCCAAAAGATATTTCTCTCTTCTTTCAAACCCTAAGCAACAACCCTTTGGACAAGATCCTCTCTTTTCAAGCTTTGGTAAGTGTTTACTCTTCTAGTTTAATATATTATATGCATGAGGGGTTGTGTACATCATGTTGGTTATGTTTAAAAGTGTTGAGTAGTCCACTTTTGCTTCTTTGCTAAAAAATTTGCCTTCTATGTGACTTAAACTTGAAAGGAGACTTGAGGTCTTGAAAGAAGTGAATGATATGGATGAGATGTCAACATTTTAGGATGTGGTTATGGCCTTAACTTGATTTTTCTTTGTGTATGACTTGTGGAAATGTTGTTATGAAATTGTGCATGGAACTTATGGTATAGTGAAAGGAGAATATAGTTTTGAGATGTTCATGTGCATTTTGAAACCATAATTGTTCGTTGGCATCGAAGTTAACCTAAAATATGAAAAGAGAAGCTTACTTATGGCCATGGACCATTCATTACAAAAAAGGACCCAAAAGTGACCCCTAGCAGCCGAAATGGGCACCCCCCCTCGCAGGTGGCCCTGGACAAGGCCAAGAGGGCACTTGCAGCCGCACCTCACCACCTGCAGGCGCAGGTGGCTTCACAGGTCCTTCCTGCAACACCCCGTACCTTCCCAACCCTACTTGATGACGTTGAATAATGTTTGCTTAGGTGTCGAGAGATATAAGTATGTATTTGGTAATGCTAATGATGAGAAAATTGAAATTTGGCCACATACATGCGATTAGACCTTCGTAGGAGGTGTTTTGTGATTTTGTGGGGAATTTGTGTAATACACCGTACATATTACAACCTCATTTGGTGACTTGGAGTCATGTTTAGTTGATGATTAAGATCACTAAGTAAGTATTTTGTAGTGTTTTGATAAGGGATTGGACAATATGCAAGTATTGGAAAAATGACCGAAAAATTCAGCAAGGTGTTGAAACTTGCGCCACTCCCTGTTTCAGGGGGTGTGGCACAAGCCACCTGATTCAGAGGGCAGTGATTTCTTGTGCCACTGCCTTGCTTTGCAGCAGTGGCGCAAGGCACAAAAAATGTGCCCTTCCGAACTCGTTTCGCAACGTAATTCTACGGCCGATTCTTAGATGGTTTCGTTTGGTTCTTTGGAGTTCTTTGAGAATGGTTAAAGCTTCAAACACTTTAATACACTCCTACATACTCCTACATGATCAAATCATGAAATATAAATAGTTATCCAAAATGTTCAATGAAGCCATGGGCGACTAGAATTCCTATTTTTGCGATTGAGACTACGAATGAGAAACTCGTAAGAGAATATTGTCGTGAGATTATGGAATTATTTAAACATGAGATATATGGTTGATTATATATGGAATTTGGTGGGCTAAGTTGAGATAAGTTATTGGGCCCAATTTGAGGCCCAAAGTGAGCCAAAATGAGAGGCCCAAAGGCAAAATGACCCATTCTTCCAATATTTGACCAAGTAAACATATCAATTAATGTCAAATGTGGATAAGGATGACTTGAGGTCTATATAAAGACCCCAAAATCAGATTTTATTCACAAAGACTCTCATACCTTTTTGGATATTTCTTAAACATTTCTCTACTCTTCCAAACCCTAAAGCAAATATTTCCTTGGGACTCTTTGAACAAGATCATCCTATTCCAAGCCTTAGTAAGTATTTATTCTCATGGATTAACATACTTTTGCATGGGAGATTATGTATATCATGTTGGTTATGCTTGAAAATGGTGGACATGGTACTTTGTGTTTTTATATAAGATTTGTGATCCATGAGATTCAAGCTTGAATTATGACTTGTGACTTTGATGAAAAAGCATGGTATGGATAAAATATGACCATGTATGGTGTGATCTTGTTATTAAACTTGTTATTTTTCTAAAAGTGTAAATTGTGGGATTTTGGCCGATATGTGCTATGAGGTATATTAAGGTACTTTGATGGATTATTTGTGATGTGGTGTGGATAAGAAAGTGTAAAGGAGAAGTGTTATGGTGAAATGTATTGATTATCATGTATTGGTCAATGTTGGTAATATTGGGGGATTTTTGGAATAATAATTTCATCAATGGTTTTGTCAAGGGGAAATGGCATGTTTAATGGCAAACATGTAACTCATTCACGTTATATGCATTTGTAAGGTAGTTGGTGGTTAATGTGAATTACGTTATATATTTGTATTGTATTGTGACACATAAAGAAGGAGCGGGACTTTTGTATGCACATCTAGGATTGTATATTCGTATTGAGAGTACAAGGTATGTAAGGTTACTCTGTCCGTATCTTTCTGCGGCAAATAGTATTCACATTGACATTTCGCTTGTCCCATACCGAAATGTGCTAAGGCATCCTATATGCATTTACCAAATGTCAAAATCATATGTTTTCTACTCATTGATCAATTGTGAATCACATGTCTCATATTCATTGGTAATGTTCCAAAAGCCTAATAAGGTTGTGTTCCAAAGTTCCAATAGTGGTTATACTCATGTATCTTGTTCATTCATTATTGCCAATGGTTCCAATAGTGTTATGTTTCCACGAAGGCTATGTCTCCAATAATGTTTATTTATATGTTTCTTGCTCATTGGTTATTGTTCTAAAGCTTCCAACAATGTTATGGCTACAAAAGTATCAATCTCTTATAAGCCAAGGGTATCCTATTTCCGGGTATCAATTATGGTTCCTCACATGTTCTTTATGCATTGATCAATTGCCATTCACATGTCTCATATGCATTGACTAATGTTCCAAAGATTCCATGGTTCCACCAATGTTATGTTCCAAAGTTCAAAGTGATATTATGACTATCATTGTAGCAATCTCAAAGTATCAATTGTTCAAAAGTAAAGAAGTGAAGTAATGCATAATTGTTCAATTGGGGAGTGCAATCTAAGGGACATAAGTCCGGCTGGAACGCTCCCAATATTATTATGTGTGGGTGGCACTCTAAGGGGCATAAGCCTGGCTGGAATGATCCCACTAATATATCATTTATGGGTGGCACTCTAAGGGGCAAAGCCTGGCTGGAATGATCCCATTTGATATATCTCATTATTACCCACTGATCAGTAGGGGCCCGGGTACATTGTGACACATGTAATGATGATTAAGCATTGAAGTAAAGAAACAAAGAAAGCAATGAAAGTAATACCCATGGTTTCCAAAATGTATAATGGTTACTTATTCATATTGATTATTCATATGCATTTGAGTTCATTGAAATATTCATGTAGTGTACAGTTTCACTTGATCCTTACATACTCAGTACTGACCCCTTTTGGGGAACTTACCTTACATGTTGCAGGTGCAGGAACTAGTAGACCTCCACTGTAGGCTGACAGTAATTGCAGATTATTGGTGAACTCCAGTTAGTTCGGGGCTTCTCCGAGTCACAGTTGTTCATATGTTTTGGTATTGTACATAGTGTATAAAGCGGGGACTTGTCCCAAATTTCAGTTGGTTTTGATAAATGCATCTGTTAGAGGCTTTTGTAGACATATGTGGGTGTATGTTTATAAGATGATAGATGAAGTCTTGACTCGATGGCCTCAACGGCCAAGTTTCTCATATGTATATACGTCACATGTTCTATGCTTTCTGATTTTTGCCTTACATGTTCCTATGTGATAGTAGCGTTTCCTATGACATGCATATGAATGAATAGAAGTAAAGCTTGGTTCTCTCGGGACTTATCGGCTTCGGGTGTCAATCACGTCCCGATGAGATTCGGGGCGTGACACTTCCAGGACCTCATTTGGCTCTTTTTTGTTTCTCTTTGACCCCCCAAGGCCCCTCTACCCTTCTTGGATGCAATCACCAACTCATGGTACCTATTGGATAGCTCTAATGGGGTAGTCAGAGACGTTCTGAATTGTATCAATGGTGGATTATTTGTAATGTGTTGTGGTGAAAGGTGTTTAGGTGATGTGGTGAAGTAAATGTGACGATGTATTAAGGGGGAAGTGTAAAGCATAAACTTCGTGTGTAATCCTATCGGTTGGTAATGTAGTTGACTTCTAATGTAAGCTCTGTTATGTATTCCTATTGTAGAGTAGCGCTTTAAGGAAGAGCTAAACTGTTATAGTCACACATTGAAAAGATAAGGTATGTAAGGTTATTCTTTTCCTTATCCTTTGGCAGCACCTATTGTTCACAACATTACCAAATTTATTTCTACTCCGAAATAATTCCTTATTTTACAATTTTCGGATACATAATTAGCATCCGGATACATAATTTTGAACTTAATATTGTAACAGTTAATTACTCCATTTTTGCTAGGATACATAATTAGCATTCGGATACATAATTTTGAAGTTGAGATGCATAATTTTGATTATTGAGATACATCTATTTCTGAAACTATTTGGTCGAGATACATAATACATTAACTAGACCAAAGGCAGATACATAATTAAAATTATGTATCCGAAAATTTACGGGTTTGTGGATGTATCCGAATGCTTTTTAAAAAAAGGGGATATAGATAATTAATAAAAAAGGTATGAATTTTATTTAGTTTAGTAAAGATAAGTTGTGGTGTTGTATAATTTTTCCTTAATTTTTCGCCCCAACGTGTTAAAATAAAATTTCCCCCAACTATTATTCTATTTTCCTTGCTTCGGCTTTGTCCTACTTACTTCTATTAGGATTTTAGTACTTGCTACTACTACTACAAACTCCTAGAAGGAAAAAAAAAAGGACTCCTAATTTAGGTGGTTACAAATAAGTAAAGATTTAATAAATATAATTTAAATTAAGTTAAAGTTTTTAAATATTAATATAATAATTAAATGTTAATTATTTAAGAAAAATAATAAAAAGAAAATTTTGTCTATTGTGGAATCTTTTAATGAATGACAAAAAGTTTAAATTAATTTTCTAAGAGTTTTCACATTTTTAATATATTATAAATTCAAATAGAAGGTATACACCAAGAGTTCATATTTTGGGCACAGATAGTGTAAGAATATTCTTTACGCTATCAGATTAAATTGACCTACTACAATAACATGTGGTTTTCATATTAAGCCTTATAGTAATCTAGAAAAAAGATCAATAATATGTGGGGATAACCGGTTAATTGTATTAATTATAGTGTACAAATCCTTTTCATCGTATATAACTTAAACTCTTACATTAAATCCTCCAAAACTAAAAACAGAAGTTTTATGACAATAAACACATCCTTTTCTGAAATAATTAGTCCTCCCTCCGTTCCATTTTACTTGGCCTTCTTTCTAAATATATTTGTTTCAAATTAGTTGTCCATTTTTTCAAATCAAGAGTGTTTTATTACATCTTTCCCATATTACTCTCAATATTAAATAACTAAAGAAAATAGTAATAGTTATATTTAGAGTTTCAAGACATCATTAATAGGGTTAATTTTGTAAAATACACTTCTAATTAATGTTTTCTTAGTGGGTGTGCCAAGTCAAAAGAGGCCAAGTAAAATAAAACGAAGAGAGTAGTAATGACGCATTCAAAATTTTGCTTATTAGGTTAAGGAAAAGACAAGAGTAGATTAATCAAGAAAATAATTTGAAGAGCTCTTGACTCGATGAAACCTGAAGTCTAATGTTGAAACAAAAGATAATAGAAGGAAGGCAATCAACGTGAAAATGTCATTTATGGAATCTGTTTTTTTAACTTCATTGGAGGAGTAATTTTTTGTCTTTATTTTTATAAAGCTTATTTTTTTCTGTAGAAAATATATTTAAAAAATATTTTAACTAATCAAACAAACAAAAAAAAAACAATAATGAGAAAGCAAAATATTTTTCTCCATACCAATTAGCTATTATGACTCCGGTATATAATTTTTGGTTTATGAGAAATGGGAATATTTGCCGTTTCAGTTTCTGAAAAATGACTACACGTGATTGGTATTTTCGTATTGTTTGCTCTTTAATTTAATTTCACGTAGATAATAAATTTTAGAGGAATTGATATCTCTTTGCCATTTACAAATCGAATAGGAGAGAATATTTTTTTTAGATCTCTTATAAAAAAAACACCTTAAAATTTTGAAAAAAAATTGTTAGTGGCAAACAAAATCAAATTCTCCAAAAAATTTCAGCCATAACTTTCATTTTATTCTATTGTTTCATAACACTCTCTCTATATATATAGTTTAATATTACTTGTGTGTCCTGATTTTCTTCATCTTTTTTTCTAATGATCTAGTACTAGTTTAACCATTTCCTATATACGTTCATGTAAGCCAATAATCTTCTTTTGAATGATTGGAAATTCTGATGTTTCCTTTGAAGAATAAATAAATTGACATATATTAAAGTTCTGGACGCAGGCTCTTTATTTTAAGAGTATATGAGTTCTATGTATTGACAATATAAAAACTAACCACCATCAAGTAATTATTTCAAAGCCAAACTGAGAATTTAGAAACAACATTCAGGAGGTAAAAATCAATTGCATCATTAATTTTATTAATTTTGGACAATAGGACATAATATTATAAATAGATCATATGCATTATTACAAAATAGTAAGGTCACTCTGAACCATACGAAAGTAGAAACTTCAAACATTCTGACATAAATAACAAAAGGAGCTTGTAGCATTATTTCTTACAAGGGTTTTAAGGAGGTCCTAGTTAGGTAGTGCACTGCACAACCACAAAAGAAACTCTCCAAAAACTTTATTCAACAGGATAAAGATAAAAATATATCAAGTTTTTCAACAAAGAGAGTGAAGATTTTCTTAAGATGACCCAACAATTGGCAACTCAAATTTTGAAGGAGTCCACAAGTAGGGCAATTATGTGAGGTTTTAAGACTTTCTCAGGATGAGTATATCCATCTTGATTGTGTTTATATGTGACGTCAACAACCCGAGCAAGATTGAGAATACGAGTTAAAATCTCCACAGAGACAGGAGTTGGTCTAAGCATTCCTTCATTAAGATCCTTCCATCCTGCCTCACCCATTTCTTGAAATTTAGCCATTGCCTCTTCTGTTGATACACCGTAATCTTTCATGTAGCAGTCAATTCCGGTTGAAATTTGTCCCCTACTTTTCTCAACCTGAAAAGGCAGATAGATTAGGGTTTAGCGTTTATACTGCCCCAATTAACGTTGCAACACTTTGTCTGTTCAAATTTCATATGATAATATAAGTGAGATACAACTCATACCTCGTATGTGGCTATATCATCAGTAACTCGGCATAATGTCACACCACCTTCAAGAATTTTAGGATTCTTTGATAACCACTCAAAATCTTGCTCCATAGCAGACTTTATGCCCAAATACGATGTTGTCGTGAGGAGGTAATAAGTGGTAGTTGCTAGTGCATTGCTTAGGTATTCAGAAACAGGTGGCATATGTCCTTTAATAAACCATTTTGCCTCGACGTTATAACTCCTTGCTACTTCTTTCATCTGTGCATCAAATTAAACATATCATTGCTTCAAGTTTATGATCACTAAAAGACGTAAGGTCAAACAAAGAGTGAAATGAATTAGAGAAAAAAAGTAGTAATTTGATAGTTAGGTCGCTCAGACACACTCTTTCTTTTGCATAATATACAACATGAGATCTTCCATCACTACACAATTCCTTTTCATAATCCTCGTAAAGATCTAAAAGAGCTTTGTAGCTGATTTTCATGTAATCTGGAAGCCGATCGATTTCTCTAATATCCCATCTGCAAAGGTGACAAAGGTAAGGTAAATTATGCATTTAAAAAGAGCATAAACATAATGAGTGAGCAAAAGGTTCGTCTTAATCTTTTCACGAATTTACTTTCAAAGTATATCTGAATAAGTAAATTCATGAAGTTCATACCTTTGTATGGCCTCAGTGTACGTGGCAAGTTCTGCAATTGTACCATAAGAATCATAAGTGTCATCCACAACCGAAACTATTGTTGTGATCTTAGCGAGCATGACGCGAGCTTGAGAATATTGAGGCTCAAAGTATACTGCTAATGCCCAAAAATAACATTCAACTGCTCTATCTCTAGCATATGGAAGTGTGTTCACAAAATTCAAATCTTTCCACCACCTGCAGCATAACAAATTAACATCAACACTAGATAAATGATCAATTAAAAAGGTTTTAAAGTTTATATTATCACACCTTGATACTTCAACAAGTTCTTGCTTGTGCAACATCTGGAGTAAGTTGAAATCCAATTTGGCAAATCGAAGTAACACATCATTCTTTGTTTCCTGCTTCTCATAGATTGATGAGATGAAGAACCAAGTCTCAACTCGAGGAATACCTTTGTGCAAAGATTGCTCAAGGCCATGTGTCACTTGCTCCCTAAGTAGAGCTTTCAAATGTGGAGATGCGGACTCAAGATGAGTAGTAGAGAAAGCGAGTGCATCTTCTAAGATGTCTTCACCATGAGTCCTTACATGTGAAGCTTCATACAAGCTCAATAATCCTAAGACATCACTAGCAAGAGACTCCTTGAGTTTGCCATTTTCATCTTGGAATTTGCTGAAAATTTCTGAATTACAAGGAACAATACAAACATTAGCCTTCCAGCAAAGGGATCGTAATATATAATCACAACGTACCAACATTGAATTTGTAGTACTTCAAGAAGTACTTACTGAGAGAGATGTTGTAACCATGTTGCCTAAGCATTCGAAATTGAAGAGCACAAGTGCATAAATCATCATTATAGTCATCGCCCTCAAAGTTTGAATTTTCATTGTAAATCCGATTCAAAATCTCATCAATTTCCTTCTCAAAGTGATAGGCTATTCCAAGGCGTTCAATAACATCAATCAAATTCAATGTCTCAGCCAATTCCCGTCCAGTAGCTAACAACATACTCCTTGTTTCTTCCTTCAACACTTCAATCTCTTGAGCATACTTTTGGGCGAACTATAAATATATCCAGGAGACAAAAAAATCAAACTACATTGTCTAATAAAAACAAAGAATTAAGAAAGAACTACGTAGGCAAGATGAATATTAATTAATTACATGATTGTCGATGGAGAAAGAAAGGAAACGATCGCCCCATAGACTTGGAGAGAAGTTGGCGACAGGGCGAATGATCTTCTCTTCTTCAATAGGGTTCACAGCATTATTTCCAACTACAACTGAGGCCATTGTTGCAACAAATAACAAGAGTGTTTTTGGTTCTTCTAAGGAAAAAAGGAAGTAACTCTCAAGTTGATGAGATAAATGGTAGACAAGGGACAAGTATTTATAGTGGTGAGAGACACAATTACCAATTTTTTAAAATGAAATATAGTTAATTTAAACAACTATAGTTGATGTGATTTAAAATCATACTCCCTCTGTTTCATTTATACGTATTGAGCATAGAGAAAATTGAGAAAAACAGTTGAATTTTGTGATTTTAAATTGATGATGTGTATAATATATCAAAATAAGTTTTAACTTTGTCGTCTTAGATATGCTTGTCATGTGGAAAGTTGAAATTAATGAATAACTTAATATAAAAAATATGCAATCAATTAAAGTATATGTGAATGAATCACATTTTGAAAATGTGGAGTCATTTGATTTTTCAACTCGTACGAATTTTTTCCGCAAATAACTTTAAAAATGCTCTAATAACAGTAGGAATTTTTTTACTGACAATTCAGCCTCTATCTTTTCCCAGTTGCCTCACTTGACTTTATATGAAAATTTATCTATTATTATAAGTGAATGTAATATGATGATATAAAACTTTACTCTAAAAATAACTTAAAACTCGTTAAGCAATATAGAAAAGTACTAACCAATTAGAAATCTAGGTCGTTGTGCCCGATGCAACATTAACTATTGATACTAAGGTAAAAGCCTGCCCTCTATAAGAAAGAAATACCGGTTTAGCTCGGAAAAGCGTTGGCAACAACTAAAAGGAAGGGATTCATGTAGTTGTTGTGTCAGCCCTAACGAATAAATGCAATACATGAAAGACTTAAGGTTACGGATGTAGTGCAGAATGACGTTACCTACAACATTTCCTAATATTCCTACTTTTCATGCAAAGAGAATGGCAGCCTGAAGAACTTGGAATAATTACTAAATGTTGAGCATCCACTATTATTTCTTCTCGTGGGGGGCATTTAAAGCCACATGACATTTTTGAAATAAAAAAAATTAATTTAGGATTTTTTTAAATTCAGTAAATGTAGATTTGTTAATAAAAAAGGTAAATATACACCATTTGTTAAATAATATATATATATATATACACTATTTTTTAACGGAAAATATATCCGCTCTAAATCTCACAATTAAAAATATATATTTGGCCTGACCTACTTGAAGAAAAATGTTAAGACAAGTTATATTAAAATATCAACTTTGATTAATCATCTCTATCTCAAAATCAGAGAATTTTCAAAGTTTTGAAAAATCTAATCACTCCAGACTCTAAATTAAAGTGTACTTTATATTCAATATACCATATACAATTGAATGATATCATATTTATATTCAAGATTGTATAAGAATAATATTAAATAAAGTGTATAAATAATATTGAATTAGTAATGTTGAAATTATTCTTATTCACTCTTTACTTTAGTGTGTCATCATATTTATTCATGTATTAATAACTCTGATATTATCCTCTAATATCATAGATTCCTATATAATACTGAAGAGGATGTATAATTGATTAGGTTAAAAACACTATCAAACACTACCAAACACTACCTATAATCTCATTTTCAATGTTACTCTCTCTCTCTCTCTCTCTTTTTTTTAAAAAAAATTCAAACACTCATTTAAATTACGGAAGCAGCTTCATTTCATTAGTTTTTGCTTAAATAATTATTAATATAGCCTTAGATGAGAGTCACGTGTCCTTGTATATTTTGAAGTTTATAATCTATTTAAATATTTTCTCTTTTTTATTTATTAATATCTGCTATTGGTATATACTATTTGGAAGAGAAAAAAGCTCTGGCCAGTTTAGCCAGAGAGCTATAACTTTCTTTTCTTTTAGTAATACGTTCATATCATTTGTTTAATTTAATAGAAAATGACATTTTATGTTTTAGTAAGAAATTAAAGATCGACACATTCTTTTAGCTCGTCGCGGCCTACGGTCTACAAAGTAATAGATTGAACTTGTTGTTTTCTGATCTAATCTCGAGGAGCCAATTTGGCCTGACCCATCAAATTCTAAAATTCGTGTATTGAATTTTTGTCCAATCCACCTTGTACAAAAAGATCCCGATGCAAAAGAATTTGGAATAGGGCTTTAAAGTCGGGAATCCTATAGGATCCATAGTTATAATAAAAGACAAGTTCAAATGCCCGAACCAAAAACTATAAGCATTATTAATCAGCGTCAAAAATAAAAGTCTTCCTCTGAAGACTGCGTGTGAAGACTCCGTGTGAAGACTGCATGCATCCCTATTTTTCCACATGCGGGAACCAACTTTTCATGACAAAATTACCTAATAAGGTACACTAAATAATGCAAGCCACCCAAATTGAATTATATAACATGACATGACCATCATAAGTTTTACGTGTGGGGTGATAAGTATTTTTTTATTTTTAGTTAGAGGTTTAGGTTTGAATATAAGTATGAAATCATTTTAATAGAAAATGTTTTCTTTTAAAGTGAAATTTTGCAGTACAAATTTAGATTAGTTAGGTCTTAAAATGAATATACAATATTGAATGAGAAACAAAAAAAATTACTAGTATAACATGTATTCCTAAGTTCTGTTTCCTTTGTGCCAAATTATGTAAAGGTGTTTGATTGGACATTGAGTTTTAAAATGGAAGAATTTTTTTAAAACTTGTATCTAAAAAAGTCAGACATGTATTTATGTGGATAAATTGTCTTATAATAGATTAAAAAAATAAATTTAAAGTAAAAAAAGTACCATTCTTTTTATGACTAATTAAAAGGAAATTATCAATATCACATAAACTGAGATACAGAGAGTATGTCTTTTATCTATATGTATATAAATTACTTTTGTAAGTTTGTTGTCTTGCCGAGAAATAGAAAGGCAGTTTTATTAAGACCATAAAATAAATCAGTTTAAGTTATACATACATCGCTAATATAAAAAATTCAAGTTATTCAATTTATATATGTAGGTACGTCTCTTTTAAATATAAGATTTATAATTTTAAAAATAAGATAAGTTACTTATTACAATAAGTAAAGATGACATGTTGATTTAAAAATTTCTTACACTCATTATAACAACCAATGGCAAAGTCACTCTTGTCGAACGATGCAATTGACATCCATTTGCTGAAAAAATACGTCATGCATTTTTTAAATATAAATAGAGTATATGTTAAATCTTCTTGACTCGTCTTATGTGTTTACTATATATATTTTTTTATTTTTTTTGAATTTTCTTAGTGAACGTCTTATTTTCGCTACTATTACTAGCGTATATAATTAATTTAGAAACGACATCGAAAACACACCACCATGGTGCTGTGTCTTTTTTCTTGATAAAAAACTTTAAGAAAAAGCAGTAGAATATATTCTCAGTGATAGCTCAATATAATTGATGGCTTAAAGCTAAACCATATAAAAGGCGTCAAATTTATTTAATAGTAAAGTTTTATACGAATATTTATTTTATCTTTTTTTTTTTTTTTTTGGTAACAATGATTTTAAGACTATCTTATGTGTATATTGATCATTCACTTGGTACATGTTAGTTCTGGCCATTGAAGATATTTAACTTTTTTGACGAAAATTTCATTCAACGAGCCAAATTCTGATGAAACGTCACTAAGAAATTAGCGATTTAATAGTGGTATAACTATGTAGATATCAAAATAATTTCATACATTTATAGCAATTAAGTCTTTTTGAATTGAAAAATGGCTTAATCCACTCTTCATAAGAAATAATCAATTCTAGAAGATGATCCCAAACAAATTTCATTTTCTAAATTATCAAAGTTATCATCAAATTGTTCATTTTTATATATTACATGTTTAATATAAAATTCGAGTTATTTACCTGAAATAACTTTTATCACATTCTTAATTTAAAAAAAAGTATAGTAAAAATCTAGTGGAGTATCTTTTATTAGTGATTTTTATACTTTTGGATAAGGGTGTTCACGGATTGATGATTTGCAAGGATATCTTGGTGGGGTCACGGATTCACGTGAACCCATGCTTCCTTCTTAGATTATATATAGTAATATTATATTTTTAAAAAAATACTTAAATATAGACGTGTAAACCCACGTTTGAAGTATCATATAATACGATAATGATTGGATATGCCTCTTTAAGTGAGGTTAGAAATTTAAATCTTATATCTATCTTGTTTTGTTTTTATTTCTAAAATTGGATAACAAATTTCTAAATGGTTATTGGTAGCTGCGCTTTAGTTTTTTTTTTTCTTTATTCTTTCAAAATTTTCAGGTTTGTCACATGGTAAATTTCTAATTTTTTTATCACTAGTTTTTTTATATAATTAAACCAAATGTGTATATTAAAATTACTAGTAGTGGATGATATAACATACAATCAATGGGTTCAAGCGATCTTGATACCTAAGATACGAAATGTAATTATATATAAGACAAATTACTATTTTGAAAGATATAATTTTAGACCTATTATGTTAAAAGTTTAACAGGTTTATAATGATAAGAATCTAGCTAAAGATCAAATTGGTCAAATTTATATCTTAGATCCACCTTTTCGTAATAGTGCACTCATCCTCTCGAAATTCTGGATACGCCTCTGTCGGTTTGGGTCGGTTATTGGTCAAATTTAAAATCAAATCACTATAATCGATTTTTATATTATTAAAATCAAACCAAACATAATATATCACTACAACAAATTTGTTCATCAGTGACAAATTATTTTATCACTTATAAATCATATTTCGTCATAAAATATCTTGCGTGATGAAAACAATTTCGTCTATCGTTCGTCTCTAAACGTGGGTCGCTAAAAGTATGCAAAGACAATTTAGTGTTTCGTCGCTAAATAAATTATATTAACTACAAAATTCTTTTTTTTAGTCCCCAAATGCATCATATTTGTGACGAAATTATTTGTCATTGAAAGTGTAAAATTTTGTAGTTGATTATGTGCTTTCGTCACTAAAAAGGTTATTAACACTGACGAAATTACCTTGTCATTAATTATTTAGGTTAAGTAGTGACAACATCTATAGTCTCTAAAGTTATATATATTTTGTAGCAGAACAAACATAGTTTCGTCACTATTTTAATGCCATGTATCCTTATATATGTTTTCGGGTAACTCACAATATTGAGGATGATCTTGATAATTTCTTTATGAAGTATGAGCGTGCCATTCCAGCAAAAGAACTCCATTTTTACGATGACAAGGTGGAAATTTTTGAATTTATTGTTTCAGCAACAAAGTGTTTGTGCAAGATTCTAGAGTGGTTAGTGCCTAGTGGGGAACCAATTGAGGGTTGCGCGAAAGCAGAACAATGGATGACGTTGAGTTCTCCTACTTATTTTGTGTGCAATATTTTTCATGAAGGCTCTATACAGCCTTTCGCCAAACAATGATTCTGACTGGAGCATGATTCTTCAACCTTATTCTTATTCCTCACTATCACTACAAGAGAACATGCAATTATCTAGAGATCAAATTCCTAGCTAAGTTGTTAAAATCCCTAGCTAAAATTGTTTTAGCTAAAAAAAATAGCCCTAGAAACATTCCATGGCTAATACGCTCTTAGCTAAATATTTGCTAGCGATATTGACAATCCGTAGCTACTTTAGCTAGGTTTATTTTGCTAGGAAACATTCCATGCAAATGTTAGCTAGGAGTTTTCCAGGCTAACCTCATAGCTAAGTTTATTTAGGATGTTGAGTTTTCTTTAGAATTTGCTAGGAATATCCCTAGCTATAAGCTAAGCATAAGGAACACAATTGCATCTTTGTATATAATTTGAAATATGATAAAAACAGTAATAGAAGTCATTCAAGTTTCAACAAATCTTTAATAATTGATATATATGCATTTATACAACCATGTCAAATATTACCTTTGATACTCAGAAAGTATTTATTTACAAATAAGATAAAGCATGATTAACTCCTACTATCTTAAGGTTGGTCCAAAGGAAAATCACAACTATTGTCTCCATTTATTTCCACTTTCATTCCATAACTAATCCTCGACTTCAACATTAACTTGATTCCTTGCCGTACAACTACAGTCACATCCACTTCGTTTTTTCTTTGCAAATGTACTCTGCAAACAAAAGTAAGGTAATTGGATATTAATCGAATAACAAAATCTATCAAATCTCAAAAATAAAGTTAACGTACTTGAAGGTGACATGGCTTAGCCCTTACGCGTACTAGTTTCTGAGAGAAACTATATACATGACCATCACAAGCTCCTACTGGTTATCCATAAAGAGATATCAAACAATTTGAGGCAAAGAGCAAAGGAAAAGAAACTTTATCCAAGTAAACAAAAATTGATCAATATTTAGTTACTTTCTCACTCCTTCGACAAGAAGTTAGGATTAGGATAAACCAAAATCTATTCTGAAATTGATTAAGAATTGGACCATGAAAGAACTGTCATGAAGTCAAAAGTTTCAGGAGTTCTGTGCAAAATGAAACAACATAACTAGTATAAAAAATAAGTAGCGTTAACGAAGTAATTTGTAGTAAATTAGCTCTATAAATTGATCTCTCCGCAATATTCAAACCCTGTCTCATTGACTTTTAATAGGTCACAAACAAATTAAGACACGCATACATGTTACTGACTAAAGATAAATCACCATTTAGCCGTTCATTTCAACACATTGATTAAATTAACATTTCAGTAGGGTAAGTTAAATATGACAATAGGGATACAGTTTTCTACTCTTACAAACTCAAAAATTATAAGCAAAGAAAAATAAATAGTTTCTACTCATTTGTAAGATTACCATTTTCTGGGTGATGTCTTTTGGAGTGGTACCAGGACTTGCTACACTCGCTGAAGTAGAACCGTAGAAGTTGCCCTTGCATTATGTCAGCAGTCTCTTTTTTTACTTGCATTGTTACTGTCATAAGCTGTAAATTAGTATTAAAGAATAACTAAAAAAGAAATTTAACATCGATAATGTTGTGCTGAATGAGGACTAGAAGAGATTTAATACTTATCACATCTCAATTCTCAATTAGATGAACTCTAAGTTAAATTTAAACATTTAAGCTGCACTAATTTGAATTTTTTATCCATCTTATTGTTTGTATAGAAAAAGTAAAGTTTTTTCTTAACAAACAGAGAAAAAAAACAGAGGGATGATAAATTTGCAAAGAAAACAGATTGCTTAAAAACAGCGCTATTGAAATTATAGAATAATAGATAGCAAATGCCACCAAATATAATCTTCATTGTTTTATGGTCTTTAAAGCTTTTTTTGAAATTGCATGCCCCTTTTTCCTTGCATTTTATCTGTTTTTCAAGCAAAATCAATGATACAAAAATTACATACCCAAAATGAGTGTTAAGGTCCACAAGAAAACTTCAAGTGTTATTCTCAGAAGTAATTGAAAATCAAATAAAGACTTTAGTTGAGTATATATTAGGAGTATTTGATAAATAACATGTCTTACGAAGTTCACCAGTGGGATCTTGTGCCAAGTACTCCATGTAATGATTTTAACAAGCTTGGAAAGCATTAGTTACTTTGCACTACGAGCCTCCAAGATGAACTGCAGGAATTTGAATTTTTGAACAAAAAATGAAAGTTGCAAACAAATGTGTGATAAAGCTGTGAAATTCAAATAAGCAGTGATAAGTCTGTCATAACAACAACAACATATTCAGTGTAGCCCCACAAAGTGGGTTTGGAAAAGATAGAGTGTACCAAGACTTTACCCCTTCCTCAGAGTAGAGATGTTGTTTCCAGCAGACCCTCAGCTCAGTGATAAGTATGCCATAAAAGTATAAAATTCCAACTTATCAGTTTAACAACATCCATTGTGATCACTACTGTTTGTGATATTGCACATGCTACTACAGCTCATACTTTTGTATATATTTTCTCATGTTCTAGCTTTCCAACTATGAGGTACACATATAATTTGGAATATAAATACAACACCATTTATTTGGCAATCCATATCATTTTTATTTTAGTTCACTTTACTGTATCCTTATTAGGAGTACTAAATACTTACCAAATCAAGCTTTAACTAACACAAGTACTACAGAAACTCTACACAACCTTTCAAATAAGGAAAATAAAGAAACAACAACAACATACCCAGTGAAATCCCATAAAGTGGGGTTTGGGGAGGGTAAAGTGTACGCATTCCATACCACTACCTCAGATGAAGTAGAGAGGTTGTTTCCGATAGACTCCGGGCTCAGGAAGGAAAATAAAGAAACAGTGGGAGTATATGCATTGATATTTAGCAAAGCATTAGAGCCCTGCCCTAACACTATTTAAAGTTAATTTCTCACTACATTTAAGTTGTTTATAATTAAGTACTGCTTATAAGAAGTTTGATCAGTATCATACTCCCTTTGTTTCAATTTTTTTGTCCGATTTTGACTTAACACAGAGTTTAAGAAAGTAAATAAGATTTTTGAATCTTATGATCTTAAACTGAATACATGAAATATACCAAAATATCCTTTAATCTTGTGATATTAAACATGTCATGTGAAAAGCTGAAATCAAAGAGTTACTAAAAAAGAAAGAGACATTCTTGTTGAAACGGATTAAAAAAGAAAGTATGAAAAACAAATTAAAATGAAGGGAGTAGTAACTCTTTTTTCATTCTCAAAGTACCCTTGTACTTCTATAAATTGTTCTAAATTGATTGCAAATTTTTGTGCTAAAGCCATCTATTATATTCATCAATGTATGGTGAGTGTCATTTAGCCACATTCTCAATGAAAATGATACTTGTTGTCACGATCCGAATCTCATTCGGGCCGGACTGGCACCCGGAGCCGATAAGGCCCGAGAGAACCAATCTTTGCTCATGTGCTCTCATGTGTATGTTCGCGTATGAATATCATTTTATCTCATGTAATTTAATATCAATAGCGAAAGTCATGGCAATATGTGCAATATATGAAACTTGGCCGTTAGGGCCATCATGTCAAAATGAACGTATACATCTTACATTCAGCTTCCCACATACGTCTACAAAGCCTCTACAGATACATGACTATGACAAACCTAGAGTCGGGACACATCCCGCTCTATACTCATATACAATCTCAAACCATATGCATAATGACTCGGAAAAGCCCCGGATCAACTGGAGCTCACCAACAATCTGCGGATACCTCGCCGCCTACTGCGGAGATCTACTAACACCTGGGCCTGCAGCATGTAAGGTAAGTCCCCCAAGAGGGGTCAATACGAAGAAAGTACTGAGTATGTAAGGCCATATGAAACTATAACAATACATAAGTACTTCCAAGAAATTAAACGTACGGAAAATAATCAATGTGAATAGACCTTCAACCTGAATGTGTGGAACCATGTTCATTACGTCTAATATTTCATTACTTGGTCAATCAGTCTTGCTATCCTCCTTCTTATAACAATCTTCATGTTTATATATGTATATAATCACGCAAGGGATATATTCTCATCTCTTTACAATTGTCTTCATTAGTGTTCACTCAACTAGTTAGTACGGGGCTTCCACCTTTGGTGGGCTATAATAAATAAGTATATAGTACCGGGCCTCCACCTTTGGTGGGCTATAATATATAAATATAATATCGGACATCCACCTTTGGTGGGCTATAATATATAAATATATATCGGACATCCACCTTTGGTGGGCTATAATATATAAATATATACCGGACATCCACCTTTGGTGGGCTATAATATATAAATATATCATGGTATTGGGATTCTTCCATCTTGAACTTATACCCTTTTGATTGTGAGCCATACTCAATGAAACATAAAGTAACCATGTAAGCATTACTTCTTTACCGTCTTACTTCCTTTACATACTTATGAGAGTAACACATTGAAGATCATGACATTAATTGAAGCACACTCTTACATATATATTACTTCACTCGTTTACTTCATGAGATTGGTACCCTTACTTGTGAAAGATTAACACATTCACTTATGAGAGATTGATACTTTTGAAGATTTCAACATTATTAGAACGTGGAAAATAACATTATTGAGACTTTGGAACATGACGTGATTGGAAAATGCTTGTCAAGAATAAATAGATTCTCTTACGTCTAACTTTCTTTGAGGTAGTTCTTTTAGAAATTTCAACGTTATGACACTTTACGTGAAGCTTTGGATCATTAACCAATGAGTGAGGGACTTGTAAATAAACATTGTGAGAAACATAACCTTATTAGAACCATAACACCATTGGACAATAATCCATGAACAAGAGACATGAGTATAATCACTATTGGAACATTTGAACATAACTTTATTGGACACATAATACTATTGGAACCATTGAGCCATAATCAATGAACAATAGATATGAGTATAACCACTATTGGAACTTTGGAATGTAACCTTATTGGGCTCTTGGAACATTATTCATGAATATGAGACATGTGGTTCACAATTGATCAATGAGTATGAAACATGTGATATTGACAATTGGTAACCGGATATAGAATACCTTAGTACATTTCGGGATAGGACAAGTGCGATGTCAATGTGTATACTATGTGCTGCAGAAAGATACAGACAGAGTAACCTTACATACCTTATCTTCCCAATGTAAGTACACAATCCAACATTTGAGCACAACAATTTCGCTCCTTCCTTACGTTTCACTCTACATCACAAGTACATAATGGAACCAACATTAACCACCAACTACCTTACAAATGCATATGACAACAATGAGTTACATATTTATCTTTAAAATGGCATTTCCTTCTCTACAATACCATTTACAGCATTGATATACCAACAATGCCCCATTCATGCCATACATTGAGGACAAGCTACATTCCAAGTGTATAAGACTACCATTCATAGCCTTTTCATGCCAACAATACCATAACATTCTCTACATTGACCACAACATCACATACCAATATCATTTCACAACAAATTTTCTCCTTTACACTTTCTCATGAGCACCATATCACAATTAATCCATCAAGTCACCTTAATACACCTCATATCACATATCGGTCAAAATCCCATAATATACACTTATAGAAAAATAACAAGTTTAAGACCATAATCACCCCATACATGTTGATATTTTATCCATACCATGCTTTTTCATCAAAACCACAAGTCATAATCCAAGTTACAATCCCATGGATAACACATCTTTTTCACAAAAACCCAAAAGTGCCATGTCCAACACTTCCAACCATAACCAACATGATATACATAATATCTCATGCTTATAATATGTTAAAGTACAAGAATAATCACTTACCCAAGCTTGGAATACGATGATCTTGTCCAAAAATACCTTAGGGTTTGAGGAGCCACCAAAGGAATTATCTTGAAAACTCTAGAAAATGAGAGAAAGTGATGTGTATGCATAATGAATTAAAATCTGATTTTTCCCCCTTTTTATAGGCCTTGAGTCCATGCTTATCCAATATTATTTGTGTATGTATTTAGTCAATGGAAGAATGGGTCTTTTTGACCCATTGGGCCATGCATTTTGGCTACCTTTTGGCCCATTAACACATATATTATCTTGGCCCACTAAAATCAATGTGTAATCCATCATATATGCGTTACAATGATATTTCCACTCACGAGATTTATATTCGTAGCCTCAATCCCAAAAGCAAGCGATTCTAGCCACGTATGGCCTATTTTGACCAAAAGGGTAAAATCGTCATTTTGATGCCAAATTCGTTCTCGAGTAATTTTATCATACCAACATAATAATTCACTCATTTCATCTATATTCTCATGTTTGTAGAAGAATCGTGGCAAAAATTGGCTCAATACGTCCCCGGGCACCCTTGGGACTAAGAAAATTTTCAACTTTCGAAAAAGTGGAAAAACCACCCTGGCACGCCCTGGGGCGCGCCAGCTTGCTGCCTCTGGGAACAAAATTTTGGCCCAGAGAGTCCTGGCACGCTCCCTAGCGCGCCCCACCCTATTTTGTTTTAAAATTTTGTTTCGTCGACTTTTCTTCGCGGATTTGGTTAGATACTTCAAGTCCTATTCTTTAACTTACTTCTTACCCTTAATACACTTTGTTTAGAGGTCCTCTTAACCTCGTTTTGAACCCCACAGATGCTCCATGAAAATTGCAAAACACCTCCTACGCAAGTTTAATCACATGTACAAGGCCAAATTTTAATTTTCCCATCACCGACATTACAAGTTACATACTCATGGCATCTTGACACCTAAGTAACCATTGTTCAACGTCATCACTTAGGGTTGAGAAGGTACGGGGTGTTACACTTGTCACCACAGAAAGTTTCTCAATGCATAACAAGATTCATTATCATTCAATAATTCCTATTTGCAAGTCCAACATCATGTTATGGAGATTCAATAAATTGATAATATGACTTAAAATACTAGACCATTTCATATTATAGCTAAAAGAGCTACATAATAGAGAAAAACATGAATAGGAGAGAAATGGATGAGTTATTTAAAAACATTGAAAACATGTAAAAGCTTAAATAGTAAACTTCATGAAATGTAAGCCCGAAGCAATTAATTTACAATATTATAATAAAATAACTTTAATACAATTCATCAACTAAAACTGAGACTAGAAAATGAATGATTGAAGTCTTAACAAAACTTAAAAAAATAATGCTTCATAAAGACAATCTTTAAACTTGTGGCCTCGGCCAATCATCTATTCTCTCAAAATAAGTAAGTTTTCTTTGGGGAGTTTCTCTTAATCGACATAAACCATGTGAGCAACATGGAGTCTAATGTCTTGCCCACATTGAGAAGAGTCGTCTTCTACCTTGCCAGGGTATAAGACAAAATCGTAACTTACGGATCCAAAACTTAGCGCGAAGGTCCACGGTGGCAATGTGGTTCTGGGGCATGTGACCTAGGAATCATACCCAACTCGGTGCTAAATAATCCTCCCAAAACATACTAGTTGCTCATAATATAGTCTTAAAACTTTTCTAAAAATCATGCTTGACTCAAAATATCGTATCATGAACATATCTGTCTTTGTGAGCCTTGGCTCAAGATCTCGTTAACTTTTCTTAACTTTAACCTTTCAAGATACGACAAACTGTTCTCTTTTCAAGACATGATCATCTCATAAAGATTCTTTTCAACTTTTCATGAATATATACTTGAAAACATTAACTCAAATTTCATGGACGTCATAAATAATCTAATAAGTCGTGGAATAGGTTTCTCGATAACTTTAATGAGATTTATAAACTTTGCTTGAAAACTCAAGGGACGTGTATAAGGAATCAACTCCATAGGAAAGACTTCAAATTCATACAATTACTACTAAAATCCAAAGAAAGTTCAAAGAATATCATCAAGAAATCAAGAATTAAACTGCAAGCATTTCAACTCTTAAAAACTCTAACAAGATTCATGGATTAACTAAAAATATAGCTTGGTTGTGGTGAGAACTAAAAGTGCGACAATGGGGGGGTGAAATCTCTTTTAATCTATTTTTTTTTCAGTTGACTGCCTTACCAGGTAGTCGACTTGATGCTGCAGCAATTTGAGAAATAATGCAGAATTGAAGAATACTGAAAGTAAAGATTTGACGCCAGAATTTTTATACTGGTTGGGATACTTAATGGATCTTAATCCAGTCCCCTTGGGTTGCAAAGGTGTTCTACTAGTTCTTGCTTAAGAAGAATTTGGTTACAATTTTGTTTGAGTGTAACTCTTTTTGTTAACACTCTTTTTCTCCACTCGATTCTTTTTCTCTCTAATCTTTTGATACAAAAGCCTCACCAGCTATGAATTTTCTCTCCTCTCTTTTCTTTTGATACACAATAAGTCACTAAGAATTACAATGCTTGATAAAAGTAGAGCAAAGAACAAGTGATGGTATAAACTGCAGGTATATCAGTCTTCTGCCTTCAAGGTCCCTTAAATAGCTTGCTTGATATGTGACCGTTTGAAGGAAATGTGCAACCCAAGAGATTTGATCCTTGGAAAAGGAAATGGAATATCCTGTTCCAAGAATAAGGGTGAGCCATGAATGACTCTCTTGACTTCAGCAGCATCTGCGATCTTGAAAGAGGTGACTGCTTCTTCTTTCCTTGTGTAGTGAGATCTGGTATCATTTAGTGAATTCTTCCCTTCATAGAATGTTGAGTTTCCTTCATTGAGATTTGATTTGCTTTCCTTCCATATATAAAGCTGAATATTCTCCCATTAATGTGAGTTTCCTTCATTGAGAATTGATTTGCTTTCCTTCCATATAGAATTAATCTTGTAATCATTTTTCTGATTTTCAGTTGCCATATTTTCCTGCATAGTAGTTGTCAATCATTACAATCAAAAAACTAACAATCTCCCCCTTTTTGATAATGACAACTAAATTTGATATAGTCAACTTCCCTGATTTGTATGACCAACTTGCAACTGCTGTAATTTCTCCCCCAGCATGGTTGACTCATTTCAGTTGCTCCCCCTGTCTAGTTGGCTCGTATGCATCTGTTCTACCCCTGTCTAGTTGACTGCCCCTTTCTTTCTCCCCCTTTGACATCAATCAAAAAGAAAAATATGCAATGCACACAGAAAAACATACAAACACACATAAATAGCATAAAACTAGTTACGAGATATCTGGATGTTCAGAGTTTAGCAAAATACAGACCATTTAAAAACTAAAAACATTGTGCTAAGTACACAACATAGGACATCATCTCTTAATATTGAAGAGGTAGCAGACAGTGTTGACAGTAGCTTCCTTCAGATTCTCAAAATTTTCATTTAGAGAAGTGACAACACGATCACCATTGGCTTGAATCTTGGCAACCACCTTTATAGCTTCCTGAATTACCTTGTCAAGCTTGAGACGAATTTTGGCAACATCACTTCCAGTCTCTTTGACAATGTCACGAACACGCGCTACCTGAAATTGAGTTCCTAGCGCAATATGTTTAAAAGATTCAAGCTTATCATCAATAGCAGAGAGTTTGGAAAGAACGTCGGATAGATTAATAGGAGGCACAGGAATTGAGGAGGACGCAAAAAAGGAAGGATTAGTAGGAGGGGGAATGTCGAATTATGCTTGAGAACCCAAGATTCATCCATAAGCACATACCCCATGCTACCAAAAGCCCTGTTTTTGTAACACTGCTGAACAGAGGTAGGAGGAATATCCGATAAATTGATGTCGTGAGCTTCCAAGATACGAGTGATAACCATCCCATAAGGCAAGCTAGAGGGATTAGAGGCAACTTCAATCATATTGTTGATAATGAGAGAGGCAAGATTAAACTTACGCTTGAAGACGAGGCAGTAGGTAAGCAGAGTGTCTCTCAAAGTAAGAGTGGAGTGAGAGCCAGCCCGAGGATTTAGAGTGGTCGCAACAATGTGGGCAAGGACCCTAGTCTTAAAAGACAGATCTTTGGGTCCTAATTGAGATGGAAGAGGATGGGGGCTGCCCGCAGTAAGCGATTTTCTGGCTTGGTCCAGAGAAACTTCAAAATCAGAGGGCCACAAATTTTTAGAGACGATAGAGAGACCTGAACAATGGACATCAAACATATCATCGAAGGAAGAACAATCAAGGAAAATATGCTTCCCCAAGACAAGGGTTTCGAGCTCAGTTGACTTAGAGGAACAAAGATTTGAGTAGAATAAACAAATCAGTGGTTCATACACAACAGCGGGAGAGGAAGAGAAAACGTTTTGCCAGCCTTGGAACTCAAAAAATTCCTTGAGGTCGCAGTGAATGGCAGTGAGCAGATCGAGATTGATAATTCTCCCATGAACAAGAGTCTTATCCTTTAGAGAATGAAAAATACTTTCATTATCGGGACCCCAGAAATCAATTTTGCTCACCAAGGTACTTTCAGAATCGAATTTGCATTTCTTCTTAGATTCCTCCAGAAAATCTAGGTTACCCGTACGCTTAGGCAGAGATTTGTGATATGAGGAATTTGAGGAGTGTTCTGATATGTCGAAATCGACAAGTACGGGAGAGTAAGCCTTTCCTTTTCCTTTATTTCGGGAACTTTTGCGAATTGGTAGAGAAGGGCTTTTTTGAGTCTTAGCCATTTTAGAGAAGAAGGAGAATTAAAGAGAAGAAAAAGAATTTAGAGAGACTCTTGAATGAAAAAGATGTGACTTTGTTGACACAAGGAGATAGAAACAAGGCGGTGAAATGATGATGGAGTGAAGAAGGGAGAAAATAGGCGGCAAAGAGGATTTTAATAAGGGAAAATAATTAAAGCATACATACTAATTAAGGAAAGCAAAAAATAAATTTAAGGCATAAAGGAAAATTATTTTAAAAAAGGATCCTTAATGATTCTGAGAGCATTTCGAAGAAAACAAAATCTTTCTTCTAAAAGGGGTTTTGTAAAAAGATCAGCCAGTTGAAGATCAGTACCAATTAAAACTAACTCAATGTCACCTTTTAATACATGATCACGAATAAAATGATGCTTAATGTCAATATACTTAGCTCTAGAATGATGCACAGAGTTTTTGGTTAAACAGATGGCACTGGAATTATCGCAAAAAATTTTAATAGGTTTAAAAAACATGTCATAATCACTTAATTGATGTACCATCCATAAAATTTGAGCACAACATTGTCCGATTGCAACGTATTCTGCTTCAGTAGTGGATAGAGAAACTGATCCTTACTTTTTGCTATTCCATGAAATCAAGGATTTTCCCAAGAGTTGACAAGATCCACTAGTGCTTTTCCGATCATCTTTGTTTCCTACATAATCTGCATCTGAAAAGCCCTCAAGTGTAAAATCTTTCCTTCTTTCATACCATAGATCATAATGTACAGTACCTACGAGGTATCTAATAATTCTTTTTACAGCAGTGAGATGAGATTCTTTTGGAGCAGATTGAAACCTAGCACATTTACATACACTGAAACTTATATCTGGTAGACTAGCAGTTAGGTAAAGTAATGATCCAATCATACCTCGATATTTTATTTCATCAACTGTTTTACCTTCATCATCAGAATATAAAGAGCAAGTGCAGCTCATTGGAGTTCCAAGAGCTTTGGCATTACTCATTCTAAATTTTTGGATGAGTTCCTTTATGTACTTACTTTGACATATAAAAATTCCTTCATTTGATTGCATGATTTGCAACCCTAAGAAGAAAGTCAACTCGCCCATCATACTCATCTCGAATTCACTTTGCATAAGTACAGAAAATTCCTTGCATAAGAGAGGGTTAGTACTACCAAAAATAATATCATCCACATAGATTTGAATTATTAGATTATCAGAAGAAGTTCTTTTTATGAACAGGGTAGTGTCAATTCTTCCTCTTGAAAAACCATGATTAAGTAGAAAAGTACTTAAAGGATCATACCATGCTCTAGGAGCTTGTTTGAGACCGTAAAGTGCTTTTGATAATTTGAAGACATGGTAAGGGAATTTCGAATTTTCAAAACCAGGAGGCTGCTTTACAAAAACTTCTTCTTCAATAACTCCATTTAAAAAAGAACTTTTGACATCCATTTGAAATAATTTAAAACCCTTAAAAGAGGCATAAGCAAGTAGAATACGTATGGATTCTAACCGTGCTACAGGTGCAAAGGTTTCTTCATAGTCGACTCCTTCTTGTTGTGAATATCCTTGAGCAACCAAACGAACCTTGTTTCTTACCACTTTTCCAGCTTCATTCATCTTATTTCTGAATACCCATTTAGTGCCTATGATAGACACTTTATCAGGTCTTGGAACAAGTGTCCAAACTTGATTCTTTTCAAATTGATCTAGTTCTTCCTTCATAGCTTCAACCCAACTATTATCTTTCAAAGCTTCATCTAACTTCTTTGGCTCAAGTTGAGATATGAGAGCTACATTTGCTTTGCTTGATGCTCTAGTCCTCATTCCTTCCTTTGGATCTCCAATGATGAACTTTTTAGGATAATTAGGTTCACTTTTCCATTCATTTGGAATGATTTGTTCCTGACTAGTTGACTCTATTGTCTTGTCAGCTGACTCGCTTGAAGGAACTTGTTCAGTAGTAGTTGTGATAATAGCAGTTTTGGTATTCATCATCATCCGAACCTGTACTTTTCTCTACCAAGGGATTAATATCATCAAAAACAACATGAATGGACTCTTCAATACTTAAAGTTCGTTTATTAAACACTCTATATGATTTGCTAGTATTTGAATATCCAAGAAAAATGCCTTCCTCACTTCTTGGATCAAACTTACTAATGTTGTCCTTACCGTTGTTGTGTACAAAACACTTACACCCAAATGGATGAAAATATTTAATGTTGGGTGTTTTTCCATTCCATAATTCATAAGGATTTTTCTTGAGAATAGGTCGGATAAGACATCTGTTTAACATATGGCACGCAGTGCTTACAGCTTCTGCCCAAAAATGATGGGGTAAGGAATGTTCAAGGATCATGGTTCGTTCTATGTCTTGAAGAGTTCTGTTCTTGCGTTCCACCACGCCATTTTATTGAGGAGATCTGGGAGAGGAGAAGTTATAGGAGTAGCCCTGCGCATCGCAAAATTTCTCAAATGCTTTGTTCTCAAATTCTCCTCCATGATCACTTCTGATGGAGGTAATGTAGTATCCTTTGTCCCTTTGAACTTTCTCACAAAAGAACTCAAAATTTCTTAAGGTATCATCTTTGTTAGCTAAAAATATAACCGAAGTAAATCGAGAGAAATCATCAACAATAAAGAATGCATACCTTTTTCCACCAATGCTTGTTGTTCTAGTGGGACCAAAGAGATCCATATGTAAAAGCTGCAAAGGCTTAGAGGTGACACAGTGTCTTTCGATTTAAAAGAATTACAAGTCTGCTTACCCATTTGGCAGGCATCACATATGTGATCCTTTTTGAAATCTAATTTTGGCAATCCAAGAACTAGTTCATGTTTTGCAAGTTTCTCAATGAGACGCATGCTAGCATGTCCCATTTTTTTGTGCCAAATCCAAGGGTCTTCTGCAATTGATTCTAAACAAATATGTTCATCTGAGTTCTTCACTGAATCTAGAACATACACATTTTCATTTCTTCTTCCTGGTAGAAGTGTTTTTCCAGTAGCATCTTCTATAATACATCCATTTCTTTTGAAGCGTACCTCAAGATTTGCATCGCATAGTTGACTGATGCTTAACAATTTATAATTTAAACACAAGATAAACATTAGAGATATCACAAGATTCATTGAAATAATAGTACCTATACCAATGACCATTCCCTTTGAGTTATCCCCAAAAAGAATGGCTCCACCATTATAGTCAGCAACTGATTTAAATAAATATTTATTCCCTGTCATGTGATTAGAACACGCATTGTCAAGATACCATTTACATTTTGATAAATTTTTGTGGTGTTCCCTCAAGGCAAATAAATCACTTTCGTTTAGGTACCCAAGATTTTTTGGGTCCTTCATTGTTAGTATCATCTGAAAGGTTCTTTGGTCTCCAAACCCAATGTTGTGAAGTTATAAAATGAAAATTGCATCTGAAATATTTATGGCCCCTTTTTCCACAGTAGTGACAAGAATATGAAGAAGACTCTTGATCAATGGTTCCTTGAGTCTTATGAGCAGATGAGTGGCTACTAGAGGAATTTAGATCAATTGACTTCTTTTTAGATGTCCACTGATCTGAATTTCTAGTAGATTTTTTAACATTTTTTCTACTGGGCTCAGGGAGATCATTGATGGAGTTCTTTCCAGTTGACTTATATGAATAAGTTAACTGGTTTGACCTTAAGGAGCCTTGACTAGAATTTTTCTTTAATCCATTGACTTGAGCTCTGAGTTCAAAGATTTCTTCATTAAGAAGTTCTCTTTCAACTTCAGCTAGTTCTAGTTTAGTCATCCAATCATTCTTTTCCTTTTGAACATCTTTAAGACCATTGAAGAGATTGTTTAAATCATTTATTGCACGATCTAAAAGATTTTTCAAATTTTCACAAGAGTCAGTACTTACCTTACTGGATTCTGCAATGGCCATGAAGCAAACATTTGAGTTATCCTCTTGCTCATTATCAGTGATGTCTTCATCACTCCAACTACTTAGAGCTTTGGTCTTGGGATACCCTCTTGATGATTTATTCCTTGCTTCAGGACATTCACTTGCTATGTGTCCGTATCTTCCACATCCATAACATTTGCCTTCATTTCTGCTTTGATCAGTAATATACTTACCTTTAGAGAAGTTTTGCTTTCCTCTTTTGTAATTTCTTGTCCTTCTCATGTTGTCCATCACTGATTTGGTGATTAGTGCCACTTCTTCCTCTCCAAACTCATCTTCATCCTCTATTTCTGTTTCAGTTGCTTTGAATGCAATAACCTTCTTTATATGTTCCTCGTGTTCTCGACTTTTCAGATGTGCTCTTTCAAAAGCGATAAGGTCACCTCTAACCTCATCATATGTTAGAGTATTTATGTCCATGCTTTCCAGAGCCACTACTTTATATATCCATTGAGGGGGAAGACTTCTGAGAATTCTAGTGATATGATCAGATACAGGATAGGTCTTTTCGGCAGCTTTGAGTTCACCAATAATTTTTCCAAAACGAGCAAAGGTATCTTCTATAGATTCAGCTTCTTTCATTTTTAATAGTTCATACTCATAAACCAGCAGGCTTATAATGGTTTGCTTCACTTTATCCGTCCCTTCATAGGTCACCTCTAGTTTATCCCACATTTCCTTAGCAGTTTCACAACATGATATTTTTTTCATATTCCTCACCGCTTATGGCATTGTAAAGAACATTTTTTGCCTTATAGTTGATCTGAATAATTTCCATTTGCTCATCAGTATAATTTTCCAGAGTTGGGATAACAGTAGTGGTTGCTTCACCATTTGCATCCTTGGTGGGAGGAATTGGAACATCACCAAGTTTGATGACTCTCCAAACCTTTACATCGTATGACTTAATGAATGTTTCCATCCTTATTTTCCAGTGAGAGAAATGCTTACCGTTGAAATAAGGAGGCCTAGTTTGAGAGGTACCTTCTTGGAATAGTGCACCAATAGTTGCTTGTTGAGCCATGATCTTGCTCACTTGCTGTTAAGCAATGTATTGTGAGACCTTGCTCTGATACCAATTAAAAGTGCGACAAAGGGGGGTGAAAGCTCTTTTAATCTATTTTTTTTTTCCAGTTGACTGCCTTACCAGGTAGTCGACTTGATGCAGCAGCACTTTGAGAAATAATGCAGAATTGAAGAATACTGAAAGTAAAGATTTGACGCCAGAATTTTTATACTAGTTGGGATCATTAATGGATCTTAATCCAGTCCCCTTGGGTTGCAAGGGTGTTCTACTAGTTCTTGCTTAAGAAGAATTTAGTTACAATTTTGTTTGAGTGTAACTCTTTTTGTTAACACTCTTTTTCTCCACTCGATTCTTTTTCTCTCTAATCTTTTGATACAACAACCTCACCAACTATGAATTTTCTCTCCTCTCTTTTCTTTTGATACACAATAAGTCACTAAGAATTACAATGCTTGATAAAAGTAGAGCAAAGAACAAGTGATGGTATAGACTGTAGGTATATCAGTCTTCTGCCTTCAAGGCCCCTTAAATAGCTTGCTTGATATGTGACCATTTGAAGGAAATGTGCAACCCAAGAGATTTGATCCTTGAAAAAGGAAATGGAATATCCTTTTCCAAGAATAAGGGTGAGCCATGAATGACTCTCTTGACTTCAGCAGCATCTGCGATCTTGAAAGAGGTGACTGCTTCTTCTTTCCTTGTGTAGTGAGATCTGGTATCATTTAGTGAATTCTTCCTTTCATAGAATGTTGAGTTTCCTTCATTGAGATTTGATTTGCTTTCTTTCCATATATAAAGCTGAATATTCTCCCATTAATGTGAGTTTCCTTCATTGAGAATTGATTTGCTTTCCTTCCATATAGAATTGATCTTGTAATCATTTTCTTGATTTTCAGTCGCCATATTTTCCTGCATAGTAGTTGTCAATCATTAAAATCAAAACACTAACAAGAACGAGGTTCCCACATGAAAAGGTTAGCTTTACATATTCAAGAAACTTGTAACAAATCCAAGAACGATGCTTAAAGATATTAAATCTTGAAACCCTAACTTTAAATTATGATCTTAACATGGAACTAGACTTAATTGTGGGGAAGAACAGGGTTCCTCATGAAAGTGTTGCTCTTACGTACCTCGAAGAAGAACGATGGGGAAGAATCCTTTGAATTTGGAACCCTAGCTTGATTTTCCTTGCAACATGAAGGTTGAAAGCTTGATAGAATAAAAGAGGAAGTTTTAATCGATTTATGGCTAATAGGAATGTAGGAAAGTGTTTTAGAATCAGTTATAGGGTCATTTAGGATTAAAATGACTAGTTTACCCTCGAAAAACTGAAGGAAAAATGGAATTTTAACGTCGCTGTGACCACTTAAAGTGGCACGGTGAAATCGCAGAGAACCACTGGCATGGCACTCCAATATCTCAGAGGAGGAGGTCCGTGACACGTCCAAAACGCGAACCTTTACTGGTTCGCTCACAAAAAGGCACATAACTTTTTACTCCGGTATCTAATTAAGGCGAAATCAGATGCATTGGAAAGAAGATTCAAAGACCTTTCATTTGGTGGGTCTTGAACTCCAAAATTCTTTAGAACCTAGGAGTTATACTGGTTTGAAGTTGGCTATAGATAGATTCTATACAAGAATTTAATCGGTAAGAAAACTTTCAACTTGGCTATGAGCTAGGAGTTACTCGTGGCCTTAATTTATGTCTAAGACTCTTCACACACTAAGGAATTGATCTTAACACCTATGTACAACTAGGAATCATTAGATTTAGATCTATACATATTCGATGAACGGGTCGATTCTTAGCTCAGAAATTCGGGGTGTTACATATATTGACTACAAGCAGCTGGAGAAATGTTCCACATTGTTTAGACCAAAGTAAATTGTTACTAATGCAAGTGCTTGTGCTGACCGACATGATTTTGGACGTAACTGCCAAGGTGTGTAACATGCAAGAAGCTTTTCACTTGGCGGATATGACACGTATCAGTGGCTTGGTTGTTTCTTGGGTCATATATTCTCCTTTTGAGTAGGCAACTGTTCGTTACATGTACTACACAAATTATGGGTGCTAGAATTTACATTACAGGTGTGTTTGCAAAGAGCTTGTTTGCACTTGAGGGTTTTGGTAATGAACAAATCATCTTTTTGGTCGTTTCCATGTTGGTAGTTGTTGCAAGCTGTGTACCAGGTCACGTACTATTTTTTGGCAACATTGCACCGATTGTCTTGGTTGCAATTGGTGGGGAGTGCGCTACTAACATTGTTCTTGACTCAAACCTTGAGGACAAGGTTCTTATATATTGTGGACGGGAGTATTGTTATGAATCAGTCTCGGCCTAATATCGATACCTACATGAATGTCAAATAACTAGTTATTGGGGCGAAAAGAAGCAACAAAATTGGAAGGTCTTCACAAGGATTGATTTGGGACTCAGACCCACTTTATATGTAATAAAAGGACGATGGATGAGAAAGAACAATTTATGCGAATTGTTATGAAAGAAATTGTCCGTTCCTCTCATCTTCTCTCTAATGTCTGAAACTTCTCATTCCCTTCTAGTTATCCTTCGCTTGTTTCTCTAATTCCCAATTAATTGTTATTTGAGTATTTGTATTCTAATGTAATTTTATTCAGTGATTATAAAATACATCAGTAATCGTGTGAGTAAAAAAATTGGTTTTTTACAGAGTAACAGAAGACTTCGAGTGTAAATAAAAAGGCGACTAATTACTTATTTTGAGGCGGTATAAAATCATGAACCCATCCAACCAAATATTATTGGCAAAAAAATTCAATCAAATATTAGATGCATAGTTTCATTTCATTAAATAATATTGTATTTGAATATAAAATATAATAACTGACTGTAACTTGTAAGTAAATAAAATGAAAACTGAGGTACGATTTTCAAAATTTAAGGAAATTGGAATTTTTCTTACCAAAGTTAGAATGCATTCCTAAAATATATCTTGTTAGCTATAGTTAATATGTTTGTTTAAGTTAATTGAATTCATGTCTTTAAAATTTAAAATAGACAAGTGTCAATCATCTAAGTATGCACTAGAGAAAATGGAGAGGAGCCAAATCCGTTTCATTTCTAAAAAAAAAAAATGACTACAAGTGATTGGTAATTTCCTATTTGTTTATTTTCATGTAGACAGTAAAATTTTTGAGGAAATGAGATCTCTTGTCCACTTACAAATTGAATAGAAGAAAATAATTTTTTTAAATCTCTTAAGCATAAAAATGAAGATATCTTATTTAGAAAAAGGCCATAAAACTTTTAAATTTTTTTTTTTTAGTAGCCTACATAACCAATTCTCCCATAATTTTAATTTTCATGAGCCATAACTGTCACTTTATTCTATTGTTTCATGACACTCTCTATAATTTAATATTACTTGTGTGTCCTTATTTTCTTCACGTTTTTCTAATTATAATGATCTATACTACTAGGTTTACCACTTCCTACATTCAAAGGCGGATTCAAGATTTTGAGGTTCCGGATGCCACACTATTTTTCTACTTAATCTATTTTGAGCTTTTATTTTGATTATCCGACTTTTTGGTTTACATAGACAAGCCCATGGACAAAATAATTTAATAATTATGAAATTTTAAACAAAACATAAAAGTTCAATAATAATATTACTAATATCGACAAAATATATTATGTTTTTATAACTATCTTCGCTGGATTTTCATATTTAGGAGCTATCTGTTCAAGGATGGACATCTTGAACTATGACTCACCATAAATTTCCATTTAGATGCTCTAAGCAAAAATTTAATAAACATGCACTATGAACTTTAAAACTGCAGAAAGAATTTTTTTAAAAAATTAAAAGCAATAGGAACATAAGGAAAAAAGATTCAACAAAAATAAAGAAAAAGAAAGAAACAATGGAAAAAAAAAAAAAAAAAAAAAAGAAGAAACAAAATAGAAAAAGAAAAGAAAAAAGGAGAACTAATCGTCTAATTTCCTGTAGCTTTCTTCAACGCATAAGACAAAATAATAATTCAATAAAAATGTGTTGTAGGAAGGGGTCGATTCTGTGCATGGTGGGCAATACACCAAGCCCTTGGCCAATGGCACCAGATGAACATTCGTTAGCTTGGGTGTCACTTTATATATTTATCCTATTTCTTGTATATACATATATATACATACATAATTTCGATCGAAGTGTGCGGATACCATGGCACCCCTCCCTCCTTAGTAGATCCCCCCTGCCTACATTCATGTAAGCCAATAATCTTACTTTGAATGATTGGAAATTCTGATGTTTCCTTTGAAAAATAAATAAATTGACATATATTAAAGTTCTGAAATAACAGGCTCTTTATTTTATTTAAGAACATAAGTTTTGTGTATTGACCATATAAAAAATAACCAACATCAAGTAATTATTTCAAGGGCAACTGCACCGTACTTTTCTATGTAATCATTAATCTTGAAAAAAATGGAAAGTTTTCCTACTCCCTTTGTTTAAAAAAAAATGACATATTTTTCTTTTTAATCTGTTTCAAAAAAAATGATTCTTTCCTTTTTTGGCAATACTTTAATTTCAACTTTTCACATAACATGTTTAAAACCACAAGATTAAAGAATATTTTGGTACATTTGACATATCTTTAATTTAAAACCACAAGATTCAAAAGTCTTCTTTATTTTCTTAAACTTCGTGTCAAGTTAAAACAAGTCATTTTTCTTGAAACAGAGAGAGTACTCCCTCCATTCCTTTTTATTTGCTCTATTTGGGTTGAGCACACCCCTTAATAAAAAATCCCTAACTCGTATAAAATTAAAAGCAACTTTAACAATATACCCCTAATTAAATTTTATACCTCTTTCCAAATCAATAATGATTACATTTATTGAACAAGGGCATAATAGAAAGATTTTGTTCAAATTATTCTTGAAAGATTAAAGAAGCAAGTATTTAGGAATATAAGCACAACTCAAATGGAGCAAATAAAAAGGAATGAAGGAAGTATATAATAGTAGGTCAAAATTCATTGATGGTGTAAAAAAGTCTTTATACTGTCAGTTTATATAATTTAAACTCTGGCATAAATACTAAGCCAAAAATTATCTTTAGCGCCAATTAATTAATGACAATAACTTAATTATCGCGAAATGTATTTTTGTAGAGGCAATTACTAGTGACAATTACATTTTAGCATTCTTTGTAAATGCTCGTAAAGCCTATAGCGACATTAGATCCAATGACAATTAACAAATACTGGTCAGTAAAAGCTTTAGAACTCTTTGTTAAAGTACATATTCATTACCGCTAAAAACTTTTTCGGTTGTAGTGAAACACAGAATTTAGAAACAACGTTCAGGAAATAAAAATTATATGCATCATTATTTTTATTTTTTGGTTAATAAGACATAATATTATAAATAGATCATATGCATCATTATAAAATACTGGGGTCACTATGGAGTATGGACTATGCAGAAGTAGAAACTTCAACAACTTTATTTAACATGCTAAACATATTTAGTAATTTTTCAGCAAAGAGAGTGTAGATTTCTTGAGACGACCAACAATTGGAAGCTCAAATTTTGATGGAGTCCACAAGTAGGGCAATAACGTGAGGTTTTAAGACTTTCTCCGGATTAGTATATCCATCTTGATTGTGTTTATATATAACATCAATAAGACGAACAAGATTGAGAATACGAGTTAAAAACTCCATAGATACGGGAGAGGGCCTTAGCATTCCTTCATTAATATCCTTCCATGCTGACTCAGCCATTTCACTAAATTTAATCATCGCCTCTTCAGTTGATACACTATACTCTCTCCTGTAGCACTCAATTCCTGTTGCAATTTGTCCCCTATTTTTCTCAACCTGGAAATGCAAATAGATTCACGGTTAAAAATTTTATATTGTTTAAATAGTCGTTTCAACACCTTGTAATTTGTTAAATTCTCATATATTACTATAATTTTGTGATGTACACCTCATACCTCATATGTGGCTATGTCATCAATAACTCGGCATATAGTTGCATTAGCTTTAAGAATTTTAGGATTCTTTGATAACCACTCAAAATCCAGCTTTGTTGAAGACGTCATGCCCAAATATGATGTTGTTGTGAGCAAGTAATAAGTGCTAGTTACTAATGCATTGCTTAGATACTCAGAAACATGTGGCATATATCCTTTGATAAACCATTTCGCCTCGACATTATAACTCCTCACTATTTCTTTCATCTATGAACACCAAATATATGTATGAATTCAAGTGTTAGTAAAGTGAGAGATTGATTAAGAGGAAATGTTGTTTGATATAGCTAGGGTTGCGCTCAGACATACTCTTTCTTTTGCATTATAAACGACATGAGATCTTCCATTGCTAGATAATTCCTTTTCATAATCTTCATAAAGTTGTAGAAGAGCTTTATAACTGATTTTCATATAATCAGGGAGTTGATCAATTTCGTTGATATCCCATCTGCAGGGTGATCAAAAACTTAGGAAAATTTATGCATTTTAAACGAGCATAAATATATAAAGAGCTTGGTCTTAATTTTTTCATGAATAAGTGAGTTTATGATGTTCATACCTTTGTATGGCATTGGTGTATATGTCAAGTTCTTTGACTGTACCATAAGAATCAAAGGTGTCATCAACAATTGAAATGATAGCTATGGTCTTAGCAAGCATGATGCGAGCTTGAGAATATTGAGGCTCATAATAAACTCCTAATGTCCAAAAGTAGCATTCAACTGCTCTATCTCTAGCATATGGAAGTGTTGCCATGAAATTCAAATCTTTCCACCACCTGCAACACAACCAGTTAACATTATACTTGAAAATTAACAAGAAAAATTGGCTTTCATCTTCAAAAATGTATATTCTCACCTTGATACTTCGACAAGTTCTTGTTTGTGCGACATCTGGAGCAAGTTGAAATCCAATTTGGCAAATCGAAGTAACACATCATTTTTTGCTTCCTGCTTCTCGTAGATGGATGAGATGAAGAACCGAGTCTCAACTCGAGGAATACCCTTGTGCAAAGATTGCTCTAGGGCATGCGTCACTTGTTCCCTAAGTGGGGAATTCAAATATGGAGCTGCGAACTCAAGATGAGAAGTGGAGAAAGCGAGTGCATCTTCTAAGATGTTTTCATCATGAGTCCTTACATGTGAAGCTTCATACAAACTCAACAATCCTAAGACATCACTAGCAAGAGACTCCTTGAGTTTGCCATTTCCATCTTGGAATTTGCTGAAAATTTCTGGTTTACAAGGAATAATACAAATATTAACCTCCCAACAAATGGATAGTAATATATAATCACAACAACATTTAATTTGTAGTACTTCAAGAGGTACTTACTTAGAGAGATGTTGTAACCATGTTGCCTAAGCAATCGAAATTGAAGAGCACAAATGCATAAATCATCATTACAGTCATCGCCTTCAAAGTTTGAATTTTCATTGTTAATTCGATCCAAAATCTCATCGATTTCTTTCTCAAAGTGGTAGGCTATGCCAAGGCGTTCAATAACGTCAATCAAATTCAATGTGTCTGCCAATTTCCTTCCAGTATCTAACAACATACTCCTTGTTTGTTCCTTCAATGCTTCTATCTCTTGACCATACTTTTGTGCAACCTATAAATAAATTCAAACGTCAAAAAAAATCAAACTACATTGTCTAATAAAACAAATAATTAAGAAGGAACTATGAAGAAAAGATGACGAATATTAATTAAGTACATGATTATCGATGGAGAAAGAAAGGAAACTATCGCCCCATAGACTTGGAGAGAAGTTGGCCACAGGGCGAATTATATCGTCTTCTTCTTCTTCTTCAATATGGTTCACAACATTATTGTCAACTACAGCTGAGGCCATTATATTGTTGCAACAAATAATAAGAGTGGTTTTGGTTCTTCTAAGTAAGAATGAAAGTAACTCTCAAATTGATGAGATTAATTGTAGACATGGGACAAGTATTTATAGCGGTGCATGAGAGACACACAACCAATTTTTTTAAATATAATTAATTTTAACAACCATCAATGTCGCGTTGATGTGATCTTAAAATCACACTTCCTCGTTCATTTTATATTTGATTGAACAGAGAAAATTGAGATAATCGTTTGAATTGATTTTGTGATTTTAAATTGATGATGTGTATAATATATTGAAATATACTACTAGAAATAGAGATTTTTCCAACTGTAAATCAATGAGAAATTCGTGTTATAAAACATTATTTTCCCATTCATTTCCTATCGAACCAGCTCACTAGAAAACGTATGGCAGAAACATATTTTCACTGAAATATCGGGAAGCTTCCTAATTTTTCCGTAGAAAACACTACTATTTTTTCTTTTCTCAGTGGGTCAAGCAAAACATCTAGGAATAGCCACTGAATATTTTTCAGTGAGAAATTTTCATGGGAAAACAATTATTTTTTTAGTAGTGATAAACTTAAGATTTTGCAGTCTTAAATATATCACGTAGAAAGTTGAAAATGATGAATAACTAATATAAAAAATATACAATCAATTCAAATATATGTCAATAAATCACAATAAACATGTCGAGTGATTTGATTTTTCAACTCGTACGTATTTGTTCCATAAAAAACGTTGAAAATTCTCTAAGAACAGAAGGAAAAAGAAAATTGATAATTCAGGCATTCAGCTACTGTGAAAAGACAGACGGATTGAGACTCCACCGTTTCCCAATTGCCTCATTTGACTTAATACAAGAACATATTTGTTATTAAGATACTTAGGGTCGTTTGGTAACGGGGATGAGATAAACAAGAATATCTCATCGGACTATTTTATCCCACTTTTCATATAAGATAGTAAACTCACCATTTTATTACAAATAGTGGGATAAAATAATTCCGTCATTAGCTAATACCTCACATCAAATATGAGATAAAATTAATCTCAAATTTTATTCCGAGATTATTATACTTATCCCACTTACCATACCATCCCTTAGGGTACTCTTTTATTTTCCTTGTTATCATATCAGATTAATTTATTACTATGAAACTTTATCTATTATTATAAGTGAATTATGAAAATTTATCTATTATTATAAGTGAATTATGAAAATTTATCTTTTATGATCTGATAATATAATCTGATAATGTAAAAAATCTACTCTAAAAATGCATCGAACTAAAAACTTGTTGAGCAATTATCTTTTATGATCTGTGCCCATGCAACGTTAACTATTGATACTAAGGGAAAAGCGTGCCCTTTATTATAAAAGATTCCGGTTTAGCTCGGAATAGCGCTGACAGCAACTGAAAGGAAGAGTCCACATAGTTATTGTGTCTTCCGGTCTGCCCTGACGAAGAAATGCAATATATGAAAAACTTATGGATGTAGTACAAAATGACTTTACCTATGGCATATTTTATTCGTACTTTTCATACAAAGAGAATGGACAGTCTGAAAAACTTGGAATAATTACAGAATACTGAGCATCGCCCTATTGTTTCTTCACGTGGGGGGCATTTTACTAGCAAAGAAGACTCGTATAACTGTTAGTACTTTGTTGGGGTTTAGTGGTGTAATTCTTTGTTAGAAGAGGCCTCTGCTGAACCAACGACTTTTCGTGGAACCGAGTTGTTTAAAGTTAGCCTTTCTCGAAGAAAGAGAACCTGGGACCATCTATTTAAAAAACCATGACAAAGCAATTGATTCTATTAAGAGCGTAGCACTAGAAACATGTAAGATGACTATCAATGGATATAAAAACTCTCATTATTATTATTTTATGCTTGGCCGAGCAGTATGATAATGACTTCTATCTTTTGATAGAGCAGCTAAAGACTACTTCAATATAGGAAAACAAACAAAAACTCGAGAGGGTCGATTTTTGAGAAGCATTTACTAGTAAATTTAGGGTCTAAAACTTGTCTTTTAATTTCAAAGGTGTCATGTGACTTTAAAAAATTAACTAACCTATTTTATATCCCTCTAGACCCGATCCAGACTCAACCCTAATGAAAAAAAATCTAATCTCACTTCTATTCAGTCATCATCTCGCCGATCACTTAAACTTAGAATGTTTGTTCAATCGAAACAAGATCATCATTAGGACTACGAGGTGATGACTTAATAATAGAGGGATTGAATTTTTTTAGTTGTATCTAGTTTGGGGCAGTAAAAGAAATGGGTGAAGTAATCTTTTAAGCCAGGTGACTTTTTGAAACTAAAAAATCAATTTTAGAATTTTCGTTTAAAATTTAGTACTGAATATAGGTTTGTTAATTAAAAAAAAGTAGGAGTAATTAATATTCACTATTTGTAAGACAATGATATATATATAATTATTTATTAGACAATAATGATATGTACAACATTTTTTAATAAAAATATGTCCACTTTAGAAAAAGGGGCAGTCCAATGTATTAAAACTTCCGCTATATACGAAGTCCGAAAAAAAATCAAATCATAAGGATCTATTGTACGCAACCTCATCTTGCAAAATATAGGACTTGGCTCCCCTCCCGTACTCCATCTGTCTAGTTCGTCCAGTTCTCCCCTAAAAATCTTACACGTGTCCCTTCATTCATTTAATGGACCAGATTCATCTAGTTGACCAAATATAAATAACCATGGTTACTTGTTCTCTCTCATCGCCTCTTTACCCATTTGCCCAAAAATAAAGATACAACAACACCAACATTCCGATTGCAAACCATTGTCCGACTGTTCTCAGCACAACCACACAATTACACATTTTCCCTTCAAATTCTTCATAAAAGGAGGAGAACAATATCCATAAGATGCAATTGAAATATAAAATTTCAGAGATTCGAATAAAGAGAATGAAACTCATAATTTAGAAGTTCAGTTAGGCAATAATTGGGTTCTAAGCTTTGGGGTCTTCTTCATAACAGTTGGTTTTCAAATTGAGGTTTCTCAATTTCTCCAAATTAGAATTATTAGCCCAAATCAATCTAGGAAGGGGCATGGATATTGGGGCGAAGGAAAAATAGTGGATGTACAATCTGTATTTCTTGTAAAATTCACTATTTTTCTTGAATTTTTCTTTTTGCCTTGTTATAATGAAAATTGGGATCTTCGATTACACTCTTTGTCTCTGTATTTATTTTTTTCTGGAAATTCTCCCTAATCATATGTATATTAAGAAACAAGTAAACTTCCCTGTCGTAAACGAATGGATAAGGAGGGAAAAGAGAGAACAAATAGACATAGTTATATATATTTGGCTAACTAAATGAATCTAGTCCATCAGATGAATAAAGGGACACCTATAAGATTTTTAGGATAGAACTGAATGAAATGGACAGATAGGATACTGAAGAGGAGCTGATTCCCAAAATATATATTCACTCTAAATCACACATTTAAATGATATACTTGCCCCTTTTCCCATTAACGAAAGGACGGTGAATAGACGGATCTACATAAGCAGAGAAAATTGCTAGGACAAGTTATATCAAAATATCAACTTTGATTCGTCACCTGTATCTCAAAAATTCTAAGATTGCCCCACAAGCTGAATTATAAGTTTATTCCTTTTGTTATTAGAGAATTTTCAAAGCTGTAAAAAAAATTTAATCATTACAGACTCTTAATTAAAGTGTACTTTATTCAATATAGTATATAATATACGTTTGAATGATAGCATATTTATATTTAAAGTTTTTTATGTAGGTCGTGTAGGAATGAATTCGCAATCAAAATAAGTCACATTAAGTAGAAAATGACATAAATAAATCATTATTTTAATGTGGAACCAAAATATATAGACTTCTCAAAATAATTAATTTTGAGTTATGTTATAAAATAAAGATAAAATATCAAACTAATAAAGAAAGAGACAACTTTAGAGAATGAAAATAGTAGTACTTGTTTTCACTTCTTGTATATCACAAAATGTACAAAAGGATGGCTATTTATAAGCCACCAAACTTACTCCCTAAGTATGTTTAGCATGACAACAACTTGGCAATTTGACCAAGTAACTTTGGAGTTCAAATCCAAATTGAATAAGTAATCTTGGTGTTCAAGTTCAATTTGGCTACTAACTCTTATCTCTCATTAATGATATTCACACATATATATGTCACATGACATCCATATTACATAACACTCCCTCTTGGATGTCCATTAATAGATAATGTGCCTCGTTAAAACCTTACTAGGAAAACCCAGTGGAAAAAGCCTAGTGAAGGAAAAAGAGTACACACATCTTGTAATACGCCTTCAGTGTTGCCTCATTAAAAACCTTACAAGGAAAACCCAGTGGGACAAAACCTTGTGAGGGAAAAAGAGTACAACACGTATTAACTCCCCCAGATGAGAACATTAATTTAATGACTTGAATCTTCGCATCCTAATCTTGTGCACCATCTTCTCGAAAGTTGCAGTTGGTAGAGACTTAGTGAATAAATCAGCAATATTGTCACTTGAACGAATCTGTCGCACGTCAATATCACCATTCTTTTGGAGTTCATGTGTGTAGAAAAGTTTTGGCGAAATGTGCTTCGTTCTATCTCCTTTTATGAATCCTCCCTTTAGTTGCGCTATGCATGCTGCATTATCTTCAAATAGAATTGTGGGTACCTTGATATCACACTTCAGTCCACATCTTTCTTTGATATAATGTATCGTCGATCTCAACCATACACATTCTCTACTTGCTTCATGGATAGCTATTATCTCAGCATGATTTGAAGAAGTAGCAACAATAGACTGCTTTGTAGATCGCCATGATATAGCAGTACCTCCGTATGTAAACACATAACCTGTTTGAGATCGAGCTTTATGTGGGTCAGATAAATAACCTGCATCTGTATGACCAACAAGATCTGGACTAACTTTGTTAGTATAGAACAAACCCATATCAATAGTCCCCTTTAGGTATCGCAATATATGCTTAACTCCGTTCCAATGTCTACGTGTAGGGGAAGAACTATACCTTGCTAGCAAATTAACAGAAAATGCTATATCTGGTCTTGTAGCATTAGCAAGATACATAAGTGCACCAATAGCAATGAGATATGGTACTTCAGGACCAAGAATTTCTTCATTCTCTTCTGGAGGTCGGAACGGATCTTTACTCACTTCAAGTGATCGGACAACCATTGGAGTACTTAATGGATGTGCTTTGTCCATGTAGAATCGTTTCAAAACCTTCTTAGTATAGGCAGATTGATGGATGAAGACCCCGTCTGCTAAATGCTCAATTTGCAGACCAAGACAAAGTTTTGTCTTTCCAAGGTCTTTCATCTCAAATTCTTTCTTTAGATATTCAATTGCATTTTGGACCTCTTTTGGAGTTCCAATAAGATTTATGTCATCAACATAAACAGCGAGTATAACAAACTCTGATGCTGTTTTCTTAATAAAAATACAAGGACAAATGACATTATTTATATAACCTTCATTTATCAAGTACTCACTAAGGCGATTATACCACATACGCCCTGATTGTTTTAGACCATATAACGATCTTTGTAATCTGATTGAACACATATCCCGAGACTTTGAACTATATGCTTCAGGCATTTTTAATCCTTCTGGGATTCTCATATAAATTTCATTATTAAGTGAACCATAAAGATAAGCTGTAACCACATCCATTAGATGCATTTCAAGGTTTTCATGTACAGCTAAACTGATGAGATATCGAAACGTTATTGCATCCATAACGGGTGAATATGTTTCTTCGTAGTCAATTCCTGGTCTTTGAGAGAATCCTTGTGCGACAAGGCGTGCCTTGTATCTTATAATTTCATTTTTCTCATTCCTTTTACGCACGAAGACCCATTTATGGCCAACTGGTTTTACACCATCAGGAGTTTGGACTATAGGTCCAAAAACCTCACGTTTAGCAAGTGAGTTCAATTCTGATTGAATTGCCTCTTGCCATTTTGGCCAATCATTTCTTCGTCGACATTCTTCGACAGATAGAGGTTCAAGATCCTCACTGTCTTGCATAATGTGAAGTGCGACATTGTATGCAAAAACGTTATTCACCATAATTTTCGATCGATCTAAATTTATCTCATCACCGGTGGAACTTTTTGAAAGTTCCTCATTCACTTGAATCTCGGGTTCGCTGATTTCTTCAGGAATATCAGGATTAATCAGATCTTGAGCCTCTTCATGAGGTTCTTTTATAGTGTCACTTTTCTCATTTTTCGTGCTTCTTTTTCTAGGATTTTTATCCTTTGAACCCAATGGTCTACCACGCTCCAGGCGTGCTTGGGATTCAGAAGCTATGACATTAGCAGATGGTCCTGTTGGGACATCAATTCGGACAGGCACATTCACTGCAGGGATATGTGACTTAGTTATCCTTTTCAAATCAGTAAATGCATCTGGCATTTGATTTGCTATTTTCTGTAAGTGAATGATCTTCTGGACTTCATGTTCACATATAGGGGTACGTGGATCAAAATGAGATAATGACGAAACTTTCCACGCAATTTCTCTTTTGAGTTCCTGTTTCTCTCCCCCTAATTGCGGGAAATTTGTTTCATCAAATCGATAATCTGCAAATCGAGCAGTAAATAAATCTCCAGTCAACGGCTCAAGGTAGCAAATTATGGAGGGTGATTCAAACCCAACATATATTCCTAACCTTCTCTGGGGGCCCATCTTAGTGCGCTGTGGTGGTGCTACTGGCACGTATACAGCGCAACCAAAAATTCGTAGATGAGCAATATTTGGTTCATGACCCAAGACTAATTGTGACGGAGAGTATTTATGATAATGAGTCGGTCTGAGACGAACAAGTGATGCTGCATGTAAGATAGCATGACCCCAAACAGTAGTGGGCAATTTCGTTTTCATAAGTAGTGGTCTAGCTATCAACTGTAGGCGCTTAATAAATGACTCAGCAAGGCCATTTTGAGTATGAACATGAGCGACAGGATGTTCAACTTTTATCCCAACTGATACACAATAATTATCAAAAGCTTGGGATGTAAATTCTCCAGCATTATCTAGGCGAATAGCCTTAATAGGATAATCTGGGAATTGCCCCCTTAATCGTATTATTTGTGCCAATAATTTCGCAAACGCCAGGTTGCGAGACGATAAGAGGCACACATGAGACCATCTTGAAGATTCATCTATTAGGACCATAAAGTATCTAAATGACCCACTGGATGGGTGAATAGGTCCACATATATCCCCATGTATACGTTCTAAAAAATGAGGGGATTCGACGCCAACTTTCAGTGGTGATGGCTTAGTTATCAATTTGCCTTGGTAACAAGCAGCACATGAAAATTCATTACTTGCAAGAATCTTCAGGTTCTTTAGCGGATGCCCTTTTGAATTTTCAATGATTCGTCTCATCATTATTGATCCAGGGTGACCCATTCGGTCATGCCACAGCACAAAAGTATTCAAATCAGTAAACTTTTGGTTTACGATAGAGTGTGCTTCAACTGTACTAATTTTTGCATAATATAGGCCAGAAGACAAAGTTGACAATTTCTCCAATACATATTTCTGGCCTGAGATATTCTTGGTAATGCCAAGATATTCAACATTCATTTCATTTATTGTCTCAACATGATATCCATTTCTGCGGATATCTTTAAAACTTAATAAGTTTCTCGGGGATTTAGAAGAGAATAGTGCATCTTCTATAACAAGTTTCGTCCCCTTCGGCAGAAATATAGTAGCTCTTCCGGAGCCTTCAATTAATTTTGAATTACCAGAAATTGTTGTAACATTGGCTTTTCTCCTAAGCAACTGAGAAAAGTATTTCTCATCTTTAAATATGGCGTGCGTTGTTCCACTATCAATTACACAAATATCCTCACGGTCGATTATTGATCCAAATAAAATTTGAGGAGTATCCATATATTCTTCAAGATGAAAATATAAACAAAGTAAACATTATAGTATTACTAGCAAACAACGTATTTACACAAACTTTATTTATTTACATGATTAGAGAAACACTACTAACAGAAACGTAAACTGACACAACTAACAAAAAGTAAAGTACTTAGACTATTGCAGATCCGTCACCGACAAGGTGATCTATATTTCCTTCAGGGATTTCAAAGAAATCTGCAACGTCTAACTCCATAGGCTCAACATTATCTTCAGAGATAAAGTTTGCTTCTGCAGTATTATTGTCACGCCCCGAATCCCATCGAGACATGATTGGCACCCGTAGCCGATAAGGCCCGAGAGAACCAACCTTTGCCTATGCTCAATCATATTCATAACCACCATTGCATAATATTATGAAATACGAATAAAGGAGAACAAGGGACATATTTAGGCGCACGTATGAAACTTGGCCGTTGAGTCCATCCAGTCAAAACAACATGTGTCTTTTACACTATGACACCCACATCGGTCTACAAAAGCCTCTAACAAGAGCATTGACCAAAATGAACCATAAGTCGGGACAAGTCCCCGCTTTACACATTATGTACAATACCAAAACATATATACACTCTGACTCGGAGAAGCCCCGAATGAGCTGGAGCTCACCAAAGAGCCGCTAACACTGGCAATCTACTGAGGAGGCCTATTGGGACCTGCGCCTGCAGCAAGTAAGGTAAATTCCCCGAGAGGGGTCAGTACGAAATAAGTACTGAGTATGCAAGGCTCAGATGAAACTGTACAACACATGAATATTTCAATGAACTCAAAACATATGAATAATCAATGTGAATAAGTCACCATGTTACGCTTTGGAAACCATGTGGATTGCTTTCATTATTTTCATTACTTTCTTTATCTCAATGCTCACATGTCATGACATATCACAATGTGCCCGGGCCCCGACTGATCAGTGGGTCTTTCATATCATCATATAGGGATCGAGTCGAGCTAGGCTTATGCCCCTAGACTTGCCACCCTTGGGATCGAGTCGAGCTAGGCTTACGCCCCTAGACTTGCCACCCATAAATCCATATCTCGGGATCGAGTCGAGCTAGGCTTACGCCCCTAGACTTGCCACCCGTACTTGATCATTGACCACATTTGCATTACTTTGTTCATTACTTTGAGATTGATACTTTGATAATCATAACATCACTTTGGAACTTTGGAACACAACATTGTTGGAGACTTTGAATCATTGACCAATAAGTGAAGGACTATGAGAAATATAACATAACTAGCACCATGATACCATTGGAACCATTGGACAATAATCCATGAACAAGAGACATAAGTATAGTCACTATTGAAACATTGGAACATAACCGTATTTGAGCTTTTGGAACATTAACCATGAATATGAGAAATGGGATTCACAATTGTTCAATGAGTAGGAAATATATGATAATGACCATGGATAAGTGCATATGGGATACCTTAGTACATTTCGGAATAGAACTAGTGAAATGTCAATGTGAACACTATTGGCCGTAAAAAGATACGGACGAAGTAACCTTACATACCTTGGATTCACAATACGAATATACAACCTTCGATGCGTATACAATAATCCCTCTACTTCTTTATGTGTCACTCTACAAATACATAACGAAATTCACATTAACCACCACTTACTTTACAAATGCATACCATGTCAATGAATTACATGTTTGGCTTTAAACATGTCATTTCCCCTTGACAAAACCATTGATCATACTATTATTCCAAAAATTCCATAATATTCCCAACATTGACCAATACATGAAAATCAATACATTTCACCACAATACTTCTCCTTTACACTTTATTATCCATAACACATCACAAATAATCCATCAAAGCACCTTAATTCAACTCATAACACATATCGGCCAAAATCTCATAATTTCCACTTTTTGACAAGAACACATTTAATGCCAAAAATAACACCATACATGTTCATATTTTGTCCATACCATGCTTTTTCATCAAAGGCACAAGGCCTAATTCAAGTTCAATTCACCAAGATAGTATATCTTACACCAAAAGCAAAATACACTATTCATCACTTTGCCAACACCACTAGCATAATATACATAATCTCCCATGCATATAATATGTTAATCCATGAGGAGAAATACTTACCAAGGCTTGGAATATGTTGATCTTGTCCAAGGAGTCCAAAGGGATTATTTGCCTTAGGGTTTGGAAAAGAGAGAAATGTTTTAAGAAAATATCCAAAAGTTATGAGAGCTTTTGATAATAAAATCTGATGTTGGGGACTTTATATAGACCCAAGGTCATTCTTAGTTCCATGTGGCATTAAGGGATATGTTCAATTGGTCAATTATTACAAGAATGGGTCATTTCCTCTTTGGGCCAAGTCTTTTAATCCCATTTGGGCCTAATTTTGGGCCCAATAATACATATCCATGCAACCCAAAGATTTCATGTATTATTCACCATATATCTCATGTTTACATATTTCTATAATGTCGCGACAACATCCTCTTAAAAGATTCTCATTCGTCGCCTCGATCGCAAAAATTGGAATTCTAGTCACCCTTGGCTTCATTGAATATTTTAGATCACTATTCACATTTTATGATTTGATCATGTAGGAGTATGTAGGAGTGTATTGAAGTGTTTGACTCTTATGCTCCATGAAATCACAACACACCTCCTACGACGATCTAATCGCACATGTTATGTCCGATATCAAATGTTTCCCCAATGACACTATAAAACACATATGCATGACATCTCAACACCTATGTAGATATGATCCCAAGGTATCAAGTGAGGTTATAAAGTACGGGGTGTTACATTCTTCCCCCCTTAGAAACATTCGTCCTCGAATGTTAACAACAGTGTCTTATATACAACAAATACATCTTTACTCTAACATACCTATACACATTCACATAATGCTTTTAAATACTTACTTGTTATTGTTCCACCTCCGCACTGTGAACTTCTTGGTCCATTTGGAATAAGTGGGGATACTTGGATTTTATCATTTCTTCCGCTTCCCACGTGATCTCCTCTACTTGTTGATTTCTCCACAGGACTTTTACGGATGCTATGTCTTTATTTCTCAATCTCTTTACTTGTCGATCTAGGATAGCAATGGGCACCTCTTCATAAGTGAGATCCTCTGCCACTTGAACATCTTCTACGGGCACAATACGTGAAGGATCTCCTATGCATTTCCGGAGCATCGACACATGAAATACCGGATGGACTGACGAAAGGTCCTGGGGTAGTGCCAACTCATACGCAACTTGCCCAAATCTTCTAATAATTTCATATGGGCCTATGTAACGTGGACTCAATTTTCCTTTCTTTCCGAACCGCATTACCCCTTTCATCGGTGACACCTTTAAAAATACCCAATCACCTATGGCAAATTCAAGCCCTCTTCTTCTCACATCGGCATATGACTTGTGACGACTTTGAGCCGTTTGTAACCGTTGTTGGATAACTTTAACTTTCTCCATGGCTTGGTGAACAATATCTGGCCCAAGTAAAGCAGTTTCTCCTGCTTCAAACCACCCAATTGGTGATCTACATTTTCTTCCATACAAGGCTTCATAAGGTGCCATTTTAATACTTGAATGATAGCTATTGTTATACGCAAATTCAATAAGAGGCAAATGGTCATCCCAACTGCCTTGAAAATCCAACGTACATGCTCGTAGCATATCTTCAAGTGTCTGAATAGTACGTTCTGCTTGTCCATCAGTTTGAGGATGGAAAGCCGTACTCAAATTCACCTGAGTACCTAAACTCCGCTGAAAAGATTTCCAAAAGTGTGCTGTGAACTGTGCTCCTCTGTCTGATATGATCGAAAGTGGAATACCATGCAATCGTACTATCTCCTTTACATACAACTTTGCATAATCCTCAGCTGTATAGGTCGTCTTGACCGGTAGAAAATGCGCTGATTTAGTAAGTCGGTCCACTATGACCCATATGGAATCAAACTTCCGCAATGTACGAGGCAAACCCGTAATGAAATCCATATTAATCGTATCCCACTTCCAGACTGGAAGATTGATACATTGCATGTAACCTCCCGGTTTCTGATGTTCCACTTTCACCTGTTGACAATTTGGGCATTGCGCGACAAATTCTGCAATGTTCTTTTTCATGTTGCCCCACCAATACACTTCTTTCAATTCATGGTACATTTTAGTAGAACCCGGGTGAATGGAATAGCGCGAATGGTGCGCTTCTGTCATTATTCGTGTCCTCAGTTCATCTACGTCCGGTACACATATTCTCCCTTGACATTGAAGCACCCCTTCTGGTGTAATATCAAATGCCTTGGTCAAATTCTGCTGCACATTCTCCTTTAGCTGCAATAAAATAGAATCTGCATACTGTTTCTCTTTCACTTCAGCTATCAAGGAGGATTCTGCTGCATTCTGCACCATAACTCTATCATCTGAAGTTTCAATAAGGCGAACTCCCAAGCTGGCTAATTGATTCAAATCTTTGATTATCTCACGCTTTTATTCAACTGACCACTAGTGCTTTCTACTGCCTTACGGCTCAATGCATCAGCTACTACATTTGCTTTGCCTGGGTGATAAAGAATATCAATGTCATAGTCTTTTAAAAGCTCTAACTACCTTCGTTGCCTCAAATTGAGTTCCTTCTTCTTAAAAAGATATTGCAAGCTTTTATGATCCGTATAGATGTCAACATGAACTCCATATAAATAATGACGCCATATCTTTAAAGTAAAAACTACTGCTGCCAATTCAAGATCATGTGTGGGATAGTTTTTCTCATGTGGCCGCAACTGTCGTGAGGCATATGCGATCACCCTACCATGCTGCATCAACACACATCCGAGACCAATCCCGGAAGCATCACAATACACTGCATAGCCCTCTGTGCCCTCAGGAAGTACTAACACTGGTGTGGAAGTCAACTTATCTTTCAAGTTTTGAAACCCTCTTTCACATGCATCATTCCATTGAAATTTAATTGCCTTGTGAGTTAACTTTGTCAATGGTGCCGCAATAGAAGCAAAACCTTCTACAAATCTTCGGTAATAACCTGCCAAACCCAGAAAACTGCGAATCTCTGTGGGTGTCGTAGGTCTTGGCCAGTTTTTCACTGCTTCTATCTTTTGGATATCAACCTGTATGCCTTCATCTGATACAATGTGACCCAAGAACGCGACTGATTTCAACCAAAACTCACATTTGGAGAATTTTGCATACAACTTACGCTCACGGAGAATTTGCAACACTTGCCGTAAGTGATAAGCATGGTCTTCTGGTGATCTTGAATAAACAAGGATGTCATCTATAAATACTGTCACGAACACGTCTAGGAATGGCTTGAACACTCTGTTCATCAAATCCATAAACACAGCCGGTGCATTTGTTAGCCCAAATGACATAACTAAAAATTCATAATGGCCATACCGTGTTCGGAAAGCTGTCTTGGGTACATCCTCCTCTCTAACTCTGACCTGATGGTAACCCGACCTCAAGTCAATTTTTGAAAAACACCTGGCACCCTGTAACTGATCAAACAAATCATCAATGCGAGGAAGGGGGTATTTATTCTTGATCGTTACTTTATTCAGTTGCCGATAGTCGATGCACATTCTCAAGGTGCCTTCTTTCTTGCGTACGAATAATACCGGTGCACCCCACGGGGACATACTAGGCCTAATGAAGCCTTTATCCAGCAAATCTTTCAACTGCTCCTTCAATTCACGCAGTTCCACTGGAGCCATTCTATATGGAGGGATAGAAATAGGCTGAGTGCCTGGAATCACATCAATTCCGAATTCCACTTCCCGTTCTAGGGGTAAACCTGGAAGATCCTCTGGAAATACATCAAGAAATTCATTGACGACCGGTACAGACTGTGGAGTTAATGGTTCTGCATCATTATCTTTCACTCGTACCAAATGACATATGTATCCCTTGGCAATCATTTTTCTGGCTTTCAAATAGGAAATAAATCTTCCTCGTGGTGCCCCTACCTTACCCTGCCATTCTAGAACATTTTCCTGTGGAAAACAAAATTGCACCTTCTTAGCCCGGCAATCTACCGTAGCATAACAAGAGGCCAACCAATCCATTCCCATAATTACATCAAAATCCACCATGTTCAATTCAATAAGATCGGTCAACGTATCATGACCACACACAGTTACCACACAGTTACGATACACTCTCTTTGCAATAATATATTCACCAACCGGTGTAGACATTTCAATTGACTTAATTAATATTTCCGGTATCGTTGCAAATTTCGCAGCAACCAATGGAGTAACATAGGAAAATGTAGAGCCTGGGTCAATTAATGCATATACATTATGTGAGAATATGGATAATGTACCTGTGACGACATCTGGGGAAGCCTCTGAATTCTGGCGGTCCACCAAAGCATAAGTGCGATTCTGGACCCCGCTAGTACTGGCTCCTCCTCTGGTACCTCTACCACGACCAATAGGCTGCACCCCTCGGCCCTGTGAAGGAACCGATGCTGAAGACGCAACAGCCGACCCAGCTGGTTGTGCTATACCACCCATGCTCCGCTGTGGACATTCTCTCGCTATATATCCCGGCATACCACACCAAAAGCAGACATTCGTCCCTGTCCGACATGGACCTGTGTGCATACGCCCGCAGTACTGACACTGCTGACGAGGGAAACCTGCTGCCTGTGATCCATGAACCCCACTACTTTGCCCTGCTGAACCACCTCTAAACCCTCGAGACTGCGAATAAGCACCACCTGTGGAATAAGAGAACGACGGTCTAGGTGGTCTAGGAAACATGCGGGGCCTAGATCCTCCTTGGGACATCATAGGTGGTCCCATAGGTCTAGCCCTTTTGGACTGTCCCCTATCAAATTCATGTACCCTGCGTCTTTGTCTCTGATCCTCCATTTTCTGGGCGAAGGCTTGTATGCGAGCAATGTCCATGTCCCTATTCAAGGCCGCAATAGTGCAATCTCTTACCAAGTATGGCTCTAGTCTGTCCACGTATCTATGGACCCTGTCTGTCATCGTAGCCACAACATTTGGCGCATATCGAGCCAAGGAATTAAATTGCAGCTATATTCTCGGACGCTCAAATTTCCTTGACGGAGATTTAGGAATTGATCCGCACGTGCCTCACGGATCTCATAGGGCAAGTAATGATCAAGGAAAGCCACTTTAAACTCTTCCCAAGTAGGTGGATCTGCACCAATGTCACGGGATTTCTTCCAATCCTCATACCACAATATTGCCTCTCCCTTCAACCTGTACGCAGCAAGTTCAACTGTCTCTACCCCTGTCACATGCATAACTTCCAATGCCCTCTGAATTTGATCCACGAAGTCCTGTGGATCTGCTTTTGGATCTGCCCCTGTGAATATAGGAGGGTCCAGTTTCAAGAAATCCTGTGTTCTGCGACTTGCCATTCTAGCCTCATCATCATCATGTGCCATAGCACCAGCTCTTCCCTGGCTTTGTGCCGCCACTAACTGTGTCAACATCTGTACAGCATTCCTAAGATCCTGATCTGTGGCATTTGTCGGTGGTTCCACGGGCACTTCCCTTCTTCTCGGCTCTTCTGGAGCTGAAGAAGTAGAAGAAGCTCGCGTTGCGAACTCAGTTTCAGCCCCACCTTGAGCAACTTGTTCAGGCGGTGGTCTACTTGTTCCTTCACCAGCAATTCTATTGATCAGCTTACTTTTACCTTTTCCTCTTCCTCTTCTAGTGTTCGGCATTTTGACTATACCAAAGAAAAACAATTACCAAAATCAGATACAATACAACTGACAACATTGGCTCTATTGCACGATCTAGAGTGAAGGAAAGAAACAACATCCTAAATGTCCCGTAGCCTCCTACTTATAAATGTGGTGCACAACACATCGATAAGTAAGACTCTACTCAGACACGGCTTTGTAGACATCCTTAGACCGACTGCTCTGATACCACTTTTGTCACGCCCCGAATCCCATCGAGACATGATTGGCACCCGTAGCCGATAAGGCCCGAGAGAACCAACCTTTGCCTATGCTCAATCATATTCATAACCACCATTGCATAATATTATGAAATACGAATAAAGGAGAACAAGGGACATATTTAGGCATACGTATGAAACTTGGCCGTTGAGTCCATCCAGTCAAAACAACATGTGTCTTTTACACTATGACACCCACATCGGTCTACAAAAGCCTCTAACAAGAGCATTGACCAAAATGAACCATAAGTCGGGACAAGTCCCCGCTTTACACATTATGTACAATACCAAAACATATATACACTCTGACACGGAGAAGCCCCGAATGAGCTGGAGCTCACCAAAGAGCCACTAACACTGGCAATCTACTGAGGAGGCCTACTGGGACCTGCGCCTGCAGCAAGTAAGGTAAATTCCCCGAGAGGGGTCAGTACGAAATAAGTACTGAGTATGCAAGGCTCAGATGAAACTGTACAACACATGAATATTTCAATGAACTCAAAACATATGAATAATCAATGTGAATAAGTCACCATGTTACGCTTTGGAAACCATGTGGATTGCTTTCATTATTTTCATTACTTTCTTTATCTCAATGCTCACATGTCATGACATATCACAATGTGCCCGGGCCCCGACTGATCAGTGGGTCTTTCATATCATCATATAGGGATCGAGTCGAGCTAGGCTTATGCCCCTAGACTTGCCACCCTTGGGATCGAGTCGAGCTAGGCTTACGCCCCTAGACTTGCCACCCATAAATCCATATCTCGGGATCGAGTCGAGCTAGGCTTACGCCCCTAGACTTGCCACCCGTACTTGATCATTGACCACATTTGCATTACTTTGTTCATTACTTTGAGATTGATACTTTGATAATCATAACATCACTTTGGAACTTTGGAACACAACATTGTTGGAGACTTTGAATCATTGACCAATAAGTGAAGGACTATGAGAAATATAACATAACTAGCACCATGATACCATTGGAACTATTGGACAATAATCCATGAACAATAGACTTAAGTATAATCACTATTGAAACATTGGAACATAACCGTATTTGAGCTTTTGGAACATTAACCATGAATATGAGAAATGGGATTCACAATTGTTCAATGAGTAGGAAATATATGATAATGACCATGGATAAGTGCATATGGGATACCTTAGTACATTTCGGAATAGAACTAGTGAAATGTCAATGTGAACACTATTGGCCGTAAAAAGATACGGACGAAGTAACCTTACATACCTTGGATTCACAATACGAATATACAACCTTCGATGCGTATACAATAATCCCTCTACTTCTTTATGTGTCACTCTACAAATACATAACGAAATTCACATTAACCACCACTTACTTTACAAATGCATACCATGTCAATGAATTACATGTTTGGCTTTAAACATGTCATTTTCCCTTGACAAAATCATTGATCATACTATTATTCCAAAAATTCCATAATATTCCCAACATTGACCAATACATGAAAATTAATACATTTCACCACAATACTTCTCCTTTACACTTTATTATCCATAACACATCACAAATAATCCATCAAAGCACCTTAATTCAACTCATAACACATATCGGCCAAAATCCCATAATTTCCACTTTTTGACAAGAACACATTTAATGCCAAAAATAACACCATACATGTTCATATTTTGTCCATACCATGCTTTTTCATCAAAGGCACAAGGCCTAATTCAAGTTCAATTCACCAAGATAGTATATCTTACACCAAAAGCAAAATACACTATTCATCACTTTGCCAACACCACTAGCATAATATACATAATCTCCCATGCATATAATATGTTAATCCATGAGGAGAAATACTTACCAAGGCTTGGAATATGTTGATCTTGTCCAAGGAGTCCAAAGGGATTATTTGCCTTAGGGTTTGGAAAAGAGAGAAATGTTTTAAGAAAATATCCAAAAGTTATGAGAGCTTTTGATAATAAAATCTGATGTTGGGGACTTTATATAGACCCAAGGTCATTCTTAGTTCCATGTGGCATTAAGGGATATGTTCAATTGGTCAATTATTACAAGAATGGGTCATTTCCTCTTTGGGCCAAGTCTTTTAATCCCATTTGGGCCTAATTTTGGGCCCAATAATACATATTCATGCAACCCAAAGATTTCATGTATTATTCACCATATATCTCATGTTTACATATTTCTATAATGTCGCGACAACATCCTCTTAAAAGATTCTCATTCGTCGCCTCGATCGCAAAAATTGGAATTCTAGTCACCCTTGGCTTCATTGAACATTTTGGATCACTATTCACATTTTATGATTTGATCATGTAGGAGTATGTAGGAGTGTATTGAAGTGTTTGACTCTTATGCTCCATGAAATCACAACACACCTCCTACGACGATCTAATCGCACATGTTATGTCCGATATCAAATGTTTCCCCAATGACACTATAAAACACATATGCATGACATCTCAACACCTATGTAGATATGATCCCAAGGTATCAAGTGAGGTTATAAAGTACGGGGTGTTACAATTATCCACCTTCTTGAGGGATGCCTAATAAAGATTAACCAGGTGCCTTGACGTACGACAGGTACGTGACCAGTGCCCTTTTCTTCCACACCGATAGCATCTAGTTTCTGTATTTGTCCTTTGCACCGCTTCAGGCTTTTTACCCTTCTTTCTACACTGCTGGTGCTGAGGGTTATTATTCAGTGCAAGACGATCATCATGATTGAAATTTCTCCCTCGACCACGGCCACGACCACGACTGGGGCCAGGACCTCTTTCACGCCTAGATTGGTGAAAATTTGCTGCATTTACTTCAGGAAATGGAGCAGTACCAGGAGGTCGACTTTCATGGTTTTTCATCAAAAGATCATTATGTTGTTCAGCAACAAGGAGATGCGAAATTAATTCAGAATACTTTTTGAATCCCATTTCTCGGTATTGCTGCTGCAGGAGCATACTCGAGGCAGGGAAGGTGGAGAATGTTTTCTCCAACATATCATGATCTGTGATATTTTCTCCGCATAGAGTTAACTGTGATTTAATTCTAAACATAGCAGAATTATACGCAGTTATATCTTTAAAATCTTGTAATCTCAAATGGGTCCATTCATAATGTGCCTGTGGAAGAACAACCATCTTCAGGTGGTCATATCTATCTTTCAAATTATTCCACAGTATAAGAGGATCCCTAATAGTGAGATATTCCATTTTCAATCCCTCATCGAGGTGATGACGGAGAAATATCATAGCTTTGGCACGGTCTTGGTTTGAAGCCTGGTTCTTATCTTGGATGGTGTCTGCCAGACCCATCGCATTCAAATGTATTTCGGCATCAAGTGCCCAAGATAAGTAGGCTTTGCCCGATATGTCCAGGGCAACAAATTCACGTTTAGATAGATTTAACATTATATTAGGAAAAATAAGTTCTTACCTTTATTACCTGAAAAAGTATTTGCTCGAGATGACAGAGTCTCGTGCTGATAACGTGTTATAAAATAAAGATAAAATATCAAACTAATAAAGAAAGAGACAACTTTAGAGAATGAAAATAGTAGTACTTGTTTTCACTTCTTGTATATCACAAAATGTACAAAAGGATGACTATTTATAAGCCACCAAACTTACTCCCTAAGTATGTTTAGCATGACAACAACTTGGCAATTTAACCAAGTAACTTTGGAGTTCAAATCCAAATTGAATAAGTAATCTTGGTGTTCAAGTTCAATTTGGCTACTAACTCTTATCTCTCATTAATGACATTCACACATATATATGTCACATGACATCCATATTACATAACAAGTTATGAATTTTTTTTCAATGGGGCCATAACACTGAGGAACAGTTTAAAAAAGTTGCAACTCAAAATTTTAAATTTTGAGTTAGTATAAATCGGAACATAAAATTTCGATTTATAAATCGGAATAATATGTTTGGAGTTTTAAAGTATTGTCATCTTTCCCAAGGCAATGGAAAATGAACAAACTACCTCGGGGGTCTACAACATTGTCCTCCACCAGCGCCCCGCCCACCCCACCCCCACCTACATAAGACTTTTGCAATTTTGGACGTCAGTGACCAAAACATTTTTTTAAAAAAAATTATATGCCAATAATTGTTTTATTAAAAGTAAAAGGTAAGTTTTAAAATTAAGTTATTTTTAATAAAGAAATATCGTTTTGTAAGTTTTAAAATTAAGTTATTTTTAATTAAAAAAATATCTTTTTGTGCTAGATTAAAAAAATTAACACATAAATAAAGATGAAGAAAATATTAATATAAAGTTAGTAGCAAAATCATGAGTCGAAGGGGTTCGATGTTGTACATACAATGACAACATTCTTATGTTCCTTTCGTTTCAATTTGTTTGCCTTATTTTACTTTTTTCATTTTAATTTGTTTATTTTATTTTACTTGACACAAATTTAAGAAAATAAAAATGACTTTTGAATCTTGTGGTATTAAATTTAAAATATGTCAAATCTATCAAAATATCTTTTAATCTTATGGTCTTAAACATTATTCGAAAAGTTGTAATTAAAGAATTATTAACAAGGAAAAAAATTATTTTTTTTAAAACGGACTAAAAAGAAAAATAGATTAAACAAATTGAAACGGAAAAGTAATTAATATAAACCTAGTAAAAATTTTACCTCTATATAATTGACCCTAATTTATTTAAAATTGAGGTGATATAATAAGTATAACGCGAAGGTTATAAAGAGGAATTTTTTTTTTCTAGAATTACATCGTAACATTCAGTTTAACAATACATACCTTTTACTTTTTAATTAAATTATTGTCAAACACCATATAAAGAGGCACTCACTAGATATGTATGAACAGAATAAAAATATAGCGTTTGGAGGAGCTTGGGGGGCCAAAAATAAAATGGAATAAAAATATATAGTATAATAATTTAATTAAATTTTATGATACGTTACATCAACATCAAAATTATATACTAAAGACGTGATAAACTTTGCAAAAAATATCTAAAACATGATTTTTATTAGATAAATTGGGATATTTAATTTTGACTTATAAGTTGAATGAAGTTTTTATTTTAAATTCGAAATGATTTAGTACGAAATATATACAACGGGAAAATTGTATTTTCTAAATCAATTCACTCAAGTAATTTTTTTAAAAAAAATGTTTTGCTCACTGATGTCCAAAATTGCAAAAGTCTTCTGTAGGGTTGGGGTTGTCAGCGGGGGGGGCGGGGGAGGCGCTGGTTGAGGAAAATGCTGCAGACCCCGAGGTAGTTTGTTCATTTTCCATTGCCTTGAGAAAGATGACAATTACTTTATAACTCGGAACATATTATTTCGATTTACAAATCGGAATTTTAAGTTTCGATTTATACTAACTCGAAATTTAAAATTCTGATTTGCAATTTTTTTAAACTGTTCCTCATAGTTACGGCTTTGTTAAAAAAAATTCATAACTCCGAATTAATTATTTTGAGAAGCCTATTTTGGTCCCACATTAAAAAGATGGCTTATTTATGTGACTTTCTACTAAATGTGACTTATTTTGATTGCAGATTCTGTAGGAATAGTATTGAAAAAGACGTATTAGTAATATTGAATTAAATTAATAGGAATTATTTCTTATCCATGATTTAATTTGATGTGTCTTTAACATGCTTATTCATATATTAATAACTTTAATATTGGTTATGATATCATGAATTACTACATATTAGTTAACACTTTATAATACTGAATAGGATGTATAGCTAAATATACATTAAAAACATGGGATAATTACAAAAAAATACATATAGCAAATATACACTGTAATTTCATAACCAAAAAAGTACATTACATTTTATAGCCCAAACCAGGATTTGGCCACAGAATGAAAAATAACTTTTTTTTGTATATATATGTATGTATATTGTTGTATATACAATACAGTCGTTTTATTATATTACATAACGTTATATATACAATTATTCAATAATATACATAATTATACAAATATATACATATGTATATATAATGTTTAAACAATATATCTACATTGTATGAATGTGTATAAAATGAAGAGGAACAAAACAATCATCGAAATAAAAATACTGTATTGTATATACAATAATATACAATACAGTATACAAATGTATACGAAAAAATGAACTTAGTCTTCTTCCACGAATTCAAGCATCAAATTCATCCAAAAACACTTCAAAACTACACAAAATCATCCAAAACTTCAGATTTGGGCTCCTCAATACCAATCTTTTGCAATCACACCCAATTGAAATAAAGCTTATTTATGAAAATTCAATTTTCAAAATTTGAAGCTTGGAGCTTCAATAATGGCTGAACATCCAAAAAAATTGTGCTACAACTGTGAAATTGTAACGTAAATTTGTTATATGCTTGGTTTACGAATTTTATAAATCTGTATTCTCTTAGATGTTCATTAGTTGTAGCAATAATGAACAACTATGAAATATTTCACGAATTGTGCATTAAATGAGTATTGAGCTAATATTATAAAGTAATATTTTAGGGCCTATACAATTGGACCATTTTTGGTAATTTAATGTACAGTGAGCTATATTTTCTAATATAACATTGTTGGATGTACTTTTATGTAATTTTTCCTAAAAACATTGCTAACCAAGATTTTAAATAATACTAAAACTAATATATGTATTATTTCTCTATACTAGTACCAAACGACCCCTTAAGGTGGTGGATCGTCCACATATACGCTATAATTATCAGGAGGCTAATATAGCAATGAGTTTAACTTGCATCTCCTGTCAGTCAAATTCTTTTTTACACGATTAGAGTTTTTAACCCGTAATAATCTATAAAATCTGATTTTCAATTTATTTGCCTTTTTAATTTCAAACACTTATTTAAATTGCAAAAGCAGCTTCACTTTATTAGTTTTTGCTCAAATAATTATTAATATGGCCTTAAACGAAATCAACTGTCCTTGTATATTTTAGGAAAAAGTACACTAAATAGACTAAAAATTTAAAATATTTACACCCAAATGCCCCTCCCTTGATAAATTCAAATTTACCCAATCGGCTGAAATTAATTACTACTCGTGCCCCTTCTCTTTAAATTCAACGTCGCCGTAAATTGCGCTGAAAATGCGGCGCAACCCATCCTTTCTTTTTTACTTTTTTTTTTTTTGGAGTTATCTATTCCTTTCTCTGTTTTTTCTTTCTTTCTATATTTACTTTTCTTTTCTTTTTTGTTATTTATCTTTCTTTTATTTAAATATAAAAAATATTATAGTGGCTAATTATTTTTTGACTAAAAAAATATATATAAAAATAACTAATTAAATTAAAAGAAGTAACTAAGAATATTATAAAGATATATATATAAAAATATTATATTCACTAATTTATTTAGTAAAATCTAATTATAAAGATATATATTTTTATTTTTGGTTAAATTATCTTCTTTTGTATCATTTCTTTTTAAAGACAAATAATATAAAAAAATATTATTTAATTATCTTTAGACTGATAAAAATTTTAAAAAATAAACCACAACATAAATAATTAAGAATGACTAAGGAGTGTCTCATTAAAGGACTGGAACAAATCTCTATGATACCATCACAATATATTCATAGACCGCGATAGTATCATTGAGGACTGAAGCTGACCTCAACGATACTATGACAGTATATAGATATACCGTAATGGTATCATAAAAAATTGAAAAGTGTCTTATTGAATGACTGAAGTATTCCTTCATGATACTATGACAATAAATCATAAATAATTAAGAATGACTGAGAAGTGTCTCATTAAAGAACGAGAATAGTCCTCCATGACACCACCACAGTATATTTATATATTGTGAGAGTGTCATAGAGGGCTGAGAAGTGTCTTATTAAAGGACTGAAGTTGTTCATGATACCATGCTAGTATATATATATATATATTATGATAGTATACTCAGTAGTTTTTAGCTCATTAAAAGAGTGAAGTAGTCTCCATGATACTATGCCAGTATATAAATATGATATGATAGTATCACGGAGGACTTAGAAGTGTCTTGTTTAAGGATGGTACCATGTCAATATATAGATATACTGAGGAGTGCGTCGTTGAAGGACTGAAGCAATTCTCCATGATATCATACCAATATATATATATATATATATATATTGTGATGGTATCATGAAGGGCTGAGGAGTCTCTCATTTGAATAATGATATCATATGAGTATATATATACTATGATGATATCATGGGGTCTAACAGAAAGATTGAAGCAGACATCAATGATACCATGATAGTATATAGATATATTTTGATGGTATAATTATGGACTGAATCAAATGATACCATGACAGTAGATATATACTCATATGGTATCATTGAGATCTCACTAAAGAATTGAAGCAAACATTAATGATACCGTCACAATATAAAGATATACTATGATGGTATCATTATAGACTGAAGCAAATTTCAATGATACCGTGTGAGTATATATATACCGTGATAGTATCATAGAGGTCTGACAGAAGGATTGAAGTAGACATCAATGATACCATGACAGTATATAGATATACTGTGATGGTATCATGGAGGTCTCACTGAAGGATTAAAGCAGATATCAATAATACCATGACAGTGTATAGATATGTGATGGTATTATTACGAACTGAAGCAAATTCAATAATACCATGTCAGTATATATATATATATATATATATATATATACACTCTGATGGTATCATGAATGTTTGACTGAAAGATTAAAGCAGACATCAGTGATACCATGAAAATATATAGATATATTGATGGTATCATGGAAGTCTGACTGAAGGATTAAAGCAGACATCAATGACATTATAACAGGATATAGATATATTGTGATGGTATTATAAAGGTCTCATTGAAGGATTGAAGCAGACATCAAAGATACCATAACAATATATAGATATACTATTATGGTATCATTATAGACTAAAGCAAATCTCAATGATACCATGTGAGTATATATATACTGTGATGGTATCATGGAGTTCTGACTGAGGAATTGAATCAGACATCAATAATACCATGACTATATATAGGTATAATGTGATGGTATCATAGAGGTCTCACTGAAGGGTTGAAGCATACATCAATGATACCATGACAGTATATAGATATACTGTGATGGTATCACTATGGACTGAAGCAAATCCACTGATACCATCTTAGTATGTATATGCTATGATGGTATCATGGAGGTCTGACTGAAGGATTGAAACAAACATCAATGATACCATGGCAGTATATATATACTATGATGGTATCATAGAGGTATGACTGAAGGATTGAAGCAGAAATCAATGATGTCATGACAGTAAATAGCTATACTGTTATGGTATCATTACTGACTGAAGCAAATCCAATAATACCATGTCATTATATATATACTATGATGGTATTATGGATGTCTAATTGAAGGATTGAAGCAGACATCAATTATATCATGACAATGTATAGATATACTGTGATGGTATCATGGAGGTCTCACTGAATGATGAAGCATAAATCAATGATACCACGATAGTATATAAAAATACTGTGATAATATTATTACGGACTGAAGCAAACTCAATGATACCATCATAGTATATATATATATATACTATGATGGTATCATGGAGGTCTGACTGAAGGTTGAAGCAGACATCAATGATACCATGACAGTATATAGATATATTGTGATGGTACTATTACGGACTGAAGCAAACCCAATGATACCATGTCAGTATATATATACTGTGATGGTATCATGGAGGTCTAACTGAAGGATTGAAGCAGATATCAATAATATCATCGCAGTATATAGATATACTGTGATGGTATCATGGAGGTCTGACTGAAGGATTGAAGCAGACATCAATAATATCATGACAGTATATAGATATACTGTGATGGTATCATGGAGGCCTGACTGAAGGATTGAAGCATACATCAATAATATCATGACAGTATATAGATATACTGTGATGGTATCATGGAGGTCTCATTGAATGATGAAGCATACATCAATGATACCATGACGGTATATAGATATACTGTGATAGTATCATTACGGACTGAAGCAAACCCAATGATACCATGATAGGGTCTCACTCAATGATGAAGCACTCATCAATGATGCCATGACAATATATAGATATATCGTGATGGTATCATTACGAACTGAAGTAAACCCAATGATATCATGTCCGTATATATATATATATATATATATACTGTGATGGTATCATGGAGATCTGACGGAATGATTGAAGTAGACATCAATGATACCATGACAGGATATAGATATATTGTGATGATATCATTACAGACTGAAGAAAATGAAAAAAGTAGAAATAAAAAAGAAAAGAGAATCAAATAAAATTATAAAATAAAATAAAATAAATAAATAAATATGAAATTATTTTGTGGTGAAAAAATAAAAAATATTATGATTTGAGAAAAAAATAAATAAAAAAAGAATAAAGAAATAAATGAAAAAAAAAAAAGAAAAGGAACAACAACTATAGAAATTGAAATTTTTTTTTAATAAAAAACACACACAAAAAAGAGAAAAATAGAAGCAGAAAAAAAGAAGAAGTAGAGAAAAAAATATTAAAGAATAAAGAAATAAACAAAAAAATAAAAAAAATAAAATAAAGTAACAAGAAATAAAGAAATTGAAAAATAATAAATAAATAAAAAATGAAAACGCAAAAATAAAAGGAACCAATAAAGAAAAAAAACAAAAAAAAAAGTAGAGAAAAAAATAAATGAATAAAGAAATAAACGAGAAAAAAAAAGGAGTATATGAAATAAAAAATGATTGTGGAGTAGATTATGGTGTAAAAAGAAAATAAAGAATAAAATAATTTTACAAAAAAATATGAACAAAGAACCATAAAAAGCAAAAAAAGAAAAAGAAAAAGAAAAAAGGAAATGAGAAAAAAAACAGAAAAAAAGAAGAAGAAGAGAAGTAAGGAAATAAAAAGGAAAAGAATTAAAATGGAGATAAATAACTAAAGGTACAAGGGAAGGGAACATTTTTTGTAATTAGTTAGGGGGGCATTTTATGTAAAGGGGCATTTAGTTGTAAATAGTTTTCTCCTATAGGGCATGTATGTACTTTCCCCTATATTTTAAATGTTAGGATCTTTTTTAAATAGTATTTTCAACTGAGCCCACATGAATAATTACTTGAGCAAAAACTAATTAAGTGGGGGACTCCCATTTATTACATTTATCTCTCTCCCTTTCATCTCCCATCCTTCACTCCAAGTGTCACACCCCGAATCCCATCGAGACATGATTGACACCCGTAGCCGATAAGGCCCGAGAGAACCATTCTTTGTTTATGTTCAACCATATGCATAACATAAGCATCACCACCATTATGAGAGAACTTGAAAGACTAATAACAGAAAACATGGGACATATAGATATACATATGAAACTTGGCCGTTGAGGCCATCCAGTCAACACAACATATGCCTTTTACACTGATACACCCACATCCGTCTACAAAAGCCTCTAACAAGAGCATTGACCAAAATGAACTATAAGTCGGGACAAGTCCCCGCTTTACACAATATGTACATCACCAAAACATCTATACACTCTGACTCGGAGAAGCCCCGAATTAGCTGGAGCTCACCAATGATCTGCAACGACTGGCAACCTACTGTGGAGGCCTACTAGTACCTGCGCCTTCAGCAAGTAAGGTAAATTCCCCAGGAGGGGTCAGTACGAAATAAGTACTGAGTATGCAAGGCTCAGATGAAACTGTACGATTCATGAATATTTCAATGAACTCAAACACATGAATAATCAATGGGAATAAGTCACCATTTTGCATTTTGGAAAACCATGTGAATTTCTTTCATTACTTTCATTCTTTTCTTTACAATCAGTGCTTGCTTGTCAATACATATGTCACAATGTACCCGGGCCCCTACTGATCAGTGGGTCTTTTCATGACTTATCGTCATGTTGGGATCGAGTCGAGCTAGGCTTATTCCCCTAGACTTGCCACCCATAAATCAATGCATCGGGATCGAGTCGAGCTAGGCTTATGCCCCTAGACTTGCCACCCATAAATCAATACATCGGGATCGAGTCGAGCTAGGCTTATGCCCCTAGACTTGCCACCCATAAATCGACTTGCCACCCATAAATCAATACATCGGGATCGAGTTGAGCTAGTCTTATGCCCCTAGACTTGCCACCCATAAATCAATACATCGAGATCGAGTCGAGCTAGTCTTATGCCCCTAGACTTGCCACCCATAAATCAATACATCGAGATCGAGTCGAGCTAGGCTTATGCCCCTAGACTTGCCACCCATACTTGATCATTGACCACATATGCATTACTTTGTTCTTTACTTTGAGATTGATACAATGGTTGCCATACCTTTATTTGAAACTTTGGATCATTAACCAATGAGTGAGAGACATGAGAAACTTGGCAACATAACACTATTAGCACCATAACACCAAGGGAACCATTGGAACAATAATCAAGGAACAAGAGACATAAGTATAGTCACTATCGAAACATTGGAACATAACCTTATTTGAACTTTTGGAACATTAAACATGAATATGGAACATGGGGTTCACAAATGATCAATGAGTAGGAAATATATGACAATTGATAACCGGATATGGAATATCTTAGCACATTTCGGGATAAGACTAGTGACATGTCAATATGGATACTATTTATCGCAGAAAGATACGGACAAAGTAACCTTATATACCTTGTATGCTCAATACGAATATACAACCTTAGATGCATATATAAGAGTCCCGCTCCTTCTTTATGTGTCACTCTACAACATAAATATATAACGGAATTCACATTAACCATCAACTACTCTTCAAATGCATGTAACATCAATGAATCACATATTTGCCCTTAAACATGCCATTTTTCCTTGACAAAATCATTGATAACATTACTATTCCAAAAATTCCATAATATTTCCAACATTGACCAATACATGATAATTGATACATTTCACCACAACACTTCTCCTTTATACTTTCTTATCCATACCACATCACAAATAATCCATCAAATTACCTGTCACGCCCCGAGTCCCAACGAGGCGTGATTGGCACCCGAAGCCGATATGGCCCGAGAGAACCAATCTTTGCTCATGTCTACCCAGATGCATATTCTCGTATGAATCGTGTTAAATATTATTATGCCTTATGCAACTAAGCGGAAGTCATGCACATGGAAACATATATCATATCTATATACGAAACTTGGCCGTTAGGGCCATTAAACCAAGACTTCATGAGTCATCTGATATACATATACATGTACCCACATATGTCTACAAAAGCCTCTAACAGATGCATTGACCATAACAAACTAAAAGTCGGGACAAGTCCCCGCTTTATACAAAATTTATAACTTCAAAATGACTGTACAACTGTGACTTGGAAAGTCCCGAAGCAACTGGGGCTCACCAAAGATCTGCAAATAACTGTCCACTTACTGTGGAGGTCTACTAATGCCTGCACCTGCAACATGTAAGGTAAGTCCCCCGAGGGGGTCAGTACGAGGAATGTACTGAGTATGTAAGGCGTATAATAAATAGCATCATATATGAGCATGTCAAATAGAATAAAATATGAGAGAATAGTCAATGGGGATAAGCCATCATTTTAACTAATATCAATTCTCATTCCTTTCCTTAATGGGAAACTATCTTCACTCAAGGAACTTGCCTCAAATAACTTCTTCTATATACAAAAGATTCTTTCTTACTTCTAGGCTCATTACCACTAGTGTTCATCTACATGATTAGAATACTATAACATACATCTCTTCTATTGGCGTACATCCACTCTCTTAATGGTTTAACCTACATCCACTCTCATGGTGGGAGGACATGTATCTATTCTATCACGTACCTCCACTCTATTGGTGGTTTATCCTACATCCACTCTCATGGTGGGAGAACATGCATCTATTCTATCAACGTACCTCCACTCTATTGGTGGTTTATCCTACATCCACTCTCATGGTGGGAGAATATGCATCTATTCTATCAACGTACCTCCACTCTATTGGTGGTTTATCCTACATCCACTCTCATGGTGGGAGAATCATACATCCACTCTCATGGTGGGAGAATCATACATCCACTCTCATGGTGGGGGAATCATATATCCACTCTCATGGTGGGGGAATCATACATCCACTCTCATGGTGGGAGAATCATACATCCACTCTCATGGTGGGAGAATTATACATCCACTCTCATGGTGGGGGAATCATACATCCACTCTCATGGTGGGGGAATTTGATATGTCAACTTATGAGAGATTAATACATTAAGGATCATGATACTAATCGAAACACACAAATATACTTCACCTTACTCTTATACGTCATGAGATTAACATCTTAACTTATGAGGGATAGATATATATCAGTTTGCACTTTACCTCCAACACTAACCCCATGAGATCTTACATGGGTACGTACGTGATACCGGACCTCCACCTTAGGTGGGCTATACTAAATGACATATCACAATCTTAGGGTTATTCTATCTTAAACTTATACGACCTAGAAGGTGATCCATACTCAATGAAACGTCTAATAACCATGTGCATTACCTTTTCACAATCTTATACCCTCTACTTAGTTATGAGAATGACATGCTAAATATCATGGAATTAAAGCACACACTTATATACACATCTCACTTCACTCCTTTACCTCATGAGATTGACAACTTCACTTATGGGGAATAATTATACTCACTTGCACATCACCTCTCTTCTTACTCTTATGAAATTTTATGAGATTGGTAATCTTACTTATGAACAATTGGCACAAGGATAACCATCATACTATAGGACTTTGGAACAAGACATGATTGGAATAATGCTACTCAACTAAACAATCTCTCTTTACCTCATTGCTCTCATTGAAATAGTTCTCTTAGGAATTATCATGTTATGACATCTTAGGAACTTCACTCAATGAATAAGAGATGAGTGAATCATCAATCATCCCAAACTGGGATACATATGAATAACAATATACGTCAACCTGAATTTGAGATACTTCCAACCTCTCGGAATTGAAACAAGTCCAATGTCAATGTGAACAACATGTTGCAGAAGGATATGGAAAAAAGAAACCTTACATACCTTATCTTCCCAATGTAAGTACACAATCAAATATGTGAGCGCAACAATTTCGCTCCTTCTTTATGTTTCACTGTACATCACAATTACAATGGAACCAATATTAACCACCAACTACCTTACAATTGCATACAATAACAATAAGTCAATAAGTCACATGTTTGGATTTAACATGTTATTTCTTTCTCTACGATACCATTTACGACATGGTCATATCAATAATACCACAACATGCCCAACATTGACCAAAGTATCATAAACCACTCTCCACCATCACAACATCATAATTATACCATCAATTACTTTACATAAGATCAATGAGTTACATGTTTGCTTTTAAACATGCCATTTCCCCTTGGCAATACCATTTATGAAATTATCTTACCAAAAATCCCACAATATTCACAACATTGAACAATACATGATAATCAATACATTTCACCACAACACTTCTCCTTTACCCTTTCTTAGCCACACCACATCACAAATAATCCATTAACTTACCATAATACATCTCATAGCACATATCGGCCAAAATCCCACAATATACACTTATAGGAAAATAACAAGTTTGGGACCATAATAACATCATACATGTTGTTATTTTATCCATACCATGCTTTGTCATCAAGACCACAAGTCATAATCCAAGTTACAATCCCATGGATTTCACATCTTTTACCAAAACACAAAACACCATATTCAACACTTCCAAGCATAACCAACATGATATACATAATCTCTCATGCTCATAATATGTTAAAGTACAAGAATAATCACTTACCCAAGCTTGTAAGATGGTGATCTTGTCCAAAAATGCCTTAGGGTTTTTGGAAGTCAAAGAAGTGTTCTTGAGATTTTTCTAGAAAAAGATAGAAAAAGGATGTGTGTTTTGCTTCAATAAAATCTGATTTTTGCCTCCTTTTATAGACCTCTAAAGTCATGCTTATCCACTCTTGGCATTTAAGGCTTAGTCAATGGAAGAATGGGTCAAATGACCCATTCTTGGCCCATGTGTTTCCTTCTCATTTTGGGCCCTTTTTGGCCCAATTCACTTAATCCAATACAGTCAATAATTTCTCATGTTTAATTCAGCTTCTACGTATTACAATAATATTCCTACTCATGCTATTCATATCCGTAGCCTCAATCCCAAAAACAAGTGATTCTAGCCACGTTTGGCTTATTTTGCCCTTAAGGGCAAAACTGTCATTTTGACCTTAAGGGCAAAACTGTCATTTTGACCCCAAATTCGTTCTCGAGCACTTTATCATACCAACATAATACCTTAGTCATTTCATGTATATACTCATGATTGTAGAAGAAACGTGGCAAAAATCGGCTCGGTACGACCCCGGATACCCTTGGGACTTAGAAATTTCCAACTTTCGAAAAAGTGGAAAATCCAAGGTGGCGCGCCCAACCTACTACCTTTGGGCTAAAAATTTTAGCCCAGAGCGGCGTGGCAAGGTTCCAAACGCGCCCCTCCTTAAAATTTTTCAAAACTTTCATTTTTCGACTTCTCTTCGCGGGTTTGGTTAGATACTTCAAATCCTATTCTTTAACTTACTTCTTAACCTTAATATCCTTTGTTTAGAGGTCCTCTTAACCTTGTTTTGAACCTCACAAATGTCCCACGAAAATCACAAAACACTCCTATGAAGGTTTGCTCACATATACGAGGCCAAATTTCAATTTTCTCATCATTTACTTTACCAAATGCATACTCATGGTGTCTTAACACCTAAGTAACCCTCGTTCAATGTCATAGCATAGGGTTGGGAAGGTACGGGGTGTTACATTACCTTAATACAACTCATAACACATATCGGCCAAAATCCCACAATTTCCACTTATAGACAATAACAAGTTTAATACCAAAAATAACACCATACATGTTCATATTTTTTCCATACCATGCTCTTTCATCAAAGGCACAAGTCCTAATTCAAGTTCAAATTACCAAGATAGCACATCTTTCATCCAAAGAAAAAATACACTATTCACCACCTTGCCAACACAACTATCATAATATACATAATCTCCCATGCATATAATATGTTAATCCATGAGAAGAAATACTTACAAAGGCTTGGAATATGTTGATCTTGTCCAAGGAGTCCAAAGGAATATTTTGCTTTAGGGTTTGGAACTTAAAGAAATGTTGGAGAAAATATCTTAAAGGCATGAGAGTCTTGGATGATTAAAAATCTGATTTTGGGGCCTTTATATAGACCCCAAGTCATGCTTAGCCATTCCTTGGCATTTAATGTGGTAAAAGTGGAAGAATGGGTCATTTTGCCCTTGGGCCATGTCTTTTAATTTCATTTTGGGCCTAACTTTGAGCCCAATAACACATATCCATGTAACCCATCAAATTTCATGTATTATTCACCATATATCTCATGCTTACATAATTCCATAATGTTACGACAATATTCTCTTACGAGATTCTCATTCGTCGCCTCGATCGCAAAAATAGAAATTCTAGTCGCCCTTGGTTTCATTAGACATTTTGGATCACTATTCACATTTCATGATTTGATCATGTAGGAGTATGTAGGAGTGTATTGAAGTGTTTGAAGCTTTAACAATGCTCAAAGACTCCAAAGAACCAAAAGAAACCATCCAAGAAGCGTCGTAGAATTGCGTTACAAAACGGGTCCGGAAAGGCACAAGATTTGTGCCTTGCGCCACTAGCTGCAAAGTAGGCTGTGGCGCAAGTAAGGGTGGCAACGGAACCGGGCTAGCCCGTTCCGTTCCGGTTCCGGTAGGCCCGGTTGGTGACCGGTACCGGTACCTACCGGTACACGGACCGGTGCGGAAGGGGCCATTTTGTCTGGTTGACCAGTGCGGTTAACGATAATATTTAAAAAAAAAAATGAAAAATTAATAAACAATTTTTTAGCCGTTGGGAGCCGTTGGTGGGGCCTCCAACGGCTAGTTCCAGTCCCCCCCCCTAGCCCCCCACCTCATATTTTCCTATAAATACCCACTCTTCCCCCTAATTTTTCCACAAATTCGCCTTCATTTTCTTTTAAAGTTGTCTTTTATTTAAACTTTAAGAATAAAAAATAATAATAATGAAACTTTAACTTATAAATTTAAACTTTAAACTTGAAAATTTAAATTTAAACTTGAAAGTTGAAAATTTACATTTTAACTTTAAAAAAAATCAAAGTTTTCAAAGTTGAAAATTTAAACGTAAACTTTAAATTTGAAAATTAAAGTTTTCAAAAAAAATGTTTTAAAACTTAATAAAATTTGAAAACTAATTTAAATTCAAACAAAAAAACAATTATTAAAACCGGGTGGAACCGAAAACCGGATCGGAATACGGACCGGAAACCGGACCGGTTCGGACAAAGGGGACTTGACCGGGCAGCCCGGTCCGGTAGTCCCGATTTCGGACCATATCCAGTCACCGTCCACCGGTGACGGTTCGAAAAACACGGACCGACCGGTCCGGTAGGCCCGGTCCGGTCCTTTGCCACTCTTAGGCGCAAGAAATGAGCCTTCTCTGAATTCTCTGAATGCAGGTGGCTTGCGCCACACCCCTGAAACAGGGTAGTGGCACAAGTTTCAGCACCTTGCTGAATTTTTCGGCCACTTTTCCAATACTTGCATATCGTCCAATACCTTATCAAAACACTACAAAATACTTACTTAGTGATCTTAATTATCAAGTAAACATGACTTCAAGTCACCAAATGAGGTTAGAATGTGTACGGGGTATTACCCAAATGCATCAAGAAATCACAAAACACCTCCTACGAAGGTCTAACCGCACATATTAAGTCCAATATCAAATGTTTCACCAATGACACTATAAAACACATACTCATGGCATTTCAACACTTATGTAGATATGACCCCCAAGGTATCAAGTGAGGTTAGAAAAGTACGGGGTGTTACACCAAGTTCCAAGTTACCTTATTACTCCCTCCATTTCATTTTATTTGGTCCTTATTGACTTGACACATCCGATTAGGAAATTTTAATATTGAATCTTGTTGGTTGTTTCTCATGTCATTTATTTGCTTGTTTATCTCTTTTCTCGTATCTATCAATTTTTCTCACTTGTCAATTATTTTGTCTTTAGAAAGACATTTTTGCTTTAATTTGGTGTGTATCAAACTAGCTCAAACAAGTTGATGATGAAGACTAACTCCCCAACTACAGTCAACTTTTGAGACTGCACGCATCCCTATTTTTCCATGACAAAAATATAATTAGGTACACTAAATTTTCGCCACCCAAATTGAACATGACCATCATAAGTTGTACTTAGTGCAGAGGTATTCTTTTATTTTTGTTTAGAGGTTTTAAGTTTGAATATAAGTATGAAATTGTCTGAAACTTGTGTCTGAAAAAATAGACACGTAAAACAAGTTTAAAGTCAAATTCTCTTAATATAAATAAGGTATCATTTTTTTTATTGGATGCGCAAATAAAAATTCCACATTGATAGCTGAAAAGATTGGGAAACTACATATAAGGTGTAAGAGATCTTAATGGTGTGAGACATTTTGGGGAAAACCATACAAGTTTGACCCAAAACAGAAAATATCACACAATGTAAGAATATTTTTGTCACACCCCCAATCCCAACGAGGCATGATTGGCACCCGTAGCCGATAAGACCAGAGAGAACCAAGCTATGCTTCTATGCCTTCATATGCATAACCTCGAATGAATAACATACTATCTCCTGTAACTGATGAAATGTAAAATGCCATACATATACATATATAAAACTTGGTCGTTATATCTTACATCCATACCCACACATGTCTACAAAAGCCTCTAAATACATACACGACCAATGCATAACATCTACAACATCAAATCCAATGTACAATTATGACTCGGAAAGTCCCGAACCAACTGGGGCTCGCCAAAGGTCTACAGATACTGTCACTCTACTGTGGAGGTCTACTAATGCCTGCACCTGCAACATGTAGGGTAAGTCCCCAAAAGGGGTCAGTACGAAGAATGTACTGAGTATGTAAGGCCATAAGAAAAACTGAGTCAGTGCATAAGAACTTTAATGGAAATAATTATAAGAGAAACTCAATGTGTGGAATCATGTACCTTTCCTTCATTAGTATCATCTCCAATGATACATACATAATAAAAATAACCATGGAATCAACATAAGAGAAATAGCAAATGTGAACAACTCTCTTTCTGTATGTGGGATACCATGTACATTACGTTCTTTCTTTCCCTTGCCTTTACTTTACTTTAATTTTACATTGCTCATATACTGTTAGGGCCCTCATCATGCAGGTGTTCATTTCACCCCATGGATACATCATGCAGGTGTGTTCTTTCACCCCATGGATAAAATATCATCATCATGCAAGTATTCTTTTACCCCATGGATAAGATCATGTCATCATGCAGGTGTCCTTGCACCCCATGGATAAAATGGCCATCATCATGCAGGTGTTCATTTCACCCCATGGATAATGTATAGAGAACCATCATTCAGGTGTTTGCACCCCATGGATAAAGTAACATCATCATCATACATTACTTTGCTCTTACTTTATTTCATTACTTTGAGATTGATACTTTGATAGTCATAATATCACTTTGAACTTTGGAACATAACATTGATGGAACCATGAAATATTTAGAACATTACTCAAAGCGTATGAAACATGTGAATGACAATTGATCAATGCATAAAGAACATATGATGAACCATAATTGATACCCGGAATTAGGGTACCTTGGCTTATGAGGGATTGATACTTTTGTAGTCATAACATTGTTGGAAGCTTTGGAACAATAACCAATGAGCTATAGACATGTATATAAACATTCTTGGAAACATAGCCTTCATGGAAACATAATACTGTTGGAACCGTTGAACAATGATCAATGAACAAGATACATGAGTATAATCACTATTGAACCCTTGGAACATAACCTCATTTGACTTTTGGAACATTACTAATGGATATGAGACATGTGTATAAACATTCTTGGAAACATAGCCTTCATGGAAACATAATACTGTTGGAACCGTTGAACAATGATCAATGAACAAGATACATGAGTATAATCACTATTGAACCCTTGGAACATAACCTCATTTGACTTTTGGAACATTACTAATGGATATGAGACATGTGTAGAACTCTATTGGAACTTTGGATCATGACACTAATTGGAACACACCCATATACTTTACCTTACTCTTGTACTTTATGAGATTAACACCTTAGCCAAACACGTACTTACATGCACATCTCACTTCACCCTTTTTATCTCATGAGATTGACAATTTCACTTATGAAGTATAACTATACTAACTTGCACATTACCTCTCTTATTACTCTTATGAGATTGATACTCTTACAATTGGCATAAGGATAATCATCATACCATAGGACTCATAACATGATTAGAACAATGATATTCAACTAAACAAGCTCTCTTTACCTCATTACTCTTATTGGGATAATTCTCTTAGGATCTACAACATATGACAATTTAAGAACTTCCACCCATAAATAAGAACTAAGTGATTCATGATTCGTATAGGAGTAAAACACATATGACTATCAATATATCAACCCTAGTTGGAATACTATAGAACCCCCTTGGTATAGTACACTTTTGAAACCTTAACATGATGATCACTAAATACGATACATGTGGATACTAACTATTCACCACCCTGCGATGCAATACCTTAGACCATTTGGAACTTTTGACATATTAGCCAATGAACGTGATTCAACCAATGGACATGAGTCAATCAATAAACATGAGTTATACGATTCACCATTGATCAATGAATAAGGAACATATGAGTAACTCTAGCCAACTATCGAATATGAAATACCTTAGGGTATTTCGGAATCAAGTGAGTGCTATGACAGTGTGAACATCATATGTTGCAGAAGGATATAAAAGTAACCTTACATACCTTGTCCTCTCAATGTAAGTACACAATCAAATATGTGAGCGCAACAATTCCGCTCCTTCTTTATGTGTCACTCTACAACACAAATGCATAACAAAATTCACATTAACCACCAATTCCTTTACAAATGCATACAATGTCAATGAATCACTTGTTTGCCTTTAAACATGCCATTTCCCTTTGACAAAACCATTGAGCATACTATTATTCCAAAAATTCCATAATATTCCCAACATTGACCAATACATGATAATTGATACATTTCACCACAACACTTCTCCTTTACACTTTCTTATCCATAACATATCACAAATAACCCATCAAGTGACCTTAATACAACTCATAACACATATCGTCCAAAATCCCAAAAATTCCACTTATAGACAAGAATCAATTTAATACCAAAAATAACACCATACATGTTCATATTTTGTCCATACCATGCTTTTTCATCAAAGGCACAAGGCCTAATTCAAGTTCAAATTACCAAGATAGCACATCTTTCACCAAAAACACAAATACACTATTCACCTCTTTGCCAACATAAATATCATGATATACATAATCTTCCATGCATATAATATGTTAATCCATAACAATAAGCACTTACCTAAGCTTGGATGATGATGATCTTTCTCCAAAGAGTGCCTTAGGGTTTTGAGAGCAAAAGAGGCTTCCTTGAGAATTCTAGAAAAAAAGAGAAAAGCATGTGTGTGTGTAATGAATAATAAATCAGATTTTGGCCCCTTTTTATAAGCCCTCAATGCCATCCTTAGCCATTTCATGGCATTAAATATCATGTTCTAGAAGGTCAAATGGGAGAATGGGTCATTTGACCCATTTGGGCCATATATTTCTTCCATTTTTGGGCCTTAATTTGGGTCCAATAAGACATATCCATTTAACCCACCAATGTCCATGTATTATTCACCTTATATCTCATGTTTACATACTTCCATAATGTCACGACAATATTCTCTTAAAAGATTCTCATTCGTCCTTTCGATCGCAAAAATAGGCATTCTAGTCGCCCTTGGTTTCATTGGACATTTTTGGATCACTATTCACATTTCTTGATTTGATCATGTAGGAGTATGTAGGAGTGTATTGAAGTTTTTGAATCTTTAACAATGCTCAAATAACTCCAAAGAACCAAAAGAAACCATCTAGAAATCGTCGTAGAATTGCGTTACGAAACGACTCCGGAAGGGCATAATTATTGTGCCTTGCGCCACACCCCTGAAACAGGGTAGTGGCGCAAGTTTTCAGCCTCCTCTGAACTTCTTGGCTGCAGGTGGCTTGCGCCACACCCCTGAAACAGGGTAGTGGCGCAAGTTTCAGCACTTTGCTGAAATTTTCGGCCACTTACCCAATGTTTACGTATCGTCCAATCCCTTATCAAAACACTACAAAATACTTACTTAGTGATCTTAACCATCAAGTAAACATGACTTAAAGTCACCAAATGAGGTTATAATGTGTACGGGGTATCAGCCAAATGCATCACGAAATCACCAAACACTTCCTATGAAAGGCTAATTGCATGTACTTGGCCAAATTTCAATTTTTCTCATCTTTAACATTTCCAAATACATACTTATAACTCTCGACACCTAAGTAAACATTATTCAATGTCATCAAGTAGGGTTGGGAAGGTACGGGGTGTTACAATTTTTGAGCTGACTGAGCTCAACAATTGGTATCAAATCCTAGATTTGGCAGGATAAGTATAGGGATGTGGCGGAGTGATGGAGTGCAGGGCTCGTTTTACTTACCTTTAAGAGCTTAGAGATATCTGCACACACAAGAAGAAGCTAGTTTGCTAACTTCAGTTGCCATAAAATACTTAGACGATGTGGGTGTCACACAGTGAATCTCGGTGACCTATGGATCGTTGTGATAGGCCACGTGAAGCTTGGTTCGAAGAGGAGATTGGTGGGTGTGCAAACAAAAATCATACATTGATAGCTAAAAAGACTGGGAAACTACATATAAGGTGTATATACGTAAATTGCTTTTGTAAGTTTGTTGTCTTACTGAGAAATAGAAAGGCAATTTTAGTTAAGACCATAAAATAAATGAGTTTAAATTATGTATACATCATTAATATAAAAAAATTCAAGTTATTCAATATCTATAGGTAAATCTCTTTTAAGTATGAGAGTTGCAATTTTGAAATAAGATAGGTTCCTTGGTCACAATAAGTAAAGATGACATATTAATAAAAACTTCTTACACTCATAACAATAAGTGGTAGAGGCATCCTTGTCCAATGATGCAGTTGATACCCATTTATTGAAAAGTTACCCCGTGTACGTACATTTAAATATAAATATAATATATGTTAATTTTTTTTGACTTTGTTTTGTGTTTACTATTTTCTTTTTTGAATATCCTCTTAGTGGATATCTTATTTTTGCTACTATTACTAGCGTATATAATTAATTAACTTAGACACGGCATCAAAAACACACCACCATGGTGTTGTCTCTTTTTTCTTGATAATTTAGCCTGTTTGGCCAAGCTTATTTTTTTTCAAAAGTGCTTATTTTTTCTCAAAACTGCTTATTTTAAAAAATTGAGGTGTTTGGCCAAGCTTATGAAAGAAAATAAGTGCTTCTGGGGAGTAAAAAAAGCAGTTTTTCATAAGCTAAAAAAAGTTGCTTCTCTCTAAAAGCACTTTTGAAAAAAGCACTTATGAGAAAATATACTTAAAAACACTTTTAAAAGCTTGGCCAAACACTAATTGTTGCTCAAAAGTGCTTTTTTAATTGTATTGGCCAAACACAAATTGCTTCTCACCAAAAGTACTTTTTTGAAAAGCACTTTTGAAAAAAGCACTTCTGAAAATAAGCTGATTTTAGAAGCTTGGCCAAACAGGCTAAAAAAAACTTTAAGAAAGAGTAATAGCATATATTTTTGCGGGCGGCTCAATATAATTGTTGGCTTAGAGCTCAACCTTAATAATTTTTTTTTTAATAATAAAGTCTTGTACGTATATTTATTTGATCTTTTTCTTTTGTAACCATGATTTTATGACCATCTCATACGTATCTTGATCATTCACTCGGTTACATGTTAGTTCTGAACTTTTTTGCTGATTTTTTTGACAAATATTTTGTTCAACGAATCAAATTCTGATGGAACGTCAGTAAGAAATTAGCGTTTTAGTAATGGTATAACTAAGTAAATATCAAAAATAATTTTATACATTTGCAATAATTCGATCTTTTTAAAGTAAAATAATGGCTTAATCCACTCTTTGGAAGAAATAATTAATTCTAAAAGATGCTACAAAAAATGTCATTTTTTAAATTATCAAAGTCATCATCAGATTGTTCATATTTATATAGGGAAAATGAGATAAAATATCCATCGAGAAAAATTCCTTACCCAAAATAACCCAATTATTATTTATTACAAAAAGTGGCCGGCCAAACTTATTTGCAAGCGAAGTGCCATTCGGCCAAACTTCTCTTCCTTCTTCATTATTCAGCTTCTTTTTTTACTTCATTGTTCAGCTTCTTCTTTTACTTCTTCGTTCATCTGCTTCTTCTCTTCCTCTTCGTTCTTCTACTTCTTCCTTTCTTCTTCTTTATTGCTTTCTTTTTTTCTTCTTTCTTCTTTCTTCTTCGTTGCTTTTAGCCATTAAAGCTTCTTCAAAGTTGAATTTTGAAATTCAACGTGCCGCAAACATGAATCATTTTGAGTAAATAATATATCAAAAATAGTGAACTGTTTTGAGTGAATAATGTATCAAAAAACTCAAAATATCGAAAGGAGTTCATATCTAAATTTGAGACTGTTTAGGGATGATTTTGAGTTGGTCGTGATTGAAAGACTCCACTACCCATTAAAGCTTCTTCAAAGCTTGATTTTAAAATTTGACGTCCCGCAAACTTGAATTGTTTCGAGTGAATAATATATGAAATCAAATTAAATCATCGAGAGGAGTTCATAGCTAAAATTTGAAATTGTGTAGAGGAGATTTTGAGTTGGCCAGGATTGGAAAAAAATTCAGCTCCATGGAAGATGAACTTCTGCAATGTATAAGTATTGTATAAAGAGTGTATATGGATTTATATATATATCACTGATACATAGTTATACATCATATATACATGATTATACATTAATTATACAACATCAATACATTACATAATTATTTATACTGTATCAATACACTACATACATTATATATACATGCGGCCATCTTATTGAATTTTTTGTCACTTGTACAATTAGGTAAGAAGCCCAATTTATTACATGTTTATTTTAAAATTCGAGCTATTTATCTGAATAACTTCTATCACATTCTTAATTTTGAAAAAAGTATAAAATCTAGTGGAATATTTTTTATTAATGAGTTTTTATAGTTTTGGAGTCTAAAACAATTGCTTTAGTAGCTTCCGACATTGAGTTAGGCCTGAGCTAGAGCATTTTTTTATCGGTTAACTAGGTACATATTATATAAATATGAATATCAAAGGTCTAGGTACAGTACCTGGGTAGTGTGTAGTGCACTACCATTCATAATAGAGTAGTTAACTACTCAGTTCCTAATATTATAGTCCTTAACAAGTCTATTAAACATAATTCTCGAAATGCTTGCCCAAACAATATCCAAGACAAACATTGGGGGAGCTACCAAAATGTTGGATTTTCCAAAGCATCGCATCTTCCTCTTGATCCCTCCTTCGCCAGCAGATCAGCAACCCTGTTTTGCTCCGTGAACCTCCCAGCCTCCTCATCAACAACCTATACATTCAGAAATTATAGGGTTATATATTAGATGACCATTAATGATCATATGAATTACCTCCTTTAATTTGAGTCGGAGGAAACTTGTAAAGTGGTGAGGTTTTGGTCGACTGCAATAGTCAGACCCTATTTGATAGTAAGTATTTCTGTCATGGTTGATAATTATACGGAGCAAGGACAATGAATTATGTACCTTAAAACAACGGAAGATTCGTTGAACTTGCTACCACACGAATCTGCCCCAAATCACCTTTGAATCACTAGGAAACAGAGTTGTATTTATCACAAACTAGATGCTTTTAGGTGTTTTTGTTAAGTGAAAATCGAAATTCGTATTCCTTCTTAACACTTATTTTGTTGTCTGTGTTTTTCATCGTTTTTCTGAGAAAGAAGCACAAAATATAAAGGGGATCTTCAATAACAGTTTAGAGGTTACTTTGTAACCGTTCCCTCCAAATTTTGAATTAAGATTACTTCATCTTATCTTCTTATCAGATAAAAACGAAATGGGTTGGGTCGGGTCGGTACACATGGGCGACCCGTTGTTAGGATTTGTCCTGAATTTCGTAGTTTACTTGAATTTTACCATAATTGTGTTTTACTTCAAAAAGAGTTTTTTGTGGAAAGGTTTCCTTGTAGGAAAAAATCTCTTTCATAATTAGTTAACCTCTATCTTGGAGGAAAGATTTTGAACCTTTATAAATAGAAAACCCTTCTTCTGAAATCACAACACAATAGCATCCACAATGTAGTCATTAAAATAGTTTTGTTTAGGGGGAGATTTCTCCAAATAGATTTTTATGTTTTTTCAATATTAGGTTTTCATATGTAGGCCAATTGGCCAAACCCTACCAATAATATGTTTTTAGTATGCTTTTATTTGTCATCCGATTTACCGTCTACATGGTTTGCAACAATTAGCTTCCGCATGACGCCCTTTCGATTTCAAACCTAACAAGTGGTATCAGAGCTAACGATCCTATGAGTCCAATGGTTCATCAAGATTGAAGGTTCAAAGTAAGTTGCAACCAAGTTGATGATAATGAAGAGTTTTTTTTGTCAAAAAAAAAAAGAAGAGAAAAAAGTCAAGAAACTACATATGGGCAAGAAGTTTCAAACAAATTTTCAACAATCCTGCTGCTAATCCATCTTTAAAAGCAAAATATATTTTCAACCCATACTTGCTTCAACGCATGGGCTCCACTTTCAACTCTTGCTAACTTTTAATGCTTGGGCTTCTTTCAACTCATGCATATATACTTTTAACCTGTGCTAACTTTCAATGCACAAGGCTCCACTTTTAACCCTGTTCACTTATAATACAGGGCTCCAATAATATTAACCCATGCTTTTATTTTTAACCCATGATTATGTGAAGAAGAAGATGAAGATCAATTTTGCCAGAAAATTCAGGCCAAGGGGAGATTTGTTAGGATTTGTCCTCTGAATTTCCTAGTTTACTTGAATTTTACCATAATTGTGTTTTACTTCAAAAATAGTTTTTTGTGGAAAAGGTTTCCTTGTAGGAAAAAATCTCTTCCATAATTAGTTAACCTCTATCTTGGAGGAAAGGTTTTGAACCTTTATAAATAGAAAACTCTTCTTCTGAAATCACAACACAATAGCATCCACAATGTAGTCATTAAAAGAGTTTTGCTTAGGGGGAGATTTCTCCAAATAGATTTTTATGTTTTTTCAATATTAGGTTTTCATATGTAGGTCAATTGGTCAAACCCTATCAATAATATGTTTTTAGTATGTTTTTATTTGTCATCCGATTTATCGTCTACATGGTTTGCAACAATTAGCTTTCGCATGACGTCCTCTCGATTTCGAACCCAACACCCGTAACCCGCAAATGCTAACATCTCCCACTTCGCATATGGTGGACAAGATCCGAGCCCGTACAACATTAACAAGACACCCAATTCATACGACAAATAGTTCGTGCGACCTGTGAGCATCAAGAGCTTTACCTCTAAGGTTTTACAAGCTACACGTAGGAATCCAATCACATATGGAAAGAATTCGCTACTAATATGAGGATACTTTTACTCACAATACCCCAGACATTATTCACTACTTCAGTAGTTACTTATCCGACCCCTCATCCTCTTAAGGAGGTGAACTCGAGTTCATGTTTAACTTTATATACACAATTACACTTGACACCTATATGGTTAGTGTAATAGCCGGCTTGTGTTGACAAGTTAAATTATTCATTTTTATTGTCTTTCCTTTCTACTCGAATCTATCTGTTTCAAATCAACTGCTTTCTTAGACATGTACTGCATTGCCTAATTACTCATGGCTATTAGTAACATGCTAAAGTAGCAACACCGATCAAAATTTCAAGAAACAGCTTAAGGTCAAAGGGTATTTTAATGAAAAGTGAATATAACTTTTAGGGTCTCACACAATGAAGAAGCAGGGATTCATTCTTCCATTGACCCATTGGTCGCTAAGTACATGTGGTATGAAACACGTGCTACGATGCTCTCACCTTATATTGGTGTGTGTGTCTCATTCTTTTAGTTATTCAACATCGTACATATCTTGATCAAGACACCTCTAAATGTCTAACCTGAGTTTCTTTATTTAAAGATCCTCAAACCCATCTTCTCATAGAAACTCAAATCTGATTTTGCAAAACAAGTCATAATATGATGGTGGAACTCATCTCTTCACGTTCCTCGACGTAAGAGGCGATTGCTCATGTGAGAGAGCCAATCTTGCGACTTGTTCGACACACTATATAAATAAAACACATTATCACATGCATATTAGATATGAACATAAATTCAAGAGTCTTATATTGATAAAAATATTATAACAATTAAGTTAGTTTACAATACATAAATATAATCATATCCTATGCAAACCTAGAGCCATAACATGTTTCTCAAACAAGTCTCTAGATATCGCCTTTGTAAAGGGATCAGCTATCATTTCTCGTGTAGGAATGTATTGTAAATTTATTTCTCCACTTGCTACTATGTCTCTCACAAAGTTATACTTGATGTCAATATGTTTGGTTTTGCTATGATACTTAGGATCCTTCGTATATGCGATAGCCGCTTGACTGTCACAATGTAAAATCATGGGACCCTTAGAGTTCTTTGCAATATTCAAATGCTCAAAGAATCTCTTTTACCAAACAGCTTCTTGTACTGCAGACGCACAAGCCACAAATTCAGATTCCATGGTTGAAAGGGCTGTGCAAGTTTGTTTCTTACTTTTCCACGAAATAGCACCACCATTTAGTAACAAAGCATAATCGGAGGTTGATTTTCTATCATACCGGGCACCAGCACAATCAACATCTGTATAACCTTTTATGAATAAATCAGATCCATTATAGCATAGTGAATATGTCACACCCCGAATTCCAACGAAGCGTGATTGGCACCCGAAGCCGATATGGCCCGAGAGAACCAATCTTTGCTCATGAACATTCGTATACATAACCTCGAATTCTCATGTAATTGCTGAAATGTAAGATGCTATACATATACATATATAAAACTTGGCCGTTTGGGCCACCACGTTGCACCGAACGTACATATCTTACATCCATATACCCACTTAAGTCTACAAAGCCTCTAAATACATACATGATCATTTCATAACGTCAACACCAAAACCAATGTACAACTTTGACTCGAAAAGTCCCGAAGCAACTGGGGCTCACCAAAGGTCTGTAAAAACTGTCAACCTACAGTGAAGGTCTACTAGTGCCTGCGCCTGCAACATGTAAAGTAAGTCCCCAAGAGGGGTCAGTACAAAGAATGTACTGAGTATGTAAGTCCATAAACAAACTGTATCAATGTACAAGAACTTCAATGGAAATAATTATAAGAGAAACTCCACTTATGGAACCATGTACCTTTCTTTGTCATCTCCAATGAGTCATACATAACAACAACAACCATGGAATCAATGTAAGAGAAATAGCAAATGTGAATAAACTCTCTTTCTGTATGTGGGATACCATGTACATTACGTTCTTTCTTTCCCTTGCCTATGCTTTACTTTTCCTTTTACAAAGTTCATTATCACTATGATTAGTCATTCAACATACATCCACTTTTCGGTGGGTTAACGTACATCCACTCTATGGTGGGCCATAACATACATCCACTCTTTGGTGGGCAATAACATACATCCACTCTTTGGTGGGCAATGACATACATCCAATCTTTGGTGGGCAATAACATATATCCACTCTTTGGTGGGCAATAACATACATCCACTCTTTGGTGGGCAATAACATACATCTACTCCATGGGTAGGTCAACATACATCCACTCTATGGTGGGTTAATAACATACATCCACTACATGGGTAGGGTTAACATAACATAACATAACATTGCTTCCTTTTCTTTCATTATTCATTACTTCATTTCTCTATCTTTCATACAATGAGTGATACCTTGATGATAAAAACATTCTTGAAACTTGAAACACAAATATACATTACTTCACATCTTTACTCTTACAAGATCGGTATCTTTACTTGTGAGGGATAGGTACATTAACTTGTACAATATTTCTTTCATTACTTTTGAGAGATTGGTACATTTACTTGTGAGAGATTGTTATAACATCACTTTGTACTTTAGAACATAACATTGATGGAACCATAGAATCTTTGGAACACTAGTCAATGCGTATGAGACATGTGAATGACAATTGATCAATGCGTAAAGAAGATGTGATGAACTATAATTGATACCCGGAACTAGGATACCCTTGGATTATGAGAGATTGATACTCTTGTAGCTATAACATTGTTGGAAGCTTTGGAACAATAACCAATGAGCAAGAGACATGTAACTAAACACTATTGGAAACATAGCCTTCGTGGAAACATAACACTATTGAAACCCTTGGACAATAATCAATGAACAAGATACATGAGTATAACCACTATTGGAACTTAGACTCGTAGCATGATTGGAACAATGCTATTCAACTAAACAAGCTCTCTTTACCACATTGCTCTTGTTGGGATAATTCTTTTAGGATCTATGACATATGACAACTTAAGAACTTCCACCCATAAATAAGAACTAAGTGGGTCATAATTAGTCTATGAGTAAAACACATGTGAATAACAATATATATATCAACCTTAGTTGGAATACTATTAAACCCCTTTGGAATAGAAAACTTTTGGGACCTTAGGATAATGATCACTAGGTACGATACATATAAAGATTAACTGCTCACCAACCTGAGATGCAATACCTTAGAACATTTGAAACTCTTGACATATTAGCCAATGAACGTGAGTCAACCAATGGACATGAGTCAATCAACGAACATAAGTCAACCAATGAACATGAGTCATATGATTCACCATTGACCAATGAATAAGGAACGTATGAGTAACTCTAGCCAAATCTCGGGTACGGAATACCTTAGAGTATTTCGGAATCGAATGGGTACTATGACAATGTGAACACCATATGTTGCAGAAGGAAATAGAAGAGTAACATTACATACATTTGCGTCTTACTATGCATACACAAGCTTATAGGAAGATACAATAGTCCAGCTTCCTTCCTTACGTTTCACTCTACATCACAAGTACATAACGAAGCTTATATTAGCAATCAACTACCTTACAAGTGCACAAGATGACCATGACTCACATAGTCACTTTAAAACGCCATTTCGCCTTCTTACAATGTCATTTATCATATCAACATGCCAACACCACCATAATATTCCACTCATTGACCAAGATTTCATACAACAATAGCATTTCGCATCACACTTACCCCTTATGCCTTCTCATTATCATTCTGTCACATTTACTCCTAACAATTTGCCTCATCATAACATATAAATAACAATACATATTTAATACAGTCCCACATGCCTTCATACGATACTTTAAAGTCATTAAAACGACATCACAAGTTGTTAATTATATCCAAAAAGGGTATAGGGCCTTCGGGGATCAACGGGAGACGAAAACACACAAAATGAAGGTCTAGAGGTGACCTGAGCTTCCACCTGCGCTGGAAGGTGGCAAGGTGCACGCGCATATGCTCCTTGGCAGCATCCAGTGGCATCTGCGCCCGCAGGTGCCTCCGTCTGCCGGGGCGGATGCCCGTTTGGTCCGAAATGGCTTCTTTTTGAGTCTTTTAATGCCATGAATGTTCCATGATCGTAACCAAACTTATTTTAACATATTTTTGATCATATAACATTCCAACCATCAGCCATGGTCTCACAACACACATACAACACCCAAAATGACACTTTACGGCCAATACGCCACCAATACCACAACCAATTTCACAATAGAAATTCCAAACATTAAACACCATGACACATCAAGGAAATACTATAATAACATCTCACATGTAAATATTAACTCCATAATGTTCACTTCCTTCAAGACCACAAGTGCATAATCAAGTTTACAAGACAAACCATACTCCGATTTAGCAAACATGTCACCTTACACATATAGTGAATTCTCAATACATCACCAACATAACCAACATCATATAATCACTCTCTCATGCACATAATATATTAAATAATAAGCATAAACACTTACCAAAGTGTGCAATATGATGATCTTGATCAAAAGGATGAAGGCCTTAGGGTTTGGTTGAAGAGATAATGTTGTGGAAAATTCTAAAATGGCATGGGTGTTTTAAATGGATAAAAATCAGATTTATCCACCTTATATATAGCCTCAAGGGTCATCCTTATCCACAATAAATACATTTTGTTGACTTGGTCACAAGAATGGGTCAAGAATGCCCTTTTTGGGCCATGTCTTGCATGCTAATATTTGGGCCTTATTTAACTTATAATAAATTGTTATTTGAGCCCACCAAGTGAATGAATAATTCCTTATATACATATATATATATATATATATATATATATTTAGGTCTCCCAAGTCACTCTTATCCATCTCTTGGCATTAAATGCATGGTTGATTTGGTCAAATGGAAGATTGGAAGAATGGGTCAATTTCTATGTTGGGCCATGTCTTCCTCATGAATTTGGGCTTCATTTAAGGCCCAATTTGCACAAGACTTTTAAATGTCCAAAATTTAATACATAAATCCCACAACTTAATGCATAATTAATCAAATCTCTCAGGTTTTTCATATTTCCATAAATGTTACGGCTGTTAGCTAAACTCAGAAACGTACGGGGTGTTACATTCTTCCCCCCTTAGAAACATTCGTCCTCGAATGTTAACATCGTTGTCTCATGTACAACATATGCATCCTTACATCATCATCACTATATATATACACTCGTAGATACTTGCTTATTCCCTCACTCTTAAACTGTGAATCCTTTCTTCTCATCATTTATTTACTAACCCTTGCACTTGTCGGTCTAGTATAGCCATAAACATCTCTTCCTAATGGGATCCTCCATAACTTGTATGGTCCCAATGGGAGAAATATGAAATAAAACTCTTTTGCACCTCCGGCAAGTTGCACATGGCACATTATCTAAGGCCAAATCCCTCTTTTTTTTTTTTTCCAAATCTCATTACCTCTTTCATTAACAACGCTTTTAAGACTACTTATTCATCTATGGTCACAACATCTACTATACCAGTATGATATGTTCCTTACACTATATTAAACTCACCGACAGGTGGAAATATTTTTATTGACTTCACTCATAACCCCAGTGGACTATTAAATTCACAGTAGTCGATGGAGTAACGTACGATGGAGTAGAGCTCAAATAAATCAATACATATACATCATGTAAAAATATGGTAATATACCTAAATACCTGTGCCGTCATCAGGAGGTGCTTCCTCATTCTGTCGATCCACTAAAGCATAAGTGCGGTTTTGAACCCCACTAGTACTGGCTGCTCCTCTGGCACCTCTACCGCAACCAGCAGACTGCACACCAGCTGCCGATGCCATATTGGCTGATCCAGTAGGCCGTGTCATACTACCCGTAGGCCTCTGTGGGCATTCTCTCATCATGTGTCCTGGCCTACAACATACAAAGCAAACATTCATATCAAATCGGCATTCGCCTGCATGAAATCTCCCACAGCGCGGGCACAACTGACGAGAAGATCTCATCGCCTATGATCCATGAATCCTACTACTCTGTTCAGATCAACCACCTCTAGACCCTCGGAATTAAGAATGAGCACCTGCTGTGAAATAGGAGGATGAGGGTTTAGGCGGTAACATTCGAGATCCAAATTCTCCTGGGGACACCATAGACTGCCCCATGGGTCTGGTCCTTTTTGATTGCCCTTCTTCAGTTTCCTGTGTCCTCCTTCTTTGCCTTTGATCCTCCATTTTCTGCGCAAAGGCCTGTATCCGAGCTATGTCCATATCTCGATTTAAGGCAGCAATAGTGCAGTCTCGTCCCAAATAAGGCTCCAATCTGTCCATATATCGATGGACTCTATCTTCCATGGTGGCTACTACATTTGGAGCATATCTAGCAAGGGAATTAAACTGCAAACTGTATTCTCTAACACTCAGATTTCCTTGACGCAAATGGAGAAATTGGTCTGCACGTGCCTCCCAAATCTCATATGGGAGGTAATGATCAAGGAATGCAATTTTAAATTCTTCCTAACCAGATGGAAGTATATCACTACCTCTTGATCTTTTCCAGTCCCCATACCATAAAATAGCCTCGCCTTTCAGTCTATACGCTGCTAGTTCAACCGTTTCTACACCTGTTACGTGCATTACCTCTAAAGCTCTTTGAACCTGGTCCACAAAATCCTGTGGATCTGCTTTCGGATTGGACCCTGTAAATATGGGAGGGTCTAATTTTAAACAGTCCTGTGTACACCGACTAGCTGCTCTAGTCGCATCATCTTCATTTACCATTGGACCAGTTCATCCCTGTGTTTGTGCAGCCACTAACTGAGTCAACATATGTACTGCATTTCTTAGGTCCTGATCTGTGGCATTCATTGGTGGTTCTGCAGGTACTTCTCTACCAATTGGCTCTTCTGGGACTGGGAAAGTAGATGAGGACCGTGATGAAATTTCAGTGTTTGCTCCACCTTGACTAGCTTGGTCAGGTGGTACTCTGCTTATTCCTTCTCCAGCAGACATATCAACCTACTTACCTTTACCTCTTCCTCTTCTAGTGTTCGGCATTGTTACTATATCAAAGAGAAACAATTACCATGATCAGATACAATTGGACCTACAATACTGGCTCTAATGCACGATCTGGAATGAAGAAAATAAACAACATCCTAAATGTCCCGTAGCCTCCTACTTATAAATGTGGTGCACAACACATCGATAAGCAAGACTCTACTCAGACACGGTTTTGTAGACACCCTTAGAACGAACTGCTCTGATACCACTTTGTCACACCCCGAATCCCAACGAGGCGTGATTGGCACCCGAAGCTGATATGGCCCGAGAGAACCAATCTTTGCTCATGAACATTCGTATACATAACCTCGAATTCTCATGTAATTGCTGAAATGTAAGATGCTATACATATACAAATATAAAACTTGGCCGTTTGGGCCACCACGTTGCACCGAACGTACATATCTTACATCCATATACCCACTTAAGTCTACAAAAGCCTCTAAATACATACATGATCATTTCATAATGTCTACAACACCAAAACCAATGTACAACTTTGACTCGGAAAGTCCCGAAGCAACTGGGGCTCACCAAAGGTCTGTAAAGACTGTCAACCTACAGTGGAGGTCTACTAGTGCCTACACCTGCAACATGTAAAGTAAGTCCCCAAGAGGGGTCAGTACAAAGAATGTACTGAGTATGTAAGTCCATAAACAAACTGTATCAATGCATAAGAACTTCAATGGAAATAATTATAAGAGAAACTCCACTTATGGAACCATGTACCTTTCTTTATCATCTCCAATGAGTCATACATAACAACAACAACCATGGAATCAATATAAGAGAAATAGCAAATGTGAATAAACTCTCTTTCTGTATGTGGGATACCATGTACATTACGTTCTTTCTTTCCCTTGCCTATACTTTACTTTTCCTTTTACAAAGTTCATTATCACTATGATTAGTCATTCAACATACATCCACTTTTCGGTGGGTTAACGTATATCCATTCTATGGTGGGCCATAACATACATCCACTCTTTGGTGGGCAATAACATACATCCACTCTTTGGTGGGCAATGACATACATCCACTCTTTGGTGGGCAATAACATACATCCACTCTTTGGTGGGAAATAACATACATCTACTCCATGGGTAGGTCAACATACATCCACCCATGGAGTGGATGTATGTTATTAACCCACCATAGAGTGGATATATGTTGACCTACCCATGGAGTAGATGTATGTTATTGCCCACCAAAGAGTGGATGTATGTTATTGCCCACCAAAGAGTGGATGTATGTTATTGCCCACCAAAGAGTGGATATATGTCATTGCCCACCAAAGTGTGGATGTATGTTATGGCCTACCATAGAGTGGATGTACGTTAACCCACCGAAAAGTGGATGTATGTTGAATGACTAATCATAGTGATAATGAACTTTGTAAAAGGAAAAGTAAAGTATAGGCAAGGGAAAGAAAGAATGTAATGTACATGGTATCCCACATACAGAAAAAGAGTTTATTCACATTTGCTATTTCTCTTATATTGATTCCATGGTTGTTGTTGTTATGTATGACTCATTGGAGATGATAAAGAAAGGTACATGGTTCCATAAGTGGAGTTTCTCTTATAATTATTTCCATTGAAGTTCTTGTGCATTGATACAGTTTGTTTATGGACTTACATACTCAGTACATTCTTTGTACTGACCCCTCTTGGGGACTTATTTACATGTTGTAGGTGCAGGCACTAGTAGACCTCCACTGTAGGTTGACAGTCTTTACAGACCTTTGGTGAGCCCAGTTGCTTCGGGACTTTCTGAGTCAAAGTTGTACATTGGTTTTGGTGTTGTATACATTATGAAATGATCATGTATGTATTTAGAGGCTTTTGTAGACTTAAGTGGGTATATGGATGTAAGATATGTACGTTCGGTGCAACGTGGTGGCCCAAACGGCCAAGTTTTATATATGTATATGTATAGCATCTTACATTTCAGCAATTACATGAGAATTTGAGGTTATGTATACGAATGTTCATGAGCAAAGATTGGTTCTCTCGGGCCATATCGGCTTCGGGTGCCAATCACTCCTCGTTGGGATTCGGGGTGTGACAAAATAATTTGGAGTTCCCTTCAGGTATCAAAAAATTCTCTTTACTGCTTTCCAATGATCTCTTCCAGGATTGGATTGATACCTACTAACCAGACCTACGGCATAACAAATGTCTGGGCAAGTACATATCATAGCGTACATCAAGCTCCCAATCGCACTAGAATATGGAACTCGAGACATGTCTTCCTTTTCTTTTTCAGTCTTTGGACACATTTCAAGGCTTAAAGTTTCACCTTTTGCTATAGGAGTATCCATGGATTTGCAACTATTCATTCGAAAGCGTTCCAAAATTTTCTTTATGTATGTTTCTTGAGATAGACTCAAAATTTTCTTGGAACGATCTCTTTGGATTTTTACATCCAATATGTAGTCTGCTTCACCAATATATTTCATGTCAAATGACTTTGAAAGCCATGACTTAACAGTTTTCACATACTCCAAATTATTTCTAGCTAATAAAATATCATACACGTAAAGCGAAAGAATCACAAACATTCCATTGGACCTTTTCACATAGATGCAATGGTCTTCATAGATCATGGTGAAATCAAATGAAATCACTTCCTTATGAAATCTCAGGTACCACTGCCTTGAAGACTGCTTTAGGCCATATATTGATCTATTTAATTTACAAACTTTCTTTTCTTGGCCTTTAACAACAAAACCTATAGGTTGTTCCATGTAGATTTCCTCATTTAGTTCTCCATTGAGAAAAGCGGTCTTCACGTCCATTTGGTGTAATTCTAAATCCAAACATGCAACAATAGCCAAAAATAAGCGAATTGAGGTGAACTTCACAACTGGTGAAAAAGTTTCCTCATAATTTATTCCAGCTTATTAAGTAAAATCTTTTGCCACAAATCGTGCTTTGTGTCTTTCTATTAACCCATCTGATTTGCATTTAACTTTGAGAATCCATTTATTCCCAATAGCTCTACGCCCAGAAGGAAGGTCAACTAGATCCCAGACTTTATTGGTTTTCATGGACTCTAATTCTTCTTTCATTGCTTTCATCCATTCATCTTTTCCAGGGCTCGATAATGCCTCAGTCACAGAATTATGTTCATCCAATTATATGGGAGATACCAAGAAAACATAATCCTCAATCTCATAAGATCGTTTAGGTACACCTTTTCTGGTACTCTTACGTAATTGAAGTTCAGATTTCTTTATAGGATTTTGGGAATCATAACTCCCACTTGGACCAAGAACCATTTCTTGATCTAATGGATTATCAAGCATGTCCGACGAAATTATTTGATCATCTGAATTCAACTTTTCTTAAAGAGGCTCACTATCCTTTATTTCACCCTTTTTGGGAAAATCATTTTCCAGAAATGTGACATCTCGTGATTCAATTTCAGTAGTACATCCATCCTCCAATTCACCAATAAATATATACCCTTTGGAGTGTTCTGAGTATCTTATAAAGATACATTTCTTTCATTTTGGACTTAGTTTACCAAACTCACCAAAACTATCTGTAATATATGCAGCACAACCCCAAGGTCATAGATCATTAAGATTTGGTTTGTGACCAGTCCATAGTTCATAAGGAGTAGAAGATACTGATTTAGAAGGCACTTTATTCAATATGTAGGCTGCAGTCAATAACGCATCCCCTCAGAAAGAGATTGGTAAATTTGCTTGAGCCATCATTGACCTTACCAAGTCCAACAATGTTCTATTCCTTCTTTCAACTACACCATTTTGTTGAGATGTATAAGGAGTAGTTAACTATCTGATAATGCCCTTTTCAGTACACAGTTCTTCAAACTATTTTGACAAATATTCACGACCTTTATCGGTTCTTAAAGCCTTTATACTTTTATCTAATTGATTCCCAACTTCATTCAAGTATCTTTTAAAGCATTCAAGTGCTTCAGATTTATGAGAAATCAAATAGACATAACCAAAGCGTGTGAAATCGTCAATAAATGTAATGAAATATAAAGCACCAGACCTTGCCCTCACATTCATTGGACCACAGATATCAGAATGGATCAATTTTAGTGGGAATTCAGCTCTTTTAGCCTTCCCAAATAGTTTACGTGTAATCTTTCCGGTAAGATAATTTTCACAAGTTGACATTTCAATTTTGGAAAAAGAACCTAGATGTCCTTCCTTTGCCAATCTATTCATTCGATCTTGCCCTATGTGACCCAATCTAGTATGCCATGTAATTATATTAACATCATTATTACTAGAATAACATGCCATTGCACAACGGTCAACATAATAATCATAAGCTGAAGGATTACAATCTAAAATGATAAAGCGATCATAACGAAGTCCAAAACCATAAAAAACATTATCTAGAGTTATTCTAACACCATTGCGACTAAAAAACAAATTGAAACCAACATCTAAAAAAATAGACACAGATACTAAGTTTCGTCGAATCTCTGGAGCATATAGGACGTCATGCAACATCAATGACCGACCACCACGCAAGTCTACTTTGAAAGTGACAATCCCTTTTACTTCAAGTCTTGCATTATTTCCTACATATATTCAGCTTGATCCAGGTGAAACTCGACGGAACTCCACAAACGCTTCTCGATCACGACTCACATGGTCGGTGGCTCCTGAGTCTACAATCCACATAGGATAAGATTCAGTTAATAAAGCAGTGCTAGAAACATATGTAGTACTTAGAGATGCATTTAGAAAGGCTACCTTTTTCTGCTCGGGACAATCACGAGCAAAATGCCCCAGAACTTGGCAATTATATCACTTCATCTTGCTCTTGTCTTTCTTCTTGAAAATCCATTTTCCCTTCTTGGAATTTGGCTTGTTCTTTTTCTCAGAGGGTCCTTCTTCGGTTTCCTTACCCTTCCCGTTATTTTTCCAATTTTTCTTACGCTTGAAGCCTGAAGACTTCTTACCACTTGATTCTTCCATAAAGGCATTAGAAGCAGCTTTAGCAGCACCAAGCCGCTCGTCTTCAAGCTCAACATGGTGGGCAACATCAGAAAAAGTTTTGATGCTATCATTATGGGTTAAGTTAACCTTCAAATGTTCCCAACTGTTGGGAAGAGACCGAATCACTGCCTGAACCTGTTGCTCGTCCGAGAGAACATGACCAACACTTTTGAGTTGAGCTATCATATTTGACATCACCTAAGGTGTTGTTTGATGTTTTGATCGTGACGCTTCTTGTATGTGTCAAACTTGATAGTCAGCTGTCTGAGGCGGGTGACAGAAGTACCCCCCATATGTTCCTCGCAATTGTACCCAGATGGCATGAGCAGTATGAAATTTCTAAGCTTCGTGAATGAGGTCATCAACCACAAAACTAACAATGATTCCACGTGCAGTGGAATCAGCCTTTTTCCAAGCCTTATAAGCTTCAAGGTCTCTTCTGTGTTGTGCAATGTTTCCCTCTTCTGGTTGACTTAAAACATGGTTAATACCTTCAAGAGCACTTTGCTCTTCCAGTACATACCATATTTTACGACTCCAGATGTCGTAATTGTTACCATTTAATTTTTCACCTTTGTTCAAGTTAGCAATAATACTTTTTGATGCCATGTATGTAATTGAGAGACAATCACGCAAGTACATTATCAATAATGCATGCGACTTACACATTTAAGCAAATCAATTCACATAAAGGTTTCATGTTTAGTGTAAAATCGAAAGGACACATAAGAATCCAATCATCATCTACTAACTAAACATTTGACCAAAATTAGAAGTTAATTTCTTAGTGTGTATTTTAATGATAGCTTTCAATAAAGTCTTAGTAAACTTAAATAAATAAATAGAATTCATGTCAAAAGAGAGAAACAACTTAATTAATATAATATATAATAGTGTCAATAAATAACTTCAAGTTACAAGTCAATTCAAAGATGAAAATCATCCTACAAATATTCGAGACGACAAATATATGTCACACCCCGAATCCCATTCGGGACGGACTGGCACCCTAAGCTGATAAGGCCTGTGAGAATCAATCTTTGCTCATGTCCATTCAATAAATATCATCATCACGTATACATACTAGATGCTAATAGCGGAAGTTATGGAACCATGTGCTATATATATATATGAAACCTTGCCGTTAGGGCCATCACGTCAAAATGGACACAAATCTCTTACAATCATTCTCCCACATAAGTCTACAAAGACTCTACAGATACATAACCATATCAAACCTAGAGTCGGGACAGTACCTCGCTCTATACTCATGTACAATACCAAACAAATGTGCATAATAACTCGGAAAGCCCCGAAGCAGCTGGAGCTCACCAACGATCTGCAAATGATCTGCAACCTACTATGGAGGTCTACTAGCACCTGTGCCTACAACAAGTACGGTAAGTCCCCCAAGAGGGGTCAGTACGAAGAAAGTACTGAGTATGCAACATATGACACTGTATAATACATAAGTACTTCAGAGAAATTAAGCGTACGAGAATAATCAATATGGATAGACCTCCGTTTTGAATATGTGGAACCATGTTCATTACTTCTTCGCATACTTCTATCCTTTTCGTTTGTTATGAGAGTGATACATTAGTGATTGAGACATTATTGGGAACACATACATACATTACTTCATTACTTTACTTTTATGAGATTAATACCTTTCTTGTGAGAGATTGATACGTTTCCTTGGGAGAGATTAATACATTAATAGTTGCAAAATTATTGGAGATTTGGAACACAACATTATTGGATATGCTACTCAAGAATGAATAGATTCTCCTTACCTCATCACTTTCCTTGAGCTAGTTTCTTTTAGTAGTTACAACATTATGAGAGCTTAGGAACTTCAGTCAATGGATAAGAGACATGTGAATGCCATTTGGTCAATCAACAGGAATCATATGGATAATAATAAATCAAACCTGAATGAGATACCTTAGAATATTTCGGAATGGAACAACTACTATGACAATGTGAACAATATCTGCTGCAGAAGGATACGGAAAGAGTAACCTTACATACCTTATGATCTCAATATGAATATACCATCCTAGATGTGAATACAATAATCCAGTTCCTTCCTTACATGTCACTCTACAACACAAGTTCATAACGGAGCTCACGTTAACCACTAGTTACCTTACAAGTGCATAAGATGATGATAAGTTACGTGACTGCTATATAGCGTCATTTTGTCCTTTACAATACAATCCACTGCATTACCATGACAAAAACATCATCACATTTCACACATTTACCAAGACATCATAAACCAATAACATTTCACACCAAGTTTACCCTTTACACTTCCTCATTAACACTACGTTACCTTTTCTCCGTCAAGTCACCCGATAGCTTTCACAATAACACTTTAACAACAATCCATATTTTATACCATTAAAAATACCTCCGGGATACTCCTTTATAGTCATTTAAAAGGTACCATAAGTTGATAATTGCATCCATAAAGGGTATAGGGGTTTCGAGGGGTCAAAGGGATGCAAAAACAAGCAATTCGGGGTTCTGAGATGATCTGCGAGGCCACATGCGCCCGCAGGTGACCTTTGGAAGTAGCCAGAGGCACCTGCAAAGTCACCTGCGCCCGCTGGTGCTTCGTCTGCGAGTGTGGGTGCCCATTTCGGCCAAAAAGGGTCTCTTTTGGGTCTTTTTATGCATCGAATGGTCCATGATCATAACTAAACTTCTCTTGAAATATTTTAGATCATCTTAAATGAAAAATAACAACTATGATTTCACAACGCACATAAACATCACCAAACTACTTGTTTCTTTCAATACGTCTCCAATTCCATGCCCAATTTCATAATAACAATTTCTAAACATTATGTGTCACGCCCCGAATCACATTCGGGATAGATTGGCACCCGTAGATGATAAGGCCCGATAGAACAAAGCTTTACTTCTACTCATTCATATGTATGCCATGGGAAACACCGTCATCACGTAGGAATGAAAAAGGCTAGTAATGGAATTCATGGAATAAGTGACATATATATATACATATGTGAAACTTGTCCATTGAGGCCATCAAGTCAAAAACGTCATATACCACCTTATATTTATACACCCACATACGTCTACAAAAGCCTCTAACAGATGCATTTACCAAAACCAACTGAAAGTCGGGACAAGTTCCCGCTTTATACAACATATACAAAATCAAAACACATGTACAACTGTGACTCGGAGAAGCCCCGAATTAACTGGAGCTTACCAAAGAACCGCAAACAACTGGCAGTCTACTGAGGAGGCCTACTAGTACCTGCGCCTGCAGCAAGTAAGGTAAATCCCCCAAGAGGGGTCAGTACGAAGAAAGTACTGAGTATGTAAGGCTCATAAGCAACTGCATAACATGTAACTATGTCAATGAACTCAAATACAAATGAATGACCAATGTAGATAAGTCACTATTCAGTACTTTAAAAGCCATGTATATTGCTTTCATTACTTTCTTTATTTCTTTGCTTCTATAATTATTCATCTTTGCCTGTGCCCTATAATACCTGGGCCCCGACTGAACAATGGGTTTTAACATAACATGATGTTATGTTGGGATCGGCTCAAGCTAGGCTTATGTCTCTAGAGTTTCCACCCATAAATCAATACATCGGGATCGGCTCGAGCTAGGTTATTACCTCTAGAGCTGCCACCCATAAATCAATACATCAAGTTTGTCTCGAGCTAGGTTACTACCTCTAGAGCTGCTCCCTGTCAGGTTTGGTCCGATCTAGGCTTATGCCTCTAGGACTGCCCCCTGATCCAACAATCTTGGGATCGGTTTGAGCTAGGCTGTTCGCCCCCAAAGCTGCCACTCGTACTCAATCATTAACCACATATATGCATTACTTTGTTCTTTACTTTTGAGATTGATACAATGATAGTCACAACTTTATTTGAAGCTTTGGGTCAATAATCAATGAGTGAGGGACAAGTGAATAACCATTATTGGAACCATAACACTATTGGAACCATTGGACAATAATCAGTGAACAAGAGATATGAGTATAATCACTGTTGGAACTTTGGAACATAACCTTATTGGATCTTGGAACCATGTTTATAATTATGTGACACATGAATAACAATAGCTCAAGAATAAGGTATAGATGATCAACAATAGATGACAACCTAAAATGAATTACCTTAGAACATTTCGAAAATGAGTAAGTACCATAACAAGGTGAATACTATATGCTGCAGAAGGATATGGAAAGAGTAACCTTACATACCTTCACTTCCAAGTATGAGTACACTCAATCCTATACGTGAATACGATAGCCCAACTTCTCCCTTACGTCTTACTCTATAATATAAGTACATATCGGAGCTTACATTAGCAACTAGTTACTATACAGGCGTACACAACGACAATGAACTATATAACTGTTGTATCATGTCATTTCACCCCTTACAACACAATCCATTGCATTATCATATCAACAATACCATAACATTACACATATTGACCAAAAGATCATATATCAATAGCATTTCACACCACACTTACCCTTTACGCTTTTCTCTTTATCATTCCGTCACCATTACTCCTTCATAACAACACATGAACAACCATACATACTTAATATAGTCCAACACACCTCCATATGATACTTTAAAGTCATTCAAACAACATCACAAGTTGATAATTACATCCAAAAAGGGTATAGGGGCCTTCGGGGGTCAAGACGATACAAAAACATACAAAATGGAAACTTGGGCTGACCTGCGCATGAAGTTGACCTTTAGCAGATGCCAGAGGCACCTGCATTGGCATCTGCGCCTGCAGGTGCCCTCGTCTGCGGGGGCGGATGCCTATTTTGGTCCGAAATGGTCTATTTTGGGTCTTTTCATGCCATGAATGGTCCATGATCATAAACAAACTTATTTTGAAATATTTTTGATCATATTTAATACCAACCATCATCCAGGGTCTCACAACACACATAACAACACCCAAAACTATACTTCACAGTCAATACGTCACCAAAACTATAGCCAATTTCACAATAACCATTCCAAACATTATACACAAGGATGAAACAAGGTAAGACTATAATCACATATCACATGTAAATATCGAATCCATAAAGTTGACTTCCTTCAAGACAACAAGTACATATTCAAGTTTACAAGGCAAAACCATCCTCCGATTTAGCAAACATGTAACATTTCATACATTGTGAACTTCTCAATACTCCACCAACATAACCAACATAATATACACCATATATCATGCATAAAATATATTAAATCATCATAATAAACACTTACCAAGTCTTGTACAAAGATGATCTTGTCCACAAAGATGAGAACTTAGGGTTTGTGTGAGAGGAAAGTTGTGAATAATTCTAGAAAAGGCATGAGAGTCCAACTGAAATAAAAATCTTATTTTATTTCTTTATATATACCCTCAAGTCACTCTTATCCCTTTCTTAGCATTAAATGCAAGGTTTGGTTGGTCAAATGGAATAATATTGGAAGAATGGGTCAAATTCCCATGTTGGGCTATGTCTTTCTTATGATTTTGGGCTTCATTTGGGCCCAATGGAACAATACCCATTAATTCCCAACAAATTTAATGTATAATTCATCCATTCTCTCATGTTTAAATATTTCCATAAGTGTTACGGTTATCGACTAGACTCAGAAACATACAGGGTGTTACATTATGTACAAGAATAAAATAAGTTAAGGCTATAATCACATCTCACATGTCAATATTGAATCAGTCAAATTCACTTACTTCAAGACCACAAGTCTATTTTCAAGTTACAAGGCAAAACCCTTCACCGATTAAGCAAACACAACTTGTTTCACACATAGTGAACTTCTCACACTTCACCAACATAACCAACATGATATACACCATCTCTCATGCATATAATATATTTAACCATAATAATATACACTTACAAAAGCTTGCAAGTTGATGATCTGGGCCAAAGAGATGAAGGCTTAGGGTTTGGTTGAAGAGAGAATGTTGTAGAAAATTCTAGAATGGGACATGTGTGTTGATATGAATAAAATATGATTTTACTTGATTTATCTAGCACTTAATGGTCAAACTTATCCAATTAAAAGCATGTTTGCTTGGTCAAACACAAGAATGGGTCATTCCCATTTTTGGGCCATGTCTTCTATATGATTTTAGGCCTCATTTGAGCCCAATGGCACATGATTCACTTAAGCCCAATAAATAAATGCATAATTCACCAATCCTCTCATGTTTATATAATTTCATAAATGTTAACGTAGTCTTATAGGTTCGTAAAGGTACGGGGTGTTACATCCTTCCCCCCTTAGGAACATTCGTCCTCGAATGTTAGTAACATTCTCTCACTGAAACAAATTTACATCCAAGTATATCCTTCATGCTCTTATCTTCATGTTCTCATACACACATGATACTTTTAGGGACTTACTTGTCATTTCTTCACTTCCGCACCTTAAACTTTCTCTTCTGTTTACAATAGATACGAGTACCTTAGATTTCATCATTCCTTCGGTTTCCCATGTGATTCCGTCTATTTGCTGATTTCTTTAATAGTACCTTTACGGAACCTACTTCTTTATTTCTTAATCTCTTCACTTATCCATCTATAATAGCAACACATCTCTCTTCATAAGTGAGATCCCCCATAACTTGTATAGGTTTAATAAAAGTAATGGATCTCGGCATGTGACTTGTGTTAGCTTGTAGCTACTATTATACCACCTTAACCTTCTCTATAGCTTAGTGAACAAAATATATCCCCAAGTAAGGCAGTTCTACTCACTCTAACTCATCCAATTGATGATTTCAACTTTCTTCTATATAAGCATTTGTAAGATACCATTTTGATACTTGAATAATAGCTATTATTATAAGCACATTCAATAAGGGGTAGATGATCATACCAACTACCTTTTAAGTCTATCGTATAGGCTCGTAGTATATCTTCAAGTGTTTGGATAGTATGTTTTTCTTGTCCGTTTGTCTGAGGATGAAAAGTTGTACTCAAATTCACTTATGCACCCAACCTCCTTTGAAAAGAAACCTCCAAAATGTGTAGTAAACTGAGCTCCCTTGTCTAATGTAATAGAGATTGGAACTCGTGTAGTTGTACTTTCTCTTTAATATACAACCTCCAAGTTTCTGATGCTTTACTATTACCTATTGACAATTTGGTCAATGAGCTACAAATTCTGTAATGTTCTTCTTCTTTATATTGCCTCACCAATACATTTTTGCCAAACTATGGTACATTTTGGTTTCTCCCGAATGAAATAGAATGTCGTGAATGATGTACTTCTGTCATACTCATTTCCTTAGCTCATCTATATTTGGTATACCTAATCTACCTTGATATTGAAGTATTCCTTCCTTATGTAAGCTCAAGTACCTTTTACCGAACTTCATTGTACATTCTCCTTCAATTGAAATAAAATAGAATTTGCATATTTTTTCTTCTTTACCTCAGCTATTAAAGAAAATTCTACTGTATTTTTCACAATAATCCCTTCATCTGTAGATTCAAGAGGGCAAACTCCTAAGTTGACTAGTTAGAGTAAATCCTCGACCATATCCCGCTTTTTCGTCAATTGGCTATTAGTGTTCCTTATTGCTTTACGACTTAACGCATTTGCTTTTCCTGGATGATATAAGACATTAATATCATAATCTTTTAATAGTTCAAACCACCTTCGCTACCTCAGATTTAAGTCCTTCAGCTTAAAGATATATTGGAAACTCTTATAATCAGTATATATGTCAACATGAATCCCTTACAAATAGTGACACTATATCTTCAAAGTAAATATCACAGCTGCTAGTTCAGGGTCATATGTTGGGAGATTTCTCTCATGTGGACGCAATTTTCGTGAGGCATACCCTATTACCTTACCATGCTACATCAACACACATCCGAGGCCAACCCCAGAAGCATCACAATATTCTGCGTAACCTCTTGTGCCTTCGGGAAGCACTAATATAGTTAATTTATCTTTCAGCTCTTGGAAACTTTTCTCACATGCATTCTTCTACCGAAACTTGGTTGCCTTGTGTGTTAGCTTTGTTAAGGGTACAGGAATAGAAGAAAATCCCTCAATAATTCTCCTATAATAACCAACCAACTCAAGAAAACGATGAATCTTTGTAAGCATCGTAGGCCTTAGCCAATTTTCACCATTTCTATCTTTTGCGTATCAACCTTCATTCCTTCCTCCTATACAATGCGACTCAAGAATGCTATGGATTGTAACCAAAATTCACATTTAGAAAACTTCTATAACACTTGCTGCAAATGATTAGCATGGTCCTCTTGTGATTTTGAATATCATCACCAAACATAGTCATATACACATTTAAAAGTGTCTTGAACACCCTATTCATCAAATCCCTAACAACTGTTGGTGCATTGGTTAGATCAAATGGCATAACTAGAAATTCATAGTAACCATAACATGTTCAAAAAGGTACCTCGGGTATATATTTTTTTTCTTCGACCCTTACTTGATGATAACTCGATCTCAAGTCAATCTTTGAGAAGCATCGGTTAAGTAAATCATCAATTCTAGGGAGGGGACATTTATTCTTAACTGTTGCCTTATTCAGTTGCTTCAAATCAATACACATTCTCAATGTGCCATCTTCCTTTTGTACAAACAAAACTGGTGTACCCCCATGGGGACATACTAGGTCTTGCTAGGTGACATATGTACACTTTGGACATCATTTCCTTACCTCAAGATAGGAAATACCCCTCCATTCAAGGATAGTCTTTTGTGGAAATGAAAATTTAGTCTCTTAGCTTGGCAATCTATGTGACATAACAAGAAGTCAACCAATTCATACCTATTACAACATTAAAATCTATCATTTCAATCCCAATAAGATCAGCCCCACCTTGACTAGCTTGGTCAGGTGGTGATTTACTCATTCCTTCTCCGAAAGGCATATCTACCTGCTTACCCTTGCCTCTACCTCATCTTGTGATCGGCATTTTACTATAAACAAGAAAACCAATTCCATGGTCAGATAAAATTTTCACTTATAACATTGGCTCTATTACACGATCTAGAAACGAAGAAATGAAACAACTCCTAAATGTCCCATAGCCTCCTACTTATAAATGTGGTGCGCAAAACATTCATAAGCAAGACTCTACTCAGACACAACTTTGTAGACACCCTTGGAAAGACCTGCTCTGATACCACTTTTGTCACACCCCGAATCCCATTCGGGACGGACTGGCACCCAAAGCCGATAAGGCTCGAGAGAACCAATCTTTGCTCATGTCCATTCAATAAACATCATCATCACATATACATACTAGATGCTAATAGCGGAAGTTATGGAACCATGTGCTATATATATATATATATATATGAAACTTGGCCGTTAGGGCCATCACGTCAAAATGGACACACATCTCTTACAATCATTCTCCCACATAATTCTACAAAGCCTCTACAGATACATAACCATATCAAACCTAGAGTCGGGACAGTACCCCGCTCTATACTCATGTACAATACCAAACAAATGTGCATAATAACTCGAAAAGCCCCGAAGAAGCTGGAGCTCACCAACGATCCGCAAATAATCTGTAACCTATTGTGAAGGTCTACTAGCACCTGTGCCTACAACAAGTACAATAAGTCCCCCAAGAGGGGTCAGTACGAAGAAAGTACTGAGTATGCAAGGCCGTATGACACTGTATAATACATAAGTACTTCCAAGAAATTAAGCGTACGAGAATAATCAATATGGATAGACCTCCGTTCAGAATATGTGGAACCATGTTCATTACTTCTTTCCATAATTCTATCCTTTTCGTTTGTTATGAGAGTGATACATTGGTGATTGAGACATTATTGGGAACACATACATACATTACTTCATTACTTTACTTTCATGAGATTAATACCTTTCTTGTAAGAGATTGATACGTTTCCTTGGGAGAGATTAATAAGTTAATAGTTGCAACATTATTGGATATGCTACTCAAGAATGAATAGATTCTCCTTACCTCATCACTTTCCTTGAGCTAGTTTCTTTTAGTAGTTACAACATTATGAGAGCTTAGGAACTTCAGTCAATGGATAAGAGACATGTGAATGCCATTTGGTCAATGAACAGGAATCATATGGATAACAATATATCAAACCTGAATGAGATACCTTAGAATATTTCGGAATGGAACAACTACTATGACAATGTGAACAATATCTGCTGCAGAAGGATACAGAAAGAGTAACCTTACATACCTTATGATCTCAATATGAATATACCATCCTAGATGTGAATACAACAATCCAGTTCCTTCCTTACATGTCACTCTACAACACAAGTTCATAACGGAGCTCACGTTAACCACTAGTTACCTTACAAGTGCATAAGATGATGATAAGTTACGTGACTGCTATATAGCGTCATTTTGTCCTTTACAATACAATCCACTGCATTACCATGACAAAAACATCATCACATTTCACACATTTACCAAGACATCATAAACCAATAACATTTCACACCAAGTTTACCCTTTACACTTCCTCATTAACACTACGTTACCTTTTCTCCGTCAAGTCACCCGATAGCTTTCACAATAACACTTTAACAACAATCCATATTTTATACCATTAAAAATACCTCCGGGATACTCCTTTATAGTCATTTAAAAGGTACTATAAGTTGATAATTGCATCCATAAAGGGTATAGGGGTTTCGGGGGGTCAAAGGGATGCAAAAACAAGCAATTCGGGGTTCTGGGCTGACCTGCGAGGCCACCTGAGCCCGAAGGTGGCTGACCTGCGTCTATAGGTGACCTTTTGAAGTAACCAGAGGCACCTACGAAGTCACCTGCGCTAGCAGGTGCTTCATCCGTGAGGGCGGGTGCCCGTTTCAACCAAAAAGGGTCTCTTTTGGGTCTTTTTATGCAACGAATGGTCCATGATCATAACTAAACTTCTCTTGAAATATTTTAGATCATATTAAATTCCAACGAACATCTATGGTTTCACAACGCACATAAACATCACCAAACTATATGTTTCTTTCAATACGTCACCAATTCCATGCCCAATTTCATAATAACAATTTCCAAACATTATGTACAAGAATAAAACAAGTTAAGGCTATAATCACTCTCACATATCAATATTGAATCCTTCAAATTTACTTCCTTCAAGACCACAAGTCTATTTTAAAGTTACAAGGCAAAACCCTTCAACGATTAACCAAACCCAACTTGTTTCACACATAGTGAACTTCTCACACTTCACCAACATAACCAACATGATATACACCATATCTCATGTATAAAATATATTTAACCATAATAATATACACTTACCAAAGCTTGCAAGTTGATGATCTTGGCCAAAGAGATGAAGGCTTAGGGTTTGGTTGAAGAGCGAATGTTGTAGAAAATTCTAGAATGGGACATGTGTGTTTATATGAATAAAATCTGATTTTCCTTGCTTTATATAGAACATAATGGTCACATTTATCCAATTAAAAGCATGTTTGCTTGGTCAAACACAAGAATGGGTCATTCCCATTTTTGGGCCATGTCTTCTATATGATATTGGGCCTCATTTGAGCCCAATGGCACATGATTCCCTTAAGCCCAATAAATTAATGCATAATTCACCAATCCTCTCATGTTTAAATAATTTCATAAATGTTAACGTAGTCTTATAGGTTCGGAAAGGTACGGGGTATTATAATATACACCCAAAAAGGCTCGCTAGGCCAAATCTCATGATAAACGTCAATTAGCCTCTTGCCCCAAGGATTACGGAGAGAATCTACTAAAATAGCTAAAGCTTTCCAATTCGAGATTTCAACATAGTTTTCCAGTTCTACACATTTTAATTCAAAAAATTGAATAAAACTAGCAACAGAAATATTAGGGGACATCTTAAAAGACTTAAATTCTTTTAGTTTCTTCTCTCTTTCCCTCCGAATAGTCCTCTCATTCCGTAACAGATTTTGTGTCGCCCTTGGAACGCTAATTTGTATGATCTCACGACCTCGAAAACATGTCCGTCTACGACTTGCTCTTCCACTTTGTCTCTTTGCCCGACATCCTGAACTCCCACCTTGAGTGATTCGAGTTTGTCCTTGTTTAGCCATGTCTGAAATAGAAACAAAGAAACAATCAGAATGACTATACCATTCAATGTAGCAACTTATTCCACAATTAATTGTAGAAGGAAAAGTCTGTTAAAGGGACTCAAGGAATTAATTAAGACAAGAATAATATCAAGACCAATTTACTTATTTAAACAATTATCATGTCACAAAAAAATTGGTCAATCTCATTTTTTTTTAAAACAACGGGAATTTATGTATATTTTTATACACAATAACAAATATTATGTCACACCCCCAATCCCAACGAGGCATGATTGGCACCCATAGCCGATAAGGCTCGAGAGAACCAAGCTATGCTTCTATGCCTTCATATGCATAACCTCGAATGAATAACATACTATCTCCTGTAACTGATGAAATGTAAAATGTCATACATATACATATATAAAACTTGGCCGTTATATCTTACATCCATACCCACACATGTCTACAAAAGCCTCTAAATACATACACGACCAATGCATAACATCTACAACATCAAATCCAATGTACAACTATGACTCGGAAAGTCCCGAACCAACTGGGGCTCACCAAAGGTCTACAGATACTGTCACTCTACTGTGGAGGTCTACTAATGCCTGCACCTGCAACATGTAGGGTAAGTCCCCAAAAGGGGTCAGTACGAAGAATGTACTGAGTATGTAAGGCCATAAGAAAAACTGAGTCAGTGCATAAGAACTTTAATGGAAATAATTATAAGAGAAACTCAATGTGTGGAATCATGTACCTTTCCTTCATTAGTATCATCTCCAATGATACATACATAATAAAAATAACCATGGAATCAACATAAGAGAAATAGCAAATGTGAACAACTCTCTTTCTGTATGTGGGATACCATGTACATTACGTTCTTTCTTTCCCTTGCCTTTACTTTACTTTAATTTTACATTGCTCATATACTGTTAGGGCCCTCATCATGCAGGTGTTCATTTCACCCCATGGATACATCATGCAGGTGTGTTCTTTCACCCCATGGATAAAATATCATCATCATGCAGGTATTCTTTTTACCCCATGGATAAGATCATGTCATCATGCAGGTGTCCTTGCACCCCATGGATAAAATGGCCATCATCATGCAGGTGTTCATTTCACCCCATGGATAATGTATAGAGAACCATCATTCAGGTGTTTGCACCCCATGGATAAAGTAACATCATCATCATACATTACTTTGCTCTTACTTTATTTCATTACTTTGAGATTGATACTTTGATAGTCATAATATCACTTTGAACTTTGGAACATAACATTGATGGAACCATGAAATATTTAGAACATTACTCAAAGCGTATGAAACATGTGAATGACAATTGATCAATGCATAAAGAACATATGATGAACCATAATTGATACCCGGAATTAGGGTACCTTGGCTTATGAGGGATTGATACTTTTGTAGTCATAACATTGTTGGAAGCTTTGGAACAATAACCAATGAGCTATAGACATGTATATAAACATTCTTGGAAACATAGCCTTCATGGAAACATAATACTGTTGGAACCGTTGAACAATGATCAATGAACAAGATACATGAGTATAATCACTATTGAACCCTTGGAACATAACCTCATTTGACTTTTGGAACATTACTAATGGATATGAGACATGTGTATAAACATTCTTGGAAACATAGCCTTCATGGAAACATAATACTGTTGGAACCGTTGAACAATGATCAATGAACAAGATACATGAGTATAATCACTATTGAACCCTTGGAACATAACCTCATTTGACTTTTGGAACATTACTAATGGATATGAGACATGTGTAGAACTCTATTGGAACTTTGGATCATGACACTAATTGGAACACACCCATATACTTTACCTTACTCTTGTACTTTATGAGATTAACACCTTAGCCAAACACGTACTTACATGCACATCTCACTTCACCCTTTTTATCTCATGAGATTGACAATTTCACTTATGAAGTATAACTATACTAACTTGCACATTACCTCTCTTATTACTCTTATGAGATTGATACTCTTACAATTGGCATAAGGATAATCATCATACCATAGGACTCATAACATGATTAGAACAATGATATTCAACTAAACAAGCTCTCTTTACCTCATTACTCTTATTGGGATAATTCTCTTAGGATCTACAACATATGACAATTTAAGAACTTCCACCCATAAATAAGAACTAAGTGATTCATGATTCGTATAGGAGTAAAACACATATGACTATCAATATATCAACCCTAGTTGGAATACTATAGAACCCCCTTGGTATAGTACACTTTTGAAACCTTAACATGATGATCACTAAATACGATACATGTGGATACTAACTATTCACCACCCTGCGATGCAATACCTTAGACCATTTGGAACTTTTGACATATTAGCCAATGAACGTGATTCAACCAATGGACATGAGTCAATCAATAAACATGAGTTATACGATTCACCATTGATCAATGAATAAGGAACATATGAGTAACTCTAGCCAACTATCGAATATGAAATACCTTAGGGTATTTCGGAATCAAGTGAGTGCTATGACAGTGTGAACATCATATGTTGCAGAAGGATATAAAAGTAACCTTACATACCTTGTCCTCTCAATGTAAGTACACAATCAAATATGTGAGCGCAACAATTCCGCTCCTTCTTTATGTGTCACTCTACAACACAAATGCATAACAAAATTCACATTAACCACCAATTCCTTTACAAATGCATACAATGTCAATGAATCACTTGTTTGCCTTTAAACATGCCATTTCCCTTTGACAAAACCATTGAGCATACTATTATTCCAAAAATTCCATAATATTCCCAACATTGACCAATACATGATAATTGATACATTTCACCACAACACTTCTCCTTTACACTTTCTTATCCATAACATATCACAAATAACCCATCAAGTGACCTTAATACAACTCATAACACATATCGTCCAAAATCCCAAAAATTCCACTTATAGACAAGAATCAATTTAATATCAAAAATAACACCATACATGTTCATATTTTGTCCATACCATGCTTTTTCATCAAAGGCACAAGGCCTAATTCAAGTTCAAATTACCAAGATAGCACATCTTTCACCAAAAACACAAATACACTATTCACCTCTTTGCCAACATAAATATCATGATATACATAATCTCCCATGCATATAATATGTTAATCCATAACAATAAGCACTTACCTAAGCTTGGATGATGATGATCTTTCTCCAAAGAGTGCCTTAGGGTTTTGAGAGCAAAAGAGGCTTCCTTGAGAATTCTAGAAAAAAGGAGAAAAGCATGTGTGTGTGTAATGAATAATAAATCAGATTTTGGACCCTTTTTATAAGACCTCAATGCCATCCTTAGCCATTTCATGGCATTAAATATCATGTTCTAGAAGGTCAAATGGGAGAATGGGTCATTTGACCCATTTGGGCCATGTATTTCTTCCATTTTTGGGCCTTAATTTGGGTCCAATAAGACATATCCATTTAACCCACCAATGTCCATGTATTATTCACCTTATATCTCATGTTTACATACTTCCATAATGTCATGACAATATTCTCTTAAAAGATTCTCATTCGTCCTTTCGATCGCAAAAATAGGCATTCTAGTCGCCCTTGGTTTCATTAAACATTTTTGGATCACTATTCACATTTCTTGATTTGATAATGTAGGAGTATGTAGGAGTGTATTGAAGTTTTTGAATCTTTAACAATGCTCAAATAACTCCAAAGAACCAAAAGAAACCATCTAGAAATCGTCGTAGAATTGCGTTACGAAACGACTCCGGAAGGGCATAATTATTGTGCCTTGCGCCACACCCCTGAAACAGGGTAGTGGCGCAAGTTTTCAGCCTCCTATGAACTTCTTGGCTGCAGGTGGCTTGCGCCACACCCCTGAAATAGGGTAGTGGCGCAAGTTTCAGCACTTTGCTGAAATTTTGGGCCACTTACCCAATGTTTACGTATCGTCCAATCCCTTATCAAAACACTACAAAATACTTACTTAGTGATCTTAACCATCAATTAAACATGACTTAAAGTCACCAAATGAGGTTATAATGTGTACGGGGTATCAGCCAAATGCATCACGAAATCACCAAACACTTCCTATGAAAGGCTAATTGCATGTACGTGGCCAAATTTCAATTTTTCTCATCTTTAACATTTCCAAATACATACTTATAACTCTCGACACCTAAGTAAACATTATTCAATGTCATCAAGTAGGGTTGGGAAGGTACGGGGTGTTACAGACACATCATCTATTCTCTCAAAATAAGTAAGTTTTCTTTGGGGAGTTTCTCTTAACCGACATAAACCATGTGAGCAACATGGAGTCTAATGTCTTACCCACATTGATAAGAGTCGTCTTCTACCTTGCCAGGGTATAAGACAAAATTGTAACTTATGGATCCAAAACTTAGCCCGAAGGCCCACGGTGGCAACGTGGTTCTGGAGTATGTGACCTAGGACTCATACCCAACTCGGTGCTAAATAATCCTCCCAAAACATACTAGCTGCTCATAATATAGTCTTAAAACTTTTTCTAAAAATCATGCTTGACTCAAAATATCGTATCATGAACATATCTGTCTTTGTGAGCCTTGGCTCAAGGTCTCTTTAACTTTTCAAGATACGACAAACTGTTCTCTTTTCAAGATATGATCATCTCATAAAGATTCTTTTCAACTTTTCATGAATATATACTTGAAAACAAAAACTCAAATTTCATGAACGTCATAAATAATCTAATAAGTCATGGAATAGGTTTCTCAATAACTTTAATGAAATTTATAAACTTTGCTTGAAAACTCAAGAGACGTGTATAAGGAATCAACTCCAGAGGAAAACTTCAAACTCATACAATTACTACTAAAATCCAAAGAATGTTCAACGAATATCATCAAGAAATCAAGAATTAAACTCAAGGATTTCAACTCTTAAAAACTCTAACAAGATTCATGGCTTAACTAAAAATATAACTTGGTTGTGGTGAGAGCGGGGTTCCCACGTGAAAGGGTTAGCTTTACATATTCAAGAAACTTGTAACAAATCCAAGAATGATGCTTAGAGATATTAAATCTTGAAATCCTAACTTTAAATCATGATCTTAACATGGAACTAGACTTAATTATGGGGAAGAACAGGGTTCCTCATGAAAGTGTTGCTCTTATGTACCTCGGAGAAGAACGATGGGGAAGAATCCTTTGGATTTGGAATCCTAGATTGATTTTCCTTGTAACTTGAAGGTTGAATTCTTGAGAGAATAAAATAGGAAGTTTTAATCGATTTAGGGATAATAGGAATGTAGGAAAACGTTTTAGAATCAGTTATAGGGTCATATAGGATTAAAATGACTAGTTTACCCTCGAAAAACTGAAGAAAAAATGGAATTTTAACGTCTCCATGACCACTTAAAGTGGCACGGTGAAATCGCGGAGCATCACTGGCGTGGCACTCCAATATCGTGGAGGAGGAGGTCCGTGACAAGTCCAAAACGCGGACCTCTACTGGTTCGCTCACAAAGGCACATAACTTTTTACTCCGGTATTGAATTAAGGCGAAATTGGATGCGTTGGAAAGAAGACTCAAAGACCTTTCATTTGGTGGGTCTTGAGCTCCAAAATTTCTTCAGAATCTAGGAGTTATACTGGTTTGAATTTGTCTATAGATAAATTCTATACAAGAATTCAATCGGTAAGAAAACTTTCAACTTGGCTATGAGCTAGGAGTTACTCGTGGCCTTAATTCATGTCTAAGACTCTTCACACACTAAGGAATTGATCCTAATACCTATGTACAATTAGAAATCATTAGATTTGGATCTATACATATTCGATGAACGGGTCGGTTCTTAGCTCAGAAATTTGGGGTGTTACATATATTGACTACAAGCAGCTGGAGAAATGTTCCACATTGTTTAGACCAAAGTATATTGTTACTAATGCAAGTGCTTATGCTGACTGATATGATTTTGCACGTAACTGCCAAGGTATGTAACATGCAAGAAGCTTTTCTCTTGGCGGATATGACACGTATTAGTGGATTGGTTGCTTCTTGGGTCATATATTCTCCTTTTGAGTATGCAACTGTTCGTTACATGTGCTACGCAAATTATGGGTGCTAGAGTTTACATGACAGTTGTGTTTGCAAAGAGCTTGTTTGGACTTGAGGGTTTTGGTAATGAACAAATCATCTTTTATGTTGTTTCCTTGTTGGTAGTTGTTGCAAGAAGTGTACCAGGTCACGTACTATTTTTTGGCAACATTGCACCGATTGTCTTGGTTGCAATTGGTGGGGAATGCGCTATGTTCTTGACTCGAACCTTGAGGAAAAAGTTCTTATATATTGTGGACGAGAATATTGTTATGAACCAGTCTCGGCCCAATGTTGATACCTACACTAATGTCAAACAACTAGTTATTGGGCCGAAAAGAAGCAACAAAGTTTGAAGGTCTTCAAAAGGATTGATTTGGGACCCAGGCCCACTTAACATGTAGTAAAAGAATGATGGATGAGAAAGAACAGTTTATGCGAATTGTTATGAAAGAAATTGTCCGTTCCTCTCATCTTCTCTCTAATGCCTGAAACTTCTCATCCCCTTCTAGTTATCCTTTGCATGTTCCTCTAATTCCCAGTTAATTGTTATTTGAGTATTTGTATTCTAGTGTAATTCAGTTCAGTGATTATAAAATATATCAGTGATCGTGTGAAAAAATATTGGTTTGTTACAGAGAAACAGAAGACTTCGCGTGTAAATAAAAAGGCGACTAATTACTTATTTTGAGGTGGTATAGAATCACGAACCCATCCAACCAAATATTATTGGGAAAAAAATTCAATTAAATATTAGATGCATAGTTCCATTTCATTAAATAATGTTGTATTTGAATATAAAATATAATAACTAACTTTAACTTGTAAGTAAATAAAATGAAAACTGAGTTACGATTTTCAAAATTTAAGGAAATTGAAATTTTTCTTACCAAAGTTAGAGTGCATTCCTAAAATATATCTTGTTAACTATAGTTAATATATTTGTTTAAGTTAATTGAATTCATGCCATTAAAATTTAAAATAGACAAGTGTCAATCATCTAAGTATGCACTAGAGAAAATGGAGAGGAGTCAAATTCGTTTCATTTATGATAAAAATGACTACAAGTGATTGGTAATTTTCTATTTGTAAATTTTTTTGGGGAAATGAGATCTCTTGACCACTTACAAATCGAATAGAAGAAAATAATCTTTTTAAATCTGTTAGGTATAAAAATGAAGATATCTTATTTAGAAATAGGCCATAAAACTTTTAAATTTTTTTTAGTAGCCTATATAACCAATTCTCCCATAATTTTAATTTTCATGAGCCGTAACTCTCACTTTATCTATTGTTTCATGACACTCTGTATAATTTAATATTACTTGTGTGTCCTTATTTTCTTCACTTTTTTCTAATTATATTATAATGATCTCTACTACTAGGTTGATCACTTCCTACGTGCTACGTTCATGTAAGCCAATATTCTTACTTTGAATGATTGGAAATTCTGATGTTTCCTTTGAAGAATAAATAAATTGACATATGTTAAAGTTCTGAAATAACAGGCTCTTTATTTTATTTAAGAATATAAGTTCTGTGTATTGACCATATAAAAAATAACCAACATCAATTAATTATTTCAAAGGCAACTGCACCAACTTTTCTATGTAATCATTAATCTTGAAAAAATGGAAAGTTTTCCTACTCGCTTCGTTTAAAAAAATATGATTTATTTTTCTTCTTAGCCTGTTTTAAAAAAAATAATCCTTTCCTTTTTTGGCAATACTTCAATTTCAACTTTTCACATAACATGTTTAAGATCACAAGATTAAATGATATTTTGGTACATTTGACATATCTTTAATTTAAAACCACAAGATTCAAAAGTCTTCTTTATTTTCTTAAACTTTTTGTCAAGTCAAAACAAGTCATTCTTCTTGAAATGGGGGAAATACTCGTTCCATTTCTTTTTATTTGCTCTATATGGGTTGAGCACACCCCTTAATAAATCCCTAACTCCTATAAAATTAAAAGTAATTTTACCAATATACTTCTAATTAAATTTTATACTTCTTTCCAAATCAATAATGATTACATTTATTGACCAAGGACATAATACAAAGATTTTGTTCAAACTATTTTTGAAAGATTAAAGAAGCAAGTATTTAAGAGTATAAACACAATCCAAATGGAGCAAATAAAAAGGAATGGAGGAAGTATATAATAGTAGGTCAAAATTCATTGATGGTGTAAAAAAGTCTTTATACTGTCAGTTTATATAATTTAAACTCTGGAATAAACACTACGCCAAAAATTATCTTTAGCGCCAATTAATTAATGAAAATAACTTAATTATCGCGAAATATATTTTTATAGAGGTAATTACTAGTGACAATTACATTTTAACATTCTTTGTAAATGCTCGTAAAGTCTATCGCGACATTAGATCCAATGACAATTAGCTAATACTGACCAGTAAAAGCTTTAACACTCTATGTTAAAGTGCATATTCATTACCGCTAAAAACTTTTTCTGTTGCAGTGAAACTCAGAATTTAGAAACAACGTTCAGGAAGTAAAAATTATATGCATCATTAATTTTATTTTTTTGGTTAATAGGACATAATATTATAAATAGATCATATGCATCATTATAAAATACTGGGGTCACTATGGACTATGCATTATAAAATACTGAGGTCACTATGGACTATGCAGAAGTAGAAACTTCAACAACTTTATTTAACATGCTAAACATATTTAGTATTTTTTCAGCAAAGAGAGTGTAGATTTCTTGGGATGACCAACAATTGGAAGCTCAAATTTTGATGGAGTCCACAAGTAGGGCAATAACGTGAGGTTTTAAGATTTTCTCCGGATTAGTGTATCCATCTTGATTGTGTTTATATATAATGTCAATAAGATGAACAAGATTGAGAATACGAGTTAAAAACTCCATAGATACAGGAGAGGGCCTTAGCATTCCTTCATTAATATCCTTCCATGCTGACTCAACCATTTCACCAAATTTAATCATTGCCTCTTCAGTTGATACACTATACTCAATCCTGTAGCACTCAATTCCTGTTGCAATTTTTCCCCTATTTTTCTCAACCTGGAAATGCAAATAGATTAACTGTTAAAATTTTTATATTGTTTAAATAGTCGTTTCAACGCCTTGTAATTTGTTAAATTCTCATATATTAATATAATTTTGTGATGTACAACTCATACCTCATATTTGGCTATGTCATCAATAACTCGACATATAGTTGCATTAGCTTTAAGAATTTTAGGATTCTTTGATAACCACTCAAAATCCAGCTTTGTTGAAGACTTCATGCCCAAATATGATGTTGTTGTGAGCAAGTAATAAGTGCTAGTTACTAATGCATTGCTCAGATACTCAGAAACAAGTGGCATATATCCTTTGATAAACCATTTCGCCTCGACATTATAACTCCTCACTATTTCTTTCATCTATGAACACCAAATATATGTATGAATTCAAGTGTTAGTAAAGTGAGAGATTGATTAAGGAGAAATTTTGTTTGATATAGCTAGGATTGCGCTCAGACATACTCTTTCTTTTGCATGATAAACAACATGAGATCTTCCATTGCTAGATAATTCCTTTTCATAATCTTCATAAAGTTGTAGAAGAGCTTTATAACTGATTTTCATATAATCAGGGAGTTGATCAATTTCGTTGATATCCCATCTGCAGGGTGATCAAAAACTTAGGCAAATTTATGCATTTTAAACGAACATAAATATATAAAGAGCAAAAGCTTGTCTTAATTTTTTCATGAATAAGTGAATTTATGATGTTCATACCTTTGTATGGCATTGGTGTATATGTCAAGTTCTTTGACTGTACCATAAGAATCAAAGGTGTCATCAACAATTGAAATGATAGCTATGGTCTTAGCAAGCATGACGCGAGCTTGAGAATATTGAGGCTCATAATAGACTCCTAATGTCCAAAAGTAGCATTCAACTGCTCTATCTCTAGCATATGGAAGTGTTTCCATGAAATTCAAATCTTTCCACCACCTGCAACACAACCAGTTTACATTATACTTGAAAATTAACAAGAAAAATTGACTTTCATCTTCAAAAATGTATATTCTCACCTTGATACTTCAACAAGTTCTTGTTTGTGCGACATCTGGAGCAAGTTGAAATCCAATTTGGCAAATCGAAGTAACACATCATTTTTTGCTTCCTGCTTCTCGTAGATGGATGAGATGAAGAACCGAGTCTCAATTCGAGGAATACCCTTGTGAAAAGATTGCTCTAGGGAATGCGTCACTTGCTCCCTAAGTGGGGAGTTCAAATTTGGAGCTGCGAACTCAAGATGAGAAGTGGAGAAAGCGAGTGCATCTTCTAAGATGTCTTCATCATGAGTATTGAGACTGAAGGTTGTGTCTAGGCAATCTAACAGTGGCTAGTATTGTAATGGATAGAAGAGTGGTTAGTTAGTTAAAACAGTTTTCACAAGTTGATTAGAAGTTAGTTACACAGTTAGTGGATTAGCTCCTTGTGATTAGTTGATAATAATTAGTGTAGGTGGGTCCGCTATAGTAGTATATATAGTTGTGTTGCTTGTACATTTCTGCAACTCTAATGAAATAACCAACACACTTCTTCTCTCTAGAATTCCTCTTCTCTTCCAATGGTTGATCAACCTCATAGTTCCTAGATTTCAATATGGTATCAGAGCAGTGTCGATCACGTTGATTAGTGTAGTCAATTTTAGCTTGAAGGTGAGGTAGTTAACTCGAAGAAGCCGGTGTGATTGTTAGCTCAAAGAAGCTTCAATGGAGACTGACAAAATCGATCATAATCATCCATTTTTTATTCATCCTTCAGATACTTCTGGAGCATCGATAATTTCAATTCAGCTTACCAAATCAGAGAATTATGCTCTCTGGAGCAGATCTATGAAGTTGGTGATCTTAGGGAAGAACAAGTTAGGGTTCATAAATGGAACATGCAAAAAATTGGATCATACGACGAATGAGAATCTCTGGGAAAGATGCAATGCAGTAGTTCTAAATTGGATTATGGGAATAGTTTTGAAAAATTTATCCACGGGAATTGTGTATGCTAAAACAGCGGCAGATGTGTGGGCTGATTTGAAGGATCATTTTGATAAAGTAAACGGATCGAGAGTCTATCAGTTACATAAGGGAATTGTAACAATGACACAAGGTACAAAGTCAGTATCTGAATATTATTCAAATTTAAGGAGTTTTTGGGACGAATTTGATTGCTTAATCCCCGCACCTAGTTGTACATGTGAAGGAACAAAAGAATTTTTGGAGCATCTGAGCATGTTGAGGATGATGCAATTTCTAATGGGACTAAATGATTCATATGAGCAAACTAGAGGTCCAATTTTAATGATGCATCCCATTCCTAATCTGAATCAAGCATATTCATTGGTGATTGACAGAGAGAGTCAAAGAGTAGTGTCAGAAATATCAACAAATACAGAGATGTCAGCGTTAATGGGAGCTAAAGGAAATTTTTATCGAGGAAGAGGAGGTTATCAAGGAAGAGGAAGTTATCAAGGCAGAGGAAACTATCAAGGAAGGGGTAATTTCCAAGGTAGAGGAAATTTCCAAGGAAATTATCAGAGGAAGAAGAACTGGGATCAATTTTGTGATAATTGTAACTTGAAGGGACATGTAAAAGAAGATTGTAACAGGATGATGGGATATTAACATGAGTACAATTCTAACAATGCTAACATAGAAGATAGCAGGAATCAGAACTATGATGATCACAGAAGTGGACAGATCAATGTAAGGAATTATCAGAGAATGGACAAAGGAGAAAACAGTGGAGTAAAAGAAGATCCACAGGCTTTTATGATTCAACGTGCAGGACCAACCTTTACACCATCTCCTCAATTCACCTCAGACTAGTTCAGCCAGATAATGAAGAGTTTCAATAAAGAAAATGCAATTGAAAGAGCTGCACATATGGCAGGTATTTCTCACTCTTTTATGACTCAAAAGGAACCTGAGAAGTGGATAATATATAGTGGTGCTACTAACCACATAACTTCGTATTTGAGTTTGTTGAACAAGGACATTATAGTTTTTAAGAAGTCTAGTTCACATAAAGTGCATCTTCCTAACGGACAAGTGACTAATGTGACATATGTAGGGTCTTGTGACTTGATAAGTGGAGAGACCCTTAAAAATATGCTGCATTTGCCTGAGTTTTAGTACAATTTGATGTCAGTTTCCAAGATAACTAGAGAAATGCATTGTTCAGTTGCATTTTATCCTGATTTTTGCATATTTCAGAACCTTACCAGTGGGAGGCTGAAGGGGATTGGTAAAGAGTTAGGTGGACTTTATCTTTTCTGTAACACCCCGTACATCCCCGACCCTGATTTGATGGATTGGTGACCTAGGGTATAGTTATAAACCTTAGTTTCGAGAGCACTCAGTACGTGTGTTGTATTGGTTTGGATGGAATATTTAATATCGTACTAGTCAATGTGACTAGAATCTTGTAGGAAGAGTTTGAAACTTTTTGGAATATTTTAGAAGCAATAAATGAAGCTTGAATGACTCCTCAATAAAGGTTCTTAAAGACAAGAGGCAAGCCAAGGAGTTGAACTTGAAGTATCTAACCAAATCCGCAAAGAAAAGTCGAAGAAACGAAAAGTTGCAAAAAAATAAAGGAGGGGCGCGCCCAGGGGCGTGCCACGCCACTCTGGGCTGAAATTTTCAGCCCATAGTCAGCAAGGTGGTGCGCCAGGAAGCGTACCAGGCCGCCCCTGCGCACCTTTCAAATGCTGAAATTTTTCCAAGTCTTTAGGGCGTCCGGGGCCGTACCGGGGTGCTTTTCACCCGATTTATTTTGCAATTATTAGTCTATAAAGATGAATTTTTACTTATTATATAATTATTCCATATTGGTAGGACTACGCTTGGGCGTTGTTGACATCTAAATTACGTTTTTACCCTTTTATGTCAAAGTGAGCCATGATTGGCTAGAATTTCCTATTTGGAGATTGAGGCTGCAAATATGAGTCTAGTGAGTCAAATATGGTTGTGACACTTACGGAATTATTCAAACATGAGATATATGATGAATTACACCTTGAATTTGGTGGGCTAAGTTGACATGTGTTATTGGGCTCAATTTAAAGCCCAAATTGGAAATTAGAATTAAAGATTTGGCCCAATGGGTCAAATGACCCATTCCCCCTTTGATTAATCAATTATTGACCCAAGTGGATATAGATAACCATTAAATTAAGGCTATATAAGGCCAAAATCAGATTTTTTATTCACAAAACCTCACATGACATTTCTAGAATTTTCTCTCTATTTCCAAACCCTAAGACAATCAACTCTTAGGCAAGATCATCATCTTCCAAGCTTGGGTAAGTGATTATTCTTGTACTTTAACATATTATAAGCATGAGATATTATGTATATCATGTTGGTTATGTTGGCAAGGTGGTGAATAGTGCACTTAGGCTCTTTGGTAAAAGATGTGCATCCTTGTGAGTTAAACTTGAAAAAGGACTTGATGTTTTGATGAAAGTGCGTGGTATGGATGAAATATCAACATGTATGGTGTGATTATGTTTCTAAACTTGTTATTTTTCTATAAGTGTAAATTATGGGATTTTGGCCGATATGTTGTTATGAGGTGTATTGAGGTGACTTGATAGAGTAATTGTGATTTTGTGGTGATGGAGAAGTGTAAAGTATGAACTTGGTGTGACATGATGTATTGGTCAAATGTATGGAATATTGTGGTATTGTTGGTATGATGATTTCATAAATGGTATTGTCAAGGGGGAAATGTCATGTTAAGGTCACCATGTAACTCATTATCGTTATATGCATATATAAGGTAGTTGGTGGTTAATGTAAACTCCATTATGTACTTGTGTTATAGAGTGAAATGTAAGGAAGGAGAGGGACTATTGTATGCACATTTAGGATTGTACATTCACATTTGGAAGTATAAGGTATGTAAGGTTACTTTTTCTGTATCCTTCTACAACATATAGTATTCACCTTATTATGGTACTTACTAATTTCCGAAATGTTCTAAGGTATCTTATTTCAGGTTATCATACATTGTTAGTCATATATACCTTATTCCTGATCTATTGTCACTCATGTGTCACATAAATATGGACATGGTTCCAAAGTCCCACTACTGTTGTGTTCCAAGTTCCAAAAATGTTATGTTCCAAAAGTCCCAATAATGTTACGACTACCAAATGTATCAATCTATCACAAGCAAAAGTATCAATCTCATGAACGTGAAGGAATGAATAATGCATATATGTGCTGCTAATAATGGCATGATCATTGAATAAACTATTTCAGAGATTAAAGAAGTAATGTTGTAAAGAGAAGTGATGTGGTCTTGGGTGGTATCCCAGGGGTTAAATACCTAGCATGGGTCGATCCCAATATCTACGGGTGGTATCCCAGGGGTGAGAAGAACACCTAGCATGGTTCAATACCTCTACTACGAGTGGTATCCCAGGGGCAAAGAAAAAGCCTAGCATGGGTCGATCCCGAAAACTATTGATTACCTATTGATCAGCCTGGGGCCCGGGCATTGTAAGAATGAAAGGATGAGTAGTGAATGAGGAAGTGAGCGATGAACGAATGAATGATCATAAAAGTAAAGAAAGTAATCCACATAATGTACATATTTCCATACGTACAGAATGGTGACTTATCCACATCGGTTATTCATTTATATTTGAGTTCATTAAAGTATTTATGTGTCATACAGGTTTATATGAGCCTTACATACTCAGTACATTCTTCGTACTGACCCCCTCGGGGGAAACTTACCTTATTTGTTGCAGGCACAGGAGCTAGTAGACCTCCACAGTAGAGTGTGGGTCAATTGCAGATTTTTGGTAGCTCCAGTTGGTTCGGGGCTTTCTGAGTCATAGTGTACACTGATTTTGGTATTGTATATGCTGTATAAAGTGGGGACTTGTCCCGACTCCAATTTGGCTATTGTATGTGTCTGTAGAGGCTTTGTAGACATATGTGGGATGAGGAATGATAGAGAAGTATGTCCATGTTGACTCGATGGCCCTAACGGCCAAGTTTCTTATACGTATATATATCACATGTTTCCATAACTTCCGCTATTGACATTTTATACCTCTATGTGATGGTGCTGCTTATTGAGTGACATGCATATGAATAGACATGAGCAAAGATTGGTTCTCTCGGGCCTCATCGGCTTCGGGTGCAAGTCCGCCTCAAAGGGATTTGGGGTATGACATTTTCCCTTCTAAAGTTTCTCCTAAAAGTACTTGTCACCAAGTGGTAGGATGTTATGCAGGGAATTCAATTGAAAAATCTGAGTTATGGCATAGAAGAATGGGACATGCACCAATTGGAATCTTAAAACAATTACTGGATTTGAAGGAAGATCAATGCGAGCTGGTGACTGATAGTTGTAGAATCTGTCCATTGGCTAGACAAACTAGAGCACCTTTTCGTTCTAGTACTACTAAAAGTTCACAAGTTTTTCAGCTTTTGCATCTTGATGTTTGGGGGCCTTTCAAGGTAACTACTATAGAAGGAAATAGATCTTTCCTCCCTGTGGTAGATGACATGGATTTTTCTGTTGAAAGTCAAGAGTGATGTCATAACTGTTTTGCAACATTTTCTTGTTATGGTAAAGACTCAATTCAATAAAACAGTTCAAGCAATTAGATCTGATAATGGCTGTGAATTTGTTAATGCTGCTTGTTTTAATCTGTTTCAATCTCATGGTATAGTACATCAAAGAACATGTGTGTATACACCCCAGCAGAATGGGGTGGCAGAAAGAAAGCACAGACACATACTTAAACTAGTAAGAGCCATCAGATTTGAAGCTTCCATTCCATTAAAGTTTTGGGGACATTGTGTCTTAGGAGCTGTGTACCTGATTAACCGACTTCCTTCTACTGTGTTAGCTGGTAGAACACCTTATGAGGTGTTTCATGGTAAGCCTAGTTCATTGGAGCATATTAGGACACTGGTATGTCTGTGTTTTGCAAAGAAATTACCTCTTTCTCACTAGTTGGATCCCAGATCTGTTGAGGCTGTACATATGGGCTATTCAAAAGTTACAAAGGGTTATGTCCTTTATGATTTGGAAAATAAACACTTCTTTATATCAAGAGATGTTATATTTAGAGAATATATATTTCCTTTCAACACTCTTACTGTTGGATCTCAGGTCAGACCATCTTTTTTTGACTTAAGTTCAGATATTAAACCTCATTCAGAGGAGATAATTATTCCTGATGTACCTGTTATTTTAGAACCACCTGTTGCATCCCATATAGTTCCAGACACAGAAGTTCCAGTGATTGTTGGACCTACACATGACATTTCAACACCTATTGTTCCTCTCAGAAGGTCAACCAGACTGAGGAAAGATCCTAATTGGTTATCTGATTTTGTCACCAAGCCATCACAAGCACATTGTGCTTATCCTATTGCTAACTATCTGTCATATGAGAATATTTCTCCATCTTACAAGTCATGTTTATTGTATTCCTCACATATTAAGGAACCTACAACCTATGATAAAGCTGTACAGGATCCTAAATGGGTTTCCGCAATGAATGATGAGATTCAAGCCTTGCAAAATAATGGAACCTGGTCCCTCTACCTGCTGGAAAGCATGCAATAGGATGCAAATAGGTGTTTAAGGTGAAATATAAGTCTAATGGTGAAGTTGAGAGATATAAGGCAAGGTTGGTTTCCAAAGGTTACAATCAGCAAGAGGGTTTGGACTATCAGGAAACATTTTCACCCGTGGTAAAGATTGTCACCATCAGAAGTGTTTTATCTATTGCTGCTCAATCAAATTGGTATATACATTAGATGGATGTATATAATGTATTCTTACAGGGTGACCTCCATGATGAGGTGTACATGACCCTTCCAGAGGGATTTTCAAGCCAGGGGAAGACAGGTTCTGTTTGTAGGCTTCTCAAATCCCTCTATGGATTAAAACAAGCAAGTAGGCAGTGGAGTATGAAACTGTCTGATACTTTGACTGAATTTGGTTTTTCACAGAGTGCTCTTGATCATTCTCTTTTCATCAAAAGAGTACATCAATGAATTGTTGTGATACTAATATATGTAGATGACATGTTGATAGCTTGAAATGATCTAAATCTTATTCAAGACACTAAAGACAAGCTACACAAGACATTCAAGATTAAGGATTTAGGAACCTTGAAATTCTTTTTAGGGATGGAATTCAGCAGATCAGAGAAAGGAATCCTTGTTAATCAGAGAAAGTATGCTTTGGATTTAATTAGTGAGATGGGATTAAGTGGTTCAAAACCTGCAAGCACACCTTTAGACTTAAATGTGAAGTTAACTTCACTGGAGCATGATAGACTTAGCGGTACAAGTGGAGATGAGGAACTGGTGGACAAAGGAAGTTATCAGAAATTGGTAGGAAAATTGTTGTACTTGACACTTACTAGACCAGATATATGTTATGGAGTGCAGACACTAAGCCAATTTATGCAGCAGCCAAAGAAATCACATATGGAAGCAGGTTTGAGAATTGTAAGATATGTCAAGAACCAACCTGGTCTTGGGATTCTCATGAGCAGCAAACAAACTAATAGTTTGCAAGCCTTTTGTGATGCAGATTGGGGAGCTTGTCCAAATACAAGGAAGTCAGTGACTGAATTTCTAGTAAAACATGGAGATAGCTTGATAGCATGAAAGTCAAAAAAAAGAAAAAAACTGTATCAAGGAGCTCTGCAGAGGCAGAGTATAGAAGTATGGCTACAACTGTGTCAGAAATAGTGTGGATAACAGGTTTATTCAAGGAGCTTGTTGAACATATCAAAATGCCAGTAGATCTTTTTTGTGATAGCAAAGCAGCTTTGCAAATTGCTGCTAATCCAGTATATCACGAGAGGACTAAGCATATTGAAATAGATTGTCATTTTATCAGGGGAAAAATTCAAAGTGGATTGATCAAAACACAATTCTTGGGAACAAAGGATCAACAGGCAGACATTATGACAAAGGGACTGAGCAAGCCGTAACATGACTGGTTGATGTCCAAGCTAGGAGTGTTCAACATTTTCACTACTACTAGCTTGAGGGGGAGTAGTGAGACTGAAGGTTGTGGCTAGGCAATGTAACAGTGGCTAGTATTGTAATGGACAGAGGAGTGGTTAGTTAGTTAAAACAGTTTTCACAGGTTGATTAGAAGTTAGTTACACAGTTAGTGGATTAGCTCCTTGTGATTAGTTGATAATAATTAGTGTAGGTGGGTCCGCTATAGTAGTATATATAGTTGTGTAGCTTGTACATTTCTGCAACTCTAATGAAATAACCAACGCACTTCTTCTCTCTAGAATTCCTCTTCTCTTCCAATGGTTGATCAACCTCACAGTTCCTGGATTTCAATAATGAGTCCTTACATGTGAAGCTTCATACAAACTCAACAATCCTAAGACATCACTAGCAAGAGACTCCTTGAATTTGCTGAAAATTTTTGGTTTACAAGGAATGATACAAATATTAACCTCCCAACAAATGGTTAGTAATATATAATCACAACAACATTTAATTTGTAGTACTTTAAGAGGTACTTACTTAGAGAGATGTTGTAACCATGTTGCCTAAGCAATCGAAGTTGAAGAGTACAAATGCATAAATCATCATTACAGACATCGACCTCAAAGTTTGAATTTTCATTGTTAATTCGATCCAAAATCTCATCGATTTCTTTCTCAAAGTGGTAGGCTATGCCAAGGCGTTCAATAGCGTCAATCAAATTCAATGTGTCTGCCAATTTCCTTCTAGTAGCTAACAACATGCTCCTTGTTTGTTCCTTCAACGCTTCATTCTCTTGACCATACTTTTGTGCAACCTATAAATAAATTCAAACGTCAAAAAAAATCAAACTACATTGTCTGATAAAACAAAGAATTAAGAAGGAACTATGAAGAAAAGATGACGAATATTAATTAAGTACATGATTATCGATGGAGAAAGAAAGGAAACTATCGCCCTATAGACTTGGAGAGAAGTTGGCCACAGGACGAATTATTTCTTCTTCTTCTTCTTCAATATGGTTCACAACATTATTGTCAACTACAGCTGAGGCCATTATATTGTTGCAACAAATAATAAGTGTGTTTTTGGTTCTCCTAAGTAAGAATGAAAGTAACTCTCAAGTTGATGAGATTAATTGTCGACAAGGGACAAGTATTTCTAGTGGTGCATGATAGACACACAACCATTTTTTTTTACATATAATTAGTTTTAACAACCATCAAGGCCGCATTGATGTGATCTTAGAATCACACTTCCTCGTTCATTTTATAGTTGATTAAACAGAGAAAATTGAGATAATCTTTTGAATTGATTTTGTGATTTTAAATTGATGACGTGTATAATATATTGGAATATACTATTACTAGAAATAAAGTTTTTTCCAACTGTAAATCAATGAGAAATTCATGTTATAAAACATTATTTTCCCATTCATTTCCTACCAAACCGGCTCACTAGAAAAGGTATGGAGGAAACATATTTTCACTGAAATACCGGGAAGATTCCTAATTTTTCTGTAGAAAACACTACTATTTTTTCTTTTCTAAGCGGATCAAGCAAAATATCTAGGAATAGCCACTGAATATTTTTCAGTGAGAAATTTTCATGGGAAAACAATTATTTTTTAGTAGTGATAAACGGTCTTAAATATGTCATGTGGAAAGTTGAAAATGATGAATAACTAATATAAAAAATATACAATCAATTCAAATATATGTCAATAAATCACAATTAAACATGTGGAGTGATTTGATTTTTCATCTCGTACGAATTTGTTCCATAAAAAACATTGAAAATTCTCTAAGAACCGAAGGAAAAAGAAAATTGATAATTCAGCTACTGTGAAAAAGACGCACGGATTGAGACTCCACCTTTTCCCAGTTGCCTTATTTGACTTAATACAAGAACATATTTGTAGTTAAGATACTTAGGGTCGTTTGGTAAACGGGATGAGATAAACAAGAATATCTCATCGGACTATTTTATTCCACCTTTCATATGAGATAGTAAACTCACCATTTTATTACAAATAGTGAGATAAAATAATTCAGTCATTAGCTAATACCTCACACCAAATATGAGATAAAATTAATCTCAAATTTTATTCAGAGATTATTATACTTATCCCACTTACCATACGACCCCTTAGGGTACTCTTTTATTTTCCATGTTATCATATCAGATTTATTACTATGAAAATTTATCTATTATTATAAGTGAGTTATGAAAATTTATCTTTTATGATCTGATAATGTAAAAAATCTACTCTAACAATGCATATAACTAAAAACTTGTTAAGCAATTATAGAAGTACTACGTTTCCAATAAGAAACCTAGGCCGTTGTTGTAACACCCCATACGTTTCTGAGTCTAGTTGACTACCGTAACATTTATGAAAATATTGAAACATGAGAGATTGGAAGAATTATGCATTAAATTCATTGGGCATTAATGAGTCTTGTGTCATTGTGCCAAATGAGGCCCAAAAATCATGAGAAAGACATGGCCCAAAAGAGATTTTGACCATTCTTGCCTAGTCTTTCATTGACCAAGTAAACACACCAAGTGTGTGGATGAGGTTCATTATAAAGGGACTATATAAGGAGAGAAAATCAGATTTTTATTTCATTTGGACTCTCATGCCTTTTCTAGAATTTTCCAAAGCTTTCCTCTCACACAAACCCAAAGCTCTCATCTCTTTGTGGACAAGATCATTTTTGTACAAGGCTTGGTAAGTGTTTATTATGATGTTTTAATATATTTTATGCATGAGAGATGGTGTATATTATGTTGGTTATGTTGATGGAGTATTGACAAGTTCACAATGTGTGAAATGTTACATGTTTGCTAAATCGGAGAATGGTTTTGGTCTTGTGAACTAGAACATGGACTTGTGGTCTTGAAGGAAGTGAACTTGATGGATTAAATATTGACATGTGAGATGTGATTATAGTCTTACTTTGTTGTATCTTTGTGTATAATGATTGGGATTGTTATTGTGAAAATGGTTTTGGATTTGGTGACGTATTGACCGAGAAGTGTAGTTTTGGGCGTTGTTTATGTGTGTTATGAGATCATGACTGATTGTTGGCATTCAAATGATCAAAAATATGTTAAAACAAGTTTGGTTATGATCATGGTCCATTCATTGCAAAAAAAGACCCAAAAGAGACCTATTTTGGCCAAAACGGGCATCCGCCCCCACAGACAGAGGCACCTGCGGGCGCAGATACCAACGCAGATGCCCCTGGAATCTTCCATAGGTCATCTACGGGTGCACCTTATCCACCTGCGGGCGCAGGTGGCAGCACAGGTCAGCCCCAGGTCTGGTTTTGTATGTTTTCGCATCTAGTTGATCCCCGAAGACCCCTATGCCCTTTTTGGATGTAGTTATCAACTTGTGATGCCATTTTAGTGACTTTAAAGTGTCGTATGGAGGCATTTTTTCCTGTATTAAGTATGGATTATTGTTCATATGTTGTTATGAGGCAAGTTGATAGGAGTAAATGTGACGGAATGATAATGAGAAGGCATAAAGGGTAAGTGTGATATGAAATGCTATTGTTGTATGAAATCTTGGTTAATGTGTAGGATGTTATGGTATGGTTGATATGAGAATACAGTGAATTGCATTGTAATGGGGTGACATGACGTTGTACGACATCCATATAGATCATTGTCATTTTGTACGCTTGTAGAGTAACTAATTGCTAATGTAAGCTCCGGTATGTACTTGTATTGTAGAGTAAGATGTAAGGAAGAAGCTGGGCTATTGTATTCACGTATAGGATTGAGTATTCATATTGATAGGACAAGGTATGTAAGGTTACTCTTTCCTTATCCTTCTGCAGCATATAGTATTCACCTTGTTATGGCACTTACTCATTTTTGAAATGTCCTAAGGTAACTCATTTCAGGTTATCATCTATTGTTGGCCATATATACCTTATTCTTGAGCTATTGTTATTCATGTGTCACATAATTATGAACATGGTTCCAAGATCCAATAATGTTATGTTCCAAAGTTTCCAATATTGTTACAACTACAAAAGTGTCAATCTCATGAGCGTAAAGTCATTAAGTAGGCATCTATGTTTCCAATAATGATGTAATCATCGAATGAACTATTTCAAAGATTAAAGAAGTAATGTTGTAAAAAGAAGAGATGTATTCATGGGTGGTATCCCAGGGGTTAAATAACCTAGCATGGGTCGATCCCAATATCTACGGGTGATATCCCAAGGGTGAGAAGAACACTTAGCATGGGCCAATCCCGTTACTATGGGTGGTATCCCAGGGGCAAAGGAAAAGCCTAGCATGGGTCGATCCCGAATATTATTGATTACCCACTGATCAGCTTGGGGCCCAGACATTATATGGATGATGATTGATGATGGATGATGGATGATGTAAAGTAAAGTAAAGCAAATAAAGTAATGTAAAGTAATGAATGTAATGTACATGGTTCCAAACACATACAGAATGATGACTTACCCATAATGGGCTATGCTCTCATATTTGAGTTCATTGAAGTATTTATGTATCATACAGTTTTATATGAGCCTTACATACTCAGTACATTCTTCGTACTGACCCCCTCGGGGGAAACTTACGTTATTTGCTGCAGGCACAGGAGCTAGTAGACCTCCACAGTAGAGTGCGGGTCAATTGCATATTTTTGGTGAGCTCCAGTTGGTTCGGGGCTTTCCGAGTCATAGTGTACACTGATTTTGGTATTGTATATGCTGTATAAAGCGGGGACTTATCCCTACTCTAGTTTGGCTATGTGTATGTACCTATAGAGGCTTTGTAGACATATGTGGGATGAGGAATGAAAGAGAAGTATGTCCATGTTGACTCGATAGCCCTAACGGCCAAGTTTCTTATACGTATATATATCACATGTTTCCATAACTTCCGCTATTGACATTTTATACCTCTATGTGAGGGTGCTGCTTATTGAGTGACATGCATATGAATAGACATGAGCAAAGATTAGTTCTCTCGGGCCTTATCGGCTTCGGGTGCCTGTCCGCCTCAATGGGATTTGGGGTGTGACAAAAGTGGTATCAGAGCATGTCGTCCTCAGGGTGTCTACAAAGTCGTGTCTGAGTAGAGTCTTACTTATGGATGTGTTGCGCGCCACATTTATAAGTAGGAGGATACGGGCATTTAGGAGTTGTTTTTGTTCTTCACTCCTAGATCGAGCAATAGAGCCAAAGTTATAGGTGGACGCCTATATACGCATTGACATTGATTTTCTTTTGCATAGTCAAATGTTGATTATCATACAATATAAGGGCAAAGGTAAGCAGGTTTATATTCCTGCCGAAGAAGAAATGAGTAAATCACCACCTGACCAAGCTAGTCAAGGTGGGGCTGACATGGAATTTGCAATACGGGTTTCTCTTAGTCAAAAAGTAGAGAAGTACCCGCAGAACCACCTATAAATGACACTGAATGGAATTTAGGAAATATAGTTCATATGTTGACTCAGATAGTTGTTGTACGATGTCACGGGCGAGTTGGCCCAATGACGAGTAATGATGGTGCGGCTAGGGCAGCTAGTCATCGAACACAGGATTTTCTGAAATTAAACTCTCTCACATTCACCGGGTCGGATCTGAATAAAGACCCACAGGACTTTTTAGATCAAATCAAAAGGGATCTAGACATTATGCATGTAACTGGTGTATTGATGTACTTCCAACTAGTTGGGAGGAATTTAAAATGACATTCCTTGACCAGTATCTCCCATATGAGGTCCGAAAAGCTCATGTGGACCAATTGTTAAACCTTTGCCGAAGGACTATGAGTGTCAGAAAGTACAGTTTTTGGTTTAATATGTTGTATAGGTATGCTCCAAATGTGGTAGCTATTATGACCGATAGAGTGCATCGGTATGTGGATAGATGGATTGTACTATTGTGGTCTTGAAAAGAAATATGGATATAGCCAGAATATAGGCTTTTTGCACAGATAATGGAGGACCAGAGGCAACAGAAAAGGACACAAATATTTGAAGAAGGGTTGTCAAAGAGGGATAAACCTATGGGACAGTTCATGGCGTCCCAAGGAGAATGTAGGTCTTGGGTGTTTAACAGACCTCCTAGACCATTATTTCCTTAGTCTATAGTAAATGTTCTACCTCGATCCCAAGGGTTTAGAAACAATCAGTTTGGGCAAGGAAGTGAGATTCAAGATTCATGGGAAATGGGGTATCAAGTACAAGAACGTAGAAAGTAGGAACCAACCAAAGTCTCTTCGTTAGCCGTGTTAGTGCTACGGAAGTTATCGTCTAAGTGGATGTTGGTTGGGGCTGAATATTTGTTGTTGGTGTGGTATGTCGGGCCACAAAATGAGGCTTTTCCTGATGTAGCTACAGGTACCGTATACGTATTTCTTGACTCATAGAGCATACGATATTTCATTAATTGCTAAAAATTCAAAAGAACACCAAAATTACTAGTTATGTCACATGAAGTCTATACATCAGATGGTGAATCTATTGTAGTTAAAAGAGTATATCATAAGTGCATAGTAATTGTTTGTGGTCGTGAGACACTGGTTGATCTTATTGAGCTGGTATTAGTATGACGGCAGGTACTCAACCTATTTTTAATTCCTTATATAGCATGACCCCGGCAGAGTTATGGGAATTAGGAAAAAAAAAGAAGGGAAAAAACAAACAAACCAGAAAACGTTAAAAGACGTGATGAACAAGGGATTCATAAGACCTAGTATGTTCCCTTGGAGTGCACCAGTGTTAATTATATAAAAGAAAGACAGTACATTGAGAATGTGTGTCGACTATCGACAATTGAATAAGATGACAATTAAGAATGAATATTCCCTCCCCAGAGTTGACGATTTGTTTGATCAGTTACGGGGTTAGGAAAAAAATAATGAAATGAATGATAAAATGATGAAACGAATGATGATGAAATGAGAAAAAAAAATGATGAATGATGATGATATACCTAAGACAGCATTACAAACATGGTATGATTGTTATGAATTCTTAATATGTCAATTGGGCTAGCTAATGCACCTGTAGTTTTTATGGGTTTAATGAATAGGGTGTTCAAGACACTTTTAAATGTGTGTGTGACCATGTTTGGTGATGGTATTCAGAATCACAAGAGGACCATGCGAATTATATTGCAACTAGTGTTATAGACTTTTCTGATTATGAAGTTTGGTTACAATCCATGTCGTTCTTGAGTCACATTGTATAGGATGAAGAAATGAAAGTTGCTACGCGAAAGATAGAAATGGTGAACAATTGGCTAAGGCCTACGATGCTTATAGAGATCCATCGTTTTCTTAGGTTGGTTTATTATTATAGGAGAATTGTTGAAGGATTTTCTTCTATCCCTACACCCTTAACAAAGCTTATACACAAGGCAATCAAGTTCCAGTAGAATGATGCATGTGAGAAAAGTTCCCAAGAGTTGAAAGATAAAGTAACTTCCACACCAGTTTTAAGTGCTTCCCGAAGGCATAAGAATGTTATGCAATGTATGGTAATGCTTTCGGGGTTGGCCTTGAATGTGTATTGATGTAGCATGATAAGGTAATAGCATATGCCTCATGACAGTTGCGGCCACATGAGAAAACAAATTATTACCAAACACATGACCCTAAACTAGCAGCTGCAATATTTGCTTTAAAGTTATGGTGTCACTATTTGTAAGGGATTCATGTTGACATATATACTGGTCATAAGAAAATGTAATATATTTTTAAGTCGAAGGACTTAAATCTGAGGTAGCGAAGGTGGCTTGAACTATTAAAAGATTAGGACATTGGTATCTTGTATCATTCGGGAAAAGTAAATAGGGTAGTTGATACATTAAGTTGCAAGGCAGTAGGAAGTATTAATGGCCAGCTCACAGAAAAGAAAGATATAGTCAAGAAATCTATATCAATGAAGCAATATGGGGTTTTATTTTCTTGAAACTCCATATGAAAGAATTATAGTGTACAATGCGGCAAAATCTTCATTGGTAGCCGAGAGAAGAAACAATATGTAAATTCTATTTTATTCCAATTGAAAAAGAATGTACAATGAAGTTCGACAAAGGTATTTGAGCAAAACACAAGGGAGAGTACTTTAACGCCAATGTAGATTGTGTGTACCAGGTATAAATGAGTTAAGGAAATGAATTATGACAAAAGAACATCGTTTACGGTATTTTATTCATTCAGAAGCAACCAAAATGTACCATGGTTTAGCAGAGATGTCTTGGTAAGGTTACCCGAAAAGCACATTGTAGAACTTGTAGCTCAATGTTCAAGCGGTCACTGATTAACAGTATGGCATCAGAAATCTGTATGTTTTATGCAAAGTATTACCCTTCCAGTTTGGAAGTGGAATATGATTAATATGGACTTCATCACAGGTTTGCCTCGTACACTGCGGAAATTTGATTCTATATGGGTTATAGTGGATAGGTTTACCAAGTCAGTGCATTTCCTACCAGTCAAGACCACCTATACAGCGGAGGATTATGCAAGATTGTATGTAAAGGAGATAGTACGATTGCATGGGATTCCGATCTCCATTATATCAGATAGAGGAGCATAATTTACTGCGCATTTTTGGAGATCTTTTCAGCAGAGTTTGGGTACACAGGTGAATCTAAGTACGACTTTCCATCCTCAGACAGATGGACAAGCAGAACGTACCATTCAAACACTTGAAGATATGCTATGAGCTTGTACGTTAGATTTTCAAGGCAGTTGGGATGACCATTTGCCTCTTATTAAATTTGGTTACAACAATAGCTATCATTCAAGTATTAAAATGGCACCTTATGAAGCTTTATTAGGAAGGAAATGTAGATCACCAATTGGATGGTTTGTGTAACACCCCGTACTTTTATAATCTCACTTGATACCTTGGGATCATATCTACATAGGTGTTGAGATGCCATGCATATGTGTTTTATAGTGTCATTGGTGAAACATTTGATATCGGACTTAACATGTGCGATTAGATCTTCGTAGGAGGTGTGTTGTGATTTCGTGGAGCATTTGGGTAAGAACTCGTACACATTCTAACCTCATTTGGTGAATTTAAGTCATGTTTACTTGATGTTTAAGATCACTAAGTAAGTATTTTGTAGTGTTTTGATAAGGGATTGGACGATACGTAAACATTGGATAAGTGGCCGGAAATTTCAGCAAAGTGCTGAAACTTGCGCCACTACCCTGTTTCAGGGGTGTGGCGCAAGCCACCTGCAGCCAAGAAGTTCAGAGGAGGCTGAAAACTTGCGCCACTACCCTGTTTCAGGGGTGTGGCGCAAGGCACAATAATTATTCCCTTCCGGAGTCGTTTCGTAACGCAATTCTACAACGATTTCTAGATGGTTTCTTTTGGTTCTTTGGAGTTATTTGAGCATTGTTAAAGATTCAAATACTTCAATATACTCCTACATACTCCTACATGATCAAATCATGAAATATGAATAGTGATCCAAAATGTCCAATGAAGCCAAGGGCGACTAGAATTCCAATTTTTGCGATCGAGGCGACGAATGAGAATCTCGTAAGAGAATAATGTTGTGTCATTATGGAATTATGTAAACATGAGAGATATGGTGATTAATACATGAAATTTGATGGGTTACATGGGTAGGTGTTATTGGGCCTAATTTGAGGCCCAAAATGGAATAAAATACATGGGCCAAAGGCAAAGTGATCCATTCTTCCAATATTTGACCAAGTGAACATATCATTTAGTGCCAAGTGTGGCTAAGGATGACTTGAAGTCCATAAAAAGCCACCAAAATCAGATTTTTAATCATACAAGACTCTCATAACTTTTGGTTATTTTTCACAAACATTTCTTTCATTCCCAAACCCTAAGGCAACTAGTTCTTTGGACTCCTTGGACAAGATCAACATATTCCAAGCCTTGGTAAGTATTTATCCTCATGTATTAACATATTATATGCATGGGGGATTATATATATTATGCTAGTTGTGATGGCAAGGTGATGAATAGTGTATTTTTGCCTTTGGTGAAAGATGTGTCATCTTGGTAATTTGAACTTAAATTAGGCCTTGTGCCTTTGATGAAAAAGCATGGTATGGACAAAATATGAACATGTATGGTGTTATTTTTGGTATTAAAATTGTTCTTGTCTAAAAGTGGAAATTATGGGATTTTGGCCGATATGTGTTATGAGTTGGATTTAGGTACTTTGATGGATTATTTGTGATGTGTGATGAATAAGAAAGTGTAAAGGAGAAGTATTGTGGTGAAATGTATTGATTTTCATGTATTGGTCAATGTTGGGAATATTATGGAATTTTTGGAATAGTAGTATGATCAACGGTTTTGTCAAGGGGAAATGGCATGTTTAAGGACACATATATGACTCATTAATGTTACATGCATTTGTAGAGTAATTGGTGGTTAATGTGAATTCCGTATTGTATTTATGTTGTAGAGTGACACATAAAGAGGGAGCGGGATTATTGTATACGCATCTAAGGTTGTCTATTCGTATTGTGAATCCAAGGTATGTAAGATTACTTTGTCCGTATTTTTCTGCGGCAAATAGTGTCCATATTGACATGTCACTAGTCCTATCCCGAAATGTGCTAAGGTATCCGATATCCGTATATCACTAGTCATTGTCATATATTTTCTACTCATGGATCATTTGTGAATCTCATGCCTCATATTCATGGTTAATGTTCCGAAAGCTCAAATAAAGTTACGTTCCAATATTCCAATAGTGCCTACACTTGTGTCTCTTGTTCATGGATTATTGTCCTATGGTTCCAATGGTATCATGGTGCTAGTAATGTTATATTTCTCACGATGTTTATTCACATGTCTCTCACTCATTGGTTAATGATTCAAAGTTTCCAATAATGTTATGTTCCAAAGTTCCAAAGTAATGTTATGACTATCCAAGTATCAATCTCAAAGTAATGATCAAAGTAATGCAAATGTGGTTAATGATCAAGTATGGGTGGCAAGTCTAGGGGCGTAATCTTAGCTTGACTCGATCCCGATGTATTGATTTATGGGTGGTGGCAAGTCTAGGGGCGTAAGCCTAGCTCGACTCGATCCCGATGTATTGATTTATGGGTGGAAAGTCTAGGGGCATAAGCCTAGCTCGACTCTATCCCAACATGATGTTATGATATGAAAAGACCCACTGATCAGTAGGGGCCCGGGTACATTGTTATCATTGAGCATTGAGATAAAGAAAGTAATGAAAGCAATCCACATGGTTTCCCAAAATACCAAATGGTGACTTATTCACATTGATTATTCATATGTTTTGAGTTCATTGAAATATTCATGTATTGTACAGTTTCATCTGAGCCTTGCATACTCAGTACTTATTTCGTACTGACCCCTCTCGGGGAATTTACCTTACTTGTTGCAGGCGCAGGTCCCAGTAGGCCTCCTCAGTAGATTGCCAGTGTTAGCGGTTCTTTGGTGAGCTCCAGCTCATTCGGGGCTTCTCCGAGTCAGAGTGTATATATGTTTTGGTATTGTACATAATGTGTAAAGCGGGGACTTGTCCCGACTTATGGTTCATTTTGGTCAATGCTCTTGTTAGAGGCTTTTGTAGACGGATATGGGTGTATCAGTGTAAAAGACATATGTTGTTTTGACTGGATGGCCTCAACGGCCAAGTTTCATATGTATGTATAAATATGTCCCATGTTTTCCTTTATTCGTCTTTCATGCAATGGTGGGTATGATTATGAGATGCATATGAATGATTGAACATAGGCAAAGGTTGGTTCTCTCGGGCCTTATCGGCTACGGGTGCCAATCACGTCTCGATGGGATTCAGAGCGTGACAAAAGTGGTATCAGAGCAGTCGTTCTGAGGGTGTCTACAAAGCCGTGTCTGAGTAGAGTCTTACTTATCGATGTGTTGTGCACCACATTTATAAGTAGGAGTCTACAGGACATTTAGGATGTTGTTTCTTTTCTTCATTCTAGATCGTGCAATAGAGCCAATGTTGTCAGTTGCATTGTATTTGATCTTGGTAATTGTTTTTCTGTGGTATAGTCAAAATGCCGAACACTAGAAGAGGAAGAGGAAAAGGTAAAAGTAAGCTGATAGATAGAATTGCTGGTGAAGGAACAAGTAGACCACCACCTGAACAAGTTGATCAAGGTGGGGCTGAAACTGAGTTCGCAACGCGAGCTTCTTCTACTTCTTCAGCTCCAGAAGAGCCGAGAAGAAGGGAAATGCCCGTGGAACCACTGACGAATGCCACAGATCAGGATCTTAGGAATGCTGTACAGATGTTGACACAGTTAGTGGCGGCACAAAGCCAGGGAAGAGCTGGTGCAATGGCACATGATGATGATGCGGCTAGAATGGCAAGTCACAGAACACAGGATTTCTTGAAACTAGACCCTCCTATCTTTACAGGGTCCGATCCAAAAGCAGATCCACAGGACTTCGTGGATCAAATTCAGAGGGCCTTGGAAGTTATGCATGTGACAGGGGTAGAGACAGTGGAACTTGCTGCGTACAGGTTAAAAGGAGAGGCAATATTGTGGTATGAGGATTGGAAGAAATCCCGTGACATTGGTGCAGATTCACCGACATGGGAAGAGTTTAAAGTGGCTTTCCTCGATCATTATCTTCCGTATGAGGTTCGGGAAGCACGTGCAGATCAGTTCCTGAATTTGCGTCAAAGGAATATGAGTGTTCGGGAATATAGTTTGCAATTTAACTCCTTGGCTCGATATGTGCCAAATATTGTGGCTACGATGACAGACAGGGTCCATAGATACGTGGATAGACTAGAGCCATATTTGGTAAGAGATTGCACTATTGCGGCCTTGAATAGGGACATGGACATTGCTCGCATACAAGCCTTCGCCCAGAAAATGGAGGATCAAAGACAGAGACGAAGGGTACATGAATTTGATAGGGGACAGTCCAAAAGGGCTAGACCTATGGGACCACCTATGATGTCCCAAGGAGGATCTAGGCCCCGCATGTTTCCTAGACCACCTAGACCGTCGTTCTCTTATTCCACAGGGAGTGCTTATTCTCAGTCTCGAGGGTTTAGAGGTGGTTCAGCTGGGCAGAGTAGTGGGGGTCATGGATCACAGTCAGCAGGTTTTCCTCGTCAGCAGTGTCAACACTGTGGGCGTATTCACCCAGGCACATGTCGGGCAGGAACGAATGTCTGCTTTTGGTGTGGTATGCCAGGGCATATAGCGAGAGATTGTCCACAAAGGGGCATGAGTGGTACAGCACGACCGGCTGGGTCGGCTGTTGCATCATCAGCATCGGTTCCTTCACTGGGCCGAGGTGTGCAGCCTGTTGGCCGTGGTAGAGGGACCAGAGGAGCAACCAGTACTAGCAGGGTTCAGAATCGCATTTATGCTTTGGTGGACCACCAGAATTCAGAGGCTTCCCTAGATGTTGTCACAGGTACATTATCCATATTCTCACATAATGTATATGCACTAATTGACCCAGGTTCTACATTTTCCTATGTTACTCCATTGGTTGCTGCAAAATTTGCAAAGGCACCGGAATTATTAATTAAGTCAATTGAAGTGTCTACACCGGTTGGTGAATATATTATTGCAAAGAGAGTGTATCGTAACTGTGTGGTAACTGTGTGTGGTCATGATACGTTGGCCGATCTCATTGAATTGAACATGGTGGATTTTGATGTAATCATGGGAATGGATTGGTTGGCCTCTTGTTATGCTATGGTAGATTGCCGGGCCAAGAAGGTGCAATTTTGTTTTCCGCAAGAAAATATTCTAGAATGGCAGGGTAATGTAGGGGCACCATGAGGGAGATTTATTTCCTATTTGAAAGCCAGAAAAATGATTGCCAAGGGATACATATGTCATTTAGTACGAGTGAAAGATAATGACGTGGAACCATTAACTCCACAGTCAGTACCGGTAGTCAATGAATTTCTTGATGTATTTCCAGAGGATCTTCCAGGTTTACCCCCAGAACGAGAAGTGGAATTCGGCATTGATGTGATTCCAGGCACTCAGCCTATTTCTATCCCTCCATATAGAATGGCTCCAGCGGAACTGCATGAATTGAAGGAGCAGTTGAAAGATTTGCTGGACAAGGGCTTCATTAGGCCTAGTATGTCCCCGTGGGGTGCACCAGTATTATTCGTACGCAATAAAGATGGCACATTAAAGATGTGCATTGACTACCGACAGTTGAATAAGGTAACGATCAAGAACAAATATCCCCTTCCTCGCATTGATGATTTGTTTGATCAGTTACAGGGTGCCAAATGTTTTTCAAAAATTGACTTGAGGTCGGGATACCATCAAGTCAGAGTTAGAGCGGAGGATGTACCCAAAACAGCTTTTCGAACACGGTATGGCCACTATGAATTTTTAGTTATGTCCTTTGGGCTAACAAATGCACCGGCTGTGTTTATGGATTTGATGAACAGGGTGTTTAAGCCATTCCTAGACGTGTTCGTGACAGTATTTATAGATGACATCCTTGTTTATTCAAGATCACCAGAAGACCATGCTTATCATTTACGGCAAGTGTTGCAAATTCTCCGTGAGCGTAAGTTGTCTGCAAAATTCTCCAAATGTGAGTTTTGGTTAAAATCAGTTGCATTCTTGGGTCACATTGTGTCGGACGAAGGAATCCAGGTCGACACACAGAATATAGAGGCAGTGAAAAATTGGACAAGACCTACGACACCCACAGAGATTCGCAGTTTTCTGGGTTTGGCAGGTTATTACCGAAGATTTGTAGAAGGGTTTGCTTCTATTGCGGTACCATTGACAAATTTAACTCACAAGGCAATTAAATTTCAATGGAATGATGCATGTGAAAGAGGTTTCCAAAAATTGAAAGATAAGTTGACTTCCACACCAGTGTTAGTACTTCCTGAAGGCACAGAGGGCTATGCAGTGTATTGTGATGCTTTCGGGATTGGTCTCGGATGTGTGTTGATGCAGCATGGTAGGGTGATAGCATATGCCTCACGACAGTTGCGGCCACATGAGAAAAACTATCCCACACATGATCTTGAATTGGCAGCGGTAGTGTTTGCTTTAAAGATATGGCATCATTATTTGTATGGGGTTCATGTTGATATTTATACGGATCACAAAAGTTTACAATATATCTTTAAGCAAAAGGAACTCAACCTAAGGCAACGAAGATGGTTAGAGCTCTTGAAAGACTATGATGTTGATATTCTATACCATCCAGGGAAGGCAAATGTAGTAGCAGATGCATTGAGCCGCAAGGCAACGGGAGTCACTAGTGGTCAATTGACGAAAAAGAAGGAGATAATCAAAGACTTAAATCAGTTAGCGAGCTTGGGAGTTCGCCTTATTGAATTCTCAGATGATAGAGTTATTGTGCAGAATCCTCCTTGATAGCTGAAGTGAAAGAAAAGCAATTTGCGGATTCTATTTTATTGCAGCTAAGGGAAAATGTGCAGCAAAATTTGACCAATGCATTTGATATTACACCGGAAGGGGTGCTTCAATCTCAAGGGAGATTATGTGTACCGGACGTAGATGAGCTGAGGACACGAATAATGATAGAGGCGCAACATTCGCGCTATTCTATTCATCCGGGTGCTACTAAAATGTACCATGAATTGAAAGAAGCGTATTGGTGGGGCAACATGAAAAAGAACATTGCAGAATTTGTCGCGCAATGCCCAAATTGTCAGCAAGTGAAAGTGGAACATCAGAAACCGGGAGGTTACATGTAATGTATCAATCTTCCAGTCTGGAAGTGGGATATGATTAATATGGATTTTATTATGGGATTGCCTCGTACATTGCGGCAGTTTGATTCCATATGGGTCATAGTGGACCGACTTACCAAGTCAGCGCATTTTCTACCCGTCAAGACGACCTATACAGCTGAGGATTATGCGAAGTTGTATGTTAAAGAAATAGTGAGTTTACATGGTATTCCACTTTCTATTATATCAGACAGAGGAGCACAGTTCACAGCACACTTTTGGAAATCTTTTTAGTGGAGTTTAGGTACTCAGGTGAATTTGAGTACGGCTTTCCATCCCCAGACCGATGGACAAGCAGAACGTACTATTCAGACACTTGAAGATATGCTACGAGCTTGCGTATTAGATTTTCAAGGCAGTTGGGATGACCATTTGCCTCTTATGGAATTTGCGTATAACAATAGCTGTCATTCAAGTATTAAAATGGCACCTTATGAAGCTTTGTACGGAAGGAAATGTCGATCACCAATTGGATGGTTTGAAGCAGGTGAAACTACTTTACTTGGGCCATATATTGTCCACCAAGCCATGGAGAAAGTTAAAGTGATCCAACAGCGGTTACAAACGGCTCAAAGTCGTCACAAGTCATATGCCGATGTTAGAAGAAGAGGGCTTGAATTTGCCATAGGTGATTGGGTGTTTTTAAAGGTGTCACCAATGAAAGGGGTAATGCGGTTCGGAAAGAAAGGAAAATTGAGTCCACATTACATAGGCCCATATGAAATCATTAGAAGATTTGGGCAAGTTGCATATGAGTTGGCACTACCCCAGGACCTTTCGTCAGTCCATCCGGTATTTCATGTGTCGATGCTTCGAAAATGTATAGGAGATCCATCTCGTATTGTTCCCGTAGAGGATGTTAAAGTTACAGAGGATCTCACTTATGAAGAGGTGCCCATTGCTATCCTCGATCGACAAGTAAAGAGATTGAGAAATAAATACATAGCATCCGTAAAAGTCCTTTGGAGAAACCAACACGTAGAGGAGATCACATGGGAAGCGGAAGAAATGATGAAATCCAAGTATCCCCATCTATTTCAAATGGACCAAGAAGTTCACAGTGCGGAGGTGGAACAATAACAAGTAAGTATTTAAGAGCATTATGTGAATGTGTATAGGTAGGTTAAAGTAAAGATGCATTTGCTGTATATAAGACAATGTTGTTAACATTCGAGGACGAATGTTTCTAAGGGGGGAAGAATGTAACACCCCGTACTTTATAATCTCACTTGATACCTTGGGATCATATCTACATAGGTTTTGAGATGCCATGCATATGTGTTTTATAGTGTCATTGGTGAAACATTTGATATCGGACTTAACATGTGCGATTAGATCTTCGTAGGAGGTGTGTTGTGATTTCGTGGAGCATTTGGGTAAGAACTCGTACACATTCTAACCTCATTTGGTGAATTTAAGTCATGTTTACTTGATGTTTAAGATCACTAAGTAAGTATTTTGTAGTGTTTTGATAAGGGATTGGACGATACGTAAACATTGGATAAGTGGCCGGAAATTTCAGCAAAGTGCTGAAACTTGCGCCACTACCCTATTTCAGGGGTGTGGCGCAAGCCACATGCAGCCAAGAAGTTCAGAGGATGCTGAAAACTTGCGCCACTACCCTGTTTCAGGGGTGTGGCGCAAGGCACAATAATTATGCCCTTCCGGAGTCGTTTCGTAACGCAATTCTACGACGATTTCTAGATGGTTTCTTTTGGTTCTTTGGAGTTATTTGAGCATTGTTAAATATTCAAACACTTCAATGTACTCCTACATACTCCTACATGATCAAATCATGAAATGTGAATAGTGATCCAAAATGTCCAATGAAGCCAAGGGCGACTAGAATTCCAATTTTTGCGATCGAGGCGACGAATGAGAATAATGTCGTGTCATTATGGAATTATGTAAACATGAGAGATATGGTGATTAATACATGAAATTTGATGGGTTACATGGGTAGGTGTTATTGGGCCCAATTTGAGGCCCAAAATGGAATAAAATACATGGGCCAAAGGCAAAGTGATCCATTCTTCCAATATTTGACCAAGTGAACATATCATTTAGTGCCAAGTGTGGCTAAGGATGACTTTAAGTCCATAAAAGCCACCAAAATCAGATTTTTAATCATACAAGACTCTCATAACTTTTGGATATTTTTCACAAACATTTCTTTCATTCCCAAACCCTAAGGCAACTAAGTTCTTTGGACTCCTTGGACAAGATCAACATATTCCAAGCCTTGGTAAGTATTTATCCTCATGTATTAACATATTATATGCATGGGGGATTATATATATTATGCTAGTTGTGATGGCAAGGTGATGAATAGTGTATTTTTGCCTTTGGTGAAAGATGTGTCATCTTGGTAATTTGAACTTAAATTAGGCCTTGTGCCTTTGATGAAAAAGCATGGTATGGACAAAATATGAACATGTATGGTGTTATTTTTGGTATTAAAATTGTTCTTGTCTAAAAGTGGAAATTATGGGATTTTGGCCGATATGTGTTATGAGTTGGATTTAGGTACTTTGATGGATTATTTGTGATGTGTGATGAATAAGAAAGTGTAAAGGAGAAGTATTGTGGTGAAATGTATTGATTTTCATGTATTGGTCAATGTTGGGAATATTATGGAATTCTTGGAATAGTAGTATGATCAACGGTTTTGTCAAGGGAAAATGGAATGTTTAAGGACACATATATGACTCATTAATGTTACATGCATTTGTAGAGTAATTGGTGGTTAATGTGAATTCTGTATTGTATTTATGTTGTAGAGTGACACATAAAGAGGGAGCGGGATTATTGTATATGCATCTAAGGTTGTCTATTCGTATTGTGAATCCAAGGTATGTAAGGTTACTTTGTCCGTATTTTTCTGCGGCAAATAGTATCCATATTGACATGTCACTAGTCCTATCCTGAAATGTGCTAAGGTATCCGATATCCGTATATCACTAGTCATTGTCATATATTTTCTACTCATGGATCATTTGTGAATCTCATGCCTCATATTCATGGTTAATGTTCCGAAAGCTCAAATAAAGTTACGTTCCAATATTCCAATAGTGCCTATACTTGTGTCTCTTGTTCATGGATTATTGTCCTATGGTTCCAATGGTATCATGGTGCTAGTAATGTTATATTTCTCACGATGTTTATTCACATGTCTCTCACTCATTGGTTAATGATTCAAAGTTTCCAATAATGTTATGTTCCAAAGTAATGTTATGACTATCCAAGTATCAATCTCAAAGTAATGATCAAAGTAATGCAAATGTGGTTAATGATCAAGTATGGGTGGCAAGTCTAGGGGCGTAATCCTAGCTCGAATCGATCCCGATGTATTGATTTATGGGTGGCAAGTCTAGAGGCGTAAGCCTAGCTCGACTCGATCTCGATGTATTGATTTATGGGTGAAAAGTCTAGGGGCATAAGCCTAGCTCGACTCGATCCCAACATGATGTTATGATATGAAAAGACCCACTGATCAGTAGGGGCCCGGGTACATTGTTATCATTGAGCATTGAGATAAAGAAAGTAATGAAAGCAATCCACATGGTTTCCCAAAATACCAAATGGTGACTTATTCACATTGATTATTCATATGTTTTGAGTTCATTGAAATATTCATGTATTGTACAGTTTCATCTGAGCCTTGCATACTCAGTACTTATTTCGTACTGACCCCTCTCGGGGAATTTACCTTACTTGTTGCAGACGCAGGTCCCAGTAGGCCTCCTCAGTAGATTGCCAGTGTTAGCGGTTCTTTGGTGAGCTCCAGCTCATTCGGGGCTTCTCCGAGTCAGAGTGTATATATGTTTTGGTATTGTACATAATGTGTAAAGCGGGGACTTGTCCCGACTTATGGTTCATTTTGGTCAATGCTCTTGTTAGAGGCTTTTGTAGACGGATGTTGGTGTATCAGTGTAAAAGACATATGTCGTTTTGACTGGATGGCCTCAACGGCCAAGTTTCATATGTATGTATAAATATGTCCCATGTTTTCCTTTATTCGTCTTTCATTCAATGAGAAAGACATGGCCCAAAAGAGATTTTGCCCCATTCTTGCCTAGTCTTCCATTGACCAAGTAAACACACCAAGTGTGTGGATGAGGTTCATTATAAAGGGACTATATAAGGAGAGAAAAACAGATTTTTATTTCATTTGGACTCTCATGCCTTTTCTAGAATTTTCCAAAGCTTTCCTCTCACACAAACCCTAAGCTCTCATCTCTTTGTGGACAAGATCATTTTTGTACAAGGCTTGGTAAGTGTTTGTTATGATGTTTTAATATATTTTATGCATGAGATATGGTGTATACTATGTTGGTTATATTGATGGAGTATTGACAAGTTCACAATGTGTGAAATGTTACATGTTTGCTAAATCGGAGAATGGTTTTGGTCTTGTGAACTAGAACATGGACTTGTGGTCTTGAAGGAAGTGAACTTGATGGATTAAATATTGACATGTGAGATGTGATTATAGTCTTACTTTGTTGTATCCTTGTGTATAATGATTGGGATTGTTATTGTGAAAATGGTTTTGGATTTGGTGACGTATTGACCGAAAAGTGTAGTTTTGGGCGTTGTTTATGTGTGTTATGAGACCATGACTGATTTTTGGCATTCAAATGATCAAAAATATGTTAAAACAAGTTTGGTTATGATCATGGGCCATTCATTACATAAAAAGACCCAAAAGAGACCTATTTTGGCCAAAACGGGCATCCGCCCCCACAGACAGAGGCACCTGCGGGCGCAGATACCAACGCAGATGCCCCTGGAATCTTCCATAGGTCATCTACGGGCGCACCTTATCCACCTGCGGGCGCAGGTGGCAGCACAGGTCAGCCCCAGGTCTGGTTTTGTATGTTTTCGCATCTAGTTGATCCCCGAAGACCCCTATACCCTTTTTGGATGTAGTTATCAACTTGTGATGCCATTTTAGTGACTTTAAAGTGTCGTATGGAGGCATTTTTTCCTGTATTAAGTATGGATTATTGTTCATATGTTGTTATGAGGCAAGTTGATAGGAGTAAATGTGACGGAATGATAATGAGAAGGCATAAAGGGTAAGTGTGATATGAAATGCTATTGTTGTATGAAATCTTGGTTAATGTGTAGGATGTTATGGTATGGTTGATATGAGAATACAGTGAATTGCATTGTAATGGGGTGACATGACGTTGTACGGCAGCCATATAGCTCATTGTCGTTTTGTACGCTTGTAGAGTAACTAATTGCTAATGTAAGCTCCGGTATGTACTTGTATTGTAGAGTAAGATGTAAGGAAGAAGCTGGGCTATTGTATTCACGTATAGGATTGAGTATTCATATTGATAGGACAAGGTATGTAAGGTTACTCTTTCCGTATCCTTCTGCAGCATATAGTATTCACCTTGTTATGGCACTTACTCATTTTTGAAATGTCCTAAGGTAACTCATTTCAGGTTATCATCTATTGTTGGTCATATATACCTTATTATTGAGCTATTGTTATTAATGCGTCACATAATTATGAACATGGTTCCAAGATCCAATAATGTTATGTTCCAAAGTTTCCAATAATGTTACAACTACAAAAGTGTCAATCTCATGAGCGTAAAGTCATTAAGTAAGCATCTATGTGTTTCCAATAATGATGTAATCATTGAATGAACTATTTAAAAGATTAAAAAAGTAATGTTGTAAAGAGAAGAGATGTATTCATGGGTGGTATCCCAGGGGTTAAATAACCTAGCATGGGTTAATCCCGTTACTATGGGTGGTATCCCAGGGGCAAAGGAAAAGCCTAGCATAGGTCGATCCCGAATATTGTTGATTACCCACTGATCAGCTTGGGGCCCAGGCATTATATGGATGATGATTGATGATGGATGATGGATGATGTAAAGTAAAGTAAAGCAAATAAAGTAATGTAAAGTAATGAATGTAATGTACATGGTTCCAAACATATACAGAATGATGACTTACCCATAATGGGCTATGCTCTCATATTTGAGTTCATTGAAGTATTTATGTATCATACAGTTTTATATGAGCCTTACATACTCAGTACATTCTTCGTACTGACCCCCTCGGGGGAAACTTACCTTATTTGTTGTAGGCACAGGAGCTAGTAGACCTCCACAGTAGAGTGCGGGTCAATTGCATATTTTTGGTGAGCTCCAGTTGGTTCAGGGCTTTCCGAGTCATAGTGTACACTGATTTTGGTATTGTATATGCTGTATAAAGCGGAGACTTGTCCCGACTCTAGTTTGGCTATGTGTATGTACCTATAGAGGCTTTGTAGACATATGTGGGATGAGGAATGAAAGAGAAGTATGTCCATGTTGACTCGATGGCCCTAACGACCAAGTTTCTTATACGTATATATATCACATGTTTCCATAACTTCCGCTATTGACATTTTATACCTCTATGTAAGGGTGCTGCTTATTGAGTGACATGCATATGAATTGACATAAGCAAAGATTGGTTCTCTTGGGCCTCATCGGCTTCGGGTGCCAGTCCGCCTCAATGGGATTTGGGGTGTGACAGTTGTGCCCACGCAACATTAACTATTGATACTAAGGGAAAAGAGTGCCCTTTATTATAAAAGATTCCGGTTTAGCTCGAAAAAGCGCTGACAACAACTGAAAGGAAGAGTCCACATAGTTATTGTGTCTGTCGGTCTGCCCTGACGAAGAAATGTAATACATGAAAAACTTATGGATGTCGTACAAAATGACTTTACCTATGACATTTTTTATTCGTACTTTTCATACAAAGAGAATGGACAGGCTGGAAAACTTGGAATAATCACAAAATACTGAGCATCGCCATATTGTTTCTTCACGTGGGGGGCATTTTACTAGCAAAGAAGACTCGTATAACTGGTAGTACCTAGTTGGGGTTTAGTGGTGTAATTCTTTGTTAGAAGAGGTCTCTGCCATACCAATGACTTTTCGTGGAACCGAGTTGTTTAAAGTGAGCCTTTCTCGAAGAAAGAGAACCTGGGACCATCTATTTTAAAAACCATGACAAAGCGATTGATTCTATCGAGAGCGTAACACAAGAGACATGTAAGATGACTATCAATGGATATAAAAACTCTCATTATTATTATTATTATTTAATGCTTGGCCGAGCAGTATGATAATGACTTCTATCTTTTGATAGAGCGGCGAAAGACTACTTCAATATAGGAAAACAAATGAAAACTCGAGAGGGTCGATTTTTGAGAAGCATTTAATAGTAAATTTAGGGTCTAAAACTAGTCTTTTAATTTCAAAGATGTCATGTGACTTTAAAAAATTAACTAATCCATTTTTTATCCCTCTAACCTGATCCAGACTCAATCCTATTAAAAAAAATCTAATCTCACTTCTATTCACTCGTCATCTCGCCGATCACTTACACTTAAAATGTTTGTTCAATCGAAACAAGATCATCATTAGGACTACGAGGAGATGACTTAATACTAGAGGGATTGAATTTTTTTAGTTGCATCTAGTTTGGGGTAGAAATGAGTGAAGTAATCTTTTAAGCCAGATGACTTTTTGAAACTAAAAAATCAATTTTAGAATTTTCTTTTCAAATTTAGTACTGAATATAGGTTTGTTAATTAAAAAAAGTAGGAGTAATTAATATTCACTATTTGTAAGACAAGGATGATATATATACATTATTTATTATTTATGATATGTACAACATTTTTTAACAAAAACTATGTCCACTTTAGAAAAAGGGACAGTCCGGTGGAAAGCTTCCGCTATGTGCAGAATCCGAAAAAGAATCAGATCATAAGAATCTGTTGTATGCAGCCTCATCTTGCAGAAAATATATTCACTCTAAATCACACACTTAAATGATATAATTGCCCCCTTTTCCCCATTAACGAAAGGACGGTGAATAGATGGATCTACTTAAGAAGAGAAAATTGTTAGGACAAGTTATATCAAAATATCATCTTTGATTCGTCGTCACCTGTATATAAAAAATTCTAAGATTGCCCCACAAGCTGAATTATAAGTTTATTCCTTTTGTTATTAGAGAATTTTCAAAGTTTTAAAAAAATCTAATCATTACAGACTCTTAATTAAAGTGTACTTTATTCAATATAGTATATAATATACGTCTGAATGCTAGCATATTTATATTTAAAGCTTTTTTATGTAGGACATGTAGGAATAGTATTGAAAAAGACGTATTAGTAATATTGAATTAATTAAATAGAGATTATTTCTTATCCATGATTTGATTTGATGTGTCTTTAATATGCTTATTCATATATTAATAACTTTAATATTGGTTATGATATCATGGATTACTACATATTAGTTAACACTTTATACTACTAAATATGATGTATAGCTGAATATACATTAAAAACATGGCATAATTACAAAAAAATACATATAGCAAATATACATTGTAATTTCAAGGCCAACAAAGTACATTATATTTTATAGCTCAAAACCAGGATTTGACCACAGAATGAAAAGTAATTTTTTTTGTATAACATTGTATATATATATGTATATTGTATTGTATATTATTGTATATACAATATAGTTGTTTTATTATATTACATAATGTTATAGATACAATTATTCAATAATATACATAATTATACAAATATATATATATGTGTGTGTGTGTGTGTGTATAATGTTTAAACAATGTATCTACATTGTATAAGTGTGTATAAAATGAAGAGGAACAAGAAAATCAGCGAAATAAAAAGACTGTATTGTATATACAATAATATACAATACAATATACAAATGTATACAAGAAAATGAACTTAGTCTTCTTCCACGAATTCAAGCACCAAATTCATCCAAAAATAATTCAAAACTACACCAAATCATCCAAAACTTCAGACTTGGGCTCCTCAATACTGATCTTTTGCAATCATACCCAATTGAAATAGAGCTTATTTATGAAAATTCAATTTTCAAAATTTGAAGCTTGGAGCTTCAATAATGGCTGAACATCTAAAAAAATTGTGCTACAACTGTGAAATTGTAACGTAAATTTGTTATATGCTTGGTTTACGAATTTTATAAATCTGTATTCTCTTAGATGTTCATTAGTTGTAGCAATAATGAACAACTATGAAACATTTTATGAATTGTGCATTAAATGAGCATTGGGTTACAGATTGTAAAGTAATATTTTGGGGCCTATACAATTGGGCCGTTTTTGGTAATATAATGTACAATGAGTTGTATTTTGTAATGTAACATTATTGGATGCACTTTTATGTAATTTTTTCTAAAAACATGGCTAAACAAGATTTTAAATAATACTAAAAGTAATATATGTATTATTTCTCTATACTAGTACCAAACGACTCCTTAAGGTGGTGGATCGTCCAATTACATACGCTATAATTATCTGGAGGCTAATATAACAATGAGTTTAACTTGCATCTACTGTCAATCAAATTCTTTTTTACACGATTAGAGTTTTTAACCGGTAATAATCGATAAAATTTTATTTTCAATTTATTTACTTTTTTAATTTCAAACACTCATTTAAATTGCGAAAGCAGCTCCACTCTATTAGTTTTTGCTCAAATAATTATTAATATGGCCTTAAACGAAATCAAGTGTCCTTGTATATTTTAAAGGTTAGGATCATTTTTAAATAGTATTTTCAACTGAGCCTACATGAATAATTACTTGAGCAAAAACTAATTAAGCGGGGGACTCCCATTTATTACATTTATCTCTCTCCCTTTCATCTCCAATCTTTCACTCCAAGTTCCAAGTTACCTTATTACTTCCTTCATTTTATTTTATTTGGTCTTTGTTGACTTGACACATTTTAGAAGAAAACTTTAATGTTGAATCTTGTTGGTTGTTTCTAATGTCATTTATTTGCTTGTTTATCTCTTTTTTCGTATCTATCAATTTTTCTCACTTGTTAATTATTTTGTCTTTAGAAAGACATTTTTGCTTTAATTTGGTGTATATCAAACTAGCTCAAACAAGTCGATGATGAAGCCTAACTCCCCAACTACAGTCAACTTTTGAGACTGCACGCATCCCTATTTTTCCATGACAAAAACATAATTAGGTACACTAAATTTTCGCCACCCAAATTGAACATGACCATCATAAGTTGTACTTAGTGCATGGTATTCTTTTATTTTTGTTTAGAGGTTTTAAGTTTGAATATAAGTATGAAATTGTCTGAAATGTGTGTCAGAAAAAATAATAGACATGTAAAAGAAGTTTAAAGTCAAATTGTCTTAATATAAATAAGTTATCATTTGTTGTTCCGGGTACAACTATCTGTATTTAAACAACAAAAACTTCAACTTTAAGTTCAAGAACAACAAAGAAGTTTAACAACTTCAAACACAAGTTCAACAACAATGAACTATCAAAATGAAGTTTCTACTATTTTTTGGAAAATAGCAAAACCATAAGAAATAAGATGAAACAGAAATGTAGAATCAAGTCCATCGAATTCACGGTGTGTCCTTAAGGAATTTATTCCCCTCAAGTATCCGAGGTTATGGAATCTTTCCTTCCAGGATAAAATGATTCACTTCAGTAGAATAGTGGTACCTCAAATTCTACCGAACTTCGAACGCACTTAATGATTTGATGATCACACTTGAGTTTTTCAAAAAGAAGAAGATGTTTTTTTCTTTCACAAATTTCGTGTCAATACCTGAGGAAAAATAAGGTATTTATAGCCATAAAGAGTTTCTTCCTAAAAAAAACAATGATTCATGAAAAGAGATAATTTTTTTGAAACGTCACTTGACCTGCGGACCCCATCTGCGCCCGCAGGTGGCGACATGCGGTCACAGGTCGTCGTTTGACAATTTTCAGAATCTGTCCCGCCATCTGCGAAGGTCACCTGCGTCCGCAGGTGACGACCTGCGCGCGCAGGTCGCCCTTTTGCGCGTGAAATAGTGTGTCGCTTTTTTTTTTTTTTTTTTATAGTTAAAACCGAGCTTGAAGCCCTTTTATTAAAATAAATAAAATCAGCAATATGTACAAATGGCCAGGCCCAAAAGTGACCTGGCCCAAAAAAATAAGAAAACATCCAGACATAGAGAGAAATCCTCTGCACATTTAGGAAAGTAGGTAGAAAGCCACCCCTTCATCTTCTCGAACAATCTAACCATGGATGTGCGCTTCTGTTAACTTGATCTTGCAAAATCATGTTCCGCTTCAATGCTCTTCCTCAAGTACATCTTTATCAGCTCAAAGCTCCAGCTCGAATCCTAAGCTAAGTACCGTATCACCTTTTGTTCATTGTTCTTTTGTGTGTCGCTTCCTCAAAAGTTCGTATTCCTTCGAGGTGCGTTGTGACATGCGTCCGCACATGCCATGTGCGTCCGCAAATTGAGAAGAATCATTTCTTATCGAATTTTTGGATTAACATATCACTATTTTTCAAGCTTTAAATGAATTTTATCCAAAAAGATAATCTCTCGATCATTTGCCAAATCCAAATCCGAAGCCGAAGCCGAGCCGAGCGAGCGACGACAATGACGGCGCGAGGATTTTCTTTTTCTTGCCTCACTATCCACATGAATGGGAGTGTTCCAATATAAACACTAAGAAGTTTCTACTTAACTTTCTTAAAGTGAAATTTTACTCTTTCACTTTTCCTCCATTTTTCTTCCCTCTATTTTTCATTCACAATACACTTAGAACGCAACATCATTCTTTTTATTAGGTGCGCAAACAAAAATCCCACATTAGTAGCTGAAAATATTGGAAAACTACATATAAGGTGTAAGGGCTCTTAATGGTGTGAGACATTTTGGGGAAAACCGTGCGGGTTTGATCCAAAGCAGATAATATCACACTATGTAAGAGTATTTTTGAGTTGACTGAGCTCAGCAATTGGTATCAGATCCTAGGTTTGGCAGGATAAGTATAGGGATGTGATGGAGTGCAGGGCTCATTTTGCTTACCTTTAAGAGCTTAGAGATGCACACACAAGAAGAATCTAGTTTGCGAACTTCAATTGCCATAAAATACTCAGATATGTGGGTGGCACACAGTGAATCTCGGTGACCCATGGATCGTGGTAATGGGCCACGTGAAACTTGGTTCGAAGAGGAGATTAGTGGGTGTGCAAACAAAAATCATACATTGATAGCTGAAAAGACTGGGAAACTACATATAAGGTGTATATACGTAAATTGCTTTTGTAAGTTTGTTGTCGTTTGTTGTCTTACTGAGAAATAGAAAGGCAATTTTAGTTAAGACTATAAAATAAATGAGTTTAAGTTATGTATACATCGTTAATATAAAAAATTCAAGTTATTCAATTTATATCTATAGGCAAATCTTTTAAGTATGAGAGTTGCAATTTTGAAATAAGATAGGTTACTTGGTCACAATTAGTAAAGATGACATATTAATAAAAACTTCTTACACTCATAACAATCAGTGGTAGAGCCACCCTTGTCGAACGATGCAATTGACACCCATTTATTAAAAAGTTACGCCGTGTACGTATATTTAAATATAAATATAATATATGTTAAATCTTCTTGACTTTTCTTTTTTGAATATCCTCTTAGTGGATATTGTAACACCCCGTACTGTATAACCTCACTTGATACCTTGGGATCATATCTACATAGGTGTTGAGATGCCATGCATATGTGTTTTATAGTGTCATTGGTGAAACATTTGATATCGGACTTAACATGTGCGATTGGATCTTCGTAGGAGGTGTGTTGTGATCTCGTGGAGCATTTGGGTAAGAACTCGTACACATTTTAACCTCATTTGGTGACTTTAAGTCATGTTTACTTGATGGTTAAGATCACTAAGTAAGTATTTTGTAGTGTTTTGATAAGGGATTGGACGATACGTAAACATTGGATAAGTGGAAAATTTCAGCACTTTGCTGAAACTTGCGCCACTACCCTGTTTCAGGGGTGTGGCGCAAGCCAACCTGCAGCCCAAAACTTCAGAGAAGGCTGCAATCTTGCGCCACTACCCTGTTTCCGGGGTGTGGCGCAAGGCACAACATTATGCCCTTTCCGGAGTCGTTTCGTAACGCAATTCTACGACGATTTCTCGATGGTTTCTTTTGGTTCTTTGGAGTTATTTGAGCATTGTTAAAGCTTCAAACACTTCAATATACTCCTACATACTCCTACATGATCAAATCATGAAATGTGAATAGTGCTCTAAAATGTTCAATGAAGCCAAGGGCGACTAGAATTCCAATTTTTGCGATCGAAAGGACGAATGAGAATTGTTTAAAAGAATATTGTCGTAACATTATGGAATTATGTAAACACGAGATATATGGTGAATAATACATGAAATTTGATGGGTTACATGGATATGTGTTATTGGGCCCAAAATGAGGCCCAAATTGGAATTTAAAGCATTGGCCCAAAGGGCAAAAAGACCCATTCTTCTCATTGGACCACATTTGATGCCAAAGGAATGGCTAAGAATGACTTGGGGTCTATATAAAGGCCCCAAGATCAGATTTTCCGTCACATAAAAACTCTCATGCCTTTTAGCTAATTATCAAACATTTTTCTCATTTCCAAACCCTAAGGCAAATAACTCCTTTGGACTCTTTGGACAAGATCATCCTATTCCAAGCTTTGGTAAGTGTTTATTCTCATGGATTAACATATTATATGCATGGGAGATTATGTATATTATGCTAGTTGTGTTGGCAAGGGGATGAATAGTGTATTTTTGCCTTTGGTAAAAGATGTGTCATCTTGGTAATTTGAACTTGAATTAGGCCTTGTGCCTTTGATGAAAAAGCATGGTATGGACAAAATATGAACATGTATGGTGTTATTTTTGTTATTAAACTTGTTCTTGTCTAAAAGTGGAAATTTTGGGATTTTGGCCGATATGTGTTGTGAGTTGTATTAAGGTACTTTGATGGATTATTTATGAAGTGTTATGGATAAGAAAGTGTAAAGGAGAAGTATTGTGGTGAAATGTATTGATTTTCATGTATTGGTCAATGTTGGGAATATTATGGAATTTTTGGAATACTAGTATAATCAATGGTTTTGTCAAGGGGAAATGACATGTTTAAAGGCAAACATGTGACTCATTGACATGGTATGCATTTGTAAAGTGATTGGTGGTTAATGTGAATTTCGTTGTGTATTTATGTTGTAGAGTGACACATAAAGAAGGAGAGGGATTATTGTATACGCATCGAAGGTTGTATACTCGTATTGTGAATCCAAGGTATGCAAGGTTACTTTGTCCGTATCTTTCTACGGCCAATAGTGTTCACATTGACATTTCTCTAGTTCTATTCCGAACTGTACTAAGGTATCCCATATGCAATTATCTATGGTCATTGTCATATATTTCCTACTCATTGATCAATTGTGAATCTCATTTCTCATATTCATGGTTAATGTTTCAAAAGCTCAAATAAGGTTATGTTCCAATATTCCAATAGTGCCTATACTTGTGTCTCTTGGTCATGGCTTATTGTCCAATGGTTCCAATAGTATCATGGTGCTAGTAATGTTATATTTCTCATTGATATTTATTCACATGTCCTTCACTTATTGGTCAATGATTCAAAGTTTCCAACAATGTTATGTTCCAAAGTTCCAAAAGTGATGTTATGATTATCAAAGTATCAATCTCAAAGTAATGAACAAAGTAATGCATATGTGGTCAATGATCAAGTACGGGTGGCAAGTCTAGGGGTGTAAGCCTAGCTCGACTCGATCCCGAGGTTTGGAATTATGGGTGGCAAGTCTAGGGGCGTAAGCCTAGCTCGACTCGATCCCGATGCATTGATGTATGGGTGGCAAGTCTAGGGGCATAAGCCTAGATCTACTCGATCCCAACACAATGATATGATATGAAAGACCCACTGATCAGTCGGTGCCCGGGTACATTGTGACATATGTGATAACAAGTGAGTATTGATTGTAACGAAAGTGACAAAAGCAATGAAAACAATCCACATGGTTTCCAAAATGCAACATGGTGACTTATTCACATTGATTATTCATATGTTTTGCGTTCAGTGACATATTCATTGAAATATTCATGTATTATACAGTTCCATCTGAGCCTTGCATACTCAGTACTTATTTCGTACTGACCCCTCTCGGGGAATTTACCTTACTTGCTGCAGGCGCAGGTCCCAGTAGGCCTCCTCAGTAGATTGCCAGTGTTAGCGGTTCTTTGGTGAGCTCCAGCTCATTCGGGGCTTCTCCTAGTCAGAGTATATACATGTTTTGGTATTGTACATAATGTGTAAAGCGGGGACTTGTCCCGACTTATGGTTCATTTTGGTCAATTCTCTTATTAGAGGCTTTTGTAGACCGATGTGGGGGTAACAGTGTAAAAGACACATGTTGTTTTGACTGGATGGCCTCAACGGCCAAGTTTCATATGTATGCATAAATATGTCCCATGTTCCCCTTTATTCGTCTTTCATATTATTATGAAATGGTGGTTATGATTATGAGATGCACATGAGTGAACATAGGCAAAGGTTGGTTCTCTAGGGCCTTATCGGCTACGGGTGCCAATCACGTCTCGATGGGATTCGGGGCGTGACAGATATCTTATTTTTGCTACTATTACTAGCGTATATAATTAATTAACTTAGACACGTCATCAAAAACACACCACCATGGGTTTGTCTCGTTTTTCTTGATAAAAAAACTTTAAAAAAGAGTAGTAGCATATATTTTTGTGGGCGGCTCAATATAATTGTTGGCTTAGAGCTCAACCTTAATAAAAGGTATTAAATTTATTTAATAATAAAGTCTTGTACGTATATTTATTTGATCTTTTTCTTTTGTAACAATGATTTTCTTACCATCTCATACGTATCTTGATCATTCACTCGGTTACATGTTAGTTCTGAACTTTTTTGCTGATTTTTTTGACAAATGTTTTGTTCAACGAGTTAAATTTTGATGGAACGTCAGTAAGAAATTAGCGATTTAGTAGTGGTATAACTAAGTAAATGTCAAAATAATTTTATATATTTGCAATAATTTGATCTTTTTAAAGTAAAATAATGACTTAATCCACTCTTTGGAAGAAATAATCAATTCTAAAAGATGCTACAAAAAATGTCATTTTTTAAATTATCAAAGTCATCATCAGATTGTTCATTTTTATATATAGAAAATGAGATAAAATATCTAACGAGAAAAATTCCTTATCCAAAATAACCCAATTATTATTTATTACAAAAAGTGGCCGGCCAAACTTATTTGCAAGCGAAGTTCCATTCGGCCAAACTTCTCTTCCTTCTTCATTATTCAGCTTCTTTTTTTACTTCATTGTTCAGCTTCTTCTTTTACTTCTTCGTTCATCTGCTTCTTCTCTTCCTCTTCGTTCTTCTACTTCTTCCTTTCTTCTTCTTTATAGCTTTCTTTTTTTCTTCTTTCTTCTTCATTGCTTTTAGCCATTAAAGCTTCTTTAAAGTTGGATTTTGAAATTCGATGTGCCGCAAACATGAATCATTTTGAGTGAATAATATATCAAAAATCGTGAACTGTTTTGAGTGAATAATATATCAAAAAACTCAAAATATCAAAAGGAGCTCATATCTAAATTTGAGACTGTTTAGAGATGATTTTGAGTTGGTCGTGATTGAAGACTCCACTAGCCATTAAAGCTTCTTCAAAGCTCGATTTTAAAATTTGATGTCCCGCAAACTTGAATTGTTCGAGTGAATAATATATGGAATCAAAACATCGAGAGGGGTTCATATCTAAAATTTGAGATTGTGTAGAGGAGATTTTGAGTTGGTCGGGATTGAAAAAAAAATTCAGCTCAATGGAAGATGAACTTCTGCAATGTATAAGTATTGTATAAAGAGTGTATTTGGATGTATATGTATCACTGATACATAGTTATACATCATATATATGCAATTATACATTATTTATACAACATCAATACATTACATAATTATTTATACTATATCAATACACTGTATATACATTATATATACATGCGGCCATCTTATTGAATTTTTTTTGTCACCTGTACAATTATGTAAGAAGCCCAATTTATTATATGTTTGTATTAAAATTCGAGCTATTTATCTAAATAACTTCTATCACATTCTTAATTTTTTTTAAAAGTATAAAATCTAGTGGAGTATTTTTTATTAATGAGTTTTTATAGTTTTGGAGTCTAAAACAATTGCTTTAATGGCTTCCGACATTGAGTTAGGCCTGAGCTAGAGCATTTTTTTACTGGTTAATTAACTAGGTACATATATTATATAAATATGAATATAAAAGGTCTAGGTACAGTACCTGGGTAGTGTCTAGTGCACTACCATTCATAATAGAGTAGTTAACTACTCAGTTCCTAATATTACAGTCCTTAACAAGTCTATTAAACATAATTCTTGAAATGTTTGCCCAAACAATATCCAAGACAAACATTGGGGGAGCTACCAAAATGTTGGATTTTTCAAAGCATCTTCCTCTTGATCCCTCCTTTTCCAGGATTGTCCAAGGTTGATCCATCAGTGTTAAGCTTGTAACAGCCTCTATCGCACGCGAGTGTGTGGGGTTCACTTCACCTGAATATATACTTTGGGTGATAGGATCAACATTATGAGTTGGTGGAAGCAATGGAAATTGGATACATTTTGTTGTTAAAGAAAGCCATCAACAATTCTTTGAACTCCAGTATGGTTAAATTAGGTTTTCAAGAGTGAAAAATGCATTTAATATCAAAACTTGTGATGTTTATTCAAGAGCATCTTGGAAAGAAGTGCTCTCTTGACAAGCTTGCTCTAACACCATTCTTTCCAAGATCATGACTTCCTGCATTTATGGTTAAACTTGGAGAGTGATAAGAAGACATGCCCATGTGAAGAGATTGACAAATCGCTCTTTCTAATAACAGAGAAAAACCCATACTAACTGTAGAGGAAAGAGTAGAAGTTTGAATTGATGGTTTTCTATCATTGGCAACTTGGGATGTAATTGGGAATAAGAATGCAATAATGTTGAGTATGAGAATGTATTACCATATAATCTACCTTGGGAACTATATCACATTGCTGCATATTTAGAAGTCGTAAATTATCAAATCTTTAGTTCATATTTCACTCTTGAGAACAAGTGTGATCTCAAGGGGAAGGGATGCACTCAGTTCTACAGTTCAATTTTCTACACCTTCACTTGAAAATTAGATGAGTTTGACATTTTTTGGGAAGAATATGGAGTGTCACACCCCCTTTCTTTTTAACCAAAAGATATAGAAGTTTATTTTAAGATTCAAAATGGGTTTTCGACATTTGAATGTGAGAATAAGGTGTTTCAGAAGGGATTCATTTAAAAATCGGAGTTGTCACTTGACATTGATTTTCGGTGTGCCATTCACCTTAGAAAAATATCCCTTTTCAAAACGATTAATTGTAAAACTAATCAGTGACAAAAATTTCAATTAAGGAATTCTGTTGATCGAATGGAAGGTGTGAGGCACCATTCAGTCCCGTGATTCTAGCACGTTTTCGCTTCATTGACTCGTATTGGCTCAATTTCAATTGGACAAACTCAAGGATATGCAAACAAGCGCACGAAAGTGTATAAAGTTTGGTGGGGAAACAACTCGAAATTTCAACTAGAAATAACCAAACACAATCCCAATCGAAAACATTGATTCAGAAAGAAGGACGTGGGTACCGTAAACTATAGGTGACTGTATTGTGTGTGAGTGTGTATGGATGTAATGGATATATTGTTCATAAGCAGTAATGTTATTCTTCAAAATAATTCATCATAAAATAGACTAGTTAACTGTTTTTCAAAATCCCATGCTTAATTTTGCTCTGACACATATATCTCTAATTAGACCAAAAATTAATGGCGTTCTTTTTAAATTCCAAAATCCAATAAAGTTTGGTGGGGAACGTTAGGCCTGGACACTGACCTGAACAAGAGCTTAATTACGAGTAGGACATTTTCACTACTAGAAAACGATGAGTTAGTGACTGACAAAATTTCCTAGCTAAACAACAAAAAAATTCATATTAATCTCATTTAGCTATGGATCAGCGATGTATTATAAGAAAATTCAATTAGCGAAGTGCTATTTAGAGACGAATTACCTACGTATTAGTATTAGTTATTACCAATAAATTTTATAGCTAATTCCGTATTTTCCGGTAGAATAGGGACCGCATAACCGAGAATCAAACTGAATATCGAATATATTGATGTTTATAGAAAAAAACAAACCGAAGAATCAAGTTCTTTAATTCGATTCAAATTTTCTATGTTTAGATATTTATATCTGTTGGCTTCTAATGAAAATTTGAATGGAAAATGGAGAGAACAAATGAAAGAAAGAAGTGAATTGTGGTTTCACTTTAAGGAAAGTAAAGTTCTCCCATATTGGTGGGAGAAAGAAACTTTCTTGTGTATATATTGAAATACACCCCTTTATGTGGATAGTGAGACAAGAATAAGACAAGCCTCATGTCACGCCCCGAATCCCATCGAGACATGAATGGCACCCGTAGCCGATAAGGCCAGAGAGAACCAACCTTTGCCTATGCTCAATCATATTCATAACCACCATTGCATAATATTACGAAATACGAAAAAAGGAGAACATGGGACATATTTAGGCATACATATGAAACTTGGCCGTTGAGGCCATCCAGTCAAAACAACATGTGTCTTTTACACTATTACACCCACATCGGTCTACAAAAGCCTCTAACAAGAGCATTGACCAAAATGAACCATAAGTCGGGACAAGTCCCCGCTTTACGCATTATGTACAATACCAAAACATATATACACTCTGACTCGGAGAAGCCCCGAATGAGCTGGAGCTCACCAAAGAGCGGCTAACACTGGAAATCTACTGAGGAGGCCTACTGGGACCTGCGCCTGCAGCAAGTAAGGTAAATTCCCCGAGAGGGGTCAGTACGAAATAAGTACTGAGTATGCAAGGCTCAGATGAAACTGTACAACACATGAATATTTCAATGAACTCAAAATATATGAATAATCAATGTGAATAAGTCACCATGGTACGCTTTGGAAACCATGTGGATTGCTTTCATTACTTTCTTTATCTCAATGCTCACATGTCATTACATATCACAATGTACCCGGGCCCCGACTGATCAGTGGGTCTTTCATATCATCATATAGGGATCGAGTCGAGCTAGGCTTATGCCCCTAGACTTGCCACCCTCGGGATCGAGTCGAGCTAGGCTTACGCCCCTAGACTTGCCACCCATAAATCCAAATCTCGGGATCGAGTCGAGCTAGGCTTACGCCCCTAGACTTGCCACCCGTACTTGATCATTGACCACATTTGCATTACTTTGATCTTTACTTTGAGATTGATACTTTGATAGTCATACCATCACTTTGGAACATAACATTGTTGGAAACTTTGAATCATTGACCAATAAGTGAAGGACAAGTGAATAAATATCAATGAGAAATATAACATGACTAGCACCATGATACCATTGGAACCATTGGACAATAATCCATGAACAAGAGACATAAGTATAGTCACTATGGAAACATTGGAACATAGCCGTATTTGAGCTTTTGGAACATTAACCATGAATATGACAAATGGGATTCACAAATGATCCATGAGTAGAAAATATATGACAATGACTAGTGATAAACGGATATCGGATACCTTAGCACATTTTGGGATAGAACTAGTGACATGTCAATATGGACACTATTTGTCATAGAAAGATACGGACAAAGTAACCTTACATACCTTGGATTCGCAATACGAATCTACAACCTTAGATGCGTAGACAATAATCCCTCTCCTTCTTTATGTGTCACTCTACAAATACATAACGAAATTCACATTAACCACCAATTACTTTACAAATGCATACCATGTCAATGAATTACATGTTTGGCTTTAAACATGTCATTTCCCCTTGACAAAACCATTGATCATACTATTATTCCAAAAATTCCATAATATTCCCAACATTGACCAATACATGAAAATCAATACATTTCACCACAATACTTCTTCTTTACACTCTCTTATCCATAACACATCCCAAATAATCCATCAAAGCACCTTAATTCAACTCATAACACATATCGGCCAAAATCCCATAATTTCCACTTTTAGCCAAGAACAAATTTAATGCCAAAAATAACACCATACATATTCATATTTTGTCCATACCATGCTTTTTCATCAAAGGCACAAGGCCTAATTCACACTTGAATTCCATACACCACAAATCTCATACAAAATCACCAAGTACCATGACCAACTTTTCCAAGCACAACCAACATGATATACATATTCTTTTATGCATATAAGATATTAATCCATGAAAATAAATACTTACCAAGGCTTGGAATATGTTGATCTTGTCCAAGAAGCCCCAAGGAATTGTTTTGCTTTAGGGTTTGGAAATGAGAAATGTTTGTGAAAAATATCCAAAAGGCATGTGAGGCTTTGATGATAAAAAATCTGATCTTGGGGCCTTTATATAGACCCCAAGTCAAGCTTAGCCTTTTATTTGGCATTTAATATGGTCAAAGTGGAAGAATGGATATTTTTGCCCTTTGGGCCAATTCTTTCATTTCCATTTTGGGCCTAACTTTGGGCCCAAGAACTCATATCCATGAAACCCATACAATTTCATGTATTAATCACCATATCTCTCATATTTATATAATTCCATAAGGTCACGACAATATTCCCTTAAAAGATTCTCATTCGTCCTTTCGATCGCAAAAATAGGCATTCTAGTTGCCCTTGGTTTCATTGGACATTTTGGATCACTATTCACCTTTCGTGATTTGATCATGTAGGAGTATGTAGGAGTGTATTGAAGTGTTTGAATCTTTAACAATGCTCAAATAACTTCAAATAATCAAAAGAAACCATCTAGGAATCGTCGTAGAATTGCGTTACGAAACGACGCCGGAAAGGCATAGTTTTTGTTCCTTGCGCCACACCCCCTGAAACAGGGTAGTGGCGCAAGAATTGGGCCTGCTCTGAAGTTTATGCAGGCTGGTGGCTTGCGCCACACCCCTGAAACAGGGTAGTGGCGCAAGTTTCAGCATTTTGCTGAAATTTCCGGCCACTAATCCGACGTTTACGTATCGTCCAATCCTTTATCAAAACACTACAAAATACTTACTTAGTGATCTTAACCATCAAGTAAACATGACTTAAAGTCACCAAATGAGGTTAGAATATGTACGAGTTCTTACCCAATGCTCCATGAAATCACAACACACCTCCTACGAAGATCTAATCGCACATGTTAAGTCCGATATCAAATGCCTCACCAATAACACTATAAAACACATATGCATGGCATCTCAACACCTATGTAGATATGATCCCAAGGTATCAAGTGAGGTTATAAAGTACGGTGTGTTACATCTCACAACGTCGTCGCTCGCTCGGCTTTGAATTTTTCTCAAATGATCGAGAGATTATCTTTTTGGACAAAATTCATTTGAAACTTGAAAAATAGTGATATTGTAATCCAAAAATCTGATAAGAAATGATATTTCTCCATTTGTGGATGAACCCAAGCATGTGCGGATGCATGTCACAACACATCTCGAAGGACGCATCCATTCAAGAAAAAAAAACACTGGTTGGCTTCTGGAAATTGTTGAATTAAGCACCTGCGGACGCAAGTGGTCAAAACGTTTCAGAAAGTTGTCTCTTTTCATGAATCATTGCTTCTCTTCTGAAGCACCACCTTTTGACTATAAATACCTGACTTTTTCCTCAAGTTTTGGTATAAAATTTGTGAAAGAAAAACACTCTCTTCTTCTTGAAAAACTCAAGTGTGATCATCAAATCGTTGAGTGAGTTCGTTGTTCGGTAGAATTTGAGGTACCACTATTCTACTGAAGTGAATCATTTTATCTTGAGAGGGAAGATTCCATAACCTCGGGTACTTGAGGGGAATAAATTCCTTAAGAACACACCATGAATTTGGTGGACTTGATTCTCCATTTTTGTTTAATCTTTTTTCTTATGGTTTTGCTATTTTCCAGAAAATAGTAGAAACTTCATTTTGGTAGTTCATAGTTGTTGAACTTGTGTTTGAAGTTGCTGAACTTCTTTGTTGTTCTTGGACTTAAAGTTGAGGTTCTTGTTGTTTAAATACAGATAGTTGTACCCTAAAACAACAATCTTAAGGAATTTATCATAATTTGTATTTTTGGTTTCTGGAGATTAAAGCCATTTGGTTTTCTACTCTGTCTGAACTTGATAGTGATTTAATTTGAAGATATAAAAATTTGATCACGAGTGAAAGATCATTCGATTGACGATTTGAAGAATATAAAAATGTCACGACCCGACCCGAGGCCCTAGCAGTGATGGGCTTCCCAAACCAATGATGGCCCAAGCAGACCCCTTAGCATTACATCATATGCATAGTCATAATAAAAATTTGCAAAAAATAGACCCATAATGAAGAAGTTCAACTGAAATGATAATTTAATTCCAAATCTTAGAATGAAACTGAAAACAATAACCAACTTGAGTTTACGAAGCCTCTAACATTATGAATAGAAATTCTAGACGGGACATGGCCCCGAAAATACCAGAAAAACCAAATAGTCTGAATTCAACTGAAAATAAATCTAAGACGTATGCCTTCCGAAAGATGGAATGACTCACCACAGGCTAGCTGCAACTCTGAATGTATCCTAAAGCGGTGCAGAATCTCGAGTAAATGCTTCGGAACCTACATCATGAAAAGATGTAGCATCCGAGGTCGGTCAGTACGATGAGTACTGGCATGCAACCCGAGAAAAAGAAATCCAAAACAATTTATATAATATAATAATAATTAAAATTCGGAAAGCTTCACAATATAAGTCTGTCATAAATGAGATACGAAGTAAAGAAAATTTAAAATATAAAATAAAGCAATTACTTGAAATTCTTAGTTCTGAACTATGTAATTACACCGACATTAAGACACCTACGGGCGATATGGGTCCAATACTCCCCAACTGGCGGGGCCTCAATCCATGTTAGCCGCATGGACTGAGATAACATAGTTGGCCAAATCATAATATAATCATAGCTGCATACAACTGCTCAAGGCAAGTATACAGTGGTCATCCATATTTTAGGACAAGACCTCCCAATGTCCGCAAATGTGGTTTCCAGTGTTGGTCACAGAGACTACACCTTCTTGGTAAACTACACACTTCTCTTTAAGCCCAATTAAAATATTTTCATTACATTCAATTATGGAGTCTTTCATTAAGGCATTAACATGTTGGTATCGTCATACCAAGAACTTGCAAGCCACCAATATCATGCCAAATAATTTACATTGAACATCTTTTGACTCCAAAATCCCGCCTTTAAAGTCATAAACATAATCATAATTGAAATTCCCATAACAATTCCAAACCATTTGAATAACACAACACCTTCGATGATATAAAGGACAGGAAAACATTTATATCCCTTATGAAATTTCAAAGCTTTCAAGAGACTAGAAATCATGGCTAAAACATATATTAATTTAACATTCAACCTTCAAGACATAATAGTTCATTGTTTTCAAATAGCCAATTTAGTCTCAAAAACCCCAATTAAAGATTAAATTATTATTCATAAAGAAAAGGGAAAAATTCATATCAAGCTTTAATAACAAAATTTCCAACCCTAGTTTTAAAATCACCATCATAATATACATAATAAATAATAATCATAATTTAGAATAGTATTTGAAATAGGGAGTGTTCAAACATGCCTTTTGAATGGAAGAATTTGAGAAAGCTTGAGATTTGGGTCTTGAATTTTGAACCCTAGTTGAATTTGGTCCTTTGAATGTTTTGGGGAAGGAGAAAGGGTTTATAATTACCTCCCTCTTCAAAATAAGTGCAACTGCTACTAAAAAGGTTTTTAAGTATATAAGGGTTGGATTTCATAAGGGAAAAATGACAAAAATACCCCTAGGATGACCCTACAAAATTTTTCTCAGAATCAGTCCACGACTTGACCAACATATCGTGGAACAGTCCACGTGCCGTGGGTTCATGTCATGGAAATCAGATTGATTTTTTAACTTGCAGGATCTGATTCTCGGAGGTCAACCCACATCACCTGGGTTGGTCCCATGACTCAATTTTTTTTTAATAAACCTAAATTCATATAAGTATATGGGTTCTTGAAGGTTCTAAAATTTTGGGGTGTTACAAAAAACTTTGTCGTTAAACTAGAAACAAGTGTTTAATGATTAAAGTCTTTATAGTTAGTATTCTGAAATACTAAAGTGTTTGTCAAAGCTTGACAAGGAAATGACGAATGAAACTGAACAACAAATTGATTCAGTTGTAATTAGTGTTGTCCCAACGGCAACCAATTTTGCGTCATTAAGTTGTTCAGATATTGCTGAAGCAATGGAAACGATAGAGAAATTGAAAAAATATTCTGGTGTGAACTTCAAAGAATGGCAGCAAGTGATGTTCTTTTGGCTGACCAAACTTGAAATGCAAATGTTCACAAGTAGATGTCCTCATGTTCCAGAAAAAGAAATGCTTGAAAACCATGTATTTGGTTTAGAAGATCTTATGATTCGTCTCAAGATAGAAGAGGACATTAAGTTGCGTGAGAAATCAACAATGATGTGTGTAAATCTTGTTAAAGATAATGTTGCACATAATATGAAGAGGAAGAATTCTTCTAGACAAGAGAAAGAGCAGAACAAGAAAAAGTTCAAAAACAAGGGCTACAATTCTAGTAAAGTTGGCCACAGAGCTCTAAGTTGTCAAGTTCTGAAAAGGAACAAGAAAAGAAATAAGATAAACATGTTGGAAGAAACTGGAAAGATTGAAAATCTGTATGCAATGATAACAGAATATAATCTAGTTGGAAATCCAAATGAATGATAGTTAGATTCAGAAGCCACTAGACATTTTTGTGCGAACAAAAAAGCTTTTGCTACTTATGATACCACTGTTCCCAAAGAAGTGATCTTTATGAAAAATAATGCAACAACCAAGGTTGAAGAAAGTGGGAAGATATTCCTAAAAATGACTTCTGGCAAGGTGTTGACTCTCAAAAAAGTTCTCCATGTTCCTACTATTAGGAAAAACTTAGTATTGATAACACTATTAGTTAAAAATAGGTTTAAATTTGTATTTGTTTCGAAGAAAGTTGAAATAAGCAAGAATGAAATATTTGTAGGAAAGGGCTACCTCGTTGAGGGTCTTTTCAAACTTCATGTAATGGCCGTCGAAATGAATAAATCTAAGGCTTCTCCTTACTTTCTTGAGTCAAATTAATTATGGCATGAACGTTTAGGATTTGTCACTTACAAAACCTTGCGAAAACTGATTAACTTGAAAGTTTTGCCTAACTTTGAGTGCAGTAAATCAAAGTGTCAAACATGTGTTGAATCTAAGTATGCTAAGCATCCGTATAATTCTGTTGAAAGGAATTTCAATACCTTAGACTTAATTCACACTGACATTTGTGATATGAAGCCGACACCATCTCGTGGTTGGAAAAAGTATTTCATAACTTTTATTGACGACTGCACTAGATACTGTTATGTCTATTTGCTGAATAGTAAGGATGAGGCAATAAATGCATTTAGGCTATATAAAACTAAAGTTGAAAATCAGTTGGATAAAAGAATCAAAATAATAAGAAGTGATAGGGGTGGAGAATATGAATCTCCTTTTGTGGAGATATGTTTGAAAAATGGATACCTTAGACTTAATTCACACTGACATTTGTGATATGAAGCCGACACCATCTCGTGGTTGGAAAAAGTATTTCATAACTTTTATTGACGACTGCTCTAGATACTGTTATGTCTATTTGCTGAATAGTAAGGATGAGGCAATAAATGCATTTAGGCTATATAAAACTAAAGTTGAAAATCAGTTGGATAAAAGAATCAAAATAATAAGAAGTGATAGGGGTGGAGAATATGAATCTCCTTTTGTGGAGATATGTTTGAAAAAAGGAATTGTCCATCAAACTACTGCCCCGTACTCACCTCAATCAAATAGAATTGAAGAAAGGAAAAACCAAATCTTGAAGGAAATGATGAATGCCTTACTTATAAGTTCAGGTTTATCACAAAACTTGTGGGGGAAAGCTATCCTTACAGCTAATCGAATACTCAATAGAGTGCCTCATAGAAAGACACAATCTATTCCATATGAGAAATAGAAAGGAAGAAAATCCAACTTGAAATATTTCAAATTGTGGGGGTGTCTAGCAGAAGTCCAAGTTCCTTTACCCAAAAGGATGAAAATAGGACCAAAGACTGTGCACTGTGTTTTCATTGAATATGCTACAAATAGTAAAGCATGTCGATTTTTGGTTCATAAATTCAAACATCCGGATATCCATGATAATACGGTAATTGAATCAGCTAATGCTGAGTTCTTTGAACACATTTATCCGTATAAGACTAGACATGAGTTATCTAGCGAAGGGTCCAAACGACCTAGGGATGAACCAAAGGAGAATGTACTTAATAAAGAGAATCCAAGGCGTAGTAAGCGACAAAGAACGTCGACTTCCTTCAGACCAGATTTTGTAATATTTCTTCTTAAAAATGAACCTCTAACGTTTAAAGAAGCGATGTCATCTACGGACTCATCCTTTTGGAAAGAGGTTGTCAATAGTGAGATTGATTCAATATTGAGCAACCATACTTAGGAGTTGGTTGATATTCCTCCAGGCAATAAACCTTTAGGTTCTAAATGGATCTTTAAAAGGAAAATGAAGGCTGATGGTACTATTGACAAATATAAGGTAAGACTTGTACTAGAAGGTTTTAGACAAAAAGAAGACCTTGATTATTTTGACACATACTCGCCCGTAACACGGATATTTTCCATTTAGATGTTGGTTGCATTAGCTGCGGTATATGGTCTTGAAATCCATCAAATAGATGTGAAAACTGCATTCTTAAATGGAGAATTGGAGGAAGAAATTTACAGGGAACAACCTGAGGATTTTGTGGTTCTTGAAAAAGAAAGAAAAGTGTGTAAACTTGTTAAGTAATTTTATGGACTAAAACAAACACCCAAAAAGTGCCATGCAAAATTTGACCAAACCATGTTGGCAAATAGATTCAAAATAAATGAATGTGATAAATGTGTTTACATTAAAGACACTCAAAATCACAATGTCATTATTTGTTTGTATGTGGATGGTATGTTGATCCTCAGTAGAGACATTTCTGACATAAATGCAACAAAACGAACGCTTGAGAGCAAGTTTGATATGAAAGATCTTGGAGTTGCGGATGTAATCGTAGGGATAAGAATTTATAGTACTCCACAAGGATTGGCATTGTCACAATCTCATTACATTGAAAAGGTACTTGACAAGTTCAAGTATTTGGATTTCAATACTGCCAAGATTCCATTGGATGTGAGCTATACACTTCGAAAGAATGAAGGTGAAAGTGACTCACAATTGGAGTATGCAAGAGTGTTAGGAAATTTGATGTACATCATGAATTGTACGTGACCAGATATAACATGCACTATTAGTAAATTGAGTCGATACAAGTAATCCCAATCAAACTCATTGGATGGAAATGACAAGAGTTTTTGGGTATCTAAAATATACTTAAGACTATGCTTTGCATTATAACAAATATCCTGCGGTAATTGAAGGATATAGTGATGCAAATTGGATCACCGGATTAAATGAAGTAAAATCTATGAGTGGATATGTATTTACTTTATGTGGAGGATTAGTCTCTTGAAAATCATCCAAATAGACATGTATTGCCCGCTCTACTATGGTTCTGAATTTATTGCAGTAGATAAAGTCGGTGAAGAAGTTGAATGACTCTGGAATTTCTTGAAAGATATTCCTTATTGGACCAAACCATTGGCACCAGTATGGATACACTGTGATAGTTAAGAGGCAATAGGTAGGGTAGAAAGCATGATGTATCATGATAAATCTCGTCATACAAGATGGAGACATAATACCATTAGAGAACTTCTCTCTAGTGGAATTATCACGACTGACTATGCAAAGTCTAAGGATAATGTGTCGGATCCACTTGTAAAAGGCCTATCTAGAGAGGGAGTTGAGAGATCATCAAAGGGAATGGGTTTACGGCCTAGGATAAGTCTTCACGACGGTAACTCTACCTAGCGGACTGGAGATCCCAAGAGCTAGGTTCAAGGATATAAAACAAAGTTGTGACTGATGGTTCAACATTTTCAATTAACTTAACCCATTATCATGATGAAGACAATGTTCAGGAAACAAGGATAAGACTTATGGTTGGTAGTCTTTTATTGGTTTCTATGTTTGGCAGATTTGACCAAATTGTTTGATCTATAGGATTAAATATTTAGGAATCCCCTATGTGAGAGTGAAGTGGAAACCGCTTCAAGGAGAATGATAGTAAGGGCCTATTCTCTAAGATCTCATGAAACCAAGTTGTGTTCATGGCTGAAATGAACAAAATTGTGAGAATCATAAACGGTAAAAGGATGGTTGTGTGACTTGTGTTGTCTAGGTGTAGATTAAAGTTAGATGGTTCAAAGATATCAAATCTACTGATTGACCGAGTACATCCGATGCAAGTTTACTACGGAAAGTTCAAAGGGAAACCTACTTATCCAGATGTAATTAGTCATTACTTATTGATCACACACTTGTCTATAAATCTTTTGATAAAATAGTCATTCCCAATTCAAGTGGGGGATTGTTGGATTCTAGTGAAAATATGAATGGAAAATGGAAAGAACAAATGAAGCAAAGAAGTGAATTGTGGTTTCACTTTAAGGATGTAAAGTTCTCCCACATTGGTGGGAGAAAGAAACGTTCTTGTGTATATATTGAAATAAACTCCTTCATGTGGATAGTGAGGAAAGAAGAAGACAAGTCTCGCATCGTCGTCGTCGCTTGTTTGGCTCGGCTTCGGATTTGGATTTGTCAAATGATAGATAGATAGATTATATTTTTGGATAAAATTTATTTGAAACTTGAAAAATAGTGATATTGTAATACAAAAATCATATAAGAAATGATATTTCTCCATTTACGAACGCACCCAAGCATGTGCATACATATTTCACAACGTATCTCGAAGGGACGCATCCATTCGAGGAAAAGACACACTGGTTGGCCTCGAAGGAGTGACCTGCGTGTGCACCTGGCAGCCTGTGGGAGCCGGTACCAGCACAGGTGGCACGTAGGCCACTGGAAAATTTTGGAAATTGTTGTATTAAGCACCTACGGACGTAGGTGCCCCACCTGCCGACTCAGGTGGTCGAAATATTTTAGAAAGCTGTCTCTTTTCATGAACCATTTTTTCTCTTCTGAAGCACCACCTTTTGTCTATAAATACCTGACTTTTTCCTCAGGTTTTGGTACGAAATTTTTGAAAGAAAAACACTCTCTTCTTCTTGAAAAACTCAAGTGTGATCATCAAATCGTTAAGTGAGTGAGTTATTCAGTAGAATTTGAGGTACCACTATTCTACTGAAGTGAATCATTTTATCCTGGGAGGAAATATTCCATAACCTCAGGTACTTGATGGGTAAATTACTTAAGGACACACAATGTCACGTCTTAAATCCCATTGGGGCGGACTGGCATCCGAAACCGTTAAAGCCCGAGAGAACCAACCTATGATAATGTACATTCATATGCATGCCACTAAATGAACTAAAATTCTACCACAGGTAGATATAATATATCGATGATAAAAGTCATGTAAAGACGTTAAAAATAGATACGCCACTTGGCCGTCGGGACCACAACGCCAAAAAGGGTAAGACACTTCTAAGTTTAACTTTACAATGTCCACAAAGCCTCTAACAGATATATAATAATGACTAAGTTCGGGACAAGTCCCCGCCTTATACAACTACTACACAGTATCAAAAACATATACAAATGACTCAAAAAAATCCGAATCAACCTGGAGCTTACCAAAAGCCTGCAGATTACTCGTACCCTACTATGAAGGTCTACTAGCTCCTGTGCCTGCAGCAAGTAAGGTTGGTCCCCCAAGGGATGTCAGTACGAAAGAATGTACTGAGTATGTAAGACTAAAAGTAACTGTAAGAAATATAGAAAATCAAATGGAATCAAATACTAGTGAATAGACAACATTGATATACCACCGTACTATATATGTTGAACCATGTACATTACATTCATTTCTTTCCTTTTACCTTTATTAATATACATCATACAATGCCCGGGACCAACTGATCAGTGGTAAATAACATTGGGATCGGCTCGATCTAGGCTTATGCCCCCAGAGCTGCCACCCATAAATCAATAAATCAGGTTTGGCTTGAGCTAGGTTTTCACCCCCAGAGCTGCCCCTGTATCCAATAAATCAGGTTCGGCTTGAGATAGGCTTTCACCCCCAGAGCTGCCCCCCTGTACTCAACCAAATATGCATTACTTCATTCTATACTTTTTGTGGAATTGTTACATCGGTGGTCATAACATTATTGGAGCTTTGGAACAATAGTCAAAAAATAAGAGACACGTGAATAACAATTGCTAACAAACTTGAAATAAGATACTTTAAAACATTTCAGAGTGGAAACAAGTGCGGTAACGATGTGAACAATAGGTGCTACCAAAGGATACGGAAAAGAGTAACCTTACATACCTTATCTTTCCACATACCTTATCTTTCCAACATGTGAATACAATAATTCAGATCCTTCCTTACGTGTTACTCTACAACACAAGTACATAACGGATCTAACATTAACAACTAACTACATTACAAGTTCACAAGACGATAATTAATTACTTAACGGGGAGTAAAAACTATCTAACATCCCAAACACATGGAATATCATTCCACCTTATTTTATACTGCCATATAACTTCATTCCACCCTCCTACAATATAATTTACTTCCTCACAACACCAACAATGCCAAAACAGTCCACAAACCAACATAAATATTACAAACCGACAAGATTTCCTACCAAGTGCATACTTCACATTTTTACCTCAATGCAACTCCACATATTTATTACATCAATTCAAATAAATACCTTCCACAACAATATACCAAAACAGTCCACACAGTTTTAGAATTCACTTTAACATAACGAGAAAGTATTCTCTTTTTACTACGCCAAACGTTCCATACACAATTACGTATAAACATTTCCACAAGTCATACTCAAGGAGTAATGAATTAGGGATAGAACCACACTTAAAAATATTGAAATTTCATCCATATAATTCAATTCCTTCAAGACCTTAAGTCCCTTTTCAAGTTTAAACCACCTAGAAGGTAAATCCTTTACCGATTAAGCAAAAGTGGACTGCTACAAATAAGGTGGACTGCTCAACACTTTTTAAACATAACCAATATGATTTAAACAACTTCTTATACATATAATATATTAATCTATAAGGGTAAACACTTACCAAATCTTTCAAGTGGAAGATTTTTCCAAAAAATCCTTAGGAAAATAATGTGGGTAGGGTTTGAGAGAGGAGAAAATATCTCTTTGAAAATCTGATTTTTAGCAAGTGTATTGTGTGAAAAATGAGCTGAATTTCAGCATTAAATAGTCCCTCCAAACCACCCCTCTCTAGTCCAATCTTAGTCACATTTTTGGTCAAAAAGTCTAAGTAAATGATGTGTATACTTGGTCCATTTTTAAATGGATCATCTCCTTTTTTTGCCCATGTCTTTTTACTTAATTTGGGCCTTAATTAATTTTATAAACATGTGCCATATTTCAGCCCATTAAATTTAGTAGATGATTCACCTACTATCTCTAGTTTAAATACTTCCATCAATGCTAAGGTAGTCGCATAAGTTCGGAAATGTACAGGGTGTTATGGTATAGGGTATTATACTTGCCTAAATAAAATATTAAGTCCATTCCCTATTACCACAAAGTCGTACTAATTTCCATATAAGTAGAATTAGTGTATATAAAATACGGGGTGTTACATCCTTCCCCCCTTAGGAACATTCGTCCTCGAATATTAGTAACATTATCCAATCTAAACAAGTTCAAGTCTAAGTGCATTCTTCATATTATCACATACACATAATGCTTATATATACTTACTTGTTGTTGCTCCAATTTAGCATCTTGGACTTTCTCCTCAGTTGGAAATAAGTACGGGTACTTAGACTTCATCATTTCCTCGGCTTCCCATGTGATTTCTTCTACTTGCTGATTCCTCCAAAGAACTTTTACGGAAGCTACTTCTTTATTTCTTAACCTCCTAACTTGTCGATCAAGAATAGCAATAGGTACTTCTTCATAGGTGAGATCTTTCGTAACTTGTACATCCTCAATGGGAGCAATATGAGATGGACCTCCTATGCACTTCCAAAGCATTGAAACATGAAACACTGGATGAACTGTGGAGAGTTCTTGGGGTAGTGCTTATTCATACGCAACTTGACCAAATCTTCGGATAATCTTATACGGCACTATATAATGTGGACTCAGCTTTCCCTTCTGTCTAAATCTCATTACCCCTTTCATTGGTGACACTTTCAAGAATACCCAATCTCCTATGGCAAATTCTAACCCCCTTCTTCTAACATCAGCATATGACTTGTGTCGACTTTGGGCCGTTTGTAGCCGCTGTTGTATCACTTTAACTTTCTCCATAGCTTGATGAACAAGATCTAGCCCAAATAAGGCAATTTCACCCGCTTCAAACCATCCCATTGGTGATCTACACTTTCTTCCATATAAAACTTTGTAAGATGCCATTTTGATACTTGAATGATAGCTATTATTGTAGGAAAATTTAATAAGAGGTAAATGATCATCCCAACTACCTTTAATGTCCAATGTGCAAGCTCATAGCATATCTTCAAGTGTTTGTATAGTACGTTCTGCTTGTCCATCTTTTTGATGATGAAAAGCCATTCTTAAATTCACTTGGGTTCCCAAACTCTTCTGAAAAGACTTTTAAAAGTGTACAGTAAATTGAGCTCCCTTGTCTGATTTAATGGAGATTGAAATTCCGTGTAGTCGAACTATCTCTTTAATATAAAGCCTCGCATAATCTTCAGCTGTGTAGGTGGTCTTGATGGATAGAAAGTGTGCCGATTTGGTAAGCCTGTCAACTATTACTCATATGGAATCAAATTTCCGAAGTGTACCAGGAAAACCTGTGATGAAATCCATATTGATCATGTCCCACTTCTAGATTGGAAGATCTATACATTGCATATAACCTCCAGGCTTCTGTTGCTCTACTTTTACTTGTTGACAATTCGGACAATAAGCTACAAACTCTGCAATGTTCTTCTTTATGTTACCCCTCCAATATTTTTCTTTCAAATCATGATACATTTGGGTGTCTCCCGGATGAATAGAATACCGTGAATGATGTGCCTCTATCATAATCCGTCTCCTTAGCTCATCTACATCAGGTACATACAATCTACTTTGGCACTGAAGCACCCCCTCTTGCATAAGATAAAATGCCTTTGTCAAACCTTGTTGTACATTCTCTTTCAGCTGCAGTAAAATAAGATCCGCATACTGTTTTTCCTTCACTTCAACTACTAATGAAGACTCTGCCGCATTTTGCACCATAATTCCTTTATTTGGAGTTTCAAGAAGACGAACCCCTAAGCTGGATAATTGATGTAGATCCTTAGATATACCTTGCTTTTCCGTGAGCTGGCCATTAGCGTTTCCTATTGCTTTGCGGCTTAATACATCGGATACCACATTTGCTTTCCTTGGATGATATAAGATATCAATAGCATAATCTTTTAATAGTTCAAGCCACCTCCGCAGCCTCAGATTAAGGTACTTCTTCTTAAAGATATACTGCAAACTCTTATGGTCGGTATATATGTCAACATGAACCCCATACAAATAGTGGCGCCATATCTGTAAAGCAAATACTACTGCTGCTAGTTCAAGATCATGTGTCGGATAATTTTTCTCATGTGGCCATAATTGTCTTAAGGCATAAGCTATTACATTACCGTGCTTCATCACTACACATCCTAAGCCAACTGTTGAAGCATCACAATATACCGCATACCCTTCTGTGCCTTCTGGAAGTACCAATATGGGTGTAGAAGTCAACTTATTCTTCAGATCATGGAAACTCTTCTCACATGCATCATTCCACTGAAACTTGGTTGCCTTGTGTGTTAGCTTTGTTAAAGGTGCAACAATAGAAGAAAATCCTTCAACAAACCTTCTATAATAACCTGCTAACCCGAGAAAACTACGAATCTCTGTAGGCATTGTAGGTCTTGGCCAATTCTTCACTGCTTCTATCTTTTGAGTATCAACCCTTATTCCTTCAGAAAATACAATATGACCCAAGAATGCTACAAATTTTAACTAAAATTCACATTTAGAGAACTTTGCATATAACTTACGATCATGAACAATCTGTAACACCTGTCATAAGTGATTAGCGTGGTCCTCTTTTGATCTTGAATAAACTAGAATATCATCTATAAACACTGTCACGAACACATTTAAGAATGACTTGAACACCCTATTCATCAAATCCATAAAAACTGCTGGTGCATTTGTTAGTCCAAATGACATAACTAAAAACTCATAATGATCATACCGTGTTCAAAAAGCTGTCTTGGGTATATCTTTTTCTCTAACCCTTACTTGATGATAACCCGATTTCAAGTCAATCTTTGAGAAGCATTTGACACCCTGTAATTAATCAAACAAATCATCAATTCTGGGGAGGGGATATTAGTTCTTGAATGTCACCTTATTTAGTTGTCGATAATCAATACACATTCTCAACGTGCCATCCTTCTTACGTACAAACAACACCGGTGCACCCCATGGGGACATACTAGGCCTTTTGAATCCCTTTTCCAGCAAGTCTTTTAATTGCTCCTTTAATTTTCATAACTCTGCCGAGGCCATTCTATACGGAGGAATAGAGATAGGCTGAGTACCTGGAATCAAATCAATACCAAACTCTACTTCCCATTCTGGAGGCAAACCTGGAAGATCTTCAGGAAATACATCAAGGAATTCATTTACCATTGGAACTGATTGGACTTGTACTCTTACTAGATGGCATATGTACCCCTTGGATATCATTTTATTTGCCTTAAGATAAGAAATAAATTTACCCCTCGGTGCTCCAACATTACCCCTCCATTCAAGGACGGTCTTTTGCGAAAAATGGAAATGTACCTTCTTAGCTCGGTAATCTATCGTGGCATAACAAGAAGCCAACCAATCCATACCCATTATAACATCAAAATCTACCATTTCTAGTTCAATAAGATCATCCAACGTATCATGATCACAAACAATTACTATACAATTACGATAGACTCTCTTAGCTATAATAGACGCGCCAACAGGTGTAAATACTTCAAATGACTAGACTTGTAATTTCGGTGTTCTTTAGAATTTTTAAGCAATCAACGGAGTGACATATGATAGGGTAGAACCCAGATCAATTAATGCATATACATTATGTGAAAAGATGGATAATGTACCTGTAACTACATCAGGAGAAGCCTCTGAATTCTGATGATCCGCTAAAGCATAGGTACGTTTCTGGAATCCACTAGAATTAGCTTCTCCTCTAACACCTCTACCAAGTCCAGTAGGCTGTACACCCGAAGATTATGATGCAATGACTTATCCCGTAGGTTGTGCCATACTACCCGTGCCTCTCTATGGGCACTCTCTCATTATGTGCCCCGACATACCACACCAAAAGCAAGCATTCGTTCCAAATAGGCATTTAACTAAATGAAGCTTTCTGCAGTGCTGACACGGCTGACGAGAAAACCTAGATTGGCTCATACTTCCTTGTTTTCAATACCCCGTTGTCTGTGAACCTAGAATCCCACTACTTTGGCCAACTTGACTGGTTCTAAACCCTCAAAATTAGGATGGAGTACCTGCTGTAGAATAAGAAAATGATGGTATCGGTGGTCTATTAAAAACCCGAGGCCTAAATTCTCCTTGGAACACCATGAACTGACCCGTAGTTTTAGCCCTCTTTGACGGTCCTCTTTTAAATTCTTGCGTTCTTCTCCTTTGTCTCTAATCTTCTATATTCTGTGCAAAATCTTGTATCCTGGCTATGTCCATGTCCCTATTCAGAGTAGCAATAGTACAATCCCTAACCAAATATGGATCCAATATATCCACATTTTCTCACAACCCGAATCCCATTCGGGCCGGACTGGCACCCGAAGCTGATAAGGCCCAAGAGAACCAATCTTTGCTCACGTTCGTTCATATGCATGTTTCTTTATGAATAACATACTATCTCATGTAACTGATGAAATATAAAATACCCTTGGCGGAAGTCGTGAAAAACATGGACCTTATATGAAACTTTGGCCGTTAGGGCGAAATTCCCCCAAGAGGGGTCAGTACGAATAATATACTCAGTATGTAAGGCCATCTGAAATTGTATAATACATAAGTACTTCCAAGGATTAAGCGTAAGAGAATAATCAATATGGATAGACCTCCATTCTGAATATGTGGAACCATGTTCATTTCTTCTATTATTTTCATTACTTGGTCATTCATTCTTATCATCATCATTCTTATAATAACCTTCATATTTATATATTCATGCAAGGGATATACTCTCATTTCTTTTACAACTATCTTCATTTTGTGGATCTTAATATAATACCGATCATCACCTTCTAGGTGGATAACAATATAATACCGCTCATCACCTTATAGGTGGATAATAATATAACACCGCTCATCACCTTGTAGGTGGATAATAACATAAGACCGCTCATCACCTTATAGGTGGATGATAATATAATACCGCTCATCACCTTATAGGTGGATAATAACATAATACCGTAGCATAATATTGGGATTATACCCTCTTGAACTTATACCCTTTAGAGTGTGATCTATACTCAATGGAACATAAAGTAACTATATGTGTATTACTTTTTTACAATCTTATTTCCTTTACATCGTTATGAGAGTGATACATTGAGGATCATGGTAGTATTGGAAACATACATATATGCCTTACCTCATTTCTTTACTTTCAAGAGATTGATATAAAGATAGTCATAACATTATGAAACTTGGAGCATAACATACTAGAAACTTTAGAGGTATATTATTGTTGGAACTTTGGAATCGTGTCCACCCTAATCTATGATTTTCTTGCACTTTTGCACTCAACAACATACGTAACTTGATCTCTTTCTTTTAAGGGATTGGTATATTTGATTGCACACTACTCTCTTCACCACTCTTATGAGATCTTATGAGATTGGTACCCTTATACTTGTGAGAAAATGATACAACCTAATCATAATAATATTGGACTTTGGAACATGACATGATTGGAAAATGCTTTTCAAGCATAAATGGATTCTCTTTATATCTTACTCTCTTTGAGATAGCTCTTTTAGAAATTACAACATTATGACATCGTTGGAACTTCAGTCAATGAATAAGAGATAAGTGAATCATCATTCATATAAGAATAGGACACATATGAATAACAATATATGTCAGCCTGAATTGATATACTTCAAAACCTCTCGGAATAGAACAAGCCCAATGTCAACGTGAATAATATGTTGCAGAAGGATACGGAAAGAGTAACCTTACATACCTTGTATTCTCAATATGAATATACAATCTTAGATATGCATACAATAGTCCCGCTCCTTCTTTATGTGTCACTCTACAACACAAATACATAACGGAGGTTACATTAACCACCAACTACCTTATAAATGCATATAACGATAATGAGTTCATGTTTGCCTTTACACATGCCATTTCCCCCTTGACAAAACCATTGATGAAATTATCATACCAATAATCCCCCAATATTCTATACATTGACCAACACATGATAATCAATAACATTTCACCATAAAACTTCTCCCTCACACTTTCTCATCTACACCACATCACAAATAATCCATCAAATCACCTCAATACACCTCATAGCACATATCGGCCAAAATCCCACAATTTACACTTATATGAAAATAACATGTTTAATAACATAACCACACCATACATGTTGATATTTCATCCATGCCATGCTCTTTCATCAAAACTACAAGTCATATTTCAAGTTACAATTCCATGGATAACACATCTTTTAAACAAAAACCAAAAGTACCATATCCAACACTTCCAATAATAAACAACATGATCTACATAATTTATCATGCTTATAATATGTTAAAGTACAAGAATAATCACTTACCCAAGCTTGGAAGATGATGATCTTGTCCAAAAATGCCTTAGGGTTTGAAGAGCTTGAGAAATGTCTTGTGGAAATATTATAGAAATGTCTAGAATGGCATGTGCCCCTTTGAGATAAAAATCTGATTTTTGGCCAACTTTTTTAACCTCTTAAATTCATCCTTAGCCATTTAATTCAATCATTGACAAGTCAAGGCAAGAATGGGTCATTTGGCCCATTGGGCCTTTCATGTTTTGCTCATTTTGGGTCTCAAATTAGGCCCAATAACCCATATCATGTTAACCCACTATCATCAATGTGTAATACATCATATATATCATGTTTAATTAATTCCATAATGTCACGACAATATTTTCTTATGAGATTCTCATTCGTTGTCTCAATCGCAAAAATAGAAATTCTAGTCGCCCATGGCTCCATTGAATATTTATGACAACTACTTGTGTTTCATGGTTTGATCATGTAGAAGTATGTAGGAGTGTATTGAGGTATTTGAAGCTTTAACAATGCTCAAAGAACTCCAAGGAACCAAAAAAAACCATAGGAAGCGACGTAGCATTGCATTGCAAAACGGGCACGGAATAGCCATACTATTTGTGCCTTGCGCCACTGCTGCAAAGAAAGGTAGTGGCGCAATAATGGGCATCCCTATGAATCAGAGGATTGCGTCACACCCCCTGAAACAGGGAGTGGCGCAAGTTTGGCCACCTTGCTGAATTTTTCCTATTCCGTCTACTTCTAGCGTATCATCCAATGCCCCATCCAAACACTACAAAATACGTACTTAGTGATCTTAATCATCAAGTAAACATGACTCCAAGTTACCAAATGAGGTTGAAATATGTACGGGGTATTACACAAATGCTCCACGAAATCCCAAGACACCTCCTACGAAGGTCTAATCGCACATATTAGGTCCGATATCAAATGTTTCACCAATGACACTATAAAACACACACCCATGGCATCTCAACACCTAAGTATACATTGTTCAACATAGTCAAGTAGGGTTGAGAAGGTACGGGATGTTACACATACCGTTGAACTCTATCATCCATAGTAGCTACTATATTAGGAGCGTCCCTGGCCAAAGAGTTAAACCGAAGACTGTACTCTCTGACGCTTATATTACCTTGATGAAGATTTAGGAACTGGTCTACACGAGCCTCTCAGATCTCATATGGAAGGTAATGATCAAGGAATGCCTCTTTGAATTCCTCCCAACTAGCTGGAAATGCACCGATACCCCTAGAACGTTTCCAATCTTCGTACCATAATATAACCTCTCCTTTTAATATATATGTTGCAAGCTCAACTGTTTCTGTACCAGATACATGCATAACATATAAAGCCCTTTGAATTTGGTCCATAAAGTCTTGTGGGTCCTCATTAAGATCTGACCTGGTGAACTTGGGAGGGTCTAATTTAAGAAAATCTTATGTGCGTCGACTAGCTGCCCTATCCACACCGACATTACTTGTAGTTTGACCAGCTTGTCCCTGATTTTGTTGTCACGCCCCGAATCCCATTCTGGCCGGACTGGCACCCGAAGCCGATGAGGCTCGAGAGAACCAATCTTTACTCATGTACTCTCATATGTATGATCGCGTATGAATCCCATTTTATCTCATGTAAATAAGTATCAATGACGGAAGTCATAGCAACATGTGCAGTATATGGAACTTGGCCGTTAGGGCCATCATGTCAAAATGAATGTATACATCTTACATTCAGCTTCCCACGTACGTCTACAAAGCCTCTACAGATATAAGACAATGACAACCTAGAGTCGGGATAACACCCCGCTCTATACTCATATACTATCTCAAACCAATATGCACAATGACTCAGAAAAGCCCCGGATCAACTGGAGCTCACCAACAACCTGTGGATGTATCGTCGCCTACCGCGGAGATCTACTAACACCTGTGCCTGCAGCATGTAAGGTATGTTCCCCAAGAGGGGTCAGTACGAAGAAAGTACTGAGTATGTAAGGCCATATGAAACTGTAATAACAAGCAAGCACTTCCAAGAAATTAAGCATAAGAGAATAATCAATAAGGATAAATCTCCGTTCTGAATGTATGAAACCATGTACATTTCTTATATTATTTACATTACTAGATCAATTACTCAGATCGTCATCATTCTTGTAATACCTTCATGCTTATACATCCATGCAAGGAATCTACTCTCATTTCTTTTACAACTATCTTCATCAATGATCGTCCAACTAGCTAGAAGTTCACAATACCTTATAGAACATCACCTTATGAATAAGCATATAATACCAGGCCTCCACCTTTGGTGGGATATAATAAATACATAATATAATACCGGGCCTCCATCTTGGTGGGATATATAGTACCGGGCCTCCACCTTGATGGGATAATATATATATATAGCATAATACCGGGCCTCCACATTAGTGGGATAATATATATATATCAATGTATAATACCGGGCCTCCACATTAGTGGGATAATATATATATATCAATGTATAATACCGGGCCTCCACATTAGTGGGATAATATATATATATATATCAATGTATAATACCGGGCCTCCACATTAGTGGGATAATATATATATATCAATGTATAATACCGGGCCTCCACATTAGTGGGATAATATATATATATCAATGTATAATATCATCTTGGACTTATACCCTTTGATTGTGACCCATGCTCAATAAAACGTAAAGTAACCATATAAACATTACTTCTTTGCATTGCTTCTTCCCTTTACTTTTGTTATGAGAAATAACACATTAAAGACCATGACACTAAAGCTCGTACTCATATACGCATCTCACCTCACTATCTTACTTTATGGGATTGACATCCTCATTTATGAAGAATAATTATACTAACTTGCACAACATGTCACGCCCCGAATCCCATCGAGACATGATTGGCACCCGTAGCCGATAAGGCCCGAGAGAACCAACCTTTGCCTATGTTCAATCATATGCATATAATAATCATAACCACCATTGCATAAGAACATGGAAGACGAATAAAGGAAAACATGGGACATCATTATACATACATATGAAACTTGGCCGTTGAGGCCATCCAGTCAAAACAACATGTGTCTTTTACACTGATACACCCACATCGGTCTACAAAAGCCTCTAACAAGAGCATTGACCAAAATGAACCATAAGTCGGGACAAGTCCCCGCTTTACACATTATGTACAATACCAAAAACAAATATACACTCTGACTCGGAGAAGCCCCGAATGAGCTGGAGCTCACCAAAGAACCGCTAACACTGGCAGTCTACTGGGGAGGCCTACTGGGACCTGCGCCTGCAGTAAGTAAGGTAAATTCCCCGAGAGGGGTCAGTACGAAATAAGTACTGAGTATGCAAGGCTCAGATGAAACTATGCAACACATGAATATTTCAATGAATATGTCAATGAACTAAAAACATATGAATACTCAATGTGAATAAGTCACCATGTTGCATTTTGGAAACCATGTGGATTGCTTTCATTACTTTCATTTCTTTCTTTATCTCAATGCTCACTGATAACAATGTACTCGGGCCCCTACTGATCAGTGGGTCTTTCATATCATATCATTGTGTAGGGATCGAGTCGAGCTAGGCTTATGCCCCTAGACTTGCCACCCATACATCAATGCATCGGGATCGAGTCGAGCTAGGCTTACGCCCCTAGACTTGCCACCCATAATTCCAAACCTCGGGATCGAGTCGAGCTAGGCTTATGCCCCTAGACTTGCCACCCGTACTTGATCATTGACCACATTTGCATTACTTTGTTCATTACTTTGAGATTGATACTTTGATAATCATAACATCACTTTGGAACTTTGGAACATAACATTGTTGGAAACTTTGAATCATTGACCAATAAGTGAAGGACATGTGAATAAATATCAATGAGAAATATAATATAACTAGCACCATGATACCATTGGAACCATTGGACAATAATCCATGAACAAGAGACACAAGTATAGGCACTATTGGAATATTGGAACATAGCCTTCTTTGAACTTTCGGAACATTAACCATGAATATGAGAAATGAGATTCACAATTGATCAATGAGTAGGAAATATATGACAATGACCATAGATAAGTGCATATGGGATACCTTAGTACATTTCGGACTAGAACTAGAGAAATGTCAATGTGAACACTATTGGCCGTAGAAAGATACGGACAAAGTAACCTTACATACCTTGGATTCGCACTACGAATATACAACCTTAGATGCGTATACAATAATCCCGCTCCTTATTTATGTATCACTCTACAACATAAATACATAACGAAATTCACATTAACCACCAATTACTTTACAAATGCATACCATGTCAATGAGTCACACGTTTGCCTTTAAACATGTCATTTCCCCTTGACAAAACCATTGATTATACTATTATTCCAAAAATTCCATAATATTCCCAACATTGACCAATACATGAAAATAAATACATTTCACCACAATACTTCTCCTTTACACTTTCTTATCCATAACACATCACAAATAATCCATCAAAGTACCTTAATACAACTCATAACACATATTGGCCAAAATCCCAAAATTTCCACTTTTAGACAAGAACAAGTTTAATACCAAAAATAACACCATACATGTTCATATTTTGTCCATACCATGCTTTTTCATCAAAGGCACAAGGCCTAATTCAATTTCAAATCACCAAGATAGCACATCTTCCACCAAAAGCAAAAATACACTATTCACCACCTTGCCAACATAACTAACATAATATACATAATCTCCCATGCATATAAGATGTTAAACCATAATAATAAACACTTACCAAAGCTTGGAATATGTTGATCTTGTCCAAAGAGTCCAAAGGATTTATTTGCTTTAGGGTTTGGAAATGAAAGAAATGTTTGTAAAAATATCCAAAAGTTATGAGAGGCTTTGGGGAATAAAATCTGATGTTGGGGACTTTATATAGACCCAAGGTCATCCTTAGCCCCATGTGGCATTAATGGATATGTTCAATTGGTCAATATTGAAAGAATGGATCATTTTTGCCTTTGGGCCCATGTATTTTTTTCCATTTTGGGCCTCAAATTGGGCCCAATAACACATATCCATCACCTTTCATTTATTATTCACCATATATCTCCTGTTTACATAATTCCATAATGTCACGACAATATTCCCTTAAAAGATTCTCATTCGTCCTTTCGATCGCAAAAATAGGCATTCTAGTCGCCCTTGGTTTCATTGGACATTTTGGATCACTATTCACATTTTATGATTTGATCATGTAGGAGTATGTAGGAGTGTATTGAAGTATTTGAATCTTTAACAATGCTCAATTAACTCCAAAGAACCAAAAGAAACCATCTAGAAATCGTCGTAGAATTGCGTTACGAAACGACTCCGGAAGGGCATACTTATTGTGCCTTGCGCCACACCCCCTGAAACAGGGTAGTGGCGCAAGAATCTGGCCTTCTCTGAAGTTTCTGCAGGCTGGTGGCTTGCGCCACACCCCTGAAACAGGGTAGTGGCGCAAGTTTCAGCATTTTGCTGAAATTTCCGACCACTTATCCAACGTTTACGTATCGTCCAATCCCTTATCAAAACACTACAAAATACTTACTTAGTGATCTTAACCATCAAGTAAACATGACTTAAAGTCACCAAATGAGGTTAAAATGTGCACGAGTTCTTACCCAAATGCTCCACGAGATCACAACACACCTCCTACGAAGATCTAATCGCACATGTTACGTCCGATATCAAATGTTTCACCAATGACACTATAAAACACAAATGCATGGCATCTCAACACCTATGTAGATATAATCCCAAGGTATCAAGTGAGGTTATAAAAGTACGGGGTGTTACCCAACACCTCTCGTATTACTTTTATGAGATTGGTACTCTCACTCATAAACAATGGGCACAAGGGTAATCATCATACTATAGGACTTTGGAACAAGACATGATCGGAATAATGCTATTCAAACTAAACTAGTCCTCTTTACCTCATTACTCTATTTAAGATAGCTCTCTTAGACTTTACAACATGTGACAACTTAAGAACTTCCGTCCATAAATAAGAACTAAGTGGGTCATGTTTCGTCTAGGAGTCAAACACCTATGACTAACAATATATTTCAACCTTAGTTGGAATACTATAGAACCCCTTTGGAATAGAATATTTTTGGAACCTTAACACATATTGAACACTCACCAACTAGAGATGCGATACCTTAGAACATATGGAACTTTTGGCGTATTAGTCAATGATCATGAGTCAATGAATGGACGTGAGTCATATGAGTCGCCATTTACCAATGAGTAAGGAACTTGTGAGTAACACTAGCCAACTACCGAACATGAAATACCTTAGAGTATTTCGGAATCAAGTGAGTAACAATAATTAATAACCGGAAATGGGATACCTTTGAACATTAAGGAATAGAATAGGTACAATGTCAATGTGAACATTATGTTGCAGAAGAATACGGAAAAAGTAACCTTACATACCTTCAATGCCAAGTACGAGTACACAAGTCTATATATGAACACAACAGTCCAGCTCCTTCCTTATATTTCACTCTACAATCCAATGTTCACAACAAAGGTCATGTTAACAACTAACTCCTTTACAAACGTATAAGTGTCACAATGAGTTACGTGACTGCCACATAGCATCATTTCATCCTTCACAGTACAATCCATTGTATTATCATACCCACAACATCATAACATTCCACACATTAACCAAAATATCACATATCAATAGCATTTCACATCACACTACCCTTTATGCTTCCTTATTAACATTCCGTCACAATTACTCCTACCAATATGTCTCATAACAACATATGAAAAACAATCCATACTTAATACAGTCCATCATGCCTCCATACGATACTTTAAAGTCACTAAAACAACATCACAAGTTGCTAATTATATCCATAGAGGGTATGGGGGCTTCGGGGGATCAACTAGAGACGAAAACACACAAAACCAAAATCTGGGCTGACCTGCGCTGCCACATGTGCACGCAGGTGGCTGAGATGCGCATGCAGGTGCCCTCTAGCAGCAGCCAGTGGCATCTGCGCCCGCAGATGCCTTCGTCTGCGGGGGCGGATGCCCGTTTGGTCCGAAATGGCTTCTTTTTGGGTCTTTTAATGCAATGAATGGTCCATGATCATAACCAAACTTATTTTAACATATTCTTGATCATCTTAAACATCAATGAACAGCCATGGGTTTCCAACACACAAAAACAACACCAATACGACGTTTTCCTTACATTACGCCATCATTTCCATGCTAACTTTTGCAATAAAAATTCCAACCATTATACACAAGAATAAAACAAGTCAAGGATGTAATCACATCTCACATATCAATATTGAACCCATCAAATTCATTTCCTTCAAAATCACAAGCCCATGTTCAAGTTTACAAGACAAAACCATCCTCCGATTTAGCAAACACGTCACCTTACACACCTAGTGAATTCTCAATACATCACCAACATAACCAACATGTTATACACCATCTCTCATGCAATAAATATATTAAATCATAATAATAAACACTTACCTAGGCTTGGAAGATGATGATCTTGTTCCAAAGGTGGCTTAGGGTTTGAAGAGCCCAAAGGGGTTTTCTCTTGAAATTTCTAGAAAATACAAGAAAAGCATGTGTGTTTTTGAGGGTTAAAAATCTGATTTTTCCATGCTTATATAGGCCGTCAAGTCTCTTCTTATCCAATAAGTCATGTTTGAATGGGTCAAAGCAAGAATGGATCATTTCCTTCTTGTTGGGCCATGTATTTGTGCTATTATTTGGGCCTCATTTGAGCCCAAAGGCACAAAATTAATTTAGCCCAACTAATTACATGCATAATACACCCACAATCTCATGTTTAAATAATTCCATAAATGTTATGGTACTAAAATAGGTTCGAAAATGGACGGGGTGTTACATTTGTGCAGCAACTATACGAGTCAACATTTGCACTGCATTCCTTAAATCCTGCTCAGTAGCATTAACAGGTGGTTCTGAAGGTACTCCTCTGCTTCTCGGCTCTCCTGGAAATGGAAGAGTAGAAGAAGTCCGTTGTCACGCCCCGAATCCCAACGAGGCGTGATTGGCACCCGAAGTCGATGAGGCTTGAGAGAACCAATCTTTGCTCATGTCTATTCCCATATGTATGTTCGTGTATGAATATCATTCTATCTCATGTAATTAAATATTAATGGCGGAAGTCATGGCAACATATGCAATATATGAAACTTGGCCGTTAGGGCTATTTCGTCACAATGAACGTATACATCTTACATTCAGCTTCCCACATACGTCTACAAAAGCCTCTAACAGATGCTTAGACAATACCAACTAAAAGTCGGGATAAATTCCCGCCTTTAGACAACATTATCAACATCAAAACAACTGTACAACTATGACTCGGAAAGTCCCGAATCAACTAGGGCTCACCCACTGTCTGCAATTACTGTCAACCTACGGCGGAGGTCTACTAGTGCCCTGCACCTGCAACATGTAAGGTAAGTCCCCCGAGGGGGTCAGTACGAAGAATGTACTGCGTATGTAAGGCCATATGAAACTAGAACAATAGAACAATACATAAGTACTTCCAAGAAATTTAACGTACGAGAAATAATCAATGTGAATAGACCTTCAACCTGAATGTGGAACCATGTTCATTTCCTCTATTATTTCATTACTCGGTCATTCAATCGCATCATCTTCATCATTATCATAACCTTTATATTTATGGAAGGAATATAGTCTCATCTCTTTTACAACTATCTTTATTATTATTCACTCAACTAGTTAGTACCGGGCCTCCAGTACTGTTGGTGGGATATAATATATGAACATAATACCTAACATCCACCTTTAGTGGGCTCTCATATATAAATATAATACCGGACATCCACCTTTAGTGGGCTATCATGTATAAGTATAATACCGGACATCCACCTTTAGTGGGCTATCATATATAAATATAATACCGGACATCCACCTTTGGTGGGCTATCATATATAAATATAATATCGGACATCCACCTTTAGTGGGCTATCATATATAAATATAATATACTATTGGGATTATTCCATCTTGAACTTATAGCTTTTTGATTGTAATCCATTCTCAATGAAACATATAGTAACCATACGTACATTACCTCTCTACAAATATTGTATCTTTTCCATAGTTAGGAGAGTAACACCTTAAAGATCATGACACTCAAGCTCATACTTATATACACATCTCACCTCACTATCTTACTTCATGGGATTGACATCTTCACTTATGAGGAATAATTATATTAACTTGCACATTACCTCTCTTATTACTCTTATGAGATTGGTACTAAGATAATCCTCATACTATAGGAATTTGGAACATGACATAGTTGGAAAATGCTTTTTAAGCATAACTAGATTCTCTTACATCTACCTTTCTCTGAGGTAGTTCTTTTAGAAACTTCAACGTTATGGCAACTTTCCTTGAAGCTTTGGATCATTAACCAATGAGTGAGAGACATGAGAATAATTTGGCAACATAACATTATTGGAAACATAGCCTTCATGGAAACATAACACTATTGGAACCATTGGACAATAAGCAATGAGCAAGATACATAAGTACAACCACTATTGGAACATTGGAACATGACCTCATTTGAGCTTTTGGAACACTAACCATGAATATGAGACATGTGTAGAACTCTATTGGAATTTTGGATCATGACACTAATTGGAACTGTAACACCCCGTACTTTATCACCTCAGTAGGTTGCTAGCTGTTGCAGATCTTTGGTGAGCTCCAGTTAATTCGGGGCTTCTCCGAGTCAGAGTGTATATATGTTTTGGTGCTGTACATGTGATATAAAGCGGGGACTTGTCTCGACTTTTAGTTCTTGTTGGTCAATGCACTTGTTAGAGGCTTTTGTAGGCTGATGTGGGTGTATAAATGTAGAGGGGATATGTCGATTTTGACTTGGTGGCCTCAACGGCCAAGTTTCGCATATGTATATATATATATATCATGTTCCATAAATTCCATTGCGGGTATTTATAGCTATTGTGTGCTGATGGGTTTCTTATGGCATGTATGGGAACAAATAGGGATAAAGCTTGGTTCTCTCGGGCCTTGTCGGCTACGAGTGCCAATCATGCCTCGTTGGGATTCGGGGCGTGACAGGAACACACCCATATACTTTACCTTACTCTTGTACTTTATGAGATTAACACCTTAGCCAAACACGTACTTACATGCACATCTCACTTCACCCCTTTATCTCATGAGATTGACAATTTCACTCTTATTACTCTTATGAGATTGATACTCTTACAATTGGAACAAGGATGATCATCATACCATAGGACTCATAACATGATTGGAACAATGATATTCAACTAAACAAGCTCTCTTTACCTCATTGCTCTTATTGGGATAATTCTCTTAGGATCTACAACATATGACAACTTAAGAACTTCCGCCCATAAATAAGGACTAAGTGATTCATGATTCGTATAGGAGTAAAACACATATGACTATCAATATATCAACCCTAGTTGGAATACTATAGACCCCCCTTGGTATAGTACACTTTTGGAACCTTAACGTAATGATCACTAAATACGATACATGTGGATACTAACTATGCACCACCCTGCGGTGCAATACCTTAGACCATTTGGAACTTTTGACATATTAGCCAATGAACGTGAGTCAACCAATGGACATGAGTCAATCAATAAACATGAGTTATACGATTCACCATTGACCAATGAATAAGGAACATATGAGTAACTCTAGCCAACTATCGAATATGAAATACCTTAGAGTATTTCGGAATCAAGTGAGTGCCATGACAGTGGGAAAATCATATGTTGTAGAAGGATTTAAAAGTAACCTTACATACCTTGTCTTCCCAATGTAAGTACACAATCAAATATGTGAGAGCAACAATTCCGCTCCTTCTTTACGTTTCACTCTACATTACATAATAGAACCAACATTAACCACCAACTACCTTACAAATGCATACAATAACAACAAGTCACATGTTTGGCTTTAACATGACATTTCCCCTTGATAATACCATTTTTGGCATGGTCATATCAATAATACCACAACATGCCCAACATTGACCAAAATATCATTTATGAATTTATTCCCCCAATGATCCCACAATATTCCATACATTGACCAATACATGATAGCCAAGATCATGTCACACCAAGTTCATACTTTACACTTCTCCATCACCACAACATCACAATTATGCCATCAAATTACTTCAATATATCTCACAACAACAAATCGGCCAAAATTCCATAATTTACACTTTTATGGAAATAACAAGTTTAATACCAAAAATAACACCATACATGTTCATATTTTGTCCATACCATGCGCTTTCATCAAAACAACAAGTCATAATTCAAGTTACAATCCCATGGATAACATATCTTTTTAACAAAACCAAAAATGCCATGTCCAACACTTCCAAGCATAACCAACATGACCTACATAATTTCTCATGCTCATAATATGTTAAAGTACAAGAATAATCACTTACCCAATCTTGGAAGATGATGATCTTGCTCCACAAGTGCCTTAGGGTTTGAAGAGCTAAAAGAGCTCTCTTGAAAATTCTAGAAAATGAGAGAAAGTGATGTGTGTGGCTAATGAATTAAATCTGATTTTTGGCCACCTTTTATAACCCCTCAAAGTCATCCTTAGCTATTAGTTTCCATCATTGACAAGTCAAAGCAAGAATGGGTCATTTTGACCCATTGGGCCTTTCATGTTTTGCTCATTTTTGGTCTCTAATTAGGCCCAATAACCCATATCATCTTGACCCACTAACATCAATGTATAATTCACCATATATATCATGTTTAAATAATTCCTTATGTCACGACAATATTCTCTTACGAAATTCTCATTCGTCGTCTCGATCGCAAAAATAGAAATTCTAGTCGTCCATGGCTTCATGGAACATTGTGGATCACTATTCACATTTCATGATTTGGTCATGTAGAAGTATGTAGGAGTATATTGAAGTTTTTTAATCCTTAACAATGCTCAAATAACTCCAAAGAACCAAAAGAAACCATCTAAGAATCGTCGTAGAATTGCGTCGCGAAACGAACTCGGGAAGGCAAAATGTTTGTTCCTTGCGCCACTGCTGCAAAACAAGCCAGTGGCGCAAGAAATTCACCCTCTCTGATCTCAGGGGCTTGCGCCACACCCCCTGAAACAGGGCAGTGGCGCAAGTTTCCATGTCTTGCTGAATTTTTCGGCAATTTTTCTAACACTTGCGTATCGTCCAATACCTTATCAAAATACTATAAAATACTTACTTAGTGACCTTGATCATCAAGTAAACATGACTCCAAGTCACCAAATGAGGTTAAAATGTGTACGGGGTATGACATAAACGCTTCAAGAAGTCACAAAACACTTCCTATGAAAGGCTCGTCACATGTACACGGCCAAATTTTAATTTTTTTCTCATCTTTACCATTTCCAAATACATACTTATGACTCTCGACACTTAAGTAAACATTATTCACTATCATCAAGTAGGGTTGGGAAGGTACGGGGTGTTACATCCGCGATGCAAACTCATGTTCAGCCCCCCCTTGATTAGCTTGTTTAAGTGGTGATTTACTGGTTCCTTCTCCAACAATCCTATCTAGCTTCTTACTTTTACCCTTGTTTCTTCTTGTAAACTGTATTTTTCTATACTGAGGAAACAAGAACATAAAACAAATTCAGTGGTTGGATATGACTCCACCTACAACTTTGGCTCTATTGCACGATCTAGGAAATGAAGAAAAGAGACAACTCCTAAATGTCCTGTAGCATCCTACTTATAAATATGGTGCACAACACATCCATAAGCAAGACTCTACTCAGATACGGCTTTGTAGACACCCTAGGACGACTTGCTTTGATACCACTTTTGTCACGCCTCAAATTCTGTTAGGGCGGACTAGCACTCGAAACCGTTAAGGCCTGAGAGAACCAACCTATGATCATGTTCATTCATATGCATGTCACTAAATATAATATATCGATGACGGAAGTCATGTAAAGACGTTAAAAATAGATACGAGACTTGGCCGTTGGGGCCACAACATCAAAAAGAGTAAGACACTTCTACGTTTTACTTTACAATGTCCACAAAGCCTATAATAGATATATAACCGTGACTAAGGTCGGGACAAGTCCCTGCCTTATACAACTACTACACAGTACCAAAAATATATACAAATGACTCAAAAAGCCCCGAATCAACCTGGAGCTCACCAAAAGCCTGCAGATTACTCGTATCCTACTGTGAAGGTCTACTAACTCCTGTGCTTGCAGCAAGTAAGGTTTGTCCCCCAAGGGACGTCAGTATGAAAGAATATACTGAGTATGTAAGGCTAAAAGTAACTGTAAGAAATATAGAAACTCAAATGAAATCAAATACAAGTGAATAGACAACACTGATATATCACCATTCTGTATATGTGGAACCATGTACATTACATTCATTTCTTTCCTTTTACCTTCATATCAATATACATCATACAGTGCCCGGGACCAACTGATCTGTCACACCCCGAATACCAACGAGGCGTGATTGGCACCCGAAGCCGATATGGCCCGAGAGAACCAATTTTTGCTCATGAACACTCGTACGCATAACCTCAAATGAATAACACACTGTTGCATGTAATTGATGAAATATAAAATGCCATACATATACATATATACATATATAACACTTGGCCTTTGGGGCCATTACATCGCACTGTACGTACATATCTTACATCCATATACCCACGTATGTCTACAAAAGCCTCTAACAGACGCATTGACCATAACAAACTAGAAGTCGGGACAAGTCCCCGCTTTATACAACATTAAACACTGTACCACTATGACTCGAAAAGTCCCGAAGCAACTGGGGCTCACCAACAGTCTGCAAATACCGTGAACCTACTGTGGAGGTCTACTAATGCCTGCACCTGCAACATGTAAAGTAAGTCCCCAAGAGGGGTCAGTACGAAGAATGTACTGAGTATGTAAGGCCAGATGAAATTGTACAATGCATGAATACTTCAATGAACTCAAATACAAATGAATAGTCAATGTGAATAAGTTACCATGTTGCCTTCTGAAACCCATGAGTATTGCTTTCATTACCTTCGTTTATTGCTTTACTCCAATGGAAATAATTATAAGGGAACTCTATATATGGAACCATGTACCTTTCTTTCATTGTTATAATCTCCCATGATTTGTACATAATAAAAATAACCATGAAATCAATATAAGGGAAATAGCAGTGTGAATATACTTTCTTTCTGTATGTGGGATACCATGTACATTACGTTCTTTCTCTTCCTTGCCTTTACTTTACCTTACTTTACTTTTACACTGCTTATACACTGTTAGGGCCCTCATCATGCAGGTGTTCATTTCACCCCATGGATACATCATGCAGGTGTGTTCTTTCACCCCATGGATAAAATATCATCATCATGCAGGTATTCTTTTTCCCCATGGATAAGATCATGTCATCATGCAGGTGTCCTTGCACCCCATGGATAAATGGCCATCATCATGCAGGTACTTGTACCCCATGGATAAATAAATATCATCATCATACATTACTTTGCTCTTACGTTATTTCATTACTTTGAGATAGATACTTCAACTTGTGAGAAATTGGTACTTTGATAGTCATAATATCATTTTGAACTTTGGAACAAACATTGATGGAACCATGAATTATTTAGAACATTACCCCAAAGCATATGAAACATGTGAATGACAATTGATTAATGCATAAAGAACATATGATGAACCATAATTGATACCCGGAATTAGGGTACCCTTGGCTTATGAGGGATTGATACTTTTGTAGTCATGACATTGTTGGAAGCTTGGAACAATAACCAATGAGCTAGAGACATGTATATAAACATTCTTGGAAACATAGCCTTCATGGAAACATAATACTGTCGGAACCGTTGAACAATGATCAATGAACAAGATACATGAGTATAATCACTATTGAACCCTTGGAACATAACCTCATTAGACTTTTGGAACATTACTAATGGATATGAGACATGTGTATAACTCTATTGGAATTTTTGGATCATGACACTAAAGCACACACTTATATGCTTTACTTTACTCTTGTACTTCATGGGATTAACACCTTAGTCACACACGTACTTACATGCACATCTCACTTCACTCCTTTATCTCATGAGATTGACAATTTCACTTATGAAGTATAATTATATCAACTTGCACATCACCTCTCTTATTACTCTTATGAGATTGATACTCTTACAATTGGCACAAGGATAGTCATCATACCATAGGACTCATAACATGATTGGAACAATGATATTCAACTAAGCAAGCTCTCTTTACCCCATTGCTCTTATTGGGATAACTCTCTTAGGATCTACAACATATGACTATCAATTTATCAACCTGAGTTGGAATACTATAGAACCCCTTTGGTATAGTACACTTTTGATACCTTAACATAATGATCACTAAATACGATACATGTGGATATTAACTATTCACCACCCTGCGATGCAATACCTTAGACCATTTGGAACTTTTGACATATTAGCCAATGAACGTGAGTCAACCAATGGACATGAGTCAATCAATAAACACGAGTCATACTATTCACCATTGACCAATGAATAAGGAACATATGAGTAACTCTAGCCAACTATCGAATATGAAATACCTTAGAGTATTTCGGAATCAAGTGAGTGCTATGACAGTGTGAACATCATATATTGCAGAAGGATATAAAAGTAACCTTACATACCTTTGCTTCCAAGTACGAGTACACAAGACTATTTATGAACACAACAGTCCAGCTTCTTCTTTGTGTTTCACTCTACAATATAAGTCCACAATGAAACTCTTGTTAACGATCATTTATCATACAAGCGTACAAAACGACAATGAACTATATGACCGTCATATAAATTCATTTCACTCCTTACAATACAACTCACTGCATTATCATACCAACAACACCTTAACATTACACACATTGACCAAGATTTCGTATAACAATAGCATTTCGCATCACACCTATCCTTTATGCCTTCTCATTTCCATTCCGTCACATTTCCGCTTATCGATTTGCCTCACAACAACATATGAACAACCATCCACATTTAATACAGTCCAATACGCCTTCATACGACACTTTAAAGTCATTAAAACGACATCACAAGTTCATAATTCCATCCAAAAAGGGTATCGGGGCTTTCTGGGATCAACTAGAGTCGAGAACACACAAAACGAGTTCTGGACCTGACCTGCGCTGCCACCTGCGCATGCAGGTGGCTGACATGCGCGCACAGGTGCCCTCCAGCAGCAGCCAGAGGCATCTGTGATGGCATCTGCGCACGCAGGTGCCTCCGTCTGCGGGGGCGGATGCCCGTTTGGTCCGAAATGGCTCCGTTTTGGGTCTTTTAATGCCATGAATGGTACATGATCATAACCAACCTCATTTTAACATATTTTTGATCATTTAACATGCCAACATGCAGTCATAACTTCACAACACACATAACGACACCCAAAACCACATTTCACGGCCAATACGACACCAAAACCATAACCGATTTCACAATACCAATTCCAAATGTTATGCACAAGAATGGAACAAAGTAAGACCATAATCACATCTCACATGTCAATATTTACTCCACCAAATTCACTTCTTTCACAACCACAAGTTCATCACCAAGTTTACAAGACAAAGCAACCTCCGATTTAAGCAAACATGTAACCTTGCACTTATTGTACATTTCTCAACATTCCACCAACATAACCAACATAATATAAACCATGTGTTATGCATAAAATATATGAACTCATCATAATACACACTTACCAATTGATGATCTTGGTCAAAAGAGTGGCTTAGGGTTCTTTGAGAGCAAAGGGGAAAATATTGGAAAATTCTAGAAATGGGATGAGAGTTCAAGTGATAAAAATCTGATTTTTCTCTCTATCTCTCTCTCTATATAGTCCCTCAAAGTCTCTCTTATCTCTTCCTTGCATTAAATGCAATGGTTGAGTTGGTCAAATGGACAAATTGGAAGAATGGGTCAAAATTATGTGTTTGGGCCATGTCTTCTTATGGATTTGGGCTTCACTTATGGCCCAAATGATGTAAGATTTTTTTACATGTCCAATATTTACTACATCAAGCCCACAATTTAATACATAATTAATCACATCTCTCATGTTGTCATTTTTCCATAAACGTACATGTAGTCGTACTCATCAATAACATTATTAATACATACCTTTGGCTCTCAACACTCAAGTATACCTTATCCAACATTGTCGCGTAGGTTTTGGTAAGTACGAGGTGTTACATGATCAGTGGTAAATAACATTGGGATAGGCTCGAGCTAGGCTTATGCCCCCAGAGCTGCCACCCATAAATCAATAAGTCAGGTTCGGCTCGAGCTAGGTTTTCACCCCTAGAGCTGACCCCTGTATCCAATAAATCAGGTTCGGCTCGAGCTAGACTTTTGCCCCCAGAGCTGTCCCCTGTACTAACCCAAATATGCATTACTTCATTCTTTACTTTTTGTGCGATTGTTACATCAGTGGTCATAACATTATTGGAGCTTTGGAACAATAGTCAACAAATAAAATACACGTGAATAACAATTGCTAACAAACCTGAAATGAGATACTTTAAAATATTTTGGAGTGGAAACAAGTGCGGTAACGATGTGAACAATAGGTGCTGCCAAAGGGTACGGAAAAGAGTAACCTTACATACCTTATCTTTCCAACATGTGAATACAATAATTCATCTCCTTCCTTACGTTTTAATCTATAATACAAGTACATAACGGAGCTAACGTTAACAACTAACTACATTACAAGTTCACAAGACGATAAGTAGTTACTTAACGGGGAGTAAAAACTATCCAACATCCAAACACATGGTATATCATTCCACCTTCTTTCCTACTGCCATATAACTTCATTCCACCCTCCTACAATACAATTTACTGCCTCACAACACCAACAATGCCAAAACAGTCCACAAACCAACATAAACATTACAAACCGACAAGATTTCCCACCAAGTGCATACTTCACATTTTTACCTCAATGCAACTCCACATATTTATTCCATCAAGTCACATAAATACCTTAAACAACAATATACCAAAACATTCCACACAGTTTCAGAATTCACTTTAACATAACAAGAAAGTATTCTCTTTTCACTATGCCAAACGTTCCATACACAATTACGTATAAACATTTCCACAAGTCATACTCAAGGAGTAACGAATTAGGGACAGCACCACACTTAAACATATTGAAATTTCATCCATATAATTCAATTCTTTCAAGACCTTAAGTCCCTTTTCAAGTTTAAACCACCTAGAAGGTAAATCCTTTACCGATTAAGCAAAAGTGGACTGCTACAAATAAAGTGGACTGCTCAACACTTTTTAAACATAACCAATATGATTTACACAACCTCTTATGCATATAATATATTAATCTATAAGGGTAAACACTTATCAAGGCTTTCAAGTGGAAGATTTGTCCAAAAAATCCTTAGGAAAATAAGAGTGCTAGAATTTGAGAGAGGAGAAAATATCTCTTTGAAAATCTGATTTTTTGCAAGTGTATTGTGTGGAAAATGAGCTGAATTTCAGCCTTAAATAGTCCCTCCAAACCACCCTTCTCTAGTCCAATCTTAGCCACATTTTTGGTCAAAAAGTCTAAGTAAATGATGTGTATACTTTTTTCATTTTTAAATGGATCATCTACTTTTTGGGCCCATGTCTTTTTACTTAATTTGGGCCTTAATTAAGTCCATAAACATGTGCCATATTTCAGCCCATTAAATTTAGTAAATGATTCAGCTACTATCTCTAGTTTAAATACTTCCATCAATGCTAAGGTAGTCTCATAAGTTCGAAAATGTACAGGGTGTTATTGTATAGGTTATTATACTTGCCTAAATAAAATATTAAGTCTATTCCCTATTACCACAAAGTCGTATCAATTTCCATATAAGTAGAATTAGTGTATATAAAATACGGGGTGTTACACACTGTGAATTCAGTGGACTTGATTCTCCATTTTTATTTCATCTCTTTTTTTACGGTTTTGCTATTTTCCAGAAAATAGTAGAAACTTCATTTTGATAGTTTATAGTTGTTGAACTTGTATTTGAAGTTGTTGAACTTCTTTATTGTTCTTGAACTTAAAGTTGAAGTTCTTGTTGTTTAAATACAGATAGTTATACCCGAAAACAACAATATCAACCCCTAAGAAAATTATATCAAAATATCAACTTTGATTCCTTATCTGTATCTCAAAATTCCAAAACTGGACCACAAGTTGAATTATCAGTTTTTCCCTTCTGAATTTTCAAAATTTTAAATGGAAATGATTCACACGTGTTTGAAAAATTAATACTCCACACTACATATTCATAAACCATATAGTTTTGAGTGATAGTATCTATATATTTAAGGTGGTGGATCGTCCACGTGTATGTCATATTTAATTATTGGGAGGTTAACAGTAGTTGCATCAGGATTTTCACTAAGAGATTCAAAATAAAAAGAAGTAAACACATGAACTAGCCGAAGGGGATTCGACTTCTACTGTATATACATAAAAAATAAATTCAACTATATATATTTAGTATAATTTTTCATCGAGGAAGTTCAAATGAACCCCTGACCCGAAGCTAGCTCTGCCCCTGAAGGCTAATATATAGCAATACTCTAACAAACTACGAGAAGAAATGACCAAAAACAAGTAGAAAAAAGAAGAGTAAGCTAGACTAAAAGGTAATCTTAAAATTATCTAAAATTACAATTTTTATATTTTAAGACAACTTATTCATAAATATTTTTGGAGTGACCGATTAATATAAAAATTCTTTACACAATTAATGCATGCAGTCGACTTTCAAGACTGCATGCATACCCTATATTTCCACATTTAGGAACCAACTATTCATGACAAAAACCTAATTAGTAGGTAGACTAAATGCAAGTCACCCAAATTGAATAGTATAACATGTACTCCTAAGTCCTATTTCTTCCGTGTCAATTTATATAAAGGTATTTAATTAGATATGGGACAGTTGCAGTTTATCGAGGACATGATCTTAGATAGAAAAATGTGGTAGACGCGAATTAAGATAGAATGTTAGTAAGTAGGAGTGTATACTTGCTAGTAGGTAGGAGTGTTGTCCTTACTAGTAGTCATAGTGCTACATTTGTAGTTTGTTATTCTTAGATTTTTGGTTGATATCTATATTGTTTTGGGTAGATTGGTTGCAGCATTATGTAGTGGTGGTTCTCTATTTTCTGTTACTATTTGATGTTGTGTTACTCTCTGTTGTCTCTGGTACCTCTACTACAACTTTTATAACTGACTAAAAAAGAAATATCCTTAGTTATTAATATACGAGGTAGGGATCAAGCCTAACCCCCACACTGATAGTTGCTTTAATTTAAAAAAAAAAGAAGAAGAAGAAGGAATTCTGTGTCACATAAATTGAGATGAAGGAAGTATGTCTTTTATCCTTTTTACATATAAATTTTGGGTATATATAACCCTGATAGTATAGAAATTTTTTATTTAGTGCCTCAAACGACCGACACTAGTTATGTTAGGCCTCTCTTTATCTTACAATTTAGTGACCCAAAGTTTGTGCGCCCAAATGTGGTAAATTGGGTCCATTAAACTGTGAGTTAAAAAAGTCTCACACAAATAACTACAGTTGTATGAGGCACATAATAATTTTTTTTTTTGGTATTGTCCTTCATCTAATTGCAAAATACAAAAAGAGGAAAGTCATGAAAGCTAACGAAAGTTGGATGATTTTTGAAAGACAAACAAAGTTGATCGACTTAATTTGGTGCTCAATTACGATAAGTTGAAAATGATTCAAGCATTCAAATCTATGTATTGAATATAGAGTTTAAGAAATAAAGAAACACTTTTAAATTTTGTGATTTTAAATGAATAATATGTACAATATATCAAAGTAACTTTTAAATATGTCAAGTAAAAATTAAAACCAATGAATAACTAAATATAAAAAATATGTAATCATTTAAATTTATGTGTGATTGGATTATAATTTGATTTTTCAACACGAGAGAAATTGGTTCCACAAATAACTTTGAAAATTCCCTAATAACAGAAGGAAAACACACACTGACAATTCAGCTTGTGGAAAGATAGACAGTTGAATATTACTCCTAAGTTCTATTCCTTTCGTGCCAATTTATATAAAGATTTTTGATTGGGTGTATACGATTTAAGAATGAAAGAAAAATTTGAAACTTATTTCTAAAAAAAGTTGTAGATATATTTATAAGATTATAAATCATTCCACGAATCTTAATATACGCGCCTCGCACATGTTTCTCATATTAATAAGAAAAGACTTCTAAAATTAACATAAATAATATCTAAAAGATATGTTTGTGTAACAATTGATAATTTAGAAAGAAAATATGATTTTCAAATTCATAAATGATTGTTTAAATGTTTGTTACAATCCAATAGTTCTTTCTTCAGTTTGTTCTAATACTTGTTTCATTGAACAAAAGCATCATAGAAATAGCGTTTGATTGAAAGGTAAAAAAATCGTTCACTTTACATAAGCACTTAAATGCATGCATATATTTCATGGAAATAATTATTACAAAATTTGTATTACTACATGCTATTAATTAATTAACATTTAATATAAATATTAGCAGTACAAAGATGCATTGTAATACAAAGTTCTATAGAATCTTAGAATATATATTATAAGTTATTCGTTTAATGAATTAGCACTTTAGATAGGAGGTTCTGGAGGAGACAGATTAGAGAAGAAGGCTGGTAGGAAGCAATATGTTGTCTTGTTATCCACCCATGCAAGTAGTTGTGGTATTGCCCTTGTAGGATGTTACTTGTCCTTTGATTTCTGTTACTATATGTTGTTTTTTGTACTTCGACTATTATTTTATTTTGTTGTAGTAACTGTCTGTTAATTACTATCTATTGTTTTTGTTACTATCTGATATTTCTTTTACTTCTTTTACTTCTTTTCTTAGACTGCTTTGGACTATTTTTTCATCGAGGGTCCATCGAAAATATCCTGTCCACCTCTAAAATAAAGATAAGATCTACATATACTCTACCCTCGCCAGAACCCATTTTCTTATATAAATTCAAAGTCTTTTATGGAAACAAATTCGCAAGCGTTGACAAACTAAATCACTCCGCACTCTCAAAATGTACTTTATTCACACACACACATATATAAAATTGGTAAATAAACATTTTATAACCAAAAAGTGTGTACAATCAAAACACAAAATGTTACAAAGTTATTTTAATATATATCCTATACGCATCATCAATTTAAAATCCTTTATTTCTTAAACTTTATATACAATATATACAATGAAACGAAGGAAATATAATTTTAAGATAATATCAACGTGATCTTGACAGTTATTTAAATAATATTTACACTAAAAAGATGAGAAAATTGGTTGTCTCTCTCACCACTATAAATACAGTACTTTGAAGAATCACCAAACACAGTACTAACTCTCCCAAAATGCAATTCTTCAGCTTGGCTTCCATCTTCCTGTTTTTATATTTCCTCTTTTTGCTAAGGAAATGGAAGAACTCCAATAGCCAAACCAAAAAATTGCCTCCGGGTCCATGGAAACTTCCTTTTATAGGAAGCATGCATCACATGGCTGGTGGACTTCCACACCGCGTCCTTAGAGATTTGTCTAAAAAATATGGATCGCTCATGCACCTTCAGCTTGGTGAAGTTTCTGCAGTTGTTGTTACTTCCGCTGAGGTGGCTAAACAAGTACTGAAAACTCATGACCTTGCGTTTGCATCTAGACCTAAACTCATGGCCGTGGACATTATCTGTTATGATAGGTGTGACATCGCCTTTAGCCCCTACGGTGAGTGCTAGGCTTTTGGCCAAATATCTTCTCTCTCTCTCTCTCTCTCTCTCTCTAAATTGAGGATCCCTCCTTCTCAATTTATGGTATTCACAATATAATCCTCAAAGGAGTCTTGTTTAGGGGGAGAACGTAAACTTGAATTTCTCATATGTAGGTTATTAATTGACTGAATTAACCACGTTTCATTGTTATGTCTCTTTTTATATATTTTGAATTCATTGTCTTATTTATCGTCATCCAAGATTTGTTTTGTCAGATATTGCATGACAACTAACAATTTCTACCCTAACAGGCGAATACTGGAGACAAATGCGTAAAATTTGTATCTTGGAAGTGTTGAGTGCAAAGAATGTCCGAGCATTTAGCTCGATCAGGCATGAAGAAGTTGTTCGTCTCATTGACTCTATCCAATCATCTTCATCTTCTGGTGAGCCAGTTAATTTTACAAAAAGGATCACTTTGTTCACAAGCTCCATGATATGTAGATCCGCATTTGGGCAAGTGCTAAAGGAGAAAGACGTATTTATTAAACTAATTAGCGTAGTGGTAAGCTTAGCAGGAGGCTTTGATGTAGCTGACATCTTCCCTTCATACAAGTTTCTGCATGTTTTCAATGGAGCAAAGAAAAGACTTCTGGATGCCCACCATAAGGTAGATTCAATTGTTGAGGATGTCATCAACGAGCACAAGAAGAATCTTTCAACTCACAAGGGTGATGATGCATTAGGAGGTGAAGACCTAATTGATGTCCTACTACGACTTCAGAAGGATGGAGGTCTTCAATTTCCCATCACCAACGACAATATCAAAGCTCTTATTATTGTAAGTATTGAATACTATGCTTGTTCTTACTTATTTAACCATATAATACTTCCATATCCATTGCGATAGCTTAAAAAATAGTAGTAATTACTAAGACTTTCTGATTTGGAATGCTAATCTTTTGATGTATGTAACAAAGAGATCTGCAAAAAGTGTGGAGATAATATCTTAGATGGTCATTCAACTAAGGGTAGTTCTTATAGAAAGTCAATCAACTTTGTTTTATAACCCAAAAATAACTCAAGTATTGATTCCTATAAATAGTCATTTAAATTGGTTAGGTAACTTCTCAAGTGAAATATCAATAGTTGCTTGACATACTTTTGGATTATAAAAACAAAGTTGAATGACTTTCTATGCGAACTATATACACTTAATTGAGTAACCACATAAGATATTATCTGAAAAGTTTGGTGTAAAAGTCAGTTTGTCAAAAAAGTTAATTAGATGAGGAAAGATCATGTGCAACAGTCATATTACATAATGGGAATAGCATGTGTGCTATTAAATTGAATAACTTGGCCATAAATTGCAGGACATGTTTGCTGCTGGAACAGAAACTTCAGCAACAACAACTATATGGGCTATGGTTGAAATGATGAAAAATCCAAGTATACTCGCCAAAGCACAAGCAGAAGTGCGAGAAGCCTTTAGAGACAAAGTAACGTTCAATACTAATGATGTGGAGGAGCTGAAATACTTAAAGTTAGTCATTAAAGAAACTTTGAGACTTCATCCACCAGCTCCACTTTTGATGCCAAGAGAATGTAGGGAAGAGACATGCATAAATGGATACACTATTCCTGTGAAGACCAAAGTCATGGTCAATGTTTGGGCACTGGGAAGAGATCCAAAATATTGGGATGACGCAGAAAGCTTTAAGCCAGAGAGATTCGAGCAGTGCTCTGTGGACTTTGTTGGTAATAATTTTGAATTTCTTCCCTTTGGCAGTGGGAGGAGGATGTGTCCCGGGATGTCATTTGGATTAGCTAATGTTTATTTTCCGTTGGCTCAATTACTTTATCACTTCGATTGGAAACTCCCTACTGGAATGGAGCCAAGAGACTTGGACGTGACTGAATCGGGTGGTATAGGAGCTGCCAGAAAAAATGAACTTTACTTGATTGCCACTCCTTATCAACCTTAATGGCATCAACATTTTAAAGCTCCTTTGTCATCCTCACTCTTGTGGCATCTTTCTTCTGGTGTTTTAAGCTTGTCGGTTTCTAATGCATGTATCTTTCATCAAATAAGAATGTATCGTGTCAGTTAGCCTCAGGTCTAGTCTGTTGAATAACATTTCTTGTTCATTACTTGTTAACGTACACGGAGATACTAACCTTGGGAAATGGAACAGAAATCAAGGAACATCAAAGAAAATGAATAGTGAATAAGTAAATGACGGTGGCCATATTGGAGATCAAAAAACTGTAGAAAAAAATCTGAAGACTATGCCATGAAAAATATTTAATACTAAAAAAAAAAAAAAAAAAAAAAAAAAAAAAAAAAATTGATTCGAGGAACTTTTCACTTCCCAAAATCAGATTGATTTTTCTGCAAGCAAATCAAGGCAGTTCGTTCAATTAGTGAACTGTAAATATATGTTGATGGACTTGCTAGTACTGGAGCGGAATTGCATTTGCGTTATGCTGGTTTAGGTTTTATCACTCTAGTGGCATCGATCTTTCTTATGGTGTTTTAGGTTTTATCAATTTCTAGTGCATAAAATTATAATGTATCGTGACAATTAGCCTCAAGTCTAGTCTGTTGAATAAATGCATTTTCATTTAGCTGCAGGGTACGCAACTAATAAGAGCAATTTATACTGTTCCATCTTAGACACGAAGATTTAGGTACGACGCCCATGGAATTTTGTTCAAAAAGCAGCCCACTTTTTGTCAGTTTAATCGAACACAAAGATCGCTAAAGTAATCTGGTTCGTGCTCATTTCCTACTTAATATATTGAAAAAGATCAAAGTACCCGAGCCAATGAAACAGAATACAAGTATGGAAGAACTTTGTGTTCTCATCTCCTTCTAAATTCCAATAATTCAGTGTTATGAATCAAGTCCAGCCCAATATGGATACCAAGGTCATACAAGTAGTTATTGGGCTGAAAAAGCTATTGAGCCTACAAAAGCTATTGGGACGAGAACAATCAACAGGTCCAGGTTAATTTGAGATCTGGGTTGAGTAGTGCCTGTGAGAACTGTTCCATAAAAAAGAGGTAGTGATATGTGATTCAAGGATTGTGTATATTGTTGAGAAAAGAGTTTTGAGTCGTCTCATCCTCATTCTTAAACTCTAAGATTCTCATCCCAATTTTTATGTCTATCCTTTAGTTATTCGTAATTTCAATATTTCCATTGCAATTTAGTAGTATGAGTGTTGCAATTACGATTCTAAAGCTGTAATTGTGTTCCAATTCTTATTAATATAGTGAGAAATTCGGGTTTGTTAAATTCAGGTTAGCTTTTTTTTCTCCAGAATGCATTGTGTGTTGGGAGGACAACAATATCATAGGCCACAATTTTGATGCATTCCTTAGCAATGATGAGTTCCGCGAAATTCTTTCTTATCATAGGCCATAATTCAGGTTAGCTTTTTGTCTCCAGAATGCATATATCCACATGCTTGTATTGAATAAGGAGCTCAGCTTTTGCTTTATTCATTAACATCATGTCCTCATACTGGAGAGTTTCAGGCGGTGCTAGCTGATTTCAGTGAGTCACAGTGTTTTACAGAGGAAATTATTGACCAGAACCCGATTCCTAGGCCCAATGTATAACTGGGCCCATTTTATCTCTTGTAATAAGTTGTACCCGGTCTATTACATGTACATGTATATAGCTCTTTCCCAATTATAATAGGATAAGAGAGATATTTTTCAGCTTTGGGAATCAATAATGGAAGCTTCCTATTTCTTCTTTTCTACTTTTTCTCTCTCTTTAAATTAGGGGTTTTCCCTCATTGTTTCGACAAGGTTAAGAAGAATATCTCAATCTAACATGGTATCAGAGCATGCGTAGTATCGATTCTGTGACCAGCTTCCTTCCGATGGTACCCGTGATGTCACGCCTCAAATCCTATTAGGGTGGACATGGCACCCATAGCCGTAAGGCCCGAGAGAACCAACCTATGATCATGTACATTCATATGCATGTCACTAAATGCACCAAAATTCTACCACAAATAGAAATAATATATGACATTCAAAATAGATACGAGATTTGGCCGTTGGGGCCACAACGCCAAAAAGGTACGACACTTCTACGTTTGACTTTACCATATCTACAAAGCCTCTAAAAGATATATAACCATGACTAAGGTCGGGACAAGTCCTCGCCTTATACAACTACTACACAGTACCAAAAATATATACAAATGACTCGGAAAGCCCCGAATCAACCTGGAGCTCACCAATAGCCTGCAGATGACCCGTACCCTACTGTGAAGGTCTATTAGCTCCTGTGCCTGCAGCAGGTAAGGTAGGTCCCCCAAGGGACATCAGTTCGAAAGAATGTATTGAGTATGTAAGGCCATAAGTAACCGTATGAAATATAGGAACTCAAATGTAATCAAATACAAGTGAATAGACAACACTGATATACCACCATACTGTATATGTGAAACCATGTACATTACATTCATTTCTTCTAACACCGCGTACATTTCTGGCCTTACTTGACAACTTTGAGCCATGTTTACCTTAGTGTTGAGAGCAATATGTACGTATATTGTATTGATGTAACACCCCGTACCTTCCCAACCCTACTTGATGATGCTGAATAATGTTTGCTTAGGTGTCGAGAGATATAAGTATGTATTTGGCAATGCTAATGACGAGAAAATTTAAATTTGGCCACGCACATGCGAGTAGACCTTCGTAGGAGGTGTTTTGTGCTTTCGTGGAGCATTTGGGTAATACCCCGTACACATACTAACCTCATTTGGTGACTTGAAGTCATGTTTATTTGATGATAAAGCTCACTAAGTAAGTATTTTGTAGTGTTTTGATAGGGTATTGGACGATATGCAAGTGTTGGAAAAAGTGGCCGAAAAATTCAGCAAAGTACCAAGACTTGCGCCACTCCCTGTTTCAGGGTGTGTGGCGCAAGCCACCTGATTCAGAGGGCAGCAGGATCTCGCGCCACTGCTTGCTTTGCAGCAAGTGGCGCAAGGCACAACATATTGTGCCCTTCCGCGCTCATTTTGTAACGCGATTCTACGTCGATTCTTAGATGGTTTCTTTTGGTTCTTTGGAGTTATTTGAGCATTGTTAAAGCTTCAAATACTTCAATACACTCCTACATGATCAAAGCATGAAAGATAAATAGTTATTCAAGATGTTCAATAAAGCCATGGGCGACTAGAATTCCTATTTTTGCGAATGAGACTACGAATGAGAAACTCGTAAGAGAATATTGTCGTGAGATTATGGAATTATTGAAACATGCTATATATATGGTTGATTATACATGGAATTTGGTGGGCTAAGTTGAGATAAGTATTGGGCCCAATTTGAGGCCCAAAGTGAGCCAAAATGAGAAGAAAAGCATGGGCCAAAATGGGTCAAAAGACCCATTCTTCCATTGACCTTCTAGACAAAGTATTAAATGCATTATTAGTGGCTAAGGATGGCCAAGAGGGTCTATATAAAGTCCCCAAAAATCAGATTTTTAATACACACAACACACATGCTTTTCTATCTTTTTTTCTAGAATTCTCAAGAAAGCTTCTTTTGGACTCTCAAACCCTAAGTCCACTTCTTGGGCAAGAGCATCATCCTACAAGTATTGGTAAGTGTTTATTCTTGTAATTTAATATATTATGTACATGAGAGGTTATGTATATCATGGTAGTTATGGTGGCAAGGTGTTGAATAGTGCACTTTTGGTTTTTGATAAAAGATGTGCATTCTTGTGAATTAAACTTGAAATATGACTTGTGGGTTTGATGAAAAGGCATGGTATGGATGAAATACCAACATGTATGGCGTGATTACATTAAGAAACTTGTTATTTCCATAAAAGTGTAAATTATGGGATTTTGGCCGATTTGTTGTTGTGAGGTGTATTGAAGTAATTTGATGGCATAATTGTGATGTTGTGGTGATGGAGAAGTGTAAAATATGAACTTGGTGTGACATGATCTTGGCTATCATGTATTGGTCAATGTATGGAATATTGTGGGATTATTGGAATAATAAATTCATAAATGATATTTTGGTCAATGTTGGGCATGTTGTGGTATTATTGATATGACCATGCCGAAAAGGATATTATCAAGGGGAAATGACATGTTAAAGCCAAACATGTGACTTGTTGTTATTGTATGCATTTGTAAGGTAGTTGGTGGTTAATGTTGGTTCCATTATGTATTTGTGATGTAGAGTGAAACGTAAAGAAGGAGCGGAATTGTTGCTCTCACATATTTGATTGTGTACTTACATTGGGAAGACAAGGTATGCAAGGTTACTTTGTCCGTATCTTTCTACGGCCACTAGTGTTCACATTGACATTTCTCTAGTTCTATTCCGAAATATACTAAGGTATCCCATATGCAATTATCTATGGTCATTGTCTTATATTTCCTACTCATTGATCCATTGTGAATATCACTTCTCATATTCATGGTTAATGTTCCGAAAGTTCAAAGAAGGCTATGTTCCAATATTCCAATAGTGCCTATACTTGTGTCTCTTGTTCATGGATTATTGTCCAATGGTTCCAATGGTATCATGGTGCTAGTAATGTTATATTTCTCATTGATATTTATTCATATGTCCTTCACTCATTGGTCAATGATTCAAAGTTTCCAACAATGTTGTGTTCCAAAGTTCCAAAGTGATGTTATGACTATCAAAGTATCAATCTCAAAGTAATGAACAAAGTAATGCAAATGTGGTCAATGATCAAGTACGGGTGGCAAGTCTAGGGGCGTAAGCCTAGCTCGACTCGATCCCGAGATTTGGATTTATGGGTGGCAAGTCTAGGGGCGTAAGCCTAGCTCGACTCGATCCCGAGGGTGGCAAGTCTAGGGGCATAAGCCTAGCTCGACTCGATCCCTATATGATGATATGAAAGACCCACTGATCAGTCGGGGCCCGGGTACATTGTGATGTAATGACATGTGAGCATTGAGATAAAGGAAGTAATGAAAATAATGAAAGCAATCCACATGGTTTCCAAAGATTAACATGGTGACTTATTCACATTGATTATTCATATGTTTTGAGTTCATTGACATATTCTTGTATTGTACAGTTTCATCTGAGCCTTGCATACTCAGTACTTATTTCGTACTGACCCCTCTCGGGGAATTTACCTTACTTGCTGCAGGCGCAGGTCCCAGTAGGCCTCCTCAATAAACTACCAGTGTTAGCGGTTCTTTGGTGAGCTCCCGCTCATTCGGGGCTTCTCCGAGTCAAATTGTATATATGTTTTGCTATTGTACATGTTGTGCGGGGACTTGTCCCGACTTATGGTTCATTTTGGTAAATGCTCTTGTTAGAGGCTTTTGTAGACCGATGTGGGTGTAATAGTGTAAAAGACACATGTTGTCTTGACTGGATGGCCTCAACGGCCAAGTTTCATATGTATGCCTAAATATGTCCCTTGTTCTCCTTTATTTGTATGTCATAATATTATGCAATGGTGGTTATGAATATTATATGCATATGATTGAGCATAGGCAAAGGTTGGTTCTCTCGGGCCTTATCGGCTACGGGTGCCAATCATGTCTCGATGGGATTCGGGGCGTGACAAAAGTGGTATCAGAGCAGGTCGTTCTAAGGGTGTCTACAAAGCCGTGTCTGAGTAGAGTCTTGCTTATGGATGTGTTGCGCGCCACATTTATAAGTAGGAGGCTACGGGACATTTAGGAGTTGTTTCTTTTCTTCACTTCTAGATCGTGCAATAGAGCCAAAGTTGTAGGTGGACACATATGTACGTATTGACATTGGTTTTCTTTTATATAGTCAAATGTTGAGTATCAGACAAGATAAGGGCAAAGGTGAGCAGGATGATATGCCTGCCGAAGTAGAAATGAGTAAATCACCACTTAACCAAGTTAGTCAAGGTGAAGCTGATATGGAAATCGTTATACGGGTCTCTCGTAGCCAAAAGATAGAGGAGTACCTGCAGAGCCATCTATAAATGTCACGGAACAGGATTTACGAAATGTAGTGCATATGTTGCCTCAGATAGTTGTTGTACAATGTCACGGGCGAGATGGCCTGATGACGAGTAATGATGGTGCGGCTAGGGTAGCTAGTCGTCAAACACAATATTTTTAGAAATCATACCCTCCCACGTTCACCGGGTCGGATTTGAATGAAGACCCATAGGACATTATGAACTAAGTTAAAAAGGGTTCTAGATGTTATGCATATGACTGATCTACTGATGTATTTTCAGATAGTTGGGAGGAATGTAAAATGGCATTCTGTGACTAGTACCTCCCATGTGAGGTCAGAAAAGCTTATGTGGACCAATTGTTAAGAAATTTTTTTTTTTGTCAAAGGGCTATAAGTGTCAGGAAGTACAGTTTTTAGTGTCATAATTTGACTAGATATGCTCCAAACGTGATAACTGTTATGACCGATAGAGTGCATCAGTATAGAGACAGATGGATTGTACAATGGATATAGGCATTTTGCACACAATAATAAAAGAACAGAGGCAACAGAAAAGGACACAACTATTTGAAGAAGGGTCGCCAAAGAGAGAGGGCTAGACCTATGGGACAGTTTACGGCGTCCCAGGGAGAAGTTAGGTCTCGAGTGTTTAGCAGACCGCCTAGATCACCATTCCCTTAGTCGATAGTAAATGTTTTACCTCGATTCTAAGGGTTTAGAGACAATCGAATTGGTACAGAAGTGAGATTCAGGATTCATTAAGGACAAGCACGTAGAAAGTATGAACCAACGGAAGTCTCTTTGTCAGCCGTGTTAGTGCTGCGGACGTTATCATCTAGGTGAAATATTGGTTGAGGTCAAATATTGGTATTGGTGTGATATGTCGGGCCATAAAAATTAGGCTTATCCTGATGAAGCTGCAGGTACCGTATATGTATTGATTAACCCATATTTGACAATTGCATATGTTATTTCATTAAGGGTTGAAAATTCAAACGAGCACCAGAATTACTAGATATGTCATATGAGGTCTATACATTAGTCGGAGAACCTATTGTAAATAAAAGAGTATATCATAAGTGCATAGTCATTAATTGTGGTCATGAGATACTGGTTGATTTTATTGAGTTATAAAGGGGTTATGGCATAGTAGATGGCCGAACTAAGAAGTTCTATTGTCATTATCCCCAAAGGAATATTTTGAATGGACAGGAAAATGTATTCCCCATCTCACGACAAAGAAAAGGATACTCTAAGGGATACATATGCCACTTAGTAAGAGTGAACGATATTAATGCGAAGCCCCCACCTCTTTAATCAGTCCGGGTGGTAAATGAATTCCCAGATGTATGATTTGGTATGAATGTGACGTCAGGTACTCGAACTATTTTTATTTTCATCATATAGCATGGCCTCTTCATATAGCATGGCCTGGTTGAGTTACGAGAATGACAGGAGAAAGTAAAAGACGTGTTGAATAAGGGATTCATAAGGCCTAGTACTGCCCCTTGAGGTGCATCAGTGTCACTAGTAGAAAAAAAAAGATAAATGGCCTATTGAGAATGTGTGTTTACTATTGGCAACTGGATAAGAATAGTTTCCCTCCAGAGTTAACGATTTGTTTGATCAGTTACGGGATAAATGGTAATGAATGTTGATGAAATAAAAAGGAAAATATATATGAACGATGATGATATACCCAAGGCAGCATTACAAACATGGTATGCTTATAAGTCTTAGTATGTCAATTGGGCTAGCGAATGCACCTGTAGTTTTATAGATTAATGAACAGGGCGTTCAGGACACTTGTAAATGTGTGTGTGACCATATTCGGTGATGGTATTCAAAAAAATCACAAGAGGACCATGCATTGTATAGGATGAAGAGATGAAAGTTGTTACACAAAAGATAGAAAGGGTGAACAATTGGCTAAGGCCTACGATGCTTACAGAGATCCATCGATTTCTTGGGTTGATTGATCATTATATGAGAATTGTGGAAGGATCTCCTTCTATACCTACACCCTTAACAAAGCCTATACACAAGGCAATCAAGTTCCAGTATGATGCATGTGAGAAAAGCTTTCAAGAGTTGAAAGATAAAGTAACTTCCACATCCGTTGTAAGTGCCTTCTGAAGGCATAAGAATGTTATGCAATGTATGGTAATGCTTTCGGGGTTGGCCTCGAATGTATATTGATGTAGCATGATAAGGTAATAGCATATGCGTCACGACAGTTACGGCCACATGAGAATATAAATTATTACGAAACACATGACCCTGAAGTAGCAGCAGTGATATTTGCTTTAACGTTATGGTGTAACTATTTGTAAGGGATTCATGCTGATATATATATTCTGGATGTGAGACAATGTAATAGATTGTTAAGCCAAAAGACTTACTCTGAGGTAGCGAAGGTGGCTTGAAATCGTAAAAGGTGAGGACATTGGTATCCTATATCATTTGGGAAAAGCAAATGGGGTCGTTGATACATTAAGATGCAAGGTAGTAGGAAGTATGAATGGACAGCTCACAGAAAAGAAAGATATAGTCAGGAAATCTATATTAATGAGGAAATATGGGGTTTTGTTTCTTGAAACTCCAGATGAAAGAATTATAGTGTCAAATGTGGTAGGATTTTCATTGATATTGGAGATAAAGGAAAAAGCAATAGGTAAATGCCATTTTTAGTTCACTTGGAAAAAAAAATATGTGTACAGCAAAGTCGACGAGAGTATTTGAACAAATACAAGGGGGGAGTACTTTAACACCAATGCAGATTGTGTGTACTGGGTATAAACGAGTTAAGAAAATGAATTACGACAGAGGAACATCGTTCACAGTATTTCATTTACTCGGAAGCAACCACAATGTACCATGGTGTAGCAGAGAGGTCTGGGGAAGGATACTTGAGAAGCACATTGGAGAACTTGTAGCTCAAGGTCCACGCGGTCACTAATTGACAATATAGCATCAGAAGTCTGTATGGTTTATGCTATATTATCCTTCCAGTTTGGAAGTGGAACATGAATAATATGGATTTCATCACAGGGTTGTCTCATACACTGCGAAGGTTGATTCCATATCAGTGATAGTTAATAGACTTACCGAGTCAGTGTATTTCCTACCAGTTAAGACCACCGATACAGCTGAACATTATGTAACGTTGTATGTTACGGAGATAGTACGATTACATGGGATTCTACTCACTACTATATCAAAGGGGAGAGCTTACTTTATTGCATAGTGTTGAAAGTCCTTTCAGTAAAGCATGGGTACACAGGTAGATGTCAGTGCGGCTTGTCATCCTCAGATGGATGGACAAACAGAACACATTATACTAACATTTGCAGATATGTCACGAGTTTGTACATTGGACTTTACAGGTAGTTGGGATGAACATCTATGGTTTATTGAAATTGCTTACAATAAAAGTATCAAAAGGCATCTACGAAGCTTTATGTGAAAGAGAATATAGATCATCAATTGGATGGGTTACAGTTGACGGAATTTGCTTCGCTTGGGTATCGAGAAAGTGAAGGTGATATAACAACAGCTACAATGGCCCAAAGTCAATACAAATTAGATGCCGTTATTAAAGATGAAAAGGAAAGAAATAATGAGAATCGGAAAGAAAGGGAAATTGTCCAAAGATTTGGGCAAATTGAGTGTCTATTAGCACTAGTCCAGGAACTTTTCACAGTTCATTCAGTATCTAATATGCGATACTTTGAAAGTGTATAGGCGATTATCTTATATCGTTGCCAGTGGAAATGTACAAATTACAGGGGATTTCACATGTGAAAGAGGTACTTATTGTTACTAATTGTTATGATACATCGATAAGTGAAAGAATTAAGAGATGCCGGAGTAACAAGGGAGACCTATGAAATAATGACCTTTTAAAGTATTTATCATTGTTATGCACGGAAGAAAAAGATCAAAATACGGAAGTGGAGTCATAATAAGTAAGTCTTTACAAGTGATACATGTGTACATGATGATATGAAGAATTCACTTTGACTTATGTTGTTACATTGAGACAATGTTACTAACATTCGAGGACGAATGTTTCTAAGGGGGGAAGAATGTAACACCCCGTACCTTCCCAACCCTACTTGATGATGCTGAATAATGTTTGCTTAGGTGTCGAGAGATATAAGTATGTATTTGGCAATGCTAATGACGAGAAAATTTAAATTTGGCCACGCACATGCGAGTAGACCTTCGTAGGAGGTGTTTTGTGCTTTCGTGGAGCATTTGGGTAATACCCCGTACACATACTAACCTCATTTGGTGACTTGAAGTCATGTTTATTTGATGATAAAGCTCACTAAGTAAGTATTTTGTAGTGTTTTGATAGGGTATTGGACGATATGCAAGTGTTGGAAAAAGTGGCCGAAAAATTCAGCAAAGTACCAAGACTTGCGCCACTCCCTGTTTCAGGGTGTGTGGCGCAAGCCACCTGATTCAGAGGGCAGCAGGATCTCGCGCCACTGCTTGCTTTGCAGCAAGTGGCGCAAGGCACAACATATTGTGCCCTTCCGCGCTCATTTTGTAACGCGATTCTACGTCGATTCTTAGATGGTTTCTTTTGGTTCTTTGGAGTTATTTGAGCATTGTTAAAGCTTCAAATACTTCAATACACTCCTACATGATCAAATCATGAAAGATAAATAGTTATTCAAGATGTTCAATAAAGCCATGGGCGACTAGAATTCCTATTTTTGCGAATGAGACTACGAATGAGAAACTCGTAAGAGAATATTGTCGTGAGATTATGGAATTATTGAAACATGCTATATATATGGTTGATTATACATGGAATTTGGTGGGCTAAGTTGAGATAAGTATTGGGCCCAATTTGAGGCCCAAAGTGAGCCAAAATGAGAAGAAAAGCATGGGCCAAAATGGGTCAAAAGACCCATTCTTCCATTGACCTTCTAGACAAAGTATTAAATGCATTATTAGTGGCTAAGGATGGCCAAGAGGGTCTATATAAAGTCCCCAAAAATCAGATTTTTAATACACACAACACACATGCTTTTCTATCTTTTTTTCTAGAATTCTCAAGAAAGCTTCTTTTGGACTCTCAAACCCTAAGTCCACTTCTTGGGCAAGAGCATCATCCTACAAGTATTGGTAAGTGTTTATTCTTGTAATTTAATATATTATGTACATGAGAGGTTATGTATATCATGGTAGTTATGGTGGCAAGGTGTTGAATAGTGCACTTTTGGTTTTTGATAAAAGATGTGCATTCTTGTGAATTAAACTTGAAATATGACTTGTGGGTTTGATGAAAAGGCATGGTATGGATGAAATACCAACATGTATGGCGTGATTACATTAAGAAACTTGTTATTTCCATAAAAGTGTAAATTATGGGATTTTGGCCGATTTGTTGTTGTGAGGTGTATTGAAGTAATTTGATGGCATAATTGTGATGTTGTGGTGATGGAGAAGTGTAAAATATGAACTTGGTGTGACATGATCTTGGCTATCATGTATTGGTCAATGTATGGAATATTGTGGGATTATTGGAATAATAAATTCATAAATGATATTTTGGTCAATGTTGGGCATGTTGTGGTATTATTGATATGACTATGCCGAAAAGGATATTATCAAGGGGAAATGACATGTTAAAGCCAAACATGTGACTTGTTGTTATTGTATGCATTTGTAAGGTAGTTGGTGGTTAATGTTGGTTCCATTATGTATTTGTGATGTAGAGTGAAACGTAAAGATGGAGCGGAATTGTTGCTCTCACATATTTGATTGTGTACTTACATTGGGAAGACAAGGTATGCAAGGTTACTTTGTCCGTATCTTTCTACGGCCACTAGTGTTCACATTGACATTTCTCTAGTTCTATTCCGAAATATACTAAGGTATCCCATATGCAATTATCTATGGTCATTGTCTTATATTTCCTACTCATTGATCCATTGTGAATATCACTTCTCATATTCATGGTTAATGTTCCGAAAGTTCAAAGAAGGCTATGTTCCAATATTCCAATAGTGCCTATACTTGTGTCTCTTGTTCATGGATTATTGTCCAATGGTTCCAATGGTATCATGGTGCTAGTAATGTTATATTTCTCATTGATATTTATTCATATGTCCTTCACTCATTGGTCAATGATTCAAAGTTTCCAACAATGTTGTGTTCCAAAGTTCCAAAGTGATGTTATGACTATCAAAGTATCAATCTCAAAGTAATGAACAAAGTAATGCAAATGTGGTCAATGATCAAGTACGGGTGGCAAGTCTAGGGGCGTAAGCCTAGCTCGACTCGATCCCGAGATTTGGATTTATGGGTGGCAAGTCTAGGGGCGTAAGCCTAGCTCGACTCGATCCCGAGGGTGGCAAGTCTAGGGGCATAAGCCTAGCTCGACTCGATCCCTATATGATGATATGAAAGACCCACTGATCAGTCGGGGCCCGGGTACATTGTGATGTAATGACATGTGAGCATTGAGATAAAGGAAGTAATGAAAATAATGAAAGCAATCCACATGGTTTCCAAAGAGTAACATGGTGACTTATTCACATTGATTATTCATATGTTTTGAGTTCATTGACATATTCTTGTATTGTACAGTTTCATCTGAGCCTTGCATACTCAGTACTTATTTCGTACTGACCCCTCTCGGGGAATTTACCTTACTTGCTGCAGGCGCAGGTCCCAGTAGGCCTCCTCAATAAACTACCAGTGTTAGCGGTTCTTTGGTGAGCTCCCGCTCATTCGGGGCTTCTCCGAGTCAAATTGTATATATGTTTTGCTATTGTACATGTTGTGCGGGGACTTGTCCCGACTTATGGTTCATTTTGGTAAATGCTCTTGTTAGAGGCTTTTGTAGACCGATGTGGGTGTAATAGTGTAAAAGACACATGTTGTCTTGACTGGATGGCCTCAACGGCCAAGTTTCATATGTATGCCTAAATATGTCCCTTGTTCTCCTTTATTCGTATGTCATAATATTATGCAATGGTGGTTATGAATATTATATGCATATGATTGAGCATAGGCAAAGGTTGGTTCTCTCGGGCCTTATCGGCTACGGGTTCCAATCATGTCTCGATGGGATTCGGGGCGTGACAATTGCTTTGATGGGGTATTGGATGGTATGCTAGTGTTAGAAGGAGTAGTCAAAAATTTAGAGAAACAACAAAACTTGCGCCACTCCTTGTTTCAGGGGGTGTGGCGCAAGACTTCAAGTTCAGAGGGAAGGCCATTCTCGCGCCACTGCTTGCTTTACAGCAAGTGGCGCAAGTCACAAATGGTTTGGCCCTTCCGTGCTCGTTTTGCAAAGCATTACAACGTCGATTCTTACTTGGTTTCTTGTGGTTCCTTGGTGTTCCTTTTCTTATTTTTAAGGCTTCAAATACCTCAATACACTCCTACATAATCAAATCATGAAACACAAGTATTTATCAAATTATGTTCAATGAAGCCATGAGTGGCTAGAATTTCTATTTTTGAGATTGAGGCCACGAATATGAATCTCGTAAGTGAATATTGTCGTGACATTATAGAATTATTTAAACATGAGATATATGATGGATTATACATTGATTATGGTGGGCTAAGTTAATATGTGTAAATGAGCTCAATTTGAGGCCCAAAATGTAAGGCCCAAAGGGGAAAATGACCCATTCTACCATGTTGACTATATAGACATGGCATTTAATGCCAAGGAGTGGATACGCATGAATTGAGAGGCTATATAAAGGCCAAAAATCAGAATTTTATTAATTATAACTCTCATGCCTTTCTAGATATTTCTCAAACATATCTCTATTTTCCAAACCCTAAGGCAACCATTTTCTTTGGACACTTTGGACAAGATCATCACTTTACAAGCTTGGGTGAGTATTTATTCTTGTGATTTAATATATTATATGCATGAGATATTGTGTATATCATGATGGTTATGTTGGCAAAGTGTTGAATAGTGCACTTTTGCTTTTGGTAAAAGATGTGCCATCCTTGTGATTTGAACTTGAAAGGAGACTTGATGTTTTGATGAAAGTGAATGGTGTGGATGAAATATCAACATGTATGGTATGATTATGATCCTTAACTTGTTATTTTTCTATAAGTGTAAATTGTGAAATTGTTGTCGATATGTTGTTATGAGGTGAATTGAGGTGCCTTGATGGATTAATTGTGATGCGGTGTTAATGAGAAAGTGTAAAGGGGAAACTTGTTGTGAAAAGCTATTGGTATATGATGTTGTGGTCAATGTATGGCATGTTGGGGTATTGTTGGTATGACAATGTCGTGAAGGGTATTGTAAAGGGGGAAATGATATTTGAAGGAAAACATGTAACTCATTGTCGTTTTATACACTTGTAAGGTAGTTGATTGTTAACGTGAGCTCCGTTATGTACTTGTGTTGTAGAGTGAAATGTAAGGAGGGAGCTAGAATATTGTATTCACTTATAGGATTGTGTATTCATATTGAGAAGATAAGGTATGTAAGGTTACTCTTTCCGTATCTTTCTGCAGCACATATTGTTCACGTTGACATTGTACTTGTTTCATTCCGAAATGTCCAAAGGTATCTTATTTTTGGGTTGTCATATAGTATCATTCATAGGATCAACTGTGAGTCACATGTTTCATAGTCATTGACTAATGTTTCAAAATTCCAATAATGTACCATTATCAATGCATCAATCTCACTAAAGGAAAAGAATAAAGTAATGCTTAAATGTTACTATTTGAGCACAGGGGGCAATCCAGAGGGGTGAAAACCCTGGTCGGAATGAACCTGTTTTATTGTTATGGATCGCACTCTAAGGGGCATAAGCTTGGCTGGAACGATCCCAAAATTATGCTATTATGGATCGCACTCTAAGGGGCATAAGCCTGGCTGGAACGATCCCAATAGTATGTTACTTCCCACTGATCAGTCGGGGCCCGAGTATGATATGAATCAAATGATGGTAAATGAATGTAAAAGCAAAGAACGCAATAAATGTAATGTACATGGTTCCAAGCATACGCACAGCAGTGGCTTATCTATATTGTCTTTCCATTTGTTATTTGACTCCATTGAAGTCTTTATGTATGATGCAGTTTTATATAGCCTTACATACTCAGTACATTCTTCGTACTGACATCCCTTGGTGGACTTACCTTACTTGATGCAGGCGCAGGTTCTAGTAGACCTCCACAGTAGGTTGCAGGTCATTTGAAGAGCATTGGTGAGCTCCAGTTGCTTTGGGCTTTCCGAGTTACATATGTACAATTGTTTTGGTGCTGTGTTGGTATTGTATATGTGTATAGAGCGGAGTCTTGTCCTGACTCTAAGTTGGTTTTGGTTAGGCATCTGTAGAGGCTTTATAGATGTTGTGGGACAATTGAAGGATATGTAAGGAACGTATGTTTTTGTCTTGATGGCCCAAACGGCCAAGTTTCATAATTATCATAGTTATCATGTATTTTCCATAACTTCCACTATTGGCATCTTATATCCATTTGTGGTGGTGATGTATATTGAGTAGCATGCGTATGAATGTAGATGAGCAAAGATTGGTTCTCTCGGGCCTCAACGGCTTTGGGTGCCAGTCCGCCCCGTTGTAATACGGGGTGTGACATTTCTTTACTTTTTCCTTTATATCAATATATCAATATCAATCATACAATGCTCGGGACCAACTGATCAGTGGTAAATAATTTTAGAATTGGCTCGAGCTAGGCTTATGCACCCAGAGCTACCACCCATAAATCAATAAATCAGGTTCGGCTCGAGCTAGGCTTTTTCCCCCAGAGCTACCCCCTGTGTCAAATAATCAATCGGGATCGGCTTGAGCTAGGCTTTCGCCCCTAAAGCTACCACCCTTACTCAATCACATATGCATTACTTCATTTATTTAATTTTTCTGAGATTGTTACATTGGTGGTCATAACATTATTGGAGCTTTGGAACAATAGTCAATGACTAAGAGAAACTTAAATAACAGTTTCTAATAAACCTAAAATGAGATACTTTAAAACATTGCGGAGTGGAAATAAGTTCGGTAACGATGTGAACAATAGGTGCTGCCAAAGGATACGGAAAAGAGTAGCCGTACATACCTTATCTTTCCAAAATGTGAATACAATAATTCATCTCCTTCCTTATGTGTTACTCTACAGCACAAGTACATAATGGATCTAATATTAACAACGAACTACATTACAAGTTCACAAGACGATAAGTAGTTACTTAACGGGACGTAAAAACTATCAAACATCCCAAACACATGGTATATCATTCCAACTTCTTTCCTACTTCCACATAAATTAATTCCACCCTTTTACAACACAATTTACTGCCTCACAACACCAGCAATGCCAAAACAGTCCACAAACCAACATAGACGTCACAAACCGATAAGATTTCCCACCAAATGCATACTTCACATTTTTACCTCAATGAAACTCCATATATTTATTCCATCAAGTCACATAAATAAATTCTACAACAATATACCAAAAACAGCCCACACAGTTTCAGATTCCACTTTAACATAACAAGAAAGTATTCTCTTTTCACTATGCCAAACGTTCCATATACAAACACGTATAAACATTTCCATCAAGCCATACACAAGGGTAATAAATTAGGGACATAACCACACTTAAATATACTGAAATTTAGTCCATCTAATTCAATTCCTTCAAGACTTTAAGTTCCCTTTTAAGTTTAAACTACATAGAAGGCAAATCCTTAGCGATTAAGCAAAAGTGAACTGTTTTACAAATAGTGGACTGTTCAACACTTTTTAAACATAACCAACATAATTTACAAAACATCTTATGCATATAATATATTAATCTATAATGGTAAATACTTAAAAAGGCTTGCAAGTGGAAGATTTGTCCAAAAAGTCCTTAGGAAAATTAGGGTGGCTAGGGTTTGAGAGAGGAAAAATATTTGATTGAAAAATCTGATTTTTTGCAAGTGAAATGTGTTGAAAATGAGATGAATTTCAGCTTGGATAGGACCATATTAACCCTCTCTCTCAATTCCAATTTTAGCCATAATTTGGGTCAAAAAGTCCAAGTTGATGATGTATTTACTTGGTCCATTTTTAAATGGATCATCCCACCTTTTGGGCCCATGTCTTTTTACTTATTTTTGGGCCTCAATTAGGTCCATAAACATAATATTAATTCAGCCCAACAAATTTAGTGGGTAATACACCAACTATCTCAAGTTTAAATAATTCTATAAATGTTAAGGTAGTCAAATAAGTTCGAAAATATACGGGGTGTTACACGTGAAGAACACCTCAAAGATTTGAGCAAGTTTCCATGATTTTCATCGGTTGCAATTTGAAAAGCTAGGGTTTTATCTTACGCATGGATTTTCTCAGTCATGACGGCTTTTAATTCTTCTGGTTTATGAAGAATCATGGTAAAATCCTCCTGACTCTCATATTCCACTAATCGTCGAGCATTATCGACCAATCTATGCTTTTGTTGAAATATTTTTCTAGAATCCTATTTTTTTGCATTTTTACCTAGCTAGGTTCAACTTTGTTGAGAGATTTTTGTTGATTTTGCTGATATTACTGATATCAATGGAGAATAATAGCAATATTCCCATAAATACCACAAATGCGCGTAGTGCTGGTGGCTTTGCAGAGTTTACTGTAGATTTGAGCCACCCCTTTTACATCCATCCCTTCGATAGTCCTGGTTTTCAACTAGTCTTGGTTTAGTTCAGTGGGACTGGTTTCGTTATTTGGAGGAATGGAATGATTACTTCCCTAGCTTCTAAGAACAAATTAGGTCTAGTAAATGGGAAAATGCCTAGGCCTGAACCAAATTCCCTATACTACTTTTGGGAAAAGTGTAATCATATGGTCAAGGCCTGGATTACAAATTCCTTATCCAGAGACATATAGCTGTTAGTGTTATGTGTTTCAACACCGCTAAAGAAATTTGGGATGATATTAATGATAGGTTTGGACAGTCTAAGGGTCTAAGTATATAGAAATTCAAAGGGAAATCAACTCTACTACCGAAGGGTCTTCTAATATAGCCACTTACTTCACTAAGATGAGAAGTTCATTGGATGAACTTAATTCCTCCTATGTGGGACCAAACTGCACTTGTGGTGCAATTACCAAGTTTGTAGAGGATCAACAACTTTTTTAATTTCTTAGTGGACTCAATGAGTCATATGCTTCTGTCAAGAGAAACAATATGATGATGAGTCCCTCACTATTAATTGGTAAGACATATGCTCTCTTACAATAAGATGAGAGCCAAAAAGAGGCACTTGCTGGAATTCCTACCTTTTCTGGTGATCTTGCTTCATTTTCTGCTTCCTCTTCATTTACTCCTCCCACTAGGTCTTTCCAACAAAAGGTAAGTTTCAATCCCAAAAGAACTCCTCATACTTCTGAACCTGGGAAACCTTTTTGAAAATATTGTAAGAAAAGTGGACATACTATTAAAGTTTGTCGGAGGTTACATGGGTATTCTGAAGACTCCATGTCACGCCCCGAATCCCATCGAGACATGATTGGCACCCGTAGCCGATAAGGCCCGAGAGAACCAACCTTTGCCTATGCTCAATCATATGCATATAATATTCATAACCACCATTGCATAATATTATGACATACGAATAAAGGAGAACAAGGGACATATTTAGGCATACATATGAAACTTGGCCGTTGAGGCCATCCAGTCAAAACAACATGTGTCTTTTACACTATTACACCCACATCGGTCTACAAAAGCCTCTAAAAAGAGCATTGACCAAAATGAACCATAAGTCGGGACAAGTCCCCGCTTTACACATTATGTACAATACCAAAACATATATACATTCTGACTCGGAGAAGCACCGAATGAGCTGGAGCTCACCAAAGAACCGCTAACACTGGCAATCTACTGAGGAGGCCTACTGGGACCTGCGCCTGCAGCAAGCAAGGTAAATTCCCCGAGAGGGGTCAGTACGAAATAAGTACTGAGTATGCAAGGCTCAGATGAAACTATACAACACATGAATATTTCAATGAACTCAAAACATATGAATAATCAATGTGAATAAGTCACCATGTTACGCTTTGGAAACCATGTGGATTGCTTTCATTATTTTCATTACTTTCTTTATCTCAATGCTCACATGTCATGACATATCACAATGTGCCCGGGCCCCGACTGATCAGTGGGTCTTTCACATATAGGGATCGAGTCGAGCTAGGCTTATGCCCCTAGACTTGCCCTTGGGATCGAGTCGAGCTAGGCTTACGCCCCTAGACTTGCCACCCATAAATCCATATCTCGGGATCGAGTCGAGCTAGGCTTACGCCCCTAGACTTGCCACCCATACTTGATCATTGACCACATTTGCATTACTTTGTTCATTACTTTGAGATTGATACTTTGATAATCATACCATCACTTTGGAACTTTGGAACATAACATTGTTGGAAACTTTGAATCATTGACCAATAAGTGAAGGACATATGAATAAATATCAATGAGAAATAGAACATAACTAGCACCATGATACCATTGGAACCATTGGACAATAATCCATGAACAAGAGACACAAGTATAGGCACTATTGGAATATTGGAATATAACCTTATTTGAACTTTCGGAACATTAACCATGAATATGCGAAATGAGATTCACAATTGATCAATGAGTAGGAAATATATGACAATGACCATAGATAATTGCATATGGAATACCTTAGTATATTTCGGAATAGAACTAGAGAAATGTCAATGTGAACACTATTGGCCGTAGAAAGATACGGACAAAGTAACCTTACATACCTTGGATTCGCAATACGAATCTATAACCTTAGATGCGTAGACAATAAGCCCGCTCCTTCTTTATGTGTCACTCTACAAATATATAACGAAATTCACATTAACCACCAATTACTTTACAAATGCATACCATGTCAATGAATTACATGTTTGGCTTTAAACATGTCATTTTCCCTTGACAAAACCATTGATCATACTATTATTCCAAAAATTCCATAATATTCCCAACATTGACCAATACATAAAAATCAACACATTTCACCACAATACTTCTCCTTTACACTTTCTTATCCTTAACACATCCCAAATAAGCCATCAAAGCACCTTAATTCAACTCATAACACATATCGGCCAAAATCCCATAATTTCCACTTTTTGACAAGAACAAATTTAATGCCAAAAATAACACCATACATGTTCATATTTTATCCATACCATGCTTTTTCATCAAAGGCACAAGGCCTAATTCAAGTTCAATTCACCAAGATAGTATATCTTACACCAAAAGCAAAATACACTATTCATCACTTTGCCAACACCACTAGCATAATATACATAATCTCCCATGCATATAATATGTTAATCCATGAGGAGAAATACTTACCAAGGCTTGGAATATGTTGATCTTGTCCAAGGAGTCCAAAGGGATTATTTACCTTAGGGTTTGGAAAAGAGAGAAATGTTTTAAGAAAATATCCAAAAGTTATGAGAGATTTTGATAATAAAATCTGATGTTGGGGACTTTATATAGACCCAAGGTCATTCTTAGTTCCATGTGGCATTAAGGGATATGTGCAATTGGTCCATTATTGCAAGAATGGGTCATTTCCTCTTTGGGCCAAGTCTTTTAATCCCATTTGGGCCTAATTTTGGGCCCAATCATACATATCCATGCAACCCAAAGATTTCATGTATTATTCACCATATATCTCATGTTTACATATTTCTATAATGTCACGACAACATCCTCTTAAAAGATTCTCATTCGTCGCCTCGATCGCAAAAATTGGAATTCTAGTCACCCTTGGCTTCATTGAACATTTTGGATCACTATTCACATTTTATGATTTGATCATGTAGGAGTGTATTGAAGTGTTTGACTCTTATGCTCCATGAAATCACAACACACCTCCTACGACGATCTAATCGCACATGTTACGTCCGATATCAAATGTTTTCCCAATGACACTATAAAACACATATGCATGGCATCTCAACACCTATGTAGATATGATCCCAAGGTATCAAGTGAGGTTATAAAATACGGGGTGTTACACTCCAGGTTTCTTAGGAATAAGAAACCTATAAGATCTGCAGCTTGTGTTTAATTGGATGAACCTATTTCTCTTGATCCTATGACTCTAGTGCCCTGTTTGTCACGCCCCAAATCTTATTGGGGCGGACATGGCACCTGTAGACGTAAGGACCGAGAGAACCAACCTATGATCATGTACATTCATATACATGTCATTAAGTGAAAAGAATTCTGCCACGTGCAGATATAATATATCGATGATGGAAGTCCTGTAAAGACGTTCAAAATAGATACGAGACTTGGCCGTTGGGGCTACAACGCCATAAAGATACGACACTTCTACGTTTGACTTTACCATGTCTACAAAGCCTCTAAAATATACATAACCATGACTAAGGTCGGGATAAGTCCCCGCCTTATACAACTACTACACAGTAATAAAAATATATACAAATGACTCAAAAATCCCCTAATCAACTTGGAGCTCACCAATAGACTGCAGATGACCCGTACCCTACTGTGAAGGTCTATTAGCTCCTGTGCCTGCAACAGGTAAGGTAGGTCCCCCAAGGGACGTCAGTACGAAAGAATGTACTGAGTATGTAAGGCCATAAGTAACCGTATGAAATATAGGAACTCAAATGGAATCAAATACAAATGAAAAGATAACACTGATAAACCACCATACTGTATATGTGAAACCATGTACATTACATTCATTTCTTTACTTTTTCCTTTATATCAATATATCAATATCAATCATACAATGCTCGGGACCAACTGATCAGTGGTAAATAATATTGGGATCGACTCGAGCTAGGCTTATTACCCCAGAGCTACAACCCATAAATCAATAAATTAGGTTAGGCTCGAGCTAGGCTTTTGCCCCCAGAGCTACCTCCTGTTTCAAATAATCAATCGGGATCGGCTTGAGCTAGGCTTTCGCCCCTAAAGCTACCACCCATACTCAATCACATATGCATTACTTCATTTATTTAATTTTTGTGAGATTGTTACATTGGTGGTCATAACATTATTGGAGCTTTGGAACAATAGTCAATGAATAAGAGACACTTAAATAACAGTTTCTAATAAACCTAAAATGAGATACTTTAAAACATTGCGGAGTGGAAATAAGTTCGGTAACGATGTGAACAATAGGTGCTGCCAAAGGATACGGAAAAGAGTAACCTTACATACCTTATTTTTCCAAAATGTGAATACAACAATTCATATCCTTCCTTATGTGTTATTCTACAACACAAGTACATAACAGAGCTAACATTAACAACGAACTACATTACAAGTTCACAAGACGGTAATTAGTCACTTAACGAGAAGTACAAACTATCCAACATCCCAAACACATGGTATATAATTTCACATTATTTAATACTACCACATAAATTCATTCCACCCTCCTACAACACAATTTACTGCCTCACAACACCAGCAATGCCAAAACAGTCCACAAACCAACATAGACGTCACAAACCGACAAGATTTCCCACCAAGTGCATACTTCACATGTTTACCTCAATGAAACTCCACATATTTATTCCATCAAGTCACATAAATAAATTCTACAACAATATACCAAAAACAGCCCACACAGTTTCAGATTCCACTTTAACATAACAAGAAAGTATTCTCTTTTCACTATGCCAAACGTTTCATATACAAACACGTATAAACATTTCCATCAATACATACACAAGGGGAATAAATTAGGGACATAACCACACTTAAATATACTGAAATTTAGTCCATATAATTCAATTACTTCAAGACTTTAAGTTCTCTTTTTAAGTTTAAACTACATAGAAGGCAAATCCTTAGCGATTAAGCAAAAGTGAACTGTTTTACAAATAGTGGACTGTTCAACACTTTTTAAACATAACCAACATAATTTACACAACATATTATGAATATAATAGATTAATATATAATGGTAAATACTTACAAAGGCTTGCAAGTGGAAGATTTGTCCAAAAAGTCCTTAGGAAAATTAGGGTGGCTAGGGTTTGAGAGAGGAAAAATATTTGATTGAAAAATCTGATTTTTTACAAGTGAAATGTGTTGAAAATGAGATGAATTTCAGATTATATAGGACCATCTTAACCCTCTCTCTCAATTCCAATTTTAGTCATAATTTGGGTCAAAAAGTCCAAGTTGATGATGTATTTACTTGGTCCATTTTTAAATGGATCATCTCCACTTTGGGCCTCAATTAAGTCCATAAACATGTGGAATATTTCATCCCAATTATTTTTAGTAGATGATTCACCTACTATAGTCACATAATACTCGCCTAAAAAAATATTAAATCCATTACCTATACCACAAAGTCGTACCAAGTTCCATATAAGTAGAACTGGTGTATATAAAATACGGGGTGTTACACTGTTCTTCTAGGTCTTCTGATTATTCCATCAATCAAATATTTCACCTTCTTTCCCTGGAATACCTGCATCTTGTGATTCTTCTGGTTTTGCTAATTTTGCTGCATCAACCATAGCAGGTGTGTATTTTGGTTTTGTATTTAGTTGTCAGGGCTACAATGTGTATGCTTCTTCAATAGTAGATTCTCATTCATGGATATTAGATTCTGGTGTTACAATCACATGACGTCCCACAAGCACTTATTACATAACATACAACCTTTGTCTTCACCTTTTCTAGTCACTTTACCAAATGGCTACAAAGTAAAGGTCATATCCACAAGATCTTTGTTTTTAAGACATGACATGTTCCTACATAATGTACTCTTAGTCCCTTATTTTCAATTCAACCTCATTTCAATTTTTCATCTTATTACACAGTTCCAGTGTTGTGCAATTCTTACCTTGACTGCTTGTTATCTACAGGGCCCTCCTTTGAAGAGGCCACTGGTAATTGGTAAGGCAGCTCATGGACTTTACTACTTCCAAACTGTAAGTCATCATGGATCTCCCATTGTCACTATAGCTCCTTATGTTTTTCCTACTTCAGTTCATTCTTCTTCTTTAGTTCAGTCTGTAATTTTCCTTCAGCATCTACTTGTGCTACATATTTTCCTTCTCCTGAATGTAATAAAAATGACTTGTTTTGGCACCAAAGATTGGGTCACATGTATTATAACAAAATGAAAAATATTCCCTTCTTACATGATCATTTATCTCCTAAACAATCTTTCATATGTTCTATTTGTCCCCAAGCTAGACAACAAAGGAAACCTTTACTTGAGAGTTACATTCACACTTCTTTACCTTTCCAATTAGTCCACATTGACATTTATAATACTAATAACTATAATAGATTCAAATATTTTCTTATTCTAGTAGATGATTTCACTAGAGTGACATAAACCCACCTTCAAAGTTGTAAAAGCAATGCCTTTTCTGTACTTAAGGCATTTGTTGCTATGGTTCATACACACTTTTATACTTTAGTTCAAAGTTTTAGGTCTGACAATGCCTTTGAGTTAGGTTCAAGTTCAGAAATTTCTAGTTACTTTTCTTCACAAGGCATTTTACACCAGACCTCAGTTCCTCACACCCCTCAACAAAATAGGGTTGTTGAGAGGAAACATAAACATTTGTTGGAAACTTCAAGAGCCCTTCTTTTCCAATCTAAGCTTCCCAGCAAATACTGTGGTGGCTGTGTATTTACAGCCACATATCGTATAAACAAAATGCCTTCATCTATTTTACACAATCTTTCTCCCTATGAAAAGATCCATGGCTCTCCTCCTACCTATGATCACCTTAAGTCTTTTGGTTGTTTTTGTTATGCAACCACACCCATGTAACAACTTGTACCTTCCCAACCCTACTTGATGACGTTGAATAATTTTTGCTTAGGTGTCACGCCCCGAATCCCATCGAGACATGATTGGCACCCGTAGCCGATAAGGCCCGAGAGAACCAACCTCTGCCTATGTTCAATCATATGCATATAAAAATCACCATTGCATAAAAACGTGAAAGACGAATAAAGGAGAACATGGGACATCTTTATACATACATATGAAACTTGACCGTTGAGGCCATCCAGTCAAAACAACATATGTCCTTTACACTGATACACCCACATCTGTCTACAAAAGCCTCTAACAAGAGCATTGACCAAAATGAACCATAAGTCGGGACAAGTCCCCGCTTTACACATTATGTACAATACCAAAACATGTATATACTCTGACTCGGAGAAGCCCCGAATGAGCTGGAGCTCACCAAAGAACCGCTAACACTGGCAATCTACTGAGGAGGCCTACTGGGACCTGCGCCTACAGCAAGTAAGGTAAATCCCCCGAGAGGGGTCAGTACGAAATAAGTACTGAGTATGCAAGGCTCAGATGAAACTATACAACACATGAATATTTCAATGAATATGTCAATGAACTCAAAACATATGAATACTCAATGTGAATAAGTCACCATGTTGCATTTTGGAAACCATGTGGATTGCTTTCATTGCTTTCATTACTTTCTTTATCACAATACTCACTTGTTATCACATATGTCACAATGTACCCGGGCCCCAACTGATCAGTGGGCCTTTCATATCATATCATTGTGTTGGGATCGAGTCGAGCTAGGCTTATGCCCCTAGACTTGCCACCCATACATCAATGCATCGGGATCGAGTCGAGCTAGGCTTACGCCCCTAGACTTGCCACCCATAAATCCAAACCTCGGGATCGAGTCGAGCTAGGCTTACGCCCCTAGACTTGCCACCCGTACTTGATCATTGACCACATTTGCATTACTTTGTTCATTACTTTGAGATTAATACCTTGATAATCATAACATCACTTTGGAACTTTGGAACATAACATTGTTGGAAACTTGAATCATTGACCAATAAGTGAAGGACATGTGAATAAATATCAATGAGAAATATAACATAACTAGCACCATGATACCATTGGAACCATTGGACAATAATCCATGAACAAGAGACACAAGTATAGGCACTATTGGAATATTGGAACATAGCCTTCTTTGAACTTTCGGAACATTAACCATGAATATGAGAAATGAGATTCACAATTGATCAATGAGTAGGAAATATATGACAATGACTATTGATAAACGGATATAGGATACCTTTGGACATTTCGGGATAGGACTAGTGACATATCAATGTGAACATTATTTGCCGTAGGAAGATACGGACAAAGTAACCTTACATACCTTGGATTCGTACTACGAATATACAACCTTAGATGCGTATACAATAATCCCGCTCCTTCTTTATGTATCACTCTACAACATAAATACATAACGAAATTCACATTAACCACCAATTACTTTACAAATGCATACCATGTCAATGAGTTACATATTTGCCTTTGAACATGTCATTTCCCCTTGACAAAACCATTGAGCATACTATTATTCCAAAAATTCCATAATATTCCCAACATTGACCAATACATGAAAATTAATACATTTCACCACAATACTTCTCCTTTACACTTTCTTATCCATAACACACCACAAATAATCCATCAAAGCACCTTAATACAACTCATAACACATATCGGCCACAATCCCATAATTTCCACTTTTAGCCAAGAATAAATTTAATGCCAAAAATAACACCATACATGTTCATATTTTGTCCATAACATGCTTTTTCATCAAAGGCACAAGGCCTAATTCAAGTTCAAATTACCAAGATGACACATCTTTCACCAAAGGCAAAAATACACTATTCATCACCTTGCCAACACAACTAGCATAATATACATAATCTCCCATGCATTGTTAATCCATGAAAATAAATACTTACCAAAGCTCGGAATAGGATGATCTTGTCCAAATATGCCTTAGGGTTTATTTGCTTTAGGGTTTGCAAATGAAAGAAATGTTTGTAAAAAGCTCCAAAAGTTATGAGAGGCTTTGGGGAATAAAAATCTGATTTTGGGGGACTTTATATGGACCTCAAGTAATCCTTAGCCACACTTGGCATTACATGATATGTTCACTTGGTCAATTAGTGAAAGAATGGATCATTTTTGCCTTTGGGCCCATGTATTTTCTTCCATTTTGGGCCTCAAATTGGGCCCAATAACACATAGCCATCACATTTCATTTATTATTCACCATATATCTCATGTTTACATAATTCCATAATGTCACGACAATATTCCCTTTAAAGATTCTCATTCGTCCCTTCGATCGCAAAAATTGGAATTCTAGCCGCCCTTGGCTTCATTGGACATTTTGGATCACTATTCACATTTCATGATTTGATCATGTAGGAGTATATTGAAGTGTTTGAATCTTTAACAATGCTCAAATAACTCCAAAGAATCAAAAGAAACCATCTAGAAATCGTCGTAGAATTGCGTTACGAATCGGGTCCGGGAAGGGCATAATGTTGTGCCTTGCACCACACCCCCTGAAACAGGGTAGTGGCGCAAGAAGCTGGCCTTCTCTGAAGTTTCTGCAGGCTGGTGGCTTGCGCCACACCCCTGAAACAGGGTAGTGGCGCAAGTTTCAGCAAAGTGCTGAAATTTTCGGCCACTTATCCAATGTTTACGTATCGTCCAATCCCTTATCAAAACACTACAAAATACTTACTTAGTGATCTTAACCATCAAGTAAACATGACTTAAAGTCACCAAATGAGGTTATAATGTGTACGAGTTCTTACCCACATACTCCATGAGATCACAACACACCTCCTACGAAGATCCAATCGCACATGTTAAGTCCGGTATCAAATGTTTCACCAATGACACTATAAAACACATATGCATGGCATCTCAACACCTATGTAGATATAATCCCAAGGTATCAAGTGAGGTTATAAAAGTACGGGGTGTTACATGTCGAGAGATATAAGTATGTATTTGGTAATGCTAATGATGAGAAAATTGAAATTTGGCCACATACATGCGATTAGACCTTCGTAGGAGGTGTTTTGTGATTTCGTGGGAAATTTGTGTCACACCCTGAGATCCTCCGAGGCGGACTGGCACCCAAAGCCGATGAGGCTCGATAGAACCAATCTTTGCTCTTGCTTATTCATATGCATGTTACTCAATAATCAGCACCATTACATAGAGGTATACAATATCAATAGCGGAAGTTATGGAAACATGTGATATATCTAAGTATAAGAAACTTGGCCTTAGGGCCATCGAGTCAACATGGACATACTTCTCTTACATTCATATACTCACATACGTCTACAAAAGCCTCTAACAAATGCATTTACAAAACCAACTAAAGTTGGGACAAGTCCCCGCTTTATACAACATTTACAACATCAGAACACTGTACAACTGTGACTCATACCGAACCAACTGGGGCTCACCATAGATCTGCAAATACTGTCAACCTACTGTGGAGGTCTACTAGTGCCTGCCCCTGCAACATGTAAGATAAGTCCCCCCGAGGGGGTCAGTACGAAGAATGTACTGAGTATGTAAGACTCAAATGAAACTGTTCAATACATGAATATTTCAATGAACTCAAATACAAACGAATAATAATTATGAATAAGTCACCATTCTGTACTTTGGAAACCATGTGTATTGCTTTCATTGCTTTCTTTGCTTCTTTACTTCAATTCTTACTTGTCATTACATGTGTCTCAATGTACCCGAGCCCCTACTGATCAATGGGTATTTACATAACATAACATTATGTTGGGAGCGGGTTGAGCTAGGCTTATGCCCCTAGACCTGCCACCCATAAATTAATGCATCGGGATCGAGTCGAGCTAGGCTTATGCCCCTAGACTTGCCACCCATAAATCAATACATCGGGATCAAGTCGAGCTAGGCTTATACCCCTAGACCTGCCACCCATAAATCAATACATATCAGGTTCGGCTCGAGCTAGATTTTCACCCCCAGAGCTGCCCTCTGTCAGGTTCGGCTTGAGCTAGGCTTTCGCCCCCAAAGCTGCCCCCTGATCCAATAATCTCGGGATCATCTTGAGCTAGGCATTTCGCCCCCAAAGCTGCCACCCATACTCAATCATTAACCACATATGCATTACTTTGTTCTTTACTTTAGAGATTGATATCTTTACTTGAAGCTTTGGATCATTAACCAATGAGTGAAAGACATGTGAATAACATTGTTGGAAACATTACCTTATGGGAAACATAACATTATTGGAACTATTGGACAATGATCAATGGACAAGATACATGAGTACAATCACTATTGGAACTTTGGAACGTACCCTTATTGGGCTTTTGGAACATTAACCATGAATATAAGACATGAGACATGAGATTCACAATTGATCAATAAGTAGGAAACATATGGCAATGACAATTGATAACCGGATATAGGATACCTTAGTACGTTTTGGGATAGGACTAGTGAAATGTCAATGTGAATACTATTTGCCGCAGAAAGACACGGACAAAGTAACCTTACATACCTTGTATTCTCAATACGGATATACAATCTTAGATGTGCATATAATGGTCCCGCTCCTTCTTTATGTGTCACTCTATAACACAAATACATAACGGAATTCACATTAACCTCCCACTACCTTACAAATGCATATAACATCAATGAGTTACATGTTTGCCTTTAAACATGCCATTTCCCCTTGACAAAACCATTGATGAAATTATTATTCCAAAAATCCCACAATATTCCCAACATTGACCAATACATGATAATCAATACATTTCACCATAACACTTCTCCTTTACACTTTCTTATCCGCACCACATCATAAATAATCCATCAAGTTACCTTAAAACACCTCATAGCACATATCGGCCAAAATTCCATAATTTACACTTATAGAAAAATAACAAGTTTAATAACAAAATCACACCATACATGTTCATATTTTGTCCATACCATTCACTTTCATCAAAGGCACAAGTCATAATTCAAGCTTGAACCTCATGGATCACAAATCTTATATAAAAACACAAAGTACCATGTTCAACACTTCCATGAGGTTCAAGCTTGAATTATGACTTGTGCCTTTGATGAAAGTGAATGGTATGGACAAAATATGAACATGTATGGTGTGATTTTGTTATTAAACTTGTTATTTTTCTATAAGTGTAAATTATGGGATTTTGGCCAATATGTGCTATGAGGTGTTTTAAGGTAACTTGATGGATTATTTGTGATGTGGTGTGGATAAGAAAGTGTAAAGGAGAAGTGTTGTGGTGAAATGTATTGATTATAATGTATTGGTCAATGTTGGGAATATTGTGGGATTTTTGGAATAATAATTTCATCAATAGTTTTGTCAAGGGGAAATGACATGTTTAAAGGCAAACATGTAACTCATTGATGTTATATGCATTTGTAAGGTAGTGGGTGGTTAATGTGAATTCCATTATGTATTTGTGTTGTAGAGTGACACATAAAGAAGGAGCGGGACCATTATATGCACATCTAAGATTGTATATCCGTATTGAGAATACAAGGTATGTAAGGTTACTTTGTCCGTGTCTTTCTGCGGCAAATAGTATTCACATTGACATTTCATTAGTCCTATCCCAAAACGTACTAAGGTATCCTATATCCGATTATCAATTGTCATTACCATATGTTTCCTACTTATTGATCAATTGTGAATCTCATGTCTCATGTCTTATATTCATGGTTAATGTTCCAAAAGCCCAATAAGGGTACGTTCCAAAGTTCCAATAGTGATTGTACTCATGTATCTTGTCCATTGATCATTGTCCAATAGTTCCAATAATGTTATGTTTCCCATAAGGTAATGTTTCCAACAATGTTATTCACATGTCTTTCACTCATTGGTTAATGATCCAAAGCTTCAAGTAAAGATATCAATCTCTAAAGTAAAGAACAAAGTAATGCATATGTGGTTAATGATTGAGTACGGGTGGCAGCTTTGGGGGCAAAATGCCTAGTTCAAGATGATCCCGAGATTATTGGATCAGGGGGCAGCTTTGGGGGAGAAAGCCTAGCTCAAGCCGAACCTGACAGGGGGCAGCTCTGGGGGTGAAAATCTAGCTCGAGCCGAACCTGATATGTATTGATTTATGGGTGGCAGGTCTAGGGGTATAATCCTAGCTCGACTCGATCCTGATGTATTGATTTATGGGTGGCAAGTCTAGGGGCATAAGCCTAGCTCGACTCGATCCCGATGCATTGATTTATGGGTGGCAGGTCTAGGGGCATAAGCCTAGCTCGACCCGCTCCCAACATAACGTTATGTTATGTAAAGACCCACTTATCAGTAGGGGCTCGGGTATATTGAGACACATGTAATGACAAGTAAGCATTGAAGTAAAGAAGCAAAGAAAGCAATGAAAGCAATACATATGGTTTCCAAAGTACAGAATGGTGACTTATTCATAATGATTATTCATTTGTATTTGAGTTCATTGAAATATTCATGTATTGAACAGTTTCATTTGAGCCTTACATACTCAGTACATTCTTCGTACTGACCCCCTCGGGGGGACTTATCTTACATGTTGTAGGGGCAGGCACTAGTAGACCTCCACAGTAGGTTGACAGTATTTGCAGATCTATGGTGAGCCCCAGTTGGTTCAGTCTGAGTCACAGTTGTACAGTGTTCTGATGTTGTAAATGTTGTATAAAGTGGGGACTTGTCCCAACTTTAGTTGGTCTTGTAAATGCATCTGTTAGAGGCTTTTGTAGACGTATGTGAGTATATGAATGTAAGAGAAGTATGTCCATGTTGACTTGATGGCCCTAACGGCCAAGTTTCTTATACTTAGATATATCACATGTTTCCATAACTTCTGCTATTGACATTGTATACCTCTATGTAATGGTGCTGATTATTGAGTAACATGCATATGAATAGAAAAGAGAAAAGATTGGTTCTCTCGGGCCTCATCGGCTTCGGGTGCCAGTCCGCCTCGGGGGATCTCGGGGTGTGACAACCCAAACCTGGGAGGATCAGTTTCAACCAAGAGTCATTCCATGCATTTTCTTGGGTTACCCTTGTGGGAAGAAAGGGTATAAACTTCAAAACTTGGACAATCATTGTATTCTCTACTCCAGAGATATCATTTTTCATGAACATCTTTTCCCATATTCTACTCCTACTTCATGTATCTTTCCTCCTCCTTCTGTGTACTATGATTCTGATTTCCCATTAATAACTAATCACAATTCCTCTATTCCTTCCTCAGTCATTCCTCCATCTACTTCATCTATTTTCTCTAATATTCTTATTTCTGCAACCTCAAATCCTTCTATTACAGTTAGACAATCCTCTAGACCTCACTCTAGACCTTCTCATCTCAAGGACTACATTTGTTTCTTTGTCTGAAGAGCCTAATACCAAGGTATCTACTGTTGAATTACACATGCATGAACCTCAGAATTTTCAGCAGGCTGCAACACACCCTGCTTGGAAGGATGCAATGCTTAAAGAGTTTGTTGCTTTTGATGTTAATCACACTTGGGATATTGTCCCTCTTCCCTCACACAAGAAACCTATTTTTTGCAAATAGGCCTATAAAATCAAACAAAAATCAGATGGCACTATTGAAAGATATAAAGCAAGGCTAGTAATAAGGGGTGATACTCAGAAGGAGGGTATAGATTACACTGAAACATTTTCTTCTATGGTGAAATTCACCACCATTAAGTGCCTTCTTTCTCTTGCTGCTAAGAGAGGATGGGTTATTCATCAATTAGATTTGAACAATGCCTTCCTTCATGGTGATTTACATGAAGAGTTGTACATGAGGATGACTCTAGGTCTTCATTTGTCTTCTACTGCTTCTTCTGTTTCCTCTTCCACTTGTCTTCTACTGCTTCTTCTGTTTCCTTTTCCACTGCACCTTTTGTGTGCAAACTCAGAAAGTCCTTGTATGGCCTTAAAAAGGCCTCAAGGCAATGGTTTTCCAAATTATATAAAGCCCTTTTTTCTAAGGGTATACCTCTAGTAAAAATGATTACTCATTATTTACCAAGTGTACTGGTTCCTCCTTGACTATCTTGGCAGTCTCTGTAGATGATATTCTACTTGCTGGTGATGATACTTCTGAATTGGTTGATTTGAAAGGATTTTTGGATTCTAAGTTTAAAATTAAAGACCTGAGGTATGTTCATTATTTCTTGGGCTTGGAAATCACTCCTTGTCCACAGGGTTTTGTCATGAGCCAACAAAAGTTTGCACGTGATCTCTTGGAAGAGTTTCATTTTGATCATTTTTCCACTGTTGTGACCCCTTTGGATTCCTCTGTAAAGCTTCTCCCTGATATGCATTCTCCTCTCACTGATGCTTCTACTTATAGATGTTTGGTTGGAAAATTGAATTTTTTTCAACATACTAGGCCTGACATTGCTTTTGCAGTCCAACACTTGAGTCAGTTTTTGCAGTGCCCTCAAGTTCCTCATATGTTAGCTGGTTTGCATGTCTTGATATACTTGATGAACGAGCCTAATCATGGGATTCTTCTTTTTGGTTCCCAGGACTTCTCTTTGCAAGCTTTTTCTGATTAAGACTGGGCCTCTTCTGCTCATTCTCGCAAATCAGTTATCGAATATTACATCACTCTTGGTGCTTGACCAGTTTCTTGGAAATGCAAGAAATAACCCACCATATATTTATCTTCAGCTGAGGCTGAGTACAGGGCATTGCAGAAAATTATTGCTGAGGTATCTTGGCTTGTTCGCATTCTTGGTGATCTTGGCCTTGTGATTTCTAACCCGATTCCTATTTTTTGTGATAGTCAAGTTACTCTCCATATTGACAAGAACCCAGTTTTCCATAAACGAACGAAGCATATCGAGATTGATTGCCATTATATTCGTGATTGTCTTCACTTAGGCTTGGTTTCCCTGCATTTTGTTCCTTCCTCAGGACAGCTTGCTGTTATGATGACCAAGCCCTTGCCTGGTCCTCTCCATCAGTCTATGCTTCACAAGCTTGGAGTGTTATCCCCCTCCAGCTTGAGGGAGGGTGTATACTAGAACCAGGTTCCTAGGCCCAATGTATAACTGAGCCCATTTTATCTCTTGTAATAAGTTGTACCCGGTCTATTACATGTACATATAAATAACTCTTTCCCAATTGTATTAGGACAAGAGAGATATTTTTCAGCTTTGGGAATCGATAATGGAAGTTTCCTATTTCTTTTTTTCTACTTTTTCTCTCTCTTCATTCGACAAAGTTGAGAAGAATATCTCAATCTAACAGTGTCACATGGCTGGAAAGTCATTTAGCTGGGATCGATGAAGGTGTCTTCCTGTTTCTATGCTCGTCCAAAAGTGCAGTTTCACTGTATTCTATATTTTGATTAATGCCTTTCCGTGTATCTCTCTGCCTATATGATGAATGCCCTGTCTATGCAGAGGGTGCTTATCATCCGGGTAATTCCTCTAGTGCATGTACATAGAATAATGTGAGGAGAGAAAAGTGTAAAAAAAAATCCCAAAATTGCAATATACCCTTTGGAAAATTGTTAGCCAAGAAAAAAATACAAATTAAAAAAATGTAACAAAAATGGTCCCCAAATGTGCAGGTGTGTGTAGTGGGTGATAAAACTTTTAAACTAGCTATGGTAGAAATCTTATTCGTCCGTGGAATCAATGTATACATAATTGGCGTCAAATACATAAATGCATTCAGATTGGTTTATCACATCCATGCTCAATAATGTAGGTGTGAGGTTAATTTGGGTAGACAGTTAGAGGCTCGAGAGATCATGACCATATTATCAACTCTGTGACTCAACAAGTCAGTAGATATCTTATATGCTAAAAAAACGTAAATAAATATGACAGAATTACACAAGTTTCATAGCCCTTGGCTCTAATAACTCTATGAACAACTCCTACGATCATGCTCTTTTTTACTTTAATTGCTTTAGTTATAATTAGTAGATTAACAACCAACTCTCGTGAACAAGACAACAATTGTTCTTACAATTATAATAGTGAAATCTCTATCTTGTCAGCAACTAAGTTCTTGTGGGGTCAATACACCTGATGCTTAAGAATCACTTATTACTTGCGACCATGTACACTTACGAGTGTGTTGGGACAGTTAAAATATCATAGGCCACAATTTTGATGTATTCTTTAGCAGTTATGACTTTCGCAAAATTCTTTATTATGATTTCAATAGAAGGACGAATATGTGAAAATTACCTACAATGGTCCATCTGTAATAGAGATGATTCAGTTGGGTGGTTTCTGCATATTGAGGGCCACCTGCTGAGGATCCAGTAGAGGGTAGAGGAATGTTTTGCGATTGAGAGCAGTGCTCGCTATGAGAAATTGTGAGAGAGGGGGAAATATGGTTGTTTGCTTGTTGGGTGTTGATGTTTGCACGATGGAGTTAGTGTCTAGGGGGACTCGTAGGTCCGCCATCGACATCTAACCGACCAGACTCTGGGAGAACCTTTGCGTAATGGTTGATATTGAGGTAAAAGATGAAATTGAGTTGGAGAGAGAGTACCTTTTAATTTTCCAATACTAGTAAATCCATCTCTCTCACATTCTTGTTTGACAGTTACATTGCCCTCATTCCAGACTTTTGTGGAGATATTGTGCGAGCAAAAACTCATTTTTTTGGTTAATAGGGCAGAATATTATAAATAGATCATATACATCATGAAGGAAGGCGGTGTTGGTTTCAAAAAGCGTAGGATATTTACAAAGCCTTTACTACCAAATGGTGGTAGAGATAAGAACTGAAAACAATCTACGGGCAAGGTTCCTCGATGCTAAATATTGCCTTAGATCAAATGCTATATTCAAAGTCAAGGCCTCTAAGGATTCCAATGCTTAGAGAAATCTACTGGACAGGAAGCAGACAAAAATATTTTTGTAAGATTGGGAAGGATGAGGTATTTTTGGGTGGGACAATTGGACATGTTTTGGTCCACTAATACATCATGTTCATCAAAATGTGAAGCATGATAACGCTAAAGCAGTGACTCCAAAACGACATTTGGAACAATACATAATCCTCAATGTGATGGTTCCTGATCATGTGGCCTTTGAAGTTCGTGTTGGAAACTAGTATGCAGTGGAAGCATTCCAGAATCATACTGCTTACATGAATTATAGAAAACACACATAAACACGTAGTACACACATAAACACGTAGTTCACACAAAGCGTGCTTAAAATTAATCAAGAAATACCTCTTGAAGCATGAGCAGATATCTTGAAGCAAATCCATCTTTGAATCTGCAGTCTTCTACAGTGATCCCAAATTCACAGCCGAACTCTCTCAATACTTGGGTGGGCAAGCACTGAATAGAAAACTGAATGAATTTCTAGGCTAGGGGAATCCCTATTTATAGAGAAACTCTTCCAATACAAGGAGGAAAAAAAAAACACGCTTGTTTTCTTTGGAACAAGAAAACGTGTGACTTCTCCCTTTCCTATAGAAAATAAGATTCTGAGTTCTAGTTTAATATGGGCGTTGTAGGGACCACAAAATTAATTACTGAGGCTCCCTATTATGTAAATAATTCAAAATATTAATTTGAATTATTCTTACCATAATAAATTACAAATCATTCCACTAAAAATTCATAATTGCACTCCTCTAATTTATTTCAAAATTTTTCATTAAACACTTACGTAATTCCCCATGTTAAGATTACAGATACTAATCAACAAATTAAATTACTGACGAATTTAATATATTGATTAATTTTCTTTAGAGCAATGCTTAACTAATTTCATATGTCGGATTCATGAATCCACCGGCCGGGTTTACAAATGAAAACTTATAAACTTCTCATAAAAGGTGTATCATCAATTTCTATACCGAGACATGGATTCCATCAACTAACTTATTATTTCACCAATATATATTATTATCATCTAATCTACCAGGCATATTGACCCATCTCAGGATCTCACCTTTTAATAAATCAAAACGATAAATAATATATACATATCATAATAGTTATATCAAGATTGAGAATATAAGTACATTTAACAGTTTAGAGAATATGTTTTATCAGTCAGTCTAAAACAACTATCTCTACTTAGTCCTATTCAATACATACAAAATGCACTAACACGAGAAGTTAGAACTGTACCATTCTTGTAATCAAGATAAATTACATTTAATCTCGTGCTACAATCATTTTGATGGTTTGTCCAAATTTCCATCTCCGATTGTGAACTATAACTTTAACTTATAAGAACTGATGATTTGATCTTCTGTGTATACACTTAAACTCTATACATCAAATCATCTACTAAATAAGTTGAGGACACATATATGGCAATGATCTATTTAATGTAACAATTTATTAAATTGAATAAATATAAATAAATAAACAATCATTCAATAAATAATACTATATCAAAATGCATGGTTTATAGTAAATCCTAATAATCTCCTACTTAGACTCATAAACATGCACCTACAACTCTAACACCCAACCCTTCTACATGCCTATCAAAAGGCTTTTGTCAAAGGGTCTACCAGGTTGTTTTCTGATGCAATTTTTGCAACCACCACATCTCCTCTCTGCACTATGTCTCGAATCAAATGATATTTACGCTCAATGTGTTTTGCCTTCTTATGGATCTTTGGTTCCATCGAATTTACAACCGCACCACTGTTGTCACAATAAATTATAAGTGGTGCTTCTATTGCAGGAACAATATCCAAGTATTTAAAAAAGTTTCTGAGCCATACTGCCTCCTTAGCTGCCTCAGAGATTGCTACATACTCGTCTTCTATGGTGGAATCAGCAACACAAGTTTACTTAATGCTCCTCCAAACAAAGGTTGCACCTCCCAAAGTAAACATATTTCCAGAGGTCGACTTTCTAGAGTCCTTGTCAGACTGGAAATCTGAGTCTGTGTACCCTATAGGTACCAATTCATTCAAATGATAGACTAGAATGTAATCCCTAGTCCTTTTCAGGTACTTGATTATATGCTTAACTGCTGTCCAATGTTCTCTTCCAGGGTTAGACTAAAATCTGCTAACCATGCCTATGACAAAACAGATATCAGGTCTAGTGCACAACATCACATACATGAGGCTTTCTAAAGCTGATGCATAAGGAACCGCCTTCATGTTTTCTATCTCCTCATCTTTCTTAGGACATTGATCCTTAGAAAGAGAAATTCCATGTCTAAAAGAATCCTTTCTTAGAACCATACACGCTGAACTTAGTAAGAATTGTATCAATATAAAGAGCTTGTGATAAGCCTAACATCCTTTTCTTGTGATCACATAGAACCTTGATCCCAAGGATATGAGCAACTTCTCCCAAATATTTCATATCAAAATTAATGGATAACCATTCCTTAACTGAATTCAACAAGCCCACATTATTTCCTATGAGCAAGATATCATCTACATACAATACTAGAAACACCACTTTGTCCCCATTCCACTTTTTGTACACACCAGACTCATCAAGACATTACTCAAAACCAAAAGTCTTAACCGCATTGTCAAAACAAGTATTCCATGCCCTAGAAGTTTGCTTTAATCTTTAAATGGATCTCTTAAGCTTGCACAACATGTGTTCTTTCCCTTTTTCAATGAAACCATCTGGTTACCGTATAAAAATGCTCTCATCAAGACTTCCATTAAGGAAAGCTGTCTTGACATCCATTTTCCAAATATCATAATCATAGTGAGAAGCAATGGATAAGAGGATTCTAATAGACTTAAGCATGGCTACTGGCGAAAAGGTTTCCTCATAATCGATCGCTTCTTTTTGAATAAGCCCTTTGGCAACAAGCCTAGCTTTATAAGTTTGCACTTTTTCATTTACTCCTCTTTTTTTCTTATATATCCACTTGTATCCAATGGGTTTGACTCCATCTACAGGTGGTTCTACAAGATCCCAGACTTTATTAAAGTACATGGACTCCATTTCTGATTTCATAGCAATAATCCATTTATCTGCATATTTATCTTGTAGTGCTTCATCGTAATTCATGGACTCGACATTCAACTCTTCAGGGATTCTATCAAAAGACTCTCCCAAGAGTGCATACCGATAGGGTTTTCTTATCTCTCTCCCACTACGACGAGGTACTTCAGTTGTAGGGGTAGGTATAGGGGCAACTGCACTATTATGATCTTGTGGATGAACCACATTATTTGCTGGATTTTGAGTCTCTATGTTATCCTCATCACCTTGCGGTGTTATGAAATCAATGACTTCTTCCTCTAGTGCAATTTGCCTAAGTGCTACTCCCACAACTTTAATGCAATGGATTTTCAGGAACTTGTACTTATGGAACTGTATGTCTGTTAACATCTCTCCCACTACTAAAATGCAATGGTATGTTAACTCTGACATCTGGAGATTGGATTTGGCTTTCATTATTGTCAGTAGATTGATTTGTTACCTCATTGCTTAATTCCCATAAAACTAGTTTACTTCTGGGAACATGGTTTGTCAAAAAATCCTTTTATAGAAACTTGGCGTTGGTACTTACAATGAATTTCTTTTCTTTCGGATTGTAAAATAGATCACCTTTCGTTCCTTTGGGGTACCCAATAAAAACACATACTTCTGATCTTAATTCTAACTTTTCTGCCTTCCCTTTCAGCACATGTGCTGGACATCCCCAAATCCGAACATGTTTCAAACTAGGTTTATGCCCAGTCCACAGTTCTATAGGTGTCACAGGTACTGACTTAGAAGGAACTAAGTTCAGAATATAGTTTGCAGTTTCTAGTGCATAACCCCAAAACGAAGAAGGAAAATCAGAGTAACTCATCATAGATCTAACCATTTCAAAAAGAGTCCTATTTTTTCTTTCTGCTACACCATTTTGTTGTGGAGTTCTAGGTGCATACATCTGAGACATAATTCCTTTTCCTGATAAGTAACTAATAAACTCATTGGAGAGGTAATCGCCCCCACGATCGGATCGTAGTGACTTGATATATTTCTCATGTCGTTTCTCCGTTTCTGTCTTAAACTCTTTGAATTTCTCAAAGCACTCAGACTTACGGTCTAACAAATAAACATATCTATATTTTGAGTAATCATCAATGAAAGTCATGAAATACTCATAACCACCTCTCGCTTGAACATTCATTGGGACACATAAATCAGAATGAATAAACTCTAACTTATCATTTGCTCTATTTCCTTTTGAGGGGAAAGGTCTCTTAGTTATTTTTCCTTCTAAACAGGATTCACATATTGGTAGTGCCTCCACTTTTATTGAACCTAAAGGTCCATCTTGAACCAACCTCAAAATCCTGTCTAGATTTATATGACATAGACGCAAATGCCATAAATAAATCTCATTAAATTCAGAAGAACATTTTCTTTTACTTGAAAGGTTAACATTATTCAGTTCAATAGTTTGTTGCAGTTTAAGAGAGACATTAATAATAAAAAGACCATCAATCAATGTACCAACAAAGATAAAATGTTTATTATAGCTAATAACACAACCGTTATCAGAAAAATTAACATCATAACCATATCTCAAAACTTTAGAAAATGAAATTAAATTTCTTCTAACAGCAGGTGCATATAATTGTCACACCCCGAATCCCAACGAGGCATGATTGGCACCCGTAGCCGATAAGGCCCGAGAGAACCAAGCTATGCTTCTATACATTCATATGCATAACCTCGAATGAAGAACATACTATCTCATGTAACTGATGAAATGTAAAATGCCATATATATACATATATAAAACTTGGCCGTTTGGGCCATCACGTCGCACTGTACGTACATATCTTACATCCATACCCACACATGTCTACAAAAGCCTCTAAATACATACACGACCAATGCATAACATCTACAACATCAAATCCAATGTACAACTATGACTCGGAAAGTCCCAAACCAACTGGGGCTCACCAAAGATCTGCAAATACTGTCACTCTACTGTGGAGGTCTACTAATGCCTGCACCTGCAACATGTAAGGTAAGTCCCCAAAAGGGGTCAGTACGAAGAATGTACTGAGTATGTAAGGCCATAAGAAAAACTGAGTCAGTGCATAAGAACTTCAATGGAAATAATTATAAGAGAAACTCAATGTGTGGAATCATGTACCTTTCCTTCATTATACATACATAATAAAAATAACCATGGAATCAACATAAGAGAAATAGCAAATGTGAACAAACTCTCTTTCTGTATGTGGGATACCATGTACATTACATTCTTTCTTTCCCTTGCCTTTACTTTACTTTACTTTTACATTGCTCAAATACTGTTAGGGCCCTCATCATGCAGGTGTTCATTTCACCCCATGGATACATCATGCAGGTGTGTTCTTTCACCCCATGGATAAAATATCATCGTCATGCAGGTATTCTTTTTACCCCATGGATAAGATCATGTCATCATGCAGGTGTCCTTGCACCCCATGGATAAAATGGCCATCATCATGCAGGTACTTGTACCCCATGGATAAATAAACATCATCATCATACATTACTTTGCTCTTACTTTATTTCATTACTTTGAGATTGATACTTCAACTTGTGAGAGATTGATACTTTGATAGTCATAATATCACTTTGAACTTTGGAACATAACATTGATGGAACCATGAAATATTTAGAACATTACTCAAGCGTATGAAACATGTGAATGACAATTGATCAATGCATAAAGAACATATGATGAACCATAATTGATACCCGGAATTAGGGTACCTTGGCTTAGGAGGAGTTGATACTTTTGTAGTCATAACATTGTTGGAAACTTTGGAACAATAACCAATGAGCTAGAGACATGTATATAAACATTCTTGGAAACATAGCCTTCATGGAAACATAATACTGTTGGAACCGTTAAACAATGATCAATGAACAAGATACATGAGTATAATCACTATTGAACCCTTGGAACATAACCTCATTTGACTTTTGGAATATTACTAATGGATATGAGACATGTGTAGAACTCTATAGGAACTTTGGATCATGACACTAATTGGAACACACCCATATACTTTACCTTACTCTTGTACTTTATGAGATTAACACCTTAGCCAAACACGTACTTACATGCACATCTCACTTCACCCTTTTATCTCCTGAGATTGACAATTTCACTTATGAAGTATAACTATACTAACTTGCACATCACCTCTCTTATTACTCTTATGAGATTGATACTCTTACACTTGGCACAAGGATAATCATCATACCATAGGACTCATAACATGATTGGAACAATGATATTCAACTAAACAAGCTCTCTTTACCTCATTGCTCTTATTGGGATAATTCTCTTAGGATCAACAACATATGACAACTTAAGAACTTTCGCCCATAAAAAAGAACTAAGTGGTTCATGATTTGTATAGGATTAAAACACATATGACTATCAATATATCAACCCTAGTTGGAATACTATAGAACCCCCTTGGTATAGTACACTTTTGGAACCTTAACATAATGATCACTAAATACGATACATGTGGATACTAACTATTCACCACCCTGCGATGCAATACCTTAGACCATTTGGAACTTTTGACATATTAGCCAATGAACGTGAGTCAACCAATGGACATGAGTCAATCAATAAACATGAGTTATACGATTCACCATTGACCAATGAATAAGGAACATATGAGTAACTCTAGCCAACTATCGAATATGAAATACCTTGGAGTATTTCGAAATCAAGTGAGTGCTATGACAGTGTGAACATCATATGTTGCAGAAGGATATAAAAGTAACCTTACATACCTTGTCCTCTCAATGTAAGTACACAATCAAATATGTGAGCGCAACAATTCCGCTCCTTCTTTACGTTTCACTCTACATCACAAGTACATAATGGAACCAACATTAACCACCAACTACCTTACAAATGCATACAATAACGAGAAGTCACATGTTTGGCTTTAGCATGTCATTTCCCCCTTAACAAAACCATTGATAAAATCATTATTCCAAAAATCCTCCAATATTCCCAACATTGACCAATACATAATAATCAATACATTCCCCCACATCAATTCCCCTTTACACTTTCTTATCCACACCACATCACAAACAATCCATCAATTCACTTTAATACATTTCATAGCACACATCGGCCAAAATCCCACAATTTGCACTTATAGAAAAATAACAAAATAACACCATAGATGTTCATATTTTATCCACATCATGATCTTTCATCAAAGGCACAATTCCTTATTCAAGTTCAAATCCCATGGATCACAAATCTTATATAAAAGCACAAAGTGCCATGTCCAACATTTCCAACCATAACCAACATGATATACATATTCTCTAATGCTTATAATATGTTAAGGTACAATAATATTCACTTACCCAAGCTTGAAAGATGATGATCTTGCTCCAAGAAGTGCCTTAGGGTTTTGAAAGCCAAAGAGATGTTCTTGGGAAATTTCTAGAAAAAAGATAGAAAAAGCATGTGTGTTTTGCTTCAATAAAATCTGATTTTTGGGTCCCTTATATAGTGCTCAAGTCATCCTTATCCATTTGGGAGCAATAATGGAGTGGTCATGGCAAGAATGGGTCAAATGACCCATTTGGGCCAAGTCTTTTATTCCATTTTGGGCCTAATTTTGGGCCCAATAACACATATCCATGTAACCCACCAAATTTCATGTATTATTCACCTTATATCTCATGTTTACATAATTCCATAATGTCACGACAATATTCTCTTAAAAGATTCTCATTCGTCCTTTAGATCGCAAAAATAGGCATTCTAGTCGCCCTTGGTTTCATTGGACATTTTGGATCACTATTCACATTTCATGATTTGATCATGTAGGAGTATGTATGAGTGTATTCAAGTGTTGAATCTTTAAAAATGCTCAAATAACTCCAAAGAACCAAAAGAAACCATCTAGAAATCGTCATAGAATTGCGTTACGAAACGACTCCGGCAAGGCACAATTGTTGTGCCTTGCGCCACTGCTGAAAAACAAGGCAGTGGCGCAAGAATCCACTGCCCTCTGAACTTATTGGCTGCAGGTGGCTTGCGCCACACCCCTGAAACAGGGTAGTGGCGCAAGTTTCAGCACTTTGCTGAAATTTTCGGCCACTTATCCAATGTTTACGTATCGTCCAATCCCTTTTCAAAACACTACAAAATACTTACTTAGTCATCTTAACCATCAAGTAAACATGACTTCAAGTCACCAAATGAGGTTAGAATGTGTACGAGTTCTTACCCAAATGCTCCACGAAATCACAACACACCTCCTACGAAGATCTAATCGCACATGTTAAGTCCGATGTCAAATGTTTCACCAATGACACTAGAACACACATACTCGGGGCATCTCAACCCCTATGTAGATATGATCCTAAGGTATCAAATGAGGTTATAAAAGTACGGGGTGTTACAATAATACATCCTTTAAAATTAAAACTCTACCACTATCAAACGAAATGCTAATATTTCCTAATGCTAAAGCTGGAGATACTGAACCATCTGCTTGAAAAATGCTAACTTCACCTCTAATCAGCTTGCACATTTCTTGAAACCCCTGCAAAGTAGTGCAAATATGATCAGTGGCTTCTGAATCTACACACCATGAAGTGGTAGAAACAGCCGCTAAAAATGTTTCAATGATAAGAGAAATTGAATTACCTGTCTTATGTTTATTCTTGGCTAAAAAAACTTGACAGTTTGCCTTCAAATGACCTGGCATCTTACATTGAAACACTTGCCTTTAGGCTTTTACATTCCGAAGCTAATGAGACTGTCAAAATTGGCATCCGAGGCCATTTACTTAAAGTTTTGGCTCGAGACCCACAACAAGGATCTTCTTGACAATTCAAACAAATAATCCCTCAGTAATATGGTCAGGTACCTTAGCATTGTGAGTTTTTTTCTTCTTCTGTCCACCTTTCGGTTTGGAAGTAGAACCTTTCTCAGCATAGAATGCCATAGCTAGTGCCTGTTTTTTTTTATGATAGCCTATGCCGCCTGCAGTTCATTCAACAGTAACGCCAAAAATAGATTCATGCTATTCATATTATAGTTCAGGAAAAAGTGTTGAAAACTGTCTGGCAAAGATTGTAATATCATCTCAACCTGTGAGTCATTATCAATTTTAGCCCCCAAGATCTCTAGTTCATTCAAAAGATTCATCATCTTCAGAACATGGTCTCTAACAGGAGTGCCTTCAGTCATCTTAGTGTTCATAAGAGCTCTCATGGCGGTCTGCTTAGCTGCACGACCCTGGTCACCAAACATTTGTTTGAGACTCTCCAGAATCTCAAAAGCAGAATGTATATTCTGATGTTGATGTTGCAACACATTTGACATGGAATCCATAATGTAACACCGCGCCATCTCATCAACTTTTTGCCATTTCTGATAAGCTAACTTATCATCATCACTAGACTGATCATGTGGTTTCAAGGGACATTCTTCATAGAGTACAAATTTATACTCTTGAGCAGTTAACACAATGTTAAGATTTCTCCTCCAGTTAACATAGTTATGACCCTCAAGTTTGTTTTGACCCAAAATAGTGCAAAGGGAGTTAAAAGGAGACATATTGAATCTGAGATTGAAAAACGTTACAATAGATCAACAAAAACAGTCGTATAAATATTGAATGATTAAATTCAAACTCATCACATATGTATATATTCATGCATCTCAAATAGCCAATCGATGGGATTGGAGAACTACTCATGCAATACACATAAATAATGACCGATTATTCACTCCATAAACTTTTTCATACCTAACTCAGATGGAGAGTATACTGTTAGTTTAAGTGAAAACCTAATTCTAGTTACATTGATCCAATCATATATTACTCAGTTTAGGAGAGTTAATACAGATTATCAAACTAGCAATTAAATATGTAATGACTTGTATTAAATTCATCCGATAGGGAGGAAGGTCTAAGCCAGCACATAAACGTAATACTTCATTACTATTTAATCTTGATAATTATGAGATGAACCCTTAATACCAAATAAATTTTCTTTTTAAATTTTTTATACTAAAATTTTTCCAAATTTTTTAGTTCATGTGAAATACCATACCATCTCACACACGTATATATACAATTTCATACATTGTGAGAAAATAACACACAATGAAAACAACGTTGCAACAAATCTTTAAACAATACACAGTAAAGAATTATGTCTGATCTATAATGCAAGAACTTTAAGAAATCAAGTTCTCCAAGAATCATGGATCATAGCCCCACTCACGTGAAAACAGAAATATTGTGCCCATGTTTTTCCCTTTTGGATTATCTCCAGTCCAACATAATACCAAGAACCAAGGATAATTGGTTTCCTTAATATTTATAAACCAAAAAAAATTCTTTGTGAAAGATTCCAAAGATACCACTAGGAAGAGTGCTACTGCCGTAGCTATCCCCACCATGAAACCATAGTATTTCAACAAAATTTGATTACCCTTTTCATATATATATTTATAGAGTCATTAAGCCACATATAGTTGAATACTTAGGGGATCAACATGATACGCACGGCAGCGTCAGGACTAACCTCCAATTTTCTGTGACTTTTTTTTTTTCGTGATATTTTAGTGTTCCAATCATATCAATGAATCAAAAACAAATAATCACAGTTAATCATGTCTTTCATTCATTTAAACGACTTTCAGAAAAACAGTCTAAGCATGTACGCAATTTCACGTATGTGCTTCATGTTATCTATTATAGATACAAGCATGGCTCGTGATGCCAATTGTTGGAAACTAGTACGCAGTGGAAGCATTCCAGAATCATACTATTTACATAAATTACAGACAACACACATAAACACGTAGTTCACACAAAGCTTGCTTAAAATTAATCAAGAAATACCTCTTGAAGCATGAGCAGATATCTTGAAGCAAATCCATCTTTGAATCTGCGGTCTTCTACAGTGATCCCAAATTCACAGCCGAACTCTCTTAATACTTGGGTGGGCAAGCACTGAATAGAAAACTGAATGAATTTCTAGGCTAGGGGAATCCCTATTTATAGAGATACTCTCTCAATCCGAGGAAAGAAAAACACACGCTTGTTTTCTTTGGAACAAGAAAACGTGTGACTTCTCCCTTTCCCATAGAAAATAAGATTCCGATTTCTAGTTTAATATGGGCATTGTAGGGATCACGAAATTAATTATTGAGGCTCCCTATTATGTAAATAATTCAAAATATTAATTTGAATTATTCTTACCATAATAAATTACAAATCATTCCACTAAAAATTCGTAATTGCACTCCTCTATTTTATTTCAAAATTCCCCATTAAACGCTTATGTAATTCCCCATGTTAAGATTACAGATACTAATCAATAAATTAAATTACTGACGAATTTAATATAATGATTAATTTTCTTTAAAGTAATGCTTAACTTATTTCATATGGCGGATTCATGAATCCACCGGCCGGGTTTACGCATGAAAACTTATAAGCTTCTCATAAAAGGCATATCATCAATCTCTATACCGAGACATGGATTCCATCAACTAACTTATTATTTCACCAATATATATTATTATCATCTAATCTACCAGACATATTGACCCATCTCAGGATCTCACCTTTTAATAAATCAAAACGATAAATAATATATACATATCATAATAGTTATATCAAGATTGAGAATATAAGTACATTTAACAGTTTAGAGAATATGTTTTATCAGTCAGTCTAAAACAACTATCTCTACTTAGTCCTACTCAATACATACAAAATGCACTAGCACGAGAAGTTAGAACTATACCATTTTCGTAATCAAGATAAATTACATTTAATCTCGTGCTACAATATTCTGATGGTTTGTCCAAATTTCCATCTACGATTGTGAACTATAACTTTAACTTATAAGAACTGATGATTTGATCTTCTGTGTATAAGCTTAACTCTATACACCAAAACATCTACTATATAAGTTGAGGACACATATATGACAATGATCTATTTAATGTAACAATTTATTAAATTGAATAAATATAAATAAATAAATAAACAATCGTTCAATAAATAATACTATATCAAAACGCATGGTTTATAGTATATCTAATAGTTCGTTGTATGAGTATCAACTTAAACGTCAAGGATAAAGCTATCTGGAAGTTATCCAATAATGGAGCCTTAACCACTGCCTCGGCTTACAAAGAACTGAGACAAAAATGGGTGTCTTATGTAGCAATTCAAAGAAGTAGCCTTGGATTAACTGATAAAGTTCCTGCCATGTGACCAGGAGGTCACGGGTTCAAGCCTTGAAAACAGTCTCTTACAGAAATGCAAGGTAAGGCTGCGTACAATAGATCCTTGTGGTCAGGCCCTTTCCCGGACCCTGCACATAGCGGGAGCTTTAGTGCACCGGGCTGCCCTTTTTTTTTTTTTTTTTTTTTTTTTTTATGTAGCAAATAGCAATCAAAAAATATTTGGAGTAAAGGACTCCCTTTCAAAGTCTCCTTTCTTATGTGGATACTTATTAACAAGAAACTTCCCTTTGATGACACGTTAATCAGGTTTGATATTGAACCTGATTCAAGGTGCACCTGCTGTAGAATTGCTAAGGAGGAGACTTTAAATCATGTTTTTGCTAGAACCAATTTGGCTTACTGTATATGGAGTTTTGTTGGAGGTACTCTTGGCGTTAATAGCAGTCAACACAATATTATTCTCAGCATCATAAATACTGGTGGAATACACAGCCTGATAATGTTGTACATAGAACTCTCCTCAACATCACTCGTAGCATTGTATGCTGGGAAGTTTGGAAAGCTCGATGATCCAAGAAATATGGACATAATTCTACTACAATTACTAGAATCAAACAACAAATACTCTTCCAGGCTAAAATATCCATGGGCAAAATCTACGACAGAATGGACCAACGATGGAACTGGGAGAATGTGTCAGAATTGCTCTGAACTACAGGCCTAAAATCACTAGATCCTAGTTCATTTATTTTGAACACGGATGGAAGTTGTTTATTGAACTCTTTTAAAGCAAGAGCAGGCGGCATTACTAGAAAGAGAAATGGAGAGTTAATAATGGACTTTGCTAAACCTCTCCAATTCACAACTGACAATTCCGGTGAACTTCATGTTGCCTTATTTGGCCTAACTTGGTGTTTTGTTAATAATTTCTCTAACTTTACACTCCAATTTGACTCATTATTTGCTGAATAGATGATTTCCGACAAATACAAAATACTTTGGAGCCTCCACAGAAACTAATTGAAGAAATCCAAGTCATTGTACCACAGAGGAATGTCCATGTGATCCATTGCTACAGGGAAGTCCATACGGTCATTGATGCTTTAGCTAAACACTAACAATTTGGATCACGGGGCTATCTTTCTTCAGGAAAGAAATCTCCCTCATAACGCAATTGGACCACTGTGTATGGACCAATTCAAGGGTGATGGAAACTTCATGCATGTTGCAGCAGTTTAAGTCCACTAGGAGTCTGCTTCTAGTTAGTTTTAAGACTTTTTTATGCATGTTTTTTGTGGCCTAGTGAAGTTCCTAAGTACTAGGTTTTGAGGTATCCTCATTGTCTTGTAATACCTTCGTTTTTTAATTAACAAGATAGGGATCAACGCCAAACTCCCAACACCTTATGAGGCAAAAGTCTGGGTGATTGGATTTCTATTAAAAAAGATCATATGCATCATCAAAATAGTGAGGTCACTATGGACCATACTGAAGTAGAAACTTCAAATATTCTGACATAAAGAACAAAAGGAGCTTGTAGCAATATTTCTTACAAGGGTTTTAAGGAGGTCCTAGTTAGGTTGTGCACCGCACAACTGCAAAGAAGTTCCCTAAAAACTTTATTCAACAGGATGAAGATAAAACATATTAACTTTCTCAACAAAGTGAGTGGAGATTTTCTTAACTTGACCAACAATTGACAGCTCAAATTTTGATGGAGTCCACAAGTAGGTCTATAATGTGAGGTTTTACGATTTTCTCCGGATTAGTGTATCCATCTTCATTGTGGTTATATGTAACGTCAATAAGCCGAGCAAGATTGAGAATAGGATATAAAAGCTCCATAGAGATAGGAGTGGGCGCAATCATTCCTTCATTAATATCCTTCCATCCTGCCTCACATATTTCTTGAAATCTAGCCATTGCCTCTTTTGTTGATACATTATAATCTCTCATGTAGCAATCAATTCTTGTTAAAAGTTGTCCCCTATTTTTCTCAACCTGCAAAGGCGAATAGATTAGGGGTCAGCTACTATATTACTTCAGTTGTTGACAAATCACTTCATTTGTTCAAATATCATATAACATTATTATAACTTCATGAGATACAACTCATAGTCTCATACCTCATATGTGGCTACATCATCACTAACTCGGCATACAGTCACACAGCCTTCAAGAATTTTAGGATTCATTGACAACCACTCAAAATCTTGCTCTGTAGCAGACTTTATGCCCAAATATGATGTTGTCGCGGTGATGTAATAAGTGGAAGTTACTAGTCCATTGCTTAGGTACTCAGAAAAAGGTGGCATATTTCCTTTAATAAACCAGTTTGCCTCAATATTATAATTCCTTACTAGTTCTTTCATCTGTGGAAATCAAACATATGAATTCAGGTGTTAGAAATTGAAACGGGATCACTGCTTCATGTTTATGATTACTAAAAAAAGGGAAAAAGTAATTTGATAGTTAGGTGGCTAAGACACACTGTTTCTTTTGCATAATGGACAACATGAGATCTTCCATCCCTAGACAATTCCTTCTCATAATCCTCATAAAGATTTAGAAGAGCTTTATAACTGATTTTCATGTAATCAGGGAGCCGATCAATTTCGCTAATATCCCATCTGCAAAGTTGACAAAGCTAAGGTAAATTTATTCATTTTAAAAGAGCATAAATAAAATGAGCAAAATTAGCTCATCTTAATCTTTTCACGATATTCACTTTCAAAGTAGATATGTACAAGTGAACTCATGAAGTTCATACCTTTGTATGGCATCAGTGTATGTGGCAAGTTCTTTAATTGTACCATACGCATCATAAGTGTCATCCACAATTGAAACCATTGCTATGGTCTTAGCGAAAATGATACGACCTTGAGAATATTGAGGCTCAAAATATACTCCTAATGCCCAAAAATAGCATTCAACTGCTCTATCTCTAATATATGGAAGTGCTGTTACGAACTTCAATTCTTTCCACCACCTGCATCATAACAAATTAACATCATTACTTGACATATGATCAATCAAAAAGGTTTTAGCATTTTTATATTATCACACCTTGATACTTCAGCAAGTTCTTGTTTGTGCAACATCTGGAGCAAGTTGAAATCCAATTTGGCAAATAGAAGTAACACATCATTCTTTATTTCCTTCTTCTCATAGATTGATGAGATGAAGAATCGAGTCTCAACTCGAGGAATACCCTTGTGCAAAGATTGTTCAAGGGCATGCGCCACTTGCTCCCTTAGTGGAGAGTTCAAATGTGGAGCTGCTAACTCGAGATGAGTAGTGGAGAAAGCAAGTGTGTCTTCTAAGATGTCTTCACCATGAGTTCTTACATGTGAAGCTTCATACAAGCTCAATAATCCTAAGACATCACTAGCAAGAGACTCCCTGAGTTTGCCATTTCCATCTTGGAATTTGCTGAAAATTTCTGGTTTACAAGGAATAATAAAAATATTAGCCTTCCAGCAAATGGATAGTAATATATAATAACAACAACATTGAATTTGCAGTACTTCAAGAGATACTTACTTAGAGAGATGTTGTAACCATGTTGCCTGAGCAATCGAAATTGAAGAGCACAAGTGCATAAATCATCATTATAGTCATCGCCCTCAAAGTTTGAATTTTCATTGTAAATCTGATTCAAAATCTCATCAATTTCCTTCTCAAAGTGATAGGCTATGCCAAGATGTTCAATAACATCAATCAAATTCAATGTCTCAGCCAATTCCCGTCCAGTAGCTAACAACATACTCCTTGTTTCTCCCTTCAACACTACAATCTCTTGAGCATACTTTTGTGCGACCTATAAATAGATCCAGAAGCCAAAACAATCAAACTACATTGTCTAATAAAAACACAGAATTAAGAAGGAACTACGTAGAAAAGATGAATATTAATTCAGTACATGATTGTCTATGGAGAAAGAAAGGAAACGATCGCCCCATAGACTTGGAGAGAAGTTGGTGACGGGGCGAATGATCTTCTCTTCTTCAACTACAGCTGAAACCATTGTTGCAACAAATAATAAGTGTTTTTGGTTCTTCTGAGGAAGAATGAGAGAGAAACACTCAAGTTGATGAGTTAAATGGTAGACAAGGGACAAGTATTTATAGTGGTGTATGAGAGACACACGTCCAATTTTTTTTTATTTTATTTTTAAAATATAATTAATTTTAACAACCATCAAGGTCTCGTTGATGTGATCTTAAAATCACACTTCCTCGTTCATTTTATATTGAATGAACACAGAAAATTGAGATAATCTTTTGAATTGATTTTGTGATTTTAAATTGATGATGTGTATAATATATCGAAATATACTATTAGAAACAGAGGCCAATTTCTTTGTTAGCTAATTTCCTTGTAAGGGGATAGCTGGTGTTTAACAAGGCCATACTATCCCCTGCTATCCTCCTGTTTTTCTATGATGAAATAAAAGCTGTCCCATGCTAATGGGTTTTATTTTTTTTTAAATATTTTAGAGTACTTCCGTTCAGTGATTATAACAGACATCAATGATTATGTGTAAAAAAATTGGTTTGTTACAGAGAAATAGAAAAAATTGGTTTGTTACAGAGAAATAGAACACTTCGAGTGTAAATAAAAAGGGGACTAATTGCTTTTTGAGATGGTATAAAATCATGAACCCCTCCAACCAAATATTACTGGAAAAAAAAAAATCAATCAAATATTAGATGTATAGTTAGTTCCATTTCACTAAATAATATTGTATTTGAATATAAAATATAATAACTGACTGTAACTTGTAAGTAAATAAAATGAAAACTGAGGTACGATTTTCAAAATTTAAGGAAATTGAAATTTTTCTTACCAAAGTTACATTCCTAAAATATATCTTGCTAACTATAGTTAAAATGTTTGTTTAAGTTAATTAAATCCATGCCTTTAAAATTTAAAATAGACAAGTGTCAATCATCTAAGTATGCACTAGAGAAAATGGAGAGAAAGTATAATGGAAAGGAGTCAAAGCCGTTTCATTTATGAAAAAATGACTACAAGTGATTGGTAATTTCCTATTTGTTTATTTTTGTCACGACCCAAAAAAAGGCTATCACACCCTTCGGACAAATAAGCCTAACCCAACCCAAGAAACAAGAATCAAAGTGAATCAAAAGCGGAAACAGAAGAAACAGAAGAAACAGAAGAATCCCAATAGTATGTATATATATATTCGAGACACAAGTCTCAAAAATACATCTCAAGTTTGGTTGTCATCAGTACAAGCCTCTAAATATAGATTGATAACAATAGCTAAAGTATCTTAAATATGGGTAAGCATAAGATAAATAAAGAGAGATCCAGGTAAGCTTGGGGTCCATCAGCACTACCTCGATCTCCACACCATCAGTGCTGGAGGAAAACAATCTACAAGCTGCTACTCGGTCCAATACCATCACGGGGTGAAAAAAATAAGAAAAAGGAAAGAGAAGCAAAGGTGAGTACGAAATCACATGTACTCAGCAAGCATCGTCGATAACTGATCCTAATCCAAAGCGATAGCGAGAACCAGTACCCCAACGACCCAAGGTATCCCGAACAACCTATACCCCGCCAAATCATAGTACTTTATCTTTTTAGGGTAACCCAACATAACGGTCAACAGGTATATCAAATACAGGGTAGGCACACTAATCCAGGTGAGTCAACACTATTCATTTATATTCAACAACAAGAGAAGTCATTTATGAAGATGACTCACAAATACGATATAACAGGCTTAATCAATTATCATTAACCAATACTATGGGATAGCAAGAGGGAGAGTGTATATATATATAAGGGTGTATCTCATGCTACCAAAAGATGCTACCCATCTATCTTTCGATCAAGCCATCATCATATCCCACGTCTCATAATACCTCAACCTCCCAACCAATATAAGATGAAATAAGATAATGTAATAAAGTGAAATGAATGCTAAAACACAATATCACAAATAAGGTGCTATCACGGTAATATAATATAAGAGTAAATACTAACACAATACCAAACCATATTAAGGAATGTCGATGCAATGTAAATGATGCAATGTAATGTAGTGATGATGATGAATGGTGAAAGTCATCGCATGACTTTCTGTATACACCCACCGAGCTTGCAGCTACCGAGTAGGACCCATGGGGGTTCGCAACCTATATACTCATATAATCTCAATCTCATATCTCAAATCAACCTTACCGGCACATCCCTCGGTATAGGCATTTTAGAAGGTGTTACATTTTCTTACAAAAATCAGAATGTCTTAGTGGTACCAATGTCTCATGAATATGCATGCGTGATATGAGTATGTAACACTCACAACCAATCAGTATTAAGATCAAAATCCATTCAATAAGTGTATAAGTGAGCTCAGAATCAACTAAATGTATCAATAATTCATGCTATCAGTTTTCACTTCGCACCACCCAAATAAATAGTCATGTAGTCATCAATATTATCATTTCTAACCCCTCACTCGGGCATCACTATAATGATAATGCAATTAAATTCTCAGATAAGGCCTACAATGTCAAGTAAAGCCCTCACTCGGGGGACACAATAATAGACAAGACATTTAATACACAAACATGACCAGTAACATCAAGTTAAGCCCCCACTCGAGCATCACAATAATATATCCTCTCAAATCAAAAGCAATATGCATATAAGTCCCCACTCGGGTACACGATCATAAATAATTACTCAATTCCATAGTGAAGTTCATATAAGCCCCCACACGGGCAACACCAAATTAACAACAATCCCAATAACAACATATATAGCGAAACTACCCAAACCTAATTTTTGCCATGCAATAAGTCTCATCCACTATTACAAGTTCTTTTATACTCTTAAGTATTCTCTAAAAGTCATTGATCCTCGATCATCATAATAAAGTCCACTAACCAGATTCAAGCTCTAAAATAGGCATTCCAATAGCTATTATTCGAGATCACTAGGTTATCTATCTACATTCTACTCTAAGGATAATTGCAAGTAGTAATATTAACTAATCAAGCCAATAATCTGACTACAATTCATCAAGGATTCCGTTATCCGCGAAATGTTTGCATTTTAACTAAGCGGGACCCCCAATCCTAAGCGATATACAAAATACAACAAACAAGCATATAACACATAAACACTTTGGAAAAAGTCAAGGTACATCTCAACTTCTCTTAAATGAAGATCCGCAAGCCCAAACGCAGTCCAAAACCTCAACCGGAAGCCCAACTCTCTTGAATCAACACCAAATTCGTCCAATCTAGTAAAAAATGTTATTTACAAGTCAAAAGAAAGCTAATGATACCCATATTTGTCCTATTTCCCTGAAAATGGATTCCAAAACGAAAGGGATAAAACTGAAATTTTATTTTACAAACTTGTTCCCCATAATCATAGGAACCTACAGCTGAGAACTCACGTGAAAATAGTTAAAAACGAGGTTCAAATCAAAAAAAATGTCACACTCCGAATTCCAACGGGGCGGACTAGCACCCAAAGCCGTTAAGGCCCGAGAGAACCAACCTATACGTTCATATACTTGTCGTCAATGGAATAGCATTCAGTCACACATGAATATGGCATATCAAGAATGGAAGCCAATAATAGACATTCATATGGACAAGAAACTTGGTCGTTGGGGCCATATCGTTAAAAAGATAAGACATTCCTTCCTTTAACTGTACAACGTCTACAAAACCTCTAACAGATACATAACCAAACCTATAGTCGGGACAAGTCCCCGCTTTATACAACTATTATACAGTACCAAAACCAACATGTACATATGACTCAGAAAGCCCCGAAGCAACCTAGAGCTCACCGACAATCCGCAAAAAATCCAAATCCTACTGTGGAGGCCTACTAGCACCTGCGCCTGCAGCAAGTAAGGTAAGTCCCCCAAAGGACGCCAGTACGAAGAATGTACTAAGTATGTAAGGCCATAAGTATTTTCATGATATATACGAATGTCAATGAAATCAAGTACAAGTGAATAGACAATATATATAAAACCACCGTACTATACATATGTGGGAGCGTGTACAATTACATTCATTACATTCCTTTATTGTTTATTCATTCATCAATATCATTCCTGTAATATTAGTCATATACCTTCATTCATATAATATACCCGGGCCCAACTGATCAGTGGGAAATAACATAATAATCGGGATTGACCCATGCTAGGCTTTGCCCCTAGGATACCACCCGTAATATTGGGATCGACCCATGCAGGTGTTCTTTTCACCCCATGAGATACCATCCAAAATATTGGGATCGACCTATGCAGGTGTTCCTGTCACCCCATGAGATACCACCCATGAATACAACTCATTATGCATTACTTCATTCTTTAGCTATAAGTGATACATTGTTAGTGGTAACATTATTGGAACTTTAGAACGATGTTCAATGATTAAGAGACAAGTGAATAACAAGTACTAACAACTCTGAAATGAGATACTTTAAACAGTTTGGAGAAAGAAGATATTGTACAACCCTTCGGAATGGGAACAAGTGCAATGACAAAGTGAGCACTAGATGCTGTAGAAGAATGCGAAAAAGAATAACCTTACATACCTTATCTTCCCAACACGTAACTACAATGATTAAGCTCCTTCCTTATGTGTTACTCTAAAACACAAGTACATAATAGAGTGAACATTAACGGCTAGCTACCTTACAAGTTCACAAGACGGTAAGTAGGTGCTTAACGGAAAGTAAAAACCGTCCAACCTCCAAAACACATGGTGCATCACTCCCCCCTTCATTATACTACCAAATAACATTATTCCACCACATTACACTATAATTTACTGCTTTAGCAAAACAACAACACCAAAACAGTCCACACACCACCAAAACAGTCCACACATCAACTAGACATCACAAACCGATAGGATTTTACACCAAGTTTCATCTTTACATTTCCGCCTCAATACAACTCCACATAATTATTCCATTAAGTCACATAAATACCCTCCACAAAAATATACAAAAAACAGTCCACACAGATTCAGATTTCACTTTAACACAACAAGAAAGTATTCTCTTTTCACTATGCCAAACGTTCCATATACAAACACGTATAAACATTTCCATCAAGCCATACACAAGGGGAACAAATTAGAGACATAAATACACATTAATATACTGAAATTTCACCCATATAATTTAATTCCTTCAAGATCTTAAGTCCCTTTTCAAGTTTAAACTACAAAAAGGCAAATCCTTTAGCCGAAAGCACCGGTGGACTGCCACTTACAAAGTGGACTGCCCTATACTTTTTAAACATAACCAACATTTTTTCCATAACCTATTATACATATATTATATTAAACCATAAGATTAAACACTTACCAAGGCTTACAAAGTGCCGGATTTGTCCAAAGGGGCTTTTGGTTAGGGTTTGAGAGAGAAGAGAATATCTCTTGGAAAATCTGATTTTTTTGCAAGTGAATTGTGTAGAAATGAGCTGATTTTTCAGCCTTAAATACTCCTTTTCCACCACCCCTTTATGGCCAAGTTTAGCCATATTATTGGTCAAAAATATGGTGTTTACTTGGTCAAATTTGAATGGATCTTTTCCCCTTTGGTCCATGTCTTAATGACTTAATTTTGGGCCTCACTTGAGCCCATAAACATGCCTCTAAAGTCAGCCCAACAAATTTAATACATGATTCACTTACAACCTTTAATTTAAATGCTTCCATCGATGCTAAGGTCGTTGCATGAGTCTGAAAATGTACGGGGTGTTACAAAAAACCATTTTCAAGCTTTACAGGTAAAATCCATCGAAAATTGAAAAGGATAAAAACATAATTTTATTTGAAAATCATAATCCTCAAGTGAAAAGGACTCTAGGTGAAAATCCAAGCAAAAACGAGGAAGAATCGAAGCTCAATTCAAAGAAATACCAAATTTTCAATTTGAGAGAAACCCCCCAAAAATCCTCTTTTGAAATCTTTGATTTAAAAGAATTTAGATGATAAAGCTAGAAGGAAATGATTTAGAATTGATCTAGGAACTTACCCGCATGTACTTACGCAAGAAATTTCCCCCAAAATCTCTCTCCAGAGCTTTCAATATGATAAAAATGGTGAAAATGAGCAAAAGGGGATAATTCCTGAAGTAGGGTTGTTTCAGCAAAGAAAGTGACCCGTTGACGGCGTGTTGACTGTTGACCTCGCGTTGACCGTGGTCCACTGTTGATCAGCAACCAATAATTTCAAAAAACTTGTTTTTGACCCTCGGAACTCATCCGAAATTCTATGAACATGAACCAACAGTGTAAATTGATCATAAAACATGTTTTGGATCTAATGGAATCATCGAATTTATGAAAAAAGGTCATTTACAACAAATTAACCCTCGGGACCCCTTTAGGCCAAAATACACCTAATTTTCAAACGGAGAATTGAAATACAAATAAAGGTTCCGAATCCGAACCAACCACGCTACAAACCGAAAATCGACGTTTCGGATCTAATGGAACTATTAGAAACCTCATTTGAGAATCGAATAACAAAATATTGATCGAAGTCAAACCTATCCTTTCAAGGATACTCAAAACCATAAATTCAAATAAAATGCTCCTGATTGCATCTGGGACCGTGTCAACCATTTTCGCAACTCATAAATCAGACAAGGCAACCACGGGGAGGGAAAAAATGGTCAAAACATAGAAAATTCTAAATATCATTATGAGGGTCATTATAATTTTCGTGTAGACAGTAATATTTTCGAGGAAATGAGATCTCTTGACCACTTACAATTGAATAGAAGAATTTTTTTTTTTTTAAAACTCTTATGTGTAAAAATGAAGATATCTTATTTAAAAAGGCCTTAAAACTTTTTAAAAAAATTGTTAGTAGCCTACATAATCAATTCTCCCATAATTTTCATGAGCCATAACTGTCATTTTATTCTATTCTTTCATGACACTTTCTCTATTGTTTAATATTACTTGTGTGTCCTGATTTTCTTCACTTTTTTCTAATTATTGATCTCTACTACTAGGTTGATCACTTATGTTCATGTAAGCCAATAATCTTACTTTGAATGATTGGAAATTCTGATGTTTCCTTTGAAGAATAAATAAATTGACCACTTATTTTATTTAAGAATATAAGTTCTGTGTATTGATCATATAAAAAATAACCATCATCAAGTAATTATTTCAAAGGCAACTGCACCTACTTTTCTATGTAATCATTAATCTTGAAAAAATGGAAAGTTTTCCTATACATAATAGTAGGTCAAATTCATTGATGGTGTAAAAAGGTCTTTATACTGTTGGTTTATATAATTTTAACTCTGGCATAAACACTAAGCCAAAAAATATCTTTAGCACTTGTTTGTTCCTTCAACGCTTCAATCTCTTGAGCATACTTTTGTGCAACCTATAAATATATTCAAACACCAAAAGAAATCAAACTACATTGTCTAATACAAGCAAAGAACTAAGAAAGTATTATGAAAAAAAGGTGACGGATGTTAATTAATTACGTTATTATCGATGGAGAAAGAAAGGAAATTATCGCCCCATAAACTTGGAGAGAAGTTGTCGACGGGGCAGGTGATCTTCTCTTCTTCAATATGGTTCACAACATATAAGAGTGTTTTTGGTTCTTCTGAGGAAGAATGAGAGAAACACTAAAGTTGTTGACTTAAATGGTAGACAAGGGATAAGTATTTATAATGGTGAGAGACACACAACCAATTTTTTGATCTTTTTATTGTAAATATATAATTAATTTAAAGGGAAAAGGCTTAGATATGCCATCCAACTATTAAAAATGGCTCAGTTATATATGTCATTCGTTATAAATTTAGCCCGTTTATGTCATCGCCGTTTTAAAACAGGCTCATCCATGCCATTACTTTTTAACAGAGGTTTTACAAAATCAGCTTTGCCACCTGGCCTCTTATTAGAGGTCCACGTCATTAACAATCTAGGGCTATTGTCCATGTCATTAACAAAAGGAGGGAGTATTGTTAATGGTGAGAGAACCATTAACAATCTAGGGCTATAGATTAGCTAACAATCATGTTGAGTAATCTCTTGAACTGACTCTGATTTTTTGTCATGTTACTAGTTGCAGGTTGATATTACTTATTGAGTGTTTTTTCAACAACTCTAAGACTACTCGACTATTTCTAACGCCTATATTTCTATGATCGTTGTTGATAGAGTGCATGTGAAATTTCATTTGTATCAACTAAGTAAGGCTAATGGGTTATTTCTATCCATGTTAGCAAATTGTTCCCTTTTTCCCTTAAGGTTCACAACCAAGCCCTATTTTTTTTTTTAATTACGTGTGCAAATTTCCTCTTCTGAGTCCATTTTATGCATTACAGATAGTATTTGAATGGTGATCAGACAAACAAATAATTAAACTCAGGAAAAAGTAAGTAACCACATGAGTTGTAGCACGCCGATAACTTTCTTAACAAATCAATTCAAGTTCATACCACAACAATCAAGTATCCATCATACTTTTAGAATGAGAAGTTTAGCTCCACATAGAAATGAAAGAAAAATACTCATTTAAAAAAACATAAAAATAAATTAATAATATAGAGAAGAAAAGATAAAATTAATTTTCTCTAGTCTTCATAACGGCTCCTAACTCTTCCTAGATCAAAAATTTCTTCAAAAACGTTTTTAAAGATTAACTGTAGGTGTAAAAAAATTTCAAATAAAATAACTGAGTCCAAAATGATTTGAGAAAAATCATAATTGGATTGCCTTGCAGCGAACGTCGCTCTGAGCTCCGTATTAAAGTCTTGTATCTAGGGGTGAACAAAATCGAATCGCAAACAGCACCAAACCACAAATCGAGTCAAACTGGAAAAAAACCCAACTATTGGTTTGGTGTTGGAAAAACCCCCCGACTATAATTGATTTTGTTTGGTTTTAACTAAAAAAGTCAAACCAAATTGACCCGACTCGATATTACATTTGTACAATTTTTAAAAATATTTGATACATAAAAATATTTACTATGATGAAACTTATAAATATTACTTAAACTTTTTCGTTGTTTTTATCTTTCAACATATTATTTCAAGTTTAAACTTCAATTTTGAATGGTCCAATAAGTTTTATATCTCATAAATAATATTAACTCAAATCAATACTAATACCAACAAAAATATTCAACTAAACACTAGGAATGACAATAATGTTGGATATCTATTATTTAGTTTTGCATAAATACATAACCTAAATTTATTTTTCTATTTAATATTTAGTGTTATTTTTGTAAGACACACATAAGATAGTTGTATCTTGCTAGGACTAAAGAAATATTTGAAGCACAAGTTAATTATATGTTTGTATGAAGACTTTACCGGAAAACCCCGAATTTTATTGGTTTGGTTTGATTTATAGATTTAAAAATTAATCCAAATGATTTGGTTTGGTATTTAAAAAACTCTAACCGACCCGTTCATGTACACCCATAATCGTAGCAGCGAATTGATTTTGCTCCTCTTTTTTTCTTTCTTTTATTCTCCGATTTAATTTGTTTTTGCTTTAAATTTCTTCATCTTCTCACAATTTTATTCCTACACATTAAAAATATAATATTGAGCATAAAATTATATAATCAATACTCAAAAGATAATTAAAAATATTCAAATATGAGACAAATAATGACTAAATATATGTTTTTTTAAGCCTCACATCACTTTTCTCAGTTACATTGTCTCTCTTGACTTTGCACAAGAACATATTATTAGATACTGAGGGTACTTTTATTTTGCAAGTTACGTTTTCAAGTTTTTTCTTAAATTTTACTCCATTTATTATTATAAGTGAATTTTAATTTGATGATATGAAAAAATTGCACTAACAATGCATAGAACTTCCAACTCTTTAAGCAATTGTAGAGAAAAGTACTACATTTCCAATTTAGAGTTATATAGCCCCAATTGATCAACAAAAAACATGATGTACGACTTATACAAGAACAAATTGATCTTAAACACGTTTAATTATGGTTAAACGATAAATGTGTATATGAAAAATATATGTCTTGTATTCATTCGTTGGATGTACATGTCTGGTGCGGATAAGTCTTCACTTAGTATATAACATGTGTTTTGGTATTATAATAGACAATCTGGAATAATAAACTTTAATTTCCAATTTTAACTCTTTCAAAAAGGATTTTGGAAGAAGAGCTTTGGAGAAAGACACGCCATTTTCTTGAGAAAAGACATCAAAACACTCCTAAAGTTGTCCTCTCAACTTACTTTAGCCGTTAAACTAAACTTCCATTTATTTATCCCCCTTAACAACTTTAAAGTGAATTCCCCTAATTCCTAAATTAAACTCATTTCTCACTTTGCCCTAAAATAAACAGCGTCTCTAACCTCACTCGACCTCATTTCACATTAATCGATTTCTGTGGTTGTCTATGATTTCTAACAAGCTTCTGGATGAAATTTAATTACCCAGTTAGTATTTGTTGTTTGGATTGTTGTATTTTGGTTTAAGGGTTTTTATCTCGAAAAAAAACCTAAATTCAAATTTGTTGTTCTAAAGCTCATTTTTTATGGGGGGGTTTTTCCAGACTAATCATGAATTTTGTGTACATTACTTTGAGGTTTCACCATGGAGGAAAATTATAACAAAAACCTCGTATTAAATATCATCGAGGTATTGTTACTGATTATTTCGATGTTGATGTTGATAAATTTTCTTATTTTGAATTTGTTGGATATATTAAGGAAATTGGGTATAACTAGTCCTCGTGTATTGTTTATATTAGACCTCCTAAATCAAATTATTTAATAAAAGTCACACGTGATAGGGACATTTTGGGTATTGTACCTCAACTTAAAAATGAAGATATTGTTGAGTTATATGTGACACATTTAGTTGAAGAAATTGTTCTGATCCCAGCTGCCATTGAATATGACCCCATATGGGTGAGGAATCTTGTGCTACCTTTGATAAAGAGTCAATTCAAATCTTTGGGAGTAGTGAGGATTTAGGGTTTAAAGAGGGGTCTGTTCAATCTCCACAACCTCAAGAACCTACTGTTATTGAAAACTTGGGTGGTGGTGGTTCTGTTGCTAGGGATAAGGACTTAGGTGGTGGTGGTGTTACAGCTAGGGGTGAAGACTTGGATGATGGTTGTTCTGCTGCTACGATTGAGGACTTAGTTGATGGTGGTGCTAGTACTAGGGGTGAGAACTTAGGTGGTGGTGCTAGCGCTGGTGCTAGGGGTGAGGACTTGGGTGGTGTTTCTGCTAGTGTTAAGTAAAATTTTTGTAAGACTGCTTTTGTTACTATATCAGATGTCCCAATCATTCCATCTGATTAGGAGAGTGAAACTGAAGTTAGTGAGAATTCAGATTATGATAACTTCGTTGATGAAGGTGAAGATGATGAGTATGATAGTGATGTCCATGACGAGGTAAGAATTCTGAGGAAAGAAAAGAGGTCTTCCAAAGAGAAAAGGTTTGATGAAACAAATAAGAGGAAAAAAAGAAGCCTAGAACACAAGGGGTTAGTTTAGGTAAAAAAGAAGAAGGTTGATTTGGGATATGATGAGGTTTTATCCAAGAATAAAATAGTCTAGAGGGAAAGATAGCTAGAGATGAGCCACACATTGATTCTAATGAAAAGGTATGTCTTAAAATAGGAGATAGTGATGAGGATAATTATAGGGATGATGAGGATAAGGTTAAACAACCTGCAAAAAGAAAAGAAAAAGCAAGAAGAGCAAAAAGAAATTATAAGAGGATTTTGTTTGATCCTACTTGTAAATTAATTATTTGGGAGCTTGGGCTTTATTTTGCAAATGTTGAGGAGTTTAGAAAAGATGTTACTAGGTATGCTGTCCAAGAACATGTAGAGCTAGATAAGTTTGTGAATGAACCAAAAAAGATGAGAGTAAAGTGTGTAGATAGTTGTCCATGGTTGTTGTTTGGAAGCCATGATTCTAGGGCTAGAGATTTTCAGGTTAAGAAGTACATTCCAGTGCACAAGTGTAATGCCACAACAAAGAACAAACTGGTGAATTCTAAGTACTTGGAAGAGATGTATAAAGATAGAATTACTTCAAAGCCTAGCATTAGAGTTTGTCAGTTTCAAGCATTAGTGATTAAACAGATAGAGGTGCATATAGGGAGGACTGTGGAAAGAAAAGCTAGAAACATTATGTTGCAACAAATTAGGGGTGATCATGTAGAGGAGTACAAAAGAATTTTGTATTATAGGGATGGACTCTTAAAGACCAATCCAGGTAGCACATGTGTGGTGAGGCTTAGTGAAGAAACTTTTGAAGGTGGAAGAAAACAGTTTCAATAATTTTACATATGTTTTGATGCTTAGAAGAAAGCATTCAAAGTTGGTGCTAGGATATGTATTGGGTTTGATGGTTATTTTTTAGAAGGTGTTTGTAAAGATCAATTACTTGTGGCTGTTTGTAAGGATGGGAATAATCAGATACTACCACTAGCCTGGGCAGTGGTTGAAGTTGAAACAATTTCACTTAGAGATGGTTTATTAGACTTGTGAAGAATGATTTTGAGCTTGGAGATGGGTATGAATTGACTACTATTGCTGATATGCAGAAGGTAATCTCATCTATTTTCTCTTATTCATTTTCTATATTTTTTGTTTTTTAAAATGTTTTATACTTATGTCACCTAATATATAATGTTTGTTGAAGGGTCTTGACAATACAATTTCAGAGTTACTGCCAAATGCAAAACAAAGAATGTGCGCTAGACATGTTCTAGCCAACTGGTCCAAGGATTGGAGAGGTATTGAAAGAAGAAGCTATTTTTGGAGGTGTGCCAAGTCTACATATGAGCAAGAGTTGACAAGAAATCTGGATCATATAGAGATGTTAGGGGATAAGATATGTGATGACTTACTGTATTACAACATAGAAAGGTGGTCCAAGGTGTATTTCAAATATCACAGTTGTTGTGATAGTGTTGACAACAACATGGATGAAAGCTTCAATTCATGGATATTGGTGGCAAGATACAAGACTATCATAACAATGCTTGAGGAAATAAAGGTCAAGGTGATAAGAAGAATAGGATAATTGAGAGACTTTTTTGATACATGGATAACTGATATTTTCCCAATGGCACTAAAAGTGTTGCAAAATAAGACATCAAAATCAATGAAGTGTAACCTTGAGTGGAATGGTGAATTTGATTTTGAGGTTAAGAATAGCTGGGGAAATACTTTTATAGTGAATTTAAGAGATAATACTTGTACTTGTAGGTCTTGGATGTTAAAAGGTGTACCTTGTTGTCATGCCATAGCTGCACGACATTTTAGAAGATTAGAACCCGTTAACTATTTTGCACATTGGTATACCAAAAAAACTTACCTCAAGACTTATAGTTACTTCATCCAGCTTGTTACTGTTATGCAAATGTGGCCCAAGTCAACCAACTTTTCTGTTATATCACCTATAATAAGAAAGCTACCAGGTAAACCCAGTAAATATAGAAGAAAAGAGCAGACTAAAAACAAGACTGGAAAGATGTCAAAAAGGGGTATTGAGATGACCTGTAACTCATGTCATGGTAAGGGTCATAATAAGAGGGGTTGGCCTTTGACTAAACAAACTTGAATAGGCAGGGGAAGGCAAAAAGGTACAATTTCAAGTGTGGGTTCATCTTTAGTACCATCTCAATCTCAACCAAGCATAAGCAGAGGAAAAGGGAGACCAAGAGGTTCTACCAAATAGGTAACACTTGAATTATATTTTACTAGTAGTTCAATTTTTCTTTCTTAATTTTTCTTATGTTTTATAGGTTGTTGCTACTGCAGCTACTGTGGGTGGTATCACTGGAAGGGGTAGAGGAAATGGTGGTGGTTTTGTAGCTATTGGTGTGGATGGTGTCACTAGAAGGGGTAGAGTAAATGGTATTGCTATTGCATCTCCTGGTGTGGGTGGTGTCACTGGAAGGGGTAGAGGAAATGGTGCTAATGTTGCAGCTGCTAGTGTGGATGGTGTCACTGGAAGGGGTAAAGAAAATATTGTTGTTGCTAGTACTAATGAAGTAGGTACAAGCAGAGGGAATGTACTTTGTGCTATTGGAGTAAGTAGAGAAAGTTGTCCTAGCACTATTGGAGCAAGTAGAGGAAGTGCTCCTAGTGTTAATAGAACAGGTAGAGGAAGATGAAGTGCTCCTAGTACAAATGGTGCTGGTAGAGGAAAAAAGAATACTCCTTTTGGTGTTTCTAGTGTTGGTGTCACTAGTAAGGGAAGAGGTACAACTTTCAAAAGACCTAGTATGGCTTGAATGGGGGTGCTACACACACAAAATGGTTTTACAATTCACAATGTAAGTTGATAATTTTTACATACATTTGTGGTTTTAAAGTCAATCTTCTCAAGTCTAAGTTACTTTATTTTTTGTCAATGCAGCCTGGAATGCCTATGAAATCCTCCATAGTAACAGTACATCTTGGATATCACAAACCAAGATCAGGTGTCAAATGGAAAGGAAAGAATTTTGTGACCCAACATGGACTTGAGGATACGAGAGTACAAAATAGGATGAGAATAAGGTCCAAGGCGTGTAAGAACCTGATTTGTGAAATCTTATTTTTATGTTTTTTGACCATTTTGCTCTTTTCCGTAGTTTCTACATTGATTTTGAGATGTGGGGATGGTTGGTACGATTCCTGGTGTGATCAGAAATGATTTGGGTGAGTTTGTGGTTTTTAGAGGCTTTGGAAACTCTATAGTTAACTTTGATCAATATTCGATATTTTGAGTGTCGGTTGGTGATTTGGATAGTTTCATTAGGTCTGTAATGTAAAATTTGGGTTGGTAGCGGGGTTGATTTAGGTTTGAAACTTTTATTTTGTATTTCAATCTTTCATTTGAAAATTGTCTAAAAGGAATCTTGGGGGTTAATTTATTAAAAATAATCTTTTTTCAAAAATTCAACATCTCCATTGAGTCTGGAACGTCGAAAATAGCCTAGTAGCTTATATAGTTTATTTCTATGGGGTCTCGAACGAATCTCGAGGGTCAGTTCAGAAATATTGAAATATGAAAAGTCAGCTGGTGCATAGCTGTTATATGGTACATCAGTCCCTTCATCACGATTACATGGATATATGTTGCGATAGTGGGCCTCGATGTTAGTCTTAATAACGATCCTGTGATGTCGCGATTGCGATGGGTTAAGGGGTGGACAGGGTCAGGTTGACTCATCGCGATCACGACGTCCAACTTACGCTACCGCGATGACCAACTTAACGGTGGTCAATTTGACCCTCGCGATCATGAGATGGGGTCCACGATCGTGAGTTACTATTCACAAAACAGTATAAATACCTTTTTTTCATAATTTTTTACTATTTTTTGACCTTTGAGCTTCGCGTTTGTGATATTTTAGGGTTTCCATCACCATTTGAGCTTGGTAATCTCCAAAACCTTATTTTCATTACTTTACATTGAATTATATCATCAAAACACTATTTAATTTTTGTTTCAACATGGGATTTTGAGGATTTTGAGGGAAAAGCTTTAAAATAGTTTTTCTTCGATTTGGACCTCGTTTTTAACTCATTTTCGCTTGAGTTTTTAACTGTAGATTTCTTTAACCTTGGGAAATATATTTCTAAAATAAAATTCTGGTTTTACCGCTCTCATTTTCAAACTTATTTTTTGAGTTTGTTTTGGACCCAGCTTAAATATGGGTAATATGGATATCATTAGCTTTCTTTTAATGTGTAAATACTATATTTGTTTGTTTTAATTAATTTTGAGGTTGTTCGAAAGGGGAAGGCTCCATCTTGAAAGACTTTAGGCTTGGATTTCGTCGTTTCGAGGTAGGTTATGGCTTAAGTTGCTTCAGATTAAGCTGGCTAGTTAATAGATAAGTAAAGCATACTATGGGTTGGGGAGAACAACTATGGGAATGGTATTTTGAGGTTATTATTATTGTTGTATGCCCGGGGGGGCTTATATTCTTGTTGTTGTTGATTGGTGACGTTATACATTGTGTGTTACCCGAGTGGGGACTTTATTTGACATCATTGGCCTTATTTGTGCATTTAAATACCTTTATTCTAGAGATGATGTCTGTACAGGGGCTTGAATTATTATAGGCCTTATTGAGAATTGGTTTCCTTTATCATGATAGAACTACCCTAGTTAGGGGTTGATATGATATTAATGATGCCTTACATGCATGTTTATTCCGATGGTGCCTAACTAGAGTTGATATCATAAATTGTGGACATATTGAGTTGATTTCTAGGCTCACTTATATACGTATTGAATGTATTGAATATCTTTACTGATTTAACTATGAGCATTACATTCTCATTCCATATATATACATTCATGAAATACCGGTACCATTGAGGAACACTATTTTTAAAAGAAAACGAGACACTTTTATAAAACTGTTCTCCGTGAACATGAGTCAGAGAAGTGGGTTGAGATTTGAGAATACAGATATAGTATATGAGTTGTGAATCCCCCATGGGTCCTATCTTGAAAGCTGCAAGCTCAGTAGGTGTATACAGAAAGTCATGCGATGACTTACACTATTTATCCCATCATCATTGCATTGCATTGCATATGCATGTTTATGGTTCTTTTGCTTGTTGTGATGTGTATTTAGTTTTCGTACATATACGTGTTGTTTCATTTGAATATTTTTTTTAGAACTGTTAGTAGAGACGGTGTGAGCTACCATTTGGAACTTTTTTGCTTGCAGGCGACATGCTCATAGTGTTATTTTACTTGTATTATTTTATGATTTTCTCAATCGGACTATGATACCTACTGAGTACAAGTGGGTTGTACTCACCCCTAATGTGCCCTTTCGGTGCAGATCCTAGTTTGAGTATGACTCATGGTGGTTGATCATGCTTTTCAGAGACTGTGATCGAGGTACTGGGTTGCTCTAGGGATCAGAGTTCGGACCTCCTCTTAACTTTATTATGTCTTTTTTTTTTAAGCTAGACATTATACCTTCTTGTATTCGCATGATGTATTAGATGCCCTACACTAATGATACCATATTTTGGGTATTTTATGTTATTTCTTTCAAACTTTTACTTTATTTATGTTTTGCGATGGCCTGACTTCGTTCTAGGAGTCTCGCCTTATTATTATTGTTCTTGTTGAGAATTTATTTTCCTCTTGACTGATTGGCTTACTTATCAAGGCTGGGCCATGATAAGTGTCATCATGACCTAGTTTTTAGTTGTGAAAAATTGGTATCAAAGTGCTAGGTTCACCGGTTTTATAAGTGTAAGAGCAGGATGTCTAGTAGAATCTCACAGATCGATACGCAGATGTCTATATCTATCTTTGAGAGGATATAAGATATCTTTAGGAAAAACTTCTCTAATTTGGCTCATTATCCTGTGGGTTGTTTGTACCTAATGTTCTAAATTTGTATTCTATTCTCTTTTGCCCAGATGATGAGGACTAGGTCTAGAGATGCTAGGGATACTGAGCCGACACCCGATATAAAAGATCTGATTTGAGGATGAGGCATGGTTCATGGCCAACCAAGAGAGAGAGGATGGGTTCAAAGAGCTACCCTAGTCAAAGGATGTGCTAGGGAGGCCTCTCCTGAGCCTTAGGTTGAGTTTGCTAGAGATGATTATCAGATAGGAGGTGTGGGGCCAGCTTAGGTCCCACAGAGTTTAGTTGACACTCCAGTGTTTCAGGATTTATTAGTTTTCCTTTTGAGTTACTTGGATGGTGTTTCTTTGAGTGTACCTGGTGTTCCTCAGAATTCGAGTGGTGTTTTGCCATCTATTCCGGCATCTACTTATGGTATTCTTATTTCAGGGATGCAACCATCATTTGTGTTACCCCCACGCATAGATTCATTACCTACAAGACTTACTATTTCTCCAGTTGTTTTGGGTATAGTGATGTCTTCTAATGATCAAAAGAGGTTCGAAAGGTTTATTCGCTTGGGTCTGCCTAAGTTCAGTGGTCCTATTTGAGAGGAAGCCTATGAGTTTCTGACCGAATGCTAGGAATAATTATATAATATTGGATTCCTTGAGTCTCATGAAGTTGGTTATACTACCTATCAATTGACGGATGTGGCTAGTGATTGGTGGAGGTTGCTTGCCAGGTTTAGGCCTTTGGGTTCGATTATTATGACTTAGACTCAGTTTTTTAAGGCCTTCTAGGAGAGATTTGTACCATATAGCTTGAGAGATCAGATGAAGAATGAGTTTGACTATCTGGAGCAAGTCTTCATGTCATTTCTGAGAATGAGGCACATTTTCATGCTCTATCCAGATATTTGGCCGTTAGCATCTCTACCAAGATAACTGAGTCTATTTCAGGGGATTCTCTATAGAGTATTATTGAGCACACCAAGATGAATGAGTCTATTATCCAGGCTACTCAGGGAGGCACCAAGAAGGTGCATCGATAAGGAGAGTTTAGTGGACACACCTCCTGAGGTAGAGACTTCTCTGGTAGGGATTCCCGTGGTTATCATGGTACGCCAGTTTAGGCACCATTGCAGGGATCAGGTGGTATACTTATAGGTTCTACAACTTCTAGTATCCAGATATCAGGTCATGCAAGTAGAGGTTCCATGTTCAATTCTTTAGGCTAGGGTGGTCGTTCTAGTTCATTCATACCTCCTCAGAGTAATTTAGGACGTAGAGGATGTTTTATATGTGATGAGTTTGTCCATGTGGCCAAATATTTCCCTCGACACATGTTTGGACCTACTCTGCAGGAATCTCAGCTTCAGCTTTGCCCTACTTTGATTTCTACAGTAAGAGGTCATTCATAGAGTTGTAGAAATGGTGCTAGAGGTACTCAAGGTATAGGTAGGGGAGCTCATGGTAGTGGAATCGGGATTACTCAGTCTGGGAGTAGAAGTGGTCAGTGTAATTCTATACCTGGAAGACCCATGGGGGAGGCCTCTGATGCAGTTATTGCAAGTATCATCCCGATTTTCTACAGACCTGCTTTTATATGATTTGACCCTGCGTCTACATTCTCCTATGTGTCTACATATATTGCTTCTAGTTTTGATGCTGCATATGAGCCCCTTACTATGCCTCTTCATGTATCTACCCTCGTAGGAGATTCTTTAGTGGTGGATCGGGTGTACCAATCTTGTGTGTGTGAGACTTGGGTAGACTTGATTCTCCTAAATATGGTAGACTTCGATATTATCCTAAGTATGGATTAGTTATCTCTCTAGCATGTTATTTTGGATTGTTATGCCAAGACCTTGACTTTAGCTACGTCGGGTATACCGAGAATAGCTTGGAAGGGTACGCTTAATTTAGGTCTGAAGGGAGTTATATCTTTTCTATGTACTCGTCGCATGGTAGAAAGAGGGTGTTTGTCTTATTTAGCTTATGTTTGCCTCACCACCTCTTATGGATTTTGTTTGGGCTGTTCGCGAGTTCATGGAGGTGTTTCCTACGGATTAGCCTAGTATGCTTCTGAATCTTGATATTGATTTTGCTATTGATGTTGAGCCGGGCACCAAGCCTATTTCCATTTTCTCCTATAGGATGGCTACGATCGAGTTGAAGGAATTGAAGGAGAAATTACAAGATTTGTTGAGTAAGGGGTTTATCAGACCGAGTGAGTCACCTTGGGGTACGCCTGTCTTGTTTGTGAAGAAGAAGGATGGTTCTATCCGTATGTGTATTAATTACAGGTAGTTGAACAAGGTGACAGTAGAGAACAAGTATCCTCTTCCTCGCATTGATGATTTGCTTGATTAGCTTCAGGGTGCTTTGATGTTTTCTAAGATTGATTTGATAGCTGGGTATCACCAGTTGAAGATTAGAGCTTCGAATGTCTCGAAGACGGCTTTTCAAACTCGATACAGTATTATGAGTTTTTGGTCATGTCTTTTGGGTTGACCAATGCCCCAGCAACATTCATGGAGTTGATGAACTGGGTATTTGAACCGTATCTCAACTTCTTTATGAATGTATTTATAGATGATATCTTGGTTTATTCCAAGAATGAGGTTGATCATATGATACACTTGAGGACTGTACTCTAAAGATTGCATGATGAGAAGTTGTATGCGAAGTTTTCCAAGTGTGAGTTTTGGTTGGATTCTATCTCTTTCTTGGGTCATGTGGTGTGGTGACTAAGGATGACATCGTGGTTGATCCGGCCAAGATTACGGTAATTCGTGATTGGGCTAGATCCACTAGTCCTATCGAGATTCGGAGTTTTATTTGTTTGACAGGTTATTATCGGTATTTTGTTGAGGGTTTCTCATCTATTGTGGCTCCTTTGACCAAGTTGACTCAGAAGAAGGTTGTTTTTCAATGGTCGAATGTTTGTGAGGCAAGCTTTCAAAAGCTTAAAGAGTTGTTGACTTCGGCTTCTATCTTGACTTTGCCTAAGGAGGGCGTGGGTTTTACAATATTTTCTGATGCTTCTAGTGTAGTTTTAGGTATAGTGTTGATGTAGGAGGGTAAGGTGATTGCTTATGCTTCTCGTAAGTTGAAGCCTCATGAGAAGAATTACCCCACCCATGATTTGGAGCTGACCACAGTTGTGTTTGTGTTGAAGTTGTGGAGACATTACTTGTATGGAGTGCATTTTGAGATTTTATTGGATCATCATAGTCTTCAGTACTTTTTCACCCAATGAGATCTTAATATGAGACAGCGATGTTGGCTTAAGTTGCTTAAGGATTATGATCTCACTATTCTTTATCATCCGGGTAAGGCTAATGTGGTTGCGGATGCCTTGAGCTGGAAGAAGACTAGTATGGGGAGTTTAGCTCATCTCTTTACTCAGGAGCGATCTTTAGCCTTAGAGGTTTAGTAATTAGCTAACCGAATGTTTAGGTTTGATATTTTAACATCCGAACATATTTTAGCCTTTGTTGATGCTAGATCATCCTTGATGGAGTAGATTTGAGCTCACCAGTTTGATGATGATAGCTTGAGGGTAATTTGAGCTAAGATGTTGAGAGGTGAGGCTAAGGCTGCATCATTTAATTCTGATAGTTTTTTGAGGATTGGTGGTCGAGTTTGTGTGCTGAGAGTTGGTGGATGGGTGTGATTGATTTTGAAGGAGGCGTATTGTTCTAGATGTTCCATTAATCCAGGGGTGACCAAGATGCATCATGATCTAAAGCAGCATCACTGGTAGGGTGGTATGAAGAAGGATGCAGTGGACTTTATAACTCGTTTCTTATGTTGTCAGCAGGTGAAGGTCGAACATTTGAAATCGGGTGGTTTGCTTCAGAGATTATCCATTCCTAAGTGGAAGTGGGAGCGGATCATTATAGATTTCATGAGTGGGTTGCTTATTACTTCTTGTGGTTCTGATAACATTTGGGTCATCGTGGATCGATTGACCAAATCGGCTTATTTCATCCCTATTAAAGTTTCCTTTAGTGCTGAGAGATTGGCTCGTATCTATGTTCCAGAGATAGTTCGTCTTCATGGGGTATCCATGTCTATTATTTCAGATAGAGGCTCAGTGTTCACTTTTAGCTTCTGGAGGATGTTTTAAGAGAAGTTGGGTACTCAGGTTGACCTTACCACAGCTTTTCACCCCCATACCGATGGTCAGTCAGAGCAGACCATTCAGGTTTTGGAGGATATGCTCCGCACATGTGTTATGGACTTCGGAGGTTAGTGGGAGCAACATTTAGCCCTGGTGGAGTTTGGTAATAATAATAGCCACCATTCGAGCATTGAGATAGCACCTTATGAGGCATTATATGGTAGGCATTATCGCTCCCTGATTAGTTGGTTTGAGACTTCCGAGGATAGACCACGTGGTACCAACTTGCTTCACCAGTCATTGGATAGAGTTTGGGTGATTTAGGATAGGTTTTGGGCTACCAGAGTAGGCAAAAGAGTTTTGCAGACAGCATACTTCGTGCCTTAAAGTTTGGGATTGGTGATTGGGTCTTCCTTTGTGTGTCACCCATGAAAGGCGTGATGAGGTTTGAGAATTGGGGCAAACTTAGCCCTAGGTATATCGGACCATTTGAGATTTTTTGGATAGTTGGGGAGGTTGCTTATGAGTTGGCCTTACCTCCAGATTTTTCAGTCGTTCATCTAGTTTTTCATGTATCTTTGCTTTGATGCTACATTCCTGATGAGTCTCACGTGCTTTATTGGTATTCGGTTCAGTTGAATAAGAGGTTGACCTTTGTTGAGGAGCCAATTTCAATTTTAGCCAGAGATTTTAGACGGTTGCATTCTAGAGATATTCTTGTTGTTAAGGTTCAGTGGAGACCGTTCTGTTGAGAGGCTACTCGGGAGGTCAAGTTTGATATATGTAGTACTTACCCCAATTTTTTTCACCAATTCAGGTATTTCTTTGCCTTTTAGTTCTAGGACGAACTAGAGTCTTAGTGGTGGATACTGTAAGGACCTGATTTGAAAAATCTTACTTTATATGTATTTTGATCATTTTGCCCTTTCCTGTAGTTGTTACATGTTGATTTTGCGAGTTGGTGATGGTTGACATGGTTTTCGATGCGATCAAGAATAATTTGTGTGAGTTTGTGGTTTTTAGAGGCTTTGAAAACTCTATAGTTGACTTTGATCAACATTTGATATTCTGAGTGTCGATTGGTGATTTCGACAGTTCCTTTAGGCCTGGAATGTCAAATTTGAGTTAGTAACGGGGTTGTTTCAAGTTTGTGACTTTTATTTTGTATTTCGACCCTTTATTTAAAAAATTACCTAAAAGGAGTGTCAGGGATTAATTTATTAAAAATAATCTTTTTTTGAAAATCCAACATAACCATTGAGTCCGAACGTCAAAGATAGCCTTGTAGCATATATGATTTATTTCTGTGGGGTCCCAAATAAATCTCGAGGATCCGTTCAAAGATATTAAAACATGTAAAATCAGCTAGTGCACAGCTAATATCTGGTGCATCAGTCCCTTCATCGTGATCACGTAGATATGTGCAACGATCGCGGACCTTGATGATAGTCTTCATCGCGATTGAATGGTGTCGCGATCGCAATGGGTTAAGCGGTGGACCTAGTCGGGTTGACTGATCGCGATTGTGACGCCAAACTAAACTACTGCAATGACCAACTTAATGGCGGGTCAATGTTGACCCTCATTATTGTGAGGTGGGGTCCGCGATCATGAGTTACTGTTCATAGAATAGTATAAATACCTCTTTTCGCAATTTTTCACCATTTTTGGACCTTTAACCTTCGCGGTTGGGCGATTTTTAGAGTTTTCATCACCATTTGAGCTTGGGTAAGCTCCAAAACCTCATTTTCATTACTTTACATTGAATTATAGCATCAAAACACTCTTTAATCTTGGTTTTAACATGGGATTTGAGGATTTTTCCGAAAAAAATTAAAAATGGTTTTTCTTCGATTTGGACCTTGTTTTTAACTCATTTTCATGTGGATTTTCAACTGTAGATTCCTTTAACATTGGAGAATGTATTTCTAAAATAAAATTTTAGTTTTACGCCTCTCATGTTCAAACTTGTTTTTTGAGTCCGTTTTGGATCCAGCTTAAATATGGATAATATGGATATCATTAGCTTTCTTTTAATGCGTAAATGCTATATTTGTATGTTTTAGTCGATTCCGAAGCTGTTTGAAAGGGGAAGTCTCCATGTTGAAGGACCTTAGGCTTGAATTTTGTCATTTCAAGGTAGGTTATGACCTAACTTCCTTCAAATTGAGTTGGGTAGTTAATAAATAAGTAAAACATTTTATAGGTTGGGGAGTACAACTATAGGAATGACATTTCGAGATTATTATTACGGTTGTGTGACCGTGTGGGGGCTTATATTCTTGTTGTTGTTAATTGGTGATATTATGCATTGCATGTTGCCGGAATGGGGGATTTATTTAACATTATTGGCCTATTTGTGCATTTAAATGCCTTTATTCTAGAGATGATGCCTATGCGAAGGCTTGAATTGTTATTATAGGCCTTATTGAGTATTGGTTGCCTTTATCATGATAGAAACGCCCGAGTTAGAGGTTGATATGATATTAATGATGTCTTACATGCATGTTTATTTCGATGGTGCCTAACTAGAGTTGATATCATGAATTGTGGACATACGAGTTGATTTCTAGGCTCATTTATATATGTATTAAATGTATTAGAGATTTTCATACTGATTTGACTGTGAGTATTACATCCTCATTCCATACATATACATTCACGAGATACCAATACCATTGAGGAACACTGTTTTTGAAAGAAAATGAGACACTTTTATTAAAACCTTCTCCATGAATACTAGCCGGAGAGGTGGATTAAAATTTGAGAATTGAGATATAGTATATGTGTTGCGAATCCCCCATGATTCCTATCTTAGAAGTTGCAAACTCGGTAGGTCTATACAGAAAGTCATGCGATGACTCATACTATTCATTCCATCATCATTTTATTGTATTGCATATGCATCTTCATGGTTGTTTTTCTTGTCTTGATGTGCATTTAGTTTCTGTATACTTTTCGTGTATATTTGTGCTGTTGTATTTCAGTATTTTTATTAGAACTATTAGTGGATACGGTGTGAGCTACAGTTTGTGAACTTTTCTACTTGCAGGTGACATGCTCATAGTGTTATTTTACTTGTATTATTTTATGCTTTGCTTAGTCAGTCTATGCTACCTACTGAGTATAACTGGACCGTAATCACCCCTACTATACCCTTTCAGTGCAGATCCTAGTTCGAGTATGACTCGCGGTGGCTGATCGTGCTTTTTCGGAGACTATGATCGAGGTAAAGTATTGGGTTGCTCTAGGGACCAAAGTTGACTTTCAAACCTTCTCTTACCTTTATTATGTCTTTACTTATTTTCGAAGACAGATATTTTACCTTTCTACATTCGGATGACGTATTAGATGCTCTACACTTGTGACACCATATTTTGGAGATTTTATGTTATTTCTTTCAGACCTCCGCTTTATTTACGTTTTGTGTTGGCCTGACTTTGTTCTAGAAGTCTCGCCTTATTATTATTGTTCTTGTTGAGAATTTCTTTTCCTTTTGAGTGATTGACTTACTATCAAGTCTGGGCCACGATAAGTGCCATCATGACCTAGTTTTTAGATTGTGACAGCTGGTGAAATGAATCATTTGAGCCAAACAAGTTCATCAACTATCCAGTAGGACTTGACTTATGTCTTTTTTGTTTAAATTGATCTATAATTGTGAAAAGATCCATTTTGATATGTTGTTTATAAACAACTAAGCAGCTGTGACTACACTATTTGGTATGTTTTGTAAAGAATTATTCATCTGTGACTATAGTATTTTGGTATGTTCTTGTAAACAACTATGCAGTTGTGACTACATTGTTTGCCTATATCATCTTCAAAAATTTAAGCAGCTGTGACTGCACTGTTTTGGCATGTGCTTGAGGTTTTTATACAGTTGTGTCTGCACTATTTTGCTATTTCTGTTTGAGATCTTCATGCAGTTGTGACTGCACTATTTTGATGTTTTTGTTTGAGATTTTTATGCAGTTATGACTGCATTATTAAGTGCAGTATTTGGTATGAGTCATACCGTATGACTATACTTGCAAATTTCTAGCAATATTAAGTAGCCAATATTGCACTTATAGTAAGCAACTTGTCATACATATGCAAACAAATAAAACAACTACATTAAATAGGATAAGCAAAATAGGCTATTCATTAATAGACAAAGTCAAAGTTCATTTGTAACACCCCGTACTTTTATAACCTCACTTGATCCCTACACAGGTGTTGAGATGCCATGCATATGTGTTTTATAGTGTCATTGGTAAAACATTTGATATCGGAACGTAACATGTGCGATTAGATCGTCGTAGGAGGTGTGTTGTGATTTCGTGGAGCATTTGGGTAAGAACTCGTACACATTCTAACCTCATTTGGTGACTTTAGGTCATGTTTACTTGATGGTTAAGATCACTAAGTAAGTATTTTGTAGTGTTTTGAGAAGGAATTGGACGATACGTAAACGTCGGATTAGTGGCCGGAAATTTCAGCAAAATGCTGAAACTTGCGCCACTACCCTGTTTCAGGGGTGTGGCGCAAGGCACAAAAATTTTGCCCTTTCCGGCGTCGTTTCGTTACGCAATTCTACGATGATTTCTCGATGGTTTCTTTTGGTTCTTTGGAGTTATTTGAGCATTGTTAAAGCTTCAAAAACTTCAATATACTCCTACATACTCCTACATGATCAAATCATGAAATGTGAATAGTGATCCAAAATGTTCAATGAAGCCAAGGGCGACTAGAATTCCAATTTTTGCAATCGAGGCGACGAATGAGAATCTTTTAAGAGACTATTTTCGTGACATTATGGAATTATGTAAACATGAGAGATATGGTGAATAATGCATGAAACTTGTTGGGCTAAATGGATATGTCTTCTTGGGCCAAATTAAGGCCCAAAAGTGGAAGAAATCCATGGCCCAAATGGGTCAAAAGACCCATTCTTCCATTTGACCTTCTAGACACATTATTAAATGCCAAGAATTGGCTAAGGACAACATGAGAGGCCTATAAAAAGGGGCAAATCAGATTTTTATTGTACAAAACCTCTCATGCCTTTAAAACATTTTTCTCAACATTTCTCATTTCCAAACCCTAAAGCAAAGTAATTCCTTGGGACTCCTTGGACAAGATCAACATATTCCAAGCCTTGGTAAGTATTTATTTTCATGGATTAAGATCTTATATGCATAAAAGAATATGTATATCATGTTGGTTGTGCTTGGAAAAGTTGGTCATGGTGCTTGGTGATTTTGTATGAGATTTGTGGTATATGGAATTCAAGTGTGAATTAGGCCTTGTGCCTTTGATGAAAAAGCATGGTATGGACAAAATATAAACATGTATGGTGTTATTTTTGGTATAAAACTTGTTCTTGTCTAAAAGTGCCGATATGTGTTATGAGTTGAATTAAGGTGCTTTGATGGATTATTTGTGATGTGTTATGGATAAGAAAGTGTAAAGGAGAAGTATTGTGGTGAAATGTATTGATTTTCATGTATTGGTCAATGTTGGGAATATTATGGAATTTTTGAAATAATAGTATGATCAATGGTTTTGTCAAGGGGAAATGACATGTTTAAAGGCAAACATGTAACTCATTAACATGGTATGCATTTGTAAAGTGATTGGTGGTTAATGTACATTTCGTTATGTATTTATGTTGTAGAGTGACACATAAAGAAGGAGAGGGATTATTGTATACGCATCAAAGGTGGTATATTCGTATTGTGAATCCAAGGTATGCAAGGTTATTTTGTCCGTATCTTTCTACGGCCAATAGTGTTCACATTGACATTTCTTTAGTTCTATTCCGAAATGTACTAAGGTATCCCATATGCCCTTATCTATGATCATTGTCATATATTTCCTACTCATTGATCAATTGTGAATCTCATTTCTCATATTCATGGTTAATGTTCCAAAAGTTCAAAGAAGGCTATGTTCCAATATTCCAATAGTGCCTATACGTGTGTCTCTTGTTCATGGATTATTGTCCAATGGTTCCAATGGTATCATGGTGCTAGTAATGTTATATTTCTCATTGATATTTATTCATATGTCCTTCACTCATTGGTCAATGATTCAAAGTTTCCAACAATGTTGTGTTCCAAAGTTCCAAGTGATGGTATGATTATCAAAGTATCAATCTCAAAGTAATGAACAAAGTAATGCAAATGTGGTCAATGATCAAGTACGGGTGGCAAGTCTAGGGGCGTAAGCCTAGCTCGACTCGATCCCGAGGTTTGGATTTATGGGTGGCAAGTCTAGGGGCGTAAGCCTAGCTCGACTCGATCCCGATGCATTGATGTATGGGTGGCAAGTCTAGGGGCATAAGCCTAGCTCGACTCGATCCCTACACAATGATATGATATGAAAGACCCACTGATCAGTCGGGGCCCGGGTACATTGTGATATGTGATAACAAGTGAGTATTGAGATAAAGAAAGTAATGAAAATAATGAAAGCAATCCACATGGTTTCCAAAGAGTAACATGGTGACTTATTCACATTGAGTATTCATATGTTTTGAGTTCATTGACATATTCATTGAAATATTCATGTGTTGTATAGTTTCATCTGAGCCTTGCATACTCAGTACTTATTTCGTACTGACCCCTCTCGGGGAATTTACCTTACTTGCTGCAGGCGCAGGTCCCAGTAGTCCTCCTCAATAGACTGCCAGTGTTAGCGGTTCTTTGGTGAGCTCCAGCTCATTTGGGGCTTCTCCGAGTCAAAGTGTATATATGTTTTGGTATTGTACATGTTGTATAAAGCGGGGACTTGTCCCGACTTATGGTTCATTTTGGTCAATGCTCTTGTTAGAGGCTTTTGTAGACCGATGTGGGTGTAATAGTGGAAAAGACACATGTTGTTTTGATTGGATGGCCTCAACGGCCAAGTTTCATATGTATGCCTAAATATGTCCCATGTTCTCCTTTATTCGGATTTCATAATATTATGCAATGGTGGTTATGAATATTATATGCATATGATTGAGCATAGGCAAAGGTTGGTTCTCTCGGGCCTTATCGGCTACGGGTGCCAATCATGTCTCGATGGGATTCGGGGCGTGACATCATTACAAAATAGCCTATTCAACTTTCATTACAAAATAGCCTATTCAACACAAAAGGATGCTATATATCTTCTAACAACATCAAAATCCTAATAACTTCATTGAACCTTTCTTCATGTATATCATCCCAAGCCAATAACATATAGCTATAACTAGCAGAGGCGGATCCAGGATTTGGACTCTCCGGGTGCCAATTAAACTCATCGATAAATCAACTAAATTATTCGTCTTTTCGAATTTTGATCTATATGACAATTGACAAATCAATCAACAAAAAAGAACAGTAATAAGATGACAATTATGCATTACATATACTACAAATTCACACCCCACATTTGACTAAGATCATGAAGTGGAAAAAACTTAAACTTTCAATAATATTACTAATATCATAACATCCATCATTCATTACAATTGTCCTCGACGAGTTTTCATATTCTGAAAACGGTCAACGATGGCATCATTACTTACATTTGCAAATACATCACGCTCTATGTAACATACTAAACAATTATTTAAATATTGATCACCAATACTATTTCGTACTTCATTTTTTATGCGCTTCATGGACAATAAAGATAGAAAAAGAACAAAACTAAATAATTGAATTTTATATTTTAAACAAATAAAGAAAAGTCAAAGACTTGTAATAGTCAAAAATAATTTTTATGACTGTTGTCAGCTGGAAAGTGAGTTGATTGAACTGGAAAAAAGAATTAAAAAAAACCCGCTGTCCACGGGATTCGAACCCGCGCCCTTGGGGGTGAAAATTTGACCCTTTGCCACTGGCACCACAGGCACTTTGATGTTGTGGGTGGCACATTTATTATTTATAGATATATTCTGTATATATATACCTATATATAGAGAGTTTCCGTCGAAGCTTGCGGGTGGCGTGGCACCCTCACCGCCCTTAGTAAATCCGCCCCTGATAACTAGTACGCAAGAACAAAACACAACAAAGAAGTGTAGATTCTTCCTAGTCCTTCCTTTATCCATTCTTCCCCACGTATTCTCTCTTTCTTTGATCTTCTCAATCTCTTCTTCCAACTTCTTCAATTTTATATCAACACAGTTATCATCTTCTTTGAATTCTTTAGGCTTGTCAACTTCTTCAGAAGCTTCTTCAACTTCATAGGTTGATGCATGATTTTCAATATATTGAGAAGATTCAATTAAATTCTCAAACTCACCTAATTTCTCTATTAGCTTAGGAATCACAGATTTGGACCTCGGATTAATATCTTCTCTATCCCTCCAGTACCAAAAGTCAGAAGATCTTGCACTCTTCCGTGGTGAAAATATAGAATGAATTGGTCTTTAATCAAATCAGTCGGAATAAGAAAAGAGTGTAAAATTTGATATTTACCCCATAATAAGGACATGCCCAATATCTTCTACCGGGATTCCTTGAAGTCCAAGATGTCTTCAAAAGCAATAAAAATTTGTGATTACACCAAACTTGTTGCTTCAAAGCAGAATTATTTTCTTCCATACACAGTTTAGTCAAGTTAATTGACTTCATATTATGATACAAGAAGTTGATTCCATGAAATTACATAAAATAAAAAAATAAAATAAAAGATTAAAAGTAGTACAAGAAAACCCCCTAACAAAATGATAGATGAAGGAGATAGATTATACCTTCTTCGGACAAATAGTAGCAAAAGAAGACAAATTAGATAGATTCAACTTTATGTTTCTTAAAAAAAAAAATAATCTCAATTTTTGCATCAATTTTGAGTTTTTGAGAAGATTTTGGATAGATTGAAGAAGAAGGAGAGGAGAAAATTAGGTCCTTGAGGAATTAATTGGGGTCGGGTGTGATTTGAAGAAGGAGAAGACCGTTATATGTATTTTAATAATTTTGCATTTAAAAAAATATTTAATACATAAAATTTGAGCATTAACACACTTGGGATGAGAGTGTCAACACGTGACCTGGGATGAGCTATGAAGGGTGTATTTTAATTCACTTTAAAGTTGTTAAGGGGGATAAATATATATAATGGAAGTTTAGTTTAAGGGCTAAAGTAAGTTGAGAGGACAAGTTTAGGAGTGTTTTGATATCTTTTCTTCATTTTCTTTTTGAAAGTTCGTATAACTTGAGATGGATCTTCTTTTTTTTTCCGTTTTAAGATTGGAGGGCGTACGGGAAGGGGAAATGAGAATGAGAATTACAAGGTGGGGAATCGAACTTCACCAACAAGGTGAAAGTTCAGGTCAAGTAGTTAACCAACCGAGCTACTAAGTATTCCCTATAACTTCAAATGAATCATTCTTTATGCATCAAGCTTTTATTATTTGGTATTTTATCCAGGAATTAACTATCCCCATTTTATTATCCTACATTGAATGTGATATAAAAATATTAAGCAAATAATATAACGAATCCTGTACTTGCTTATATCGAAAATACAAATTTAAGTAACGAAAGGCTAGAGGATCAATGGACAATAAATTAATTATTGAACTTTTCATTAATAGAAGTATGTACAGATTCTAAGGACAATAAAATTATTGCACTTTTCTATGTACAGATCCTAAGATGGACAGTAAAATTATTGAACTTTTCACCAATATAGAGATATGTACAGAATCTAAGGACAATTCTATGTACAGATCCTAAGATGGGCAACAAAATTATTTAACTTTTCACCAATATAGACGTATGTACAGAATCAAAGGACAACAAAATTACTGAACTTTTCTATGTACAGATCCTAAGCTGGACAGTAAAATTACTGAACTTTTCACCAATATAGAGGTATGTACAGAATCTAAGGACAACAAAATTATTGAACTTTTCTATGTACAGATTCTAAGATGGACACTAAGATTATTACTTGATGATTATCATACTTATACCGATTTTATTGTTCAATACAGGGAGTTCTCCATAATTTCAAGGAAGGGCAGAGTCAATATCAGGATGTTTTTTTCCGGATTGGACAATTCCACTCTTGTTTGTTTGGGAGACACTAAAAGCAGACAAGATTGGAACTCTTTTTTGTTAGATCTAATAATACATGTTTTTCGGATTAGTAACTAACTATGCTACTCATCGTTATCAATTTAGTACTAGTAGCAGTAATGCCAGTCATATCTTCTATAACGATGCATAATATTAATTAAATAAAATCCATTTTCTACCGGAAAAAGAAATAGATGGACAAGGTCAGAGTTCTCATTGCGTGTGTTCAGCTGTCGTGAATACAAGACCTATTCTAGTAAAGACTCATAAATAAATAAAACAACACTGTCTGAGAAACTAAAATAGACAGAAAGTAAAAGAAAGATGAAGCTCGGTCTATTTCTACCTGTTTTTTCAAACTCAGTACGACGTTTTAATTGCCTCACATGCAAAGCTAAATTGACTTCTTACCTTCTATTATTAGAGAAGAATTTTCAAAGTTTTTTTGTGGAAATAAATTAGTAAAAGACTTTAATGGGGACAAAGTATCAGTGAATCTAACTATTCTCTAGGACGAATGACGATGATATTAGAACATGCACGAGGCAGCTAGATTTCCTTGTCTTGCAAGTGATTGATAGGAACACTTAGATGTCTAAGTGAAAAATTGTGTCAAATATACGAAAAAGGATGAAAAAAGAAAAGATTTTTTTTTTTTCATTATTTTTTCAAATATTGTTTGGTTATACATAAAATTGATCTTATGTTTGTTTTTTAAGATGAATTTTTCAAGTTTGAAAAAATAATTTTGATAATTTTTCAAGTGAAAAATCTTTTTTCCACTCACATGACTTTAACATCTTTTTTTTTTCCAGTAAAATGTATGTTCAAACGCCTACAAACTTAAAGTACTTGAGTAGGACTAGATAGAAGGCTCCTCCTCACCTAAATAATACGTACATTAAATACTATTGAATTTCTAATCATTTTCTGAGTTATATCTATCCTCACAACAACTAATTTGTTGGAATGAAAATAATCGAGACTCCACCTTCTTCACTCAAAGGGAAAGAAAAGCTTGAAGCTTTAAATCAAAGAAGACATGGGAACTCTCGAAGTGGCATCGATCACAACCATCCACAACAAATCATGATAGACTTATTCTCAGCCGTCCAGATGGTATAAATAACAGTTGTACAAAGAAGTCTCCAGAAGACACGTGAGTAGCACACCTAGGAATATTATTTTTATAACACTTGTAGTAGCAACCAATAGAAATAGGTCATAATGTAAATACTGTTTTAAAACTAAGCTAAAAGACATAATATGAAAGAAGAAAGTAGACAAGAAATGAGAGATCAAGAGAGAAAAGTTTTCTTATTCTTCTGAATATCAAAGTGTACAAGTCTTTCAAGTGTCACCAACATAATACACAAGTCTTCTGTTTATAGGATTACATTGAGGATCATCAAAGGGTGTCATAAACATGACATTAATCCTTGAGAGTTATGAGGGAAGATCAAGAGGAAAGGTTATGGAAGAGTAGGAGTTACTATCATAATGGTTGAGGAGTTGTGGAGGATTTATATCTAGAGTAGTGGACATCCACATGCAATGTATTTTATAACACTCCCCCTTGGATGTCCATAGATGATGTGCCTCGTTAAAACCTTACTAGGAAAAATCCTGTGGAAAAAAAAAATCCTAGTGAAGGAAAAAGAATACACATCTTATAATACGCGTTGTTTGCTGCCTTGTTAAAAACCTTGCCAGGAAAACCCATTGGGACAAAACCTAGGCGAAGGAAAAAAGAGTGCAGCGCGTATTTTACTCCCCCTGATGCAAACATCATTTCACTTCTCGAAGACAATGCGTCCCAATCTAATATGTCAGCTTTCAAATGTTGATATTGACAGTGTCTTTGTGATCAAATCACATTCATGAAGATGTTGTATTCTTGAACTCATCCTGATATGTAATTTGTCTTGTAATTTCTTGGATATGTTAAGCCTTTGAACTCAGCCAAATACATTCTTGACAATCACTTTATTCGTGACCTCATCGTCGCATGCCACCTGCACGTTGAACTTGTTTGTAGCAGCAATCAAGTTGTGGATACTTTCATTTGCATGATATTAAAATTGACTATAGGTCAAATAATCTTCCTACATTTGCATAACCAATAATTCTTTGACAATATTTGTTAGAAATAATAAATCCATGTCAATAATATTCTATTTCACTCAGATTCACATAAAAGTGACATTATGTCTTTCCTGCATATTAATAAAAATTATTATCTCATGTATAAAAATAGCAGGATATATAAGTGCATCAATTGCACAAATACATGGTACTTTCTAACCATTTTCATGAGATCGAAATAGATCTTTCTTTATGTTAAGCGATATTACAACCATTGGGGTATTATTTCAATGGAATCACTTTTAACATTTTTAAATCCTTCAAGGATTTTCATATAACATTTACCATCTAGCTAGTTTTCATATAACTTTTACCGTCTAGCTAGACATGACAGTCATTCATGATAAGCATTCAAGTTTTTTTTTTTTTAATCATTGCCAGATTTAAAGAAACCTTATTGCATCCACCGCAGGAGAACACATCTCCAAACAATAATGCCAGGACTTTTGCGAATAACCTTTATGCCTCAAGGCACAAGTCGTACTTTATATCTTATGATTTTACTTTTCGTACAATTACCTATTTGTACCCCACTGGCATTATACCTTAGTCTATAGACTAAGTACATACCATCACTTTTCAAGTGAAATAAAATATACTTGAATTGCGTATTTTATCTGTCAATACTATTTAACAGATTTAAATTCAAGATCCTCGTTACCATTTATAATGGTGAGCACTACATTATACCAAAAATATCGTCTACAGTTATTTGACATCGGTTCCAATGCGACATAACTTATAGAGATCTCTTCATTTTTCATCATTTTCAGGTACCTGAACCTTTGTCAAGGTTTTATGAAGAGTTCTGTCATGGTGCTCTTTTAAAGCACTTGCCTCATTATCAAGACCATCTTGATCATTTTCTCATCTCCTTCTTTAAGGAGTTTTACATTTGGAACCAATTGGTTTATCACATTTCAAGTCTCTGTCCTTTAAGGACTTTTCATTGGAGCATTTACAACTGAATTATAACATAGGATCAGTCTGGCAATGAACTTGCAACATTTTGCAAATCATGAATTATCTCTTGAACTTCAAGTTCACTTTTTTTTTCTTTTACGAGGATCTAGATAATTCATTCCATGCATTTCATCTTTAAATCATATCTCCCCCTCATGTTAGAAAATCTAACATTCACCTCAACCTTATTTTGGGGATCCATCTTTGTGCATGGTGGATGTTACACATTCAAATTTTTAGATGGATTTATTTGGTTCCTGATCCTGAACCAACAATATAGGGGAACCTTGTTGGCTTGATGCATACAAATGTTGCTACATTTAAATAAACTCGTCTCACACCAAATTTTCTTTTTGGGAGATTTGTTCTCATAACCAATGGTTCAGCTATAATTGGAGGCACTGTCACGACCCGAAATCCCATTCAGGCCGGACTGGCACTCGAAGCCGACATGGCCCGAGAGAACCAATCTTTGCTTATGAACACTTGCATGCATCTCCTCATATGGACCTTATGAAACCCCATGCAACTATGCAAAATTCATGGCTATGGAAACGGTTATGGAAACGTATGCCATACATAGATATATATATATAGACTTGGCCGTTGGGGCCATCAAACCAAAATGAGCATACATGTCTTACATTCTGTTCCCACATAAATCTACAAAAGCCTCTAGCTGAAATACATGACTATGCAAACCTAGAGTCGGGACAACACCCCGCTCTATACTCATATACAATACCAAAATAAATGTACATAGCAACTAAGGAAGCCCCGAACCAACTGGAGCTCACCAAAAGTCGGCAAAAGATCCGCAACCTACAGTGGAGGCCTACTAGTATCTGCGCCTGCAGCAAGTAAGGTAAATCCCCCGAGAGGGGTCAGTACGGAGAATGTACTGAGTATGTAAGGCCATAAGAAACTTGTTATAAAGACATCAATAGAATCAAAATGTAATAGGATAGGCAACATGAACAACTCATCGATTTGCATATGTGGAACAGTGTAGCTTACATAAATTAAGTTCTTCTCTTTATGATTTATTCCTCATTGCTCATATCATAACGTACCCGGGCCCCGACTGATCAGTGGGTCTTAACATCACATCATGTGATGTTGGGATCGGGTCGAGCTAGGCTTATGCCCCTAGACCTGCTACCCATCGGGATCGAGTCGAGCTAGGCTTATGCCCCTAGACTTGCCACCCATAAATCAACACATCGGGATCGAGTCGAGCTAGGCTTATGCCCCTAGACTTGCCACCCATAAATCAACACATCGGGATCGAGTCGAGCTAGGCTTATGCCCCTAGACTTGCCACCCATAAATCAACACATCGGGATCGAGTCGAGCTAGGCTTATGCCCCTATACTTGCCACCCATAAATCATAACCAACAACAAATGTGTATTACTTTATTCTTACTTTTGATAAATTGATACTTGTGAGGAATTGATTCATCCTCTTATGATAGAGTAATACAATCGGTGATGAGAGATTAACGTATGTACATAGCCACAACATTCTTGAAAACTCAAGAACACAACATGATTGGGACTTTTGGACCATGCCCATAATTATGTTACCCATGAACAACAACAACTCATGAATGAGGAGTATAGGACTCAACAATAGATAACATTATTGAAATCATTATACATAAGTCAATGAACAAGAGGTATGTGTATAGCCACTATTGGCACTTTGGAACATAACCTTTTTGGGCTTTTGGAACATTGACCATGACTTATGAGACATGAGATTCAAAAATGATCAATGAGTAGGAAATATATGATAATGACCATTGATAGCCGGATATAAGATACCTTAGCATATTTTGGGATAGGACTAGCATAATGCCAATGTGAATACGACGTGCCGCAAAAAGATATGAACAAAGTAACCTTACATACCTTGTATTCTCAATACCAACACACAATCTTAAATGCGCACACAATCGTTCCGATACTTCCTTATGTTCCACTCTACAACACAAATACACAACGAAGCCAACATTAACCACCAACTACGTAATGCATATAATAAGTAACATTTTCATGTTGGCCTTTAAACATGCCATGTCCCACTTGACACAACCATTCATGAAAGTATTATTCCAAAAATCCCAAAATATTCCCAACATTTACCAACACATGATAACCAATAGCATGTCATGCCAAGTTCACACTTTCCACTCTCCATTATCACCACATCATAATTATGCCATCAATTTCCTTCAATACACCTCACAACAACAAATCGGCCAAAATCCCATAATTTACACTTATATGAAAATAACATGTTTAACAACAAAATAACACCATACATGTTCATATTTTATCCATACCATGCTCTTTCATTAAGACATCAAGTCTCTTTTCACTTTCAACTCACAAAGATGACACATCTTCCACCAAAGGCAAAACTACACCATTCACCACCTTGCCAACACAACTATCATGATATACATAATCTATAATGCATATAATATGTTAATCCATGAGGATAATTACTTACCAAGTCTTGGAATATGAGGATCTTGCTTCAAGAGTTGTCTTTGAGCTTCTAGGGTTTGAGAGAAAATAATGTTGAGAAATATCTTAAAAAGGCATGGAACTTTGAAGGCAATAAAAATCAGCTTTCTTGCCCTTTATATAGGCCTCTAAGTCCATCCTTAGCCACTCATAACATTTAATGTGTGTTCTAGAAGCTCTTTGCAAGAATGGGTCATTTTGACCCATTTTGGGCCATGTGTTCTTTTCATTTTTGGGCCCTTTTTGGGCCCAATTCACTTAACCCAGTAAAATCAATAATTTCTCATGTTCAAGTCCTCGAATATGTGTTAAAACAATATTCCCACTCATGTTATTCATATCCGTAGCCTCGATCCCAAGAACAAGCGATTCTAGCCACGTATGGCCTATTTTGCCCAAAAGGGTAAAATCGTCATTTTGATCCCAAATTCGTTCTCGAGTAATTTTATCATGCCAATATCATATTTTACTCATTTCATATATGTTTTAGAATATACGTGGCAAAAATCGGCTCGGTACGTCCCCGGATACCCTTGGGACTTGGAAATTTCCAACTTTCGAAAAAGTGGAAAACCCAAGGTGGCACGCTCCTGGGCGCGCCAACCTACTGCCTCTGGGCTAAAAATTTTAGCCCAGAGCGGCGTGGCACGGTCCCAAATGCGCCCCTCCTCAAAAATTTTCGAAAATTTTATTTTTCGACTTTTCTTCGCGGGTTCAGTTAAATACTTCAAGTCCTATCCTTTAACTCACTTCTTAACCTTAATATCCTTTGTTTAGACGTCCTCTTAACCTCGTTTTGAACCCCAAAACTGTACCATGAAAATCACAAAACACTTCCACAAAGGTTTAATCCCATATACGAGGCCACATTCACTTTTTCTCATCCTTAGCATTACAAAATACACACGTATGGCTCTCGATACCTAAATAATCATTGTTCAATGTCGTCAAGTAGGGTTGGGAAGGTACGAGGTGTTACATTCTTCCCCCCTTCGGAACATTCGTCCTCGAATGTTAGTAACATCGTCTCATGTACATCCCATGCATCTCTCTCTTAGCACATATATACTCAGTTCTAACTCCATACCTTGAACTTTCTCCCGTGGGTACTTTGACTTCATGATTTCTTTGGCTCCCTATGTGATTCAATTTCTCCACCGTATCTTTACCAAAGCTATTCTTATATTTTTCCTTTATTTATATGGCCATATATATCCCTTCATAAGGGACATCCCGCATAGCTTGTCCATGTAATAGACTAATGAATCTCAGCATATGACTTGTGTTAGCCTGTAGTTACTGTTTTACCATCTTAACCTTCTCCGTAGCGTAGTGAATAAAATCTAGCCCCAACTAAGGCAATTCCACTAGGTTTAACTCACCCAAGTGACGATTTAAACTTTCTTCTGTATAAACCCTCGCAGATACCATAATGATACTTGCACAATAGCTATCATGATAAGCACATTCAATAAAGGGTAAATGTTCACCTCAACTACCGTTTGAGTCTCTCGCACAGACTCGTAGTATACTTTCAAATGTTTGGATAGTCTACTCTATTTGTCCGTTCATATGAGGGTGAAAAGTTGCACTCAAATTCACGTATGTACCAACTTCCACACCTATGTAATAAATTGAGCATTTCAGAACTTCGTATAGTTGTACTTCCTCTTTCATAACTAACCTCACATATTCATCAACTATGTAAGTGGTCTTGAAAGGCAACATGTGTTATGTAGGTAAACCTGTCAACTATCTCTCATGTGGAATCCAAATTCCCAAAATATATATAAGGCAACCATTATGTGTAGGAGGCAAACTTGCAACTGGACAACATATACATGGCATCTAACCTCCAGGTTTTCTGATGCTCTGCCATGGATAATTCTGTCAAGGAGTTACACTTGCTTGTTCTTTTTTTTTTCTTTATATTGCCTCGCCAATGTCTTCTTACCAACCCATGGTACGTTTTTGTTTCTCTCCCAATGACAATAGAATTCTGTGAATGATGTGCTTCGGTTCTAATTCATTTCCCTCGTGCGTAAGGTCAAATCTCATCGACCCTTGTGTTACGTTCTTTTTTTTTTTTCGAATCAAACATAGGGTTCACATGTTGCTTTTCCTTCACCTCTACGAATAAGGACTTTACCGCATTTTGCGCTATAACCCTTTGATCTGGAGTTTCTAGTAACTGCAGTCTAATATATCAATTCTTCCTATACCTTGTGTCCCCATGGACCGACCATCAGTACTTCCTAGTGCTTTGCGGCCTACTGTATCGACCACTGCATTTGCTTTTCCCGAATGCGATCTCAGTATTTTATCGTAATCTCTTAATAATTTGAGTCGTCTTCCCTACCTCAAATTTGAGTCCCTCTTTTTAAAGTATGTGCAAGCTCCTATGATCAATAGTCATATCTCAATATGAACCCTAAGTAGTAGTGTCATATTTTCATATCTCATATCTGTCAAATAACTACCACACCTGTTACCTGATCATGTGTGATATAGTTTCCCTCATATGGCCACAACTTTCGTGAGGCATACGCTGTTAGCGAATCATCATACTGCATCAACACACATCCTAGGCCAACCTCGGAAGTATCACCATACATTGCATAACCCTTGTGCCTTAAAGAAATATAAAACTAGTGCAGAAGCTAATTTACCTTCTACCTCTTTGAGACTTGTCTCATATGCATCACTCCGCTGAAACTGAGTTACTTTGTCTATTAGCGCTGGTAAGGTTCCAGGGATAGAAGAAACTCCTTTAGTCATTCTCCTCGATCACCAACCAACCCAAGGAAATGAAGAATCTTTGTAAGCATCGCAGGCCTTAGCCACTTTTGTTTTTCACTGTTTCTATCTTTAGTGTATCGACCTTCATTCTGTCATCCTATACAATGTGACCCTAAAACGCTATGGATTTTATCCTAAATTCATACTTGGAGAACTTTGCATTCCACTGACGATCCCATCTTGTAACACCTACCGTACATAATTGACATGGTCCTCTCGTGATCTTGATTAAACCAGAATATCAACCATGAACACGGTTACACATACATCAAACAAGAGTTTGCACACCCTATTCATCCGCTCCAGAACAGTAGCTGGTACATTTGTTAGTCCCAATGACACAACTTAAGAACCATAGTCAGAACGTGGTCGCAAGTCTGTCTTGGGTACATCTTTGTTTCTAACTCTGACTTGGTGATAACCCAAGCCCAAGTTACTGTTGTTATCGATACATTTAGTGCAAGAACGAGTGAATATAATCCTTTTGATAAAAAGGAACTTCACACTTGGCACCCTGTAACTGATCAACCAATCGTCAATTCTTAAGAGGGGATAGTTGTGCTTGCTCGGTACTTTACACAACTGCTAATAGTCAATGCACGTTCTCAAGTATTTTTTTCTCCACATTCACATAGATGCGCTCTCTTAATTGCTCTGTTTCATTCCTATAGCGTTACTGGGGCCATGGTATATTAAGCTCTACTTCCTGTTTCGGGGGTAAGCCTGGAAATGCATCCGGCATATATACTTGGTGGTTTTGCATCAATCTTACGCTCTTGTACTAACTGGCATACCTACCCCTTGGCTATCAATTTCGTCCCTTTACAATAGACAATACAATGTTTCCTTGGTGCCCCCACATTACTCTTCCACTCAGGAACATGTTCGTATGGATAGTGAAAATATACCTTGGCAATTCACCGTGGTATAACAAGAAACTAACTAATTCATTCCCATGATCACATGAACATCCACCGTTTGCAAGTCATAAGATTAACTAATGTAGTGTAACCCCACATCGTTACCACACAATCATGTCGCATTCTTTTAGCCACAATAATTTCCCCTTTTGGTGTAGAGTTGTTTCAAATGGATGAACTAAAACCTCTACTATCCTTTCACAAAGTTTCTTCTTCTTTTTTTTTTTTTTTTTTTTAACAATCAATGGAATAACATAGGATAGGGTAAATCCCCAAATCAATCAATGTAAAGACATTAAGAAATAAAAAAAAACAGAGCATATACCTGTTGCATCATCAGGAGAAGCCTCAAATTTCTGCCGATCCACCACGGCGTAGGTACTGCCCTGGATGTTACTAGAGCTAGCTTCTCCTCTAGCACCCTTGGCATGACCAGCAGCTTGTGCACCTCTACCTAGAAGAGGCACATATGATGTCGATACAAAGGTTGGTCCTGTGGGTCGTGCCATGCAACCTGTGTTCCTTTGTGGACACCCCCTTGCCACATGCCCTGGCATGCCGCAATAATAGCAAACATTCTGTCCAAACCGACATTCACCAGCATGAAACCTCCCACAGTGCTGGCACAACCGACGATGAAACCTCGGGCGGTTCATACTGTCTTGTGCTTGGTACCCCACTGTACGTAAACCCTGAATTTCACCTTCTTGCCCAAACTGGTTGCTTCTAAACCCTTGGAATAGAGGAGGAGTAATTGTGGTGGTATGGGGAAACGATGGCCTAAGTGGTTTGTAAAAAGTCCTATGCCCAAATCCTCCTTGGGACGTCATGTTTTGTCCCATGGGTTTAGCCTTTTTTGGCGATCTTTCTTCCACTTCTTTTATCCTCTCTCTCTGCCTCTGTCCCCCCTTCTGCTGCATAAGAGCTTGTCTTTGAGCTTGTGCAGCAACTACACGGGTCAATATTTGCACTGCACTCATCAAGTCCTGCTCAATAGTATTGTCGGGCAGTCCCGAAGATACTACTCTCTTTCCCAGCTCTTCTGGAGCTGGAAAAGTAGGAGAAACCCGTGATGCAAATTCGATATCAGCACCACCTTGACTGGCTGAGTCAGGTGGTGATCTACTCGCTCCTTCCTCGGCAAGCATGTCAACCTGCTTACCCTTGCTTTTATCTCTTCTTGTCATCGGCAGTTTATATAGCACAGAAAACCAATCGACATGGTCAGATATAATCTAACTTACAACACTGGCTCTACTGCACGATCTAGGAATGAAGAAAAGGAACAACATCCTAAATGCCCCATAGCCTCCTGCTCATAAATGTGGTGCACAACACATCCATGAACAAGACTCTACTCGGACACGGCTTTGTAGACACCCTTAGACCGAACTGCTCTGATACCACTTTTGTCACGACCCAAAATCCCATTCAGGCCGGACTGGCACTCGAAGCCGACATGGCCCGAGAGAACCAATCTTTGCTTATGAACACTTGCATGCATCTCCTCATATGGACCTTATGAAACCCCATGCAATTATGCAAAATTCATGGCTATGGAAACGGTTATGGAAACGTATGCCATACATAGATATATATATATAGACTTGGCCGTTGGGGCCATCAAACCAAAATGAGCATACATGTCTTACATTCTGTTCCCACATAAATCTACAAAAGCCTCTAGCTGAAATACATGACTATGCAAACCTAGAGTCGGGACAACACCCCGCTCTATACTCATATACAATACCAAAATAAATGTACATAGCAACTAAGGAAGCCCCGAACCAACTGGAGCTCACCAAAAGTCGGCAAAAGATCCGCAACCTACAGTGGAGGCCTACTAGTACCTGCGCCTGCAGCAAGTAAGGTAAATCCCCCGAGAGGGGTCAGTACGGAGAATGTACTGAGTATGTAAGGCCATAAGAAACTTGTTATAAAGACATCAATAGAATCAAAATGTAATAGGATAGGCAACATGAACAACTCATCGATTTGCATATGTGGAACAGTGTAGCTTACATAAATTAAGTTCTTCTCTTTATGATTTATTCCTCATTGCTCATATCATAACGTACTCGGGCCCCGACTGATCAGTGGGTCTTAACATCACATCATGTGATGTTGGGATCGGGTCGAGCTAGGCTTATGCCCCTAGACCTGCCACCCATCGGGATCGAGTCAAGCTAGGCTTATGCCCCTAGACTTGCCACCCATAAATCAACACATCGGGATCGAGTCGAGCTAGGCTTATGCCCCTAGACTTGCCACCCATAAATCAACACATCGGGATCGAGTCGAGCTAGGCTTGTGCCCCTAGACTTGCCACCCATAAATCAACACATCGGGATCGAGTCGAGCTAGGCTTATGCCCCTAGACTTGCCACCCATAAATCATAACCAACAACAAATGTGTATTACTTTATTCTTACTTTTGATAAATTGATACTTGTGAGGAATTGATTCATCCTCTTATGATAGAGTAATACAATCGGTGATGAGAGATTAACGTATGTACATAGCCACAACATTCTTGGAAACTGAAGAACACAACATGATTGGGACTTTTGGACCATGCCCATAATTATGTTACCCATGAACAACAACAACTCATGAATGAGGAGTATAGGACTCAACAATAGATAACATTATTGAAATCATTATACATAAGTCAATGAACAAGAGGTATGTGTATAGCCACTATTGGCACTTTGGAACATAACCTTTTTGGGCTTTTGGAACATTGACCATGACTTATGAGACATGAGATTCAAAAATGATCAATGAGTAGGAAATATATGATAATGACCATTGATAGCCGGATATAAGATACCTTAGCATATTTCGGGATAGGACTAGCATAATGCCAATGTGAATACGACGTGCCGCAAAAAGATATGAACAAAGTAACCTTACATACCTTGTATTCTCAATACCAACACACAATATTAAATGCGCACACAATCGTTCCGATACTTCCTTATGTTCCACTCTACAACACAAATACACAACGAAGCCAACATTAACCACCAACTACGTAATGCATATAATAAGTAACATTTTCATGTTGACCTTTAAACATGCCATGTCCCACTTGACACAACCATTCATGAAAGTATTATTCCAAAAATCCCAAAATATTCCCAACATTTACCAACACATGATAACCAATAGCATGTCATGCCAAGTTCACACTTTCCACTCTCCATTATCACCACATCATAATTATGCCATCAATTTCCTTCAATACACCTCACAACAACAAATCGGCCAAAATCCCATAATTTACACTTATATGAAAATAACATGTTTAACAACAAAATAACACCATACATGTTCATATTTTATCCATACCATGCTCTTTCATTAAGACATCAAGTCTCTTTTCACTTTCAACTCACAAAGATGACACATCTTCCACCAAAGGCAAAACTACACCATTCACCACCTTGCCAACACAACTATCATGATATACATAATCTATAATGCATATAATATGTTAATCCATGAGGATAATTACTTATCAAGTCTTGGAATATGAGGATCTTGCTTCAAGAGTTGTCTTTGAGCTTCTAGGGTTTGAGAGAAAATAATGTTGAGAAATATCTTAAAAAGGCATGAAACTTTGAAGGCAATAAAAATCAGCTTTCTTGCCCTTTATATAGGCCTCTAAGTCCATCCTTAGCCACTCATAACATTTAATGTGTGTTCTAGAAGCTCTTTGCAAGAATGGGTCATTTTGACCCATTTTGGGCCATGTGTTCTTTTCATTTTTGGGCCCTTTTTGGGCCCAATTCACTTAACCCAGTAAAATCAATAATTTCTCATGTTCAAGTCCTCGAATATGTGTCAAAAAAATATTCCCACTCATGTTATTCATATCCGTAGCCTCGATCCCAAGAACAAGCGATTCTAGCCACGTATGGCCTATTTTGCCCAAAAGGGTAAAATCGTCATTTTGATCCCAAATTCGTTCTCGAGTAATTTTATCATGCCAATATCATATTTTACTCATTTCATATATGTTTTAGAATATACGTGGCAAAAATCGGCTCGGTACGTCCCCGGATACCCTTGGGACTTGGAAATTTCCAACTTTCGAAAAAGTGGAAAACCCAAGGTGGCACGCTCCTGGGCGCGCCAACCTACTGCCTCTGGGCTAAAAATTTTAGCCCAGAGCGGCGTGGCACGGTCCCAAACGCGTCCCTCCTCAAAAATTTTCAAAAATTTCATTTTTCGACTTTTCTTCGCGGGTTCAGTTAGATACTTCAAGTCCTATCCTTTAACTCACTTCTTAACCTTAATATCCTTTGTTTAGACGTCCTCTTAACCTCGTTTTGAACCCCAAAACTGTCCCATGAAAATCACAAAACACTTCCCCAAAGGTTTAATCCCATATACGAGGCCACATTCACTTTTTCTCATCCTTAGCATTACAAAATACACACGTATGGCTCTCGATACCTAAATGATCATTGTTCAATGTCGTCAAGTAGGGTTGGGAAGGTACGAGGTGTTACAGGCACACACTTTCTGCTAAACCAATCAACATTATCAACTTTTATAGTTTGGAACCATGCTCTTAATTTAACAATTTGAGCAAACAACCTTGCAAAAATCAAATTGCAAGTTGATAACAAAGCGCATGTGACCAATCATAAATGCATCTTATTTCATAGTAAAAGGTCCACATGGCAGGTGAACGGGCCCATATTCACCTTGTTATACGTTCAAAAAATTTAGAGATACAATCCCAATCTTAGCCGATATAATATTTTATCGTGAGAACAAACAACATAGGAGAATTCTTGAAGAATCTTTTATTTCTTCAATGTATAATCACATGAATTCTCAATTATTTTGCATCACATTTGAACCGGGATGGTCAACCGATCACGCCAACTTATATATTTTATGTAAACTTTTAATTTACTATCACATGTGATTCCATCACCATGTCCATATTTATATCAAAAAATAGGAGGAAAACGGGTAACCTTTCATATTTATAACCCATTTCGATTATAGTAATATGAAGATATAAAAATCATTCCATAATTTATAGTCTCAAAATAACAATAATTTTTTTTTTAATTCCTTTGAAACTTGAAAAGTTTCTTTTGGAGACTTACTACAATCTCAATATAATGAACAATTTCATTCCTCTATGTAGTAACACATTAGCTTTTTTTTGAAGCTATCAAATACTTGTGTATTACCTAATATTCCAAAACACCACACATGTGGTAAACATCTCCTTTAAGGAGAAAATTATATGTACCTAATTAATGACAAATTTGTGTAGCCACACAATAACATTCATTTTGGTTATGATCACAACCTTTATATGAAAGATGTAACACCCCGTACTTTTATAACCTCACTTGATACCTTGGTATCATACCCACATAGGTGTTGAGATGCCATGCATATGTGTTTTATAGTGTCATTGGTGAAACATTTGATATCGGACTTAACATGTGCGATTAGATCGTCGTAGGAGGTGTGTTGTGATTTCGTGGAGCATTTGGGTAAGAACTCGTATACATTCTAACCTCATTTGGTGACTTTAAGTCATGTTTACTTGATGATTAAGATCACTAAGTAAGTATTTCGTAGTGTTTGGATAAGGGATTGGACGATACGTAAACATTGGATAAGTGGCCGGAAATTTCAGCAAAGTGCTGAAACTTGCGCCACTACCCTGTTTCAGGGGTGTGACGCAAGCCACATGCATTCTGAAAATTCATAGAAGGTCACATTCTTGCGCCACAGGCTGCTTTGCAGCTAGTGGCGCAAGGCACAACATTATGCCCTTTCCGGAGTCATTTCGTAACACAATTCTACGACGATTTCTAGATGGTTTCTTTTGGTTCTTTGGGGTTATTTGAGCATTGTTAAAGATTCAAACACTTCAATACACTCCTACATACTCCTACATGATCAAATCATGAAATGTGAATAGTGATTCAAAATGTCCAATGAAGCCAAGGGCGACTAGAATTCCAATTTTTCCGATCAAGGCGACGAATGAGAATCTCGTAAGAGAATATTGTCGTGACATTATGGAATTATGTAAACATGAGATATATAGTGAATAATACATGAAATTGGATGGGTTACATGGATATGTGTTATTGGGCCCAATTTGAGGCCCAAAATGGAAGAAAATACATGGGCCCAAAGGCAAAAATGATCCATTCTTTCAATAATTGACCAATTGAACATATAACTTAATGCCACATGTGGATAAGGAGGACCTTGGGTCTATATAAAGTCCCCAACATCAGATTTTATTCCCCAAAGCCTCTCATAACTTTTGGATATTTTTACAAACATTTCTTTCATTTCCAAACCCTAAAGCAAATAAACCCTAAGGCATATTTGGACAAGATCATCCTATTCCAAGATTTGGTAAGTGTTTATTTTCATGGATTAACATATTATATGCATGGGAGATTATGTATATTATGCTAGTTGTGTTGGCAAGGTGATGAATAGTGTATTTTTGCCTTTGGTGAAAGATGTGTCATCTTGGTAATTTGAACTTGAATTAGGCCTTGTGCCTTTGATGAAAAAGCATGGTATGGACAAAATATGAACATGTATGGTGTTATTTTTGGTCTTAAACTTGTTCTTGTCTATAAGTGAAAATTGTGGAATTTTGGCCGATATGTGTTATGAGGTGTATTAAGGTCATTTGATGGGTTATTTGTGATGTGTGATGGATAAGAAAGTGTAAAGGAGAGGTGTTGTGATAAAATGTATCAATTATCATGTATTGGTAAATGTTGGGAATATTATGGAATTTTTGGCATAATAGTATAATCAATGGTTTTGTCAAGGGGAAATGACATGGTTAAAGGCAAACATGTAACTCATTGACATGGTATGCATTTGTAAAGTAATTGGTGGTTAATGTGAATTTCGTCATGTATTTATGTTGTAGAGTGACACATAAAGAAGGAGAGGGATTATTGTATACGCATCGAAGGTTGTATATTCGTATTGCGAATCCAAGGTATGTAAGGTTACTTTGTCCGTATCTTTCTGCAGCAAATAGTGTTCACATTGACATGTCACTAGTCCTATCCCGAAATGTGCTAAGGTATACGATATCCATATATCATTGTCATATATTTTCTACTCATGGATCATTTGTGAATCTCATGTCTCATATTCATGGTTAATGTTCCGAAAGCTCAAATAAAGAGACGTACCAATATTCCAATAGTGCCTATACTTGTGTCTCTTGGTCATGGCTTATTGTCCAATGGTTCCAATAGTATCATGGTGCTAGTGATATGATATTTCTCATTGATATTTATTCACATGTCCTTCACTTATTGGTCAATGATTCAAAGTTTCCAACAATGTTATGTTCCAAAGTTCCAAAGTGATGGTATGACTATCAAAGTATCAATCTCAAAATAATGAACAAAGTAATGCAAATGTGGTCAATGATCAAGTACAGGTGGCAAGTCTAGGGGCGTAAGCCTAGCTCGACTTGATCCCGAGATATGGATTTATGGGTGGCAAGTCTAGGGGCGTAAGCCTAGCTCGACTCGATCCCGATGCATTGATGTATGGGTGGCAAGTCTAGGGGCATAAGCCTAGCTCGACTCGATCCCAACACAATGATATGATATGAAAGACCCACTGATCAGTCGGGGCCCGGGTACATTGTGACATATGTGATAACAAGTGAGTATTGATTGTAACGAAAGTGACAAAAGCAATGAAAGCAATCCACATGGTTTCCAAAATGCAACATGGTGACTTATTCACATTGATTATTCATATGTTTTGAGTTCAGCGACATATTCATTGAAATATTCATGTGTTGTACAGTTTCATCTGAGCCTTGCATACTCAGTACTTATTTCGTACTGACCCCTCTCGGGGAATTTACCTTACTTGCTGCAGGCGCAGGTCCCAGTAGGCCTCCTCAGTAGATTGCCAGTGTTAGCGGTTCTTTGGTGAGCTTCAGCTCATTCGGGGCTTCTCCGAGTCAGAGTATATACATGTTTTGGTTTTGTACATAATATGTAAAGCGGGGACTTGTCCCGACTTATGGTTCATTTTGGTCAATGCTCTTGTTAGAGGCTTTTGTAGACAGATGTGGGTGTATCAGTGTAAAGGACATATGTTGGTTCGACTGGATGGCCTCAACGGCCAAGTTTCATAAGTATGTATAAAGATGTCCCATGTTCTCCTTTATTCGTCTTTCACGTTTTTATGCAATGGTGATTATTATATGCATATGATTGAACATAGGCAAAGGTTGGTTCTCTCGGGCCTTATCGGCTATGGGTGCCAATCATGTCTCGATGGGATTCAGGGCGTGACAAAAGTGGTATCAGAGCAGTCGGTCTAAGGATGTCTACAAAGCCGTGTCTGAGTAGAGTCTTACTTATCGATATGATGTGCACCACATTTATAAGTAGGAGGCTACGGGACATTTAGGATGTTGTTTCTTTCCTTCATTCTAGATTGTGCAATAGAGCCAATGTTGTCAATTGCATTGTATCTGATCTTGGTAATTATTTTTCTTTGGTATAGTCAAAATGCCAAACACTAGACGAAAAAGAGGAAAAGGTAAAAGTAAGCCGATAGATCGAATTGCTGAAGGAACAAGTAGACCACCACCTGACCAAGTTGATCAAGGTGGGGCTGAAACTGAGTTCGCAACGCGAGCTTCTTCTACTTCTTCAGCTCTAGAAGAGCCGAGAAGAAGGGAAGTACCCGCGGAACCACCGACGAATGCCACAGATCAGGATCTTAGGAATGCTGTACAGATGTTGACACAGTTAGTGGCGGCACAAAGCCAGGGAAGAGCTGGTGTAATGGCACATGATGATGATGCGGCTAGAATGGCAAGTCGCAGAACACAGGATTTCTTGAAACTGGACCCTCATATTTTCACAGGGGCAGATCCAAAAGCAGATCCACAGGACTTCGTGGATCAAATTCAGAGGGCATTGGAAGTTATGCATGTGACAGGGGTAGAGACAGTGGAACTTGCTGCGTACAGGTTAAAAGGAGAAGCAATATTGTGGTACGAGGATTGGAAGAAATCCCGTGATATGGATGCAACCCCACCTACTTGGGAAGAGTTTAAAATGGCTTTCCTTGATCATTACTTGCCCTATGAGATCCGTGAGGCACGTACGGATCAATTCCTAAATCTTCGTCAGGGAAATCTAAGCGTCAGGGAATATAGCTTGCAATTTAATTCCTTGGCTCGATATGCGCCAAATGTTGTGGCTACGATGACAGACAGGGTCCATAGATACGTGGACAAACTAGAGCCCTACTTGGTAAGAGATTGCACTATTGCGGCCTTGAATAGGGAGATGGACATTGCTCGAATACAAGCCTTCGCCCAGAAAATGGAAGATCAAAGACAGAGGCGAAGGGTACATGAATTTGATAGGGGACAGTCCAAAAGGGCTAGACCTATGGGACCACCTATGATGTCCCAAGGAGGATCTAGGCCCCGCATGTTTCCTAGACCACCTAGACCGTCGTTCTCTTATTCCACAGGTGGTGCTTATTCGCAGTCTCGAGGGTTTAGAGGTGGTTCAGTAGGGCAAAGTAGTGGGGTTCATGGATCACAGGCAGCAGGTTTCCCTCGTCAGCAGTGTCAGCACTGCGGGCGTATGCACACAGGTACATGTCGGACAGGGACGAATGTCTGCTTTTGGTGTGGTATGCCGGGACATATAGCGAGGGACTGTCCACAGCAGAGCATGGGTGGTATAGCACGACCAGCTGGGTCGGCTGTTGCGTCGTCAGCATCGGTTCCTTCACAGGGCCGAGGGGTGCAGCCTATTGGTCGTGGTAGAGGTGCCAGAGAAGGAGCCAGTACTAGCGGGGTCCAGAATCGCACTTATGCTTTGGTGGACCGCCAGAATTCAGAGGCTTCCCCAGATGTCGTCACAGGTACATTATCCATATTCTCACATAATGTATATGCACTAATTGACCCAGGTTCTACATTTTCCTATGTTACTCCATTGGTTGCTGCCAAATTTGCAAAGGCATCGGACTTATTAATTAAATCAATTGAAGTGTTTACACCGATTGGTGAATATATTGTTGCAAAGAGAGTGTATCGTAACTGTGTGGTAACTGTGTGTGGTCATGATACGTTGGCCGATCTCATTGAATTGAACATGGTGGATTTTGATGTAATCATGGGAATGGATTGGTTGGCCTCTTGTTATGCTATGGTAGATTGCCGGGCCAAGAAGGTGCAATTTTGTTTTCCGCAAGAAAATGTTCTTGCATGGCAGTGTAATGTAGGGGCACCATGAGGGAGATTTATTTCCTATTTGAAAGCCAGAAAAATGATTGCCAAGGGATACATATGTCATTTGGTACGAGTGAAAGATAATGACGTGGAACCATTAACTCCACAGTCAGTACCGGTAGTCAATGAATTTCTTGATGTATTTCCAGAGGATCTTCTAGGTTTACCCCCAGAACGAGAAGTGGAATTCGGCATTGATGTGATTCCAGGCACTCAGCCTATTTCTATCCCTCCATATAGAATGGCTCCAGCAGAACTGCGTGAATTGAAGGAGCAGTTGAAAGATTTGCTGGATAAAGGCTTCATTAGGCCTAGTATGTCCCCGTGGGGTGCACCGATATTATTTGTGCGAAAGAAAGATGGCACATTGAGGATGTGCATTGACTACCGGCAGTTGAATAAAGTAACGATCAAGAACAAATATCCCCTCCCTCGCATTGATGATTTGTTTGATCAGTTACAGGGTGCCAGGTGTTTTTCAAAGATTGACTTGAGGTCGGGTTACCATCAAGTCAGAGTTAGAGAAGAAGATGTACCCAAGACAGCTTTTCGAACACGGTATGGCCATTATGAATTTTTGGTTATGTCATTTGGACTAACAAATGCTCCAGCTGTGTTTATGGATTTGATGAACAGGGTGTTTAAGCCATTCTTAGACGTGTTCGTAACAGTATTTATAGATGATATCCTAGTTTATTCAAGATCACCGGAGGACCATGCTAAGCACTTACGACAAGTATTACAGATTCTTCGTGAACGGAAGTTGTATGCAAAGTTCTCCAAATGTGAGTTTTGGTTGAAATCAGTCGCGTTCTTGGGTCACATTGTATCAGATGAAGGTATACAGGTTGCTACCCAAAAGATTGAAGCAGTGAAAAACTGTCCAAGACCTACGACACCCACAGAGATTCGCAGTTTTTTGGGTTTGGTAGGTTATTACCGGAGATTTGTAGAAGGGTTTGCTTCTATTGCAGCACCATTAACAAAGTTAACTCACAAGGCAATTAAATTTCAATGGAATGACGCATGTGAAAGAGGTTTCCAAAACTGGAAAGATAAGTTGACTTCCACACCAGTGTTAGTACTTCTTGAAGGCACAGAGGGCTATGCAGTGTATTGTGATGCTTCCGGGATTGGTCTCGGATGTGTATTGATGCAGCATGGTAGGGTGATAGCATATGCCTCACAACAGTTGCGGCCACATGAGAAAAACTATCCCACACATGATCTTGAATTGGCAGCGGTAGTTTTTGCTTTAAAGATATGGCGTCATTATTTATATGGGATTCATGTTGACATCTATACGGACCACAAAAGCTTGCAATATCTTTTTAAGCAGAAGGAACTCAATTTGAGGCAACGAAGGTGGTTAGAGCTTTTAAAAGATTATGACATTGATATTCTCTATCACCCAGGCAAAGCAAATGTAGTAGCTGATGCATTGAGCCATAAGGCAGTAGAAAGCACTAGTGGTCAGTTGAATGAAAAGCGTGAGATAATTAAAGATTTGAATCAATTAGCCAGCTTGGGATTTCGCCTTATTGAATCCTCCGATGATAGAGTTATGGTGCAGAATGCAGCAGAATCCTCCTTGATATCTGAAGTGAAAGAGAAACAGTATGCGGATTCTATTTTATTGCAGCTAAAGGAGAATGTGCAGCAGAATTTGACCAAGGCATTTGATATTACACCGGAAGGGGTACTTCAATGTCAAGGGAGAGTATGTGTACCGGACATAGATGAGCTGAGGACACGAATAATGACAGAGGCGCACCATTCGTGCTATTCCATTCATCCGGGTGCTACTAAAATGTACCATGAATTGAAAGAGGTGTATTGGTGGGGCAACATGAAAAAGAACATTGCGGAATTTGTCGCGCAATGCCCGAATTGTCAACAAGTGAAAGTGGAACATCAAAAACCGGGGGGTTACATGCAATGTATCAATCTTCCAGTCTGGAAGTGGGATATGATTAATATGGATTTTATTACGGGTTTGCCTCGTACATTGCAAAAGTTTGATTCCATATGGGTCATAGTGGACTGACTTACCAAGTCAGCGCATTTTCTACCGGTCAAGACGACCTATACGGCTGAGGATTATGCGAAGTTGTATGTGAAGGAGATAGTACGATTGCACGGTATTCCACTTTCTATTATATCAGACAGAGGAGCACAGTTCACAGCATACTTCTGGAAATCTTTTCAGCAGAGTTTGGGTACTCAGGTGAATTTGAGTACGGCTTTCCATCCTCAAACCGATGGACAAGCAGAACGTACTATTCAGACACTTGAAGATATGCTGCGAGCTTGTACGTTAGATTTCCAGGGCAGTTGGGATGACCATTTGCCTCTTATTGAATTTGCATATAACAATAGCTATCATTCAAGTATTAAAATGGCACCTTATGAAGCCTTGTATGGAAGGAAATGTAGATCACCAATCGAATGGTTCGAAGCAGGTGAAACTGCTTTACTTGGGCCAGATATTGTTCACCAAGCCATGGAGAAAGTTAAAGTTATCCAACAACGGTTACAAACGGCTCAAAGTCTTCACAAATCATATGCCGATGTTAGGCGAAGAGGGCTTGAATTCGCCATAGGTGATTGGGTGTTTTTAAAGGTGTCACCGATGAAAGGGGTAATGCGGTTCGGAAAGAAAGGGAAATTGAGTCCACGTTACATAGGCCCCTATGAAGTTATTAGAAGATTTGGGCAAGTCGCATATGAATTAGCCTTACCTCAAGAAATTTCCTCAGTCCATCCGGTATTTTATGTGTCGATGCTTCGAAAATGCATAGGAGATCCGTCTCGTATTGTTCCCGTAGATGATGTTCAAGTTACAGAGGATCTCACTTATGAAGAGGTGCCCATTTCTATCCCAGATCGACAGGTAAAGAGATTGAGGAATAAAGACATAGCATCCGTAAAAGTCCTTTGGAGAAACCAACACGTAGAGGAGATCACATGGGAAGCAGAAGAAATGATGAAATCCAAGTATCCCCATTTATTTCAAATGGACCAAGAATTACACAGTACGGAGGTGGAACAATAATAAGTAAGTCTTTAAGAGCATTATGTCTATCGGTATGTTAAAGTAAAGATGCATTTGTTGTGTATAAGACATGTTGTTAACATTCAAGGACGAATATTTCTAAGGGGGGAAGAATGTAACACCCCGTACTTTTATAACCTCACTTGATACCTTGGGATCATACCCACATAGGTGTTGAGATGCCATGCATATGTGTTTTATAGTGTAATTGGTGAAACATTTGATATCGGACTTAACATGTGCGATTAGATCGTCGTAGGAGGTGTGTTGTGATTTTGTGGAGCATTTGGGTAAGAACTCGTATACATTCTAACCTCATTTGGTGACTTTAAGTCATGTTTACTTGATGATTAAGATCACTAAGTAAGTATTTCGTAGTGTTTGGATAAGGGATTGGACGATACGTAAACATTAGATAAGTGGCCGGAAATTTCAGCAAAGTGCTGAAACTTGCGCCACTACCCTGTTTCAGGGGTGTGACGCAAGCCACCTGCATTCTGAAAATTTATAGAAGGTCACATTCTTGCGCCACAGGCTGCTTTGCAGCTAGTGGCGCAAGGCACAACATTATGCCCTTTCCGGAGTCGTTTCGTAACACAATTCTACGACGATTTCTAGATGGTTTCTTTTGGTTCTTTGGGGTTATTTGAGCATTGTTAAAGATTCAAACACTTCAATACACTCCTACATACTCCTACATGATCAAATCATGAAATGTGAATAGTGATTCAAAATGTCCAATGAAGCCAAGGGCGACTAGAATTCCAATTTTTCCGATCAAGGCGACGAATGAGAATCTCGTAAGAGAATATTGTCGTGACATTATGGAATTATGTAAACATGAGATATATAGTGAATAATACATGAAATTGGATGGGTTACATGGATATGTGTTATTGGGCCCAATTTGAGGCCCAAAATGGAAGAAAATACATGGGCCCAAAGGCAAAAATGATCCATTCTTTCAATAATTGACCAATTGAACATATAACTTAATGCCACATGTGGATAAGGAGGACCTTGGGTCTATATAAAGTCCCAAACATCAGATTTTATTCCCCAAAGCCTCTCATAACTTTTGGATATTTTTACAAACATTTCTTTCATTTCCAAACCCTAAAGCAAATAAACCCTAAGGCATATTTGGACAAGATCATCCTATTCCAAGATTTGGTAAGTGTTTCTTTTCATGGATTAACATATTATATGCATGGGAGATTATGTATATTATGCTAGTTGTGTTGGCAAGGTGATGAATAGTGTATTTTTGCCTTTGGTGAAAGATGTGTCATCTTGGTAATTTGAACTTGAATTAGGCCTTGTGCCTTTGATGAAAAAGCATGGTATGGACAAAATATGAACATGTATGGTGTTATTTTTGGTCTTAAACTTGTTCTTGTCTATAAGTGAAAATTGTGGAATTTTGGCCGATATGTGTTATGAGGTGTATTAAGGTCATTTGATGGGTTATTTGTGATGTGTGATGGATAAGAAAGTGTAAAGGAGAGGTGTTGTGATAAAATGTATCAATTATCATGTATTGGTAAATGTTGGGAATATTATGGAATTTTTGGCATAATAGTATAATCAATGGTTTTGTCAAGGGGAAATGACATGGTTAAAGGCAAACATGTAACTCATTGACATGGTATGCATTTGTAAAGTAATTGGTGGTTAATGTGAATTTCGTCATGTATTTATGTTGTAGAGTGACACATAAAGAAGGAGAGGGATTATTGTATACGCATCGAAGGTTGTATATTCGTATTGCGAATCCAAGGTATGTAAGGTTACTTTGTCCGTATCTTTCTGCGGCAAATAGTGTTCACATTGACATGTCACTAGTCCTATCCCGAAATGTGCTAAGGTATACGATATCCATATATCATTGTCATATATTTTCTACTCATGGATCATTTGTGAATCTCATGTCTCATATTCATGGTTAATGTTCCGAAAGCTCAAATAAAGAGACGTACCAATATTCCAATAGTGCCTATACTTGTGTCTCTTGGTCATGGCTTATTGTCCAATGGTTCCAATAGTATCATGGTGCTAGTGATATGATATTTCTCATTGATATTTATTCACATGTCCTTCACTTATTGGTCAATGATTCAAAGTTTCCAACAATGTTATGTTCCAAAGTTCCAAAGTGATGGTATGACTATCAAAGTATCAATCTCAAAGTAATGAACAAAGTAATGCAAATGTGGTCAATGATCAAGTACAGGTGGCAAGTCTAGGGGCGTAAGCCTAGCTCGACTTGATCCCGAGATATGGATTTATGGGTGGCAAGTCTAGGGGCGTAAGCCTAGCTCGACTCGATCCCGATGCATTGATGTATGGGTGGCAAGTCTAGGGGCATAAGCCTAGCTCGACTCGATCCCAACACAATGATATGATATGAAAGACCCACTGATCAGTCGGGGCCCGGGTACATTGTGACATATGTGATAACAAGTGAGTATTGATTGTAACGAAAGTGACAAAAGCAATGAAAGCAATCCACATGGTTTCCAAAATGCAACATGGTGACTTATTCATATTGATTATTCATATGTTTTGAGTTCAGCGACATATTCATTGAAATATTCATGTGTTGTACAGTTTCATCTGAGCCTTGCATACTCAGTACTTATTTCGTACTGACCCCTCTCGGGGAATTTACCTTACTTGCTGCAGGCGCAGGTCCCAGTAGGCCTCCTCAGTAGATTGCCAGTGTTAGCGGTTCTTTGGTGAGCTCCAGCTCATTCGGGGCTTCTCCGAGTCAGAGTATATACATGTTTTGGTTTTGTACATAATATGTAAAGCGGGGACTTGTCCCGACTTATGGTTCATTTTGGTCAATGCTCTTGTTAGAGGCTTTTGTAGACAGATGTGGGTGTATCAGTGTAAAGGACATATGTTGGTTCGACTGGATGGCCTCAACGGCCAAGTTTCATATGTATGTATAAAGATGTCCCATGTTCTCCTTTATTCGTCTTTCACGTTTTTATGCAATGGTGATTATTATATGCATATGATTGAACATAGGCAAAGGTTGGTTCTCTCGGTCCTTATCGGCTACGGGTGCCAATCATGTCTCGATGGGATTCGGGGCGTGACAAAAGAATTATTTCTTTCTTTTGCCCTTCGATAGTTCATAATAAAACATACCATACCATGTTTTACAAGACTTATTTCTTGCTTTTACCATTTGATAATAAAAGACTCAAACCTCCCTTAGAGGTGAGTTGTGGTATTTATCCAACCCATGATAACATTTTTATTCACAATTTTTATCACATTTTGACACATTCATTTTCAAGAATGGCCTAGCATTTGCAATGCTTATCACAAGTCATATTCTGTTCAAGAAATGGACTATAATCATATTTATATGACCCATCTCAACATCACTTTGAAAGATCAAGAGTGCCTTGATTATTTTTTTTATTTTCTCATTTGATAGAGGATTTAGAAATCTTTTCAAATTAGGTTGCACAACAACCGTGTGCCCAATACCTTTCATACCAAATTGATGGTGAACAAAAAATTACCACCTTTTGAAGGAAATTTGAAGAACCCATAGTGTTCTTCCTTTTATTATTATCAAAATGATGACTATTATAATTTTGTTCCTCCACGCCCACATACATTTTTAACCACTTGTCTTCTTTAAGACTTATATGCACTGCTACCACATTCATATCAAAGAATGGAGCAAATTAATGTGGCGGATTTCATGGCTTTTCATCAAAAGTTCATTATTTTGCCTCAATCATCATTATCATCAACATATTGCATTGGGACTTGAAGCCAACGTCTTATCTATAAAAAAGCATGTTAGGGCATAATTCGGTGGGACTTGAACCCAACATCTTACCATCATAGTGCATCAGGACTCAAACCCGATGTCTTACTATTTTGATGCGATGGAACTAAAATCCACCGTCTTACCCTCAACCAATGACATAATGAGCCAAACTTAAATTCACCCTCGGGCCTCAAAATTTTACCATTTAATAATAATAGGCACAAATAAATTCTCAGAATACCACTTCAAATCATCATATATAAACTGTAACCTCTAAAGTTGTAAGTGGATCAGCTTACTATATTCCTTCAATTCAAACCCTTTTTTTTTAAGTGGGTAAAACAAAAGGTAGATACCATCTGTAGAAATATATATAACGCAGCACCATATCTAAAGGTAAGCAAGTACTTTCAAAAGCTTTCATATGGTCATACTTGATTTAATCGGTTCATATTCCTGCAAAATATAATTGAATTATTATGTAGTATAAATTGTACTTATAGCGTTTGAATCTCAAAATAATTTAAAATTAAAATGCATAGTAAAATTTACTCCCTGGACAATAATAGAAGCAAACTGATTAACATATGAATGTATCTCACTACAAGCTTCGGGCCTGCCAATTCAACCATCTCTTCTATTTTCTTTGACAAAAGCTTTTGAAGAAAGAATTGATATAAAAACTCAGTCGATTAGAAATCTCGTGCTGATAACGTGTTTTGAAACTAAGCTAAAAGAGATAATATGAAAGAAGAAAGTAGACAAGAAATGAGAGATCAAGAGAGAAGAGTTTTCTTGTTCTTCTAAATATCAAAGTGTACAAGTCTTTCAAGTGTCACCAACATAATACACGTCTTCTATTTATAGGATTACATTGAGGATCATCAAAGGGTGTCATAAACATGACATTAATCCTTGAGAGTTATGAGGAAAGATCAAGAGGAAAGGTTATGGAAGAGTGGGAGTTACTATCATAATGGTTGAGGAGTTGTGGAGGATTTATATCTAGAGTAGTGGACATCCACATGCAATGTATTTTATAACAAATACTTGTTATTTTCTTTTAGGGCTTTATTATTACCTAGGTATTTTTGTATAAATACACTGTCTTGATACAGAAATAATATTCAGTCAGAAAATTCCCTACGCTGCCTCTACTTTTTCTACATAATTGTCGAGACATTCAAATTAAATTCTGGTGGCTAATAATCTCACTTGCCATTTATTGAACTAATTCACTAGAATTAATTTGATCATAATGTCATTTTAATGTACACTACTAAAGAACATGAGTCAGCGACGAACAAATTCTATAGTTAATAATATAATCTATCGCTTGTCATGATCAAATTCACGGATCATGCCGGCACCTACCAAACTCTAACCTAGATAGGAGAACCCTTACCACCCAACCATTCAATTAAATGTGAAAGATATATTAAACAATTTTTGAAAATGAACAATCCTTTAAAAGAAAGAAAGATCTCTTGCTCAAATACATTTATTACATAATTACATTGTAAAAAATAACTAACAGTTTTTCAGAACCTAATTTAAATCGATACAAGAGCGCCAAGCAATGGAAAGGACGACCCAAGACACAACATCCATGTAAGAGTAAGATGACAGGAGCTGCTGAAGAATAACCACCGTCGTAAAGATGACAGGAGCTGTTGAAGAATAACTACCGGCGTAGCTATAAAAACTCCAACTGACCTGCAACATGGCTATATCCCAAAATGGAGATGTAGTAAGTGTAGTATCAGTACAACCACACATACTGGTAGGTGGAACCATGTACATTACATTCAAATACAAGTGAATAGATAATACTGATATACCATCGTACTGTATATATGGAACCATGTACATTACATTCATTTCTTTTCTTTTACCATCATAGCAATATACATCATACAATGCCCGGGACTAACTGATCAGTGGTAAATAACATTGGGATAGACTCGAGCTAGGCTTATGCCCCCAGAGCTACCACCCATAAATTAATAAATCAGGTTCGGCTCGAGCTAGGTTTTCACCCCCAGAGCTAACCCCTGTATCCAATAATCAATCGGGATCGGCTCGAGCTAGGCTTTCGCCCCCAGAGCTAGCACCCGTACTCAATCAAATAAGCATTACTTCACTTCTTTAATTTTTGTGAGATTGTTACATCGGTGGTCATAACATTATTGGAACTTTGGAACAATAGTCAACAAATAAGAGACACGTAAATAACAATTGCTAACAAACCTGAAATGAGATACTTTAAAACATTTCGGAGTGGAAACAAGTTTGGTAACGATGTGAACAATAGGTGCGGTCAAAGGATACGGAAAAGAGTAACCTTACATACCTTATCTTTCCAACAAGTGACTACAACAATTCAGCTCTTCCTTAAAGCGTTACTCTACAATATGAATACATAATGGAGCTCACATTAAAAACCAATTACATTACAAGTTCACAAGGCGATAATTAGCTACTTGACGGGAAGTAAAAACTGTCCAACATCCCAAACACATGGTATATCATTCCACCTTTCTTTCTACTACCATATAACTTCATTCCACCCTCCTATACCATAACTTACTGCCTTACCAAGACAACAACACCAAAAACAGTGTCCACAAACCAACATAGACGTCACAAACCGACAAGATTTCCCACCAAGTGCATACTTCACATTTTTACCTCAATGCAACTCCACATATTTATTCCATCAAATCACATAAATACCTTCCACAACAATATACCAAAAACAGTCCACACAATTTCAGAATTCACTTTAACATAACAAGGAAGTATTCTCTTTTCACTACGCCAAACGTTCCATGCACAATTACGTATAAATATTTCCACAAGTCATACACAAGGAGTAACGAATTAGGGACAGCACCACACTTAAACATACTGAATTTTAGTCCATCTAATTCAATTCCTTCAAGACCATAATCCCCCTTTCAAGTTTAAACCACATAGAAGGCAAATCCTTTACCAATTTAGCAAAAGTGGACTGCTAAAAATAAAGTGGACTGCTCAACACTTTTTAAACATAACCAATTACATAACCTCTTATGCATATAATATATTAATCTATAAAGGTAAACACTTACCAAGGCTTGCAAGTGGAAGATTTGTCCAAAAATCCTTAAAGAAAATTAGGGTGGCTAGGGTTTGAGAGAGGAAAAAGTATTTCTTTGAAAATCTGATTTTTCTGCAAGTGTATTGTGTTGAAAATGAGCTGAATTTCAGCCTTAAATAGGCCTCCAAACCTCCTATCTCTTGGTCATCTTTAGCCAATTATTTGGTCAAAAAGTCCAAGTAAACTTGGTCCATTTTTAAATGGATCATCTCCTTTTTGGGCCCATGTCTTTTTACTTAATTTTGGGCCTCAATTAGGTCCATAAACATAATATTAATTCAGCTCAATAAATTTAGTGGATAATACACCAACTATCTCAAGTTTAAATAATTTCATAAATGTTAAGGTAGCCAAATAAGTTTGGAAATGTACGGGGTGTTACACCTAATCCAACGAGATAAGCAACAGATCCGTTTCTTTAGAATGAAATATGAAAAGAGTAATTTCCGAGTTAGCTAGCACTCTTCTGTTATAGGTAGGATTCTCTTTTGTTGGTTACTTCCTACATTTCTGATTGCTTTGGCAATCTTTTTGTAGATTAGTTGCAATGTTCTATGCTACCGCTAATCATTGTAATATTCTTATTATATATTTACATGGTAGGGGTCCAGCCAAATCCCCCACGTCATAGGCACACAAACTATTTTTTTAAAATCAAATTCCCAATAGACCCTGGGTGTTTGCAGTAATCTCAAAAAAACAGAACCAGTTCCTTACAATGAGATGGATTTAATCATCCTATTCTCCAAATTTAAACTGCATACAAAAGAGAACCTACTATTCATGTCTAATATAAAGTCTAAAGCAGGTAGTTATTTACTAGGCTTTTATATAGTAAAAAAGTCACTAAAAATTGTGCTTCCGGTGCTTGAATCTTAGTGAGGACAGTTGAAGTTGATCCATTTTATAATGGTCCCTCGCACACTGTGATAACGGTGATGGCTTAGATAAAAAAAAGAAGAGTGAAGATTTCTTAAGATGACCAACAATTGGTAGCTCAAATTTTGATGGAGTCCACAAGTAGGGCAATAATGTGAGGTTTTAAGACTTTCTCGGGATTAGTATATCCATCTTGATTGTGTTTATATATAACATCAATAAGACGAACGAGATTGAGAATACGAGTTAAAAACTTCATAGATACAGGAGAGGGTCTAAGCATTCCTTCATTAATATCCTTCCATGCCGTCTCAGCCATTTCACTAAATTTAATCATTGCCTCTTCAGTTGATACACCATACTCTTTCCTGTAGCACTCAATTCCTGTTGCAATTTGTCCCCGACTTTTGTCAACCTGGAAATTTAAATAGATTAGAGATTAAATTTATATTGCTTAAATAGTCATTGCAACACCTTGTTTGTTCAATTCTCATATAATAATATAATTTCGTGATGTACAACTCATACCTCATATGTGGCTATGTCATCAATAACTCGGCATATAGTCGCATTAGCTTTAAGAATTTTAGGATTCTTTGATAACCACTCAAAATTCTGCTCCGTAGAAGACTTCATGCCCAAATATGATGTTGTCGTGAACAAGTAATAAGTGCTAGTTACTAGTGCATTGCTTAGATACTCAGAAAAAAGTGGCATATGTCCTTTGATAAACCATTTTGCCTCCACATTATAACTCCTCACTATTTCTTTCATCTGTGAACACCAAATAATATATATATGAATTCAGTGTTAGAAATGTAATTTGATTGCTTCAAGATTATGATCACTAAAAGATGCAAGGTAAAGCAAAGTGAGAGATTGAATAAGAAAAAATGTTGTTTGATATATAGTTATGATTGCTCAGACATACTCTTTCTTTTGCATGATAAACAACATGAGATCTTCCATTGCTAGACAATTCCTTTTCATAATCCTCATAAAGTTGTAGAAGAGCTTTATAACTGATTTTCATGTAATCAGGGAGCCTATCAATTCCGTTTATATCCCATCTGCAGGATGATCACAAAGCTTAGGCAAATTTATGCATTTTAAAAGAGCATCATATCATATCATATGACACACACATACACACACACACACATATATCTATATATATGATGAAAAAAATACATCTTTAAATGTTGGTCAAAGTTTATGTAGTTGACTCTCGAGAAACGAAACATGACAAGTAAAAATAAACGGAGGGAGCAATAAACATACAATCTCTGTGTAATAAATATAATAGCACACAAAAACGTGTGAGAGAAACTAACATATGGCTTTAGTGGGAGGCAATAATTAATTCATTAGTGTATACATACAATGTAAGAGGAAGTGGATTGTAATAAATTGAAGTCTAATGAATCACAACAATTGCTATATTAATATTGTAAAGTTTCTTCGACTACTCTAAATTGAATAGTATATAAAGTACAATAGATAAAGTTACTTCAAAAGGTCGTCTTAATCTTTTTATGATTTTCATCTTCAGTAGTAAATCTGACGAATAAGTGAATTTTTGATGTCCATACCTTTGTATGGCATTGGTGTATATGTCAAGTTCTTTGACTGTACCATAAGAATCAAATGTGTCATCAACAATTGAGATGATAGTGATTGTCTTAGCAAGCATGACGCGAGCTTGAGAATATTGAGGCTCATAATAAACTCCTACTGTCCAAAAGTAGCATTCAACTGCTCTATCTCTAGCATATGGAAGTGTTGCTATGAAGTTCAAATCTTTCCACCACCTGCAACACAATCAGTTAACATTAATACTTGAAAAGTAACAAAAGATATCGACTTTTATTTCAAAAAAGGTATATTCACCACCTCGATACTTCAGCAAGTTCTTGTTTGTGTAACATCTGAAGTAAGTTGAAATCCAATTGGGCAAATCTAAGTAACATATCGTTCTTTGATTGCTTATTCTCATAGATTGAGGATATGAAGAATCGAGTTTCAACTCGAGGGATGCCCTTGTGCAAAGATTGCTCAAGGGCATGAATCACTTGCTCTTTAAGAGGAGAGTTCAAAGGTGGAGCTGTGGACTCAAGAATAGTAGTGGAGAAACCGAGTGCATCTTCTAAGATGTCTTCACCATGAGTCCTTACATGTGAAGCTTCATACAAACCCGGTAATACCAAGACATCACTAGCAAGAGACTCCTTGAGTTTGCCATTTCCATCTAGGAATTTGCTGAAAATTTCTGAATTACAAGGAATAATGAAAATATTCGCCTTCCAGTAAATGGATAGTAATATAATCACAACAACATTGAATTTGTAGTACTTCAATAGGTACTCACTTAGAGAGATGTTGTAACCGTGTTGCCTGAGTAATCGAAATTGAAGGGCACAAGTGCTTAAATCATCATTATACACATTGCCCTCTAAGTTTGAATTTTCATTGTAAATCCGATCCAAAATCTCATCAATTTCTTTCTCAAAGTGATAGGCTATGCCAAGGCGTTCAATAACATCAATCAAATTCAACGTCTCTGCCAATTTCCTTCCAGTAGCTAACAACATACTCCTTGTTTGTTCTTTCAACTGTTCAATCTCTTGAGCATACTTATGTGCAACCTATAAATATATGCAAACGCCCAAAAAATCAAACTACATTGTCTAATAAAACAAATAATTAAGAAGGAAATATGAACAAAAGATGACGAATATTAATTGATTACGTGATTGTTGATGGAGAAAGAAAGGAAACTATCACCCCATAGACTTGGAGAGAAGTTGGTGACGGGGCGAATGCTCTCTTCTTCTTCTTCAATATGGTTCAAAACATTATTTCCAACTGCAGCTGAGGCCATTATATTGTTGCAACAAATAATAAGTGTTTGTGGTTCTTACAAAGAAAAATGAAAGAAACTCTCAAGCATTTATAGTGGTGAAAGACACATAACCAATATTTTTTATTAAATGTAAATATAATTAATTTAAACAATTAATTTAAACAACTAGCAAGATCGCGTTGATGTGATCTTAAAATCACACTTCCTCCTTTTCATTTTATATGCATTGAACACGGAGAAAATTGATATAGAATTTTGAATTTTGTGATTTTAAATTGATGGCGTGTATGATAGATCAAAATACACTCCTAGAGATAGAGGATTTTCCCCACCATAAATTAATGAAAAATTTATATTATAAAACATGATTTTTTTTCATCCATTTTCCAATGAACCAGCTCATTAGAAAACATATGATGGGAAACAGATATTCTGTCACGCCCCGAATCCCAACGAGGCGTGATTGGAACCCGAAGCCGACAAGGCCCGAGAGAACCAATCTTTGCTTCTATTCATTCGTATGCATGTCATAGGAAACACTACTATCACATAGAAACATGAGAGGCTAAAATCGAAAAGCATAGAACAGGTGACGTATATACATATGAGAAACTTGGCCGTTGAGGCCATCAAGTCAAGATTTCATCTATCATCTTATACACATACACCCATATATGTCTACAAAATCCTCTAACAGATGCATTGACCAAAACCAACTGAAAGTCGGGACAAGTCCCCGCTTTATACACAATGTACAATATCAAAACATTTATACACTCTGACTCGGAGAAGCCCCGAACTAACTGGAGCTCACCAATGAACCGCAAACAGTTGGCAACCTACTGTGGCGGCCTACTAGTACCTGCGCCTGCAATAAGTAAGGTAAATTTCCCGAGAGGGGTCAGTACGAAATAAGTACTGAGTATGCAAGGCTCAGATGAAACTGTACAAGACATGAATATTTCAATGAACTCAAATACAAATGACTAATCAATGTGAGTAAGTCACCATGTTGCATTTTGGAAACCATGTGGATTGCTTTCATTACTTTCATTACTTTCTTTATCTCAATGCATGTGTCACAATGTACCCGGGCCCCTACTGATCAGTGGGTCTTTCCATGAATTATTGTCATGTTGGGATCGAGTCGAGCTAGGCTTATGCCCCTCAGACCTGCCACCCATGAATCAATACATCGGGATCGAGTCAAGCTAGGCTTATGCCCCTAAGACCTGCCACCCATAAATCCATATCTCGGGATCGAGTCGAGCTAGGATTACGCCCCTAGACTTTCCACCCATACTTGATCATTGACCACATTTGCATTACTTTTTTCATTACGTTGAGATTGATACTTTGATAGTCATAACATCACTTGAGCTTTGGAACATAACATTGTTGGAAACTTTGAATCATTAACCAATGAGTGAGAGACATGTGAATAACTTGGAAACATAACATTATGAGAATCATAACACCATGGGAACCATTGGAACAATAATCAATGAACAAAAGACATAAGTATAGTCACTATCGGAACATAACCTTATTTGAGCTTTTGAAACATTAACCATGAAGATGAGACATGAGATTTACCAATGATCAACGAGTAAGAAGTATATAACAATGACCATGAATAAGCGGATATGGGATACCTTAGTACATTTCGAAATAGGACTAGTGGAATGTCAACGTGAATACTAGTTGCCGTAGAAAGATACGGACAGAGTAACCTTACATACCTTGGATTCGCAATACGAATCTATAATCCTAAAGGTGCATACAATAGTCCCGCTCCTTCTTTATGTGTCACTCTACAACACAAATGCATAACGAAATTCACATTAACCACCAAGTACTTTACAAATGCATACAATGTCAATGAGTTACATGTTTGCCTTTAAACATTGTCATTTCCCCTTGACAAAACCATATTATTCCAAATATGCCATCATATTCCCAACATTGACCAATACATGATAATTGATACATTTCACCACAACACTTCTCCTTTACACTTTCTTATCCATAACACATCACAAATAACCCATCAAATGACCTTAATACAACTCATAACACATATCGGCCAAAATCCCACAATTTTCACTTATAGACAATAACAAGTTTAATACCAAAAATAACACCATACATGTTCATATTTTGTCCATACCATGCTCTTTCATCAAAGGCACAAGTCCTAATTCAAGTTCAAATTACCAAGATGGCACATCTTTCATCAAAAGCAAAAATACACTATTCACCACCTTGCCAACACAACTAGCATAATAAACATAATCTCCCATGCATATAATATGTTAATCCATGAGAATAGATACCTACCAAGGCTTGGAATATGTTGATCTTGTCCAAGGAGTCCAAAGAAATATGTTGCTTTAGGGTTTGGAGCTTAAAGAAATATTTGAGAAAATATCACAAAGGCATGAGAGCTTTTGGACAATAAAAATCTGATCTTGGGGCCTTTATATAGACCCCAAGTAAAGCTTAGCCATTCCTTGGCATTAAATGTGGTCAAAGTGGAAGAATGGGTCATTTGGCCCTTTGGGCCAATTCTTTTATTTCCATTTTGGGCCTAACTTTGGGCCCAATAACTCATATCCATGTAACCCATCACATTTCATGTATTATTCACCATATATATCATGTTTACATAATTCCATAATGTCACGACAATATTCTCTTAAAAGATTCTCATTCGTCCTTTCGATCGCAAAAATAGGCATTCTAGTCGCCCTTGGCTTCATTGGACATTTTGGATCACTATTCACATTTCATGAGTTGATCATGTAGGAGTATGTAGGAGTGTATTGAAGTGTTTGAATCTTTAAAAACACTCAAAGAACTCCCAAGAACCAAAAGAAACCATCTAAGGATCGTCGTAGAATTGCGTCGCGAAACGAGCTCGGGAAGGCAAAACATTTGTTCCTTGCGCCACTGCTGCAAAGCAAGGCAGTGGCGCAAGATTTTCTTGCCCTATGAATCAGTGGATTGTGCCACACCCCCTGAAATAGGGTAGTGGCGCAAGTTTTCATGCTTTGCTGAATTTTTCGGCAATTTTTCCAACACTTGTGTATCGTCCAATACCTTATGAAAACACTATAAAATACTTACTTAGTGACCTTAATCATCAAGTAAACATGACCCCAAGTCACCAAATGAGGTTAGAATGTGTACGGGGTATCACCCAAATGCTCCACGAAATCACAAAACACTTTCTATAAAAGGCTCGTCACATGTACAAGGCCAAATTTCAATTTTTCTCATCTTGAACATTATCAAATACATACTTATAACTCTCGACACCTAAGTAAACATTATTCATTGTCATCAAGTAGGGTTGGGAAAGTACGGGGTGTTACATTCTCCCCCCCTTAGAAACGTTCGTCCTCGAATGTTAACGATGTCACTTCAATTACAACCAATGCATCTCTATATTAGCGTACATATACATAACCCTTAAGGCTCATGGCTACTTAATTGGTCCACTTTGATTTCGTCGAAGAACTTTTCTTCATTTATGAACCTTCACACTTGACTTGATTAGTGCGATCCCCCAAACTTGATATCTTTCCCATGGGAAACTCTTATATACTTTCACCAATTTCACATGGCATGTAGTATAGGGTAAATTTTTCCCCTCTTTCTAAATTTCATTATACCTTTCATGCTCACAACCATCCACTGTACCTTTCACTATACTAAATTCACCGACAGGTGGAAATATTTCTATTGGCTTTGCTCACAACTCTAGTGGACTATTAAATTCACGGTAGTCGATGGAGTAATGTACGATGGAGTAGAGCTCAAATCAAGCAATACATATGCATCATTTAAAGTATGGTAATATACCTAAATACTTGTATCTTCATTAAGAGGTGCTTTCTCATTCTGCCTGTCCACTAACGCATAGGTGCGATTCTGAGCTCCACTGGAATTAGTTTCTCCTCTCATATCTCTACCACGACCCATAGGCTGCACCCCTCATCCCAGTGAAGGAACCGATGCTGAGGATGCAACAGCCGACCCAGCCGGTCGTGCTGTACCACCCATGCTCCGCTGTGGACAATCTCTCGCTATATGCCCCGGCATACCACACCAAAAGCAGACATTCATCCCTGATCGACATGTGCCTGAATGAATACGCCCGTAGTGCTGACACTGCTGGCGAGGGAAACCTACTGCCTGGGACCCATGAACTCCACTACTCTGCCCAGATGGACCACCCCTAGACCCTCGAAACTAAGAGTGAGCACCCGATGTGGAATAAGAGAATGAGGGTCTAGGCGGTAACATTCGAGATCCTGATTCTCCTGGGGACACCATAGACTGCCCCATAGGTCTCGCCCTTTTTACTGGCCCTTCCTCAGATTTTTGTATCCTCTTTCTTTGCCTTTGGTCTTCCATCTTTTGTGCGAAGGCCTGTATTCTAGCTATATCCATATCTCGGTTTAAGGCAGCAATGGTGCAATCTCGTACCAAATATGGCTCTAATCTGTCCATGTATCGATGGACTCTATCTGTCATCGTCGCCACCACATTTGGCGCATATCGAGCCAAGGAGTTAAATTGTAAACTATATTCCCGAACACTCATATTCCCTTGACGCAAATTCAGGAACTGATCTGCACGTGCCTCCCGAACCTCATATGGAAGATAATGATCAAGGAAAGCCACTTTAAACTCTTCCTAATTGGGTGGATTTACACCAATGTCATGGGATTTCTTCCAGTCCTCGTACCACAATATGGCCTCTCCTTTCAACCTGTACGCAGCAAGATCCACTGTCTCTACCCCTGTCATATGCATAACTTCCAAGGCCCTCTGAATTTAATCCACGAAGTCCTGTGGATCTGCCTTTGGATCTGACCCTGTGAAGATAGGAGGGTCCAATTTTAGGAAATCCTGTGTTCTGCGACTCGCTACTCTAGCCGCATCATCATCAGGTGTCATTGGACCAGCTCTTCCTTGACTCTAGGCTGCCACTAACTGTGTTAACATATGAACTGCATTTCTAAGATCCTGGTCTGTGGCATTCATCGGCGGTTCCACGGGTACTTCCCTTCTTCTCGGCTCTTCTGGAGCTGAAGAAGTAGAAGAAGCTCGCGTTGCAAACTCAGTTTCAGCCCCACCTTGATCAACTTGTTCAAGTGGTGGTCTACTTGTTCCCTCTCCAGTAATTCTGTCTATTCTCTTACTTTTACCTCGACCTCTTCTTGTGTTCGACATTTTGGACTATACCAAAGAAAAACAAATACCATGATCAGATACACTTCAACTTCCAACACTGGCTCTATTGCACGATCTAGAAGTGAAGAACAGAAACAACATCCTAAATGCCCCGTAGCCTCCTACTTATAAATGTGGTGCACAACACATCGATAAGTAAGACTCTACTCAGACACGGCTTTGTAGACACCCTTAGAACGACCTGCTCTGATACCACTTTGTCACGCTCCGAATCCCAACGAGGCGTGATTGGCACCCGAAGCCGACAAGGCCCGAGAGAACCAATCTTTGCTTCTATTCATTCGTATGCATGTCATAGGAAACACTACTATCACATAGAAACATGAGAGGCTAAAATCGGAAAGCATAGAACAGGTGACTTATATACATATGAGAAACTTGGCCGTTGAGGCAATCAAGTCAAGATTTCATCTATCATCTTATACACATACACCCATATATGTCTACAAAATCCTCTAACAGATGCATTGACCAAAACCAACTGAAAGTCGGGACAAGTCCCCGCTTTATACACAATGTACAATATCAAAACATTTATACACTCTGACTCGGAGAAGCCCCGAACTAACTGGAGCTCACCAATGAACCGCAAACAGTTGGCAACCTACTGTGGTGGCCAACTAGTACCTGCGCCTGCAACAAGTAAGGTAAATTCCCCGAGAGGGGTCAGTACGAAATAAGTACTGAGTATGCAAGGCTCAGATGAAACTATACAAGACATGAATATTTCAATGAACTCAAATACAAATGACTAATCAATGTGAGTAAGTCACCATGTTGCATTTTGGAAACCATGTGGATTGCTTTCATTACTTTCATTACTTTCTTTATCTCAATGCATGTGTCACAATGTACCCGGGCCCCTACTGATCAGTGGGTCTTTCCATGAATTATTGTCATGTTGGGATCGAGTCGAGCTAGGCTTATGCCCCTCAGACCTGCCACCCATAAATCAATACATCGGGATCGAGTCGAGCTAGGCTTATGCCCCTCAGACCTGCCACCCATAAATCAATGTATCGGGATCGGGTCGAGCTAGGCTTACGCCCCTAAGACCTGCCACCCATAAATCCATATCTCGGGATCGAGTCGAGCTAGGCTTACGCCCCTAGACTTGCCACCCATACTTGATCATTGACCACATTTGCATTACTTTTTTCATTACTTTGAGATTGATACTTTGATAGTCATAACATCACTTGAGCTTTGGAACATAACATTGTTGGAAACTTTGAATCATTAACCAATGAGTGAGAGACATGTGAATAACTTGGAAACATAACATTATGAGAATCATAACACCATGGGAACCATTGGAACAATAATCAATGAACAAAAGACATAAGTATAGTCACTATCGGAACATAACCTTATTTGAGCTTTTGAAACATTAACCATGAAGATGAGACATGAGATTTACCAATGATCAACGAGTAAGAAGTATATAACAATGACCATGAATAAGCGGATATGGGATACCTTAGTACATTTCGAAATAGGACTAGTGAAATGTCAACGTGAATACTAGTTGTCGTAGAAAGATACGAACAGAGTAACCTTACATACCTTGGATTTGCAATACGAATCTATAATCCTAGAGGTGCATACAATAGTCCCGCTCCTTCTTTATGTGTCACTCTACAACACAAATGCATAACGAAATTCACATTAACCACCAAGTACTTTACAAATGCATACAATGTCAATGAGTTACATGTTTGCCTTTAAACATTGTCATTTCCCTTGACAAAACCATATTATTCCAAATATGCCATCATATTCCCAACATTGACCAATACATGATAATTGATACATTTCACCACAACACTTCTCCTTTACACTTTCTTATCCATAACACATCACAAATAACCCATCAAATGACCTTAATACAACTCATAACACATATCGGCCAAAATTCCACAATTTTCACTTATAGACAATAACAAGTTTAATACCAAAAATAACACCATACATGTTCATATTTTGTCCATACCATGCTCTTTCATCAAAGGCACAAGTCCTAATTCAAGTTCAAATTACCAAGATGGCACATCTTTCATCAAAAGCAAAAATACACTATTCACCACCTTGCCAACACAACTAGCATAATATACATAATCTCCCATGCATATAATATGTTAATCCATGAGAATAGATACCTACCAAGGCTTGGAATATGTTGATCTTGTCCAAGGAGTCCAAAGGAATATGTTGCTTTAGGGTTTGGAGCTTAAAGAAATATTTGAGAAAATATCACAAAGGCATGAGAGCTTTTGGACAATAAAAATCTGATCTTGGGGCCTTTATATAGACCCCATGTCAAGCTTAGCCATTCCTTGGCATTAAATGTGGTCAAAGTGGAAGAATGGGTCATTTGGCCCTTTGGGCCAATTCTTTTATTTCCATTTTGGGCCTAACTTTGGGCCCAATAACTCATATCCATGTAACCCATCACATTTCATGTATTATTCACCATATATATCATGTTTACATAATTCCATAATGTCACGACAATATTCTCTTAAAGATTCTCATTCGTCCTTTCGATCGCAAAAATAGGCATTCTAGTCACCCTTGGCTTCATTGGACATTTTGGATCACTATTCACATTTCATGAGTTGATCATGTAGGAGTATGTAGGATTGTATTGAAGTGTTTGAAGCTTTAATAACACTCAAAGAACTCCCAAGAACCAAAAGAAACCATCTAAGGATCGTCGTAGAATTGCGTCGCGAAACGAGCTCGAGAAGGCAAAACATTTGTTCCTTGCGCCACTGCTGCAAAGCAAGGCAGTGGCGCAAGATTTTCTTGCCCTATGAATCAGTGGCTTGCGCCACACCCCCTGAAATAGGGTAGTGGCGCAAGTTTTCATGCTTTGCTGAATTTTTCGGCAATTTTTCCAACACTTGCGTATCGTCCAATACCTTATGAAAACACTATAAAATACTTACTTAGTGACCTTAATCATCAAGTAAACATGACCCCAAGTCACCAAATGAGGTTAGAATGTGTACGGGGTATCACCCAAATGCTCCACGAAATCACAAAATACTTTCTATAAAAGGCTCGTCACATGTACAAGGCCAAATTTCAATTTTTCTCATCTTGAACATTATCAAATACATACTTATAACTCTCGACACCTAAGTAAACATTATTCACTGTCATCAAGTAGGGTTGGGAAAGTACGGGGTGTTACATATTCACTGAAAATATCGAAAGCTTCCTAATTTTTCGATACGAAAACACTACTATATACAATTTTGCTCCTATCAGACATAACAAGTTGAAAACTCATTTCATAAATAAAACATGTGTAGTTAATCGTGTGATGTGGAAAAGAATATGCCACATATTAAAAATAAGATGGCACATATTAAGCATAATATGCCACATTAGAAATGAAATGTCACATATATACAACCAGATTATTGTTTTAGAGACATATTATTTTTTAATAAGCGTCATATTCTTTTCAATGGACTTGGTCTCATTGGTGCATTATCCGTTGGAGGCATTACATGTCTTATTACTCACATTTGTTAGTGGAAGAATGTGCCAATAAGTTCACTTGAAGAAATATATGAGGGATAGTTTAGCTATGAAACTCACACTCCCAATAGTTTAGATATGAAATTCAAAAAAAAAAAATAGTTTAAGTGTGTTTTCATACTTCACTCCATGTACAAATAAAGGTGAAATTGTCCACTTAACAAGTTGATGATGACTAATTCCCCACTTAACAATTTATTATTTGGTTGTTGGGGTGGAAAGGAATTGAATTGGAAAATTGAGATGCTGCAAAGTGGGGTTACAGTGGGTCAGTATTATTTTTAGTGGGAAATTATGGGTAATGATGGCATGATGATAGAAAAGTAGTGATTGGAGTAATGATGGGAGTAATGATTGTATGCTATGGCTAGGGGTGTTCAAATGAGACCGAAAAACCGATCCGAACCGGTAAACCGAGTCAAACCGACTTAATAAACCGCAAACCGGCTTGGTTTGATTTGGTTTGGTTTTGAACTTTTGAAAACCGATAATATTTGGTTTGGTTTGGTATTGATTCCAAAAAAAACGAAACCAAACCGAACCAAACCGATAAATAAAATATACTTAAAATTTATATTTATTAGACATTAATTAAACTTTATCTATTTCCTTCATAATTTTGGTCATTTCGAGTCCAACACTTATTCAAATAATTAAATGAAAAGTTGGCCCATATGGTCCCCTAGTCCATTTAAGTTTAAAGTAAAAAAAAGTTTGTCTTACTGGAATTAGGGTGTGTTTGGATTAGCTTTTTTTAAGTAACTTATAAGCTAAAAGTCAAAAGTAGGTAGCAACCAACTTTTGACTTTTGTCTTTTTTTTTTTTTTTTTTTTTTTTACTTTTTAAGCCTAAAGTAATGCTTTCGTGCCTTTGCCAAACACTTTAAAAAATTAAAGTGTTTGAAAGCCAAAAACACGTAAAAATAAGCCAATCCAAAAACCCTGTTAGTGAGCTACTATTTTGTGGAATTATAGGTGCCTTAGTAGCTTAGAGAGTCGTTGATTGCTATAGCTTATATGCTCGTTGCTTTGTGAGTCCCTCTACAACATGGATAGTGTGCAGTTCTCATGATGTTCGTTTCCATTTACCAATTGGATATTATTGTCTTGAATTCTCCATTAGCTTCTACGTATCCGTACATATTGCTTTATATGCTAAAAATACATTCTTAAAATCCGTAAAAACCAAACCAAACCGATAAAATCGATAGAACCGACAAAACCGAAACCGATAGAATTTATACTATAATGGTTTGGTTTGGTTTGAATATTAAAAAAACCGTCTTTGTTGGTTTGGTTTGATTTCAACCACAAACCGAGTCAAACCGAACAATGAACACCCCTAGCTATGGCAATGGTAAATTCAAATCTGTTTGAAGAAGTTTGATTATTTTTTTAAACCTTTATACTTCCTTCCTTCCTAAATATTTTTGGTTTGCACGCTCTTTTAAAAAACATTAACTAAAGGTAAATTTGACTAAATTATCCTTATTTGTTATTTCTTTTTATTTAATTTTTTTTTTTTGCATTATATTAATATTTTTTCATATTTATGATTAAGGATAAATATGAAAACAAACAAGTAATTATGTCTTGATTTTCTAAAATGACAAGTATTATGGAATATCTATTTTTAATAAAGATTACAAATATTTAGGAACGGAGGGAGTATCTATATTCCTTCTTTTACTTTATTTCCATATCCGTCTCGGAAAATCATACTCCCTCCATTTCATTTTACTTGGTCTTCTTACTAAATATAGTTGTTTAATTTACTTGTCCAATTTATGAAATCAAGAGAAGTTTATCATGTTCTTCCAATATTACCCCTATCATTAAATACTCCCTCCGCCCATCTTTACTTGACCACTTTTCTATTTTGGGATGTCCAACAATACTTTTCAGTTTATAAAATTAATGGATAATTTACCTATTTTTATCCATTTTACCCTTGGTATTAAATACAGTACATCACTCATTGCATTTTTCAAGGAAAAAAATTATTATATTCAAAGGGTGATATAGTAAAATTACCCCTCTATTTATTTTTTCTTAATGTATGTGCCAAGTCAAAAGTGAACAAGTATTTATGGATAGAGGGAGTAATACATAAAATTTATAGTACTCAAATTTATATTTTCATAGCATATTTAATGAGGCTAGTTTAGTAAAACAAGCCCCTAATAAATATTTTTTTAAAGGGAGTGTAAAATCAACAAGGATCAACTAAAATGAAATGAAGGAGTATGTATTTTTTCTTAAGATCGTGTTGGAGCCTGCTAAAGTTGTTGCCAATTCTAGGAAATTGGTTTGTTGCAACTTGGTCTAGGGGACAAGAATAGTGGTTAATAATAGTGTAATGACGATAGAGGTTTGGTATTTCTCAAAGAATTAACGCGAAGCATGGCTACTGTGAAGCTAAGGAATTGATACAAATTGACGTGAGGCTAGTTGTATGGTTAATGTTTGAATACAAGAATATAATAGTGAAGTATCAGGTTTATATGATTCGATATTGAGTAGGTATTTTTGAGGTTCGGGCTAGAAGTATAACAATATGAATAGTTCGGACTCATTTACTTACTAATAATGCATATTTGATAGATTAGGAACGTTAAGAAGGTTTGCGGAAGGGAAAAGCAAAAGCTTAAGAATTTGTGATTTGTTGTTCGACATTTGAGACATGTTACGAATAATGCATATTTGATAGATTAGGAATGTTAGGAAGGCTTACAGACGTGAAAGGCAAAATCTTAAGAATTTGCAATTCGTTGTTCGGTATTTGAGGTATATTAAGATTTTATCTAAACTTCATTGAGGGATATTTTGCTAATTAAAGACTAAAAAATAAAATCGATAATGGATAAGGGTGAAAGATGGGAGCCTCGTACCCGTAATGTGATGGGCATTGTACGAGTACCTGTGTTATAAAAGTGAAAGTTTACTACTACAAAATGAAAGATTGTAATCCGAGAATGCCAAAGCATATAGGCATTAGTTGATAAATTGTTAAGTTGGTTGCTTTTTGTGTGTTCATATTTCTTCATTTAAACCTGGGTATTTGTGATAGTTGAGGTGAATATATTTCATGCGAATTATTTAATTGAAATGAGATGCATCATCATCTCCTATTCCGTTGATATTATATTATGCACATGCATTGACATGAGAACGAGTATGGGTAAATTAAAGGTGGGGCACATGGAGATCGTCCGTGTTGCAATCATTCTATGATTATGAGTTGGGCATATAGAGATCGTCCGTGCTGGGACTGATTGATTTTGTGATAGTGCATTGAGATCGTCCGCATTGGCAAGTGGAGATCGTCCGTGCCGGTATATGGACCTCGTGAGTCCCCCATGGGCCATGAACTCTCGATGAATTCTCGAGAAGTATTGTGTATTTATGGTTGAGAGATCACTTGGCATCGAGGCATATCATCTTATTATATTGCATTGCATCTCATTACATCCTTCATTCTTACTTGATTATGTGCTTAATTAATATTTGAATATTTCATGGCATTTGAGTATCTCTATTTTAGTCAAAACTTGGCTATTAAGTATACTGTAGATCTATAAATTTAGAGAATGATGTATTACATAAATCTTGTCACTACTTCTTTGTCGTGGTCTACGAGACATACAAGGTACACGTGGTTTCGTACTCATGCTACATTTGCAGCACTCTTTTGTGGTGCAGATTCGGTTTCGAATACCAGCGCATGTCGTGGAGCTTTCTGAGTCTGAGCTTGAATCATTTTAGAGTTGTAGTGACCCTGGCTGTTCCGTGGCCAAAACTTTAACTATGTTTTTATTTATTCTATCATTTAGTATTCAGACAAGGTATTTCTTACATTTAGACTTGTCATTTCAGTTTCAGACTTGTATTGTATCATAGAAGCCCTTATACTTATGACACCAATCTTGGGTGATATTTCAGCTATTCTTGCATTTATTTATGAAAGATTTAGTATTTGAAGTATTTGGCTTGTCTCTTTATATTTTTATTAGATTTCCTGAATTAAATTATTTAAGTCAATGGACTCGCTTACCAAACGGTTGGGAACATAAGTGCTATAACGACTTGCATTGTTGGATCATGACAGGAGGTGTATATAGGTTGGTATTGGGTGTGCGAATAAAAATCCCATATTATAGGAGCTGAAAAGATTGGGTAGCTACATATAATGTATAAAATCTCTTAATGATGTGAGGCCTTTTGGGGAAAACCGAGCGTGTTTGGCTCAAAGCGGACAATATCACACCATGTAAGAGTGTCTTTGGGCTGGCTGAGCCTAACAATTGGTATCAGAGCCCAAGTTCGGCGGAATGAGTATGGTGATGTGGCAGAGTGGTGGGGTGTAAAGCTCGGTTTGCTTACCCTTATGAGCTTGGAGATGCACACACAAAAAGAAGCTAGTTGCGGACTTTGGTTTGTCATAAAATATTCAAACGATGTGGGTGGCACACAGTGAATCTCGGTGACCCTAGGATCGTGGTGATGGGCCACATGGAACATAGTTCGAGGGATAGATTATTGGGTGTACGAACAAAAGTCTCACATTGGTAGCTGAAAAAATTGGGAAGCTAAATATAAGGTATAAAATCTATAAATAGTGTGAGACCTTTTAGGAAAAACCATGTCGATTTAGCTCAAAGTAGACAATATTACATAATGTAAGAGTGTCTTTGGACTGTCTGAGCCCTATAGTTGGCTATGGTGGGTATGAGGAGAGGTATAGTGGTATGTCGAAGAAGTATTTTGAGAGATGTGACTAGATAAGACCGGAGAAAGACCGAAGATGTGTTGGCTATATGAGGTGCCTTTAGGGCTATGTGTGACTGCCTTCAGGGATATGCATTAGATCAGAGTGTGCACTTACATTATTATTGCATATGGGATATGGCCATTGGGGCTATGTGGATCGGAGTGTACGCTGGGGGCTACGCGCGCATGCACATTACATTTATTATCATTTACTTATTGTGTGGTTTTATGGATCATAGCTACATACAGTTGCCTTTGAGGCTCTATATACAGGGGCGATTTTATGTGTTTTTCTTGGGACACGTGAATCCATGCTTTTTTCGTAAAACTATATATTTCATGTACATATTTTTTAAAATTGATCTAATATTACCTTTTGGCACCCATGCTACAAAAAGGTTTGGTGGTGCACTTGGTAAAAAGCTTAATTATTTACCAAGAGGTACAAGAATTAATTCCCACTTAATATATATATATATATATATATATATATATATATATTAAGGACCCGTTTGGCCATAAGTTTTTTTTTAGTTTTTTCCGAAAATTTATTTCACTTTAGTGAAAAACAGAGGTGTTTGGCCATGAGATTTATTTCACTAAAGTGAAATAAATTTCCGGAAAAGTGAAAACAAGTTTTTCTTGTTTTCACTTTTTTCACTTTTATTTCTCTCACAAAAAGTCAAAAAGAACTCTAATTTTTTTCATGGTCAAACATAACTCCAACTCCAACTCCAACTCCAACTTCCACTCCAACTTCAACTCCAACTCCAAAATTTTTAATTTTCATGGCCAAACGCCTACTAAGTGTGTGTGTGTGTGTTTGCCTCCGGGTCTATACAAATAGACGGTGGCCTTCGGGGCTATGGGTGCCTTCAAGACTATATATGGGTACTTACGAGCTAGCTTATATTTGTAATTGTTGAGCGATTCAAGTTGGAGGTAGGTAAATTGGGTACAAATTACGTTGGTAAAGTTGGCTTCAGATTACTTTTGACTCCTTTCAAATTTTGGTTCAGTATATTATAATTGTTGTTTCGTTACTCTATTGTCTTACATACTCGATATATTATTTTGTACCAACGTCCCTATTGTTTAGGGGATGCTGCATTCATGCCTGCAGGTCTTGGACAGAAAAGGAAGATAAGGAGTCCCATTGGGCGTCGTCGAGTTCAGTAGATGGTTGACCAACTCCGCTCTTTTCGAGGGTTGTAAGTCAGAAGTCTTATTTCGATATGTGTAGTTAATGGGTAGGTTGGGGCTCTGTCCCGACTATACATTAGCAGTTATGATCCTAGAAGCTTGTAGATGTTTGTTGTAGGTCCTGTAAGTTAGGTATTACCTCATCGGCCTTGCTATTAGCTGTCATTTTCACTTTTGCCCTCATTGACCTTATATTTACAAAGCTTGTAGACATGTGTTATTGGTCTTGTAAGTCAGGTATCGTTTTCTTGGCCTTCTTATTAACTGTCATTTTCGATTTTGGCCTCGTCGGTCTTATGTTTATAAAAAAAATGGAAAAGGATAAAAACTACCCCTAAACTATTTAAAATGGATCAAAAATATCCTCCGTTTGTTTTTTGGCTCAAAAATACCTCTCTGTTAATTTTTTTGGCTCAAAAATACCCTTCTCTCTAACGAAATGCCACCACGCACGCCACGTGGATTAAAAAGATCACTTGGTCAATCCACGCCAGCATACACATGAAAAATCACCCATTTAATCCATCTAACCATCAGCCCATTTTTGTCAATTTAAAAAATCCGACCCGACCCATATTCAAAAAACCCCGACCCCAAGAGGCAAAATCCAATTCCTCAATTTGTTTTCCCTCAAATCATCCCTTTCACCCCCTTCCATTCCATTAGTAACATTTTCAAAGTTACTAGACTCGCTCAGGCAATTCTTGACCTCATCGAACTTGTGATTGTCCTACATTGCCACTAAACTTCCTCTCTCCAAATTCCAATTTCGTGTCCGAATTACCATTCCTCTCACTACAATCAGGTTCCTCATTAGACAAATTCAGATAGGACATTCAACTGTTCTTATTTGTTCGAGTTGAACTTCGAGCAACTAGTATTACTTTCTCCTAAAACAAACCCCGAATTCTCCAAATTTGAATCCAAACCACTTTTTCAATTCTACATTCCCCCAATACCTCCACATTCTCACGAAATTCTCCGTTTTTTTCGTTCAACATTTCTCCCAAGTTCTTATTAGCACCAAAAAAATCACTTAAACAATCCAAATAAATATTCAAAATAGGATAATCACTCTTACTAGCCCAAAAACCAAAGCTCACATTGTCACCTAGCAGTTCGAGCTCCTGGAAATCGGGTCGATTATTTGAGGACCCAATTTTCTCGGTCGACCCGATTAATACCCGATTCTTTCGAGTCAACAATTTGAGGACCTGATTATTTCCTCATCTTCACGAGCCTCGGTTTTCGCCTTGATCGACCCGGAATATCTGAACCCGATGACATGGAAAATAAGCAATTAATTTCTTCAATCTTTTTCTCTTGGGTCGGGCTTTTTGAATGTGGGTCGGGTCAGATTTTTTAAATAGAGAAAAATGGGCTGATAGTTAGATGGATTAAATGGTGATTTTCTACATGTATGCTGACATTGATTGGCCAAGTGACCTTTTTTATCCACATGGCATGCGTGGTGGCATTTGTTAGAAAGAAGGGTATTTTTGAGTCAAAAATTAATGGAAGAGTATTTTTGAGCCAAAAAAATTAATGGAGGGGTATTTTTGAGCCAAAAATAAATTGAGGGTATTTTCGATCCCTTTCGAATAATTCAGGGGTAATTTTGATCCTTTTTCGATAAAAAAATAATATTTTGAGTGGTTTACTCATGCAGCCAGTCTTGTGTATGGCAACCTCATTGACCCATAATTTTATGTATTTTCAAGTTTTAAGGTTGTTCGCTTGGTCAAGTTTGGCACCGGGTTCCAATCGCACCTCCCAGGTTTGGGGCATAACAAAACTACTGATTTTACCAAGTATTTTAATAGGAAGATAAATATTTTCTTCCTTATTTCATCCTATATAATCCGTATTCATTAATATTATTCCTAACATTGGATGGAGATATACCGTACAGATAATTATCTATTAAAGGTTCACTCATTTCATAATAATTATTCACTCAGATATAATTGATATACAATTAGATATACAAATATACAAAACTGATTTACAGCTAAGCAGAGGCGAATATAGGATTTCTAAACTATGAGTGCACCACTTAATAAAGAATATATTAAGTAGGAATTGATCCTTAGCCCTCTAGGTATACCTGTCATCCGGGACGGGACGGGTCAACCCGGCTCCGGTTTGGTAAATTTTACCGGGTTTGGTCCGGTCTTAACTCTAACTGGGCCGGGCCGGGCCTGTCCCAACAGTAATTAAAGGCCAAACGGCCCAGCACCGGCCCATTAGTGTATTTTACATGGGCCGGGCCGGGCCGGGTCCCGACTAAAAAAAAATTGAACTTTGATTATTTTTTAATATAATACTACTTAGAATACGACTTTAAATAACATACATATATATGTACATTCAATATATACTACTTTAAAGAATATACATACATATATACATTCAATATATACTACTTTAAAGAACATACATATGTATGTTTATTCAATATATACTACTTTAAAGAATATACATACATATATAAATTCAATATATACTATTTTAAAAAATATACACATGTATTTACATTCAATATATACTACTTTAAAGAACATACATATGTATGTACATTCAATATATACTACTTTAAAGAATATATATACATATATACATTCAATTTATACTATTTTAAAGAATATACACATGTATTTACATTCAATATATACTACTTTAAAGAACATACATATGTATGTACATTCAATATATACTATTTTAAAGAATATACATACATATATACATTCAATATATACTACTTTAAAGAATATACATATATATGTACATTCAATATAAACTACTTTAAAGAACATACACACATATTGACATTCAATATATACTATTTTAAAGAATATACATACATATAGACATTCAATATATACTACTTTAAAGAATATACACATGTATTTACATTCAATATATACTATTTTAAAGAACATACATACATATATATACTATTTTAAAGAATATACATACATATATAAATTCAATATATACTACTTTAAAGAACATACACATGTATTTACATTCAATATATATTATTTTAAAGAATATACATACATATATACATTCAATATATACTATTTTAAAGAACATACATATGTATGTACATTCAATATATACTACTTTAAAGAATATATATACATATATACATTCAATATATACTATTTTAAAAAATATACACATGTATTGACATTCAATATATACTATTTTAAAGAATATACATACATATATAAATTCAATATATACTACTTTAAAGAACATACACATATATTTACATTCAATATATACTATTTTTAAGGACTATACATACATATATACATTCAATATATACTATTTTAAAGAACATACATATGTATGTACATTCAATATATACTACTTTAAAGAATATACATACATATATACATTCAATATATACTATTTTAAAAAATATACACATGTATTTACATTCAATATATACTATTTTAAAGAACATACATTCAATATATACTATTTTAAAGAACATACATATGTATGTACATTCAATATATACTACTTTAAAGAATATATATACATATATACATTCAATATATACTACTTTAAAAAATATACACATGTATTGACATTCAATATTTACTATTTTAAAGAACATACATATGTATGTACATTCAATATATACTACTTTAAAGAACATACACATGTATTTACATTCAATATATACTATTTTAAAGAACATACATATATATACACAATATTCAACAACATATACTTTTATACTATTATATTAAAAGTATTGAATTCATACAAGATATTCAATTTAAATGGAAAAAATATATAAAGAGTAAATGAATTTAATATTTGATTGATTGCAAAATGTTTGAAAACTTACAAGTTACAAGGTTGCAATTACATTTCACTAATTTCACAAAGTTAAATTGAAAAATGATAATTCAATTGATTAATTGTAAATTCTACAAATTTTTCATCATTTTTTCCAATTCACGCCTGTTAACATTAATGGGAATTGGCTGTGGATTGTCAAAATCAATGGCACTAAAGCCATGCATTGGACTTGATTGTGTTGAATTCTCTCTTGAAGTCATTATTTCTTCAAGATCTTCTTCGTCTTCCGGCTCCACGAACATTCCTTGATTTCTTCATTCTGCTCTAATCCAGTCTCTAAGGCAAACTAAAACATTCATGACATTGCCTCCCAATGTGTGTCGGTTGTCTCCAATCTGCTGCCGTCCTTGACTAAAAGCGCTCTCTGATGCAACGGTTGACATTGGAACATTCAATATATCTCTAGCTAACATTGAAAGTACAGGATATTGTCTTTCATTATTCTTCCACCATTCCAGCGTGTTGATTCTACCTCTAGGATCCTCTGTAGGCTGCATAAGATAATAATTAAGCTCTTCCCGACTTACGGTTCTATGCGATGAAGGCTGCAATCTATTCCAAACAGATAGATCAGAAACACAATAAGCAGGCATATTATGTGCCTGTCTTTTAGAAGATGATGGTTCCTCAGAAGGATGGGGAGCGGGGAGCGGTGTAATGTGTGATGGTAAAGCATTGTCAAGTAAATCAGCATAATGATTGTATAATGTGTTCATGTAACTATTCGCATCAGACATAGCCGTAAACAAAGAAGGTTCTCCATTAGCTTTTACTCCTAAAGCAGAATAAATAAGAGAAGTAAATTCGGACATAGTATTATATTTCATACATGGATTTATTATAGCACCAACTAAGAAAATAGGGGGAAGCGGAAAAAAATATTTTTTAAATTTATCAATCATTGCCTCAATAGCATATTTGTAACCTGGTTTAGACTTATACTAGTTAAGCAATAAAGAAATGTCGGCTAAATAAGCTAAAATATTACAAACAGTAGGAAAATAAGCTCCAGAAAATTCAACCGTAGCTAGATAAAAATTTTGCAAAAAATTAACAATATCATCAATTTCAGCCCAATCTGAATTTTGTAACATACAATCGGGAAAATCACTAGCAAATTGGTTAAAAGTCATAGTAATAGGAACTTTATAAATATTGCATGTTTTTAAGAAATCATACGTAGAATTCCATCTAACATCTATTTCTTCAGGCATTAATCTCGGTCTAAGTCCATTTTCCTGACATTTTCTTTTAAATTCGGTAAGTCTAATTTTTCTATTATTTCCTTGAATAAAGCCAACTGCAAGTCTAACTTTTTCAATAGCAGGCTAAAAAAAAGCAAGACCATCTTTTACAATTAAATTATATATATGGCAAGCACACTTAACATGAAATATTTCGGGTAACGGTGGAGAAAGTTCAGTTTTTAACAACTCAATAGCAGTGTTGTTGTTAGATGCATTATCAAAAGATATACATAAAACTTTACGGTCAATACCATAATATCTTACAACTTTTGTAATAGATTCAGAAATAAATTTTTCAGTGTGTCTACGGTCTTCATCATACAAAAATGCTAAAATTCGTTTTTGCATAACAAAATTACTATCTACCTAATGACAAGTAATTGTTAAATAATCATTTTTATTAATAGCACGACCAAGATCAGAAGTTAAAGCAACTCTACATGAAAGATTTTTTAATAATGCAGATAAATAGTAAACATATTGTGCATGGAGTCTAAAAATATCGGACCGACAAGCACTTCTAGGAATACCCTCAAACATAGGATTATAAATTGCCTGAATATAATGAATAAAAGCTTCAGAAGAAGCAAAAGAGAAAGGCAAACAACCCACAGCTATCATTTTGGCTATTTCTTCACGATCCTTTATTTTATTATAATTCTTAACTAATTGACCGGTTTTTGGGTTCAATCTAGTTTGACTTGGGCCCCCAACTGTCCCACCACCAGTTACCTGAGCTAGCTCTATTGGGTGGATATCCTTCAAATGTCTCGACAACTAACCCGTACCTCCTTTATTACCCCCGGTCTTATGCTCGTATTTTTTCTGACAAAGATCGCATTCAACCTGAGTGGTTCCTTTTATTCGGATAAAAAAATTCCACAAAACACTAGTTTTTTTACGAGATCTTACAGGGGGCCGGAGAGGAAGATTAACTGATTCAGATTGAACATTAACATTACCAGATTCGGGTGTAACATCAACATCATCATCATTTTCATCTAAATCAACAGAGTCTACTTCATTCTCTTCTTCTATACCATAATTTTCTTGAGCCTCAAAATAATTCATATCGTGAGCACCTACACGTATTTCATTCTCAAATGGTTCGCTAATTGGTACCGGAGGCACACGAGTATATCAAGTATTTGAACTACCTCTACCGGAACCAATTTGTTTCTTACTACCACTACCACTGTTTTACCCCTTTCTAGGCTCGAAGGGTTGAAAAAAACATTGGTTTTGACTTTTTAAACTATTTCAAAACTTAAAAGAAAATTTTGAAATAATTTGAGAAAATACAGAGTCGCCACTTGATTTTTTTATAGAAAATATCAAGAAAAAACTTAAAGAATTTTAAAGACTCGAAAACAGAAACAAATCTTTAAAATTAGAGAAAATGGGTAAGGATTCTGGTAACGCCTTGAGAAGGTTTTTAAAGCACTCAAGAAGCGTCCGCGAAAGCGGTTGACCAAAAGACTATTTGACTGATTTGTAAAAATGATCAATTTTGAAATCATGGCTAATTTTGTAAAATCCTTAATTAATTTGTAAATATGACATTTATTATATTCATGTGAAAAAAGTAGTTCATTTAAATTAAAGGAAAAATCTATTTAACCTAAATTAAAATTTTTACCGAACTTAAGAGAAAAACATATTATTTTAGCATCACAGTTGCCATCATCTTATAGATAGAAGGCATGGGTGTCTGGGATGTTGGGTTCTCTTCAGTGGCATTCACGATTTCCACCGTATAAAAATTACTGCCCTTTGAAATATCTTCAATCATAGGTACGTAACCATTGGGGTGACTCAAGTGACTCCCTTCGCCTTGAATGACCACCTCGTGGCCATCCCAGATAAATTTCAATAATTGATGAAGAGGTGATGAAACCGCTTTTGTACCATGAAGCCACGGCCTCCCGAGGAGCAGATTGTAACTAGGATTAATATCCATAACATGAAATTTAGTTTTGAACTCGGTGGGTCCCATTTGGATGTACAAATCAACTTCGCCTATAGTGTCCCTCTAGCCTCCATCGAAAGCTCGAACATTAACATGGCTTTGACGAACCTTTCCCAAATCATAACCCATTTGAGACAATGTAGAAAGAGGACAAATGTTTAGACCAGATCCATCGTCTATCAGAACCCGGTTAATCACATGTTCACGACAAATAACAGAGATGTGCAACTCTTTGTTATGCATTATGCCTTCAAAAGGTAACTCTTCTTTACTGAATGATATGCGATGACTTCCCACAACGTTACCTATCATTGCGGCCAGATTTTCAACACTCGTACCAACGGGCACATATGCTTCATCTAAGACCTTCAACAACGCTTGTCGGTGATATTGAGAACTCATTAGTAATGCCCACACGGAGATCTGTGCTGGAGTATTTTCCAAATGCTTAACAATTGAATATTCTTTTGGTTGCATTCGCCTCCAAAAATCTTCGGCTTCTCCTTCAGTAATCGGCCTCTTCTGTGAGTCCTTCTTGTAAGAGTTGTTGGCTAAATTCTCAGGAATATAGCACCGTCCGGACCGAGTCATCCCATGGGCGGCAGCAGTCTCTACAATAAACTCTTTTCTAGGTAGTTTTGGAACATATGCCTGAGTCGGGGCGGTCATTACCATAAATGGGGGCCGTTTATTGACACTTAAGGCAGCCACGTCCTTCTCTATCTTCTCTACCTCTTCCGTCCTCTTAGGATTCTCTGAATTAACCTTAGCGATAGTCTTACTAACTGCCCATTCATCTTCTATTTTGATCATGTTAACCGTAGCCTCTCCGTGGTTAGGCAACGGATTACTGTTGACATTTGGAGCTGGTGTTTGAAGAGTAATGACTTTATGATCAATCAGGTCCTGGATCTTATGTTTCAAATTAATACAATCTTCGGTACTGTGGCCAGCTCCTCCAGAACGATAGGCGCAGTTTTGATCAGCACGATAGAATCGGGAATTTGTATTAGTGGGTTTTGGTTGGACAGGCTGGAGATAGCCGGCTGCTCTTAATCTTTCAAAAAGTTGAGTGCGACTTTCAGCCAGCGGTGTGAAGTTTCGAAGAGGTTTCTTTTCAAGATTTGGACGAGGAAGGTTGTTTTGAGTAGTTGGAGGTGGTACTTGAGGATAATTTGGAGCTACGTGGATGTTAGCTTGGCAATTTGGGGTGGTGGTTTGGACATTAGGCTGATAATTTGGCAATGGAGCTTGGTACTGTGGTAGGACGTTTGGTTGTGGAGCTTGGTATTGAGGTAAGATATTTGGCTGTGGAGCTTGGTATTGGGATTGAGCGTAGAATACGGATTGAGGACTCGGGGGTGGCGGAGAAGAAAGAGTATTCCTGGGTCTGAATCTCCTTTTCAAATTAGCAATAGAATCAGTGGATACCGCAGTCACGTCTTCTCTTTTCTTCCTAGGGAATCCAGAGGACCCAGCTGATGTTGGATTCTGGATAATTTTCCCAGTTCGAATCCCTTCTTCGAGTGATTCACCAATCTTTACCAAATCTACAAAGGTTGCCCGAACCGCAGACACCATTCTAGTATAGAACTCGCCTTCTTGAGCACGGGAAAATACCGCTACCATTTCCTCCTCAGTCATAGGAGGTTGTACCTTAGCGGCTTCCTTTCTCCAGCGATAAGCATAATCTCGAAAGTATTCACCGCTCTTTTGTTTGATTTTATTTAGTGAATGCCGGTCAGAAACTATTTCCACATTATAAGCAAACCTGTCGATAAAGTCTTTGGCCAAGGCCTTCCAGCTAGACCATTTTCTCAGTTCCTGGGACGTGAACCAATCCAGAGCTTCGCCGCTTAAACTTCGACTAAATAGACGCATTAGCAGCGCCTTGTTCCTCCCAATTCCAACCATTTGATCACAGTATCTCCTCAAGTAAGCCATGGGATTTCCAGTACCACCGAATGTTTCAAATTTGGGGACCTTGTATCCTTCTGGCAGGTCTACACCGGGATGGACACACAAATCATCATAACCAAGGCCATCATTATCCCCCGGTCCATGAGACTCTTTGATCCTCATAATCTCTTCATTCATTGTACGCAACTTCTTTTCATGCTCGATCCTCCATTCTTTTTCTTTCTCCTCATAATGGTCTACCTCAGGATTAGGAAAAGGGTTATGGAGATCAGGAGATGTGACGACATGGAAAGCAGTTGGGGGTATAGGTCGTATGTGAGATGGCTTTGGGATAGTGGCAGAAGGGTTTTGGTATGCTGAAGGGTGATTTTGGGGATGAACGAAAGTTGGGTTGTAGGTAGGGGGGAGATTTTGGGGGTTATAGTTGTTTTGTGGCGTTTGAGAGTGGTTCTGTGGGATTTGAGGATGAATTTGTGGAGTTAGGGAGGGGTTTTGTGGATGGTAAACATCTGGGTTATTGTCTCGGTTGGTGTTTTGAGTGGGTGGAGTGTGGGTTTGGTGAACCGATGGATTATTGATGATAGGGTCTGTGGGAAGTTGAGAGGCGGAAGCTGATGAAATGTTATTTAGATGGTTCCCGAGGTCAGACGTATTGAGAGGAGAGGTTTGGAGTGGAGGACCGTGCTCTCTCGGGATAGGAGCATTAGCGGTGATGGCCAAATTTGCCAAGTCTTTAGTGCGATTCACCTCTTCTTGAAGCATTTCCAGCTTTCTTGCGAGTTCAGCAATCATCTCGCTTTGTTCTGCTATAACATTGTCCCTGATGGCCAATGCACTGTCCTCGTCATTTCCAGACATATTTGAATGATGGCTAGGGGATGGGATTTTACGGGCTTTTGATCCGGTGAAGTAAGGATGTTCAGCCAGCTTATGACAACACGGAGTAGTTTCTATTATCTGTAAAATAAAAACAACTCAAAGGCCGATGTGTTAGATCCCGTTAATAATAAATAATGCAAGATAATTAGGCAGGAAGTAAACACATAAAGTTGTTTTCATCATAAGCAAATTGATCCACGGGGTATTGACTCAAAATTTTTAATGAACAGGATTTTGCTCATTGATTTGGGATAAACGAGTTCGCCAGGAAGATTGATTGTGAAACGCCTTCTTCTTCTTCATCCTTATGCCTCCTTCCATAAAGTAAGGGGAAACAAAACTTTTTGAAGATAAGGATTTCCTGACTTCTCCTATGGATCTCATCGATCTCTCGTTGAATTGATACTATTTTTCTCTATTTTCATATCCATCTTTTCGGTGAAACCTTTCCTTAAAGGATGAGAGTGATTCTTTAGGAAATAGTTTGAGGGGTATTACGGACTTTTCTAGGAAACTCTGGAGACTCAGGGTTTTTTGGTCGGACTTTGGTATAGTGGATATATATTTCCGCCTAAAGGTGATCTATAACTTGTTGGAAAATAAGAATGGATCAATTTTCCTTTGATTCAAACAACGCAAGTAAACACGTAAGACAGTTATATCACACAAGCATAATATAATAAGCGTGCGTCCTGATTGGGTGACCCTTTTGAGCCAAGGGTTGGCCTAACGAGTTTTGAAGGAAGTATATGCCTTTTAAAATAAATCCATTATCCCCAAAATTATATTTTCATAAATATCCAAAAGGGCATAAATGCCTAAAAAGTAACAAAACGAGGGATACAGTCTTTGGGGAGAAAGGGAACTAAAAAATGAGAAAAACAGTCCCACGCAGGGGATAATAATAAGAAAAACACTAGCATCCTGGTCATCCCTCGTCGGTCTTCGCCTTCTTGGCTATGTCCACCTCGTTCCATACACGATACCGATTGTTGATCAAGTGTCTTCCTCACAATTGTAGCTTCCATGTTGATAAAGAAAGGCAAATATCCGTTATGCGTTATGAGGATTTTTTGTCTTCTGCACTCATATGTTTCCACCAATTCCCTAACCAATCATTCGGCTTGGCCATTAGCTTGAATCTTCTAGCTAGACTGATTGATCCATACCTACACAAAAGCAAACAAGGTAAACCTTTCCCCCACCTCAAATGATAATGGATTAGATTAATCGGCATATACTCCTTCAACACATAAGCATGATTCGTCTGTGATTGACTCGTGGTCAAAAGACGTAGGGTAGGTTTTCTAATGGGCCCAATACCTCCTCAGGTATTGGGTCGTCCTAGGCTCATGCCTAAAAAAAAAAAGGGTTTTGGTTTCGCTCTATCCTAGGTATCTAGAGTGGGCTTTGACCAGGTTCCCAAGTGGACAACTTGGGTTTGGAAATACAAACAGCCATTGGACGCCTAACGTACCAATAAACTGTTGTATTTCCAACATTTTCATTTGGAATTGATCAATAGAGGCCGCGCAACCGCGAAACCCCAAACAGTTAAATATCATATGAGGAAGTATGTCATGAATGCAAATGACAGATATAATCACAAAATATTATCATATTAGCATAATTACTCAAATAAGGCCACATAAATCAGTCAAACAATTCTTAAATTTGGCTAGAATCTTTTTTAAATTCCCAGCAGAGTCGCCATTTCTGTTTTACCCCTTTCTAGGCTCGAAGGGTTGAAAAAAACATTGGTTTTGACTTTTTAAACTATTTCAAAACTTAAAAGAAAATTTTGAAATAATTTGAGAAAATACAGAGTCGCCACTTGATTTTTTTATAGAAAATATCAAGAAAAAACTTAAAGAATTTTAAAGACTCGAAAACAGAAATAAATCTTTAAAATTAGAGAAAATGGGTAAGGATTCTGGTAACGCCTTGAGAAGGTTTTTAAGGCACTCAAGAAGCGTCCGCGAAAGCGGTTGACCAAAAGACTATTTGACTGATTTGTAAAAATGATCAATTTTGAAAGCATGGCTAATTTTGTAAAATCCTTAATTAATTTGTAAATATGACATTTATTATATTCATGTGAAAAAAGTAGTTCATTTAAATTAAAAGAAAAATCTATTTAACCTAAATTAAAATTTTTACCGAACTTAAGAGAAAAACATATTATTTTATGAAAAAATAAATTAAGAAAGAGTCGACTTTTGTCCAAAGGAGAAAATAATATTTTGCAAGATAAGCCTATTTATGAAAAGTGCTAAATTGATATAAGTTTCCGATCAATTGTAGACACTCGGGTTTTTCAAGAGAATTAACTTTTGAAGTCGGAAAAGGTCACTTTAAACTAAATAAACCACTTGTAACATGAACAAAATATATGCCATTTTTTTTTTTATTCTTGAAGATTCATTTTTTGTAAAGAGATGTAAGGAAGACTAATTTTTTATTGAATCCAAACATTATACTATTTGACAAGGTGATTAATGAAAGAAGATATAAAGATAAAGCAAAAATGACAATTCAAAGGGGATTTATTAAGATTAACCAAATTTAAGAATTAATTAAACATAAACAAATATTAATTACATAAATAAAGGGAGGAAAGTTAAGGATTTGGACCCATAATTTGGCCCATCAAAATCTGGCCAACCTTTGGGCCTAAACTTTATGGACTTTTTATCCAATTTCCAGCTGTGTATATCAGTTGTATATTGCAGCCTTCACCCTTTGCGTTTTTGTATATCTGGTGTATATAGTACTGAAAATCAGTCACGTATGCACGTCTCTTGATCCTCCACCCACATATTAGCTTTCCTTTCCTCATTCGTCTCAAATATCTGCGCGTATCATCTGTATATACGTGTATACAGCCTTGTTTTCTTCAAAAATCAGTCCATTTTGGACTTGTTGAAGCTTGACTCGAGAGGGAAATCGTTGGTCTTTCAGGACCCGACTTGGAAATGCAGAGCTGTGAATCCAATTGGACTCAAGAAGAGTGTTCATGCAAAAGGAATAAAATAAAGAATAAATATCCGAGAATAACAACTATTCAATAGTAACATAACCAAGCAAATAAATCAATTGGCCAAATGTTTGACACTAATGCAATTCTGTAACCCACAATTAAAATTATAAGACATGCAGTTGTGGTGTAACAATCTTTGGACATGATCTTAGATGTTTAACAAAAATGGAGTAAAACACTGGAGGAAGGCACAAAAACAAACAAACTATCCTATTAACACTAAGCCATGACAATAGGTAATATCATTCAAGGTATAAAGGAAGTAAAACATCAAAGGTTCTGGAACTATGAATGAAAAAATAAATGAAATCAAGCTTTAACATATTATACATAAGAAAGATGCGGCCAAATTTCACACTATCATTATTACTGCCATGTTTAAGATTTATCAAAGTATTCCCCTATAAAAACCACATAGTTTGAAAATCAATTCATAACTGAGATAGTGGGTAAACCCTAGATAAGTCGTTGAACATGAAAGCTTTGTGTTAATTGCAAAGAAAAGAGAGCATTTTTTAATTTTTATTTTATTTTATTTTTGGGACCTCTTGACAGTGGACTTTTTGGAGATGGAGAATGACCATATTTGATGTTCTTCTCCATCTCCTAGTCCTAAATCTAAGAGACACATTAAATCAATTTCGCAACAGCTTCATCCTCCATTTACTTGACATTATAGTCTAAGAAAAATCCTTGAGGAATCCGTAGCTGGAAACACATTCAAACATTTGCTCGAGACAAACAACAAACAAGCTTCACTCTAGATTTTAACAATCTTGAATTTTGCCAGACAAGAACAATCTAAGCCTACAAGCTGATTTTTTACCTTTCATACACTATAAACACCCCAAACACACATGAAAGAAATCACCTTTAAATCTCCCATGATCGTAAGACAGTGGCATAAATTCAGAACAATGACAAACATTTGCATAAATTCCTCAAGTTTGAAACTTTTTTCGACAAAATCAGTCAAACTAGCAGATAGTAGATTACTGATTCAGTCCTCTTAAAACTTGCTAAGATCAAATGAATTGATAGCTAAAACATGCTTTGGCAGATCACGAAGAAACAAGAACACGACAATTTTTAGGAAAAGATGAACCATTTTTAACATAGTGAAGTTATCTAATCACATCTTATCGCAAAATAGAGGACCCTACAGCCGTGGTTTCATTTTTTTTATATAAAAAAAGCGATCGACCAAAAAATCAACACAACTATAGAGAACATCATTTTATGTTTAAAGTAATCACTGGTCAAAACACAACAAAGGGAAGAAAACTATACTTGAAATGGGAGTGATTATAGTGATGATGCCTATACTCCTTTTATAAACATCGTGAGAGTGTGAAAATCAGTCCAAGATGAACGAAAAATAAACATTATTGATACGGAAACTAAATAGCTACTCCCACGTTAATAACATGGAAATCACAAAATTAATTAAGAGAGTTTAATATCACCAACCCAACTTCAAGAAATCTGATGTTAGCATTCAATCTCAAATCCTCACCACATTTGCAATTTAAAGGGACGGGTAAGCCATTTGAACTCTGATCCGTTTAGGAAAACACTGTTTAAGATTTCAAGAATCACAGAAAGATTTCATTTTTAACTTTTTTCGAACATGAAGCAAAGTGGTGAAGACATAATATCAACAAAACAGTCCTCAAAATCCAACGAGATAGAACGAAGACGAGACACATAAGACTAACAGTAGCCAAACAAACTAAGGCAAGAATAAATTTTGGCAGAACTATATAACAAACACGAAAAATTCTACGACCTTCAAGGTCATCTACAACACATAATCCCAACATTCTCACCTAGTGTGAGATTCCAACAACTACATATTTACGACTACATCAGTAAAAAAATACTAGGCCTATTAACACGAAGGAAAGAAATGTGAAAAGATGAAGTTTCTACCTTTTTCAAAGCAGCGAACTTGAGACGACGAGCTTAATCAAACCAGGCTTCCACCACTGCCGAGACTCAATTCCAATTCGCAGGAATTCAATAATTTCGTCGGAATACGGTTTTCAAGGGTGTTTCTTCCTCTTGGATTTTTGGTTACGTGAGGTTAGAAGCATGCGCCTCCAGAACCTCCAATTTTTCCCCAAAAAATCCCTCTCCAACCCTTAACCCACACTATCTATTTATAGGGGAATATGGGGCTGTTTTGGGGGGAAAAACGGAGGGGTAAATTAGGGATTTTGAAAAAGGGTTTTGAAATTCGAAATTAGGGATAAGGAATCAGTTTTCAGCTATGAACTCCATGAACTTAGACGAATTCGGGGTCAAGTTCATTAAAAGAAATGGGGGGAAAACGTAGGGTTTTGGGGGGGAAAGATTGGATTCTTTCTCTGGCCAATGAGAATCGCACAACGTTGTACCTCAAGGTACGAATTCGAACATTGGGGAAAGACACCTGGACAATTTCAGTAGCTTCGAGGTGGGTACGAGTTGACGAAATCCGATTCTTTAACGGAATTTTGGAATCGTTTGGTTGATTGCAGGTGTTGTTTAGACGTTGAGGTTGACGAAAGTTGTGGATCGTTTGGTGTTGTTGTTACCGATTGTTGTTGATGGTTGTTGTACTGTTATCGTTGGTGTGAGAGAGGATAGAAAGGTCGGGGAGAGAGAAAGATTTAAGAGGGAGAGAGTGTGCGCGTGTAGTGCGTGTGTATGTATATGTATAGGTCTGTGTGTTTATGGGAGAGGCATTTAACTGATTTGGGGATTTTAAGCATATGGGCCGGGTAGAGAGTTTGAATTGGGCCTAGGGGGTGTTAAGTGCGGGCTGATTTTAAAGGGGAAATTGGGCTGGTAGATTTAATTAGGAATTGGGTAGAAATTAGGTTATTAATTAAATAACCTAATTGACTAGGAATTCAACCAATTGTATTTAAATTAAAGCCAAACTAAAAATCAATTGGCCAATTGCATTACAATTATGGCCAATTTAATTTCAATTATGACCAAATTTAATAAATTTGGTTAAATCAAAACCAAATCCGATACGAATTAACAAATGATTTAATTCCGAGCTTCTTAGTTTAACAAAATCAAATAAATGTTTTTTGAATTAATTATTTCAGGAACAACTCACATGTTTAAGTCGGAATCCAACCATTAGAATTAATTTTCAAGATGGTTCCTGATTGAAATCTAACTTTTGATAAAAATAATCATTTAAGCGACTAAAATTATATTATCTCGTATCCAAGAATACAAAATATGTAATTTATCACTTAAATGATAAATTTAACTCAAATAAATAATTTAGAAAGTATTTATCCGAATAAAATAAATATTTTGATTTTATTTAAAACCGAAGAAACTCAGGATTAAATTTAGTTAGGGAGGGTAAAAATTAGGTGTCAACAACCACTACCACTTCCGGGACAAAAATTTCTAACACTTTTACCGACTTTCCTTAATTTATCCATATTACCAATTAAACTAACAATTATTCAAAAAACACAAAAAAATCCAAATAAATATTCAACAAATAATACACTAATTAAAAATTAAAATTAAGAAATGGAACGATAATACCAAATTTTTGAAGTACTCGAAAGTTGGTCAATTGAATACTTTTGAAAACTTCAACGTAGTATTTGTAATTGCAAAATAATAAAATATATAGAACACTTTATGAGATAATTTTAGCAAATTTGAGAGAGAATAAGAGAATGAGAATTGAGATTGTAGGAAATATTTTTTGAAATGGCATGTATTTATAGGGAAAAAAAAATTTGATTTTTTTTTTTTTTTTAAAAATATAAAGCCTAAAAAGGCTGTTTGGCCGTTGGGCCTCAACGGACCAAAGCAGCCTTTGCAGGCTGGGGCCCAACAGCCCCAAATTTTATTTTTTATTTTTAAAAAAAACAAAAAAACTTACCTGGCCGGTGCACCGGTGGACCCGGTCTGGTTTTTTAACTGGGCCGGTCCACCGGTTTCAATACCGTGTCCGGCCCAGCCCCCTAAAAACCCGCCAGGCCCACCACCAATACCGGGTCCGGTCCGGTCCGATCCGGTGGCTTAGTGGGCCGGTACCGGGTCAAACCGGCCCACTTGACACCCTTACCTCTAGGTAAATAACTTAGAATACAACCAAGTGCACCATTTTGCCTTTTTGTAGCATGAGTGTCAACGGATAATGTTATATCAATATTTAAAAAATATATACATAAAATATCTAACTTTACGGAGAGACCATGGATTCAATCACATGCTAAGTAAAATACAACTATTTGCATATATGTGATATACATGGATGGGTGAAACCGTGAAATACAAGTATCTACATAATCTATATGTACATATATTAAAAATGTAAAGACCCTTAGAAAAGTGAATCGAATTTTTTATCCTTCATTGAAAAACTCTCCTTTAGACAAAACTGTCATTTACTATTTTTTTAAAAAACTTATTATTTAATTTGAAAAAATTAAGGAGTCCATAAATATATGATAAGAAAAAAATACATGAAAAGAAAAGTCGTCTTCTAAAAGGTTTTGTTATTAAAGAGATCACACATACGGACAAAGTATTTGGTTAGTAAATTTGAAATTGGATTGGAATTGGATACAACATATTGGTTTAAAACTTGCAAAATCTTACGTTACAAACAACAATTGGATAATTCCCTTCTCTCCTTATGATCATGTTCAAAGAGAGTTATAATTTTAAATTATTAAATTAAATGTTTTTTGTCGTACTTTATTTTAAGAATTTTGATATATTATTAAACCTTAAACAAGGTTAAATTTACTATTGATTGTTAATGATTAATTCATATTTAAGGAGCTAATAAATTATTCTTTTGCGTAAGAATAGTGGACTTCTTATACTAATCAAGTCCTAATTTAGTAGCTATTTATTTACCGGTTGTTGCGAGTCCTTTTTCCAAATATTTGACAAAAATATGTAGGCTATTTTGGTAAGAATTGTCCTTAAATAAAAAAAAGAATTCAAAGTAAACAATGCCTCTTTAATGTCACATTCAAAAGGATACTAAAGAATAGTCAAATTAACAAGAATCCAAGTAATTTTAGGAGTCTTCATCCCTTCTCTTATCTATTTAATTTGTATTTTCTTTGCACTTTGAGATTTCTTTTTTAAATCGCATGTGTACGTTTACCTTCTGTTTACGTTCATTAATTGTATTTAAGTGTTATTTTGATTTTCTTCTTAACCTAGCTGTGTAATTTGTTAGGTGTGTTTTGTCATATTTTGAGATTTTATTCTTAATTTTTGTTTATGTTCGCTAGGTTGTGACCTCTAACTCACCCAGAAGAACGCGACAAGACAAAATTTCAAGTCAAATTCTAAGCTTCATAAAAATACTAATTATTGAGGTATAACTTCTACTGATTTATAAGTCACACGCATATATTTCAATTTAAGTTTATTGCTTTTAAGTGTTATTTTAATTTTTGCCTTAATATAATTGTGTGATTTATAAGATTTGTTCCTACACCTATCATCGCAATAGTCGTTAAAAGGATATGTACACTTGAGTCTCATGCAAGTTTTTTTGCATTCACTCATAATTTGAGAAAATGGAAACGAAATGGAGTGTTGTTCACATTGAATTTTAAGATTCTAATTGTTATGCTAAACATACGGCAAAATTAATAGATTCTCACTTTTTACTTAAAAATTAAGGAAAGGGGAGAAAAAATGACTTGGGTCACTATTAGGTAAGTAGTGGCTGTGAAGATTTATCAAATTCACATTTCATATGTGAACTTCATAATATTATTTGTGGCAAGTTTATGTCAACACTTATTGGAGCAATTACAAAATTCATAAATTCTGTGGTAAAAGATTAAAACCAGTGTACCAGGATCATCACATACGATGAAATATTGGTGATTTTGATAGTGAGAGAGAAAAGTTGATGAAGTCCCCTATCACTTTTATTTTTAAATTTTTGGTACAATTAATAATAATATTGCATGCCACTTTAACTGTGACTTAGAGCTTCTTGAATTGGTATAATCTATTGTACTTAATAAATAACGTATACGCAATAATTTATATATATATATATATATATTAATTATTAATTAACGCGATATACACGTGCTAAAGCACGTTTAGTTCTAATATTGTTGCATGCTCGTAGTATATTTATTTTTTAAAATTTGTGATTCTTTTTTATACAGGTGCATTAGATAGGAGGCTATGGAAGTCACGGATTAGGGTAGAAGGTTAAATTCATTTTGATTTATGAATCATGTTTTTTGTAATATCGTAGCTTTTATGTGAAACTTAGTTCTAATATTGTTGCATGCCTGTAGTATATTTGATAGAGGCGCATTAGATAGGAGGGCATGAAGGTCACGAATTAGGGTAGAAGGTTAAATTCTTTTTGATTTATGAATCATGTTTTTTTGTAATGTCATATCTTTTATGTGCAATTTAGTTCTAATATTTTGTTTCAAGAAATATGTGACTCTTTTTTATGCGGATGCATTAAATAGAAGGTATGGAGGTCACGAATTAGGGTAGAATGTTAGTAGGTAGTTAGGCTTTGACTTGCTTTTTGGTAGGTTTAGGTTTGGTGGAAGTCTGAGAACATTGTGTCTGTCGTAGTTTTAGCCTCATACATGTATTTTCTCGCTATTGCTGTCTATTACCATCTATTGTATATTGTGTTTCAGTTACCAGATTATTTTGTGCATTATTTCTCTGAATGTTCTCCACTGCTTTCCTTACTGATTGATATGTTTTCTTCACTGTCGTATTTCCTCTATGTGTTAGCTTCAATTTGATTAGTTAGGATTTCTAAATAGCACAATTCAGAATTTTATTTTGCAATATATTAAAAGTAAGTTCTTGATGATGATTAGTTAAAATTCACGTGCAACGCACGTACACTATACGAGAACAGATAAATATCTAGTACTACTTAACAATATGTATATTCGAAGATTTTTCTTGTACTCTGATCTAACATACATATCCGAATATATCTATTAATACATAAAATGTATATTTATTAATTTACAAAATCTATTTCATTATGTATCCATTGAACTATCTAAATGAATATCTAGTAAGCACTTAACAATATGTATACTCGAAAATTTGTCTAATCCTCTAACGTATATATCCGAATATATCAATATAATTAATACATAACATGTATAACTGAATGTCTATCTATTAATTTACAAAATCTATTTCATTATGTATCCATTGAACTTTACGATAATTATATATGAATGTATAGCTATTTCTCATTGCAAAACACGCGTAGCAATTTCTATCAAAAATTAAAAGAAAACAACGAAATGATAATCCAATTTGACAGTTTTTAAGACTGAAATTTAATACTAGAAATTATGAAAAATTAAGAAGAATGAAACTCGGCAAAGCCTTCAAAAGTGTATCAATTTTATCGAGAATTTTGGGGGATATAACAATTAGAGGCGAAGAATAGTTATTTAGGGAGATTTACTACTAGAAAATATGGAATTAACTACGGAATTCATCGGTAATTCCTAGCTAATCAATCGTTAATAGCTCTTAGTTAATTAAATTTTCTTAAAATCCATAGCTAAATAGGATTAGCATGAGATTTTTGTTGTTTAGCTATGAAGTTTCGTCCTTCGCTAATTTTTTGTTTTCTTTTAGTGATTTTCTGACAAGAGGTAATCACGTAATGGGGCTTGTTTAAGAGAAGTGCACAAATTATACCCATTTTTCAGATTTTCATTTAATTAATGCCCGCTTCATAAATCTTTTTGCAAGTATGAACAAAAGGTTAGACAGTCGACTCTGAAGCTTGGTAGATTCATACATTCGTATCTGAAAGTATGGCCTTATGAATGCCAATGGTGAAAACGCTTGATTTTTTGTATGACTTGCCAGACAAAAGTTCGCACATTTTCAACCGAGGTGCATGTAAAAATTGATTAAAATTTCAGTCATGTATGTATATCTGAATCCTATTTTGTCAAAAATAACTTTTTCATGAATGCAGGTATGTTTTCACTATGTAAAAACGGGTTGAAATTTCAGACATATGCGTCTGTACAAAAAAATAATAATTTGTTCATGATTCAACACTCAAATATACTCTAAATAAGCTCAAATTTAAAACATAAGTTTAGCATATCATAAAGAACAAAATACATAAATTATTTTGTGTCAATATTTAGCCGTATTCCCACGTCAATAAAGGTTAGACAGTCGTAAGACGCATTAAGTACCCCTTTCGTTTTGCATTTAATAATCTCTGAGGATTCATTCCTTTTTCCCCGACAGTATAACTAGCAACATCAAGATTTAATTAATCACTACTGTCTACTAAGATATTTCCTATTCAAAACTCACATTTAATCACATCAACAAATAACCAACAACATGATAAGTAGGGATAGAAAATCAAGTTAGTCAGACAAAAAAACAAAGAAGCCATATATACCTTAAAAGAAGCATTTGGTGTGTTTCATACGGATTTCAAAAGGTGTTTGAAATTGAAGCTCCCTCTCTTGAAGATGAATTGTATATTAATCCTCGCTTTTACATGCGTTTCATGTGATTCATTATTGAACTTGTACTCCATGCATTCTGTTTCAGTCTTGCTTAACTTGAAATCTTGGATATTAGAGTTTTTCTCCAAACCTCCGATCTATCATTAATTCTACCATGTGTTTTGTTAATTAATAATATATATTATTTGCAAATACTATACACCATGGTATCGAGCTCCCTTTGAATATGTCGTGTCAACTCATTCATCACCGAAACAAATAAATTAAAAATGCACTAAGAGAGTTGGTCCCTCCTAACATCACTAGGCTCATTATGTCATGTATCTTGACGTCAATAGCATTTTATCTTAACCAAATTAAAGGTGGTCATACCCATTATTTTGACTCATCCATGAGGCATTCAACAAGGAGATCATATGTCCACACTAACCAGGCTGTCTTACAGAAATATCTACCATCAACAGTGGTGAAGCCACGTATAACTAAGGGGTGTCAATCAACAACGCCTCGTCAGAAAATTACACTATGTAGCTGGGTAAAAGTTATTTGTATATATATATATATATATATATATAAAATATTACATATTGACACCTTTTGATTTTTTTATAAATTTACTTCTTTATATTCTGACACCCCTCAGTGAATATTCTAGCTTCGTCGCTTTCCATCAAGTAGACCTAATTATTTATATTGAACCCTATTAAAATCTCTCGCAAAGGTCTAGATTTATCCCATCTTTTTTCTTTTTGCAATTTGCAGACGATCTTACTCTTATGAATAAATTAAAGCTACTAAGAATAATCATGCTACCTGTTGTAGAAATATCGAAAATAATCCAATAAAGTAAAATTGGGTAAGAGACTTACCAAAAATAACGAATGAGTAAGCAAGACGCGGGCATTTACCAGGAAAAACTATCTTTACAATATCGCCCCCACTTCCACCTCCATCATTATTGTGGTCAATCCCTACTATCAACCGCCTCTATCATCACAACTAGCACTGTCATCAACTATCACTGCCATCAACTATCACCAACAATGTCAATCACCACAGGTTATTCTTTAGCTATCACCATCAACACTGCCAACACCAACTTCACCATCACCACTCCTAAAGGTCTGCCACCATCATGCCAATCGCTACAAGATCAATCACCTCTACCATCACAACGATCACCACAATCATTAATAGTCACTGACACCAACCACTACCATTATCACCACTATAAACCATCTCATCATTACCAGTGAATATAAATGTTTGATTTTTTTTTTAATCAAATGATGACTTTATTTATTGGATTTATATATTTTTCTATTATTGAATTACTTTTTTTAAAAAAATAAATTATTTTGTGTATTTATTACAAATAACAACAACAATATAGTCAGTGTATTCCCATAAAGTGGAGTTCAAAAATTGTGTATTTATTATGTTTACAAATAAATAAATTATACACAATCAAATGTTGAAAAAACAAACCGTCTTAAGCAATCAATATTCAGATATAAAGAACTTCTTAATCATTCAGATGTGCATTTAGATTAAGGCGGCTTACTCTTAATGAAAGCAAACAAGACCTTAGCCAAGAACCTTACATGTGTCCTACCCCCAATATAATACGAAGTTTTTACCCAGAATTTATTGCAGTGTTTGTAAACTGAAGTTATGCCTTTTGGGGCATATGTTTTTATCCTTTTTAGAGAAAAAAATTTGGATAGTTATTGTGGGATGGTAGAATATATGACTGAGTCTCTGTCTTTATAATTTTTTTTGGAAATACACTATGCCCTCTCGACATATGACATAACTTGTTATGCATTACAACATAACTTGTAACATAACTTGTGGAATATTATATTCAGTGTCAGGGCTCAGATGCATTTTTTCCCACAAATAAAGACCAGAAAATTAAGGGGCTGTGACTAAGCTTCACAACATGACTCTCCCATATTACTCCACATCAATCAAAATTGTAGAAAGTCAAGTCTGTGATGAACAAACCAAAATGACGAGTCTCAAATAGGAAGAAACAAACAATTGTCAAGTCAAGCCGCCTAATTAATTAGTCTTCATATTTTGACCCATTGAATTCCAAGTTAGCTGAAAAATATCATATTCACTCCGTTCAATTTATTTGACCTACTTTCTTTTTTAGTTTATTTTAAAAAAAATGACCTTTTTTTTTTTTATCAACTCTTTAATTTCAACTTTCCACATACATATTTAAGACCACAAGATTAAAGAACATTTTAATACATTTGATATATCTTTAATTTAAAACTATAAGAATCAAAAGTCTTTTTTTACTTTCTTAAACTCCGTATCAAATCAAAATAGACCAAACAAATTGAAACAGAGGGAGTATTTGTTTCTATTTATATATATATATATATATATAAGAGCAAATGCAACAGAACTTTGAAGTTTAATCAAACACAATTACTAACTCTACCCAAATGCAATTCTTCAGCTTGGCTTCCATCGTCCTTTTGCTATCTTTCCTCTTTTTGCTAAGGAAATGGAAGAACTCCAATAGCCAAATCAAAAAATTGCCTCCAGGTCCATGGAAACTTCCTTTTATAGGAAGCATGCATCACATGGCTGGTGGACTTCCACACCGCGTCCTTAGAGATTTGTCTAAAAAATATGGACCGCTCATGCACCTTCAGCTTGGTGAAGTTTCTGCAGTTGTTGTTACTTCCGCTGAGGTGGCTAAACAAGTACTGAAAACTCATGACCTTGCGTTTGCATCTAGACCTAAATTCATGGGCATGGATATTATTTGTTATGGCAGCCGCGACATTGCCTTTAGCCCCTACGGTGTGTGTTTGGCGATTGGCCTAATTGTTTCATGGATTTTACTTTTTCTTGAATGACAACATTTTCCAAAATTTGGTTTTACTTTCCTAAAAGAAATGTATATTTATATATATATATATATATGTTGCATACTAAATTAAGGATTTTCCCTTTCAATTAATGGCATTCACAATATGATCCTTCAAGGAGTCTTGTTTAGGGGAGAACATAAACCTGAACTTCTCATATGTAGGTTATAAATTGACCAAACCATGTTACATTGTTATGTCTCTTATGATATTTTTTTTGTCATTGTCCTATTTATTGTTATCCAAGATTTGTTTTGTTAAGTTTTGCATGACACTTGCAATTTCTACCTTAACAGGTGAATACTGGAGACAAATGCGCAAAATTTGTGTCATGGAACTGTTGAGTGCAAAGAATGTCCGGTCATTCAGCTCGATCAGGCATGATGAAGTTGTTCGTCTCATTGACTCTATCCGATATTCTTCATCTTCTGGTGAGCTAATTAATTTTACAGAAGGGATCATTTGGTTCACAAGCACCATGACATGTAGATCAGCATTTGGGAACGTACTAAAGGAGCAAGACATATTTATAAAACTAATTAGAGAAGTGGTAAGATTAGCACAAGGCTTTGATGTGGCGGACATCTTCCCTTCATACAAGTTTCTTCATTCTCTCAGTGGAGCAAAGAAAATGCTTCTAGATGCCCACCATAAGGTAGATGCAATTGTTGAGGATGTCATTAACGAGCACAAGAAGAATCTTGAAACTAACGACAGTGATGATGCATTAGGAGGTGAAGACCTAGTTGATGTCCTATTAAAACTTATGAAGGATCGAAGTCTTCAATTTCCCATCACCAACGATAATATCAAAGCTATTATTATTGTAAGTATTGAATATTATGCTTGTTCTTACTTATTAACCATATACGTTTTTCATATTCATTGCCATATATGGCTGAAAAAATTAATTACGAAGAATTTCTTGTTAGGAATAATAATTTTAATTTTAATTGGTAATAAGGAAATTTGCAAAAAGCCAGTTAGTCAAAATATTTAGATGAGGAAATAACATGTGTGCTGTTTAATTTAATAGCTTGGCCATAAATTGCAGGATATGTTTGTTGCTGGAACAGATACTACATCAATAACAATTACATGGGCTATGGCTGAAATGATGAAAAATCCAAGTATACTCTCCAAAGCTCAAGCAGAAGTGCGAGAAGCCTTTAGAGACAAAGTAACATTCGATAAAATTGATGTGGAGGAGCTGAAATACTTAAAATTAATCATTAAAGAAACTATGAGAATTCATGTCATGCCCCGAGTTCCAACGGGACGGACATGGCACCCGAAGCCGATAAGGCCCGAGAGAACCAATCTACATCCATAAACACCCATACATATACCACGCAATAGTCATCACCACCACAATTAGAAATAAGAAGCCAATAGCAGAAATTATGAAAAATATATAAGAAATAAGAAACTTGGCCGTCAGGGCCATCAAGACAAAACATACGTTCATCACCTTCCCTTCATCTATCCCACAACATCTACAAAGCCTCTACAGATGCACAACCAAAACCCACCTAGAGTCGGGACACACCCCGCTCTATACATAAGACCAAAACAAATGTACATATAAGACTCGGAAAGCCCCGAACCAACTGGAGCTCACCAAATGTCTGCAAACGATCCGCAACCTACAGTGGAGGCCTACTATTACCTGTGCCTGCAACAAGTAAGGTAAATTCCCCCGAGGGGGTCAATACGAAGAATGAACTGAGTATGTAAGGCTATAAGAAACTGTACCAATAAGTGAGAACATCAAAGTAACTCAAAGATAAGAGAATAGACAATATAGATAAACCAACATTCCATACGTGTGGAATCATGTACATTACATTCTTTATTTCCTGTATCATCTCAATATCAACAATAATCATATCATGCCCGGGACCAACTGATCAGTGGTAAAAGAGGATGACCCATGCTAGGCATTTTAACCCCTGGGATACGGTCCTCATCAATATATATATCGGGATCGACCCATGCTAGGCTTTCCTTTCACCCCTGGGATACCACCCGTAATATTGGGATCGACCCATGCTAGGTGTTCCTTCCACCCCTGGGATACCACCCAAGAACACATAACTTCTCTTTACAACATTACTTTAATCTTTAGTTATGAAATTGAAACATTGTTGGTTATCGCATTATTGGAATTTTGGGACAATGTTCAATGTACAAGAGACACATGAATAAATATATATATATATAGGTAACCAACTGACATGAGATACTTTGGAACATTTCGACATAGGTACAAGTACAATGGCAAAGGGAGCAATATGTGCTGCAGGAAGATACGGACAAAAATAACCTTACATACCTTAGCTCCTCAATAAGAATCCACAATCCTAATGATCCAGCCCCTTACTCTACAACACAAGCACATAACGGAGTTTACGTCAACATCTAACACCTTACAAGTGCCAAAGACGACAAAAGTTACATAATTGCCTATAACGTCATTTCCCCCTTTACAATGAAATTTCGGCATGACCATTCCAAAAATACTACAACATGCCATACATTGAACAAACATCATAACCAATAGCATTTCGCAACAAAGCTTCTTCTTTACACCTTCTCATTCACACCATATCAAAAAGAATCCATTAAGTCACCTTAATACACCTCATAGCACATATCGGCCAAAATCCCATAATTTACACTTATGGAAAATAACAAGTTTAGTAACATAATCACACCATACACGTTGGTATTTCATCCATACCATGCTCTTTCATCAAAACCACAAGTCACCTTTCAAGTTTAATTCACAAAATGGTACATCTTTTACCAAAGGGCAAAAGTGTCCTATTCAACCTTTCCAACACAACCATCATGATCTACACAATCTCTCATGCATATAATATGTTAAATCACAAGAATAAATACTTACCAAGATTCCAAAGTGATGATCTTGTCCAAAGTGGCCAAAGGAAATGGTTGCCTTAGGGTTTTGGAAAAGAGAGAAATGTTTGTGAAAATATCCAAAAAGTTATGAGACTTTGTAATGAATAAATCTGATTTTTGTTCCCTTTATATAGACCCTCAAGTCAATCCTTAGCCACTTCTTTGGCATTAAATGTCATGGTCCCTTAATTAATATAAGAATGGGTCATTTTCCTTTGGGCTTTTCATTTTGGCCTTGTTTTGGGCCTCAATTTGGGCCCAATAACACATATTAGCTTAGCCCACTAAAATAAATGTATAATCCATCATATATCTCATGTTTAAATAATTCCATAATGTCACGACAGTAGTCACTTACGAAATTCCCGTTCGTAGCCTCAATTGCAAAACTAGACATTCTAGCCGTCCATGGCTTAATTGAACATTTTGGTAAATTCGTGTGTTTCATGGTTTGATCATGTAGGAGTGTATTAAGGTACTTGGAGACTTAATAAGGAGTAAATAAACACCAAATAACCGAAATAAACCATGGAAGAATCAACATCGCATTACGTCGCAAAACGAGTTCGGGAAGGCCACATTTTTGTGCTTTGCTGAAATTTTTCCTACTCCGTCTAATACTAGTATATCATCCAATGCCCCATCAAAATACTACAAAATACTTACTTAGTGACCTTAATCATCAAGTAAACATGACTCCAAGTTACCAAATAAGGTTAGAAACGTACGGAGTGTTACATTCTTCCCCCCTTAGGAACATTCGTCCTCGAATGTTAATAACATCGTCTCAAGTACAACAATTACATTTCTATATTAGCATATATATACATAAACACATAATGCTCATATATACTTACTTTTTATTGCTCCACTTCCGCACTTTGAACTTTTCCTTCCGTGTGAAATAAATACGGGTACTTTGACCTCATCATTTCTTCCGCTTCCCACGTGATTTCTTCTACTTGTTGATTTCTCCAAAGTACCTTTACGGAAGCAACGTCTTTATTTCTTAGCCTCTTCACTTGCCTATCCAGAATAGCAATAGGTATCTCCTCATAGGTAAGATCCTCTGTGACTTGTACATCTTCAATAGGAGTAATACGAGATGGATCTCCTATGCACTTTCGAAGCATCGAAACATGAAATACTGGATGGACTGTGGAGAGTTCTTGAGGTAATGCCAATTCATACGCAACTTGTCCAAATCTTTTGACAATTTCATATGGACCTACATAACGTGGACTCAATTTTCCTTTCTTTCCAAACCTCATTACCCCTTTCATCGGCGACACCTTTAAGAATACCCAATCACCTATGGCAAATTCAAGCCCTCTTCGTCTAACATCCGCATATGACTTGTGTCGACTTTGGGCCGTTTGGAGCCGCTGTTGGATCACTCTAACTTTCTCCATAGCTTGATAAACAAGATCTGGCCCAAGTAAAGCAGGTTCACCCGCTTCAAACCAACCAATTGGTGACCGACATTTTCTCCCATATAAGGCTTCATAAGGTGCCATTCCGATACTTGAATGATAGCTATTGTTGTACGCAAATTCAATAAGAGGTAGATGTTCATCCCAACTACCTTTAAAATCCAATGTGCAAGCCCGTAGCATATCTTCAAGTGTTTGGATAGTACGCTCCGCTTGTCCATCTGTCTGGGGATGAAAAGCCGTACTCAAATTAACCTGTGTGCCCAAGCTCCTTTGGAAAGATTTCCAAAAATGAGCGGTAAACTGTGCTCCTCTGTCTGATATAATAGAAAGTGGAATGCCATGCAATCGTACTATCTCTTTCACATACAACTTCACATAATCCTCAGCTGTATAGGTCGTCTTGACTGGTAGAAAATGCGCTGACTTGGTAAGCCTGTCCACTATGACCCATATAGAATCAAACTTCCGCAATGTACGAGGCAAACCCGTAATGAAATCCATATTAATCATATCCCATTTCCAGACTGGAAGATTGATACATTGCATGTAACCTCCCAGTTTCTGATGTTCCACTTCACCTGTTGACAATTTGGACATTGAGCTACAAATTCCGCAATGTTCTTTTTCATATTTCCCCACCAATATATGTCTTTCAAATCATGATACATCTTTGTAGCTCCCGGATGAATAGAATACCGTGAGTGATGTGCCTCTGTCATAATCCGCTTCCTTAGCTCATCTACATCCGGTACACATAATCGACCTTGGTATTGAAGTACTCCCTCCGGTGTAATATCAAATGCCTTGGTCAAATTCTGCTGTACATTTTCCTTTAGCTGCAATAAAATAGAATCCGCAAATTGCTTCTCTTTCACTTCAGCTGTCAAGGAGGATTCTGCTGCATTCTGCACAATAACTCTATCATCTGAGGATTCAATAAGGCGAACTCCCAAGCTGGCTAATTGATTCAAGTCTTTGATTATCTCATGCTTTTCATTCAACTGACCACTAGTGCTTTCTACTGCCTTACGGCTCAATGCATCAGCTACTACATTTGCTTTGCCTGGGTGATAAAGAATATCAATGTCATAGTCTTTTAAAAGCTCTAACCACCTTCGTTGCCTCAAATTGAGTTCCTTCTGCTTAAAAAGATATTGCAAGCTTTTGTGATCCATATAGATGTCAACATGAACCCCATATAAATAATGACGCCATATCTTCAAAGCAAAAACTACCGCTACCAATTCAAGATCATGTGTGGGATAGTTTTTCTCATGTGGCCGCAACTGTCGTAAGGCATAGGCTATGACCTTACCATGCTGCATTAATACACATCCGAGGCCAACCCCGGAAGCATCACAATACACTGCATAACCTTCTATGCCTTCGGGAAGTACTAATACGGGCGTGGAAGTTAATTTCTCTTTCAGCTCTTGGAAACTTTTCTCACATGCGTCGTTCCACTGAAACTTGATTGCCTTGTGTGTTAACTTCGTCAATGGTGCAGCAATAGAAGAAAACCCGTCCACAAATCTCCTGTAATAACCTGCCAAACCAAGAAAACTACGAATCTCTGTAGGCGTCGTAGGTCTTGGCCAATTTTTCACTGCTTCAATCTTTTGCGTATCAACCCGAATTCCTTCATCCGACACAATGTGACCCAAGAATGCTACAGATTTTAACCAAAATTCACACTTAGAAAACTTTGCATATAACTTACGATCCCGGAGAATTTGTAACACCTGTCGTAAGTGATTAGCATGGTCCTCCTGTGATCTCGAATAAACCAGGATATCATCTATAAATACCATCACGAACACGTCGAGAAATAGCTTAAACACCCTATTCATCAAATCCATGAAAACAGCCGGTGCATTTGTTAGTCCAAATGACATAACTAAAAATTCATAGTGGCCATACCGTGTTCGAAAAGCTGTCTTGGGTACATCATTTTCTCTAACCCTGACTTGATGGTAACCCGACCTCAAGTCAATCTTGGAAAACCATTTGGCACCCTGTAACTGATCAAACAAATCATCAATTCTGGGGAGGGGATATTTGTTCTTGATCGTTACCTTATTCAATTGCCGATAATCGATACACATTCTCAAGGTGCCATCTTTCTTTCGTACAAACAATACTGGTGCGCCCCACGGGGACATACTAGGCCTGATAAAGCCCTTGTCCAACAAGTCTTTTAATTGCTCCTTCAATTCACGCAATTCTGCTGGAGCCATTCTATACGGAGGAATAGAGATCGGCTGAGTGCCTGGAATCACATCAATGCCAAACTCCACTTCCCGTTCTGGAGGTAAACCTGGAAGATCATCAGGAAATATGTTGAGAAATTCATTGACCACTGGTACCGACTGAGGAATGGGTGGTTCTACATCGATATCTTGCACTCTTATCAAATGGCATATATACCCCTTAGCTATCATTTTCCTAGCCTTAAGGTAGGAAATAAATTTGCCTCTCGGTGCCCCCACATTACCCTTCCACTCGAGAATATTCTTTCGTGGAAAATGAAAATGTACCTCCTTAGCTCGGCAATCCACCGTGGCATAACAAGAAGCCAACCAATCCATCCCCATTATTACATCAAAATCCACCATGTCAAGTTCAATAAGATCAGCTAATGTATCATGACCACACACAGTTACCACACAATTACGATATACTCTTTTTGCAACAATAGATTCACCAACCGGTGTAGACACTTCAATAGACTTATCTAAGAATTCCGGTGTTCTTTCAAATTTTGCAGCAATCAACGGAGTAACATAGGATAAAGTAGAGCCCGGATCTATCAATGCATATACACCATGTGAAAATATGGACAATATACCTGTGACCACGTCAGGGGATGCCTCCGAATTCTGTCGGTCCACTAGAGCATAAGTGCGATTCTGAGCTCCACTGGAACTAGCTGCTCCTCTGGTACCTCTACCTCGACCAACAGGCTGTACACCTCTACCTAGGGAAGGAACCGATGATGATGATGCAACAGCCGATCCTGTAGGTCGAGCTACACCTCCCGTGCTCCTCCACGGGCATTCTCTAATTAGGTGCCCTGTCATACCACACCAATAGCAAACCGGATACCCCATTCGACATTCACCCAGATGATGCCTTCCGCAGTGCTGACACGGTGGGCGAGAAAACCCTGCTGTCTGCGAGCCTTGAACCCCACTGCTTTGCCCAACATAACCGCCCCTAGACCCTCAAAACTGGGAGGAAGCGCCTGCTATGGAATGAGAAAATAATGGTCTAGACGGTCTAGGAAACATCCGAGGCCTAAACTCTCCTTGGGACACCATAGACTTCCCCATAGGTCTAGCCCGCTTTGATGGCCCTCTTTCAGATTCCTGTGTCCTCCCCCGTTGCCTCTGATCCTCCATCTTTTGTGCAAAGGCCTGGATCCTGGCAATATCCATGTCCCTGTTCAAAGCAGCAATGGTACAGTCCCTTATAAAATACGGCTCCAATCTGTCCACATATCGATGGATTCTGTCCGTCATTGTAGCCACTACATTCGGAGCATATCGAGCCAAAGAATTAAATTGAAGACTGTATTCTCGAACACTCATATTCCCTTGTCGAAGGTTTAGAAACTGATCTGCACGTGCCTCTCTGATCTCATAGGGAAGATAGTGGTCAAGGAATGTTGTTTTAAATTCATCCTAACTGGGTGGATTTACACCAATGCCCCTCGACCGTTTCCAGTCCTCATACCACAATATCGCTTCACCTTTCAACCTATAGGCCGCAAGTTCTACCGTTTCTACATCAGTCACGTGCATAACATCTAGGGCCCTTTGGATTTGGTCCACGAAGTCCTGTGGATCTGCCTGTGGGTCTGACCCAGTGAATGTAGGAGGGTCTAATTTCAGAAAATCCTGTGTTCTGTGGCTCGCTATTCTAGTTGCATCATCCTCATTTGTCATTGGATTAGCCCGTCCCTGCGTTTGTGCAGCAACAATCTGCGTCAACATATGCACTGCATTTCTTAAATCCTGATTAGTAGCATTCATAGGCGGCTCTGCGGGTAAAGTAGAAGAAGCCCGCGACGCAAACTCCTGTTCAACACCGCCTTGATTAACCTGTTCCGGTGGTGGTCTACTAGTTCCCTCTCCAACCAGCTTGTCTATTCTTTTACTTTTCCCTTTCCCTTTTCGTGCAATCGGCATTTTCTATAACATAAGAAAACCAATGGTTAGGTACGATTCCACTTAAACAGTAGCTCTATTGCACGATCTAGAAATGAAGAAAAAGAAACAACTCCTAAATGCCCCGTAGCCTCCTACTTATAAATGTGGTGCACAACACATCGATAAGCAAGACTCTACTCAGACACGGCTTTGTAGACACCCTTAGGACGACCCGCTCTGATACCACTTTTGTCATGCCCCGAGTTCCAACGGGACGGACATGGCACCCGAAGCCGATAAGGCCCGAGAGAACCAATCTACATCCATAAACACCCATACATATACCACGCAATAGTCATCACCACCACAATTAGAAATAAGAAGCCAATAGCAGAAATTATGAAAAATATATAAGAAATAAGAAACTTGGCCGTCAGGGCCATCAAGACAAAACATACGTTCATCACCTTCCCTTCATCTATCCCACAACATCTACAAAGCCTCTACAGATGCACAACCAAAACCCACCTAGAGTCGGGACACACCCCGCTCTATACATAAGACCAAAACAAATGTACATATAAGACTCGGAAAGCCCCGAACCAACTGGAGCTCACCAAATGTCTGCAAACGATCCGCAACCTACAGTGGAGGCCTACTATTACCTGTGCCTGCAACAAGTAAGGTAAATTCCCCCGAGGGGGTCAATACGAAGAATGAACTGAGTATGTAAGGCTATAAGAAACTGTACCAATAAGTGAGAACATCAAAGTAACTCAAAGATAAGAGAATAGACAATATAGATAAACCAACATTCCATACGTGTGGAATCATGTACATTACATTCTTTATTTCCTGTATCATCTCAATATCAACAATAATCATATCATGCCCGGGACCAACTGATCAGTGGTAAAAGAGGATGACCCATGCTAGGCATTTTAACCCCTGGGATACGGTCCTCATCAATATATATATCGGGATCGACCCATGCTAGGCTTTCCTTTCACCCCTGGGATACCACCCGTAATATTGGGATCGACCCATGCTAGGTGTTCCTTCCACCCCTGGGATACCACCCAAGAACACATAACTTCTCTTTACAACATTACTTTAATCTTTAGTTATGAAATTGAAACATTGTTGGTTATCGCATTATTGGAATTTTGGGACAATGTTCAATGTACAAGAGACACATGAATAAATATATATATATATAGGTAACCAACTGACATGAGATACTTTGGAACATTTCGACATAGGTACAAGTACAATGGCAAAGGGAGCAATATGTGCTGCAGGAAGATATGGACAAAAATAACCTTACATACCTTAGCTCCTCAATAAGAATCCACAATCCTAATGATCCAGCCCCTTACTCTACAACACAAGCACATAACGGAGTTTACGTCAACATCTAACACCTTACAAGTGCCAAAGACGACAAAAGTTACATAATTGCCTATAACGTCATTTCCCCCTTTACAATGAAATTTCGGCATGACCATTCCAAAAATACTACAACATGCCATACATTGAACAAACATCATAACCAATAGCATTTCGCAACAAAGCTTCTTCTTTACACCTTCTCATTCACACCATATCAAAAAGAATCCATTAAGTCACCTTAATACACCTCATAGCACATATCGGCCAAAATCCCATAATTTACACTTATGGAAAATAACAAGTTTAGTAACATAATCACACCATACACGTTGGTATTTCATCCATACCATGCTCTTTCATCAAAACCACAAGTCACCTTTCAAGTTTAATTCACAAAATGGTACATCTTTTACCAAAGGGCAAAAGTGTCCTATTCAACCTTTCCAACACAACCATCATGATCTACATAATCTCTCATGCATATAATATGTTAAATCACAAGAATAAATACTTACCAAGATTCCAAAGTGATGATCTTGTCCAAAGTGGCCAAAGGAAATGGTTGCCTTAGGGTTTTGGAAAAGAGAGAAATGTTTGTGAAAATATCCAAAAAGTTATGAGACTTTGTAATGAATAAATCTGATTTTTGTTCCCTTTATATAGACCCTCAAGTCAATCCTTAGCCACTTCTTTGGCATTAAATGTCATGGTCCCTTAATTAATATAAGAATGGGTCATTTTCCTTTGGGCTTTTCATTTTGGCCTTGTTTTGGGCCTCAATTTGGGCCCAATAACACATATTAGCTTAGCCCACTAAAATAAATGTATAATCCATCATATATCTCATGTTTAAATAATTCCATAATGTCACGACAGTAGTCACTTACGAAATTCCCGTTCGTAGCCTCAATTGCAAAACTAGACATTCTAGCCGTCCATGGCTTAATTGAACATTTTGGTAAATTCGTGTGTTTCATGGTTTGATCATGTAGGAGTGTATTAAGGTACTTGGAGACTTAATAAGGAGTAAATAAACACCAAATAACCGAAATAAACCATGGAAGAATCAACATCGCATTACGTCGCAAAACGAGTTCGGGAAGGCCACATTTTTGTGCTTTGCTGAAATTTTTCCTACTCCGTCTAATACTAGTATATCATCCAATGCCCCATCAAAATACTACAAAATACTTACTTAGTGACCTTAATCATCAAGTAAACATGACTCCAAGTTACCAAATAAGGTTAGAAACGTACGGAGTGTTACATTCTTCCCCCCTTAGGAACATTCGTCCTCGAATGTTAATAACATCGTCTCAAGTACAACAATTACATTTCTATATTAGCATATATATACATAAACACATAATGCTCATATATACTTACTTTTTATTGCTCCACTTCCGCACTTTGAACTTTTCCTTCCGTGTGAAATAAATACGGGTACTTTGACCTCATCATTTCTTCCGCTTCCCACGTGATTTCTTCTACTTGTTGATTTCTCCAAAGTACCTTTACGGAAGCAACGTCTTTATTTCTTAGCCTCTTCACTTGCCTATCCAGAATAGCAATAGGTATCTCCTCATAGGTAAGATCCTCTGTGACTTGTACATCTTCAATAGGAGTAATACGAGATGGATCTCCTATGCACTTTCGAAGCATCGAAACATGAAATACTGGATGGACTGTGGAGAGTTCTTGAGGTAATGCCAATTCATACGCAACTTGTCCAAATCTTTTGACAATTTCATATGGACCTACATAACGTGGACTCAATTTCCCTTTCTTTCCAAACCTCATTACCCCTTTCATCGGCGACACCTTTAAGAATACCCAATCACCTATGGCAAATTCAAGCCCTCTTCGTCTAACATCCGCATATGACTTGTGTCGACTTTGGGCCGTTTGGAGCCGCTGTTGGATCACTCTAACTTTCTCCATAGCTTGATAAACAAGATCTGGCCCAAGTAAAGCAGGTTCACCCGCTTCAAACCAACCAATTGGTGACCGACATTTTCTCCCATATAAGGCTTCATAAGGTGCCATTCCGATACTTGAATGATAGCTATTGTTGTACGCAAATTCAATAAGAGGTAGATGTTCATCCCAACTACCTTTAAAATCCAATGTGCAAGCCCGTAGCATATCTTCAAGTGTTTGGATAGTACGCTCCGCTTGTCCATCTGTCTGGGGATGAAAAGCCGTACTCAAATTAACCTGTGTGCCCAAGCTCCTTTGGAAAGATTTCCAAAAATGAGCGGTAAACTGTGCTCCTCTGTCTGATATAATAGAAAGTGGAATGCCATGCAATCGTACTATCTCTTTCACATACAACTTCACATAATCCTCAGCTGTATAGGTCGTCTTGACTGGTAGAAAATGCGCTGACTTGGTAAGCCTGTCCACTATGACCCATATAGAATCAAACTTCCGCAATGTACGAGGCAAACCCGTAATGAAATCCATATTAATCATATCCCATTTCCAGACTGGAAGATTGATACATTGCATGTAACCTCCCAGTTTCTGATGTTCCACTTCACCTGTTGACAATTTGGACATTGAGCTACAAATTCCGCAATGTTCTTTTTCATATTTCCCCACCAATATATGTCTTTCAAATCATGATACATCTTTGTAGCTCCCGGATGAATAGAATACCGTGAGTGATGTGCCTCTGTCATAATCCGCTTCCTTAGCTCATCTACATCCGGTACACATAATCGACCTTGGTATTGAAGTACTCCCTCCGGTGTAATATCAAATGCCTTGGTCAAATTCTGCTGTACATTTTCCTTTAGCTGCAATAAAATAGAATCCGCAAATTGCTTCTCTTTCACTTCAGCTGTCAAGGAGGATTCTGCTGCATTCTGCACAATAACTCTATCATCTGAGGATTCAATAAGGCGAACTCCCAAGCTGGCTAATTGATTCAAGTCTTTGATTATCTCATGCTTTTCATTCAACTGACCACTAGTGCTTTCTACTGCCTTACGGCTCAATGCATCAGCTACTACATTTGCTTTGCCTGGGTGATAAAGAATATCAATGTCATAGTCTTTTAAAAGCTCTAACCACCTTCGTTGCCTCAAATTGAGTTCCTTCTGCTTAAAAAGATATTGCAAGCTTTTGTGATCCATATAGATGTCAACATGAACCCCATATAAATAATGACGCCATATCTTCAAAGCAAAAACTACCGCTACCAATTCAAGATCATGTGTGGGATAGTTTTTCTCATGTGGCCGCAACTGTCGTAAGGCATAGGCTATGACCTTACCATGCTGCATTAATACACATCCGAGGCCAACCCCGGAAGCATCACAATACACTGCATAACCTTCTATGCCTTCGGGAAGTACTAATACGGGCGTGGAAGTTAATTTCTCTTTCAGCTCTTGGAAACTTTTCTCACATGCGTCGTTCCACTGAAACTTGATTGCCTTGTGTGTTAACTTCGTCAATGGTGCAGCAATAGAAGAAAACCCGTCCACAAATCTCCTGTAATAACCTGCCAAACCAAGAAAACTACGAATCTCTGTAGGCGTCGTAGGTCTTGGCCAATTTTTCACTGCTTCAATCTTTTGCGTATCAACCCGAATTCCTTCATCCGACACAATGTGACCCAAGAATGCTACAGATTTTAACCAAAATTCACACTTAGAAAACTTTGCATATAACTTACGATCCCGGAGAATTTGTAACACCTGTCGTAAGTGATTAGCATGGTCCTCCTGTGATCTCGAATAAACCAGGATATCATCTATAAATACCGTCACGAACACGTCGAGAAATGGCTTAAACACCCTATTCATCAAATCCATGAAAACAGCCGGTGCATTTGTTAGTCCAAATGACATAACTAAAAATTCATAGTGGCCATACCGTGTTCGAAAAGCTGTCTTGGGTACATCATTTTCTCTAACCCTGACTTGATGGTAACCCGACCTCAAGTCAATCTTGGAAAACCATTTGGTACCCTGTAACTGATCAAACAAATCATCAATTCTGGGGAGGGGATATTTGTTCTTGATCGTTACCTTATTCAATTGCCGATAATCGATACACATTCTCAAGGTGCCATCTTTCTTTCGTACAAACAATACTGGTGCGCCCCACGGGGACATACTAGGCCTGATAAAGCCCTTGTCCAACAAGTCTTTTAATTGCTCCTTCAATTCACGCAATTCTGCTGGAGCCATTCTATACGGAGGAATAGAGATCGGCTGAGTGCCTGGAATCACATCAATGCCAAACTCCACTTCCCGTTCTGGAGGTAAACCTGGAAGATCATCAGGAAATATGTTGAGAAATTCATTGACCACTGGTACCGACTGAGGAATGGGTGGTTCTACATCGATATCTTGCACTCTTATCAAATGGCATATATACCCCTTAGCTATCATTTTCCTAGCCTTAAGGTAGGAAATAAATTTGCCTCTCGGTGCCCTCACATTACCCTTCCACTCGAGAATATTCTTTCGTGGAAAATGAAAATGTACCTCCTTAGCTCGGCAATCCACCGTGGCATAACAAGAAGCCAACCAATCCATCCCCATTATTACATCAAAATCCACCATGTCAAGTTCAATAAGATCAGCTAATGTATCATGACCACACACAGTTACCACACAATTACGATATACTCTTTTTGCAACAATAGATTCACCAACCGGTGTAGACACTTCAATAGACTTATCTAAGAATTCCGGTGTTCTTTCAAATTTTGCAGCAATCAACGGAGTAACATAGGATAAAGTAGAGCCCGGATCTATCAATGCATATACACCATGTGAAAATATGGACAATATACCTGTGACCACGTCAGGGGATGCCTCCGAATTCTGTCGGTCCACTAGAGCATAAGTGCGATTCTGAGCTCCACTGGAACTAGCTGCTCCTCTGGTACCTCTACCTCGACCAACAGGCTGTACACCTCTACCTAGGGAAGGAACCGATGATGATGATGCAACAGCCGATCCTGTAGGTCGAGCTACACCTCCCGTGCTCCTCCACGGGCATTCTCTAATTAGGTGCCCTGTCATACCACACCAATAGCAAACCGGATACCCCATTCGACATTCACCCAGATGATGCCTTCCGCAGTGCTGACACGGTGGGCGAGAAAACCCTGCTGTCTGCGAGCCTTGAACCCCACTGCTTTGCCCAACATAACCGCCCCTAGACCCTCGAAACTGGGAGGAAGCGCCTGCTATGGAATGAGAAAATAATGGTCTAGACGGTCTAGGAAACATCCGAGGCCTAAACTCTCCTTGGGACACCATAGACTTCCCCATAGGTCTAGCCCGCTTTGATGGCCCTCTTTCAGATTCCTGTGTCCTCCTCCGTTGCCTCTGATCCTCCATCTTTTGTGCAAAGGCCTGGATCCTGGCAATATCCATGTCCCTGTTCAAAGCAGCAATGGTACAGTCCCTTATAAAATACGGCTCCAATCTGTCCACATATCGATGGATTCTGTCCGTCATTGTAGCCACTACATTCGGAGCATATCGAGCCAAAGAATTAAATTGAAGACTGTATTCTCGAACACTCATATTCCCTTGTCGAAGGTTTAGAAACTGATCTGCACGTGCCTCTCTGATCTCATAGGGAAGATAGTGGTCAAGGAATGTTGTTTTAAATTCATCCTAACTGGGTGGATTTACACCAATGCCCCTCGACCGTTTCCAGTCCTCATACCACAATATCGCTTCACCTTTCAACCTATAGGCCGCAAGTTCTACCGTTTCTACATCAGTCACGTGCATAACATCTAGGGCCCTTTGGATTTGGTCCACGAAGTCCTGTGGATCTGCCTGTGGGTCTGACCCAGTGAATGTAGGAGGGTCTAATTTCAGAAAATCCTGTGTTCTGTGGCTCGCTATTCTAGTTGCATCATCCTCATTTGTCATTGGATTAGCCCGTCCCTGCGTTTGTGCAGCAACAATCTGCGTCAACATATGCACTGCATTTCTTAAATCCTGATTAGTAGCATTCATAGGCGGCTCTGCGGGTAAAGTAGAAGAAGCCCGCGACGCAAACTCCTGTTCAACACCGCCTTGATTAACCTGTTCCGATGGTGGTCTACTAGTTCCCTCTCCAACCAGCTTGTCTATTCTTTTACTTTTCCCTTTCCCTTTTCGTGCAATCGGCATTTTCTATAACATAAGAAAACCAATGGTTAGGTACGATTCCACTTAAACAGTAGCTCTATTGCACGATCTAGAAATGAAGAAAAAGAAACAACTCCTAAATGCCCCGTAGCCTCCTACTTATAAATGTGGTGCACAACACATCGATAAGCAAGACTCTACTCAGACACGGCTTTGTAGACACCCTTAGGACGACCCGCTCTGATACCACTTTTGTCATGCCCCGAGTTCCAACGGGACGGACATGGCACCCGAAGCCGATAAGGCCCGAGAGAACCAATCTACATCCATAAACACCCATACATATACCACGCAATAGTCATCACCACCACAATTAGAAATAAGAAGCCAATAGCAGAAATTATGAAAAATATATAAGAAATAAGAAACTTGGCCGTCAGGGCCATCAAGACAAAACATACGTTCATCACCTTCCCTTCATCTATCCCACAACATCTACAAAGCCTCTACAGATGCACAACCAAAACCCACCTAGAGTCGGGACACACCCCGCTCTATACATAAGACCAAAACAAATGTACATATAAGACTCGGAAAGCCCCGAACCAACTGGAGCTCACCAAATGTCTGCAAACGATCCGCAACCTACAGTGGAGGCCTACTATTACCTGTGCCTGCAACAAGTAAGGTAAATTCCCCCGAGGGGGTCAATACGAAGAATGAACTGAGTATGTAAGGCTATAAGAAACTGTACCAATAAGTGAGAACATCAAAGTAACTCAAAGATAAGAGAATAGACAATATAGATAAACCAACATTCCATACGTGTGGAATCATGTACATTACATTCTTTATTTCCTGTATCATCTCAATATCAACAATAATCATATCATGCCCGGGACCAACTGATCAGTGGTAAAAGAGGATGACCCATGCTAGGCATTTTAACCCCTGGGATACGGTCCTCATCAATATATATATCGGGATCGACCCATGCTAGGCTTTCCTTTCACCCCTGGGATACCACCCGTAATATTGGGATCGACCCATGCTAGGTGTTCCTTCCACCCCTGGGATACCACCCAAGAACACATAACTTCTCTTTACAACATTACTTTAATCTTTAGTTATGAAATTGAAACATTGTTGGTTATCGCATTATTGGAATTTTGGGACAATGTTCAATGTACAAGAGACACATGAATAAATATATATATATATAGGTAACAACTGACATGAGATACTTTGGAACATTTCGACATAGGTACAAGTACAATGGCAAAGGGAGCAATATGTGCTGCAGGAAGATACGGACAAAAATAACCTTACATACCTTAGCTCCTCAATAAGAATCCACAATCCTAATGATCCAGCCCCTTACGTAAGCACATAATGGAGCTTACGTCAACATCTAACACCTTACAAGTGCCAAAGACGACAAAAGTTACATAATTGCCTATAACGTCATTTCCCCCTTTACAATGAAATTTCGGCATGACCATTCCAAAAATACTACAACATGCCATACATTGAACAAACATCATAACCAATAGCATTTCGCAACAAAGCTTCTTCTTTACACCTTCTCATTCACACCATATCAAAAAGAATCCATTAAGTCACCTTAATACACCTCATAGCACATATCGGCCAAAATCCCATAATTTACACTTATGGAAAATAACAAGTTTAGTAACATAATCACACCATACACGTTGGTATTTCATCCATACCATGCTCTTTCATCAAAACCACAAGTCACCTTTCAAGTTTAATTCACAAAATGGCACATCTTTTACCAAAGGGCAAAAGTGTCCTATTCAACCTTTCCAACACAACCATCATGATCTACACAATCTCTCATGCATATAATATGTTAAATCACAAGAATAAATACTTACCAAGATTCCAAAGTGATGATCTTGTCCAAAGTGGCCAAAGGAAATGGTTGCCTTAGGGTTTTGGAAAAGAGAGAAATGTTTGTGAAAATATCCAAAAAGTTATGAGACTTTGTAATGAATAAATCTGATTTTTGTTCCCTTTATATAGACCCTCAAGTCAATCCTTAGCCACTTCTTTGGCATTAAATGTCATGGTCCCTTAATTAATATAAGAATGGGTCATTTTCCTTTGGGCTTTTCATTTTGGCCTTGTTTTGGGCCTCAATTTGGGCCCAATAATACATATTAGCTTAGCCCACTAAAATAAATGTATAATCCATCATATATCTCATGTTTAAATAATTCCATAATGTCACGACAGTAGTCACTTACGAAATTCCCGTTCGTAGCCTCAATTGCAAAACTAGACATTCTAGCCGTCCATGGCTTAATTGAACATTTTGGTAAATTCGTGTGTTTCATGGTTTGATCATGTAGGAGTGTATTAAGGTACTTGGAGACTTAATAAGGAGTAAATAAACACCAAATAACCGAAATAAACCATGGAAGAATCAACATCGCATTACGTCGCAAAACGAGTTCGGGAAGGCCACATTTTTGTGCTTTGCTGAAATTTTTCCTACTCCGTCTAATACTAGTATATCATCCAATGCCCCATCGAAATACTACAAAATACTTACTTAGTGACCTTAATCATCAAGTAAACATGAATCCAAGTTACCAAATAAGGTTAGAAACGTACGGAGTGTTACAATTCATGCACCAGTTCCGCTTTTGCTCGCAAGAGAATGTAGAGAGGAGACAGACATAAACGGCTACACTATTCCTGTAAAGACCAATGTCATGGTGAATGTTTGGGCACTGGGCAGAGATCCAAAATATTGGGATGACGCAGAAAGCTTTAAGCCTGAGAGATTTGAACAATGCTATGTGGACTTTGTTGGTAATAATTTTGAATATCTTCCCTTTGGCAGTGGGAGGAGGATCTGTCCCGGGATGTCATTTGCTTTAGCTAATGTTTATTTGCCGTTGGCTCAATTGCTTTATCATTTCGATTGGACACTCCCTACTGGAATGGAGCCGACTTGGACTTGACTGAATCTGCTGGAGCCACTGCCACCAGAAAAACTGACCTTTATCTGATTGCCACTCCTTATCAACCTTAATAGCATCAACTTTATAAAGCTTTTATTATTATAGTGAGGTGTGTGAAATAAAAGAGTGTTATCTCTTTTAAGCTTATAGTAGTCTTTTGATATTATCCGATGGTAAATTTCTCAGTGTAGTGATATTATATGACATAGTTCGAGTATTATATTTTCACACTTAAAAATCTTGATGTATTAATATTCTCTTGTTCTTTTTATTTGTCGTGAATATTTTTTTATTCGATATTATTTTCCAACAACGTGGTATTATAGTCATTTCATTGCCCCCATCTCAAAGAATAAAAGTATGAGAATTGGTGTATATGTATAGAAGTAATTCTTGGCTCTCAAGTTGTGTGGAAAATTGTATATAAAGGGTAGATCAAATGAAAAACTAAAAACCACAGCACAAGCACCCTTTATTTACTAGTTTAGGAGTTTTCTCCCTTTGTTTCCAGCGAAGATAAATAGTAAAAAACTTCCTTAGGGACAGATGCATAGACTGCGACGTGAATGTAAAGAAAGTGTTTGGGAAGTTGGCCCAATAAGAAATTCTAGAGATCATCAAAGCCTACCATTAAATCACTGGTATGGCTATCGAAATCGTGGCATCAGCATGTAGGTTTCAGATCCAAATGGCAGTATCATACCTCCAGAGTGGCTTCATTTCATACTATAAATATTGGATTACATGTTGGCTGCCTCGCTGGTTTAGAATTCAATCACAAAATAGCCAAAGAATCAATGAGTAATATACCTTCTATTTCCAAAAGAACTTATCTTCTCCTCTTAGTAAAGAGAGGCTCCATTTCGAGTTCGACAAAGTGAAAGAATCGATTGGATCATTCAAGTCGGATAGCATTTATCTACACTAGGATCCGACCATGAAGCTAAGGTCCAAAATATGAAAGAAAATATTTCCACGACTCTACCACCCAGTCAATTTTGTTCCACCAACCTATCTAGTTTGGTCGAAGTGCTTTTTGGGGATGGAAGCAATAAAAGTAATAATAGAATAAACAGAGATAAAAGCAAATATTTGAGAACTCTACTTGTATCCCGTCTTGAATCCTGCCCACTTTCTTTCCCCGTAATAAGTGACACTTATTCTCAATATGTCCTTGATGTTTGTTATGGCTGCAATATGATAGTAAGTTATTGTCACGACTCAGAATCTGAGGTCATGATGGAACCTACCCCGATCGAACCTTGGTAGGTAAGCCTAACTCCACAAAACATATGAAATATGAAGAGAAGATAAATAATAATCACATACAAGACTTTTAGAAAAAAGCCAGGCCAAATATATAATCAACTCCGAAATCAGAAATAGATACAACTCAAATCCCAAAATCTAGTGTCATGAGTAAAGAGCACTCTAAAAACCGACATAATGTATGAAAATACATAGAACTCTGTCTCTGAATATAAGATAAAGACATAAAACTTGAGGAAGCCAAGCATAAACTCTGTAACGGGGAGCTCACCTTGACTTCAAAATACTCTCAAAGCAGCACAAACTCACGATCCGTGGGTCGCACTCAAACTAGAATTTGCACCTAAAAGGTACAGAAAGTAGGAGTGAGTACGGTCCATTTATACTCAGTAGGCATCATAGGCCGACCAAGCAAAGTAGAAAACTAAACATATAAAGGAAACTATAAGCAACTCTTCCACCTACATACAAAAAAGTTTCAAATGATGGCTCAAGCCATACAACTCCTAACATTATAAATAATACAACTATAATAACAGTATAAGAGTAACTACACATGAATATACAAAAAGAAGACTAAATTACATGATAACAAACACATAAGAGTAATGTAAGTGATGCAATGCATTGCTATGATAAGGATGGAATGTCTCAATATCACCTCATATAGACCTTCCGAGCATAAGCTTCCAGGAGAGAACCCATGGGGGGTTTACAACCCATATACATATCATGATCTCATCAATCAACTTTGCTGACACATCCCTCGGCTAAGGCATTTTATAAAGTGTCTTGTTTTCTTTCAAAAATTAGTGTTTCTCGGTGGAACCAGTTCCATGAATAAGGATTCATGCTCATAACCAATTCAACATCATATAATGAATCAAATCAATAATGATATGAAATGAACTCAAGTCTCCTCAATTTTCAATAGATCATGATACAAGCCATCACATGACAACACAGTAGTAAAGAGTCACGTAAGACATCAATAATATCAATTCAAGCCCCCATTTGGGTATCATAATAACAATAAAGGTAAATAATGCTCAAACAAGACCAATACCAGCCTCCACATGGGCATCACAATGATAATAATTTCTCAAGTCAATAATAAGGTTCACATAAGCCCCCACATGGGCAACACGATAAAATAATGATCTCAAAAGATAAATCTCACTATAAAATTTCCAACCCATAGCATACTTTATATGAATGGTTAACTATCCAGCCATATTTGAAGTTAAGCCATAACTTACCTTAAAAATCGAAACACGAGCCTTGACCTCAACAAGAAGCCTTTATTTTTCGTACAGCCTTAGAACAAACCCAATTGATCAAAACATGATCTACACGTCAAAAGGAGTCTATCAATATCCATATTGGCATACTTTCATTCTGGGTCCAAAAATCACTTCAAAAATTGACCCCAAAATAAAAAGGGTAAAACTAAAAAATTTATTGAATAATCATGTTACCCATACTTCAAGGGTTCTAAATATGAAAACTCATAAAAAAAAACAAGTTGAAATCAAGCTTGAAATCATTGAAAAATTATTTTCTCACTTTACCGGGTAAAATCCCAAAATTTCAAGTTTAAAATCCAAGTTTTGAAGTTGTTTTTGAGATAAAATCAATGAGTAATGATAGAAATACTGTTTAGAAGCTTACCCAAACAAGTTTGATGAAAAATCCCCTTTGAAATCGCCTTTCCCAAGGTCTCAAGGTCCAAAAATGGTGAAAATAGAGTAAAATCACGAAAAAGGAGCTTTTATACAGCGATCATTGCTTAGGCGGTCAAATGATCGCCTAAGCTATGTCGCCTAAGCGGCCAGACTACAACTAAGGAGATAGTCACTTTCCATTAGGGCTTCCGCTAAGGCGGCCCTTTGTTTGCTAAGGTAGTACCTCTAAGGCGGCAAAAAGCCCCCTTAAGCAGTCGCACCAGAAAGTTTTGGATAGCTGAACATGCAACTAAAAATGACTCTGAATGGAACCTCAGAATTTGATCGAGAGCCCATAAAAATAAACCAATAATGCTACTAGGTTAATTTTGACGTTTTGGACTCAATGGAACCATTAGATTTATTAAAAGATATCGTTATCAACAAGTTTACCCCCAGAAACCCCTTTAGGCTAAAATAACTAGTTTCTCGTCCAAATGCTCAAAACTTAAAATAAAGACTCAGAGCCCTAACCATCCATGCTACTTAGAAAAAATCAACATTCCGAATCTAAAGGAATGGACAGAATCACCATCCGATGCTCGGATCACAAAATATTGACCAAAGTCAAAAAGTCTCACTTTAAAGGCTACTCAAAACCTCAAACTCACATAAATCACTCTCAAATGTTTGAAAATCGTGTCAACCATCCCCACAACTCATAAATGGTACAAAACAACTACGGAGAAGGGCAAAATATTCAAAACACAGAAAACTCTAAAAATCACAGTGAGGGTTGTCACAGTTATCATAGGCAAACTCCTGGAATTTCTCCACAATTTTACCAGTCTTTTTATCCATAACTTCAAGACTCAACATGTTCGGTTGTGTGCCCATTAAATCAACAATCACCTTCATCCTTGCTATACTAGGTTTTGTGTAACACCCCGTACATTTTTGAATGCATGCGATTACCTTAACATTTACGGAATTATTTGAACTTGCGATAGTTGGTGTATTACTCACTAAAGTTGTTGGGATAAATTAACCTTGTGCTAATGGACCCAATTGAGGCCCAATATTAAGCAAAAGACTTGGCCCCAAAAGGGAAAAATGACCCATTCATCTTTTGACCAAGTAAACACAACATTAATGACCAAAATGTTTGGCTAAGGATGACCATGAGGGGCTATATATAAGGTTAAAAATCAGATTTTTATTCACAAAAGCACACTTGCCAATTCTAGAGATTTCCAAGACATTTTCTCTTCTCTTTCAAACCCTAAAGCAACCACTTGTTTGGGCAAGATCATCTCTTTGTAAGCATTGGTAAGTGTTAAATCTTATGATTTAATATATTATACGCATGAGGGGTTGTGTAGATCATGTTGGTTATGCTTGGAAGTGTTGAGTAGTCCATTTTTGCTTCTTTGCTAAAATATTTGTTCTCTATGTGACTTAAAACTTGAAAGGAGACTTGAGGTCTTGAAAGAAGTGAATGATATGGAGGAGATATCAACATGTTAGGGTGTGGTTGTTAACATGTTAGGATGTGGTTATGTCCCTAACTTGTTTCCTCTTTATGTGTGACTTGTGGACATGTTGTTATGTAATGGTGTAGTGAAAAGAGAGGGTAATTTTTGTAATGTTTATATGCATGTTGAAACCATGGTTGTTCATTAACATCAATTTGACCTAAAATATTGAAAGAGAAGCTTACTTAAGGCCATGGACCATTTATTGCAAAAAAGGACCCAAAAATAACCCCTGGAGGCTGAAACGGGCATCTGCCCTCGCGAACGGGGCACCTGCGGGCGCAGGTGGCACTGCAGGTGGTCCTAGACAGGGCCAAAGGGGTACCTACGGCCTCACCTCACCACCTTCGGGCTCAGGTGACCCCACAGGTCCCTCTAGGACCCCGTTTTGCATGTTTTTGTCTCTCTTTGACCCCCGAAGCACCTCTACCCTTTTTGGATGCAATTATCAACTTATGGTACCTTTTGAATGGCTTTAAGGGGTCGTTCGGAGGCATGTTGGATTATATCAATTATGGATTGTTGTTAATATGTTATTGTGAAAGGTATTGAGATGACTTGATGGAGTAAATGTGACGTGGTGTTAATGAGGAAGTGTAAAGTATAAACTTTGTGTGAAATGCTATTGGTTTATGATGTCTTGGTTGATGTGTGGCATGTTGTGGTGTTGTTGTTATGGTAATGCAGTGAATGGTATTGTGAAGGGTGAAATGACGTTATATGGCAGTCATGTAGTTCATTGTTGTTTTATGCACTCGTAATGTGGTTTGTTGTTAATGTGAGCTCCATTATGTATTCCTATTATAGAGTAGTGCTTTAAGGAAGAGCTAAACTATTATAGTCATACGTTATACGGATAAGGTATGTAAGGTTACTTTTTTTCGTATCCTTTGGCAACCACTATTGTTCACATCGTTACCGCACTTGTTTCCATTTTGAAATGTTTCAAAGTATCTGCAACACCCTGTACCTACCAAACCCTACTTGACGATGTTGAACTATGGTTACTTAAGTGTCGAGAGTCAAAAGTATGTACTTTGTAAGGTGATTGAGGAGATAATTGATATTGGGCCTAGTACATGGGATTAGACCTTTGTAGGAGGTGTAACACCCCGTATGTTGTCGAACCTATATGACTATGTTTACATTTATGGAATTAGTAAAAACATGAGAGAATTGATGAATTATCCATTAATTTGTTGGGCATTAAATGAGTCATGAGCCATTGGGCTTAAATGAGGCCCAAAATCACGTGGAAGACTTGGCCCAATGGGTCAAAATGATCCAATCTTTCATTTGACTAATCAACTAAGGAATTTAATGATAAGGGATGGATAAGAGTGACTTGAGGGACCTATATATATATATGAGAAAATCAGATTTTTATTTCATTCCAACACCCATGCCTTTTCTAGAATTCTCTCAACATTTCCTTATTCAACACAAACCCTAGACCTTTATCTCTTGGACCAAGATCATCATCTTGCAAGACTTGGTAAATGTATATTATTATGGTTTAATATATTTTATGCATGTAATATGGTTTATATCATGTTGTTCATGTTGGTGAAGTGTGAGAAGTTCACTCTGTGTAAAACAATTTGTGTTTGCTAAATCAGAGGATGGTTTTGCCTTGTAAACTCAAACATAGACTTGTGGTCTTGAAGGAAGTGAACTTGATGGATTCAATATTGACATGTGAGATGTTATTATAGTCTTACCTTGTTTTATCCTTGTGTATAATGTTTGGAATTGTTGTTGTAAATTTGGTCATGGATTTGGTGACGGATTGAAAAGAAAGTGAGGTTTTGGTGATGTTTATGTGTGTTGTGGGACCATGGCTGATTGTTGGCATATAAGATGATCAAAAATATGTTAAAATAAGTTTAGTTATGATTATGGACCATTCATGGCATGAAAATACCCAAAAGAGACAATTTGGCCGAAAACGGGCTCACCTACGAGCGCAGATGCCAACGCAGATGCCCCTGGACACTGCCAAGGGTCATCTGCGGCCACAGGTCAGCCACCTGCGGGCACATGTGGCTTCGCAGGTCTCTTACAGAACCCCGTTTTGCATGTTTTTGTTCCCCTTTGACCCCCCAAGGCCCTTATACCCTTTATGGATATAATTAGCAACTTGTGATGTTGTTTTAATGACTTTGAAGTGTTTTATGGAGGCATGTTGGACTATGTAAGTATGTATTTTTGTTCATAAGTTGTTATGAGACAATTTGATAGGAGTAATTGTGACGGAATGATGATGAGAAAGCAGAAAGGGTAAGTGTGGTGTGAAATGTTATTGATGTATGATATCTTGGTCAATGTGTGGAATGATTATGGTGTTGTTGGTATGATAATGCAGTGGGGTGTATTGTAAAGAGTGAAATGAAGTTATGTGGCAGTCATATAGCTCATTGTCGTTTTGTACACTTGTACGGTAAATAGTTGTTAACGAGAGTTCCATTATGGACTTGTATTATAGAGTGAAACATAAGGAAGAAGCTGGACTGTTGTGTTCATCTATAGACTTGTGTACTCATACTTGGAAGTAAAGGTATGTAAGGTTACTCTTCCCATATCTTTATGCAATATAGAGTATTCACCTTGTTATGGTACTTACTCATGCTCGAAGTGTTCTAAAGCATCCCAGTTCAGGTTGAGTTATATTGTTATTCATATGTATCCTGTTCTTAGACGAATGGTGATTCACTTATCTCTATTCATTGACTGAAGTTCTTAAGCTATCAAAATGTTGAAAAGTCTAAGAGAACTATCTCAAAGAAAGTAGGATGTAAGAAGAATCTACTTATTCTTGAAGAGTATTTTCCAATCACGTCTTGTCCCAAAGTCTTATGTGTACCAATTTCTCACAAGTGTAAAGGTACCAATCTTATAAGATCTCACAAGAGTAGTGAAGAGGTAATGTGCGAGCTAATATATCTATCTCTCACTAGTTAAGGTGCTAATCTTATGAAGTCAAGGAGTGAAGTAATTTTTGTGTGGTTCGAATAGTGTCATTATCCTCAATGTATCAATCTTTCATAAGTGAGTATATCAATCTCTTATAAGTGAGTATATCAATCTCTCATAAGTGAATAAATCAACCTCTTCTAAGAAGAATAAGAATAAGAAGAGATTTAATTGATAAGAATTCTCGGGAGGTATCCCAGGGGTGAAAAGAACACCTAGCATGGGTCGATCCCGTCATTCCCCACCAAAGAGTGGATGTATTTTAACCCTACCCATGGAGTAGATGTATGCTATTAACCCCACCAAAGAGTGGATATATGTTAACCCTACCCATGGTGTGTAGATGTATGTTATTAACCCCACCAAATAGTGGATGTATGTTAACCCTACCCATGGAGTAGATGTATGTTACTAACCCCACCAAAGAGTGGATGTATGTTAACCCTACCCATGGAGTAGATGTATGTTATTAATCCCACCAATAAAGTGGATGTACATTATATTATTAATCCAAAACTCTTGAATAGAAGAATCTCTTGAATAGAAGAATATCTTGAATAGAAGAATCTCTTGATTAGAAGAGAAGAATCCCTCGAGTGAAGATGTATATGAAAGCTATTCTATGAAGGATAAGGATGTAAAATGAGTGATCTAAAATAACAATAACAAAAGCAATATACATGTTTCCACATTTAAAATGATGGTTTATCCATATTGACTATTCTCTCATATTCTATTCCATTGACATTCTCATGTATGATGTACTTTCTATAGCCTTACATACTTAGTACATTCCTCGTACTGACCCCCTCGGGGGACTTAACTTACATGTTACAGGTGCAAGCACTAGTAGACCTCCATAGTAGGTTGACAGTGATTGCAGATCTTTGGTGAGCCCCAGTTGGTTCGGGACTTTCTGAGTCATAGATGTACAGTTGTTTTGATATTGTAGATGTTGTATAAAGCGAGGACTTATCCCGACTTTTAGTTGGTCTTGTAAATACATCAGTTAGAGTCTTTTGTAAACATATGTGGTTATGTGAATGCAAAAGATGTATGATCATTTTGACTTGATGGCCCTAACGGCCAAGTTTCATATATAAATAGACATGGCACATGTTTCCATGTTCATGATTTCCGCATAGTTACTTGAGGTACAATAAGATTTAGAAGAGGATAGGTATACGAATGTACGTGAGCATAGATTGGTTCTCTCGAGCCATATCGGCTTCGGGTGCCAATCACGCATCAATGGGGTTTGGGGCGTGACAGTATCTCATTTCAGGTTTGTTATAAATTGTTATTCACGTGTCTCTTATTCATTGACTGATGTTTCAAAGCTCCAATCATGTTATAACCACCAATGTATCAATCCCACAAAAGTAGAGGAATAAAGTAATGTATATATGGTTTATTGTTTGAGAACCGGGATGGCTCAAAGGGGTACATAAGTCTAGCTAGAATTGATCCCGAGATTATTAGACCAAGGGACAACTCAAAAGGGCACATAGACCTAGCTCGAGCTGATCCTAATGTTACGTTATGACCCATCGATAAGGTGGATGATTATGTTATGACCCACCGATAAGGTGGATGATTATGTTATGACCCACTGATTAGATGGATGAATGATAATGATAATAAACATAAAAGCAAAGAAAGTAATGAACGTAATATACATGGTTCCACACATACAAAATGGTGGTTTATCCATAATGTTTATTCACTTGTAATTGCTTCCATTTCAGTTTCTATATCTCATGCAGTTGTTTTTAGCCTTACATACTCAGTGCATTCTTCGTACTGACGTCCCTTGGGGGACTTACCTTAATTGATGCAGGCACAGGTGCTAGTAGACCTCCACAGTAGGCTGCGAATCATCTACGGATTATTGGTGAGCTCCAGTTCGGTTCGAGGCTTTTTGAGTCATGTGTACACTATTTTGGTACTATGTAACAAATGTTGTATAAAATGGGGACTTGTCCCAACTTTAGGATTGGTTATGTATCTGTTAGAGGCTTTTGTAGACGTTGTGGGACAAATGAAGGAATGTATAATGGCCGAATTTCGTATCTATTAAATGTTTCTCTATGACTTCCGTCATTGATATCTTGTATCTATATGTGATAGAGTGTTGCTCATTTAGTGACATGCATATGAGTGTACATGAATGAGGGTTGGTTCTCTTGGGCCCTAACGGCTTCGGGTGTCAGTCCGCCCCATTGGAATTCGAGGCGTGAAAAAAGTGGTATCAGAGCAGGTCGTCCTAGGGTTTGTCTTCAAAATGGTGCGTTTACACTCTTATCATATTTATTGGTCTCAAGTGATAATTTTCCTCTTACCAATGAAAGAATTGATATTGTGATCTACTTAAGTGTAGACAAGCTTTTCTGGGCTATACATTTACAGTTTACTATCTATTTGTTATTTTTTTTGTTTGATTAAATGTTATATTTGCTCAATCGAAAATAACGATTCTGCATACTAGGATGTTAGGATGGTTCTAACCATCTTCACTTCGTTCCTTTCAAAATATGTAGACTTTTAGAAAATTTGGATGATTATAAATATAATGCTTAATAGCTTCAATCTGGATGTCTTTGTTTATGTGTTTAAATTTGGCTTTGACTGGTATCAAATGAATTGTATATATCAAGAAATTTTATTTCAATTTTTATGTATGTTCATCCTTAATGTAGTAATTAAGATTTAAATAATTTTCAATTATATTCATCTCTTATTCAATTCTAAATCCGTTCAAATTAAATTTCATGTTTACGTGAATATTTGCATATTTATGCTCATCAAGCCAATATAAAGTAAATATACATACAAGCAAGAACTTGGACAACTACATACAGATGTGGAACAGTCTTTCGGTATCGGGTTCATCTGAATCCACATCATTCTGGGGAAGTTGCATTTTTTATTTACTTTAATTGCTATTTTTGTTATCTAATATTATCAATTGAAATTATATAACAAATTTTGATACCAACTAATGGGGATATATGTGCTACACACGTATCCATAAACTAGTTATATAAAAACATGAATAAAATATACCTTGAAGTGCAAGATTTTTGATGAAATAGATTTGAAATTCTATTAAGTTGCTTCTGTCTTTGTCTTTAAGAGAGAATTGTCACGCCTCAAATCCCATTGGGGTGGACAGGCACCCGTAACCGTAAGGCCCGAGAGAACCAACTTATGATCATGTACATTCATACGCATGCCATTAAGTGAACAAAAATTCTGCCATATGTAGATATCATATATCGATGACGGAAGTCATGTAAAGATGTTCAAAATAGATAGGAGACTTGGCCGTTGGGGCCACAATGTCTAAAAGGTAATACACTTCTACATTTGACTTTACATGGTCTACAAAGCCTCTAAAAGATATATAACCATGACTAAGGTTGGGACAAGTTCCCGCCTTATACAACTACTACACAGTACCAAAAATATATACAAATGACTGGGAAAGCCCCGAATCAACCTGGAGCTCACCAATAGCCTGCAGATGACCCAAACCCTACTGTGAAGGTCTACTAGCTCCTATGCCTGCACCAGGTAAGGTAGGTCCCCCAAGGGACGTCAGTACGAAAGAATGTACTGAGTATGTAAGGCTATAAGTAATTGTATGAAATATAGGAACTCAAATGGAATCAAATACAAGTGAATAGATAATACAAATATACCACCGTACTGTATATGTGGAATATTGTACATTTCATTCATTTCTTTCCTTTTACCTTTATATCAATAAACATCATATAATGCTCGGGACCAACTGATCAGTGATAAATAACATTGAGATCTACTCGAGCTAGGCTTATGCCCCCAGAGCTACCACCCATAAATTAATAAATCATGTTTGGCTCGAGCTAGGTTTTCACCCCCAGAGCTACCCCCTACATCCAAGAATCAATCGGGATCGGCTCGAGCTAGGCTTTTTCCCCCAAAGCTACCACTCGTACTCAACCAAATATGCATTACTTCACTTCTTTAATTTTTGTGAGATTGTTACATCGGTGGTCATAACATTATTGGAGCTTTGGAACAATAGTCAAAAAATAAGAGACACATGAATAACAATTACTAACAAACCTGATATGAGATACTTTAAAACATTTTGGAGTGGAAATAAATTTGGTAATGATGTGAACAATAGGTGCGGCCAAAGGATATGGAAAAGCATAACCTTACATACCTTATGTTTCCAACAAGTGACTACAACAATTCATCTCTTCCTTAAAGCGTTACTCTACAATATGAATACATAATGGAGCTCACATTAAAAATCAATTACATTACAAGTTCACAAGGCGATAGTTAGCTACTTGACGGGAAGTAAAAACTGTCCAACATCCCAAACACATGGTATATCATTCCACCTTCATTTATACTTCCATATAACTTCATTCTACCCTCCTATACCATAACTTACTGCCTTACCAAGACAACACCACCAAAACAGTTCACAAACCAACATAGATGTCACAAACCGACAAGATTTCCCACCAAGTGCATACTTCACATTTTTACCTCAAAGCAAATCCACATATTTATTCCATCAAGTCACATAAATACCTTCCACAATAATATACCAAAAATAGTCCGCACAGTTTCAGAATTCACTTTAACATAACAAGAAAGTATTCTCCTTTTACTACGCCAAACGTTTCATGCACAATTACGTGTAAACATTTCCATAAGTCATACACAAGGAGTAAAGAATTAGGTACAGAACCACACTTGAATATACTGAAACTTCATCCATATAATTAAATTTCTTCAAGACCTTAAGTCCCTTTTCAAGTTTATACCACATAGAGGGCAAATCCTTTAGCGATTAAGCAAAAGTGGACTGCTATAAATAAATTGGATTGCTCAACACTTTTTAAACATAACCAACATGATATACACAACCTCTTATGAATATAATATATTAATCTATAAGTTAAACACTTAACAAGGCTTGCAAGTGGAAGATTTGTCCAAAAATCCTTAGAGAAAATTAGGGTGCCTAGGGTTTTTTGAGAGAGGAGAAATGTTGATTGAAAATCTGATTTTTTTTTTGCAAGTGTATTGTGTTGAAAATGAGCTGAATTTCAGCCTTATAAAGTCCCTTTTCCACCACCTCTCTAGGGGCTTCCTTAGCCAATTATTTGGTCAAAAATTCCAAGTGAACTTGGTCCATTTTTAAATGGATCATCGCCTTTTTGGGCCCATGTCTTTTTACTTAATTTTGGACCTCAATTAGGTCCATAAACATAATATTAATTCATCCCAATAAATTTAGTGGGTAATACACCAACCATCTTAAGTTTAAATAACTTCATTAAGGTTAAGGTAGTCAATTAAGTTCAGAAATGTACGGGGTGTTACATCCTTCCCCCCTTAGGAACATTCGTCGTCGAATGTTAGTAACATTATCCAATCTAAACAAGTTCAAGTCTAAGTTCATTCTTCATATTATCACATACACATAATACTTATATATACTTACTTGTTATTGCTCCAATTCAGCATCTTGAACTTTCTCTTCAGTTTGAAATAAATGCGGGTACTTAGACTTCATCATTTCCTCGGCTTCCCATGTGATTTCTTCTACTTGCTGATTTTTCCAAAGTACTTTTATGAAAGCTGCTTCTTTATTTCTTAACCTCTTAACTTGTCGAACCAGAATAGTAATAGGTATTTCTTCATAGGTGAGATCTTCCGTAACTTGTACATCTTCAGTGGGAGCAATGCCATATGGATCTCTTATGCACTTCCGAAGCATTGAAACATAAAACACTGGATGAACTGTGGAGAGTTCTTGGGGTAGTTCTAATTCACACGCAACTTGTCCAAATCTTCGGATAATATTATATGGCCCTATATAACACGGACTTAGCTTTCCTTTCTTTCAAAATCTCACTACCCCTTTCATTGGTGATACTTTCAAGAATACCCAATCACCTATAGCAAACTCTAGCCCCTTCTTCTAACATCGACATATGATTTGTGTCGACTTTGGGCCATTTGTAGCTTCTGTTGTATCACCTTAACCTTCTCCATTGCTTGATGAACAAGATCTGGCCCAAATAAGGCAGTTTCACCCGCTTCAAACCATCCAATTGGTGATCTACACTTTCTTTCATATAAAGCTTCGTAAGGCTCCATTTTGATACTTGAATGATAGCTATTATTGTAGGCAAAGTCAATAAGAGGTAAATGATCATCGTAACTACCTTTAAAGTCCAATGTGCAAGATCGTAGCATATCTTCCAGTGTTTGTATAGTACATTCTGCTTGTCCATCTGTTTTAGGATGAAAAGCCGTACTTAAATTCACTTGGGTTCCTAAACTCTTATGAAAAGACTTCCAAAAGTGTGCAGTAAATTGAGCTCCCCTGTCTAATATAATAGAGATTCGAATTTCGTGTAGTTGAACTATCTCTTTAACATACAACTGCATATAATCTTCAGCTGTGTAGGTGGTCTTGACCGGTAGGAAGTGTGATGACTTGGTAAGCCTGTCAACGATTATCCATATGGAATCAAAATTCCAAAGTGTACGAGGCAAACCTGTGATGAAATCCATGTTGATCATGTCCCACTTCCAGATTGGAAGATTTATACATTGCATATAACCTCCAGGATTCTGATGCTCTACTTTTACTTATTGACAATTTGGACATTGGGCTACAAATTCTGCAATGTTCTTCTTCATGTTACCCCACCAATACAATTTTTTCAAATCATGATACATTTTGGTGGCTCCCGGATGAATAGAATACCGTGAATGATGTGCCTCTGTCATAATTCGTCTCCTTATCTCGCTACATCAGGTACACACAATCTACTTTGGCACTGAAGCACTCCCTCTTGCGTAAGATCAAATGCCTTTGTCAAACCTTAATGTATATTCTCCTTCAGCTGCAAGAAAATAGGATCCGCATACTATTTTTTCTTCACTTCAGCTACTAATGAAGATTCTGCCGCATTTTGCACCATAATTTCTATGGAAAAGATATATTGCAAACACTTATGGTCGGTATATATGTCAACATGAACCCCATACAAGTAGTGGCGCCATATCTTTAAAGCAAATATTACTGCTGCTAGCTCAAGATCATGTGTCAGATAATTTCTCTCATGTGGTCGCAACTATATTGAGGCATAAGCTATTACATTACTGTGCTGCATCAATATTGTCACGCCCCGAATCCCATCGAGACATGATTGGCACCCGTAGCCGATAAGGCCCGAGAGAACCAACCTTTGCCTATGTTCATTCGTATGCATATCTTTGTCTGAACCTTATTAAACCATATGCAACTATGCGGAAAACTTGAACATGAAAACAGATGCTATACATATATTTATTTAGGAAACTTGGCCGTTGAGGCCATTAAGTCAAAACAGACATTCGTTTCTACATACTCGTCTCTTACATCCCTATACCCACATTTGTCTACAAAAGCCTCTAACAGATGCATCAACAAGACCAACTTACAGTCGGGACAAGTCCCCGCTTTATACAATTTATATAACATCACAACAAATATACACCTATGACTCAGGGGGCTCCGAACCAACTGGAGCTCACCAAATAGCTGCAAATGATCCCCAGTCTACAGAGGAAATCTACTAATGCCTGCACCTGCAACATGTAAGGTAATTCCCCCGAGGGGGTCAGTACGAAGAATGTACTGAATATGTAAGGCTCATAAGGAATTCATCATACATAATAACAACAATAATGGAATCAATATAAGGAAACAGAAATGTGAATAAACTCTCTTTCCGTATGTGGAAACCATGTATATTACTTTCTTTACTCCTCTTGTCTTCATCTTTTATTCATCTTTATTGTTCTACCCATGCTAGGCTATTCTGTCGCCCCTGGGATGAGATTAACCCATGCTAGGTGCTTTGACCCCTGGGATGTTATGTGAACCCATGCTAGGCTTTCGTGTCGCCCCTGGGATATCGTTAACCCATGCTAGGCTTATCGCCCCTGGGATGTTATATTAACCCATGCTAGGCTTTCGTGTCGCCCCTGGGATGTACCATTATAACCCATGCTAGGCTTTTATATCGCCCCTGGGATGTATCGGGATCGACCCATGCTAGGCTTTTCTGTCGCCCCTGGGATTCCACCCGTGTTATTGGGATCGACCCATGCTAGGTATTTTAACCCCTGGGATACCACCCATGATTACTTCTTAATTATACACCTCTTACTTCTCTTGTTATTCTTACTTCCATTCTATGAGGATCATGACATAGTTGGAATCACACATATATATATTACTTCTTCACTCTTGCTTCATGAGATTGACATATTCTCTTATGAGGAATAGATATATTAGCTTGCACATCACCTCTCTTATTACTCTTATGAAATCTTATGAGATTGGTACTTCTACTTGTGAAATATTGATACAAAGATAATCATAATTGAGGACTTGGAACATGACATGATTGGAAAATGCTATTTAAGAATAAATAGGTTCTCTTATGTTATTACTCTCTCTTGAGATTGTTCATTTAGGAATGATAACGTTATGACATTTTTGGAACTTCACTCAATGAACAAGAGGCAAACGACTCATCATGCGTTTAAGAATAAGACACATATGAATAACAACATACGTCAACCTGAATTTGAGATACTTCAAACCTCTCGAAATTGAAACAAGTCCAATGTCAATGTGAACAACATGTTGCAGAAGGATATGGAAAAAGGAACCTTACATACCTTGTCTTCTTAATACGAATACACAATCTTAGATGTGCATACTGTTTTATCCCCTTTTTAGGCTCAAAAGGTTGGAAAAACATTTGGTTTTGACTTTTCAAACTATTTCAAAATTTTAAAGAAAATTTCAAAATAATTTAAGACAATACAGAGTCGCCACTTGATTTTTTATAGAAAATATCAAGAAAAAACTTAGAGAATTTTAAAGACTCGAAAACAGAAACAAATCTTTAAAATTAGAGAAAATGGGTAAGGATTCTGGTAACGCCTTGAGAAGGTTTTTAAGGCACTCAAGAAGCGTCCGCGAAAGCGGTTGACCAAAAGACTATTTGACTGATTTGTAAAAATGACCACTTTTGAAAGCTTGGCTAATTTTGTAAAATCTTGAATTAATTTGCAAATATGACATTTATTATATTCATGTGAAAAAAGTAGTTCATTTAAATTAAAGGAAAAAATCTATTTAACCTAAATTAAAATTTTTACCTTACTTAAGAGAAAAACATATTATTTTATGAAAAAATAAATTAAGAAAGAGTCGACTTTTGTCCAAAGGAGAAAATAATATTTTGCAAGATAAGCCTATTTATGAAAAGTGCTAAATTGATATAAGTTTTCGATCAATTGTAGACACTTGGATTTTTCAAGAGAATTAATTTTTGAAGTTGGAAAAAAGGTCACTTTAACTTAAATAAACCGCTTGCCACATGAACAAAAGTAAACGCCATTTTGATTTTTAAAGGTTTATTTATAAAGGGCTATTCCCAAGATATTAGAACTATGTGATAAATGATATGAAAAAGAAAAAGCTAAGGCAAAAATGTCAATTCGAGGGGGACTTTATTTCAATTTAACCAAATTTAAGAGTTAATTACGTACAAATAAATCCAATATGAATTACAAATAAATAAATAAAAGTAGCGAAGTTGAGAAAAACGGATTTTGAACCCGTTTGGACCTGCCCGGCTTTAATCCTCAATTTTTTAGGCTCTTAGCCTATTTCAATTTTTTCCATCGCCTTTGTCTTTGACCATGTGTACTTGCTTCCCTTTCTCATCTGATTTTCGCAATTTTGAACCCGTTTTGGGTCTTGAGGTTTGACTCAAAAAATGATGCGGGCCTCTTTGGCCGAGTAGGAATATGCAGAGGAGAACAGGAGTCCCATGGACTCGGCATTACATGTCACATGCGTAGATAAGAAGACAAATTAGCAGGGAGGAAACCCAACCAAAAGCAAACAACAAAAAATAATGGACATAAGACCCTTTTCAGCCCAAAATAATACTATGTCATTTATCACAGAGAATTTCAAAGCTCAGGGAGATGAAAATGCCATTTGCGAGAGCATGCGAATCATAACATGGAAAGTCAATTGTTAAATTAACTTACTGATTCCAACTGTAGCATAATAATTGCTTCACAGACAACGTGTGCTTATCAAAGCAAGAACTTGATTTTGAATACACAACAGCTAAACAACTTACAAAGAATTAATGCCAACAGTGATCTACCCTGTCAAGCTTTGGGAATTCCAGTTAACCCTCAACCACATTACATGTGAATTTAACATACTCGGTTGGTTATGAAGCTTGATTAAAATCACAACATCATCACCTAGGCAGCAGCTATATCATATTTTATACCACATAAAGAGACAGTCATTTCAACATACAATAACACATGATCGATCCTTAACCGAAAGAGAGCTATATGACACTATTCTGAAACTAGAGATGACGTCAAAAGCATGAAAATAACTGGACTCTTAAGAGCACAAACAAGGGAAATCAACATCCCGGAGCCATGTGACCGGTATGTCATACAATTTGCTAACCAAACAGAGATCTCATCTCAAATAAAGGAACTTGCTTTTATATGTGAGCCAAAGGGAAATACTGGAAACTCGACCACATTGCTCAATAATCTCAAACAAATAAATAAAGGGAAAGGAAACAGGGAAAGTAGTTCAAAACAAAATAAAATTGGTCAAGCCATTATGCTCGGTAAGAGCTTTGAAGGGATGGATTTTAGAGGTGAAGTAAGAACTATTATTTAGCTTCATTTCACCTTCTAAACCAGTTATGGGAAAAGCCTAGAGAGTGGTTCCTGAAACCTTCCATTTTTTCTTAGAGACCTCACTTTAGCGATTTATGTCAACTAATCAATTAGGATAACACTTGAAATCAGAAGAAAGGAACAAAAATAACTTGAGCAAAAGTCTCCTGGGAAGTTAAGAAAGTATGAAATCAATTCTTGAAAGGCTATAAAAGTTTAAGACTTAGGAATTTGCCCATATGCATAAATCATCGTAGAAAATTCAGCAACTTTGAAAAATCAGACCTCACATTAAAGCATAGGCACGCACTGGTAATTATTCACACGGCCAAGCAATAGATAAAAACACAACACACAGCTCATACTTGACTATTGATGTAACAATACGTGTTCAAGGTAAAAAAAATGTGAATCATCACACAAAATGCCCATGAATTTTCTAGATTTTGACTTAAGAAAACTCGTCGTCTTGGTATAATAAAGATATAACAAAGGCAGATTTAGATGAACCAAAACACATAGGAAAATAAAAATAAAAAATAAAAAAATTGAACAACAACACCCGACTACCAAATTACTAACCACACCTTGTTAGGAGGAAACTACTAGTTAAAAATCTCTCTTTAAAACCATGTTGAATACAAATTTAGCATTAGGCATTCAAAACAACAACAAACATTCGCATAAATTTAGTAAAGCTTAGAGCTTTTCATCAGTAATCAGAAACCGACTTCAAATTTTCAAATGAAAGCAGTCCACATGATAAGTAAAACGTCACGTACAAAGAAAATACATACGAAAGGCAAAATCTTTACACAGATTCCATCATCAAACAGGCTCAAAACAACAGGGTTCAAACATCGACAAGATCCTATTGCAGCACTCAAGCACAGAGGAGAAAAAGTGCGAAAGGATGAATCTTTTACCTTTTTGTGGGCAGCGAATTGGGACAAACAAGCCTTGACGACGAACTTCTACCACCGGAGTTTCGATTTCGACTTGTCGGAGTTTTAACCTTTTGTTGGAATCAATTTTTTCAACTGTGTTCCTTCTAGGCTTTTTGGTTACGTGAGGTTAGAAGCATGCGCCTCCAGAACCTCCAATTTTTCCCCAAAAAATCCTCTCCTCAACCCTCTTTCTTACTATCTATTTATAGAAAAGTATTGGGGCTGTTTTGGAGGGGAAAAGCAGAGGGGTAAAAAGGGAAAACAAATTGGGAAAGTTTTGAAATTCGAAATTCAGGATAAGAATTGGATTTTTTAGCTATGAAATCGGATGAACTTGGACCAACAATAGGGTCAAATTCGTTGGCAAAATTGGGGGGAAAATTTGGATTCTTTCATCCACCAATAGAAATCACACAAGTATGTACTGTGATAGTACGAATTTGGCGAGTTCATCGCGGAATCCGAACGTTGGGGATGATGAGGTGTTGAGTTTCTAGAATCTTGACAACTCACCTCTTTGTACTATAAACGGAATTTTAACGGAGTTGACGAAGTTCAAAGGATCGTTTGGTGTTGTTTTGGTTGAGATGTTGACGGAAGTTGTTGTTGGTGTTATTGTCGTCTGTTGAACATTGTTGTTTCTATCGTTGAGGGAGAGAGAATTGGGGAGAGAGAAAGAAAATAGAGGAGAGAGTGTGCGCGTGTGTATATGTGTGTATAGGTGGGGTGTGTGTATATGTTTGTATGAGTGTGGATGAAAGGGTGTTGGGCCGGACTGGGGTGTTAAGTGTGGGCTGATTTTAAAAGGGGGGATTGGGCTGGTAGATTTAATTAGGAATAGGAATTAGGATTTAGGAAATGGCCAATTAGTTTAGGGTTTAGCCAAATTTCATTAAAATATCGGCCAAATTGAAAATCAATTGGCCAATTGCATTGCAATTGTGGCCCATTTGACTTCAATTAAGGCCAAATTAAATGGGTTTGGCTAAATTGAATCACAATCTAACTTGAGTTAGACACCGATTTAATCTCGAGTTTCTTGATTTCACAAAAATCAAATAAATATTTTCCAAATAAATTATATTTAAAAGCAAAAATATATTTAAGTCAAGATTTTACCTATTTGAATTAATTTCAAGATAGGATTTCGATTAAAACTTGAACATTTGATAAAATAATTATTTAAGCGACCAAAATTATACGATCTCGTATCCATGAATACAAAAACATATAATTCGTCACTTAAATGACAAAACTAACCCAAATAAATATTTTAGAAAGTATTTATCCGGATAAATAAATATTTTGATTTTATCTAAAATCAAAGAAACTCAGGATTAAATTTGGTAGGGGAGGGAAAAAATTAGGTGTCAACAACTGCCCCCTCCCTTTGGGTAGGGTTAATGCAAGTAACCCTGGGCAAAGGGAGTTTGACGATCCTAATTTTGTCCGACCACAAATTCGTCTCTCGAAAGCACTTTGTTTTCGCACGAAATTCAGGGAATTATGGCCGGACCCTGGTATTGAGTTTCCTACATATCTCGGGTTGCATGAGAATTCAGGCCACTTGTAGTTCATAAAGATTGATTTTTTAAGCACGATTTTCAAAGAACTCACAGACTATCCCGGTTTCAAATTTTGGTGAAGTCGGAAAGCTGGGGAATGAAATGATATGGGGAAGAGGTTGGAACGCAGTCGAGTTTTCAACAAAGAGCCCAGCCTACATATCCATGATTTTCAAGGAATTAGACTGCTTGTAGTTCGACTCAATCGGTAGAAAAGGTAATCGCTTATTTGAAAACGACCTTTGGCTCGGGACGAGTGACAAGTAAGATGAGGTATGGAAAAGAATCTTGTAACCTCTTAAACATGAATGTGGATCTCTCTACATCCATAGGTAAGAATTTACCAGGACATAATTTCCAAGTCTCTCGGTGTATTGTCACCCAAATTTAAAAGAAGAGGAAAGTTACTTCCGGTGTGAGTTTAGAAATACCCCGAAAGTGAAACTGAAACCAATAGTTCCAAGATGCCCACATGCCTTCTGATAGGGGTGTGGTTTGATGGTGGTGGAAGTGTCTTTTAGCTCGCATCCAAAGAGTTTGATATTCCTCTTCGGACTATGTCCCAGTTCGCTGCTAAGAAAAAGTTCCACGTTGTGCTGCGTCCTTTTTGGAGTCGTCCGCACCTGTGGTTTTGGCTTGAGACTTTCAACCTCTCGGATGCTCTCGGCAACATCTCAAACAAAATTTGTTAGCGATAAACATAATTCACTGAGGGATAGAGTCTTTTACCATATTCCTTGCGTGAATTATTTCTGATCAATAGTGCCATCGGTTCCTGTCCCTACTTTTGGAAGATAATGGTTTCCGTAACAGTATAGGTACAACAACCATCTTGGTTATTGGATATAATGGACTTTCGGCAGTTGATTCTTTCTTCAAAATGGGGTGACTCTCTTGGCCACCGACGACATTTTGGGTAGAACGGTTCTTGCAACCGTTTGATCTTTTGTTTGATAACCTTCTAGGCTACTGGTATGATTTCGTATTATGACCTCGGGTAAGTCTTGCGCATCCTTAGTATCGATACGACTTATAGATGTCCCTTGAATCGTCAATCTTTGGGTAATCTCGCGCATCATTCGATGTTGGATATGAGGCGGCTTATAGATATCCTTTGAGTTGCTAGCTTTTGGGTGATTCTGCACATTATCCTACCTTGGATAAGAGATGGCTTATAGATATCCCTCGAATCGCTAGCTTTCGGGAAATCCTGCACATCATCCAACCTTGGATATAATATGACTTATAGATATCTCTCAAATTGTCGGTCTTAGATAATCCTGCGCATAATCGATCTTGGATATGGCGCGGCTTATAGAGAACCTTCGGACCTAACAATTTGGTAATCTCGCATATTCTCCGGTAAGGATTTAGTTGTGGCTTATGGATAACCTTCAAACTATCGAGCTTTGGGTGATCTTGCATACTATCCGGTTAGGATGTCGTTGCGACTTATAAATGACCCATGGACTATCAATTCTAAGGAAATCTCGCACACTGTCCGGTCTCGAATATTGTGACTTACAGATGACCTTCAGATTGTCAATTCCTGGGAAGTCTAGTTTGTCGTCCGTCTTCGGATATCGACTTAAAAACATCCCTTTGGATCATGTACTTCTTCAATTTTGATATGTTGATGAATTCAAATATCGGTTAATGAAGTATTGAAATATCCTCGACGCCGGCTATATTGCCTTTTGCGTGGTCAACAGATATAAAATGCTGAGATATCCTCGACGCCAGATTGTGTCATCTTCGCGTGGTCAACGGATATAGGTGCTCCAGAGCATCTTCCAAAATCAGACTCTATTGTCTGGCATGGTGAGCGATTATGGAGACTTATCTGAATGGCATGATGGCCCTCTCGGCATGGCCCTCTTGGCATGAAATGAAATGGCCCTCTCGGCATGGCCCTCTTGGCATGGAATGAAATGGCCCTCTCGGCATGAAATGAAATGGCCCTCTCGGCATGGAATGAAATGGCCTGCAATGAGCTAAGATGACATATAATGAAATACGATTAAACGTTATGTGACATAATATGATGGGATGCAACATGATGCAATATGATGCATTGGAATTCAATGCCATATGGTGCAATGGAATGCAATGCAATATGGTGCAATGGAATGCAATGGAATGCAATGGGATGTAATATGATGCAATATGATGCAATGGGATGTGATGGGATGTAATATGATGCAATGGAATGCAATAGAATGCAATGCCTTATGGTGCAATGCAATGCAATGAGACGTAATATGAGGCAATATGATGCAATGGCATGGGATGGGATGTAATATGATGCAGTAAGATAGCCTTTTTGACGATCCCCATCCTCTTCTTTTGGCATTGACAAGCGTCAGACTTTTCAGCTTTGACGTAGTAAGATGGACTTTGGGCTAATCTGTTGATGTGCTGATTCCTTTGAATGTACCTGCGCTTAAGGTAAACAATTAGTAGACACAGTGTCGCTTTTTCTAGCGACTATAGTCAAATTTTGGGAAAGCTTTAAAGAGGGCATTTAAAATATAAACGATCTGGTTTGCTAAACAAAAAATCATTTTGGAGATAAGTGAATAGTTAAACCCATTTCTAGGGACAACTATAAATACCACTTTCGAACGTTATATGTTCGTTTTGATCCATGATGGATTGGAGGAAGATGTCCCTACTCCCCTTGTCAAGTGATCTCTTTGATCATTCCATTATGCCGACTCTTTCGAGTATACCTGCACTCAAGGAAACCATTTAGTAGACACAAAGTCGCTTTTACTAGCGACTATTATTAGGAAAAGTCTTGAATAAAATCTTCATAACAAGGATAAGATGCTTTTGTTCGACATCCACATCTTTTGAAGCCGGATAGACAAATCAAGAGGCCCTTGATCCTGAATGAGTTATTCAACCCATCTTTGGAGCTGTCCAAGAATACCGTTCTTGAGCATTATGCGTTTTGGGTGTGGTTCTTGATTTGCTCAGGGGATTTGAAAGAGACCCTATTTATGTACGGTGATCCCTGCATCCACAGAAAAATTGTTAGTTTTGGGTGAAACTACTCCGCGTTGACCTCCTTCGATCTTTGGTTTGCTTCTCGCTATCTTTCGGATGCTCCGTCATGTTTGGACTTCCGCCCTGACTCCCCGCTTGAATAAATGTAAGGCAAAACTAGTCAAGAAAATATGTATAGATTTTCAAAAATAATTAGGGTTTTGAAATCATAGATTTGAAAAATTGTGTGAAAGTTTTTTAGAAAAACTCTGTCAGTCAATGTCATGTGCTAGCTCAATGAACATCTTCCACTTGAGGCCTGTCTATGTCTGACATCCAATGAAGGATCCCTGGAAACTCATTGTTGTTGCTGGGGAAGTTTAATAGAACAATTTACAGAAGCTTGTCATATCTGGGGATTTAGGCTATTTGCGTTATATCACAGTTGGTGATTTTTGAGGTTGACTTTGAACTCTCGGTGCTGGGGAAATTGGAATTCATTCTAAAGTATTAGTGGAAATTTTGAGGATTTCCTCAAAATTTCTGCCCCAGTTAGATACTATTTGAGATGATCTCGACTTTTGGGGAATTTTAGACTTTCTCCCAAAATCTTTGTTGGTCTCCATTCTCTTTGCCAAAAGATGGTCTTCTTCTTTGGAATTTTCGAGATTCCTTCTCGAAAATTCTGCCCCAGTTTTCATTTCTTGGGGTGATATGACCGAGCCGTTGGGGCGCTTACGTATCCCGTTGAAGCAGAAATCAGGTAAAACGTAGTTCAGGACTACGCTAGGGGGATATAGAAAAAATCTAAAGGGTTGACCGAAGCCGACATAGGCCGCCTACGTATCTCATTCTTGAGAATTCAGGTCAAACGTAGTTCGTACATAAAAGGGGAAAGATAGATTTTCCTAAGGGGTTGACCGAAGCCGACATAGGCCGCCTACGTATCTCATTCTTGAGAATTCAGGTCAAACGTAGTTCGTACATAAGAGGGAATGGATATTTAAGCTACTACAAAGCATAAAACAATTACACTAAGAAAAGTACGATTACAAGGAAAGAAAACATAGAGAAGAGACTATCTTCAGACGTAGTATCTCTTCACCGCATCGGAGTTGATTGATTTTGGCTACTCTTGATTGTCCGCTTCGGGCAAAACCATGATGCTTTCATCAACTTGGTTCAAATTTCCTTTTGTGCTTATCTCGATGAAGAGGGGATCAACCGTCCATTTTTTTGGATTGAATTCTGGGTCAATCAGTGACTTGTGGGACACAATGTCTGTGCTTGGTTTTGGTATACCATCATAAGACCATGCAAATATGTCAATGTATTGTTCGAGCAAGTTGATGAATTCTCTTTTCTGTGCTTTTGTCAGGTGAACACTAACTCTTGTTTCTTTAACTTCATCATGGCCCCCTAGATTGACCACTTCAGTTTCTTCCAGGTTAGGCTTCTCGCGGTTTTCAAATTCTTCCAAATCCTCTGTTAGCTGTTCCTCATCATAGCTTTCCCATTCATTGTCATTCAGACCACTGTGTTCATTTAGCTCTTGACATGACATGATATTGGCAGGTTTTAAGTTATTATTACTGAAAGAAACAAACAAACCAAGTCAGATAATAGCAAGATAACACAAAAATAGGGAAATAGGAATAACATTACTCAAAAAATAGTTTTTCTAGATAAAGGGAGGCCTTTTCATTAAAACTTGGGAAATATTTACAAACTATGGCTCATGACCTGCATGAGTACAGGACCATGCCTTTTTGAAAGCAATAAACAAGAAAAAGAGGATTTGAAAGATAAAAGGGTGGATCACGGGGCCTCCTCCGGATCATCACCAATTTTCAAAAACTAGAAATTTGCCCTTTCATCTACCACAGAGGGCGAGGAGTCATGAGCGGAATGGATGTCCAATTTTTCAAAGTTTCTCCAGGTGCAGCTTTCCTCACTCCGCTAGTCTCTGGGAAATCTTCTATTATAGCATTGCAATCTTCGAACAGAATTCCTATCCCATCCCCCAGACCATCATCCATCGGCATCTCGCGTACAGGAAACGACTGGTATAGCAGTGGCAATGGCTTGGGCAGACCCATCACTGTCCTTTTCTCATTCTCGTCTTCATTTGTCGGCTTGTATCCTAGTCCATATTTGAAAGCTTTTTCTGGAATCACGATCGGCTCAATGATACCCTCCAAGTTCTTTCCTAGGCCTCGACCAGGCTCGAATCCATTTCTTAGCATCACAGTTGCCATCATCTTATATATAGAAGGCATGTGAGGCTGGCATGTTAGGTCCTCTTCAGCAGCATTCACGATTTCCACCGTATAAAAATTACTGCCCTTTGGAATATCTTCAATCACAGGTACATAACCATTAGGGTGGCTCAAGTGACTCCCTTCGCCCTGGATGACCACCTCGTGGCCATCCCAGATGAATTTCAATAATTGATGAAGAGGTGATGAAACCGCTTTTGCACCATGGAGCCACGGTCTCCCGAGGAGCAGATTGTAACTAGGATTAATATCCATAACATGAAATTTAGTCTTGAACTCGGCGGGTCCCATTTGGATGTACAAATCAACTTCGCCTATAGTGTCCCTCTGTCCTCCATCGAAAGCTCGCACATTAACATGGCTTTGCCGGACCTTTCCCAAATCGTAACCCATTTGAGTCAATGTGGAAAGGGGGCAAATATTCAGACCAGATCCGTCATCTATCAGAACCCGATTAATCACATGGTCACGACAAATAACAGAGATGTGCAGTGCTTTGTTATGCATTATTCCTTCAAAAGGTAACTCTTCTTCACTGAATGATATGCGATGACTTCCCACAACGTTACCTATCATTGCGGCCAGATTTTCAACACTCGTACCAACGGGCACATAGGCTTCATCTAGGACCTTCAACAACGCTTGTCGGTGGTATTGGGAACTCATTAGTAATGCCCACACGGAGATCTGTGCTGGAGTCTTTTCCAAATGCTTAACAATAGAATATTCTTTTGGTTGCATTCGCCTCCAAAACTGTTCGGCTTCTCCCTCAGTAATCGGCCTTTTCTGTGAATCCTTCTTGTAAGAGTCTTTGGGTAAATTCTCAGGAATGTAGCACCTTCCGGATCGAGTCATCCCATGGGCGGCAGCAGTCTCTACAATAAACTCCTTTCTAGGCAGTGTTGGGACATACACCTGAGTTGGGGCGGTCATTACCACAAATGGGGGCCTTTCATTAACACTTAAGGCAGCCACGGCCTTCTCTATCTTCTCTACCCCTTCCGTCCTCCTAGGCTTTTCGGAACCAACTTTAGTGATAGTCTTACTAACTGCCCATTCATCTTCTATTTCGATCATGTTAACCGTAGCCCCTCCATGGTTAGGCAACGGATTACTATTGACATTTGGAGCTGGTGTTTGAAGAGTAATGACTTTATGATCGATTAGGTCCTGGATCTTATGTTTCAAATTAATGCAATCTTCGGTACTGTGGCCGACTCCTCCAGAATGATAGGCACAGTTTTGATCAGCATGATAGAATCGGGAATTAGTATTAGTGGGCTTTGGTTGGACAGGCTGGAGATAACCGGCTGCTCTTAATCTTTCAAAAAGCTGAGTGCAACTTTCAGCCAGCGGTGTGAAGTTTCGAAGAGGTTTCTTTTCAAGATTTGGACGAGGAAGGTTGTTTTGAGTAGCGGGAGGTGGTACTTGATGATAATTTGGAGCTACATGGATGTTAGCTTGGCGATTTGGGGTGGTGGTTTGGACATTAGGCTGATAATTTGGCAATGGAGCTTGGTACTGTGGTAGGACGTTTGGTTGTGGAGCTTGGTACTGAGGTACGACATTTGGCTGTGGAGCTTGGTATTGCGGTAGGACATTTGGCTGTGGAGCTTGGTATTGAGGTAAGATATTTGGCTGTGGAGCTTGGTATTGAGGTAAGATATTTAGCTGTGGAGCTTGGTATTGGGGTTGAGCGTAGAATACGGATTGAGGACTCGGGGGTGGCGGAGAAGAAAGAGTATTCCTGGGTCTGAATCTCCTTTTCAAATTAGCAATAGAATCAGTGGATACCGCAGTCACGTCTTCTCTTTTCTTCCTAGGGAACCCAGAGGACCCAGCGGATGTTGGAGTCTGGATAATTTTCCCAGTTCGAATCCCTTCTTCGAGTGATTCACCAATCTTTACCAAATCTGCAAAGGTTGCCCGAACCGCAGACACCATTCTAGTATAGAACTCGCCTTCTTGAGCACGGGAAAATACCGCTACCATTTCCTCCTCAGTCATAGGAGGTTGTACCTTAGCGGCTTCCTTTCTCCAGCGATAAGCGTAATCTCTAAAGTATTCACCGCTCTTTTGTTTGATCCTATTTAGTGAATGCCGGTCAGGAACTATTTCCACATTGTAAGCGAACCTGTCGATAAAGTCTTTGGCCAAGGTCTTCCAGCTAGACCATTTTTTCAATTCCTGGGATGTGAACCAATCCAGAGCCTCACCGCTTAAACTTCGACTGAATAGGCGCATTAGCAACGCTTCATTCCTTCCAATTCCAACCATTTGATCACAATATCTCCTTAAATGAGCCATGGGATTTCCAGTACCACCGAATGTTTCAAATTTAGGGACCTTGTATCCTTCTGGCAGGTCTACACCAGGATGGACACACAAATCATCATAACCAAGGCCATCATTATCCCCCGATCCATGAGACTCTTTGATCCTCATAATCTCTTCCTTCATTGCAAGCATTTTCTTTTCATGCTCGATCCTCCATTCTTTCTCTTTCTCCTCATAATGGTCTGCCTCAGGATTAAGAAAAGGGTTATAGAGATCGGGAGATGTGACAACATGGAAAGCAGTTGGGGGTATAGGTCGGATTTGAGATGGATTTGGGATAGTGGCAGAAGGGTTTTGGTATGTTGAAGTATGATTTCGAGGATGAACGGTAGCCGGGTTGTGGGTAGGGAGGACATTTGGGGGGTTATAGGTGTTTTGTGGAGTTTGAGAGTGGTTCTGGGGGATTTGAGGATGGATTTGTGGAGTTAGGGAAGGATTTTGTGGATGGTAAGCATCTGGGTTATTGTCACAGTTGGTGTTTTGAACGGATGGAGCATGAGTGTGATGAATTGGTGGATTATTTATGATTGGGTCTGTGGGAAGTTGAGAGGCGGAAGCTGATGAAATGTTATTTGGATGATTCCCGAGGTCAGATGTATTAAGAGGAGAGGCTTGGAGTGGAGGACCGTGCTCTCTCAGGATAGGAGCATTAGCGGTGATGGCCAAATTTGCCAAGTCTTTAGTGCGATTCACCTCTTCTTGAAGCATTTCCAGCTTTCTTGCGAGTTCAGCAATCATCTCGCTTTGTTCTGCTATAACATTGTCTCTGATGGCCAATGCGCTATCCTCGTCGTTTCCAGTCATATTTGAATGATGGCTAGGGGATGGGATTTTGCGAGCTTTTGATCGGGTGAAGTAAGGATGTTCAGCCAGCTTATGACAACACGGAGTAGTTTCTATTATCTGTAAAATAAAACAACTCAAAGGCCGATGTGTTAGATTCTATTAGTAATACATAATGCAAGATAATTAGGCAGGAAGTAAACACATAAGTTGTTTTCATCGTAAGCAAATTGATCCATGGGATATTGATTCAGAATCTTTAATGAACAGGATTTTGTTCATTGATTTGGGATAAATGAGTTTGCCAGGAAGATTGATCGTTAAACTCCTTCCTCTTCTTCTTCTTCTTCTTCGTCCTTATGCCTCTTTCCAGAAAATCAGGGGAAACAAAAATTTTTGAAGATAAGGACCGAGCCAAAAGGCTGCCTACGTATCCCACGAAGGGGAAATCAGGTCCGACGTAGTTCAAATAGTTGAGGAAAATTTTCATTTCATTACACTCTTGTTGGGAATCATTACATTTAGGAAACATGAAAACATAACAACAGCTAAAGAAAAACCTTAACAACTAGCTTCTAGATAAATGCGGGCATTCCCGCTTCATTCTACTTCTTCTACCTATTGATCTTCTAAGAGTGAAATGGTGGCAATTCCAACTCGACCCTTCCAGCCTCCACCAGGAGTTCCAACTCCATTTTGAAAGCATGACAAGTCTCTAAGTCATGCCCTCCTCTCCCTCCATGATAGTGACAAACATCCTTGAATTTCTTCCAAGCCTTTGACATCATGTTAGGCTTTCTCTCCACTGGCTCTAAGATTTTGGCATGGATGAGCTTTGAATAAATATCATGATAGGATTCCTCGAACTTTGTGAAGTCATACTTGTAAATCTGCACCTCTTCAGTGATAGGCATGCCTGGGTTGACATGGTCACATGTGAGAATGGTCTGCGATCCCCACAGGCTACTTATCTGACCATTGCGGATCATGCAATAAATTCTGGCTTTCAGAGCGATGCATTCATCGGTGGTGTGGCCAGGTTGTTGTGGATGGTATGAGCATTTCTTGTGGGCATCTCTGGATAGGCAGCCAAACCCTTTTGTTTGGTCAGGTTGGAGAATTTCCATATCTCTTAGAGTCTGATAAACTTCCGAGCACGTCATGACCCTGGGGCTCCTAGGGGATCCTCTAAAGTGAGCTTTGAGGATGAGCTTTTCACTTCCTGGCCTAATCCTAGTTGGCCAAACGGCGTTCCCTTTTAGCTTAGCCCAATAGTCATCTCTCACTTTTGGAAACAGGACTGGCTCCATGCTTTCTTTCTCATGGCTCTTGGTTGAATCTTCAACCTTGTACTTGGCGGACTCTTTTTCTTGCGCGATCAATTGTTTGACCTTGGCAATTTCCCTGTCAGTCTGATTGATCTTCCTAACCACTCTTTTGGTTTCTTCCTTCAGCACCTCTTCCACTAAGGCTAACTCCACTATCTGTCTTTTCAATTGATCGGCTCTTGAATCCATGATCAATCTTCCTGAAAGAGTAGGAACGGATCTTAGAAAGTTAACAAAGAATGGTTGAGGTTTTATCTGGGAAACTTGGAAAACCCAGAGTGTTTGGTCGGACTTTTATTTAGTGGGTGTATATTTCTGCCTAAAAGGGCTCTTATGAAAAAATGGGATTGGATCAATTCGCCTTTGATTCAAACAACGCACATAAACACGTAAGACAGTTATATCACACAAGCATATTATAATAAGCGCGTATCCTACTTGGGTGACCCTTTTGAGCCAAGGGTTGGCCTAGCGAGTTTGAAGGAAGTATATGCCTTTTAAAAACAAATCCATTATCCCCGAAATAACGTTTCCATAAATATTCAAAAAGGCATAAATGTTTACAAAGTAGAAAAATAAGGGATACAATCTTTAGGGAAAGGGAAATAACAGTGCAAGAAAAAAAACAGTCCCACGCAGGGGAGTACAAATGAAAACACTAGCATCCGGATGATCCCTCATCGGTCTTTGCCTTTTTGGCCTTGTCCACCTCGTGCCATATGCGATATCGGTTGCTGATCAAGTGACTTCCACATAATTGTGCTCTACTCTCATAGGTCATCTCTCCTATGCTAGCAATTTGGGAAATCATGCAATCGTCCAAATCAATCAAACACTGTCTGGCGTCACTCGCCTCTTGTCTGGCTCGCTTTAACTCTTCCTTCAATTGGTGTATGGTCGAAGCATCCTCCCTATGTTGCCGCTGATGATCAATCTCACTTGTCTGGAATCTATCCTGAAGCCTGTGAAGCCGAATCTGATGCTCTGATTCTATATCAACAATCTGTGTGGGCTCATTCGGACCAGGTATCAATGTTCCTGCGAGGTTCTTCTTCAACCATTCTTTGTAAGTATCGCTAACCTCAGGCTCAAACCCAATACTAAAAGAGATTTCTCTGGTCTTTCTTTCCTTCCACCCCTGTATAATAAATTCTTTGAGCGGTGTCTCGCCTTCCCCATATTCGGTGATGAATCTAGCCATGGGTTCTGTTTGTGGTGTCTCCTGTTTGATTTCAAACTGTCTGAGAACTCTGGAGGGAATGTAAGTACGAGTCCCTCTAAGGCCAGCGAGTACTAGAAAAGGCTGTTTGTTTCCTCGAATTATGTATTTCCCTGGATTGAGGTACTTGATTGACCATTGGACATTGTCGTCTCTCAATTCCCCGAATTGCTTGAACCAAAATTCCGGAGTTTTTTCCCTCTTAAATCTATTTATAGTCAACCACATGCTATGGGATGACAAAAGATCGTACCTTGTCAGATGGTCCGTTTTCTCCATTCTAGGATCCTTCAACAAATGTTTCATCATCCACCATTGCAAAATAAGATTGCACCCCTGGAAGAAACGAGCCCCTTTTTGACAATTTCCCAAAGCTCGGTATATTTCTGCGACGATCATAGGAGCTAAAGTGTGGAATACCTTAGAAGTGCCGTATTCCAACCCATAGAAGATGGCATGTGTTACCATAACGATGCTTGGATGAATAGTACCATTCGATCCTTGTGGAAATACCATAGTTCCAAGTAGACTAACCGCGAAAGCAAATGCCCTTCTATCCTTCCATTCTGACTCAGATGCGAATTCATGCCCGAACTTTTGAAAAGAGTTGAATCTTCCGAATCTGTAGTACAACTCACGAAAAGGAATATTTGGCCCATCAAGCTTTCCTAGCCAGGTATCATCTTTGATCAAAAAGGCATCCTTGATTTTTTGACGGTTCCACACCTCCGGGACTAAGACATTGTTATCCGGTGTCTTTTTCCTTTTGTTGCACATGTGGATGCTTTCATAGCTAACTACCACTTCTTCAATAGTAGGGGCCAATTCAACTTCGCCAAAGCGAAATACCATGTTGTCATCATCCCAGAATTCTGTCAACACGTGAATCATCTCAGGCCAAACATCCATTTCTAGAAGTGAAGGTAAATGACCGATATGCGTCTTAATAATCTTCTTATCTTCTGAACCCATGTAGGCCCACCAAAACTTAAGAAAATCATCTGGTTTGGTAACCATTTTGAATCTTTTAACCGGGAGTGGTTGAGTCATTCCTACACAAAAACAAACAAAGTAAGCCTTTCCCCCCACCCTGAATGATAATGGATTAGATTTAATTGGCATATACTCCTTCAACACACAAGCATGATTCGTCTGTGATTGACTCGTGGTCAATAGACGTAGGGTAGATTTTTCTAATGGGCCCAATACCCCCTCAGGTATTGGGTCGTCCTAGGCTCATGCCTAAAAAAGGTTTTGGTTTCGCTCTATCCTAGGTATCTAGAGTGGGCTTTGACCAGGTTCCCAAGTGGACAACTTGGGTTTGGAAATACAAACAGCCATTGGACGCCTAACGTACCAATAAACTGTTGTATTTTCAACAGTTTCATTTGGAATTGATCAATAGAGGCCGCGCAACCGCGAAACCCCAAACAGTTAAATATCATATGAGGAAGTATGCCATGAATGCAAATGACAGGTATAATCACAAAATATTATCATATTAGCATAATTACTCAAATAAGGTCACAAAAAGCAGTCAAACAATTCTTAAATGTGGTTAGAATCTTAATAATTCCCCAGCAGAGTCGCCATTTCTGTTTTATCCCCTTTTTAGGCTCGAAAGGTTGGAAAAACATTTGGTTTTGACTTTTCAAACTATTTCAAAATAATTTAAGACAATACAGAGTCGCCACTTGATTTTTTATAGAAAATATCAAGAAAAAACTTAGAGAATTTTAAAGACTCGAAAACAGAAACAAATCTTTAAAATTAGAGAAAATGGGTAAGGATTCTGGTAACGCCTTGAGAAGGTTTTTAAGGCACTCAAGAAGCGTCCGCGAAAGCGGTTGACCAAAAGACTATTTGACTGATTTGTAAAAATGACCACTTTTGAAAGCTTGGCTAATTTTGTAAAATCTTGAATTAATTTGCAAATATGACATTTATTATATTCATGTGAAAAAAGTAGTTCATTTAAATTAAAGGAAAAAATCTATTTAACCTAAATTAAAATTTTTACCTTACTTAAGAGAAAAACATATTATTTTATGAAAAAATAAATTAAGAAAGAGTCGACTTTTGTCCAAAGGAGAAAATAATATTTTGCAAGATAAGCCTATTTATGAAAAGTGCTAAATTGATATAAGTTTTCGATCAATTGTAGACACTTGGATTTTTCAAGAGAATTAATTTTTGAAGTTGGAAAAAAGGTCACTTTAACTTAAATAAACCGCTTGCCACATGAACAAAAGTAAACGCCATTTTGATTTTTAAAGGTTTATTTATAAAGGGCTATTCCCAAGATATTAGAACTATGTGATAAATGATATGAAAAAGAAAAAGCTAAGGCAAAAATGTCAATTCGAGGGGGACTTTATTTCAATTTAACCAAATTTAAGAGTTAATTACGTACAAATAAATCCAATATGAATTACAAATAAATAAATAAAAGTAGCGAAGTTGAGAAAAACGGATTTTGAACCCGTTTGGACCTGCCCGGCTTTAATCCTCAATTTTTTAGGCTCTTAGCCTATTTCAATTTTTTCCATCGCCTTTGTCTTTGACCATGTGTACTTGCTTCCCTTTCTCATCTGATTTTCGCAATTTTGAACCCGTTTTGGGTCTTGAGGTTTGACTCAAAAAATGATGCGGGCCTCTTTGGCCGAGTAGGAATATGCAGAGGAGAACAGGAGTCCCATGGACTCGGCATTACATGTCACATGCGTAGATAAGAAGACAAATTAGCAGGGAGGAAACCCAACCAAAAGCAAACAACAAAAAATAATGGACATAAGACCCTTTTCAGCCCAAAATAATACTATGTCATTTATCACAGAGAATTTCAAAGCTCAGGGAGATGAAAATGCCATTTGCGAGAGCATGCGAATCATAACATGGAAAGTCAATTGTTAAATTAACTTACTGATTCCAACTGTAGCATAATAATTGCTTCACAGACAACGTGTGCTTATCAAAGCAAGAACTTGATTTTGAATACACAACAGCTAAACAACTTACAAAGAATTAATGCCAACAGTGATCTACCCTGTCAAGCTTTGGGAATTCCAGTTAACCCTCAACCACATTACATGTGAATTTAACATACTCGGTTGGTTATGAAGCTTGATTAAAATCACAACATCATCACCTAGGCAGCAGCTATATCATATTTTATACCACATAAAGAGACAGTCATTTCAACATACAATAACACATGATCGATCCTTAACCGAAAGAGAGCTATATGACACTATTCTGAAACTAGAGATGACGTCAAAAGCATGAAAATAACTGGACTCTTAAGAGCACAAACAAGGGAAATCAACATCCCGGAGCCATGTGACCGGTATGTCATACAATTTGCTAACCAAACAGAGATCTCATCTCAAATAAAGGAACTTGCTTTTATATGTGAGCCAAAGGGAAATACTGGAAACTCGACCACATTGCTCAATAATCTCAAACAAATAAATAAAGGGAAAGGAAACAGGGAAAGTAGTTCAAAACAAAATAAAATTGGTCAAGCCATTATGCTCGGTAAGAGCTTTGAAGGGATGGATTTTAGAGGTGAAGTAAGAACTATTATTTAGCTTCATTTCACCTTCTAAACCAGTTATGGGAAAAGCCTAGAGAGTGGTTCCTGAAACCTTCCATTTTTTCTTAGAGACCTCACTTTAGCGATTTATGTCAACTAATCAATTAGGATAACACTTGAAATCAGAAGAAAGGAACAAAAATAACTTGAGCAAAAGTCTCCTGGGAAGTTAAGAAAGTATGAAATCAATTCTTGAAAGGCTATAAAAGTTTAAGACTTAGGAATTTGCCCATATGCATAAATCATCGTAGAAAATTCAGCAACTTTGAAAAATCAGACCTCACATTAAAGCATAGGCACGCACTGGTAATTATTCACACGGCCAAGCAATAGATAAAAACACAACACACAGCTCATACTTGACTATTGATGTAACAATACGTGTTCAAGGTAAAAAAAATGTGAATCATCACACAAAATGCCCATGAATTTTCTAGATTTTGACTTAAGAAAACTCGTCGTCTTGGTATAATAAAGATATAACAAAGGCAGATTTAGATGAACCAAAACACATAGGAAAATAAAAATAAAAAATAAAAAAATTGAACAACAACACCCGACTACCAAATTACTAACCACACCTTGTTAGGAGGAAACTACTAGTTAAAAATCTCTCTTTAAAACCATGTTGAATACAAATTTAGCATTAGGCATTCAAAACAACAACAAACATTCGCATAAATTTAGTAAAGCTTAGAGCTTTTCATCAGTAATCAGAAACCGACTTCAAATTTTCAAATGAAAGCAGTCCACATGATAAGTAAAACGTCACGTACAAAGAAAATACATACGAAAGGCAAAATCTTTACACAGATTCCATCATCAAACAGGCTCAAAACAACAGGGTTCAAACATCGACAAGATCCTATTGCAGCACTCAAGCACAGAGGAGAAAAAGTGCGAAAGGATGAATCTTTTACCTTTTTGTGGGCAGCGAATTGGGACAAACAAGCCTTGACGACGAACTTCTACCACCGGAGTTTCGATTTCGACTTGTCGGAGTTTTAACCTTTTGTTGGAATCAATTTTTTCAACTGTGTTCCTTCTAGGCTTTTTGGTTACGTGAGGTTAGAAGCATGCGCCTCCAGAACCTCCAATTTTTCCCCAAAAAATCCTCTCCTCAACCCTCTTTCTTACTATCTATTTATAGAAAAGTATTGGGGCTGTTTTGGAGGGGAAAAGCAGAGGGGTAAAAAGGGAAAACAAATTGGGAAAGTTTTGAAATTCGAAATTCAGGATAAGAATTGGATTTTTTAGCTATGAAATCGGATAAACTTGGACCAACAATAGGGTCAAATTCGTTGGCAAAATTGGGGGGAAAATTTGGATTCTTTCATCCACCAATAGAAATCACACAAGTATGTACTGTGATAGTACGAATTTGGCGAGTTCATCGCGGAATCCGAACGTTGGGGATGATGAGGTGTTGAGTTTCTAGAATCTTGACAACTCACCTCTTTGTACTATAAACGGAATTTTAACGGAGTTGACGAAGTTCAAAGGATCGTTTGGTGTTGTTTTGGTTGAGATGTTGACGGAAGTTGTTGTTGGTGTTATTGTCGTCTGTTGAACATTGTTGTTTCTATCGTTGAGGGAGAGAGAATTGGGGAGAGAGAAAGAAAATAGAGGAGAGAGTGTGCGCGTGTGTATATGTGTGTATAGGTGGGGTGTGTGTATATGTTTGTATGAGTGTGGATGAAAGGGTGTTGGGCCGGACTGGGGTGTTAAGTGTGGGCTGATTTTAAAAGGGGGGATTGGGCTGGTAGATTTAATTAGGAATAGGAATTAGGATTTAGGAAATGGCCAATTAGTTTAGGGTTTAGCCAAATTTCATTAAAATATCGGCCAAATTGAAAATCAATTGGCCAATTGCATTGCAATTGTGGCCCATTTGACTTCAATTAAGGCCAAATTAAATGGGTTTGGCTAAATTGAATCACAATCTAACTTGAGTTAGACACCGATTTAATCTCGAGTTTCTTGATTTCACAAAAATCAAATAAATATTTTCCAAATAAATTATATTTAAAAGCAAAAATATATTTAAGTCAAGATTTTACCTATTTGAATTAATTTCAAGATAGGATTTCGATTAAAACTTGAACATTTGATAAAATAATTATTTAAGCGACCAAAATTATACGATCTCGTATCCATGAATACAAAAACATATAATTCGTCACTTAAATGACAAAACTAACCCAAATAAATATTTTAGAAAGTATTTATCCGGATAAATAAATATTTTGATTTTATCTAAAATCAAAGAAACTCAGGATTAAATTTGGTAGGGGAGGGAAAAAATTAGGTGTCAACAACTGCCCCCTCCCTTTGGGTAGGGTTAATGCAAGTAACCCTGGGCAAAGGGAGTTTGACGATCCTAATTTTGTCCGACCACAAATTCGTCTCTCGAAAGCACTTTGTTTTCGCACGAAATTCAGGGAATTATGGCCGGACCCTGGTATTGAGTTTCCTACATATCTCGGGTTGCATGAGAATTCAGGCCACTTGTAGTTCATAAAGATTGATTTTTTAAGCACGATTTTCAAAGAACTCACAGACTATCCCGGTTTCAAATTTTGGTGAAGTCGGAAAGCTGGGGAATGAAATGATATGGGGAAGAGGTTGGAACGCAGTCGAGTTTTCAACAAAGAGCCCAGCCTACATATCCATGATTTTCAAGGAATTAGACTGCTTGTAGTTCGACTCAATCGGTAGAAAAGGTAATCGCTTATTTGAAAACGACCTTTGGCTCGGGACGAGTGACAAGTAAGATGAGGTATGGAAAAGAATCTTGTAACCTCTTAAACATGAATGTGGATCTCTCTACATCCATAGGTAAGAATTTACCAGGACATAATTTCCAAGTCTCTCGGTGTATTGTCACCCAAATTTAAAAGAAGAGGAAAGTTACTTCCGGTGTGAGTTTAGAAATACCCCGAAAGTGAAACTGAAACCAATAGTTCCAAGATGCCCACATGCCTTCTGATAGGGGTGTGGTTTGATGGTGGTGGAAGTGTCTTTTAGCTCGCATCCAAAGAGTTTGATATTCCTCTTCGGACTATGTCCCAGTTCGCTGCTAAGAAAAAGTTCCACGTTGTGCTGCGTCCTTTTTGGAGTCGTCCGCACCTGTGGTTTTGGCTTGAGACTTTCATCCTCTCGGATGCTCTCGGCAACATCTCAAACAAAATTTGTTAGCGATAAACATAATTCACTGAGGGATAGAGTCTTTTACCATATTCCTTGCGTGAATTATTTCTGATCAATAGTGCCATCGGTTCCTGTCCCTACTTTTGGAAGATAATGGTTTCCGCAACAGTATAGGTACAACAACCATCTTGGTTGTTGGATATAATGGACTTTCGGCAGTTGATTCTTTCTTCAAAATGGGGTGACTCTCTTGGCCACCGACGACATTTTGGGTAGAACGGTTCTTGCAACCGTTTGATCTTTTGTTTGATAACCTTCTAGGCTACTGGTATGATTTCGTATTATGACCTCGGGTAAGTCTTGCGCATCCTTAGTATCGATACGACTTATAGATGTCCCTTGAATCGTCAATCTTTGGGTAATCTCGCGCATCATTCGATGTTGGATATGAGGCGGCTTATAGATATCCTTTGAGTTGCTAGCTTTTGGGTGATTCTGCACATTATCCTACCTTGGATAAGAGATGGCTTATAGATATCCCTCGAATCGCTAGCTTTCGGGAAATCCTGCACATCATCCAACCTTGGATATAATATGACTTATAGATATCTCTCAAATTGTCGGTCTTAGATAATCCTGCGCATAATCGATCTTGGATATGGCGCGGCTTATAGAGAACCTTCGGACCTAACAATTTGGTAATCTCGCATATTCTCCGGTAAGGATTTAGTTGTGGCTTATGGATAACCTTCAAACTATCGAGCTTTGGGTGATCTTGCATACTATCCGGTTAGGATGTCGTTGCGACTTATAAATGACCCATGGACTATCAATTCTAAGGAAATCTCGCACACTGTCCGGTCTCGAATATTGTGACTTACAGATGACCTTCAGATTGTCAATTCCTGGGAAGTCTAGTTTGTCGTCCGTCTTCGGATATCGACTTAAAAACATCCCTTTGGATCATGTACTTCTTCAATTTTGATATGTTGATGAATTCAAATATCGGTTAATGAAGTATTGAAATATCCTCGACGCCGGCTATATTGCCTTTTGCGTGGTCAACAGATATAAAATGCTGAGATATCCTCGACGCCAGATTGTGTCATCTTCGCGTGGTCAACGGATATAGGTGCTCCAGAGCATCTTCCAAAATCAGACTCTATTGTCTGGCATGGTGAGCGATTATGGAGACTTATCTGAATGGCATGATGGCCCTCTCGGCATGGCCCTCTTGGCATGAAATGAAATGGCCCTCTCGGCATGGCCCTCTTGGCATGGAATGAAATGGCCCTCTCGGCATGAAATGAAATGGCCCTCTCGGCATGGAATGAAATGGCCTGCAATGAGCTAAGATGACATATAATGAAATACGATTAAACGTTATGTGACATAATATGATGGGATGCAACATGATGCAATATGATGCATTGGAATTCAATGCCATATGGTGCAATGGAATGCAATGCAATATGGTGCAATGGAATGCAATGGAATGCAATGGGATGTAATATGATGCAATATGATGCAATGGGATGTGATGGGATGTAATATGATGCAATGGAATGCAATAGAATGCAATGCCTTATGGTGCAATGCAATGCAATGAGACGTAATATGAGGCAATATGATGCAATGGCATGGGATGGGATGTAATATGATGCAGTAAGATAGCCTTTTTGACGATCCCCATCCTCTTCTTTTGGCATTGACAAGCGTCAGACTTTTCAGCTTTGACGTAGTAAGATGGACTTTGGGCTAATCTGTTGATGTGCTGATTCCTTTGAATGTACCTGCGCTTAAGGTAAACAATTAGTAGACACAGTGTCGCTTTTTCTAGCGACTATAGTCAAATTTTGGGAAAGCTTTAAAGAGGGCATTTAAAATATAAACGATCTGGTTTGCTAAACAAAAAATCATTTTGGAGATAAGTGAATAGTTAAACCCATTTCTAGGGACAACTATAAATACCACTTTCGAACGTTATATGTTCGTTTTGATCCATGATGGATTGGAGGAAGATGTCCCTACTCCCCTTGTCAAGTGATCTCTTTGATCATTCCATTATGCCGACTCTTTCGAGTATACCTGCACTCAAGGAAACCATTTAGTAGACACAAAGTCGCTTTTACTAGCGACTATTATTAGGAAAAGTCTTGAATAAAATCTTCATAACAAGGATAAGATGCTTTTGTTCGACATCCACATCTTTTGAAGCCGGATAGACAAATCAAGAGGCCCTTGATCCTGAATGAGTTATTCAACCCATCTTTGGAGCTGTCCAAGAATACCGTTCTTGAGCATTATGCGTTTTGGGTGTGGTTCTTGATTTGCTCAGGGGATTTGAAAGAGACCCTATTTATGTACGGTGATCCCTGCATCCACAGAAAAATTGTTAGTTTTGGGTGAAACTACTCCGCGTTGACCTCCTTCGATCTTTGGTTTGCTTCTCGCTATCTTTCGGATGCTCCGTCATGTTTGGACTTCCGCCCTGACTCCCCGCTTGAATAAATGTAAGGCAAAACTAGTCAAGAAAATATGTATAGATTTTCAAAAATAATTAGGGTTTTGAAATCATAGATTTGAAAAATTGTGTGAAAGTTTTTTAGAAAAACTCTGTCAGTCAATGTCATGTGCTAGCTCAATGAACATCTTCCACTTGAGGCCTGTCTATGTCTGACATCCAATGAAGGATCCCTGGAAACTCATTGTTGTTGCTGGGGAAGTTTAATAGAACAATTTACAGAAGCTTGTCATATCTGGGGATTTAGGCTATTTGCGTTATATCACAGTTGGTGATTTTTGAGGTTGACTTTGAACTCTCGGTGCTGGGGAAATTGGAATTCATTCTAAAGTATTAGTGGAAATTTTGAGGATTTCCTCAAAATTTCTGCCCCAGTTAGATACTATTTGAGATGATCTCGACTTTTGGGGAATTTTAGACTTTCTCCCAAAATCTTTGTTGGTCTCCATTCTCTTTGCCAAAAGATGGTCTTCTTCTTTGGAATTTTCGAGATTCCTTCTCAAAAATTCTGCCCCAGTTTTCATTTCTTGGGGTGATATGACCGAGCCGTTGGGGCGCTTACGTATCCCGTTGAAGCAGAAATCAGGTAAAACGTAGTTCAGGACTACGCTAGGGGGATATAGAAAAAATCTAAAGGGTTGACCGAAGCCGACATAGGCCGCCTACGTATCTCATTCTTGAGAATTCAGGTCAAACGTAGTTCGTACATAAAAGGGGAAAGATAGATTTTCCTAAGGGGTTGACCGAAGCCGACATAGGCCGCCTACGTATCTCATTCTTGAGAATTCAGGTCAAACGTAGTTCGTACATAAGAGGGAATGGATATTTAAGCTACTACAAAGCATAAAACAATTACACTAAGAAAAGTACGATTACAAGGAAAGAAAACATAGAGAAGAGACTATCTTCAGACGTAGTATCTCTTCACCGCATCGGAGTTGATTGATTTTGGCTACTCTTGATTGTCCGCTTCGGGCAAAACCATGATGCTTTCATCAACTTGGTTCAAATTTCCTTTTGTGCTTATCTCGATGAAGAGGGGATCAACCGTCCATTTTTTTGGATTGAATTCTGGGTCAATCAGTGACTTGTGGGACACAATGTCTGTGCTTGGTTTTGGTATACCATCATAAGACCATGCAAATATGTCAATGTATTGTTCGAGCAAGTTGATGAATTCTCTTTTCTGTGCTTTTGTCAGGTGAACACTAACTCTTGTTTCTTTAACTTCATCATGGCCCCCTAGATTGACCACTTCAGTTTCTTCCAGGTTAGGCTTCTCGCGGTTTTTAAATTCTTCCAAATCCTCTGTTAGCTGTTCCTCATCATAGCTTTCCCATTCATTGTCATTCAGACCACTGTGTTCATTTAGCTCTTGACATGACATGATATTGGCAGGTTTTAAGTTATTATTACTGAAAGAAACAAACAAACCAAGTCAGATAATAGCAAGATAACACAAAAATAGGGAAATAGGAATAACATTACTCAAAAAATAGTTTTTCTAGATAAAGGGAGGCCTTTTCATTAAAACTTGGGAAATATTTACAAACTATGGCTCATGACCTGCATGAGTACAGGACCATGCCTTTTTGAAAGCAATAAACAAGAAAAAGAGGATTTGAAAGATAAAAGGGTGGATCACGGGGCCTCCTCCGGATCATCACCAATTTTCAAAAACTAGAAATTTGCCCTTTCATCTACCACAGAGGGCGAGGAGTCATGAGCGGAATGGATGTCCAATTTTTCAAAGTTTCTCCAGGTGCAGCTTTCCTCACTCCGCTAGTCTCTGGGAAATCTTCTATTATAGCATTGCAATCTTCGAACAGAATTCCTATCCCATCCCCCAGACCATCATCCATCGGCATCTCGCGTACAGGAAACGACTGGTATAGCAGTGGCAATGGCTTGGGCAGACCCATCACTGTCCTTTTCTCATTCTCGTCTTCATTTGTCGGCTTGTATCCTAGTCCATATTTGAAAGCTTTTTCTGGAATCACGATCGGCTCAATGATACCCTCCAAGTTCTTTCCTAGGCCTCGACCAGGCTCGAATCCATTTCTTAGCATCACAGTTGCCATCATCTTATATATAGAAGGCATGTGAGGCTGGCATGTTAGGTCCTCTTCAGCAGCATTCACGATTTCCACCGTATAAAAATTACTGCCCTTTGGAATATCTTCAATCACAGGTACATAACCATTAGGGTGGCTCAAGTGACTCCCTTCGCCCTGGATGACCACCTCGTGGCCATCCCAGATGAATTTCAATAATTGATGAAGAGGTGATGAAACCGCTTTTGCACCATGGAGCCACGGTCTCCCGAGGAGCAGATTGTAACTAGGATTAATATCCATAACATGAAATTTAGTCTTGAACTCGGCGGGTCCCATTTGGATGTACAAATCAACTTCGCCTATAGTGTCCCTCTGTCCTCCATCGAAAGCTCGCACATTAACATGGCTTTGCCGGACCTTTCCCAAATCGTAACCCATTTGAGTCAATGTGGAAAGGGGGCAAATATTCAGACCAGATCCGTCATCTATCAGAACCCGATTAATCACATGGTCACGACAAATAACAGAGATGTGCAGTGCTTTGTTATGCATTATTCCTTCAAAAGGTAACTCTTCTTCACTGAATGATATGCGATGACTTCCCACAACGTTACCTATCATTGCGGCCAGATTTTCAACACTCGTACCAACGGGCACATAGGCTTCATCTAGGACCTTCAACAACGCTTGTCGGTGGTATTGGGAACTCATTAGTAATGCCCACACGGAGATCTGTGCTGGAGTCTTTTCCAAATGCTTAACAATAGAATATTCTTTTGGTTGCATTCGCCTCCAAAACTGTTCGGCTTCTCCCTCAGTAATCGGCCTTTTCTGTGAATCCTTCTTGTAAGAGTCTTTGGGTAAATTCTCAGGAATGTAGCACCTTCCGGATCGAGTCATCCCATGGGCGGCAGCAGTCTCTACAATAAACTCCTTTCTAGGCAGTGTTGGGACATACACCTGAGTTGGGGCGGTCATTACCACAAATGGGGGCCTTTCATTAACACTTAAGGCAGCCACGGCCTTCTCTATCTTCTCTACCCCTTCCGTCCTCCTAGGCTTTTCGGAACCAACTTTAGTGATAGTCTTACTAACTGCCCATTCATCTTCTATTTCGATCATGTTAACCGTAGCCCCTCCATGGTTAGGCAACGGATTACTATTGACATTTGGAGCTGGTGTTTGAAGAGTAATGACTTTATGATCGATTAGGTCCTGGATCTTATGTTTCAAATTAATGCAATCTTCGGTACTGTGGCCGACTCCTCCAGAATGATAGGCACAGTTTTGATCAGCATGATAGAATCGGGAATTAGTATTAGTGGGCTTTGGTTGGACAGGCTGGAGATAACCGGCTGCTCTTAATCTTTCAAAAAGCTGAGTGCAACTTTCAGCCAGCGGTGTGAAGTTTCGAAGAGGTTTCTTTTCAAGATTTGGACGAGGAAGGTTGTTTTGAGTAGCGGGAGGTGGTACTTGATGATAATTTGGAGCTACATGGATGTTAGCTTGGCGATTTGGGGTGGTGGTTTGGACATTAGGCTGATAATTTGGCAATGGAGCTTGGTACTGTGGTAGGACGTTTGGTTGTGGAGCTTGGTACTGAGGTACGACATTTGGCTGTGGAGCTTGGTATTGCGGTAGGACATTTGGCTGTGGAGCTTGGTATTGAGGTAAGATATTTGGCTGTGGAGCTTGGTATTGAGGTAAGATATTTAGCTGTGGAGCTTGGTATTGGGGTTGAGCGTAGAATACGGATTGAGGACTCGGGGGTGGCGGAGAAGAAAGAGTATTCCTGGGTCTGAATCTCCTTTTCAAATTAGCAATAGAATCAGTGGATACCGCAGTCACGTCTTCTCTTTTCTTCCTAGGGAACCCAGAGGACCCAGCGGATGTTGGAGTCTGGATAATTTTCCCAGTTCGAATCCCTTCTTCGAGTGATTCACCAATCTTTACCAAATCTGCAAAGGTTGCCCGAACCGCAGACACCATTCTAGTATAGAACTCGCCTTCTTGAGCACGGGAAAATACCGCTACCATTTCCTCCTCAGTCATAGGAGGTTGTACCTTAGCGGCTTCCTTTCTCCAGCGATAAGCGTAATCTCTAAAGTATTCACCGCTCTTTTGTTTGATCCTATTTAGTGAATGCCGGTCAGGAACTATTTCCACATTGTAAGCGAACCTGTCGATAAAGTCTTTGGCCAAGGTCTTCCAGCTAGACCATTTTTTCAATTCCTGGGATGTGAACCAATCCAGAGCCTCACCGCTTAAACTTCGACTGAATAGGCGCATTAGCAACGCTTCATTCCTTCCAATTCCAACCATTTGATCACAATATCTCCTTAAATGAGCCATGGGATTTCCAGTACCACCGAATGTTTCAAATTTAGGGACCTTGTATCCTTCTGGCAGGTCTACACCAGGATGGACACACAAATCATCATAACCAAGGCCATCATTATCCCCCGATCCATGAGACTCTTTGATCCTCATAATCTCTTCCTTCATTGCAAGCATTTTCTTTTCATGCTCGATCCTCCATTCTTTCTCTTTCTCCTCATAATGGTCTGCCTCAGGATTAAGAAAAGGGTTATAGAGATCGGGAGATGTGACAACATGGAAAGCAGTTGGGGGTATAGGTCGGATTTGAGATGGATTTGGGATAGTGGCAGAAGGGTTTTGGTATGTTGAAGTATGATTTCGAGGATGAACGGTAGCCGGGTTGTGGGTAGGGAGGACATTTGGGGGGTTATAGGTGTTTTGTGGAGTTTGAGAGTGGTTCTGGGGGATTTGAGGATGGATTTGTGGAGTTAGGGAAGGATTTTGTGGATGGTAAGCATCTGGGTTATTGTCACAGTTGGTGTTTTGAACGGATGGAGCATGAGTGTGATGAATTGGTGGATTATTTATGATTGGGTCTGTGGGAAGTTGAGAGGCGGAAGCTGATGAAATGTTATTTGGATGATTCCCGAGGTCAGATGTATTAAGAGGAGAGGCTTGGAGTGGAGGACCGTGCTCTCTCAGGATAGGAGCATTAGCGGTGATGGCCAAATTTGCCAAGTCTTTAGTGCGATTCACCTCTTCTTGAAGCATTTCCAGCTTTCTTGCGAGTTCAGCAATCATCTCGCTTTGTTCTGCTATAACATTGTCTCTGATGGCCAATGCGCTATCCTCGTCGTTTCCAGTCATATTTGAATGATGGCTAGGGGATGGGATTTTGCGAGCTTTTGATCGGGTGAAGTAAGGATGTTCAGCCAGCTTATGACAACACGGAGTAGTTTCTATTATCTGTAAAATAAAACAACTCAAAGGCCGATGTGTTAGATTCTATTAGTAATACATAATGCAAGATAATTAGGCAGGAAGTAAACACATAAGTTGTTTTCATCGTAAGCAAATTGATCCATGGGATATTGATTCAGAATCTTTAATGAACAGGATTTTGTTCATTGATTTGGGATAAACGAGTTTGCCAGGAAGATTGATCGTTAAACTCCTTCCTCTTCTTCTTCTTCTTCTTCGTCCTTATGCCTCTTTCCAGAAAATCAGGGGAAACAAAAATTTTTGAAGATAAGGACCGAGCCAAAAGGCTGCCTACGTATCCCACGAAGGGGAAATCAGGTCCGACGTAGTTCAAATAGTTGAGGAAAATTTTCATTTCATTACACTCTTGTTGGGAATCATTACATTTAGGAAACATGAAAACATAACAACAGCTAAAGAAAAACCTTAACAACTAGCTTCTAGATAAATGCGGGCATTCCCGCTTCATTCTACTTCTTCTACCTATTGATCTTCTAAGAGTGAAATGGTGGCAATTCCAACTCGACCCTTCCAGCCTCCACCAGGAGTTCCAACTCCATTTTGAAAGCATGACAAGTCTCTAAGTCATGCCCTCCTCTCCCTCCATGATAGTGACAAACATCCTTGAATTTCTTCCAAGCCTTTGACATCATGTTAGGCTTTCTCTCCACTGGCTCTAAGATTTTGGCATGGATGAGCTTTGAATAAATATCATGATAGGATTCCTCGAACTTTGTGAAGTCATACTTGTAAATCTGCACCTCTTCAGTGATAGGCATGCCTGGGTTGACATGGTCACATGTGAGAATGGTCTGCGATCCCCACAGGCTACTTATCTGACCATTGCGGATCATGCAATAAATTCTGGCTTTCAGAGCGATGCATTCATCGGTGGTGTGGCCAGGTTGTTGTGGATGGTATGAGCATTTCTTGTGGGCATCTCTGGATAGGCAGCCAAACCCTTTTGTTTGGTCAGGTTGGAGAATTTCCATATCTCTTAGAGTCTGATAAACTTCCGAGCACGTCATGACCCTGGGGCTCCTAGGGGATCCTCTAAAGTGAGCTTTGAGGATGAGCTTTTCACTTCCTGGCCTAATCCTAGTTGGCCAAATGGCGTTCCCTTTTAGCTTAGCCCAATAGTCATCTCTCACTTTTGGAAACAGGACTGGCTCCATGCTTTCTTTCTCATGGCTCTTGGTTGAATCTTCAACCTTGTACTTGGCGGACTCTTTTTCTTGCGCGATCAATTGTTTGACCTTGGCAATTTCCCTGTCAGTCTGATTGATCTTCCTAACCACTCTTTTGGTTTCTTCCTTCAGCACCTCTTCCACTAAGGCTAACTCCACTATCTGTCTTTTCAATTGATCGGCTCTTGAATCCATGATCAATCTTCCTGAAAGAGTAGGAACGGATCTTAGAAAGTTAACAAAGAATGGTTGAGGTTTTATCTGGGAAACTTGGAAAACCCAGAGTGTTTGGTCGGACTTTTATTTAGTGGGTGTATATTTCTGCCTAAAAGGGCTCTTATGAAAAAATGGGATTGGATCAATTCGCCTTTGATTCAAACAACGCACATAAACACGTAAGACAGTTATATCACACAAGCATATTATAATAAGCGCGTATCCTACTTGGGTGACCCTTTTGAGCCAAGGGTTGGCCTAGCGAGTTTGAAGGAAGTATATGCCTTTTAAAAACAAATCCATTATCCCCGAAATAACGTTTCCATAAATATTCAAAAAGGCATAAATGTTTACAAAGTAGAAAAATAAGGGATACAATCTTTAGGGAAAGGGAAATAACAGTGCAAGAAAAAAAACAGTCCCACGCAGGGGAGTACAAATGAAAACACTAGCATCCGGATGATCCCTCATCGGTCTTTGCCTTTTTGGCCTTGTCCACCTCGTGCCATATGCGATATCGGTTGCTGATCAAGTGACTTCCACATAATTGTGCTCTACTCTCATAGGTCATCTCTCCTATGCTAGCAATTTGGGAAATCATGCAATCGTCCAAATCAATCAAACACTGTCTGGCGTCACTCGCCTCTTGTCTGGCTCGCTTTAACTCTTCCTTCAATTGGTGTATGGTCGAAGCATCCTCCCTATGTTGCCGCTGATGATCAATCTCACTTGTCTGGAATCTATCCTGAAGCCTGTGAAGCCGAATCTGATGCTCTGATTCTATATCAACAATCTGTGTGGGCTCATTCGGACCAGGTATCAATGTTCCTGCGAGGTTCTTCTTCAACCATTCTTTGTAAGTATCGCTAACCTCAGGCTCAAACCCAATACTAAAAGAGATTTCTCTGGTCTTTCTTTCCTTCCACCCCTGTATAATAAATTCTTTGAGCGGTGTCTCGCCTTCCCCATATTCGGTGATGAATCTAGCCATGGGTTCTGTTTGTGGTGTCTCCTGTTTGATTTCAAACTGTCTGAGAACTCTGGAGGGAATGTAAGTACGAGTCCCTCTAAGGCCAGCGAGTACTAGAAAAGGCTGTTTGTTTCCTCGAATTATGTATTTCCCTGGATTGAGGTACTTGATTGACCATTGGACATTGTCGTCTCTCAATTCCCCGAATTGCTTGAACCAAAATTCCGGAGTTTTTTCCCTCTTAAATCTATTTATAGTCAACCACATGCTATGGGATGACAAAAGATCGTACCTTGTCAGATGGTCCGTTTTCTCCATTCTAGGATCCTTCAACAAATGTTTCATCATCCACCATTGCAAAATAAGATTGCACCCCTGGAAGAAACGAGCCCCTTTTTGACAATTTCCCAAAGCTCGGTATATTTCTGCGACGATCATAGGAGCTAAAGTGTGGAATACCTTAGAAGTGCCGTATTCCAACCCATAGAAGATGGCATGTGTTACCATAACGATGCTTGGATGAATAGTACCATTCGATCCTTGTGGAAATACCATAGTTCCAAGTAGACTAACCGCGAAAGCAAATGCCCTTCTATCCTTCCATTCTGACTCAGATGCGAATTCATGCCCGAACTTTTGAAAAGAGTTGAATCTTCCGAATCTGTAGTACAACTCACGAAAAGGAATATTTGGCCCATCAAGCTTTCCTAGCCAGGTATCATCTTTGATCAAAAAGGCATCCTTGATTTTTTGACGGTTCCACACCTCCGGGACTAAGACATTGTTATCCGGTGTCTTTTTCCTTTTGTTGCACATGTGGATGCTTTCATAGCTAACTACCACTTCTTCAATAGTAGGGGCCAATTCAACTTCGCCAAAGCGAAATACCATGTTGTCATCATCCCAGAATTCTGTCAACACGTGAATCATCTCAGGCCAAACATCCATTTCTAGAAGTGAAGGTAAATGACCGATATGCGTCTTAATAATCTTCTTATCTTCTGAACCCATGTAGGCCCACCAAAACTTAAGAAAATCATCTGGTTTGGTAACCATTTTGAATCTTTTAACCGGGAGTGGTTGAGTCATTCCTACACAAAAACAAACAAAGTAAGCCTTTCCCCCCACCCTGAATGATAATGGATTAGATTTAATTGGCATATACTCCTTCAACACACAAGCATGATTCGTCTGTGATTGACTCGTGGTCAATAGACGTAGGGTAGATTTTTCTAATGGGCCCAATACCCCCTCAGGTATTGGGTCGTCCTAGGCTCATGCCTAAAAAAGGTTTTGGTTTCGCTCTATCCTAGGTATCTAGAGTGGGCTTTGACCAGGTTCCCAAGTGGACAACTTGGGTTTGGAAATACAAACAGCCATTGGACGCCTAACGTACCAATAAACTGTTGTATTTTCAACAGTTTCATTTGGAATTGATCAATAGAGGCCGCGCAACCGCGAAACCCCAAACAGTTAAATATCATATGAGGAAGTATGCCATGAATGCAAATGACAGGTATAATCACAAAATATTATCATATTAGCATAATTACTCAAATAAGGTCACAAAAAGCAGTCAAACAATTCTTAAATGTGGTTAGAATCTTAATAATTCCCCAGCAGAGTCGCCATTTCTGTTTTATCCCCTTTTTAGGCTCGAAAGGTTGGAAAAACATTTGGTTTTGACTTTTCAAACTATTTCAAAATTTTAAAGAAAATTTCAAAATAATTTAAGACAATACAGAGTCGCCACTTGATTTTTTATAGAAAATATCAAGAAAAAACTTAGAGAATTTTAAAGACTCGAAAACAGAAACAAATCTTTAAAATTAGAGAAAATGGGTAAGGATTCTGGTAACGCCTTGAGAAGGTTTTTAAGGCACTCAAGAAGCGTCCGCGAAAGCGGTTGACCAAAAGACTATTTGACTGATTTGTAAAAATGACCACTTTTGAAAGCTTGGCTAATTTTGTAAAATCTTGAATTAATTTGCAAATATGACATTTATTATATTCATGTGAAAAAAGTAGTTCATTTAAATTAAAGGAAAAAATCTATTTAACCTAAATTAAAATTTTTACCTTACTTAAGAGAAAAACATATTATTTTATGAAAAAATAAATTAAGAAAGAGTCGACTTTTGTCCAAAGGAGAAAATAATATTTTGCAAGATAAGCCTATTTATGAAAAGTGCTAAATTGATATAAGTTTTCGATCAATTGTAGACACTTGGATTTTTCAAGAGAATTAATTTTTGAAGTTGGAAAAAAGGTCACTTTAACTTAAATAAACCGCTTGCCACATGAACAAAAGTAAACGCCATTTTGATTTTTAAAGGTTTATTTATAAAGGGCTATTCCCAAGATATTAGAACTATGTGATAAATGATATGAAAAAGAAAAAGCTAAGGCAAAAATGTCAATTCGAGGGGGACTTTATTTCAATTTAACCAAATTTAAGAGTTAATTACGTACAAATAAATCCAATATGAATTACAAATAAATAAATAAAAGTAGCGAAGTTGAGAAAAACGGATTTTGAACCCGTTTGGACCTGCCCGGCTTTAATCCTCAATTTTTTAGGCTCTTAGCCTATTTCAATTTTTTCCATCGCCTTTGTCTTTGACCATGTGTACTTGCTTCCCTTTCTCATCTGATTTTCGCAATTTTGAACCCGTTTTGGGTCTTGAGGTTTGACTCAAAAAATGATGCGGGCCTCTTTGGCCGAGTAGGAATATGCAGAGGAGAACAGGAGTCCCATGGACTCGGCATTACATGTCACATGCGTAGATAAGAAGACAAATTAGCAGGGAGGAAACCCAACCAAAAGCAAACAACAAAAAATAATGGACATAAGACCCTTTTCAGCCCAAAATAATACTATGTCATTTATCACAGAGAATTTCAAAGCTCAGGGAGATGAAAATGCCATTTGCGAGAGCATGCGAATCATAACATGGAAAGTCAATTGTTAAATTAACTTACTGATTCCAACTGTAGCATAATAATTGCTTCACAGACAACGTGTGCTTATCAAAGCAAGAACTTGATTTTGAATACACAACAGCTAAACAACTTACAAAGAATTAATGCCAACAGTGATCTACCCTGTCAAGCTTTGGGAATTCCAGTTAACCCTCAACCACATTACATGTGAATTTAACATACTCGGTTGGTTATGAAGCTTGATTAAAATCACAACATCATCACCTAGGCAGCAGCTATATCATATTTTATACCACATAAAGAGACAGTCATTTCAACATACAATAACACATGATCGATCCTTAACCGAAAGAGAGCTATATGACACTATTCTGAAACTAGAGATGACGTCAAAAGCATGAAAATAACTGGACTCTTAAGAGCACAAACAAGGGAAATCAACATCCCGGAGCCATGTGACCGGTATGTCATACAATTTGCTAACCAAACAGAGATCTCATCTCAAATAAAGGAACTTGCTTTTATATGTGAGCCAAAGGGAAATACTGGAAACTCGACCACATTGCTCAATAATCTCAAACAAATAAATAAAGGGAAAGGAAACAGGGAAAGTAGTTCAAAACAAAATAAAATTGGTCAAGCCATTATGCTCGGTAAGAGCTTTGAAGGGATGGATTTTAGAGGTGAAGTAAGAACTATTATTTAGCTTCATTTCACCTTCTAAACCAGTTATGGGAAAAGCCTAGAGAGTGGTTCCTGAAACCTTCCATTTTTTCTTAGAGACCTCACTTTAGCGATTTATGTCAACTAATCAATTAGGATAACACTTGAAATCAGAAGAAAGGAACAAAAATAACTTGAGCAAAAGTCTCCTGGGAAGTTAAGAAAGTATGAAATCAATTCTTGAAAGGCTATAAAAGTTTAAGACTTAGGAATTTGCCCATATGCATAAATCATCGTAGAAAATTCAGCAACTTTGAAAAATCAGACCTCACATTAAAGCATAGGCACGCACTGGTAATTATTCACACGGCCAAGCAATAGATAAAAACACAACACACAGCTCATACTTGACTATTGATGTAACAATACGTGTTCAAGGTAAAAAAAATGTGAATCATCACACAAAATGCCCATGAATTTTCTAGATTTTGACTTAAGAAAACTCGTCGTCTTGGTATAATAAAGATATAACAAAGGCAGATTTAGATGAACCAAAACACATAGGAAAATAAAAATAAAAAATAAAAAAATTGAACAACAACACCCGACTACCAAATTACTAACCACACCTTGTTAGGAGGAAACTACTAGTTAAAAATCTCTCTTTAAAACCATGTTGAATACAAATTTAGCATTAGGCATTCAAAACAACAACAAACATTCGCATAAATTTAGTAAAGCTTAGAGCTTTTCATCAGTAATCAGAAACCGACTTCAAATTTTCAAATGAAAGCAGTCCACATGATAAGTAAAACGTCACGTACAAAGAAAATACATACGAAAGGCAAAATCTTTACACAGATTCCATCATCAAACAGGCTCAAAACAACAGGGTTCAAACATCGACAAGATCCTATTGCAGCACTCAAGCACAGAGGAGAAAAAGTGCGAAAGGATGAATCTTTTACCTTTTTGTGGGCAGCGAATTGGGACAAACAAGCCTTGACGACGAACTTCTACCACCGGAGTTTCGATTTCGACTTGTCGGAGTTTTAACCTTTTGTTGGAATCAATTTTTTCAACTGTGTTCCTTCTAGGCTTTTTGGTTACGTGAGGTTAGAAGCATGCGCCTCCAGAACCTCCAATTTTTCCCCAAAAAATCCTCTCCTCAACCCTCTTTCTTACTATCTATTTATAGAAAAGTATTGGGGCTGTTTTGGAGGGGAAAAGCAGAGGGGTAAAAAGGGAAAACAAATTGGGAAAGTTTTGAAATTCGAAATTCAGGATAAGAATTGGATTTTTTAGCTATGAAATCGGATGAACTTGGACCAACAATAGGGTCAAATTCGTTGGCAAAATTGGGGGGAAAATTTGGATTCTTTCATCCACCAATAGAAATCACACAAGTATGTACTGTGATAGTACGAATTTGGCGAGTTCATCGCGGAATCCGAACGTTGGGGATGATGAGGTGTTGAGTTTCTAGAATCTTGACAACTCACCTCTTTGTACTATAAACGGAATTTTAACGGAGTTGACGAAGTTCAAAGGATCGTTTGGTGTTGTTTTGGTTGAGATGTTGACGGAAGTTGTTGTTGGTGTTATTGTCGTCTGTTGAACATTGTTGTTTCTATCGTTGAGGGAGAGAGAATTGGGGAGAGAGAAAGAAAATAGAGGAGAGAGTGTGCGCGTGTGTATATGTGTGTATAGGTGGGGTGTGTGTATATGTTTGTATGAGTGTGGATGAAAGGGTGTTGGGCCGGACTGGGGTGTTAAGTGTGGGCTGATTTTAAAAGGGGGGATTGGGCTGGTAGATTTAATTAGGAATAGGAATTAGGATTTAGGAAATGGCCAATTAGTTTAGGGTTTAGCCAAATTTCATTAAAATATCGGCCAAATTGAAAATCAATTGGCCAATTGCATTGCAATTGTGGCCCATTTGACTTCAATTAAGGCCAAATTAAATGGGTTTGGCTAAATTGAATCACAATCTAACTTGAGTTAGACACCGATTTAATCTCGAGTTTCTTGATTTCACAAAAATCAAATAAATATTTTCCAAATAAATTATATTTAAAAGCAAAAATATATTTAAGTCAAGATTTTACCTATTTGAATTAATTTCAAGATAGGATTTCGATTAAAACTTGAACATTTGATAAAATAATTATTTAAGCGACCAAAATTATACGATCTCGTATCCATGAATACAAAAACATATAATTCGTCACTTAAATGACAAAACTAACCCAAATAAATATTTTAGAAAGTATTTATCCGGATAAATAAATATTTTGATTTTATCTAAAATCAAAGAAACTCAGGATTAAATTTGGTAGGGGAGGGAAAAAATTAGGTGTCAACACATACAATATTCCTGCTCCTTCCTTATGTTTCGCTCTACAACACAAGTTTATAACGAAACCAACATTAACCACCAATTACCTTATAATGGCATACAACAACAATAAGTCACATGTTTAGCTTTAACATGTCATTTCCCCCTTAACAAAACCATTGATAAAATCATTATTCCAAAAATCCTCCAATATTCCCAATATTGACCAATACATGATAATCCATACATTCCACCACAATACTTCCCCTTTACACTTTCTTATCCACACCACATCACAAACAATCCATCAATTCACCTTAATACACTTCATAGCACAAATCGGCCAACATCCCACAATTTGCACTTATAAAAAAATAACAAATTAAATAACAAAATAACACCATAGACGTTCATATTTTATCAATACCATGATCTTTCATCAAAGGCACAAGTCCAAATTCAAGCTCAAATCCCATGGATCACAAATCTTATACAAAAGCACAAAGTGCCATGTCCAACATTTCAACCATAAACAACATGATATACATATTCTATCATGCTTATAATATGTTAAAATACAATAATATTCACTTACCCAAGCTTGAAAGATGATGATCTTTCTCCAAGAAGTGCCTTAGGGTTTTGAAAGCCAAAGAGATGTTCTTGGGAAATTTCTAGAAAAAAGATAGAAAAAGCATGTGTGTTTCTCTTCAATAAAAATCAGCATTTTGCCCCTTTATATAGGCCCTTAAGTTCCCTCCTTAGTCACTCTTTAGCATTAAATGTTGGGTTCTAGAAGGTCTTGCAAGAATGGGTCATTTGACCCATTTTGGGCCATGCTTTCATTTCATTTTTGGGCCCTTTTTGGGCCCAATTCACTTAACCCGATAAAATCAATAATTTCTCGTGTTTAAGTCGTCTAATATGTATTAAAATAACATTCCCACTCATGCTATTCATATACATAGCCTCAATCCAAAAACCAAGTGATTCTAGCCACGTTTGGCTTATTTTGACTATAGGGGTAAAATCGTCATTTTGGCCCCAAATTCGTTCTCGAGTAATTTTATAATACCAATGTAATATGTTATTCATTTCATATATATACTCTTGGTTGTAGAATAAACGTAGAAAAAATCGGCTCGGTACGACCCCGGATACCCTTGGGACTTAGAAATTTCCAACTTTCGAAAAAGTGGAAAACCCAAGGTGGCACGATCCTGGGCGCGCCAACCCACTGCCTCTGGGCTAAAAATTTTAGCCCAGAGCGGCGTGGCACGGTCCCAAATGCACCCCTCTTCAAAATTTTCAAAAATTCTATTTTTCGACTTCTCTTCGCGGGTTTGGTTAGATACTTCAAGTCCCATTCTTTAACTCACTTCTTAACCTTATTATACTTTGTTTAGAGGTCTTCTTAGCCTCATTTTGAACCTCACAAATGCGCAATGAAAATTTCAAAACACCTTCTATGCAAGTTTAACCACATAACAAGAGTAAAATTCACTTAGCTCACCAATAGCATTACCAAATGCATACTTATAGCTCTCGATACCTAAGTACATATCATTTAATGTCGTCAAGTAGGGTTGGGAATGTACGGGGTGTTACAAATACACATCCTAGGCCGACTCCTGAAGCATCACAATATACTGCATACCCTCCTGTGCCTTCTGGAAGTACCAATACAGGTGCAAAAGTTAACTTATTCTTCAGATCTTGAAAACTCTTCTCACATGCATCATTCCACTGAAACTTGGTTGCCTTGTATGTTAGCTTTGTTAAAGGTGTCGAAATGGAAGAAAACCCTTCAACAAATCTTCTATAATAACCTGCCAACCTGAGAAAACAACTAATCTCTATACGCGTTGTAAGTCTTGGCCAGTTCTTCACAACTTCTATCTTTTGATTATCAACCCTTATTCCTTCATCCGACACAATATGACCCAAGAATGCTACAGATTTAACAAAAATTCACATTTAGAGAACTTTGCATATAACTTACGATCACGAAGAATCTGTAACACCTGTCGTAAGTGATTATCATGGTCTTCTTTTGATCTTGAATAAACCAAAATATCATCTATAAACACTGTCATGAACACATCTAAGAATGGCTTGAACACCCTATTTATCAAACCCATAAAAATTGATAGTGCATTTGTTAGCCCAAATGACATAACTAAAAACTCATAATGACCATACCGTGTTCGAAAAGTTGTCTTGGGTATATCATTTTCTCTAACCCTTACTTGATGATAACCCGATCTCAAGTTAATCTTTCAGAAACATTTGACACCCTGTAATTGATCAAACAAATCGTCAATTCTGGGGAGGGGATATTTGTTCTTGACTGTTACCTTATTCAGTTGCCGATAATCAATGCACATTCTCAATGTGTCATCTTTATTTCGTACAAATAACACTGGTGCACCCCATGGGGAAATACTAGGCCTTATGAATCCCTTTTCTAGCAAGTCTTTTAATTGTTCCTTCAATTTTCGTAACTCTACTGGGGCCATTCTATACGGAGGAATAGAGATAGGCTGAGTACCTGGAATCACATCAATACCAAACTCTACTTCCCATTCTGGAGGCAAATTTGGAAGATCTTCAGAAAATACATCAAGGAATTCATTTACCACCTGAACCGATTGAAGAGTTGGTGGCTTCACATCGGTATCTTGCACTCTTACTAGATGGCATATGTACCCCTTGGATATCATTTTCTTTGCCTTAAGATAAGAAATAAATTTACCTCTCGGTGCTCCAACATTACCCCTGCATTCAAGGACGGCCTTTTGTGGAAAATGGAAATGTTCCTTCTTAGCTCGGCAATCTATCGTGGCATAACAAGAAGCCAACCAATCCATACCCATTATAACATCAAAATCTACCATTTCCAGCTCAATAAGATCAGCGAATGTATCGTGATCACAAATAGTTACTATGCAATTACGATAGACTCTTTGAGCTATAATAGAATCACCAATTGGTGTAGATGTTTCAAATGGCTTGACTAGTAATTTCGGTGTTCTTTCAAATTTTTTAGCAATCAATGGAGTAACATATGATAGGGTAGAGCTCGGATCAATCAATGCATATACATTATGTGAAAAGACAGATAATATACCTGTAACCATATCAGGAGAAGCCTCGAAATTCTGTCGATCCGCTAAAGCATAGGTACGGTTCTGTACTCCACTAGGATTAGATGCTTCTCGAACACCTCTATCATGCCCAGTAGGTTGTACACCCGATGAGGATGATGCAACGGATGATCCAGTAGGTCGCGTTATACTACCCGTGCCCCTCCGTGGGCACTCTCTCATTATGTACCCGACATACCACACCAGAAACAAACATTTGTCTCGAGCCGACATGCACCTAAATGAAGCTTTTCGTAGTACTGACACGGCTGATGAGAAAACCTTGATTAGCTTATTCTTCCTTGTTCTTGATACCCTGTTGTCTGTGAACCTTGAATCCCACTACTTTTCCCAACTTGACTGCCTCTAAACCCTCAAAATTGGGATGGGGTGCCTGCTGTAGACTAAGAAAATGATGGTTTAAGCAGTCTATTAAAAACCCGAGGCCTAAATTCTCCTTGGGATGCCATGAACTGTCCTATAGGTTTAGCCCTCTTTGACGGTTCTCTTTCAAATTCTTGCATTCTTCTCCTTTGCCTCTGATCCTCCATCCTCTGTGCAAAAGCTTGTATCCTGGCTATATCCATGTCTCTATTCAAAGAAGCAATAGTACAATCCCTAACCAAATATGTATCCAATCTATCCACATACCGATGAACTCTATCATCCATAATAGCTACTACATTAGGAGCGTACCTGGCCAAAGAGTTAAATCGAAGAGTGTACTCTCTGACGCTCATATTACCTTGACGAAGATTTAAGAACTGGTCTGTACGAGCCTCTCGGATCTCATATGGAAGGTAATGATCAAGGAATGCTACTTTGAATTCTTTCCAACTAGCTGGAAGTGCACCGATACCCCTAGATTGTTTCCAATCTTCATACCATAATATAGCCTCTCCTTTTAATCTATATGCTGCAAGCTCAACTATTTCTGTACCAGATACATGCATAACATCTAAAGCCCTTTGAATTTGGTCTATGAAGTCTTGTGGGTCTTCATTAAGATCTGACCCGGTGAATGTGGGAGGGTCTAATTTAAGAAAATTCTGTGTCCGCTGACTAGCTGCCCTATCCGTACCGTCATTACTTGTAGTTGGACTAGCTTGTCCTTGATTTTGTGCAGAATTTATACGAGTCAACATTTGTACCGTATTCCTTAAATCCTGCTCAGTAGCATTAACAGGTGGTTCTGGGGGTACTCCTCTCCTTCCTGGTTCTCCGGGAGGTGGAAGAGTAGAAGAAGCCCGCGATGCAAACTCGTCTTCAGCCTCACCTTGATTGGCTTGTTTAGGTGGTGATTTACTGGTTCCTTCTTTGGCAATCCTGTCTAGCTTCTTACTTTTACCCTTGTTTCTCCTTGTAAATGACATTTTGCTATACTGAGGAAACAAAAACATAAAATAAATTCAGTGATTAAATATGACTCCACCTACAACTTTGGCTCTATTGCACGATCTAGGAAATGAAGAAAAGAAACAACTCCTAAATATCCCGTAGCCTCCTACGTATAGATGTGGTGCACAACACATCCATAAGCAAGACTCTACTCAGAAACGACTTTGTAGACACCGTAGGACGACCCGCTCTGATAACACATTTGTCATGCCTCAAATCCCATTGAGGCGGACAGGCACCCGTAGCCGTAAGGCCGGAGAGAACCAACCTATGATCATGTACATTCATGCGCATGCCATGAAGTGAACAAAAATTCTGCCACATATAGATATAATATATCGATGACGGAAGTCATGTAAAGATGTTCAAAATAGATAGGAGACTTGGCCGTTGGGGACACAATGTCTAAAAGGTAAGACCCTTCTACATTTGACCTTACAAGGTCTAAAAAGCCTCTACAAGATATATAACCATGACTAAGGTTGGGAGAATTTCCCACCTTATACAACTACTACACAGTACAAAAAATATATACAAATGACTCGAAAAGCCCTGAATCAACCTAGAGCTCACCAATAGCCTGCAGATGACCCAAACCCTACTATGAAGGTCTACTAGCTCCTGTGCCTGCAGCAGGTAAGGTAGGTTCCCCAAGGGACGTCAGTACCAAAGAATGTACTGAGTATGTAAGGCTATAAGTAATTGTATGAAATATAGAAACTCAAATGGAATCAAATAAAAGTGAATAGATAATACTGATATACCACCGTACTGTATATATGGAACCATGTACATTACATTCATTTTTTTCCTTTTACCTTTATATCAATAAACATCATACAATGCCCGGGACCAACTGATCAGTGGTAAATAACATTGGGATAGACTCGAGCTAGGCTTATGCCCCCAGAGCAACCACTCATAAATTAATAAATCAGTTTTGGCTCGAGCTAGATTTTCACCCCCAGCGCTACCCCCTGCATCCAAGAATCAGTCGGGATCGGCTCGAGCTAGGCTTTCGCCCCAGAGCTACCACCCGTACTCAACCAAATATGCATTACTTCACTTCTTTAATTTTTGTGAGATTGTTACATTGGTGGTCATAACATTATTGGAGCTTTGGAACAATAGTCAACAAATAAGAGACACGTGAATAACAATTGCTAACAAACCTGAAATGAGATACTTTAAAACATTTTGAAGTGGAAACAAATTTGGTAACGATGTTAACAATAGGTGCGGCCAAAGGATACGGAAAAGAGTAACCTTACATACCTTATCTTTCCAACAAGTGACTACAACAATTCAGCTCTTCCTTAAAGCGTTACTCTACAATATGAATACATAATGGAGCTCACATTAAAAACCAATTGCACTACAAGTTCACAAGGCGATAATTAGCTACTTGACGGGAAGTAAAAACTGTTCAACATCGCAAACACATGGTATATCATTCTAACTTCCTTTCTACTGCCATATAACTTCATTCCACCCTCATATACCATAACTTACTGTCTTACCAAGACAACACCACCAAAACAGTCCACAAACCAACATAGACGTCACAAACCGATAAGATTTCCCACTAAGTGCATACTTCACATTTTTACCTCAATGTAACTCCACATATTTATTCCATCAAGTCATATAAATACCTTCCACAACAATATAACAAAAATAGTCCACACAGTTTCAGAATTCACTACACCAAACGTTCCATGCACAATTACGTATAAATATTTCCACAAGTCATACACAAGGAGTAACGAATTAGGTACAGAACCACACTTGAATATACTGAAATTTCATCCATCTAATTAAATTCCTTCAAGACCTTAAGTCCCTTTTAAAGTTTAAACCACATAGAGGGCAAATCCTTTAGCGATTAAGCAAAAGTGGATTGCTCAACACTTTTTAAACATAACCAACATGATATACATAACCTCTTATGCATATAATATATTAATATATAAGGGTAAACACTTACCAAAGCTTGCAAGTGTAAGATTTGTCCAAAAATCCTTAGAGAAAATTAGGGTGGCTAGGGTTTTTTGAGAGAGGAGAAATGTTGATTTAAAATCTGATTTTTTGCAAGTGTATTATGTTGAAAATAAGCTGAATTTCAGCCTTATAAAGTCCCTTTTCCACCACCTCTCTAGAGTCTTCCTTAGCCAATTATTTGGTCAAAAAGTCTAAGTAAACTTGGTCCATTTTTAAATGGATCATCTCCTTTTTAGGCCCATGTCTTATTACTTAATTTTGGGCCTCAATTAGCTCCATAAACATAATATTAATTCAGCCCAATAAATTTAGTGGGTAATACACCAACTATCTCAAGTTTAAATAATTTCATAAATGTCAAGGTAGTCAAATAAGTTCGAAAATGTACAGGGTGTTACAAGAATCAAGAACAAAAACTCAAACTAATTTCAATAAAAATGAATGAAATGGGTGCTTTATAAAAGAAAATTAATAAGGCGTGGGACTCGTTTTACCTTGTAAGGTAAAACAGTCTCCCAACCTTGCACAATCAGCCATTGAAATAAATTCCTCATCGGTGTCAGCATGTAATCTCCTCGAAATTAATACTCCTCCTTCCCTAGGGGGTCAGTTGACAGGCAACTAAATTCCCAACCCCCACCACCTTTTTCAGTCAAAGGATAAGGTAAAACAGTCTATTTACCTTGCACTTTACCATTACCTGACGAGTTAACTTTTTAAGGACAAGGCCTGAGCCTTATTCCGCCTTGTCCTATTTGGAATTTTTTGGTTTTTATATGCCCCTTTGAAATTTTAGATGAAAAAAGTTATCATTTAGGCTTTGGACTCGAACTTAGGCCTACAGACCGTATAAGGCCTCATACAGTCCTGAAAACCATCGCGGGTTAACTCACATACTTAGGCCTAAATGTTTGGATCTTATGTTGTTCAACTCTACGGGGCACCCTTTGTACACTTAAGCTAGCATTTTTTGAAAGATTCAATGTATTTCAAAAAACCTTGGAACAATTTACTTGCATCCAAATAGATAGATATTTAGGCTAGTGATATGTTTTGAACTCTTTTTGTGAAAAAATATTTACGGTATTTGGTGGAAGACTCAAAAGTGCTAATATGTTGAACCGATGACAAAACCAAACTCGGTCAAAAACCATCAGACGTAACTCAGCAGCAGTCAGAAAGTCAACGTAGCAAACGAACTTGACAGATGAAGAGAACAGGGTTTCCATATACTTCATCAAAAAAAAATTTAACTTTGCAAAATTAAATACTCCCTCAGTTTAAAAAAGAATGACCTAGTTTGACTTGATATGGAGTTTAAAAAAATAAAGAAGACTTTTAAATCTAGTGGTCCTAAATTAAAGTTATGACAATGTACCAAAATGTCCTTGAATCTTGTGGTTTTAAACATGCCACGTGAAAAGTTGAAATTAAAGTATTACCAAAAAAGAAAAAAGGGTCATTCTTTTTTAAACGGATTAAAAACGAAAGTATGTCATTCTTTTTTAAATGGAGGGAGTATTATATTCAATGAAGAAAGTAGAGAATCCAGAAGCACACAAAAGCACACAGAACACAAGGTATTCACCGGTAAAATTTGTTGTTCATAGAAGCCATACTAATGAAGAGGCATAATTAGGCAGAAGGCTAGGGAAGATGAAAGAGGTAACAGCAGTAGAAGATGAGAATGAACAAAAATTCCAAGAGACTGAGAGACGAATGAAGCGGCCAGGTGATAGCTGTAAAAAGAATTGGACTCCGTGTGGTGGATTGCAAAATACATAAAGTTGACAAAGCAAAAATACATTCTTCTCTGTTCACAATCTTCTTCTAAGCTTCCTTCATCTTGTTAGGTCGATTTCTTGCGATAAAGAAAAAGAAAAGTTAATAATATGGGAACTAGCTTCCATGGCCAGCTTCACATAATTGAAACAATTGATACGAGCTTTTGAAATTATATATGTCAATAAACTTTTTGGGTAAAAGATCATGGTATTTGGAGGAGATTTTCGTCAAGTACTACCAGTTGTTCAAAATCTTAAAAGAACAGAAATTGTTAATGCAAGTTTGTCGAAAACACATTTGTGACCTTTAATAGAAAAGACTAATTTTAAAAAGAAAAAAAAACGAGGGCAAAGCAAAATCAAATTTCAGCAACTTCTTATTTCACATTGGTAATAAAAGACAATGTGATACCTTTTTCAATAAATAATTGTGAAGCACAACCAACATCTATTAGAAGTACTTTTTTTTTTAATTGGGTAAAAGAACATAATATCACAGAATACAAGAGTCACTATGGACCATGCTGGAGTAGAAACTTCAAAAAGGACTTGAGGTGTACAAGCAATAAATGACATAAACAACAAATTAAATTTTGGCAGTGCTCTGTGTTGAAATCAGTGCTTAAGGACTACAAAGCTCAACTATGGAGCTATATGAGAAGTACCACTGAAGGTTTTCATAGAGGAGCAAGGAAGAAGAACATTCTAGAAGCTAAGATGGAGAGACTGAAAACACTCAACTGAATTTCTGTGTGAATGATTAGTACATATATAAGAGGAAATGAAAGCAAAATATCTAATCTAACTAACCGACTACAATTGCTTAGTTGTACATGAGCTGGCATTGAACTAATAACTGATAACTAACTACTAACCAACTAACTGAACCACTATTAGTACAATAATTAAGCTTACTAATCTCAACACCCCCTCACTTCAAGTTGGAGGTGTGGAGAACACAACCAACTTGCCAAGAGTAGCAGAATGTTTGACACCAGTTAAAGCTTTGGTCCGTACATCTGCTAACTGATGATCTGTGGCAATGTGATACAATTTTATGAGTCCCTTCTTCAATTGATCTCATACAAAATGATGGTCAACCTCGATGTGTTTGGTTCTCTCATGGAACACAGGGTTCCTTGCTATATGAAATGCAGATTGGCTGTCACAATACACATCAAAGGGAAGTGGACAAAGTACTGTGAGTTCTTCAAACAACCTGCTCAGCCATACCAAATCACCTACCACTTTTCTGAGGGCCCTACACTCAGCTTCAGCAGAGGACATGGAAATAGTTTCCTGTTTTTTTTATTTCCAACGGATAGGGTTGCTTCCCAGTAAGACAAGGTAACTAGTGACTGATTTTCTTGAATCTGGGCAAGTGGCCCAATCTAAATCACAGTAGGCTTTAACATCAAAGTCAGTTTGCTTGGACATAAAGATACCTAATGTAGGATTACTCTTGAGGTACTGAAGAAGATGAAAAGTTGCCTTTAGACGTGGCTCTCTAGGGTCTTGCATGAATTGACTCAAATGTTGGACACTATATGCAATGTCCATGCTGGTGTTGGTGAGAAAATTTAACTTCCCAACCAATCTTCTGTAAGCAACAAGATCTTGGACGCTAACACCCTCTTTTGCTCTCAATTTTACTGATGGATCCAATGGAGATGAACTACTAGGTTTGTCAAGACACCCATACTCCTTTAAAAGAACAAGTAAGAACTTCCTTTGTGATATGATCAAACCATCATCTGTGTATGCTACCACCATCCCTAAAAAATAATGCAATTTTCCCAGATCCTTGATCCTGAAGATTTGATGCAAAAATTGTCTCAAATCTTCAATCTCTTTGAGGTCTATTACTGACAGAATAATATCAACCACATACACAGCTACATAAACTGCTGAGTGATTTGTTTTCTTGTGAAATAGGGAATTATCATGCATTGAGTGTGTGTAACCTCTGGAACATAATGCCTCAGTTAGTTTGGCATACCATTGCCTACTAGCTTGTTTTAGTCAATATAGTGATTTGTTTAGCTTGCAAACTAACTCAGGATTGTCTACTGCTAGTCCAGGAGGTAATGCCATGTATACCTCTTCATCCAAATCACCATGTAAGAATGTATTGTTGACCTCCAACTAGGAAATAGTCCACCTTTTCTTGACAGCAGTGGCCAATAAGGCTCTCACAGTTTTCAATTTCACCACTGGTGAAAGAGTCTCTGTATAGTCAATCCCAGCATGCTGAGTGTACCCTTTAACTACAAGTCTGGCTTTAAACCTCTTTATACTCCCATCAGCCTTATGCTTAACTTTATATACCCACTTACATCCTATGATTTGCTTGCCTAGAGGTAGTGGTACTAGATCCCAAGTATGATTCAAGTGCAGTGCCTCAAATTCTTGATTCATAGCATTTTGCCAGGCAGGATTCATAGATGTTTCTCCATATGAATTACGCTCACTACAGTACAAATATTATTCACAAGACTCAGACTTTCAGGACTCAAGACATCAAGGATAATGTGATTACAATGGGAAAAGAAGGCAGTAAAGGATGCAGAAGTGCTTGAAGCAGGTTTGAGGTTTGACAATTTGTATATATAATCATGCAAGTAACTAGGAGGTTTATGGTCTTTTTGAGACCTTCCTGGTGCTATGGAAAGTCTTATGTTGTTTTGTGTTGGAGTTTTATTGGGAGTGTTACCAGGAATTTTATCTGATGAAGTGTGAGGAGTGGAGACATCAGGTCCTAAAGAAAATTTTGTAGAAGAAGGTGCACTATTTGGACTATCACATCTACCTAGGTCATCAGGTACACTTTGATGCACAGGGTCATGAGTATGATCAATGAATGGAATAGAGATAAGAACAAAAGGAAATGAAGTAAGATTAGGATCTATAGTGAATGGAAAAATAGTTTTCTTAAAAATAACATCTTTGGAAATGTGAATCTGTCTAGTGGCTAGACTGAGCACTTTGTAGACTCTAATAACATGAGGATACCCAATAAATATATGAGGAGTATTTCTAGGTTTTAGTTTATCTCTGTGTGGTTTAGGGACTGTAGGATAGCATAAACAACCAAAACTCTTCATGTGTGCATATGTTGGTTTTCTTTTGTAAAGAATTTCATATGGACATTTGTTCTTTATATGACTAGAAGGAAATCTATTGATGATGTAGGTGGCACATAAAATACACTCTCCCTAATATCTTATGGAAAGTTTGGATTGAAAAAAGAGGGCTCTGGTAGTTTCTAGTAGGTATTTGTGTTTTCTTTCCACCACACCATTTTGTTGTGATGTGTATGTACATGTTCTTTGGTGAATTATTCATTTGGATTGATAAAATAGAGTTGCTTCTGTATTAACAAACTCCAGTTCATTATCAGATCTAATGGACTTGATGGTGGTTTTAAACTAGCTTTCAACCATGACAGTAAAATTTTTAATAACTTCCAAGGCATTCCCTTTGCAGGTCAAGTGTTGTGTCCAGGTAGCTCTGCTTTAATCAACTACCATGCTGATAAAATATCTGAACTTGTCATGGGTCATGGTGTGGTAGGGACCCCACAAGTCTACCTGCAACAGTTGGAAATTTCTGTAGAAATGGTGGTTCTGTGAGGGAAGGAAAGTCTCTCTTGTCTGGCCATGGGGCATATGGAATAAAGAAAAGGCTGTCTAGGGGAAAATTTATCTGGTAAGTGGTGTATTTCTCTTGTTTTTTCCAAAAGGCACATACCCAAGTCTATTGTGCCACAAGACATTAACATCATTTCCCTGAGACAAGTATGTATTCAAGGTGACAGAGTGAGGAGTGTTGAACAACAACTTTATTTAAAACTATTTCAGAATTACATTCAGCGCAGGGAAACACTTGTTTTAAATAGATGGAGTACAAGCATTATTGAAATGAAGGGGAAAACCATGTTGAACATATGAACTACAATTTTTATTGAAATGAAACTTGCAATCTGGTCTATGTGTGCAGTAGGAGGAAATTCTTCAAGCATGTGGGGCATAGGAGATATATTCCATCCTGGGCTCTACCAATCTCCTAATGCCTCTTCATTGAAGAGGCCTGTAGAAGACAAAAATATTTTGAGAAAGCAACAATGCTACTAGAACTGGAAGTTAAGGACTGAATGGAGATTAGATTATACTTGAAGGAAGGAACAAAATACACTTTATGCAAGATAATGTGAGGGGCAAGTGCTACACTACCAATTTGATTTACTTTGACCCTATAGCCATTTGGGAGAATGACTAGTAAGGGTTGTAATAAGGAAAGAATGTTGGTCAACAAGGATTAATTGAATGTCATATGGTTTGATGCCCCTGAGTCTACAATCCAAGAATCAGGTCTGTTATGAAGACGTTTGCAAGACAGATTACCAAAATTAATGGAGGAGGTACAAATTATCATACCTGCAAAGTTCACTGTTCCATTGGCATGTCCTGAGGTACCAGCATTATTGGGAGTATCTCTCTTGTGTTCACTTTGAACCTGAAAATACTGCAATAAGCTAACAAATTGATCATATTGCTTCCTAGTGAGGTTCATATTAGGATCTCCATATTGATGTGGCTGCTTAGCACTTTTGGTGAAAAACATATCATAGTCACTTCTTGGTCCTTGCACACTAGCCATGACTCTCTTTTCTTTATCAAATCTGCTTTGACTAGAGTGTTGCTGGTGATTCTTAGTGTAAGATGGTTGGTTTTGAGGGTAGCAATGAAATTTGTAACACTTGTCCTTAGTATGTCCAACTCGCTTGAAAAAATCACAAGTAGGCCGATTCCTATTGTTTCTATTATAACTGTAGTTGTTGTGATTCGTATTTCCACCGTAGCCTCCACAACTGTTGTAATTACTACCTCCACTATAGCTATTGCTGCCCAAGCTTCCGTTGTGGCTAGTTCCAGCTAAATGACTACCACCAGATCAGTAATTTGTTCGAAAGTTTTCCTTCTCAGTTGTCACGATCCAAATCGAGGCTCTAGCCGTGACGGGCATCCAAGGCCAATGATGGCCCGAGGACACCCCTTAGCATTACATCATAAGCATAGCATAAATAAAATGCGGAATAGGTCCATAAATAGAAAGTTTAACTGAAATTAATAGTTCAAATTCAATTCTTGAAATAAAACATAAATCATTATTCAACCTGATCTACGAAACCTCTAACATTATGAATAGAAATCCTAAGCCAGGACATGGCCCCGGAAATACCATAAAACAAGCTACTCCAATGTCTAACTAAAAGAAAACATATTCCCTCTGAAAGATGGATGGCTCACAACGTGCTGACTGAAATCTTGAGTGGATCCTAATGCGGGCCAGATTCTCAGGCAATTGCTTCGGAATCTACATCATGAAAAGATGTAGCGTCTGGGGACTATCAGTATAATGAGTACTGGCGTGGAACCCGAGGGAAGAGGATCCAAAACAGTTCATAGAATATAATAATAATAATTTGGAAAACTTCATAACAAAAGTTTGTCATAACTGAAGTATGAAATAGAGAACATTTGAGACATAAAATAAAGTACTTGAAAATCCTTTAGTTCTGAGCTATGTAGTTACACCGACCTTTAGTAACTCATGGGTAATATAGGTCCAGTACTACCATCTGGCGGGGCCTCAGTCCATGTTTACCGCATAGACTAAGATAACATAGTTGTCCAATCATAACATAATCATAGCTTCATACAACTGCGCAAGGCAAGCATACAGTGGTCATCCATTTTTCAGGACAAGACCTCCCCAAGTAGGTAAAAGCAGTTTCAAGCGTTGGTCACAAGGACTACACTTTCTCGGTGAGCTACACAATTTTCTTTAAGCCCAATTAAAACATCTTTCATATCTTTTAATCATGGAGTCTTTCATTAAGACATTCACATTTTGGTATCTTCATACCAAGACTTGCAAGTCACTCTTATCATGCCAAAACTTCATTATCATTTAACATTTAAGACTCTCAAATCTTGTCTTTGAAATCATAACCATAGCCATAATCAAATTTTCATAAGGATCTTAAAGCATAAAGCATCTCATTATTTCATACTTTACATAATTCAAGAGACGGGCAACATGTTGATATTTCTCATGCATTCCAAAGCTTTCAAGAGACTAAAAATCATGGCTAAAATATACATCTATTTAACGTTCAAATTTCAAGACATAAAGATCCATCGTTTTCAAATAGCCATTTTAGTCTTAAAACCTCAAACAAAGCTTTAATCATCCATTTATAAAGAAAGGAGAATTTAAATCAAGCTTTTAAAAATCAAGTCATTAACCCTACCTTCAAATCACCTATACAATAAATATTTACAATGATTAAATTAGAAATTCATATGGTAAGTGAAATAGGGAGTATTCAAACATACCTTTTTATGGAAGAAATTTGAGAAAAACTTGAATCCTTGGCCTTGAAGCTTGAACCCTAGTTAATTATCTCCTTGGCGTTTTGAGAGAAGGTGGAATATGTTTTTGAGGAATGAAATATGTATTTAGGGGTTTGGGGTCGTTTAGTATAGGTGGAGGGATGGTTTTCATAGCATAAGGACTAAATTACCCCCTTTAAAAGTTGGGTTAAAAACTAAGTTCCGTTAGGAAAAATAGGGGGTGCGGCGCATACCCCATAGCGTCCGTGAGGCGGGCCCCCATCACACGACAGGCCCCTTGCGGCGTGAGGCCAATGCGGGTTCAAGGCAGTAGCCCCTCGCGGCGGCCTGTGCGATGCGGGTCAGATGCGAGGCTGACCCTCGTGCGACGCACGACCCTTCTTTTCTCCCTAAACATTCCCGAATGTTACTAATCTCGTTCCCAATCGATATCCACTCACTCTAAGGCTCTAAACCGACGTTCGAACCTACGAGCGTTACATTATCCCCCCCTTGGGTCATTCTTCCCTTAATGATGATCGAGGATCCCTTGTTGCAGGATGGAATAGTCCATAAGAAACTTTAAGGCATGAATTTTGGAAGAATAAGAAATGGCTATTGAAATAATTCCTTATACGACGTCATCCAAATTTGGAAATAAGAAGGGACATCTTGTCTTCATGTCTTTCTCAACTTTCCAAGAAGCCTCCTCTACCTTTTGATATCTCCATAACACTTTTACCGATGCTATGTCCTTGGTTCTCAACTTTCGAATTTGTCTATCCAAAATCTCAATAGGAACTTCCTCATAAGACAAGGAGTTAGTTACACTAATGTTCATATGGGAACCACAAGAGAATGATCACCCACACACTTCTTAAGTATAGATACGTGAAACACGGGGTGAACCGACGCTAAACTCGTGGGCAACTCTAGCTCGTAAGCAACACTACCAAACTTTCTTCGAATCTGATACGGACCAATGTAACGTGGACCGAGTTCACCCTTTTTCCCAAATCTCATCACTCCTTTCATAGAAGAAGCCTTCAAGAATACCCAATCTTCAATATCGAACTACAACTCCCTATGTCCCACATTGGCATAGGAATTTCGACGACTCTGAGTAGTCTTAAGCCTCTCGTGAATAACTTTAACTTTCTCTATCGCCTAGTAAACAAGATCAGGCCCAAACAATTGGGTTTCACCTACTTAATACCACCCAATCGGTGATCTACACCTTCTACCATAAATAGCCTCAAAAGGAGCCATTTGGATGCTAGAGTGGTAACTATTATTGTAAGCAAATTCAATAAGAGGCAAGTGATCCTCCCAACTACCTTTAAAGTCAATGACACAGGATCTTAGCATATCTTCCAAAGTCTGACTAATACGTTCCGCTTGTCCATCCGTTTGGGGATAGAAAGCGGTGCTAAGGTTCACCTGCGTACCTAAACTTTTTTGAAAAGATCTCCATACCTGAGAAGAAAATTGCGTACCTCTATCAGATATGATGGACATAGGAGCTCCATGTAATCGAACAATCTCCTGAATATACAACTTTACATAGTCCTCTCCTGAATAGTTTGTTCTTATAGGTAGAACATAAGCAGACTTGGTCATCCGATCAATAATGACCAAAATAGAATGTACTGATTTCGAGAATGCGGAAGACTGGTGATAAAATCCATATTTATCATCTCCCACTTCCACATGGGAATAGCTATCTCCTGAGACATACCACCAAGCCTCAAATGCTCAACCTTAACTTGTTGACAATTCAAGCACTTAGCAACAAAGTTCGCAACATCCCTTTTCATATTATTCCACCAAATATATCTCATTCAAGTCATGATACATTTTAGTAGAGCTGGGATAAACAGACAAAACACCAATCTCCTTTGATACCGCAAAACACCATCTCCCCCAATCTCGAAAGCCTTTTTACTAACCAACATCTTTCATGATTTGCATGAGTATGAGATCATTTGCTTGTTTCTCCTTAACTTCAACACCTAATGACGACTTAGCCAGTTTGTGAACAATCGCTCCCCCATCTTCTGAATCCAATAGTCGGACTCCCAAATTAGCAAACCGATGAATATCCTTCAGTAAACCCCTCTTTTCTTCATCGACATGGGAAAGACTCCCCATGGACAACCTGCTAAGAGCATCAGCAACAACATTAGCTTTACCTAGATGATAGTGCAAGATCATGTCGTAATCCTTTAGCAATTCAAGCCACCTTTTTTTCCTGAGATTCAACTCCTTTTGCATGAAAATATACTGCAAACTCTTGTGATCTGAGTAAATATCCACATGCACTCCATATAAATAATGACGCCAAATTTTGAGTGCAAAAGCCACAGCCGCCAACTCAAGGTCATAAGTCGAGTAATTTTTCTCATGTATTTTAAGTTGCCTACAAGCATAAGCCACAACCTTCCCATGCTGTATAAGTACACAACCAAGTCCCACTAGGGACGCATCACAATACACCACAAATCCTTCAGTACCATCGAGAAGTGTCAAAACAGGGGCTGAGGTCAAACGATTCTTCAACTTCTCGAAACTACCCTCACAAGCATCGGGCCACAAGAACTTTACCTTCTTTTGAGTCAACTTTGTTAGTGGAGCGGCTATAGAGGAAAAACTCTCCACGAACCTTCTATAATACCCTGCCAGACCCAAGAAACTCCTAATATCGGTCGGAGTTATCGGTCTAGGCCATTTCTTCACCGCCTCAATCTGCCACGACCCAAATCCCATTCGGACCGGACTGGCACCAGGAGCCGATAAGGCCCGAGAGAACCAATCTTTGCTCGTGTATTCTCATATGTACCCTCATATGTATGTTAGCGTATGAATATCATCTTATCTCTGGTAATTAAATATCAATAGTGGCATGCATGGCAACATGTGCAATATATGAAACTTGGCCGTTAGGGCCATTTCGTCAAAATGAACGTACATCTTTTCCCTTCATGCTACCCCACATATGTCTACAAAGCCTCTAATAGATACAAGACCATGTCTATACATTATTTACAAAATGCCAAAACCTAATGAACACATGTGACTTGGGAGGCCCAGAAGCAACTAGAGCTCACCAACAATCTGCGGATATCTCGTCGCCTACTGCAGAGATCTACTAACACCTGGGCCTGCAGCATGTAAGGTAAGTCCCTGAGAGGGGTCAGGTCATATGAAACTATAGTAATACATAAGTACTTCCAAGAATTTAAACGTAAGAGAATAATTAATGTGAATAGACCTCCAACCTGAATGTGGAACCGTGTTCATTACTTCTAATATTTCATTACTTGGTCATTCCTTCGCATCAATTCAGTCGCATCATCATCATTCTTATCATAACCCCCATATTTATATTCTCATGCAAGGAATATACTCTCATCTATTTTACTACAACTAGTTAGTGATTCATAATACCTTATGGATCATCTCCTTATAAGTAAGTATATAATACCGGGCCTCCACCTTTGGTGGGATATAATGTATGTGTATATAGTACCGGGCCTCCATCTTGGTGGGATATATAGTACCGGTCCACCTTTAATGGGATATAATAAATGAGTATATAGTACCGGGCCTCCATCTTGGTGGGATATATATAGTACCGGGCCTCCACCTTTGATGGGATATAATAAATGAGTATATAGTACCGGGCCTCCATCTTGGTGGGATATATATAGTACCGGGCCTCCACCTTTGATGGGATATAATAAGTAACATAGCATAGTATTGAGATTGTTCTATCTTGAACTTACACCTTTTAGATTGTGATCCATACCCAATGTAACATATAGTAACCATACGTACATGACTTCTCTACAAATCTTATACCCTTTACATAGCTAGGAGAGTAACACATTAAAGATCATGACATTAATTGAAGCATACTCTTATATACATATATTAAGCACCCTCTCATATATATATTACTTCACTCCTTTACTTCGTGAGATTAACATCTTCACTTATGAGAAGTAATTCTATTAACTTGCACGTTACCTCTCTTAATACTCTTATGGGATTGATACTTCAACTTGTGAGAGATTAACACATCCACTTATGAGAGATTGATACTTTAAGGATCATGCTAATATTGGAAACACACCTCTATACCTTACTTCACTTCCTTACTCTTATGAGATTGGTACAAAGATATTCATGATAATATTGGATTTTGGAACATGACATGATTGGAGAATGCTTTTCAAGAATAACTAGCTTCTCTTTACATCTTACCCTCCTTGAGATAATTATTCTAGAATCACAACGTTATGACTCCGTTGGAACATACTATTATGAGGACTTTAGACCCATGTCCATAGTTAGGTAACTCATGAACAACAACGACTAATGAATGAGGGATACGTGACTTAGGAATGAATAGGTTCTCCTTACGTCGTCACTTTCCTTGTAACAATTTCATTTAGTAGTTACAACAACATTATGAGAGCTTAGGCATTTCAGTCCATGGATAGGAGACGTATGAATACCAATCGGTCAATGAATAAGAAACGTGTGGATAGCAATATACATCAAACCTAAATGAGATACCTTAACATATTTTGGAATAGGACAAAATATGAACATTATGTGCTGCAGAAAGATACGGACAGAGTAACCTTACATACCTTGTCGTCTTACTATGAATGCACAAGCTTAGATGGAAATACCATAGTCCAGCTCTTTCCTTACGTTTCACTCTACATCACAAATACATAACGAAGCTTATATTAACAACCAACTACCTTACAAGTGCACAAGATGACCATGAATCACATAGTTACTTTTAGAACGTCATTTCGCCTTCTTACAATGTCATTTATCACATCAACATGCCAACACTCCATAACATTCCACTCATTGACCAAGATTTCATGCAACAATCGCATTTCGCATCACACTTACCCTCTATGCCTTCTCATTATCATTCCGTCATACTTACGCTTATCAATGTGCCTCATAACCACATATGAACAATCATTCACATTTAATACAGTCCAACATGCCTTCATACGATACTTTAAAGTCATTTAAACGACCTCCCAAGTTGCTAATTACATTCATAAAAGGTATCGGGGCCTTTGGGGATCAACTAGGTACGAAAACATACAAAACTAAAATTTGGAAGTGACCTGCGCTGCCACCTGCGCCCGCAGGTGGCAAGGTGCCCGCGCAGATGCCCTCTGGCAGCAGCTAGAGGCATCTGCGTTGGCATCTGCGCCCGCAGGTGCCTCCGTCTGCGGGGGTGGATGCCTGTTTGGTCTGAAATGTCTTCTTTTGGGGTCTTTTCACGCCATGAATGGTCCATGATCATAACCAAACTTATTTTAACATATTTTTGATCATCTAACACCCCAACCATCAGCCATGGTCTCACCACACACATACAACACCCAAAACTACACTTTACGGCCAATACGCCACCAAAATCATAACCAATTTCACAATAGAAATTCCAAACGTTATACGCCATGACAAAACAAGTTAAGACTATAATCATATATCACATGTCAATATTGGATCCATAAGGTTCACTTACTTCAAGACCACAAGTCCATGTTCAAGTTTACAAGACAAAAATCATCCTCCGATTTAGCAAAAGCACAATATTACACACATAGTGATTCCTCAATACATCACCAACATAACCAACATCATATACATCATGTATTATGCATAAAATATATTAATCCATCATAATAAACACTTACCAAGTCTTGTTCCAAGGTGATCTTGACCAAAGGAATGAAGGCTTAGGGTTTGGTTGAAGAGAGAAATGTTGTGGAAAATTCTAGACAAAGCATGGGTGTCCAATGGAATAAAAATCTGATTTTCATGCTTATATATAGTCCCTCAAGTCTCTTCTTATCCTTTATCAACATTAATTATCATGTTGAATGGGTCAATTGGGTCAAATGGAAGAATGGATCTCTTTTCTCCATTTGGGCCATGCATTTGGGCTTAAATTAAGCCCTTTTGCATATATTAATTTGGGCCAACACTTTTATGTGTAATTCCTCAAGAATCTCATGCATGTTTAATTAATTCCATGTATCTCACGGGAATCAATTTGGTTCGAAAATCTACGGGGTGTTACACAATCTTTTAGGGATCTACCTTAATCCCTTCACTATAAACAATATGACCAAGAAAAGTCACAGCATTAAGCCAGAATTTACACTTAGAGAATTTGGCATACAATTCTCAGTCCTTAAGGGTCTGAAGTACGATTCGGAGGTGATTGACATGCTCCTCCTCACTCCGAGAGTAAACTAGAATACCATCAATGAAGACTATGACGAATAGGTCCAAAAACTGTCTAAACACCCTGTTCATAAGATCCACAAAGGCTGCAGGTGCATTAGTCAAACCAAAGGACATAACTAGAAACTCATAATGGCCATATCGAGTTCGAAAATCGATCTTGGGAATATTCGCTTCCTAACTTTCAACTGATGGTAACCCAAATGGAGATTTATTCTGGAGAAATACTTAGCACCTTGAAGCTAGTGGTCGAAAAGATCATCAATCCTAGGAAGAGGGTATTTATTTTTCACAGTGACCTTATTCAACTGACGATAGTCTATGCACATACGAAGGGACCCATCTTTCTTTAGTACGAAGAGTACGGGAGCACCCTAGGGAGAAACACTAGGATGGCTCAAACCCTTGTCAAGAAGATCTTTCAATTGCTCCTTTAACTCTTTTAACTCTGCCAGAGCCATTCTATACGAAGGAATGGAAATAGGTCTAGTGTCAGGCAAAAGATCAATACCAAAGTCTATTTCCCTATCAGGAGAAATTCCAGGAAGGTCATTAGGAAAAAATTTGGGAAACTCATTGACTACAGGAACAGACTATAGTGAGAGACTCTCAATGCTATAATCCTTGACCCGAACTAAATGGTACAAACAACCCTTAGACACTCCAAAAACATGCGTTTTAGCCACGCGAGAAACCGTGGCTAAATGGTACCCAAACCGTGGCTAAAACGTCTTTGCCACGGTCTGTTCGCCACGGTTGCTAGCATGCCCATAAGGGGCGTCGCCAGCAAATTAGCCACAGTTTTTGCGTCCGTGGTAACATTTTGTTAGCCACGGTTGTCTCATGGCTAAATATCCCAACAGGAAAAGAGGAATTATATTTGGAATTTAATTACCCACACAAATAACCGTGGCTAATTGAAGGTGTAGGCTATATTCTTTTACAATTCATCATATACATTAGCCACGGCTCAACTGTGGCAAAAATACACTTTTGTAATTACAATTATTTCCCAGCAATATCCTGGTTCCAATTCATTAGCACACGAATCATACACTCAAGCTTGCCATTTTAGCTGGGGCACATATCAAATTTGACCTGAAGATTTAGATGAAGACGGAATAATTGAAGAAACTAAAATTACATTGGCATCCAGAAATTTTTGCACCAAGGCATATGATATTTCTTCTGGGTCCTTTTTCTTTCATTTGCCTCAACCTCAGCAGTTCTCCTGATAGTTTTGAAAGCAACCATGCCACAAGCTAGACCTCACTGCAGTGATAAACCCCAACCATGCAACACAAAGTTAAATTCCTAATTTATGCCAAGAACTAGATAAACTAATTTAAATAGATAGTTTTGCTCAAGGGAAACTCTTTAATTAACTGAATAAGATGCAATAAGTCAGCTATAGAATAGCTGCTATAGGAACATAGAAACGTGTAATCTTTTAACCAGTTAATTCAAGATATTTCTGTACTTGCTATTTTTCAATATAACCAAATAAACTTAAAACACTTGCGCAATCTATGTTCTACTGCCACCACAAGGTCGTTAGCTGATAGTATTGTGTCTAAGCTTTTCTAAAGGTGAATATAGAATTTAAAGGTTGTTGTCTTGCTGATATAAGCAACACTTCACAAAACTGACAATCCCTTCCCCCGTTTCGATCAATTCACACATAACAGAAAAATATAGAAGTAATCAGGATCAAGAAGGTCTTAGTCATTTTCCGGTTCATCTAAGTGGGGATACGGGTGGAAAACAAATTGCAAATAACAAAATAATACCAGAACTAAAAGAAAATAAAGCAGATGAGTGTGAAAAAATAGAACTTCATAATACCTTGATCCTAGAAAGAGACATCCGAAGCTGTGACCCGAATCAGCAAAATCGGACCCACCAAGAGACGCCTTGGTGGGTTGTTACAAATGCTGAAACCAGATCGGAAAGTTGTGGCAGTCTCCATTCTGAAGCAATCAATAAAGTCACAGTAACAATCAGAAAAAAAAGAAACTCAAACATTTGTAAAAGCTGAGAAAATGAGAAATAAAAAATAATCAACAGAATATTAAAGAAAAAAATCATATGAATGAGAATAAAATAGCTGAAAATCAAATATCCAAAGCAGTAGCAGTAGCAATAGTATATAAAACGTGGGGATTTCAACGATAGAGCTTCGTTACGATTGGCGACCGATGACTATTTATTTGGGGGAAAGTTTCAGTGTTCAACGCAAAAGCTTGAAGTATATAATGCACTTGCCTGCTTGTCCCCACTCACCAATGTGGCTTATTTATCTTCTGCACAGATATGAACCTTGGACCTTTCGTCAAATTACACATATGCACGGTCTCTATTTCTTGTGCAAGAATACCAACAATATCGGGGAGTGAGCAACTATTGATCTTGTGCAAGAATACCAACAATATAATATTACTCAGCCAATGGATCTAAGTTCACATATCTCTAATCTTTTATCATTTATACAAGTACACAACATAATAGTTTCTAACCTTGAGCTAAATGATGCCAACAAGTAGAAGGATGATCTAATCATGGAACAGGACTACTAGCATTCATCAACTCCTAAACATGCTAAAACAGGAGAGTAACCTTTTTATTTTATAACCGAGAAATTTCAAGGGCCAAGTGGTGCACGCTTTGAGACTTAGTAGATAATGAGCCTGAGCTTTCTACCCATCTCCACTTACCCGGATTGCTTTGTAAACTTGTGAAGAGAATTTAACCCTACATATGATATTGATTTATAGTTTAAGAGTTTTTCATGGTACATGAACATTACCAAGAAAAGAGAGAAAACTAGTTTTAGAATAACTATAGAATCGGCACTATAATATACTACTCCCTCCTTTTCATTTCATGTATCTTCGTTTGATGCGCCACAAAGTTGATGGTGTGTATAACATACCAAAAAATACCCTATGAATCTTGTGGTCTTAAAAATGCTATGCCATTCTTATAAGGGGGTGTCCTAAGGAATAAAATAGGAATCTTAAAATTAAAAACTTACTAAACACAAAGAAGTGACATTCTTTTTTAGACAAACTAAAAAGGAAAGTACGCCACATAAATTGAAACAAAGGGAGTATGTAATTTGGAATAATAGATACAACTCACTAGCCTAAAATGGTAGTATTATTAGGAAGTTTCTCGGGCCAATTTGATTTATTTCAAAATTACTAGTGTTTGAATTAAGAAGGTAATCTCAAATAACCAGGAAGCTCTAGCGACCAATTATAAGAATCAACAACATCTTTGGTACTCCAATAATATTTTAAGTAAAGCTTATGCATTTTCAAGGTGGCTGCTAAAATAAGATATAATCACAGTGCAGAGCACTAAATCAATCAAGTGGTCTACTCTGAATTCATCTCTTTGTTTTAACAAGTAGATTTGACTAAGAGGCTCACATAAAAACTTCAAAGTATCCAGAAGATGCTGAACGCTAATAAGTAATAACTTAATTTCATGTTCATTTCCACAAACATGAGTTCAACATACATACACAAACTAAAGAATGCACAACAAGTCCATAGAGCCAAATCAAAATAACCATATCTAGGATAGATTTCATCTTTTACTTAACCTGCTTGTTGAGAAGCAACATACTACAAGAAACAAAAGAAAAACAGAGAACCCTAATCAAGGATGCAACAGGGCAACAACATGACACTTAGCACAATTGCAATTCAATAATCGTACCAACTTCTCACTCATCTCATGTTGAGCTGTTATAAGATATATGCAGTTTTTGATCCTTGCGTATTCAAGTGCCACATTGATTAATTTACAATATTGCACCATAGGAATCAATTAAGACCAAATAAGAAAACAAACCTAAACAGATATGGCCATTGCTTAAATCTGAGGACACGATGGACTGGAGGATTAAAGCAACCTGTCAAGCCGAGAGATAAAGTTCTATAGTAAATAGAAATAAACTTCTAAAGAAAGAAATTACTATCAAATCAGCAAGCTAATGTTTTATACTATCAAACCATTCCAGACATATGACAACAAGCAGTTACAGCAAAAACAAACACACACACAGACATATATGGTGTCAGCTGCTCAACAGACCGAGAAACCTGAGGCTCTAAATCTCTTAACTATATTCATACTCTTCATATACTTTGCACGTCGATTTTCAGTAAACATTGAACAATTACCATGTATTTACCTTGGTGGAGTTTGAGAAACCAATCCCCTTTACGGAACTTTTAGAGAATCATAACAGACCATCAGAGCTTGACCCAAATCATACCAGAGCAAAAGCTGAAAATTAACAATCAAGAAAACTAAATTAGTAAATATATTCTAAAATATGCAAAAATTTGAACAATAAAACATCAAAAAGTGATAGAAATTTCGATTACGAAGCATTAATTTTCTTTTGTATTCATGCACAGATGGGGTATTCATGCTTCTTTCCTTGAGTTTTTTCAAAATTTTGCACTCAAAAAATAGTTGGGCAATTCAGCGATTAAAGTGAACCAGATTTGGGTGATTTTGGGTGAAGAAGATTTGGGTGATTTTGGATGAAGCAGCGCTTTGGGTGAACGAGATTTGGGTGACTTCAGATGAAGAAAAGTTTTGGGTGAACCAGATTTGGGTGTTGTCAGATTAAAGTTTTGAGTGATTTTGGTTGAAAAGAAATGGGGGCAAATGAAATAAAAAAGTGGAGGGAGTGAAATTTTAGTAACCCGCCTATTTAGCCCACGCTATTTTAGCGTCGATTTCATATTCGTCATAAAGCTCAATACTTTTACCAGTTTTGCCACGATTTTTGGAATCGTGGCTAAGAACACGTGGTTAAAAGCCGCTTTTTTGGTAGTGAGATATCAATTTCTGGGCCCTAAGGTATGAAGTGAATTTTCCCTTTGGTGCTAAGGAATCACCCTCCCATTCTATAGCTGGCTCATTAGGAAAACGAAAGGTGACTCTACGGGTTCTACAGTCTAAGGTAGCATTGTAAGAGTGGAGCCAATCCATTCCCAGAATTAAATCAAAATCTACCATATCAAGTTCTACCAAATCCACCATAGTATCCCGATGAAGGATAGACACAACACTATTCTTATAGACCCACCTAGCAATAATAGACTCACACACAGGAGTAGAGACTAAGAAGGGTTTCGAAATAGTGTCGGGACCAAAATCAAAATTCACATCCACATAAGGGGTCACATATGATAGTGTGGAACCGGGATCAAGTAATGCATAAACATCACTGGAGAAAATCTGTAACATACCCATGACAACATCTGGCGAGGCCTCTGAATCCTGATGAGTAGATAGGCCATAACAACGATTACGGCCCCGCCGGTCCCCGAAGTAGCACCTTTAGCTGCTAGGGCTGAAGAAGCGATAACTTGGGCCTTATTGCCCCCAAAAGTTCCCTTTGCCGAAGGGCACTTCCACTGAAAATGACCAGCCTGACCACAACTATAACACACATCCTTGCCCAAACGACAAGGTCCATAGTGGAACTTCCCACAAGTGCGGCAAGGAGGATAAGAATGAGCTGATGGAGCCACACTGGCCTGAGACTGAGTACCCTGCATCTTGGAACCATTGCTAGTCTGAAATCGCTAGTCACCCGAAGGCTTAAGGGAAGGTGAACTAGCCGAAGACTGAACATTACCCCAAGATTTCTTCTTATGCCAGCTCTTGCCCCACTTTCCACTAGACTGCTGACTTGTCTCATGATCTGTTGGCCTAGCCCTCTTACTCTACCTATCCTCAGCCTCTTCCTGCCTCTTCTTTTCATCTTCTACCTGTTGCATGAACACCACTAACCTAGATTTATCCATGTCGTTATTCAGCATCGCACCCTTACATTCCAGCACCAAGTCATCTTTAAGACCAGAAGTAAATTTCCTCATTCGAGACCTCATATTGGACAACTCTGGAGCATAACGAGACAACTGTGTGAACTTCAAAGCATATTCTTTGAGACTCAACTTTCCTTGTTTCAAGTTCACAAATTCTTCAGCCTTAGCTTCTCTCAACTCCTAAGGAAAGAAGTGATCAAGAAATGCTTAGGAAAAAATCTCCCAAACTACAAGCTCAGCATCTTCACCCCTATACTTTTCTGATAATCTGCAAATTTCACCCCTTCAGTGTCACTAGCATTCAATACCCTAAAAATCTTTTCCATTTCATTAATGAACCCTTGAGGATCCTACTCAACTTTGGACCCAGTAAAAATCGATGGATTTAGCCGCATAAACTGACCCACCGGGGTAGTATCAGAAGAACCAATGGCAGCACCACTACTACCTGACTGACGAGCCTGAGATGACACAATCTGAGCAAGCATATGAATGGTTTTCCTGAACTCGGCACACAAAACTTCACCATGCGAAGCCTGGGCGCGGTTGGTACCGGTTCTAGGGGCTCGCGGAGGACTAGTTGGGGCTAGTGGGACCCCAGCAGAAGCAGTCGAGCTAGAAGTACGAATCCTATTAAGGTCTGCATCCCATGAGTAGGAAGAACCTCTTCAGCATTTTCCCCAGCTGGGACAGAGGTTCCAGCTGGAGTTGCTTGGCCATTAGTCCTTCGTGGAGGCATGATCTGAAACATGGAAAAATAAGAGTCAGAAGAATTTTCTTAGAACTAGACTTTCTAGTACGAACTTAGAATATGAAGAAAAAGGGAACACTCCTAAATGTCTTAAAGCCTCCCGTTTATAAGTGTGGCACGCTACATATCCATAAAAAGGACTCTCCTCGACACGACTTAGTAAACACCCTAGGACCATAAACCGTGCTCTGATACCAAATTTGTTATGACCCAAACCGAGGTCCTAGCCATAACGGGCACCCCAGGCTAATGATGGCCCGAGGAGACCCCTTAGCATTACATCATAAGCATAGCCATAAATAAAGTGCAGAATAGGCCCATAAATAGAAAGTTTAACTGAAATTAATAGTTCAAATTCAAGTCTTGAAATAAGACATAAATCATTAATCAACCTGGTCTACGAAGCCTCTAACATTATGAATAGAAATCCTAAGCCGGGACATTGCCCCAAAAATACCATAAAACAATATAGTCCAATGTCTAACTGAAGGAAAACATATGCCCTTCGAAAGATGGATGGCTCACCACGTGCTGACTGATCTTGAGTGAATCCTAATGCGAGGAAGATTCTCGGATAAGTGCTTCAGAACCTACATCATGAAAAGATGTAGCATCTGGGGACGGTCAGTACAATGAGTACTGGCATGGAACCCGAGGGAAGAGGATCCAAAACAGTTCATAAAACATAATAATAATAATTTGGAAAACCTCATAACATAAGTCTGTCATAACTGAAGTATGAAATAGAGAACATTTGAGAAATAAAATAAAGTACTCATTTGAAAATCATTTAGTTTTGAACTATGTAGTTACACCGACCATTAGTAACCCACAGGCAATATGGGTCCAGTACTACCCAACTGGCATGGCCTCAGTCCATGTTTTCCGCGTAGACTGAGATAACATAGTTGGCTAATCATAGCTTAATCATAGTTGCATACAACTGCCCAAGGCAAGCATACAATGATCATTCATTTTTCCGGATAAGACTCCCCACATCGGCAAATGCGATTTCAAACGTTGGTCACAAGGACTACACTTTCTCAGTGAACTACACAATTCTCTTTAAGCCCAATTAAAATAACTTTCATAACATTTAATCATGGAGTCTTTCATTAAGGCATTCACATTTTGGTATCGTCATACCAAGACTTGCAAGTCACTCTTATCATGCCAAAACTTCATTATCATTAAACATTTAAGACTCTCAAATCCCGCCTTTGAAATCATAACCATAGCCATAATCAAATTTCATAAGGATCTTAAAGCATCTCATTATTTCATACTTTACATAATTCAAGAGACGGGCAAAATGTTGATATTTCTCATGCATTCCAAAGCTTTCAAGAGACTAAAAATCATGGCTGAAATATACATCCATTTAATGTTCAAGTTTCAAGACATAAAGATCCATCATTTTTAAATAGCCATTTTAGTCTTAAAACCTCAAACAAAGCTTTAATCATCCATTTATAAAGAAAGGAGAATTTAAATCAAGCTTTTAAAAATCAAATCATTAACCCTAGCTTCAAATCACCAATACAATAAACATTTACAATGATTAAATTAGGAATTCATATGGTAAGTGAAATAGGGAGTGTTCAAACATGCCTTTTGACGGAAGAAATTTGAGAAAAGCTTAAAATCCTTGGCCTTGAAGCTTGAACCCAAGTTAATTTTCTCCTTGGTGTTTTGAGAGAAGGTGGAATATGTTTTTTTTTTTTTGAAAAAGGATAACATGAAGGTGGAATATGTTTTTGAGGAATGAAATACGTATTTAGGGGTTTGGGGTCATTTAGTATAGGTGGGGGGGGAGGGGGGCACGGTTTTTATAGCATAATGACCAAATTACCCTTTAAAAGTCGGGTTAGAAACTAAGTCCCGTTAGGCAAAACATGGGGGGGGGGGAGGGGGGGGGAGGGGGGGGGCGGCGCACACCCCATCGTGCGACCCTGCCCCATCACACGACAGGCCCCGTACAGCTCAAGGCCAACGCGTGCTCAAGGCAGTAACCCCTCGTAGTGGCCTGTGCGACGCGGGTACGACGTGGGGTTGATCTCCATGCTACGCACAACCCTTCTTTTCTCCCTAAAAACTCCCGAATATTACCAATCTCGTTCCTAATCAATTTCCACTCACTCTAATGGTCTTATAGGATCGATTATAGCTCTAAACGGATGTTCAAACCTACGGGCGTTACACCATTGTAACTCAAGGAAGATGAAGCACTGAGGGTCATAGATTATGCAAATGATTAGATGTTGGGCTTGATTTCTCTCTGTTTCTTCTCTTGAATCAGAAGAGAGAATGCTTGTGCAAGGGACGGTAGGGGATTCATCATAAGTATGTTCCCTCAAATTGCAGTATGCACCTCATTCATTCCCATGAGAAACTGTATCAATCTTTCGTCCTAATCAGCCTTATGTGAATTTTCCTTGGCACCACTGGTGCAATCGCAACGTGTAGAGTGCTCATTTCCTCCCACAACTTTTTCATTTTTGTGTAGTAGGTTGTGATGTCCATTGTTCCTTGTGATAGCTCATTTATTTCCCTCTGGATTTGATAGAGTTTTGCACCATTGGTTTGATCATAACGATCTTCAAGCTCTGTCCACAGTTCTGCAGAGTTACTTACGTATTTCACACTATCTGCGATTTCCTTGGCCAAAGAGTTCAAAATCCACGATGTCACCATATTGTCACACCTTTTCCCATTGACGATACGTAGGTGACCCCAGATCTGGTTTCTTGACCTCACCATTGATGAACCCTAACTTATTTTTGACGAAAAGTGGCCTCATGACACCTCTTCTCCAGGATCTGTATCCTACTCCATTGAAGGCTACTGGTACTAACATGGCTCCCGGACTATCCGATGGATGCATGTAGAGAGGAGATGCAGAGGAATTATCAACGTTAGGCTGATCAGATCATTCACCATTCGGTGTAGACGCTTTACCGATTTTAATCGCCATTAGAAAAGTTTGATATCAAAATTAATTTGGAACTCCAGAGTGAGATCAATTGAACGAAAAGTGATTGAATCGAATTGAAACACAGAGAAGGGTAAAATGAAGTGAAAATTGAAGCTGAAATTAGGGATGAGGGAAAAAATCAACTAACAATTTCTGAAATTTGACGAAGAACACCTAACAACTGCTGGAATTGACGAAGAACAATTAATAATTTCTAGAAAAAAATATGAAGGTGATGGACAACGGATCACAATTTGAGCCAACCTGGCTCTGATACCATGTTGAAGTCAGTGCTTAAGGACTACAAAGCTCAACTATGGAGTTATATGAGAAGTACCGCTGAAGGTTTTCATAGAGGAGCAAGAAGGAAGAACATTCTGAAGCTAAGATGGAGAGACTGAAATGTCACGCCCCGAATCCCATCGAGACATGATTGGCACCCGTAGCCGATAAGGCCCGAGAGAACCAACCTTTGCCTATGCTCAATCATATTCATAACCACCATTACATAATATTATGACATACGAATAAAGGAGAACAAGGGACATATTTAGGCATACATATGAAACTTGGCCGTTGAGGCCATCCAGTCAAAACAACATGTGTCTTTTACACTATTACACCCACATCGGTCTACAAAAGCCTCTAACAAGAGCATTGACCAAAATGAACCATAAGTCGGGACAAGTCCCCGCATTATACAACATGTACAATACCAAAACATATATACACTTTGACTCGGAGAAGCCCCGAATGAGCTGGAGCTCACCAAAGAACCGCTAACACTGGCAGTCTATTGAGGAGGCCTACTGGGACCTGCGCCTGCAGCAAGTAAAGTAAATTCCCCGAGGGGGGTCAGTACGAAATAAGTACTGAGTATGCAAGGCTCAGATGAAACTATACAACACATGAATATTTCAATGAATATGTCAATGAACTCAAAACATATGAATACTCGATGTGAATAAGTCACCATGTTATTCTTTGGAAACCATGTGGATTGCTTTCATTCTTTTCATTACTTTCTTTATCTCAAAGCTCACATGTCATTACATAACACAATATACCCGGGCCCCGACTGATCAGTGGGTCTTTCATATCATCATATAGGGATCGAGTCGAGCTAGGCTTATGCCCCTAGACTTGCCACCCTTGGGATCGAGTCGAGCTAGGCTTACGCCCCTAGACTTGCCACCCATAAATCCATATCTCGGGATCGAGTCGAGCTAGGCTTACGCCCCTAGACTTGCCACCCGTACTTGATCATTGACCACATTTGCATTACTTTGATCATTACTTTGAGATTGATACTTTGATAATCATAACATCACTTTGGAACTTTGGAACACAACATTGTTGGAAACTTTGAATCATTGACCAATAAGTGAAGAACATGTGAACAAATATCAATGAGAAATATAACATCACTAGCACCATGATACTATTGGAACCATTGGACAAGAAGCCATGAACAAGAGACACAAGTATAAGCACTATTGGAATATTGGAACATAGCCTTCTTTGAACTTTCGGAACATTAATCATGAATATGAGAAATGAGATTCACAATTGATCAATGAGTAGGAAATATATGACAATGACCATAAATAAGTGCATATGGGATACCTTGGTACATTTCGGAATAGAACTAAAGAAATGTCAATTGTGAACACTATTGGCCGTAGAAAGATACGGACAAAATAACCTTGCATACCTTGAATTCGCAATACGAATCTACAACCTTAGATGCGTAGACAATAATCCCACTCCTTCTTTATGTGTCTACAAATACATAACGAAATTCACATTAACCACCAATTACTTTACAAATGCATACCATGTCAATGAATTACATGTTTGGCTTTCAACATGTCATTTCCCTTTGACAAAACCATTGATCATACTATTATTCCAAAAATTCCATAATATTCCCAACATTGACCAATACATGAAAATCAATACATTTCACCACAATACTTCTCCTTTACACTTTCTTATCCATAACACATCACAAATAATCCATCAAAGCACCTTAATTCAACTCATAACACATATCGGCCAAAATCCCAAAATTCCCACTTTTAGAAAAGAACAAGTTTTATACCAAAAATAACACCATACATGTTCATATTTTGTCCATACCAGGATTTTTCATCAAAGGCACAAGGCCTAATTCACACTTGAATTCCATATACCACAAATCTCATACAAACTCACCAAGTACCATGACCAACTTTTCCAAGCACAACCAACATGATATACATATTCTTTTATGCATATAATATGTTAATCCATGAAAATAAACACTTACCAAAGCTTGGAATAGGATGATCTTGTCCAAATATGCCTTAGGGTTTATTTGCTTTAGGGTTTGGAAATAAAGGAAATATTTGTGATATTCTCCAAAAGTGATGAGAGACTTTGGGAAATAAAAATCTGATTTTGGGGGACTTTATATAGACCTCAAGGAATCCTTAGCCACACTTGGCATTACATGATATGTTCACTTGGTCAATTTTTGAAAGAATGGGTCATTTTTGCCTTTGGGCCTTATCTTTTGTTCCATTTTGGGCCCTAATTTTGGGCCCAATAACACATATCCATGTAACCCACCAATTTTCATGTATTATTCACCTTATATCTCATGTTTACATAATTCCATAATGTCACGACAATATTCTTTTAAACATTTCTCATTCGTCCTTTCGATCGCAAAAATTGAAATTCTAGTCGCCCTTGGCTTCATTGAACATTTTGAATCACTATTCACATTTTATGATTTGATCATGTAGGAGTATGTAGGAGTGTATTGAAGGGTTTGACTCTTATGCTCCATGAAATCACAACACACCTCCTACGACGATCTAATCGCACATGTTACGTCCGATATCAAATGTTTCCCCAATGACACTATAAAACACATATGCATGGCATCTCAACACCTATGTAGATATGATCCCAAGGTATCAAGTGAGGTTATAAAGTACGGGGTGTTACATGAAAACACTCAACTGAATTTCTGTGTGAATGATCAGTACATATATAAGAGGAAATGAAAGCAAAATATCTAATCTAACTAACTGACTACAATTGCTTAGTTGTACATGAGCTGGCATTGAACTAATAACTGATAACTAACTACTAACCAACTGAACCACTATTAGTACAATAATTAAGCTTACTAATCTCAAGACTCTGCACAACCGCAAACGATGCTCCCTTGAATTTTCATTCAACAAAATAAGGATAAAAACATATTACTTTCTCGACAAAGAGAGTGAAGATTTTCTTAAAATGACCAACAATTGACAGCTTAAAGTTTGATGGAGTCCACGTACAACCATGCCAATAATATGAGGTTTTAAGACTTTCTCAGGATGAGTGTATCTATCTTCATTGTGTATATATGTAACTTCAACAAGCCGAGAAGATTGAGAATACGAGATAAAAACTCCATAGAGATAGGAGTGGGCCTAAGCATTCCTTCATTAATATCCTTCCATGCTGCGTCAACCATTTCTTGAAATTTAGCCATTGCCTCTTTTATTGATACACTATAATCTCTCATATAGCACTCAATTCCAGTTGAAAGTTGTCCCCTATTTTTCTCAACCTACAAAAGCAGTTAGATTAGGGATTAACTTTTATATTGCTTCAATTGTTGATGAACCACTTTATTAGTTCAAATATCATATAATGCTATAACTTTATGAGATACAACTCATAGTACATACCTTGTACGTGGGCTATGTGATCAATAACTCGGCATATTGTCACACAACCTTCAAGAATTTTAGGATTTTTTGACAACCACTCAAATTCTTTCTCCTTAGCGTATGTCATGCCCAAATAAGATGTTGTAGCAAGGAAGTAGTAAGTGGTAGTTACAAATGCATTGCATAGGTATTCAGAAGCAGGTGGCATATGTCCCTCAATAAACCATTTTGCCTCAATATTATAACTTTTTACCAATTCTTTCATCTGTGAACACCAAACATACGAATTCAAAGTGTTAGACAATTTTAACTTGATTGCTTCTAGTTTATATTCACAAAAAGGCGTTAGGAAAAAGCAAAGTCAGAAGGGTATTATGGAAAAAAGTAAATTGATAGTTAGGTCGCTGAGACTCACTCTTTCTTTTGCATAATAGACAACATGAGATCTTCCATCACTAGACATTTCCTTTTTCATAATCCTCATAAAGATCTAGAATAGTTTTATGACTGATTTTCATGTAATCAGGGAGACGATCAATTTCGTTAATATCCCATCTGTAAGGTGACAAAGCTAAGGTGAATTTATGCAATTTAAAATAGCATAAATATAATGAGCAAAAGCTTGGTTTGATCTTTTCATGATATTCACTTTCAAGGTACATCTGATTAAGTGAATTGATGAAGTCCATACCTTTGTATGACATCCGTGTGTGTGGCAAGTTCTTCAATTGTACCATAAGCATCATAGGTGTCATCCACAATCGTAATCATTGTTATAGTCTTAACGAGCATGACACGAGCTTGAGAATATTGAGGCTCAAAATATACTCCTAATGCCCAAAAGTAGCGTTCAACTACTCTATCTCTAGCATATGGAAGTGTGTTTACGAAATTCAAATCTTTCCACCACCTACATCAGAACAAACTAACATCAGTACTTGATAAATGATCAATCAAAAAGTTCTTATCTTTTTTATATGTTCTCACCTTGATACTTCAGCAAGTTCTTGTTTGTGCAACATTTGAAGCAAGTTGTGATCCAATTTAGAAAATCGAAGTAACACATCATTGTTTGTTTCCTGCTTCTCGTAGATTGATGAGATGAAGAATCAAATCTCAATTCGAGGAATACCTTTGTGCAAAGATTGCTCAAGGGCATGTGTTACTTGCTCCTTAAGAGGAGAGTTCAAATGTGGAGTTGCAGACTCAAGATGAGTAGTGCAGAAAGCGAGTGCATCTTCTAAGATATGTTCACCATGATATCCTTACATGTGAAGCTTCATACAAGCTCAATAATCCTAAGACATCACTAGCAAGAGATTCCTTGAGTTCACCATTTCCATCTAGGAATTTGTTAAAAATTTCTGATTTTCAAGGAAGAATACACAATATTAGCCTTCCTATCAAATGGATGATATTGAATTTGTTGTACTTCAAGAGGTACTTACTTAGAGAGATGTTGTAACCATGTTGCCTAAGCAATCGAAATTGAAGAACACAAGTGCATAGATCATCATTATAGTCATCACCCCCGAAGTTTGAATTTTCATTGTAAATCTGATCCAAAATCTCATCGATTTCTTTCTCAAAGTTATAGGCTATGCCAAGGCGTTCAATAACATCAAACAAATCCAATGTATCCGCCAATTTCCTTCCATTAGCTAACAACATATTCCTTGTTTGTTCCTTCAACGCTTCAATATCTTGAGCATACTTTTGTGCAACCTATAAATATACATATTCAAAAGCCAAAAAGAAATCAAAATACATTGTCTAATAAAAGCAATGAACTAAGAAATGACTGTGAAGAAATAATGACGAATATTAATTACGTTATTGTCGATGGAGAAAGAAAGGAAAAGATAGCCCCATAGACTTGGAGAGAAGTTGGTGACGGGGCGAACAAGCTCTTCTTCTTCTTCAATATTGTTAACTGTATTATTGCAAACTTCAGCTGAGGCCATTGCTAAAGATGATACTATTTTTACCGTTGATATGAAGTTGCAACTCTTAATTGGAAAAGTGATGACTTAAATGGAAGAGGAATTACAAGTATATATAGTGTGGTATGGAGGACACAACCAATTTTCTAATCTTTTTTAGTTGTATGTATGTTGACTGTGAGGAATATCTTTATATTCAAATTTGGAGGAATATTATAACCTTATCTAATAGTAATTGTTTGCCTTACTTTGACTATGTACTATAGCAAGAGCGGCAGCAGCCTTTTTGAAAACTCAATTACTCCCTCCGTCTCAAATTATTTGTCATTATAGAAGTTTAAAATGATTTTTTTTCGCAAGCTATGGTGGATTAGGTTTCCGATCAATGGTTGATGTTTCAAATGCCTTATTTTGCAAGCTATGGTAGAATGTGAGAAGCAAGCCTTCTCTTTGGGGTTCTTTCATGATCAATAAGTATTGCAAAAAATTGCATCCATTAATTGCTAATAGCAGGGTTGCTTCCTCAATCTGGAAGAAGATGATTATTGTGAGGGATCTGGTGGCAAATAGGTGTTGGAAATTCCAGCTTTTGGTATGACAATTGGACTGGTTTGGGTGCCCTTTATCATATCATTTCAGAAGCAGAGGAAGAGGAGATTGAGATCCGAAGATTTACTGACACAGAGGGATGGAATATTCAAAGTTTGAGAAATTGTCTCCCAGAGGATTATGTTCAGAATGTTCTCAAAAATATTCCACATCCTATAGATGTTAGTGAACTTGACCAGGCAAAATGGACGATAGAAACAAATAGAAAGTTTTCAGTGAGGAGTTCTTTTGGAATATATCAGACAAAAAGAGGAAGTGGAGGACATTTTCAAATTTATGTGGGTTAAGAAAGTACCATTCAAAATGTCTTTTTTACTTTGGAGAGCCTGGAAATTCAGAATTTCAGTTGATGAGGTTGTGCAGACTATGGGGGTCACTATGGCATCACGGAGCTGGTGTTGTCAAAATCCTAAGCAGGAGACTATGTCTCATCTTTTTCTAACCTCCCCCACAGCTGCAAAGTTATGGAGGCTGTTTGCTATTTTTGCAGGGGTACATGTAGATGGTCTACAGTTATCGCAGATGATCTCTCAGTGGTGGACAACTCCAATTTGTCCAAAACTGAAACCCATTTGCTCAGCTATTCGAGCAATAATTATGTGGCATCTATGGAAAAGGAGAAATAGTTTAAGGAATGGGAAGAAAATGTCTTACATTAGTGTTGTTTTCAAGGTGAACACTGATATCGGGAGACTAGTGAAGATTACATATCCTATGCTGACTCAAGTACCTACAAATTGGCCAGACATGGTGGTTTTGCTACAAAACTATAAACCTAAGTTGTTTTCTTTAGCTATCACATGGAAACCACCCGACAAGAAAGTGCTTAAATGTAATACAGATGGGGCATCTAGAGGCAATCCCGGCAGAAGTTCCTACGGCTACTGTTTGAGGAATCATAAAGGAGATCTAATTTATGCTCAAGGGGAGGAAATTCATGAGACCACCAACATTGAGGCAGAAGCAAATGCCATCAAGGAGGCCATTTATCATTGTCTATTTATGGGCCTCAATAAGGTGATTTTGGAGACTGATTCTTTAGTTTTGTTTCGCATTCTCTCTGGAGTTTGGGAGATTCCTTGGCAGATTTCTACTATAATTAGAGATATTAAGGCTTTATCCCAGTTAAGTCAAGTGAGACTTCAACATGTTTTTAGAGAAGGGAACACTTTAGCAGATTATATTGCTAATATAGCTTTTGAGAGTGTTGGAAAACACTGTTTCTCCAACTTCCCTGAACTTCCAAGCAAGGGGAGAAAGATTATTAATCTAGAGAAGCAACATATACCCAACTTGAGAATTCGTTCTAAAGAAATTACGCACAGTAACAACAGGGGAGAGGATCATTACTTCGTTATTCAATGAGATGCATAAAGTGCTTTATAATGAAACTTGGGGAATTCACAAGATTCAAAACAGGAAACAACTTGGCTCAACACTCAGAAACCACAGAAGACTTGGTATCGAATAATAAAAATCGACTAGATCAGAAGTCTTACATCTACAGCTACAAGAATAATTTGTCACACAGAGTATCAGCAGAAGGGAAAAACTTGAAGAAACATCAACCATCTCTGTCTGTTTCTAAAGGGAGAAAGCGTGTTTGCTCACAAATGCGGAAGCTTTCACAGATGAAAAATCACACAAAAAGGCTACACGATACAGTACACAAAGATTCTCAAAGTGTGGAGATACATACCATACAAAGAGGCGAGTCAATGAAGTATCATCAGCGGACCAATTCTAAGCAGATCTTCTCATCTGTGACTGATAGAAGGTTGATGGTCAGAATTAGAAAACAGAGACATCAACGCACAGATTATTGGAAAAAGGGTGCTCACCAGGCTCAGCTCAGCTCAACATCAAGTCACTTTTGTTATGTACTTTGTTTCTTTTTTAATTTTGCTTTTTATTTGTTTGGTGGGCTGGTCCTTTTGGGCCAACTTGCAGACCTTCTGTTTTGATATTGATTATTACTCCCTCCGTCTCAATTTATATGATGTAGTTTGATTTGATACGGAATTTAAGAAAGAAATGAAAACTTTTGAAATTTGTGGTCTAAAATAAGTCATAGATATTTGTGTGGTTGGAAATCATTTCATTAAGGGTAAAGTGGTATTTTAAAATTAAATTGTTACTAAATATAGAAATATGTCATTCTTTTTGAGACTGATTAAAAAGAAAAGTGTGTCATATAAATTGGGACAAGGGAATAATAAAAGAGGCCCATCGACCCTATTAACCAAAAAAAAAAAAAGTTTTTTTTTCATTTTATTGTTCTTCGAGGCTTTCAGCTTGCCGACCTAGGGCTTCAGTTTATTGTTATTCCCCGGGTTTTGTGTTATCTAAATACTTTTCCATGCATTGATAGAAATGTCAACACCCTTTCCATCTAGATCCTCGCACCAAACTTGTCTAATACAATTTATATCTCCTATATAATTTACAAGTCTAAGAGTGTTTTTATTTACTCCCTTTGGTAGCTGTAAAAAGTCTTTTAATCTTTTCCAGTTGCCTCACTTGACCTTATACAGGAACATAATAAGAGTGAATGATGTAAGACAGTGACAATTCATTTTTTAATCTTTTCTCAGTTGCCCTACTCGACATTATACAAGAACATATTTGCAAGATACTGTGTTTGGTCATGACTGCACAGTGATTGAATGTATAAGATATCATATAAAAATTTAAAGCTCAACTGGAAGGGCCCCTTAGCTCGTGCACAACATAGGCATATACCTGATTTTAAAAAAGTAACCAAAATCAATCACATGACAACAAAGAAGCATGTCAATAATGACGACTCAAATTAAATATTGAAAATAGATTAACATTTCCAACAATTTTAAGTACCAACTAGTTGTTTTTATGATAACATATTTATATAATTGAACGTCTAGAAAAGTAAAAGACCCGGGGATTTGAATAAGAAACACTGCAAAATCAGTAAAGGACTGTATATGCCCATAGGATTTCAATATAATTATAATTTTGTAAAGTTATGTCAAAGAGATTTTGATTTTTATCTGTGTTCTTCTAAAACTTTTTTTAGGAGAAGTTTGAAATTAATTTGGATGAGCACTATATATGTTAAAGATAGTTTTAAAGATATCCTCAAAAATAGAAGTTGGCAGTAGCGTTATAAATTAAAAAAGATATTTGAAAGTGCACACTTCAAGGAAGATGCGTAAAATTTAATTTACATCCTTAAAAAGATAGACATAATACATTAACAGATACTTAAATTTGATTTCAAATGGCTTACATGCATAGTGAACCACATACAGACTTCAGCCACCATACAGTATTATTTGTTACTTAAAGTATTGTAGGATAAAAATTAAACACCACGATTGAGGGGCAAAAATTATACACCACTCAAAATAGAGACAGTTGTGCTAATGAACCCATATAATATTTCACGTCAGTCAAATTTGCTTCAACTTAGTAGGACCAACTGATTGAATTCCAAGGTGGCAACTACCTACTAATAAAAAATTAGGAAGAAAAAAAACAATTGTGCTGAACAAATTATTATTTTATTTGCCAGAAACCTATATTTAAGAGCATATGCAAATGAACCTTGAAGAATCACCAAACACAATTACTCTCTCTCCCAAAATGCAATTCTTCAGCTTGGCTTCCATCTTCCTTTTTCTATCTTTCCTTTTTTTGCTAAGGAAATGGAAGAACTCCAACACCCAAACCAAAAAATTGCCTCCAGGTCCATGGAAACTTCCTTTTATAGGAAGCATGCATCACATGGCTGGAGGACTTCCACACCGCGTCCTTAGAGATTTAGCCAAAAAATATGGACCGCTCATGCACGTTCAGCTTGGTGAAGTTTCTGCTGTTGTTGTTACTTCTTCTGAGTTGGCTAAACAAGTACTAAAAACTCATGACCTCGCATTTGCATCTAGGCCTAAACTCTCGGCCATGGATATTATCTGTTATGATAGCCGCGACATTGTCTTTAGCCCCTACGGTGAGTTTTAGGCGTTTAACCTAATGGATTTTGCTTCTTTTTTTTTTTTGAATGACAAAACATTTTCCATAATTGGTTTACTTTCCTAAAAAATATATAATCTATATATATGTATATCTTCCATATAAATTGAGGATTTTTCCTTCTCAATTTATGACATTCACAATATAATTCTTAAAGGAGTCTTGTTTAGGAGGAGAACATAAATCAGTATTTTTCATATATATGTCGGAAATTAATATAAAAACCATGTTACATTGTTATGTGTCTTCTGATGTATTTCTCTTCATCGTCTTGATTATGGTCATCCAAGATTTGTTTTGTTAGCCTTTGCATGACACTTGGCGATTTCTATCTTAACAGGTGAATATTGGAGACAAATGCGTAAAATTTGTGTCATGGAACTACTGAGTGCAAAGAATGTCCGGTCATTCAGCTCGATCAGACATGATGAAGTTAATCGCCTCATTGAATCTATCCAATCATCTTCATCTTCTGGTGAGCTAATTAATTTTACAGAAAGGGTCATTTGGTTCACAAGCTGCATGATATGTAGATCAGCATTTGGGCAAGTACTAAAAGAGCAAGACAAATTTATAAAACTAATTGGAGAAGTGGTAAGCTTAGCAGGAGGCTTTGATGTGGCTGACATCTTCCCTTCATACAAGTTTCTTCATTCTCTCAGTGGAGCAAAGAAAACACTTCTAGATGCCCACCGTAAGGTAGATGCAATTGTTGAGGATGTCATTAACGAGCACAAGAAGAATTTTGCAACTCACAACAGTGATGATGCATTAGGAGGTGAAGACCTAGTTGATGTTCTACTAAGACTTATGAAGGATAGAAGTCTTCAGTTTCCCATCACCAACGACAATATCAAAGCTATTATTGTTGTAAGTATTGAATATTATGCTTGTTCTTACTTATTTAACCATATAGTACTTCCATAAAAAAAAATAATTACGAAGAATATATACATTAAAAAAAAATTAATTACGAAGAATTTCTAGTTAGGAAAACAAAGCTTAATTCTGATGTCTAATTAAGAAATTTGCAAAAACTTGGTGTAATAGTCAGTTAGATCAAGAAAGACCATGTGTAACAGTCATATTAGATAATGGGAATAGCATGTGTGCTATTAAATTTAATAACTTGGCCATAAATTGCAGGACATGTTTGCTGCTGGAACAGAAACTTCATCAACAACAACTATATGGGCTATGGTTGAAATGATGAAAAATCCAAGTATACTCGCCAAAGCACAAGCAGAAGTGCGAGAAGCCTTTAGAGACAAAGTAACATTTGATAAAATTGATGTGGAGGAGCTGAAATACTTAAAGTTAGTTGTTAAAGAAACTATGAGATTTCATGCACCAGTTCCACTTTTGGTCCCTAGAGAGTGTAGGGAAGAGACAAACATAAACGGTTACACTATTCCTATGAAGACCAAAGTCATGGTTAATGTTTGGGCACTGGGAAGAGATCCAAAATATTGGGACGACGCAGAAAGCTTTAAGCCAGAGAGATTCGAGCAGTGCTCTGTGGACTTTGTTGGTAATAATTTTGAATTTCTTCCCTTTGGCAGTGGGAGGAGGATGTGTCCCGGGATGTCATTTGGATTAGCTAATGTTTATTTTCCGTTGGCTCAATTACTTTATCACTTCGATTGGAAACTCCCTACTGGAATGGAGCCAAGAGACTTGGACTTGACTGAATCGGCTGGAGCCACTGCCACAAGAAAAAGTGACCTTTATTTGATTGCCACTCCTTATCAACCTTAATGAAATTAACTTTTTAAAGTTCCTTTTAGCATAGTGAGGTGCGTGAAATAAAGGAATGTTATCTTTTTTAAGTTTATTATAGTCATTTGAGACTATCATGTGTTAAATTTCTCACTAGAATGATTTTATATGACACATTTCGTGTATTATATTTTCCACATTTAAAAATCTTGGTGTCTTAATACTCTCTTGTTCTTTTTTATTTATGCTGAATATTGTTTCTGTAGATATTATTTTCTAAACGTTGTATTATAGCTATGTCAAACAAAGGTCCATTGTCGTTTCAGTGCCCCCATCTCACAAAAGAAAATTATGAGAAATGGTGTTGACGTATGAAAGACATTCTTGGCTCTCAAGATGTGTGAAAAATTGTATTCAAAGGTTATATTAAATATGAAAATGAGGAAACTCTGCCTCAAAATATAAATAAAAGATGTCTTGACAAAGACAAGGAAGAAAGATCAACAAGCCTTCACTCTCATCCACCAATGCTTGGATGAATCTATGTTTGAGAAGATGGTGATGGAACCATGCTTCAGAAGTTTTACAAATTCCTCCGAGGAGTTGATAAAGTGAAGGACGTAAAACTTCAAACGGTAAAGGCTGATTTTTTATGTCCATTTTGGATTACTATTCAAAAGCAATGTCGGTTGTGAATCAATTATGAAGGTATGGAAAGGAAGTAAATGATGTACATGTGGTACAAAATATCCTTCATTCTTTACCACCTAATTTTGATTATGTGGTGTGTGCTATTGTAGAGTAAATATTCTGACTCAATTGCAATGTTCTTTACAAGTCCACAAAGAAATGATCAATAGGGAGACAAGAAGAGCCACTAGAGCATCTTCATAAATCCAAGGCGTTCTCCAAAGATCATGGTAAGTGAAAAGAGATACAGAGGGAACAAAAGAGCAAGAGGCTCTGCAGGTCATGAAAGAGGAAGAATAGTATGTTAACCTTGGACCGTGATTTGGGTTATAACACAAATATTCTGTAACATTTCTGGAAAAGCTCTAAAGGATGGACGAATAGTATGTTGACCTTCGACCCAAGATATGATGCAGGGGCTTATGGAGTTCATTCAAACTCATTTCACCCCTGCAAAGAAAGGGACGAAAAGGAATTAGTACATATTACTATACTTCTATACTGGATCCAAAAAGTCAATCCAAGCCCCCAAGGTCAAAGCAATAATTTCCTTTTAAAATCAGTTTACTCATAAGATAAGGAACTCAAATTTTAAATTTCATATAAAAATGGAGTTTTAATCGACCCTCAAATCATCAAAAAATTATTTTATAACTCTGCCCAAAATCCCTAATTTCCATTCTCATATGCAATTTAAATGATGAAATAATCGACAAATTAGTGGAGAAAGATCAATTAGGGAGTTAGATTCTTACCCCTGCCACAAAATCTCTAAGATTACCTCCAAAATTGCCCTAAATCATACTTTTTACACCTAAAGCTAAAATCACAATTTTTACATTCATAACCATGAATTTAAGCACGAAAATAATGGTATTATTACAAAATAACCAAAACTGGCTAATAATCACGTACCAAGTAATACGAGAAAAATGCTTTAAAAGCGTTTTAGACCGAGCTTCCTAGTTCCTAAAATGTTAAAAATGCAAATGGAACACAATTAGAAATTTTTATGCCCATTTTGTGCACCATGACTGCATTTGCGGATGTCACGCCTCAAATCCCATTGGGGCGGACAGGCACCCGGAGCCGTAAAGGCCCGAGAGAACCAACCTATGATCGTGTACATTCATATGCATGTCATTAAGTGAACAAAAATTCTGCCACATGCAAATATAATATATCGATGATGGAAGTCATGTAAAAACGTTCAAAATGGATACGAGACTTGGCCGTTGGGGCCACAATGTCAAAAAGGTAAGACACTTCTACGTTTGACTTTACAATGTCTACAAAGCCTCTAAAATATATACATAACCATGACTAAGGTCGGGACAAGTCCCTTCTTTATACAGCTACTACACAGTACCAAAAATATATATAAATGACTCGGAAAGCCCCGAATCAACCTGGAGCTCACCAATAGCCTGCAGATGACCCGTACCCTACTGTGAAGGTCTACTAGCTCCTGTGCCTGCAGCAGGTAAGGTAGGTCCCCCAAGGGACGTCAATACAAAAGAATGTACTGAGTATGTAAGGCTATAAGTAACTGTATGAAATATAGGAACTCAAATGGAATCAAATAAAAGTGAATAGACAATACTGATATACCACCATACTGTATATGTGGAACCATGTACATTACATTCATTTCTTTCCTTTTACCTTCTTATCAATATACATCATACAATGCCTGGGACCAACTGATCAGTGGTAAATAACATTGGGATCGGCTTGAGCTAGGCTTATGCCCCCAGAGCTACCACCCATAAATCAATAAATCAGGTTCGGCTCGAGCTAGGTTTTCACCCCCAGAGCTACCCTGTGCATCCAAGAATCAATCGGGATCGGCTCGAGCTAGGCTTTTGGCCCTAGAGCTACCACCCGTACTCAACCAAATATGCATTACTTCACTTCTTTAATTTTTGTGAGATTGTTACATCGGTGGTCATAACATTGTTGGAGCTTTGGAACAATAGTCAACAAATAAGAGACACGTGAATAACAATTGCTAACAAACCTGAAATGAGATACTTTAAAACATTTCGGAGTGGAAACAAATTTGGTAACGATGTGAACAATAGGTGCGGCCAAAGAATACGAAAAAGAGTAACCTTACATACCTTATCTTTCCAACAAGTGACTACAACAATTCAGCTCTTCCTTAAAATGTTACTCTACAATATGAATACATAATGAAGCTCACATTAAAAACCAATTACATTACAAGTTCACAAGGCGATAATTAGCTACTTGACGGGAAGTAAAAACTGTCCAACATCCCAAACACATGGTATATCATTCCACCTTTGTCGAGATATTTTTCCGCAGGACCTCCCCTACAGTATCGTCACCGCAGTAGAGTTTAACCACCAAGTTCGGGATGGATTGGTGTGGTTCCTCTACGCCTAGGACACCAGAATATCGAACCATGAACGAAGAAAGGCATGAGAGAAAAGCATATTGGCTAGTGATTGTGAGGCCCCAATTCTTGACTGGAGGGGACACCAAAGGCCTCTTCCCTTCCATCCCTTGGATAGATAGAGAGGGAGGGCAGATCTTTTGGTTTTTTCATGTTGTCAAAGATTTGAACAATGAAAATAGATGGCGAGTGCCTGATCGAATTGATCAGGTCATGTAGGAACAAGGTTCAAGTCTACCGGTCTGTTAGGATGCCTCAGTTTCTACTGCCATATAACTTCATTCCACCCTCCTATACCATAACTTACTACCTTACCAAGACAACACCACCAAAACAGTCCACAAACCAACATAGACGTCACAAACCGACAAGATTTCCCACCAAGTGCATACTTCACATTTTTACCTCAATGCAACTCCACATATTTATTCCATCAAGTCACATAAATACTTTACACAACAATATACCAAAAAAAGTCCACACAGTTTCATAATTCACTTTAACATAACAAGAAAGTATTCTCCTTCCACTACGCCAAACATTCCATGCACAATTACGTATAAACATCTCCACAAGTCATACACAAGGAGTTACGAATTAGGTACAACACCACACTTAAATATACTGAAATTTAGTCCATATAATTCAATTCCTTCAAGACCTTGAGTCCCCTTTCAAGTTTAAACCACATAGAAGGCAAATCCTTTGCCGATTTAGCAAAAGTGGACTGCTACAAATAAAGTGGACTGCTCAACACTTTTTAAACATAACCAACATGATTTAAACAACCTATTATGCATATAATATAGTAATATATAAGGGTAAACACTTACCAAGGCTTGCAAGTGGAAGATTTGTCCAAAAATCCTTAGAGAAAATTAGGGTGGCTAGGGTTTGAGAGAGGAAAATATGTTTGATTGAAAATCTGATTTTTTGCAAGTGTATTGTGTTGAAAATGAGATGAATTTCAGCTTAAATAGGCCCTCCTAAACCGACTCTCTCATGGACAATCTTAGCCAATTATTTGGTCAAAAAGTCCAAGTAGACTTGGTCCATTTTTAATGGATCATCTCCCTTTTTGGGCCCATGTCTTTTTACTTAATTTTGGGCCTCAATTAGGTCCATACACATAATATTAATTCAGCCCAATAAATTTAGTGGGTAATACACCAACTATCTCAAGTTTAAATAATTCCATAAATGTTAAGGTATTCAAATAAGTTCGAAAATGTACGGGGTGTTACAGCGGACCCCCTATGCCAAAAACAACTCAGCATGATAAAATTTTCTTATGCGAACTAAAAAATTTGACGATTATTGTTTGCTATGGTTCCAAAATCATGATACAGACCTAATGGTTCAATCAAATCACAAGTTGGAGTTCATTTGCTTTAGGTGGTACTACTTAAGCTCAACAATGTCAGAACATCAATCTTCGAACAAGCACCTGAAACTCATCCAAGACTGAAGATTAATGGATAAACCATACTCATAGATCACAGAATAGCTAGAAGAAGAAAGGAAAGTAGTTAACAGAAGTGAAGATGAGATTATCTGATCTCAAAGAGAATGAAGAAGAAGAAGTAAAACTGAATCATCGTAATGTATTGTATTCCACTCGATAAGCCATTAGGAGTACATCATTATGTATTTATAGATTGAGATAAAGAGCTAAGGTAGTAACTACTTGACAGTTATTCCTAACTGACTTTACACTGCAATAACTAACTTTTTAACTGTGTACTAGTAACTTCTTTTCCTCTTTTTATTATGAACTATTTTAACCTCTTAATCCTCAACTCTTCATTCCTCAACACTCCCCCTCAAACGTGGTACTGCAAAAAGATTAACAAAGCCAAGTTTGGACATTAAATATGTAACACCCCATACCTTCCTGACCCTACTTGACAACGTTGAACAATGTTTACTTAGGTGTCGAGAGCTATAAGTATGTATTTTGTAATGCTATTGATGATATAATTGATATTGGGCGTAGTACATGTGATTAGACCTTCATAGGAGGTGTTTTGTGATTTCGTAGAACATTTGTGGGGTTAAAAACGAGGCTTGGAGGACCTCCAAACAAAGGATATTAAAGGTAAGAAGTAAGTTAAAGAATAGAATATGAAGTATCTAACCAAATCCGCAAAGAAAAGTCGAAGGACAAAAATTTTCAAAAAAATTGGGCCAGACGCGCCAGAGGGCGTGCTAGGCCGCTTATTGCCCAAAATTTTTGGGCACAGGCATCAAGGTGGTGCGCCCAAGGGCGTGCCAGGCTGCTTGTGCACACCTTTCAAATGTTGGAAATTTTTCTAAGTCCCAAGGGTGCCCGGGGGCGTACCGGGCCGCTTTTTGCTACATTTCTTCTACAACCACGAGCATATACATGGAATGATTGAAGTATTATATTGGTATTCCAATTTGGTAAAATTACTCGTGAATGAATTTGGCATCCAAATGACGTTTTTACCCTTTTAGTCAAAATAAGCCATACGTGGCTAGAATCACTTGATTTTGGGATTGAGGCTACGAATATAGATCGCGTGAGTGGGAATATTTTTGTAATACATATGAAATGATTTAAACATGAGAAATTATTGATTTTATTGGATTAAGTGAATTGGGCTCAATAAAGGCCCAAAATAAGGAAAAAGACATGGCCCAAATAGGCTAAATGACCCATTCTTCTACCATTGACCACTTAAACATGGCATTTAATGCCAAGAATACTTGAGGGCCTACATATATTTGTAAAGATCAGATTTTTATTCCAAGAGACACACAACACATTTCTAGAATTTTCAAGACAATTCTCTTTTGGCTCTTCAAACCCTAAGTCACTTCTTGGACAAGATCATCCATTAACAAACTTAGGTAAGTGATTATTCTTGTACTTTAGCATGTTATATGTATGAGAGATTATGTAGATCAGGGTGGTTATGCTCGGAAGTGTTGAACATGGCACTTTGTGTTTTTGATAAAAGATGTGTTATCCATGGGATTTAAACTTGAAATATGACTTGTGGTTTTGATGAAAGAGCATGGTATGGATGAAATATCAATATGTACGGTGTGATTATGTTACTAAACTTGTTGTTTTTCTATAAGTGTAAATTATGAGATTTTGGCCGATATGTTGCTATGAGGTGTATTAAGGTGACTTGATGGATTAATAGTGATATGGTGTGAATGAGAAAGTGTAAGGGAGAAACTTTGTGGTGAAATGCTATTGGTATATGATGTTGTGGTCAATGTATATCATAATTGGGGTATTGTTGGTATGTCAATGCCATAAATTGTATTGTAAAGGGGGAAATGACATTTTTAAGGCAAGCATGTAACTCATTGTCGTCATACGCATTTGTAAGGTAGTTGGTGGTTAATGTAAACTCCGTTATGCATTTGTGATGTAGAGTGAAACATAAGGAAGGAGCGGGACTATTGTAGGCACATCTAAGATTGTATATTCGTATTGAGAATACAAGGTATGTAAGGTTACTCTTTTCGTATCCTTCTGCAGCATATAGTATTCACCTTGTTATGGTACTTACTCATTTTCGAAATGTCCTAAGGTATCTCATTTCAGGTTATCATCTATTGTTAATCATATATACCTTATTCTTGAGCTATTGTTAATCATGTGTCACATAATTATTGAACATGGTTCCAAGTTCCAATAATGTTACATTCAAAAGTTCCCATAATAACATAATCATCGAATGATCTATTTCTAAGATTGAAGAAGTGAGGTGGTGAAGTATGTATTCTTGGGTGGTATCCCATGGGGTTAAATACGTAGCATGGGTCGATCCCAATATCTTCGGGTGGTATCCCAGGGGTGCAAAGAACACCTAGCATGGGTCGATCCCAAAAATTGTTGAATACCCACTGATCAGCTTAGGGCCCGGGCATTGTAAGAATGAAAGGATGAGTAGTGAATGAAGAAGTGAGTGTTGGAGAAACGAATGAGTGTAAAAGTAAAAGAAGTAATTCATCTAATGTACATATTTCCATACATATAGATTGATGAATTATCTATATTGGTTCTTTACCTATGGTTGATTCCATTGAAGTATTTACGTATCATATAGTTTCTTATAGTCTTACATACTCAGTACATTCTTCGTACTGACCCCTCTTGGGGGACTTACTTTACTTGCTGCAGGCATATGTGCTAGTAGACCTCCACAGTAGGTTGCGGATCTTTTGCTGATCTTTGGTGAGCTCCAGTTGGTTTCGGGATTTTCGGGTCTCATATGTACATTTGTTTTGGTACTGTAATATTTTGTAAAGCGGGGAATTATCCCAAATTTAAGATGGTTACGTATGCACTTCTGTTAGAGGCTTTTGTAGACATATGTGGGTATGTAAATGTAAGAGACGTATGTCCATCTTGACTTGGTGGCCCTAACGGCCAAGTTTCTTATATATATATATATCATTTGTTCCATGATTTCCTCTTTTAGCAGTTTATGCCCTTACGTGGTGGTAATGTTTCTTACGGCATGCATATGACTGGACATGAGTAAAGATTGGTTTTCTCGAGCCTTATTGGCATCGGGTGCCAGTCCGTTGTGCACCACATTTATAAGTAGGAGGCTACGGGACATTTAGGAGTTGTTTCATTCCTTCATTTCTAGATCGTGCATTAAAGCTGAAGTTATAGGTGGAATTGTTTCTGACCATAAAAATTGTTGTTCTTGTATCTTATAGCAAAATGTCGATGACAAGAAGAGGTCGAGGTAAAAGTAAGAGGATAGATAGAATTGTGGGAGAAGGAACCAGTAGTGCCCCGCCTGAACCAATTAATCAAGGAGGTGCTAAACCAGAGATGGCATCACAGGCTTCTTCTACTCTTCTAGTTTCAGAAGAGTCAAGAGGAAGAGAAGTACCTGTAGAACCACCAGTAAATACTACTGACTAGGACTTAAAGAATGTAGTGCAGATGTTGACCCGAATAGTTGCTGCACAGGTTCAGGGATAAGGTGGCCCAATGAAAGGTGAGGATAGTGCAGCTAGAGCATCTAGTCGAAGGACGCAGGATTTCCTAAAATTAGATCCTCCCACATTCACTGGATCAGATCCAAATAAAGACCCGCAAGATTTTATAGACCAAATCCAAAGGGCTCTGGAGGTGATGCATGTGTCGGGTGTAGAAACGGTGGAGATGGCGGCCTATAGATTGAAGGGCGAGGCTATATTGTGGTATGAGGACTGGAAGAAGGCTCGTGGTATTGGTGCAAACCCACCTACGTGGGAAGAATTTAAAGTGGCATTTCTTGATCACTACCTTCCTTACGAAATTTAAGAGGCTCGTGCGGATCAATTTTTGAACCTTCGTCAAGGGAATTTGAGTGTTAGAGATTACAGTCTGCAGTTTAATTCTTTGGCTCGATATGCTCCGAATGTAGTGGCCACGATGACAGATAGAGTCCATAGATATGTGGACAGATTAGAGCAATCTTTGGTAAGGGACTGCACCATTGCTGCCTTAAACAAAGATATGGATATAGCGAGAATTCAGGCCTTCGCCCAGAAAATAGAGGACCAAATACAGAGAAGAAGGGTACATGAATCTGAACGAGGACAGTCCAAAAGAGCTAGACCTATGGGATAGTCTATGGTGTCCCAAGGAGAGTCTAGACCTCGGATATTTCCTAGACCGCCGAGACCGTCATTCTCTTATTCCACAGCAGGCACTCAAGTTCAATTCTGAGGGTTTAGAGGTAGTAATGTTGGGCAGAGTAGTGGGATTCGAGGGTCGTAGACTGTGGGATTTTCTTGTCAGCAATGTGGACGGTTTTACTTAGGTGAATGCCGGCATAGGTCAAATGTTTGCTTTTGGTGCGGTATGACGGGGCATATGATGAGAGACTGCCCACGAAGAGGCTTGGGTAATATGGCGCGACCTGCGGGATAAATTGTTGCATCATCATCATCGGTTCCTTCCCTAGGCAGAGGTGTACAGCTGGCGGGTCGTGGTAGAGGTGCCAGAGGAGCAGCCAGTTCCAGTGGAACTCAGAATCACACTTATGCTCTAGTGGACTGGCAGAATTCGTAGGTTTCTTCTGATGTCGTCACAGGTACATTATCCATATTTTCGTATAATGTTTATGCATTGATTGACCCGGGTTCTACATTGTCCTATGTTACTCCATTGATTGCTGCGAAATTTGCAAAGGCACCAGAATTATTAATTAAGTCAATTGAAGTGTCTACACCGGTTGGTGAACATATTGTTGCAAAAAAAGTATATCGTAATTGTGTGGTAACTGTGTGTGGTCATGATACACTGTCCGACCTTATCGAATTAGACATGGTGGATTTTGATGTGATAATGGGGATGGATTGGTTGGCTTCTTGTTATGCCACGATAGATTGCCGGGCCAAGAAGGTGCATTTTTGTTTTTCGCAAGAAAATGTTCTTGAATAGCAGGGTAAGGTGGGGGCACCAAGAGGAAAATTTATTTCCTATTCGAAAGCAAGGAAAATGATTGCCAAGGGATACATATGTCACTTAGTACGAGTGAAAGATAGTGACGTGCAACCACTAACTCCGCAGTCGGTTCCAGTGGTCAACGAATTTCTTGATGTATTTCCAGAGGATCTTCCAGGCTTACCCCCAGAACGAGAAGTAGAGTTTGGCATTGATGTGATTCCAGGCACTCAACCTATCTCTATTCCCAAGTACAGAAGGGCTCCAACAGAATTGCGTGAATTGAAGGAGCAGTTGAAGGATTTGCTGGACAAGGGTTTCATCAGGCCTAGTATGTCCCCGTGGGGTGCACCGGTATTATTTGTACGGAAGAAAGATGGCACGTTGAAATGTGCATCGATTTTCAACAATTGAATAAGGTAACGATCAATAACAAATATCCCCTCCCTCGAATTGATGATTTGTTTTATCAGTTACAAGGTGCCAAGTGTTTTTAAAAGATTGACTTGAGGTCGGGTTACCATCAAGTCATAGTTAGAGAAGAAGATGTACCCAAGACAGCTTTTCGAACACGGTATCGCCATTATGAATTTTTAGTTATGTCATTTGGACTAACAAATGCACCAGCTGTGTTCATGGATTTGATGAATAGGGTGTTTAAGCCATTTCTGGACGTGTTCGTGATGGTATTTATAGATGACATCCTGGTTTATTCAAGATCACCAGAGGACCATGCTAATCACTTACGGCAGGTGTTACAGATTCTCCATGAGCGTAAGTTGTATGCAAAGTTCTCCAAGTGTGAGTTTTGGTTAAAATCAGTCACATTCTTAGGTCATATTATGTCAGATGAAGGGATACAGGTTGATACACAGAAGATTGAAGCGGTGAAAAATTGGGCAAGACCTACGACACCCACGGAGATTCGTAGGTTTCTTGGACTGGCATGTTATTACCGAAGATTTGTGGAAGGTATTTCCTCCATTGCTGCACCGTTAACAAAGCTTACACATAAGGCAGTTAAATTTCAGTGGAATGATGCGTGTGAGAAAAGCTTCCAAGAGTTGAAAGATAAATTAACCTCCACACCAGTTTTAGTACTTCCCAAAGGCACCGAAGGTTATGCAGTGTATTGTGATGCTTCCGGGGTTGGCCTCGGATGTGTATTGATGCAACATGGTAATGTTATAGCATATGCCTCACGACAATTGCGGCCGCATGAGAAAAATTATCCCACACATGAACTTGAGTTGGCAGCGGTGGTTTTTGCTTTAAAGATATGGCGTCATTATTTGTATGGAGTTCATGTTGATATCTATACTAATCACAAAAGCTTGCAATATATCTTTAAGCAGAAGTAACTCAATTTAAGGCAATGAAGGTGGTTAGAGCTCTTAAAAGACTATGATATTGATATTCTCTATCATCCAGGCAAAGAAAATGTGGCAGCTGATGCATTGAGCCGCAAGGCAGTAGGAAGTACTAGTGCCCAGTTGACAGAAAAATAGGGTTTAGTCAAAGATTTACATCAATTAGCCAGTTTGGGGGTTCGTCTTCTTGAATCCTCAGATGATGGAGTTATTGTACAAAATACGGCTGAATCTTTACTAATAGCTAAAGTGAAAAAGAAGCAGTTTGCGGATTCTATGTTATTGCAGCTAAAGAAGAATGTACAACAGGGTCTAACTGTGGCCTTTGATCTTACACAAGAAGGGGTACTTCAATGCCAAGGAAGATTATGTGTGCCGGATGTAGATGAGCTGAGAAAATGAATTATGACAGAGGCGCATCACTCGCGCTATTCTATTCATCCGGGTGCTACCAAAATGTACCATGGTTTAAAAGAAGTGTATTGGTGGGGAAATATGAAGAAGAACATTGTATAATTTGTCGCTCAATGCCCGAATTGTCAACATGTGAAAGTAGAGCATCAGAAACCAGGAGGTTACATGCAATGTATCAATCTTCCCGTCTGGAAATGGGATATGATTAATATGGATTTTATCACAGGTTTGCCACGTACATTACAAAAATTTGATTCTATATGGGTCGTAGTGGACAGGCTTACCAAGTCAGCGCATTTTCTACCAGTCAAGACCACATATACAGCTGAGGATTATGCAAGATTGTATGTTAAAGAAATAGTAAGGTTACATGGGATTCCGATCTCCATTATATCAGACAGAGGAGCTCAGTTTACTGCGCATTTTTAGAGGTCTTTTCAGCAGAGTTTGGGTACACAGGTGAATCTGAGTGAGGCTTTCCATCCCCAGACTGATGGACAAGCAGAACATACTATTCAAACACTTGAAGATATGCTACGAGCTTGCACGTTAGATTTTCAAGGCAGTTGGGATGATCATTTGCCTCTTATTGAATTTGCCTACAACAATAGCTATCATTCAAGTATTAAAATAGCACCTTATGAAGCTTTGTACGGGAGAAAATGTAGATCACCAATTAGATGGTTTGAAATGGGTGAAACTGCTTTACTTGGGCCAGATCTTGTTCATTAAGCTATGGAGAAAGTTAAAATGATCCAACAGTGGTTACAAATGGCCCAAAGTCGCCACAAGTCATATGCTGATGTTAGAAGAAGAGGGCTTGAATTTGCCATAGGTGATTGGGTATTTTTAAAGGTGTCACCGATGAAAGGGGTAATGTGGTTCGGAAAGAAAGGAAAATTGAGTCCACATTACATAGGCCCATACGAAATTATTAGAAGATTTGGGCAAGTTGCATATGAATTAGCACTACCTGAAGAACTTTCCTCAGTCCATCCAGTATTTCATGTTTTGATGCTTCGAAAATGCACAAGAGATCCATCTCGTATTGTTCCCGTTGAGGATGTCCAAGTTACGGAGGATCTTACTTATGAAGAGGTACCCATTGCCATTCTGGATCGACAAGTAAAGAGGTTGAGGAATAAAGACATAGCTTCTGTAAAAGTCCTTTGGAGAAATCAACAAGTAGAGGAGATCACATGGGAAGCTGAGGAAATAATGAAATCCAAGTATCCCCATCTATTTCAAATGGACGAAAAAGTTCAAAGTGTGGAAGTGGAGCAATAAAAAGTAAGTATCCATGAGCCTTAAGTGTTTATGTATATGTATGCTAATATAGAGATGCATTTATTGTAATTGAAGCGATATTGTTAAAATTCGAGGACGAATGTTTCTAAGGGGGGAAGAATGTAACACCCCATACCTTCCTGACCCTACTTGACAACGTTGAACAATGTTTACTTAGGTGTCGAGAGCTATAAGTATGTATTTTGTAATGCTATTGATGATATAATTGATATTGGGCGTAGTACATGTGATTAGACCTTCATAGGAGGTGTTTTGTGATTTCGTAGAACATTTGTGGGGTTAAAAACGAGGCTTGGAGGACCTCCAAACAAAGGATATTAAAGGTAAGAAGTAAGTTAAAGAATAGAATATGAAGTATCTAACCAAATCCGCAAAGAAAAGTCGAAGGACAAAAATTTTCAAAAAAATTGGGCCAGACGCGCCAGAGGGCGTGCTAGGCCGCTTATTGCCCAAAATTTTTGGGCACAGGCATCAAGGTGGTGCGCCCAAGGGCGTGCCAGGCTGCTTGTGCACACCTTTCAAATGTTGGAAATTTTTCTAAGTCCCAAGGGTGCCCGGGGGCGTACCGGGCCGCTTTTTGCTACATTTCTTCTACAACCACGAGCATATACATGGAATGATTGAAGTATTATATTGGTATTCCAATTTGGTAAAATTACTCGTGAATGAATTTGGCATCCAAATGACGTTTTTACCCTTTTAGTCAAAATAAGCCATACGTGGCTAGAATCACTTGATTTTGGGATTGAGGCTACGAATATAGATCGCGTGAGTGGGAATATTTTTGTAATACATATGAAATGATTTAAACATGAGAAATTATTGATTTTATTGGATTAAGTGAATTGGGCTCAATAAAGGCCCAAAATAAGGAAAAAGACATGGCCCAAATAGGCTAAATGACCCATTCTTCTACCATTGACCACTTAAACATGGCATTTAATGCCAAGAATACTTGAGGGCCTACATATATTTGTAAAGATCAGATTTTTATTCCAAGAGACACACAACACATTTCTAGAATTTTCAAGACAATTCTCTTTTGGCTCTTCAAACCCTAAGTCACTTCTTGGACAAGATCATCCATTAACAAACTTAGGTAAGTGATTATTCTTGTACTTTAGCATGTTATATGTATGAGAGATTATGTAGATCAGGGTGGTTATGCTCGGAAGTGTTGAACATGGCACTTTGTGTTTTTGATAAAAGATGTGTTATCCATGGGATTTAAACTTGAAATATGACTTGTGGTTTTGATGAAAGAGCATGGTATGGATGAAATATCAATATGTACGGTGTGATTATGTTACTAAACTTGTTGTTTTTCTATAAGTGTAAATTATGAGATTTTGGCCGATATGTTGCTATGAGGTGTATTAAGGTGACTTGATGGATTAATAGTGATATGGTGTGAATGAGAAAGTGTAAGGGAGAAACTTTGTGGTGAAATGCTATTGGTATATGATGTTGTGGTCAATGTATATCATAATTGGGGTATTGTTGGTATGTCAATGCCATAAATTGTATTGTAAAGGGGGAAATGACATTTTTAAGGCAAGCATGTAACTCATTGTCGTCATACGCATTTGTAAGGTAGTTGGTGGTTAATGTAAACTCCGTTATGCATTTGTGATGTAGAGTGAAACATAAGGAAGGAGCGGGACTATTGTAGACACATCTAAGATTGTATATTCGTATTGAGAATACAAGGTATGTAAGGTTACTCTTTCCGTATCCTTCTGCAGCATGTAGTATTCACCTTGTTATGGTACTTACTCATTTCCGAAATGTCCTAAGGTATCTCATTTCAGGTTATCATCTATTGTTAATCATATATACCTTATTCTTGAGCTATTGTTAATCATGTGTCGCATAATTATTGAACATGGTTCCAAGTTCAATAATGTTACATTCAAAAGTTCCCATAATAACATAATCATCGAATGATCTATTTCTAAGATTGAAGAAGTGAGGTGGTGAAGTATTTATTCTTGGGTGGTATCCTATAGGGTTAAATACCTAGCATGGGTCAATCCCAATATCTTCGGGTGGTATCCCAGGGGTGCAAAGAACACCTAGCATGGGTCAATCCCGCTACTACGGGTGGTATCCCAGGGGAAAAAGAAAAGCCTAGCATGGGTCGATCCTGAAAACTGTTGAATACCCACTGATCAGTTTGGGGACCGGGCATTGTAAGAATGAAAGGATGAGTAGTGAATGAAGAAGTGAGTATTGGAGAAACGAATAAGTGTAAAAGTAAAAGAAGTAATTCATCTAATGTACATATTTCCATACATATAGATTGATGACTTATCTATATTGGTTCTTTACCTATGGTTGATTCCATTGAAGTATTTATGCATCATACAATTTCTTATAGCCTTACATATTCAGTACATTTTTCGTACTGACCCCTCTTGGGGGACTTACTTTACTTGCTGTAGGCACAGGTGCTAGTAGACCTCTACAGTAGGTTGCGAATCTTTTGCTGATCTTTGGTGAGCTCCAGTTGGTTCGGGACTTTCCAGGTCTCATATGTACATTTGTTTTGGTACTGTAATATTTTGTAAAGCGGGGAATTGTCCCAAATTTAAGATGGTTACGTATGCACTTCTGTTAGAGGCTTTTGTAGACATATGTGGGTATGTAAATGTAAGAGACGTATGTCCATCTTGACTTGGTGGCCCTAACGGCCAAGTTTCTTATATATATATATATATCATTTGTTCCATGATTTCCTCTATTAGCAGTTTATGCCCTTACGTGGTGGTAATGTTTCTTACGGCATGCATATGACTGGACATGAGTAAAGATTGGTTCTCTCGGACCTTATCGGCTTCGGGTGCCAATCCACCCCGTTGGGATATGGGGCATGACAAAATACTCATATTGAGCCTTAGTTAAACCTTTAGTAAAGGTATCTGCTGGTTGATCATGAGTGGAAACATATTCAGTATTGATCAAACCTTGTTGGATCTTCTCCCTTACAAAATGACAGTCTATCTCTATGTGTTCTGTCCTCTCATGATACACAGGGCAAAGGGCTGCTTTATTGTCACTGAAAATAGTCACTGGAAGTTGTAATTGAACCTTTAGATTCTTAATCAAACCAGTTAACCATGTGAGTTTAACAACTGTTTAAGCAAGACTTCTATATTCAAACTCGGCTGAGCTTCTGGAGACAGTTGATTGTTTCTTTAATTTCCAAGAAACTAATGAATCACCTAATTTGATAGTGAAGCTTGTAATAGATTTCCTAGAAAAGGCACAAGTAGCCCAGTCAGCATCACAATGAGTTGTAAGCACATCCTTCCTGGTACTAGACATTAGAAACCCTTTCCTAGCTTTTCTTTTATGTACCTAATAACTCTAGAAGCTGTATTCATGTGCGACTATTTTGGATTGTGTAAGAACTGACTTAAAGTTTGCACACTGTAAGTTATGCCTGGTCTTGTTACTGTAAGATATAGTCGTTTCCCTATTATCCTTTGATACATCCCTTGATCAACAAGTTATTCATCATTAGATCTTGTAGCTTCTGTGACATGTAGATCATACTCTCTAGTTGTCAATTTTTCTGTAGTATCAAGTGGCGTATGAGCTGGTTTAGCTGTACTAAGTCTAGTTTCTGATATTAGCTCAAGTGAATACTTCCTCTAATGCATCACAATCCCTTATTTAGACCTTGCAAATTCAATTCCCAGAAAGTACTTTAGTTCACCTAGATCTTTCATCTTGAAGGCCTGATGAAGAGCTTCTTTGGTTTTAATGATTTGATCAAGTTTATCCCTAGTGTCTAGATGTCATCTACATATACTAGCACAACAATAATTCCACCATTGGTTTCTTTGATAAAGAGTGAGTGATTATACTGATTTTGTGATTTTGTCTAAACTTGCAGTTGATTAGGGCCTGAGATAATTTTGGCATTTTATTGTCTTGGTGCTTGCTTCAGTCCATGCAAGGATTTGGAAAGTCTGCATACCTGTCTAATCTCCTCCTGACTTTTAAATCCTTATGGAAGATTCATATATATCTCATCCTCTAGATCACCCTATAAAAAGGCATTGAACACATCCATTTGATAGATATGTCAGTGTCTTACAGTTGCATTTGCCAAAACCATTCTCAGAGTAACCATTTTCACTACTGGACTGAAGGTTTCCTGATAGTCTATTCCCTCTTTTTGACTGAAGCCTTTAACAACCAGCCTTGCTTTGAATCTTTCTACTTCTCCTGAGGCTTTATATTTGATCTTATAGATCCATTTGCATCCTATAGGTTGCTTGCCTACTGGAAGATCAACTACTTTCCAAGTATTGTTGTCCTCAAGTGCAGTCACCTCAGTTTTCATAACATCTACCCATCTTGGATCTTTAACTGCCTCTGCATAAGATGTTGGTTCAACAAGATTAGAAACTGTAGATAAATAGCATTGATATTTAGTAGATACACTATCATAAGAGATATAGTTAGAAAGAGGATATAGGACATTGTTATTAACAGTTAATGAGACAAAGTCTTTCATCCAACTAGGTGGATTAGACCCCCTGGTGGATTTTATTTGCTCAGTTTGAGCTGTTGTTTATAGTCTAGTTGTCATTTTTGTTGTAGTAGTAATTGCAGCTTGTTGAGACTGTTGTCTGGTAAATGATCTGGTGCTCCTTCTTGATACTTGTTTTGCAGGTGCAGGAGGAACTGGGATTGAGCGTATTTGAGTTGTTTGATCTTGCGCTGATGGTGAGCTTGTTTGAGCTTGAGTAGAACTAGGTGTATCTTGTGTAGTATCAACAAAAGATCTAGTCATAGAAGTAGGAATAATTGTATCATCCTCCATATCACATATAGGAAATACAGCTTGTGCAGGTGACTTCATGTTGTCCTTGAATGGAAATATGTATTCCCTGAGTATAACATCCCTATTAACAAAGAAATGTTTGTTAGTGAGATCATACAAAATGTAACCTTTCTTTGTTTCTGAATATCCCATGTGAACTGCCTCTCTAGATCTAGGAATTAATTTGTCTAGTTCATTGACAGTTTTAGCATAACATAGACAACCTATCACCTTTAAATAACTGAGAGAAGGTTTTCTATTGTACAACTTCTCATAAGGTGTTACATAGCCTATGATAGAAGATGAAAACCTATTAATTAAATATGTTGCTGCTTTAACACAATATCCCCAAAATTTTAGAGGTATATTAACTTGAAACCTTAGTGATCTTGTTACTTCTAAGAGATGTCTGTGTTTTCTCTCAGCTACACCATTTTGTTGTGGTGTATGTGAGCAAGAAGTCTGATGTTTGATGCCTAAATTTGCAAACAAATCAACAAGATATTTACAAACTCAGTTCCATTATCAGTTCTAATGATTTTTACAGAAGAGTTAAACTGATTCTAAACAAATGATAAGAAATGATGAAGAGCAACCACAACATCAGATTTTAATTTAAGCAAGAATATCCATGTCATTCTGTTGAAGTCATCTACAACAGTTAGGAAAGATTTATGACCATCACTAGTAGGAACTTTGTAAGGACCCCAGAGGTCCATGTGCAAAAGATCAAAAGCTTTAAGACTAGATGTAACACTAATAGGAAAGGGTAATCTGGTTTGTTTAGCTAAAGGAAAAACACTACATCTATTTATGTCATCTGCACGACTTTTGGAAGTAGGAAACAAGTGATACAATGTCCTAAAAAGCACATGCCCAAGCCTCTTATGCCAGAGTTTTAGATTAGTTTTATCCGCAATCTCAGCATTGTACACACAGCCTGCTACTCTTTGATGTCCTGGTAGTCCTTGCTTCAGTAGAAAATACAACCCATTTTTCTTCCTACCAATCTCCTTCACCTTTCCATTCCAAAGATCTTGAAATACACAAAAGTTAGGGAAGAATGTAGCAGAACAATTAAGTTGTTTAGTAGCCCGTGATACTGATAGTAGATTACATTTGAACTGTGGTAGATGGAACACATTTTTTATAGTACTATTATGAGAAATGCTACTTGAGCCAGTGTGTGTGACAAGTGACATATCACCATTTGGCAAACACAACTCTTTTTGGATTCACTGACTCAGATATTGAACCTTTATTGAGAAGTTCAATGTCTACAGTCATGTGGTTTGTAGCTCCTGTGTCAATAAACCACTCAGGTGGATTATTATGAACTAACAACAGGGCACTACTAATACCTAACATATTAGCTAAGCTGGTTGATGGCATAACAGCTAGCATTTGACCTTGTTGCTCCAGCAATTTACAGATTTGTCCATACTGCTCAGGTGTGAACCTTAGTGTCATAGCCATCAGGCTAGCATTTGATGAATGCTGAGACATTGATCCTATCTAATTGTCACGCCCCGAATCCCCTCGAGACGTGATTGGCACCCGTAGCCGATAAGGCCCGAGAGAACCAACCTTTGCCTATGTTCAATCATATGCATATCATAATCACCATGGCATAAGAACATGAAAGACGAATAATGGAAAACATGGGACATCATTATACATACATATGAAACTTGGCCGTTGAGGCCATCCAGTCAAAACAACATGTGTCTTTTACACTGATACACCCACATCGGTCTACAAAAGCCTCTAACAAGAGCATTGACCAAAATGAACCATAAGTCGGGACAAGTCCCCGCTTTACACATTATGTACAATACCAAAACATGTATATACTCTGACTCGGAGAAGCCCCGAATGAGCTGGAGCTCACCAAAGAACCGCTAACACTGGCAGTCTATTGAGGAGGCCTACTGGGACCTGCGCCTACAGCAAGTAAGGTAAATTCCCCGAGAGGGGTCAGTACGAAATAAGTACTGAGTATGCAAGGCTCAGATGAAACTATACAACACATGAATATTTCAATGAATATGTCAATGAACTCAAAACATATGAAGAATCAATGTGCATAAGTCACCATTTGGTATTTTTGGGAAACCATGTGGATTGCTTTCATTACTTTATTTGCTTTCTTTATCTCAATGCTCAATGATAACAATGTACCCGGGCCCCTACTGATCAGTGGGTCTTTTCATATCATAACATCATATTGGGATCGAGTCGAGCTAGGCTTATGCCCCTAGACTTGCCACCCATAAATCAATACATAGGGATCGAGTCGAGCTAGGCTTACGCCCCTAGACTTGCCACACGTAAATCAATACATCGGGATCGAGTCGAGCTAGGCTTACGCCCCTAGACTTGCCACCCGTACTTGATCATTGACCACATTTGCATTACTTTGTTCATTACTTTGAGATTGATACTTTGATAATCATACCATCACTTTGGAACTTTGGAACACAACATTGTTGGAAACTTTGAATCATTGACCAATAAGTGAAGAACATGTGAATAAATATCAATGAGAAATATAACATCACTAGCACCATAATACTATTGGAACCATTGGACAATAATCCATGAACAAGAGACATAAGTATAGTCACTATTGAAACATTGGAACATAACCGTATTTGAGCTTTTGGAACATTAACCATGAATATGAGAAATGGGATTCACAATTGTTCAATGAGTAGGAAATATATGACAATGACCATGGATAAGTGCATATGGGATACCTTAGTACATTTCGAAATAGAACTAGTGAAATGTCAATGTGAACACTATTGGCCGTAGAAAGATACGAACGAAGTAACCTTGCATACCTTGGATTCGCAATACGAATATACAACCTTAGATGCGTAGATAATAATCCCTCTCCTTCTTTATGTGTCACTCTACAAATACATAACGAAATTCACATTAACCACCAATTACTTTACAAATGCATACCATGTCAATGAGTCACATGTTTGCCTTTAAACATGTCATTTCCCCTTGACAAAACCATTGATTATACTATTATTCCAAAAATTCCATAATATTCCCAACATTGACCAATACATGAAAATCAATACATTTCACCACAATACTTCTCCTTTACACTTTCTTACCCATAACATATCACAAATAATCCATCAAAGCACCTTAATTCAACTCCTAACACATATCGGCCAAAATCCCATAATTTCCACTTTTAGACAAGAACAAGTTTTATACCAAAAATAACACCATACATGTTCATATTTTGTCCATACCATACTTTTTCATCAAAGGCACAAGGCCTAATTCAAGTTACAATCCCATGGATTTCACATCTTTTTACAAAAACCAAAAGTGCCATATCTAACATTTCCAACCATAACCAACATGATCTCTCATGCTTATAATATGTTAATCCATGAAAATAAACACTTACCAAAGCTTGGAATATGATGATCTTGTCCAAATATGCCTTAGGGTTTATTTGCTTTAGGGTTTGGAAATGAGAAATGTTGAGAAAAATGTTTTAAAGGCATGAGAGGTTTTGTACAATAAAAAATCTGATTTTCCCCTTTATATAGGCCTCTCATGTTGTCCTTAGCCAATTCTTGGCATTTAATAATGTGTCTAGAAGGTCAAATGGAAGAATGGGTCTTTTGACCCATTTGGGCCATGGATTTCTTCCACTTTGGGGCCTTAATTTGGCCCAAGAAGACATATCCATTTAACCCAAAAAGTTTCATGCATTATTCACCATATCTCTCATGTTTACATAATTCCATAATGTCACGACAATATTCTTTTAAACATTTCTCATTCGTCCTTTCGATCGGCAAAAATTGGAATTCTAGTCGCCCTTGGCTTCATTGAACATTTTGGATCACTATTCACATTTCATGATTTGATCATGTAGGAGTATGTAGGAGTATATTGAAGTGTTTGAAGCTTTAAAAATGCTCAAATAACTCCAAAGAACCAAAAGAAACCATCGAGAAATCGTCGTAGAATTGCGTTACGAAACGACGCCGGAAAGGGCAAAATTTTTGTGCCTTGCGCCACACCCCTGAAACAGGGTAGTGGCGCAAGATTTTAGCCTTCTATGAAGTTTTGGGCTGCATGTGGCTTGCGCCACACCCCTAAAACAGGGTAGTGGCGCAAGTTTCAGCATTTTGCTGAAATTTCCGGCCACTAATCCAACGTTTACGTATCGTCCAATCCCTTATCAAAACACTACCAAATACTTACTTAGTGATATTAATCATCAAGTAAACATGAATTTAAGTCACCAAATGAGGTTAGAACATATACGAATTCTTACCCAAGTGCTCCACGAATTCACAACACACCTCCTACGACGATCTAATCGCACATGTTAAGTCCGATATCAAATGTTTCACCAATGACACTGTAAAACACATATGCATGGCATCTCAACTCCTATGTAGGTATGATCCCAAGTTGTCAAGTGAGGTTAGAAAAGTACGGGGTGTTACATTCTTCCCCCCTTAGAAACATTCGCCCTCGAATGTTACCAACATGTCTTATACACAACAAATACATCTTTACTTTAACATACCTATATACATAATGCTCTTAAAGACTTACTTGTTATTGTTCCACCTCCGAACTGTGAACTTCTTGGTCCATTTGAAATAGATGGGGATACTTGGATTTCATCATTTCTTCCGCTTCCCATGTGATCTCCTCTACGTGTTGGTTTCTCCAAAGGACTTTTACGGATGCGATGTCTTTGTTCCTCAATCTCTTTACTTGTCGATCTAGGATAGCAATGGGCACTTCTTCATAAGTGAGATCCTCTATAACTTGAACATCCTCTACGGGAACAATACGAGATAGATCTCCTATGCATTTCCGAAGCATCGACACATGAAAGACCGGATGGACTGAGGAAAGTTCTTGAGTTAAGGCTAATTCATATGCGACTTGCCCAAATCTTCTAATAACTTCATAGGGGCCAATGTAACGTGGACTCAATTTTCCTTTCTTTTCAAACCGCATTACCCCTTTCATCGGTGACACCTTTAAAAATACCCAATCACCTATGGCAAATTCAAGCCCTCTTCTTCTCACATCGACATATGACTTGTGACGACTTTGAGTCGTTTGTAACCGTTGTTGGATAACTTTAACTTTCTCCATGGCTTGGTGAACAATATCTGGCCCAAGTAAAGCAGTTTCACCTGCTTCAAACCATCCGATTGGTGATCTACATTTCCTTCCATACAAGGCTTCATAAGGTGCCATTTTAATACTTGAATGATAGCTATTGTTATATGCAAATTCAATAAGAGGCAAATGGTCATCCCAACTACCTTGAAAATCCAACGTACATGCTCGCAGCATATCTTCAAGTGTCTGAATAGTACGTTCTGCTTGTCCATCGGTCTGGGGATGGAAAGCCGTACTCAAATTCACCTGGATACCTAAACTCCGCTGAAAAGATTTCCAAAAGTGTGCTGTGAACTGTGCTCCTCTGTCTGATATGATCGAAAGTGGAATACCATGCAATCGTACTATCTCTTTCACATACAACTTCGCATAATCCTCAGCTGTATAGGTCGTCTTGACAGGTAGAAAATGAGCTGACTTGGTAAGTCGGTCCACTATGACCCATATGGAATCAAACTTCCGCAATGTACGAGGCAAGCCCGTAATAAAATCCATATTAATCATATCCCACTTCCAGACTGGAAAATTGATACATTGCATGTAACCTCCCGGTTTCTGATGTTCCACTTTCACTTGTTGACAATTTGGGCATTGCGCGACAAATTCTGCAATGTTCTTTTTCATGTTGCCCCACCAATACACTTCCTTCAATTCATGGTACATTTTAGTAGCACCCGGATGAATGGAATAGCGCGAATGGTGCGCCTCTGTCATTATTCATGTCCTCAGTTCATCTACGTCCGGTACACATAACCTCCCTTGACATTGAAGCACCCCTTCTGGTGTAATATCAAATGCCTTGGTCAAATTCTGCTGCACATTTTCCTTTAGCTGTAATAAAATAGAATCCGCAAATTGCTTCTCTTTCACTTCAGCTATCAAGGACGATTCTGCCGCATTCTGCACCATAACTCTATCATCTGCGTTTTCAATAAGGCAAACTCCCAAGCTGGCTAATTGATTCAAATCTTTGATTATCTCACGCTTTTCATTCAACTGACCACTAGTGCTTTCGACTGCCTTACGGCTCAACGCATCAGCTACGACATTTGCTTTGCCTGGGTCATAAAGAATATCAATGTCATAGTCTTTTAAAAGCTCTAACCACCTTCGTTGCCTCAAATTGAGTTCCTTCTGTTTAAAAAGATATTGCAAGCTTTTGTGATCCGTATAGATGTCAACATGAACCCCATATAAGTAATGACGCCATATCTTTAAAGCAAAAACTACTGCTGCCAATTTAAGATCATGTGTGGGATAGTTTTTCTCGTGTGGCCGCAACTGTCGTGAGGCATATGCTATCACCCTACCATGCTGCATCAACACACATCCGAGACCAATCCCGAAAGCATCACAATACACTGCATAGCCCTCTGTGCCTTCAGGAAGAACTAACACTGGTGTGGAAGTCAACTTATCTTTCAATTTTTGGAACCCTTTTTCACATGCATCATTCCATTGAAATTTAATTGCCTTGTGAGTTAACTTTGTCAATGGTGCCGCAATAGAAGCAAAACCTTCTACAAATCTTCGGTAATAACCTGCCAAACCCAGAAAACTGTGAATCTCTGTGGGTGTCGTAGGTCTTGGCCAGTTTTTCACTGCCTCTATCTTTTGGGTATCAACCTGTATGCCTTCATTTGATACAATGTGACCCAAGAACGCGACTGATTTCAACCAAAACTCACATTTGGAGAATTTTGCATACAACTTATGCTCACGGAGAATTTGCAACACTTGTCGTAAGTGATAAGCATGGTCTGCTAGTGATCTTGAATAAACAAGGATGTCATCTATAAATACTGTCACGAACACGTCTAGGAATGGATTGAACACTCTGTTCATCAAATCCATAAACACAGCCGGTGCATTTGTTAGTCCAAATGACATAACTAAAAATTCATAATGGCCATACCGTGTTCGAAAAGCTGTCTTGGGTACATCCTCCTCTCTAACTCTGACTTGATGGTAACCCGACCTCAAGTCAATCTTTGAGAAACATTTGGCACCCTGTAACTGATCAAACAAATCATCAATTCGAGGGAGGGGATATTTGTTCTTGATCGTTACTTTATTCAGTTGACGATAGTCGATGCACATTCTCAAGGTGCCATCTTTCTTGCGTACGAATAATACCGGTGCACCCCACGGGGACATACTAGGCCTAATGAAGCCCTTGTCCAGCAAATCTTTCAACTGCTCCTTCAATTCACGCAGTTCCGTTGGAGCCATTCTATATGGAGGAATAGAAATAGGCTGAGTGCCTGGAATCACATCAATGCCGAATTCCACTTCTCGTTCTGGGGGTAAACCTGGAAGATCCTCTGGGAATACATCTAGAAATTCATTGACTACCGGTACTGACTGTGGAGTTAATGGTTCCACATCATTATCTTTCACTCGTACCAAATGACATATGTATCCCTTGGCAATCATTTTCCTTGCTTTCAAATAGGAAATAAATCTTCCTTGTGGTGCCCCTACCTTACCCTGCCATTCTAGAACATTTTCCTGTGGAAAACAAAATTGTACCTTCTTGGCCCGGCAATCTACCGTAGCATAACAAGAGGCCAACCAATCCATTCCCATGATTACATCGAAATCCACCATGTCCAATTCAATGAGATCGGCCAACGTATCATGGCCACACACAGTTACCACACAGTTACGATACACTCTCTTTGCAATAATATATTCACCAACTGGTGTAGACACTTCAATTGACTTAATTAATAATTCCGGTGCCTTTGCAAATTTCGCAGCAACCAATGGAGTAATATAGGAAAATGTAGAGCCTGGGTCAATTAATGCATATACATTATGTGAGAATATGGATAATGTACCTGTGACAACATCAGGGGAAGCCTCTGAATTCTGGCGGTCCACCAAAGCATAAGTACGATTCTGGACCCCGCTAGTACTAGCTCCTCCTCTGGCACCTCTACCTCGACCAATAGGCTGCACCCCTCGGCCCTGTGAAGGAACCGATGTTGAAGACGCAACAGCCGACCCAGCTGGTCGTGCTATACCACCCATGCTCCGCTGTGGACATTCTCTCGCTATATGTCCCGGCATACCACACCAAAAGCAGACTTTCGTCCCTGTCCGACATGGACCTGTATGCATACGCCCGCAGTGCTGACACTGCTGACGAGGGAAACCTGCTGCCTATGATCCATGAACCCCACTACTCTGCCCAGTTGAACCACCTCTAAACCCTCGAGACTGCGAATAAGCACTACCTGTGGAATAAGAGAACGACGGTTTAGGTGGTCTAGGAAACATGCGGGGCCTAGATCCTCTTTGGGACATCATAGGTGGTCCCATAGGTCTAGCCCTTTTGGACTGTCCCCTATCAAATTCATGTACCCTGCGTCTCTGTCTCTGATCCTCCATTTTCTGGGCGAAGGCTTGTATGCGAGCAATGTCCATGTCCCTATTCAAGGCCGCAATAGTGCAATCTCTTACCAAATATGGCTCTAGTCTGTCCACGTATCTATGGACCCTGTCTGTCATCGTAGCCACAACATTTGGCGCATATCGAGCCAAGGAGTTAAATTGCAAACTATATTCCCGAACACTCATATTCCCTTGACGCAAATTCAGGAACTGATCTGCACGTGCTTCCCGAACCTCATACGGAAGATAATGATCGAGGAAAGCCACTTTAAACTCTTCCCATGTCGGTGAATCTGCACCAATGTCACGGGATTTCTTCCAATCCTCATACCACAGTATTGCCTCTCCTTTCAACCTATACACAGCAAGTTCCACTGTCTCTACCCCTGTCACATGCATAACTTCAAGGCCCTCTGAATTTGATCCACGAAGTCCTGTGGATCTGCTTTTGGATCGGACCCTGTGAATATAGGAGGGTCCAGTTTCAAGAAATCCTGTGTTCTGCGACTTGCCATTCTAGCCGCATCATCATCATGTGCCATTGCACCAGCTCTTCCCTGGCTTTGTGCCACCACTAACTGTGTCAACATCTGTACAGCATTCCTAAGATCCTGATCTGTGGCATTTGTCGGTGGTTCCACGGGAACTTCCCTTCTTCTCGGCTCTTCTGGAGCTGAAGAAGTAGAAGAAGCTCGCGTTGCGAACTCAGTTCCAGCCCCACCTTGATCAACTTGGTCAGGTGGTGGTCTACTTGTTCCTTCAGCAATTCTATCTATCAGCTTACTTTTACCTTTCCCTCTTCCTCTTCTAGTGTTCGGCATTTTGACTATACCAAAGAAAAATAATTACCAACATCAGATACAATGCAACTAACAACATTGACTCTATTGCACGATCTAGAGTGAAGGAAAGAAACAACATCCTAAATGTCTCGTAGCCTCCTACGTATAAATGTGGTGCACAACACATCGATACGTAAGACTCTACTCAGACACGGCTTTGTAGACATCCTTAGACCGACTGCTCTGATACCACTTTTGTCACGCCCCGAATCCCCTCGAGACGTGATTGGCACCCGTAGCCGATAAGGCCCGAGAGAACCAACCTTTGCCTATGTTCAATCATATGCATATCATAATCACCATGGCATAAGAACATGAAAGACGAATAACGGAAAACATGGGACATCATTATACATACATATGAAACTTGGCCGTTGAGGCCATCCAGTCAAAACAACATGTGTCTTTTACACTGATACACCCACATCGGTCTACAAAAGCCTCTAACAAGAGCATTGACCAAAATGAACCATAAGTCGGGACAAGTCCCCGCTTTACACATTATGTACAATACCAAAACATGTATATACTCTGACTCGGAGAAGCCCCGAATGAGCTGGAGCTCACCAAAGAACCGCTAACACTGGCAGTCTATTGAGGAGGCCTACTGGGACCTGCGCCTACAGCAAGTAAGGTAAATTCCCCGAGAGGGGTCAGTACGAAATAAGTACTGAGTATGCAAGGCTCATATGAAACTATACAACACATGAATATTTCAATGAATATGTCAATGAACTCAAAACATATGAAGAATCAATGTGCATAAGTCACCATTTGGTATTTTTGGGAAACCATGTGGATTGCTTTCATTACTTTATTTGCTTTCTTTATCTCAATGCTCAATGATAACAATGTACCCGGGCCCCTACTGATCAGTGGGTCTTTTCATATCATAACATCATATTGGGATCGAGTCGAGCTAGGCTTATGCCCCTAGACTTGCCACCCATAAATCAATACATCGGGATCGAGTCGAGCTAGGCTTACGCCCCTAGACTTGCCACACGTAAATCAATACATCGGGATCGAGTCGAGCTAGGCTTACGCCCCTAGACTTGCCACACGTACTTGATCATTGACCACATTTGCATTACTTTGTTCATTACTTTGAGATTGATACTTTGATAATCATACCATCACTTTGGAACTTTGGAACACAACATTGTTGGAAACTTTGAATCATTGACCAATAAGTGAAGAACATGTGAATAAATATCAATGAGAAATATAACATCACTAGCACCATAATACTATTGGAACCATTGGACAATAATCCATGAACAAGAGACATAAGTATAGTCACTATTGAAACATTGGAACATAACCGTATTTGAGCTTTTGGAACATTAACCATGAATATGAGAAATGGGATTCACAATTGTTCAATGAGTAGGAAATATATGACAATGACCATGGATAAGTGCATATGGGATACCTTAGTACATTTCGGAATAGAACTAGTGAAATGTCAATGTGAACACTATTGGCCGTAAAAAGATACGAACGAAGTAACCTTGCATACCTTGGATTCGCAATACGAATATACAACCTTAGATGCGTAGATAATAATCCCTCTCCTTCTTTATGTGTCACTCTACAAATACATAACGAAATTCACATTAACCACCAATTACTTTACAAATGCATACCATGTCAATGAGTCACATGTTTGCCTTTAAACATGTCATTTCCCCTTGACAAAACCATTGATTATACTATTATTCCAAAAATTCCATAATATTCCCAACATTGACCAATACATGAAAATCAATACATTTCACCACAATACTTCTCCTTTACACTTTCTTACCCATAACATATCACAAATAATCCATCAAAGCACCTTAATTCAACTCCTAACACATATCGGCCAAAATCCCATAATTTCCACTTTTAGACAAGAACAAGTTTTATACCAAAAATAACACCATACATGTTCATATTTTGTCCATACCATACTTTTTCATCAAAGGCACAAGGCCTAATTCAAGTTACAATCCCATGGATTTCACATCTTTTTACAAAAACCAAAAGTGCCATATCTAACATTTCCAACCATAACCAACATGATCTCTCATGCTTATAATATGTTAATCCATGAAAATAAACACTTACCAAAGCTTGGAATATGATGATCTTGTCCAAATATGCCTTAGGGTTTATTTGCTTTAGGGTTTGGAAATGAGAAATGTTGAGAAAAATGTTTTAAAGGCATGAGAGGTTTTGTACAATAAAAAATCTGATTTTCCCCTTTATATAGGCCTCTCATGTTGTCCTTAGCCAATTCTTGGCATTTAATAATGTGTCTAGAAGGTCAAATGGAAGAATGGGTCTTTTGACCCATTTGGGCCATGGATTTCTTCCACTTTGGGGCCTTAATTTGGCCCAAGAAGACATATCCATTTAACCCAACAAGTTTCATGCATTATTCACCATATCTCTCATGTTTACATAATTCCATAATGTCACGACAATATTCTTTTAAACATTTCTCATTCGTCCTTTCGATCGGCAAAAATTGGAATTCTAGTCGCCCTTGGCTTCATTGAACATTTTGGATCACTATTCACATTTCATGATTTGATCATGTAGGAGTATGTAGGAGTATATTGAAGTGTTTGAAGCTTTAACAATGCTCAAATAACTCCAAAGAACCAAAAGAAACCATCGAGAAATCGTCGTAGAATTGCGTTACGAAACGACGCCGGAAAGGGCAAAATTTTTGTGCCTTGCGCCACACCCCTGAAACAGGGTAGTGGCGCAAGATTTTAGCCTTCTATGAAGTTTTGGGCTGCATGTGGCTTGCGCCACACCCCTAAAACAGGGCAGTGGCGCAAGTTTCAGCATTTTGCTGAAATTTCCGGCCACTAATCCAACGTTTACGTATCGTCCAATCCCTTATCAAAACACTACCAAATACTTACTTAGTGATATTAATCATCAAGTAAACATGACTTTAAGTCACCAAATGAGGTTAGAACGTATACGAATTCTTACCCAAGTGCTCCACGAATTCACAACACACCTCCTACGACGATCTAATCGCACATGTTAAGTCCGATATCAAATGTTTCACCAATGACACTATAAAACACATATGCATGGCATCTCAACTCCTATGTAGGTATGATCCCAAGTTGTCAAGTGAGGTTAGAAAAGTATGGGGTGTTACACTAATTGAATTAATTCTGAGTATTCCCATAGCAAGATGCATATGCATTCTGGGTGAATCTGCTGAAACTGTTGAGATTGATAATTCCAATCTTCTGTCACAACATTATGAGCACTAGAACTGATGTTTCTCTGTTTGTAATTATGATCATAACCATTCTTGAACTCATTATTCACCTTTTGTTCCCATGTTTTGGGTGACCTGGTGGATAACCGATAAGCTTGTAGCAGTCAACCTTGTAGTGTCCTTTCATTTTGCAGTGATCACACATAGCATTAGGATTGTATGTAGACACATAAGGTATTTTCCCTTTTTGATATTCACCCCTTGAAATCCAGACGTAGAATACATAGCGATGGACTCATTTGCAGTAGGTGCAGTACAAACAAGCCCTGTAGCATTCACAGACTGAGCTACACTTTTCTGATTCTCATCACTCATAATCATGGCATATGCCATATTGACAGTTGGTAGAGGTGTCATTAACAAGAAATGGCTTCTTGCTTGAGAGTAAGTGTCATTTAGACCCATTAGAAACTGATAGAGTTTTTGCCTTTGCAGATAGGCTAAGCAATCTCTTGATTTCTCACAGTTACAAGCAGGGGATGGAACTAGAGACTCAAACTCATCCCATAAATCCTTCAACTTAGTAAAGTAAACAGATACAGCTTGAACCCCTTGTGACAGAGTTGCAATTTCTTGATGCAGATTGTAGGTTCTATAACCATCTATCTTATCAAACCTCTCTTGAAGATCTACCCACACTGGATGAGCACTCGAGGCATGTACTACCCATCCAAGAAGTTCAGTATAAACAACATTCATAAGCCAGGACAACACGATGGCATTAACTCTCTCCCACTGATTCCCAAATTCATTTGGGAATGACTCTTTCTTCCAAGACCCATCAACTATACCAAACTTATTATGACCTAACAATGCAATTCTAACAGCCTTACTCCACACAACATAGTTATCATTCTCTTTTAACTGAAACAAAATGATCGAAGTACCTGATAATCAGCATTAGACAGAAAAAGAGGATGATTATAATCTAGTGGAGGCTGCAATGCTGATCCGCCATTGTAGGGTATTGATGGAGCAGAAGTGGAGATCCCATTACCATTCATATCAGTTGCCATTCAAATCAAGAGGAAATTATTTCAGATCAACTCAAGAAATCAACAGAATTATGGACTCCTTGAACTCAAGAAATGAATTAGAAGAATATAGGATCGATATGAGCACTGATTAAATCAGTAATGCTCTGACACCATGAAGATTAATGGATAAAGCACACTCAGTAGATCACAGAATAGCTAGAAGAAGAAGAGAAAGTAGTTAACAGAAGTGAAGATGAGATTATCTGATCTCAGAGAGAATGAAGAAGAAGAAGTAAAACTGAATCCTTGTAATGTATTGTATTCCACTCGATAAGCCATTAGGAGTACATCATTATGTATTTATAGATTGAAATAAATAGCTAAAGTAGTAACTACTTGACAGTTATTCCTAACTGACTTTACACTGCAGTAACTAACTTTTTAATTGTGTACTAGTAACTTTTTTTCCTCTTTTTCTTGTGAACTGTTTTAACCTCTTAATCCTCAACTCTTCATTCCTCAACAAAGACCCACCAAACACAAACCAAATATGCAAACCAATCATAAAATACATTTTGGGTCTGTTGAAATCATCAAATCACCGATCCGAAATACTCTTGATATTTAGTTAACCGTGATCAACTCTAATTTTCTTTAAACTCAAAAATATAATCAACGGTTCAAATCACTCCTCGATGCCCCGGGATCTGTGTAAACTAATTAACCAAGTCATAAATCACCATCCGGATTGAACTAAATTATCATAATTCGAATCTAAGCTTGTTATCCTAGAATGTTACTTTGGTCATACTTCTCAAATTCCAAACCTTCAAAACTAAAAATTTCATCTAATCACCTTGAGAATTGTGTCAATCATCCCTGCAAGTCATAAAGAATACAGAAGCTAGGGGAAGGATCAAACTTGGGAAACAAGTTCTAAAGTGTAAAACGACCATGCAGATTGTTACATTTATCTTACAATACATGTTAAGAATATATAGCCATTAAAGACCTTCTTGTCAACTTTTCTTCCTTGGATAGACAAAGTGATATACATTCTTCTCTATTCACAACCTACTTCTAAACTTCCTTCTTCCTACTTGGTCGATTACTTGTGATAAAAAAAAATGAAGAGGTAATAAAATGAAATGAAGCTTCCACGGCCAGTGTCACATAATTGAAACAGTGACACGAGCTTTTGAAATACATTGTTTGTCAATAAACTTTTTTTTTTGGTAAATACTCATGGTAGTTGGAGGATATTATCATCAAGTACTACCAGTTGTTCCAAAATTTATAAGACCAGAAATTGTTAATGCAAGTTTGTTTAAAACTCATTTGTGGCCTTTAATTTAAAAAAAGATTAATTTTAAAAAGAAAAAAAATATGAGATCAAAGCGGACTAAAATTTGAGTGACTTCTTATTTCATTTTTGTAATGGGAAAGATTAGGCAATAAAAGACAATATTATTCTTTTTTCACCAAATAACTGTCAAAACAACAATGATTTTAGTAAGACTAACAATTGGCAGCTTAAATTTTGAAGGAGTCCACAACCATGGCAAAATGATGTGAGTTTTCAAGACTTTCTCGGGATGAGTGTATCCATCTTCATTGTGTTTATATGTAACGTCAACAAGCCGAGCAAGATTGAGAATACGAGATAAAAACTCCATAGAGATAGGAGTGGGCTAAGCATTCCTTCATTAATATCCTTCCATCTTGCCTCACCCATTTCTTGAAATTTTGCCATTGCCTCTTTTGTTGATACACTATAATCTCTCATGTAGCACTCAATTCCTATTGAAAGTTGTCCCCTATTTTTCTCAACCTGCAAAGACGGTTAGATTAGGAGTTAACTTTAATATTGCTTCAATTGTTGATGCAACACTCTATTTGTTCAAATAGCATATAATGTTACAACTTTATGAGATACAACTCATGGTCTCATACCTCGTATGTGGCTATGTCGTCAATAACTCGGCATATTGTCACACAACCTTCAAGAATTTTAGGATTTTTCGACAACTACTCAAATTCTTGCTCCTTAGCATACTTCATTCCCAAATACGATGTTGCGGCAAGAAAGTAGTAAGTGGTAGTTACAAATGCATTGCGCAGGTATTCAGAAACAGGTGGCATATGTCCTTCAATAAACCATTTCGCCTCAATATTATAACTTTTTGCCAATTCTTTCATCTGTGAACACCAAGCATACAAATTCAAAGTGATATTGTAACTCAATTGCTTCTAGTTTATACTCACAAAAAGACGTGAGGAAAAAGCAAAGTTAGAAATGTATTAAGGAAAAAGGTAAATTGATAGTTAGGACGTTGAGACTCACTCTTTCTTTTGTGTAACTAGTTTCTGGGCACATGCGTTGCACGTGCAGCCCCGTTTAACATTATATTTAGCTATCTTAAAATACAATTTTTTCACTGCATATATTTTTAAAAATATTTAGGAGTTATAAAAACGAAATAAAATACTCAAAACTTACCATCGTACTGCCTTATCTCCAAGAGATCTTATGAAAGATGTCAAAACTATCACTTTTGTATTTTAAGTCTTCTCTACATGTTTTTCTATATATATTTTTCTATTATAATTGGATGAATACATGCCTTTAGTGTAAATCCTTCGATATTTTAAATTAGTTTCGATTAATATATCTAAGCACTGGATATATAATTAAGCTAAAGGAACGTCTTACTTTCTCAGAAGAAAATGACATCTCCAAGATAAATCTGACTTTTAATTTAGATGGCTGGACAAATATTTCCACTAATATTATCTCAAGTTTTTTATTAGTAATAATATCTTATTACTCCTATATAAATTTAGCTTTAGAAGAGCACGGAAGTAATTTCAACTAAATTATTTTATTTCAAGATCAATGGTTCATCGACTTGTAAAATGATGACTAATAAACTTTGTGATGATTATATTTTCGTCTTCTCCATACTCTTTAAACTTTTTATTTTCAAGTAAATTTATTGATTTAATTACCTTTGTGCAATTTTTTTTTGTTTTGTTTTATGCTCCACTGTAAAGAGTATATTTTTCTACCTCTTGTATTTTGTGGTGAAAGGAAATAGTAAATTGATCTTGAAGAAAAGGTAAGGTTCACTTTTAATTAGGTTATAGCATTTTAAATTGTACTTGTATGATTATTTTGTTTGAAATCTAATAACCACAACTTGTCCTATAAACTTCTTAAATATGATCATATCCTTTTGTCTTCTTAAGTAAGACCCTGTTTTTTTCCTCAAGGACACATTTGATAACTTTTTTTTCGTTTCTTTTCATAAAACAAAGCTTAGCAAGACTATTACTCATTAAATAATTTTTTGTAAGTTTAATGATGTTCTCATCATCAATAAGGAATATGAAATGTTGAAACATCAATACATTTTTTTATGAAAAAAAATATATAATGGAAGTCCCCAAAAATATATCAATCTTAAGAAATTGAACGTTTAAATAATAACAAACATTTCCAGCAAAATAAAAATAAAAAAATAATTATAATACTCTCTTTATCTAACAACAACTGTTCTCCTTCTCTGATAAGATCAATCCTTTAACGAACTCAACAAAATTTCAAGAGCTAATATAAATAGCTATAAACTTTGATAAAGACTTATCTGGTGTCGAAAAAGAAATACTTAATAGAAGTGAATTTGAAAGTTGATTCCTTGAGAATACTTGTTAACATGCAGGAAGTTTTAGAGTACAAACTATAGGCACTTATCCCTCAAATATGTAGATTTTACTGAGGATGATTGCAACAGACAACATTATAAGCATAGCTATCAAAAAGAATAACTGAAATGGACAATGTATTATTTGATGAGCCCACCAAATATACTAATAATATCATCACTTTCACCTGCACAGACCATAAAAAATGTCACTTTTCATCTTCTTTTTTTTAAAAAAAATTTCATCACATGTTTGCCAAAGTAAAAGGACATTATATAGGACTCTCCTATGGATTCTTGAGCTTCCATCTCAAACATTTATTAGCTCAATTAATCAACACTTAACTATTCAATGCTGACATAACTCCTCAAATTCTACAAATTCCATATAAAAAAATGAAAAGATTTGCTGACATAAATTGGTGATTCTAAAGGTTGCAATAACTATGGAATATGAAAGCAATTTCAACACATTAATTAAATGGTTATAAAAAGTGAGAATGTATCCGGCCAAGTATTCGTTCATGTCTTTGTTTTCAGATTAATGGAATATGGAATATAATTTTTATTATCACTATTTAATATTTATTTAATTAAATATTTTATAACATTTTAATTTAGTGTAGGGGTAAAATGGTAATCCAACTTTTCAACTGTTTTGTTCCCATTTTTAGTATAAAATATGATAAACAACATGAGATCTTCCATCGCTAGACATTTCCTTTGCATAATCCTCGTAAAGATCTAGAAGAGCTTTATAACTGATTTTCATATAATCAGGCAGACGATCAATTTCTTTAATATTCCATATGTAAGGTGAAAAACCAAAGGTAAATTTATGCATTTTAAAATAAATATAATGATTAAGTTAAAGCTCGGTTTGGTCTTTTTAGGATATTCACTTTTAAGGTATATCTGAATAAGTGAATTGATGAAGTCCATACCTTTGTATGACATCTGTGTATGCGCCAAGTTCTTCAATTGTACCATAAGCATCATAGGTGTCATCCACAATTGAAATCATTGCTATGGTCTTAACGAGCATGACGCGAGCTTGAGAATATAGAGGCTCAAAATATACTGCTAATGCCCGAAAGTAGCATTCAACTACTCTATCTTTAGCACATGGAAGTGTGTTCACGAAATTCAAATCTTTCCACCACCTGCAGCATAACAAATTAATATCAGTACTTAATATATAAATGATCAATCAAAAAGATTTTACAGCTTTTATATATTCTCCCCTTGATACTTCAACAAGTTCTTGTTTGTGCAACATTTGGAGCAAGTTGTAATCCAATTTGGCAAATTGAAGTAACACATCATTCTTTGTTTCCTGCTTCTCGTAGATTGATGAGATGAAGAATCGAATCTCAATTCGAGGAATACCTTTGTGCAAAGATTGCTCAAGGGCATGCGTCACTTGCTCCTTAAGTGGAGAGTTCAAATGTGGAGTTGCAGACTCAAGATGAGTAGTGGAGAAAGAAAGTGCATCTTCTAAGATGTCTTCACCATGAGTCCTTACATGTGATGCTGCATACAGCCCAATAATCCTAATACATCACTAGTAAGAGACTCCATGAGTTTTCCATTTCCATCTAGGAATTTTCTGAAAATTTCTGATTTTCAAGAGAAAATACACAATATTAGCCTTCATATCAAATAGATTTGTACATATATAACTACAACAACATTGAATTTGTACTTCAAGAGGGACTTACTTAGAGAGATGTATTAACCGTGTTGTCTGAGCAATTGAAATTGAAGAGCACAAGTGCACAAATTATTATTGTCATTGCCCTCAAAGTTTGAATTTTCATTGTAAATTGTAACAAAGGGGGATCATATTGATACGGAGAATCATAATCACATACATTGAAATAAGAATTCATCCTAGAAACAAAAGGAAAATAGAAAAGGGAGGTTCCAGAGTGCTAAAACTTTAGCTAAGAAAATAAAAGACAACTTCATAACATGAGCCCTAATAGGTTATATTCCTCTACTATATCTAGGCATCTTCCCGGGGTCCCATATGTAATTTGACATCTTTGCAAATAGGCCCTCCATCTTGGTTAAATTCATAACAATTTTCCCGCCCTTAATAAGAACCTTGTCCTCAAGGTTCTAGTATAGTCGTACAAAGACCACGATGTTGTTATGTTCCTCTTTCTCAGTGTTAACAACCCAAAGAATTCTTTGGAAGCTTCATTATCCAAAGCAACTTCCAACACTGATCCTTCCTTTTGCTTTTCAAACCAGAGGATGCATCCACATCTAACAAGATTATCACCAAAGAGTTCCTTGGAAAATGAAGATGGAAGAACCAAAGGGCAAACATTGAACACCTGATGGAGCTTTGAGTTGAGAGCACTGTTAATAGGTGGATCAGATTCCTCTAAAACAGTTTGTATTGGTGGCATTAGCACATGTAGGATCTCTGCAATCCAAGAAGCACTCCAAGGGATAGTCACTGTGAAAACCAACTTACATGAAATAGAGCTAGAGTAATTGTGGTAAACTTGCTTGGGTCTTTCAAGTACTCTTGCATTCTAGCAATCTTTTGGAAGGAGTATTTTGTCTTTGTGACAATTACTAGAATAGTTGTGGAGGCATAGATGAGCACATGAGAAGATGTGTAAGAGCCATTGATAGAGCAAACACATGTGTCAGTCCAGCTGCAAACTTAGCAACTAAGTCCATTTTTGAGCGTTCAAGAACCCCAGAGCGAAGAGCCAAACTATTTGTTGTAAGAAGGATACCGAACTGGATGTTCTTGGAGAATGCTTCATACGAATTGCTGTGTTCCGCTCTATTCTCAGAAATGTCAAAGAACATCAAAATGCACTTCTTAACTACATTAGACAGAGGACCATTTGATTTGTGAAGGTCAAACATGATCGTCTCAGATAAAGAGAACAGCGGATCACTGGACTTGGCTGTTTTATCAAAATTTTCAAATGCATCAGTGCCTACTTCTTCCATCACAAGGCCACCAAGTTGCTCACGCCCCAGTATAGCAATTAAATAATATGTAGCAGGAATATTAGTATGTGTATACATGATCAGGTTGATACCATCGGTTATATGGATATTGAGTATAGCAGGATCAAATGGATGAAATGAAAACGTGATAAAAATAATAAAAGCTGCTGAGGAATAAGAAAAAGGTTGCACCTCGAGCCAAGTCCTTCCAGCACCCAACACAAAACCAGCTTCCAATGGCATATATTCATTGCAAAATTCATGTATCTGATTGGTGTATAGCACAATATTTGATTTAATCTCTTGCACAACTATCTCAGCATGTAGCAATGTAACTTTTAAAATCTTACTATCCACACAACAGGCCACAATATATGCTCCATATGTCACTCGGATAGAGAGACAGGGCAGAGTTACTATAGCTGCTAACATTGGAAGTATTGTGACAAGAAGTTTCCTCCACTCTTTCACTGAGTCGGGTCCTGTATACCTCACCCAATACTTGAGATCTGTTGGGCCAATGCTTGACAGGAATTTGCCGTTAGGTACATATACCACCCATGAGTCATAATCATAGTCAGACAACCCTTCAATCTGACAAACAAGCATTAAAATTCCTTCAACTTGTTCTTGTTGTAGCGAAAGTGACGTCCAGTTCTCGAGAGAAGCCCGCACATTCAGTCCATTCAAGTATTCGTGCAGGCTGAGAAATCACCAATTTCAGATTAATTTGCCTTGCAAAATTCCCAATCTTACACCCAAAGTCGAAAGGCAACATAAAAGGCAAGTCTGGTTCTACTTGTTCTGATGAACAGAGCTCAATCAATAAAGATAAAATTATTGCACGGGCCATATGATCAGCCCCCTCGATGTTACTATCATCGGAAGCTGACTCTAGCACAGCGGTGATAGTTGTAGCATCTGAAATCTCTGGAGTATCAATGGAAGTGGAGTCCAATTGCATCTCTTGAAGCACTGACCCCATGTGACCAAAGGTAGAGAGCATACGGGAGTTTCTTTCTTGCATCTCTATCACTAAATCCTGTATGGTTTTGATGGAAGTGGAGATCTTCTCCAAAACCGCAGGTTGAAAAGTGGTTCGGTGGTGGAGGTGGAACCGGGAAAATAGGTTGCTGGAATGGGTGTGGAAATGAAGCCCATGGAGATTCTGTTGGAACATTGCTGGGCACCCCAATGGTAGAGGAGGGACAACGAGAGCACCAATGTAACAAAGGGGGATCGTATTGATACGGAGAATCATAATCACATACATTGAAATAAGAATTCATCCTAGAAACAAAAGGAAAATATAAAAGGGAGGTTCCAGAGTGCTAAAACTTTAGCTAAGAAAATAAAAGACAACTTCATAACATGAGCCCTAATAGGTTATATTCCTCTACTATATATAGGCATCTTCCCGGGGTCCCATATGTAATTTGACATCTTTGCAAATAGGCCCTCCATCTTGGTTAAATTCATAACATAAATCCAATCCAAAATCTCATCGATTTCTTTCTCAAAGTGATAGGCTATGCCAAGACGTTCAATAATGTAAATCAAATTCAATGTCTCCGCCAATTTCCTTCGAGTTGGTAATAACATACTCCTTGTTTTTTCCTTCAATGGTTCAATCTCTTGAGCATATTTTTGTTCAACCTATAAATATATTCAAAAGCCAAAAGAAATCAAACTACATTGTCTAATACAAGCAAAGAACTAAGAAGGCACTATGAAGAAAAGATGACGAATATTAATTAATTACCTGGTTGTCGATGGAGAAAGAAAGGAAAATATCGCCCCATAGACTTGGAGATAAGTTGGCAACGGGGCGAATGATCTCTTCTTCTTCTTTAATATGGTTCACATCATTATTTACAACTACAGCTGAGGCCATTGTTGCAACAAATAATAAGAGTCTGTTTGGGTTCTTAGAGGAAGAATGGAAGTAACTCTCAAAGTTGATGAAATAAATGGTAGACAAGGAACAAGTATTTATAGTGGTGATAGACACAACCAATTTTGGAAGTGTGGAGTGATTTGTTTCCTAAAAAAAGAGAATGAGCCACCATCTTTTAATATTTTCCCAGTTGCCCTACTTGACCCTATACAGAACAATGAAAATCTATCAACTACTATAAGAGTGACAGTTTATCTTATAATAGTTTCCTAGTTGCCCTACTTGACATTATATAAGAACATATTTGCAAGATACTGAGTGTTTGGTCACTGAACAAAAATTAAAGTAGAAGCATTTGTGCGAATAGAGAAAAATATATGTTCGGTGTCAGAGGCATAGCTTGTTATGCATTTTACAACATAACTTGTGGGATATTATGATACAAAAATATAAACTTATGCCCCGTAAAAAATTATTTATTATTTTGATGTCAAATGTATTTTCGACAAATTATTTATTACTTTACTTAAAGTGCTGAAAAATAAGATTAAACACCAAAAAATTGAAGGGAAAAAATAAAGCACCACCCGAAATAGAGGCATACCCGAAATAGCGGCATTTGTGCTAATGAAGCCATATAATATTCCACATCAGTCAAAATTGCTTCAAGTTGTTGAATTCCAAGGTTGCAACTATTAATATATCAACTCCTCTGTGATGAATAAACTAAGATGACGAGTCCAAAATAGGAAGATAAATAAACAATTGTCAAGCCACCGTCGAATTAGTTTTTATAATAATGATCATATATGGACCAATTGTATCCCAAGTTGCTGGAAAATTATCACTATCATATTTGTTTTCTATACATAAAGAGTATATGCAACAGAACTTTGAGCAATCATCAAACACATTACTAACTCTCCCAAAATGCAATTCTTCTGCTTGGCCTCGATCGTTCCTTTTCTATCTTTCCTCTTTTTGCTTCTAAGTAACCCAAACCAAGCGCCATAAAATAAGAAAATTTCCCACAGGCTATATGAGGAGTCAACTAGCACGTGTTCAATGAAGGTGACATATCGAGCTAGCTAGCATTCCATTTCCTCCTTAGGATGACCAAGGAATAATGTCGTAATTATTGATAAAAACAGGGGAATAGTTGGGGAACACCCTATATAAGAGTGAGCAGTAAAAGTATCTCTAAAAGGCCAGACAAGATTGATAATCTCTGTCCATAGATCTGAGATTGCCAATTCATAAGTTGTGATTCCAATATTAATAATCTGCATCCCTGTAAGACATAAGGGGCAGCCCGATGCGCTAAAGCTCCCACTATGCAGGGGATCAGGGGAAGGGCAGGACCACAAGGGTGTATTGTACGCAACCTCACCTTGCATTTCTGCCGGAGGCTGTTTCCACTGCTAGAACCCCTTACCTCCTGATCACAAGGCAACAACTTTACCAGTTACTCCAAGGCCCCCTTCTATCCCTGTAAGACATATCTTGACAAATTTACTCAATTGTGAGTTTGTACCTGAACAAGATGCACCTTGTGTAGTTATACAAGTAACAATATCTCTTTTGCAAGGTTTACACATTACAATAGCATAATTAAGGGATGAAAGTCGAGGAAACAATCTTGTTATTGAGAGAAACTATCATAAGAAAGTGACAGGTATTGAACATAGCAGAACCATCACAATTGAAATCCATACCAAGGAATGGTTTAACCGTGCAAAGGACTATCAAGAGTCTACCAAAGATAACAACATCCAAGTTGTATAAAGAAAAACAAACTGAAAACTCCCTCACAGTTTTCTGTTCGTTCATAAGCCTTGATCCATCCAATCCAACAACCAACACATCTATGTCGTAGTTTATCAAAAAATCATGTGACAATCAGCAATCCTCTGACACCTCGAAATCCGAGTAATTAAAACGGTCTCGACAAGCGTATGTGCACTCTATGTAAGCCTTGCAAGGCGTGACGATATATCACTAATATCTATACCAACAATTTGATGTCCAATTATTTCACTGGTGTAGGAATTCACACACCAACACTGTCCATGATTCCACACTTTAGTCATAAAGAGTATGCAAATGTCTAAAATATGTTAGAACATCCAAGTATGTTGCATACCTCTCGAATATGGGGAAATAACAGGGAGTAACTAGGATGAATCTGTCCACTGTGAGTATACTGGAGTTTGTGGTTAAAAACATTGTAGCATCTCAGCCCATTGCTTGTGAGATCCTTCAGGGGCAGTTTGGTCCTTTCATTTTTTTTTAACTTAACCCCAAACGATTAAGACCCTTCCTATTCATCAGTTTTCAGAGGTTTCTTTCTCCATCAGTTTCACACGCTTAAAATCTCCTTATTCCATCAGATTTCATACATTACTCCCTCATCCAACACCCCTCATTCTTCTGCCAAGCTTATCTATCAAGAATTCAAGAGAATTGACTCAAGAATCAAGTATGGTTTCCTCCTTCTCAATCTCTAGTTTCTCTAACGGCTTAAGGTATGCAAGATTACTTCTTCTATGTTTCCTCTTGGTTTTGTTTCTCCTCTAATTCTGATTATTTTCAAGATAATGATGGTGGAAGGAGTTTTAAAAATCTTGGTCCATTAATTGATTCCCCTACTTCAAGTTACCTGGAAAGTTATTTTTTTTCAAAATCTTGGTCCATAAATCTTGTTTATGAATACTCTGTATTATGTGAATTATATTTATTCTACAGGTTGCTGCAAGAATTACAAATCCATAGCCAGCGGACGCTCCTGGCTATCTCAAAAAACAGAATCAAACAAAGCTAAACTGGACTACTAGGTATTACATCAATGCACCCTATAATTTGATCTCACATAGCACATATAGGCAATCTCTGGCTGATTAAGACTTCCCAGTCCCTAGCTTTCTTTTCAAACAATCACTGATTTCTTCCAATCCATATGGCATGCACATTCTCTGCATAAATTGTTCTGAATATTTGGACTTGTTGTGTTCTGCCTTGGGTATTTTGGACTGTCCATTTCACATGTTGTTTCCAGGTAGTAGCTGCAGATGTTCTGTTTATGTAGCCATAGAAGTAACCTGTCCCACACTGTTTTTGCAAAGTCACAACCCATAAATAGATGGTTTTTCGATTCCGGATGGCTATGACACAGCGCACACTCCAAATCAACTTTCATGCCCCATTTTGCTAGCCTATTGATTTTCTTTTAACTAAAGAATGTGAATTTTTAATTGTGTTGCTAAGACATCATACTGAAACTCCTATTGTTTTGTTATGAACCATGAACCATGAACCATGAACCTCAGCTAGATCACCTCAATTTGCTCTTTAGTTTCATTAAGTGTTATGGCAGCTATGACTTGAATATTGTTATAATGTTGCAAGACGTTACTTTTCATGAATCCCTAAAAATACTTAGTGTTAATTCATGATGTATGAAACCAAAGTGGTTGAACTCCCAACGTGAGCCAAAAAAAAAAAGATAAAATATTAACATGAGCCTAACAAGGCTAGCACGTTGTTCACAAGTCAGTAAAGATAACTATGCTAAAATGACTTGAATCTTTCAAAATCTCCACAATGCTATGGAATCCTTTCCTTAAGAACTATGACATAATCACATGATCCGCAGGACTTCTAACACTATGAAATTTCTTCAAGAATATCCTCATGGCCTTATGTATGATCTCCCTAATCTTAAGCTATGCTAAAAGCGACATGAACACATCCAACTCTCATTCTCCATAAAGTTATGAAAATCTAGATCTTATGAACCATGCATGTATTATGATACTACTTTTCATGAGTCCCCAACAAATGAATGAGGTAACTTATCAAATATGAGCCTAAAATGGCTAATCCAGAATTCATGAGCCTAAAGTGCCTAACTCACAGATACAAGCCTAAAGTGGCTAACTCATGGACATGCGCCCAAAGTGGCTAACTTATAAATATGAGTCAAGAAAGATTAAAACAAAACTTTATGAGCCTAATAAGGCTAACATTTGAACATGATTTCATTAAGATAAAAAGATATCATCATGAGCTTAAGGGAGTTAGCTGACTGACCGAGAAGGCATATGTCTAGATGACAAATGTCCGAAACTACGTTTGCCGACGTAGGATAGAGATCATTCCGCAAGTAGGATGACTCTTTTTCATGAGTCCCGAAAAGGGATATTTATGGATCCTTGCTAGCAAATCATGTCATGTCATGTCCTATGCCCGACAAGGTATAGGATGGCTTAGCTGATCTGGTCGAGATCAGACTCCATACGCTCACATGGTGGTTTATGTCGGTTCACCACTTGCTCCCACAAATAACTAAACGGATTAATTTATTTTACGTTACCAATTACTATTTCAGCTTATGCTCTTGTCCCTTTTCAGCTTATCATGTCTTGAATTGTACTTATCACCCTTGTATTTCCATGCTTTATTACTTCCTTGTGTGGTTTTGCATGCCAATACATTCCACGTATTGACCGTCTTGGACGCTGCATTGTTTCACAATGCAGGTTCTAAGGCGTACATTCATGATTTTGTGGAGTACTAGGTCTATTCATATCAGCTGTTGGTGAGCCTTCCATCTCTTCGGAAGGCATTGTTTATACTATGATTGATTAGTTCTATATTTTGAAGTATGTCGGGGTCTTGTTCCCTATTGACATTGATTTATGTGTTTAGAGGCTTCGTAGACAGCAGTAGATGTCAGATTCAGTTATTTTCAGTTTTATTCTTATGTTTTGAAATTTCCACTATTATGGTTTAAGACTTTTATCGGTTTATAAAATAAATAGGTTTTTCTTTAGTCTATTACTCATGATTTTTAAATGTTTCTTCCGCACTTATGGATGAATGCTCATGATATAAGCTAAGTGGTTCTCTCGGGCCAGTAATGGTTCCAGGTGCCTGTTACGTCCAGGGCCTAAGCTTGGGTCATGACAATCATCCTTAAACTATGGCTCAAACCAAAGGTACATCCTTATGTTATCATGGTAAACAAAAATCATCCCTTAACTGATACAAAAGTTGCAATATTCATCCTTCCGATAATCTTTGTCAAAAAACTAACAACATCAATCAAAACACATCCAAGCACGTGAACCTCCCTCCCTCCCCCTTCGAAACTTCCATGTTCTGTCCCTCACTATTTCCTCAACCTTTGGCTGAAGAAGGCACAAAAAATTGAACTTTTTTTTTTTTTCATTTTGAACTTCATAGAATATTCTAGAGTAGGTGATAATGTTTATTTCAGGTTTCTTTATTGGTTTATGATAATTACAAAATCAAAGGTAACAAAAGCTTGGTATCATCCGCAACGTAGTCATAAGGGCTTTGAGAGTTTTGCTCAGGAGGAGAATTTGTGAGACACGAGTGTTATGCTGCCACTTGTGTGAACCTCTTTTAATTCGCGTGAAATTTCCATGTAGATGCCACATAGAGGCCACATAGGACGCGTCTGTCTACTTTTTCAACTTTATACAAGTTTAACTGCCTATTTGTGCATACTCAGAGTTGGAGGGCATAGATGTCAGTTGAGGCCAAGTTAAAAAGCATGTTTATGTATTATGTGATATGTCTATTTTAAACTGGTATTTTAGTTGTTTTAATAAAGTTTTTAATCAAATATATCAACTAGATAACTGCTTATTATCTATGATAACTAACTGCTTATTTGTAAAATGATCTTAATAGCTTCTGTACCTGATAATCATTATGCTTGATGACTGAAGAGTTCCTTTATTCTGATCAATAATATATAAATACCCCTAGTCATCAAAGAAACAAAGATCACCAGTTTTGAGCCAGCCATCTTTAGTGATTGTTGCAGTAGTTGGTTCGTCATTCCCAAAATACTCTTTCATAATCCTTGGACCTAACAGCCTCAATTCACCTTCTTTAAATGTTGGCAATGCCTCCTCTGTTTCTTCGTGCTTGTTAATTAGAAGAGGTTAGTTACCTCATTAGGATTGGTAAGTTAAGGCTTAATCCCCTTGCTTGTACTGTGATGACAACAAGACTATCAGACTGTTGTTGAGGATTTTTTTTTTTTTTATAATAAAAGGCCGCCGAAGAAAAAGAACTCAACAGATAGAAGAAGAATAAAGAAAGAAGAGAAGAGGGGGGCAGGGGGAGGTGTGTGCGGGGGGGGGGGTTACAATTTTGTCTCACATTCTTGTTTGACTGTTGCTTTCGTCAAACATCTTAATATTGAAACTTTTGGTTAAAAGCACACAATATTTAATATAAATAGATCATATGCATCATTACAAAATACTGGGGTCACTATGGACCATACTAAATTAGAAACTACAAATATTCTAACTTAGCTTGTTCAATCAAGAAATGAAAAAACAAAAGGAAATTGTTTTAAGGAGGTCCTCGATAGGAAGTGCACTGTGCAACCGCGCAAAAAAAAAAAAAAAAAAAAAAAAAAAAAAAGAGAATGAAAATTTTATTAAGACCAACAATTGGAAGCTTAAATTTTGAAGGAGTCCACAACCATGGCAATGATGTGAGGTTTTAAGACTTTCTCGGGATGAGTGTATCCATCTTCATTGTGTTTATATGTAACGTCAACAAGCCGAGCAAGATTGAGTATACGAGATAAAAATTCCATATGTACAGGAGTGGGCCTAAGCATTCCTTCATTAATATCCTTCCATCCCGCCTCACCCATTTCTTGAAATTTAGCCATTGCCTCTTTTGTTGATACACCATGATCTCTCATGTAGCACTCAATTCCTGTTGAAAGTTGTCCCCTATTTTTCTCGACCTGCAAAGACGGTTAGATTAGGGGTTAACTTTAATATTGCTTCAATTGTTAACACAACACTCTATTTGTTCAAATATCATATAATGTAATGACTTTATGAGATACAACTCATTGTCTCATACCTCGTATGTGGCTATGTCATCAATAACTCGGCATATTGTCACACAACCTTCAAGAATTTTAGGATTTTTCGACAACCACTCAAAATCTTGCTCCTTAGCATACTTCATTCCCAAATACGATGTTGTGGCAAGAAAGTAGTATGTGGTAGTTACAAATGCATTCTGCAGGTATTCAGAAGCAGGTGGCATATGTCCTTCAATAAACCATTTTGCCTCAATATTATAACTTTTTACCAATTCTTTCATCTGTAAACAACAAGCATACGAATTTTAAGTGTTAGAAAATTGTAACTCCGTTGCTTCTAGTTTACATTCAAAAAAAGACGTGAGCAAAAAGCAAAATTAGAAATGTATTAAGGAAAAAAGTTAATTGATAGTTAGGTCGTTGAGACTCACTCTTTCTTTTGCATAATAAACAACATGAGATCTTCCATCGCTAGATATTTCCTTTTCATAATCCTCGTAAAGATCTAGAAGAGCTTTATAACTGATTTTCATGTAATCAGGCAGACGATCAATTTCTTTAATATCCCATCTGTAAGGTGACAAACAAAAGGTAAATTTATGCATTTTAAAATAAACACAATGATCAAAAGCCCGGTTTAATCTTTTCAGAGTATTCACTTTTAAGGTATATCTGATTAAGTGAATCGATGAATCGAAGTCCATACCTTTGTATGACATCTGTGTATGTGGCAAGTTCTTCAATTGTACCATAAGCATCGTAGGTGTCATCCACAATTGAAATCATTGCTATGGTCTTAACTAGCATGACGCGAGCTTGAGAATATTGAGGCTCAAAATATACTCCTAATGCCCAAAAGTAGCATTCATCTACTCTATCTCTAGCATATGGAAGTGTGGTCACGAAATTCAAATCTTTCCACCACCTGTAACATAACAAATTAACATCAGTACGTACTTGATCAATGATCAATCAAAATGGTTTTACCGATTTTATATATTCTCACCTTGATACTTCAGCAAGTTCTTGTTTGTGCAACATTTGGAGCAAGTTGTAATCCAATTTGGCAAATCGAAGCAACACATCATTCTTTGTTTCCTGCTTCTCATAGATTGATGAGATGAAGAATCGAATCTCAATTCGAGGAATACCCTTGTGCAAAGATTGCTCAAGGGCATGCGTCACTTGCTCCTTAAGAGGAGAGTTCAAATGTGGAGTTGCGGACTCAAGATGAGTAGTGGAGAAAGCAAGTGCATCTTCTAGGATGTCTTCACCATGAATCCTTACATGTGAAGCTTCATACAAGCTCAATAATCCTAAGACATCACTAGCAAGAGACTCCTTGAGTTTTCCATTTCCATCTAGGAACTTGCTGAAAATTTCTGATTTTCAAGGAAGAATACACAATATTAGCCTTCCTATCAAATGGATTATATATCTACATACATAATTTCGATAATATTGAATTTCCAGTACTTCAGGAGGTACTTACTTAAAGAGATGTTGTAACCATGTTGCCTAAGCAATCGAAATTGAAGAGCACAAGTACATAGATCATCATTATTTTCATCGCCCTCAAAGTTTGAATTTTCATTGTAAATCCAATCCAAAATCTCATCGATTTCTTTCTCAAAGTGATAGGCTATGCCAAGGCGTTCAATAACATCAATCAAATTCAATGTCTCCGCCAATTTCCTTCCAGTTGCTAACAACATACGCCTTGTTTGTTCCTTCATCGGTTCAATCTCTTGAGCATACTTTTGTTCAACCTATAAATATATTCAAAAGGCAAAAGAAATCAAACTACATTGTCTAATAAAAGCAATGAATTAAGAAAGTACTATGAAGAAAAGATGGCGAATATTAATTAATTACGTTATTGTCGATGGAGAAAGAAAGGAAAAGATCGCCCCATAGACTTGGAGAGAAGTTGGCAATGGGGCGAACAATATCTTCTTCTTCTTCTTCAATATGGTTAACTTTATTATTGCAAACTGCAGCTGAGGCCATTGCTAAATATGATAGTATTTTCTTCTTCTTTTAAGTAAGAAAGAATTTAACACTTAATTTGAAAACTGAAGAAATAAAGAATGTAATTCTTAAGTTGAGAGCTGATGACTTAAATGGAAGACAAATGACAAGTATATATAGTGTGGTAAGGGACAGACAACAAATTTTCTAATCTTTTTGTAGTTGTATGTAAGTTGACTGTGAGCATAGCCATCTTTTCTTAATTCAAATTTGGAGCAATATTACCTTATATAATAATTGTTGCCTTACTTTGACTATACTAGAAAGAGCGACAGCAGTCATTATAGAAGTTTAAATTTTTTTCATTTTATTCTTAATAGTAATTGTTCTTCAAGACTTTCAGCTTGCCGATCAAGAGCTTTATTGTTATTCCCCAATTTTTGTGTTATATATTGAAATACAATTTAAGCATTATATATTTTACTAACTTATTCAGAAAAATTAAATGGCATGATTAATAGATATTTTGAATTGATTATCAACGATTGAAAATTCAAAGTTGCTTTGAAATAATCGTCATACATATAACTCGATAATTAAGATGAAAAAAAAACACAGAATTATCTTAGGCACAACAATACATCATATCTAATTCCAGAAAAAATTGTTATCCAACAGAATGAAAAGCTTCCGGGACATGGAATTCATGCAGGTCTACTATCTTATGTTTTCTTCGAGTATGGTGTTTGATACCCGCTTTAGAGTTTGACTAATCTAAATTTTTGTTGAAATTTTTTTATTTTAGGAGTGAAATTAACAACAATGACTCCTTTCTCAAAACTCATAATTACTTTATTGATTTAATCATGTTAGTCAAAGGTAAATGTCTTTTAGTTTGTCAAGAAACTTGAAATTTCTAAGTTGTGTATGTTGACACCCAATTTTGAATTGATAATTTTCAAATAAATATTTTTGTACTTTTTATTTGTTAAAGAGAATAAAATTTAATTTTTACATATTTTTATTCAATTTTAACACAAGTTATTGTAATTATCATTTTTCTTGAAAATATTAGAATATTTATAAATTTATTATAATTTTTAATTATTAATTGTCACTGATTTTTTACACAGTCATTTTTATAAATAAATATTGTTTAGATTTTATTAAATCATTAATTTTATTTTAAACTCAAATCATATTCTTATCTGGCATTAAATTCATTTGTTAATTTATTTTTATCACGGTCCATTACTTTATAAAAAACAGAAAAGATATTTTTATACAGATAAATTAAATATTCATAATTTTGAATAAAATCAAATAGTCATTATTTTGGATAGCTCATGATTTTTTAAAACTATGATATTGAGCACATGATTTTGCTCTTGAGTGATTTTATTTTCTCTATCAAATTAATTCACTCTCTTCATAATTAATGATGTTGAAAATTTTCAAATTGGGCAAACCCCTAAAAATCCTCTCCCTTTCTATTTTTGGCTACATCAGCCGCCTCTCCCCTTTTCAATTTCCCGGTGGCGCTCCACCACCCACCAACAGTAACACCACCACCGTGAACCCACAAAACCCCAACATTTACTCCCTCCGATCTCTGGTGACACTCACCGACCACCACCAAAACCTCACTGCTTCTCACTCTCCTCCTCTGTTCCTTCTCCCCTTTCTCCTTTTCCGGTGAAGCCAAGCTCCACCTCTTCTCCGTCTCTCCTCCTTCCGCCACACCACAACCAGAAACACCCAAACACCACCACATCATCGGCAAACAGCCAGCTCCGGCGATGAGCTCCTACTCCGATGAACTGGAGCAGTCGCGAACCCGGCTCCCTCCGTCTCCGTCTAGCAGCTCCGACGAGCTCGTTCACATCAACGACGAACTCCAGCGAGCTTCACACCGTACTCATCACACCATGAACCCTCCAGATCTGACCCAAGTAAACCTTAACCAACAATTTCATTAGAATCAATAACCACCCCTGGTACGTCCCTTCTCTCTATTTTATCTCTATTTTGTGTGATTTTACATCTATTGTTTATGTGTATTTATTTCACTATTGGTTAACTGTTTTGTAGTTACATATTCAGTTGCTATTACTTTTATTATTATTATTACGAAAAAGGGTCAAAACTATCCTTAAACTATTTGAAATAGAGCAAAAATATACTTCATTTATTTTTTGGCTTAAAAATACCCCTTCATTTATTTTTTGGCTCAAAAATATCCCTCTATTTATTTTTTAGCTCAAAAATGCCCTTTATTTTAACGGAGTGCCAAAAAGGACCAAAATTACCCCTGAACTATTCGAAATGAAGCAAAAATACCCCTCCATTTATTTTTTGGCTCAAAAATAAGATTAATGGAGTATCACCAAACACAACACGTGAAAAAAAATTATCACATGGCTACTCCACGTTAGTGTCCCATTTAATATCCAACCAGCCACTTAACCATATTCTAACTTAACATCCATTTAATATCTTTACCCGACCCATCTTAAAAAAAACCCGACCCGCCCTCTTAAGTAAATGGTAAAGATAGATCTACCCTTCATTTCACTTGAACTCTCCAAAAAAAATAAATCGATGCAGACTAGGGATTCTGAGGGAAAAGAAAGCCCTTAGGAAAAAAATCACATGGGCTAGCCAAACATCAGGTTGAAAATAGGCCTATGGGAACTGCTAATGGAATTCAGAAATTTTATCCGCCAAAAAGTTTCTCATAGCTCAATGATCACATGCCTTAAAATTGAACACAATTGGAGTTGTCTCTTTTTCTTCATATCTTAGATCGTGCAATAAAGCCAAAGTTGTAGGTGGAGTCATATTTAACCTTTGAATTTGTTTTTTCCTCTCATTATAGTAGAGATGTCGATTACAAGAATGAGTAAGAATGTCCTTAGGGAAAAAATCAACCCGTGTACTAAGAGCTTTCTTTTCCCTCAGAATCCCTAATCTGCATCGATTTTTTTATTTTTTGGAGAGTTCAAGTGAAATGAAGGATAGATCTATCTTTATCATTTACTTATGAGGACGGGTCGGTTTTTTTTTTTAACGTGGGTCGGGTACGGATATTAAATGATGTTAAGTTGGAATATGGTTAAGTGGGCTGGTTGGGTAATAAATGGGACACTGATGTGGACTAACCATATGACAATTTTTCACGTGGTGTGCTTGGTGACACTCCATTAATGTGAGGGGTATTTTTGAGCCAAAAAATAAATGGAGTGGTATTTTTGATCCATTTCGGATAGTTCAGGGGTAGTTTTGGCCCTTTTTGGCACTCTGTTAAAATGAGGGCATTTTTTAGCCAAAAAATAAACGGAGGGGTATTTTTGAGCCAAAAAACAAACAGAGAGTATTTTTGCTCTATTTCGAATAGTTCAGGGGTAGTTTTGACCCTTTTCCGTTATTATTATTAACTAGTGGGGACATAAATTATTACTTTCTCTGTTTAAAAAAGAATGACTTACTTTCCTTTTTAGTCCGTTTTAAAAATAATGACCTCTTTCCTTTTTTGGAAACATTTTAATTTCAACTTTACACGTGACATGTTTAACACCACAAGATTTAAGGATATTTTGGTATATTTGTCACAACTTTAATTTAGGAACACAAGATTCAAAAGTCTTCTTTATTTTCTTAAACTCCATGTCAAGTCAAACTAGGTCATTTTTTTTTTTGAAACGGAAGAAGTATAATGTTCTTGTCATCTTTTTGTTTTATTATGTGTTATTATTATCATTATTTTTACTGTGTGACTATCTTGCTTGTTCGTTTAGTTTGCTGTGCATCTATGTTGGCTCGTCTTTTTAATGATTTTTACTGTTCAATTGTTGTCCCATTTTTCACCAAATGTTAATGCTAATTTGGATTATGTTGACATTTATTATTTTTTAATTAATAATAGACATATCTTACCATCAATTGGCCAATGATAAAATTTCTCCATCAAATTTTTGAGGTCTCTCCATTATATATACTTGGCCGATGAAGAAATTTTCATCGACTTCCAAGGCCTCCCATGTATATAAGATGGGGTTTACTTTGTTGTTTATTATTTTATTGATTTATTTTGAGTTATATTTATTCATTACTAATACTTTTATCAAGTGTTTTTACAGGTACATGGAGCTTCTTCTCGAAGAAGACACTCAAATTCACATTCGAGAATCATTTTGAATTATTTATTTTCTTTATTCATTTTGTTTAATGATAGATAAATATTAGGTCATCTTCGTTATTCTTGTTTTACTTTATTCATTGCATATATTTTATGTTTGTTATCTTTGTTAAAGTTATTTTATCTCTTCCTCAATTGAAAAAATGAGTTCAGTCGGGACCTACCTAGAATCTAATTGGTTTTGCAAACTATTTTTTTTTTTAATTAAATTAACAGGTTTCCTAGTTTTCCTAAAATTAGGTGGCGACTCTCTAAATATTTTTAAAATAATTTATTAATTATTTTTTGAGTCCCAAAATTGCGTCTTATGAAAATAAGAATGCGATAGTGTAGACCCCAAACACTTTAATTCATAAGGATAGAATAGCATAATAATGAATAAACTCGTACTCCAAGCAAATATTTCCTCCGTTTAAAAAAGAATGACCTAGTTTGACTTGACACGGAGTTTAAGAAAATAAAGAAGACTTTTGAATCTTATGGTCCTAAATTAAAGTTATGACAAATGTACCAAAATGCCCTTTAATCTTGTGGTCCTAAACATGCCATGTGGAAAGTTGGAATTAAAGTATTGCCAAAAAAGGAAAGAATCATTCTTTTTGAAACGAACAAAAAAGAAAAGTAGGTCATTCTTTTTTAAATAGAGGGAGTAATAATTATGAAAAAGTCTGTGAAAAGGGCCAAGAAAAAGTAGGAGGAGAAAAATGTTCTTACTGTGAAATGAAACAAAATGTCATCCATTAATAGTTTGGTTTAAAAATGTCTATGTGGTTTTTGAGGTGAGTTTCAGGGTGGGCGCACCAAATTCAGGATAGCTCAGTTGGTTGGCTACCTGAGTAAAAATTTGATTCTCCATTTTATAATGTCCTTCCCATTTCCCCTTTTCCTACCCCCAATTTAAAAAAAAAAAAAAGGCAAAAGCTTGTGTTTCGAGATTTATCCCTAGTCTCGTATTACATAAAATGTCTCACCTTACGCCTCGACCTTTTACCAGATTGATCCACATCAGTCAAGCTGCTTAGTAGGGCCGATTGAATTCCAAGCTGGCAACTACTAATTATAAAATCAATTTTCCAACCGCCGCCTAATTAGAGTCTTCATATGGGCAATTATTTGACTTATTGAATTCCAAGTTGCTGAAAATAACACTATTATATTTGTTTCAACGTATCCAATTATTTGCCAATTAAACCAGAAACCTATATATAAGAGCATATGCAAATGAACTTTGAAGAAACACCAAACACATTACTAACTCTCCCAAAATGCAATTCTTCATCAGCTTGGCTTCCATCTTCCTTTTTCTATCTTTCCTTTTTCTGTTAAGGAAATGGAAGAATTCAAATAGCGGAACCAAAAAATTGCCTCCAGGTCCATGGAAACTTCCTTTTATAGGAAACATGCATCACATAGCTAGTGGACCTCCACACCACGTCTTTAGAGATTTAGCCAAAAAATATGGACCGCTCATGCACCTTCAGCTTGGTGAATTTTCTTCAGTTGTTGTTACTTCTTCTGAGTTGGCTAAACAAGTACTAAAAACTCATGACCTCGCTTTTGCATCTAGGCCTAAACTCATGGCCATGGATATTGTCTTTTATGATAGGTGTGACATTGCCTTTAGCCCATATGGTGAGTGCTACGCGTTTTCCCTAATATCTTTTCACTATATGAGGAATTTACTTTTTCTTGAAGGACAAACGTACATTTTGTCCATAATTGATTTTACTTTTCTTAGAAGAAATATATGTATTAAAATTTTTTAGAATCCTTAATTCCTTTCAATTTATATATCGCATTCACCATAAAATCCTGAAAGGAGTCTTGTTTAGTAGGAGAACATGAACCTGATTAACTCATATGTAGGTTATTAATTGACCAAACTATGTTACATTGTTGTGTCTCTTTTGATATATTTCTGTTATTGTCTTATTTATCGTCATCCAAGATTTGTTTTGTTAGATTTGCATGACACATGACCATATCTATCTTAACAGGTGAATACTGGAGACAAATGCGTAAAATTTGTGTCATGGAACTGCTGAGTGCAAAAAATGTTCGATCGTTTAGCTCAATTAGGAATGAAGAAGCCATTCTTCTCATTGACTCTATCCGATCCTCTTCATCTTCTGGTGAGCTAGTTAATTTTACCGAAAGTATCATTTGGTTCACAAGCTCCATGACATGTAGATCAGCATTTGGGCAAGTACTAAAGGAGCAAGACAAATTTATAAAACTAATTGGAGAAGTGATAAGCTTAGCAGGAGGCTTTGATGTGGCTGACATCTTCCCTTCATACAAGTTTCTTCATTCTCTCAGTAAAACGAAGAAAAAACTTCTAGATGTCCACCGTCAAGTAGATTCAATTGTTGAGGATATCATCAACGAGCGCAAGAAGAATCTTGCAACAACTCACAAGGGTGATGATGCATTAGGAGATGAAGACCTAATTGATGTTCTTCTAAGAGTTAAGAAGGATAGAAGTCTTGAATTTCCCATTACCAACAACAATATCAAAGCTATTATTATTGTAAGTATTGAATACTCTCCATGTTCTACTTATTTAACCATACAGTCCTTCAATATCCATTGTCATAGCTAAAATATTAATTAGAAAAAATTTCTAGTTAGGAATACTAAACTTTTGATGTGTAAGAAACAGATTCGCGTAAAACAGTTAGATGAGGAAAGAGCATGTGCCATAGTCACATTATACACTGAACATAGCTTGTGTGCTATTGATTTAATAACTTGGCCATAAATTGCAGGACATGTTTGGTGCTGGAACAGAAACTTCATCAACAACGACTGTATGGGCTATGGCTGAAATGATGAAAAATCCAAGTGTATTTGCCAAAGCTCAAGCAGAAGTGCGAGAAGCCTTTAGAGGCAATGTAACTTTCGATGTAGAGGAGCTAAAATACTTAAAGTTAGTCGTTAAAGAAACTCTGCGACTTCATCCACCAGTTCCACTTTTGACCCTAAGAGAATGCAGGGAAGAGACCGACTTAAATGGCTACACTATTCCACTTAAGACCAAGGTCATGGTTAATGTTTGGGCAATCGGAAGAGATCCAAAATATTGGGACGACGCAGAAAGCTTTAAGCCAGAGAGATTTGAGCAGTGCTCTGTGGACTTTGTTGGTAATAATTTTGAATATCTTCCCTTTGGCAGTGGGAGGAGGATTTGTCCCGGGATATCATTTGGTTTAGCTAATGTTTATTTGCCGTTGGCTCAATTGCTTTATCACTTCGATTGGAAACTCCCTACTGGAATGGAGCCAAGAGACTTGGACATGACTGAATCGGCTGGAGTAACTTCCTCCATGAAAAATGACCTTTACTTGATTGCCACTCCTTATCAACCTTAATGGCATCAACTTTTTAAAGTTCCTTTGTCATCCTCACTCTTGTGGCATCTTTCTTCCGGTGTTTTAGGTTTTAATTGCTTTCTAGTGCATGTATCTTTTATCAAAAAAGAATGTATCGTGGCAGTTCTGTTGAATAACATTTTTTGTTCATTTTTTATTTAATACACATTTCTATTATACATAAGCCGTTACGAACACTGCATCAATAAGTTGTATACAAGTTTATCTGAGTTACTTCTGATATAGTGCCCTGTTTGTATGTATACATCTTTACAGAACGACGCATGTACTTCATCGTAAAACTTGACAAGCAACACTTTTTATCATTATACTGTGTTGTCAATCTTCTTCTTCACTTTGTTTTGCTCTGTCTGTTTGTTTTCTGCCGCTACTTGGTGGTTCACTTTTCTTTCTGCTTCAGTTCCTGGAATTGGCGCAGCATAATACTCTCTTCAAAGGTGAAAATTACGTCTGTTGATCTTTCTTATACTGTAGGTTGTTATCTTTTTGAAGTTTTTCTTTTGGTGTTTTCTTCTATTGTTCTACATATGCTTCTTGACTATGCAAAATCTATTCTATAAATGATTTTAAAAGCATCCACAAATTTTACTGGGCTTTTGGGCAAATTGCCGAAAATGGTTGCTCCAGTTAAAGGGGGCCACTGAAAAAGATCGAATTTGCTCTTGACTTTGTGAATTGATATAATTTTGTCTCTTAGCTGCTGCCCATAGCCCATAAAAATGAAAATTGCGCCACTGTAGTAACACCCGGACAGGAATGGGACACTTTTTTAACGGAGGGCGGAATTGTTTCATTTCACACAGTCCTGAATTGTTTTATTGTTTACCCTAAAATAAATTCAAGGACCTGATATTAGCTTTTTGAAATGTTCTTTTTAAGTCCTAGACTGGTGATTCTGAGTCCACATACGAAGATATTGTGGTGCATATAGTTCAAGAGATTAAGGAACACCGATGTTCTGATATTCGTACAATATCAATTCTGAGAAAACAATTATTTTTTTTGTTAAAACTGAAAGCTAAAGCTACCATGATTTTGTTTATGTAATGAAATTCAGTTGTAGCAAACTGGTCCCTTGGTTCTTGAAGCTTTGTCTTGATGAACTTTGTGGCGGCTTTTCAAGAAGAATAAGCAATTTTAGGTTTTGCAAAAGCTAGGTTTTCAATCCTCATCATGATGTATATATATGAGCGATGAAAGGAGGTAAAACCTTGAACTTTTCCCATTGGACAAGAGAAAAGGACTGCGTGTCTGGTCCCTTGGCAGGTTTGTCAAACCATCAAAACAAAGCATATACCATAGTAACTATGCCTCATCACAAATGTTCCCCCAATACAGTGACTGAGGAGGCTTGAACCCAGAACCAAGAGGTCAACAAAGCTTTAGCAGACTCCTCTGCCACTAGACCAATAACATGTTTTATTTATGGGTTCCCAACTTATAATTCTTATATATTTACTAGATTTCTCAATATAAATACAAGATCCGCACGTAAGTTACTGGTATCCCGGGAACCCCCACCTATCCCCCTGAATCCGCCCAGAAATTCTACATTCATTATGTTAGCATATATATATTGGTAGATTACTTTGACCAGTCAATGATATATAATATAATGGCCAGCAGTGGCCAAGTATGTCGAGAATATAGCAAGCAAGGCAGAGCAGTGGCCAAGTATGTCGAGAATATAGCAAGCAAGGCAGATAATCTATGGGTGTAATGGGTAAATTGCATATATTAAAGATAAAGACCGCTTGCAATATAAGGCCCCATCAGACTCATGCTGGTACTGGAAAAGATTTGTTCTCTGAAAGAAAAGTATGCTATACTGGTTACATACAAAATGGATGGTTGAAGGTTAATGGAAAGTATACAGTGCATAGTGGTTACACTTGGGCAAGAGGAACAAGACCTCAATGGCCATTATGGAGGGGCCTGTGGAGCAAGGCTAGTTTACCAAAACAAAACTTTATTTGCGGGCTAGCCATGCATAGAAGATTGATGACTAGAGCTAGCCTGAAATTTCGATGTGTGTTTTCCAAAGCCTGCATTGAGAACCTATTGAAATGGTTGGCGATTAGCATGAGGAAAATGGAGCTGAAGGGCTGGTGGACAAGAATAGCCAGGAGAGCTAAGGGGAAAATGTGCAGAGGGATGCTATGGATGATCTCTTCAACGATTTCCACATATGGATGGCAAGAAATGAAGCATTGTGGAATCAAAATGTGCCTCGACTACAAACCATCTGCAGGATGATCAGAATAGAATGTAGATATTAAATAGGTGAAATTCTACATAGAAGAGACTTAACAATCTGAGTAGAATAGATAGGTGACCACTTAGTAGTGACAGAAGTTCTAACTTCTCACGAAAATTTTCTATTTCCCAATTTCAAGGGATGAATCACGGCCTAGACACCTTAAATCCACTCGTGCTACTCGATACAGGGAGATGAATGACGATTCAATGGGGATAACTCAAGATTACGACACTGGAGTCGATGGAACAAAATCCACATCCTTCAAAGACATGCTCGTCAAAGATATGAAGGATCCAATATCTTATGCTCTACCTGTGGAGTTCTTGGACATATATCACAAAATTGTTCGAAGAGACTAATAGAACAAGAGAGGAAATGTTACCATCGCAAGGAAGCAGGAACAGAGCAAGCGACCAGCCTATGGCAATATGTAAACCGAAAATAAAATAAAATGAGAAAGAAAGAGAGCAAAGACAAAATAAACTTCTATAAAAGTACTTCTTTCTTATTTTGGATAGAAGGACATAAAATTATAGAATACAAGAGTCACTATGGACCATACTGAAGTAGAAATTTCAAATAGTCGACTTGAGGTGTACAAGAAAGAAATGACATAAAGAACAAATTAAATTTTGGCAGTGCACTGCACTACCACAAACAAAGAGAGTGAAGTTTTTTTTTTTTTTAAAGTGACCAACAATTGGCAGCTTAAATTTTGAAGGAGTCCACAACCATGGCAATGATGTGAGGTTTTAAGACTTTCTCGGGATGAGTGTATCCATCTTCATTGTGTTTATATGTAACGTCAACAAGCCGAGCAAGATTGAGAATACGAGATAAAAACTCCATAGAGATAGGAGTGGGCCTAAGCATTCCTTCATTAATATCCTTCCATCCTGCCTCACCCATTTCTTGAAATTTATCCATTGCCTCTTTTGTTGATACACTATAATCTCTCATGTAGCATTCAATTCCTGTTGAAAGTTGTCCCCTATTTTTCTCAACCTGCAAAGACGGTTAGATTAGGAGTTAACTTTAAAATTACTTCAATTGTTGAAGCAACACTCTATTTGCTCAAATATCATATAATGTTACAACTTTATGAGATACAACTCAGTCTCATACCTCGTATGTGGCTATGTCGTCAATAACTCGGCATATTGTCACACAACCTTCAAGAATTTTAGGATTTTTCGACAACCAGTCAAATTCTTGCTCCTTAGCATACTTCATTCCCAAGTACGATGTCGTGGCAAGAAAGTAGTAAGTGGTAGTTACAAATGCATTCCGCAGGTATTCAGAAGCAGGTGGCATATGTCCTTCAATAAACCATGTTGCCTCAATATTATAACTTTTTACCAATTCTTTCATCTGTGAACACCAAGCATACAAATTCAAAGTGTTAGTAAATTGTAACTCAATTGCTTCTAGTTTATATTCACAAAAAGACGCGAGCAAAAAGCAAAGTTAGAAATGTATTAAGGAAAAAAGTAAATGGATAGTTAGGTCGTTGAGACTCACTCTTTCTTTTGTGTAATAAACAACATGAGATCTTCCATCGCTAGACATTTCCTTTTCATAATCCTCGTAAAGATCTAGAAGAGCTTTATAACTGATTTTCAGGCAATCAGGCAGACGATCAATTTCTTTAATATCCCATCTGTAATGTGAAAACCCAAAGGTAAATTTATGCATTTTAAAATAAATATAATGATCAAAAACTCAGTTTAATCTTTTCAGGATATTCACTTTTAAGGTATATCTGAGTAAGTGAATTGATGAATCGAAGTCCATACCTTTGTATGACATCTGTGTATGTGGCAAGTTCATCAATTGTACCATAAGCATCGTAGGTGTCATCCACAATCGAAATCATTGCTATGGTCTTAACGAGCATGACGCGAGCTTGAGAATATTGAGGCTCAAAATATACTCCTAATGCCCAAAAGTAGCATTCAACTACTCTATCTCTAGCATATGGAAGAGTGTTCACGAAATTCAAATCTTTCCACCACCTGCAACATAACAAATTAACATCAGTACGTACTTGATCAATGATCAATCAAAATGGTTTTACCGATTTTATATATTCTCACCTTGATACTTCAGCAAGTTCTTGTTTGTGCAACATTTGGAGCAAGTTGTAATCCAATTTGGCAAATCGAAGTAACACATCACTCTTTGTTTCCTGCTTCTCATAGATTGATGAGATGAAGAATCGAATCTCAATTCGAGGAATACCCTTGTGCAAAGATTGCTCAAGGGCATGCGTCACTTGCTCCTTAAGAGGAGAGTTCAAATGTGGAGTTGCGGACTCAAGATGAGTAGTGGAAAAAGCAAGTGCATCTTCTAGGATGTCTTCACCATGAGTCCTTACATGTGAAGCTTCATACAAGCTCAATAATCCTAAGACATCACTAGCAAGAGACTCCTTGAGTTTTCCATTTCCATCTAGGAATTTGCTGAAAATTTCTGATTTTCAAGGAAGAATACACAATATTAGCCTTCCTATCAAATGGATAATATATGTATAATATAATTTCAACAACATTGAATTTGTACTTCAAGAGGAAATTACCAAGAGAGATGTTGTAACCATGTTGTCTGAGCAATCGAAATTGGAGAGCACTAGTGCATAAATCATTATTGGCATCGCCCTCGAAGTCATAATTTTCATTGTAAATCTGATCCAAGATGTCATCAATTTCTTTTTCAAAGTGGTAGGCTATGCCAAGGCGTTCAATAATGTCAATCAAATTCAATTTGTCAGCCAATCCCAATCCGGTAGCTAACAACATATTCCTTGTTTGTTCCTTCAACGCTTCAATCTCTTGAGCATACTTTTGTGCAACCTATAAATATATTCAAAAGCCAAAAGAAATCAAACTACATTGTCTAATAAAAGGAAAGGAAAGAACTAAGAAGGTACTATGAAGATAAAAGACAGACAAATATTAATTAATTATGTTATTGTCGATGGAGAAAGAAAGGAAAATATCGCCCCATAGACTTGGAGAGAAGTTGGCAACGGGGCGAATGATCTCTTCTTCTTCTTCAATATGGTTCACAACATTATTTCCAACTACAGCTGAGGTCATTGTTGCAACAAATAATAAGAGTGTTTTTCTTTTCTTAAGTAAAAATGAAAGAAACTCTCAAGTTGATGAGATAAATGGTAGACAAAGGACAAGTATTTATAGTGGTGAAAGACACCTTGGCATAACAGAATGAGCCTCCATCTTTTAATCATTTCCCAGTTGCCTCACTTGACCCTTTTATGAAATTAGTTTTTCTATTATTATAGGGGTGGAATGGTGTAAGAAACTAACAATTCATTTTTAATCTTTTCCCAGTTGCCCCACTTGACAATTCATTTTTTAACCTTTGCACAACACAGGCATATACCTGATATCGTTTGTGTTCATTGTAGATGTTAAAATTTGTTTTAAAAAGAAGTCAAAATCAGCTGCATGACAACAAAGATGCATGTCAATAACGACGACTCAAGCTGAATACTGAAAACATAATACTCCATTAATTAGCACTAGTTGCTTTTATGATAAAATATTTACCTAATACTACTACATAACTGAATTTCTAAAAAAGTAAAAGACCCATGGATTTGAATATGAAAACACTGCAACATCATTAATTTTGTAACGTTATAATATGTTAGTGTTTAATTATAAGAAATCTATGTAATTACAGATGATGCGCTGATTAGATGCCACATAAGATTTCTATATAATTATAATTTTGTAACGTTATAATATGTTAGTGTTTAATCTTTTTAATATATAAAATTAAGACAAATAAATATAATTTTGAAATTCTGTCTTTCATTTATTTGTTTGTCTCATTCTTAAAATATCAATGGTACTTACAAATATTTTGGCATAAGTTATTGATTATGAAGCGTATAATATAAAACCTTAAAAAGATACAAGTGGAATATATTCTAAACATAATAGTACATTAATAGACACTCAAATTTCGCTTCAACTAGCTTACATCGTCAAACACCATATATTCTTCGGCCACCATACACAATTATTCGTTACTTAAAGTGTTGTTGGACAAAAATTAAACACTGTAAAATTAAAAAAGGGCAGTTCATTGGGCTAAATATCCCGCTATATGAAGAGTCCGAGAAAGAGACGGATCACAAGGGTCTATTGTGCGCAGTCTTACCCTGCATTGGAAGACCAAAATTAAACACAACCCTAAAATAATGTCATTTGTGCTAATAAACCTGTAAGTCAAAATTGCTTCAACTTAGTAGGAATTCCAAGGTGGCACCTACTACTTCCTCTGTTATGGACAAACTAAGATGATGAGTCCAAAATAGGAAGGAAAAAAAAAAGAAGCAGCCGCCTAATTAGATTAATTTTGACCAGTTGTCACTATTATATTTGTTTCTACATATCCAATTATTTGCAAATCAAACCAGGAACCTATATATATAAGAGCATATGCAACAGAACTTTGAAGAATCACCAAACACATTATTAACTCTTCCAAAATGCAATTCTTCACCTTGGCTTCCATCTTCCTTTTTCTATCATTCCTTTTTTTGCTAAGGTTATGGAAGAACTCCAATAGCCAAACCAAAAAATTGCCTCCAGGTCCATGGAAACTTCCTTTTATAGGAAGCATGCATCACATGGCTGGTGGACTTCCACACCACGTCCTTAGAGATTTAGCCAAAAAATATGGACCGCTCATGCACGTTCAGCTTGGTGAAGTTTCTGCTGTTGTTGTTACTTCTTCTGAGTTGGCTAAACAAGTACTAAAAACTCATGACCTCGCATTTGCATCTAGGCCTAAACTCTCGGCCATGGATATTATCTGTTATGACAGCCGCGACATTGTCTTTAGCCCATATGGTGAGTGTTAGGTTTTTGACCTAATGGATTTTGCTTTTTTTGTTTTGAATGACAAAACATTTTCCATAATTGGTTTACTTTCCTAAAAGATATATAATCTATATATATATGTATATCTTCCATATAACTTGAGGATTTTTCCTTCTCAATTTATGACATTCACAATATAATTCCTAAAGGAGTCTTCTTTAGGAGGAGAACATAAACCAGTATTTTTCAAATATATGTAGGTAATTAATATAACAAACCATGCTACATTGTTATGTGTCTTCTGATATATTTCTCTTCATCGTCTTGTTTATGGTCATCCAAGATTTGTTTTGTTAGCCTTTGCATGACACCTGGCGATTTCTATCTTAACAGGTGAATATTGGAGACAAATGCGTAAAATTTGTGTCATGGAACTACTGAGTGCAAAGAATGTCCGGTCATTCAGCTCGATCAGACATGATGAAGTTAATCGTCTCATTGAATCAATCCGATCATCTTCATCTTCTGGTGAGCTAATTAATTTTACAGAAAGGGTCATTTGGTTCACAAGCTGCATGATATGTAGATCAGCATTTGGCCAAGTACTAAAAGAGCAAGACAAATTTATAAAACTAATTGGAGAAGTGGTAAGCTTAGCAGGAGGCTTTGATGTGGCTGACATCTTCCCTTCATACAAGTTTCTTCATTCTCTAAGTGGAGCAAAGAAAACACTTCTAGATGCCCACCGTAAGGTAGATGCAATTGTTGAGGATGTCATTAACTAGCACAAGAAGAATTTTGCAACTCACAACAGTGATGATGCATTAGGAGGTGAAGACCTAGTTGATGTTCTACTAAGACTTATGAAGGATAGAAGTCTTCAGTTTCCCATCACCAACGACAATATCAAAGCTATTATTGTTGTAAGTATTGAATATTATGCTTGTTCTTACTTATTTAACCATATAGTACTTCCATATCCATTGCCATATATACATAAAAAAAAAAAAATTACGAAGAATTTCTAGTTAGGAAAACAAATCTTAATTTTGTATGTGTAATTAAAAGATTTGCAAAAACTTGGTGTAATAGTCAGTTAGATCAAGAAAGACCATGTGCAACAGTCATATTAGATAATGGGACTAGCATGTGTGCTATTAAATTTAATAACTTGGCCATAAATTGCAGGACATGTTTGCTGCTGGAACAGAAACTTCATCAACAACAACTATATGGGCTATGGTTGAAATGATGAAAAATCCAAGTATACTCGCCAAAGCACAAGCAGAAGTGCGAGAAGCCTTTAGAGACAAAGTAACATTCGATAAAATTGATGTGGAGGAGCTGAAATACTTAAAGTTAGTTGTTAAAGAAACTATGAGATTTCATGCACCAGTTCCACTTTTGGTCCCTAGAGAGTGTAGGGAAGAGACAAACATAAACGGTTACACTATTCCTATGAAGACCAAAGTCATGGTTAATGTTTGGGCACTGGGAAGAGATCCAAAATATTGGGACGATGCAGAAAGCTTTAAGCCAGAGAGATTCGAGCAGTGCTCTGTGGACTTTGTTGGTAATAATTTTGAATTTCTTCCCTTTGGCAGTGGGAGGAGGATGTGTCCCGGGATGTCATTTGGTTTAGCTAATGTTTATTTTCCGTTGGCTCAATTACTTTATCACTTCGATTGGAAACTCCCTACTGGAATGGAGCCAAGAGACTTGGACGTGACTGAATCGGCTGGAGCCACTGCCACCAGAAAAAGTGACCTTTATTTGATTGCCACTCCTTATCAACCTTAATGAAATTAACTTTTTAAAGTTCCTTTTAGTATAGTGAGGTGCGTGAAATAAAGGAGTGTTATCTCATTTAAGTTTATTGTAGTCATTTTAGATTATCAAGTGTTAAATTTCTCACTAGAATGATTTTATATGACACATTTCCACTACTAAAAAAAGGCAAAAAAACGACGGACAAAAAAGCGACGGATTGCGTCGCTTCAGAAAAACGACGCTGTCCGTCGTTTTTTAATTTATTTTAAATTTTTATTTATTTTTTTATTAAAATCGACGGACAGCGTCTCAATTTCCGTCGCTTATTTTCGCGGATTATTGTGCCAAACAATTAATAAATAATTTATAGTATTTTTTTTAATAAAAGCGACGGAATGCGTCGCTTTTAATTTTAAAAAAAGAAAATTAATTTTAGAAAAGCGACGCAGTCCGTCGCTTTTTTAATTTAAATTAAATTTTTATTTATTTTTACAAATATCGACGGACAGCGTCGCTATTATTTTTTTAAAAAAGAAAATTATTTTTTGGAAAAAACGACGCTGTTCGTCGCTTTTTAAATTTATTTTTAATTTTTCTTTATTTTTTATTAAAAGTGACGGACAGAGTCGGTTTTTCTAAAAATAAGTTTATAAAAACGACACTGTCCGTCGATATTTGATATTTTTAATTTATTAATAAATAAATAATTTTTATATTTTAAAAAATTAATTCATATATATTTTTTTAAAAAAAATCGACGCAAAAATCGACGGACAGCGTCGATTTTTTAGTCAACTTTTTAGTCACCCATATAATTAGGGCAAGACTCTATTCTTGCTCTTTCTCTCTCTTTCAAGACTCTCTTCTCTCTATCTCTTTCTTTTTTTTTCTCTCTCAAATATTCAACAAATCTCTCTCTCTCACACACTAATCTACACCAACATTGCTCCCGACGGAAAGAAGCAGCCGGCGACGAACCACTGCCCTTGCCCACCAGCCGCCGCCGCCGCCGCCGCTGCCGTCACTGCCGCCTCCTTCCGCCGCCAGCAGTAGCCAACATCAGTAACATTCTCTCGCCGCTCCTTCTCTCACCAACGACAACAACAACAACCAAGTAAAGGTAAGTTGATTTCTCTATATTTTCTTATATTGAAGTCCCTAAATGTAGTGTTATGGTGGGATTATTTGCTGTAGAAGGCTTTGAAAGCCCTAGGTTTTGTGATGATTATATGGTGTGAGAGGGACATGCGACGCCTCTACTTATTCGCTTTATTGAATTGTTTGACATATATTAGAATTGAAAATTTGAAGTAGTGACTTGAAAATGTTTAAATGTAGTGATTTGAAATTGTGAACTTATTTCTTGAAAATGGTTAAGTGTAGTTACTTGAAATGTGAATTAGTGACTTGAAAATGATTAAGTCTAGTTACTTGAAATGTTGATTAGTGACTTGAAAATGGTTAAGTTGAGTTACTTGAAATTTGAATTAGTGTCTTCAAAATGGTTAAGGTTAGTTACTTGAAATGAAAACTTGTGACTTGAAAATGATTAAGTGTAGTAACTTGAAATTGTGAACTTGTTTTTTGAAAATGGTTAAGTGTAGTGACTTGAAATGTGAATTAGTGAGTTGAAAATAGTTAAGTGTAGTGACTTGAAAATGGTTAAATGTAGTGGATTGAAATTGTGAACTTGTTTCTTGAAAATGGTTAAATATAGTGACTTGAAATGTGAATTAATGACTTGAAAATGGTTAAGTGTAGTGACTTGAAATGGTTAAGTGTAGTGAGTTGACATTGTTAAGTGTAGTGATTTGAAAATGTGAACTTGTTTTTTGAAAATGGTTAAGTGTAGTGACTTGAAATGTGAACTTGTGAGTTGAAAATGGTTAAGTGTAAGCATTGAAATTGTGAACTTATTTTTTGAAAATTGTTAAGTGTAGTGATTTGAAATTGTGAACTTGTGACTTGAAAATGGTTAAGTGTAGTGACTTGAAATGTGAACTTGTGAATTGAAATGGTTAAGTGTAGTGCATTGAAATTGTGAACTTATTTTTTGAAAATTGTTAAGTGTAGAGACTTGAAAAGTGAGAAGTAGTGAGGTAAAAATGGTTAAATGTAGTGAATTGAAATTGTGAAGTTGTTTCTTGAAAATGGTTAAATATAGTGACTTGAAATGTGAATTAGTGTTTTGAAAATTGTTAAGTGTAGTGACTTGAAATGTGAATTAGTGAGTTGAAAATGGTTAAGTGTAGTGACTTGAAATGTAAACTTGTGAGTTGAAAATGGTTAAGTGTAGTGACTTGAAATGTGAACTTGTGAATTGAAAATGGTTAAGTGTAGTGCATGGAAATTGTGAACTTATTTTTGAAAATTGTTAAGTGTAGTGATTTGAAATTGTGAACTTGTTTTTTTAAAATGGTAAGTGTAGTGACTTGAAATGTAAACTTGTGAGTTGAAAATGGTTAAGTGTAGTGACTTGAAATGTGAACTTGTGAATTGAAAATGGTTAAGTGTAGTGCATGGAAATTGTGAACTTATTTTTTGAAAATTGTTAAGTGTAGTGATTTGAAATTGTGAACTTGTTTTTTGAAAATGGTAAGTGTAGTGACTTGAAATGTGAACTTGTGACTTGAAAATTGTTAAGTGTAGTGACTTGAAATTGTGAATTAGTGTTTTGAAAATGGTTAAGTGTAGTGACTTGAAATGTGAACTTGTGACTTGAAAATGGTTAAGTGTAGTGACTTGAAATGTGAACTTGTGACTTGTAAATGTGTAAGTGTAGTGACTTGAAATGTGAACTTGTGAATTGAAAATGGTTAAGTGTAGTGCATGGAAATTGTGAACTTATTTTTTGAAAATTGTTAAGTGTAGTGATTTGAAATTGTGAACTTGTTTTTTGAAAATGGTTAAGTGTAGTGACTTGAAATGTGAACTTGTGACTTGAAAATGGTTAAGTGTAGTGACTTGAAATGTGAACTTGTGACTTGAAAATGGTTAAGTGTAGTGAGTTGAAATGTGAACTTGTGAATTGAAAATTGTTAAGTGTAGTGACTTGAAATTGTGAATTAGTGTTTTGAAAATGGTTAAGTGTAGTGACTTGAAATGTGAACTTGTGACTTGAAAATGGTTAAGTGTAGTGACTTGAAATGTGAACTTGTGACTTGTAAATGTTTAAGTTTAGTGACTTGAAATGTGAACTTGTGAATTGAAAATGGTTAAGTGTAGTGCATGGAAATTGTGAACTTGTTTTTTTAAAATGGTAAGTGTAGTGACTTGAAATGTAAACTTGTGAGTTGAAAATGGTTAAGTGTAGTGACTTGAAATGTGAACTTGTGAATTGAAAATGGTTAAGTGTAGTGCATGGAAATTGTGAACTTATTTTTTGAAAATTGTTAAGTGTAGTGATTTGAAATTGTGAACTTGTTTTTTGAAAATGGTTAAGTGTAGTGACTTGAAATGTGAACTTGTGACTTGAAAATGGTTAAGTGTAGTGACTTGAAATGTGAACTTGTGACTTGAAAATGGTTAAGTGTAGTGAGTTGAAATGTGAACTTGTGAATTGAAAATTGTTAAGTGTAGTGACTTGAAATTGTGAATTAGTGTTTTGAAAATGGTTAAGTGTAGTGACTTGAAATGTGAACTTGTGACTTGTAAATGGTTAAGTTTAGTGACTTGAAATGTGAACTTGTGAATTGAAAATGGTTAAGTGTAGTGCATGGAAATTGTGAACTTATTTTTGAAAATTGTTAAGTGTAGTGATTTGAAATTGTGAACTTTTTTTTTGAAAATGGTTAAGTGTAGTGACTTGAAATGTGAACTTGTGACTTGAAAATGGTTAAGTGTAGTGAGTTGAAATGTGAACTTGTGAATTGAAAATTGTTAAGTGTAGTGACTTGAAATTGTGAATTAGTGTTTTGAAAATGGTTAAGTGTAGTGACTTGAAATGTGAACTTGTGACTTGAAAATGGTTAAGTGTAGTGACTTGAAATGTGAACTTGTGACTTGTAAATGTTTAAGTTTAGTGACTTGAAATGTGAACTTGTGAATTGAAAATGGTTAAGTGTAGTGCATGGAAATTGTGAACTTGTTTTTTTAAAATGGTAAGTGTAGTGACTTGAAATGTAAACTTGTGAGTTGAAAATGGTTAAGTGTAGTGACTTGAAATGTGAACTTGTGAATTGAAAATGGTTAAGTGTAGTGCATGGAAATTGTGAACTTATTTTTTGAAAATTGTTAAGTGTAGTGATTTGAAATTGTGAACTTGTTTTTTGAAAATGGTTAAGTGTAGTGACTTGAAATGTGAACTTGTGACTTGAAAATGGTTAAGTGTAGTGACTTGAAATGTGAACTTGTGACTTGAAAATGGTTAAGTGTAGTGAGTTGAAATGTGAACTTGTGAATTGAAAATTGTTAAGTGTAGTGACTTGAAATTGTGAATTAGTGTTTTGAAAATGGTTAAGTGTAGTGACTTGAAATGTGAACTTGTGACTTGTAAATGGTTAAGTTTAGTGACTTGAAATGTGAACTTGTGAATTGAAAATGGTTAAGTGTAGTGCATGGAAATTGTGAACTTATTTTTGAAAATTGTTAAGTGTAGTGATTTGAAATTGTGAACTTTTTTTTTGAAAATGGTTAAGTGTAGTGACTTGAAATGTGAATTAGTGAGTTGAAAATGGTTAAGTGTAGTGACTTGAAATGTAAACTTGTGAGTTGAAAATGGTTAAGTGTAGTGACTTGAAATGTGAACTTGTGAATTGAAAATGGTTTAGTGTAGTGCATGGAAATTGTGAACTTATTTTTTGAAAATTGTTAAGTGTAGTGATTTGAAATTGTGAACTTGTTTTTTTAAAATGGTAAGTGTAGTGACTTGAAATGTAAACTTGTGAGTTGAAAATGGTTAAGTGTAGTGACTTGAAATGTGAACTTGTGAATTGAAAATGGTTAAGTGTAAGCATTGAAATTGTGGACTTATTTTTTGAAAATTGTTAAGTGTAGTGATTTGAAATTGTGAACTTGTGGCTTGGAAATGCAAATTTATAATTGAATATCTATATTTTTGTAGATGGATCATCGTTTGTGGATGTATGATATGGATTATGAAACTGGTGGGGGTTTAAAACCGCAATATCTTAATGGTGTTAGAGGTTTTATCGTTCATGCAATGTCACTAGGCTTGTTTCAAAAAAGTGGGGTGGTTAGGTGTCCTTGTAGTTCATGTAGGTGCATGAAGTTTTTTCAACCAGATATAGTTATGACTCATCTCTATCGAAATGGATTTAAGCCAAGATATTTTGTGTGGGTCGATCACGGAGAGATAGATGGTTTGAATGGTATATTTTATAATTCGTTGCCTGAGGATGAATATGACATGCTTGTACATGGTCGACATGCTAGGATTCAACATGCTAGAGTTCAACATAGGGTTCAACACGATAGGGTACAACATGATGATAGAGTTCATGAAATGGTTAATGATGCCTTTGGGATTAGGAATGGGATGAAACCAGAACCTAATTTAGAAGAATCTCCCAATGAAGAAGCAAGACGCTTCTATCAACAATTAGAAGAGGCTAGTCACCCACTATGTGAAGGGAGTCATCATTCTGCTTTGTCTGTTGCAGTTAGACTAATGAGTATCAAATTCGATTGGAATGTTGCTCAATCTGCTATGGACTCTATGGTTGGTCTTTTGGGTGAACTAGTTAACCCGGAGTTGAACATACCTCAAAATTTTTATCAGGCAAAGAAATTGGTTTCCAAGTTGGGATTGTCGTATAATAGAATCCATTGTTGTATGAATGGTTGTATGTTGTTCTATAAGAATGATGCTGAATTAGATAATTGTAAGTTTTGTGGACATGCTCGTTATAAGCGGACTCCCGGTGGAAAGATGGTTCCGATTAAGGCAATGCACTATTTACCTCTTATACCTAGGTTAAAGAGGTTGTATGCTTCAATGAGTTCTACCCCACATATGAGATGGCACGATGAAAATAGAAGGCCACCAGGTGTCTTGTCTCATCCATCGGATGGAGAAGCTTGGAAGTATTTCGATAGAACTTATCCTGATTTTGCAAGAGAACCAAGAAATGTTAGATTGGGCTTGTGTGCAGATGGTTTCACACCATTCTCTAATTCTGGTGCACCTTATTCTTGTTGGCCTGTATTTTTTACTCCATATAATCTTCCGCCTGAAATGTGCATGACAAGTCCCTACATATTTCTAAGTTGTATTATTCCTGGGCCTCGTAATCCAAAAAGTTTGATTGATGTTTATCTGCAGCCATTGATAGATGAGTTACTACAATTATGGTATGAAGGTGTAGTGACATATGATATATCAACTAAGCAGAATTTTGTTATGCATGCTAATTTAATGTGGACTATTAGCGATTTTCCTGCATATGGGATGTTGTCTGGTTGGATGACTGCCGGAAAATTAGCTTGCCCGTATTGCATGAAAAATAGTAAAGCATTCACTTTAAAGCATGGTCGAAAAAATTATTGGTTTGATTGTCACCGTCAGTTCTTGCCAATGGACCACGAGTTTAGAAAGATGAAAAATGCATTCAGAAAGAATAAGATTGAGAATGATCCGCCACATCCATCACTATCAGGGCATCAGATTTGGGAAAGAGTTTGTAATTTGCCTAAAGTTACAGATGGTGTTGAACATAATTGGACCAAACAAAGCATATTTTGGGAGTTGCCGTACTGGGGGGACAATAAACTCCGACATAATCTTGATCCGATGCACATTGAAAAAAATTATTTTGATAATTTGTTCAACACAGTCATGGATATTAAGGGCAAGACAAAAGACAATCCAAAAGCTAGAATGGACATAAAGCAATATTGCAAGAGAAAAGAGTTGTGGTTGACAGAAAAAGAAAATTGTAAGGTGTTTAAGCCCAAGGCTAGTTTTTCATTCACATTGGATGAGAAACGACAAATATGTGAGTGGGTTAAGAATTTGAGAATGCCCGAGGGCTATGCTTCGAATTTAGGAAAACGAGCAGATATGGAAGAAGGAAAATTGATTGGTATGAAAAGTCATGATTGTCATGTTTTCATGGAAACCTTGATTCCTATCGCATTTAGTCACCTTCCAGAGAGGATATGGAAACCAATCACAGAGATAAGTCTGTTCTTCAAAGATTTATGTTCGGGAAAGTTGTTGGAGAGTAGTTTGGACAGAATGGAGCAGAATATTCCCTTCATCACCACTAAGTTGGAAAATATCTTTCCATGTGGTTTCTTTGATGTGATGGAGCATCTTCCAATTCACCTTGTACAAGAGGCACGTCTTGGGGGGCCAGTTCAAATGAGGTGGATGTATCCAGGCGAGAGGTACATTTTATTTTGATTAATGCTTTAGTTTTTAAAAAAAATTATTTAACAACCTAAGATACAATTATGCAGAAAAATTGGAGAGTGCAAACAAACTATAAAGCAAAGGGGAAAGATTGAAGGATCGATTTGTGAAGCTTATCTTGCAAAAGAAACTTCTCATTTTTGTTCTTACTACTTTGGGCATGAAGTGCCATGTAAGAGAAATAGGCCCAATCGCAATGATGAAGGTGATGGTGATCCTATGTTTCCACCAATTTCAATTTTTAATCAATCGGGCAAAGGATCTAAAAATCATGATACACGAGCCTTCACTGGTATGGAAAGAAAATCTGCTATGACACATGTTTTGGTTAATTGTCCAGAGATTCAACCATATCTTGAGTAAGTATTAATTGTGTTATCGAATTACGTTCATTTGTTAAGGATACTTAACTAATGAAAAATCTCAATGATGTACACTTAACAGTTTATTCATAAGGACATGGGGTAATGATGCCATATATACAAGGTTTTCCGATTGGCTGAATGAATATGTAAGTATGAAAGTTCATATGTGCATTTACTAAAATTATATGTCATTTAATAAAACTTGATATTTTGGATTAACGATATGTAGGTTTTGGATGAATATAGTACCATCGAACATTTGCAATTGGTGAGAGATGTTGCATTTGGGCCTGGAAATCAAATTCATACAATGAATAAATATTGTGTGAATGGTTTCAAGTTTCAAACTGAAGAAGTTTCTAAGTATAAGAAAACTAATAACAGCGGTGTGTGCGTTCAAGGTGATGTTGATGGTAACGGTCAAATCGTTGAATATTTTGGGGTCATACAAGAGATTATTGAAGTTAGGTACCCTGGTTGGCCAAAAAAGAAAATAATACTATTTCGGTGCAAGTGGTTTGATCCATCACATAGAGGTACCAAGGTAAATCAGCAACATAATATAATTGAAGTTAAGCACACGAGGCAATATAATCGCTATGATCCTTTTATCATTGCACAAAATGCCAGGCAGGTATATTACGCTACATATCCATTACGTAGAGATAAAATCAATTGGTGGGTGGTTATAAAGACTAAGCCTGTGGGCAGAATTGAGATTGAGAATGTGTTACCTGTGGCATACCAGAACGAATTCGCAGTTGTTGATCAAACAGTGGATGCTGAGTTGGAAAATAATTTAGAACATCCTCAACGCATTTTAGAAGAAGTTTCTGATGATGAGATCATTGCCATGAAAAATATTGATGAAGAAATAAATGAGGGAAATGAATTATTCTGGGAGGAAGAATGGAATGACGAAAATGAAACAACTGAAGAGGAAGAATGGGAGAATGATGGAAATGAAACAAGCGAGGAGGAAGATTGGGAGAATATGGACTAGCATGTTAGTTTTTTTTGTTACCACGAATTATTTGTTAATACTAATGATTTTTTATATGTTTTAATATAAACTTGCATACAGATGACATCCGATGGTGATGGAGAGCGACCTCGTACTAATAAGAGTTCGAAATCAATTGCTAAGAAGAAATCTAGGACACCTATAGACCATAATGATACTCCTGGTCGACTTTCATCCCAGCCATGGATGCACACTTCTTCATCAGGGCGGTCTTATGTCCCCTATGGCACTGGAAATCCTGCAGATTTTCATGGTCCCAAAAAACAATCACAACCGCTAAACATTGCTGCTTCACATACTATTAGGCCTACAGATATAAGGACTTCGAGATTATCATCTACTAGTCCATCCCCCCGCGATTCATCCCCCCGCCTCTCAGGGTTGAGGCTTAGAGATAGCTCTGACTCCGATGCACAGACATCTACTCCCCCTTTGACTCAGCATTATGTACTCCTGAGAAGAGCATCTACATCTGAATCTGTACCGCCACCTCCGCCTGTAGATGATGATACTGATGCGGATTTGATCGGACTAGTACCTGGTGATATGGACAGGCTTGGTAAAGTGTTCATGGAGCCTGATGGATCATCGTAAGTTTATTTTCTTAATTGAAAAGTTTTTTAATTTTTTTTTATCTTTTTTAATTAAATATTTATGAGTTGACATATTTTTATTTTTTTTTACAGGTGGTATCCCTCATCAAAAGAAGTTAATAAAGCTGTAAGGGAGAGCGTTAGGAGGCTTTATTCGCAACCTTGGGTCAGTTGGAGGGAGATTCCAGAGAGATATCGACAAGCCATGTTTAATGAGTTTAAGGTATATTGAATTTAATTGTTATTTAATTAAATTTAATAATAATATATATATCATCTAATGCTAGTCAATTAATTTTCAGACTATGTGTACTTGGTTGCGAAAGCACAATAAAGTCATGTCTGTTATTTTTGAAAATCATGCTGGAGCGAGGCTAAAAGGTTGGCTTGAACGTATTAGGCGTAAGGGAAATGCAAAAGAATGGCTTCTTAAATAAGTGTATGATGACATGCGTGTTATTTGGGATTCTACTGAATACAAGGCATTGTCTGTGAAAAATAAGCAAGCCAGAGCTAGTTTAAAAGGTGGTTCATTACACACCGGCGGTGCAAAGAGTGTCGGGACCATAATTCGGGAAATGGTAAGTAATAACCTTAAATTCTAATTTACATGTTTATATAAATTTCATCAAATACTACTTCATTATGTTTATTTGTTTTTTGCTTGCAGACGAAAGCTTTGGGTCGCGAACCGACCCAACTTGAGGTTTTCGAACGAACACATTTAAGGAAAAAGATGAAAGAGTCAGACCCGGATGTATGGGTTGAGCCAAGGGCTGAAAATGCCAATGTAAGTTTTAAAAATTTACTTACAAAGTAGTAGTTCTTTTCTACGTTCTGCTCCACCTTGCTTAGTAATAGTAAACTCTACTAACATTTCTTTTTTAATATGCAGAATGATTATAAACGCTACTTGTCCGAGTTCGGTCCAACCGCGCCTTCACAAAAAGAAGCTACTCAAATTTGGACGGAAAAAGTAGCGGGGGGAAAACAAAAGGGGAGAGTCTATGGGATGGGCTCTCGAAATGAATTGGGACGCATCCGGTCAGGATTGGAAGGTATTGGTTCCTCACGCCAGGCAGAGGCAATTGACAGTGTTCAGCTTGCTGCTATGTCGCAGCAGATTGCACAGCTTACACATGCCTTGACACAGTCTGTTGCTCAAAATGATATCACGTGCAAGACTGTCGAGGAACTTAAAAAACAAATGGCTAGCATGGCTCGTCGTCGTCGTCACCGTTCTCCATCACCCGATTCAAGTAGCAAAGAAGACACAGAGAGTGACGAGGAGTTAGTTGGGGCTACTCCTTAGTGTTGTTGGATTTGATGCTTCTAGACACTTTTTAGACATTCTTGAACTTAACTTATATCTTTTTGAAAACCTTTACGATTCTTTAAGTGTTTTAGATGTTGTTGGATTAATTGTTTAAGTTTTGTTGACTAGTATTATGTGTTATATGCGTAATGTGTGTTGCTTGGGGCTGTACATATTAAATTGCATTTTCATTTGACAGGTGGGATGCAGAAAATGCAGTTTTCTGCATCCAAAAAATATGTAGAAAAGCGACGGAACGTGTCGCTTTGGTCCGTCGCTTTTCTGGAATTTTTTTAAAAAATATTCTAGAAATGCGACGGTGTCGGTCGCTTTTCAGTTTATTTTTTTTAAAAAAAAAAAAATATCGACGCTGTCCGTCGCTTTTTTTCTTCATTTGAAGAACAAAAAACGACGGAACGCGTCGTTTTTTTAGAAAAAAGAATTATTTTTTTTCAGAAAATGCGACGCTGTCCGTCGTTTTTTTGTTCATTTGAAGAACAAAAAATGACGGACAGGGTCGTTTTTTTAGAAAAAAAGATTATTTTTTTCAGAAAATGCGACGTTGTCCGTCGCTTTTTGTTCTTCAAATGAAGGAAAAAAGCGACGGACAGCGTCGATATTTTTTTTTTTTTTTAAAAAATAAACTGAAAAGCGACCGACACCGTCGCATTTCTAGAATATTTTTTAAAAAAATTCCAGAAAAGCGACGGACCAAAGCGACACGTTCCGTCGCTTTTCTACATATTTTTTGGATGCAGAAAACTGCATTTTCTGCATCCCACCTGTCAAATGAAAATGCAATTTAATATGTACAGCCCCAAGCAACACACATTACGCATATAACACATAATACTAGTCAGCAAAACTTAAACAATTAATCCAACAACATCTAAAACACTTAAAGAATCGTAAAGGTTTTCAAAAAGATATAAGTTAAGTTCAAGAATGTCTAAAAAGTGTCTAGAAGCATCAAATCCAACAACACTAAGGAGTAGCCCCAACTAACTCCTCTTCACTCTCTGTGTCTTCTTCGCTACTTGAATCGGGTGATGGAGAACGGTGACGACGACGACGAGCCATGCTAGCCATTTGTTTTTTAAGTTCCTCGACAGTCTTGCACGTGATATCATTTTGAGCAACAGACTCTTCTTCGCATTTTCTGAACTAAATTAAAATTATTGTTTTCTAAAAATCGACGCTGTCCGTCGCTTTTTGTTTATCATGTGTTCTTCATATGAAGAACAAAAAACGACGGACAGCGTCGATTTTTCTGGAAAAATTTGTAAATTTTTTTTTGCAAAAAAACGACGCTGTCCGTCGTTAAAAAAGCGACGCTGTTCGTCGTTTTTAAAAATCATCGAGCCTTTTAACGACGCAAGTGATTGAGTCGCTTTTCCGTCGATTTTGACCAAAAAAATGACGGGGTCCGTCGCTTTTTTCCGTCGTTTTTTGGTCTTTTTTTAGTAGTGTTCGTGTATTATATTTTCCACATTTAAAAATCTTGGTGTCTTAATACTCTCTTGTTCTTTTTTATTTATTATATGCTGAATATTGTTTCTGCAGATATTATTTTCTAAACGTGGTATTATAGCCATGTCAAACAAAGGTCCATTGTCATTTGAGTGCCCCCATCTCACAAAAGAAAATTATGAGAAATGGTGTTGACGTATGAAAGGCATTCTTGGCTCTCAAGATGTGTGAAAAATTGTATTCAAAGGGTATATTAAATATGAAAATGAGGAAACTCTGCCTCAAAATACAAATAAAAGATGTCTTGACAAAGACAAGGAAGAAGGATCAACAAGTCCTCACTCTCATCCACCAATGCTTGGATGAATCTATGTTTGAGAAGATGGCGATGGAACCACGCTTCAGAAGTTTTACAAATTCCTCCAAGGAGTTGATAAAGTGAAGGAGGTAAAACTTCAAACGGTAAGGGCTGATTTTTTATGTCCGTTTTGGATTACTATTCAAAAGCAATGTCGGTTGTGAATCAATTATGAAGGTATGGAAAGGAAGTAAATGATGTACTTGTGGTATAAAATATCCTTCATTCTTTACCACCTAATTTTGATTATGTGGTGTGTGCTATTGTAGAGTAAATATTTTGACTCAATTGCAGTGTTCTTTACAAGTCCACGAAGAAAAGATCAATAGGGAGACAAGAAGAGCCACTAGAGCATCTTCATAAAGCCAAGGCGTTCTCCAAAGATCATGGTAAGTGAAAAGAGATACAGAGGGAACGAAAGAGGAAGAGGCTATGGAGGTCATGAAAGAGGAAGAATAGTATGTTGACCTTGGACCATGATTTGGGTTATAACACAAGTATTCTGTAACTTTTCTGGAAAAGCTCTAAAGGATGGATGAATAGTATGTTGACCTTCGACCCAAGGTATGATGCAGGGAATTATGGAGTTCATGCGAACTCATTTATCCCGGCAAAGAAAGGGACGAAAAGGAATTAGAACATATTACTATACTTCTATCCTGGATCTAAAAAGTCAATCCAAGATAAGTGGTGAAAGATCAATTAGGAAGTTAGATTCTTACCCTTGCCACAAAATCTCTAAGTTTGCCTCCAAAATTGCCCTAAATCATACTTTTTACACCTAAAGCTAAAATCAGAATTTTTACATTCATAACCATGAATTTAAGCACGAAAATAATGGTATTATTACAAAATAACCAAAACTGAATAATAATCACGTACCACATTAATACAAAAAAATGCTTCAAAAGCTTCTTAGACCGAGCTTCCTAGTTCCCAAAACGTTAAAAATACAAATGGAACACAATCAGAATTTTTTAGTGAAGTAAATTTGTGCACCATGATCGCATTTGCGGACCCCCTATGCCAAAAACAGCTCAACATGGTAAAATTTTCTCATACGAACTCGAAATTTAATGATTATTGTTTGCTATGGTTCCAAAACCATGATACAGACCTAACGGTTCAATCAAATCACATGTTGGAGTTCATTTGCTTTAGGTGGTACTACTTAAGCTCAACAATGTCAGAACATCAATCTTCGAACAAGCACCCGAAACTCATCCAAGACACACCAAACACAAACCAACTATGCAAACCAATCATAAGATACATTTTGGGTTTGTTGAAATCATCAAATCACCGATCCAAAATACTCTTGATATTAAGTTGACCGTGATCAACTCTAATTTTCTTTAAAATCAAAAATCTAATCAACGGTTCAAATCACTCCTCGATGCCTTGGAATCTGTGAAAACTAATTAACCAAGTCATAAATCACCATCCGGATTGAGCTAAATTACCATAATTTGAATCTAAGCTTGTTATCCTAGAATGTTGACTTTGGTCATACTTCTCAAATTCCAAACCTTCAAAACTAAAAATTTCATCTAATCCTCATCTAATCACCTTGAGAATTGTGTCAATCATTGTCACGACCCGAACCCAGGCCCTAGTCGTGACGGGAATCCCAGACCAATTAAGGCCCGAGAAGGCCCCTTAGTGTAGCATCATAAACATAGTCATGAATAAAAATGCGGAAGTAGACCCATGAATTAAGAGATTCAACTTCAATAGAAGTTCAGAATTCAAGTCTTGAAATATAACATCAAACATTTGTCAAAACCAGCCTACGAAGCCTTTAACATTTCGAATAAATCGTAAGCTGAAACATGGCCCTGGCGATACCATAAACCAAATAAGTAATGTCTAAGAAAATAAAATAAGATGCCTTCCGGAAGATGGATGGCTCACCACTCGTAACTTGTTGTCCCAAACAGATCCTAGTGTTGCACAGTATCATGAGAAAATGCCTCCGAACCTACATCATGAGAAGATGTAGCGTTCAAAGATGGTTAATAAGGCCAGTACTGGCATACAACCCAAAGGAGAGGGGACAAAGCATTTTAAAGAATAAGATCATAAGAAGCGTAACGTAAATCACGAGTGTAAGTAATCATAGAATAAAAATATTAAGATATAAAACATACTCATCGTTTAATTTTATTCCATAGACTAAGTAATTTCACCGATTGTAGGCAACCTACGGGCTATTTGGGTCCGGTATTCGCCCAACCGACGGAGCCCCAATTGTTTGTTGCATGAATTGAGATGAACATGACTTGCCCATCATAACATACCGTCCTCATAGAGGAACGTGATAAGGTTGTCCCATTTGGGAGCGAACCACCCCTATGTCGGTAAAACATGGGTTTCTGGCGTTGGTCACTAGGACTTACATCTTCTCGGTGAACTACATAAGCCCTTTTTAACCCCCATTAAAATAACTTTCATAAACATTTATCCATAGAGTCTTTGCATAGGTATGGGATCATTAATCTATTTCTCCTTCACCTCAGCACCCAAAGAAATCCTATCCATCTCATGAACAACCATGCCTCCACTCTCGAAATCCAAAAGGTGGACTCCTAAATTAGCAAGCCGATGAATATCCTTCACCAATTCTCTTTTTTCCTCCTCTACATGCAAAAGGCTTCCCATAGATAACCTGCTAAGAGCATCAGCAACTACGTTAGCCTTACCTGGTGATAATGCAAACTCATGTCGTAATCCTTCAACAGTTCAAGCCATCTCCTTTGTCTAAGATTCAACTCCTTCTGCGTGAAAACGTATTGCAGAATTTTGTGATCCAAATAGATGTCCACATGCACCCCATATAAGTAATGACGCCAAATCTTAAGTGCGAACACTACCGCCGCCAAATCAAAATCATGGGTTGGGTAATTTTTCTCATAATTCTTAAGTTGTTTGGAAGCATATACCACAACTCTACCATGCTGCATAAGAATGCAACCAAGTCCCCCTCGGGATGCGTCACAATAAACCACAAACCCTTAGTACCCTCGGGTCAACCGGTCCTTTAGCTTCTCAAAACTGCCCTCATAAGAGTTGGACAATTGAAACTTCACCTTCTTCTGAGTCAACTTAGTTAACGGGGCAGCTATAGTAGAGAAACTTTTCACTAACCTCCTGTAATAGCCTGCCAAATCCAAGAAACTCCGGATATCAGTTGGAGCGGTGGGTCTAGGCCATTTCCTTACTGCCTCAATCTTTTAAGGATCCACCTTAATTCCTTCACTTGAAATATATCACCGAGAAAAGCAATGGATTCTAACCACAATTCACACTTAGAGAATTTAGCATACAACTCTCGATTCTTGAGGGTCTGAAGTACTATTCGAAGATGATTTACATACTCCTCCTCACTTTGGGAGTACACCAGGATGTCATCAATAAAGACTATAATGAACAAGTCCAAAAACTGCTTAAACACCCTGTTCATAAGATCCATGAAGTCTGCAGGTGCATTAGCTAGACCAAAAGATATAATCAGAAATTCAAAATGGTCGTACCGGGTTTGGAATGTAGTCTTGGGAATATCAGCTTCCCTAACCTTTAACTGATGGTAACCCAACTAAGATCTATCTTAGAGAAACATTTAGCACCCTGAAGTTGGTCAAATAGATCATCAATTCCGGGGAGTGGGTACTTATTTTTCACTGTGACCTTATTCAGATGATGATAATCTATGCACATGTAAAGGGACCCATCTTTCTTACGCACAAAAAACACAAGAGAATCTCTAGGTTGGATGAAATCTTTATCAAGAAGATCTTTCAATTGTTCCTTTAAAATTTTTAATTCTGCGGGAGCCATTCTATATGGCGAAATAGAAATTGGATGAGTATAGGGTAAGAGGTCGATCCAAAAATCTATTTTCCTATCAGAGGGAACTCCGGGAAGGTCTTCAGGGAAGACTTTAGGAAATTCATTAACCACAGGAACGGACTGGAGTGAAGAATCTTTAGTTATAGAATCATTGACCAGGACTAGATGATACAAACAACCCTTAGAAATTATTTTTGGGCTCTAAGATATGAAATAAATCTTCCCTTAGGTGCTAAGGAACTAACCTCCCATTCTAAGACTGTTTCATTAGGAAAATAAAATGTAACTTTTCTGGTCCTACAATCTAGAGTAGCATAACAAGAGTGGAGCTAATTCATCCTTAGAATCACGTCAAAATCTACCATATCAAGCTCTATTAAGTCCGCCACCATATCCCTATGAAAAATGGACATCACACATTTTTTATTGACTCTCCTAGCAATGAGGGACTCACTAACAGGGGTAGAAACTGAGAAAAATTCAAAAATAACTTCAAGACCAAAGCTAAAATTTATAGCCACATATGGAGACATATAAGACAAAGTAGAACCAGGATCAAACAACACATATACATCACGGGAGAAAATCTGCAACATACCCGTGACAACATCTGGCGACGCCTCTAAATCGTGGAGAGTAGATAGAATATACAGATGGTTGAGACCCTCGTCTGCACTGAAAGTGGTCCCTTTTGCAGCTGGTACTGGAGGAGTAGCAGCTGGGGCTCTGTTGCCCCTACTCACAGCCTTTGCCGAAGGGAACTCCCACTGAAAATGATCGTGCTGCCCACAAAAATAACATACACCTTTTCCCATGCGATAAATTCTACCATAACACTTTTCATAATTTTGGCAAGAAGGATAGGATGGAGCCGATTGAGTCGCATTGGCCTGAGACTGTGTACCCTGCACCCTAGGACCATTATTGTAACACCCCGTACATTCCCAACCCTACTTGATGACATTGAATAATGCTTACTTAGGTGTCGAGGGATAGAAGTATGTATTTGGTAATGTGAAAGATGAGAAAAATTGAAATTTGGCCTTGTACATGTGACTAGCCTTTCATAGGAAGTGTTTTGTGATTTCATGCAACATTTGGGTAATACCCCATGCACATTCTAACCTCATTTGGTGACTTGGAGTCATGTTTACTTGATGATTAAGATCACTAAGTAAGTATTTTATAGTGTTTTGATAAGGTATTGGACGATATGCAAGTATTGAAGAAATGGCCGAAAAATTCAACAAGGTGCTTAAACTTGCGCCACTACCCTGTTTCAGGGGGTGTGGCACAATCCCCTGAATTCAGAGAGGGTGTATTTCTTGCTCCACTACCTTGCTTTGCAGCAGTGGCGCAAGGCACAAAAAATGTGCCCTTCCCGCGCTCGTTTCGCAACGCAATTCTACGTCGATTCTTATATGGTTTCTTTTGGTTCTTTGGAGTTCTTTGAGCATTGTTAAAGATTCAAATACTTTAATACACTCCTACATACTCCTACATGATCAAATCATTAAACATGAATAGTGATCCAAAATGTCTAATGAAGCCATGGGCGACTAGAATTCCTATTTTTGCGATCGAGACGACGAATGAGAATCTCGTAAGAGAATATTTTCGTGAATGTCGTGACATTATGAAATTATGTAAACATGATATATATGGTGAATAATACATGAAAGTTGATGGGTTACATGGATATGTGTTATTGGGCCTAAATTTAGGCCCAAAATGGAATTAAAAGACATGGCCCAAAGGGCAAAATGACCCATTCTTCCACTTTGACCACATTTAATGCCAAAGGAATGTCTAAGTATGACTTGGGGTCTATATAAAGTCACCAAAATCAGATTTTAATCATCCAAAACTCTCATGCCTATAAGATATTTTTTTCTCAAGCATTTCTCTAGTTCCAAACCCTAAGGCAAAATAATTCCTTTGGACTCCTTGGACAAGATCATCCTATTCCAAGCCTTGGTAATTGTTTATTCTCATGGATTAACATATTATATGCATGAGATATTATGTGTATTATGATGGTTGTGTTGGCAAGGTGGTGAATAGTGTATTTTTGCTTTTGGTGAAAGATGTGTTATCTTGGTGATTTGAACTTGAATTAGGACTTGTGCCTTTGATGAAAGAGCATGGTATGGACAAAATATGAACATGTATGGTGTTATTTTTGGTATTAAACTTGTTATTGTCTATAAGTGAAAATTGTGGGATTTTGGCCGATATGTGTTATGAGTTGTATTAAGGTAAGTTGATGGATTATTTGTGATATGGTATGGATAAGAAAGTGTAAAGAAGAAGTGTTGTGGTGAAATGTGTCAATTATCATGTATTGGTCAATGTTGGGAATATGATGGAATTTTTGGAATAATAATTTTATTCATGGTTTTGTCAAGGGAAAATGGCATGTTTAAAGGCAAACATGTAATTCATTGATGTTATATGCATTTGTAGAATAGTTGATGGTTAATGTGAATCCCATTATATATTTGTGTTGTAGAGTGACACATAAAGAAGGAGTGGGACTATTGTATACGCCTCTAGGATTATATATTCGTATTGCGAATCCAAGGTATGTAAGGTTATTCTGTCCGTATCATTCTGCGGCAAATAGTATTCATATTGACTTTACGCTTGTCCTATTTCGAAATGTGCTAAGGTATTCTATATCCGGTTATCCATGGTCATTGTCTTATATTTCCTACTCATTGATCGATTGTGAGTCTCATGTCTTATATTCATGGTTAATGTCCTAAAGTTCCAATAGTGATTATACTCATGTCCCTTGTTCATGGATTATTGTCCAATGGTTCCAATGGTGTCATGGTGCTAATAATGTTATGTTTCTCCTGATGTTTATTCACATGTCTCTCACTCATTGGTTAATGATTCAAAGCTTCCAACAAAGTTATGTTCCACAGTTCAAAGTGATGTTATGACTATCAAAGTATCAATCTCAAAGTAATGAATAAAGTAATGCAAATGTGGTTAATGTTTGATTACGGGTGGAAGCTTTAGGCAAAAAATGCCTAGCTCAAGCCGATCCCGAGATTATTGGATCAGGGGGCAGCTTTGGGGGCGAAAGCCTAGCTCAAGCCGAACCTGACAGGGGGTAGCTCTAGGGCTGAAAACCTAGCTCGAGCCGAACCTGATATGTTGATTTATGGGTGGCAGGTCTAGGGGCATAAGCCTAGCTCAACCCGATCCCGATGCATTGATTTATGGGTGGCAGGTCTAGGGGCATAAGCCTAGCTCGACCCGATCCCAACATAACAATATGTTATGTAAAGACCCACTGATTAGTCGGGGCCCGGGTACATTGTGACATATGTATTTACAAGCAAACGTTGAATGTAAAGAAAGTAATAAAAGTAATGAAAGCAATACGCATGGTTTCCAAAATGTAGAGTGGTGACTTACTCACATTGATTAGTCATTTGTATTGAGTTCATTGATATGTTTATTTGTTATATAGTTTCATTTGAGCCTTACATACTCAGTACTTATTCCGTACTGACCCCTCTTGGGGAATTTACCTTACTTGCTGCAGGCGCAGGTACTAGTAGGCCTCCACAGTAGGTTGCCAGTTATTGCAGATCTTTGGTGAGATTCAGTTAGTTCGGGGCTACTCCGAGTCACAGTTGTACATATGTTTTGGTGTTGTACATGTTGTATAAAGCGGGAACTTGTCTCGAATTACAGTAAATTTTGGTCAATGCTCTTGTTAGAGGCTTTTGTAGACGGATGTGGGTGTATCAGTGTAAAAGGCATATGTTGTTTTGACTGGATGGCCTTAACGACCAAGTTTCATATGTATATATTGTCCCATGTTTTTGTTATTCATCTGTCAAGTTTTTACGTAATGGTGGTGATGCTTATGTTATGCATATGATTGGACATAGGCAAAGGTTGGTTCTTTCGGGCCTTATCAGCTACGGGTGCCAATCATGTCTCGATGGGATACGGGGAATGACAATTATTTGGCTGGAAATGCTGATCACCCGAAGGTTTAGCGGCTGGTGCACTAGCTGACGAAAGAGAATTACCCCAAAATTTCTTCTTGGTCTATTGTTTTCCCCTTTTACTACTCTGCTACCAGCTTGCGTCCTGATATGCTGGCCTAGCCCTCTTATTCTGTCGCTCCTCTATCTTAGACTACTTTTTGTTTTCATCCTCAACCTACTGCATGTGAACCACTAACCTGGACATGTCCATATCGCTAGTCATCATCGCCTCTTTACACTCCAGAACCAAATCACCAGATATACCAGAAGCAAACTTTCTCATTCGAGCCCTCATACTAGACACCAACTCTGGAGCATATCTAGACAATTGGGTAAACTTTAGAGCATACTCCTTAACACTCATATTTCCCTATTTCAAGTTCACAAACTCCTCAGCCTTAGCCTCTCTTAACTCCTAAGGAAAAAATGATCAAGAAAGGTCGCAGAAAAATCTTCCCAAACTATTGGTTCAACATCTTTGCCCTTATTCTCCTCTCACTCTTTTACAACCCGAACCGAGGCCCTGACCGTGATGGTCTTTTCGAACCAGTGATGGCCCGATAAGACCCCTTAGCAATACATCATAAGCATAGTTATAAACAAAGTGCGGAAAATAGACCCATAAGTTCTGAAGTTCAAAGGAAATCAATAATCCAGAACTCAAGTCTTGAACATGTCATAAAAATATTTAACTAACTTAGTCTACTAAGCCTATAAAAACATGAATAAGAATATCCTACGCCGGAATATAGCCCCGGCAATATCATAAAACAAAATAGCCCAAGTCTAGCTGAAAGAAAACATATGTCTTCTGAAATATGGATGGCTCGCCACTTGCTAGCTGCTGACCTGAGCGAATCATAACACTGGCAGAATAACAGGTAAATGCTTCGGAACCTACATCATGAAAAGATGTAGCGTTCGGAGACGGTCAGTACAATGAGTACTGGCATGCAACCCGAGGAAAGGGAATCCAAAACAGTTTATACAATATAATAATGATTTAAAATTTGAAAAGCATCACAATATAAGTCTATCACAAATGAGATACGAAGTAAACAGCATTTAAAATATAAAATAAAGCAATCACTTGAAATTCTTAGTTCTGAACTATGTAGCTACACCGACATTAAGTAACCCACGGGCAATATGGGTCCAGTACTACCCAACTGGCGGGGCCTCAGCCCATGTTAGCTGCAGGGACTAAGATAACATAGTTGGCCAAATCATTAAATAATTGAACCTGCATACAACTGCTCAAGGCAAGTACACAGTGGTCATCCATATTTCAGGACAGGACCTCCCCACGTCGGCAAAAGCGGTTTCCAGTATTGGTCACAAGGACTACACCTTCTTGGTAAACTATATAACTTTCTTTAGGCCCAATTGAAACATTTTTATTACATTCAATCACGGAGTCTTTCATTAAGGCATTAATATGTTGGTATCGTCATACGAATAACTTGCAAGTCACTCTTATCATGCCAAATAATTTTCATCAAACATCTTTTGACTCCAAAATCCCTCCTTTATAATCATAAACATAATCACAATTGAAATTCTCATAACAATTTCAAACCCTTTTAAATAACACAATACTTTCAATGATATAAAGGACGGGGAAAAACCTTTATATTCCTTATGAAGTTTCAAAGCTTTCAAGAGACTAGAAATCATGGCTAAAACATATATCAATTATAGTTCATAAATTTCAAATAGCCAATTCAGTCTCAAAAACCCCAATTTAAGATTAAAAATCCATTCTTAACGAAAAGGGGAATATTAATATCAAGCTTTAATAACAAAATCCCCAACCCTAATTTCAAAATCACCATCATAATATACATAATAAATAATAATCATAATTTAGAATAGTATTTGAAATAGGGAGTATTCAAACATGCCTTTTGACGGAGAGAACTTGATGAAAGCTTGAATCTTTGGGCCTTGAAACTTGAACCCTAGTTGATTTTTCTCTCTGTGTTTAGAGAGAAGATAAAATATGTTTTTGGGGAAAGAAAATATGTTTCTAGGGTTTAGGAGGTGCTTTTAAGCTGAAAAGGTCGGGTCTCATTATGGAAAAATGACCAAAATACCCCTAGGCCTACTTAAATTTTTTTCTTCAAAAACAGGTCACGGAACCCACCTACGTGTCGTAAGTCATCCCACGGGCCGTGGAATGGTTTCGTGAAAATCAGGGAATTTTTCTAGCTTTCGAAAACTGATCCACGGAAGGGACCTTTGGTTCCGTAAGTCCAACTCACGTCCCGTAGGTCCAACCCACGTCACGTGAGTAGGTGTCATGACTTGGGATACTGCCTCACTAAAATGCACATAACTTTTTACTCCGGACTCGGATTAATGAACGGTCAGTTGTGTTTGAAAGAAGACTCAAATACCTTTAATTTTGTAGGTTCTAGGACACCTAAATCATTATATTCTAGGAGTAATGGTAATTGGAAGTTGACCCAACTAAGAACGTCTACTAAAACTTAATCGGTAGGAAAGTTCTCCACTCAACTTTGAACTAGGAGATTTCTATGATCTCAATTCATCTCCAAAGATGTTTCCACACTAAGAAATTAATCTTCACACTTATATCCTAATAGAAATCATAGGATTCGGGTCTATACACGTATAAAGGACGGTTCAAATTCCACCCCGAAAGTGTGGGGTGTTACATTATCTCCCCCTTGGGATCATTCGTCCTCGAATGATGGATAGGAACTTATTAAAGATCTAGAAGTACTGAATAAAATATGAAACTTCACATTAGGAATTCTCACTCAACGAAACATACATATGCCTCAAAAGGAGCTTCATGACAATGCCAAGCAAATTGTGCAAGCACGAATTATGAGATAACGAGACTTGACATAGTCATGATCTTGGACATGAGTTCTATGGAACATGATCATAACAACATAAGACATGGATTTTTCGAAAATAATTGGCCTGATTAATATTGACACAATACATGAAATAAGATTTTTACAAGACATAAGGATAGAAGCATTCTCCACCTTAAATGGTATATCTAATAGCCCCTAAATTTAGTAACACTCCTCAACTATGTTTTCTACTATGGATACCACACTTCATCATTTCAAACATACAATTCCCCCGCGAAACACATAACTACTAGAGCCTGAGTTTAAATGCATAGCGCTTCCATGTTAAAGTCTAACCCGGAGTTAAAATACTAACCTAAGCTACAAAGCTCTATATTTTACATCCATCTAAGAATACTACTCCATCTTATCACTATAATCAAACAACCTCAAATCTTAATCAAGGAGTATTAGCCCCATAGAACAATGGTTTGCATATCTATCAATCATAATATTCAGGCCTATCATTACTACTCCCACTTTACAGACCTTCGCACCTAAAATTAGCCATTTTTATCACTATCACAAGGCCTTACGCCATATGTCCCCTTTATAAATCAATCACATCCAAGCCTACTAATACATGTATTTTAGGGTCTTCCACTCCTAGAATTATCAATTCAATCACTTCTAATGAAGTCACATCATATATTCCCCATCCAACTATACCTAATACAACAGGTCGTCTACATTTATAATTTCTTTGGATAGAGAAATTACACCACTAATTTTCATAACTAAGAGCATCTACTTTCTCTCAATAAAATCATTACTCAACTACTTCAACACCACTATCATACTATAAGCAAAGTCACTGGAGGATTAAAGTAAAACGGTTCGGAATGAGAGGAATATTATTTGACCATGATTTATACTTGTTTGAGCCTTGACACCCAAAAAGGACATGCAAGTAAGGTACAATAGGCACTAATATTTCATATATAAAGTGCATAGAGAATGGATAGATGATCGTTCTGACATAGACATAACATGGCATGAGGTCTTAGGATTGCGCACATAGAGAAATACTAGTGCATATCACGAATTTTATAACATACAGCTCGATTCATAAATTCAAGGAATATAACTAGGATTTTTTCCTGAAGTTATTGCTTCTAATTTGGGAACTAGGAATGGTCATGAGTTTGCATACATAGTATCGCTTTGGGCTTATACATGACATAGAATGACTCGGTAACATATAAAGAGTATAGTTTCTTAGAACTAAGCATAATGTGAGACATGGGTTTATGGATCATGAGTGTCGTAACATAGAGCTTGAATACTTGGAAGCTTGGATTGTTGAGAGATGTTATTGCTTCTAGTTCAAGGGTCGGAGCATGGACATAAGTTTCATAGATAACTCGGACCTTAGGCATAGGCATGACTTGAATACAGAAAACATTGATAGAATTTTCTCTTAAACCTAAGTAGGAAGACTTTGATCGAATAAGAATAGATATCATCATGACTATTCCCTGAAACTCACCACTATGAGAAAAATTCAAGATCTGCCTTAGTTCATCATCTCCCCCTTAGCTCAAGGTCGGTATCCTAGACTTGCGGATATATTCTCTCTTTAGATCTATAAGAACAACACTCTACATAATGGGGGAATCACTATACACACGAATGCTAAACTCACCCTGATAAACTATAACATGAAGACACTAAATTCTTTCTAGGACATCCCTTTTCATAGATGTTAATCTTAACTTTCGCTAGCGTCTATAGTCATCACCCTATAACTTACACTCTCATGGGCATACACATCCACATTCTCTAACATATAACAATCCATTCTCCACTCCTTAGCATACTAGCATTAAGCCTCTAATCGCATAACCTCACAACTTAACAAAATTTTTAATACTATACCAAGAGATCACATTGTCTATCTATAATTCCCTCAATTCAGCTCAATAAAAACACCATATAACAACTACCTAGACTTATCCATACCAAGCAATTCAAGAACATGAGCTAGCTACACATGGCACTCATAACTCAAGACTGAGTACACCTAATTCTTATAATTTAAGGCTCTTATCCATCTAATGATTTAGCCACAATTTTCTACTACAAACTAGTCCTTATATATATAAATATATATATAATACAAACTTACACATTCAAACCTTCCATAAGGTATCAACTTAAACTATTCCACACACTAAATTCAGCCTGCTAGATCCATTTTTCATAAAGACAACTTTACCTTTTTCAAGCTATCATTCTTTTCAACACACTCAACATCTAAAGTTCAAACTTAGAGATTAATACAAAATATGAATTGCTAATGAAACATCTCACATACTATACTAGCTCATAGTTACCAGATAAAATCAGGAAATACTAGTCCACCAAATATGTGACAAATTAATAAACCTAAATTTCTTATTCTACTTAACTGCAACTTACAAACACATTCTTCTTCACAACATTGCTACTATACCTTAATCTTCATTACACGTCTTCTCACATACTATACTCATTTACACCTACTAGATAAAAATCAAGGGGTAAAACCACATAAAAAGGGTAGTCGATCTAATCTTATAATGTAACCCATTATGGTCTATTTGTACATTCTCCTTTCTCACATCTCATCTACTTACCCAGGCATACCTCTAAGCTACCTTCAAAATTCTATAAACATCAAGGAGCCTCTATCTCTCTCTAAGAACCACAATTTGAAGCGTAAATTAATAACTCCTTAACCACTCTATCCTTCCATTCACAACCTATAAATGATTTTTTTTCCTACTACATTAACTAGCCATCATGAGCTCCTTCCCTATTTCAAATAAATATAAATCATCATAACTAATCACTTCATTTACTATCCACCATAAAATCTACAAATCTTGCTATAGCCTTAGCTAATCACCATAAGGGCATACCACCCCAACACTCGCTTAATGGGTAGACTCTAGCTACGTTCTTTGTTCAGTCACTAGCCCCACAATATGGCTTCTAAATTTACGACTCTATATTTCTAACTTTAGGATCATCTTACTGGTCGTAGCTTATTATAACACCCTAATTTATATTATCTCTTGGGTGGAAACATTACCCCAATATTAAGCTACATACCTACCCTTTTTAAGCAAGTCATCCATAATAAGATTCTTGAAAAGGTCTAAATACACGTCTCACATTGACTTAACCGCACAATTCATGAAGATATGGGCATACACTTAAAATGAATAGACTTTGATGAACTAATAGACTCCTCTCAAGTCCTGGTGCAGTTTTTGTAACTTTTGATGACTCAATCAGAAAGGATCATATCGTTAGAAATCTGAACCTTTGTACTTCTATCACTTTGAAGATAGGGCATAGCCAGCAGAATTAGAGTCAGGCAGGAAATCTAGATAACTTTCTTAGGAGCACACTATTGCACGATCTAGAGTATGAAAGAATGAGAAACATATCATAAATGCCTTGTAGCCTAAGTGTGGTGCACAACACACCCATAAGCAAGACTCTACTAGACACAACTTCGTAAACACCCTGGGACCCTGAACCATGCTCTGATACCAAGTTTGTCATGACCCGAACCGAGGCCCTGACCGTGATGGTCTTTCTGAACCTGTGATGGCCCGATAAGACCCCTTAGCATTACATCATAAGCATAGTTATAAACAAAGTGAGGAAAATAGACCCATAAGTAATGAAGTTTAAAGGAAATCAATAATCCAGAACTCAAGTATTGAACATGTCATAAAAATATTTAAATAACTTAGTCTACGAAGCCTCTAACAACATGAATAAGAGTATCCTACGCCGGAACATAGCCCCGGCAATACCATAAAACAAAATAGCCCAAGTCTAGCTGAAAGAAAACATATGCCTTCTGAAAGATGGATGGCTCACCACTTGCTAGCTGCTGACCTGAGCGAATCATAACACTGGCAGAATCACAGGTAAATGCTTCGGAACCTACATCATGAAAAGATGTAGAGTCCGGAGACGGTCAGTACGATGAGTACTGGCATTCAACCCGAGGAAAGGGAATCCAAAACAGTTTATATAATATAATAATAATTTAAAATTTGAAAAGTTTCACAATATAAGTCTGTAATAAATGAGATACGAAGTAAAGATATAAAATAAAGCAATCACTTGAAATTCTTAGTTCTGAACTATGTAGCTACACCGACATTAAGTAACCCACGGGCAATATGGGTCCAGTACTACCCAACTGGCGGGGACTCAACCCATGTTAGCCGCATGGACTGAGATAATATAGTTGGCCAAATCATTAAATAGTTAAACCTGCATACAACTGCTCAAGGCAAGTACACAGTGGTCATCCATATTTCAGGACAGGACCTCCCTACGTCGGCAAACGCAGTTTCCAGTATTGGTCACAAGGACTATACCTTCTCGGTAAACAACATAACTCTCTTCAGGCCCAATTGAAACATTTTTATTACATTCAATCATGGAGTCTTTCATTAAGGCATTAACATGTTGGTATCATCATACCAATAACTTGTAAGTCACTCTTATCATGCCAAATAATTTTCATTGAACATTTTTTGACTCCAAAATCCCTCCTTTATAATCATAAACATAATCACAATTGAAATTCTCATAACAATTTCAAACCCTTTTAAATAACACAATACTTTCAATGATATAAAGGACGGGGAAAAACATTTATATTTCTTATGAAGTTTCAAAGCTTTCAAGAGACTAGAAATCATGGCTAAAACATATATCAATTATAGTTCATAAATTTCAAATAGCCAATTCAGTCTCAAAAACCCCTATTTAAGATTAAAAATCCATTCTTAAACAAAAGGAGAAATTAATATCAAGCTTTTATAACAAAATCCCCAACCCTAATTTCAAAATCACCATCATAATATACATAATAAATAATAATCATAATTTAGAATAGTATTTGAAATAGGGAGTATTCAAACATGCCTTTTGACGGAGAGAACTTGATGAAAGCTTGAATCTTTGGGCCTTGAAGCTTGAACCCTAGTTGATTTTTCTCTTTGTGTTTAGAGAGGAGATAAACTATGTTTTTGGGGAAAGAAAATATGTTTCTAGGGTTTAGAAGGTGCTTTTAAGCTGAAGAGGTCAAGTCTCATTATGGGAAAATGATCGAAATACCCCTAGGCCTACTTAAATTTTTTTCTTCAAAAACAGGTCACGGAACCCACCTACGTGTCGTAAGTCATCCCACGGGCCGTGGAATGGTTTCGTGAAAATCAGGGAATTTTTCTAGCTTTCGAAAACTGATCCACGGAAGGGACCTTTGGTTCCGTAAGTCCAACTCACGTCCCGTAGGTCCAACCCACGTCACGTGAGTAGGTGTCATGACTTGGGATACTGCCTCACTAAAATGCACATAACTTTTTACTCCGGACTCGGATTAATGAACGGTCAGTTGTGTTTGAAAGAAGACTCAAATACCTTTAATTTGGTAGGTGCTAGGACATCTAACTCATTATATTCTAGGAGTAATAGTCATTGGAAGTTGACCCAAATAAGAACGTCTACTGAAACTCAATCGGTAGGAAAGTTCTCCACTCAACTTTGAACTAGGAGATTTCTATGATCTCAATTCATCTCCAAAGATGTTTCCTCACTAAGAAATTAATCTTTACACTTATACCTAATAGAAATTATAGGATTCGGGTCTATACATGTATAAAGGATGGTTCAAATTCTAGCCCAAAAGTGTGGGGTGTTACACACTCATCATACCACTGATAATCCACCCCTTTCAAATGATAGGCAGCAAACTCTACTCCCTCAGTGCCACTAGCATACATAACCCTAAAAATTTTATCCATTTCATCAACAAGGATCCTCCTCAACCTTGATCCCCTAAAGGTAGGTGGGTTTAGCCGCATATACTGACCAACCCTAGTAATATCTGAGGGAATTGAGGTGAAACCAGTATCACCTGACCGACCAGAATATATGACAACACAATCTGGGCAAGCATATGAATGGTCTGTCTGAACTCAGCATTAGAAACCTCACCCTGTGGGGACTGAGTACGGTTGATACCAGTTTGGAAAGCTCGTAGAGGACTGGTTGGGGCTGGTGGGACCCCAGCAGGAGCAGTCGGGCCAGAGCTGTGGACTCTATTACGAGTCTGTATTTCATGAGTAGGGTGAACCTCTTCATCATTTTTCCCGGCGATGACGGAGGTTCCTACTGAAATCCTTTGGCCGTTAGTCTTTCTTGGAGGCATAATCTAAAACATGGAAAAATAAGAGTTAGAAGAACTTTCTTAGAACTAGACTTTCTAGCACGAACTTAGAACATGAAGAAAGGAAAACATTCCTAATTGTCTTTCAACCTCACATTTATAAGTGTGGTGTGCTACATACCCATAAAATGGACTCTAATTGACACGGCTTCATAGGCACCCTAGAACCTTGAACCGTGCTTTGATACCAAATTCGTCACAACCCAAACCCAGGCCCTGGCCGTGACGGGCATCCCATACTAATGAAGTCCTCTTAGCGTAACATCATAAGCATAGTCATGAATAAAAATACGGAAGTAGACCCATGAATTAAGAGATTCAACGTCAATAGAAGTTCAGAATCCAAGTCTTGAAATATAACATCAAACATTTGCCAAAACCAGTCTACAAAGCCTCTAACATTTTGAATAAATCCTAAGCTGGAACATGTCCCCGGCGATACCATAAACCAAATAAGTAATGTCTAAGAAAATGAAATAAGATGTCTTTCGGAAGATGGATTGCTCACCACTCATAAATTGTTGTCCCAAAGAGATCCTAGTGTTGCACAGTATCATGAGAAAATGCCTACGAACCTACATCATGAGAAGATGTAGCATCTGTGGATGGTCAGTACGGCGAGTACTGGTATACAACCCAGGGGAGAAGGGACAAAGCATTTTACAGAATAAGATCACAAGAAGCGTAAAGTAAATCACGAGTGTAAGTAATCATAGAATAAAAATATTAATATATGAAACATACGCATCGTTTAACTTTATTTCATGGACTAAGTAGTTTCACCAACCTTAGGCAATACAGGGCTTTATGGGTTCGGTATTCGCCCAACCGGCGAGGCCCTAATCCATGTTTGCTTCATGAATTGAGATGAAAATAATTTGGCCATCATATATATAACATATATCCCTCGTAGAAGAATGTGACAAGGTTGTCCCATTTGGGAGAGAACCACCCCTATGTCGGTAAAACATAGGTTTCTGGCATTGGTCACTAGGACTTACACCTTTTGGGTGAACTACATAATCCCCTTTTAAGCCCCATTAAAATAATTTTCATAAACATTTATCCATAGAGTCTTTCATTAAGGCATTCACATTTTTTGGTACCGTCATACCAAGACTTGCAAGTCATTCATATCATGCCAAATCATTATCATATAACATCATATACTCTCCATGCCATCTTTAAAATTTATAAACATAACCATAATAGGATTTTCATAAAAATCATTAAAGATCTCATCATTTCATACTATACGTTGTTCAAAAGACGGGATAGACTTCACAATCCTCATTAAAAACAACCTTTTGGAAAGAGGGTTGAGGGTCATAGCTTCATCATGCATATCATTTAATGTTACAAATCCACATACGAAATTCACCTTTTCAAAATAGTATGTTCAAGTCTAAAAACCCTCTCCTAATAATTAGAAAATAATTTTAAAAAGAGGGAAATCAATCGTAACATGTTTACAACGAAATCCTCAACCCTAGTTTCAAATAATCAAGTTAATATACGTAAATACTAAATAAATTAACACTTTACAATAATAGTTGAAGTAGAGAGTGTTCAACATGCCTTTTGATAGAGTAATCTTGAGGAAAGCTAGAGATTTGAGCCTTAAACTTGGAACCCTAGCTTCTATTGTTTCTAAGTATTTTGGGGGAAGGGTAGAATGTGTTTTTAAACAATAAAAGTCGTATTTGGGGACTTAGAATCGTTTAAGATGGATGAGGGATTGTTTTTAAGTGTAAAAATACCCAAACACCCTTTAAAATAGCGTTAAAACAAAGTCCCATTGACAAACAAGAGTGTGCGTCGTACCCCCCATCGCGTGGCCCATCCCGGTACGGCGCACACCCATAGTGGGGAAAGGACCCCTGTGGTGCATGGCTTACTGCAAGGGTGAAACAATAGACCCTCGCACTAGGTAGTACGACTCGAGGGCTACAGCGTGGCCTCCCCCGTGCTATGCACCGCCCCTTTCCTCGCCCTAAACTCTTTCCAACACTACCAAACTCATCCCCAATAAATATATACTCAATCTAAGGGTCATATAGGCTCGTTTCTAGCTCTTAAAGGATGTTCAAATATACGGGGTGTTATATGAGTTGTTTTTGGCGCAGGGGATCTGCAAATGCGATCATGGTGCACAAATGTGCTTCACGAGCATAAAAATTTCTAATTGTGTTCCATTTGTATTTTTAACATTTTGGAAACTAGGAAGCTCATTCTAAGACGCTTTTGAAGCATTTTTGTCATATTAATGTGGTACATGATTATTTGTCAGTTTTGGTTATTTTGTAATAATACCATTATTTTCGTGCTTAAATTCATGGTTATGAATGTAAAAATTGTGATTTTAGCTTTATGTGTAAAAATTACTCCCTCCCTTTCAAAAATAATGACCTATTTTGACTTGGCACGGAGTTTAAGAAAATAAAGAAGGCTTTTGAATTTTATGGTCCTAAATTAAATTTATGTCAGATGTACCAAAATGACCCTTAATCTTATAGTCTTAAACATGCCACGTGGAAAGTTGAAATTAAAGTATTGCCAAAAAAGGAAAGGGGTCATTCTTTTTTAAACAAACTAAAAAGAAAAGTAGATCATTCTTTTTGAAACGGATGGAGTATGATTTAGGGCAATTTTGGAGGCAATCTTAGAGATTTTGTGGAAGGGGTAAGAATCTACCTCCCTAATTGATCTTTCTCCACTAATTTGTCAATTATTTCATCATTTAAATTGCATATGAGAATGGAAATTGGGGATTTTGGACCTAAAGTTTTAAAATAATTTTTTTGATGATTTGGGGGTCGATTCAAACTCTATTTTTTATGAAATTTAAATTTTGAGTTCCTTATCTTATGAGTAAACTAATTTTCAAAGGAAATTATTGTTTTGACCTTGGGGGCTAGGATTGACTTTTTGGATCCATGATAGAAGTATAGTAATATGTTCTAATTCCTTTTCGTCCCTTTCTTTGCAGGGATGAAATGAGTTCGCATGAACTCTATAATCCCCTGCATCATACCTTGGGTCGAAGGTCAACATACTATTCATCCATCCTTTAGAGCTTTTCCAGAAAAGTTACAGAATAACTGTGTTATAACCCAGATCACGGTCCAAGGTCAATGTAACACCCCGTACATTTCGGAACCTAGTTGACTACCGTAACATATATGGAATTAATTAAACATGGGAGTTTTGAGGAATTATACATTAAATTTGATGGGCCAAATTAATCTTGAACTATTGGGCTCAGTGGAGGCCCAAAGAGACATACAAGACATGGCCCAAAAGGGGTGTTTGACCCATTCTTGAGATACCAATTTAATACAATAGGATTGGACCAAGTGTGTGGTTAATAAGTACCATTAAGGGACTATATAAGGTGGAAAAAAATCAGATTTTTAATCCATAAAGCACCCATGCCAATTCTAGAAATTTCCCAAATTATTTTCATTCTCTCAAACCCTAAGCAACAAACTCCTATGGACAAGATCATCCTTTGCGAGCTTTGGTAAGTATTTATTATCATGGTTTAATATATGATATTCATGTAATATGGTGTAGATAATGTTGGTTATGTTGATAAAGTATTGAGAAATTCACTGTGTAAAATAGTCTATTTTTGCTAAATCGGTAAAGGGTTTTGCCTTGTAACTTGAAAGGAGACTTGTGATCTTGAAGAAAGTGAACTTGATGGATTAAATAGAAATATTTAATATGTGTTTATGTCCTTAACTTGCTTTCTCTTTGTGTGTAACGTTTGGAATTGTTGTTGTGAAATTTTACATGGAACCGGTGGCGTATTGAAAGGGAAATGTAGTTTTGGTGATGTTTATGTGCGTTGTGAAGCCATGGATGTTCGTTGGTATCTAAGATGATCTAAAATAAGTTATGAGAATCTTAGTTATGATCATGGATCATTCATGGCAAAAAGGACCCTAAAATGACCCCCGGAGGCTGAAACGGGCATCCGCCCTCGAGACTGGAGCACCTGCGGGCGTAGGCGCCTCTGGCTACTGCCAAAGGTCACCTGCGGACACAGATCATACACCTTCAGGCGCAGGTGGCTTTGAAGGCCAGCCCAGAAGTCTGTTTCGATTGTTTTCGCATCCCTTTGACCCCCCCCGAAACCCCTATACCCTTCATGGATGCAATTATCAACTTGTGATACCTTTTGAATGACTTTAAAGGAGTATACCAGAGGTATTTTGGATGGTATCAATTATGTATTGTTGTTCATGTGTTGTTACGGAAGTTATTGAGATGACTTGAAGGAGTAATTGTGACGTAGTGTTAATATGGGAAGTATAAAGGGTAAAGTTGGTGTGAAATGTTATTGGTTTGTGATGCCTTGGTCAATGTGTGACATGTTATGGTATTTTGGTTTGGTGATGCAATAATGGTAATATAAGAGGGCGAAATGACGTTATATGGTAGTCATGTAATCCATTGTCGTTTTATGCACTTGTAACATGGTTAATGGTTGACTTGAGCTTCGTAATGTACTTGTGTTGTAAAGTAAAATGTAAGGAAGAAGCTGGATTGTTATATAGGACTGTGTATTCACATTGGGAAGACAAGGTATGTAAGGTTACTCTTTCTGTATCCTTCTGCAGCATATTGTTCGTATTGACTATGTACTTATTCCATTCCGAAATGTCCAAGGGTATCTCATTTCAGGTTGTTATCTATTGTTAAGTCACATGTTCTTCATTCCTTAGTCATTGTTGCTCATATGTTACATAATCATGGACATGGTTCCAAAGTCCCATTAATGTTATGTTCCAAAGCTTCCAATAAGGTTATAACTACAAATATATCAATCTCTCCCAAACAAAAGTATCAATCTCTCATAAGTGAATGTATTAATCTCTCATGAGCGAGCGTATCGATCTCTCACAAGTAAAGGTACAAATCTCATAAAAGTTAAAGGATGAAGTAAGGTGTAATTATGAGTGTATCCATGGGGTGAAATGAACACCTGCATGATGACTATTCCCTGAATTACGGGATGTATCCATGGGGTGGAAGGAACACCTGCATGATGTATCCATGGGGTGCAATGAACACCTACATGATGTCTATTCCCAATATCACGGGATGTATCCATGGGGTGAAAGGTACATCTACATGATGATGTTATTATTTTCCACTGATCAGCTTGGGGCCCGGGTATTATATGAAAGGAAGGATGAGTAATGAGCGAAGGAGTGAGTGACTAATAAGGGAAATGAACGTAAAGTCAAGTAACGAGAGAAATATATATGAATATATATATATATATAGTTCCAAACATACAGATTGATGTTTTATCTATATTGGATATTGTCTCATACTTAATTCCATTGAAGCATTTATTTATTATGCAGTATCTTTTAGTCTTACATACTCAGTACATTCTTCGTATTGACCCCCTCGGGGGAACCTTACCTTATTTTCTGCAGGCACAGGTACTAGTAGACCTCCACAGTAGAGTGCGGGTCATTTGTAGGTCATTGGTGAGCTCCAGTTAGTTTGGGGCTTTCCGAGTTGCTATATATACATTTGTTTTGGTATAGTATATGTGAATAGAGCCGGGTGTTGTCCCGACTCTAGGTTGGTTATGGTTATGTATCTGTAGAGGCTTTGTAGACGGTTGTGGGAATACAAATGTAAGAGATGTATGTCCATGTTGACTCGATGGTCCTAACGGCCAAGTTTCTTATATGTATATATCACATGTTTCCAAAACTTCTGCTATTGACATTTTATACCTCTATGTGATGGTGTTGCTTAGTGAGTGACATGCATATGAATAGATATGAGCAAAGATTGGTTCTCTCGGGCCTCATCAGCTTTGGGTGCCAGTCCGCCTCGATGGGATTTGGGGTGTGACAAAAGTGTTATCAGAGCAGGTCGTTCTAAGGGTGTCTAGAAAGTCGTGTCTAAGTAAAGTCTTGCTTTTAGATGTGTTGGGCGCCACATTTATGAGTAGGAGGCTACGGGACATTTTGGGGTTGTTTCATTTCTTCATTTCTAGATCATGCAATCGAGCCAATATTATATGTAAAACTTTTATCTGACCATGGGATTGGTTTTCTTTGTTATAGTAAGACTGCCAATTACAAGACAAGGTATGGACAAAGGTAAACAAGTAGATATGCCTGCTGAAGGAGGTATGCGTAAATCACCACCTGACCAAGCTAGTCAGGGTAGGGCTGAGATTGAATTTGCATCACGGGCTTCTTCCACATCTCCAGCTCCAGAAGGGCCGAGAAGGAAAGAAGAACCTGCTGAATCACTTGTTAATGATACCGTGCAGAACCTAAGAAATGCGGTGCACTTGTTGACCCAGATAGTCATTGCACAAAATGAAGGACCAGTTAGTACAGCCTTTGCACAAAAGATGGGTAATCAAAGGCAAAGTAGAACGGCACAAGCAATTGAAAGAGGGCCGTCTAAGAGGGCTAGATTTAAGGGACAGTCCATGGCGTTCCGAGGGGGATTTGGACCTCAGATTTTTAACAGACCGCCTAGACCATTATTCTCTCATTCTATAGTAAATGCTCTACCTCGATCCCAAGGGGTTAGAGGCAACCAGTTTGGGCAAAGAAGTGAGATTCAGGATTCACGAACAGTGGGGTATCAGGCACAAGGAAGTATAAGCCAATTGACATCTCTCCATCAGCCGTGTCAATGCTGCAAAAGGTATCATTTGGGTAAAATATCGGTTGGGGACAAATCTTTGGTTTTGGTGTGGTACAGTCGGGCACAAAATGAGAGAGTGTCCACAAAAGTGCATGAGTAGTATGGCACGACCTACAGGATTAGCCATGGCATCCTCCTCGTTAGGTGTACAATCTACGGGACATGGTAGAGGTTCTAGAGGAGCAACTAGCTCTAGCGGAGCCCGGACTTGCACCAATGCTCCAGTAGACCGGCAAAATCCAGAGGCTTATCCTGATGTAATGACAGGTACATTATCTGTCTTTCCACATAATGTATATGCATTGATTGATTCAGGCTCTGTCCTATTATATGTTACTCTATTGACTGCTGGAAAATTTTTTTAAAGGAACACCAGAATTACTATTCGTAGTTGTGATGCACTGGTTGGTCATATTGAACGGGAAATGAGATATTTTAATGTTATAGTGGATATGAATTGGTTGGCTTCTTGTTATGCCATGGTAGAGTGCCAAGCTAAGAGGTTACATTTTCATTGTCCACAAAAGAATGTTCTTGAATGAAGGGTAATGTTGGAGCACCAAAAGGTCAAGTTATTTCCTATCTAAAGACAAGGAAAAGGATATCCAAAGGGTACATATGTCACTTAGGCGGAGGGGAAGATACTAATGTTAAGGATATTAATGTGGAAGATATTAGTCTGTCCCTGTAAAGTGTACCAGTGTTAATTGTATAAACGAAAAATGGCACGTTGAGAATGTGGAGTAATTATCGGTAACAAACTAAGATGTCAGTTCAGAATAAATATCCCCTCCCTAGGATTAATGTTTACTTAACCAATTACAGGGTACTAAATATTTCCAAAGACTGACTTGAGATCAGGATATCATCGGGAACGGGTTAAAAAAAAATTATAATATAACTGAGGCAGCTTTCTGAATACATTATGGTTACGATGAATTCCTAGTTATGCCATATGAGCTAACTAATGCACCAACTGTTTTCATGAACTTGATGAAAGGGTTGATACACAAAGGATAGAAAGGGTGAAAAATTGGCTAAGGCCTACGATGCTTATAGAGATCCATCATTTTCTTGGGGTGGTTGGTTATTACAGGAGAATTATTGAGGGATTTTCTTCTATCCCTGTACCCTTAACAAAGCTAAAACACAGAGCAACCAAGTTTCGGTAGAAGAATGCACGTGAGAAGAGTTTCCAAGAGCTGAAAGATAAATTAACTGTATTAGTTCTTCCCGAAGGCACAGAGGGTATGCAGTATATTGTACTGCTTCAGTGGTTGGCTTGGGATAGGTATTGATGTAATACGGTAATGTAATAGTTTATGCTTCAAGACAATTATGTCCATATGAATACAAAATTAGCCAACACATAATCTTGAGTTAGCAGTCGTGATATCTGCTTTAAAATATGGCGCCATTAATTGTATGGGGTCCATGTTGACATATAAACAGATCACAAGAGTTTGTAATATTGTTTTAGGCTGAAGGATTTAAATCTGGGGTAGCGAAAGTGGCTTGAACTATTAAAATACTATGACATTGGTATCTTGCATCATTCGGGAAAAGCAAATGGGTAGCTGATACATTAAGCTGCAAAGTGGTAGGAAGTATTAACGGCTAGCTCACAGAAAAGAAAGATATAGTCAAGAAATCTACATCAAATAACCAGTATGGGGTTTCGTCTTATTGAAACTCCAGATGAAAGAGTTATAATGTACAATGCGGCAAAATATTCATTTGTAGCCGAGAGAAGGAACAATGTGCAAATTCCATTTGATTTCAATTGGAAACGAATGTACAATGGAGTTCGGCAAAGGGTACTTGAGCTTACATAAGGGGGGAAATATTTTAATATCAAGAAAGATGATATATACCACATATATTTGAGTTAAGAAAATCGAAGCACTCTATTTAAGGTATTCTATTTATTCTGGAGTAATCAAAAGGTACCATGACGTGAAGGAAATGTATCGGTGAGGCAATATAAAGAAGAAGAACATTGCAGAATTGGTAGCTCATTGTTCAAATAGTCAACAGGTAATAGTAGAGCATCACAAATCTGAAGGTTATGTGCCGATATTAGAAGAAGAGAATTAAAATTCACCATAGGTGAGTAGGTGTCTTTGAAAGTGTCACCGGGCTAATGGGATTTTGAAAGAAAGAAAAATTGGTCCTATGAATTAACACTACACCAAGAACTCTCCATGGTTCATTTAGTAGCTTGTGTTCGATGCTTTGAAAGTGTATAGGAGATCCATCTTGTATTACTCCCGTTGATGATGTCCAAGTTACGGAGGATCTCACATATAAAGAGGTACCTATTGCTATTCTAAATCGTTAAGCGGAAAAATTAAACAAATAAAGAAGTAATTTCCGTAAAGGTACTATTGGGGGAAATCATCAAGTAGACGGAATCACATGTGAAACTAAAGGAAGGATAAAATCTCAAGTACTCGTATTGGTTGTAACAGAAGAAAAAGTTTGGAATGCGGAGTTGAAGAAATAACAAGCAAGTCTCTACAAGTATCATATGTATATGGGAACATGAATGCCACACTTAGATTGTTTCAATGAGATAAGGTTACTAACATTCGAGGACGAATATTTCTAAGGGGGGAAGGATGTAACACCCCGTACATTTCGGAACCTAGTTGACTACCGTAACATATATGGAATTAATTAAACATGGGAGTCTTGAGGAATTATACATTAAATTTGATGGTGCAAATTAATCTTGAACTATTGGGCTCAGTGGAGGCCCAAAGAGATATACAAGACATGGCCCAAAAGGGGTGTTTGACCCATTCTTGACCCATTCTTGAGATACCAATTTAATACAATAGGATTGGACCAAGTGTGTGGTTAATAAGTACCATTAAGGGACTATATAAGGTGGAAAAAAAATCAGATTTTTAATCCATAAAGCACCCATGCCATTTCTAGAAATTTCCCAAATTATTTTCATTCTCTCAAACCCTAAGCAACAAACTCCTTTGGACAAGATCATCCTTTGCAAGCTTTGGTAAGTATTTATTATCATGGTTTAATATATGATATGCATGTAATATGGTGTATATGATGTTGGTTATGTTGATAAAGTATTGAGAAATTCACTATGTGTAAAATAGTCTATTTTTGCTAAATCGGTAAAGGGTTTTGCCTTGTAACTTGAAAGGAGACTTTTGATCTTGAAGAAAGTGAACTTGATGGATTAAATAGAAATATTTAATATGTGTTTATGTCCTTAACTTGCTTTCTCTTTGTGTGTAACGTTTGGAATTGTTGTTGTGAAATTTTACATGGAACCGGTGGCGTATTGAAAGGGAAATGTAGTTTTGGTGATGTTTATGTGCGTTGTGAAGCCATGGATGTTCGTTGGTATCTAAGATGATCTAAAATATGTTATGAGAATCTTAGTTATGATCATGGATCATTCATGGCAAAAAAGGACCCTAAAATGACCCCCGGAGGCTGAAACGGGCATCCGCCCTCGAGACTGGAGCACCTGCGGGCGCAGGCGCCTCTGGCTACTGCCAAAGGTCACCTGCGGACATATATCATACACCTGCGGGCACAGGTGGCTTTGAAGGCCAGCCCAGAAGTCTGTTTCGATTGTTTTCGCATCCCTTTGACCCCCCCGAAACCCCTATACCCTTCATGGATGCAATTATCAACTTGTGATACCTTTTGAATGACTTTAAAGGAGTATCCCAGAGGTATTTTGGATGGTATCAATTATGGATTGTTGTTCATGTGTTGTTACGGAAGGTATTGAGATGACTTGAAGGAGTAATTGTGACGTAGTGTTAATATGGGAAGTATAAAGGGTAAAGTTGGTGTGAAATGTTATTGGTTTGTGATGCCTTGGTCAATGTGTGACATGTTATGGTATTTTGGTTTGGTGATGCAATAATGGTTATATAAGAGGGCGAAATGACGTTATATGGTAGTCATGTAATCCATTGTCGTTTTATGCACTTGTAACATGGTTAATCGTTGACTTGAGCTTCGTAATGTACTTGTGTTGTAGAGTAAAATGTAAGGAAGAAGCTGGATTGTTATATAGGACTGTGTATTCACATTGGGAAGACAAGGTATGTAAGGTTACTCTTTCTGTATCCTTCTGCAACATATTGTTCGTATTGACTATGTACTTATTCCATTGCGAAATGTCCAAGGGTATCTCATTTCAGGTTGTTATCTATTGTTAAGTCACATGTTCCTCATTCCTTAGTCATTGTTGCTCATATGTTACATAATCATGGACATGGTTCCAAAGTCCCATTAATGTTATGTTCCAAAGCTTCCAATAAGGTTATAACTACAAATATATCAATCTCTCCCAAACAAAAGTATCAATCTCTCATAAGTGAATGTATTAATCTCTCATGAGCGAGCGTATCGATCTCTCACAAGTAAAGGAACAAATCTCATAAAAGTTAAAGGATGAAGTAAGGTGTAATTATGAGTGTATCCATGGGATGAAATGAACACCTGCATGATGACTATTCCCTGAATTACGGGATGTATCCATGGGGTGGAAGGAACACCTGCATGATGTATCCATGGGGTGCAATGAACACCTACATGATGTCTATTCCCAATATCACGGGATGTATCCATGGGGTGAAAGGTACATCTACATGATGATGTTATTATTTTCCACTGATCAACTTGGGGCCCGGGTATTATATGAAAGGAAGGATGAGTAATGAGCGAAGGAGTGAGTGACTAATAAGGGAAATGAACGTAAAGTCAAGTAACGAGAGAAATATATATGAATATATATATATATATAGTTCCAAAAATACAGATTGATGTTTTATCTATATTGGATATTGTCTCATACTTAATTCCATTGAAGCATTTATTTATTATGCAGTATCTTTTAGTCTTACATACTCAGTACATTCTTCGTACTGACCCCTCGGGGGAACCTTACCTTATTTTCTGCAGGCACAGGTACTAGTAGACCTCCACAGTAGAGTGCGGGTCATTTGTAGGTCATTGGTGAGCTCCAGTTAGTTCGGGGCTTTCCGAGTTGCTATATATACATTTGTTTTGGTATAGTATATGTGAATAGAGTCGGGTGTTGTCCCGACTCTAGGTTGGTTATGGTTATGTATCTGTAGAGGCTTTGTAGACGGTTGTGGGAAGACAAATGTAAGAGATGTATGTCCATGTTGACTCGATGGTCCTAACGGCCAAGTTTCTTATATGTATATATCACATGTTTCCATAACTTCCGTTATTGACATTTTATACCTCTATGTGATGGTGTTGCTTAGTGAGTGACATGCATATGAATAGACATGAGCAAAGATTGGTTCTCTCGGGCCTCATCAGCTTCGGGTGCCAGACCGCCTCGATGGGATTTGGGGTGTGACAGTCAACATACTATTCTTCCTCTTTCATGACCTCCAGAGCCTCTTCCTCTTTCGTTCCCTCTGTATCTATTTTCACTTACCATGATATTTGGAGAACGCCTTGGCTTTATGAAGATGCTCTAGTGGCTCTTCTTGTCTCCCTATTGATCTTTTCTTCGTGGACTTGTAAAGAACACTGCAATTGAGTCAAAATATTTACTCTACAATAGCACACACCTCATAATCAAAATTAGGTGGTAAAGAATGAAGGATATTTTATACCACACGTACATCATTTACTTCCTTTCCATACCTTCATAATTGATTCACAACCGACATCGCTTTTGAATAGTAATCCAAAACGGACATAAAAAATCAGCCCTTACCATTTGAAGTTTTACCTCCTTCACTTTATCAACTCCTTGGAGGAATTTGTAAAACTTCTGAAGCATGGTTCCATCACCATCTTCTCAAACATAGATTCATCCAAGCATTGGTGGATGAGAGTGAGGACTTGTTGATCCTTCTTCCTTTTCTTTGTCAAGACATCTTTTATTTGTATTTTGAGGCAGAGTTTACTCATTTTCATATTTAATATACCCTTTGAATACAATTTTTCACACATCTTGAGAGCCAAGAATGCCTTTCATACGTCAACACCATTTCTCATAATTTTCTTTTGTGAGATGGGGGCACTGAAATGACAATGGACCTTTGTTTGACATGGCTATAATACCACGTTTAGAAAATAATATCTGCAGAAACAATATTCAGCATATAATAAATAAAAAAGAACAAGAGAGTATTAAGACACCAAGATTTTTAAATTTGGAAAATATAATACACGAAATGTGTCATATAAAATCATTCTAGTGAGAAATTTAACACTTGATAATCTAAAATGACTACAATAAACTTAAATGAGATAACACTCCTTTATTTCACACACCTCACTATACTAAAAGGAACTTTAAAAAGTTAATTTCATTAAGGGTGATAAGGAGTGGCAATCAAATAAAGGTCACTTTTTCTGGTGGCAGTGGCTCCAGCCGATTCAGTCACGTCCAAGTCTCTTGGCTCCATTCCAGTAGGGAGTTTCCAATCGAAGTGATAAAGTAATTGAGCCAACGGAAAATAAACATTAGCTAAACCAAATGACATCCCGGGACACATCCTCCTCCCACTGCCAAAGGGAAGAAATTCAAAATTATTACCAACAAAGTCCACAGAGCACTGCTCGAATCTCTCTGGCTTAAAGCTTTCTGCATCGTCCCAATATTTTGGATCTCTTCCCAGTGCCCAAACATTAACCATGACTTTGGTCTTCATAGGAATAGTGTAACCGTTTATGTTTGTCTCTTCCCTACATTCTCTAGGGACCAAAAGTGGAACTGGTGCATGAAATCTCATAGTTTCTTTAACAACTAACTTTAAGTATTTCAGCTCCTCCACATCAATTTTATCGAATGTTACTTTGTCTCTAAAGGCTTCTCGCACTTCTGCTTGTGCTTTGGCGAGTATACTTGGATTTTTCATCATTTCAACCATAGCCCATATAGTTGTTGTTGATGAAGTTTCTGTTCCAGCAGCAAACATGTCCTGCAATTTATGGCCAAGTTATTAAATTTAATAGCACACATGCTAGTCCCATTATCTAATATGACTGTTGCACATGGTCTTTCTTGATCTAACTGACTATTACACCAAGTTTTTGCAAATCTTTTAATTACACATCAAAATTAAGATTTGTTTTCCTAACTAGAAATTCGTCGTAATTAATTTTTTTTTATGTATATATGGCAATGGATATGGAAGTACTATATGGTTAAATAAGTAAGAACAAGCATAATATTCAATACTTACAACAATAATAGCTTTGATATTGTCGTTGGTGATGGGAAACTGAAGACTTCTATCCTTCATAAGTCTTAGTAGAACATCAACTAGGTCTTCACCTCCTAATGCATCATCACTGTTGTGAGTTGCAAAATTCTTCTTGTGCTCGTTAATGACATCCTCAACAATTGCATCTACCTTACGGTGGGCATCTAGAAGTGTTTTCTTTGCTCCACTGACAGAATGAAGAAACTTGTATGAAGGGAAGATGTCAGCCACATCAAAGCCTCCTGCTAAGCTTACCACTTCTCCAATTAGTTTTATAAATTTGTCTTGCTCTTTTAGTACTTGGCCAAATGCTGATCTACATATCATGCAGCTTGTGAACCAAATGACCCTTTCTGTAAAATTAATTAGCTCACGAGAAGATGAAGATGGTTGGATTGATTCAATGAGACGATTAACTTCATCATGTCTGATCGAGCTGAATGACCGGACATTCTTTGCACTCAGTAGTTCCATGACACAAATTTTGCGCATTTGTCTCCAATATTCACCTGTTAAGATAGAAATCGCCGGGTGTCATGCAAAGGCTAACAAAACAAATCTTGGATGACCATAAACAAGACGATGCAGAGAAATATATCAGAAGACACATAACAATGTAGCATGGTTTGTTATATTAATTACCTACATATATTTGAAAAATACTGGTTTATGTTCTCCTCCTAAAGAAGACTCCTTTAAGAATTATATTGTGAATGTCATAAATTGAGAAGGAAAAATCCTCAAGTTATATGGAAGATATACATATATATATAGATTATATATCTTTTTGGAAAGTAAACCAATTATGGAAAATGTTTTGTCATTCAAAACAAAAAAAAAACAAAATCCATTAGGTCAAAAACCTAACACTCACCGTATGGGCTAAAGACAATGTCGCGGCTGTCATAACAGATAATATCCATGGCCGAGAGTTTAGGCCTAGATGCAAATGCGAGGTCATGAGTTTTTAGTACTTGTTTAGCCAACTCAGAAGAAGTAACAACAACAGCAGAAACTTCACCAAGTTGAACGTGCATGAGCGGTCCATATTTTTTGGCTAAATCTCTAAGGACACGGTGTGGAAGTCCACCAGCCATGTGATGCATGCTTCCTATAAAAGGAAGTTTCCATGGACCTGGAGGCAATTTTTTGGTTTGGCTATTGGAGTTCTTCCATAACCTTAGCAAAAAGAGGAATGATAGAAAAAGGAAGATGGAAGCCAAGGTGAAGAATTGCATTTTGGAAGAGTTAATAATGTGTTTGGTGATTCTTCAAAGTTCTGTTGCATATGCTCTTATATATATAGGTTCCTGGTTTGATTTGCAAATAATTGGATATGTAGAAACAAATATAATAGTGACAACTGGTCAAAATTAATCTAATTAGGCGGCTGCTTCTTTTTTTTTTTCCTTCCTATTTTGGACTCATCATCTTAGTTTGTCCATAACAGAGGAAGTAGTAGTTGCCACCTTGGAACAAATGTCATTATTTTAGGGTTGTGTTTAATTTTGGTCTTCCAATGCAGGGTAAGACTGCGCACAATAGACCCTTGTGATCCGTCTCTTTCTCGGACTCTTCATATAGCGGGATATTTAGCCCAATGAACTGCCCTTTTTTAATTTTACAGTGTTTAATTTTTGTCCAACAACACTTTAAGTAACGAATAATTGTGTATGGTGGCCGAAGAATATATGGTGTTTGACGATGTAAGCTAGCTGAAGCCAAATTTGAGTGTCTATTAATGTACTATTATGTTTAGAATATATTCCACTTGTATCTTTTTAAGGTTTTATATTATACGCTTCATAATTAATAACTTATGCCAAAATATTTGTAAGTACCATTGATATTTTAAGAATGAGACAAACAAATAAATGAAAGACAGAATTTCAAAATTATATTTATTTGTCTTAATTTTATATATTAAAAAGATTAAACACTAACATATTATAACGTTACAAAATTATAATTATATAGAAATCTTATGTGGCATCTAATCAGCGCATCATCTGTAATTACATAGATTTCTTATAATTAAACACTAACATATTATAACGTTACAAAATTAATGATGTTGCAGTGTTTTCATATTCAAATCCATGGGTCTTTTACTTTTTTAGAAATTCAGTTATGTAGTAGTATTAGGTAAATATTTTATCATAAAAGCAACTAGTGCTAATTAATGGAGTATTATGTTTTCAGTATTCAGCTTGAGTCGTCTTTATTGACATGCATCTTTGTTGTCATGCAGCTGATTTTGACTTCTTTTTAAAACAAATTTTAATATCTACAATGAACACAAACGATATCAGGTATATGCCTGTGTTGTGCAAAGGTTAAAAAATGAATTGTCAAGTGGGGCAACTGGGAAAAGATTAAAAAATGAATTGTTAGTTTCTTACACCATTCCACCCCTATAATAATAGAAAAACTAATTTCATAAAAGGGTCAAGTGAGGCAACTGGGAAATGATTAAAAGATGGAGGCTCATTCTGTTATGCCAAGGTGTCTTTCACCACTATAAATACTTGTCCTTTGTCTACCATTTATCTCATCAACTTGAGAGTTTCTTTCATTTTTACTTAAGAAAAGAAAAACACTCTTATTATTTGTTGCAACAATGACCTCAGCTGTAGTTGGAAATAATGTTGTGAACCATATTGAAGAAGAAGAAGAGATCATTCGCCCCGTTGCCAACTTCTCTCCAAGTCTATGGGGCGATATTTTCCTTTCTTTCTCCATCGACAATAACGTAATTAATTAATATTTGTCTGTCTTTTATCTTCATAGTACCTTCTTAGTTCTTTCCTTTCCTTTTATTAGACAATGTAGTTTGATTTCTTTTGGCTTTTGAATATATTTATAGGTTGCACAAAAGTATGCTCAAGAGATTGAAGCGTTGAAGGAACAAACAAGGAATATGTTGTTAGCTACCGGATTGGGATTGGCTGACAAATTGAATTTGATTGACATTATTGAACGCCTTGGCATAGCCTACCACTTTGAAAAAGAAATTGATGACATCTTGGATCAGATTTACAATGAAAATTATGACTTCGAGGGCGATGCCAATAATGATTTATGCACTAGTGCTCTCCAATTTCGATTGCTCAGACAACATGGTTACAACATCTCTCTTGGTAATTTCCTCTTGAAGTACAAATTCAATGTTGTTGAAATTATATTATACATATATTATCCATTTGATAGGAAGGCTAATATTGTGTATTCTTCCTTGAAAATCAGAAATTTTCAGCAAATTCCTAGATGGAAATGGAAAACTCAAGGAGTCTCTTGCTAGTGATGTCTTAGGATTATTGAGCTTGTATGAAGCTTCACATGTAAGGACTCATGGTGAAGACATCCTAGAAGATGCACTTGCTTTCTCCACTACTCATCTTGAGTCCGCAACTCCACATTTGAACTCTCCTCTTAAGGAGCAAGTGACGCATGCCCTTGAGCAATCTTTGCACAAGGGTATTCCTCGAATTGAGATTCGATTCTTCATCTCATCAATCTATGAGAAGCAGGAAACAAAGAGTGATGTGTTACTTCGATTTGCCAAATTGGATTACAACTTTCTCCAAATGTTGCACAAACAAGAACTTGCTGAAGTATCAAGGTGAGAATATATAAAATCGGTAAAACCATTTTGATTGATCATTGATCAATTACGTACTGATGTTAATTTGTTATGTTGCAGGTGGTGGAAAGATTTGAATTTCGTGAACACTCTTCCATATGCTAGAGATAGAGTAGTTGAATGCTACTTTTGGGCATTAGGAGTATATTTTGAGCCTCAATATTCTCAAGCTCGCGTCATGCTCGTTAAGACCATAGCAATGATTTCGATTGTGGATGACACCTACGATGCTTATGGTACAATTGATGAACTTGCCACATACACAGATGTCATACAAAGGTATGGACTTCGATTCATCAATTCACTTACTCAGATATACCTTAAAAGTGAATATCCTGAAAAGATTAAACTGTGTTTTTGATCATTATATTTATTTTAAAATGCATAAATTTACCTTTGGGTTTTCACATTACAGATGGAATATTAAAGAAATTGATCGTCTGCCTGATTACATGAAAATCAGTTATAAAGCTCTTCTAGATCTTTACGAGGATTATGAAAAGGAAATGTCTAGCGATGGAAGATCTCATGTTGTTTATTACGCAAAAGAAAGAGTGAGTCTCAACGACCTAACTATCCATTTACTTTTTTCCTTAATACATTTCTAACTTTGCTTTTTGCTCGCGTCTTTTTGTGAATATAAACTAGAAGCAATTGAGTTACAATTTACTAACACTTTGAATTTGTATGCTTGGTGTTCACAGATGAAAGAATTGGTAAAAAGTTATAATATTGAGGCAACATGGTTTATTGAAGGACATATGCCACCTGCTTCTGAATACCTGCGGAATGCATTTGTAACTACCACTTACTACTTTCTTGCCACGACATCGTACTTGGGAATGAAGTATGCTAAGGAGCAAGAATTTGAGTGGTTGTCGAAAAATCCTAAAATTCTTGAAGGTTGTGTGACAATATGCCGAGTTATTGACGACATAGCCACATACGAGGTATGAGACTGAGTTGTATCTCATAAAGTTGTAACATTATATGATATTTGAGCAAATAGAGTGTTGCTTCAACAATTGAAGTAATTTTAAAGTTAACTCCTAATCTAACCGTCTTTGCAGGTTGAGAAAAATAGGGGACAACTTTCAACAGGAATTGAATGCTACATTAGAGATTATAGTGTATCAACAAAAGAGGCAATGGATAAATTTCAAGAAATGGGTGAGGCAGGATGGAAGGATATTAATGAAGGAATGCTTAGGCCCACTCCTATCTCTATGGAGTTTTTATCTCGTATTCTCAATCTTGCTCGGCTTGTTGACGTTACATATAAACACAATGAAGATGGATACACTCATCCCGAGAAAGTCTTAAAACCTCACATCATTGCCATGGTTGTGGACTCCTTCAAAATTTAAGCTGCCAATTGTTGGTCACTTTAAAAAAAAAAAAAACTTCACTCTCTTTGTTTGTGGTAGTGCAGTGCACTGCCAAAATTTAATTTGTTCTTTATGTCATTTCTTTCTTGTACACCTCAAGTCGACTATTTGAAATTTCTACTTCAGTATGGTCCATAGTGACTCTTGTATTCTATAATTTTATTTCCTTCTATCCAAAATAAGAAAGAAGTACTTTTATAGAAGTTTATTTTGTCTTTGCTCTCTTTCTTTCTCATTTTATTTTATTTTCGGTTTACATATTGCCATAGGCTGGTCGCTTGCTCTGTTCCTACTTCCTTGCGATGGTAACATTTCCTCTCTTGTTCTATTAGTCTCTTCGAACAATTTTGTGATATATGTCCAAGAACTACACAGGTAGAGCATAAGATATTGGATCCTTCATATCTTTGACGAGCATGTCTTTGAAGGATGGTAGGGTGATAGCATATGCCTCACGACAGTTGCGGCCACATGAGAAAAACTATCCCACACATGATCTTGAATTGGCAGCAGTAGTTTTTTCTTTAAAGATATGGCGTCATTATTTATATGGGGTTCATGTTGACATCTATACGGATCACAAAAGCTTGCAATATCTTTTTAAGAAGAAGGAACTCAATTTGAGGCAACGAAGGTGGTTAGAGCTTTTAAAAGATTATGACATTGATTTTCTTTATCACCCAGGCAAAGCAAATGTCGTAGCTGATGCATTGAGCCGTAAGGCAGTCGAAAGCACTAGTGGTCAGTTGAATGAAAAGCGTGAGATAATCAAAGATTTGAATCAATTAGCCAGCTTGGGAGTTCGCCTTATTGAAACTTCAGATGATAGAGTTATGGTGCAGAATGCAGCAGAATCCTCCTTGATAGCTGAAGTGAAAGAGAAACAGTATGCGGATTCTATTTTATTACAGCTAAAGGAGAATGTGCAGCAGAATTTGACCAAGGCATTTGAGATTACACCGGAAGGGGTGCTTCAATGTCAAGGGAGAATATGTGTACCGGATGTAGATCAGCTGAGGACACGAATAATGACAGAGGCGCACCATTCGCGCTATTCCATTCATCCGGGTGCTACTAAAATGTACCATGAATTGAAAGAGGTGTATTGGTGGGGCAACATGAAAAAGAACATTGCAGAATTTGTCGCGCAGTGCCCAAATTGTCAACAAGTGAAAGTGGAACATCAGAAACCGGGAGGTTACATGCAATGTATCAATCTTCCAGTCTGGAAGTGGGATATGATTAATATGGATTTTATTACGGGCTTGCCTCGTACATTGCGGAAGTTTGATTCCATATGGGTCATAGTGGACCGACTTACCAAGTCGGCGCATTTTCTACCTGTCAAGATGACCTATACAGCCGAGGATTATGCGAAGTTGTATGTGAAAGAGATAGTACGATTGCATGGTATTCCACTTTCGATCATATCAGACAGAGGAGCACAGTTCACAGCACACTTTTGGAAATCTTTTCAGCGGAGTTTGGGTACTCAGGTGAATTTGAGTACGGCTTTCCATCCTCAGACTGATGGACAAGCCGAACGTACTATTCAGACACTTGAAGATATGCTACGAGCATGTACGTTGGATTTTCAAGGCAGTTGGGATGACCATTTGCCTCTTATTGAATTTGCTTATAACAATAGCTATCATTCAAGTATTCAGATGGCACCTTATGAAGCTTTGTACGGAAGAAAATGTAGATCACCAATCGGATGGTTTGAAGCAGGTGAAACTGCTTTACTTGGGCCAGATATTGTTCACCAAGCCATGGAAAAAGTTAAAGTTATCCAACAACGGTTACAAACGGCTCAAAGTCGTCACAAGTTATATGCCGATGTTAGAAGAAGAGGGCTTGAATTTGCCATAGGTGATTGGGTGTTTTTAAAGGTGTCACCGATGAAAGGGGTAATGTGGTTCGGAAAGAAAGGAAAATTAAGTCCACGTTACATAGGCCCCTATGAAGTTATTAGAAGATTTGGGCAAGTCGCATATGAATTAGCCTTACCGCAAGAACTTTCCTCCGTCCATCCGGTCTTTCATGTGTCGATGCTTCGGAAATGCATAGGAGATCCGTCTCGTATTGTTCCCGTAGAGGATGTTCAAGTTACAGAGGATCTCACTTATGAAGAGGTTCCCATTGCTATCCTAGATCGACAAGTAAAGAGATTGAGGAACAAAGACATAGCATCCGTAAAAGTCCTTTGGAGAAACCAACACGTAGAGGAGATCACATGGGAAGCGGAAGAAAAGATGAAATCCAAGTATCCCCATTTATTTCCAATGGACCAAGAAGTTCACAGTGCGGAGGCGGAACAATAACAAGTAAGTATTTAAAAGCATTATGTGAATATGTGTAGGTATGTTAAAGGAAAGATGCATTTGTTGTATATACGACAATATTGTTAACATTCGAGGACGAATGTTTCTAAGGGGGGAAGAATGTAACACCCCGTACTTTATCACCTCACTTGATACCTTGGTATCATAACTACATAGGTGTTGATATGCCATGCATATGTGTTTTATAGTGTCATTGGTGAAACATTTGATATCGGACTTAACATGTGCGATTAGATCTTCGTAGGAGGTGTGTTGTGATTTCGTGGAGCATTTGGGTAAGAACTCGTACATATTCTAACCTCATTTGGTGACTTTAAGTCATGTTTACTTGATGGTTAAGATCACTAAGTAAGTATTTTGTAGTGTTTGGATAAAGGATTGGACGATACGTAAACATTGGAGAAGTGGCCGGAAATTTCAGCAAAGTGCTGAAACTTGCGCCACTACCCTATTTTAGGGGTGTGGCGCAAGCCACCAGCCTGCATAAAATTCAGAGAAGGCCCAAAACTTGCGCCACTACCCTGTTTCAGGGGGTGTGGCGCAAGGCACAAAAGTATGCCCTTTCCGGCGTCGTTTCGTAATGCAATTCTACGACGATTTCTCGATGGTTTCTTTTGGTTATTTGGAGTTAATTGAGCATTGTTAAAGCTTCAAACACTTCAATACACTCCTACATACTCCTACATGATCAAATCATAAAATGTGAATAGTGATCCAAAATGTTCAATGAAGCCAAGGGTGACTAGAATTCCAATTTTTGCGATCGAGGCGACGAATGAGAATCTTTTAAGAGGATGTTGTCGTGACATTATAGAAATATGTAAACATGAGATATATGGTGAATAATACATGAAATTTGTTGGGTTGCATGGATATGTATTATTGGGCCCAAAATTAGGCCCAAATGGGATTAAAAGACTTGGCCCAAAGAGGAAATGACCCATTCTTGCAATAATTGACCAATTGAACATATCCTTTAATGCCACATGGAACTAAGAATGACCTTGGGTCTATATAAAGTCCCCAACATCAGATTTTATTATCAAAAGCTCTCATAACTTTTGGATATTTTCTTAAAACATTTCTCTCTTTTCCAAACCCTAAGGCAAATAATCCCTTTGGACTCCTTGGACAAGATCAACATATTCCAAGCCTTGGTAAGTATTTCTCCTCATGGATTAACATATTATATGCATGGGAGATTATGTATATTATGCTAGTGGTGTTGGCAAAGTGATGAATAGTGTATTTTGCTTTTGGTGTAAGATATACTATCTTGGTGAATTGAACTTGAATTAGGCCTTGTGCCTTTGATGAAAAAGCATGGTATGGACAAAATATGAACATGTATGGTGTTATTTTGGCATTAAATTTGTTCTTGTCAAAAAGTGGAAAGTATGGGATTTTGGCCGATATGTGTTATGAGTTGAATTAAGGTGCTTTGATGGATTATTTGTGATGTGTTATGGATAAGAAAGTGTAAAGGAGAAGTATTGTGGTGGAATGTATTGATTTTTATGTATTGGTCAATGTTGGTAATATTATGGAATATTTGGCATAATAGTATGATCAATGGTTTTGTCAAGGGGAAATGACATGTTTAAAGCCAAACATGTAATTCATTGACATGGTATGCATTTGTAAAGTAATTGGTGGTTAATGTGAATTTCGTTATATATTTGTAGAGTGACACATAAAGAAGGAGTGGGCTTATTGTATACGCATCTAAAGTTGTATATTCGTATTGCGAATCCAAGGTATGTAACGTTACTTTGTCCGTATCTTTCTATGGCCAATAGTGTTCACATTGACATTTCTCTAGTTCTATCCGAAATGTACTAAGGTATCCCATATGCACTTATCCATGGTCATTGTCATATATTTCCTACTCGTCGATCAATTTTGAATCCCATTTCTCATATTCATGGTTAATGTTCCAATATTCCAATAGTGCCTATACTTGTGTCTCTTGTTCATGGATTATTGTCCAATGGTTCCAATGGTATAATGGTGCTAGTAATGTTATATTTCTCATTGATATTTATTCATATGTCTCTTACTCATTGGTCAATGATTCAAAGTTTCCAACAATGTGATGTTCAAAAGTTCCAAAGTGATGTTATGACTATCAAAGTATCAATCTCAAAGTAAAGATCAAAGTAATGCAAATGTGGTCAATGATCAAGTACGGGTGGCAAGTCTAGGGGCGTAAGCCTAGCTCGACTCGATCCCGAGATATGGATTTATGGGTGGCAAGTCTAGGGGCGTAAGCCTAGCTCGACTCGATCCCAAGGGTGGCAAGTCTAGGGGCATAAGCCTAGCTCGACTCGATCCCTATATGATGATATGAAAGACCCACTGATCAGTCGGGGCCCGGGTACATTGTGATATGTAATGACATGTGAGCATTGAGATAAAGAAAGTAATGAAAAGAATGAAAGCAATCCACATGGTTTCCAAAGAATAACATGGTGACTTATTCACATCGAGTATTCATATGTTTTGAGTTCATTGACATATTCACTGAAATATTCATGTGTTGTATAGTTTCATCTGAGCCTTGCATACTCAGTACTTATTTCGTACTGACCCCTCTCGGGGAATTTACCTTACTTGCTGCAGGCGCAGGTCCCAGTAGGCCTCCTCAGTAGATTGCCAGTGTTAGCGGCTCTTTGGTGAGCTCCAGCTCATTCGGGGCTTCTCCGATTCAGAGTGTATATATGTTTTGGTATTGTACATAATGTGTAAAGCGGGGACTTGTCCCGACTTATGGTTCATTTTGGTCAATGCTCTTGTTAGAGGCTTTTGTAGACCGATGTGGGTGTAATAGTGTAAAAGACACATGTTGTTTTGACTGGATGGCCTCAACGGCCAAGTTTCATATGTATGCCTAAATATGTCCCTTGTTCTCCTTTATTCGTATGTCATAATATTATGCAATGGTGGTTATGAATATGATTGAGCATAGGCAAAGGTTGGTTCTCTCGGGCCTTATCGGCTACGGGTGCCAATCATGTCTCGATGGGATTCGGGGCGTGACAAAAGTGGTATCAGAGCAGTCGGTCTAAGGATGTCTACAAAGCCGTGTCTGAGTAGAGTCTTACGTATCGATGTGTTGTGCACCACATTTATACGTAGGAGGCTACGAGACATTTAGGATGTTGTTTCTTTCTTTCATTCTAGATCGTGCAATAGAGCCAATGTTGTCAGTTGCATTGTATCTGATTTTGGTAATTGTTTTTCTTTGGTATAGTCAAAATGCCGAACACTAGAAGAGGAAGAGGAAAAGGTAAAAGTAAGCTGATCAATAGAATTGCTGGTGAAGGAACAAGTAGACCACCGCCTGAACAAGTTGCTCAAGGTGGGGCTGAAACTGAATTCGCAATGCGAGCTTCTTCTACTTCTTCAGCTCCAGAAGAGCCGAGAAGAAGGGAAGTTCCCGTGGAACCACCGACAAATGCCACAGATCAGGATCTTAGGAATGCTGTACAGATGTTGACACAGTTAGTGGCGGCACAAAGCCAGGGAAGAGCTGGTGCTATGGCACATGATGATGATGAGGCTAGAATGGCAAGTCGCAGAACACAGGATTTCTTGAAACTGGACCCTCCTATATTCACAGGGGCAGATCCAAAAGCAGATCCACAGGACTTTGTGGATCAAATTCAGAGGGCATTGGAAGTTATGCATGTGACAGGGGTAGAGACAGTTGAACTTGCTGCATACAGGTTGAAGGGAGAGGCAATATTGTGGTATGAGGATTGGAAGAAATCCCGTGACATTGGTGCAGATCCACCTACTTGGGAAGAGTTTAAAGTGGCTTTCCTCGATCATTATCTTCCATATGAGGTTCGGGAAGCACGTGCAGATCAGTTCCTAAATTTGCGTCAAGGAAATTTGAGCGTCCGAGAATATAGCTTGCAATTTAATTCCTTGGCCCGCTATGCGCCAAATGTTGTGGCTACGATGACAGACAGGGTCCATAGATACGTGGACAGACTAGAGCCATATTTGGTAAGAGATTGCACTATTGCGGACTTGAATAGGGACATGGACATTGCTCGAATACAAGCCTTCGCCCAGAAAATGGATGATCAGAGACAGAGACGCAGGGTACATGAATTTGATAGGGGACAGTCCAAAAGGGCTAGACCTATGGGACCACCTGTGATGTCCCAAGGAGGATCTAGGCCCCGCATGTGTCCTAGACCACCTAGACCGTCGTTCTCTTACTCCACAGGTGGTGCTTATTCGCAGTCTCGAGGGTTTAGAGGTAGTTCAGCAGGGCAGAGTAGTGGGGTTCATGGATCACAGTCAGCAGGTTTTCCTCGTCAGCAGTGTCCGCACTGCGGGCGTATGCACACAGGTCCATGTCGGACAGGGACGAATGTATGCTTTTGGTGTGGTATGCCGGGACATATAGCGAGAGAGTGTCCACAGCGGAGCATGGGTGGTATAGCACGACCAGCTGGGTCGGATGTCGCGTCTTCAGGATCGGTTCCTTCACAGGGCCGAGGGGTACAGCCTATTGGTCGAGGTAGAGGTGCCAGAGGAGGAGCCAGTACTAGCGGGGTACAGAATCGCACTTATGCTTTGGTGGACCGCCAGAATTCAGAAGCTTCCCCTGATGTTGTCACAGGTACATTATCCGTATGCTCACTTAATGTCTATGCACTAATTGACCCAGGTTCTACATTTTCCTATGTTACTCCATTGGTTGCTGCCAAATTTGCAAAGGCCCCAGAATTATTAATTAAATCAATTGAAGTGTCTACACCGGTTGGTGAATATATTGTTGCAAAGAGAGTATATCGTAACTGTGTGGTAACTGTGTGTGGTCATGATACGTTGGCCGATCTCATTGAATTGAACATGGTGGATTTTGATGTAATTATGGGGATGGATTGGTTGGCTTCGTGTTATGCTACGGTAGATTGCCGGGCCAAGAAGGTACAATTTTGTTTTCCACAGGAAAATGTTCTAGAATGGCAGGGTAAGGTAGGGGCACCACGAGGGAGATTTATTTCTTATTTGAAAGCCAGAAAAATGATTGCCAAGGGGTACGTATGTCATTTGGTACGAGTGAAAGATAATGATGTGGAACCATTAACTCCACAGTCAGTACCGGTAGTTAATGAATTTCTAGATGTATTCCCAGAGGATCTTCCAGGTTTACCCCCAGAACGGGAAGTGGAATTCGGCATTGATGTGATTCCAGGCACTCAGCCTATTTCTATTCCTCCATATAGAATGGCTCCAGCAGAATTGCGCGAATTGAAGGAGCAATTGAAAGATTTGTTGGATAAAGGCTTCATTAGGCCTAGTATGTCCCCGTGGGGTGCACCGGTATTATTTGTGCGAAAGAAAGATGGCACCTTGAGAATGTGCATCGACTATCGGCAACTGAATAAAGTAACGATCAAGAACAAATATCCCCTTCCTCGAATTGATGATTTGTTTGATCAGTTACAGGGTGCCAAGTGTTTATCAAAGATTGACTTGAGATCGGGTTACCATCAGGTCAGAGTTAGAAAGGAGGATGTACCCAAGACAGCTTTTCGAACACGGTATGGCCATTATGAATTTTTAGTTATGTCATTTGGACTAACAAATGCACCGGCTGTGTTTATGGATTTGATGAACAGGGTGTTTAAGCCATTCCTGGACGTGTTCGTGACAGTATTTATAGATGACATCCTTGTTTATTCAAGATCACCAGAAGACCATGCTTATCACTTACGACAAGTGTTGCAAATTCTTCGTGAACGGAAGTTGTATGCGAAATTCTCCAAATGTGAGTTTTGGTTGAAATCAGTAGCGTTCTTGGGTCACATTGTATCAGATGAAGGTATACAGGTTGATACCCAAAAGATCGAAGCAGTGAAAAACTGGCCAAGACCTACGACACCCACAGAGATTCGCAGTTTTCCGGGTCTGGCAGGTTATTACCGAAGATTTGTAGAAGGGTTTGCGTCTATTGCAGCACCATTGACAAAGTTAACTCATAAGGCAATTAAATTTCAATGGAATGACGCATGTGAAAGAGGTTTCCAAAAATTGAAAGATAAGTTGACTTCCACACCAGTGTTAGTTCTTCCTGAAGGCACAGAGGGCTATGCAGTGTATTGTGATGCTTCCGGGATTGGTCTCGGATGTGTGTTGATGCAGCATGGTAGGGTGATAGCATATGCCTCACGACAGTTGCGGCCACATGAGAAAAACTATCCCACACATGATCTTGAATTGGCAGCAGTAGTTTTTGCTTTAAAGATATGGCGTCATTATTTATATGGGGTTCATGTTGACATCTATATGGATCACAAAAGCTTGCAATATCTTTTTAAGAAGAAGGAACTCAATTTGAGGCAACGAAGGTGGTTAGAGCTTTTAAAAGATTATGACATTGATATTCTTTATCACCCAGGCAAAGCAAATGTCATAGCTGATGCATTGAGCCGTAAGGCAGTCGAAAGCACTAGTGGTCAGTTGAATGAAAAGCGTGAGATAATCAAAGATTTGAATCAATTAGCCAGCTTGGGAGTTCGCCTTATTGAAACTTCAGATGATAGAGTTATGGTGCAGAATGCAGCAGAATCCTCCTTGATAGCTGAAGTGAAAGAGAAACAGTATGCGGATTCTATTTTATTACAGCTAAAGGAGAATGTGCAGCAGAATTTGACCAAGGCATTTGAGATTACACCGGAAGGGGTGCTTCAATGTCAAGGGAGAATATGTGTACCGGATGTAGATCAGCTGAGGACACGAATAATGACAGAGGCGCACCATTCGCGCTATTCCATTCATCCGGGTGCTACTAAAATGTACCATGAATTGAAAGAGGTGTATTGGTGGGGCAACATGAAAAAGAACATTGCAGAATTTGTCGCGCAGTGCCCAAATTGTCAACAAGTGAAAGTGGAACATCAGAAACCGGGAGGTTACATGCAATGTATCAATATTCCAGTCTGGAAGTGGGATATGATTAATATGGATTTTATTACGGGCTTGCCTCGTACATTGCAGAAGTTTGATTCCATATGGGTCATAGTGGACCGACTTACCAAGTCGGCGCATTTTCTACCTGTCAAGATGACCTATACAGCCGAGGATTATGCGAAGTTGTATGTGAAAGAGATAGTACGATTGCATGGTATTCCACTTTCGATCATATCAGACAGAGGAGCACAGTTCACAGCACACTTTTGGAAATCTTTTCAGCGGAGTTTGGGTACTCAGGTGAATTTGAGTACGGCTTTCCATCCTCAGACTGATGGACAAGCCGAACGTACTATTCAGACACTTGAAGATATGCTACGAGCATGTACGTTGGATTTTCAAGGCAGTTGGGATGACCATTTGCCTCTTATTGAATTTGCTTATAACAATAGCTATCATTCAAGTATTCAGATGGCACCTTATGAAGCTTTGTACGGAAGAAAATGTAGATCACCAATCGGATGGTTTGAAGCAGGTGAAACTGCTTTACTTGGGCCAGATATTGTTCACCAAGCCATGGAAAAAGTTAAAGTTATCCAACAACGGTTACAAACGGCTCAAAGTCGTCACAAGTCATATGCCGATGTTAGAAGAAGAGGGCTTGAATTTGCCATAGGTGATTGGGTGTTTTTAAAGGTGTCACCGATGAAAGGGGTAATGTGGTTCGGAAAGAAAGGAAAATTAAGTCCACGTTACATAGGCCCCTATGAAGTTATTAGAAGATTTGGGCAAGTCGCATATGAATTAGCCTTACCGCAAGAACTTTCCTCCGTCCATCCGGTCTTTCATGTGTCGATGCTTCGGAAATGCATAGGAGATCCGTCTCATATTGTTCCCGTAGAGGATGTTCAAGTTACAGAGGATCTCACTTATGAAGAGGTTCCCATTGCTATCCTAGATCGACAAGTAAAGAGATTGAGGAACAAAGACATAGCATCCGTAAAAGTCCTTTGGAGAAACCAACACGTAGAGGAGATCACATGGGAAGCGGAAGAAAAGATGAAATCCAAGTATCCCCATTTATTTCCAATGGACCAAGAAGTTCACAGTGCGGAGGCGGAACAATAACAAGTAAGTATTTAAAAGCATTATGTGAATATGTGTAGGTATGTTAAAGGAAAGATGCATTTGTTGTATATACGACAATATTGTTAACATTCGAGGACGAATGTTTCTAAGGGGGGAAGAATGTAACACCCCATACTTTATCACCTCACTTGATACCTTGGTATCATAACTACATAGGTGTTGAGATGCCATGCATATGTGTTTTATAGTGTCATTGGTGAAACATTTGATATCGGACTTAACATGTGCGATTAGATCTTCGTAGGAGGTGTGTTGTGATTTCGTGGAGCATTTGGGTAAGAACTCGTACATATTCTAACCTCATTTGGTGACTTTAAGTCATGTTTACTTGATGGTTAAGATCACTAAGTAAGTATTTTGTAGTGTTTGGATAAAGGATTGGACGATACGTAAACATTGGAGAAGTGGCCGGAAATTTCAGCAAAGTGCTGAAACTTGCGGCACTACCCTATTTCAGGGGTGTGGCGCAAGCCACCAGCCTGCATAAAATTCAGAGAAGGCCCAAAACTTGCGCCACTACCCTGTTTCAGGGGGTGTGGCGCAAGGCACAAAAGTATGCCCTTTCCGGCGTCGTTTCGTAATGCAATTCTACGACGATTTCTCGATGGTTTCTTTTGGTTATTTGGAGTTAATTGAGCATTGTTAAAGCTTCAAACACTTCAATACACTCCTACATACTCCTACATGATCAAATCATAAAATGTGAATAGTGATCCAAAATGTTCAATGAAGCCAAGGGTGACTAGAATTCCAATTTTTGCGATCGAGGAGACGAATGAGAATCTTTTAAGAGGATGTTGTCGTGACATTATAGAAATATGTAAACATGAGATATATGGTGAATAATACATGAAATTTTTTGGGTTGCATGGATATGTATTATTGGGCCCAAAATTAGGCCCAAATGGGATTAAAAGACTTGGCCCAAAGAGGAAATGACCCATTCTTGCAATAATTGACCAATTGAACATATCCTTTAATGCCACATGGAACTAAGAATGACCTTGGGTCTATATAAAGTCCCCAACATCAGATTTTATTATCAAAAGCTCTCATAACTTTTGGATATTTTCTTAAAACATTTCTCTCTTTTCCAAACCCTAAGGCAAATAATCCCTTTGGACTCCTTGGACAAGATCAACATATTCCAAGCCTTGGTAAGTATTTCTCCTCATGGATTAACATATTATATGCATGGGAGATTATGTATATTATGCTAGTGGTGTTGGCAAAGTGATGAATAGTGTATTTTGCTTTTGGTGTAAGATATACTATCTTGGTGAATTGAACTTGAATTAGGCCTTGTGCCTTTGATGAAAAAGCATGGTATGGACAAAATATGAACATGTATGGTGTTATTTTGGCATTAAATTTGTTCTTGTCAAAAAGTGGAAAGTATGGGATTTTGGCCGATATGTGTTATGAGTTGAATTAAGGTGCTTTGATGGATTATTTGTGATGTGTTATGGATAAGAAAGTGTAAAGGAGAAGTATTGTGGTGGAATGTATTGATTTTTATGTATTGGTCAATGTTGGTAATATTATGGAATATTTGGCATAATAGTATGATCAATGGTTTTGTCAAGGGGAAATGACATGTTTAAAGCCAAACATGTAATTCATTGACATGGTATGCATTTGTAAAGTAATTGGTGGTTAATGTGAATTTCGTTATATATTTGTAGAGTGACACATAAAGAAGGAGTGGGCTTATTGTATACGCATCTAAAGTTGTATATTCGTATTGCGAATCCAAGGTATGTAACGTTACTTTGTCCGTATCTTTCTATGGCCAATAGTGTTCACATTGACATTTCTCTAGTTCTATCCGAAATGTACTAAGGTATCCCATATGCACTTATCCATGGTCATTGTCATATATTTCCTACTCGTCGATCAATTTTGAATCCCATTTCTCATATTCATGGTTAATGTTCCAATATTCCAATAGTGCCTATACTTGTGTCTCTTGTTCATGGATTATTGTCCAATGGTTCCAATGGTATAATGGTGCTAGTAATGTTATATTTCTCATTGATATTTATTCATATGTCTCTTACTCATTGGTCAATGATTCAAAGTTTCCAACAATGTGATGTTCAAAAGTTCCAAAGTGATGTTATGACTATCAAAGTATCAATCTCAAAGTAAAGATCAAAGTAATGCAAATGTGGTCAATGATCAAGTACGGGTGGCAAGTCTAGGGGCGTAAGCCTAGCTCGACTCGATCCCGAGATATGGATTTATGGGTGGCAAGTCTAGGGGCGTAAGCCTAGCTCGACTCGATCCCAAGGGTGGTAAGTCTAGGGGCATAAGCCTAGCTCGACTCGATCCCTATATGATGATATGAAAGACCCACTGATCAGTCGGGGCCCGGGTACATTGTGATATGTAATGACATGTGAGCATTGAGATAAAGAAAGTAATGAAAAGAATGAAAGCAATCCACATGGTTTCCAAAGAATAACATGGTGACTTATTCACATCGAGTATTCATATGTTTTGAGTTCATTGACATATTCACTGAAATATTCATGTGTTGTATAGTTTCATCTGAGCCTTGCATACTCAGTACTTATTTCGTACTGACCCCTCTCGGGGAATTTACCTTACTTGCTGCAGGCGCAGGTCCCAGTAGGCCTCCTCAGTAGATTGCCAGTGTTAGCGGCTCTTTGGTGAGCTCCAGCTCATTCGGGGCTTCTCCGATTCAGAGTGTATATATGTTTTGGTATTGTACATAATGTGTAAAGCGGGGACTTGTCCCGACTTATGGTTCATTTTGGTCAATGCTCTTGTTAGAGGTTTGTAGACCGATGTGGGTGTAATAGTGTAAAAGACACATGTTGTTTTGACTGGATGGCCTCAACGGCCAAGTTTCATATGTATGCCTAAATATGTCCCTTGTTCTCCTTTATTCATATGTCATAATATTATGCAATGGTGGTTATGAATATGATTGAGCATAGGCAAAGGTTGGTTCTCTCGGGCCTTATCGGCTACGGGTGCCAATCATGTCTCGATGGGATTCGGGGCGTGACAAAAGTGGTATCAGAGCAGTCGGTCTAAGGATGTCTACAAAGCCGTGTCTGAGTAGAGTCTTACGTATCGATGTGTTGTGCACCACATTTATACGTAGGAGGCTACGAGACATTTAGGATGTTGTTTCTTTCCTTCATTCTAGATCGTGCAATAGAGCCAATGTTGTCAGTTGCATTGTATCTGATTTTGGTAATTGTTTTTCTTTGGTATAGTCAAAATGCCGAACACTAGAAGAGGAAGAGGAAAAGGTAAAAGTAAGCTGATCAATAGAATTGCTGGTGAAGGAACAAGTAGACCACCGCCTGAACAAGTTGCTCAAGGTGGGGCTGAAACTGAATTCGCAACGCGAGCTTCTTCTACTTCTTCAGCTCCAGAAGAGCCGAGAAGAAGGGAAGTGCCCGTGGAACCACCGACAAATGCCACAGATCAGGATCTTAGGAATGTTGTACAGATGTTGACACAGTTAGTGGCGGCACAAAGCCAGGGAAGAGCTGGTGCTATGGCACATGATGATGATGAGGCTAGAATGGCAAGTCGCAGAACACAGGATTTCTTGAAACTGGACCCTCCTATATTCACAGGGGCAGATCCAAAAGCAGATCCACAGGACTTTGTGGATCAAATTCAGAGGGCATTGGAAGTTATGCATGTGACAGGGGTAGAGACAGTTGAACTTGCTGCATACAGGTTGAAGGGAGAGGCAATATTGTGGTATGAGGATTGGAAGAAATCCCGTGACATTGGTGCAGATCCACCTACATGGGAAGAGTTTAAAGTGGCTTTCCTCGATCATTATCTTCCATATGAGGTTCGGGAAGCACGTGCAGATCAGTTCCTAAATTTGCGTCAAGGAAATTTGAGCGTCCGAGAATATAGCTTGCAATTTAATTCCTTGGCCCGCTATGCGCCAAATGTTGTGGCTACGATGACAGACAGGGTCCATAGATACGTGGACAGACTAGAGCCATATTTGGTAAGAGATTGCACTATTGCGGCCTTGAATAGGGACATGGACATTGCTCGAATACAAGTCTTCGCCCAGAAAATGGAGGATCAGAGACAGAGACGCAGGGTACATGAATTTGATAGGGGACAGTCCAAAAGGGCTAGACCTATGGGACCACCTGTGATGTCCCAAGGAGGATCTAGGCCCCGCATGTTTCCTAGACCACCTAGACCGTCGTTCTCTTACTCCACAGGTGGTGCTTATTCGCAGTCTCGAGGGTTTAGAGGTAGTTCAGCAGGGCAGAGTAGTGGGGTTCATGGATCACAGTCAGCAGGTTTCCCTCGTCAGCAGTGTCCGCACTGCGGGCGTATGCACACAGGTCCATGTCGGACAGGGACGAATGTATGCTTTTGGTGTGGTATGCCGGGACATATAGCGAGAGAGTGTCCACAGCGGAGCATGGGTGGTATAGCACGACCAGCTGGGTCGGATGTCGCATCTTCAGCATCGGTTCCTTCACAGGGCCGAGGGGTACAGCCTATTGGTCGAGGTAGAGGTGCCAGAGGAGGAGCCAGTACTAGCGGGGTACAGAATCGCACTTATGCTTTGGTGGACCGCCAGAATTCAGAAGCTTCCCCTGATGTTGTCACAGGTACATTATCCGTATGCTCACTTAATGTCTATGCACTAATTGACCCAGGTTCTACATTTTCCTATGTTACTCCATTGGTTGCTGCCAAATTTGCAAAGGCCCCAGAATTATTAATTAAATCAATTGAAGTGTCTACACCGGTTGGTGAATATATTGTTGCAAAGAGAGTATATCGTAACTGTGTGGTAACTGTGTGTGGTCATGATACGTTGGCCGATCTCATTGAATTGAACATGGTGGATTTTGATGTAATTATAGGGATGGATTGGTTGGCTTCGTGTTATGCTACGGTAGATTGCCGGGCCAAGAAGGTACAATTTTGTTTTCCACAGGAAAATGTTCTAGAATGGCAGGGTAAGGTAGGGGCACCACGAGGGAGATTTATTTCTTATTTGAAAGCTAGAAAAATGATTGCCAAGGGGTACGTATGTCATTTGGTACGAGTGAAAGATAATGATGTGGAACCATTAACTCCACAGTCAGTACCGGTAGTTAATGAATTTCTAGATGTATTCCCAGAGGATCTTCCAGGTTTACCCCCAGAACGGGAAGTGGAATTCGGCATTGATGTGATTCCAGGCACTCAGCCTATTTCTATTCCTCCATATAGAATGGCTCCAGCAGAATTGCGCGAATTGAAGGAGCAATTGAAAGATTTGTTGGATAAAGGCTTCATTAGGCCTAGTATGTCCCCGTGGGGTGCACCGGTATTATTTGTGCGAAAGAAAGATGGCACCTTGAGAATGTGCATCGACTATCGGCAACTGAATAAAGTAACGATCAAGAACAAATATCCCCTCCCTCGAATTGATGATTTGTTTGATCTGTTACAGGGTGCCAAGTGTTTATCAAAGATTGACTTGAGATCGGGTTACCATCAGGTCAGAGTTAGAAAGGAGGATGTACCCAAGACAGCTTTTCGAACACGGTATGGCCATTATGAATTTTTAGTTATGTCATTTGGACTAACAAATGCACCGGCTGTGTTTATGGATTTGATGAACAGGGTGTTTAAGCCATTCCTGGACGTGTTCGTGACAGTATTTATAGATGACATCCTTGTTTATTCAAGATCACCAGAAGACCATGCTTATCACTTACGACAAGTGTTGCAAATTCTTCGTGAACGAAAGTTGTATGCGAAATTCTCCAAATGTGAGTTTTGGTTGAAATCAGTAGCGTTCTTGGGTCACATTGTATTAGATGAAGGTATACAGGTTGATACCCAAAAGATCGAAGCAGTGAAAAACTGGCCAAGACCTACGACACCCACAGAGATTCGCAATTTTCCGGGTCTGGCAGGTTATTACCAAAGATTTGTAGAAGGGTTTGCGTCTATTGCAGCACCATTGACAAAGTTAACTCATAAGGCAATTAAATTTCAATGGAATGACGCATGTGAAAGAGGTTTCCAAAAATTGAAAGATAAGTTGACTTCCACACCAGTGTTAGTTCTTCCTGAAGGCACAGAGGGCTATGCAGTGTATTGTGATGCTTCCGGGATTGGTCTCGGATGTGTGTTGATGCAACATGGTAGGGTGATAGCATATGCCTCACGACAGTTGCGGCCACATGAGAAAAACTATCCCACACATGATCTTGAATTGGCAGCAGTAGTTTTTGCTTTAAAGATATGGCGTCATTATTTATATGGGGTTCATGTTGACATCTATATGGATCACAAAAGCTTGCAATATCTTTTTAAGAAGAAGGAACTCAATTTGAGGCAACGAAGGTGGTTAGAGCTTTTAAAAGATTATGACATTGATATTCTTTATCACCCAGGCAAAGCAAATGTCGTAGCTGATGCATTGAGCCGTAAGGCAGTCGAAAGCACTAGTGGTCAGTTGAATGAAAAGCGTGAGATAATCAAAGATTTGAATCAATTAGCCAGCTTGGGAGTTCGCCTTATTGAAACTTCAGATGATAGAGTTATGGTGCAGAATGCAGCAGAATCCTCCTTGATAGCTGAAGTGAAAGAGAAACAGTATGCGGATTCTATTTTATTACAGCTAAAGGAGAATGTGCAGCAGAATTTGACCAAGGCATTTGAGATTACACCGGAAGGGGTGCTTCAATGTCAAGGGAGAATATGTGTACCGGATGTAGATCAGCTGAGGACACGAATAATGACAGAGGCGCACCATTCGCGCTATTTCATTCATCCGGGTGCTACTAAAATGTACCATGAATTGAAAGAGGTGTATTGGTGGGGCAACATGAAAAAGAACATTGCAGAATTTGTCGCGCAGTGCCCAAATTGTCAACAAGTGAAAGTGGAACATCAGAAACCGGGAGGTTACATGCAATGTATCAATATTCCAGTCTGGAAGTGGGATATGATTAATATGGATTTTATTACGGGCTTGCCTCGTACATTGCGGAAGTTTGATTCCATATGGGTCATAGTGGACCGACTTACCAAGTCGGCGCATTTTCTACCTGTCAAGATGACCTATACAGCCGAGGATTATGCGAAGTTGTATGTGAAAGAGATAGTACGATTGCATGGTATTCCACTTTCGATCATATCAGACAGAGGAGCACAGTTCACAGCACACTTTTGGAAATCTTTTCAGCGGAGTTTGGGTACTCAGGTGAATTTGAGTACGGCTTTCCATCCTCAGACTGATGGACAAGCCGAACGTACTATTCAGACACTTGAAGATATGCTACGAGCATGTACGTTGGATTTTCAAGGCAGTTGGGATGACCATTTGCCTCTTATTGAATTTGCTTATAACAATAGCTATCATTCAAGTATTCAGATGGCACCTTATGAAGCTTTGTACGGAAGAAAATGTAGATCACCAATCGGATGGTTTGAAGCAGGTGAAACTGCTTTACTTGGGCCAGATATTGTTCACCAAGCCATGGAAAAAGTTAAAGTTATCCAACAACGGTTACAAACGGCTCAAAGTCGTCACAAGTCATATGCCGATGTTAGAAGAAGAGGGCTTGAATTTGCCATAGGTGATTGGGTGTTTTTAAAGGTGTCACCGATGAAAGGGGTAATGTGGTTCGGAAAGAAAGAAAAATTAAGTTCACGTTACATAGGCCCCTATGAAGTTATTAGAAGATTTGGGCAAGTCGCATATGAATTAGCCTTACCGCAAGAACTTTCCTCCGTCCATCCGGTCTTTCATGTGTCGATGCTTCGGAAATGCATAGGAGATCCGTCTCGTATTGTTCCCGTAGAGGATGTTCAAGTTACAGAGGATCTCACTTATGAAGAGGTTCCCATTGCTATCCTAGATCGACAAGTAAAGAGATTGAGGAACAAAGACATAGCATCCGTAAAAGTCCTTTGGAGAAACCAACACGTAGAGGAGATCACATGGGAAGCGGAAGAAAAGATGAAATCCAAGTATCCCCATTTATTTCCAATGGACCAAGAAGTTCACAGTGCGGAGGCGGAACAATAACAAGTAAGTATTTAAAAGCATTATGTGAATATGTGTAGGTATGTTAAAGGAAAGATGCATTTGTTGTATATACGACAATATTGTTAACATTCGAGGACGAATGTTTCTAAGGGGGGAAGAATGTAACACCCCGTACTTTATCACCTCACTTGATACCTTGGTATCATAACTACATAGGTGTTGAGATGCCATGCATATGTGTTTTATAGTGTCATTGGTGAAACATTTGATATCGGACTTAACATGTGCGATTAGATCTTCGTAGGAGGTGTGTTGTGATTTCGTGGAGCATTTGGGTAAGAACTCGTACATATTCTAACCTCATTTGGTGACTTTAAGTCATGTTTACTTGATGGTTAAGATCACTAAGTAAGTATTTTGTAGTGTTTGGATAAAGGATTGGACGATACGTAAACATTGGAGAAGTGGCCGGAAATTTCAGCAAAGTGCTGAAACTTGCGCCACTACCCTATTTCAGGGGTGTGGCGCAAGCCACCAGCCTGCAGAAAATTCAGAGAAGGCCCAAAACTTGCGCCACTACCCTGTTTCAGGGGGTGTGGCGCAAGGCACAAAAGTATGCCCTTTCCGGCGTCGTTTCGTAATGCAATTCTACGACGATTTCTCGATGGTTTCTTTTGGTTATTTGGAGTTAATTGAGCATTGTTAAAGCTTCAAACACTTCAATAAACTCCTACATACTCCTACATGATCAAATCATAAAATGTGAATAGTGATCCAAAATGTTCAATGAAGCCAAGGGTGACTAGAATTCCAATTTTTGCGATCGAGGCGACGAATGAGAATCTTTTAAGAGGATGTTGTCGTGACATCATAGAAATATGTAAACATGAGATATATGGTGAATAATACATGAAATTTGTTGGGTTGCATGGATATGTATTATTGGGCCCAAAATTAGGCCCAAATGGGATTAAAAGACTTGGCCCAAAGAGGAAATGACCCATTCTTGCAATAATTGACCAATTGAACATATCCTTTAATGCCACATGGAACTAAGAATGACCTTGGGTCTATATAAAGTCCCCAACATCAGATTTTATTATCAAAAGCTCTCATAACTTTTGGATATTTTCTTAAAACATTTCTCTCTTTTCCAAACCCTAAGGCAAATAATCCCTTTGGACTCCTTGGACAAGATCAACATATTCCAAGCCTTGGTAAGTATTTCTCCTCATGGATTAACATATTATATGCATGGGAGATTATGTATATTATGCTAGTGGTGTTGGCAAAGTGATGAATAGTGTATTTTGCTTTTGGTGTAAGATATACTATCTTGGTGAATTGAACTTGAATTAGGCCTTGTACCTTTGATGAAAAAGCATGGTATGGACAAAATATGAACATGTATGGTGTTATTTTGGCATTAAATTTGTTCTTGTCAAAAAGTGGAAAGTATGGGATTTTGGCCGATATGTGTTATGAGTTGAATTAAGGTGCTTTGATGGATTATTTGTGATGTGTTATGGATAAGAAAGTGTAAAGGAGAAGTATTGTGGTGGAATGTATTGATTTTTATGTATTGGTCAATGTTGGGAATATTATGGAATATTTGGCATAATAGTATGATCATGGTTTTGTCAAGGGGAAATGACATGTTTAAAGCCAAACATGTAATTCATTGACATGGTATGCATTTGTAAAGTAATTGGTGGTTAATGTGAATTTAGTTATATATTTGTAGAGTGACACATAAAGAAGGAGTGGGCTTATTGTATACGCATCTAAAGTTGTATATTCGTATTGCGAATCCAAGGTATGTAAGGTTACTTTGTCCGTATCTTTCTACGGCCAATAGTGTTCACATTGACATTTCTCTAGTTCTATCCGAAATGTACTAAGGTATCCCATATGCACTTATCCATGGTCATTGTCATATATTTCCTACTCGTCGATCAATTTTGAATCCCATTTCTCATATTCATGGTTAATGTTCCAATATTCCAATAGTGCCTATACTTGTGTCTCTTGTTCATGGATTATTGTCCAATGGTTCCAATGGTATAATGGTGCTAGTAATGTTATATTTCTCATTGATATTTATTCATATGTCTCTTACTCATTGGTCAATGATTCAAAGTTTCCAACAATGTGATGTTCAAAAGTTCCAAAGTGATGTTATGACTATCAAAGTATCAATCTCAAAGTAAAGATCAAAGTAATGCAAATGTGGTCAATGATCAAGTACGGGTGGCAAGTCTAGGGGCGTAAGCCTAGCTCGACTCGATCCCGAGATATGGATTTATGGGTGGCAAGTCTAGGGGCGTAAGCCTAGCTCGACTCGATCCCAAGGGTGGCAAGTCTAGGGGCATAAGCCTAGCTCGACTCGATCCCTATATGATGATATGAAAGACCCACTGATCAGTCGGGGGCCGGGTACATTGTGATATGTAATGACATGTGAGCATTGAGATAAAGAAAGTAATGAAAAGAATGAAAGCAATCCACATGGTTTCCAAAGAATAACATGGTGACTTATTCACATCGAGTATTCATATGTTTTGAGTTCATTGACATATTCACTGAAATATTCATGTGTTGTATAGTTTCATCTGAGCCTTGCATACTCAGTACTTATTTCGTACTGACCCCTCTCGGGGAATTTACCTTGCTTGCTGTAGGCGCAGGTCCCAGTAGGCCTCCTCAGTAGATTGCCAGTGTTAGCGGCTCTTTGGTGAGCTCCAGCTCATTCGGGGCTTCTCCGATTCAGAGTGTATATATGTTTTGGTATTGTACATAATGTGTAAAGCGGGGACTTGTCCCGACTTATGGTTCATTTTGGTCAATGCTCTTGTTAGAGGCTTTTGTAGACCGATGTGGGTGTAATAGTGTAAAAGACACATGTTGTTTTGACTGGATGGCCTCAACGGCCAAGTTTCATATGTATGCCTAAATATGTCCCTTGTTCTCCTTTATTCGTATGTCATAATATTATGCAATGGTGGTTATGAATATGATTGAGCATAGGCAAAGGTTGGTTCTCTCGGGCCTTATCGGCTACGGGTGCCAATCATGTCTCGATGGAATTCGGGGCGTGACAAAAGTGGTATCAGAGCAGTCGGTCTAAGGATGTCTACAAAGCCGTGTCTGAGTAGAGTCTTACGTATCGATGTGTTGTGCACCACATTTATACGTAGGAGGCTACGAGACATTTAGGATGTTGTTTCTTTCCTTCATTCTAGATCGTGCAATAGAGCCAATGTTGTCAGTTGCATTGTATCTGATTTTGGTAATTGTTTTTCTTTGGTATAGTCAAAATGCCGAACACTAGAAGAGGAAGAGGAAAAGGTAAAAGTAAGCTGATCAATAGAATTGCTGGTGAAGGAACAAGTAGACCACCGCCTGAACAAGTTGCTCAAGGTGGGGCTGAAACTGAATTCGCAACGCTAGCTTCTTCTACTTCTTCAGCTCCAGAAGAGCCGAGAAGAAGGGAAGTGCCCGTGGAACCACCGACAAATGCCACAGATCAGGATCTTAGGAATGCTGTACAGATGTTGACACAGTTAGTGGCGGCACAAAGCCAGGGAAGAGCTGGTGCTATGGCACATGATGATGATGAGGCTAGAATGGCAAGTCGCAGAACACAGGATTTCTTGAAACTGGACCCTCCTATATTCACAGGGTCAGATCCAAAAGCAGATCCACAGGACTTCGTGGATCAAATTCAGAGGGCATTGGAAGTTATGCATGTGACAGGGGTAGAGATAGTTGAACTTGCTGCATACAGGTTGAAGGGAGAGGCAATATTGTGGTATGAGGATTGGAAGAAATCCCGTGACATTGGTGCAGATCCACCTACTTGGGAAGAGTTTAAAGTGGCTTTCCTCGATCATTATCTTCCATATGAGGTTCGGGAAGCACGTGCAGATCAGTTCCTAAATTTGCGTTAAGGAAATTTGAGCGTCCGAGAATATAGCTTGCAATTTAATTCCTTGGCCCGCTATGCGCCAAATGTTGTGGCTACGATGACAGACAGGGTCCATAGATACGTGGACAGACTAGAGCCATATTTGGTAAGAGATTGCACTATTGCGGCCTTGAATAGGGACATGGACATTGCTCGAATACAAGCCTTCGCCCAGAAAATGGAGGATCAGAGACAGAGACGCAGGGTACATGAATTTGATAGGGGACAGTCCAAAAGGGCTAGACCTATGGGACCACCTGTGATATCCCAAGGAGGATCTAGGCCCCGCATGTTTCCTAGACCACCTAGACCGTCGTTCTCTTACTCCACAGGTGGTGCTTATTCGCAGTCTCGAGGGTTTAGAGGTAGTTCAGCAGGGCAGAGTAGTGGGGTTCATGGATCACAGTCAGCAGGTTTCCCTCGTCAGCAGTGTCCGCACTGCGGGCGTATGCACACAGGTCCATGTCGGACAGGGACGAATGTCTGCTTTTGGTGTGGTATGCCGGGACATATAGCGAGAGAGTGTCCACAGCGGAGCATGGGTGGTATAGCACGACCAGCTGGGTCAGCTGTCGCGTCTTCAGCATCGGTTCCTTCACAGGGCCGAGGGGTACAGCCTATTGATCGAGGTAGAGGTGCCAGAGGAGGAGCCAGTACTAGCGGGGTACAGAATCGCACTTATGCTTTGGTGGACCGCCAGAATTCAGAAGCTTCCCCTGATGTTGTCACAGGTACATTATCCGTATGCTCACTTAATGTCTATGCACTAATTGACCCAGGTTCTACATTTTCCTATGTTACTCCATTGGTTGCTACCAAATTTGCAAAGGCCCCAGAATTATTAATTAAATCAATTGAAGTGTCTACACCGGTTGGTGAATATATTGTTGCAAAGAGAGTATATCGTAACTGTGTGGTAACTGTGTGTGGTCATGATACGTTGGCCGATCTCATTGAATTGAACATGGTGGATTTTGATGTAATTATGGGGATGGATTGGTTGGCTTCGTGTTATGCTACGGTAGATTGCCGGGCCAAGAAGGTACAATTTTGTTTTCCACAGGAAAATGTTCTAGAATGGCAGGGTAAGGTAGGGGCACCACGAGGGAGATTTATTTCTTATTTGAAAGCCAGAAAAATGATTGCCAAGGGGTACGTATGTCATTTGGTACGAGTGAAAGATAATGATGTGGAACCATTAACTCCACAGTCAGTACCGGTAGTTAATGAATTTCTAGATGTATTCCCAGAGGATCTTCCAGGTTTACCCCCAGAGGATCTTCCAAATTTCATATCCGAAAGCCTTACAAACGTCAAAACACATCCTTCAAACTAAACCAGCCCACACCAGATGAATCACATCAAACCATTACTAACCAGTCTTTAACTATTATTCACAGTCAATAAATGAAATCACTGGACACTCAGTTCATAATTTAATCAAACTCGGAGAAGAGAGTAACTAGCCTTAATCTTGTTATTCGGACATGAAAAAGCATAAAAAGATTAAAACTATATCACTCCAGAGTAGATTAGGAAAGATATAGGTAAAGTTCGATCAAACAAATTTCGACTTTCAACAGAAACAAATACTTAACCGCTTTAAACCAAAAAATAATAATTATTCTGAATCTGAAATTTAAGCAGACAACATTTAGTAATAAGGTAAATAATGGGAGAATTGAGGTTGCGAAATTAATTTTTGTATCAAAGAAACATTCAACTTATAATTTCCAAAGAATCTATAGTATTATGTCTTGAAGATAACTAAAGAGTTACTTCAAAACCCTGACCCATAGACCTTGCATAATATGGCAAGCCACGAGTCTTAGAACCTGACTTGAAACAGTTTCGTCTATCAACCTAAAGGACTATTTCCGTCATCGGAGAGACAAAAAAAAACCCTCATATTCAATCCACCGAAAAAGGTAACATACTGAAAAGGTCACAAGTTGGATACAACAACACCAGTCATAGAGAAACTAATTAAAGTTCAAAGCCTTTTAAACCAAACACACCAAATTTCATATCTGAAAGCCTTACAAACGTCAAAACACATCCTTCAAACTAAACCAGCCCACACCAGATGAATCACATCAAACCATTACTAACCAGTCTTTAACTATTATTCACAGTCAATAAATGAAATCACTGGACACTCAGTTCATAATTTAATCAAACTCGGAGAAGAGAGTACAAACAAACATGTCTTAAACCATTCTCTTTATGACCAAGTTTTAATTCTCAATCCGAAATTTCCACAAATCAGTCGTAAATACCACATAAAAACTCAAACAAGACAGTCCCAAATTCACAATCACTGTGAGATTCACCCTTTTTATGAAATTTAAACAAGAGGAGAAAATGCAAAAGAGATGGAATTTTTAAATGCAAAAGAGATGGAATTTTCACCTGTTTTGGAGCAACGAAATGAGACAACGAGTCTCAATCGGGATAGCTTCCACCAGAATTTATGCTTGTTTCTGCCGAAGTTATAATTCCGACTCGTCGGAGTTCAACTTTTCGTCGAAATTTGATCTTTTAGAGTATGTATTTCCTCTCGGATTTTTGGTTACGAAAGGTTAGAAGCGTGCGCCTCCAGAACCTCCAAATTTTTCCTCAAAAATCCACCCTCAACCTTTAACCCACACTATCTATTTATAGGGGAATTGGGGTTGCCAATGGGGGGGAGAACAGAGGGGTATTAAGGGAAAAATGAATTGGATTTTGAAATTCGAAATTAGGATAAGCTTGAATTTTCAGCTTGTGATAGACATGAATCTAGACGAATTCTTGGGGGAAATTCGTAGGGATGTTGGGGGGAAAAAAGAAATACTTCATGCACCAATAGAAATTGCACAACGTATGTACTATATCGTACGAAATTGAACGTTGGGGGAGGACACCTGGACAATTCTAGAAGCTTCGAGGTTCCTCGGGTACGAATTATCGTGCTATCCACGCGGGTTTGTACGAATTAGGGAGAGAGAGGGAGACGACTGAGCGGGGAAAGGGGATAGGGTTTCGGGTTAAGGTCGGGTTGTTGGGGTTTTGCTATTGTTGTCGATATTATTGGTGTTGTTGTGTTTGGGTGTTGGAGTTGCTGTTGACGGGTTGTTGTTGTTGCTGAGTATTGTTGTTGAAGTGAAGAAGAAAGGAGTTATAAGGGTGTGGGCCGGGTCGGTTTGGTGTATTGTTGGGCCTGGGGCGGCTGGTTTGTTGTTGGGCCTGGTAGATTAGGATTTAAAAGGGTAGTGTAGGTTATTTAATAAAGAGGGAGGGTAGAACACGGGCCATTTAGTTTAGGATCTAGCCAAATTTCATCAAACTTTCGGCCAAATTGAAAATCAATTGGCCAATTGCATCGCAATTGTGGTCAATTTGATTTCAATTAAGGCCAAATTTAATGGGTTTGGCTAAATTGATTGCAATCTAACATGAATTAGGCACCGATTTAATCTCGAGTTTCTCGACTTCGCAAAAATCAAATAAATATTTTCCAAATAAATTATAGTTAAAAGCAAAATGTATTTAAGTCAAGATTTTACCTATTTGGATTAATTTTCAAGATAGGATTTCGATTAAAACTTGAATATTTGATAAAATAATTATTTAAGCGATCAAAATTATATGATCTCGTATCCATGAATACAAAATATATAATTCGTCACTTAAATGACAAAAACTAACCCAAATAGATATTTTTTTAGAAAGTATTTATCCGGATAAAATAAATATTTTGATTTTATTCAAAATCGAAGAAATTCAAGATTAAATTTAGTCGTGGAGGGCAAAAATTAGGTGTCAACAGTTGGTATGACAATGCCGTAAATGGTATTGTAGAGAAGGAAATGACATTTTAAAGATAAACATGTAACTCATTGTTGTCACATGCATTTGTAAGGTAGTTGATGGTTAATGTTGGTTCCTTTATGTACTTGTGATGTAGAGTGAAACGTAAGAAAGGAGCGGAATTGTTGTGCTCACATATTGGATTGTGTATTTACATTGGGAAGCTAAGGTATGTAAGGTTACTCTGTCCGTATCCTTCTGCAGCACATAATGTTCATATTGACATTACACTTATCCTATTCCGAAATATGCTAAGGTATCTCATTCAGGTTTGATATATATTGTTATCCACACGTTTCTTATTCATTGACCGATTGGCACTCATATGTCTCTTATCCATGGACTGAAATTCCTAAGCTCTCATAATGTTGTAACTACTAAAAGACACTGTTTCAAGGAAAGTGACGACGTAAGGAAAATCTATTCATTCCTAAGTCACATATCCCTTATTCATTAGTCGTTGTTGTTCATGAGTTACCTAATTATGGACATGGTTCCAACGTCCTAATAATAGTATGTTCCAAAGCTTCCAATAAGGTGATGATTACGGATGTATCAATGTATTAATCTCTCATAAGTGAGCGCATCACTCTCTTGAAAGTAAGGAAGTGAAGTAAGGCATAGATGTGTTTTTCCAATATTATCATGATCCTCAATGTATCAATCTCACACAAGTAAAAGTATCAATCTCTCATAAGTGAATGTATTAATCTCTCACAAGTAAGGGTATCAATCTCATGAGTAGAGGAGTGAAGTATTATATATATAAGTGTGTGCCTCAATTATTGTCATGATCACTAATGTATCACTCTCATAACTATGTAAAGGAAATAAGATTGTAAAGAAGTAATGCACATATGGTTACTTTATGTTTCATTGAGTACGGATCACAATATAAAGGGTATAAGTTCAAGATGGTATAACCCCAATATTATGCTATGGTATTATTATGGTACTATATTATTATCCACCTATATGGTGATGAGCGGTATTATATTATTATCTACCTATAAGGTGATGATCGGTACTATATTATTATCCACTTATATGGTGATGAGCGGTATTATATTATTATCCACCTATAAGGTGATGATCGGTACTATATTATTATCCACCTATAAGGTGATGAGCGGTATTATATTACTATCCACCTAGAAGGTGATGATTGGTATTATATTAAGACCCACATAAAGAAGATAGTTGTAAAAGAAATTAGAGTATATCCCTTGCATGAATTTAAAACTGAAGGTTAGTATAAGACTGATGATGATAAGAATGAATGATCAAGTAATGAAAATAATAAAAGTAATGAACATGGTTCCACATATTTCGAGCGGAGGTCTATCCATATTGATTATTCTCTTACGCTTAATTTCTTGGAAGTACTTAGGCATTATACAATTTCATATGACCTTACATACTCATTACATTATTCGTACTGACCCCTCTTGGGAGATTTACTTTAAATGTTGCAGGCGCAGGTGCTAGTAGATATCCCCAGTAGGCTAAGAGATATCCGAAGATTGTTGGTGAGCTCCAGTTGGTTCGGGGCTTTTCCGAGTCATTATGCATATTGGTTTGATATTGTGTATGAGTATAGAGCGGGGTGTTGTCCCGACTCTAGGTTGTCATAGTTACGTATTTGTAGAGGCTTTGTAGACTTATGTGGGAAGCTGAATGTAAGATATATACGTTCATTTTGACGCAATGGCCCTAATGGCCAAGTTTCATATATTGCACATGTTGCCATGACTTCCGCCATTGATATTTAATTACATGGGATAAAATGATATTCATACGCGAACATGCATATAAGAGTACATGAGCGAAGATTGGTTCTCTCGGGCCTCATCGGCTTCGGGTGCCAGTCCGTCCCGTTGGAATTCGGGGCGTGACATTTATTTTGTCTTTGCTCTCTTTCTTTCTCATTTTATTTTATTTTCGGTTTACCTATTGCCATAGGCTGGTTGCTTGCTCTGTTCCTGCTTCCTTGCGATGGTAACATTTCCTCTCTGGTTCTATTAGTCTCTTCGAACAATTTTGTGATATATGTCCAAGAACTCCACAGGTAGAGCATAAGATATTAGATCCTTCATATCTTTGACGAGCATGTCTTTGAAGGATGTGGGTTTTGTTCCATCGACTCCAGTGTTGTAATCTTGAGTTATCCCCATTGAATCGTCATTCATCTCCCTATATCGAGTGGCACGAGTGGATTTAAGGTGTCTAGGCCGTGATTCATCCCTTGAAATTGGGAAATAGAAAATTTTCGTGAGAAGTTAGAACTTCTGTCACTACTAAGTGGTCACCTATCTATTCTACTCAGATTGTTAAGTCTCTTCTATGTAGAATTTCACCTATTTAATATCTACATTCTATTTTGATCATCCTGCAGATGGTTTGTAGTCGAGGCACATTTTGATTCCACGATGCTTCATTTCTTGCCATCCATATGTGGAAATCGTTGAAGAGATCATCCATAGCATCCCTCTGCACATTTTCCCCTTAGCTCTCCTGGCTATTCTTGTCCACCAGCCCTTCAGCTACATTTTCCTCATGCTAATCGCCAACCATTTCAATAGGTTCTCAATGCTGGCTTTGGAAGACACACATCGAAATTTCAGGCTAGCTCTAGTCATCAATCTTCTATGCATGGCTAGCCCTGCCCGCAAATAAAGTTTTGTTTTGGTATACTAGCCTTGCTCCACAGGCCCCTCCATAATGGCCATTGAGGTCTTGTTCCTCTAGCCCAAGTATAACCACTATGCACTGTATACTTTCCATTAACCTTCAACCATCCATTTTGTATGTAACCAGTAGCATACTTTTCTTTCAGAGAACAAATCTTTTTCCAGTACCAGCTTGAGTCTGATGGGGCCTTATATTGCCAACGGTTTTTATCTTTCATATATGCGATTTACCCATTACACCCATAGATTATCTGCCTTGCTTGCTATATTCTCGACATACTTGGCCACTGCTGGCCATTATATTATATATCATTGACTGGTCAGAGCAATCTACCAATATATATGCGCTACCATAATGAATGTAGAATTTCTCGGTGGATTCAGGGGGATAGGGTGGGGTTCCCGAGATCCCAGTAACTTTTGTGCAGATCTTATATTTATATTGAGAAATCTAGTAAATAAATAAGAATTATAAATTAGGAACCTATAAATAAAGTATGTTATTGGTCTAGTGGCAGAGAAGGAGACTGCTAGCTTTGTTGACCTCTTGGTTGTGGGTTCAAGCCCCTTCAGTTGCTGTATTTGACAAACCTGCCAAAGGACCAGACACGCAGTCCTTTTCTCTTGTCCAATGGGAAAAGTTCAAGGTTTTACCTCTTTTCATCTCTCATATATATACATCAAGACAAAGCTTCAAGAACCAAGGGACCAGTTTGCTACAACTGAATTTCATTACACAAACAAAATCATGTTAGCTTTAGCTTGCAGTTTTAACAATAATAATTGTTTTTCAGAACTGATACTGTACGTATATCAGAACGTCGTTGTTCCTTAATCTCTGGAACTATATGCACCACAATATCTTCGTATCTGGACTCAGAACCACCAGTCTAGGACTTAAAAAGAACATTTCAAAAAGCTAATATCAGGTCCTTGAATTTATTTTAGGGTAAAGGATAAAAAAATTCAGGACTGTGTGAAATGAAACAATTCCGCCCTCCGTTAAAAAAGTGTCTCATTCCAGTCCGTGTGTTACTAAAGTGGCACGATTTTCATTTTTATGGGCTATGGGCAGCAGCTAAGAGGCAAATTTATATCATTGACAAAGTCAAGAGCAAATTTGATCCTTTTTCAATGGCCCCCTTTAACTGGAGCAACCATTTTCGTCAATTTGCCCAAAAGCCCAGTAAAATTTGTGGATGCCTTTAAAATCATTTATAGAATAGATTTTGCATAGTCAAGAAGCATATGTAGAACAATAGAAGAAAGCACCAAAAGAAAAACTTCAAGAAGATAACCTACAGTATAAGAAATATCAACAGACGTAATTTTCACCTTTGAAGAGAGTATTATGCTGCGCCAATTCCGGGAACTGAAGCAGAAAGAAAAATGAATCACCAAGCAGCGGCAGAAAACAAACAGACAGAGCAAAACAAAGTGAAGAAGAAGATTGACAACACAGTATAATGATAAAAAGTGTTGCTTGTCAAGTTTTACGATGAAGTACACGCGTCGTTCTGTAAAGATGTATACATACAAACATGGCACTATATCAGAAGTAACTCAGATAACCTTGTGTACAACTTGTTGATGCAGCGTTCGTAACGTCTTATGTATAATAGAAATTTGTATTAAATAAAAAATGTTATTCAACAGACACGATGTCAGGCTAACTGCCACGATACATTCTTTTTTGATAAAAGATACATGCACTAGAAATCAATTAAAACCAAAAACACCATAAGAAAGATGCCATAAGAGTGAGGATGACAAAGGAACTTTAAAAAGTTGATGCCATTAAGGTTGATAAGGAGTGGCAATCAAGTAAAGTTCATTTTTCATGGAGGAAGTTACTCCAGCCGATTCAGTCATGTCCAAGTCTCTTGGCTCCATTCCAGTAGGGAGTTTCCAATCGAAGTGATAAAGCAATTGAGCCAACGGCAAATAAACATTAGCTAAACCAAATGATATCCCGGGACAAATCCTCCTCCCACTGCCAAAGGGAAGATATTCAAAATTATTACCAACAAAGTCCACAGAGCACTGCTCAAATCTCTCTGGCTTAAAGCTTTCTGCGTCGTCCCAATATTTTGGATCTCTTCCAATTGCCCAAACATTAACCATGACCTTGGTCTTCAGTGGAATAGTGTAGCCGTTTAAGTCGGTCTCTTCCCTGCATTCTCTTAGGGTCAAAAGTGGAACTGGTGGATGAAGTCGCAGAGTTTCTTTAACGACTAACTTTAAGTATTTTAGCTCCTCTACATCGAATGTTACATTGCCTCTAAAGGCTTCTCGCACTTCTGCTTGAGCTTTGGCAAATACACTTGGATTTTTCATCATTTCAGCCATAGCCCATACAGTCGTTGTTGATGAAGTTTCTGTTCCAGCACCAAACATGTCCTGCAATTTATGGCCAAGTTATTCAATCAATAGCACACAAGCTATGTTCATTGTATAATGTGACTATCGCACATGCTCTTTCCTCATCTAACTGTTTTGACTATCTGGCGTTTATGCGAATCTCTTTCTTACACATCAAAAGTTTAGTACTCCTAACTAGAAATTTTTACTAATTAATATTTTAGCTATGACAATGGATATTGAAGCACTGTATGGTTAAATAAGTAGAACATGGATAGTATTCAATACTTACAATAATAATTGCTTTGATATTGTTGTTGGTAATGGGAAATTCAAGACTTCTATCCTTCTTAACTCTTAGAAGAACATCAATTAGGTCTTCATCTCCTAATGCATCATCACCCTTGTGAGTTGTTGCAAGATTCTTCTTGCGCTCGTTGATGATATCCTCAACAATTGAATCTACCTGACGGTGGACATCTAGAAGTTTTTTCTTTGTTTTACTGAGAGAATGAAGAAATTTGTATGAAGGGAAGATGTCAGCCACATCAAAGCCTCCTGCTAAGCTTATCACTTCTCCAATTAGTTTTATAAATTTATCTTGCTCCTTTAGTACTTGCCCAAATGCTGATCTACATGTCATGGAGCTTGTGAACCAAATGATACTTTCGGTAAAATTAACTGGCTCACCAGAAAATGAAGAGGATCGGATAGAGTCAATGAGAAGAATGGCTTCTTCATTCCTAATTGAGCTAAACGATCGAACATTTTTTGCACTCAGCAGTTCCATGACACAAATTTTACGCATTTGTCTCCAGTATTCACCTGTTAAGATAGATATGGTCATGTGTCATGCAAATCTAACAAAACAAATCTTGGATGACGATAAATGAGACAACAACAGAAATATATCAAAAGAGACAACAATGTAACATAGTTTGGTCTATTAATAACCTACTTATGAGTTAATCAGGTTCATGTTCTCCCACTAAACAAGACTCCTTTCAGGATTTTATGGTGAATGCGATATATAAATTGAAAGGAATTAAGGATTCTAAAAAATTTTAACACATATATTTCTTCTAAGAAAAGTAAAATCAATTATGGACAAAATGTACGTTTGTCCTTCAAGAAAAAGTAAATTCCTAATATAGTGAAAAAATATTAGGGAAAACGCGTAGCACTCACCATAGGGGCTAAAGGCAATGTCACACCTATCATAAAAGACAATATCCATGGCCATGAGTTTAGGCCTAGATGCAAAAGCGAGGTCATGAGTTTTTAGTACTTGTTTAGCCAACTCAGAAGAAGTAACAACAACTGAAGAAAATTCACCAAGCTGGAGGTGCATGAGTGGTCCATATTTTTTGGCTAAATCTCTAAAGACGTGGTGTGGAGGTCCACTAGCTATGTGATGCATGTTTCCTATAAAAGGAAGTTTCCATGGACCTGGAGGCAATTTTTTGGTTCGGCTATTTGAGTTCTTCCATTTCCTTAACAGAAAAAGGAAAGATAGAAAAAGGAAGATGGAAGCCAAGCTGATGAAGAATTGCATTTTGGGAGAGTTAGTAATGTGTTCGGTGTTTCTTCAAAGTTCATTTGCATATGCTCTTATATATAGGTTTCTGGTATAATTGGCAAATAATTGGATACGTTGAAACAAATATAATAGTGTTATTTTCAGCAACTTGGAATTCAATAAGTCAAATAATTGCCCATATAAAGACTCTAATTAGGCGGCGGCTGGAAAATTGATTTTATAATTAGTAGTTGCCAGCTTGGAATTCAATCGGTCCTACTAAGCAGCTTGACTGATGTGGATCAATCTGGTAAAAGGTCGAGGTGTAAGGCGAGGCGTTTTGTGCGATACGGGGCTAGGGATAAATCTCAAAACACAAACTTTTGCCCCTTTTTTTTAAATTGGGGGTAGGGGAAGGGGAAATGGGAAGGGGATTACAAGGTAGCCAACCAACTGAGCTACTAAGATTTCCCATTAACTTTTGCATTTTATTTGTGCTCAGGAATGTTTTTGATACGCCCACCCTGAAACTCGCCTCAAAAACCTTTGAAAACACTAATGTGGAGTATTATAAGGTTCTTGGCTAAGTTGGAATATATACCCCACTTCTGGACCAAAGTATTAACGGCGAGGTCATTTTCGGGCCAACATACTAATGGCAATGATATTTTTAGATCAAACTATTAACCACATAGACATTTTTGAACCAAACTATTAACGGGTGACATTTTGTTTCATTTCACAGTAAGGACATTTTTCTCCTCCTACTTTTCTTGGACCTTTTCACAGACTTTTTCATGATTATTATTTGCTTGGAATACGAGTTTATTCATTATTATGCTATTCTATCCTTATGGATTAAGGTGCTGGGGTCTACACAACTTGGAAATTTCAGGTTTCGTGACAAACTAAAAGACATTTACCTTTGACTAACATGATTAAATCAATAAAGTAATTATGAGTTTTGAGAATGGAGTCATTGTTGTTAATTTCACTCCTAAAATAAAAAAATTTCAACAAGAATTTAGATTAGTCAAACTCTAAAGCGGGTATCAAAAATCATATAAGAAACCATAAAATAGAAGACCTGCATGAATTCCATGTCCCGGAAGCTTTTCATTCTGTTGGATAACAAATTTTTCTGGAATTAGATATGATGTATTGTTGTGCCTAAGATAATTCTGTTTTCTTTTTCATCTTAATTATCGAGTTATATGTATGACGATTATTTCAAAGCAAGAACTTTGAATTTTCAATCTTTGATAATCAATTCAAAATATCTATTAATCATGCCATTTAATTTTTCTGAATAAGTTAATAAAATATATAATGCTTAAATTGTATTCCAATATATAACACAAAAATTGGGGAATAACAATAAAGCCCTTGGTCGGCAAGCTGAAAGTCTTGAAGAACAATTACTGCTAAGAATAAAATGAAAAAATTTAAACCTCTATAATGACGCTCTTTCTAGTATATAGTCAAAGTAAGGCAACAATTATTATATAAGGTAATATTCCTCCAAATTTGAATTAAGAAAAGATGGCTATGCTCACAGTCAACTTACATACAACTACAAAAAGATTAGAAAATTTGTTGTCTGTCCCTTACCACACTATATATACTTGTCATTTGTCTTCCATTTAAGTCATCAGCTCTCAACTTAAGTGTTACATTCTTTCTTTCTTCTGTTGTCAAATTAAGTGTTACATTCTTTCTTACTTAAAAGAAGAAGAAAATACTATCATATTTAGCAATGGCCTCAGCTGCAGTTTGCAATAATACAGTTAACCATATTGAAGAAGAAGAGATTGTTCGCCCCATCGCCAACTTCTCGCCAAGTCTATGGGGCGATCATTTCCTTTCTTTCTCCATCGACAACCAGGTAATTAACTAATATTTGTCATCTTTTCTTCATAGTACTTTCTTAGTTCTTTGCTTTTATTAGACAATGTAGTTTGATTTCTTTTGGCTTTTGAATATATTTATAGGTTGAACAAAAGTATGCTCAAGAGATTGAATCGTTGAAGGAGCAAACAAGGACTATGTTGTTAGCTACAGGAAGGAAATTGGCGGAGACATTGGATTTGATTGATGTTATTGAACGCCTTGGCATAGCCTATCACTTTGAGAAAGAAATCGATGAGATTTTGGATCGGATTTACAATGAAAATTCAAGCTTTGTGGGCGATGACAATAATGCTGATCTATGCACTTGTGCTCTTCAATTTCGATTGCTTAGGCAACATGGTTACAACATCTCTCTAAGTAAGTACCTCTTGAAGTACTACAAATTCAATATTGTCGTGATTATATATATAATCCATTTGATAGGAAGGCTAACATTGTGTATTCTTCCTTGAAAATCAGAAATTTTCAACAAATTCCAAGATGGAAATGGAAAACTCAAAGAGTCTCTTTCTAGTGATGTCTTAGGATTATTGAGCTTGTATGAAGCTTCAAATGTAAGGACTCATGGTGAAGACATCTTAGAAGATGCACTTGCTTTCTCAACTACTCATCTTGAGTCCGCAGCTCCACATTTGAACACTCCTCTTAAAGAGAAAGTGACGCATGCCCTTGAGCAATCTTTGCACAAAGGTATTCCTCGAATTGAGATTCGATTCTTCATCTCATCAATCTATGAGAAGCAGGAAACAAAGAATGATGTATTAGTTCGATTTGCCAAATTGGATTACAACTTGCTCCAAATGTTGCACAAACAAGAACTTGCTGAAGTATCAAGGTGAGAATATATACAAACGCTAAACTTTTTTGATTGATAATTTATCAAGTACTGATGTCAATTTGTTATGCTGCAGGTGGTGGAAAGATTTGAATTTCGTGAACACGCTTCCATATGCTAGAGATAGAGTAGTTGAATGCTACTTTTGGGCATTAGGAGTATATTTTGAGCCCCAATATTCTCAAGCTCGTGTCATGCTCGTTAAGACCATAGCAATGATTTCAATTGTGGATGACACCTACGATGCTTATGGTACAATGGAAGAACTTGCCACATACACAGATGCCATACAAAGGTATGGACTTCGATTCATCGATTCACTTACTCAGATATACCTTAAAAGTGAATATCATGAAAAGATTAAACCGAGCTTTTGCTCATTGTGTTTATTTTAAAATGCATAAATTTACCTTTGGTTTGTCACCACAGATGGGATATTACAGAAATTGATCGTCTCCCTGATTACATGAAAATCAGTTATAAAGCTCTTCTAGATCTTTACGAGGATTATGAAAAGGAAATGTCTAGCGATGGAAGATCTCATGTTGTTTATTATGCAAAAGAAAGAGTGAGTTTCAGCGACCTAACTATCAATTAACTTTTTTCCTTAATACATTTCTAATTTTGCTTTCTCCTCACGTCTTCTTTTGAATATAAACTAGAAGCAATGGAGTTACAATTTTCTAACACTTAAAAATTCGTATGCTTGGTGTTTACAGATGAAAGAATTGGTAAAAAGTTATAATATTGAGGCAAAATGGTTTATTGAAGGACATATGCCTCCTGCTTTTGAATACCTGCGCAATGCATTTGTAACTACCACATACTACTTTCTTGCCACAACATCGTATTTGGGAATGAAGTATGCTAAGGAGCAAGATTTTGAGTGGTTGTCGAAAAATCCTAAAATTCTTGAAGGTTGTGTGACAATATGCCGAGTTATTGATGACATAGCCACATACGAGGTATGAGACTATGAGTTGTATCTCATAAAGTCACAACATTATATGATATTTGAACAAATAGAGTGTTGTGTTAACAATTGAAGCAATATTAAAGCTAACCCCTAATCTAATTGTCTTTGCAGGTCGAGAAAAATAGGGGACAACTTTCAACAGGAATTGAGTGCTACATGAGAGATCATAGTGTATCAACAAAAGAGGCAATGGCTAAATTTCAAGAAATGGGTGAGGCAGGATGGAAGGATATTAATGAAGGAATGCTTAGGCCCACTCCTGTGCATATGGAGTTTTTATCTCGTATTCTCAATCTTGCTCGGCTTGTTGACGTTACATATAAACACAATGAAGATGGATACACTCATCCTGAGAAAGTCTTAATGTCACGCCCCAAATTCCAACGAGACGGACATGGCACCCAAAGCCGACAAGGCCCGGGAGAACCAATCTTCGTCCATAACAACCCATACGCACCACTCAAAAGTCATCACCACCACAATTAAATATGAGAAGCCAAAAGCGAAATTTATGACAAATATAAGAGAAATATGAGACTTGGCCTTTAGGGCCATCAAGACAAAACATACGTTCATTACATACCCTTCGTCTGACCCACAACATCTACAAAGCCTCTACAGATGCACAACCAAAACCAACCTAGAGTCGGGACACACCCCGCTCTATATATATATACACAAGACCAAAACAAATATACATAGGAAACTCGGAAAGCCCCGAACCAACTGGAGCTCACCAAATGTCCGCAAAAGATCCGCAACCTACAGCGGAGGTCTACTAGTGCCTGTGCCTGCAACAAGTAAGGTAAGTTCCCCCGAGGGGGTCAGCACGAAAAATGTACTGCGTATGTAAGGCCACAATAAAACTGTAGCAATAAGTGAGAACACCAATGTATATCAAGGATAAGAGAATAGGCAATATCGATAAACCAACATTTCCATATGTGTGGAACCATGTACGTTACATTCTTTATTTCTTTTATCAATTATCTCAATATCAACAAAAATCACATCATGCCCGGGACCAACTGATCAGTGGTAAATAACAATACTGGGATCGTCTCTAGCTAGGCTTATGCCCCTTTGAGCTACCACCCATAAATCAATAAAGCAGGTTCGGCCCTAGCTAGGTTTTCACCCCTTTGGGCTACCCCCTGTGTCCAATAATCAATCGGGATCGTCTCTAGCTAGGCTTTCGCCCCTTTGAGCTACCACCCGTGATACATCGGGATCGTCTCTAGCTAGGCTTTCGCCCCTTTGAGCTACCACCCGTACTCAACCATATACGCATTACTTTCATTCTTTAATTATGAACTTGAAACATTGTTGGTTATCGCATTATTGGAACTTTGGGACAATGTTCAATGTTCAAGAGACACATGAATAAATATATGTAGGCAACCAACTTTACATGAGACACTTTGGAACATTTCGGCATAGGTACAAGTACAATGGCAAAGGAAGCAATAGGTGTTGCAGAAAGATACGGACAAGAATAACCTTACATACCTTAGCCTCTCAATAAGAATCCGCAATCCTAAGGAATATAATGATTCAGCCCCTTACTCTACAACACAAGCACATAACGGAGTTTACGTCAACATCTAACACCTTTCAAGTGTAAAAGACGACAAAAGGTACATAATTGCCTATTACGTCATTTCCCCCTTTACAATAAAATTTCGGCATGACCATTCCAAAAATACTACAACATGCCATACATTGACCAATATCATAACCAATAGCATTTCGCAACAAAGCTTCTTCTTTACACTTTCTCATTCACACCATATCACAAAGAATCCATTAAATCACCTTAATACACCCCATAGCACATATCGGCCAAAATCTCATAATTTCCATAATTTTCACTTATAGACAAGAACAAATTTAATGCCAAAAATAACACCATACATGTTCATATTTTGTTCATGCCATACTTTTTCATCAAAGGCACAAGGCCTAATTCAAGTTCAAATTCCCAAGATGACACATCTTTTACCAAAGGCAAAAATACACTATTCATCACCTTGCCAACCCAACTAGCATAATATACATAATCTCCCATGCATATAGTATGTTAATCCATGAAAATAAAGACTTACCAAAGCTTGGAATAAGTTGATCTTGTCCAAGGAGTCCAAAGGAGTTATTTTGCTTAGGGTTTGGAAATGAGAAAAATGTTTGATAATTATCAAAAAGGCATGAGAGTCTTTTTTTTTTTTGTGAAGGAAAATCTGACCTTGGGGTCTTTATATAGACCCCAAGTCATTCTTAGCCATTCCTAAAGGCATCACATGTGGTCCAATGGGAAGAATGGGTCTTTTTGCCCTTTGGGCCAATTTTTAAATTCCAATTTGGGCCTAATTTTTGGGCCCAATTACACATATCCATGTACCCATCAAATATCATGTATTATTCACCATATATCTCGTGTTTACATAATTCCATAATGTCACGATAATATTTTCTTACGAGATTCTCATTCGTCGCCTTGATCGCAAAAATTGGAATTCTAGCCGTCCATGGCTTACTTGAACATTTTTGGTAAATTCTTGTGTTTCATGGTTTGATCATGTGGAAGTGTATCGAGGTATTTGAAACCTTAACAACACTAAAATATCTCCAAGGAACCAAAAGAAACCATCCAAGAATCGTCGTAGAATTACGTCGCAAAACGGGTCCGGAAAGGCCTACTCCTTGTTCCTTGCGCCACACCCCTGAAACAGGGGTAGTGGCGCAGAAATGGCAGCCTCTCTGAAGTTTGTGCTGAGATTTCAGCACTTTGCTGAAATTTCCGGCCACTTATCCAATGTTTACGTATCGTCCAATCCCTTATCAAACACTACAAAATACTCACTTAGTGATCTTAACCATCAAGTAAACATGACTTAAAGCCACCAAATGAGGTTAGAATATGTACGAGTTCTCACCCAAATGCTTCTACGAAATCACAACACACCTCCTACGACGATCGAATCGCACATGTTAAGTCCGATATCAAATGTTTCACCAATGACACTATAAAACACATATGCATGGCATCTCAACACCTATGTAGATATGATCCAAAGTATCAAGTGAGGTTATAAAAGTACGGGGTGTTACACTTAAAACCTCACATCATTGCCATGGTTGTGGACTCCTTCAAAATTTAAGCTGCCAATTGTTGGACTTAATAAAATTTTTACTCTCTTTGTCGAGAAAGCACTATGTTTTGTCCTTTTTTTTTTTGCGGTTTTGCGGTGCACTTCCTAACTAGGACCTCCTTAAAACAATTTCCTTTTATTTTTTTCATTTCTTGATTGAAAAAGTTATCAAAATATTTGTAGTTTCTAATTCAGTATGGTCCATAGTGACCCCAGTGTTTTTTACTGATGCGTATATATATGATCTATCTATAATATTATGTCCTTTTAAGCATAAGTTCCAATATTGAGATATTTGACGAAGGCAACTGTCAAACAAGAATGTGAGAGAAAGATGTACCTACTAGAAATGGAAATAAAGAAAAATATACCCCGCACCCCCTTCTCTTCTTTCTTTCTTCTTCTTCTTTCTCTTGAGTTTTTTCTTCTTTTTTTTCGGGTGAATATACACCACTAGTAGAGCGTCTAGCAACCTCTAATTAAAAATAAAAAATCCTCAACAACAGTATTGTCGTTGTCACAGTAGCAAGGGCTAAGTCACCACAAAACTCAATAGATCATAATAGAAGCCATCACATGACAACACAGTGGTAGAAAGTTATATAAGATATCAATAATATCAATCCAAGGCACCACACGAGCAAAGAACAGATAATCCTCAAACAGGACCAACATCATCCCCTGTGCGGGCATCACAATGATAATCAACTCTCAAGTCAATAATAAGATTCACATAAGCCCCACATGGGCAATATGATAAAATAGTGATCTCAAAAGATGAATCTCACGATAGAATCACCAACCCATAGCATATTATACATGAATGGTTAACTACCCAACTCGGTCTAAAGAAAGTTAAGTTATAACCTACCTCGAAAATCGAAACTCAAGTCTGGATCCTTCAATAAGGAAATATTTTTTTCATGCGGTCTTTGAACAAACTCAATCTATCAAAAACGTAATCTACACGTCAAAAGGAGTCTAATGATACCCATATTAGCCACTTTCGTTTCGGGTCCAAAAGCGACCTCGGAATAAAAAGGGTAAAAATAAAATTTTATTACAAAATAAAATTTCCCATACTTTAAGGGTTCTAAATATGAAAATCCATCAAAAAAATAAGTTGAAATCGAGATTGAAATCATTGAAAAATCACTTTCTTCCTTTACCGGATAAAATCCAAAATTCCAAGTTTAAAAATCTAAGTTTTGAAGTTGTTTTTGAGATAAAATCAATTGATAATGATAGAAATTGAGTTTAAAAGTTTACCCAAAAGATTTTGATGAAAAATTCCCGTTGAAATCACCTTTTTTGAGGTCTCAAGGTCCAAAAATGGAGAAATATCGTGAAATGGAGATTTTATACTCAGCGATCACCGCTTAAGAGGACAGAATAGCGCTTAAGCGGCAGTCACTTGCCACCTGGTGCATCGCTAAAGTGGCCAAGGCACCGCTTAAGAGGCACCTGCCTTGGTGCTAAAGCGACCCCAGACTCGCTTAAGCGGCGGCACCAGAAGCTTTGCACCAGTAAAGTTTTAAGGCTTAGAATCTCTTCGAGTGGACCCTCGGAATTCGTTTGGGACCCCATAAAAAAAAAAACAATAACGCCACTAGGCTAATTTGATGTTTCAGACACAATGAAACCATTGGATTTATCAAAAGAAGTCGTTTTCAACAATTTACCCCCCGAGAATCCCTTTAGGTTAATATGACTAGTTTCTCATCTAAATGCACAAAACTCGAAATAAAGACTCGAAACCCAAACTATCTATGTTACTAATCTAAAAATGACATTTCAAATCTAATGCAACTGACAGAATCACCATCCGACGCTCAAATTACAAAATGTTGACCGAAATCAAACATCTCGCTTTAAAGATACTCAAAAAGCTCAAACTTATATAAATCACTTCCAAACGCTTAAGAGACCATGTCAACCATCCCCACAACTCACAAATGATATAAATCAGAAGGGCAAAATAGTCAAAATACAGAAAAAACTATAAATCACAATGAGGGTTGTTACAAAGTAACCATGTCATCTTCCTTGTCTTTGACCCACGAATATGACCTCTAAATGTTTGGTATCTTTTATCTTCATTGTTGAATTTATTAACATAAATTTTTCCTCTTCCATAATGTCACGACCCAACCCATCGGATCGTGCTGAGCACCTATCTACACCTACCCCAGATAGGAGAACCCTAAAGAACCTACCTTTCAATCAAATGCGGAAGTTACTACAACATTCACTTAGTCAATTTATGTCTGCCATATGAATAAATAATCAACTGTTCAAATGCGATTGTTCGATTCATTCTTTTCATACTTGTTTTAATACATAATAATACATAAAATAAATGCAGAAAATAACTACCAGTAACTCCTCATAACCTAGACTAAAAAGTATAAGAGCACTAGACAAGGAGAAGGGACATCCCTGACACAACATTCATGCATAATAGAGATGACAGGAGCTACTGTTGAGTGTTCGGCATCGCTGCTATAGAAACTCCAACTAACCTGCACCATGACTATAACCCCAATTGGAGATATAGTAAGTGTAGTATCAGTAGAACCACACATACTAGTAAGCATCATCAGTCGACCAGGGTTAGAAACAAATAACATCAATAATAAAAAGGGAGAACTCATGACATCAAGTAAGCTTTCGGTTCTAAATCCCCAATTAGAGAATTCTCAACATATTATTTCAGTATCTCTATGACCTACCTGTCATTTAACATTTTCGTATATCTTTATTCTTTGACTACCTATTCCAGACTATACCTTTTCAACCCTTAGCTAACTTATCCTTAGTGTAACACTCCGTATGTTTCCGAACCTAGTTAATTCCCGTAACATTCATGGAATTATTTCAACATGAGAGGGTTGATGAATTATACATTAATTTTTTGGGCTTAAATGAGTCTTGTGCCATTGGGCCCAATTGAGGCCCAAAGATGGAGCAAAAGACATGGCCCAAATGGCATTTGACCCATTCTTTCAATTAACCAAGTAAGCCCCTCATTTAATGTGGTGTAGGTGGATAATTATGACTTAATGGACCATATAAAGCAAGGGAAAAATCAGATTTTTATTCAACACAATACACATGCCATTTATAGAATTTTCTCAAACATTTCTCTCTACACACAAACCCCAAGCAACTATTCTTTTTGGCCAAGATCATCATCTTGCAAGCTTTGGTAAGTATTTATTCCCATGGTTTATTATATCATATGTTTAAGATGGTGTGTAAATCATGTTGGTTATGTTGGCAAAGTGTTGGACAGTTTACTATGCGTAAAACTGTCTATTTGTGCAATCGGAGAAGGGTTTTGCCTTATAAACTTGAAAATAGACTTGTGGTTGTCACACCCCTAATGCCTACGAGGCGTGATTGGAACCCGTAGCCGATAAGGCCCAAGAGAACCAAGATTTGCCTACAATCACTCATATGCATGCCATAAGAAACACTACTATCACGTAAGTACATAAAATGTCACGCCCCGAATCCCAACGAGGCGTGATTGGCACCCGAAGCCGATATGGCCCGAGAGAACCAACCTTTGCTCATGAACATTCGCATACATGTTCGCGTATGAATATCATTTTATCTCATGTAATTAAATATCAATAGCGGAAGTCATGGCAATATGTGCAATATATGAAACTTGGCTGTTAGGGCCATCATGTCAAAATGAACGTATACATCTTACATTTAACTTTCCACATACGTCTACAAAGCCTCTACAGATACATGACTATGACAAACCTAGAGTCGGGACACATCCCGCTCTATACTCATATACAATCTCAAACCAATATGCATAATGACTCGGAAAAGCCCCGGATCAACTGGAGCTCACCAAAGATCTGCAACACTGACAATCTACTGTGGAGGACTACTAGGACCTGCGCCTGCATCAAGTAAGGTAAATTCCCCACGAGGGGTCAGTACGAAGAATGTACTGAGTATGTAAGGCTCAAATGAAACTGTAAGATATGAAAATATATCAAGAACTCAAGTTCAAATGCATAACCAATATAGATAAGTCACAATGTAGATGAGTCACTATTCAGTACTTTTGGAATTCATGTACATTACGTTCTTTCTTTCTCTTGCCTTTACTTTACTTTAATTTGTACATCACTCATACTCTTTCTGGGCCCACATCATGCAGGTGTTCTTTTCACCCCATGGATAACATATCATCGTCATGCAGGTATTCTTTTCACCCCATGGATAAGATCATATCGTCATGCGGGTGTTCTTGCACCCCATGGATAAATGGCCATCATCACGCGGGTATTTGCACCCCGTGGATAAACTATCATCATCATGCGGGTATTTGTACCCCATGAACACAATCAACATGCATTACTTTATTCTTACTTCATTTCTTTACCTTTGAGATTGGTACCTTACTTGTGAGAGATTGATACTTTTGATAGTCATAACTTTACTTTACCTTTGGATCAATAAGCAATGAGTGAGAGACATATGAATAACTTGGCAATATGACATTTTTGGAAACATAGCCGTCATGGAAACATAACACTATTGGAACCCTTTGGACAATAATCATTGAGCAAGATACATGAGTACAATCACTAGTGGAACTTTGGAACACAACCTTATTTGAGATTTTGGAACATTAACCATGAATATGAGACATGAGATTCACCAATGACCAATGAGTAGGAATTATATGACAATGATCATAGATAACCGGATATGGGATACCTTAGCACATTTCGGGATGAAACAAACGTAATGTCAATGTGACTACTAATTGCAGCAGAAAGATACGGACAAAGTAACCTTACATACCTTATCCTCCCAATGTAAGTACACAACCAAATATGTGAGCGCAACAATTCCGCTCTTTCTTTACGTTTCACTCTACATCACAAGTACAATGGGACCAACATTAACCACCAACTACCTTACAATTGCATATAATAACAATAAGTCACATGTTTGGATTTAACATGTTATTTCTTTCTCTACGATACCATTTACGGCATGGTCATATCAATAATACCACAACATGCCCAACATTGACCAAAGTATCATAAACCACTAGTATGTCACACCAAGTTCATACTTTCCACCCTTCATCATCACCACATCATAATTATACCATCAATTACTTTACAATGCATATAATATCAATGAGTTACATGTTTGCTTTTAAACATGCCATTTCCCCTTGACAATACCATTTATGAAATTATCTTACCAAAAATCCCACAATATTCACAACATTGACCAATACATGATAATCAATACATTTCACCACAACACTTCTCCTTTACCCTTTCTTAGCCACACCACATCACCAATAATCCATTAACTTGCCATAATACACCTCATAGCACATATCGGCCAAAATCCCACAAGATACACTTATAGGAAAATAACAAGTTTAATCACAAAATAACACCATACATGTTCATATTTTATCCATACCATGCTTTTTCATCAAAGGCACAAGTCCTAATTCAAGCTTGAATCTCATGGATCACAAATCTTATACAAAAACACCAAATACCATATCCATCATTTCCAAGCATGAACAACTTGATATACATAATATACCATGCATATAAGATGTTAAAATACAAGAATAATCACTTAACCAAGCTTGGAAGATGGTGATCTTGTCCAAAAATGCCTTAGGGTTTTTGGGAGTCAAAGAAGGTTTCTTGAGATTTTTCTAGAAAAAGATAGAAAAAGCATGTGTGTTTTTCTTCAATAAAATCAGCATGTTGCCCCTTATATAGACCCTTACTTTTCATAATTATCCACTCTTGGAATTTAATGCAATGTGTTGCATTAGTCAATGGAAGAATGGGTCATTTGACCCATTCTTGGCCTATGTTTTCTTTCTCATTTTGGGCCCTTTTTGGCCCAATTCACTTAATCCAATAAAATCAATAATTTCTCATGTTTAATTCATTCCATACGCGTTACAATAATATTCCCACTCATGATATTCATATCCATAGCTTCAGTCCAAAAACTAAGTGATTCTAGCCACGTTTGGCTTATTTTGACCTTAAGGGCAAAACTGTCATTTTGACCCCAAATTCGTTCTCGAGTAATTTTATCATACCAATATAATATGTCATTCATTTCATTTATATACTCATGGTTGTAGAATAAACGTGGCAAAAATTGGCTCGGTACATCCTCGGATACCCTTGGGACTTAGAAATTTCCAACTTTCGAAAAAGTGGAAAAACCAAGGTGGCACGCCCCTGGGCGCGCCAACTTACTGCCTCTGGGCTAAAATTTTTAGCCCAGAGCGGCGTGGAATGGTCCCAAACGCTCCCCATACTTAGTTTTTTTGAAAATTCCATTTTTCGACTTCTCTTCGCGGGTTTGGTTAGATACTTCAAGTCCTATTCTTTAACTTACTTCTTAACCTTAATATACTTTGTTTAGGGGTCCTCTTGGCCTCATTTTGAACCCCACAAATGTTCCACGAAAATCATAAAACACCTCCTATGAAGGTTAATCACATATACGAGGGCCAGCTTCAATTATCTCACCAATAGCATTACAAAAGACGTATGTATGGCTCTTGACACCTAAGTAAGCATTGCTCAACATCGTCAAGTAGGGTTAGGAAGGTACGGGGTGTTACATTCTTCCCCCCTTAGAAACATTCTTCCTCGAATGTTAGTAACATCGTCTCATATAAATCTCATGCCCCTCTATACTCACATATATATACATATACACATTTTACTTCCCGATACTTTCTTGTTATTGCTCCAATTCCACACTTTGAATTTCTCTTCCGTTTGAAACCATTACAGGTACTCCGACTTTATCATTTCTTTAGCTTTCCACGTACTTCCTCCTATTTGTCACTTCCTATAACGTACCTTATATTTTCACACTTACCGCTCTAGCATAGCAATATATATATCGTAAGAAGTAAGATTCTCCCTAATTTGCACATTTTCAATAAAACAATGGATCTCGACATATGACTTGTATTAGCTTGTAGCTACTATTGTACCACCTTAATCTTCTCTCTAGCCTAGTGAACAAACTCCAACCCCCTAGCAAGGTAGTTCCATTTGCTTTCAACTTTCGTCCATATATACCTTTGTAAGGTACCATTTTTGGATACTTGAATAATAGATACTATTGTAAGCACATCCAAGAAGGGGTAGATGATCATACAATGTGTAAACTAGTCACATATTTCAATTGTCTGGATGATACGTTCTGCTTGTCCACCTGTTTATGGATGAAAAACTGTACCTAAATTCACTTGTCTACCTTTCTATATGTATATGTATTTCTTTGACTGCTACCCCATCCAGCTGTCGATCATTAATATGCATTCTTAATGTGCCATTTCTCTTGTGTGCAAATAACACTGGTGCACCCTACAGGGACATACTAAGTCTTACCAACTGACATGTATATACCTTTGACATAGCTTTCCTTACGTCAGGTTAAGAAACAAATTTATCTTTCCGTTCAAGGACGATATTTTTTGGAAGAACAATAGCAATTTACTTTCGTCGCTTGACAATCTTCATGACATACAAGAAATCAACCACTTCATACCCATAGCCTCTAATTTTTGGATCTAATGTACGATCTAGAAATGAAGAAAAGAAACAACATCCTAAATGTCCTGTAGCCTCCTACTTATAAATGTGGTGCACAACACATCGATAAGCAAGACTCTACTCAGACACGGCTTTGTAGACACCCCTAGAACAACCTGCTCTGATACCACTTTTGTCACACCCCGAATCCCTACGAGGCGTGATTGGCACCCGTAGCCTATAAGGCCCGAGAGAACCAAGCTTTGCCTACAATCACTCATATGCATGCCATAAGAAACACTACTATCACGTAAGTACATAAAAGGCTAGCAACGGAAATCATGAACATGTGATATATAGAAACTTGGCCGTCCAGGCCATCAAGTCAACCGGACGTACATCTCATGCCTTCACATTCATTACATACCCACATACGTCTACAAAATCCTCTAAAGGAAATACATACATGACCAACCTAAATTCGGGACAAGCCCCGCTTTACATAATATTTACAATACCAAAACCAGTACAACTTGGACACGGAAAGCCCCGAACCAACTGGAGCTCACCAAGATCAGTATATGTCCTGCAGCTTACTGGGGAGGTCTACTAAAACCTTTGCCTGCAGCAAGTAAGGTAAATTCCCCAAGAGGGGTCAGTACGAAGAATGTACTGAGTATGTAAGGCAGTATGAAACTGAATCAGTATATAAGAACTTTCATGGAACAACCAATCACAAGGGGTATGCCTATTATGGATAAGCCATCAATCATATATATTGGGAATTGCATGCATTATTTTCGATACTTACTTCGTTCTTGCCTCTTCTTACTTGCTTGCTAGTCATTAGTTATATATTTTTTGGGTCCAACTGATTAGTGGGAAAAATAACATCATCATGCAGGTGTTTATTTCACCCCATAGATACACCCATAATGTTGGGATAGTCATCATGCAGGTGTTTCTTTCAGCCCATGGATATCATCATGCAGGCGTTTATATCACCCCATGGATACATCCCGTAATTCGGGGAATAGTCATCATGCAGGTGGTCATTGCACCCCATGGATACACTCATAATTATACCTTAATTCAATCTTTAACCCTTATGAGAGATTAATATATATTGAGGATCATGACATTATTGGTAGCACCCATATATGCATTTCGTTATCCTTCACTTCATGAGATTGATACTTTTGATAATTGCAGTATTATTGAAAGCTTTGGAACACAACATTATTGGAACTCGGAATCATGTCTCTAAATATTTTATACATGAATGGAAATAGATCAAGAATAAGATATATATGATCAACAATAGATGATAACATGAAATGAGATGCCGTAGGACATTTCGGGAATGAGTAGGTATCATAACAAGGTGTACAGTATATGCTACAGAAGGATACGGAAAGAGGAACCTTACATACCTCATATTCTCAATACGACTATACAATCTTAGATGTGCATACAATGTTCCGCTCCTTCCTTATATTTCACTCTACAACACAAATACATAACGGAATTTACATTAACCACCAACTACCTTTCAAATGCACATAACGTCAATGGGGTACATGTTTGCCTTTAAAATGTCATTTCCCACTTGACAATACCATTGCTAAAAGCATCATACCAATAATCCCACAATATTCCCAACATTGACCAAAATAGCATAAACCATTAGCATGTCATACCAAGTTCATCCTTTCCACTCTTTATCACCACAACATCACAATTATACCATCAAATTACTTCAATACACCTCACAACAACAAATTGACCAAAATCCCACAATTTACACTTATATGAAAATAACAAGTTTAATAACCAAATCACACCATATATGTTCATATTTTATCCATATCATGCTCTTTCATCAAAACAACAAATCATCTTTCTAGTTACAATTCCATGGATTTCACATCTTTTACAAAAGACACAAAGTGCCATATCCAACACTCCCAAGCATAACCAACATGATTTACATACTCCCTCATGCATATGATATATTATTCCATAAGAATAATTACTTACCGAAGCTTGGAAATTGATGATTTTGCTCCAAGAAGTTGGTTTAGGGTTCTTGAGAGTTGAGAGCAAATTTGGGAATTTTCTAGAAATGAGTAGTGTATTCCTTTGAATAAAATCTGATTTTTCCTCCTATTTATAGTCCCTCAAGTCTCCTTGGCATTAAATGTCATGTACAAATGGTCAAGGGTGAAGAATGGGTCATATTTGGCCTAATTGGGCCATGTCTTTTGTCTCATTTTGGGCTTGTATTGAGCCCAATTCACTTAACCCAATAATTTCTCATGTTTAAATTATTTCATACGCGTTACGATGATATTTACACTCACGGGGTTCATATTTGTTGCCTCAATCCCAAAAATGAGTGATTCTAGCCACGTATGGCCTATTTGAATCATAAGGGTAAAATCGTCATTTTGATGCCAAATTCATTTCCGAGTAATTTTATCATACCAATATGATACTTGAATCATTTCATGTATATACTCATGGTTGTAGAAGAAACGTGGCAAAAATCGGCTTGGTACGACCCCGGGTACCCTTGGGACTTAGAAAATTTCCAACTTTCAAAAAATGGAAAAACCAGCGTGGCACGCCCTTGGGCGCGCCAACTTACTGCCTCTAGGCACAAAAATTTGTCCCAAAGCGGTGTGGTACTCTCCCCATCGCGCCCCTACCTTATTTTTTTGAAAAAATTCATTTTTCGACTTTTCTTCGCGGGTTTAGTTAGATACTTCAAGTCCTATCCTTTAACTTACTTCTTAACCTTAATATCCTTTGTTTAGAGGTCCTCTTAGCCTCATTTTGAACCCCACAAATGCGCCACAAAAATCACAAAACAACTCTTACGAAGATTTAATCACATATACGAGGCCAAACTCAATTTTCTCATCATTAACATTACCAAATACATACTTATAGGTCTCTACACCTAAGTAAACATTATTTAATGTCGTCAAGTAGGGTTAGAAAGGTACGGGGTGTTACAGTGGTCTTAAAGGAAGTGAACTTGATGGAATCAATATTGACATGTGAGATGTGATTATAGCCTTAACTTGTTTTATCCTTGTGTAAAATGTTTGGAATTATTATTGCAAAATTGTCCATGGACTTGGTGGTATATTGAAGGAAAAATGTGCTTTTGGTGATGTTCATGTGTGTTGTGAAACCATGACGGTTCGTTGGCATCCAAGTGACCAAAAATATGTAAATAAAAGCTTACTTATGGCCTTGGACCATTTATTACACAAAAGGACCCAAAGAGGACCATTTTTGGCTGATTTGGGCATCCGCCCCCGCAGATGAAGGCACCTGTGGGCGCAGATGCCAATGCAGGTGCCCCTGTACACTGCCAAGGGCCACCTGCGGCCGCATTTCAGCCACCTGTGGGCGCAGGTAGCTTCGCATATCACACCAGAATTTCGTTTTGTATGCTTTTGTCTCTCTTTGATCCCCGAAGACCCCTATACCCTTTTTGGATGTAATTATCAACTTATAATACCTTTTTAATGACTTTAAAGGGTCGTATGGAGGCATGTTAGACTATATTATTGTTGTTCATATGTTGTTATGATGCAATTTGATGGAGTAATTGTGACGGAATGATAATGAGGAGGCATAAAGGGTAAACGTGGTGTGAAATGCTATTGATGTATGATGTCTTGGTCAATGTGTAGAATGTTATGGTGTTGTTGGTATGATAATGCATTGGATTGTATTGTAAAGGGTGAAATGACGTTATATGGCAGTCATATAGCTCATTGTCGTCTTGTACACTTGTACGGTAACCAGTTGTTAATGTAAGCTCCGGTATGTACTTGTATTGTATAGTGAAAAGGAAGGAGCTGGACTATTGTGTTCATATATAGGCTTGTGTATTCATACTTGGAAGTGAAGGTATGTAAGGTTACTCTTTTCGTGTCCTTCTGAAGCATATAGTATTCGCCTTGTCATTGTACTTGTTAATTTCCGAAGTGTTCTAAGGTATCTCATTTCAGGTTATCGTCTATTGTTGATCACATATATCTTATTCTTTGATCTATTGTTATTCATGTGTCACATAATTGTGGACATGGCTCCAAGTTCCAATAATGTTATATTCAAAAGTTCCCATATTGACATAATTATCGAATGAACTATTTCTAAGATTGAAGAAGTGAGGTAATGAAGTATTTATTCTTGGGTGGTATCCCAGGGGTTTAAATACCTAGCATGGGTCGATCCCAATATCTCGGGTGGTATCCCAGGGGTGAAAAGAACACCTAGCATGGGTCGATCCCGCTACTACGGGTGGTATCCCAGGGACAAAAGAAAAGTCTAGCTTGGGTCGATCCCGAAAACTGTTTATTACCCACTGATGAGCTTGGGGCTCGGGCATTGTAAGAATGAAAGGATGAGTAGTGAATGAAGAAGTGAGTGATGAACGAATGAATGAACGTAAAAGTAAAGAAAGTAATCCACGTAATGTACATATTTCCATACATACAGAATGGCGACTTATCCATATTGGTTGTTCACTTATATTTGATTCCATTGAAGTATTTATGTATCATACAGTTTCTTATGGCCTTACATACTCAGTACATTCCTCGTACTGACGTCCCTTGTGGGACTTACCTTACTTGTTACAGGCACAGGTACTAGTAGACCTCCACATTAAGCTGCGGGTCATCTACTGATATTTGGTGAGCTCCAGTTGGTTCGAGGCTTTTTGAGTCACAGATGTACATTGGTTTTGGTATTGTAAATATTGTATAAAGCGGGGACTTGTCCCGACTCTAGGATGGTTATGTATGTGCATCTGTTAGAGGCTTTTGTAGACGTATGTGGGTATGTGAATGAAAGAGATGTATGTCCGTTTGACTTAATTGCCCAGACGGCCAAGTTTCACACATGTATGTATCATATGTTCCATGATTTTCGCTATTAGCATTTTATGTCCTTACGTGATGGTGATGTTTATTATGACATGCATATGAAGGGACATGAGTAAAGATTGGTTCTCTCAGGCCTTATCGGCTTTGGGTGCCAGTCCGCCCCATTGGAATTCGGGTCGTGACACTTAGAGCATCAACCACTTTAATCTACCTCCACCCAAATCCTCTCGGTACCCGCTATCACAAGAAATCACAACACCATACCCTATGAAATCAGAATTCTACCAATCATACCACAACTAGTCCTCTCAAGGGACCATAGATTTCCATCTCCACCCGGTCCGTACAAGGGATCTAACATACATTCATAAACCTTTTTCATTAATTACCACAATAGGAACATGTATAAGAACACATATAAAATAGAATTACATTCAAAACTATCCATACCAGCGTGGTACCCGACTCATCATCACAGCACATCATAACCGTACCGGCGTGGTACCCTACCCATCATCACAACAAATCATCACTATGCAATTGAAATGCGTGCATGAAATCAATAAATCATAAGTTAGGTAAAAAGACAATCACAGATGTTCAATTCAAAACCCAACATAGGTCAAGCCAGTCTAAATGTAACATCACCCGTCTAACTCATTTTGGTCAATGACCTTATTTTGTACATGTGTATTCACAACCATCATTTACCATACACCCCTACAGGGCTGCCATAATTCAAGTCCACATTATCACACATTTCTCTCTGTCCACATCCCAACTTCACATTTTTCACATTTTCCTCTAATCTTCCCTAACTACTTATAACAGGAATCATATTCTTTACTTTACAACATTTACTCATTTATGTCCACTCATCAGTCACGAGATTCGATTATTTTACTTACTAATCTCGGCTTACCATGCTTCACATTTTAACCACTTCCCTTAATGCAATTCGAATGTTTATAACATTTATGCTTTAATCAAGTTACCTTAATTTTCTCCTACTATCCTTTACTGTGTTGCCTAACTTTCCACTAATCTCAAAGGTCCTGGAAGAAATTAAACTACAGACATTCACTTCACCGTCTATCCGTCCTCTATTACAATCAAACATTAATAAAATATACAGTAAAACAACATATTTGAGCCTAACCAAATTTTTTCAATGTGTCCATCCATCCAACTCGGTAGCCAAAGTCCTAATGCATGATACTCTCGACATCACTATTAACGTTAGATGTATCTAGCCCAAGTCTAGTTACTATAAAGTAAACCAAAACTTACCTCTTAGGCGAAACATACTGTTGTGAAGAGGAGTGAGCTGTCCCACGCGTGCTAAGCGTATTCCCATGTCGGGTTTCCTCCAAGTGTGCCTCAAAACCGCTATCATAAATCCTAGCCTTTGAAATCTCGTGGTTGGAGAGATAGAGTTTTTCAGAGTGTTTTTGGAAGAAAGGGGCAACCTAGGGAAATAAAGAGAGAGGATTTTTTAAAATTTCTCAGTTGGGTTACTGCTATATACCGCTACAACGGTTCCTTTTACCGTTGTAGCGGTGCCACTGCAACGGTTACCGATTACCCGACCGCTATAGCGGTTATCGGCAGTCCAGCCCAACCCCTTTTTGGGTCGTTTGACCCAAATTTTTTGGCCTCATTTTTCCTTCCCGATTTAATTTTTTCTAGGTCTATTTTAAGCCTATTATTTATCGTAAATTATTTTTGGGGCATTTGCATACGTAACAACTGTTTGGGTCGTTACACATAACCTCACGAGCCTCTTCCTCTTTCATTCCCTCTGTATCTCTTTTCACTTCCATGATCTTTGAAGAACGCTTTGGATTAATTATGAAGATGCTCTAGTGTCTCTTCTTGTCTCCCTCTTGATCTTTTCTTCATGGACTTGTAAAGGACACTGCAAATATTGATCCATCATTATTGAGTCAGAATATTATATTTAGACTCTACAGTAGCACACACTACATAATTATCTTTAGGTGGTAAAGAATGAAGGATCTTTTATACCACACGTACATCATTTACTTCCTTTCCATACCTTCATAACCAACATCACTTTTGAATAGCAATTCAAATCGGATTGGGATTCTTTCATTTTTAAAAACATAATCAGTCCTTATAGTTTGAAGTTTTACCTTCTTAATTTTATCAACTCCTTGATGAGAATTTTGTAAAACCTCAGAAGCTTTCTTTGAGGTGGTTCCATCGTCATCTTCTCAAACATTTCATCCAAGCATTGGTGGGTGTGAATGAGGGCTTGTTGATCCTTCTTCCTTGTCTTTTTCGTCTTTTAATTATTTTGAGACAGAGTTTCCTCATTTCAGATTTTATATACCCTTTGAATACAATTTTCCACACATCTTGAGAGCTAAGAATAATGTCTTTCATACGTCGACACCATTTCTCATAATTTTATTTTGTGAGATGGGCGTGTTTTGCGGGAAAATGGTTAAGACTTGATTAAAACCTGAAAACTTAAAGAAATTTCCAAATTTGATCAAACCCAAAGTCGCCACTTAATTTATTTAGGAAAAAACTAAGAAAACCTTGAAAACATTTAAAAGGATTTAAAACAGCAAAAATCTTTAAAAGTTAAAAGATCTGGGTAAGTGGTTCCTATTAATACTCTTGGAAGGTTGTTAAGGCACTAGGAGTATCCCGCTAACTTGCAGTTGTCCGATCTGTTGAAAAACTGACTTTTTATTTGTGACTAACTTTTAATGGAAAAGGTTTCTTTATTGGGATAATTTCATTTATATACCAAAAAAAGTAAAAAGTTTACAGTAAAAATAACCCACTTTTTATTTATGGAGAAAATAGTCAAACTGGCCCAACAAAACTGAAAGAGTCGGGTACCTAGTGGACCACCATGCGGCAGCCTCAAATAGTGGAATGAGACCCATTCTCTAGATGTGGCCCATGGATTGGTCCTGTTATTCATTTTCTATTTTCTTTAATTACATAAATGGTCATTAATAATATATAAATAGTTATGTTGTATATATAATATATCGATATTGTATAATAGTATATAAACATGTATATATGATGTACAAATAGTTATGTAGTACATATGTAAAGTATCGATATTGCATAAATAGTTATGTAGTGTTGATGTAATGAATCGATATTGTATAAATAATATATAAATGTGTATCACTATTGTACAAATGGTGTATAAATATGTATCGATATTATATAAATGGTGTATACACATGTATTATGATGTAGTAATAGTTGTGTAGTGTATATGTAATATATCGATATAGTATAAATGTGCATAAACATGTATCGATATTGTATAAATAGTTATGTAATGTATCGACATTGTATAAATGGTGTATACGCGTGTATCAATATTGTATAAATAGTATATAATGTGTATGTTTAAACGTGTATCGATATTATATAAATAGGTATGTAATGTATTGACATTATATAAATGGTGTATAATCGTGTATTAATATTATATAAACAATTATGTAATGTTATGTATCGATGTCGATATTTATTTGACTATCATGCGTTCACACCTTAACAAAATATAAGTATAAACAAAAAATAATAAAACAACATAAATATTCACTTTTTCCACAAAAGAAGTGAAATAATTAAGTTTTAAAAAAGAGCAACAAATCAAATTTAAACAACGAATATTTTTCTTTTAAATAGCACAGCAAGAAAAAAAAATTAAAAAGTTTTTTTTTTAAATAGTGCAGAAAAGAAAAAGATAAAAAAGTTTATTAAAAAAAAAAACGCTTGAAATTTGGCCGATCAATTGCCAACCAAATTGCCCAGTGGCAACTTTTTAAGTAAATGATTTGGCCGAGTGGTCATTTATGGTAAAAATGTTGGCCGGAAGGCCATTTTAGGCAACAAATGATAAGTGGGTTATTTTTTGTGTAAAAATTTAACTCAATGGATATTTTGTGTAATTTTTCCTTCTTTATTGAGTTGAAAGTTTATTTTATTTAGGTGATAAGTCAAACTTTTTGATTAAACTCTAAGAAAATACCTAGTTAACAAGGAAAAAGAGCCTTTTAATAAGAAATTTAAAAGTGTATTAAAGTTAATCGGAAAACTACTTGAATTTGTCAATTATCAACTTCATAAAGTTACGGAAAAGAATGAGCAAATCGTTTGCAAATAAGAAGAGGCAATTCCAATTCCAAGGGAATTCAACTAAAATTATTTAAAATGTTAGAATTTCATGCAAGTGAAAAAATTATACAAATAATAATTAAAGAGAGGGAAGGAGTTGGGTTTAGGTTCTTAGACCCAAACCTAGATTTGTCCAATGGACTACCAAAAGTGATTGGGTTATGCCCATTTTATTTAGTCCACTCCGCCTTAGACCCTGTACTGTTAGCTTTCCTTTTTGTTTGTATTGGCACCAATATTTTTCAAAAAGATAGAAACTAGTATGTAGCAAAACAAAAGATGATTTACAATTATGTATGTCAAGGAAGAAATAGATTACGTCTATTCTACTCAAGAGGTTTCAAAATGGGGATTTAAATCGAGTAAAACTAAAGTTCATGGGAATTTGACAACAAGCTGTCTCACATGATATTAGAATATTCATACCCATACTATGACAGAGATACAAGGGAGGAAAAGCAAAACAAAATTGACACGTAAGAAAATAACAAGATGAAGTTTCGATTAATACTAACCCAGCATTTCATCATATTTTTTTAACAGGAAACTAGCAAGAATGTTAAAAGGCTGCATGGCAAGCTAATGCTATGTGAAATTTAGCCAGAATGCAGAAAGAAAGTTCAATTCCGCTGATTCAAAATAATTGGGAGCTCTATTTTCCAATTCTTAAATAGTTGTATGAGAAATGGCACACACTGACCAAAACAGGGGAGGAAAGAAAAAATCATCCTTTAAGAAAATGAACATACCAAAAGTTGCATAAACATAACACTAATAAGGAAACTATTGAAGTAGTGCAAGTTGCCTCAATTAACACGATCCTCACTTGAAAAACTGCCAAACATGAACAAAATCAAATGATAACCAAGTCAACTTGCTCTTTGACACATTGATACGATGAGCTTTTGGAGAATGAAACAGCCCATTACGAGGTTCTGTTTCATCTTGTAATCCCATCTTAAAGAGTAAACTAGAGAATGATCCTTAAGGAGAAAAGAAAACCTCATCCCGTTCGGGGAATCTTTGGGTTAGAGAACACATTCACGCCACAATATTAGCCATTTAATTCAATCACTTAAACACGACGCTAGTCAGTCCTTACACGTGTAACATTACGAACAGAAATCAACACTGAGAAACCAGCGGCAAACACCATATAACACTAAAAAGAATCAAGACAATATTGAGCTAAAACAAAAGAAACTAAAGCAAGAGGCATTCAACTTATTAAAAAAAAAAAAAAAAAAAAAAAAAAAAAAAAAAAAAAAAAGCGACATTGTATAAAAATAACAGTAGGCTAAGAATCAACTGGGAACATCAAGATGAAACAGGGACTTTCTGAAGCTAAAACAATGAGCTAAACAAGTAAGACAAAAACGTTAATTCAACATAACGAATAACAAACATAATCTTCATCGCACAAAAATCCTAAGGCCTTCAAGGCTTCTACAGCATATAATCCCACCATTCTCGCCTAGTGTGAGATTCCAACAACGACTAAAAATACTGCATTACTAACACGAAGAAACGCCATTAACAGTAAACTAAAAATGCAAGCAAAGAGGGTGTTTACCTTTTTGGGGGGCAGCAAACAGGAACTCGAGCCGTCGTCAGAATCTTTTTGCCACCACCGGAACACCACTGATAATCGAAATTCTAGGCTCAAAGAAGTGTTAGAAGAATTTCTGATCAAAATGTTAACTAGAGGAAATCTTCTTTCAATTCAGAATTTCCTCTTTGCTCAGAGTAATTTTTTATCGACTCCAAGGCTTTTGCTCGGTTTTTTCACCTCCAAGACTTTTTTTTTTTTTTTTTTGGCTCTCAACGGTAAGAGTATATATAGACTTTTTTGGGGGGCAGCAAGTTGTACGCTGTTGTTGTTATGTTGGAGTTGTTGTTACTTGTTCGGTGTCTGAAGGACCAAAGGGAAAGGGGTTATAAGGTTGGACCTGGGTCGGGTTTAATTGTTGTTGGGTTGGGTAGATTTAATTACGTAATAGGGTGAGAATAGGCTATTTAACAAATAGCCGGATTAATTTAGGAATTAGCCCATTCCATTAAAGACAGCCAATTTGAGAGTCAATGGGTCAATTGATTTGTACTTGCAACCAAATTGACTTTAATTAAGGTCTATTCTTAGCAGATTGACTAAATTCAGTCAAAACTGAAACGAACTAACGTCCAATTGAATCACGAGCTTCTTAATTTAATGAAATCAAATAAATATTTCCCTAAATGCTTTATTATCAAGGTGAAATAGATTTAGACCAAGATTTTCTATGTCTGAACAAAAGACGAGTCTTGATTTCGAGCTGATTTTTGACAAATAATTTATTTGAATAACAAAAATATATGGTCCCGTACATTTAAATACGAACTCGCGATCAAAATGAAACACGATAATTAAAAAGTGACTGAAATAAGTCATTGCTTTAAAGAGTAACCAAAATAGGCTACCTGGACCTTTTTTTCTCCGGTTTATGATATTTATTTAACGCCTCCGTTAATTGCTGTGAACAGTAAAAAAAGCGTAAAATGGAGTTAAAAATCACGAGTTATAACCCGGAATTAATAATTCCGTTTTATTTTTAAATTGATAACCAATGCCAAGAGAGATACCATGTGACTCGGCCAGTTTCTGAACTATTTCAGGACTAACAAGACCCCTGTTTTTGTCTCGCACGTTGAATGCAACAGCTGCACCCCTCTCATATTTGATTTTTGGACCATAGATGCGAACAAGTCGTGAACTGTCTTCCCCATTTGAACTATCTTCCGCTTTTCAAAAATTTTTTATTTTAAATAATCCGGAATTAATAATATCGGTTATAAATTTTGAAAGAAAACGGAGTTATTAATTCCGTGTTACAATTCGTGGTTTTCAACTCCGTTTTACACTTTTTTTACTGTTCACAGCAGTTAACGGGGGCGTTAAATAAATATCATAAACCGGAGAAAAAACGTTCGGATAGCCTATTTTGGTTACTCTTTAAAGCAGTGGCTTATTTCAGTCACTTTTTAGTTATCGTGTCTCATTTCGGTCGGGAGTTCTTTAAATATAGGAATATATAACTAGTACACAAAATGACAAAATTTAACCTAAAAATTATTTTAGAAAATCCTTCATCCTAGTGGCGGAGCCAGAATATTCTCTAAGGAGTGTCAAAATATAAAGAAGTAAATTCACGAAGAAGCCAAGGGTTGTCAATATGTAATATATATACATAAAAATTATATTTTTACCTAGCTACAGAGTGTAATTTTTCGACTAAAGGGTGTCGGTCGACACCCCTTAGTTACATGTGGCTCCGCCACTGCTTCATCCGGGTGAAACGAACACTTCGAATTCATTTAAAATTGAAGCAGCTCAAAGATTAAATTAAATAGTGGAGGGCAAAAATTAGGTGTCAACAGGGGGCACTGAAACTACAATGAACCATTGTTTGTCATGGCTATAGTACCACGTTTAGAAAATAATATCTACGGAAACAATATTCAGCATTAATAAAAAGAACAAGAGAGAATTAAGACACCAAGATATTTAAGTGTGGAAAATATAATACACAAAATGTGTCGTATAAAATCATTCTGGTGAGAAATTTAACACTTGATAATCTCAAAAGACTACAATAAACTTAAAAGAGATAACACTCTCTATAATAAAAGGAACTTTAAAAAGCTAATTTCATTAAGGTTGATAAGGAGTGGCAATCAAATAAAGGTCACTTTTTTTGGTGGCAGTGGCTCCAGCCGATTCAGTCACGTCCAAGTCTTTTGGCTCCATTCCAGTAGGGAGTTTCCAATCGAAGTGATAAAGTAATTGAGCCAACGGAAAATAAACATTAGCTAAACCAAATGACATCCCTGGACACATCCTCCTCCCACTGCCAAAGGGAAGAAATTCAAAATTATTACCAACAAAGTCCACAGAGCACTGCTCGAATCTCTCTGGCTTAAAGCTTTCTGCGTCGTCCCAATATTTTGGATCTCTTCCCAGTGCCCAAACATTAACCATGACTTTGGTTTTCATAGGAATAGTGTAACCGTTTATGTTTGTCTCTTCCCTACATTCTCTAGGGACCAAAAGTGGAACTGGTGCATGAAATCTCATAGTTTCTTTAACAACTAACTTTAAGTATTTCAGCTCCTCCACATCAATTTTATCGAATGTTACTTTGTCTCTAAAGGCTTCTCGCACTTCTGCTTGTGCTTTGGCGAGTATACTTGGATTTTTCATCATTTCAACCATAGCCCATATAGTTGTTGTTGATGAAGTTTCTGTTCCAGCAGCAAACATGTCCTGCAATTTATGGCCAAGTTATTAAATTTAATAGCACACATGCTATTCCCATTATCTAATATGACTGTTGCACATGGTCTTTCTTGATCTAACTGACTATTACACCAATTTTTTGCAAATCTCTTAATTACACATCAAAATTAAGATTTGTTTTCCTAACTAGAAATTCTTCATAATTATTTTTTTTTTTTATGTATATATGGCAATGGATATGGAAGTACTATATGGTTAAATAAGTAAGAACAAGCATAATATTCAATACTTACAACAATAATAGCTTTGATATTGTCGTTGGTGATGGGAAACTGAAGACTTCTATCCTTCATAAGTCTTAGTAGAACATCAACTAGGTCTTCACCTCCTAATGCATCATCACTGTTGTGAGTTGCAAAATTCTTCTTGTGCTCGTTAATGACATCCTCAACAATTGCATCTACCTTACGGTGGGCATCTAGAAGTGTTTTCTTTGCTCCACTGAGAGAATGAAGAAACTTGTATGAAGGGAAGATGTCAGCCACATCAAAGCCTCCTACTAAGCTTACCACTTCTCCAATTAGTTTTATAAATTTGTCTTGCTCTTTTAGTACTTGCCCAAACGCTGATCTACATATCATGCAGCTTGTGAACCAAATGACCCTTTCTGTAAAATTAATTAGCTCACCAGAAGATGAAGATGATCGGATAGATTCAATGAGACAATTAATTTCATCATGTCTGATCGAGCTGAAGGACCGGACATTCTTTGCACTCAATAGTTCCATGACACAAATTTTACGCATTTGTCTCCAATATTCACCTGTTAAGATAGAAATCGCTAGGTGTCATGCAAAGGCTAACAAGACAAATCTTGGATGACCATAAACAAGACGATGAAGAGAAATATATCAGAAGACACATAACAATATAGCATGGTTTGTTATATTAATTACCTACATATATATGAAAAATACTTGTTTATGGCTCCAACGGCCAAGTTTTATATATGTACCTATATGGCATTTTTTACATTTCATCAGTTACATAAGACAGTGTGTTATTTATCCAGGGTTATGCATACAGGTGTTCCTAAGCAAAGATTGGTTCTCTCGGGCCATATCGGCTTCGGGTGCCAATCACGCCTCGTTGGGATTCGGGGTCTGACAAAGTGGTATCAGAGCAGTTCGTTCTAAGGGTGTCTACAAAGCCGTGTCCTAGTAGAGTCTTACGTATCGATGTGTTGTGCACCACATTTATACGTAGGAGGCTACGGGACATTTAGGATGTTGTTTCTTTCCTTCATTCGAGATCGTGCAATAGAGCCAATGTTGTTAGTTGAATTGTGTCTGACAATGGTAATTGTTTCTCTTTGATATAGTAACAATGCCGAACACTAGAAAAGGAAGAGGTAAAGGTAAGCAGGTAGATGTGCCTGCTGAAGAAGGAATGAGTAGATTATCACCTGACCAAGCTAGTCAAGGTGGGGCAAATGCTGAAAGTTTATCTCGATCTTCCTCTACTTTGCCAGCTCCAGGAGGGCCAAGAGGTAGGGAAGTACCGGCAGAACCGCCTATGAATACCACTGACCAAGATATAAGAAATGCAGTACATATGTTGACTCAGTTAGTAGCTACACAAGCACAAGGACGAACTGAAGATGATGCGGCTAGAGCAGCTAGTCGGCGTACACAGGACTTTTTAAAATTGGACCCTCCTATATTCACCGGGTCAGACCTGAAAGCGGATCCACAGGATTTTGTGGACCAAGTTCAAAGAGCACTAGAGGTGATGCACGTAACAGGTGTAGAAACAGTTGAGCTGGCAGCTTACAGATTGAAGGGTGAGGCCATATTGTGGTATGAGGACTGGAAAAGATCAAGAGACATTGATGCACTCCCAGTTGATTGGGAGGAATTTAAAACGACATTTCTAGATCACTATCTTCCTTATGAGATTCGTGAGGCTCGTGCGGATCAGTTTTTAAATCTGCGTCAAGGCAATATGAGTGTTCGAGAATACAGTTTGCAGTTTAATTCCTTGGCTCGGTATGCGCCAAATGTGGTGGCCACGATGGAAGATAGAGTCCATAGATATGTGGATAGACTGGAGTCATATTTGGTACGAGACTGTACTATTGCCGCTTTGAATAAAGATATGGACATTGCTAGAATTCAAGCCTTCGCACAGAAAATGGAGGACCAGAGGCAGAGAAAAAGAACACAGAAATCTGAGGGTGGGCCATCAAAAAGGACAAGACCTATGGGACAGTCTATAGTGTCCCCAGAAGGATCTGGATCTCGAATGTTACCGCCTAGACCCTCATTCTCTTATTCTACAACAGGTGCTCCATCTCACCCTCGTGGATTCAGGGGCAGTCATATTGGGCAGAGTGGTAGGATGCCAGATTCACAGACAGTAGGGTCTTCTTGCCCACTGTGCCAGTTTTGTAGACGATTTCATGTAGGTGAATGTCGTAGGGGGACGAATGCTTGTTATTGGTGTGGTATGTCGGGTCACATAATGAGGGACTGCCCACGACGAGGCTTAGGTAGTATGGTACGACCTGCGGGGTCCACTGTGGTATCATCAGCATCGGTTCCTTTTTTAGACCGAGATGTGCAGTCTGTTGGTCGGGGCAGAGGTGTCGGAGGAGCAGCCAGTACTAGTGGGGTCCAGAATCGCATTTATGCTTTAGTGGACCGGCAGAATGAGGAAACATCTCCTGATGACGATACAGGTATTTAGGTGTATTGCTATACTGTTACATGATGTATATGTATTGACTGATTTGAGCTCTACTCTATCATGTGTTATTCCATCGGCTGATACGATTTGAAAAGAAGCTATCATAATGGTCTAGTAGATGTTGTGATTTTCCCTATATAACGTGCCATGTACAATTTGCCGAAAGTGCATAGGAGTTTTATTTCATATTGTTTCCATTGAGACTATACAAGTTAGGGAGGATCCCACTAGAGAGAAATGCCTATGGATAGTCTAGATCGACAAGAAAAAGGGTTAGTAAATAAATGATAAGAAGTTGAAAACAAAGTGATAAGACCAAGGTACCCATAATTGCTTCAAACGAAAGGGAAAAGTTCAAAAGTGCGAAAGTGGAAAAAAAAAAAAAAAAACTAAGTAAGTATCTCAATGAGTATATGAATAGAGATGCATTTGCTACACATGAGATGCCGTTAACATTCGAGGACGAATGTTCCTAAGGGGGGAAGAATGTAACACCCCGTACGTTTCTGAGTTCAGTCGACAACCGTAACATTTAGGGAAAAAAATGGAAACATGAGAAAATTGATGAATTATGTGTCCATATGTGGGCATTTAAAAGTCTTGCATAATTGGGCCCAAATATGAAGCCCAAAAATGAACAAGAATACATGGCCCAATATAACAAGTTGACCCATTCTTCCAATCTTTCATTTGACCAAATCTACCATGCATTTAATGCCAAAAGATGGATAAGAGTGACTTGAGGGATATATATATATATATGTATATATGTATGAGAAATTACATATATAAATTTAGTGGGCTAAAGAATTCTTGAACAATTGGGCCTAAATGAGGCCCAATATTACATGAAAGACATGGCCCAAGTGGAGATTTTGACCCATTCTTGCCTAGTCTTCCATGGACCACAAGTGAACCAAGTGTGTGGATAAGAAGCACTTACAAGGGACTATATAAACCCACAAATCAGATTTTTTTCTTTCCATAACAATACACATGCCTTTTTAACATTTTCCACATTTTTCTCTCAAGAGATAAACCCTAAGGCAACTACTTGTTGGGCCAAGATTACACTTTGGTAAGTGTTTATGCTTATGATTTAATATGTTTTATGCATGAGAGGTGTTGTATATTATGTTGGTTATGTTGGTGAAGTGGGAGAAACTCCCTATGTGCAAAACAAATTGTGTTTACTAAATCGGAGGATGGTATTGTCTTGCAAACTTGATTATGCACGTGTGGTTTTGAAGGAAGTGAACATGATGAAGTTAATATTGAAATGTGAGATGTGATTATGGTATTTCCTTGATGTGTCATGGTGTTTAACATTTGGAATGATTATTGTGAAATTGGTTATGGTATTGGTGGCATATTGGCCGTAAAGTGTCATTTTGGGTGTTGTATGTGTGTTGTGAGACCATGGCTGATTGTTGGCATGTTATATGATCAAAAATATGTTCAAATATGTTTGGTTATGATCATGGACCATTCATGGCATTAAAAGACCCAAAACGGAGCCATTTCGGACCAAACGGGCATCCGCCCCCGCAGACGGAGGCACCTGCGTGCGCAGATGCCATCGCAGATGCCTCTGGCTTCTGCTGGAGGGCACCTGCGCGCGCATGTCATCCACCTGCATGCGCAGGTGGCAGCGCAGGTCAGGTCCAGAACTCGTTTTGTGTGTTCTCGACTCTAGTTGATCCCCAAAAGCCCCGATACCCTTTTTGGTTGGAATTATGAACTTGTGATGTCGTTTTAATGACTTTAAAGTGTCGTATGAAGGTGTATTGGACTGTATTAAATGTGGAAGGTTGTTCACATGTTATTATAAGGACGTAGATGTGACGGAATGATAAAGAGAAGAGCGTAAAGGGTAAGTGAGGTGTAAAATGCTTCGATATATGATTTCTTGATCAATGTGCATAGCGTTGTGGTGTTGTTGATATGATAAGGCCTTGGATTGTATTGTAAAGGGGTGACATGACATTATATGGTAGTTGTATGGTTCATTGTCGCCTTGTACGCCTTTATAGTAACATATTGCTAATGAACGTTACGGTATGGACTTGTATTGTAGAGTAAGACGTGAGAAAGAAGTTGGGCTCTTGTGTTCATACATAAGCTTGTATATTCATACTTGGAAGCAAAGGTATGTAAGGTTATTCTTCTATATCTTTCTTGAACACATTGTCATAGTACTCATTCAATTCCGAAATGCTCTAAGGTATTCCGTACCCGATAGTTGGCTAGAGTTACTTATATGTTTCTTACTCATTGGTCAATGGTGAATCATATGACTCATGTCCATTGGTTGACTCCTATTCATTGGCTAAGATGTCGAGAGTTCCAAAGGTTCTAAGGTAGTGCATAGCAGGGTGGTGAATAGTTGATATCCACGTGTATTGTTTACAGTGATCGTTATCCTAAGGTTTCAAAAGTGTATTATTCTAAAGGGGTTTTATAGTATTCCAACTAAGGTTAATATATATTGGTATTCATATGTGTGTTACTCCTAAACGAATTATGACCCACTTAGTTCTTGTTTATGGAGGAAGTGCTTAAGTTGTCATATATTGTAGATCCTAAGAGAATTATCCCAATAAGAGCAATGAGGTAAAGAGAGCTTGTTTAATTAAATATCATAGTTCCAATCATGTTATGAGTCCTATGGTATGATGATTCTCCTTGTGCCAATTGTAAGAGTAATAAGAGAGGTGATGTGCAAATTAGTATAATTATACTTCATAAATGAAATTGTCAATCTCATGAGATAGAGGAGTGAAGTGAGATGTACAAGTAAGTACATGTTTGGCTAAGGTGTAAATCTCATAAAGTACAAGAGTAAAGTAAAGCATATGGGCGTGTTCCAATTAGTGTCATGACCCAAAGTTCCAATAGATTTATACACATGTCTTAGCCATTAGTAATGTGCCAAAAAGTCTAATAAGGCTATGTTTCCAAGAATGTTTATACATATGTCTCTAGCTCATTTGTTATTGTCCCAAAGCTTCCACCAATGTTATGACTACAAAAGTATCAATCCCTCATAAGCCAAGGGTACCCTAATTTCGGGTGTCAATTATGGTTCATCATATGTTCTTTACGCATTGATCAATTGTCATTCACATGTTTCATATGCTTTGAGTAATATTCTAAATATTTCATGGTTCCATAAATGTTACGTCTCAAAGTTCAAAGTGATATGATGACTATCAAAGTACCAATCTCTCACAAGTTGAAGTATCAATTTCAAAGTAATGAAATAAAGTAAGAGCAAAGTAATGCATTATGTTGATGTTTATTTATCCATGGGGTACAAGTACCTGCATGATGATGGCCATTTATCCATGGGGTGCAAGGACACCTGCATGACGACATGATCTTATCCATGGGGTAAACAGAATACCTGCATGATGATGATATTTTATCCATGGGGTGAAATAACACACCTGCATGATGACATGATTTTATCCATGGGGTGACAAGATCACCTGCATGATGAGGGCCCTAACAACATTGAGCAATGTAAAAGTAAAGTAAAGTAAAGGCAAGGAAAAGAAAGAACCTAATGTACATGGTATCCAACATACAGAAAGAAAGTATATTCACATTGCTATTTCTCTTATATTGATCCCATGGTTGTTTTTATTATGTACAAATCATGGGAGATGATAACAATGAAAGAAAGGTGCATGGTTCCATATATAGAGTTCTCTGATAATTATTTCCATTGAAGTAAAGCAATAAACGAAAGTAATGAAAGCAATACTCGTGGGTTCCATAATGCAACATGGTAACTTATTCATTTGTATTTGAGTTCACTGAAGCATTCATGCATTGTACAGTTTCATCTGAACCTTACATACTCAGTACATTCTTCGTACTGACCCCTCTTGGGGATTTACCTTACATGCGCAGGTGCAGGTATTAGTAGGCCTCCACAGTAGATTTCCAGTATTTGCAGAATCTATGGTGAGCTCCAGTTGCTTCGGAGCTTTCTGTGTCACAGTTGTACATTAGTTTTGATGTTGTAGACGTGTGTATATTTTTAGAGGCTTTTGTAGACAGAGGTGGGTATATGGATGTAAGATATGTACGTTCAGTACGACGTGATGGCTCCAACGGCCAAGTTTTATATATGTACCTATATGGCATTTTTTACATTTCATCAGTTACATAAGACAGTGTGTTATTTATCTAGGGTTATGCATACAGGTGTTCCTAAGCAAAGATTGGTTCTCTCGGGCCATATCGGCTTCGGGTGCCAATCACGCCTCGTTGGGATTCGGGGTCTGACAAAGTGGTATCAGAGCAGTTCGTTCTAAGGGTGTCTACAAAGCCGTGTCCTAGTAGAGTCTTACGTATCGATGTGTTGTGCACCACATTTATACGTAGGAGGCTACGGGACATTTAGGATGTTGTTTCTTTCCTTCATTCGAGATCGTGCAATAGAGCCAATGTTGTTAGTTGAATTGTGTCTGACAATGGTAATTGTTTCTCTTTGATATAGTAACAATGCCGAACACTAGAAAAGGAAGAGGTAAAGGTAAGCAGGTAGATGTGCCTGCTGAAGAAGGAATGAGTAGATTATCACCTGACCAAGCTAGTCAAGGTGGGGCAAATGCTGAAAGTTTATCTCGATCTTCCTCTACTTTGCCAGCTCCAGGAGGGCCAAGAGGTAGGGAAGTACCGGCAGAACCGCCTATGAATACCACTGACCAAGATATAAGAAATGCAGTACATATGTTGACTCAGTTAGTAGCTACACAAGCACAAGGACGAACTGAAGATGATGCGGCTAGAGCAGCTAGTCGGCGTACACAGGACTTTTTAAAATTGGACCCTCCTATATTCACCGGGTCAGACCTGAAAGCGGATCCACAGGATTTTGTGGACCAAGTTCAAAGAGCACTAGAGGTGATGCACGTAACAGGTGTAGAAACAGTTGAGCTGGCAGCTTACAGATTGAAGGGTGAGGCCATATTGTGGTATGAGGACTGGAAAAGATCAAGAGACATTGATGCACTCCCAGTTGATTGGGAGGAATTTAAAACGACATTTCTAGATCACTATCTTTCTTATGAGATTCGTGAGGCTCGTGCGGATCAGTTTTTAAATCTGCGTCAAGGCAATATGAGTGTTCGAGAATACAGTTTGCAGTTTAATTCCTTGGCTCGGTATGCGCCAAATGTGGTGGCCACGATGGAAGATAGAGTCCATAGATATGTGGATAGACTGGAGTCATATTTGGTACGAGACTATACTATTGCCGCTTTGAATAAAGATATGGACATTGCTAGAATTCAAGCCTTCGCACAGAAAATGGAGGACCAGAGGCAGAGAAAAAGAACACAGAAATCTGAGGGTGGGCCATCAAAAAGGACAAGACCTATGGGACAGTCTATAGTGTCCCCAGAAGGATCTGGATCTCGAATGTTACCGCCTAGACCCTCATTCTCTTATTCTACAACAGGTGCTCCATCTCACCCTCGTGGATTCAGGGGCAGTCATATTGGGCAGAGTGGTAGGATGCCAGATTCACAGACAGTAGGGTCTTCTTGCCCACTGTGCCAGTTTTGTAGACGATTTCATGTAGGTGAATGTCGTAGGGGGACGAATGCTTGTTATTGGTGTGGTATGTCGGGTCACATAATGAGGGACTGCCCACGACGAGGCTTAGGTAGTATAGTACGACCTGCGGGGTCCACTGTGGTATCATCAGCATCGGTTCCTTTTTTAGACCGAGATGTGCAGTCTGTTGGTCGGGGCAGAGGTGTCGGAGGAGCAGCCAGTACTAGTGGGGTCCAGAATCGCATTTATGCTTTAGTGGACCGGCAGAATGAGGAAACATCTCCTGATGACGATACAGGTATTTAGGTGTATTGCTATACTGTTACATGATGTATATGTATTGACTGATTTGAGCTCTACTCTATCATGTGTTATTCCATCGACTGATACGATTTGAAAAGAAGCTATCATAATGGTCTAGTAGATGTTGTGATTTTCCCTATATAACGTGCCATGTACAATTTGCCGAAAGTGCATAGGAGTTTTATTTCATATTGTTTCCATTGAGACTATACAAGTTAGGGAGGATCCCACTAGAGAGAAATGCCTATGGATAGTCTAGATCGACAAGAAAAAGGGTTAGTAAATAAATGATAAGAAGTTGAAAACAAAGTGATAAGACCAAGGTACCCATAATTGCTTCAAACGAAAGGGAAAAGTTCAAAAGTGCGAAAGTGGAAAAAAAAAAAAAAAACTAAGTAAGTATCTCAATGAGTATATGAATAGAGATGCATTTGCTACACATGAGATGCCGTTAACATTCGAGGACGAATGTTCCTAAGGGGGGAAGAATGTAACACCCCGTACGTTTCTGAGTTCAGTCGACAACCGTAACATTTAGGGAAAAAAATGGAAACATGAGAAAATTGATGAATTATGTGTCCATATGTGGGCATTTAAAAGTCTTGCATAATTGGGCCCAAATATGAAGCCCAAAAATGAACAAGAATACATGGCCCAATATAACAAGTTGACCCATTCTTCCAATCTTTCATTTGACCAAATCTACCATGCATTTAATGCCAAAAGATGGATAAGAGTGACTTGAGGGATATATATATATATATGTATATATGTATGAGGAATTACATATATAAATTTAGTGGGCTAAAGAATTCTTGAACAATTGGGCCTAAATGAGGCCCAATATTACATGAAAGACATGGCCCAAGTGGAGATTTTGACCCATTCTTGCCTAGTCTTCCATGGACCACAAGTGAACCAAGTGTGTGGATAAGAAGCACTTACAAGGGACTATATAAACCCACAAATCAGATTTTTTTCTTTCCATAACAACACACATGCCTTTTTAACATTTTCCACATTTTTCTCTCAAGAGATAAACCCTAAGGCAACTACTTGTTGGGCCAAGATTACACTTTGGTAAGTGTTTATGCTTATGATTTAATATGTTTTATGCATGAGAGGTGTTGTATATTATGTTGGTTATGTTGGTGAAGTGGGAGAAACTCCCTATGTGCAAAACAAATTGTGTTTACTAAATCGGAGGATGGTATTGTCTTGCAAACTTGATTATGCACGTGTGGTTTTGAAGGAAGTGAACATGATGAAGTTAATATTGAAATGTGAGATGTGATTATGGTATTTCCTTGATGTGTCATGGTGTTTAACATTTGGAATGATTATTGTGAAATTGGTTATGGTATTGGTGGCATATTGGCCGTAAAGTGTCATTTTGGGTGTTGTATGTGTGTTGTGAGACCATGGCTGATTGTTGGCATGTTATATGATCAAAAATATGTTCAAATATGTTTGGTTATGATCATGGACCATTCATGGCATTAAAAGACCCAAAACGGAGCCATTTCGGACCAAACGGGCATCCGCCCCCGCAGACGGAGGCACCTGCGTGCGCAGATGCCATCGCAGATGCCTCTGGCTTCTGCTGGAGGGCACCTGCGCGCGCATGTCATCCACCTGCATGCGCAGGTGGCAGCGCAGGTCAGGTCCAGAACTCGTTTTGTGTGTTCTCGACTCTAGTTGATCCCCAAAAGCCCCGATACCCTTTTTGGTTGGAATTATGAACTTGTGATGTCGTTTTAATGACTTTAAAGTGTCGTATGAAGGTGTATTGGACTGTATTAAATGTGGAAGGTTGTTCACATGTTATTATAAGGACGTAGATGTGACGGAATGATAAAGAGAAGAGCGTAAAGGGTAAGTGAGGTGTAAAATGCTTCGATATATGATTTCTTGATCAATGTGCATAGCGTTGTGGTGTTGTTGATATGATAAGGCCTTGGATTGTATTGTAAAGGGGTGACATGACATTATATGGTAGTTGTATGGTTCATTGTCGCCTTGTACGCCTTTATAGTAACATATTGCTAATGAACGTTACGGTATGGACTTGTATTGTAGAGTAAGACGTGAGAAAGAAGTTGGGCTCTTGTGTTCATACATAAGCTTGTATATTCATACTTGGAAGCAAAGGTATGTAAGGTTATTCTTCTATATCTTTCTTGAACACATTGTCATAGTACTCATTCAATTCCGAAATGCTCTAAGGTATTCCGTACCCGATAGTTGGCTAGAGTTACTTATATGTTTCTTACTCATTGGTCAATGGTGAATCATATGACTCATGTCCATTGGTTGACTCCTATTCATTGGCTAAGATGTCGAGAGTTCCAAAGGTTCTAAGGTAGTGCATTGCAGGGTGGTGAATAGTTGATATCCACGTGTATTGTTTACAGTGATCGTTATCCTAAGGTTTCAAAAGTGTATTATTCTAAAGGGGTTTTATAGTATTCCAACTAAGGTTAATATATATTGGTATTCATATGTGTGTTACTCCTAAACGAATTATGACCCACTTAGTTCTTGTTTATGGAGGAAGTGCTTAAGTTGTCATATATTGTAGATCCTAAGAGAATTATCCCAATAAGAGCAATGAGGTAAAGAGAGCTTGTTTAATTAAATATCATAGTTCCAATCATGTTATGAGTCCTATGGTATGATGATTCTCCTTGTGCCAATTGTAAGAGTAATAAGAGAGGTGATGTGCAAATTAGTATAATTATACTTCATAAATGAAATTGTCAATCTCATGAGATAGAGGAGTGAAGTGAGATGTACAAGTAAGTACATGTTTGGCTAAGGTGTAAATCTCATAAAGTACAAGAGTAAAGTAAAGCATATGGGCGTGTTCCAATTAGTGTCATGACCCAAAGTTCCAATAGATTTATACACATGTCTTAGCCATTAGTAATGTGCCAAAAAGTCTAATAAGGCTATGTTTCCAAGAATGTTTATACATATGTCTCTAGCTCATTTGTTATTGTCCCAAAGCTTCCACCAATGTTATGACTACAAAAGTATCAATCCCTCATAAGCCAAGGGTACCCTAATTTCGGGTGTCAATTATGGTTCATCATATGTTCTTTACGCATTGATCAATTGTCATTCACATGTTTCATATGCTTTGAGTAATATTCTAAATATTTCATGGTTCCATAAATGTTACGTCTCAAAGTTCAAAGTGATATGATGACTATCAAAGTACCAATCTCTCACAAGTTGAAGTATCAATTTCAAAGTAATGAAATAAAGTAAGAGCAAAGTAATGCATTATGTTGATGTTTATTTATCCATGGGGTACAAGTACCTGCATGATGATGGCCATTTATCCATGGGGTGCAAGGACACCTGCATGACGACATGATCTTATCCATGGGGTAAACAGAATACCTGCATGATGATGATATTTTATCCATGGGGTGAAATAACACACCTGCATGATGACATGATTTTATCCATGGGGTGACAAGATCACCTGCATGATGAGGGCCCTAACAACATTGAGCAATGTAAAAGTAAAGTAAAGTAAAGGCAAGGAAAAGAAAGAACCTAATGTACATGGTATCCAACATACAGAAAGAAAGTATATTCACATTGCTATTTCTCTTATATTGATCCCATGGTTGTTTTTATTATGTACAAATCATGGGAGATGATAACAATGAAAGAAAGGTGCATGGTTCCATATATAGAGTTCTCTGATAATTATTTCCATTGAAGTAAAGCAATAAACGAAAGTAATGAAAGCAATACTCGTGGGTTCCATAATGCAACATGGTAACTTATTCATTTGTATTTGAGTTCACTGAAGCATTCATGCATTGTACAGTTTCATCTGAACCTTACATACTCAGTACATTCTTCGTACTGACCCCTCTTGGGGATTTACCTTACATGCGCAGGTGCAGGTATTAGTAGGCCTCCACAGTAGATTTCCAGTATTTGCAGAATCTATGGTGAGCTCCAGTTGCTTCGGAGCTTTCTGTGTCACAGTTGTACATTAGTTTTGATGTTGTAGACGTGTGTATATTTTTAGAGGCTTTTGTAGACAGAGGTGGGTATATGGATGTAAGATATGTACGTTCAGTACGACGTGATGGCTCCAACGGCCAAGTTTTATATATGTACCTATATGGCATTTTTTACATTTCATCAGTTACATAAGACAGTGTGTTATTTATCTAGGGTTATGCATACAGGTGTTCCTAAGCAAAGATTGGTTCTCTCGGGCCATATCGGCTTCGGGTGCCAATCACGCCTCGTTGGGATTCGGGGTGTGACAACTGTTCACAATAGACCCTTGTGATCTATCTCTTTCTCGAACTCTTAATATAGCGGGATATTTAGTCTACCGAACTGCCCTTTTTAAATTTTACAATGTTTAATTTTTGTCCTACAACACTTTTAAGTAACGAATAATTGTGTATGGTGGCCGAAGAATATATGGTGCTTGATGATGTAAGCTAGCTAAAGCCAAATTTGAGTGTCTATTAATGTACTATTATGTTTAGAATATATTCCACTTGTATCTTTTTAAAATTTTATATTATACGCTTCATAATCAATAACTTACGCCAAAATATTTGTAAGTAACATTGATATTTTAAGAATGAGACAAACAAATAAATGAAAGGCAGAATTTCAACATTATATTTATTTGTATTAATTTTATATTTTAAAAAGATTAAACACTAACATATTATAACGTTACAATAGTATAATTATATTATTTATTTGTATTAATTTTATATATTAAAAAGATTAAACACCAACCTATTATAACGTTACAAAATTATAATTATATAGAAATCTTATGTGGCATCTAATCAGCGCATCATCTGTAATTACATAGAATTCTTATAATTAAACACTAACATATTATAACGTTACAAAATTAATGATGTTGCAGTGTTTTCATATTCAAATCCATGGATCTTTTACTTTTTTAGAAATTCAGTTATGTAGTAGTATTAGGTAAATATTTTATCATAAAAGCAACTAGTGCTAATTAATGGAGTATTATGTTTTCAGTATTCAGCTTGAGTCGTCTTTATTGACATGCATCTTTGTTGTCATGCAGCTGATTTTGACTTCTTTTTAAAACAAATTTTAATGTCTACAATGAACACAAACGATATCAGGTATATGCCTGTGTTGTGCAAAGGTTAAAAAATGAATTGTCAAGTGGGACAACTGGGAAAAGATTAAAAAATGAATTGTTAGTTTCTTACACCATTCCACCCCTATAATAATAGAAAAACTAATTTCATAAAAGGGTCAAGTGAGGCAACTGGGAAATGATTAAAAGATGGAGGCTCATTCTGTGATGCCAAGGTGCCTTTCACCACTATAAATACTTGCCCTTTGTCTACCATTGATCTCATCAACTTGAGAGTTTCTTTCATTTTTACTTGAGAAAAAAAAAAAACACTTATTATTTGTTGCAACAATGGCCTCAGCTGTAGTTGGAAATAATGTTGTGAACCATATTAAAGAAGAAGAAGAGATCATTCGCCCCGTTGCCTACTTCTCTCCAAGTCTATGGGGCGATATTTTCCTTTCTTTCTCCATCGACAATAACGTAATTAATTAATATTCGTCATCTTTTCTTCATAGTACCTTCTTAGTTCTTTATTTTATTAGACAATGTAGTTTGATTTCTTTTGGCTTTTGAATACATTTATAGGTTGCACAAAAGTATGCTCAAGAGATTGAAGCATTGAAGGAACAAACAAGGAGTATGTTGTTAGCTAATGGAAGGAAATTGGCGGAGACACTGGATTTGATTGATGTCATTGAACGCCTTGGCATAGCCTATCACTTTGAGAAAGAAATCAATGAGATTTTGGATCGGATTTACAATGAAATTTCAAACTTTGAGGGCGATGACTCTATTGATGATCTATGCACTTGTGCTCTTCAATTTAGATTACTTAGGCAACATGGTTACAACATCTCTCTAAGTAAGTACCTCTTGAAGTACAACAAATATTGCATATTTTTCCATTTGATAGGAAGGCTAATATTGCGTATTTTTCCTTGAAAATCAGAAATTTTCAGCCAATTTCTAGATGGAAATGGCAAACTCAAGGAGTCTCTTGCTAGTGATGTCTTAGGATTGTTGAGCTTGTATGAAGCTTCACATGTAAGGACTCATGGTGAAGACATCTTAGAAGATGCACTTGCTTTCTCCACTACTCATCTTGAGACCGCAACTCCACATTTGAACTCTCCTCTTAAGGAGCAAGTGGTGCATGCCCTTGAACAATCTTTGCACAAAGGTATTCCGCGAATTGAGACTCGATTCTTCATCTCATCAATCTATGAAAATCAGGAAACAAAGAATGATGTGTTGCTTCGATTTGCCAAATTGGATTATAACTTGCTCCAAATGTTACACAAACAAGAACTTGCTGAAGTATCAAGGTGAGAATATATAAAAAAGACAACTTTTTTGACTGATCATTTATCAAATACTGGTGTTAATTTGTTATGCTGCAGGTGGTGGAAAGATTTGAATTTCGCCAACACACTTCCATATGCTAGAGATAGAGTAGTTGAATGCTACTTTTGGGCATTAGGAGTATATTTTGAGCCTCAATATTCTCAAGCTCGCGTCATGCTCGTTAAGACCATAGCAATGATTTCAATTGTGGATGACACCTACGATGCTTATGGTACAATTGAAGAACTTGCCACATACACAGATGTCATACAAAGGTACGGACTTCATTAATTACTTATTCAGATATACCTTAAGAGTGAATATCCTAAAAAGATTGAACTGAGCTTTTATTTATGCTATTTTGGAATGCATATATTTATCTTTGCTTTGTCACCTTACAGATGGGATATTAAAGAAATTGATCGTCTGCCTGATTACATGAAAATCAGTTATAAAGCTCTTCTAGATCTTTACGAGGATTATGATAAGGAAATGTCTAGCGATGGGAGTCTCATGTTGTTTATTACGCAAAAGAAAGAGTGAGTCTCAGCGACCTAACTATCAATTTACTTTTTTTCCTTAATACATTTCTAACGTTGCTTTTTCCTCACGTCTTTTTGTGAATATAAACTAGAAGCAATTGAGTTACAATTTTCTAACACTTTGAATTCGTATGCTTGGTGTCCACAGATGAAAGAATTGGTGAAAAGTTATAATATTGAGGCAAAATGGTTTATTGAAGGACATATGCCACCTGCTTCTGAATACCTACACAATGCATTCGTAACTACCACTTACTACTTCCTTGCCACAACATCGTATTTAGGCATGACATATGCTAAGGATCAAGAATTTAAGTGGTTGTCAAAAAATCCTAAAATTCTTGAAGGTTGTGTGACAATATGCCGAGTTATTGATGACATAGCCACATACGAGGTATGAGACTATGAGTTGTATATCATAAAGTCATAACATTATATGATAGTTGAACAAATAGAGTATTGTGTTAACAATTGAAGCAATATTAAAGTTAACCCCCTAATCTAACCGTCTTTGCAGGTCGAGAAAAATAGGGGACAACTTTCAACAGGAATTGAGTGCTACATGAGAGATCATAGTGTATCAACAAAAGAGGCAATGGCTAAATTTCAAGAAATGGGTGAGGCGGGATGGAAGGATATTAATGAAGGAATGCTTAGGCCCACTCCTGTACATACGGAGTTTTTATCTCGTATTCTCAATCTTGCTCGGCTTGTTGACGTTACATATAAACACAATGAAGATGGATACACTCATCCCGAGAAAGTCTTAAAACCTCACATCATTGCCATGGTTATTGACTCCTTCAAAATTTAAGCTGCCAATTGTTGGTCTTAGTAAAATCTTTACTCTCTTTGTCCAGAAAGTACTATTTCTTTTGTGTGTTTTAGCGGTTGTGCAGTGCACTTCCAAACTAGGACCTCCTTAAACAGGTTCCTTTTGTTTTTTCATTTCTTGATTGAACAAGTTAGGTTAGAATATTTGCAGTTTCTAATTCAGTATGGTCCATAGTGACCCCGTATTTTGTAATGATGCATATGATCTATTTATAATATTATGTCCATCTAATCAAAAGTTTCAATATTGAGATATATATTTGACGAGGGCAACTGTCAAAAACAAGAATGTGAGAGAAAGATGTACCTACCACAATTGGAAATATAGAAACAAATTCCCCCCCCCCCCCCAACTTCTTGTAATTTTTTTTCTGGGTTCTTAATTATTTTGTTGTTTCCGGGCTTCTCCGCGAAGGTGGTTAATCATGAAACAGGGGAGGCATCGACCATTTAAAGAAGGTGAATTGTGGCTGAAAGGTCCAGGGGTGATGAAAAGAGTATTTTGGAAATGAGGAAGCAACTGCTGCAACAATCACTTGTTGATCGAATAAAGGAACACATCAAGCATAATGGTTTATCAGGTACGAAAGCTGTTAAAACTGATTTTATAAATAAGCAGTTACCTATTTGAACAAAACGCTAAAACTGATAATAAGTAGTTGGTATATTTGATTAAAAATTTTATTAAAATGACTAAAATAGCAGTTTAAAGTATCTTTACATGAAAAAAGTCTATAACAGTGAAAATGGAAAAGAAGAGAGAGGTAGTGGTTTTGGCTGATTTTAGCTTATAAGCTTAAAAGTTATAAGATGAGGCGACCAACTTATGTATTTTGTACGATTTTGGTGGTTATTAAACGCGTAGATAAGGCAAAAAATATTAATAGCCTGATTTGATCATACCTTCTTATAAGTTACCTAAATTGTCTTATTTCACATTTGATCATGCCATCTTATAACTTCTTTTAAGTTGGTTTATATATTATATGCAATGTTTGTATTTCTACGTTGACGGTGTAAAAATTTTTAACACTAACGATATATATTACTTACTCATACAATATTATTATGCAAACTAGAAGATGAGGAAGCAGGACAAATACCACTGGCATATGTTGTAAGAGTAGCTAGCTGGTTCTTGTCACAAGACCAATCATTTCTAGTCAGGTTCGAGTTCTGAATTCTACCATATCCCATGATTTATTGGTTCAAATTTTATTATTTATACCTCTTTAGTGAAGTTTTTAATACATATACAATGCTTGAGCCGTAGCGACTTGTTCGGATGAAGCCATTACATTTAGACAACATCCACCCCTGGAGGTAGCTTGGTTCATTGGGTTCAATATTTTCTGCGTTGAGCCTAAACATATGTGAGCAATAATTTTTTTATTATTATTATAAAGTTGCCATCACCGTAGGGAAGGGGAGCCTTGGAGTAACTGGTAAAGTTGTTGCCATGTGACTAGGAGGTCACGGGTTTAAGCCTTGGAAACAGACTCTGGCATAAATGCAAGGTAAGGTTGCGTACAATAGATCCTTGTGGTCCCGGCCCTTCCCCGGACCCTGCGTATAGCGGTGTATTGGTGGGGAAATATGAAGAAGAACATTGCAGAATTTGTCACTCAATGCCCAAATTGTCAACAAGTAAAGGTAGAGCATCAGAAACCAGGAGGTTACATGCAATGTATCAATTTTCTAGTTTGAAAATGGGATATGATTAATATGGATTTCATCACAGGTTTGCCTCGTACAATAGGGAAATTTGATTCTATATGGGTTGTAGTTGACAGGCTTACCAAATCAGCGCATTTCTTACCAGTCAAGACCACCTATACAGCTGAAGATTATGCAAGATTGTATGTGAAAGAGATAGTACGATTACATGGGATTCTGATCTTCATTATATCAGACAGAGGAACACAATTTACTGCGCATTTTTGGAGATCTTTTCAGCAGAGTTTGGGTACACAAGTGAATTTGAGACGGCTTTCCATCCTCAAAAGATGGACAAGTAGAACGTACTATCCAAACAATTGAAGATATGCTGCGAACTTGCAAGTTAGATTTTCCAGGCAGTTGGGATGACCATCTACCTCTTATTGAATTTGCTTACAACAATAGTTATCATTCAAGTATTAAAATGGCACCTTATGAAGCTTTGTATGGAAGGAAATGTATATCACCAATTGGATGGTTTGAAGCGAGTGAAACTGCTTTACTTGGGCCAGATCTTGTTCATCAGGCTATGGAAAAGGTTAAAGTGATTCAACAACGGCTACAAACGGCCCAAAGTCGACACAAATCATATGCTGATTTTAGAAGAAGAGGGCTCGAATTCTCCATAGGTGATTGGGTATTTTTGAAGGTGTCACCGATGAAAGGGGTAATGTGATTTGGAAAGAAAGGAAAATTGAGTCCACGTCCATATGAAATTATTAAAATATTTGGACAAGTTGCGTATGAGTTGGCACTACCCCAAGAACTCTCCACGGTTCATCTGGTGTTTCATGTTTCGATGCTTCAAAAGTGCACAGGATATCCATCTCGTTTTGCTCCCATTGACGATGTACAAGTTACAGAGGATCTTACCTATGGGGAGATACCTATTACCATTATGGATAGACAAGTGAATAGGTTGAGGAATAAATACATAGCTTCCGTAAAGGTACTTTGGAGAAATCAGCAAATAGAAGAGGTCACATGGGAAGCTGAAGAAATGATGAAGTCCAAGTACCCTCATTTGTTCCAAAAGGAGTTCACGATACGAGATCGGAACAATGAAAAGTAAGTATTTATAAGCATTGAGTATATATATATATACTACTATGATGAATGATCCTAGACTTGCCATTGTTTAAATTGAATAATGTCATTAACATTCGAGGACAAATGTTTCTAAGGGGGGAAGAATGTAACACCCCGTATGTTTTCTAACCTAGTTAATTCCCGTAACATTCATGGAATTATTTAAACATGAGAGGGTTGATGAATTATATATTAATTTTTTGGACTTAAATGAGTCTTGTGCCATTGGGCCCAATTGAGGCCCAAAGATGGAGCAAAAGACATGGCCCAAAGGGCATTTGACCCATTCTTTCAATTGACCAAGTAAGCCCCTCATTTAATGTGGTGTAGGTGGATAAGTATGACTTAAGGGACCGTATAAAGCAAGGGAAAATCAGATTTTTATTCAACACAATACACATGCCATTTCTAGAATTTTCTCAAACATTTCTCTCTACACACAAACCCCAAGCAACTATTCTTTTTGGCCAAGATCATCATCTTGAAAGCTTTGGTAAGTATTTATTCTCATGGTTTATTATATCATATGTTTAAGATGGTGTGTAAATCATGTTGGTTATGTTGGCAAAGTGTTGGACAGTTTACTATGCGTAAAACTGTCTATTTGTGCAATCGGAGAAGGGTTTTGCCTTATAAACTTGAAAATGGACTTGTGGTCTTGAAGGAAGTGAACTTGATGGAATCAATATTGACATGTGAGATGTGATTATAGCCTTAACTTGTTTTATCCTTGTGTAAAATGTTTGGAATTATTATTGCAAAATTGTGCATGGACTTGGTGGTATATTGAAGGAAAAATGTACTTTTGGTGATATTCATGTGTGTTGTGAAACCATGATGGTTCATTGGCATCCAAGTGAATAAAAAATATGTAAATAAAAGCTTACTTATGGCCTTGGACCATTTATTACACAAAAGGATCCAAAGAGGACCATTTTTGGCTGATTTGGGCATCCGCCCCCACAGACGAAGGCACCTACGGGGGCGCAGATGCCAACGCAGGTGCCCCTGGACACTGTCAAGGGCCACCTGTGGCCGCATGTCAGCCACCTATGGGCTCAGGTGGCTTCTCATGTCACACCAGAATTTCGTTTTGTATGCTTTTGTCTCTCTTTGATCCCCGAAGACCCCTATACCCTTTTTGGATGTAATTATCAACTTATAATACCTTTTTACTGACTTTAAAGGTTCGTATGGAGGCATGCTGGACTATATTAATTATGGATTGTTGTTCATATGTTTTTATGAGGCAATTTGATGGAGTAATTGTGACGGAATGATAATGAGGAGGCATAAAGGGTAAACGTGGTGTGAAAGGCTATTGATGTATGATGTCTTGGTCAATGTGTAGAATGTTATGGTGTTTTTGGTATGATAATGCAGTGTATTGTATTGTAAAGGGTGAAATTACGTTATATGGAAGTCATATAGCTCATTGTCATCTTGTACACTTGTACGGTAACCAGTTGTTAATGTAAGCTCCGGTATGTACTTGTATTATAGAGTGAAACGTAAGGAAGGAGATGGACTATTGTGTTCATATATAGGCTTGTGTATTCATACTTGGAAGTGAAGGTATGTAAGGTTACTCTTTCCTTGTCCTTCTGAAGCATATAGTATTCGCCTTGTCATTGTACTTGTTAATTTCCGAAGTGTTATAAGGTATCTCATTTCAGGTTATCGTCTATTGTTGATCACATATATCTTATTCTTTGATCTATTGTTATTCATGTGTCACATAATTGTGGACATGGCTCCAAGTTCCAATAATGTTATATTCAAAAGTTCCCATAGTGACATAATTATCGAATGAACTATTTCTAAGATTGAAGAAGTGAGGTAATGAAGTATTTATTCTTGGGTGGTATTCCAGGGGTTTAAATACCTAGCATGGGTCGATCCCAATATCTCGGGTGGTATCCCAGGGGTGAAAAGAACACCTAGCATGGGTCGATCCCGCTACTACGGGTGGTATCCCAGGGACAAAAGAAAAGTCTAGCTTGGGTCGATCCCGAAAACTGTTTATTACCCACTGATCAGCTTGGGGCCCAGGCATTGTAAGAAATGGAAGGATGAGTAGTGAATGAAGAAGTGAGTGATGAACGAATGAATAAACGTAAAAGTAAAGAAAGTAATCCACGTAATATACATATTTCCATACATACAGAATGGCGACTTATCCATATTGGTTGTTCACTTATATTTGATTCCATTGAAGTATTTATGTATCACACAGTTTCTTATGGCCTTACATACTCAGTACATTCCTCGTACTGACGTCCCTTGTGGGACTTACCTTACTTGTTGCAGGCACAGGTACTAGTAGACCTCCACATTAAGCTGCGGGTTATCTACTGATCTTTGGTGAGCTCCAGTTGGTTCGAGGCTTTTTGAGTCACAGATGTACATTGGTTTTGGTATTGTAAATATTGTATAAAGCGGGGACTTGTCCCGACTCTAGGATGGTTATGTATGTACGTCTGTTAGAGGCTTTTGTAAACGTATGTGGGTATGTGAATGAAAGAGATGTATGTCCGTTTGACTTAGTGGCCCAGACGGCCAAGTTTCACACATGTATGTATCATATGTTCCATGATTTCCGCTATTAGCATTTTGTGTCCTTACGTGATGGTGATGTTTATTATGACATGCATATGAAGGGACATGAGTAAAGATTGGTTCTCTCGGGCCTTATCGGCTTTGGGTGCCAGTCCGCCCCATTGGAATTCGGGTCGTGACAATTAGAGCATCAACCACTTTAATCTACCTCCACCCAAATCCTCTCGGTACCCACTATCACAAGACATCACAACACCATACCCTATGAAATCAGAATTCTACCAATCATACCACAACTAGTCCTCTCAAGGGACCGTAGATTTCCATCTCCACCCGGTCCGCACAAGGGATCTAATATACATTCGTAAACCTTTTTCATTAATTACCACAATAGGAACATGTATAAGAACACATATAAAATAGAATTACATTCAAAACTATCCATACCAGCGTGGTACCCGACTCATCATCACAACACATCATAACCGTACCGGCGTGGTACCCGACCCATCATCACAACAAATCATCACTATGTAATTGAAATGCGTGCATGAAATCAATAAATCATAAGCTAGGTAAAAAGACAATCACAGATGTTCAATTCAAAACCCAACATAGGTCAAGCCAGTCTAAATGTAACATCACCCGTCTAACTCATTTTGGTCAATGACCTTATTTTGTACATGTGTATTCACAACCATCATTTACCATACACCCCTACATGCCTGCCATAATTCAAGTCCACATTATCACACACTTCTCTCTGTCCACATCCCAACTTCACGTTTTTCACATTTTCCTCTAATCTTCCCTAACTACTTATAACGGGAATCATATTCTTTACTTTACAACATTTACTCATTTATGTCCACTCATCAGTCACGAGATTCGATTATTTTACTTACTAATCTCGGCTTACCATGCTTCACATTTTAACCACTTCCCTTAATGCAATTCGAATGTTTATAACATTTATTCTTTAATCAAGTTACCTTAATTTTCTCCTACTATCCTTTACTGTGTTGCCTAACTTTCCACTAATCTCAAAGGTCCTGGAAGAAATTAAACTACAGACATTCACTTCACCGTCTATCCGTCCTCTATCACAATCAAACATTAATAAAATATACAGTAAAACAACATATTTGAGCCTAACCAAATTTTTAAATGTGTCCATCCATCCAACTCGGTGTCCAAAGTCCTAATGTATGATACTCTCGACATCACTATTAACGTTAGATGTATCTAGCCCAAGTCTAGTTACTATAAAGTAAACCAAAACTTACCTCTTAGGCGAAACATACTGTTGTGAAGAGGAGTGAGCTGTCCCACGCGTGCTAAGCGTATTCCCATGTCGGGTTTCCTCCAAGTGTGCCTCAAAACCGCTATCATAAATCCTAGCCTTTGAAATCTCGTGGTTGGAGAGATAGAGTTTTTCAGAGTGTTTTTGGAAGAAAGGGGCAACCTAGGGAAATAAAGAGAAAGAGGATTTTTTAAAATTTCTCAGTTGGGTTACTGCTATCTACCGCTACAACGGTTCCTTTTACCGTTGTAGCGGCGCCACTGCTACGGTTACCGATTACCCGACCGCTATAGCGGTTATCGGCAGTCCAGCCCAACCCCTTTTTGGGTCGTTTGACCCAATTTTTTTGGCCTCATTTTTCCTTCCCGATTTAATTTTTTCTGGGTGTATTTTAAGCCTATTATTTATCGTAAATTATTTTTGGGGCATTTGCATACGTAACAACTGTTTGGGTCGTTACACATAACCTCACGAGCCTCTTCCTCTTTCATTCCCTCTGTATCTCTTTTCACTTCCATGATCTTTGAAGAACGCTTTGGATTAATTATGAAGATGCTCTAGTGTCTCTTCTTGTCTCCCTCTTGATCTTTTCTTCATGGACTTGTAAAGGACAATGTAAATATTGATCCATCATTATTGAGTCAGAATATTATAATTAGACTCTACAGTAGCACACACTACATAATTATCTTTAGGTGGTAAAGAATGAAGGATCTTTTATACCACACGTACATCATTTACTTCCTTTTCATACCTTCATAACCAACATCACTTTTGAATAGTAATTCAAATCGGATTGGGATTCTTTCATTTTTAAAAACATAAAAATCAGTCCTTATAGTTTGAAGTTTTACCTTCTTAATTTTATCAACTCCTTGATGAGAATTTTGTAAAACCTCAGAAGCTTTCTTTGAGGTGGTTCCATCGTCATCTTCTCAAACATAGGTTCATCCAAGCATTGGTGGGTGTGAATGAGGGCTTGTTGATCCTTCTTCCTTGTCTTTGTCGTCTTTTAATTATTTTGAGACAGAGTTTCCTCATTTCAGATTTTATATACCCTTTGAATACAATTTTCCACACATCTTGAGAGCTAAGAATAATGTCGTTCATACGTCGACACCATTTCTCATAATTTTCCTTTGTGAGATGGGCGTGTTTTGCGGGAAAATGGTTAAGACTTGATTAAAACCTGAAAACTTAAAGAAATTTCCAAATTTGATCAAACCCAAAGTCGCCACTTAATTTATTTAGGAAAAAACTAAGAAAACCTTGAAAACATTTAAAAGGATTTAAAACAGCAAAATCTTTAAAAGTTAAAAGATCTGGGTAAGTGGTTCCTATTAATACTCTTGGAAGGTGGTTAAGGCACTAGGAGTATCCCGCTAACTTGCAGTTGTCCGATCTGTTGAAAAACTGACTTTTTATTTGTGACTACCTTTTAATGGAAAAGGTTTCTTTATTGGGATAATTTCATTTATATACCAAAAAAAGTAAAAAGTTTATAGTAAAAATAACCCACTTTTTATTTATAGAGAAAATAGTCAAACTGGCCCAACAAAACTGAAAGAGTCGGGTACCTAGTGGACCACCATGCGGCAGCCTCAAATAGTGGAATGAGACCCATTCTCTAGATGTGGCCCATGGATTGGTCCTGTTATTCATTTTCTATTTTCTTTAATTACATAAATGGTCATTAATAATATATAAATAGTTATGTTGTATATATAATATATCGATATTGTATAATAGTATATAGACATGTATATATGATGTGCAAATAGTTATGTAGTATATATGTAAAGTATCGATATTGCATAAATAGTTATGTAGTGTTGATGTAATGAATCGATATTGTATAAATAATATATAAATGTGTATCACTATTGTACAAATGGTGTATAAATATGTTCGATATTATATAAATGGTGTATACACATGTATATATGATGTAGTAATAGTTGTGTAGTGTATATGTAATATATCGATATAGTATAAATGTGCATAAACATGTATCGATATTGTATAAATAGTTATGTAATGTATCAACATTGTATAAATAGTGTATACGCGTGTATCAATATTGTATAAATAGTATATAATGTGTATGTGTAAACGTGTATCGATATTATATAAATAGGTATGTAATGTATTGACATTATATAAATGGTGTATAATCGTGTATTAATATTATATAAACAATTATGTAATGTTATGTATCGATGTCGATATTTATTTGACTATCATGCGTTCACACCTTAACAAAATATAAGTATAAACAAAAAATAATAAAACAACATAAATATTAACTTTTTCCACAAAAGAAGTGAAATAATTAAGTTTTAAAAAAGAGCAACAAATCAAATTTAAACAACAAATATTTTTCTTTTAAATAGCACAGCAAGAAAAAAAATTAAAAAGTTTTTTTTTAAATAGTGCAGAAAAGAAAAAGATAAAAAAGTTTATTAAAAAAAAAAAAAAAACTTGAAATTTGGCCGATCAATTGCCAACCAAATTGCCCAGTGGCCACTTTTTAAGTAAATGATTTGGCCGAGTGGTCATTTATGGTAAAAATGTTGGCCGGAAGGCCATTTTAGGCAACAAATGATAAGGAAACTATTGAAGTAGTGCAAGTTGCCTCAATTAACACGATCCTCACTTGAAAAACTGCCAAACATGAACAAAATCAAATGATAACCAAGTCAACTTGCTCTTTGACACATTGATACGATGAGCTTTTGGAGAATGAAACAGCCCATTACGAGGTTCTGTTTCATCTTGTAATCCCATCTTAAAGAGTAAACTAGAGAATGATCCTTAAGGAGAAAAGAAAACCTCATCCCTATCGGGGAATCTATGGGTTAGACAACACATTCACGCCACAATATTAGCCGTTTAATTCAATCACTTAAACACGACGCTAGTCAGTCCTTACACGTGTAACATTACGAACAGAAATCAACACTGAGAAACCAGCGGCAAACACCACATAGCACTAAAAAGAAACAAGACAATATTGAGCTAAAACAAAAGAAACTAAAGCAAGAGGCATTCAACTTAAAAAAAAAAAAAAAAAAAAAAAAAAAACAAGAAGCGACATTGTATAAAAATAACAGTAGGCTAAGAATCAACTGGGAACATCAAGATGAAACAGGGACTTTCTGAAGCTAAAACAATGAGCTAAACAGGTAAGACATAAACGTTAATTCAACATAACGAATAACAAACATAATCTTCATCACACAAAAATCCTAAGGCCTTCAAGGCTTCTACAGCATATAATCCCACCATTCTCGCCTAGTGCGAGATTCCAACAACGACTAAAAATACTGCATTACTAACACGAAGAAACGCCATTAACAGTAAACTAAAAATGCAAGCAAAGAGGGTGTTTACCTTTTTGGGGGGCAGCAAACAGGAACTCGAGCCGTCGTCAGAATCTTTTTGCCATCACCGAAACACCACTGATAATCGAAATTCTAGGCTCAAAGAAGTGTTAGAAGAATTTCTGATCAAAATGTTAACTAGAGGAAATCTTCTTTCAATTCAGAATTTCCTCTTTGCTCAGAGTAATTTTTTATCGACTCCAAGGCTTTTGCTCGGTTTTTTCACCTCCAAGACTTTTTTTTTTTTTTGGGCTCTCAACGGTAAGAGTATATATAGACTTTTTTGGGGGGCAGCAAGTTGTACGCTGTTGTTGTTATGTTGGAGTTGTTGTTACTTGTTCGGTGTCTAAAGGACCAAAGGGAAAGGGGTTATAAGGTTGGACCTGGGTCGGGTTTAATTGTTGTTGGGTTGGGTAGATTTAATTACGTAATAGGGTGAGAATAGGCTATTTAACAAATAGCCGGATTAATTTAGGAATTAGCCCATTCCATTAAAGACAGCCAATTTGAGAGTCAATGGGTCAATTGATTTGCACTTGCAACCAAATTGACTTTAATTAAGGTCTATTCTTAGCAGATTGACTAAATTCAGTCAAAACTGAAATGAACTAACGTCCAATTGAATCACGAGCTTCTTAATTTAATGAAATCAAATAAATATTTCCCTAAATGCTTTATTATCAAGGTGAAATAGATTGAGACCAAGATTTTCCATGTCTGAACAAAAGACGAGTCTTGATTTCGAGCTGATTTTTGACAAATAATTTATTTGAATAACAAAAATATATGGTCCCGTACATTTAAATACGAACTCGCGATCAAAATGAAACACGATAATTAAAAAGTGACTGAAATAAGTCATTGCTTTAAAGAGTAACCAAAATAGGCTACCTGGACCTTTTTTTCTCCGGTTTATGATATTTATTTAACGCCTCCGTTAATTGTTGTGAACAGTAAAAAAAGCGTAAAATGGAATTAAAAATCACGAGTTATAACCCGGAATTAATAATTCCGTTTTATTTTAAAATTGATAACCAATGCCAAGAGAGATAACATGTGACTCGGCCAGTTTCTGAACTATTTCAGGACTAACAAGACCCCTGTTTTTGTCTCGCACGTTGAATGCAACAGCTGCAACCCTCTCATATTTGATTTTCGGACCATAGATGCGAACAAGTCGTGAACTGTCTTCCCCATTTGAACTATCTTCCGCTTTTCAAAATTTTTTTATTTTAAATAATCCGGAATTAATAATATCGGTTATAAATTTTGAAAGAAAACGGAGTTATTAATTCCGTGTTACAACTCATGGTTTTCAACTCCGTTTTACACTTTTTTTACTGTTCACAGCAGTTAACGGGGGCGTTAAATAAATATCATAAACCGGAGAAAAAACGTTCGGATAGCCTATTTTGGTTACTCTTTAAAGCAGTAGCTTATTTCAGTCACTTTTTAGTTATCGTGTCTCATTTCGGTCGGGAGTTCTTTAAATATAGGAATATATAACTAGTACACAAAATGACAAAATTTAACCTAAAAATCATTTTAGAAAATCTTTCATCCTAGTGGCGGAGCCAGAATATTCTCTAAGGAGTGTCAGAATATAAAGAAGTAAATTCACGAAGAAGCCAAGGGTTGTCAATATATATATACATAAAAATTATATTTTTACCTAGCTACAGAGTGTAATTTTTCGACTTCATCCGGGTGAAACGAACACTTCGAATTCATTTAAAATTGAAGCAGCTCAAAGATTAAATTAAATAGTGAAGGGCAAAAATTAGGTGTCAACAGGGGGCACTGAAACTACAATGAACCATTGTTTGTCATGGCTATAGTACCACGTTTAGAAAATAATATCTACGGAAACAATATTCAGCATTAATAAAAAGAACAAGAGAGAATTAAGACACCAAGATATTTAAGTGTGGAAAATATAATACACAAAATGTGTCGTATAAAATCATTCTGGTGAGAAATTTAACACTTGATAATCTCAAAAGACTACAATAAACTTAAAAGAGATAACACTCTCTATAATAAAAGGAACTTTAAAAAGCTAATTTCATTAAGGTTGATAAGGAGTGGCAATCAAATAAAGGTCACTTTTTCTGGTGGCAGTGGCTCCAGCCGATTCAGTCACATCCAAGTCTCTTGGCTCCATTTCAGTAGGGAGTTTCCAATCGAAGTGATAAAGTAATTGAGCCAATGGAAAATAAACATTAGCTAAACCAAATGACATCCCTGGACACATCCTTCTCCCACTGCCAAAGGGAAGATATTCAAAATTATTACCAACAAAGTCCACAGAGCACTGCTCGAATCTCTCTGGCTTAAAGCTTTCTGCGTCGTCCCAATATTTTGGATCTCTTCCCAGTGCCCAAACATTAACCATGACTTTGGTCTTCATAGGAATAGTGTAACCGTTTATGTTTGTCTCTTCCCTACATTCTCTAGGGACCAAAAGTGGAACTGGTGCATGAAATCTCATAGTTTCTTTAACAACTAATTTTAAGTATTTCAGCTCCTCCACATCAATTTTGTCGAATGTTACTTTGTCTCTAAAGGATTCTCGCACTTCTGCTTGTGCTTTGGCGAGTATACTTGGATTTTTCATCATTTCAACCATAGCCCATATAGTTGTTGTTGATGAAGTTTCTGTTCCAGCAGCAAACATGTCCTGCAATTTATGGCCAAGTTATTAAATTTAATAGCACACGTGCTATTCCCATTATCTAATATGACTGTTGCACATGGTCTTTCCTGATCTAACTGACTATTACACCAAGCTTTTGCAAATCTCTTAATTACACATCAAAATTAAGATTTGTTTTCCTAACTAGAAATTCTTCGTAATTAATTTCTTTTTTTTTTATGTATATATGGCAATGGATATGGAAGTACTATATGGTTAAATAAGTAAGAACAAGCATAATATTCAATACTTACAACAATAATAGCTTTGATATTGTCGTTGGTGATGGGAAACTGAAGACTTCTATCCTTCATAAGTCTTAGTAGAACATCAACTAAGTCTTCACCTCCTAATGCATCATCACTGTTGTGAGTTGCAAAATTCTTCTTGTGCTCGTTAATGACATCCTCAACAATTGCATCTACCTTACGGTGGGCATCTAGAAGTGTTTTCTTTGCTCCACTGAGAGAATGAAGAAACTTGTATGAAGGGAAGATGTCAGCCACATCAAAGCCTCCTGCTAAGCTTACCACTTCTCCAATTAGTTTTATAAATTTGTCTTGCTCTTTTAGTACTTGCCCAAATGCTGATCTACATATCATGCAGCTTGTGAACCAAATGACCCTTTCTGTAAAATTAATTAGCTCACCAGAAGATGAAGATGATCGGATAGATTCAATGAGACGATTAACTTCATCATGTCTGATCGAGCTGAATGACCGGACATTCTTTGCACTCAGTAGTTCCATGACACAAATTTTACGCATTTGTCTCCAATATTCACCTGTTAAGATAGAAACCGCTAGGTGTCATGCAAAGGCTAACAAAACAAATCTTGGATGACCATAAACAAGACGATGAAGAGAAATATATCAGAAGACACATAACAATGTAGCATGGTTTGTTATATTAATTACCTACATATATATGAAAAATATTGGTTTATGTTTTCCTCCTAAACAAGACTCCTTTAAGAATTATATTGTGAATGTCATAATTGAGAAGGAAAAATCCTCAAGTTATATGGAGGATATACATATATATAGATTATATATTTTTTAGGAAAGTAAACCAATTATGGAAAATGTTTTGTCATTCAAAAAAAAAAAGAAGCAAAATCCATTAGGTTAAACGCCTAACACTCACCGTAGGGGCTAAAGACAATGTCGCGGCTATCATAACAGATAATATCCATGGCCGAGAGTTTAGGCCTAGATGCAAATGCGAGGTCATGAGTTTTTAGTACTTGTTTAGCCAACTCAGAAGAAGTAACAACAACAGCAGAAACTTCACCAAGCTGAACGTGCATGAGCGGTCCATATTTTTTGGCTAAATCTCTAAGGACGCGGTGTGGAAGTCCACCAGCCATGTGATGCATGCTTCCTATAAAAGGAAGTTTCCATGGACCTGGAGGCAATTTTTTGGTTTGGCTATTGGAGTTCTTCCATAACCTTAGCAAAAAGAGGAATGATAGAAAAAGGAAGATGGAAGCCAAGGTGAAGAATTGCATTTTGGAAGAGTTAATAATGTGTTTGGTGATTCTTCAAAGTTCTGTTGCATATGCTCTTATATATATAGGTTCCTGGTTTGATTTGCAAATAATTGGATATGTAGAAACAAATATAATAGTGACAACTGGTCAAAATTAATCTAATTAGGCGGCTGCCTTTTTGTTTTTTTCCCCCTATTGGACTCATCATTTTAGTTTGTCCATAACAGAGGAAGTAGAAGTTGCCACCTTGGAATTCCTACTAAGTTGAAGCAATTTTGACTTACAGGTTTATTAGCACAAATGTCATTATTTTAGGGTTGTGTTTAATTTTGGTCTTCCAATGCAGGGTAAGACTGCGCACAATAGATCCTTGTGATCCAACCCTTTCTCGGACTATTCATATAGCGGGATATTTAGTCCACCGAACTGCCCTTTTTTAATTTTACAGTGTTTAATTTTTGTCCTACAATACTTTAAGTAACGAATAATTGTGTATGGTGGTGGAAGAATATATGGTGTTTGACGATGTAAGCTAGCTGAAGCCAAATTTGAGTGTCTATTAATGTACTATTATGTTTAGAATATATTCCACTTGTATCTTTTTAAGGTTTTATATTATACGCTTCATAATCAATAACTTACGCCAAAATATTTGTAACATTGATATTTTAAGAATGAGACAAACAAATAAATGAAAGACAGAATTTCAAAATTATATTTATTTGTATTAATTTTATATATTAAAAAGATTAAACACTAACATATTTTAACGTTACAAAATTATAATTATATTATTTATTTGTATTAATTTAATATATTAAAATGATTAAACACTAACATATTATAACGTTACAAAATTATAATTATATAGAAATCTTATGTGGCATCTAATCAGCGCATCATCTGTAATTACATAGTTTTCTTATAATTAAACACTAACATATTATAACGTTACAAAATTAATGATGTTGCGGTGTTTTCATATTCAAATCCATGGGTCTTTTACTTTTTTAGAAATTCAGTTATGTAGTAGTATTAGGTAAATATTTTATCATAAAAGCAGCTAGTGCTAATTAATGGAGTATTATGTTTTCAGTATTCAGCTTGAGTCGTCTTTATTGACATGCATCTTTGTTGTCATGCAGCTGATTTTGACTTCTTTTTAAAACAAATTTCAATGTCTACAATGAAAAACGATATCAGGTATATGCCTGTGTTGTGCAAAGGTTAAAAAATGAATTGTCAAGTGGGGCAACTGGGAAAAGATTAAAAAATGAATTGTTAGTTTCTTACACCATTCCACCCCTATAATAATAGAAAAACTAATTTCATAAAAGGGTCAAGTGAGGCAACTGGGAAATGATTAAAAGATGGAGGCTCATTCTGTGATGCCAAGGTGTCTTTCACCACTATAAATACTTGTCCTTTGTCTACCATTTATCTCATCAACTTGAGAGTTTCTTTCATTTTTACTTAAGAAAAAAAAAAAACTCTTATTATTTGTTGCAACAATGGCCTCAGTTGTAGTTGGAAATAATGTTGTGAACCATATTGAAGAAGAAGAAGAGATCATTCGCCCCGTTGCCAACTTCTCTCCAAGTCTATGGGGCGATATTTTCCTTTCTTTCTCCATCGACAATAACGTAATTAATTAATATTTGTCGTCTTTTATCTTCATAGTACCTTCTTAGTTCTTTCCTTTTATTAGACAATGTAGTTTGATTTCTTTTGGCTTTTGAATATATTTATAGGTTGCACAAAAGTATGCTCAAGAGATTGAAGCATTGAAGGAACAAACAAGGAATATGTTGTTAGCTACCGGATTGGAATTGACTGACAAATTGAATTTGATTGACATTATTGAACGCCTTGGCATAGCCTACCACTTTGAAAAAGAAATTGATGACATCTTGGATCAGATTTACAATGAAAATTATGACTTCGAGGGCGATGCCAATAATGATTTATGCACTAGTGCTCTTCAATTTCGATTGCTCAGACAACATGGTTACAACATCTCTCTTCGTAAGTTCCTCTTGAAGTACAAATTCAATGTTGTTGAAATTATTTTATACATATATTATCCATTTGATAGGAAGGCTAATATTGTGTATTCTTCCTTGAAAATCAGAAATTTTCAGCAAATTCCTAGATGGAAATGGAAAGCTCAAGGAGTCTCTTGCTAGTGATGTCTTAGGATTATTTAGCTTGTATGAAGCTTCACATGTAAGGACTCATGGTGAAGACATCCTAGAAGATGCACTTGCTTTCTCCACTACTCATCTTGAGTCCGCAACTCCACATTTGAACTCTCCTCTTAAGGAGCAAGTGACGCATGCCCTTGAGCAATCTTTGCACAAGGGTATTCCTCGAATTGAGATTCGATTCTTCATCTCATCAATCTATGAGAAGCAGGAAACAAAGAGTGATGTGTTACTTCGATTTGCCAAATTAGATTACAACTTGCTCCAAATGTTGCACAAACAAGAACTTGCTGAAGTATCAAGGTGAGAATATATAAAATCGGTAAAACCATTTTGATTGTGTAACACCCCGTACTTTTATAACCTCACTTGATACTTTGGATCATATCTACATAGGTGTTGAGATGCCATGCATATGTGTTTTATAGTGTCATTGGTGAAACATTTGATATCGGACTTAACATGTGCGATTCGATCGTCGTAGGAGGTGTGTTGTGATTTCGTAGAAGCATTTGAGTGAGGACTCGTACATATTCTAACCTCATTTGGTGACTTTAAGTCATGTTTACTTGATGGTTAAGATCACTAAGTAAGTATTTTGTAGTGTTTAATAAGGGATTGGACGATACGTAAACATTGGATAAGTGGCCGGAAATTTCAGCAAAGTGCTGAAATCTCAGCACAAACTTCAGAGAGGCTGCCATTTCTGCGCCACTACCCCTGTTTCAGGGGTGTGGCGCAAGGAACAAGGAGTAGGCCTTTTCGGACCCGTTTTGCGACGTAATTCTACGACGATTCTTGGATGTTTTCTTTTGGTTCCTTGGAGATATTTTAGCGTTGTTAAGGTTTCAAATACCTCGATACACTTCCACATGATCAAACCATGAAACACAAGAATTTGCCAAAAATGTTCAAGTAAGCCATGGACGGCTAGAATTCCAATTTTTGCGATCAAGGCGACGAATGAGAATCTCGTAAGAAAATATTATCGTGACATTATGGAATTATGTAAACACGAGATATATGGTGAATAATACATGATATTTGATGGGTACATGGATATGTGTAATTGGGCCCAAAAATTAGGCCCAAAATGGGATTAAAAGACTTGGCCCAAAGACAAATGATCCATTCTTGCAAGAATTGGCTAAGTGGACATATCATTTAGTGCCAAGTGTGGCTAAGGATGACTTGAGGTCCATAAAAAGCACCCAAAAATCAGATTTTTAAATCATTCAAGACTTCCATGCCTTTAAGATATTTCTCTCAACATTTTTTTCATTTTCAAACCCTAAAGCAAAATATTCCTTGGGACTCTTTGGACAAGATCAACATATTCCAAGCCTTGGTAAGTATTTCTCCTCATGGATTAACATATTATATGCATGGGGGATTATGTATATTATGATAGTTGTGTTGGCAAGATGGTGAATAGTGTCTTTTTGCCTTTGGTAAGAGATGTGTTGTCTTGGTGATTTGAACTTGAATTAGGCCTTGTGCCTTTGATGAAAAAGTATGGCATGAACAAAATATGAACATGTATGGTGTTATTTTTGGCATTAAATTTGTTCTTGTCTATAAATGAAAATTATGGAAATTATGAGATTTTGGCCGATATGTGCTATGGGGTGTATTAAGGTGATTTAATGGATTCTTTGTGATATGGTGTGAATGAGAAAGTGTAAAGAAGAAGCTTTGTTGCGAAATGCTATTGGTTATGATATTGGTCAATGTATGGCATGTTGTAGTATTTTTGGAATGGTCATGCCGAAATTTTATTGTAAAGGGGGAAATGACGTAATAGGCAATTAGGTACCTTTTGTCGTCTTTTACACTTGAAAGGTGTTAGATGTTGACGTAAACTCCGTTATGTGCTTGTGTTGTAGAGTAAGGGGCTGAATCATTATATTCCTTAGGATTGCGGATTCTTATTGAGAGGCTAAGGTATGTAAGGTTATTCTTGTCCGTATCTTTCTGCAACACCTATTGCTTCCTTTGCCATTGTACTTGTACCTATGCCGAAATGTTCCAAAGTGTCTCATGTAAAGTTGGTTGCCTACATATATTTATTCATGTGTCTCTTGAACATTGAACATTGTCCCAAAGTTCCAATAATGCGATAACCAACAATGTTTCAATTTCATAATTAAAGAATGAAAGTAATGCGTATATGGTTGAGTACGGGTGGTAGCTCAAAGGGGCGAAAGCCTAGCTAGAGACGATCCCGATGTATCACGGGTGGTAGCTCAAAGGGGCGAAAGCCTAGCTAGAGATGATCCCGATTGATTATTGGACACAGGGGGTAGCCCAAAGGGGTGAAAACCTAGCTAGGGCCGAACCTGCTTTATTGATTTATGGGTGGTAGCTCAAAGGGGCATAAGCCTAGCTAGAGACGATCCCAGTATTGTTATTTACCACTGATCAGTTGGTCCCGGGCATGATGTGATTATTGTTGATATTGAGATAATTGATAAAAGAAATAAAGAATGTAACGTACATGGTTCCACACATATGGAAATGTTGGTTTATCGATATTGCCTATTCTCTTATCCTTGATATACATTGGTGTTCTCACTTATTGCTACAGTTTTATTGTGGCCTTACATACGCAGTACATTTTTCGTGCTGACCCCCTCGGGGGAACTTACCTTACTTGTTGCAGGCACAGGCACTAGTAGACCTCCGTTGTAGGTTGCGGATCTTTTGCGGACATTTGGTGAGCTCCAGTTGGTTCGGGGCTTTCCGAGTTTCCTATGTATATTTTTTTTGGTCTTGTGTATATATATATAGAGCGGGGTGTGTCCCGACTCTAGGTTGGTTTTGGTTGTGCATCTGTAGAGGCTTTGTAGATGTTGTGGGTCAGACGAAGGGTATGTAATGAACGTATGTTTTGTCTTGATGGCCCTAAAGGCCAAGTCTCATATTTCTCTTATATTTGTCATAAATTCCGCTTTTGGCTTCTTATATTTAATTGTGGTGGTGATGACTTTTGAGTGGTGCGTATGGGTTGTTATGGACGAAGATTGGTTCTCCCGGGCCTTGTCGGCTTTGGGTGCCATGTCCGTCTCGTTGGAATTTGGGGCGTGACAGATTGATCATTGATCAAGTACGTACTGATGTTAATTTGTTATGTTGCAGGTGGTGGAAAGATTTGAATTTCGTGAACACGCTTCCATCTAGTTGAATGCTACTTTTGGGCATTAGGAGTATATTTTGAGCCTCAATATTCTCAAGCTCGCGTCATGCTCGTTAAGACCATAGCAATGATTTCGATTGTGGATGACACCTACGATGCTTATGGTACAATTGATGAACTTGCCACATACACAGATGTCATACAAAGGTATGGACTTCGATTCATCGATTCACTTACTCAGATATACCTTAAAAGTGAATATCCTGAAAAGATTAAACCGAGCTTTTGATCATTGTGTTTATTTTAAAATGCATAAATTTACCTTTGGTTTGTCACCTTACAGATGGGATATTAAAGAAATTGATCGTCTGCCTGATTACATGAAAATCAGTTATAAAGCTCTTCTAGATCTTTACGAGGATTATGAAAAGGAAATGTCTAGTGATGGAAGATCTCATGTTGTTTATTATGCAAAAGAAAGAGTGAGTCTCAGCGACCTAACTATCAATTAACTTTTTTCCCTTAATACATTTCTAATTTTGCTTTTTCCTCACGTCTTTTTTTGAATATAAACTAGAAGCAATGGAGTTACAATTTTCTAATACTTAAAATTCGTATGTTTGGTGTTTACAGATGAAAGAATTGGTAAAAAGTTATAATATTGAGGCAACATGGTTTATTGAAGGGCATATGCCACCTGCTTCTGAATACCTGCGCAATGCATTTGTAACTACCACTTACTACTTTCTTGCCACGACATCGTACTTGGGAATGAAGTATGCTAAGGAGCAAGAATTTGAGTGGTTGTCGAAAAATCCTAAAATTCTTGAAGGTTGTGTGACAATATGCCGAGTTATTGACGACATAGCCACATACGAGGTATGAGACTGAGTTGTATCTCATAAAGTTGTAACATTATATGATATTTGAGCAAATAGAGTGTTGCGTCAACAATTGAAGTAATTTTAATGTTAACTCCTAATCTAACCGTCTTTGCAGGTTGAGAAAAATAGGGGACAACTTTCAACAGGAATTGAATGCTACATGAGAGATTATAGTGTATCAACAAAAGAGGCAATGGCTAAATTTCAAGAAATGGGTGAGGCGGGATGGAAGGATATTAATGAAGGAATGCTTAGGCCCACTCCTATCTCTATGGAGTTTTTATCTCGTATTCTCAATCTTGCTCGGCTTGTTGACGTTACATATAAACACAATGAAGATGGATACACTCATCCCGAGAAAGTCTTAAAACCTCACATCATTGCCATGGTTGTGGACTCCTTCAAAATTTAAGCTGCCAATTGTTGGTCACTTTAAAAAAAAAACTTCACTCTCTTTGTTTGTTGTAGTGCAGTGCACTGCCAAAATTTAATTTGTTCTTTATGTCATTTCTTGCTTGTACACCTCAAGTCGACTATTTGAAATTTCTACTTCAGTATGGTCCATAGTGACTCTTGTATTCTACAATTTTATATCCTTCTATCCAAAAAAAGAAAGAGTACTTTTATAGATGTTTATTTTGTGTTTGCTCTCTTTCTTTCTCATTTTATTTTATTTTCGGTTTACATATTACCATGGGCTGGTCTCTTCCTCTGTTCCTGCTTCCTTGCGATGGTAACATTTCCTCTCTTGTTCTATTAGTCTCTTCGAACAATTTTGTGATATATGTCCAAGAACTCCACAGGTAGAGCATAAGATATTGGATCCTTCATATCTTTGACGAGCATGTCTTTGAAGGATGTGAATTTTGTTCCATTGACTCCAGTGTCGTAATCTTGAGTTATCCCCATTGAATCGTCATTCATCTCCCTGTATCGAGTGGCACGAATGGATTTAAGGTTTCTAGGCCGTGATTCATCCCTTGAAATTGGGAAATAGAAAATTTTCGTGAGAAGTTGGAACTTCTGTCACTATCTTTGATAAATGCGATTTATCCATTACACCCATAGATTATCTGCCTTGCTTGCTATATTCTAGACATACTTGGCCACTGTTGGCCATTATATTATTTATCATTGACTGGTCAAAGCAATCTACCAATATATATATGCTACCATAATGAATATAGTGTTGGTATTTGCCCTGATTTTCTTACCATAATTGGGTTTTCCTTTTAGGAAAAGGAAAACATGAATTCTCCATATTTGGCTAATCCTTGTTCTTATAGGAAAAGGTTATAGACTCTATTGGAGAGTATTGTTTGGGGGAAGACTTTGTGAGACACAAGTGTTGCGGTGTCACTTGTGTGAACCTCTTTGTATTCTGAGTGAATTGTGTGAGGTTGTCTCTCTTGACATTTTGTACTCTCGTTTATATAGTGGATTGCTCATCTCCTTTTGTGGACGTAGGTCGATTGACCGAACCACGTTAAATTATTGTGTCACTTTTGGTGTATTTCTCGCATGTCTTCTTATGTGGCGTCTTTCGAGGTTTGCTTTGCTAGCTTCCGCATGACACCTGATTATTTCGGTCCTAACATGTAGAATTTCTGGGCGGATTCAGGGGGATAGGTGAGGGTTCCCGGGATCCCAATAACTTTCGTGCGGATCTTGTATTTATATTGAGAAATCTAGTAAATATATAAGAATTATAAGTTGGGAACCCATAAATGAAGTGTGTTATTGGTCTAGTGACAGAGAAAGAGTCTGCTAAAGCTGATTTGACAAACCTGCCAAGGGACCAGACACGCAGTCCTTTTCTCTTGTCCAATGGGAAAACTAAAATTGCTTATCTTCTTGCAAAACCGCCACAAAGTTCATCAAGACAAAGCTTCAAGAACCAAGGGACCAGTTTGCTACAACTGAATTTCATTACATAAACAAAATCATGGTAGCTTTAGCTTGCAGTTTTAACAAAAATAATTGTTTTCTCAGAGGTGATATTGTACATATATCAGAACGTCGTTGTTCCTTAATCTCTTGAACTATATGCACCACAATATCTTCGTATGTGGACTCAGAATCACTTGTCTAGGACTTAAAAAGAACATTTCATAAAGCTAATATCAGGTCCTTGAATTTATTTTAGGGTAAAGGATAAAAAAATTCAGGACTGTGTGAAATGAAACAATTCTGCCCTCCGTTAAAAAAGTGTCTCATTCTTGTCCGTGTGTTACTAAAGTGGCGCGATTTTCATTTTTATGGGCTATGGGCAGCAGCTAAGCGGCAAATTTATATCATTCACAAAGTCAAGAGCAAATTCAATCCTTTTTCAGTGGCCCCCTTTAACTGGAGCAACCATTTTCGTCAATTTGCCCAAAAGCCCAGTAAAATTTGTGGATGCTTTTAAAATCATTTATAGAATAGATTTTGCATAGTCAAGAAGCATATGTAGAACAATAGAAGAAAGCACCAAAAGAAAAACTTCAAGAAGATAACAACCTACAGTATAAGAAATATCAACAGACGTAATTTTCACCTTTGAAGAGAGTATTATGCTGCGCCAATTCCGGGAACTGAAGCAGAAAGAAAAATGAACCACCAAGTAGCGGCAGAAAACAAACAGACAGAGCAAAACAAAGTGAAGAAGAAGATTGACAACACAGTATAATGACAAAAAGTGTTGCTTTTCAAGTTTTACGATGAAGTACACGCGTCGTTCTGTAAAGATGTATAATACAAACATGGCACTATATCAGAAGTAACTCAGATAACCTTGTGTACAACTTGTTGATGCAGTGTTCATAACGGCTTATGTATAATAGAGATTTGTATTAAATAAAAAATGAACAAAAAATGTTATTCAACAGACAAGATGTCAGACTAACTGCCACGATACATTCTTTTTTGATAAAAGATACATGCACTAGAAATCAATTAAAACCTAAAACACCAGAAGAAAGATGCCACAAGAGTGAGGATGACAAAGGAACTTTAAAAAGTTGATGCCATTAAGGTTGATAAGGAGTGGCAATCAAGTAAAGGTCATTTTTCATGGAGGAAGTTACTCCAGCCGATTCAGTCATGTCCAAGTCTCTTGGCTCCATTCCAGTAGGGAGTTTCCAATCGAAGTGATAAAGCAATTGAGCCAACGGCAAATAAACATTAGCTAAACCAAATGATATCCCGGGACAAATCCTCCTCCCACTGCCAAAGGGAAGATATTCAAAATTATTACCAACAAAGTCCACAGAGCACTGCTCAAATCTCTCTGGCTTAAAGCTTTCTGCGTCGGCCCAATATTTTGGATCTCTTCCGATTGCCCAAACATTAACCATGACCTTGGTCTTCAGTGGAATAGTGTAGCCGTTTAAGTCGGTCTCTTCCCTGCATTCTCTTAGGGTCAAAAGTGGAACTGGTGGATGAAGTCGCAGAGTTTCTTTAACGACTAACTTTAAGTATTTTAGCTCCTCTACATCGAATGTTACATTGCCTCTAAAGGCTTCTCGCACTTCTGCTTGAGCTTTGGCAAATACACTTGGATTTTTCATCATTTCAGCCATAGCCCATACAGTCGTTGTTGATGAAGTTTCTGTTCCAGCACCAAACATGTCCTGCAATTTATGGCCAAGTTATTCAATCAATAGCACACAAGCTATGTTCATTGTATAATGTGACTATCGCACATGCTCTTTCCTCATCTAACTGTTTTGACTATCTGGCGTTTATGCGAATCTCTTTCTTACACATCAAAAGTTTAGTACTCCTAACTAGAAATTTTTACTAATTAATATTTTAGCTATGACAATGGATATTGAAGCACTGTATGGTTAAATAAGTAGAACATGGATAGTATTCAATACTTACAATAATAATTGCTTTGATATTGTTGTTGGTAATGGGAAATTCAAGACTTCTATCCTTCTTAACTCTTAGAAGAACATCAATTAGGTCTTCATCTCCTAATGCATCATCACCCTTGTGAGTTGTTGCAAGATTCTTCTTGCGCTCGTTGATGATATCCTCAACAATTGAATCTACCTGACGGTGGACATCTAGAAGTTTTTTCTTTGTTTTACTGAGAGAATGAAGAAATTTGTATGAAGGGAAGATGTCAGCCACATCAAAGCCTCCTGCTAAGCTTATCACTTCTCCAATTAGTTTTATAAATTTATCTTGCTCCTTTAGTACTTGCCCAAATGCTGATCTACATGTCATGGAGCTTGTGAACCAAATGATACTTTCGGTAAAATTAACTGGCTCACCAGAAAATGAAGAGGATCGGATAGAGTCAATGAGAAGAATGGCTTCTTCATTCCTAATTGAGCTAAACGATCGAACATTTTTTGCACTCAGCAGTTCCATGACACAAATTTTACGCATTTGTCTCCAGTATTCACCTGTTAAGATAGATATGGTCATGTGTCATGCAAATCTAACAAAACAAATCTTGGATGACGATAAATGAGACAACAACAGAAATATATCAAAAGAGACAACAATGTAACATAGTTTGGTCTATTAATAACCTACTTATGAGTTAATCAGGTTCATGTTCTCCCACTAAACAAGACTCCTTTCAGGATTTTATGGTGAATGCGATATATAAATTGAAAGGAATTAAGGATTCTAAAAAATTTTAACACATATATTTCTTCTAAGAAAAGTAAAATCAATTATGGACAAAATGTACGTTTGTCCTTCAAGAAAAAGTAAATTCCTAATATAGTGAAAAAATATTAGGGAAAACGCGTAGCACTCACCATAGGGGCTAAAGGCAATGTCACACCTATCATAAAAGACAATATCCATGGCCATGAGTTTAGGCCTAGATGCAAAAGCGAGGTCATGAGTTTTTAGTACTTGTTTAGCCAACTCAGAAGAAGTAACAACAACTGAAGAAAATTCACCAAGCTGGAGGTGCATGAGTGGTCCATATTTTTTGGCTAAATCTCTAAAGACGTGGTGTGGAGGTCCACTAGCTATGTGATGCATGTTTCCTATAAAAGGAAGTTTCCATGGACCTGGAGGAAATTTTTTGGTTCGGCTATTTGAGTTCTTCCATTTCCTTAACAGAAAAAGGAAAGATAGAAAAAGGAAGATGGAAGCCAAGCTGATGAAGAATTGCATTTTGGGAGAGTTAGTAATGTGTTCGGTGTTTCTTCAAAGTTCATTTGCATATGCTCTTATATATAGGTTTCTGGTATAATTGGCAAATAATTGGATACGTTGAAACAAATATAATAGTGTTATTTTCAGCAACTTGGAATTCAATAAGTCAAATAATTGCCCATATAAAGACTCTAATTAGGCGGCCGCTGGAAAATTGATTTTATAATTAGTAGTTGCCAGCTTGGAATTCAATCGGTCCTACTAAGCAGCTTGACTGATATGGATCAATCTGGTAAAAGGTCGAGGTGTAAGGTGAGGTATTTTGTGCAATACGGGACGAGGGTTAAATCTAGAAACACAAGCTTTTGCCCTTTTTAAAAAAATTGGGGGAAGGGGAAGGGGAAATGGGAAGGGGATTATAAGGTGGAGAATTGAATTTTCACCAACAAGGTGAAAATTCAGGTAGCCAACCAACTGAGCTACTAAGATTCCCTGTGAACTTTTGCCTTTTATTTGTGCTCGGGAATGTTTTTGATACGCCCACCCTGAAACTCACCTCAAAAACCCCTTTGAAAACACTGATGTGGAGTATTATATTAGCAAGGACACATGTAAGGTTCTTGGCTAAGTTGGAATATATACCCCACTTCTGGACCAAAGTATTAATGGCGAGGTCATTTTTTGGGCCAAAATACTAACGACAATGATATTTTTAGATCAAACTATTAACCACATAGACATTTTTGAACTAAACTATTAACGGGTGACATTTTGTTCCATTTCACTGAAAGGACATTTTTCTCCTCCTACTTTTCTTGGCCCTTTTCACAGACTTTTTCATGATTATTATTTGCTTGGAATACGAGTTTATTCATTATTATGCTATTCTATCCTTATGGATTAAGGTGTTGGGGTCTACACAACTTGGAAATTTCAGGTTTCGTGACAAATTAAAAGACATTTACCTTTGACCAACATGATTAAATCAATAAAGTAATTCTGAGTTTTGAGAATGGAGTCATTGTCGTTAATTTCACTCCTAAAATAAAAAAAAGTCAACAAGAATTTAGATTAGTCAAACTCTAAAGCGGGTATCAAACATCATATAAGAAACCATAAAACAGTAGACCTGCATGAATTCCATGTGCCGGAAGCTTTTCATTCTGTTGGATAACAAATTTTTCTGGAATTAGATATGATGTATTGTTGTGCCAAAGATAATTCTGTTTTTTTTTCATCTTAATTATCGAGTTATATGTATGACGATTATTTCAAAGCAAGAACTTTGAATTTTCATCTTTGATAATCAATTCAAAATATCTATTAATCATACCATTTAATTTTTCTGAATAAGTTAATAAACTATATAATGCTTAAATTGTATTCCAATATATAACACAAAAATTGGGGAATAACAATAAAGCCCTTGGTCGGCAAGCTGAAAGTCTTGAAGAACAATTACTACTAAGAATAAAATGAAAAAAATTATACTTCTATAATGACTGCTGTCGCTCTGTCTAGTATATAGTCAAAGTAAGGCAACAATTATTAAATAAGGTAATATTCCTCCAAATTTGAATTAAAAAAAGATGGCTATGCTCACAGTCAACTTACATACAACTAAAAAAAGATTAGAAAATTTGCTGTGTCCCTTTACCACACTATATATACTTGTACTTTGTCTTCCATTTAAGTCATCAGCTCTCAACTTAAGTGTTGCATTCTTTCTTTCTTCAGTTTTCAAATTAAGTGTTACATTCTTTCTTACTTAAAAGAAGAAGAAAATACTATCATATTTAGCAATGGCCTCAGCTGCATTTTGCAATAATACAGTTAACCATATTGAAGAAGAAGAGATTGTTCGCCCCATCGCCAACTTCTCGCCAAGTCTATGGGGCGATCATTTCCTTTCTTTCTCCATCGACAATCAGGTAATTAACTAATATTTGTCATCTTTTCTTCATAGTACTTTCTTAGTTCTTTGCTTTTATTAGACAATGTAGTTTGATTTCTTTTGGCTTTTGAGTATATTTATAGGTTGAACAAAAGTATGCTCAAGAGATTGAACCGTTGAAGGAGCAAACAAGGACAATGTTGTTAGCTACTGGAAGGAAATTGGCGGAGACATTGGATTTGATTGATGTTATTGAACGCCTTGGCATAGCCTATCACTTTGAGAAAGAAATCAATGAGATTTTGGATCGGATTTACAATGAAAATTCAAACTTTGTGGGTGATGACAATAATGATGATCTATGCACTTGTGCTCTTCAATTTCGATTGCTTAGGCAACATGGTTACAACATTTCTCTAAGTAAGTACCTCTTGAAGTACTACAAATTCAATATTGTCGTGATTATAAATATAATCCATTTGATAGGAAGGCTAACATTTGTATTCTTCCTTGAAAATCAGAAATTTTCAACAAATTCCAAGATGGAAATGGAAAACTCAAGGAGTCTCTTTCTAGTGATGTCTTAGGATTATTGAGCTTGTATGAAGCTTCACATGTAAGGACTCATGGTGAAGACATCTTAGAAGATGCACTTGCTTTCTCAACTACTCATCTTGAGTCTGCAGCTCCACATTTGAACACTCCTCTTAAAGAGAAAGTGACGCATGCCCTTGAGCAATCTTTGCACAAAGGTATTCCTCGAATTGAGATTCGATTCTTCATCTCATCAATCTATGAGAAGCAGGAAACAAAGAATGATGTATTAGTTCGATTTGCCAAATTGGATTACAACTTGCTCCAAATGTTGCACAAACAAGAACTCGCTGAAGTATCAAGGTGAGAATATATAAAAACGCTAAAACTTTTTTGATTGATAATTTATCAAGAACTGATGTCAATTTGTTATGCTGCAGGTGGTGGAAAGATTTGAATTTCATGAACACGCTTCCATATGCTAGAGATAGAGTTGTTGAATGCTACTTTTGGGCATTAGGAGTATATTTTGAGCCTCAATATTCTCAAGCTCGCGTCATGCTCGTTAAGACCATAGCAATGATTTCAATTGTGGATGACACCTACGATGCTTATGGTACAATTGAAGAACTTGCCACATACACAGATGTCATACAAAGGTATGGACTTCGATTCATCGATTCACTTACTCAGATATACCTTAAAAGTGAATATCCTGAAAAGATTAAACCGAGCTTTTGATCATTGTGTTTATTTTAAAATGCATAAATTTACCTTTGGTTTGTCACCTTACAGATGGGATATTAAAGAAATTGATCGTCTGCCTGATTACATGAAAATCAGTTATAAAGCTCTTCTAGATCTTTACGAGGATTATGAAAAGGAAATGTCTAGCGATGGAAGATCTCATGTTGTTTATTATGCAAAAGAAAGAGTGAGTCTCAGCGACCTAACTATCAATTAACTTTTTTCCCTTAATACATTTCTAATTTTGCTTTTTCCTCACGTCTTTTTTTGAATATAAACTAGAAGCAATGGAGTTACAATTTTCTAATACTTAAAATTCGTATGCTTGGTGTTTACAGATGAAAGAATTGGTAAAAAGTTATAATATTGAGGCAAAATGGTTTATTGAAGGACATATGCCACCTGCTTCTGAATACCTGCGGAATGCATTTGTAACTACCACATACTACTTTCTTGCCACAACATCGTACTTGGGAATGAAGTATGCTAAGGAGCAAGATTTTGAGTGGTTGTCGAAAAATCCTAAAATTCTTGAAGGTTGTGTGACAATATGCCGAGTTATTGATGACATAGCCACATACGAGGTATGAGACTATGAGTTGTATCTCATAAAGTCATAGCATTATATGATATTTGAACAAATAGTGTTGTATTAACAATTGAAGCAATATTAAAGCTAACCCCTAATCTAATCGTCTTTGCAGGTCGAGAAAAATAGGGGACAACTTTCAACAGGAATTGAGTGCTACATGAGAGATCATAGTGTATCAACAAAAGAGGCAATGGCTAAATTTCAAGAAATGGGTGAGGCGGGATGGAAGGATATTAATGAAGGAATGCTTAGGCCCACTCCTGTACATATGGAGTTTTTATCTCGTATTCTCAATCTTGCTCGGCTTGTTGACGTTACATATAAACACAATGAAGATGGATACACTCATCCCGAGAAAGTCTTAAAACCTCACATCATTGCCATGGTTGTGGACTCCTTCAAAATTTAAGCTACCAATTGTTGGACTTAGTAAAATTTTTACTCTCTTTGTCGAGAAGGCACTATGTTTTGTCCTTTTTTTTGCGGTTTTGCAGTGCACTTCCTAACTAGGACCTCCTTAAAACAATTTCCTTTTATTTTTTTTCATTTCTTGATTGAAAAAGTTATCAAAATATTTGTAGTTTCTAATACAGTATGGTCCATAGTGACCCCAGTATTTTTTAATGATGCGTATATATATGATCTATCTATAATATTATGTCCTTTTAAGCATAAGTTCCAATATTGAGATATTTGACGAAGGCAACTGTCAAACAAGAATGTGAGAGAAAGATGTACCTACTAGAAATGGAAATAAAGAAAAATATACCCCACCCCAGCCCCACCCCGCACCCCCTTCTCTTCTTTCTTTCTTCTTCTTCTTTCTCTTGAGTTTTTTCTTCTTCTTTTTTCGGGTGAATATACACCACTAGTAGTGTCTAGCAACCTCTAATTAAAAATAAAAAATCCTCAACAACAGTCTTGTCGTTGTCACAGTAGCAAGGGCTAAGTCACCACAAAACTCAATAGATCATGATAGAAGTCATCACATGACAACACAGTGGTAGAAATACATCACATGACAACACAGTGGTAGAAAGTCATATAAGATATCAATAATAGCAATCCAAGGCACCACACGAGCAAAGAACAGATAATCCTCAAACAAGACCAACATCTTCCCCTGTGTGTGCGTCACAATGATAATCAACTCTCAAGTCAATAATAAGATTCACATAAGCCCCACACGGGTAATATGATAAAATAGTGATCTCAAAAGATGAATCTCATGATAGAATCACCAACCCATAGCATATTTTACATGATTGGTTAACTACCCAACTCGGTCTAAAGAAAGTTAAGCTATAACCTACCTCAAAAACCAAAACACGAGTCTGGACCCTTCAATAAGGAAATATTTTTTCATGCAGTCTTGGAACGAACTCATTCTATCAAAAACACAATCTACACGTCAAAAGAAGTCTAATGATACCCATATTAGCCACTTTCGTTTCGGGTCCAAAAACACTTCCAAAATCGACCTCGAAATAAAAAGGGTAAAAATAAAATTTTATTACAAAATCAAGTTTCCCATACTTTAAGGGTTCTAAATATGAAAATCCATCGAAAAATTAGTTGAAATTGAGATTGAATCATTGAAAAATCATTTTCTTCCTTTACCGGATAAAATCCAAAATTCCAAGTTTAAAAATCTTAGTTTTGAAGTTGTTTTTGAGATAAAATCAATGGATAATGATAGAAATTGAATTTAAAAGTTTACCCAAAATATTTTGATGAAAAATCCCCTTTGAAATCACCTTTTTCGAGGTCTCAAGGTCCAAAAATGGAGAAATATCGTGAAATGGGGATTTTATACTCAGCGATCACCGCTTAAAAAGACAGGCTAGCGCTTAAGCGGCAGTCACTTGCCAACTAGTGCATCGCTAAAGAGGCCAAGGCACCGCTTAAGAGGTACCTGCCTAGGTGCTAAAGCAACCCCAGACTTGCTTAAGCGGCGGCACCAGAAGCCTTGCACCAGCAAAGGTTTATGGCTTAGAATCTCTTCGAATGGACCCTCGGAATTCATTCGGGACTCCATAAAAATAAACTAATAATGCCACTAGGCTAATTTCGATGTTTCAGACACAATGAAACCATTGGATTTATCAAAAGAAGTCGTTTTCAACAAGTTACCCCCCGAGAATCCCTTTAGGCTAATATGACTAGTTTCTCGTCTAAATGCACAAAACTCGAAATAAAGACTCGGAACCCAAACTAACTATGTTACTAATCCAAAAATGATATTTTGAATCTAATGGAACTGACAGAATCACAATCCGACGCTCAAATTACAAAATGTTGACCAAAATCAAATATCTCACTTTAAAGCTACTCAAAAAGCTCCAACTTATATAAATCACTTCCAAACGCTTCAAAGATGGTGTCAACCATCCCCACAACTCACAAATGATATAAATCAACAACGGAAAAGGATGAAATAGTCAAATACAGAAAAAAAAACTATAAATCACAATGAGGGTTGTTACAAAGTAACCATGTCATCTTCCTTGTCTTTGACCCACGAATATGACCTCTAAATGTTTGGTATCTTTTATCTTCATTGATGAATTTATTAACATAAATTTTTCCTCTTCCATAATGTCACGACCCAACCCACCCGATCATGCTGAGCACCTATCTACACTTACCCCAGATAGGAGAACCCTAAAAAACCTACCTTTCAATCAAATGCAGAAGTTACTACAACATTCACTTAGTCAATTTATGTCTGCCATATGAAAAAATAATCAACTGTTCAAATGCGATTATTCGATTCATTCTTTTCATACTTGTTTTAATACATCTAATACATAAAATAAATGTAGAAAATAACTACCAGTAACTCCTCAGAACCTAGACTAAAACGTATAAGAGCACTAGACAAGGAGTAGGGACATCCCTGACACAACATTCATGCATAATAGAGATGACAAGAGCTACTACTGAGGGATCGGCATCGCTGCTATAGAAAGTCCAACTAACCTGCACCATGACTATAATCCCGATTGGAGATATAGTAAGTGTAGTATCAGTACAACCATACGTACTAGTAAGCATCATCGGTCGACCAGGGTTAGAAACAAATAACATCAATAATAAATAGGGAGAAATCATAACATCAAGTAAGCTTCCGGTTCTAAATCCCCAATCAGAGAATCCTCAACATATTATTTCAGCATCTCTGTGACCTACCTATAATTTAACATTTCCGTATATCTTTATCCTTTGACTACCTATTCCAAATGTAACACCCCGTACGTTTCTGAGTCTAGTTGACTATCGTAACATTTATGGAAAAATTTAAACATGAGAGAATGGATGAATTGTACATTAAATAGTTGGGCATTAATGAGTCTTGTGTCATTTGGGCCAAATGAGGCCCAACAATCATGAGGAAGACATGGTCCAAAAGGCAATTTGACCCATTCTTCCAATAATTTTCCATTGACCAAGTAAACCATTAAATATGTGGATAAGGATCATTAGAGAGGGACTATAAAAGGGCTCAAAAATCAGATTTTTATTCATTGTGACACCCATACCTTTTCTAGAATATTCACAACATTATCTTGTTGGCTCTTAAGACCCCTAAGTTCTCATCTCTTTTGGAACAAGATCACCTTGTGGTAAGTATTCTTCCCATGGTTTACTATATAATATGTTTAAGATGGTCTATAAATTATGTTGGTGGTGTTGGCAAAGTCTTGGACTGTCACGACCCGAAATCCCATTCGGACCGGACTGGCACCCGAAGCCGATAAGGCCCGAGAGAACCAATCTTTGTTCATGAATCTTCGTATGTATATCTGCGTATGAATCTTATTATACCTCATGCAACTATGCGGAAGACATGACTATGGAAACATATGCCATAAATAGAAATATCAAACTTGGTCGTTGGAGCCATTACGTCGAATTGAACATACATCTTCCATTCATATACCCACATATGTCTACAAAGCCTCTAACAGATACATCTATTTATACCACCTTTACAACATCAAAATGAATATACAACTATGACCCAGAAAGCTCCGAATCAAGTGGAGCTTACCAAAACTTCTGCAACTGATCCACAGTCTACTGAGGAGGTCTACTAATGCCTGCACCTGCAACATGTAAGGTAAGTCCCCCGAGGGGGTCAGTACGAGAAATGTACTGAGTATGTAAGGCTAGGGAAATTACATCATACATGAGAATGTCAATGAAATAAATATGAGAGAATTTTCAATATGGTTAAACCACCATTCTAATTGGAAACTTGTCTATTGCTTTCGTTATGAACATTTTAGGACATTCATTTTACATCCTTACTATTCATAGAATATCTTTCATGTCTACACTCAAGAGACTCTTCTCCTCTATTCAGGACCACTATTGTTCTACTACTTGGTTAGTAAATTACGAAAGAATAACATTCATCCACACACACCCACTCTCTTGGTGGATTTAATTACTTATTAATCATACCCTGCCAGGGCCCAACTGATTAGTGGGAAATTCAGAACCATCATGCAGGTGTACATTGCACCCCATGGATAATGTCTAGAGAACCATCATGCAGGTGTTCATTTCACCCCATGGATAATATATAGAGGACCATCATGCAGGTGTTCATTTCACCCCATGGATAATATATAGAGGACCATCATGCAGGTGTTCATTTCACCCCATGGATAATACTCATAATTATACCTCAATTTTTACCAGATTGGTACAAGCATAATCATAACATCACAGTTCCGAAACTTAGAGGTAGAATATACAAATTTGTATGATCTATTGAGGATCACAATGCTATTGGAAACTTTTGCTACTTCTTATGAGATCTGATATAAGTAAGCGTATAGTACCGGCCCTCCACCTTTGGTGGTCTATAGTGACTAACATAGCATAGTATTGGAATTATTCCATCTAGAACTTATAACCTTTAGAATGTGATCCATACCTAATGAAACATCTAGTACCCAAGCGCCTTACTTCTTTACAATCTTATACCCCTTTTTGTCTAGCTAGGAAAGTGACACCCTAGAGATAATGACAGTAAAGCACACACTTATATGCACATTTCACTTCACGCGTTTAACTCATGAGATTGACATCTTCACTTATGAGTAATAATCACACTACCTTGCACATCATCTCTCTTCTTACTCTTATGAGAATGGTACTAAGATGATCCTCACAATATAGGATTTGGAGCATGACATGATTGGAAAATGCTTTTCAAGAATACATAGATTCATTTATATTATTACCCTCTTGAGATAGTCCTTAGAGATTTCAACGTTATGACAACTTTTCCTTAAAGCTTCGGATCATTAACCAATGGGTAAGATATATGTGAATAAACAGTGTGGGAAACATAACATTATTAGAAACATAACACTATTGAAACCATTGGACCATAATCCATGAACAAGGGACATGAGTATAATCAAACATTGTAACGTAACCTTATTGTTTTTGGAACATGAACCATGAATATGAGACATGAGATTCACCAATGATCAATGAGTAGGAAATATATGACAATGACCATGGATAACCGGACATGGAATACCTTAGCACATTTCGGGATGGAACATGCGTAATGTCAATGTGAAAACTATTTGCCGTAGAAAGATACGGACAGAGTAACCTTACATACCTTATCTTTCCAATGTAAATACACAATCCAATATGTGAGCACAACAATTCCGCTCCTTCCTCACGTTTCACTCTACATCACAAATACATAACGGAGCCAACATTAACCACCAACTACTTTACAAATGTATATAACATCAATGAGTTACGTGTTTGCCTTTAAACATGCTACTTCCCCTTGGCAAAACCATGGAAGATATTATTATTCCAAATATCCCATAATATTCCCAACATTGACCAACACATGCAAATCAATACATGTCACCACAACACTTCTCCTTTACACTTTCTTATTCCCACCATATCACAAATAATCCATCAAGTCACCTTAATACACTTCATAACACAAATCGGCCAAAATCCCATAATATACCATTATATGAAAATAACAAGTTTAGGACCATAATAACACCATACATGTTGTTATTTCATCCATACCATGCTTTTTCATCAAGACAACAAGTTATAATTCAAGTTACAATCCCATGGATTTCACATCTTTTTCACAAAGCCAAAAGTGCCATGGCCAACATTTCCAACCATAATCAACATGATATACATAATCTCTTATGCTTATAATATGTTAAAGTACAAGGATAATCACTTACCTCGGATTGGAAGATGATGATCTTGCTCCAAAAGATGCCTTAGGGTTTGAAGTTGAGAGAAGAGACTTTGGGAAATTTCTAGAAATGTTATGAGAGTTATAATCAATAAAATCTGATTTTTTGTGCCTTTTATAGCCCCTCAATGGTCCCTCTTATCCAACCACTTGGTCCAATAATGCATGAGTTTATTTGGTCAAGAGGAATGGGTCATTTTCCATTTGGGCCATGCATTTTGGCCTCATTTTGGGCCTCTTATTTGAGCCCAATTCACTTAACCCAATAAAATCAATAATCTCTCATGTTTACATCATTTCATACATGTCACGACAATATTCCCACTCATGAAATTCATACTCGTAGCCTCAATTCCAAAAACAAGCAATTCTAGCCACATATGGCCTATTTTGCCCAAAAGGGTAAAATCGTCATTTTGACTCTGAATTCGTCCTCGAGTAATTTTATCATACCAATATAATATTTCACTCATGTCATGTATATTCTCATGATTGTAGAAGAAACGTAACAAAAATCGGCTCAATACGTCCCCGGATACCCTTGGGACTTAAGAAAATTCCAACTTTTGAAAGGTGGCCAATTCCAGCGTGGCACGCTACCTGGCGCGCCCCCTTGCTGCCTATGGGCTGAAAATTTCAGCCCAGAGCGGCGTGGCACTCCCCTGGGCGCGCCTAGCCCAAATTTTTTTTTTTTTTTTTTTTTTTTTTTTTTTGGACGTTAATACAATAGCAATAGTCCATCAAAACCAATACCAAATATACACTTATTGCTCTCAAAACCAAGTTAGACATGGTTCAAATATGACATATATATCACCAAGCAAATAGGGTCAAAAAGGTACGGGGTGTTACATGGACAGTGTGTTATGTGTAAAAACTGTCTATTTGTGCAATTGGAGGATGGTTTTGCCTTGTAAACTTGAATAGCTACTTGTGGCCTTGAAGGAAATGAACTTGATAGATTCAATAATGTCATGTGAGGTGTGATAATAGTCTTTCCTTGTTTTATCCTTGTGATTGAGTTTTGAAATTGTTGTTGTGAAAACGGTGATGGTTTTGGTGATGTTTTGACCATGAAGTGTAGTTTTGGGTGTTGTTTATGTGTGTTGTGAGACCATGACTGATTGTTGGTATTCAAATGATCAAAAATATGTTAAAACAAGTTTGGTTATGATCATGGACCATTCATTGCATAAAAAGACCCAAAAAGGACCCATTTTGGCCAAAACGGGCATCCGCCCGCGCAGACGGAGGCATCTGCGGGCGCAGATGCCAACGCAGATGCTCCTGGAATCTGCCAAGAGCCATCTGCGGGCGCAGGTGGAAGCACAGGTCGGCCCCGGTTTCGATCTTGTATGTTTTCGCACCTAGTTGATCCCCGAAGACCCCGATACCCTTTTTGGATGTAATTACCAACTTGTGATGTCGTTGTAATGACTTTAAAGTGTCGTATGGGGACATGTTGGATTATGATAAGTATGGATTGACTTTAATGTGTTGTTGTGAAAGACGTTTGGGTGACGAAATGACGTAAATGTAACTTAGTATCGAAGAGGAAGTGTAAAGCATGATTTTGGTAGGGAATGTTAGTAATGTGTGATACCATGGGGGATATGTGGCTTGTTTTGGTAATGGTGAAGCAGTACATGATATTGTACGAAGGTGAAATGACGTTGTGTGACAACTATGTAACTTATTGTCATGTTATATACTTGAAATGAAGTAAGTGGTTAATGCAAGCTTCGTTATATACTTGTGTGTAGAGTAAACATAAAGGGGAAGCTGAAGTGTTGTATTTGCAAGTAAGATTGTGTATCCATATTGAGGAATTAAGGTATGTAAGGTCCCTCTTTCCGTATTATTCTGCAGCATATAGTGTACACCTTGTTAGGGTACTTACTCGTTTCCGAATTGTCCTAAGGTATTTCATTTCGAGTTATCATTTATTGTTAATCACATATATCTCATTCTTGGTCTATTATCATTCAAGTGTCCCATAATCATGAACATGGCTCCAAGTTCCAATAATGTTATATTCTAAAAGTTCCCAAAATGAAGTAACCATTGATTAAGCTATTTCAAAGATTTAAGAAATGGTGTTGTAAAGAGGAGAGATGTTTCATGGGTGGTATCCCAGGGGTTAAATAACCTGGCATGGGTCGATCCCAATATTTACGGATGGTGTCCTAGGGGTGAGAATAACACCTAGCATGGGACGATTCCGCTACGGGTGGTATCCCAGGGGCAAGGAAAAGCCTAGCATGGGTCGATCCCGATTACTATTGATTACCCACTGATCAGCTTGGGGCCCGGGCATTATATGAATGGATGAATGAGTAATGGATAAAGGAATGAGTGAATGATCGGTTGAGTATAAAAGTAAATAAAGTTATGCATAATGTACATATCTCTTTACATACAGACTGATGACTTATCCTTATGGAGTACCCATTTATATTTGATTTTCATTGAAGTCCTTATGTATCATATAGTTTCATGCAGCCTTACATACTCAGTACATTCTTCGTACTGACCCCTCTTGGGGGATTTACCTTACTTGCTACAAGCGCAGGCACTAGTAGACCTCCCCAGTGAGCTGCAGGACTTCTACTGACTTTTGGTGAGCTCCAGTCGATTCGGGGTTTTCCGCGTCTCAGTTGTACATGTATTTTGGTATTGTAAATGTAATGTAAAGCGGGGCTTATCCCGAATTTAGGTTGTTCATGTATGTACTTCTATTAGAGGCTTTTGTAGACGTACGTGGGTATGTGAAGTAATGCGAGGAGAAGAGATGTGTGTCATTTGACTTGATGGCTATGTCGGCCAAGTTTCACATATGTCTATATATATATCTTACATGTTCCATGATTTCCGATGTTAGCATATTATGTTCGTATATGATAGTGGTGTTTCTTATGGCATGCGTATGAATGAATGTAAGCAGAGCTTGATTCTCTCGGGCCTTGTCGGCTACGAGTGCCAATCCGTCCTGATAGAGTTCGGGGCGTGACACCAGACTATACCTTTTCTACCCTTAGCTAACTTATCCTTAGAGCATCAACCACTTTAATCTACCTCCACCCAAATCCTCTCAGTACTTACTATCACAAGACATCACAACACCATACCCTATGAAATCAGAATTCTACCAATCATACCACAACTAGTCCTCTCAAGGGACCGTAGATTTCCATCTCCACCCGATCCGCACAAGGGATTTAACATACATTCGTAAACCTTTCATCATCATTTACCACAACAGGAACATGTATAAGAACACATATAAAATAGAATTACATTCAAAATTATTCGTACCAACGTGGTACCCGACCCATCATCACAACACATCATATACGTACTGGCGTGGTACCCAGCCTATCATCACAACAAATCATCACTATGCAATTGAAATGCGTGCTTAAAATCAATAAATCATAAGTTAGGCAAAAAGACAATCACAGATGTTCAGTTCAAAACCCAACACAGGTCAAGCCAGTCTAAATGTAACATCACCCATCTAACTCATTTTGATCAGTGACCTTATTTTGTACATATTTATTTACAACCATCATTTACCATACACCCCTACAGGGCTGCCATAACTCAAGTCCATATTATCACACACTTCTTTCTGTCCACATCCCAACTTCACGTTTTTCACATTTTTCTCTAATCTTCCCTAACTACTTATAACGGGAATCATATTCTTTACTTTACAACATTTACTCATTTATGTCCACTCATTAGTCACGAGATTTGATTATTTTACTTACTAATCTCGGCTTACCATGCCTCACATTTTAACCACTTCCCCTAATGCAATTCGAACGTTTATGACATTTATGCTTTAATCAAGTTACCTTAATTTTCTCCTACTATCCTTTACTGTGTTGTATAACTTTTCACTAATCTCAAGGGTCCTGGAAGATATTAAACTGCATACATTCACTCCACCGTCTATCCGTCCTCTATCACAATCAAACATTAATATAATGTACAATAAAACAACATATTTGAGCCTAACCAAATTTTTAAATGTGTCCATCCATCCAACTCCGTGTCCAAAGGCCTAATGTATGATACTCCCGACATCACTATTAACGTTAGATGTATATAGCCCAAGTCTAGTTGTTATAAAGTAAACCATGACCTACCTCTTAGGCGAAACATATTGTTGTGAAGAGGAGTAAGCTGCCCCATGCGTGCTAAGCGTATTCCCATATCGGGTTCCCTCCGGGTGTGCCTCGAAATCGCTCTCATAAATCCTAGCCTTTGAAATCTCGTGGTTGGAGAGAGAGGGTTTTTCAGAGTTTTTTTGGAAGAAAGGAGCGACCTAGGGAAATAAAGAGAAAGAGAATTTTTAAAAATTTCTCGGTTGGGTTACTTCTATCTAGCTGCAGCGGTTACCGATTACCCGACTGCTGTAGCGGTTATCGGCAATCTAGCCCAACCCTTTTTTGGGTCGTTTGGCCCAATTTTTTTGTTTCGGGTCCATTTTAAGCCTATTATTTATCGTAAATTATTTTCGGGGCATTTTCACACTTAACGACGATTTTGGTCGTTACACATAACCTCACGAGCCTCTTCCTCTTTCATTCCCTCTGTATCTCTTTTCACTTCCATGATCTTTGAAGAACGCCTTAGATTAATTATGAAGATGCTCTAGTGTCTCTTCTTGTCTCCCTCTTGATCTTTTCTTCGTGGACTTGCAAAGGACACTGCAAATATTAATCCATCATTATTGAGTCCGAATATTATATTTAGACTCTACAACAGCACACACTACATAATTATCATTAGGTGGTAAAGAATGAAGGATCTTTTATACCACACGTACATCATTTACTTCCTTTCCATACTTTCATAACCAACATAGCTTTTGGATAGTAATTCAAATCGGATTGGGATTCTTTCATTTTTAAAAACATAAAAATCAGTCCTTATAGTTTGAAGTTTTACCATCTTAATTTTATCAACTCATTGGTGAGAATTTTGTAAAACCTCAGAAGCTTTCTTTGAGGTGGTTCCATCGTCATCTTCTCAAACATAGGTTCATCCAAGCATTGGTGGGTGAGAATGAGGGCTTGTTGCTCCTTCTTCCTTGTCTTTGTCGTCTTTTAATTATTTTGAGACAGAGTTTCCTCATTTCAGATTTAATACACCCTTTAAATACAATTTTCCACACATCTTGAGAGCTAAGAATAATGTCTTTCATACGTCGACACCATTTCTCATAATTTTCTTTTGTGGGATGGGGGTGTTTTGCAGGAAAATGGTTAAGACTTGATTAAACCTGAAAACTTAAAGAAATTTCTAAATTTGATCAAACACAGAGTCGCCACTTAATTTATTTAGGAAAAAACTAAGAAACCTTGAAAAAATTTAAAAGGATTTAAAACATCAAAAATCTTTAAAAGCTAAAAGATCTGGGTATGTGGTTCCTATTAATACTCTTGGAAGGTCGTTAAGGCACTAGGAGTATCCTGCTAACTTGCGGTTGTCTGATCTGTTGAAAAACTAACTTTTTATTTATGACTAACTTGGTCATCTTATTTATGAAAAACTAAGAGAGACCCGTATAACAAATTCCATGTCAGTTCCACCTTGACTAACTTGGTCAAGTGGTGATTTACTCATTTCTACTTCGGTAGGCACATCTACCTGTTTCCTTTACCTCTACCTCTTCTCATAATTGGCATTTTGACTATACCAAAGAAACACAATTACCATGATCAGGTTCATTTCAACTTGCAACACTGGCTCTATTGCACGATCTAGAAGTGAAGAACAGAAACAACATCCTAAATGTCTCGTAGCCTCCTACTTATCGATGTGGCGCGCAACACATCCATAAGCAAGACTCTACTCAGACACGGCTTTGTAGACACCCTTAGAATGACCTGCTCTGATACCACTTTTGTCACGCCCCAAATCCCATTGAGACGTGATTGGCACCCGAAGCCGATAAGGCCCGAGAGAACCAAGCTTTATCATAAGCATGTCATAGGAAACACTACTATCACATAGAAACATGAAAGGCTACAATCGAAAAGTATAGGTCATGTGACGTATATACATATGAGAAACTTGGCCGTTGAGGCCATCAAGTCAATACTTCATGTATCATCTTATACACATACACCCACATACGTCTACAAAAGCCTCTAACAGATGCATTGACCAAAACCAACTGAAAGTCGGGACAAGTCCCCGCTTTATACACAATGTACTATTTCAACACATATGACTCGGAAAAGCCCCGGATTAACTGGAGCTCACCAATGAACCGCAAACAGCTGACAACCTACTGTGGCAGCCTACTAGCCTGCACCTGCAACATGTAAGGTAAGTTCCCCAAAAGGGGTCAGTACGGAATAAGTACTGAGTATGTAAGGATCAAATGAAACTGTGCAACTCATAAATATTTCAATGAACTCAGATGCATATGAATAATCAATGTGAATAAGTAACCATTCTTCATTTTGGAAACCATGTGGATTGCTTTCATTACTTTCTTTGCTTTCTTTATCTCAATGCTCAATGATAACAATGTACCCGGGCCCCTACTGATCAGTGGGTATTTCCATGACTTATCGCCATGTTGGGATCGAGTCGAGCTAGGCTTATGCCCCTAGACCTGCCACCCATAAATCAATGCTTCGGGATCGAGTCGAGCTAGGCTTACTGTCACGACCCGAATTCCCATCGGGACGTGATTGGCACCCGAAGCCGACAAGGCCCGAGAGAACCAATCTTTGCTTCTATTCATTCATATACATGTCATAGGAAACACTACTAACACATAGAAACATGAGGGGCTAAGATTGGAAAGCATAGAACATATGACGTATATACATATGAGAAACTTGGCCATTGAGGCCATCAAGTCAAGATTTCATCTATCATCTTATACACATACACCCACATCCGTCTACAAAAGCCTCTAACAGATGCATTGACCAAAACCAACTGAAAGTCGGGACAAGTCCCCGCTTTATACACAATGTACAATATCAAAGCATATGAACCACTGTGACTCGGAGAAGCCCCGAACTAACTGGAGCTCACCAATGAACCGCAAACAGCTGGCAACCTACTGTGGCGGCCTACTAGTACCTGCGCCTGCAGCAAGTAAGGTAAATTCCCCGAGAGGGGTCAGTACGAATTAAGTACTGAGTATGCAAGGCTCAGATGAAACTGTACAATTCATGAATATTTCAATGAACTCAAAACATATGAATACTCAATGTGAATAAGTCACCATTTTGCATTTTGGAAACCATGTGGATTGCTTTCATTACTTTCGTTACTTTCTTTACATTCAATGCTCACTTGTCATTACATATGTCACAATGTACCCGGGCCCCGACTGATCAGTGGGTCTTTACATATCATATCATCGTGTTGGGATCGAGTCGAGCTAGGCTTGTGCCCCTAGACTTGCCACCCATACATCAATGCATCGGGATCGGGTCGAGCTAGGCTTATGCCCCTAGACCTGCCACCCATAAATCCATATATCGGGATCGAGTCGAGCTAGGCTTACGCCCCTAGACTTGCCACCCGTACTTGATCATTGACCACATTTGCATTACTTTGTTCATTACTTTGAGATTGATACTTTGATAGTCATACCATCACTTTGGAACTTTGGAACATAACATTGTTGGAAACTTTGAATCATTGACCAATAAGTGAAGGACATGTGAATAAATATCAATGAGAAATATAATATCACTAGCACCATGATACTATTGGAACCATTGGACAATAAGCCATGAACAAGAGACACAAGTATAGGCACTATTGGAATATTGGTACATAACCTTATTTGAGCTTTCGTAACATTAAGCATGAATATGAGACATGAGATTCGCAAATGATCCATGAGTAGAGAATATATGACAATGACTAGTGATATACGGATATCGGATACCTTAGCACATTGCGGGATAGGACTAGTGACATGTCAATATGGATACTATTTGCCGCAGAAAAGATATGGACAAAGTAACCTTACATACCTCGTCTTCTCAATGTAAGTGCACAATTAAATATGTGAGCGCAACAATTCCGCTCCTTCTTTACGTTTCACTCTACATCACAAGTACATAATGGAACCAACATTAACCACCAACTACCTTACAAATGCATACAATAACAAGAAGTCACATGTTTGGCTTTAACATGTTATTTCTTTCTCTACAATACCATTTACGGCATGATCGTATCAATAATACCACGACATGCCCAACATTGACCAAAGTATCATAAACCACTAGTATGTTACACCAAGTTCATACTTTCCACTCTCCACTATCACAACATCATAATTATACCATCAATTACTTTACAAATGCATATAATATCAATGAGTTACATGTTTGCTTTTAAACATGCCATTTCCCCATGCCAAAACCATTGATGAAATTATTATTCCAAAAATCCCACAATATTTTCAACATTGACCAATACATGATAATCAATACATTTCGCCACAACACCTCTCCTTTACACTTTCTTATTCACACCACATCACAAATAATCCATCAAAGTACCTTAATACACCTCATAGCACATATCGGCCAAAATCCCACAATTTACACTTATATGAAAATAACAAGTTTAATAACAAAATTACACCATACATGTTCATATTTTATCCATACCATGCTCTTTCATCAAAGGCACAAGTCATAATTCAAGTTTGAATCTCATGGATGGCACATCTTTTCCAAAAAACACAAAGTACCATGTTCAACTCTTCCAAGCATAACCAACATGATTCACATACTCTCCCATGCATATAATATATTAATTCATAGCAATAATCACTTACCTAGGCTTGGAAGATGATGATCTTGCTCCAAAGGTGACTTAGGGTTTGAGAGCCCAAAAGAGGTGTTCTTGAGAAGTCTAGAAAATGCAAGAAAAGCATGTGTGATTTTGTGTATTAAAAATCAGATTTTATGCCCCTTTTATAGGCCTTTGCATCCTTTGCTCAATTATTGCTTGGTCAAAAGAAGAATGGGTCATTTGACCCATTCTTGGCCCATGCTTTTCTTCTTCATTTTTGGGCTTTATTGAGCCCAAATTACTTAATCCAATAAAATCAATGATTTCTCATGTTTAATTTCTTTCATACGCGTTACGACAATATTTCCACTCACGGAATTCATATCCATAGCCTCAATCCCAAAAACAAGCACTTTTAGCCACGTATGGCTTATTTTGATCATAAGGGCAAAATCGTCATTTTGATGCCAAATTTGTTCTCGAGTAATTTTATCATACCAATATAATATTTCACTCATTTCATTTATATTCTCATGGTTGTAGAAGAAACGTGGCAAAAATCAGCTCAATACGTCCCCGGACACCCTTGGGACGTAAGAAAAATTCCAACTTTGAAAGGTGAGCACAAGCAGACCGGCACACCCTTGGGCGTGCCACCTTACTGCCTGTGGGATAAAAATTTTAGCCCAGAGCGGCCCGGCACGGTCCCTAACGCGCCCCTCACTGAAATTTTTCAAAAATTTCATTTTTCGACTTTTCTTCGCGAGTTTGGTTAGATACTTCAAGTCCTATTCTTTAACTTACTTCTCAACCTTAATATACTTTGTTTAGAGGTCTTCTTAGCCTCATTTTGAACCCCACAACTGTCCCATGAAAATCACAAAACACTCCTATAAAGGTTTAATCCCATATACGAGGCCAAATTCAATTTTTCTCATCCTTAGCATTACCAAATGGATACGTATAGCTCTCAATAACTACATACACATTATTTAATGTCGTCAAGTAGGGTTGGGAAGGTACAGGGTGTTACATTCTCCCCGCCTTAGGAACATTCGTCCTCGAATGTTTACAATATCACTTCCATTACGACAAATGCATCTCTATCTTAGCACACATGCACATAAACACTAAAGGCTCATGGATACTTACTTTTTATTGCTCCACATCCGCGCTTTGTATTTCTTGGTCTATTTGAAATAGATGGGGATACTTGGATTTCATCATTTCTTTGGTCTCCCTTGTGATTTCTCCTTCTATGTACTAATATCCCCAATCGTGCCTTTACGGAAGCTACTTCTTTATTGGCTATTACTTTTGCTCATCGCGCTAGAATAGTAGGCAATACCCCATCACATGTGTGACCTTCCGTAACTTGCACATTTTTACTGGAAGCAATACGAGAGAATCTTTTGTACACTTAAAAATCAATATAACATATTGACTGAACTGTGAAAAGTTTGAACTAGTGCTCATAGATATGCACTTTGTCCAAATCTTTGGACAATTTCCCTTTTCTTTTCGAATCTCATCATTTTTCTTCATTGGTGACTCGGTCAACAGTACCTAATCCTCTAGGACACAATATCGACGTATGATTTATAGCAACTTTGGGCCATTTGTAGCTGCTGTTATATCACCCTCACCTTTTCTATAGCTTGATGAACAAAATCTGACCCAAGCCAAGCAACTTTCATCAGCTATAACCCATCCAATTGATGATCTATATTCTTTTTCACATAAAGCGTCGTAAGGTGCCTTTGATACTTTTAGTGTAAACAATTTCAATAAACGATAGATGTTCATCCCAACTACCTTTAAAATCCAATGTACAAACTCGTGGCATATCTTTAAATATTCATATAATACGTTCTGTTTGTCCATCCATCAGAGGATGACAAGCCGTACTTACATCCACCCGTGTACCCATGCTTCACTAAAAAGAGTTCCAACATTGTGTACTAAAGTAAGCTCTCCTATTTGATATCATAGTGAGTGGAATCCCATGTAATCGTACTATCTCTGTAACATACAACTTTGCATAATGTTCCGCTATATCGGTGGTCTTAACGGGTAGGAAATATGCTGACTCGGTAAGTCTGTTAACTATCAATTATATGGAATCAACTTTCGCTGTGCATGAGACAACCCTGTGATTAAATCCATATTATTCATGTTCTACTTCCAAACTGGAAGGATAATATAGTGCATAAACCATACAGACTTCTGACGCCATACTGTCAATCAGTGACCGCTTGGACATTGAGCTACAAGTTCTACAATGCGCTTCTCAAAACTTTCGGACTAGACCATGGTACATTTTGGTTATTTCCAAACGAATAAAAACATATCAAGAATGATGTTCTTCTGTCATACTTCATTGTCTTAACTCGTCTATACTCAGTACGCATAATCTACATTGGCGTTAAAGTACTTCCTCTTGTGTTTACTCAAATATCTTTGCCTAACTTTGCTGTACATTCTTTTTCAATTGAACTAAAACTATAACTTACATATTGCTTTTTCCTTTATTGCAGATGTCAATGAAAATTCTGCCACTAGAATTCATTCATCAGGAGTTCTAAGAAAACAAAAACCCCTATTGCTTCATTGATATAGATTTCTTGACTATATCTTTCTTTTCTGTGAGCTGTCCATTCAGACTTTCTACTGCCTTGTAGCTTAATGTATCAACTACCCCATTTGCTTTTCCCGAATGATACAAGATATCAATGTCCTAATCTTTCAATAGTTCAGGCCGCCTTCGCTACCTCAGACTTAAGTCCGTTGGTTTAGAAATATATTATATTTTCTTATGACCAGTATATGTCAACACAAATCCCTTACAAATAGTGACACCATAACTTTAAGCAAATATCGCAGCCGCTCGTTAGGGTCATGTGTTTGGTAATAATTTGTGTTCTCATGTGGCCGCAACTGTCGTGATGCATATGCTATTGCCTTTTCATGCTACATCAATATACATCCGAGGCCAACCCCGGAAGCATGACCATACATTGCATAACATTCTTATGCCTTTGGAAGGCACTTACAACTGGTGTGAAAGTTACTTTATCTTTCAACTCTTGGGAACTTTTCTCAAATGCATCATTCTACTGGAACTTGATTGCCTTGTGTATAAGCTTTGTTCAGGGTGTATGGATAGAAGAAGATCCTTCAACAATTCTCATATAATGATCAACCAATCTAAGAAAACGATAAATCTCTGTAAACATCGTAGGCTTTAGCCAATTGTTTACCACTTCTATCTTTTGCGTAGCAACTTTCTTTTACTCATCCTAGACAATGCATGGTCCTCTTGTGATTTTTGAATACCATCACCGAACATGGTCACACACATATTGAAAAGTGTCTTGAACACCCTATTCATTAAACCCATAACAACTACAGGTGTATTCGCTAACCCAATTGCCATACCAAGAATTCATAATAACCATACCATGTTTGTAATGTTGTCTTGGGTATATCATCATCATTCAATTTTTTTTTTTCATCTTCATTTATTTCATCATTTCACCATTTTTTTTCTAACCCCGTAACTGATCAAACAAATCGTCAACTTTAGGGAGGGAATATTCATTCGTAATTGTCATCTTATCTGACTACCGATAGTCGACACACATTCTCAATGTACTGTCCTTTTTTTTGCACTTTTAACACTGTCGGGGCCACGCTATAGAAGGAACTAAAATAGATTGAGTGCCTGACGTCATACTAATACTAACTCACACATCGAGGAATTTATTTACCACCAGAACTGATTGAAGAGTTGGTGGCATCACATTAGTATCTTCCACTCTTACTGAATGACATATGTATCCCGTAAAGTATCCTTTTACTTGCTTTACCATGGGGAACAAATAACTTTTTCCTCTTAGCGCCCCCACATCTCTTCTTTTGGGGAAAACGACAATATAACTTCTTAGTTCGACAATCTACTATGGCCCAATCCCTTTATAACATTACAATCCACTATTTTCATCTCAATAAGATCAACCGGTGTCTCATGACCACAACCCATTACTATGTACTTAGATATACCCTTCTAACCTCATATGACATAACTAGTAATTCTTGTGCCCGTTAAATTTTCAACAATGAGTGACATAACATATGTAATTATCAAATATGGGTCAATTGATACATGTACGGTACCTGAAGCTTCATCAGGAGAAGCCTAATTTTATGGCCCGACATATCACACCAATAACAACACTTGGCTCCAACCAACATTTTACCTAGATGATAACTTCCGCAGCACTAACACGGCTAACAAAGAGACTTCGGTTGGTTCATACTTTCTACGTTCTTGTACTTAATACCCTATTGCCCATGAATCCTGAATCTCACTTCTTTGCCAATGTCTCTAAACCCTTGGAATTGAGGTAATACATTTACTATCGACTAAGGGGATAATGATCTAGGCGGTCTGAACACCCGAGACCTAAATTCTCCCTGGGACGCCATGAACTGTCCCATAGGTCTAGCCCTCTTTGGTGATCCTTCTTCAAATAGTTGTGTCCTTTTCTGTTGCCTCTGGTCTTTCATTATCTGTGCAAAAATGCCTCCTTTCGGACTATATCCATATCTCTTTTCAAGGTCGCAAGAATACAATCCATCTGTCCATATACTGATGCATTCTATCGGTTATAATGGTTACCACTTTTGGAGTATACCTATCCACAGAATTAAATCGAAGATTGTACTTGCGACCACTCATAGTTCTTTAGCAATGCTTTAGCAATTGATCCACATAAGCTTTTCGGACCTCGTATGAGAGGTACTAGTCAAGGACTACCGTTTTACATTCCTCCCAACTATCATACACAGTCACCTGTATAACATCTAGAGCCTTTTTGATTTAGTCTATAAAGCAATATGGGTCTTCATACAGGTCCGATCCGGTGAACATATCATTACTCATCATTGGGCCAACTTGCCCATAACATGATACAACAACTCTCTGAGTCAACATATACTCTCTCTTAATTCCCGTTCCGTGGCATGTATAGGTGGTTCTGCGGTTACTGACCCAACTTCCATGTCAGCTTCACCTTGACTAACTTGGTCGAGTGGTGATTTTCTCATTTCTACTTCGGCAGGCATATCAACCTGCTCACCTTTGCCCTTATCTTGTCTGATACTCAACATTTAACTATATAAAAAAAAAACCAATTTCAATACGTACATCCGGGTCCACCTATAACTTTGGCTCTATTGCACGATCTAGAAATGAAGAACAGAAACAACTCCTAAATGTCTCGTAGCCTCCTGCTTATAAATGTGGCGCGCAACACGTCCATAAGCAAGACTCTACTCAGACACGGCTTTGTAGACACCCTTAGAACGACCTGCTTTGATACCACTTTTGTCACGACCCGAATTCCCATCGGGACGTGATTGGCACCCGAAGCCGACAAGGCCCGAGAGAACCAATCTTTGCTTCTATTCATTCATATACATGTCATAGGAAACACTACTAACACATAGAAACATGAGGGGCTAAGATTGGAAAGCATAGAACATATGACGTATATACATATGAGAAACTTGGCCATTGAGGCCATCAAGTCAAGATTTCATCTATCATCTTATACACATACACCCACATCCGTCTACAAAAGCCTCTAACAGATGCATTGACCAAAACCAACTGAAAGTCGGGACAAGTCCCCGCTTTATACACAATGTACAATATCAAAGCATATGAACCACTGTGACTCGGAGAAGCCCCGAACTAACTGGAGCTCACCAATGAACCGCAAACAGCTGGCAACCTACTGTGGCGGCCTACTAGTACCTGCGCCTGCAGCAAGTAAGGTAAATTCCCCGAGAGGGGTCAGTACGAATTAAGTACTGAGTATGCAAGGCTCAGATGAAACTGTACAATTCATGAATATTTCAATGAACTCAAAACATATGAATACTCAATGTGAATAAGTCACCATTTTGCATTTTGGAAACCATGTGGATTGCTTTCATTACTTTCGTTACTTTCTTTACATTCAATGCTCACTTGTCATTACATATGTCACAATGTACCCGGGCCCCGACTGATCAGTGGGTCTTTACATATCATATCATCGTGTTGGGATCGAGTCGAGCTAGGCTTGTGCCCCTAGACTTGCCACCCATACATCAATGCATCGGGATCGGGTCGAGCTAGGCTTATGCCCCTAGACCTGCCACCCATAAATCCATATATCGGGATCGAGTCGAGCTAGGCTTACGCCCCTAGACTTGCCACCCGTACTTGATCATTGACCACATTTGCATTACTTTGTTCATTACTTTGAGATTGATACTTTGATAGTCATACCATCACTTTGGAACTTTGGAACATAACATTGTTGGAAACTTTGAATCATTGACCAATAAGTGAAGGACATGTGAATAAATATCAATGAGAAATATAATATCACTAGCACCATGATACTATTGGAACCATTGGACAATAAGCCATGAACAAGAGACACAAGTATAGGCACTATTGGAATATTGGTACATAACCTTATTTGAGCTTTCGTAACATTAAGCATGAATATGAGACATGAGATTCGCAAATGATCCATGAGTAGAGAATATATGACAATGACTAGTGATATACGGATATCGGATACCTTAGCACATTGCGGGATAGGACTAGTGACATGTCAATATGGATACTATTTGCCGCAGAAAAGATATGGACAAAGTAACCTTACATACCTCGTCTTCTCAATGTAAGTGCACAATTAAATATGTGAGCGCAACAATTCCGCTCCTTCTTTACGTTTCACTCTACATCACAAGTACATAATGGAACCAACATTAACCACCAACTACCTTACAAATGCATACAATAACAAGAAGTCACATGTTTGGCTTTAACATGTTATTTCTTTCTCTACAATACCATTTACGGCATGATCGTATCAATAATACCACGACATGCCCAACATTGACCAAAGTATCATAAACCACTAGTATGTTACACCAAGTTCATACTTTCCACTCTCCACTATCACAACATCATAATTATACCATCAATTACTTTACAAATGCATATAATATCAATGAGTTACATGTTTGCTTTTAAACATGCCATTTCCCCATGCCAAAACCATTGATGAAATTATTATTCCAAAAATCCCACAATATTTTCAACATTGACCAATACATGATAATCAATACATTTCGCCACAACACCTCTCCTTTACACTTTCTTATTCACACCACATCACAAATAATCCATCAAAGTACCTTAATACACCTCATAGCACATATCGGCCAAAATCCCACAATTTACACTTATATGAAAATAACAAGTTTAATAACAAAATTACACCATACATGTTCATATTTTATCCATACCATGCTCTTTCATCAAAGGCACAAGTCATAATTCAAGTTTGAATCTCATGGATGGCACATCTTTTCCAAAAAACACAAAGTACCATGTTCAACTCTTCCAAGCATAACCAACATGATTCACATACTCTCCCATGCATATAATATATTAATTCATAGCAATAATCACTTACCTAGGCTTGGAAGATGATGATCTTGCTCCAAAGGTGACTTAGGGTTTGAGAGCCCAAAAGAGGTGTTCTTGAGAAGTCTAGAAAATGCAAGAAAAGCATGTGTGATTTTGTGTATTAAAAATCAGATTTTATGCCCCTTTTATAGGCCTTTGCATCCTTTGCTCAATTATTGCTTGGTCAAAAGAAGAATGGGTCATTTGACCCATTCTTGGCCCATGCTTTTCTTCTTCATTTTTGGGCTTTATTGAGCCCAAATTACTTAATCCAATAAAATCAATGATTTCTCATGTTTAATTTCTTTCATACGCGTTACGACAATATTTCCACTCACGGAATTCATATCCATAGCCTCAATCCCAAAAACAAGCACTTTTAGCCACGTATGGCTTATTTTGATCATAAGGGCAAAATCGTCATTTTGATGCCAAATTTGTTCTCGAGTAATTTTATCATACCAATATAATATTTCACTCATTTCATTTATATTCTCATGGTTGTAGAAGAAACGTGGCAAAAATCGGCTCAATACGTCCCCGGACACCCTTGGGACGTAAGAAAAATTCCAACTTTGAAAGGTGAGCACAAGCAGACCGGCACACCCTTGGGCGTGCCACCTTACTGCCTGTGGGATAAAAATTTTAGCCCAGAGCGGCCCGGCACGGTCCCTAACGCGCCCCTCACTGAAATTTTTCAAAAATTTCATTTTTCGACTTTTCTTCGCGAGTTTGGTTAGATACTTCAAGTCCTATTCTTTAACTTACTTCTCAACCTTAATATACTTTGTTTAGAGGTCTTCTTAGCCTCATTTTGAACCCCACAACTGTCCCATGAAAATCACAAAACACTCCTATAAAGGTTTAATCCCATATACGAGGCCAAATTCAATTTTTCTCATCCTTAGCATTACCAAATGGATACGTATAGCTCTCAATAACTACATACACATTATTTAATGTCGTCAAGTAGGGTTGGGAAGGTACAGGGTGTTACACTTACGCCCCTAGACTTGCCACCCATAAATCAATGCCTCGGGATCGAGTCGAGCTAGGCTTACGCCCCTAGACTTGCCACCCATAAATCAATCATTAACCACATTTGCATTACTTTGATCGTTACTTTGAGATTGATATCTTTACTTGTGAGAGATTGGTACTTTTGCTTATGAGAGATTGATACAAAGATAGCCATGTCTTTATTTGGAACTTTGGATCATTAACCAATGAATGAAAGACATATGAGTAACATTGTTGGAAACATAGGCTTATTGGAACCATTGGACAATAATCGATGAACAAGATACAAGAGTAAAACACTATTGAAACTTTGGAACATAACCTTATTGGGCTTTTGGAACACTATTCATGAGTCATAAGATTCACAATTGATCAATGAGTAGAAAATATATGATAATGACCATTGATAACAGGATATAGGATACCTTAGCACATTTCGGGATAGGACTAGTGACATGTCAATGTGAACACTATTTGCCGCAGAAAGATACGGACAAAGTAACCTTACATACCTTGTATTCTCAATACGATTCTACAATCTTAAGTGCATACAATAGTCGCGCTCCGTCCTTATGTTTCACTCTACAACACAAGTACATGCGGAACCAACATTAACCACCAATTACCTTGCAATGGCATATAATAACAATGAGTCACATGTTTGGCTTTTAAAAAAAAAGTCATGTCTTTCGCTACAATACCATTTTCGGCATGGTCATATCAATAATACCACAACATGCCCAACATTGATCAAAATATCATTTATGAATTTATTATCCCAATAATCCCACAATATTCCATACATTGACCAATACATGATAGCCAAGATCATGTCACACCAAGTTCATACTTTACACTTCTCCATCACCACAACATCACAATTATGCCATCAAATTACTTCAATACACCTCACAACAACAAATCGGCCAAAATCCCATAATTTACACTTATATGGAAATAAAAAGTTTAGTAACATAATCACACCATACATGTTGGTATTTCATCCATACCATGCCTTTTCATCAACCCACAAGTCATATTTCAAGTTTAAATCCCATGGATTACACATCTTTCACAAAAACACAAAGTACCATATTCAACACTTCCAAGCATAACCAACATGATTTACATACTCTCCCACGTACTTAATATATTAAATCACAATAATAAACACTTACCCAAGCTTGGAAGATGATGATCTTGTCTCCAAGAAATGGTTGCCTTAGGGTTTGTGAGTTGAGAGAAAAAGCCCTTTTTGTAGAAAAAAATCTAAAAATGTCATGTGTGGTTCCTTGAATAAAAATCTGATTTGGGTGCCTTTATATAGGCCTTGTGGTCATCTTTAGCCACACTTTGGCATTAAATGCCATATTGGCTTGGTCAAAGTAGAAGAATGGATCATTTTTCCCCTTGGGCCTAAGCATTTTGGCTTTGTTTTGGGCCTCAAATTGGGCCCAATAACATATATCCACTTAACCCACTAAATACAATGTATAATCCACCATATATCCCATGTATAATTAATTTCATAATGTCTCGATAATATTCACTTACGAGATTCTCATTCGTCGTCTCCATCGTAAAAATAGAAATTCTAGTCGCTCATGGCTTCATTGAACATTTTTTGATAAATTCTTGTGTTTCATGATTTGATCATGTAGGAGTATGTAGGAGTGTATTGAAGTGTTTGAAGCTTCAACAATGCTCAAAGAACTCCAAAGAACCAAAAGAAACCATCCAAGAATCGTCGTAGAATTGCATTACAAAACGGGTCCGGAAAGGCACAAGATTTGTGCCTTGCGCCACTTGCTGCAAAGCAAGCAGTGGCGCAAGATACTGCTTCCCTCTGAAACAGGGAGTGGCGCAAGTCTTGGTACTTTGCTGAATTTTTCGGCCACTTTTTCCAACACTTGCATATCGTCCAATACCTTATCAAAACACTACAAAATACTTACTTAGTGATCTTAATCATCAAGTAAACATGACTCCAAGTCACCCAATGAGGTTGGAATATGTACGGGGTATTACACAAATTCCCCACGAAATTACAAAACACCTCCCACGAAGGTTTAATCGCATGTATGTGGCCAAATTTAAATTTTCTCATCATTAGCATTACCAAATACATACTTATATCTCTCAACACCTAAGCAAACATTATTCAACGTCATCAAGTAGGGTTGGGAAGGTACGGGGTGTTACAGTAGATTTAATTACGTAATAGGGTGAGAATAGGCTATTTAACAAGTAGCCGTATTAATTTAGGAATTAGCCCATTTCATTAAAGACAGCCAATTTGAGAGTCAATGGGTCAATTGACTTGCAATTGTAATCAAATTGACTTTAATTAAGGTCTATTCTTAGCAGATTGACTAAATTCAGTCAAAACTGAAACGAACTAACGTCCAATTGAATCACGACAAATATTTCCCTAAATGCTTTATTATCAAGGTGAAATAGATTTAGACCAAGATTTTCCATGTCTGAACAAAAGACGAGTCTTGATTTAGAGCCGATTTTTGACAAATAATTTATTTGAATAACAAAAACATATGGTCCCGTACATTTAAATACGAACTCGCGATCAAAATGAAACACGACAACTAAAAAGTGACTGAAATAAGTCATTGCTTTAAAGAGTAACCAAAATAGGCTACCTAGACCTTTTTTTCTCCGGTTTATGATATTTATTTAACGCCTCCGTTAACTTCTGTGAACAGTTAAAAAAAAAGCTTAAAATGGAATTAAAAATCACGAGTTATAACCCGGATCTAATAACTCCATTTTATTTTAAAATTTATAACCAATGTCAAGAGAGATACCATGTGACTCGGCCAGTTTCTGAACCATTTCAGGACTAACAAGACCCCTGTTTTTGTCTCGCACGTTGAATGCAACATCTGCACCCCTCTCGTATTTGATTTTCGGACCTTAGATGCGAACAAGTCGTGAACTGTCTTCCCCATTTGAACTATCTTCCTCTTTTCAAAATTTTTTTATTTTAAATAATCTGGAATTAATAACTCCGGGTTATAAATTTTGAAATAAAATGAAGTTATTAAGTCCGTATTACAACTCGTGGTTTTTAACTCCGTTTTACACTTTTTTTACTGTTCACAGCAGTTAACGGGGGCGTTAAATAATTTTTCGACACCCCTTAGTTACATGTGGTTCCGCCACTGCTTCATCCGGGTGAAACAAACACTTCAAATTCATTTAAAATTGAAGCAGCTCAAAGATTAAATTAAATAGTGGAGGGCAAAAATTAGGTGTCAACAGGGGGCACTGAAACTACAATGAACCATTGTTTGTCATGGCTATACACTACTAAAAAAAGGCAAAAAACGACGGACAAAAAAGCGCCGGACTGCGTCGCTCCAAAAAAGCGACGGAAAAAGCGACGTTGTCCGTCGTTTTTTTAATTTATTTTAAATATTTATTTATTTTTTATTAAAATCGTCGGAAAGCGTCTCAATGTCCGTCGCTTATTTTCGCGGATTATTGTGCGAAGCAATTAATAAATAATTTATAGTTTTTTTTAATAAAAGCGACGGATAGCGTCGCTATTAATTTTATTTTAAAAAAATAAAATTAGAAAAGCGACGTTGTCCGTCGTTTTTTAATTTTAATTAAATTTTTATTTATTTTTACAAACATCGACAGACAGCGTCGCTATTATTTTTTAAAAAAAGAAAATTATTTTTTAGCAAAAACGACGTTGTCCGTCGCTTTTTTAATTTATTTTTAATTTTTCTTTATTTTTTAATAAAAGCGACGGACCGAGTCGGTTTCGTTAAAAAAAAAAAGTTTATGAAAACGACACTTTCCGTCGCTTTTTTAATTTATTTTTAATTTTTCTTTATTTTTTACTAAAAGCGACGGACCGAGTCGGTTTCGTTAAAAATTAAAAAAAAGTTTATGAAAACGACACTGTCCGTCGCTTTTTTTATTTATTTTTTACTAAAAGCGACGGACAGAGTCGGTTTTGTCAAAAAAAATAAAAAATAAGTTTATGAAAACGACACTGTCCGTCGCTTTTTTAATTTATTTTTAATTTTTCTTTATTTTATACTAAAAGCGACGGACAGAGTCGGTTTCGTTAAAAAAAAAAAAGTTTATGAAAACGACACTGTCCGTCGCTTTTTTAATTTATTTTTAATTTTTATTTATTTTTTACTAAAAGCGACGGACAGTGTCGATTTCGTTAAAAAAAAATAAAAAATAAGTTTATGAAAACGAGTATATACTTACGTTTCAATAAAATAAATATATTGTCCATCGAGTATATATTTTTATACGTTTATATCTCGTGTAGTTATTTACGTAATAGTCAAAAGCTAATTGAATGTATACAAGTATATTGAATACGTTCAGGGGCGGATCTATATAGGCCCGTGGGGGTGCCACGCCACCCGCAAGCTTCGGGTGAAACCCTATGTATATAGGTGTATATATATATATAAGATGTAGATAAATAATTAATGTGGCACCCAAAACTATCAAGAGGTGTTGTGATGCCATTGGCGATAACTGAAACTACCACCCAAGGGATGCAGGATTGAATCTTTCTGGCAACATTTTTATTAATAAAATCTAACTTGCAGCTTCAAATAGAGAGCAAATTCAGTTTCAGGGCAAGTTTTAATGATTATATTTTCTTTCTAATTCTAGTGCACTTGGTTTTAATTAATTTATTAATCTTTGAACTTTTTTTATTTTTTTTCATAGTTATTAGCTACGAGTTTGACCCAAATAAATGTCCCTACTATTATACACATTCTTTTCCTAGTAAAATTTATTATTCTCAAAGAACCTAAGCCTTTCTTGTTTCAATTCTTCCAACATCCTGTTAACTAAAAAAAAAGTGGGAAGTTACGTTTTTTTTCTTCTTAATCTCATTTTATAAATTAAATTAGAATAACTTCATGTACTTTTTTAACTGATTATATATGTCATATATATAAGATCATAGTAACCCCAATCATTAATTTTCATTTAGATAACAATAAAATTTATTTTCCTAATAAAATTGAAAATATTCTTATTTTTTAATTTCTTGGAATTGATTAAGAAAATTTTTACGTTGCCGCAACTGTGGAGATAACATTCTCATTTATAAACCGATAGAAAATGAAATGCGAAATAGCATTGGTGATCAAAATTTATATGATAGTTTAATTTGTTACATAAAGCATGATGTATTTACAAATTTAAGTAATGATGCCCTCATTGGTCGTTTTCAAAATATGAAAACTATTTGAGGATAATTATAAATAAATGATGTATATTTATAGTATTAGCAATATTGTTGAAAATTTTATACTTTGTGTACTTTGTGAGGAATCGAAACCCAAGGTTGATGTAATGAACTAATTGATATGTCTGGTTGGCACCCGGAAGCTCCAAATCCTGTATCCGCCTCTGAATACGTTGATATTATACGATCGAGGTAATAATATATTGTTGGATTTATAATAATGTAAGGTAAATAATCGATAATTAATTAGAGTATAAGGAATACGTTGTATTATGGGGTAATATAGTCGTGCATGTGATCTATATGTATATTTCGGTTAGTGATGTATGTAGTAGTCAAAAGCTAACTAAATGGTTAAGTATTTTGAATACGTTGATATCATACGACCAAGGTAATAATATAATGTTGAACTTATAATAACGTAAGCTAAACTAACCGATAATTCATCAGAGTTTATATGAAATACGTTATATTATGGGGTAATATACTCGTGTATGTGATGTATATATATAGTATGTATTTAGAACCTGTCCGTCGCTTTTTTAATTTATTTTTAATTTTTCTTTATTTTTTACTAAAAGCGACGGACAGAGTCGGTTTCGTTAAAAATAAATAAAAAATAAGTTTATGTAAACGACACTGTCCGTCGATTTTTGATATTTTTAATTTATTAATAAATAAATAATTTTTATATTTTAAAAAATTAATTCAATTTTAAAAAAAAAAAAAAAAAAATCGACGGACAGCGTCGATTTTGTCCGTCGATTTTTTAGTCAACTTTTTAGTCTTCACCTAATTAGGGCAAGACCCACACCCCTCTCTATCTCTTTCATTTATTTTTCATTTTCTCAAATATCAAAACTCTCTCTCTTTCACGCGAATCTACTCCCGTAACGCCGTCGATGGACAACAGCAACCACCACAACCGACGGACAGCAGCAGCTGCCGCCACTGACAGCAGCAGCAGCAGCAGCCGCGCGGAGCAGCCACCAGAGCCGCCGCCGACCAGCAGTAGCCGCCTCCGACCAGCAGCAGCATCTCTCTCCGTTCATCTCTGTCCACTCCTTCTCTCACCAACGACAACAACAACAACCAATTAAAGGTAAGTTGATTTCTCTCTATTTTTTTATATTGAAGTCTCTAAATGTAGTGTTATGGTGGGATTATTTGCTGTAGAAGGCTTTGAAAGCCATAGGTTTTGTGATGATTATATGGTGTGAGAGGGACATGCGACGCCTCTACTTATTGGCTTTATTGAATTTATTGAATTATTTATATACTAGAATTGAAAATTTGAAGTAGTGAGTTGAAATGTGAAATTGTGAAATTATTTTTTGAAAATGGTTAAGTGTAGTGACTTGAAATGTGAAATTATTTTTTGAAAATGATTAAGTGTAGTGACTTAAAATGTGAGCTTGTTTCTTGAAATGGTTAAGTGTAGTGACTTGAAATGTGAAATTGTTTTTTGAAAATGGTTAAGTGTAGTGACTTGAAATGTGAAATTATTTTTTGAAAATGGTTAAGTGTAGAGACTTGGACATTTGAATTAGTTGCTTGAAAATGGTAATGGCTTGAAAATGTGTATTTGTTACTTGAAAATGGTTAAGTGTAGAGACTTGGGCATTTGAATTAGTTGCTTGAAAATGGTAGTGACTTGAAATTATGAACTTGTTTCTTGAAATGGTTAGGTGTAGTGACTTGAAATGTGAGCTTGTTTCTTGAAATGGTTAAGTGTAGTGACTTGAAATGTGAAATTATTTTTTGAAAATGCTTAAGTGTAGTGACTTGAAATGTGAATTATTTTTTGAAAATGGTTAAGTGTAGTGACTTGAAATGTGAACTTGTTTTTGAAAATGGTTAAGTGTAGTGACTTGAAATTGTGAACTTTTTTCTTGAAATGGTTAAGTGTAATGACTTGAAATTATGAACTTGTTTCTTGAAATGGTTAAGTGTAGTGACATAAAATTGTGAACTTGTTTCTTGAAATGGTTAAGTGTAGTGACTTGAAATGTGAAATTGTTTTTTTGAAAATGGTTAAGTGTAGTGACTTGAAATTATGAACTTGTTTCTTGAAATGGATAAGTGTAGTGACATAAAATTGTGAACTTGTTTCTTGAAATGGTTAAGTGTAGTGACTTGAAATGTGAAATTGTTTTTTAAAAATGGTTAAGTGTAGTGACTTGAAATGTGAATTAGTTACTTGAAATAGTTAAGTGTAGTGACTTGAAATGTGAACTTGTTTTTGAAAATGGTTAAGTGTAGTGACTTGAAATTGTGAACTTTTTTCTTGAAATGGTTAAGTGTAGTGACTTGAAATTATGAACTTGTTTCTTGAAATGGTTAAGTGTAGTGACTTGAAATTATGAACTTGTTTCTTGAAATGGTTAAGTGTAGTGACATAAAATTGTGAACTTGTTTCTTGAAATGGTTAAGTATAGTGACTTGAAATTGCGAACTTTTTTCTTGAAATGGTTAAGTGTAGTGACTTGAAATTATGAACTTGTTTCTTGAAATGGTTAAGTGTAGTGACATAAAATTGTGAACTTGTTTCTTGAAATGGTTAAGTGTAGTGACTTGAAATGTGAAATTGTTTTTTTGAAAATGGTTAAGTGTAGTGACTTGAAATTATGAACTTGTTTCTTGAAATGGTTAAGTGTAGTGACATAAAATTGTGAACTTGTTTCTTGAAATGGTTAAGTGTAGTGACTTGAAATGTGAAATTGTTTTTTGAAAATGGTTAAGTGTAGTGACTTGAAATGTGAAATTGTTTTTGAAAATGGTTAAGTGTAGTGACTTGAAATGTGAATTAGTTACTTGAAATAGTTAAGTGTAGTAACTTGAAATGTGAAATTGTTTTTTGAAAATGGTTAAGTGTAGTGACTTGAAATGTGAACTTGTTTTTGAAAATGGTTAAGTGTAGTGACTTGAAATTGTGAACTTTTTTCTTGAAATGGTTAAGTGTAGTGACTTGAAATTATGAACTTGTTTCTTGAAATGGATAAGTGTAGTGACATAAAATTGTGAACTTGTTTCTTGAAATGGTTAAGTGTAGTGACTTGAAATGTGAAATTGTTTTTTAAAAATGGTTAAGTGTAGTGACTTGAAATGTGAATTAGTTACTTGAAATAGTTAAGTGTAGTGACTTGAAATGTGAAATTGTTTTTTGAAAATGGTTAAGTGTAGTGACTTGAAATTATGAACTTTTTTCAGAACTTGTTTCTTGAAATGGTTAAGTGTAGTAACATAAAATTGTGAACTTGTTTCTTGAAATGGTTAAGTGTAGTGACTTGAAATGTGAAATTGTTTTTTTAAAAATGGTTAAGTGTAGTGACTTGAAATTATGAACTTGTTCTTGAAATGGTTAAGTGTAGTGACATAAAATTGTGAACTTGTTTCTTGAAATGGTTAAGTTTAGTGACTTGAAATTGTGAACTTTTTTCTTGAAATGGTTTAGTTTAGTGACTTGAAATTATGAACTTGTTTCTTGAAATGGTTAAGTGTAGTGACATAAAATTGTGAACTTGTTTCTTGAAATGGTTAAGTGTAGTGACTTGAAATGTGAAATTGTTTTTTTGAAAATGGTTAAGTGTAGTGACTTGAAATTATGAACTTTTTTCTTGAAATGGTTAAGTGTAGTGACATAAAATTGTGAACTTGTTTCTTGAAATGGTTAAGTGTAGTGACTTGAAATGTGAATTAGTTACTTGAAATAGCTAAGTGTAGTGACTTGAAATGTAAAATTGTTTTTTGAAAATGGTTAAGTGTAGTGACTTGAAATGTGAACTTGTTTTTGAAAATGGTTAAGTGTAGTGACTTGAAATTGTGAACTTTTTTCTTGAAATGGTTAAGTGTAGTGACTTGAAATTATGAACTTGTTTCTTGAAATGGTTAAGTGTAGTGACTTGAAATGTGAAATTGTTTTTTGAAAATGGTTAAGTGTAGTGACTTGAAATTATGAACTTGTTTCTTGAAATGGTTAAGTGTAGTGACATAAAATTGTGAACTTGTTTCTTGAAATGGTTAAGTGTAGTGACTTGAAATTGTGAACTTTTTTCTTGAAATGGTTAAGTGTAGTGACTTGAAATTATGAACTTGTTTCTTGAAATGGTTAAGTGTAGTGACATAAAATTGTGAACTTGTTTCTTGAAATGGTTAAGTGTAGTGACTTGAAATGTGAAATTGTTTTTTTAAAAATGGTTAAGTGTAGTGACTTGAAATTATGAACTTGTTCTTGAAATGGTTAAGTGTAGTGACATAAAATTGTGAACTTGTTTCTTGAAATGGTTAAGTTTAGTGACTTGAAATTGTGAACTTTTTTCTTGAAATGGTTTAGTGTAGTGACTTGAAATTATGAACTTGTTTCTTGAAATGGTTAAGTGTAGTGACATAAAATTGTGAACTTGTTTCTTGAAATGGTTAAGTGTAGTGACTTGAAATGTGAAATTGTTTTTTTGAAAATGGTTAAGTGTAGTGACTTGAAATTATGAACTTGTTTCTTGAAATGGTTAAGTGTAGTGACATAAAATTGTGAACTTGTTTCTTGAAATGGTAAGTGTAGTGACATAAAATTGTGAACTTGTTTCTTGAAATGGTTAAGTGTAGTGACTTGAAATGTGAAATTGTTTTTTGAAAATGGTTAAGTGTAGTGACTTGAAATGTGAAATTGTTTTTGAAAATGGTTGTGTAGTGACTTGAAATGTGAATTAGTTACTTGAAATAGTTAAGTGTAGTGACTTGAAATGTGAAATTGTTTTTTGAAAATGGTTAAGTGTAGAGACTTGGGCATTTGAATTAGTTGCTTGAAAATGGTAATGGCTTGAAAACGTGTATTTGTTACTTGAAAATGGTTAAGTGTAGAGACTTGGGCATTTGAATTAGTTGCTTGAAAATGGTAGTGGCTTGAAATGTGAAATTATTTTTTGAAAATGGTTAAGTGTAGTGACTTGAAATTGTGAACTTGTTTCTTGAAATGGTTAAGTGTAGTGACTTGAAATGTGAAATTATTTTTTGAAAATGGTTAAGTGTAGTGACTTGAAATGTGAAATTATTTTTTGAAAATGGTTAAGTGTAGAGACTTGAAATGTGTTTTATGATATCACGTGCAAGACCGTCGAGGAACTTAAAAAACAAATGGCTAGCATGACTCGTTATCGTCGTCATCGTTCTCCATCACCCGATTCAAGTAGCGAAGAAGACACAGAGAGTGACGAAGAGTTAGTTGGGGCTACTCCTTAGTGTTATTGGATTCGATGCTTCTAGACATTTTTTAGACATTCTTTAACTTAACTTTTAACTTTTTGAAAACCTTTATGATTGTTTAAGTGTTTTAGATGTTGTTGGATTGACTGTTTAGTGTTTTGAATATTGTTGGATTAATTGTTTAAGTGTTGTTGACTAGCATTATGTCTTATATGTGTAATGTGTGTTGCTTGGGGCTGAATTGCATTTTCATTTGACAGGAGGGATACAGAAAATGCAATTTTCTACATCCAAAAAATATGCAGAAAAGCGACGGACAGTGTCGCTTTTGTTCGTCACTTTTCTGGAATTTTTTTAAAAAATATTCCAGAAATGCGACACTGTCCGTCGCTTTTTTAATTTTAATTTTTTTAAAAAAAAAAAATATCGACGCTTTCCGTCGCTTTTTTTCTTCATTGTTCTTCATATGAAGAACAAAAAGCGACGGACAACGTCGCAATTTTTGAATTTATTTTTAAAAAAAAATTCTAAAAAACGACGCTGTCCGTCACTTTTTGTTCAACATTTGTTCTTCACATGAAGACCAAAAAACGACGGACAGCGTCGCAATTTCTGGAAAAAAAAAAAAAAATCTAAAAAACGACGCTGTCCGTCGCTTTTTGTTCAACATTTGTTCTTCATATGAAGAACAAAAAACGACGGACAGCGTCGCATTTCTTGAAAAAAAATTAAAAAAAAAGTTCTTCGAAAAACGACGTTGTCCGTCGTTTTTAAAAATCGTCGGGCCTTTTTCCGACGCAAGTGACTGCGTCGCTTTTCCGTCGATTTTGACCAAAAAAACGACGCGGTCCGTCGCTTTTGGCCGTCGATTTTTGGTCTTTTTTTAGTAGTGATAGTACCACGTTTAGACAATAATATCTACAGAAACAATATTCAGCATTAATAAAAAGAACAAGAGAGAATTAAGACACCAAGATATTTAAGTGTGGAAAATATAATACACAAAATGTGTCATATAAAATCATTCTGGTGAGAAATTTAACACTTGATAATCTCAAAAGACTACAATAAACTTAAAAGAGATAACACTCTCTATAATAAAAGGAACTTTAAAAAGCTAATTTCATTAAGGTTGATAAGGAGTGGCAATCAAATAAAGGTCACTTTTTCTGGTGGCAGTGGCTCCAGCCGATTCAGTCACGTCCAAGTCTTTTGGCTCCATTCCAGTAGGGAGTTTCCAATCGAAGTGATAAAGTAATTGAGCCAACGGAAAATAAACATTAGCTAAACCAAATGACATCCCTGGACACATCCTCCTCCCACTGCCAAAGGGAAGAAATTCAAAATTATTACCAACAAAGTCCACAGAGCACTGCTCGAATCTCTCTGGCTTAAAGTTTTCTGCGTCGTCCCAATATTTTGGATCTCTTCCCAGTGCCCAAACATTAACCATGACTTTGGTCTTCATAGGAATAGTGTAACCGTTTATGTTTGTCTCTTCCCTACATTCTCTAGGGACCAAAAGTGGAACTGGTGCATGAAATCTCATAGTTTCTTTAACAACTAACTTTAAGTATTTCAGCTCCTCCACGTCAATTTTATTGAATGTTACTTTGTCTCTAAAGGCTTCTCGTACTTCTGCTTGTGCTTTGGCGAGTATACTTGGATTTTTCATCATTTCAACCATAGCCCATATAGTTGTTGTTGATGAAGTTTCTGTTCCAGCAGCAAACATGTCCTGCAATTTATGGCCAAGTTATTAAATTTAATAGCACACATGCTATTCCCATTATCTAATATGACTGTTGCACATGGTCTTTCTTGATCTAACTGACTATTACACCAAGTTTTTGCAAATCTTTTAATTACACATCAAAATTAAGATTTGTTTTCCTAACTAGAAATTCTTCGTAATTAATTTTTTTTTATGTATATATGGCAATGGATATGGAAGTACTATATGGTTAAATAAGTAAGAACAAGCATAATATTCAATACTTACAACAATAATAGCTTTGATATTGTCGTTGGTGATGGGAAACTGAAGACTTCTATCCTTCATAAGTCTTAGTAGAACATCAACTAGGTCTTCACCTCCTAATGCATCATCACTGTTGTGAGTTGCAAAAATCTTCTTGTGCTCGTTAATGACATCCTCAACAATTGCATCTACCTTACGGTGGGCAGCTAGAAGTGTTTTCTTTGCTCCACTAAGAGAATGAAGAAACTTGTATGAAGGGAAGATGTCAGCCACATCAAAGCCTCCTGCTAAGCTTACCACTTCTCCAATTAGTTTTATAAATTTGTCTTGCTCTTTTAGTACTTGCCCAAATGCTGATCTACATATCATGCAGCTTGTGAACCAAATGACCCTTTCTGTAAAATTAATTAGCTCACCAGAAGATGAAGATGATCGGATAGATTCAATGAGACGATTAATTTCATCATGTCTGATCGAGCTGAATGACCGGACATTCTTTGCACTCAATAGTTCCATGACACAAATTTTACGCATTTGTCTCCAATATTCACCTGTTAAGATAGAAATCGCTAGGTGTCATGCAAAGGCTAACAAAACAAATCTTGGATGACCATAAACAAGACGATGAAGAGAAATATATCAGAAGACACATAGCAATATAGCATGGTTTGTTATATTAATTACCTACATATATATGAAAAATACTGGTTTATGTTTTCCTCCTAAACAAGACTCCTCTAAGAATTATATTGTGAATGTCATAAATTGAGAAGGAAAAATCCTCAAGTTATATGGAAGATATACATATATATAGATTATATATTTTTTAGGAAAGTAAACCAATTATGGAAAATGTTTTGTCATTCAAAAAAAAAAAAGAAGCAAAATCCATTAGGTTAAACGCCTAACACTCACCGTAGGGGCTAAAGACAATGTCGCGGCTATCATAACAGATAATATCCATGGCCGAGAGTTTAGGCCTAGATGCAAATGCGAGGTCATGAGTTTTTAGTACTTGTTTAGCCAACTCAGAAGAAGTAACAACAACAGCAGAAACTTCACCAAGCTGAACGTGCATGAGCGGTCCATATTTTTTGGCTAAATCTCTAAGGACGCGGTGTGGAAGTCCACCAGCCATGTGATGCATGCTTCCTATAAAAGGAAGTTTCCATGGACCTGGAGGCAATTTTTTGGTTTGGCTATTGGAGTTCTTCCATAACCTTAGCAAAAAGAGGAATGATAGAAAAAGGAAGATGGAAGCCAAGGTGAAGAATTGCATTTTGGAAGAGTTAATAATGTGTTTGGTGATTCTTCAAAGTTCTGTTGCATATGCTCTTATATATATAGGTTCCTGGTTTGATTTGCAAATAATTGGATATGTAGAAACAAATATAATAGTGACAACTGGTCAAAATTAATCTAATTAGGCGGCTGCCTTTTTGTTTTTTTCCCCCTATTGGACTCATCATTTTAGTTTGTCCATAACAGAGGAAGTAGAAGTTGCCACCTTGGAATTCCTACTAAGTTGAAGCAATTTTGACTTACAGGTTTATTAGCACAAATGTCATTATTTTAGGTTTGTGTTTAATTTTGGTCTTCCAATGTAGGGTAAGACTGTGCACAATAGACCCTTGTGATCCATCTCTTTCTCGAACTCTTAATATAGCGGGATATTTAGTCTACCGAACTGCCCTTTTTTAATTTTACAGTGTTTAATTTTTGTCCTACAACACTTTTAAGTAACGAATAATTGTGTATGGTGGCCGAAGAATATATGGTGCATGATGATGTAAGCTAGCTGAAGCCAAATTTGAGTGTCTATTAATGTACTATTATGTTTAGAATATATTCCACTTGTATCTTTTTAAGATTTTATATTATACGCTTCATAATCAATAACTTACGCCAAAATATTTGTAAGTAACATTGATATATATTTTAAGAATGAGACAAACAAATAAATGAAAGACAGAATTTCAACATTATATTTATTTGTATTAATTTTATATTTTAAAAAGATTAAACACTAACATATTATAACGTTACAATAGTATAATTATATTATTTATTTGTATTAATTTCATATATTAAAAAGATTAAACACCAACCTATTATAACGTTACAAAATTATAATTATATAGAAATCTTATGTGGCATCTAATCAGCGCATCATCTGTAATTACATAGAATTCTTATAATTAAACACTAACATATTATAACGTTTCAAAATTAATGATGTTGCAGTGTTTTCATATTCAAATCCATGGATCTTTTACTTTTTTAGAAATTCAGTTATGTAGTAGTATTAGGTAAATATTTTATCATAAAAGCAACTAGTGCTAATTAATGGAGTATTATGTTTTCAGTATTCAGCTTGAGTCGTCTTTATTGACATGCATCTTTGTTGTCATGCAGCTGATTTTGACTTCTTTTTAAAACAAATTTTAATGTCTACAATGAACACAAACGATATCAGGTATATGCCTGTGTTGTGCAAAGGTTAAAAAATGAATTGTCAAGTGGGGCAACTGGGAAAAGATTAAAAAATGAATTGTTAGTTTCTTACACCATTCCACCCCTATAATAATAGAAAAACTAATTTCATAAAAGGGTCAAGTGAGGCAACTGGGAAATGATTAAAAGATGGAGGCTCATTCTGTGATGCCAAGGTGCCTTTCACCACTATAAATACTTGCCCTTTGTCTACCATTGATCTCATCAACTTGAGAGTTTCTTACATTTTTACTTGAGAAAAAAAAAACACTCTTATTATTTGTTGCAACAATGGCCTCAGCTGTAGTTGGAAATAATGTTGTGAACCATATTAAAGAAGAAGAAGAGATCATTCGCCCCGTTGCCTACTTCTCTCCAAGTCTATGGGGCGATATTTTCCTTTCTTTCTCCATCGACAATAACGTAATTAATTAATATTCGTCATTTTTTCTTCATAGTACCTTCTTAGTTCTTTATTTTATTAGACAATGTAGTTTGATTTCTTTTGGCTTTTGAATAAATTTATAGGTTGCTCAAAAGTATGCTCAAGAGATTGAAGCATTGAAGGAACAAACAAGGAGTATGTTGTTAGCTAATGGAAGGAAATTGGCGGAGACACTGGATTTGATTGATGTCATTGAACGCCTTGGCATAGCCTATCACTTTGAGAAAGAAATCAATGAGATTTTGGATCGGATTTACAATGAAATTTCAAACTTTGAGGGCGATGACTCTATTGATGATCTATGCACTTGTGCTCTTCAATTTCGATTACTTAGGCAACATGGTTACAACATCTCTCTAAGTAAGTACCTCTTGAAGTACAACAAATATTGCGTATTTTTCCATTTGATAGGAAGGCTAATATTGCGTACTTTTCTTGAAAATCAGAAATTTTCAGCAAATTTCTAGATGGAAATGGCAAACTCAAGGAGTCTCTTGCTAGTGATATCTTAGGATTGTTGAGCTTGTATGAAGCTTCACATGTAAGGACTCATGGTGAGGACATCTTAGAAGATGCACTTGCTTTCTCCACTACTCATCTTGAGTCCGCAACTCCACATTTGAACTCTCCTCTTAAGGAGCAAGTGGTGCATGCCCTTGAACAATCTTTGCACAAAGGTATTCCGCGAATTGAGATTCGATTCTTCATCTCATCAATCTATGAAAATCAGGAAACAAAGAATGATGTGTTGCTTCGATTTGCCAAATTGGATTATAACTTGCTCCAAATGTTACACAAACAAGAACTTGCCGAAGTATCAAGGTGAGAATATATAAAAAAGACAACTTTTTTGACTGATCATTTATCAAATACTGATGTTAATTTGTTATGCTGCAGGTGGTGGAAAGATTTGAATTTCGCTAACACACTTCCATATGCTAGAGATAGAGTAGTTGAATGCTACTTTTGGGCATTAGGAGTATATTTTGAGCCTCAATATTCTCAAGCTCGAGTCATGCTCGTTAAGACCATAGCAATGATTTCAATTGTGGATGACACCTACGATGCTTATGGTACAATTGAAGAACTTGCCACATACACAGATGTCATACAAAGGTACGGACTTCATCAATTACTTATTCAGATATACCTTAAGAGTGAATATCCTAAAAAGATTGAACTGAGCTTTTATTTATGCTATTTTGGAATGCATATATTTATCTTTGCTTTGTCACCTTACAGATGGGATATTAAAGAAATTGATCGTCTGCCTGATTACATGAAAATCAGTTATAAAGCTCTTCTAGATCTTTACGAGGATTATGAAAAGGAAATGTCTAGCGATGGGAGATCTCATGTTGTTTATTACGCAAAAGAAAGAGTGAGTCTCAGCGACCTAACTATCAATTTACTTTTTTTCCTTAATACATTTCTAACTTTGCTTTTTCCTCACGTCTTTTTGTGAATATAAACTAGAAGCAATTGAGTTACAATTTTCTAACACTTTGAATTCGTATGCTTGGTGTTCACAGATGAAAGAATTGGTGAAAAGTTATAATATTGAGGCAAAATGGTTTATTGAAGGACATATGCCACCTGCTTCTGAATACCTACACAATGCATTTGTAACTACCACTTACTACTTCCTTGCCACAACATCGTATTTAGGCATGACATATGCTAAGGAGCAAGAATTTAAGTGGTTGTCAAAAAATCCTAAAATTCTTGAAGGTTGTGTGACAATATGCCGAGTTATTGATGACATAGCCACATACGAGGTATGAGACTATGAGTTGTATATCATAAAGTCATAACATTATATGATATTTGAACAAATAGAGTGTTGTGTTAACAATTGAAGCAATATTAAAGTTAACCCCCTAATCTAACCGTCTTTGCAGGTCGAGAAAAATAGGGGACAACTTTCAACTGGAATTGAGTGCTACATGAGAGATCATAGTGTATCAACAAAAGAGGCAATGGCTAAATTTCAAGAAATGGGTGAGGCGGGATGGAAGGATATTAATGGAGGAATGCTTAGGCCCACTCCTGTACATATGGAGTTTTTATCTCGTATTCTCAATCTTGCTCGGCTTGTTGACGTTACATATAAACACAATGAAGATGGATACACTCATCCCGAGAAAGTCTTAAAACCTCACATCATTGCCATGGTTATTGACTCCTTCAAAATTTAAGCTGCCAATTGTTGGTCTTAGTAAAATCTTTACTCTCTTTGTCCAGAAAGTACTATTTCTTTTGTGTGTTTTAGCGGTTGTGCAGTGCACTTCCAAACTAGGACCTCCTTAAACAGGTTCCTTTTGTTTTTTCATTTCTTGATTGAACAAGTTAGGTTAGAATATTTGCAGTTTCTAATTCAGTATGGTCCATAGTGACCCCGTATTTTGTAATGATGCATATGATCTATTTATAATATTATGTCCATCTAATCAAAAGTTTCAATATTGAGATATATATTTGACGAGGGCAACTGTCAAAAACAAGAATGTGAGAGAAAGATGTACCTACCACAATTGGAAATATAGAAACAACCCCCCCCCCCCCAACTTCTTGTAATTTTTTTTCTGGGTTCTTAATTATTTTGTTGTTTCCGGGCTTCTCCGCGAAGGTGGTTAATCATGAAACAGGGGAGGCGTCGACCATTTAAAGAAGGTGAATTGTGGCTGAAAGGTCCAGGGGTGATGAAAAGAGTATTTTGGAAATGAGGAAGCAACTGCTGCAACAATCACTTGTTGATCGAATAAAGGAACACATCAAGCATAATGGTTTATCAGGTACGAAAGCTGTTAAAACTGATTTTATAAATAAGCAGTTACCTATTTGAACAAAACGCTAAAACTGATAATAAGTAGTTGGTATATTTGATTAAAATTTTTATTAAAATGACTAAAATAGCAGTTTAAAGTATCTTTACATGAAAAAAGTCTATAACAGTGAAAATGGAAAAGAAGAGAGAGGTAGTGGTTTTGGCTGATTTTAGCTTATAAGCTTAAAAGCTATAAGATGAGGCGACCAACTTATGTCTTTTGTACGATTTTGGTGGTTATTAAACGCGTAGATAAGGCAAAAAATATTAATAGCCTGATTTGATCATACCATCTTATAAGTTACCTAAATTGTCTTATTTCACATTTGATCATGCCATCTTATAACTTCTTTTAAGTTGGTTTATATATTATATGCAATGTTTGTATTTCTACGTTGACGGTGTAAATTTTTTTTAACACTAACGATATATATTACTTAAACTCATACAATATTATTATTCAAACTAGAAGATGAGGAAGCAGGACAAATACCACTGGCATATGTTGTAAGAGTAGCTAGCTGGTTCTGGTCACAAGACCAAGTCATTTCTAGTCAGGTTCGAGTTCTGAATTCTACCATATCCCATGATTTATTGATTCAAATTTTATTATTTATACCTCTTTAGTGAAGTTTTTAATACATATACAATGCTTGAGCCGTAGCGACTTGTTTGGATGAAGCCACTACATTTAGACAACATCCACCCCTGGAGGTAGCTTGGTTCATTGGGTTCAATATTTTCTACGTTGAGCCTAAACATATGTGAGCAATAATTTTTTACTATTATTATAAAGTTGCCATCACCATAGGGAAGGGGAGCCTTGGAGTAACTGGTAAAGTTGTTGTCATGTGACCGGGAGGTCACGGGTTCAAACCTTGGAAACAGACTATCTACAATAGATCCTTGTGGTCCGGGCCCTGCGTATAGCGGGAGCTTTAGTGCACCGGGCTCCCTTTTTCTTTTCTTTTTTGCCATCACCATAGGCATTGCCCAGGTGTTTCGGGTATGGCTTGACCCTGTCTTTCCATTCCACAATTGAAAAGTACATTTGCAGAGGGGGGAAAAGACCGTAACAACAGCCCAGGATTGTAACTTACAATCAGAAAAAAAGTATGGAAGATTAGCAACATCTTCCACTAGAACTATACAAAAAGCTAGACTTAACTAACAAAAAAATTGGACTTTAGATCCAATCTCCTCCTAATACTAGGAAGTTAACTCTCGTCTAGTTGAAAAAATCCCTTCACTTCTCTTGGAATTTGTTGGAAAGAGGAGAAGAAGGTACTACTTCCACTAGATGAGGCCATATTAGCAAAAAAAAATCAGCCACACAGTTGGCTTCTCTGAAACAATGAGAAATGTTGATCTCGACACCTTCAAGACTTTGGGCAATGTCTCGGATGATTCTCTTCAGCTTGAGGTTTGTCGTGCCTTTGTTCTTGAGCATATGATCAATGAGTCAAGCTCCAAAAAAATTAAATCTTGTTGAAGCCATTACTTAGACACCACGCACTTCCATAGCATACAGCATCAGCTTCTGCAATGTTGTTACTACTACAATGAATAGGAATTGAGAATGCCATAATGAAGTCACCATTGTGATTCCTAACCACACCTCCTATTCCTGCTTTACCAGTACTCGTATCAAAGCTACCATCAGTATTTACCTCTAAGCAGTCAATAGGAGGCTTCGACCAGATCACTTGTCTCCAGTTAACCATTGGTCTTAGTCTTTCTATGACGTCACAACAATCTGTCCAGCTTCCCTCCATATTAACTTGGGGAAATGTTGTAGCTATAGAAGTACTAATATTCCAGAATACTTCATGCTCCATTTTAGCTTTGATAAATTTCTTTTGGGTAACATACTTACAAGAAGTCCACTGTTTCCAGACAACCCAAACAATGATAATAGGCATGACATGTAGCACAAACTTATGGATGTCATTGTTCGGTTTCACTTCCCACCATTGTTTCAGAATTCTCTTCAGCGGCCATTGGTGATGAGTAATGCCCAAAGGAGCACCATATTTGGTCCAAATTTGCTGAACAGTCTCTCCTTCAATGAAGGTATGATTAGTAAAGTCAGGAATAGGCAACCAGCAACAAAAACAATCCGAAGTCAGTTGAATCTTAAATCTTCTTAGGATTACCTTATTGAAAGGAAGTTTTCCGAGATACAATCTCCAAGCTAGGAAGGAGAATTTGAAAGGAATAGATTTATGCCATAATTTTCCAAGCTCTTGATTCGCGCTGGAATTTCTTTGCCTCACAATATTCCAAGCAGACTTATTAGTGTAAACCCCATCATGAGTGTCCATCCATATAGCATAATCATGAATACCACTTTCTCCTATATCCACTTTAGCAAGTTGATCAGCTATGCTATGATCAGGCACCAGGAATGATATTATTAGCGAGAGCTCCTCTTCCGGACCAGTTATCTTTGTCCAGCATTAACTTTCCAAAGCATTCTACTCGATCTCAACCTCTTCCCTGTCAGTTATCATTGTTTCCATAGTTGGGAATCCTTATTGGCCTTTTTCCTTGCAACAGGTTGGCATCTAGAACAATACTTAGCCATAAGGAAGTCTGTAACATATGTGAAAATTCACAAAAAGATCAAGATATATTAAAGTTTGTACCCATAAATTTTAAAATATAATGAATTCAATATTAAAACCTAAAAGGTTGGATTCATCAAGTTTAAATTTTATAATTCTGTCAAAATTGTAAGATGGTTCAGTTTCCAATTTGTCCTTAGGAACACATATTAGCATCAAACAAAATGGACGCACTGATAGTGTGAAAGATATTTATGCTATTCATGTAATTTTACCTGATGTAATAGGTCATTTGTCATTTAACAAAAAAAAAAAGCCTTTATCACATCTAATCCTAAAGCTCGGCAATTGACTTTTGTCCGAACAACAAGGGCCCTTAGCTTCTCTAGGTAGATTCTGATAGCTACAAAACATGGATTCACCATTCTTAGAAGCATTTTTGGATAAAGCGTCAGCTACTAGATTAGCTTCCCTGTAGCAATGGATTGTTGTAGCATTAGCTTGATCCAGAATTTGATAGATATCGTCAATACTTGTCTTAAGTTTCTGATTGTTCTTCTTCTTCAGCAGTATCATGTCTTGGACAATGATTGAATCTAGCTCTAGAGTGCACACGGAATACCCATTTTGCCAACACCAATTTGCTCCATATATGGCTGCCAGGGCCTCTGCTTCACTATTGCTTCTGCATTTGATGTTCTCAGAAAAAGCCATGACAATGTTGCCTTGATCATCTCTAGCAATACCTCTAATCCCTTCTTCTCCTGTCTCTATAACAAAACTTCCACCCGTATTCATTTTAATCTTTCCCGGTAGAGGTTTCTCCCAATTAACTTTCTTCCAGATTGCCACAGGTTTTGATATGAAACGTCACTTATTATTTTAAGCAACCGAATGGCATAAAATGTGTTTTCACTATCGGTGTATATTAGTTAAACTCACAACTCAAACTTGTATTCGTAAAACTTCACCATCTTATTCAATTTAAACAAAAAAGGAACGAATTTCTAAAACATACAATTTAAATGTGAAATGAAAAATGAAATAAAAGAACAAAAAGTACTTGCAATGTTATTTCTTACCAAGTATTTTAAGGAGGTCCTACATAAAGTGCAATGCACCATTACAAAAGGCAGCTCTTTTGACTACTTCATAAATATAAATAAAGAAATTTCATTATTTCAACTAAGGAGAATGAAGTCCTCTGGATCCAAGACAAGCAACATATAGTACTTTAAATTTCAATGGTGTCCACAAGTAGGGCAATTATGTGAGGTTTTAGAACTTTCTCCGGATGAGTGTATCCATCTTGATTATTTTTGTATGTGACATCAATGATACGAGCAAGATTGAGAATACGAGTTAAAATTTCCGTAGAGACGGGAGTGGGCCTAAGAATTCCTTCATTAACATCCTTCCATGCTGTCTCAGCCATTTCATGAAATTTAGTCATTGCCTCTTCCGTTGATACACCATAATCTCTCATGTAGCACTCAATTCCTGTAGCAATTTGTCCCCTACTTTTCTCAACCTGCAAAGGCGGATAAATTATGGGTTAACTTTTATACTGTTTCAATAGTCGTCACAACACTTTGTTTGTTCAAATCTCATTTAATGATATAATTCCGTGAGATACAACTCATACCTCGTATGTGGCAATGTCATCAATAACTCGGCATAACGTCACATTAGCTTCAAGAATTTTAGGATTCCTTGACAACCACTCAAAGTCTTGCTCTGTAGCAGACTTCATGCCCAAATATGATGTTGTTGTGAGCAAGTAATAAGTGCTAGTTGCTAAAGCATTACTTAGGTATTCGGAAACAGGAGGCATATATCCTTCAATAAACCATTTTGCCTCGACATTATAGTTCCTCACTATTTCTTTCATCTGTGAAACACCAAACATATGAATTCAAGTGTTAGAAAATAGTCATTTGATTGCTTCAAGTTTATGATCACTAAAAGATGCAAGGTGAAAGAGAGTCATGAGATCAAAAATGGATTAAGGAACATAAGTAATTTGATAGTTAGGTAACTCAAACATACTCTTTCTTTTGCATGATAGACGACATGAGATCTTCCATCTCCAGAAAATTCCTTTTCATAATCCTCATAAAGATTCAGAAGAGCTTTATAGCTGATTTTCATGTAATCAGGGAGATGATCAATTTCATTGATATCCCACCTATATGGTGACAAGCAAATGTGAATTAATTATGCATTTTAAAAGAGAGCATAAAATATAATGAGCAAGAGTCATCTTGTGTAGTCCATACCTTTGTATGGCATCTGTGTATGTTTCAAGTTCCTTAACTATACCATAAGCATCAAAGGTATCGTCAACAATTGAAATCATAGCTATAGTCTTAGCAAGCATGACACGAGCTTGAGAATATTGAGGCTCAGAATAAACGCCAACGGTCCAAAAATAACATTCAACTGCTCTATCTCTAGCATATGGAAGTGTCGTCGCGAAATCCAAATCTTTCCACCACCTACACGCATAGCCAATTATTAACATTAGAACTTCAGAAAGAAAAAAAAAATCATATTTTTCACCCAAAAATATAATCACACCTTGATACTTCGGCAAGTTCTTGTTTGTGCAGCATTTGTAGCAAGTTGAAATCCAATTTGGCAAATCGAAGTAACACATCATTCTTTGATTCCTCCTTCTCATAGATTGATGAGATGAAGAACCGAGTCTCAACTCAAGGAATACCCTTGTGCAAAGATTGCTCAAGGGCATGTGTCACTTGCTCTTTTAGAGGAGAGTTCAAATGTGGAGCTGCGGACTCAAGATGAGTAGTGGAGAAAGCAAGTGCATCTTCTAAGATGTCTTCACCATGAGTCCTTGCATGTGAAGCTTCATACAAACTCAATAATCCTAAGACATCACTAACAAGAGACTCCTTGAATTTCCCATTGCCGTCTTGGAATTTGTTGAAAATTTCTGATTATCAAGGAATAATATACAACATTAGGATTCTTGCAAATGGATAATAATTGTAACAACATATATAAAACTCGAACTCGATTTTGGACTTACTTGGAGAGATATTGTAACCATGTTGTCTGAACAATCGAAATTGAAGTGCAAAAGTGCATAAATCATTATAGTCGTCACCCTCAAAGTTTGAATTTTTGTTATAAATCTCTTCCAAAATGTCTTCAATTTGTTTCTCAAAGTGATAGGCTATGCCAAGACGTTCAATAATGTCAATCAAATTCAATATCTCAGCCAATTTCCTTCCATTAGCTAACAACAAGCTCCTTGTTTGTTCCTTCAACACTTCAATCTCTTGAACATATTTTTGTACAACCTATAAACGTGACCAAAAAAAATCAAGTTACATCGTTCTACATATAAACACAAAGAAAACATATTAGTTCATGTATGTAACAAGAAACTATATATACATACGTGATTATCGATGGAGAAAGAATGGAAACGATCGCCCCATAGACTAGGAGAGAAGTTGGCTAAGGGGCGAATGATCTCTTCTTCTTCAATATGGTTCACAATATTATTGACAACTTCAGTTGAGGCCATTGCTAATTAAATTATTTTTAGTATTTGTTGCCACAAAATTATAAGGAGAATTTTTTGCTCTTCTAATGAAGAAATTAACTCTCAAGTTGAAAATTGATGATTTAAATGGAAGAGAATGCATAAGTATTTATAATAATGGTGAGAGACAACTTGTTTTACTTCTATCATTGTTAAAAGTAAATTTTTCTTATGTCCAAAAGATTAGCATGCCTTATCCAAAAGATTAGCATGCCTTCCTTGACATATATAGCAGATGGTCTTTTGATTAGTATTCTAATTTTAATTAGTATATAGATGATTAATACTAATTTCCTTCCCTGGAGTCTCAGTGGAGTCTGTTGATCCAATAATAGTATTTGTATTAGTAATATATACATATTATATAGATGATTAACAATAACTATCTAATAAATTTTATCGACTAATACAAGTTGATTTTCTGTTACGATAAATTGATAAAACAATAGTTAGTCCAATGGAGCCTACCAATCTTAATGAGATAAATTTAAAAAAAAAAATGAGGATGAAGAATGTGAGGGCTAAGCCTTACCTTACGCACCAATCTTAATGAGGTAATGAACCTCTCCTGATTAACAGGCATGAAGAAAATAAGAGCTACAGAAAAAGCTAGGTATTCCACGAACATCACGGAGTTTATAATCTATTTTATGATGATATTACAAATGAGAATATTTAAGTAATGCAAAAATATAAAAGTTAAGAAGACAATTGAGTTATCAACCTCAACCTTGCTTTTATATATGTATAAACTTAAAAAGAAATAATGTTTACCTGTCTAAAGTAACCTAAAGTATTTTCCTCTTTTCTTTGTCCAATAGCACTTGATAGTTGATCACTTTTTTTGGATTTATTTGATCTTGTTGAAGTTATTGAAACTATCATATGATTATGGTTTGTCAGTCGCATCGATATATACCTTGAAACAAATACGAAAGTAGTTCTATTCTTCGTATACCATTTGAAAAAGTTTCATAGGCAAATACGAAAGGAACTGTTGACATAATATAAACATGTTTATCAAAAAGCAGCTTCTTTGCTCTTTCCTTACCTTAATTTATTTATTTTCATGATAATTAGGGTACATGTATGTAGAAAAGAAAGTTTACCGGTACATGTATGTAGAAAAGAAAGTTTACCAACTCATTATAATTGTCAACAAACAATTCTTTATTGATTAGAAAACTATTGTGATTGTGCCGCATGGATTTCAGCCTTTATTGCTGTCTTGTTGAGTCTGCTTTGATGGAAATTGTGATGCTTAGGTCAATTTGTCTGCAACATGTTAGATTAATTTCATAAGGTACCAATTTTCTTTCATCAATACAGGTATGAGAAATTTCTACCGTGACTTGAACAGATAGGAGGAAGTTACTTACTTTTAATTGTCTCAATTTATGTGTGCAGTTTGGATTTCAAGAGTAAATTAAATAGTTGAGTTTGACAGTGAATTTGGGCATGGAATCTTTGCATGTTTTGAAATAAAATTTATATATTTGAAAACTACCTAAAAAGTAAACGGTTCAAAATATATTTAAAAAATGTATGAAAAAATTATTGTCAATGGTACAAACCCGTCAACCGGGCCGGGCCGGGTCAACCCGGCTCCAGTTCGGTATTTTTTATCGGGCTCGGTCCGGGTCCGGTCAGATCGTGAGTCGTACTGGGTCGGGCCGGTCCGGGACCAACAGTAATAAAACCCCAAACGGCCCAGCACCGGCCCATTAATGCATTTTACATGGGCCGGGTCCCGACTAAAAATAAATTGAACTTTGATTGTTTTTTAATATAATACTACTTAGAATACGACTTTAAAGAACATACATATGTATGTACATTCAATATATACTACTTTAAAGAACATACATACATATATACATTCAATATATACTACTTTAAAGAATATGCATACATATATACATTCAATATATACTATTTTAAAAAATATAAGCATGTATTTACATTCAATATATACTACTTTAAAGAACACACACATGTATTTACTTTCAATATATACTACTTTAAAGAACACACACATGTATTTACATTCAATATATACTACTTTAAAGAATATACATACATATATACATTCAATATATACTACTTTAAAGAACATACATATGTATGTACATTCAATATATACTATTTTAAAGAATATACATACATATATACATTCAATATATACTACTTTAAAGAACATACATACATATATACATTCAATATATACTATTTTAAAAAATATACACATGTATTTACATTCAATATATACTATTTTAAAGAACATATATACATTCAATATATACTATTTTCAAAAATATACACATGTATTTACATTCAATATACACTACTTTAAAGAACATACACATGTATTTACATTCAATATATACTATTTTAAAGAATATACATACATATATACAATATTCAACAACATATACTTTTATACTATTATATTAAAAGTATTGAATTCATACAAGATATTCAATTTAAATTTTAAATGGAAAAAATATGTAAAAAGTAAATGAACTTAATATTTGATTGATTGCAAAATATTTGAAAACTTACAAGTTACAAGGTTGCAATTACATTTCACTAATTTCACAAAGTTAAATTGAAAAATGAAAATTCAATTGATTAATTATAAATTCTACAAATTTTTCATCATTTTTACCAATTCACGCCTGTTAACATTAACGGGAATTGGTTGTGGATTGTCAAAATCAATGGCACTAAAGTCATGCATTGGACTTGATTATACTGAATTCTCTCTTGAAGTCATTATTTCTTCAAGATCTTTTTCGTCTTCCGGCTCCACGAACATTCCTTGATTTCTTCGTTCTGCTCTAATCCAATCTCTAAGGCAAACTAAAACATTCATGGCATTGCCTCCCAATGAGTGTCGGTTATCTCCAATCTGTTGTCGTCCTCGACTAAAAGCGCTCTCTGATGCAATGGTTGACATTGGAACATTCAATATATCTCTAGCTAATCTTGAAAGTACAGGATATTGTCTTTCATTATTCATCCACCATTCCATCGTGTTGATTCGACCTCTAGGATCCTCTGTAAGCTGCATAAGATAATACTTAAGTTCTTCCCGACTTACGGTTCTTTGCGATGAAGGCTGCAATCTATTCCAAACAGATAGATCAGAAACACAATAAGCAGGCCTATTATTTGTCTGTCTTTTAGAAGATGATGGTTCCTCAGAAGGATGGGGAGCGGGGGTCGGTGTAATGTGTGACGGTAAAGCATTGTCAAGTAAATCAGCATAATGATTGTATAATGTGTTCATGTAACTATTCGAATCAGACATAGCCGTAAACAAAGAAGGTTCTTCATTAGCTTTTACTTCTAAAGCAGAATAAATAAGAGAAGTAAATTCGGACATAGTATTATATTTCATACATGAATTTATTACAGCACCAACTAAGTAAATAGGGGGAAGCGGAAAAAAATATTTTTTAAATTTATCAATCATTGCCTCAATAGCATATTTGTAACCTGGTTTAGACTTATACTCGTTAAGCAATAAAGAAATGTCGGCTAAATAAGCTAAATTATTACAAACAGTAGGATAATAAGCATCAGAAAATTCAATCGTAGCTAGATAAAATTTTTGCAAAAAATTAACTATATCATCAATTTCAGCCCAATCTGAATTTTGTAACATACAATCGGGAAAATCACTAGCAAATTGGTTAAAAGTCATAGTAATAGGAACTTTATAAATATTGCAAGTATTTAAGAAATCATACGTAGAATTTCATCTAACATCTATTTCTTCAGGCATTAATCTCGGTCTAAGTCCATTTTCCTGACATTTTCTTTTAAATTCGGTAAGTCTAATTTTTCTATTATTTCCTTGAATAAAGTCAACTGCAAGTCTAACTTTTTCAATAGCAGGCTCAAAAAAAAAAAAGCAAGACCATCTTTTACAATTAAATTATATATATGGCAAGCACACTTAACATGAAATATTTTGGGTAACGGTGGAGAAAGTTCAGTTTTTAACAACTCAATAGCAGCGTTGTTGTTAGATGCATTATCAAAAGATATACATAAAACTTTACGGTCAATACCATAATATCTTGCAACTTTTGTAATAGATTCAGAAATAAATTTTCCAGTGTGTCTACGGTCTTCATCATACAAAAATGCTAAAATGCATTTTTGCATAACAAAATTACTATCTACCCAATGACAAGTAATTGTTAAATAATCATTTTTATTAATAGCACGACCAAGATCAGAAGTTAAAGCAACTCTACATGAAAGATTTTTTAATAATGCAAATAAATAGTAAACATATTGTGCATGGAGTCTAAAAATATCGGACCGACAAGTACTTCTAGGAATACCCTCAAACATAGGATTATAAATTGCCTGAATATAATGAATAAAAGCTTCAGAAGAAGCAAAAGAGAAAGGCAAACAACCCACAACTATCATTTTGGCTAATTCTTCACGATCCTTCATTTTATTATAATTCTTAACTAATTGACCGGTTTTTGGGTTCAATCTAGTTTGACTTGGGCCCCCAACTGTCCCACCACCAGTTACCTGAGCTAGCTCTATTGGGTGGTTCTCCTTCAAATGTCTCGACAACTGACCCGTACCTCCTTTATTACCCCAAATGTCTCGACAACTGACCCGTACCTCCTTTATTACCCCCGGTCTTATGCTCGTATTTTGACTGACAAAGATCGCATTCAACCTTAGTGGTTCCTTCTATTCGAGTAAAAAAAATTCACACAACACTAGTTTTTTTACGAGATCTTACAGGGGGCCGGGGAGGAAGATTAACCGATTCAGATTGAACATTAACATTACCAGATTCGGGTGTAACATCAACATCATTTTCATCTACATCAACAGAGTCTAGTTCATTCTCTTCTTCTATACCATAATTTTCTTGAGCCTCAAAATAATTCATATCGTGAGCACCTACACGTATTTCATTCTCAAATGGTTCGCTAATTGGTACCGGAGGCACACGAGTATATCGAGTATTTGAACTACCTCTACCGGAACCAATTTGTTTCTTACTACCACTACCACTACCACTTCCGGGACAAAAATTTCTAACACTTTTACCGACTTTCCTTAATTTATCCATATTACAAATTAAACTAACAATTATTCAAAAAATACAAAAACAATCCAAATAAATATTCAACAAATAATACACTAATTAAAAATTAAAAGTAAGATATGGAACGATAATACCAAATTTTTGAAGTACTCGAAAGTTGGTCAATTGAGTACTTTTGAAAACTTTCACGTAGTATTTGTAATTGCAAAATAATAAAATATAATAGAACACTTTATGAGATAATTTTAGCAAATTTGAGAGAGAATGAGAGAATGAGAATTGAGATTGTAGGAAATATTTTTTGAAATGGCATGTATTTATAGGGAAAAAAAAATTGAATTAATTTTTTTAAAAAAAAAAAATTAAGGCCTAAAAGACTGTTTGGCCGTTGGGCCAAAGGCATTATAGCCGTTGGGCCTCAACGGACCAAAACAGCCTTTGCAGGCTTGGGGCCCAACGGCCTTTAATTTTAAAAAAAAAAAAAAAAAATTGTTACCGGGCCGGGCCGGTCCGGTGGACCCGGTCCGGTTTCCTAACTGGGCCGGTCTACCGGCCTCAATACCGTGTCCGACCCAGTCCCCTAAAAACCCCCCAGGCCCACTACCTTTACCGGGTCCGGTCCGGTCCGATCGCTAAGTGGGTCGATCTAAATGGGCCGGTACCGGGTCAACCCGGCCCACTTGACACTCTTACAATGGTAGACTTGTTAGAATCTCTAAATCCGAAAGGCGCTATATAAATTGAGATGAAGAGAGTAATATTTTTTTCATCCGCGTGAAACTGAACTTGAGACGTAGATCATGCATGATTTTCAACCCACTTCATTACTCTTTTCTCCTATTTTCTTTATTCTTTCATGTCAAACTATTGAAAGCTACTAATTAAGGAGGGGGAGTATCGACTATGATTGACTGTTAAAGACTTTGAATAAAATATTAACAGATTTGTAAAGGAGAAAATCTTTGGTTCTTCACTGGGTCACACATTTGGATGCTTTAGGTGTTTGGACAATATTTGAATGTTGAAGTTGTGTTATGTAATATGGATGTCATGTAACATATATATATATGTGTGAATGTCATTAATGAGAGATAAGAGTTAGTAGGAAAATTGAACTTGAATACCAAGAGTTACTTATTCAAATTGGATTTGAATACCAAAGTTACTTGTTCAAATTGGATTTGAACACCAAAATTAGTTGGCCAAATTGCCAAGTTGATGTCAAGCTTAACATGCTTAGGGAGTAAGATTGGTGGCTTATAAATAGCCACCCTTTTGTACATTTTGATATAGTTCAAAGTAGTAAACCAAGTACTACTAAAATTCTCTAAAGTTTCCTCTTTTCTTTAAGTTTGATATTGATATTTTGTCTTTATTTTATAACACGTTATCAGCACGAGACTCTACCATCTCAAGATAAGGCTAAGGTATTCTCAATTGGGGTATGATATTGGTGGTAATCTCTGTCCATGAAAACGTTTAATTAGACAAAGTTTGAGCTTTGGATTTATACTTAGTTGCTCACCTTTATTGGTTTAATTATTGGACATCATGAAAGGTTAGTTTGCAATATATAATTCATATATATATTCCTTCTCGGTTAGCATGCCATTGGACAGGTTTGGTTGACATATTCTTATTCTTCTTGTTAACGTTAATAGTATAATGTGTAAGTGTTGGATCTAATATTATTGAAATCAGTATTATAAGTTTGATTAGAATGGTGAGAAAATCTCTTTCACTGTCTTAATGTAAGTTATTATCTGGTAAAACAGATGTACGCAAGTGAATCCCAAATAGTTGATTTTCATTTTAAATTTTCTTTTGGTAATATTCTTTTTAAGGCTCAAGGGTGAGTCATGTTATACTTTGGTTTAATATGCGTTTATAGGTAAGACGGTGGATTCAAGCTTCATCGTCCCAAAAGGGTAAGACATCGGGTTAGATTCCCGGTGTACCGTGATAATAAGATATTGGGTTCAACTCTCATTGATCTATGGCCTAAATGACCTTTTATTTGATAAGACGTTGAATTTGAATCTCGATGCACCATATTGATGATATAATGATGCCTACGGAAAAATTTTGGTGAAAAGTCATGAAATATGCTCCATTCCCTGAAGTAAATGTGGTAACAATGCATAATATGTCTGAAAGAAGACATGTGATTGAATTTATGAATATGAATATGGGTGTAGCAAAGGAAAAAACCTTTTGTTACATTATATTCACGCCTCGATTTGCTCATGAAGGAGCAATATCTTGAAAGAGAGTCTAAGCTATCATAATTTGATAGGCTTAAGGCACATTTATATTCCATTCCTGGGGAATGAGAATTTTGATTATTAAAACTGCAGATCCATTCCCTGGGGTGAATGTGATAGGAGTAACACCTCCAAAAGAGGTAGAATAATTGGAAGATTGAATATCTCCAAGTTACTGTTACGAAACACGAATGTGAAAAGTTACCCAAGCATGATGAGATCACATGCCATAATAAACTGAGAGTTTATTGTTTATTGATACAAAATTCATGTCAAAGTAAACCTGAAGTTTACTAAAGTAAAAAATCATATGTCATGGTAAACTTAGAGTTTACTAGTACAAATAAGTTCATAAGTTGGCATGAACGATTATGGCATTTCGAAGATGTGCATTGAGTATTGACATGTAATGAAGAAATGAAAGATTCTTCAAAATTGTTGTATGTTGCTTGTTCTCATGATAAGTTGGTTGGACCAATTAATGTTGGGATTGGATCCCTCAAAATTTGGAAAGTATAAAAGGTGATATGGGCTCGTTCACCTGTCATGTGATATCTTAAATAGATGCATCTATAAAATGATCACATGTACGTTTGTTGTCAACCTGCAGTTTGACATTCATAAAGTTGCTTGCTCAATATAAATTGAGTTAAATTTCCAGATTGCGTAATCAAGATAATTCATCTTGATAATGTTGGTTTGGCATTGAATGCCTCTAATAAATAGTTGAATCATTGCTTATGAGAACAAAGCTTCATGTGATTGGTCTGAAATATGATAATCACATATTATAGCACTTATATGAATCAGATCAATAAATTATGGTTAATTTTTCCGTCTCAGTTGGTTCAAGGTCAGGAATCAAATATTTTATCTAGTAATTTTTTATATGCGGCATATGAGTAATGAATATACCATGATGCACAAAGATGGATTCCTCAAAGAACATAGATGAGGTATGTTAGTTTTCCTAACATAAAGGGGAGATAACAAGCAGCTATGAAATATGTTAGGAATTATCATCAGATCCTCATTCAAAAGACAATTCAAGTTCAAATGCTAGGAGCATTTGCTGACCCAAAACTGATCTCATATTTAGCTGTAAATGCTCTAATTGAATGTCCCTGAAGGACAAAGTCTACTACATGCATGAAGCATGGTAGATCATAATCGGTTTCAAATGAGATAATCCTTGAAAAGGATAAGGAACAAATGACAATAATAAGGAAAGAATGTGCTCTTGAAGAGCTTACTACATAACACTTCATGAAATCTTATGAGAGGTTCAGGTACCTGAAAATAATGGAGTGATGAGATCTCAAAATGTTATGTCACATTGCAAACCAATACAAAATGATATACCGTTGACGATATCTTTGATACAATATGGTGCAATATTGTAAAGGGATTGTGAGGATCTGAATTCTACGTTTATTTGAGTGTGCTGAAGTAGAAATATTTATCAAGTGACATGGAAGGATGCATCTTGGTAAGCATAAAACTTATTTGATTTGCAGTCCGGGCACTAGAAGATGTCACACATAAACTTGACAAAATCTATATGAATATCCCTGAAGGATTCAAAATGCCTGAAGCATATAAAAGTTTTTGAGAAACTTGTTTATAATCCTTATAAGGGGTAAATTGATGATTTGAATATTATTCGAACTCTTGGAGAGTTTTCAAAAGCGATAAATTATCTGGTGAAAGAAGTTCAAACGAGAAACATGCAGAAATAGATTGGTCATGAAGTACCATATCCTGTGCAATTGATGCATTTATACATCTTACTATAACTATGAGCATGATATAGTTTTACTCCTACATGGGGATAGTGAAGTAAGATCACTTGCATATTGCAAATGAAAACCCATGTATGGATGTGTTTATCCTAATGAATATTGTTAAGCTTTTGAATAAACAGGATATTCATATGATCGATATAAGAATTCGATATAGACATATTATCTATTGCCATGAAGGATTACTGTCACACCATGTTATTTTACATGATAGTCAAATCATGTTGAGATAATAGCTATTAATGAAGTAAGCCGAAAATTATGCATGACCCAACTAAAGGGAAGATTCATAAAAGGAGATAGAATGAAGCACATTTCACCAAAAGCTTATCTACACACATGAACTCCAAAAGAATGGTGATATCAACGTGTTACAGATTCGCTCGAGTGATAATATGATTGATTCATTCACAAAGTATCTACCCCAACTTTCGAGAAGATGATGCACAAGATTGAAGTGTGAAGATTCAAGTTCTGTATTGATGTTCTCATCAGGGGAAGTTAATATGCGTTGTATTCTTTTTCCCTCACAAGGTTTTGTCCCACTGGATTTTCCTTGTAAGGTTTTTAATGAGGCAACACTAAGTGCGTATTACAAGATGTGTTTACTCTTTTTCCTTCACTAGGTTTTTTCCACTGGGTTTTCCTAGTAAGGTTTTAACGAGACACATTATCTATTAATAGACATTCAAGGGGGAGTGTTATGTAATATGGATGTTATGTGACATATATGTGTGAATGTCATTAATGAGAGATAAGAGTTAGTAGGCAAATTGAACTTGAATATCAAGAGTTACTTAGTCAAATTGAATTTGAATACCAAAGTTACTTGTTCAAATTGGATTTGAACACCAAAATTAGTTGGCCAAATTGCCAAGTTGATGTCAAGCTTAACATGCTTAGAAAGTAAGTTTGGTGGCTTATAAATAGCCACCCTTTTGTAAATTTTGATATAGTTCAAAGTAGTAAACCAAGTACTACTAAAATTCTCTAAAGTTTCCTCTTTTCTTTAAGTTTGATATTGATATTTTGTCTTTATTTTATAACAAGTTGATTGATATTATTAATAAAAGAATTAGTAGTAGTAGATTTTGAAAGTTAAAATTACTGTTTGGATATAAATTTTAATTGAAAAAAAATTAAAGTTATGCAAATGGAAATTTCATTTCACTTGAAATATTTCACCATGTTGAAAACTCCAATTTAAAGGTTTTACAATATCAACACCACAAGCTGGAATAGCTCAGTTGGTTAGAGCGTGTGGCTGTTAACCACAAGGTCGGAGGTTCAAGCCCTCCTTCTAGCGTTGTGTGTTTTGTTTACTTTTTTTTTTTTTTTTTTGGAACCCCGGGAAATCCACAACCTCTATCATACCCTCTGCCCTTCGGGTGAGCACTTTGTGGTAACCTGCTCACTGTGTTTTGTGATAACTTGTTCACTATGCAATAGCTCCCAAACTTTTTTGATGGGGAAAAATGATGACCAAATCGATGAAAGCAAACATTTGACATGTCTTGTTTCACTTAATTATGTCAATTAACATGTATTATTCATGGCATTTTATATGTGTTGTTTTGCTTATCAAGATTCAAGTTAAAGTTTTTAATTCCTTATTTGATCAATAAAAGAAAATTGTCACACTAAATTCCAATTACAATACTCCTACTAAATAGTAAATAAAGGTTTCTCAATGTTAACTAAAACATGTACCAGATGTTATTACATGTTTTTCTTTTGTTAAACGAAAAATGACTTAAATTATTCCTCACTTGTTGGAAATGGTATAAAACTACCCTCAATTCACCTATTAACTCCCTTATATCCCTGACGACTGACGTCCATCTTTGAGCTCTATAATACCCTTCATTTTAACGGCCCACAATATTAAACCCAAAAAAATATCATTAATGAAGTGGAGGCCCCCCCATTGGTCCCATAAAATTAATTTAACCCACAACCTGAATCCCCCAATTAAAATGACCCAACCTAGTAATTACTTCACCCATACCATATGCCTCTTAACCCAATTACACTTCATCTTCTTCCTCTTCTTACTACGGTTAATAAGTTTGTTCTGCATCTTCTTCTCTTTTTTTGTTCCTTTTTGCTAAAAATGTCAGGGTCTTCTTTTGTTTCATCTCCTCAACAACTTCAATCTCATACATATAAGTGTGGATTGACGGCAATATAAGTCTATCTCATTCCAACAGCCATAAATGACTGCTAGAATAAGGAGAAAAAGACAAAGAATAACTGCTAGAAACAACAGAAGTTTAAACTTGACTGCAATATAAAAACCTAACTCGAGATAACAATTTAGTTATGATATAACACATGTACCAACAAAAAAAATGACTACAACAAGCATAAAAACACAAAATTATCTACTTGAGTGGAAAATATATCAAACAAAGTTATTAATTAATATTTATTGAAGATTTATCGTAATCACCTAATAGGTTATTTGGTGATCCGAATCTAATTGTATAAATACTTTTTAGGGAAAAGGCTCAAATATGTAATCGAACTATTGAAAATGGTTCATTTATGCCATCCGTTAAAAGTTTGGCTCATTTATGTCATCGCCGTTACAAAAAAGGCTCGTTCATGTCATTTTTTTTAACGGTGATTTTTTAAAAAGGGAAAAGGCTCGAATATGTCATCGAACTATTGGAAATGGCTCATTTATGCCATCCGTTAAAAGTTTGGCTCATTTATGCTATCACCGTTACAAAAAATTCATCGATTATAGAATTTTTCTGATTTTTACTTCAAGTACAATTTTTTAAGAATTTAAAAAATTGTGTTTCGGTAACTAATTGATTCGTTGTTTGAAATAGTTGATGTCTGTTTCGGACTTGAATTGGTCTTGAGATTTGCAGAATTGTGTTAGGCGATTCCGAAGAAATTGAAAATGGATGAACTCTTCACAGTGCCTATAAAGGAGTTACAAAATGCATAGAAATATTTTGGCCGGAGAAATCAATATTTTCTTATTAGGAATTTTAAAATTTCTTTGGTTGATTTCATTAATGATGTGGAAGAATTATTGTTGGCCACGTGTACAAAATGGTTTTCCAAAAAACCCCCAAATTGGACTGTTAAAAAAAATGGCATGAATGAGCCAAACTTTTAACGGATGACATAGATGAGCCTTTTTTCAAAGTTCGATGGCATATTTGAGTCTTTTTCCTTTAATTAATGATGTGGAAGAATTATTGTTGGCCACGTGTACAAAATAGTTTTGCAAAAAACCATCAAACCGGACTGTTAAAAAAAATAACATGAATGAGCCTTTTTTGTAACGGCGATGGCATAAATGAGCCAAACTTTTAACGGATGGCATAAATGAGCCAAACTTTTAACGGATGGCATAAATGAGTCATTTCCAATAGTTCAATGGCATGTTTGAGCCTTTTCCCTTTTTAAAAAACCACCGTTAAAAAAAATGGCATGAATGAGCCTTTTTTGTAACGGCGATGGCATAAATGAGTCAAACTTTTAACGGATGACATAAATGAGCCATTTTCAATAGTTCGATGGCATATTTGAGCCTTTTCCCTACTTTTTATAAAGTAAGTTCACTATTATACTTAGCTTAAAACTCACAACTATAACCATTCAAGGAAAAACTACATGACATAGCGAACATAAGCACCTAATTAATCTACTCAGCCTAAATTTCAATTAATTACAATTCATAGTCTAACTTAACTATATTGCCAACCCCCCCACCCCCTCACCACTCTCATCCCATCTCTCCCAATCGTCGTGTATCACTGTATTTGTATCAATTGTATACGATTTTTATGACCAACTTCATATGATTGAATTCTTGTATTTTCTTAAATTTGTGTTGATACAATTCTATATTATATATAGTTTAATCATAGTATTTGTATGTATTTTGTATGTAATGAAATCAAGTATCTGACATTTTTTATTTTGTATTCGATGATACAATTACAGTTGATAACAATTGATACTAATGCAATAGATACACAAGCTACGAATTGTAATTTTTGAAATTGTAGCTATACAGGCCTATTCTTGCATGTATGTATGCTATTTTTGAAAGTTGTCCATCACTCAATCCGTCCATCTTTTGAATGGGTCGTCAATCTTTTGGAAAAAATTTCATGGTCAATCTTTAGGTCAACTTGGGAAGTAGAGAGTTAGACAATGCAATGCCAAAGTCCTCAATTAGGCCCACACAGTTGGAATGTAGAAAATTCGTAGAAATGACATTTGGCAGCCACTTTTAATGATGTTATTATTTAAGAGATGAGCCACTTTGCTACTTCAATTTCTCTTCTTGAGTTAGCTTTTGAAGGTTCTTCAAAGGAAATTAGTAAATCTCATAAGTTATATAGTAAGCTCACTAACTTTATCTGGCAAAGTGAATCAAAAGAATTTTACCCTTTATTCGTTGAAAACATATGAATAGATTTGAATTTTATTGCAAAATAACATTGTCAACTATCAAAAGGAGGAATAAAAACTTCAATATCTCGAAAAAATAAATATATATAGAATGACACTTAGATAAAGAAATTGCAACTACGAAAAAAGTTAACTATACAGTTTGAATGATTATCGATCAAGCTCAAGTTAGCTCCTTAAGTTCGTGCCTCTCCCTGAGATTCACTTAAAACAAATTATTAATTAGCATGTTGATCTTACGAAAACACCACAAGCAAATGTCATGCCATTAGTTTGAAGCTCAATTGTTATAGTACGAACTTCATAGCATGAGTTTGGAATTTGGCTATGTAAGTTGGGTGTGAAGTTTGAACTACATCATTTGAACTTCAAACATGCGGTTTGGATGCATGTGGCTGTTTAAATATTCAAATACAAGTGGCTAAATTTTACATGCATTATAAATAATGGTTATTTTATAAATAACAGCTCTAAAGTGACTATTTGTGTGCGTACTCCCAGTTAGGTAAACATTTTACTAGGAAATTAAACAAAAAGAACCAAAATTACTCTCAAAAATAAGGAAAAGACTTTTATCTAGTAGAACTTCCCGAATGATCATATCGAGAAATTCTACCGTATTCGTTCAGCTATGATTATTGATTCTTCATAGTTTATCCAAAGGTTCAAACCAGATAATTGGAAGTGGACAATACATTTTTATATAAAAATGAATCAAAAAATTACAATTTCCACTTGGATGTCAATTTTTTCAAATTCTTTTAAACGTTTTTGTTCTTCTGTCTTATTCACTGGTTTTATTCGAAATTAAAAGCTATCTTCCTTCTAGCCTAAGGACATTTCATTCTTCAATTCTGTTTCTTCCCAAAAACAAAATTAAAAAAACAACATTTTGTGGTCCTTCACTTAATTCAATTTATGGAAAATAGGAACCATCAGTAATTTGACACATTTTACTTATGTTTCTTCAAGTTACCTTAGTTTCTACCCAAAAAAATATATTATTACTACTTAATATAAGAGAGGATCCTTGTTTTGGTCGTCCTTACAGGGAAAGAAATGTAATAAGGTAGGTGGCTCTAGACTCAAATACCAGTATCCTAAATTTATAAAACTATGAGCTCGCCTCTTTCCCCTTGCTTTAGTGAGAAAATTTCGTAAATAGCACTATTTGCATTTAATTTTATGAAATAGTGAGAATGTGCTTAATTATGAAATGTAGCAACATGCTGGTTTCAAAACATTGAGAAATATATTGTATTAGCACGCATAATAATAATGAAACACATTGTATCCGTGCGCATAATAAGTGTATCTGCACGTATACAATATTTCTGTAGCGGGATACACTATATATGCACATGTAACAATAGTGAAATACTTCTTATTTGTGCGCTTAATAAGTGTATCCGTGTGTATACAATGTTTCTGCCTAACTAATTCACACAAATAATAAGAATATCGGCACATATCTGCTATAAAAATTCTAAATTGTCACTATATGAGCTCGCCTCTTCCTTGCTTTAGTGAGAAAATTTCTTAAATATCACTGTTTGCATTTAATTTTATGAAAAATAGTGAGAATGTGCTTAGTTACGAAATGTAGCAACATGTTGGTTTCAAAACATAGCGAAATATATTGTATTCGCACGCATCATAATAGTGAAACACATTGTATCTGTGCGTATAATAAGTGTAACTGCACATACATAATATTTCTGTAGCGGGATACACTATATATGCACACGTAACAATAGTGAAATACTTCTTATTCGTGCGCTTAATAAGCGTATCCACGTGTATACAATGTTTCTACCTAACTGATTCATAGAAATAATAAGAATATCGGCACGTATCTGCTATAAAAATTCTAAATTGTTGTTATATTATGTAATTTTTAAAACTATCGCTATTTTGTATGAATATAAAATCTTATTCTGCTGCATCACGTAATTTTACATGGTCACAGATGTATAAGGATATTAAATGGACAAATCATAATGAACTTAGGCAAATTAAAATAAGTTGAGTTAATAAATGAATGGGTCAATCTTGAGTTGAAATGAACTAATAAATGAGCCACAATCTAATCTGTCAAATTCTTACCAAGGATCTAATATAATTTTTTTTCTTTATTGTGACTATATATATATATATAAAATAAAAAAAAATTAACAAGATTTTTCATGGATCAAACTGAGCTACACATTAGCTCAACTTTTATTGACTGAATTAAACTAATTAAAAAGAATTGAGTTAATAAATGAGTGAATCATATTCATAAGCTAATTCTGTCCTTCCTAGAGACAGGTGTATAATATTATCTGTGGTTTCACTGAATCTTATAAATTTAACTTAGACCTTTCATATAAGTTTAGAAATTTATTGAATACATATAAATATTTCAAATCAAGTAATCAAATCACCAGTAAGTTCCCTAATATTCCAAACTCATATTATTTGGTACACATACTAAATTATCTTGAGATTATAGTCTTGTGAATCATAATTTCTAGACTAATTCATTTCATCTGGGAGATGAGACAAAATATCCCAAGTTGAATAGGATAAGATAACATATCTCATAATTATGTCTGAGATAAATTTTATACTCCATTTAATTAACGACATAAATTTATCCCAAAATAAACTTATACTATCAACCAAACGCAATATAACTTTTATTCCAAAATCAAGCGAAAATATCTTACCTTATCCCGCTCATCAAACATCCCCATAAAACTCAAATCTCAAATTAGTCAATACTCCCTCTGTCTCAATTTATATGACACACTTTTCTTTTTAGTCAGTCTAAAAAAAAAGACATATTTTTATACTTAGTAACAATTTAACTTTAAAATATCTACTTTATGCTTAATAAAATGATTTACAACCACATAAATATTTATGACTCATTTTAAACCATAAGTTTTAAAAAATTTTCTTTCTTTCTTAAATTTTGTATTAGGTCAAACTACATTACATAAATTGGGACGGAGGAAGTAGATGTGCTTGCTAACATATAAAGCCAAGGTAAAAGGATAAGGATACTAGTTGACAAGTGTCATACCCTATAACCTTATACCTACATTTCAAAATCAACACCTTGATCCAAACTACTCTTCCTTTCTTCTCCCTCCAAAACCACAAACTCCATTTCCCCTGTCCTCTTCTTCTTTCCTTCAAACTCTTCTTGACAAAAAAAAATAAAAATATCCTCTTCACTTGTACTTTGTACACTAAATCTTCACTACTACTACTACTACTACTACTATTATTATAGTTGTTTTTTTTTCTCTGCTGCAATGGCAGTAGCAGAGTTTATTCCTTCTTCTTCTACGAAAAGGGCTAGCTTGTATTCATCACAACTGTCTTATGTGTCAACTCAGATCTCTCATAAGCGCAGATTAAGCGTTAGGCCTTTACCAAGAACGAATTATTCCTCTCAAATATGTTGCTCTGTTACTTCTAAGTATGTTGTTCTTACTTTCTTGATTTCTCGCAATTTATGTGTTGTACTTTCCTTTTTTTTTTTTAAGTTTGTGGAACAAAGAATATTGCTCTTCACTGGTTCAATTTTTTTGTTTGGTTTTGACTGTCTCTATTTATGTGTCCTAGTTTCCTTTTTTTAGTTCGTGCAACAAGTACTTTTTTTTGTTTCAATTTGTTTGTTTTTATGTGTCGTACTTTCCTCTTTTAGTTTGTGGAACAAAGAATATAAATTTTCTCTATTTTAATTTGTTTGTACGGTTTTGATTACCTCAATTTATGTGTAGTAATTTTCTTTGTTTAGTTTGTGCAACAAAGAATATTATTTTTCTCAGTTTCAATTTGCTTGTCTTGTTTTGACTATCTCAATTTATGTGTCGTACTTTCCTCTTTTTTTTTTTTAGTTTGTGCAACAAAGGATCTTCCTTTCGATTTTTTTGTTTGGTTTTGACTTGACACGAAGTTTAAGAAAAATAATAAAGATTTTTGAATCTTATGATTTTATATTAAAGATTCAGTATGTAGGATGTACCAAATAACCTTTAATCTTGTGATCTTAAATATATCATATGAAAAGTTAAAATTATAGAGTTGCCATCAAAAGAAAAATATATTCTTTTTGAAACAGACTAAAAAGGAAAGTAAGTCAAATAAATTGGGACGAGATTGTATAAATTTGCTTTGCAAATTGTGTTTTTGGTGATGCTTTAATCTTCTTTTATATTTCATGATCTGATTTGGTCATGTTGATTGATGTTGCAGAGAAGCTCAAGCCCCAACAGTAGTGCAGATTGATGATCCAAAGAAGAAAAATGAGTGTTATGGAGTTTTCTGTCTCACTTATGATCTCAAGGCTGTAAGTTCTTGCATGGTTACTCTGAAAATTTACCATTAGATTTCTTGATTTTGATATAATATGAGTGTGTTAACTTAGAGTAAAAGAATTTTTACACTATCGGATCATGATCTAAGACATAGTTAGTGAGAAGATAATCCATGCATATAGTCGATCCCAGAGGCGTGAAATGGATGTGTTGGTCTGAATTTGGGCAGATCAATATGGCTGAGTTACTAAATGGCCAGGTTATTCACCCGTCCAAAAGCTGAAATGAGCTAAAATGTGGATCATAACCCTCTCCACCTAATTCTTACTAAGTTTTAATTGCTTTATTTGTTCTTTTATGCTATATTTTCCTTTATTATGACTATATATAAGTTATAAAATATCAAATTCAAAAAAAAAACTTTTCGAAATCATTTTGATAAGATTTTTCATGGATCAATTTGGGCTACATATCAGCCCAATTTTTGATGGACTGAAATAAGTTGGGCTGAAATGGACCGGTCCTAATAAATGGACGGGTTGTTTTGGGCAGGTTCTGTTTTCTTTGGCTAATTTTGTCACCTCTAGCTGACCCCATCTTGTTTGACACTGAGGCATAGTTGTTGTATATAAAGATTCTGACAACAAGTAACGCTCCATTATAAGTAATATCAGTATTGGGAAAAATGAGGCACGTAACTTGCTACAACATGTTAAAATTTATTTGCTCCAACTCTCAAAAAAATGTTGTTACACCCATATCGGATCCTCCAAATATAATAGATCTTATTAACATTGTATCAACATGTTCTAACTCCCTCTTGCGAACTTCTTGTTGAAAAAGCATCTAAAATCTTTCAAGCAATAGTAGAGTAGTTCAATATTTCTATAGATCACGTAGATGCCCTCATTGAATCAACTAGAGCATATGGTTCAATGGTGTTTAAAATTCATGTGGTTTAAGTAGAATAACAAATGAGCCTTGGCTTATGAAAACCATGGTCTATACATTTGTGTCATTCTTTTCTTGTGCAAAGCTATTGTTCTTAATGCATAAACCATCATCGTCATAGTGGTTGAGCTAGGACTTTCACTAAGAGGAGTCAAAATATAACGAAGTATATATAAATAGTGTCAAGGGGATTCAGCGTATAGTATATTGTTGCTGATGAATAATGAATTATAGTCAAATTAAACCAAAGCCAATTGTTTTTGTTTTTGAAAGTGTAATTGATAATGTCATGCACAGAATTATAATTGAACAGTCAGGTTGTGGTATCTATGCTTTGGCTTTTATGCAAGTGTTCTTTCTCAAGCATAATCTCTTTTCTTTTTTCGATTATCAGGAAGAAGAGACGGGTTCTTGGAAGAAAATGATAAGTGTCGCTGTCTCAGGTGCTGCTGGGATGATTGCTAATCATCTTCTTTTCAAAGTAAGAACCTCTTAATTTTGTTAAATTTAGAAAAACAAATTCATGCACAATTTTTCTGTCAAAATGTTGCCACTCTATTCGATTTCTTTCTCGAAGAACTACATTTATTATGCCCTCCGATCCTGTTGTCGCTCTGTAGACACTATTTCGGCTAAATCTCTTGTTTGGCGCCAACGCCTTGGTGAAGATTATGCACTAAAATCTTTTAGATAGTCAAAAGTATGTTGTCGATCTCCCTGATGGTTTATCAAGAATGATACTGAATCATGAATCAATCATTTGAACAATTTTTGTCAAGCATCATTTTGCTTGTTCATCATCATGGACGGCGCTAGGGTACCTCGTCGAAGAATTAAACTATATATACATGGTCAAAATTATTTTTATTGTATATATAGTAGATATTGAACCCCTTGGCTTCTTAATATGTCTACTTCTTTATATTTTGAATCCCTTAGTGAAAATTCTAGTTCTGCCACTGATCATCATATAGGTGAAACTTAAAAGTTACATTGTTTGATTTCTCAGATTGCATCTGGTGAGGTTTTTGGGCCAGATCAACCTATTGCATTAAGGTTATTGGGGTCTGAGCGCTCAATTCAAGCACTCGAAGGTACGACTTCAGTTATGTTAGCTTGGAATCTTTAAAAAGGTTCACTAGTGTATGAATGATCCTCCAAAAGTAGAACATTTCTGGAGGATCCAAACAGGTACGGACAATATTTTTGGAGTGTCCGAGCAATATAGGTTTTCAGTTATTTTCCATTTTCTGTTCACTTGTATTCATGTTGTCATCATATTTCATCCTTCTTTTATTCCTATGCAGGAGTTGCTATGGAACTTGAAGATTCTTTGTATCCTTTGCTTAGGGAGGTGAATATAGGCATAGATCCCTATGAGGTGTTTCAGGATGCAGAATGGGCACTTCTCATTGGTGCAAAGCCTCGAGGCCCCGGCATGGAACGAGCTGGCTTGTTGGATATAAATGGTCAAATCTTCGCCGCACAGGTTTCTCCTCTTCTTCTTCTTGTTGTGCTCCGGGATATAAACTTTCTGAGAAAATGACAAAAACAGTCGATTATATATAGGGGTTGGTCCAAGTCAGTTCTTTAAATATGCATCTAAACAGTTTTATTCATTTATGTTTGCAAAAAACTAAGCTTTCCTGCGGTCCGTTATGTTTAAACCACGTGATGATAGTTTTTTCTTCTTTGAACTAGCTAGTGAGAAGCACGAGTCGTTTAAACTTGGGAAAAAAAAAAACCATCAAGATGATCCTTTTCCTTATCTGCTTTTAGTGCTCTTTTTTCTGGTGCTGATCTAGTTTATTTTTACTGCTGGTCTCATTTTTCTTAAGGTACGAATAAGGAAACGTCTGTTTTAATGGTTTCTTCAGTTTAAACAGCTCACGTACTACTCACGAGTCAATTTTGTGAAATACAACTACCATCATGTGTTTCTGAGTATAATAAAGACCAGAATTGCTCAATTTCGGTAAACATAAAGGACTAAAACTGCACACATACATGGTACATAAGGGACTATTTTTTGTCATTTTCTATAAAGTTTACTGAGTTTTTCTCTTTTTAGAGGGACAAAGTAATACAATTTTGAGTCATATTTTGCGTTGTTTGTCAAATGATTACAGGGAAAAGCACTCAATGCTGTTGCATCGCGCAATGTCAAAGTGATAGTAGTGGGAAACCCTTGTAATACCAAGTAATGAACTGTATCACTCAATTCCAACTCTCTCTGTTTCTATTTTGATTCTGTTAAATTGCTAATGTATCTTTTTGTGTTCCTTTTCTAGTGCATTGATTTGTTTGAAAAATGCTCCAAACATACCAGCAAAGAACTTTCATGCCTTGACTAGGTTAGATGAAAATAGAGCTAAATGCCAGGTATTGTCCACTCAAAACATTTAAGTATTTTCATTACTTCTTACACGATTCATTTCACGTATGATCGCTGAACTTTATCCAATATAACAGTAAGTCACAAAACTACCTCTATAACAGTAAAATCACGAAACTATTATTCCTCACATCAAAGTAACTGAACTTTATCCACTCTAACAGTACAACAACAACAACAACATACCCAGTGTATTCCCACCAGGTGGGGTCTGGGGAGGGTAAAGTGTACGCAGTCCATACCACTAACAGTAAAGGCACTAAACTTATCAAACGACAGAACTTATACATCAAGGCAACTTATTGCTATAGTAGGTAAAGTTAATGACTTTATTGTTATTGTGGGTAAAGTTCAGTTCTTTAATAAAACAAAAATAAAAGGACAGTTCGGGCATGAAGTATCCGCGTTCATGCAGGGTTCAAGAGTAAAGTTCAGTTAATGTGACAAAAAAATTGTGACTTTATTGCTATGGTAGGCTATGTTGTTCGGACTCTCCAAAAATGTTGTTGCACCCGTCGTGGATCCTTCAAAATACATTACTTTAGGATCCGACATGGACCATAGACATTTTTGAAGAGTCCGAGCAATGTAGATATAGTGGGTAAAGTCCAGCGACTATGTGTGAAATTAACTCCCCTCTATTCATGATGAACAAATAAGTAAGACAACATCTCATGGTTTGTGCAGCTAGCTCTAAAAGCTGGAGTGTTCTATGACAAAGTATCAAATGTTACCATTTGGGGCAACCACTCAACTACCCAGGTAATTATGATTCATAATCAATATTTAATTTCTTCAGAGCTATTTCACTTCATGATTAGTTTTTCTTGTTAGAGTGGGTTAGAGTCTCACATCGGTTGGGAATGAATCGGTGGTCTGCTTATATGGACTTGGGCAATCATCCCCTCATGAGTTAGTTTTTGGGGTTGAGTTAAGCCCAAGTATCATATCTTTACATGGAATCAGTCAGGTCCATCCCTGTTTGGTCTCTCAGTCCACGCTCCAGTTGGCCCTGGGCATGAAGGGAGGGTGTTAGAGTGGGTTAGAGTCCCACATCAGTTGGAGAATGGACTGGTGGAATGCTTATATGGACTTGGAAATCCTCCAACCATGAGCTTGCTTTTGGGGTTGAGTTAGGCCCAAGTGTCATCCTTACATTACTAACATCATGGCTAATCTATTTGCTATCAGGTTCCAGACTTTTTAAATGCTAAAATTAATGGTTTGCCAGTCAAAGAGGTGATTAAAGACACTAAATGGTTAGAGGAAGAGTTCACTGAAATAGTCCAAAAGGTAAAACTATCAATTTCAATGTTGTATGTTTACACCTTTCATCCGTTTTTTTGTTAAAAAGTCTCTTAACGATTAAGTTAATTTTGCAGAGAGGTGGTGTACTTATTCAGAAATGGGGAAGATCGTCAGCTGCATCAACTGCTGTGTCAATTGTTGATGCAATAAGGTCTCTTGTCACTCCTACACCTGAAGGAGATTGGTTTTCTACTGGAGTAAGTTCTATTAGTTACTTCAGCTTACTGAGAACATGACTCTAGATAGGAATGTATGGGGGTCGAGGATTAGGGTAGAAGTATAGCAGGTTGTCGTGTGTTGTAGTACTCTTATGAGGGAGAACAAGGAGCTAGTCTCCTCTTCTCGTCTTCTCCGTATATAGTAGTTTTACCTAGTATTTGCTCTAGTATCTTATTCTTAATTTTTACTACTACATGTTACTTCAATTGCTTTGTTTATCTTGCAATTTTGTTGTCGTTATTTTCCTTTATATCCTGCTTTGGTTGCACTTTTTTGAGCCGAGGGTCTATCGGAAACAGCCTCCTATCCCACAAAGGTATGTGTAAGGTCTGTGTACATCCTAGTCTCCCCAAACCCCACTTATGGGATTACACTGGGTATGTTCTTGTTGATGAAACTTTCCATAATTCATGGCACAAGTATTTTGTACTGCAAGTCAATGTTGAATGAGAAAACAAAGTTTTACATTGGAAAGTGGTAATAAAAAAGAAGTTACGTATAAGGTGTAGTACTCTTAATAGTGTGAGGCTTTTTAGAGAAACCGTACTAGCTGGTCTTCAAGAGGATAGTATCACACAATTTGAGTGACTAGGTTGGTTACTCCAACAAACTGATACCAGAACCACTGGTGTAACAAGGATAGTATGGAGGTGGCGGAGTCATGACGTGGTACGGACTGTCTGCCTTTGCCCTTTTACAGGCCAGTTTACTGCCTTTACCGAAAATGTTTGTAGGTTTTGGTAACCATATATATCTGATGGTACACAATAAGAACTCCAGCTTACCCAGTATCACACCATGTTAAAGAGTATCTTTAAGCTTATCACTGTGTAGGCAAGACTACCTGAGCAAAAGGCCAAGCTTTTGTTCAGATAATCTTTTTTTTTTTTTGGTAACATTGTTTAACCATCAAAAAAACAAGCACAATACAAACTAGAGGCACCTGAATACTGCACCATAATGTGCATGTTATCAGGCCCAAAAAAGAAGCTAGAAGCTCAACCTATATACACAACTGTTGCCAGTATCCTCTACTCCTATGTGCTCTTTTTGAGTCCTTAAAGTATTCTATTCTTGTTCTTGTATCTTTCTTTATTTGCTCAACAACATCCATCTGCTGCACTTGAACCCTCTTGTATATCTTCCAATTCCTTGCTCTCTCCACATATGGTAGACCAGGCCACCAGTGATAGCTGCAACCACTTCTTTTTTAAATCTTCCCCAATGTCTCCTCTTGATCACTTCCAGTACCTGCTTCACTTCACCAGGTGGAAGCTTAGTGTACCAAGCTGCCCGATATACACTATGCAGTAATTCGAATAATCTTTATGATAATGGAAACTGATAAGAATTTCTGCCATATATGATACACAATTCCTGTGGTTCTCTATCATCCACTTACATGCTACTATATGTTTTAAGTCATTTAGGAATTTCTTATTATAATTTTGCTACAAATGTGTAGGTATATACCAATGGAAATCCTTATGGGATAGCAGAGGATATAGTTTTCAGCATGCCTTGTAGATCAAAGGTAAGTTTGTCTTCCTCAGTTCCTATTTTATCTGATGAAATAATAAGAATATACTATCATGACCTCTGAAATACCTATTGTTTGCAGGGAGATGGTGATTATGAACTAGTAAAAGAAGTAATATTTGATGACTATCTTCGAAGCCGAATAAAGAAGGTACTCACTCTTTCTCCAAGTAAAGAGGCTGTGTTAAGACGTAATATGATTGAGTAGTTGAAACTGTCCTCCCTCTAAACATTTAAACGAGATGGTTACACAATTAAACATGGTTGAAAGGGCGTGTTGAGACATAATATAATTAAGTTACTAATATTTTGCAGTCAGAAGATGAGTTGCTCGCGGAGAAAAGATGTGTAGCCCACCTTACAGGAGAGGTGAGTATTAAGCAGCCACGAAATACTCTTGAAAGCTTTTGTCTTGTGCTTTCTCTTGGGATGAACTCAGTTGATTTTTTTCGTCTTTTTTTAGGGTATCGCCTTCTGTGATCTGCCAGGAGATACGATGCTTCCCGGAGAAATGTGAAACCACTAAGCAAACCATTTTGCAGAATGTATTATTACAGATTATGTTTAGTGTTACCGATGAGTGTCGTTTGTAATTTATGTACTATTGATATCAGTCTACCAATAAATTTTGTCGACAAGGAAAAATAAATGAGACTTTTCAGGTCATCCTCGGATTGTTGATGATTGATTGCTATAAATTTGGGAAGTGTCGGTATTCTGATGGAGTTAGATCCCACGATTATAAGTTAATTCCACATCTGACCAGACCAGAACAGGGTTTTATGTAATCTCTGAGAATGAACAGGTTCCTTCGTGAACTACTTGAGTTTATTAGTAAAATTTTTGCCTCTGCCAGGTTTTGTGTGATGACAAAATCTCACTATTGAATTGTAGCTTCAACACACCAACATCAGTAACTATGTTAGTAGGCACTACACAGTGACCACAGTAGTAGTTTCACTCAAAAATTTACTAGTCATGTACAATCAAAAATTACAGGACCACTGATGGCTATTTACAAAAGAACAAGACAAGAAATTTGGAGAAAATAGTGATGGACATAAAGTTGAATTACTCCAACTTCAAATTAGTCCAACACAACAACATAGCCGATGTATCCCACAGGTCGGGTCTGCAGAGGGTAGCATAGGACGTAGTAGACCTGTTTCCTTCATGCTTCCAAATAAAACCTCAAAAACAGTTATAAATAACATGTTCAAAGCTTCAGAGCTGGAATCTTATTATGATCCAATCAGTAGACTGCAACACTGTACTTTTTATAACGTATCACCCAAAACACAAGGCCAAAAAAAGAAGAAAAAAAAATGAGAACGAGGGGGGGGCTGGCTATTCTACTATGCAGTATCAAGTCTTAATTGAGATCCCAATAAAGTATTTGTATAATAACATCCACCTCGAGCTTTGGTATGATCAAGTCTCCTATTGTGCCGAAACCTTAACTGGAACAGATTATGGTTCCAATTCTAAAGCTCATTGAGAGCATTAGGAACGAAAAAAATAGATAATAGAACCAGCCTCTGGAAACCATTGAAGTTGTCTTTCCCGGATGAATGCTAGCAGAGTCATCACTACCACCCCGTGACAGGCCAATAGATAGGATGATGTTGTAATCGTGCTTGCCCAATGGCCATCCTGCCCCATTGCCACCAGCAGACATGTGAATTAAACCAGCAGTGACCTGCACTGAACTAGCTGACCGAGACAATGAGTTCAGACGGAGAGTCGCATCTTCTGTAGGGAACTCTGAAGCAAATGCTGGAGGAGCATGAATATTGCCCAACATCTGGCTTGCCCGCTTCATAAATGGATACTGATAATCTGCAATATTGAAAAGCAAATAACAATTATAGTAAGGGGAAAGAAGCCCGATAACCAGAAATAGCAAATATCCCATTGGTAATGAGTCAAAATAGTCGCATTATTACCTGATCCAAATTTAGTTGGTACCAGTTTAGAGGATGCAGATGCAAAACCATTTTTATCCTCACCAAGACCTTCATTGGGCGTAATAAGTTGCTGAGTTACCTCGCCAATATTCTGCCACAGAGCAGAAAACATAATATAATATGTAAGCCTCAGTATGACCACTAGGACGGGCTAAGAGAGAGTGAAGCTCGAAAATAAAGTTACCTTCTCAGCCAGCAGTGCTTGATCAGAAATTTGATCATCATTTCCAAACAAAACTGAAGGATCAAAACTCATATTCTGGAAGTCATCATTTGCATCAAAGTAAGTAAGGTATTCCTCAAGCATGTCGAAACCAGAGCTGTCAACCTCAACAGGATTTGAAAGATCATTAGCTTCAAGGAAAGCTTCACCATTAAATTGGAGGTCGTTAGACACATTGTCAATTGGTTCATTAAGCAAGTAATCCCCATCTTCAGAGTTCATGTTCTTGCTTGATTCACCAATATATTCATGATTAACTTGATCAGCATGAAAATTCTGTTGTACAGCAAGATCAATTGGCTTAAGCTCGTCAGGTTGTTGCAGCCAGTTTTGTGTATCAGAGGAGTTATTTGTCTCCTTCGTACTTCCATTTTCACCATAAGAATAGTCCAAAGGAAGAGCCGCACAAGCCACAGCTGTACCGGTCCCAAGAATCTGGGTGCAAGAGAAGAATTACCAGAAATCAGAATATTTTCAAACAAGCACTGTAAACCTTGACAAATAAGAGATACAACAAAATTGGACATGTACAAAATGTCTGGCATTTTTTTTTAGAGTAACAGTCGCATGTCAGTTGCAGCTGCATGTTAACTTCTTAGAGTGATTACTCTTAATGTCTTAATGACAAACTACAAGCCGTTACTAACATATAGAGATATAGCAAAGTGAGTCAAATCAGCTTCTACTATGTTATAATACTTATAAAGACGATGTAAGTTCTCAATCTAGAACAGTTTATGCAGTTCATGAGAAAGACAGAGTGGGGAGAGAGAAAGTGAAAAGGCTTCTGGCATCAACTAGACATGCAGAAAATAAGGAAAAAATAACATATTCATCCGCTGTAAATACCTGGTCAAGTTCATTTGCATCTAAATAAATATCATCACCAAATACAAATTCCTCAGTAGCCTCATCCTTGGGAAGCATTTGTAACTCATCTTCCTCCCATTCCTCATCTATAAAAGGTGCCCCATACTGTTCCCCATTCTTCGGCCCTGCACCACTCTTCTGGAAGACTCTACATAGAACGAATGCATCCTTTCGCAAAAAAAAAAAAAAGAAGAAGAAAATAAGAAAAGGTAAGGAAACTATGTAAGCAAATTAAACGAACAGGAAATACGGCTGCAAAAGGGAAAAATGACGCCAAAAGCATTCCCAAACAAGGGCAAGGGAGTAGAAAGAAAATTTGCATTCACTCTGTCCATTTAACTACTTACCTTCAGCAACTTTCTATTTCCCTCCAGAAGCAGCTTTGAGGGAACTGGATAAGGACGTGAGATGCTTATAATTTTACACAAATTGAAACAAAGTCACTATTTTCCGAAGACCTGATTATATACAAACACCCTTTATAAAAATAAAAAATAAAAATGAAATAGAAAAAAAGAACCCACACCTGAGGAATTCCAGCTCTATGTAACTCCTCATCAATCATTCTATACTCATGCATCACCCAATTAGTCCTCTGACCCCTTGGAGCACGACCACTGTGATAAACTAAAGTCTTCTTCATCCCCACAACCTGAGACTTATTACGATGGACAGTCCTATCCTTTCCGGTTGTCTTCCAGTAGCCTTTTTCTGTCGCTCGGTTGGTCCTTGCTCCGTTACCGTACTTCTTATCAAGAACACTAAAGAAGTACCACTCCAAATCTCTTGTTTTCAGCCTTGACTTGCCTAAGGAACCATAATATTACACTAAGTTTACAATATTACAATATAACTCAATCAATCCAATTTTTACTAAATGGAAACAAGCTTTAAACTTTGGTTTTAATACTCCCGGAAGGCAACAATAAAGAACTATGATAAAATAGGTACTGCAGTCGGAATATATACATACACACAATTGCACGCGCAGTTCTGGATGGAGAATTGAACTATGGCCCGTATACTGAGACCCAAATCCAACAAAAGAAAAAAAAAAATACATTCTTTTTTTAATCAGGAAAGTAAAAGAATTATAATTAACAAGTAGAACAAGTCATCACAGTAAACAATGTTCACCACACATCTAGTACAAGTTCCAAAATGATTTCAATTAATCCTCCAAGAAAAAGGAAGGATACAAAATCCTTTTTTTCTAATAGCCATCATGTATGTGCCATTCCCAGGACCTTTTTTTGAGTCTAGGGCAAGGTACGGCTGCATACAATCCACGCTCCCCAAACCCCACTTGTGGATTACTCTGGATATGTATGCTGTTGTTTGGTGTACGGGCCACCGTACTTGACAAATTACACATGATACCTGCTACCTCACACCGATACCAAGTAACTCTGTCCACCAAGGCTTTTACATATGGGAAACCTCATCGTTCTAACAACTTACAAAATTCTTAGCAATTAACCAATAAATTTGGAAAACATAAACCCCTTACAATTAATCCCCCAAGAAAAAGGAAGAATACAACAACTTACAAAATTCCATTTTTTATAGCCATGGTGTACGGGCCACCTTACTCAACAAATTACAAAAAATACCTTGCTACCTCACACCAGCACATCACACTTACCGAGTAACTCTATCCACCAAGGCTTGGACAAATGGAAAACCTCATCCTCGTTGTTCTAACAATTTACAAAATTCTTTTTTTAATAGCCATGGTGTACACTGTATAGGCACCTTACTCAACAAATTACAAAACATACCTTGCTACCTAACACCAGCACATCACACTAATCGAATAAATCTGTCCACCAAGGCTCGGACTGTCGGACATATGGAAAACCTAATCATTGTAACAACTTACATAATTCTTATTTTTTATAGCCATGGTGTACCTTACTCGACAAATTACACACGATACCTGCCACCTAACACACAGCTACTAAGTAACTCTGTCCACCAAAGCTCGGACACATGGAAAACATTCATTCTAACTAACTCACATAATTCTTTTTTTAATAGCCATGGTGTATTGGGGTACACCTTACTCAACAAATTACAAAAAAACCTGCATAGGTACCGAGTAACTCCGCCCACCAAGGCTTATACAAAGTACAAATGAAAAGCCTCATAATTCTAACAACTTACAATATTCTTAGCAATAAACCAAATTAATTAACTATATACAATCTCAAAAATTCCATAGATCTATACAAACAATCAACTAACCCAAAAAAAACAAAAAAAAACATCAAAATTTATCATAGAAGCTTCTAGAATTAATTAATTAATTAATAAAAAAAAAAAACTAACCAGGAAGATCCCATGGTTCAACTTTATAAATATCAATCTCAGAAATTGGATCAGATTTAAAAGCTCTTCCATAAATTTTCCTACGAAGATAGTATCGAACCAATTCTTCATCCGTCGGGTGAAATCTAAACCCCGGCGCTAACGATGCCATAAATAGACACAAAAATATAATTATTTAGACGTTGTTGTACTTTTAACATATAGAGAAAAAAAATTAAGGGAGATATGAGAGACTAGGATTTAGGGTTTTGGGGGATTTTAATGGACTTGGAAAAAGGACATTTTTGTGAAATAGAATATGGTTGGGAAGTAGGATTTTGACGACTTTGTATATTATTTTGGTTGCCCCTTTGACAAGTTTTAGAGGAAAATAAAATAAGGTTTGTTTTTTATTTATTTTAGGCGTTAGTGAATAGTGATAAGATAAGAACAGAGTTTATTGGTTATTGGTAAATATCAAGTTTGACTTTAAGTAGTATTTAATTAGATTAGAAGTCTAGACAAAAAAAATTAGATGTTGAGATAAAGTATGAAAAGGGCAGATGAGTATAAAAATCAATATAAATCATTTTAGATGTATTTTTGAATAAATCTTACCTTTATATTTATTGAAAGTGAATAGTTTAACTCAGGCATTTGGCCATAAAAATTAAAATATTTTGAAGTTGAAATTGGAATTAGAGTTGTGTTTGGCCATGAAAATAAATTAGAGTTCTTTTTTACTTTTTGTGAAAGAAATATGAGTAAAAAAAGTGAAAATAAGTAAAATTTATTTTCACTTTTTAAAAAAAAAAATAATTTATAATCAAACACCACAAATTTTTATTTTTTTTCACTAAAGTGAAAAAAAAAATCGAAAAAAAAGTGAAAAAAATTCATGGTCAAACGGGCTATAGTAAGAAGGTTCATGTTCTATTCTTAATTTATTACCCAAAAAAAAAAAAAGTTCATGTTGATGATGTAATATTCACAAGTTTGTTTGACATAGAGGTCTTTGCCAAAGAAACAAAAAGAAAAATTAGTGTACCAATATATATCTTATAATTTCGAATAATTGTGATATTTTGTGTATGCAATGGATGGAGATTCCTATGTAAGAGCTCTTCTTTGTATATTGTGGATGATTATAAGATGTTACTCCACGATTCTACTTATTACATAAAGTTTTATCTTTTTTGATTTACACAACTTCTATAAGTAGTGTCTTTATTACGGGATTCTGTTTTCGGCCTCATATAGGATTTGTGTTGATTTAGTTTCTTTCCACTTTTACACCTGTACTCACGTGACAAGCACATCTTTACATTATGCCGTATATAGATGCAGTTTTAAGAACTTGGATCACTTTGTCTATCATTGAAACATAAATACCATAACACAAATTATTAATCATCATCACCAACATTATTCTTTAAAAATTAATTGATCAATAAAAGGGTCACATTTGCTGGCCTACTATCGGAATTGAGCAATTTACTCGATGTTAAACTTTCTATCTAGTTTTACTCAGTGGCGGAGATACATGAAGAGGGCAAAGGGAGTTCAACATCTACTATATGTCTAAAAAAATAATTTTAAGCCCGTATAAACGGTGACATTTTTCTTCGAAGGAGATTTAGATAAAAAAAACTTCGAGTACTTGCTAGCTCCGGCCTTGATTTTACCTCGCCGTTAGGGGGGAAATCACATTTTTACCTTTGACCCTAACAAAATTCCAATACAAGGATAACTAATTCACACATTCATTCACACCATAGTCAAAAGTTGAGTAACTACGTACGAATCTCTTTTCTCGAAGAATTTAATTAGACATATGAAGGGTTTTCTTAGGGTGCTCAAAATCAAACCCAACTCACCTAATCTGTTCAATTCGTTCAAATTTGAGTTGGTTATTGACCCGACTATTTATTAGCTCAACCTTTTCAACCCAACCTGTTTCAACCCATTAAAAATTTATTAATATGTAATCCAAATTGAATTTTGAGAAATCTTATTAAAATATTTTAAAAGACTTTTTTTGAATTTGATATGTTATATATAGCTATAATAAAGAAAAATAATAATTTTACTCAATAATAAAACTTTATAAAAGAACAAATAAAATAATTAAAACTTAGTAAATATTGGGCGGGTTTGAGTTATAACCCGTTTTGGCCCAACCTATTTTGACCCAAACAAATTTGGATCGAATTGGGTCTTGACCTATTTTGACCCGCCCAAATTTGACCTAACCAGCCTAATTGTCACCCATAAATTTTCTAATGTCAAGAGGGGTACTATGGATTTACCAAAATTTAACGGATGAAAAAATTGAGCAATTTCGAACAGTATATGTCAAGACCTTTCCAAAATAGTTATTTTAAATGGAATGTCAATGCACTAGTCAATTTCCAGCACCATATACAAAAGATTAAATGAAAGCTAAGAAGCTACGAAATTTGACTGACTACATAAAATATACAACACAAATTCTTTCAAGAAAAGGTGTTTAATATATTTTGAAAACGATTTACTAAAAAAAGATTTTCCAATGTTTATTAACGAAGCTAAGCAAAGTACTATGCACGTTAATTAGTAGTATCCATGTACACAATCATAAAATGGTGTAATTAAATATACTGCTACTTAAAATGCAAGAACTTTAGATCGAAGACTTGTGTGTCAAAATTGCGTGACCATTATAAGAAGATTTCAGATTTCAACATATGATTACTCGAAAACATGAAATTAGCTATGAAATTTATCGATAATTCCTAGTTAATTTGTAGCTAAATGGCTCTTAGCCAATAATTAAATTTTCTTATATATCAAGAAGATTTAGGCTTGTGCATAAGATGTAATTAATAAGACAAAAGTATATTCGAGTAATTATTAAAAGTGTGGTATAATACTACTTAGCTAATTGAATATTGTGACAATCTAAACTTTTAAATGAGATGATTACGAAATTCAGCGCTACCCAGGTACAAACCTTGCTCTTACGTTGTGGACAAAGGAAGAGATACAAATTAACAAGTTGGTTTATGGCAATTGAAGCAAAGCATGCACCGGACTCTAAATAATGACTAAACTACTAAGTAAAGGTAGATAAGAACTTAGGGGTCGTTACACCGGATAAGGAAAATAGTTTCGGGATAAAGTTTGGATTAACTTTAATTTATCCCATGTTTGATATGAGCGTACTAACTAATCCGGGACTATTTTATCCCACCATTTGCTCTAAAATGGTAGGAATACTATACCATGTGGAGGGTGGAATAAAATAGTACCATGAGATATCCCAACTCATAGAATATTCCTAATTATCCTATCCGGTGTACCAAAAGAACCTTAGTGATAAAAGAATAATTCAAAAAATAAATAAATACTTATATGGATTTTTGTACTTGCATATACTATTTTAGTATTTCTGATCATACAATATTTGTTTAAGGATTCACTCACTTAAGAATATTTTATAATTTATTAAAACTATAACTAAAATAAAATAGTAGAACATATTGTGGAACATTATTCAGAAGTGGTTTAGATTGGAGTTCTAATATTCTTTAACTGATTTATAAAGAGGTAAATACTTACTCACATTCTGTAGTTACACTAAATCATATAAATTTGTTATAATTATGTGAGTTAATGAAATAAAAATATATATTAATTAATCATAATTAAGTATTAAAACTCTATGAGCAAATATGTTCATTCATTAATCCTGAATTTCTTACTCTAGAAAAAAAGAGTTGGATGAGAGCTTATCACCTACTGATCTTAGTAAAAAAAAAAAAGGAAATAAACACATCTTTTTTACTATAAGATAAATAATCAATAAGCAAAGAAAAGAATAACTCAACAAACTATATTTTGAGTTGAACAGTTTTATTCGAATGCTTTAATATAATTCACCAAGAAATTGTGAAATTAAAAATTAAATGTAATCCTTATACTTTAGAATTAGAAGTTTAAAGCTCAAATGTCGATCTTAACCTTGCAAGCACACAAAAGATCCAACTCCTCTCTTTTGCGACTTTATATAATGAAAATAATATTTTGCTTTAAAAGAGGAAGCATTTTCTATTTGCTTTTTTTTTTTACTTTTAATTTGGAAATCGTACCACATCCCTTAATGGTGGCCAGAAGCTCTTCAAATTACCCAAAAACCACATGAAATTACACCATACATTTTACATATTAAGTGGAAAATTGAAAATTATTGTTTTCTCCCAAAGATACAAGAAATTAAGGCATCAAGTCTCCTTCTTTATATATATATATTCACTTTTTGAATCACAATATAAAGGCGTCAATCCACTCTGCCATAAACACAAAAATTAATTTTACCAAAAAGATCTGATCCTCTTTTAGGAAAGATACTTTTTTGACCAGGGGCGATTTTATGTGTTATTTATGGGGCACGGGAACCCGTGCTCTTTTCATAAAACTAGATATTTTCTGTACATATTTTTTAGAATTAATCTAATATTATTCGTTTGCACTCATGCTACAAAAAAGTTTGATGGTGCACTTGGTTAAAAGCTTAGTTATTTACCAAAAGGAACAATGATCAATTCCAACTTAAGACATTTTTTCCTTCTTTTTTTTTTAGTAGTGCACCCATACTCTAGAAATTCTAGAATTGCCTATGTCTTTGACCTATTTATTACTGTATATACTTTAGTATCAAATGACGATTAATGGATTACATTGAAACAAGCTATCAATCTTTATAGTCCTTAAGTAAATCCATATAATTAAAACTAAAGTACTAATAAACTATGAAAGCCATTAATAATCAAAGAAGTCTCCAGAAACTAATTAAAAAACCCTAATGAATGGATTAGGATCCCCTCTGATCATATGTTTCTCCTCCCGTTGGCTCCAGTACTCTTGTCGATTTTTGACACGTGTCACTTATTAAATCTCACGGGCCAAATCAGTTAAACCCTCTCTATGTACGGGTAGAACTTACCTACACCCGATGTATACACCAAGCCAATACATGCATGCCATATATTTGAATTTAGAGTTCATCTTATTTGCACACACCATCGAGGGTTTGTTACGACACAATTATGTTTTAATTCAAATATTATTTGATACAAAAGGTTTTTTAGTGGAAATTAAAGATCGAACTCTTTAATATCTTTTAATAGCTGAAGAATATTTTTTATATTAGTATTATATATATATGTAGGTGAATTTACCAAATTCATATCATATTACAAAGTTTTTTTTATAGTTTTTTCTTTGTCGTCCGATTTATAGTTGTTATAATTTGCAATAGTTAGCTTCGTCATGCAAAAACTTTAAGAAAAAATAAGACAACATATATATGGGTGAACAAAATCGAACCGCAAATCGAGTCAAACCGGAAAAAAAATTCGACTAATGGTTTGGTGTTGGGAAAAAAAAAACCCGACTATAATTGATTTGGTTTTAACTTAAAAAAAGTCAAACCAAACCAACCCGATATTACATTTGTACTAGGACTAAAGAAATATTTGAACCACAAGTTAATTATATGTTTGTATGAAACTGTACCGGAAAAACCCGAGAAAACAGAAAAATCCAAATTTTATTGGTTTGGTTTATAGATTTAAAAATCCGTCGTGAATTGTTTGGTTTGGTATTTTAAAAACCCGATCCAACCCGGTCATGTACACCCCTAGCCATAAATATGTCTCTGGTAAAACTGATTGAATTAAAATTACTATACTCTATAAAACTGGAAAATCCTGAAGTACGTGAAACTAAAGAGGAAAAATAAAAACATAATTAGTACCCCTAAATCAAATTAAAGCTAAAAAGAGAAATTAATCTAATCAAGAGATTCGTCAATTTCTGGTCCATCATGTGTCCATGCAAATTCACTACGAACGTTGTCTTCTTCCTCTTGTGTAAAATCATTAGTGATGCCGAATATCTGTCTAATAGCCTTCACAGTCTTGTTCTTCATTCTATCAGCAACTGACACACACAACAGATCCATCAAACCATTCATGTTAAGGTAATTTGCAGCTAATACAAGTTCAAACAGTTCATTGTAGTTCATCTTCACGAAATCATTGTCAAAAGTTTTGATTTGTTCTTCGTTCAAATCCGTTGTCTTCTCTGCATGATTCTTCATGTAGTCAATAATTTTGATTAGGGTTTGTGTATTGACGTTAGGGAGTGGGATGTGTGTGTAATCGTCCTCCACCATGTTTTTTATGGTTAGTGATTGAACCGCGATGGATTCTTCAATCTCAAATTCGTCCTCATCCGAAGATTTCAAGATCAAAATCTTGGTCTTTTGCTTTTCTGATGATGATGCCATTGATTAATGAAATTTTGATATAAATTGAAAGGAAGAAAAACCCTAGAGGAAAGAAAAAAAACACAAAAAACTAAGAGGCAAAGTGTAGAGTGGGGAAAGTTGTTGGTATTTATAGGTAGTGTTTGATTTTTTGAATTCGTTTATCTGATATAGATATTCTTTTATTTAATTTCCTTGTTCTACTTGATTTAGGGAAAAGATCCTAACTGAAATAATTTTCATTTTTTATTTTGGTTATGTTTCATACTTCTAGAAACTTCTCACCGCTATTGGACAAAAGAAACTAATGACTTATAATAGGACTCAATCATTGAACATTTGTTTAGGTTAGATTTGATCACTTATTTGGTTTGAATAGGTTTTATTCATTGTGATCGTTTGGTTGTTGGTTAAAATGATGGTATAATTAATGGTTAAAATGATGGTATAATTAATAATATAGAGATTATATTTTTTTATGGGATAATTATACAAAAGTACAATTAGCAAATATATTTTACATTTAAGTAATCAAAAATATACTTTACACTTTATAACCCAAAATCTTATTTGGTCATTCATTGTAAACTAACTTTTCTTCCCACTTCCTCCTTTTCTTCTCTTTCTTCATTGGTATTTTTTCAAACTCTCATTTCACCTTCAAATTTATCATTTTCTTTCTCCAGGTAATTCACATTTTGTTGTTATGTGCTGTTTTACTCTTTATTTAGTTACCCCATATGAATTAATTACAAAATATAATGCTTCCCATAATGCCCATTATCCCAAAAAAAAATGATTTCTCATCGGCGGCAACTGAAAATCGTAAGTTTTAAATCAGTGATATCTAGCCCTGTTTGCTTCTTCCTCATTCAATTTTAATTACTCCATCTAACATAAATAGGACAGAATTGATTCAAGCATTGTTGAAGCTTGAAGCTTCAAAATTTGAGAATCAAAATTTCCTTAAATAAGTTCTGTTTTGAGTGGTTATGGTTACAAAAAATCAGTTATGTATTAAGGAGCCCAAATCTGAAATTTTGGATGATTTGGTGTAGTTTTGACGTGTTTTTGGATGAATTGGTGCTTGGATTTGAGGAAGAAGATGAAATCCGTTTCTTTTGTATATATTTCTATATTGTATTGTATATTGTTGTACATACAATACAATATTTTTATTTGAGTGATTTTCTTCTTTCTCTCCATTTTATACACACTTATACAATGTAAATACATTATTTAAACATTGTATATACACATGTACATATTTGTATAATTATGTATTTTATTGAATAATTATATATATAACATTATACAAAACTATAAGAGGTGTATAATGCTCTCATATACAATACTATACAGTATTATACACTCTTATACAAAAAATCAACTTCATACACTCATATGTGTATAATTATGTATATTATTGTATAATTGTATATATACACCTAATATACAACATTATGTAAAATTATAAGAGGTGTACAGTATACTCATATACAATATTATATAAAAAATTTAACTTTGTTTTCTTCCTTGATTCAAAAATTTTTTAACCTCATCTATAGATTCAATATTATATATATATTATACAAAAAAATTGACTTGATCTTCTTCCTTGATTTGAAAAAAATTTAACCTCATCTACAGATTCAATATTATACAAATATTATACAAAAAAATTAACATTTTTAAGATCCATGTACAACTTTTTTACCCTTGACTCAAAAAAAAGGTTCATCTACAGTTTCAATTTTCAAGAGCCAAAAGTTTCTCTTTTTTCAAAACTTTTCCTCTTTGATAAGAGGTATAGATCGATGTGGGCGTATGAATTTTTGGTAGAGGTATAGATGTCTTATCATTTATTTTGATCCACATCATTTCTTGGACCACATTAGATATTGAAGGAATCAAAAACTTAAATACCATTATAGTGGTTGACAACATTATTTCCAGGGACAGCTGGACCCTTTAGAAGCATGAACATGAATATCTGAAAATACAAGCAAAATACGCAGAATTTGGAAAACAAGGAGGAAACATGCCTTTTTCTTTAGGTCAAACAATTTAAACCAAACATGCTAATTGCACATAATATATTAGAAATTACCATTGTATTAGCAAGAGTGTCAAACAAGATGTTCTCTCCCGACTTTTCCAGACATCATACAGATATAGAGATGCATAAGAGAGAGAGTAATAATTTGGCTAAGAATGTAAAGTAACTTACTTTTTCTATACAATTGGGTCATATTTGGTAATGTAATATAGAGTGGACTATATTTTATAATGTAACATTACTAGTTGCATTTTTTTAAATAATTTTTCCATATTTTATCGATTGGTTATTACTTTTCGTTCGTATCTCTTTTTCTAATTTCAGTCTTGATTAGTTATGACAAAATCTATGTACTCCTTCCGTTTAAAAAGAAGGACCTAGTTTGACTTGTCACGGAGTTTAAGAAAATAAAGAAGACTTTCGAATCTTGTGGTCCTAAATTAAAGTTATGTCAAATGTATCAAAATGTCCTTTAATCTTGTGGTTTAAAACATGCCACGTGGAAAGTGAGAATTAAAGTATTGCCAAAAAAGGAAAGAGTCATTCTTTTTTAAACGGACTGAAAAGGAAAGCAGGTCATTCTTTTTTAAACGGAGGGAGTAGTATTTATGTATATATTATAATTTATGCAAGGTTAATTTAATTTTTCATGTATTAATTATTTCATCTTCTATCTTGCATCTTTAATATAGTATATAGATTTCCTACTAACTTATACATGTCTCAATTATGTGGGTTTCTAAACTATAAATCAAACATCATATTAATTTTATATATAAATAACTTATCGCTAGCATCCAAACGTGGTATTACTTATGCAGGATCTAATACCTGCCTAACACACCTCTAACCCAACTACCAAACAACTCCTAAGATCTTGAATAAAGTCTTAGACCTCATTTATCAGCATTTAATGGAGGTTTGAATCTAAATAGTTCAGACCTGGGTCATAATTAGGTGCATTTGTTTTCATTAAGATTTAAGAACTTATTTGGTCTAATAAATAGATCTTATTCATTAAGATATTGAGCAAAGTCTAATATTATTAAGAGGAATTTTTGTGTGAATAATTTCATTGTCACTCTGTCCACAATCACCAGCCGCCACCACTAACCAACTGTGTCATCACATGCAACCACCACCACCGTCGCGAACCACCTTTGTCGTCACAACCATCACTGTCAACCATTATTATCAGACGCAACCGCACTTACCACCTCCATCATTATAATTATAATCATTGTCGCCATCACCGTCATCACTAACGTCACCACCTTTGCCATCATTATCATCCACTACCACCACTGCAACCAATCCTAATGAGAAGCACCTTCACCATCACAATCAGTACCACTATCAACAATCACTAACATCATCGTCAACCACCTAACATTCTTCAGTCATCACCAGCACCACCAACTGCTGACATTAACCAACTCCATGCACTATACAACCACCAACATCATAACCAATCGTCACTATCTCACTAGCGACTACAACAATAACTACCTCCACCATCACAGCTATTACAACTAGTTCACCACTGTTACTAACCACTAGCATCTACAACCATCACAATCACCACCACTAAAACTATAAAGCATATCCACCATCACTAGCGAATATCAATATTTCTCTTTTTCTATCAAATAATAATTTTATTATATTAAATTTATAAATTTTTTTCTAATATTTAACTACTTTTTGTTTGAATTGTATATTCATTATATGATTAAAAATACATATGTTATACGTTAAGCTATTGAAACACAAATAATCTTAATCATTTTGTTCTGTGTTTGTATTTAGAGATGACATCTTAATCATTCAGATTCAGATTTCTTAAGCTTAATTCAAACAAATGAAATCTTAGGATGTTTGATTAGTGAACAAGTTGTTTCATAATTAATTTATTCCATAATTTAATAATGATGGATGCCAGTATCGAGATTAGTAAAATAGGATTAGTTAGTAGATATATATTTTTTATTTAGAGATATATGTTTGGTTCATTATGCTAAACTAAAAATTAAATATATATAATGTAATATAACATATGTGTTTGATTTAACCTAGATAAAGTGAATACATTTTATTTTTAATTTTAACCTTAATTTTTTTAAAAGAATTTGAGGGGGAAATGGGAAATGTTACTTTGATATTTAATTCTAAAATTACTAATTCAAGAATTATTACCCCAGTTAGATTGTGGAACAAAAACACTATTATAATATAATTATGGTATAAACAATCACAAAATTTCAGAACTAAGAATCCATCAAACATGGGATATGCAAATCTCAAATTTAATCTAGGATTATAATCTCGTTGGGCTAGGAATAGTCAAAGTTTAATTTGTGGTCAACTTCTAGGAATTAAAAGTCTTCAAATGACTTGTGGTTTTTGAGGCAAATTAAACCACAATCAACAAAAATGTCTATTAGAGGTCGAGACGAATTTAGGATTTTTAAAACATACCATTAAAAAAAGAAGGGAAAAAAGCTTTGGTGAGATTGATCCCTAGTTCTCAGAGGTGAACAACTGAATATTCAACTAAGTGCAATACAACCTTCTTATAACATGGTGTCAATTCAAAATATTATACTAATTTTAGAATATGTACATAAAATATCAAGTTTAAAGAAAAGACCATGGGTTCAGATGCCCCGAAACTAACATGTAAATTCGCTCCTAATTAAAGGTAAAGATAATTTGAGTTTCATACTTTCCTCTTTTTAGTTGTTTTAACTTTTTTTTGTTTTGCTTTTTCATTCGGTGTTCAATATTTACATCGGAGTCACGTCGCGTAGGGTCCATTTGGAAAAAGGATCCTTACCAAGGATACTTCTTATTAGAAAAGGAGCAGTCTCATCAGCTACAACACATTCTTTGATGATAGTAGTTGAAGTACTTACAATGTGACTCTTTTAATTCATGCAACCTAAAGAAAGACCCCGGTCCAGTCAGCAAGCCACTCAAATTTAATAGTCCAGTCAGCAGTCAAGTCGTCCTACTCAGCAGTTCGGTCAGAAGCAACTCAGCAACTCGGTCCGGTCAGCAGCCAAGTCAAGCTACTCAATCCAATCAGCAACCAAGTGAAAAAGTCCCCAGATCTACAAGATTACTTCTTGAATAATCAGACTTTGGGGTAGAAGCTAATCCCAGGTTGAAGTTTGTGATTAAATTGAGCTAAGCTGACAATCATTATAAAATGAATCACGCTTGAATGAGTTAAAATTTAGCTCAGTTTCAAATTATTTTGAACCCAACCCATAAAAATATTGATGGATTGGGTAGCACATTTGTTTTTGGGTTCACTTTGATAGCTCTAGTTGACCCAAAGAGCCATGTTGCCCAACTAAAAATTGCTTCAAAGGTCATCTAACTCAAGGATCAATTATGTAAGAACCTAGGAATTGTAATACTGAAATTCTTACGCAGTTAGTAACAATAATAATAATAATAATAACAATCAATAATATTTCTACAGATTGTGGCAACAAATTGAAAAATTAGTTTTACCTCTATCTCGTATAAAATATGGATAGATTCACACATAAAATGTATTAATATTTAATTTTATGACATTACAGTTTGTTAGTATTGTAAATATGCTTTGAAGTATATTTCACTCCCCGAAGATTTTAGTTTAGTAAGGAGTCGTTTGGTATGCGATATAAGATGGGATATTTCATGGTTAAGGCGAGATAAATTTATACCACCAACCAAACATAGTATAAATTTAAACCAAACTTAGTCTTGGATATCTCGTCTTATTCCATCCAACATGAAATTATTTTACACCACCTCTCAAATGGTATAAATTAGTTCAGCAATTATAATCCCAAGCCAAGACTATAATTTTGAATTGATTTAATCTACGTACCAAACGACCACTTAAGTATAATGTATAGAAGGGTGAATTCACATCTCCTATGTTTTACACCGTACAATACATAATCCAAGGACTATAATCCCAAAATAATTTAGTCTACATATCTTATAAGAATTTCTTTAGTTATCCAAAAGTGTATTTTCAAATCACAAATCTCCAAAAATGTGTAATCTCTTGTGGGATTACACCGACATCTTGAAAGGATAAGATGTACATAAACCTTACCCCTACATGTATAATTCAACCATATCAACTATGAAATACCGTCGTCATATATTCTTTTTTATGACAGTATACTCTTTAAAACTCTTAAACCAAGAGATATAGACATATTGGTAACACCATCTCCTCACAGAGAACTGAGACATACATCTAAGGCTGCAGCTTAGGGGTAAGCATAAGGTAATACGTTAGTAACTTATTAAAGCCAGAGATTGCAACTGAAGATGCTCCACTTTATTTAAACTGGTTAAACAGACAACATTATGTTGCTAGCTAAAGGTGCATAGGTACAGGTTTATAGCAAAACTACGTAAATAACGTTTATTACATAGCCAGCTATTTTACTCTTACTAAAGGCAGTTTAAGAATGGAGGGACTCCGATACAAGTGGGGCCTCCGCCGACAACTACAAAACTAGACTTACATGGAGATGTTGTTACCAGCTAACCACCTCGAACGAGTTTCCTCAAGTCCTCGTTCTCCTTGTTCAAGAGATCAATGCGCGATTGAAGAATGTTGATCATAGCTTGAGCTCTCATCACTTCAATTTTCGTTGTCTCCCTCTCCATGGACACATTTAGTATCTGATTCTCTAAATTGCTAATGAACTTCAAGTAACCTGGAGGAACAGATTTTTCGAGGTTGGAGGAGTCAAAAGTGAGCGGGTTAGAAGGTTGGTTTTCTTTGGGTTCAAGGGGTTCTAACAAGGGGAATGTTAAGAGAACTGGGGAGTAATTTGTCGTCATTGTCAATGTTGGTGGATCTTGTTGGCTTGTGGTTGAATCTTCCGAACCATTTGCATGGCTAGAGCTAGGATCATCATGCTTGGATCTTTTACTTTGAGCTAAAGAGAGGGGTTCAAGTTCTTCAGACCTTTCCCTCTTGCAAACAAACGTAAGAGCTCGGGGCTCAAGCAGGTTCTCACTTTGGCAAGGAGGCTTCCCAAGTGCATTCTGCTTTGAACATCCGACAGTCAGCTGCAAGGAAGGATATGGTCATGTTTTGAGAACAGATTGCCAAAAATGAGAAGGAAGAAAAAACCGATGAATACAAGCAGTTAAAATTCTATATGAAATTTTACTTGCACAAAAAGCCTTAAAAGACACTCCCAAGAAAATAAAGAAAAATGTTGTTGAGCATCGCTAAGAGACTGTAACCGAAGACACACTGATTTAATTCCAAACTACAGTTCCACTTCACAAGCTTTCACTTGTCACCATAAACTATTCCACTGTATTTTTGCTTTGATTAGTTTGCTTTCAATTTTTTGAAACTATTCCACTGTAAGTAAGCTGTACTTTAATACATCATCGGCACCAATCACAGGCAAAAGACAGAAAAATTCTCTTGAACGGAAATTTAAGTCTGACATACACATGAACAGGAACTTCAAACTCACATCCAGCCATATTAGCAAACTAAAGCATCACAGTTTTGCATGTTGAAGTTCATCTCCTGGGGGGTTTGTCATGATCGTCCAGATAAAATACTTGAGGATGAAAATATAAATGATTTATGGCAACGATTGATCCATTTAAAAGATGTTGGATCATGAATGTAATTAATAGGCCAGCTATTTATCTGGCCACGATAGTGAAGTCTCGGGGAAAAAAAAGAATGAGGTCATTAACATCGCATGTCTTTCCGAAGTCTCCGGTACGAATATCTGAAAAGGGAATGGCTACCTATGGGAGCTTCAAAAAAGCACCAGCACCACCAGTCAATTCCTCCTCTAGCCACCTCTATCTCTTATCATTATTATAATGGTACGGGGTTCGAAGTGCAAAGAGAGAGTAGCTTTTGGTGCCCTATGGCGGCATTGCATTGCCCCTGGACTCGCAAAATAATTCAACTTCCATACTATAGTTACTTCCATCTCCTTTTTCTCTTCCTATGCACATCAAAGCATGCCACAATCTCATTCAGATGAAAAGCAGCAACTTGATTTCAAGTCAACTAAAAACTAGAACGACGCAGCCTAACTCATAAAAACACAACAAATATCTGGGATCACCAAAATTTGAAATGAACAACAAATCGAAACTTCTAATAAATTGGTAAAGAGGTATTTATCTACTAGGATTTGTCTCCTATGAGGGGGAGAAAAGCAAAGAAAAAGTATATAGCGCACACATTGTACATCCCAATTAATAATCTATTATCTAGTTATTCCGGTGAAGCGAGTGTATCACATTGATGACTCAATTCATAGATCTAGTGTAGTCTTGCCAAAAAAGCAGTTAAAGCTTCTTCTTACCTTTCACGTGATAGGGTATAGAAAACTAGAAACTGGCTAGCTCTACTCGGCAAATAGTCATACTATTACCTATGTTATAACTGCACTTGCCTGTGACAAAATAATCTGGAAACTAATTGTGATTGTCACATAATCTGAAAGAGATAAACCTGAAGTTTAGTTATTCCTTCTAAGGAGTTTGACTATATGATATGATGAACAAAATGAGAAAACAATCCATCTAATTCTAGATTGCTTAAACCATTAGCCACTATAAGTCACCTATATTTACCTTCTTCCCTTTTCAGATGATCGGGAATAACGCAGTTCGCTCCACCTTGGGGCCACACCACTTCAAGTGTTCATCTAGGTCTGGTGTCTAGCTTAATGCATGAAATAGGCAGGCCAGCAAATTGCTCCCTAAGTCCTAGAAACTGGAGCAGACTAAAGTCTCACTATAAAAGGCACATTTGCACTTGGAGACAGAGAAGCGGAGAGAGTAATATTACTCCCTTCCCAGTAAGTCAAGGACATATATAGGATCTTTGTGCCAATGAGATGTCCCCCATAAACAATAATGTGGAGCCAGTCCAAAAGGATATAGAGAACGGAAAACAACCACTCTGCCAGCTTGTGCCTCTCACCGGACAAAAGTTAGCTAAAATGAAACCTCAGCACCAGCAGCTTTCTTTACGTTCTACTTGGGCAAAAAAAATTATGACACAAAACTTAACATAATTTAATGGAGAAACTACGACGTTCTAACTGAGACCCTTTTTCCTGAAGAACAGTAATACAAAGAGAAATTAAAATGCTGCAGATGTTATTGCAATTAAAAGTTAAAAGGGTTTGAGTTTCCAAAAAAAAACATCATACAAGGAGAAAGACGACAAGCTAAAAGAATGACAAATATTCTTGCAATTAAAAACACTGCATCTACACGTAACAACTTGCAATTAAAAGCTAAAAGAGTTTGAGTTTCCAAAAAAAAAATCATGCAAGGTGAAAGACGACAAGCTAAAAGAACGACAAATATTCTTGCAATTAAAAACACCGCATCTACACGTAACGACTTGCAATTAAAAGCTAAAAGGGCTCGAGTTTCCAATAAACGGTCATGCGAGGAGAAAGATGACAAACTACAAGAACAACAAATGCTCTTGCAATTAAAAGCATCGCATCTACACGTAACGACAATAACATTCATAATTTCATGTAATAGTAAGTGGTATCTATCCACATTAATACTAGCGGCAGAAAGTGCGGAAGTTGTATTTATCCGCATCCATAATTTCCTGTAATAGTAAGTTGTATTTTTCCGCATTAATAGTAGCGGCAGAAAGAGCGGCAATAGGCAATCTTTACATTAAATACAACAATTCAGACATATTGAAGAGAATCACGAGAATATGAACCTGGTCAAGGTCATGTCCCTCGACTCGCGCTTCATCACCATTGGCCACGTCATCCTCTGCCTCTCCTCCGGGAACCAGGAGAGTTGTGTCGTCATCCCATTCCTCCTCAATAAATGGCGCATATCTGTCACCGTTAGGAGGTCCTAATCCACTCTTTTGAAAGATTCTACAAAGTACAAAAGCATCCTTTTTCCTCGCAAACAAACAAGAACACATTAATTCAAAACTTCAATGGAAAGTAGGTTTACAGCCGAGGCGTCTTTCAAATTCAAATTCACACCTGCACAACTCCAGCTCTTTCCAATTCTTCATCCGCAAGTCTGTACTCATGCATCACCCAATTAGTTCGCTTACCATCAGGAGCTCGACCACTATGGAAAACAAGCGTTTTCTTCATTCCAATGGTCTGAGACTTGTGGCGAACAGGACGATCCTTCCCGGTAGCTTTCCAATAGCCTTTGCCAGTAGCTCTATTAAGTCGAGATCCATTCCCGTACTTCCTATCTACAGGGCTGAAAAAGTACCACTCTAAGTCTCTGGTCTTCAAAGAAGAATACTCTGTACAAGAAAGAACAAAAGTTAATTCATCAAAACTAATGAGAAGAAAGTGTGTGTGATATGAGAAATTGATGACACATCCAAACAAAAACAGTACAGCGGTTACACAAACCGACAAAGAAGAAATGCAATTCTTGTGCAAATGCACAAAACTTCCTAGAGACTAAGAGCGTTGGGTTTTGAATGAACATTGTCTTTAAGCTAATAACAGTATAAATCTTGTCCATACACAAAAGTTTATTAGTGTGTAAAAAAGCCTTTATGTGTCAACATTTCCTTCTCCAACCCTTCCTCGTTAAAAACAATGAAAAAGAACGATTTGTATCCATCTACTAAAAATTCAATGTCCATGGTAAATCAACCTTAAAGATACATTTTTCTGACAAAAAAATCCTTTAAAAATTTTAAGCTCCATTTTTTGCAATCAATTGAAATTAATTCCTTCTCCAATCCTTCTCTTTAAGAACAATGAAAAAGAAAGATTTGTATCCTATCTACTAAAAATTTATATGTTCATGCTAAATCAACCTATACATTTTTCTTACTTAAAAAAATAAAAATCCCTTAAAAACTCTGAGCTCCATTTTTTGCAATCAATTGACATTAATTCATTCATCCAATCCTTCCTCTTTGAAAACAATGAAGACAAAAGATTTGTATCCATCTACTAAAAATTCAATGTTCATGGTAAATCAACCTTAAAAATACATTTTTCTTACTTACAAAAAAAAAATCCTTCAAAAAATCTGAACTCCATTTTTTAAAATCAATTGAAATTAACTCATCTCTCAAACAACACATAGAGAAACACACACACATAGGTGATAAAATGTAGTAAAATTTACATAACCAATCAACTCTTCAAAAATCCACCAAATCTAAACACACATAACATAGAGGAAAAATCAAACATAGAAATCACATGCAAAGCTGCACATACACCACCAAAAAATGAAAAATCATATCAGCTGTGGAAAAAAATCATCAATAAACTATACCATAAAAATGATAAAATTCACAAAAATATTACCAGCAAGTTCCCATGGCTCAGATTTGTAAACATCAATTTCAGAAACAGCCTGAAACCGAAATGGCTTCCCACAAGCCTTCCTCCTTAGATAATACCTCACCAGCTCCTCATCAGTTGGATGAAACCGAAATCCTGGCGCTAAAGAAGTCGGTGGCGGAGCCACCGCCCTGTTCGGCGCGGCTGTAGCCACCTGCCCTGCAGCCGGTACTAAAACAAGTGCTCCTTCTTGCTCCATTTCCGGGCCTAAAAATTCAAAAAATCAAACATATAATCAGTGGTTTTGTTAATTAAAAAAAAACATATATATATATATATATATACATCTGTAGGTATAGGAGGAATGACCAACCAAGCCAACTTTAAAAACCAAAACCTAGAAATTCAAAAAAAATCAATCATATAGTAAGTGTTTTTGTTAACAAAAACTGATAGATACAATCTGTAAGTACAGGAGAAATGACCAACCAAGCCAACCTTCAAAATCAAGAAATCTAAAAACTCAAAAAATCAAACATATAATTAGTGTTTTTGTTAACAAAAACACCCAACCTTAAACACTAAAAAGCCCAAAAATTCAAAAAATCAAACATATAACAGTGTTTTTGTTAATTTTGTTAACAAAAACAGATATATACATCCGTATGTACAGGAGGAGTAACCAACCAAGCCAGCTTTAGATACATAGAAAATGAGAAATCAGGAGTTCTACAGGAGGAATAACCAACCAAGCCATGAAAATTCAAGGGTTCTATTCAGTAAACCAACAACACAAACAAAAAATTCAAAAAATCAAACACACAATCAGTGTTTTTGTTAACAAAAATAGATATATACATCCGTAAGTACCAGGAGGAATGACCAACCAAGCCAACTTTATAAACAAAGAAAATGATAACTCAGAGTTCAATTCAACAAACCCATAGCAAAAACAATAGATACATACATAAGATAAAGCAAGAACAACCAACCTAAAAAACCAGAGAATGACAATCAAGGGTTCTATTTCAAGAAACCCACAGCAAAAACAACAGATACATACAAAGAGAAAAAAAAAAGAGATGTATGTATAAAAGAAGGGGAGAAAAGGGTGTTAGGTTTGTGAAGATTAGAAGTGAAGCAAAGCTTATAAAAAGAGAAGAAGGGGAGGGGGTAGTGAGTGGGGTAGTGGGGTGGTGGGGGTAGGTGAGGGGGTGGGGTGATGATAACTTGGATAATAGTGAAAACAAAAATTGGAGTAAGCTAAGAAGGGCTATTGCCCATCGGTTAAGCAAAGGGGAGAAGATAGGAAAATGGATGCTTGCTTGACACGGAAATCGAAAATCTCAAGAAAAACTCATTCATGGTGCGGGGTGGGTGGGTTGGCTTGTTGCTAAGGCTAAACACAAAAAAGCAAAGATTAATGACTTGTAGGTAACTTATTGTGTGACCAGATGCTTAGCTGTTTTATTTTGTTTTCTTTCTTCTTCTTTTATTTTTTTATTTTTACTTTTTTTATTTCTTTTTTTCCTTTTATATTGAATGAGTTTGTAAATGAAAATCAATTTGTTCTTTTCTAATCAATTCCAAGAACAAAAAAAAAAGAGTACCTCCTTAAATCATATTAAATGAATTGTTAAAAGAAAAATTTTAAAGGCATAAATTAAAAACTATTTTTTACTATTTTCCTTTTGATTATCCTTAAACTAGTATCCTAGAAAATGTAAAGAATTAAGAATCAGTGTTTTAAAAGGCGTGGGTGTGAGACAAGACATTTTACATAGCACGGGGCGAGACTTAAGCCTCGGGCATGGGGCGTAAGTCTCATGGATCTTTAATTTATAATTTATAATATAATAAAAATAATATAATAACATAAAATTATACAAAAAATGCATTATTAATTTTTAAAAAATTAAAACATGAATAAAAAAACTCATAGAAAACAAAACTTTTAACATCATTTATAAGTAGAAATAGTGTAATGATATAAAAATTATTATGTGAGACAAATCAACTCTAACATCTAACTTACAAATAAAAAAAGAATCACAATTTCTTAAAATATATAATATCATACTATGTAATTTACCTCCCTAAAAGAAATAATTAATAAACTATTAATATTATAATTAAAACATCAACTCTTTCATGAATAAAAATAAAATACTTTCAAATAACAAAAAAAATGATAATTTTGAAATATAGGACAAAAACATAACAATCAATGACAAGTGAAGATGTCAAATTCGGATATGTATTTTTAAACAGAAATGTTAAGTCATATTCACCCTCACGACATTTTCAATTAGTAAATAAGCTAGTTACTCTTAATTTTCTCATTTCAACAAATGAAAAAAACTACTAAGCATCATTCATTTAGTAGAGAATTATGAGTATCAACAACGTTGATTAAGGAATTTGACACAATTTGTGTAAGAACTATTAAGCGAGCCCCAGGCGTTCGGCGTTAGGCGTATTAAGGGCGTACAGTCGGGCGCTTAGGGCGTAAGCCTCACGGAACTAAGTCTCACACATGAGCCTCGAGGCGTTTTGTCAGTGCCCCGTCCTGAGACGAGTTCGGATTCTGCCTTTTAAAACACTATTAAGAATGTTATTAAAAGAAAAAGTAAATATGAAAAAAATCTCAATGATTCTCTTGAACTTTAAAAAATTTACTTATTTTGAATTATGAAAAAACTTTCAAGATTTCACCTAATATGGACTAAAGGAAGTAACAATATTTATATCATGTAATAATTCAACTTTTAAATATATGATACTTGATAAGAGATGGTTGTTCGGATGGTAAACATTCTCTATCTCCAATTTTAAGGTTGCAGCTGTAAGTCAGTAATAGAGAAAAAAGAGGTTGGAGCTCTTAAGGAGATGTAGAAAATTTAGATCATGTTTAGCCATAAAAATTAGTATTTATTTATTGCAATAACTTTCTATTTTATTAGAAAATTAGTGTTTAGCTTTGAAATTTTCAATCAAACTTGACATTGTATCTCAAATTTGAAAATAAGTGTTTAGTATAACCTGTGCTTCAATTCACTTTTTACTTTAAAGTTGAATTTAAGCTTATCAAGCATAAATATTATTTTAAATATTCATTTCAAAAAGTATAATCAAACACATTTCCATCTTCAATCCTAATTCTATAATTTGAAATATATGACCAAACATTTATTTAGAATCACATAAATATTTATGGCTTGTTTAAATCATAAATTTTTAAAAATTTCAGTTCTTTACAAACTTTGTACATAGTCAACTATTATCACATAAATTGAAATATATGGAAAGGTTATTACTTTTTACTTCAACTTATGAAATATAGTCTTGTTCGATAAGGTTGTTCATGACTTGGTTTGGATCAGTTTTGTGGTAAAATCAAAACTAACCAATTTAGTCATTTTTAAATTATTAAAATCAAATTAAATATAATTCATATTCATCGATTGGTTGTTGTCAGTTTGCTCCGATTTGATACAATTTTTTCAATTTTTAAATGAAAAGAATAAATCAATTTTTAGCCAGTTTGGTTCGATTTCTGATATCCGATGAAAAATGAAAAAAAAATAATTATTTTCTCTAGAAAATAAGTTTCTTAAAAACAAAAAAAAAAATTCTAGTAAAAGTAAGAAACAACAAGTTTCACAGATGACATTCCACGTTTATTGTGTCCTCTCCACCCTAAATACATCTCATTTTTACCCCCAATCCAACAGCCCCCATCATCACCATCCCAAAACCCCTACCCTCATTTCTACATTCTATAGTATTTGTCTACGTTATATAATTTTTTTGAATAATATTTTCACTTACATATTAAATATACGAAAATAAGTAAGAAGTTTGCTTAATTTTCAAAAAAATATTTTCCAATAAGATATTTTCCTCCGTACCAAACACATCCAAATTTTTAATTTTTATCATCAATATGACTAGTAAGTAAAAAGAAAATTTTGATATGAAACTAATAAAAGAAGTGAAGTTCTTTACGTTAACTTCGCTTCTTTTTTTTTTTCCTACTGTTTGTTTTCTTTCTCTTTTTTTGTTTTGTTTCCCACTATTCTCTCTCCCTTTTTTTTTTGTTTTGCTTACCTTTGGAAGAAGCCTCTAGTTGGCTTCACAAAGTGACATTTTTCAAAAGCCTTTTAGTTGGGAGAGGGACAGGTTAAGGTTTTTTCTACTATATATGTTAAAATAGTTTGGTTGGGGCTATTTAGAGTCTAATGAGAAATTCTTTTCGGTTTGGGAAGTATAATTTCTAACCACAATTGCACAATAAATACTATAGATGTAATTGTTTTTGGTTTGGGAAGTATAACATCTAACCGAAACTTAAAAGAGAACCTAAGGATAATATGGGAAACTACCGACCCAAGATACAATTCTGACCCCGACTATGACATCGACTCCAACTCAAAAATTGATAATTGACCTGATCTTGGCTTAACCCTAACCGCAGACCCGACCCCAACCATGACGATAGAAAATAGGGTTGGTCAAACTCTATTGAGTCTAACTCACAATGATCATTTATCAAAGAATGACTTTGGTTATCAAATGATTGAACAATCAAGAGCAATTTCTCGAGACCCGACATCAACTCAGGATCTAACCCCGAACTTGATGCAAATCAAGATCGAACACACGACCTAAGTCAGGATTCGACCTTGACACCGAGTTAGGATTGGGTTGGGAGTCAAGCAATCGGATCCTAGGTTGGGGTCAGGAATCAGGAATCGAATCTCGGTATCGGTGTGGGGAGTCAAGGTCCTGAATCAGGGTTTGGAGTCAGATTTCATGTTAGGCCGAGTATATGTCGGGAGTTAAGACCAAGGTCTAGATTGGGGTTGGGAGTGGCATCCCAAGTTGGGGTCGGGGTTAGAGTTACGAGTTAGAAGTCGGATCTTGGGTTAGGGTCAGGTCTCAGGTATAGTTTGAAAGTCAAAATTGGGGTTAGGGTAGGGATTGAGAGTCGCATTCTGATTCGGGATCAGGAGTCAAGATCGAGGTCTATATCGGGATCGGGAGTTAGGTCCCGGGTCGGGATCGGGGTTAAGAGTCGGCACCTAAGTTGTAGTCTATGTTAGGTTCTACGTTGGGTCTGAGGTCAGGAGTCGGGTCCCAAGTTGGGTTCAGGGTCAAGTCTCTAGTTGGGATCGTCGTGGTTGGGTCCTAGGTCGAGGTTAGGATTTGGATCTCGAGTCGAGGTCGGATTTCGGGTCCAAGTCGGGAGTCAGATCCTGGGTTTGGATCGAGGTTAGGAGTCAGGTCCAGAGTTGGGGTTGGGAGATGGGTCTATGGTCGTGGTCGCGGTCTTGGGTTGGGGTGTATCGGATCAGGATCGAGAGTTGGGTCCCAAGTCGAGAGTATCAAGTTTCGACTTGGTGGTTGGGTGGTGATGTTGAAAGAAAGTCTTTCAAAATGTTTTCCTTATTTCATGTAGGAAAGTCATTTTTTTGAATTCATAGAAAATGAATTCAGAAAAATATCTTTCAAAACATTTAAGCTAACCAAACCTGAGAAAATTAGAAAACTTTTTCTCCCTTAGTAGGTCAATATTAATTTGGGCAGCCTTTTTAACGATAGCAACCAACGTAGAGTTATTTCATAGGAATAATACAAGATATATGAAGCCCATAAATTCTAACATATCTTTCACATACATGTATCAAAAAGCATTTTTATCCATTTTGATCTTAAAAATTAAATTATTTCATCCGATATAAATATCGAGTGCACGTAAATATTTACATGTTAAAACTTAAAATTGTCCAGGTTTCTTGAGAATGGCACCAAGTTCTTATTCTTTTCCCTTTCCATGGATTCTTTTTTCTAACAAAAAGTTATGACTTATGTAAGGAAAATGATTTATTAGAGTTGGATCATAAAAGTTACTATTTAACTTTATAATTATTAATTCACTTAATGAGTGGCTATGTTAGAATTCTAAAAAGTATCTCCCATTTGGTCAGGTATATTTTTCACTTTTTTGGAAATTTTGAAAGAACTTCAAAATTTTATTTTTATAATTTTAACTCTAAATTACTCATAAAAATTTAAACACAATTTCAACTTTAAATACTATTTTCTACTTTTCTAAACACTAATTTTTTTTTCTTCCAAATTTCATATTTTTTCTGTCCAAAAAAGCCTAGAAAAAGGAAATTGTTTAGGCTAAAGATTTTCAAGGAAGAAGAAAGAAATAAAAAGAAAAACTTTTAAAATTATTCAGAATTAAAGAGAAAATATCATATAACAATTTCTTTTTATAGGTATAATTTGTGAAGCAATATATTATGCAACACATTACAATCATTACCCACCAAGATAAAGTTGATTGATTGTATATGATTTGCATGGCAAGTTACATATTAAAATGTACTCTATAGAAGAAAATAATCATTTTAGCTACTCCTTCTTTTTCTTTTTCTTTTTGTAGTTGATATTATCTTTCATTAATAAATACTCTACCAGATATATATACAGGCTTTCATTATGACTTTATTTTTTCCTTTTGAAGGAATGACATGTTTTGTCAATTTTGACAAGTTATGGTAAAGCTTAAAAAGTTAACCAACTGCTATTCAACAAACAGAAAAAGAAAAAAAATACAAAAATTATTTACCAGAAGAAGACAATCCAACTAAAAATTAGAAAAAATAAATTGTTTAGAGGGCTCAATAAGTGGCAGAACTAGAATTTTCATCAAGGGAATTTAAAATATGAAGTAAACGCACGTATTAGATAAAGGGGGTTCGACACCTACTAGCATGTATATATAAAAATAATTTTAATTATATAATAGTGTAATTTTTTTATTAAAAAAGGTTCAGATGAACCCCTAGCCCCAAACTGGCTCCGCTTCCGGGCCCAATTCAGTTCAAAATCATGTGAGAATACGGCCACCTTTGTTGTTTCACACTGTCAAAATAACCAACCATAATTAATGGTGCATATAGTCCATTTTTAGTCAGCTGGCACCATGATTCATTTCTACTATTTTTGTTTTTCTACTTTAAATTCCATTTTAACATCAAGGTAATCTTAAAAAGAAATATATAAAATGTATATTTTAATGAAAGGATTAATGGTCCAAATATTCCATGGTATACAATAATTTTAGTTTGATAGACCTCATGAATCTGTCTACTAGAGTACGTCATATAGAGTCAAAAACGTATGTATCACATGAACGTATGTTCTGTTTTATAAAGTATTATACTTTTGCCCTTTTCGATGTGGAATTTCCCTAAAGTATTATTTATTGTCCTACTTCTTTAGGAGCATGATGACCTAGAAGTATATTTTAGTCATTCTTCTTTGTCCATTCTTATTAGTCTGTCCTTCGTCATAGCCATCATAATCCTCCCTTGAGAGACTCGACGCCGCATCTAAGGTATTCTCCACTCTCGTATCGTGTGGATTCACTATCTAATATTGACTGTGAAGTCATTTTTGCAAAATAAATAAATTAATGAGGTTAAAACTTAAATGATGTCATTACAAGTTGCTATAGTTGTGCAAATCTCCCTCAAGGATAGGGGTGGGCATAAAAACCGGAGAACCGAAAAACCGTACAGAACCGAATTAGTTCGGTTCTTCGGTTCGATTTCGATTTTTTATTTCGGTTCTTCGGTTCGGTGTTCGGTTTAGGGGTAACGGTTCTTCGGTGCACCGAAGAACCGAAGTTTTATTAATTTTTTATTTTTTTTTTAATTTTCATTTAGCTCATGTTTGGCCCAAAACTTTTCAAGACCAAGCCTCAAAGTCCATACCCAATTACCTCATCAACATTTACCTTCCATCCTTATTACTTTTACATTTTCCTAATTTTTAATTTTAATTCCTAATATACTTATATTTTTAATTGTAATTTCTAAAAAATTTCACACACATACTCCTAATTTCTAATGGTAATTCCTAAAAATTTTTACACAAATACTACCACCGTATTGTGATATGAAAAATAGAGCACTACAATGATATGTATTTGAAGTTGTCCTCACTTTATAGTCTATTTACAGTGTTTTAGATTTTTTAGTGTCTTATATTTTGATTCGATTATCATTTTATTTTTTATGTTACACCAAAAAACCGATTTAAAAACACCGAACTAAACCGAACCGAAGTTGAAAAAACCGAACCGAACCGAACTAGTTTGGTTCGGTGTTTGGTGCACACTTTTCCAAAACCGAAAATCGAAGAACCGAACCGAAATTTGATAAAACCGAACCGAAGAACCGAACGCCCACCCCTACTCAAGGATATGTCATGTCATGTCATGCTTAGGCTACGTACACTAAATCAAAAACACAAGTGCATTGTACATATGAATATATGGTCAAGGAGTGCTTTCTTGAGATGCCTTAAAAAGGACGATATGATGCAAAACAAACGTTTGCGTGCTTACTTTCCGCCAATTGAAAAGACTAAATTGTTAGTGTCATACGAAAAAGTTAATGTTAAGACCATAGTATGTATAGAGAGATTATATTGAATGTAAGGTTGCTTGTATTAAAGAGATCAACGATTAGAAAAAAAGTCAATGCGCTATTGAGGGGGAGGACACACCAAAACAGCAAATTATTTGCTTTCTAGAAACTTCAATCACTATAACCCCACCCCACTCCCTTTACATATATGCTTTAACAAAAACCCACGTTGCATAAAATTTCATAAATAATTAAGTTAGAAACTCATGATGGAAATATAGGAAGTAAAACTGTGAATATTAAAATGGGTCCTTGAGTCTCAATGTTTAGCCTAAAAAAGAAATATAGGAATTAAAGCTACTTTATATTTACATAAAAAGGACCTACACTTAAACATAGGGCATTAAAGAAATATAGGGCATTGAGGGTGCTACATGTTGACTGACGTTCTTGGCATTGCCTGTTGCTGGATGCAGGATATTGATGGATGTGTGACATAGGCGCATGCATACTTATCATTTGGCACAACCAAACCACGAGGTCGTCCATGATACGAAACGCTAGGAGGCTTGTCAAGGTGCCATGAGGTGCGACCAAGGGTTATGAGGCACAACTAGAGACCAGCCATGACATAACTTTTGTTCTTAATTATATAGCTCCACACTTTTTTATCTTTTTTCAATGTGAGATTTATCTAATTAAAAGTATTATATGCACCTCCTATTTAGAAGCATAAAGCTAATTAGCTTTTCTCATTGCTTTTCTTCTATATTATCCATTATGACATAATATAAAATTAGTTTTTCTATTTTATTTTTCACTCATCTAATAGTCATATTAGGGCCCTAATTAATTTGAATTTGTATTGGGTAAAATCCATTAAAAGAGGAAGCAATCCCTATTAGAATATGTTCCATATTTGGGACTTGAACCTAAAACCGTATATCCACAATCCTTGACCGTATTTAATATGTATATAATATACAAGATTATCAACATTACTATTTTAGGCGCTAAATGATGAGCGAATAACAATTATTTAAAGCCAACCTTGTGAGCAAAATTTATAGAATAATCAATTATGTATCAACAATTGTTATGTAAAAAAAATATAAAAACAAAAATGAATCTATGAAGGACGAAAAAATTGATTGACACGAAAATATCATTCTTATAAATGATCAATTATTTAAATAAGTTAATGAAAAAGTAGAAAGACTAATTTAAACTATATGCATCACAGTCACACAATCGTAATTGGAATCTAAAACAAAAAAGTAAAAATGAATAGTGAGATAAAATAATAGTAATGTAAATTATTGATTATTGTACTCATTTTCCTTGTCACTCAAACAGTACACTAGTTAGTTTAAACAAAATAGAAATTGAATTTCTAATTTAAGAGAGAGTTTTTGGATTTTTCTTACTGAAAATGACATTTGCATGATCTATATATTTTTTGGGTAAAAGTGACTTGTGCAAGAATACATAGGGACCCACATTTACAAAAGCTTAAAAATAAAAAAAAATAAAAACAATAAATGAAGACGTGTATTTTCAAATGCTTGGGGATAGGAATAAAATAAATGTAATCTAATCTGATACTTCATTGGTCTCAAATTATCTGCCCTGACATTTTTTACACACTTTAAGAGGATTAACTAAAAATAATTTTGATTATTTCATTTTTGTATACTATGTCTTAAGTTAAAATCTATCTTTATTATATATTTATTCTACTAAGTTGGTTTTTAGTCTTCAAAAACGATTTTACTAAGAATAAAATGAAAAAATAATATTTTTTCTTGAATTATTAAGATAATAAATAATTTGAGATAACTATTTTTAAAAATGATGGCAGATAATTTGAGACAGATGAGTATTCTCGTAGTCAATCTTTATTTGCTCATGTTACTAAAATAAATGTCTAACAATACTTGTCCAATTTTGAAAATCAATAAAATAATTTATCTATTTGTATCCATTTTATCCTTAGTTATTAACTATGTGGTTACTCAATACATTAATAGCAAAGGTAAAATGAATACAAAATGATAAATTATTCATTGATTTTTTAAACTGAACAAGTATTATTGAACACTTATTGTAGTATACTGGACAAGTAAAGATAGATGGATCGAGAATAGTAAAGTAAAGTGTGAGTATGAACATAATGAAGGGCATTGGTGTGTGTGTGTGTGTGTGAGAATGCTAATAAAGTAGTAAAGAAGTGCAAGTAGGTTGGAACTTACCCGACAAGGAATTTTGCTATCTTAGGATCGTTATAGTTACGACGAAGTTATTTCTTTCGATCTCCAATTTTTTTTACCCATAATAGGTATTGGTATATACCTCCGATTTTGATCTTTTACTAGCAGTTGACAAGGTTGAATAGTTGGTATCCCTTTTTATAGAGATAAACACATTTTCACATCTTCCTAACCATTGATTTTTTAAATTGAACGAGTATTATTGGACATTTATTTTTAGTATAATAGACAAATAAATATAAATAAATATCTATTTTTAGTATACTGAATAAAATAAACGAACGGAGAGTACTAAGGTAAAGTGTGAGCATGAATAAAATGAAGGGCATTGGGGTGTGTGTGTGAATACTACTAGTAATAAATAAAGTAGTAAAGAAGTGCAAGTAAAGTAAACCTCTATTTGCCCGTCCGTTAAGAAACCTCTCCCTCTTTGGCCTCCTCTTACTTCCATTAATTGTTTGTTACACATCCCAACCCCCAACCCCAAAAATATACTAGTATCTTTTCTTCTCTTCTTGGTGTTTCCATCAAGAAAAGGTATTACTCCCTCAATTTCGTTTTAGTTGTTTCCTTTCTAAAAATATTGTTTCAATTTGATTGTCTTATTTATGAATTCAAGAGAATTTTTTTATGTTCTTTCAATGATATTCCTGTCATTAAATGACTACACAAAGTGTATAAACTCAAATTTATATTTTCAAAGCATAATTAATAAGCGTAATTTGGTAAAATAAATCCCTAAGAAATATTTCTTAAAGGAAGTGTCAAGTCAACAAGGGTCAACTATTTTGAAAATGAGGGAGTACTACTTAGTTCTTATTGATTAATTTTTTAATTAAAGTCGAATGTAAAATAAATTAAATATTGAATACAAAATGGAAAAAAAGCGGAGTAAACATAAGAGCAGTATATTCAAAAGTATAATAATTTTGTAATACGGAGTATAATAAAAGAAAAAGTTTCGATACGAAATACTGGTCGGTGTTTTTTAATCTCTTGTGAATGACTTTCCTGTTGAATAAATTAATTTTTAAGAATTTCATTATTTCATCTCGTAGTTCACAACCTTGTTATTAATTCCTTGTGTGTGAGGGTATTTTAGTCTAGGTGACACTATATTCTTATTAGCCTATTCTAAAAGGAATGACATGTATTATATTTTTATATGTAAGAAATAGATGTTGTGACTAACTCAACTTCAAAAAGATTCACCCCATCAGAGGCCAACGTGGGAGTCTTCAATAGCACCTCACCCCAGGTTAGCCCGCACCAAAGGCTAAAAATCTGGAGCGTCGGTAGTTTAAGATGAGGGTCTAACATCAAAAAATGAGAATTGAGATAAGTTTTATTCTGATATCATGTTAAAGAAATTGAATATTCGATCTAACTCAATTCAAAAATGAACTCAAGTTGAGACTTGCCCAAAGCCCTAAATCATATAAAGAGATCACCCACCTTGTAAGAGCCCAACCTAGGATTCTTCACCACTATAAATTTCTCATGTTACTTTAAATCATACGAGGTTTAATTAGCAACATGAATATTATGAAATGTTTAAAAGAGAATTTTTAAAAATGTTATAGTCACTCTAATATAATGATATATTTTAACACAAGTTCTAAAACTTTTTTTTTAATTTAAAATTTTCATATCAAATCAAACTATATGAGGAATAATAATTATCATATATATGTGTGGAATGCACGTAAACTGGGGGACTATTAGTAGAAGTAATAACATTTTTTCCTATTGTAATTTTTATTACGTAGGAGGTCGATTGAGAAGTCGTTAATAGGGAGAATCGTGCTGCTTAATTAGCATCTTTGGTTTAGAAAATGTATTATTTTGAAGTTAGAAATAATAAAATCATGTTCAAGTGAGAGATGATTTCCAATTAATCATCGCCTTGTTATATGTAAAAAATGGTAAGAAATTCAATTTTTATTAAAAAATGATGATTAAGTTGATTTTAGATTAAATAAATAGGATGCTTCACACGGATATTTTATTGTTAATTTATAGAAGAGTAAAATGAAAAGACATTTTTGGTTTGGAACAGATTTACCTACCTAAGCATAGGTTCATCTTATGACTTGCAACTCAAGATAGATTGTTAACCAAAGAGAGAATGATGAAAATAGGCATGGGAGATGGAAGCACAGCATGTTGTTTATGCACTACTGACTCTATGGAGAATGTAGTTCATTTGTTTTTTGAATGTGACTGGATAACAAGTGTGTGGGATGCAATTCAGAGGTGGCTGGGATTGGATTTACAGAATCAGGGTGTTTTGGAGATGCTCATAGATATCAAGAACAAGCATTGGAATAGATTCAAAAAGGATGTGATCACTGCAATTTATAGCGCAGTTGTCTATCAAACATGGATGGCAAGGAACTACAAGGTGTTTAGACAAACAAATGTAAATAACAGTTTTGTAATTCAGCAGGTTAAACATGTAATTAGGGAGAGGATTGATATGTTTAGGATGCCAAAAAAGTATAGAAGGAATAGTGACCTAGTGCAGGGCCTGTGTGATTAGTCTGCTTGAGGTCTGTTTCCTGGCACCAGTGTTGGTTGCTAGGTGATGGATGCTCTTTATGTGTTTTTGCTTCGTTTGCTTGGTATGATAATAGTTCACATTTTATTACCAAAAAAAAAAAAAAAAAAAAAGACAAATACGTAACAAGCAATTAGTTGACTTGTTTTACACTTAACCAAAATTGAGTCATATTGTAATTAAACATTTTAAGAGTAGTAGTGTAATTGAACATTTTTTTTACATCTTCACTTCACTATTTTTTGAAAACGAGTTCGTGTTGAAATACAGATAAAACTGCATACAATTAATCTTGTGGTCTAGCCCTTTCGCGAACTCCATACGTAGCTGAAGTATAGTGCACCGAACTGCCCATTTTCACTTCACTATTTTAAACTAATAAATAGAGTAAATTTTTAATTTTTTTTGGTTTTGTTTTTCTTTATCTACAAGTAACTAGGGGTCTCAATGTTTTATTAATTAGCAACAAAAGTTACTTGTCAAACACAAAATATAATTCCAAACGGTTAAAATCTCAAAAAGGGAATTCAATTTTGTAGACGTATTGAATATTGTCATATGGCTAATATTAATTCAAAATTCTTTTTTTTTTTTCTTTTTTTTTTTTTTTTTTAGAAAAAATTGGTGTGACTAGTCTCCAAAATATTGCTCTCAATGAAAGGTGATAACACGAAAATACAAGATCCCACCACTTAGCAAAAATCTTACATGAAAAGCACAAGTTTAAAAGTTAGGAGAATCTAATACAAGGAAAACAACAAAAGGAAGAAATCAAAAGCTTCAAAAAGAATATAACCAAACAAAGGCTTAGCAAGTGACGTTCTAGATACTCCAAAAAATATTGATAATAATTAGCAATTAGTAATATGTTTGATAAAAAGTTGCTAGTAGTAAACACCTTTTCTATTAAAATGAGTGAAACGTCCTCAAAGGATTTATACATGAAAATAGACAAATGACAGAAATAAGACGGAGAATATAATTTAAAAATATATTTTAGAAAGAGTATTTTGAAGATTACAAAAGATATTGAGAATTTTTTAACATGTTAAAGGATAAAATCATAAAATACAATCAAATTAAAAGTGCTTATAAGGTGTAAAATTATAAGTTGGATTAACCAACTTTTACAACAACAACACATGTCCAATATAATCCTATTAGGTGAAATATGGGGAGAATAGAGTGTACGTTGATCTTACATTTATCTTGAAAGGTAAAGAAGCTATTTCTAATAAACACTTGGCTCCAATAAAAAAAGATAAAAAGGAAACAGTAATAATAAGTAATAACAACGAGATAATAAGAAAAACGAAATGAAAGAAACAAATAAGTAATACTATAGATTTAAGAATAGGCAAAGACACATAAAAATGAAACTAATACTTCTAGATGAGAAAGAAAAATGCCCGTCAACTTATTAATCTTTTACACTGATACTCAACCTCCAGCTTATGATCCAAAAATATTTATAAATCAATTTGACCCGTTTATATGTTTAATCACCCCCCCCCCCTTCCCCCTCCCTTCTTCCACACCCTCTCATATTCACAAAAATATAGAGCAAAGTACAAAACAAGAAAGCTAAAGGAAAAGGAAAATTTTGTCAAAATCAAATAGGGGGTTGAGTAAACATAATAGAGAAATAGAGGTCCTTTTCTGATGAGTCAATAATAAATTAAAGAGCATCTTGGATAAGCAACTTTTCTTGTCCACGTCTTCTCTTCTTGCTCAAGCAAACATGAGGAGAAAGATATAATGCTATTTTAATATTTATTTATTAAAAAATAATGATTTGCCCCTCATAGTGGAATTTGATTAATTAATTAGTGGAGCCGCATTAAATAATCACATCACACTGCCACCCCTTTGACTAGTCCATATTTGAGGTTGCCATGCCCCTCAAGTAACATCATCCTTCCTTAAAATAGAGAAAACAATATTTTAGTTTTAGTTATAGTTTTCATTTGGTCATCTATACACATTTTAGGTCTCGATTAATTTAGATTTTCATATATGAGGCATTGTCCATTAAAAATGAAAGAGTTTTCTACTAGATTTTTTTCATTTCTAAAGCTCAAATTCGAGATGTTTGTCAATATATTGGGTACAAATGATTTCACTTCAATTTATTTTGGTTAGGTCTATTTTAAAACCAACCACCTAACTCCAATATACATTAAGGAGTCATTTGGTATACCGGATGAGATAAGTAGAGACATTCATGAGTTGGGATATCCTATGAAATTATTAAGGAATGCGGTAGTATGATTAGGATCACTCCACCTTTAATAAAAAATGTGGTAGTATGAATTAAGATCACTCCACCCTTATTCCTTTAATAAAAAATTGACTAAATGGTGCTTTGGATCCTTGTACTTGTTCTAGTTTGTAAAGTGGACACTTCTACTTAGCTTTTTGTCAACTGAACCCTTAAATTCACTAGAACACAATATTTTAAATTCTTTTCTCATCTGACCAGCGTGTGTGTAATACAATAGAGGACACGTGGACTTCCACATCATTTTTTAATTGACACCTAAGAAATTAAATATTACAAAGAAATAATTTAATAAAAATAATAACAAAATATAGAATTAAAGAAAGAAACCCAGAAACCCATGCCTCCACCAAAAACACACCGCCAAACAACCATCTCCGACGAACTTTCACCACCGGAGTCCCACCAACATACGAAATCCATCCACCACAGTCCCCTGTCTCCTCCGTTTAACACCACAACAACACCCATTTTCACCTCTGCTCAACTATGAACCACCCCACTTTCATTTTCTCCGATCAAAATCCAACAATCACCAACCACTGAGTCTCCTCCGTTTAACACCACAACAACACCCATTTTCACCTCTGCTCAACTATGAACCACCCCACTTCCATTTTCTCCGATCAAAATTCAACAACCAACAACCACTGACCTCCACCAAACACCCCACTTCCATTTTCTCCGTTCCTTTAAAAAAAAAACATTTGTATGCATTTCTATTTCATGGAGAAAATATAATTTACAAAGAAAAATAGGTGATGAAGAGAGGTTTTTGATGTTTTAGTATCACTATGAATTTTTAATGATTGTGTTTTATTTTTACTTGGAAGAGATGAAAAAATAGGAGAATTTTGAGAGAGCTTTCCGAAAAAAATGGTGGTGGCGGTGGGTACCCTTTTGGGCCTTGAGGAAGTGAGAAGAAGAGGGGTATTTTTCTTTCTTTTTTTTTTATTTCATTTTTATTTTTTATTTTTTATTTTTTTGCCTTCTCTCTTTTTTTATATTTTAAGTGAAAATTATCAGTTCACGCAGTGAGTGTATAACACACATCTTGAATGCTTATGCCACATAGAATGTCATGTCAAAAAAAGGGTTTAAAAAGTTGTGTTCTAGTGAGTTTAAGGGTTCAGATGACAAAAAATTAAGTAGAAGTGTCCACTTTACAAACTAGGACAAGTAAAAGGGTCCAGAAGACCATTTCGCCTAAAAAATTTCAGGTTCGATTCTTAAAAATTAAGGAAAATCGATAAGAAACCCTTAACACTTAATGAATACTATACACTACGAATCTAGATGAATCGAATGAGTAGATTTCAAATACGAAATAGTCTTTAAATATTTTTTAGACAAAATTGAACTATTTTCCAACTTATTTTAATTAGCACCCACCCACTCATTAAGCTTGCCCCAAACACAAGGAAAATCTCTCATTAGGCCCAAATGGTGTGATTCAAAAAGTGGGCCTAAGATTGCAAATGGTCCAATAGATATCCCAAATGGCCTATCACAGAAATTGATGCTAATAACAACTTTAGAGGAAAAATTCATAAAATTTACACGTTCTGTCCTTCAAATAAATTGACTTTTATTTTTGTCCTTTGGCAATTACACTTATACTTAGTGGGATATAATTTTTTTAAAATTGAAGTCATGTGTAACTTGTGAAGTAGTAGTCAGCTTTTTGGAAAGAACAGCTTCAACCAATATTGATCCCTCTCCTCTAAAATATGATATGAAGTTTGCAAAACTTTCTGCTTTTGAATCAAAGCACCCATTAAACCTTTTATTTAGGAAAAAATGTGTATTTTATGGAATAATGTTCCAAATATTTTGCATTAAATAACGATTGATTCCTAGAAATAGACGACTGGAATTCATGTCACCGTTAAAAAAAGTTATTTTTTAAATTTATATTAGAATAGATTACAATATTCAATAATCAAACATAAAAATTTAACTACAAAGTACAAATTATACGAAATCTTAGTAACTCAGTTGGTTGGCTACCTGATCTCCTCCCTATTTCCCTTTCTCCCTATACCCCCAAAATTTTTTAAAAACAAATAAGAAAAGTACAAATTACAGTATTCAATAATCAAACTTACAATATTCAGCTACAAACCACTTTCCCTAACCACAATATCCTATTAAAAAATGAAGCATTCAAACCACAACTAGAATATTCAAAGAGTAAACTACAACATTTAAATCAAAACTTTAATATTCAATTCAAGATCACAAAATCCAAATAAATAATAACAGTAAAACTAAAGTAATTAATGTTAGAAAAAACTAATTACAGTATTCAAATTAAACTTACAATATTCACTTACAAACTACAAACTACAATATTCAATATTTAATATTCAAACTTAAAATATATCAATTTAAGAGCACATTTTTGAAGATGGTATAAATTGTAATTAGAAACCTTAATATCATTAACAGATGAAATTTAAATACAATGCTCTTAAAAAGTGTTAAGTAGCTTTGCAATATGATATACTATGTAGATTGGTGCTAAATAATTCACTACAACAGTTGTACAATGTTTTTTTTCTGTTTGAATATACGTGATTAACATTGAGACTAGGTAAATGGATGCTCGAGCAATCGACAGTTGCAATATGGTTCCATATCTATGACTTTTTTTTTTGGGTAAATAATTATATTATATCAAAAGTGAGAATTGAAGTACAGAGAGTGAACATGTTATTGGACATCCGTCCCAGTATTTCGCCTACTACCCTCTTACTCGCACGCCTACCAACTAGAATGAGGACAGTATTTCGCCTACCTTCTTACTCGCACGCCTACCAACTAGAATGAGGATAGTCAGACTAAATGATAACAATCTTAATCGGACAACTAGAATTGATATCGAAAATGCAAAATTAAACAACAAAATTAAAGGATAGTTAAGAAATAAGAGATGAAAAGTGAAGAAAGAAAGACTTAATTGAACAATAATTAAACCAAGGAAGAAGAGAACTCAATCAAATACACGAGAAACCAAATTGAATCCACAATATGATAACTCGATGATCAATTAAGCGAAGAAGATAACACAAGCAATTTGGGAATCCACCCTAATCACTTGATCTAAGCTAATAATTGGAATTGAACCCAATCACTACTCTAACCTAGAGTAACCAAATATCAAGTCTGTTAAAGACAATTCAATCATCAAAAATCTAAATAATGAAAATGCCTAAGGAAACTATTTATAGTCATTGCCTTTACAAAAATAGTCTATTACAAAAATAACCTAAAAGTGACTATTTTACAAATAACCCACAAGGGGCCTTCTTGATTGCCCAAATGGCATCTTGATTGCCCATGACCTTGGGTATTTGTTTCTTCATGCCTTCCTCCCGGCTCCAGGCTATCATCCATATATGGAAGCCCCTCATAATGTGTTCCAAGCTAACCGTGCTCGTATTACTAACCCTAAAAAAGAACTCTCACTCGAGAAAGCGACCCCTTTCTGCCTTTCTTGTTTGATATTCGTCTCATTTCGAGCTTTATATATATAAAAAAAAAAAACTACGGCTTACTATCTCAAGATTACACAGGATAGGCAATAACACAACTTTCAGAATGCTACTAGCCTTGTAATGGATCTCTTGGATGATCCCTCTGATTAGGAACTTTGGCTGTTGCTTTTGTTGCTGGAAAAATTGCATGTTTCTCTCTTGCCAAACGTGGTAGACAACACCTGCTAACATCATTCTATACACCTGAGCTTGTGGACTCCTACCTCTAGATTCCTTCAAGAATTGGCTTTGTGTGCCCATTATTTTTTTTTTATTTTTTTTCATTGTTCTTATTTGAGAATCATTTATGGTATTTGGTGTAATTGAGAACTTGTTGTTTTTGGTACCTAATTACGGTTCTTTTCCAGTTTATTTATTGTTTTAGTTTAGGGAATCCTTCAGGTTCATTTATTGTAAGTTGTAGCACATGAATGCATTGTTTATGGTAAATAATGTGTCTTTATGTACACGTTGCACTTGATTTTCTTTTCTTAACATGGCCCTAGTAGTTAACTAATTTTTATGCTATATTTTTGACTTGGGTTTAGGAAAAATACTTTAGAATCAAATCGAACATGGTAAATTTAGACCTGTTTTACATTTTTAACCATGTTAATTAAGGAAATAATTTTCTCTGATTATTCCTTTCTTCTCTTACTTTCCTTGTGTGTTCAACCCCTCTTCTTCTATATAAGCGACATTCTCTCAACTTTCTCTTCTCTCTATGTTTTTTGTATTTTCTACCAGTTATTGGACAAGATAGAATTGATTACTGTGAGCGTGTTTAGTTTGAGGTTTGAAACCATCAATTTGATTGTATTTCTCTTCTGTTTTAAAGTTTGGCATGTTATAAATCATTTCCGTTCATATTATGTGCAGTGGCGGAGCCAGAAATTTCATGTAGGGGGTTCAAGATCGAAAGAAATAAACACACAAACTAATCAAAGGGGGTTCAACGTCTACTATATATACGTAAAAAATAATTTTAACCATGTATAATTAATATAATTTTCCGCCGAAGGGGGTTCAGATGAACCCCCTGGGTACAAGGTGGCTCCGCCACTGATTATGTGTCGTGTGTGAAGTTTGTCAATGTTCTAATCAATATTATTCGAATTATTTTATAATCAATGCATTCCTTTTGTTGCAGTGCAATGGCTGAATTTTCCGACAACATACAATATTACAAAATTGGAGATATAGTTAAAGATAACCATATGAATTGTAAGTTCAAATTTAAGAATTTATCTGCCATAATAGATGCTATTGCACTATAGTACCTAGACTTTAGGGATGCTGAAAAATTATACAACATATTGTATGAAATCAATTCATGACCATGGCTCACGAAGCCGCATGGTCTTAGAAAATGGGGGAAAATCAAAAGGGAGGAATTGTTTTCGCGGAAAAAATTTCTCCGTTTAGTATTTGGTTGGAAAACACGAACAAACCTAATATGTGGAAGTTTTATTGTAATGCTGATAATTGTATTGAAATAGGAGATACTTCAAAAAGAAGTTCAAGTAAGTTGATAATATTTTCCTTCAAAGTTAATTTAATATTTTTTTAAAAAATTTGTTTATGAATCTGTTTCTTAATTCTACAGGCAAATACTTTCGGGGTTGGAGGCAATCCACAACTCCAAAAGATGCCATGGATATTTTTCTGGAGGATAGAAACCAAAATATTCGTTTAACCAATTTTATATTATATTTATGAAACTTCTAACAATATATTATATTTTCAAGTTTCATAAATTATATTCCCCCGTCTCAAAATGATTTAATTATATTAAACTAATATGATGATATTTATGATGAATCCATATATCAACTTCACGTTTTTTCTTCTTCTAAGTTTTTTCTTTTATTTAGGACATTCATATAGTTGCCTTTTGATTTGGGAAAGCTTGTGCCCAAGAAGTTTGTGTTCCGGATCGAATTGTTTGAAACAATCACTACATTTAAAGATTTCTTCAATTATTTTTTTGTGTCATGATAATTATACTCTTAAAAGATTATGTTAATAATTGGGTTGTCATTTAATAGATACTGAGCTAATATGATAAGTCCATATGCCAATAAAATAAAAAAGATAAAATTATGAAAAACTTTAGAAATATTTTAAGAGCTTAATTTAAAATATAAAATATTATGATATATTTGTTAACAAGTTACGTCTTTTTCTAGATTGTTTTTAGCTTGAGCTGGGGGTCTATGGGAAACAACCTCTCTACTTCACCTCTGAAGTAGAGATACGAACTGATACTCTCCACCATTCTCGGACCCCACTTTATAAAAATACACTGAATAATGGATATGTTGTTGTTATTTGTTAACAAGTTTTCTCCTAATACTTTCCCCTCTTAATCATCTCACCGGTTAGGAGAAACATGATTAAAATTTAAGTTTTATAGTTTTTCTCCTTCTAATTATAAACAACAAGCTTTTATAATTGTTGGGTAATGATGAGAAACAAATGGACAAATACTAGAACAAACCCTTAAAGTTTGCATCAATTTTTATTTTGATGTTTAAATTAGTCGTGCCCCTATTAAACACTCAAATATTCATCAGGTGAACAATTATTGGAGGAGATCTTATAAACTATTTAGTAATAAGGTATAGACAAACCTGTCAACCGGGCCGGGCCGGGTCAACCCAGCTCCGGTTCGGTTTTTGTTACCGGGCTCGGTCCGGGTCCGGTCCGGTCGTGACTCGTACTGGGCCTGGCCGGGCCAGGCCGGGTCCAACAGTAATAAACCCCCAAACGGCCCAGCACCGGCCTATTAATGCATTTTACATGGCCGGGCAGGGCCAGGTCCCGACTAAAAAAAAAAATTGAACTTTGATTGTTTTTTAATATAATACTACTTAGAATACGACTTTAAAGAACATACATATGTATGTACATTCAATATATACTATTTTAAAGAATATATATACATTCAATCTATTCTATTTTAAAGAATATATATACATATATACATTCAATGTATACTACTTTAAAGAACATACATATGTATGTATATTCAATATATACTATTTTATAAAATATACACATGTATTTACATTCAATATACACTACTTTAAAGAACATACATACATATATATATATTCAATATATACTACTTTAAAGAACATACATACATATATATATTCAATATATACTATTTTAAAGAACATACATATGTATGTACATTCAATATATACTATTTTAAAGAATATACATACATATATACATTCAATATATACTATTTTAAAGAATATACATACATATATACGTTCAATATATACTACTTTAAAGAACATACATATTTATGTATATTCAATATATACTATTTTAAAAAATATACACATGTATTTACATTCAATATATACTACTTTAAAAAATATACATACATATATACATTCAATATATACTACTTTAAAGAACATACATATGTATGTATATTCAATATATACTATTTTAAAAAATATACACATGTATTTACATTCAATATACACTACTTTAAAGAACATACATACATATATATATATTCAATATATACTACTTTAAAGAATATATATACATATATACATTCAATATATATTATTTTAAAAAATATACGCATGTATTTACATTCAATATATACTACTTTAAAGAACACACACATGTATTTACATTCAATATATAATTATATACTACTTTAAAGAATATACATACATATATACATTCAATATATACTATTTTAAAGAATATACATACATATATATATTCAATATATACTACTTTAAAGAATATACATACATATATACATTCAATATATACTATTTTAAAGAATATACATACATATATACATTCAATATATACTACTTTAAAGAACATACATATGTATGTATATTCAATATATACTATTTTAAAAAATATACACATGTATTTACGTTCAATATATACTACTTTAAAGAATATACATACATATATACATTCAATATATACTACTTTAAAGAACATATATATGTATGTATATTCAATATATACTATTTTAAAAAATATACACATGTATTTTCATTCAATATGTACTACTTTAAAGAATATACATGCATATATACAATATTCAACAACATATACTTTTATACTATTATATTAAAAGTATTGAATTCATACAAGATATTCAATTTAAATTTTAAATGGAAAAAATATGTAAAGAGTAAATGAACTTAATATTTGATTGATTGCAAAATGTTTGAAAACTTACAAGTTACAAGGTTGCAATTACATTTCACGAATTTCACAAAGTTAAATTGAAAAATGAAAATTCAATTGATTAATTGTAAATTCTATAAATTTTTCATCATTTTTTTCAATTCACGCCTGTTAAAATTAACGGGAATTGACTGTGGATTGTCAAAATCAATAGCACTAAAGCCATGCATTGGACTTGATTGTGCTGAATTCTCTCTTGAAGTCGTTATTTCTTCAAGATCTTCTTCGTCTTCCGGCTCCACGAACATTCCTTGATTTCTTCGTTCTGCTCTAATCCAGTCTCTAAGGCAAACTAAAACATTCATGGCATTGCCTCCCAATGAGTGTCGGTTGTCTCCAATTTGTTGCCGTCCTTGACTAAAAGCGCTCTCTGATGCAACGGTTGACATTGGAACATTCAATATATCTCTAGCTAATCTTGAAAGTACAGGATATTGTCTTTCATTATTCTTCCACCAATCCAACGTGTTGATTCTACCTCTAGGATCCTCTGTAGACTGCATAAGATAATACTTAAGCTCTTCCCGACTTACGGTTCTTTGCGATGAAGGCTACAATCTATTCCAAACAGATAGATCAGAAACACAATAAGCAGACATATTATGTGCCTGTCTTTTAGAAGATGATGGTTCCTCAGAAGGATGGGGAACGGGGGTCGGTGTAATGTGTGACGGTAAAGCATTGTCAAGTAAATCAGCATAATGATTGTATAATGTGTTCATGTAACTATTCGCATCAGACATAGCCGTAAACAAAGAAGGTTCTTCATTAGCGTTTACTTCTAAAGCAGAATAAATAAGATAAGTAAATTCGTACATAGTATTATATTTCATACATGGATTTAATACAGCACCAACTAAGAAAATAGAGGGAAGCGAAAAAAAATATTTTTTAAATTTATCAATCATTGCCTCAATAGCATATTTGTAACCTGGTTTAGACTTATATTCGTTAAGCAATAAAGAAATGTCGGGTAAATAAGCTAAAATATTACAAACAGTAGGATAATAAGCACCAGAAAATTCAACCGTAGCTAGATAAAATTTTTGCAAAAAATTAACAATATCATCAATTTCAGCCTAATCTGAATTTTGTAACATACAATCGGAAAAATCATTAGCAAATTGGTTAAAAGTCATAGTACTAGGAACTTTATAAATATTGCAAGTATTTAAGAAATCATACGTAGAAATCCATCTAACATATATTTCTTCAGGCATTAATCTCGGTCTAAGTCCATTTTCCTGACATTTTCTTTTAAATTCGGTAAGTCTAATTTTTCTATTATTTCCTTGAATAAAAACCAACTGCAAGTCTAACTTTTTCAATAGCAGGCTCAAAAAAAGCAAGGCCATCTTTTACAATTAAATTATATATATGACAAACACACTCAATATTTCGGATAACGATGGAGAAAGTTCAGTTTTTAACAACTCAATAGCAACGTTGTTGTTAGATGCATTATCAAAAGATATACATAAAACTTTACGGTCAATACCATAATAGCTTGCAACTTTTGTAATAGATTCAGAAATAAATTTTCCAGTGTGTTTACGGTCTTCATCATACAAAAATGCTAAAATACGTTTTTGCATAACAAAATTACTATCTACCCAATGACAAGTAATTGTTAAATAATCATTTTTATTAATAGCACGACCAAGATCAGAAGTTAAAGCAACTCTATATGAAAGATTTTTTAATAATGCAGATAAATAGTAAACATATTGTGCATGGAGTCTAAAAATATCGGACCGACAAGTAATTCTAGGAATACCCTCAAACATAGGATTATAAATTGCCTGAATATAATGAATAAAAGCTTCAGGAGAAGCAAAAGAGAAAGGCAAACAACCCACAACTATCATTTTGGCTAATTTTTCACGATCCTTCATTTTATTATAATTCTTAACTAATTGACCGATTTTTGGGTTCAATCTAGTTTGACTTGGGCCCCCAACTGTCCCACCACCAGTTACCTGAGCTAGCTCTATTGGGTGGTTCTCCTTCAAATGTCTCGACAACTGACCCGTACCTCCTTTATTACCCCCGGTCTTATGCTCGTATTTTGACTGACAAAGATCGCATTCAACCTTAGTGGTTCCTTCTATTCGAGTAAAAAAATTCCACACAACACTAGTTTTTTTACAAGATCTTACAGAGGGGGGGGGGGAGGAAGATTAACCGATTCAGATTGAACATTAACATTACCAAATTCGGGTGTAATATCAACATCATCATCATTTTCATCTACATCAACAGAGTCTAGTTCATTCTCTTCTTCTATACCATTATTTTCTTGAGCCTCAAAATAATTCATATCGTGAGCACCTACACGTATTTCATTCTCAAATGGTTCGTTAATTGGTACCGGAGGCACACGAGTATAGCGAGTATTTGAACTACCTCTACTAGAACCAATTTGTTTCTTACTACCACTACCACTTCCGGGACAAAAATTTCTAACACTTTTACCGACTTTCTTTAATTTATCCATATTACTTATTACAAGTTAAACTAACAATTATTCAAAAAAACACAAAAAAATACAAATAAAAATTCAACAAATAATACAATAGTTAAAAATTAAAAGTAAGAGATGAAACGATAATACCAAATTGCCGAAGTATCCGAAAGTTGATCAATTGAGCACTTTTGAAAACTCCCACTTGATATTCTTAATTGCCAAATAATAAAAATATAATTGAGCACTTTATGAGATAATTAGAAATTAAAATAATTGAGAGAGATTGAGATTTTGAGAGAATGAGATTGTAAGTTGTGGGAAAATTATTTTTGAAATGGGGTATTTATAGAAAAAAATTTTAAAGTTAAATTTTTTTTAAAAAAAAAAAACTGCACAATTGGCCGTTGGGCCAACGGCTATATAGCCGTTTGGACTGCCAACGGTCCAATTGGCAGTGGGCCTGACCCATTTCAATTTTTTTTTAATACCGGGCTAGGCCTGTGCACCGGTGGGCCTGGTCCAATTTTTTTACTGGGCCAGTCCACCGGTCCAAAATTTTTGTCCGGCCCAGCCCCTACGTTACCGGGTCCGGATTCAGTCCAGTCCGATCTCTAACTGAGCCTGTTTAAATGGGCCGAAACCGGTGCGAGTCGGTGCGACCCAGCCCAATTGCCACCCTTAGGTATAGAAGAAGTTGTATGAATTAGTAACTAGATCTTTTTGTTTAAAGGGTACTTGCAATAACTTTATAAATTGGATGTCTCATATGAAAGTAGCTTTAAGTTGGAGTACTTATTCATAAAATTAAAAGACAATTTTTTTTGCTAACAAAAATTCAAAGTTAATATACATTATTGTCCCCGAGTTTTAGACGGGTCACCAAACACTACACCAAAAAAATCTTTATCCACAATTACTTAACCACAATAGCTTAATTGTCACTAAATTATATTTTTTAGAAGTAATTATTGGTGACAATTAATTTTAGCACTCTTTGTAAATGTCCCTAAAGCCTATAACGATATTGGATCCAATGACAATTAACTAATGCCGGTAAAAACTTTATCACTCTTTGCTAAAGTGCATACTTATTACTGCTAAAAGTCTTTAATTTTTTGTTATAGTTAAACTACTTATATTACCACTCGAAGACCATTGTTATCAAATAATGTACTAAATGAGGTAGCTCGGTGCACTAAAGATCTTGCTATCTGTGGGGTTCAGGCAGGGGTAGAGCCATCCTTTGGCAAGGGGGAACCCCCTTCTGTAAAAAATTATACTATATATAGATGACTTAAATTATTATATATATATATATATATAATAGATGTTGAACCCTCTTCAACTAGTTTTTCTTCAAATTTTGCATCCCTTAGTGGAAATCCTGGCTCCACCTCTGAGTTCAGGAATGAGTCTGATCACAAGAATACTATATGATATAAAAATTTGATTTTTATCACATAATGTACTATGATATAAAATTGCTTTTATTTCATTTTTAAGGTTAAAAAACGAGTCTTACATGGCTGAAGAAGACAACGGGCGCGCAAATTGGTTCGATTATTATTATTATTATGAGATTTTGTACTATAATATAAAATACTTTTAATCTTTTTTAAGGTAACAAAAATCTTACATAGCTGAAGAAGATGGCCGAGGAGCATGCAAATGGACTCGGATACTAGCACTATCAAAAGTTGTATTATTGTATATAATGATTTTATTCCATTTCTTAAGGTAACAAATGAGTCTTACCTGGTTATCCAATATTGTACTCTCGTATATTAATCATAATTAAAATCCTATGGTGAAATTGATTTTGGTCTTGTATTTAAGGATAACATTCCAAAAATTAATATTTTCTGACTCTTGCATGGTTAAATCCAACCTATTTCACTATCAAGGTACCTGTAGTTATCTTTCATCAATACAAGTATGGTGAAAGCTACGAACCTGCTAGGTGCTTTCATTAGAAAGTTACACTATATTGCGATAGAGTATATATATATATTGATTTATCATCATGTATTATGTTCCGTTACTTAAACGACACTTATAAATCTTGTTGAATCATAGTTGGTCATACTTAATTTAGATTAAAGATAACTTCTAAAATTTGTGTTGATGTAGCGATTTATTTGGCAATAAATGACTGGAGGTAGTTGGTCATATAGGGACAACAATTGTGACATGCATCAATCAAATAAGATGAATTATTAAAGTTGGTCAAAGAAAAAGATCATATATAGGTCCCTCAAACTTGAAATAAAATTCCACCTTTTCAACTTTGAACGACAATAGGAAAGGAAATGATTAATGGATTGTTTGGTCGGAAGCATGGGGTACTAAAATTAAAACTCCTCTGCACATTTTAGTTGGACACATTCTATTTTATAAAGTAATTAAAAAATTATAAATAAAATGATAATTTTTACTATTTTATCCTTTAACCATATTAATAATATTCATTGGGCATTGGAATGAACACTGAAATTGTAACTAATTGAAGGAGTAAAATGAAAAAAAATTAATTAATTTTATCTTGATTTAGTAAGTGATCAACTAATATGAGACATTTATTTTTAGTAAGATGATCAACTAAAATGGGACGGAGGGAGTAATACCAGCATGAAATTCATCATCAGCAATATAGATACTTCCTCATTTGATTTATTTATTATTTTAGTAAATCAAGGAAATTTTATTATATGTTTTCATATTAACCTTAGTATTAAATAACTATATAAAGTACGTAGTCAAATATAGAGTTGCAAAGCATCATTAATAAGGTTAGTTTAGTAAATTATACGCGCTACTTAAAGTTTTCTTTTAGAGTGTGCCAGATCAATAGAGGCCAAGTAAACCTAAATGGAGGGAGTACTTCATCTCTCTCAAATTATAATTCGTATTTCTCTCTCACACGTCATTTAGAAAAATATTAATTAGGAAGTATTGTTAATGTATGCATTTTTTATTAAGAGATAATAGCACTTTCGGTCCCTCAGTATTGGTAAATTTTGATTTTAGTCTTTGTGATAGCTGACTAATTATATTTAATCTTCAATTAACTGAAATGTGTGTTTTAATTTGATCTCTTTATGTAGAAAATATGTTATATTTAGATTATTCATAGAATTATATTACTGTCAAATATAAAGTAACGACTAACAATACAAGCTTAATATATAATACATGGTAATTAATTAAGTGTAACACCCCATACCTTCCCAACCCTACTTGACGACATTGAATAAGGTTTACTTAGGTGTCGAGTATGTATTTGGTAATGTTAATAATTGATATTGGGCATCGTACATGTGCTTAGCGAGTGTTTTGTGATTTTCGTGGAGCAGTTGTAGGGTTCAAAACTGTAACACCCCGTACGTGTCTACGTGTAGCTGACGACCGAAACATTTAGGGAAACATGCAAACATGAGAAAAGGGATGAAGTATACATTAAATTGTGGGCATGAACAAGTCTTGCATCATTGGGCCCAAAAGATGAAGCCCAAAAATTGACAAGAAGACATGGGCCAATATGACATTTTGACCCATTATTGCAATATTGGTCCATTTGACCAAATCAACACCTCATTAAATGCTAAGGAAAAGATAAGGGAGACTTAAGGGGCTATATAAGCAAAGGAAATCAGATTTTTATTCATTTGGACTCTCATGTTTTGTTTAGAATTATCTCAACATTTCCTTGTTCAACACAAATCCTAGACCTTTGTCTTTTTGACCAAGATCATCATCTTGCACACTTTGGTAAGTGTTTATGTTTATGATTTAATATATATTGTGTAGGAGAGGGTGCTTATCTCATGTTGGTTATGTTGGTGATGTATTGAGAATTCACTATGTGTGTCTGTGACATGTTTGCTAAGATGGTTTTGCCTTGTAACTTTGCACATGGGCTTGTGATCTTGAAGGAAATAAACTTGATGGATTCAATATTGTTATGTGAGATGTGATTATAGTCTTCACTTGTTTGGTCATGGTGTATAATGTTTGGAAAGGCTATTGTGAAATTGGTTATGGTTTTGGTGACATATTGACCGTAAAATGTTGTTTTGGTGATGTTCTTGCGTGTTGTGAAACCATGGCTGGTAGTTGGCATGTTAGAGGATTATAAATATGTTAAAATGAGGTTGATTATGATCATGGGCCATTCATGGCATGAAAAGACCCAAAAAAATGACGTTTCGGACCAAAACGGGCCCTGGAATTTTCCAGAGGCCATCTGCGCACGCATCTCGCCACCTGCGCACGCAGGTGGCAGCGCAGATCACTCCAGATTGTTGATTTGTTTGTTTTCGTACCCCGTTGATCCCCGAAAGCCACGATACCCTTTTGGGATGTAATTATCACATTGTGATGACATTTTAATGACTTTAAAGTATTGTATGGAGGTATGTTGGACTATATAAAGTATGGAAGGTTGTTCATATGTTGGTATAAAGGAGTAAATGTGACGGAATGATAAAGAGAAAAGCGTAAGGGTGTGTGTGGTGTGAAATACTATCGATGTATGATTTCTCGATTAATGTATGTACCGTTATGGTGTTGGGAATATGAAAATGTATTGGATTGTATTGTAAGGGGTGACATGAGAGTTCATTGACGTCTTGTACGCCTATATGATAACTATTTGCTAATGTAAGTTCCGGTATGAACTTGTATTGTAGACTAAGACGTAAAGAAGGAATTGGACCATAGTCACACATACATCGACTTGTGTATTCATACGTGGAAGTGCAGGTATGTAAGGTTATTCTGTCCGTATCTTTCTGCGGCGAATAGTATTCACATTGACATTTCACTAGTCCTATCCCGAAATGTGCTAAGGTATTCCATATCCGGTTATCTATGGTCATTGTCATATATTTCCTACTCATTGGTGACTCTCATGTCTCATATTCATGAGTAATAGTCCAAAAGCTCAAATAAGGTTATGTTCTAATGTTCCAATAGTGATTCTACTTATATCTCTTGTTCATTGATTATTGCCCAGTGGTTCCAATAGTGTTATGTTCCCACGAATTGCTCATTGGTTATTGTTCCAAAACTTCCAACAATGTTATGGCTACAAAAGTAGCAATCTCTCATAAGCCAAGGGTATCCTATATTCGGGTATCACTTCTGGTTCCTCACATGTTCTTTATGTATTGATCAATTGTCATTCACATGTCTCATATGCATTGATTAATGTTTCAAAAATGCCATGGTTCCAACAATGGTATATTCCAAAGCTCAAAGTGATGTTCAACTATCATTGGTATCAATCTCAAAGTAAAGATCAAAGTAATGCAAATGTGGTTAATGATTGATTTATGGGTGGCAAGTCTAGGGGCATAAGCCTAGCTCGACTCGATCCCGATGCATTGATTTATGGGTGGCAAGTCTAGGGGCATAAGCCTAGCTCGACTCGATCCCGAGGGTGGCAAGTCTAGGGGCATAAGCCTAGCTCGACTCGATCCCAACATGACGATAAGTCATGAAAGACCCACTGATCAGATGGGGCCCGGGTACAGTATAGCTCAGACAAAGATAAATAAGTACAGAAGTAATGAACGTAATGAATGCAATGAACGCAATGAACCTAATAGACATGTTTCCAAATGAACTGGTTTATTGACTTGATTATTATTAACCCCAATGAAGTCTCTATGTTCTACACAGTTTCTATGGCCTTGCATGCTCAGTACATTCTTCGTACTGACCCCTTTGGGGGCCTTACTTTACTTGCTGCAGGCACAGGTGTTCGTAGACCCTCACCGTAGTCTACGCTATATCAGCAGATCATTGGTGAGCTCCAGTTGTTTCGGGGCCTCCTAAGTCACTATGTACATTGTTTGGTGTTGTTTTGATACTATATGTATAAATAGAGCGGGGCTTGTCCCGACTCTAAGATTGGTTTTGGTTATGCATCCGTAGAGGCTTTGTAGATGTTGTGGAAAACGTGAAGGGTCTGTAAGAAACATATGTTTTGTCATGATGGCCCTAACGGCCAAGTTTCAATATATGTTTTATGAATTCCGCTATTGATACTTTATATTCATTTGAGGTGGGGTTGTATATTGAGTAGCATGCATATGATTGTACATGAGCACAGATTGGTTCTCTCGGGCCTCAACGGCTCCGGGTGCCAGTCCAGCCCGAATGGGATTCGGGTCGTGACATTAAGTGGTGGATAACTAGTAATCATAGTAAATTTGTGAATATTCACGAACAAAGCCATCAAAAAACACACGATTGAATTACTTGAATGTCAAATGTTCTTTTAGTCATATATAAACTCAGTAAGTACTGTTAACCCTATATATATAATTAATAAAAGGGTAACATTTAAGAGATTATTTAGGCATTTAGTCTTTTATTAATTGTTTAAGTAACACAGTAATAGAGTCCTAATTTTTAATTAAAAATCAGGTTGATAAATTAATCATAATTAAACTAGGAGTGCTGAAGTGTAATTATTATTATTAGGATCCAAATTGATAGAGACACCCCCAATGGACCATGCAAATATAAGCCAATTATATTACTGATTAGATTGCCAACAAATTTGAAATTTTCCACTAATGAAGAAGAGGATTTTATTATATGTTTTCCGTTTTCAATTAAAATATATTATAATTATGGTAACGTCTTAATTAATGATTAACCACATTATTTTGAATATTGAGTTACAAAACAAGATATTTGTTTGATTTTTTGACTACATATGGTGTAGAGGTCTAGAAAATTCAGACTTTCTTTTTGATGCTATGATCATATAAAAACATAAACTTTGAAGCTCAATAAATAAATATATGGCAATTGAATCATAAGCTGGATCATAAAAAGCATACCGCGAGAGCAAAGCGTATCGTTCATAGTCATAAATCTGTTTGTAGTGTCGTGATTGTTGTCATAGTCAACATGATTGAAATTTTTAGAAAAAACTTCGAATTGAGAGAATGATCCTTCCGGTACTGACTGCACCCAAACCGACATAAATGAACAAATAGAATATCATAAGGTGCTTGAGAGAATCATGTCGAAGCACGAAGGAACTCGACGTATTGAGCAACAAAACAAGGCATTTGTTTGAATTTTTGACCACAAATGGCAAACGTTTGTCCCTACAAATTTTTGAACTTATCAAAAAGTTTTCAAAACTTGATTTTTAATTTGTAAAAAATCTAATATAGCTAGATAACTTCAACATATGTTATATGCATTAAACTATTTACGCACTTAAACTCAAAAGAAAATAAAAGGAAAGAAGAAATCAAAGGATTAGACTTGTACGTAAGAGAGCGTATTTAATTCCTAGCTTAATTCATGTTTTCATTGTTCAATACAGATTTTTATAATGTAACTAATTTCGTAAAAAATTTAGAGGTAGAGAGACTGTTTTCGAAAGACCCACTCCTCAAGTGCAGCAAATTCAGATGCAAAGAAGAAGGAAACATTGAAGAAAACATATCAACTGACAAAGGAAGCAGCACAAAGTCTACAATAAGGGACATGAACAACAATAAAATAGTGCGATAATCAAACACAATAAATAATAGATAATGATAGATACAAAAGCAAGAACTACGTACCATAATACGACTAGTACATGACACATACCAACAAGCAGTCTAATCCCTCAAAAGACGTGACAACCGGCCTACTATCTTCTAACCATCTACCCTAATACGAAAAAAAGCAACCCAATGCCTACAAAAACAACAACAAAAACAAAATAGTAAGGTAATCAAACACACTAAACGACAGATGATGATTGACATTTTCTTTTATCTATTAATCCATACTCTCTCCATTTCAAAAAAAAATGACCTAGTTTCTTTTTTAGTCAGTTTTAAAAAAGAATGACCCTTTTCTTTTTTGAAAACACTAAAATTTCAACTTCCCACGTGACATGTTTAAGACCAAAGGGCATTTTGGTATATTTGACATAACTTTAATTTAAAACCACAAAATGCAATTTTTATTTTATTTTCTTAAACTCTATGCCAAATCAAAATAGATCATTCTTTTTGAAACGGAGAAAATAATATATGAAATGAAGGTAGTACAAAGTCTTGTTAGTATGATAAAACTTGTGATTTTGAATGCACATAATTTTCACCGATCCTATAGAATTTGTGAGCAATTTGTACAATTTATATTTGTCCGTTATAACTTTGAATATGACAATAAGTTCACCCATTGAATATAACTTTGTGAATAATTCGTAACAAAGTTATGCCTCACTTGATCGACATATATAAACTTTGAATTAGATAAGTTGTACAAGTCTAACAAAACAGATTTCATGGGGTCATAAGAATATAACATATATAGAAATATATGCAAAATTATGAGTGCAACAGCCAACATGTTATATTTTCGAAATTTTAGTAATTTCACACATACACATATAGTAAATACGGATTGTATTAAAAAATATTAGATTCAATTGAATACGTCATTTATTTGTGCTTCATTGCCACTCAAAAGGGTAAATATACCTTGCCCCGAGCCGTGTTATGGGATGTCAGTTCATTAATTTTTTTGCTAAAATATGTATATTATAGATAAGAAGTAAAATAAAAGTATTCGATATAAAGTATAAATAATGACATCACTTACTCATTATAAATAATTTACTCAACAACAATAACAACAACATCCCACTGTAATCTCATAATGAGATGTCGGAAGGTAAAATATACGCAAGCCTTAAGGTAGAGAGGTTGTTACCATTATAAATAATTTACTCAATTATTCATTTTTTGATAAATAATGTGCTCGTTTATACATTTTTTTTCCCTTCATATTCCAAAAATTGAAAAGTTCTCTCTATTTTCTTTGTACTACATGATAAAGGGTCTAGTCTCAACAACAAACTCAGTATATTCCCACAAAGTGAGATTTGGCAAAGATAAGTGTACGCAGTTCATACCACTATACCTCGGAGGTGAGATAAAAAAATTATTTCCGATACACCCCGGCTCAAGTATAAAGGGTCTAGTCTACTATGCGAAAAAATAAAAAAACATTTTTTTCTTCATATCATATACACAATATGTATTAACCCAACCAACGAGACGACTAACAATTTTGTTGGTTAACTAAAAATATTCAATGAGATCATCTGAATAAACAACTGCTTGGGATTGGTTTAATTGAATATTCAACATGATACTTAATCGGCTTAATATTTTGATAGGTTTCTAAATTTATCAGTTAATTTCATTGAGAAACTCAAATAAGTAACATGTTATTATTAGCTAGGTTCCTTTGATCCAATTTTTTGAAATTTTTTTTTGCGTATTCTTAAGCGTCTAATAGTTAAGTTAACCACATAAAATATGTCGTTTCGTTTAATTTGAATCGAAAACGTCTAATAAAAATACTTTATCATGTGTTGCTCAATTGAAACTAGTTGTAATTTTAGTGTCTAAGTGAAATTTTTATATTGTTGACATCCCCATGGTTTTGAATTTACTCATGTTTGTATATTTGTCTATTTTTTCAAAAAAAAAGAAAAGAAAAGAAAAAAGAGCCTATTATTGTTTTTAAAATTAATTAATCAAATGTAAATCGTTACTTTAAAAAAACTTTCCAAATAAATAAAATTCAGAATTTGACCAAACAAAGTAACAAACTATAAGAGTTTACTTTTTTCATCTACTTTATCCTCTCTTGTTGTCAAAATTTGGTATTCATATATTATCAATTCTTTTTTTTTTTTTCTTTCACGTTTCAAACGATGTTAAATTTACTATTACAATAATGTTTCATAACTTACATTTTCGTTCTATTTAATTTATTAGTTCTCCATTTGAAACATTACAAGAAATTCAACATTACTCCACATGGAAACACTAAACTTCAACTAATCTTTTCATATTGTTTACATTTACATCATACATAAGTCAATTTAATAATTTAAATTTCATGATTAGTCAAATGATGTTACAAAAATATTATCATTACGGAAAGAGTTTTTAATACGTAAATATCTCCTATGAATGCATGAAACCTGGAAAGCTTTCAAACAAAAGAAGACAAACGAGAAATGCCAAAAAAATAACAATAAAAAATCGAGGCGCCTGAAAGGGGTGAGCATAAATCATAGAAAATTGAATTATTAAATCGAATCAAGATTTAGCGTATTAAAGTTTGATTATCTTATTGGACCGAACTTTGAGAGTGTATTATTTGATATCTATTTTAATTAAATTATTAATTACCAAATTATTAAAATGCACAATAATATTATACCTTGTGCAATTTTGTAAGTAAAATTTAAGCAGGGTATAGTGTCGTAAACCTTACTCCTACCTTGTGGAGATTTATAAGTTATTTTCTAAAGATCATCGAATCAAGTGCAGTAAATTAAGTTATTCCCTAAAGACCATCGAATCAAGTGCAGTAAATTAAAGTATTTAAGAAAATATAAATACAACAATGAAGAAAACATGAAAATTAACAAAAAAAAATAGTACAAAATGTTGTATAATATGGATGTCATGTGACATATATATATATATATATATGTGTGTAAATGTCATTAATGAGAGATAAGAGTTAGTAGCCAAATTGAGCTTGAACACCAAGAGTTACTTATTCAAATTGGATTTGAACATCAAAGTTAATTTACCAAATTGCCAACTTTATATCAAGCTTAACATGTTTAGGGAGCAAGTTTGATGTCTTATAAATAGCCATCCTTTTATACATTTTGACATATAGTTCCAAGTAGAAAACAAAAGTACTACTAAAATTCTCTAAAGTTGTCTCTTTTCTTTAAGTTTGATATTAATATTTTGTCTTTATTTTATAACACAGAACATATAGAAAAAGAACAATAACAAAGGTAAAACAATGCAATAACTGAAATATAAAAGTAAGAGACTACATGTATACGCCTGATACTACGACAAATATGGTACTAATAGGCTCCCATCAAGCCTACTCTCCGAAAAAGGGAGAGATAAAACTCAACTACCTACTAGACTTTTATCCTAATCCACGACCTCCATACTCCTTCATATCTAAAGTCATGCCCACGACAAGTTGAATCTGACCATGTCCTATCTAATCACCTCTCTATCCAATAATTTTTTCAGCTTACCTCTACTTCTCTCCATATTTTCTATATCCAGCCTCTTAAAGTTAAACTTTGAAAATATCAAACTGAATATCGTACAATCATCATGCGTGACAACACAACACAATAGGTTTAACCTAAGTCTATCTCTCCTCATATCTACTATATCCAGTATTTCGAAATCTACTTTAAGAGCCTGTTTGGAAAGCCACCCTGATAACTGGATTTGGTGTAATTACACTGTCTGATATATTTGGTTGACAATTACTTGGTCAACAGGTAATTGGGTATAATTGATAGGGGGTAATTACACTCTCCAATTCATAGGGGGGAACTGTGAAGTGCTGGTAATTACATGATGTAATTACAAGCTGATTACTTTTTAATTTGTTTCTTTTATTTTTTTGTTTAAATTTATTTTTAATTACGATTATTTTAAATTATTTTTATTTTTATTATTCTAATATTTTTTATTTTTTTTTATTTTATATTATTTATATTTCATTTCCTTTTCATTTCCCAACTTTTACTTCTTATGATTCCATACAACATATTATCTATGTTTTATTTATTTTATGTTTATTTTTTTCATTTAGCATAATTTAGTTAGTATTCTAATTTTAAATTAAGTAGAATTCATTGTTGAATAAGGTTATAGACTTAAGTTTTTCTTTTGAGATAAGGCACAAGTAACCCCCTAAACTATACCCGAAGTTTCTACGACACACTAAACTTTACGGTGGTCCTATTACCCCCCCAAACTATACCCAAAGTTGCTACGACACTCCTAAAATTTATGGGGGTCCTTTTACCTCCCTAAACTCATTTTTTCTGTATTTTTGTGCTCCTTTTGTGCTGATATGACTGCCAAGTCAGCACAAAAAGAGTACAAAAATATTCTGCTACTTGGCAGCCATATCAGCACAAAAGGAGCACAAAAATATAGAAAAAATGAGTGTAGGGGGTAATAGGACTCTCGTAAAGTTTAGGTATGGCATAACAACTTTGAATATAGTTTAGGGGGTACTTGTGTCTTAGCTCTTTTCTTTTCTTTTGAAACATAATTATGTACGTTATGTTGAAATTTGACATAAAAGTATTTTTTTTTTTTTTTTTAATTTTGAACTTGTGTTATATTTTCAGTTTTAATTTATTTGTTTTGCTAGTATTGACTTGATATTTAATATTATAAGTCATTCATTTTTAGTTAGAATTGATAGATTATCTTTCTGTCAAATATTTTAATAATTTTATAACATTATATTTATAATACTGATCTTTTTGTTAAACATGCATTTTATAATGTTCTTAAAAATCATGTACTTTAAGTTTTTATAATTAATTTAATTAAAATATACTCGTTTAAAATATATATATATATATATATATATAATATTTAATATCTTTTATAAATGTCTTTATTTGTTTAATATAAGTTTTTAGTTTTTATTAATTAATTTTTATTTTAAAAATTTATTATAATCATGTAATTATATTTATGCAATCAAATAGTATACATGTCATTATAATTACTATCCTAAATAATTACATAAATTTTAATTATCAGGTGACTTTTCAAACAGGACGAATTGAATACCGTACATCCTGCATGACAACACAACACAGTGGGTCCCTTAGATGAGATCAGCTTCTTCCAAATGCAGGCGCGTGTACAAATCTTCCACACAAATGTCTCTATGAAAAGACAACATTTGTCCTAAGCAATATTCTACTATTTCACCCGCTAACTCCATAATCCTCCATACTTTTTTTTTTTCAAAAATTCCAATATTTTTTTTTTAATTCAAAAAAATTCAATATCCACTGTTCATTTTTAAATTTTATTTGGGATTTTCTTTCTTGTTTTCAACGACACTTTGAGAGTGAAATATTGAAAAGAAAAAAAAAAAGATTAGTACTGTTCTAAGTATGTGGACTTAAGGTTGGTGTTATTTTTAAGGTTTTCTTGATGATGGGTACGAGGAAGAATAACAACGTTGGATTTAGCAGTAGCTATGATTATTCATTCAAGATTCTACTTGTTGGAGATTCTGGTGTTGGAAAAAGTAGCCTTCTTCTAAGCTTTATTTCTAAACATCCACCTCAGGACCTTTCTCCTACTGTTGGTAATAAAAATCATACACCCTTTTTATAGTTTAATGATCCATATCTGAGCTTTTTTGTGCTACTGTTGTTCTGATGATGTATTTTGTTTGTTGTTTAACTGATAGTTTTGATCTTTGTTAGATACTCACCTAGTTTCATTTTAGTTGGTCAATATTGACTTGACACTCTGTAAGAAAACATTTACACTTGTTAGATATTTATTTTATTAAACTAATTTTATTAATTATACTTTGAAAATCTAAATTTGACTACTAAATACTTTTGGTAGTCATTAATGATAAAGAGTAATATTAAAAGGAAATGATAAACTTTTCTTGATTTTATTAATTGGATAAGTAAATTAAAATAATTATTTTTTGTAAGAGGGCCAAGTAAAATGAAACGGAGAGAGTATACGTCATATTTGTGCAACTGGTTGTTTTGTTGATGGATTTTTTTTTTTTTTTTTTTTTTTTTGCTTAAAGTTTTAATCTTTGTTAGATATATAGTATGTCATGTTTGTGTTTTCTGTTCTTTTGGTGCTGTTTGGTTGAGTTTGTTCGGAAACAACCTCTCTATCTTCGTAAAGTAGGTGTAAGGCTGCGTGCATACCACCGTCTGGGACCTCACTTGTGGGATTACACTGAGTTTATTGTTGTTGTTTGGTTGTGTTTGATTCTAATTATTTTCGTGCGAGCGATGGAGCTAGAATTTTGAGTTAATGGATTCTGGATCTAAAAAAAAACACAGTTTATTGGGTTCTTGATAAGTTATTTATATATATTAATTGGAGTTTTTAAATACAAATATAAAGTTTTTGAGTTAAAGCTACTAGTTTTGCTGAATCCACCCTGATTTCTGCTATGGTTTTTTTCAGGTTACTAATCTGGGAACCTGTATTATGTACTACTCTTTTCGGTCCTAGATATTAGTCATTTTGGCGATTTCTTTTCAAATATTTGACCTTTCTGTGCCAAAGGTAGAGCTTGAATTTTGAGTTGATGGATTCTGGATTCTAAAAATATGCCATTTATTAGGTTCTTGATAAATTATTTATACATGTTAAGTGATTTTTAAGTACAAATACAGAGTTTGAGCCAAAGTTACTAGTCCTACCGAACTCATAGGCAAAGCAAGCTATAGCTCTGGCCCTGATTTGCATGATGGTGTTCTTCAGGTTACTAATCTGGGAATTGGACTTGTATTATGTCTATAGGTGGCAAATGGACAGGTTGAGCTGAATTTGTGTGGGTCAAGATGGATGGAGTTAATAAATGGGCGGGTAATAATCAGCTGAAACATAGGCGGGTTGGGCGGATTATGATTTTATGAGCTTATTTTGCCACCTCTAATTATGTCCTACTCCTTCCTGCCAAATATTAGTTGTTTTGGTAAAAACTTGATTTGTTTTGAAATATTTGACCTTTTAGAGAAACAAGGGGTATTATTACCTTTTTTCCAAACACATCCTTAGTGCTCCAATTGGTGGATTGTTAATTAAGTGAAACATTTAACGGACAGATAGTTAATGTCTTTTCTTATAAGGGGGTGCAACAAAAAATGGAAATGAACAGGTTACAGGAGGTAGTGATCAATTAGCATCTGGCTGGCGTATCTCTGGAAATTGATGTGATTGCTTGTTTATGGGAAAAGAATTTAAGTATGTATTTGTTGTACTTGTGATGCACTTAATTTTCTTTACCTTTTATACCTTTCTATATAAGAATATGCTGAGTGGAAGTATAGACAGGTAAGACTAGCATTTTTCTCTACTCAACTAGGTGTGTTTTAATATGTAAATGGTGATAGTTCAGGTAGAAAAGCAGTTGGGGTATGAAACTCGGAAAAAAGTGATAGTTCAAGTATGTTTTTGACCATTAACTCTATATATTAACTGAATTTCTTAATACAAATTTAGGGTTTGAGCCAAATTTACCGGGTTCAGTTGAATCCGTAACTTCAATTGTGGCTCTGCCACTGAAGAAGTGTAGTTGGAGAAGCCTATTAAATGGAAATAGTTGAATTTGTGGGAAGTTGAGCTTAAACTTACCAATTACCATATATGGACTGTTTTACTGAGAGAATCAATTGTTCCGAATGTAATGGAAGGTTTTTTCCCGAGATGTTGAGGTCAGGGGAAGAATGTACTGCTTCAGGTTTTAACTCTACCGGACAAGAGGGATAGTGATCGATGTCAAGTACTAGGATTCGCTCTGCACCTGTAATGGTGATAATATATTCATGATCGTGAGACCTGATATAAGAAATTCATCTATACAAAGATTTGACAAATTGGAACTCTTTACGTAATGGTTAAACTTGTATACTGTTCCCAATTGAAGATTATAGTCATTGAGTTTCTCCATGTCGAATCCCATGATAGTAGTCATATATGCTATGAATTTATTGTGTGTTAACATCGCTGCAAGGACAAAATTTTATTACCATTATCTTTTTGGTCATTGAAAGCGGACTATCCGAGGAGATTGAAATGAGAATATTAATCACCTTGTTTTAGTTGGCGATGAAGCAGCAGCTCTCAAAATTCTGCCACCACTATTACCTTGTTCTGTTTTTATTCACCATTTTGGAAAAGCAAAGATTATTCCTTGTGGTTCCGTGTATGTGGTTTGCTTGAGCTAATGCCGTAATAGCTCATACATGCAGCAACAACAACAACATACCCACTAAAATCCCACAAGTGTGGTCTGGGGAGGGTAAAGTGTGTGCAGACCTTACCACTACCTCGGGGATGTAGAGAGGCTGTTTCCGAAAGACCCTCGGCTCATACATTCAGAAATATTTAAAATAAAATACTGTGCAGTAACGATAATATTTCATATGCAACTTGCAATGGTAGTCTCATATTTCATGAGAGAACGTAATATTTATCATGATATACGTGGCATCTAATTGGCGCTCCCCGTGTCCTTTGTTTTACAGAAATCAATATTTCCTTTGTTCTCAAAAACATAGTCCAAGTATGTTGCGTGATATTCCAAGATAGAATTTTCTTGTTTCTTCTCCAGAGTCAGAAAATTGCTTACAATAGTTTTCAGCTATCGTTGATGGATTCTTGTTCAATTAAAGCACCAAATGGTTCTTTTATATTGGTTGAAATAGGTAGATATTGCAGAATTATACGTGCTCCTTTGTTGTCATAGAAGATAATTGCAATTTTCTTTTCTTTTACTTGGTCTTGTACTTTTAATATTACAGAAGTTGAGACATGAACGAAAATATCAAGGTCTTACGTGATTGAGAAGGATAAATGCCTTTCAATTTATTACTTTGATTACCTAAGGAAATGGAGAAAAGATATCTCACATTTTATTTATAAATGTCAAGGTGTGGACTTCAAAATCAGGATGCTAACGGTCGGTGGCAAGAGGTTGAAATTAACAATTTGGGATACAGGTAATAAAACATACTTTTGACGTTATGCTATTTTAATGAAGGTCTGCGGTTTCTTCCTAAAAATGGACGGACATAAAGATGTGGTTACTCAACTTATACTTTTTAAAGCTTTCTTTCCCTATTTAAGGCTACGCCTTCTTAGTATTGTTATGTCCCTGCAGCTGGACAAGAGAGGTTTGGGGCATTAACAAGCTCATATTATCGAGGGGCTCACGGAATAATACTAGGTAAGCCATCAGAGATAATTGCTCCTGCTTTGTGAGGATTATTAGAGCTCCTTTTTAATTGTTTCTTTCATCAAGTATACATGAATATCTTCCTCAAATTGTCAAGGTACTTCCCAATTCTTATTTTACCCGTTTGCGAAGAACTATGATCGTTAGATATGTGGCCTAATATATGTCATTGCTACGGGAGTGAACTGCTAAACAATGTTATTTGAACTTATTCTTTTCATGGAGGTGCTAGTTGCTATTTTTAATGTTCAACTGATATTGATCTTTTCTTCTGATCCTAGTGTATGATGTAACAAGGCGAGAGACCTTTACAAACTTATCAGAAACCTGGGCGAAGGATATTAAGTTTTACTCCACGAATCCCGAGTGTATCAGGATGCTAGTTGGGAACAAAGTTGATAGGGTGAGTATGGCTTATCCTTTTGTATCATGATGACGTCAAATGTTAGGTAATCTATTCAGGGGCTTATTTAGGTGGGGGTCACCGGGTTCACGTGAACCCATGCTCCCCTCCCTATATCATATATAGTAGTGTTATATTTTTCTAAAAAATAGTTAAATATAGATATGTGAACCCACGCTCGAAGTATTTTCATAATTATGCACCCATCCTCTCGAAATCCTGGATACGCCTCTGAATCCATTCATTTTGTTTTGAATTTATCTAGGATGAGGAACAAGATGTGAAAATTGGTGGTTCATTTGTATTTGGAAAAAAAGTCCTATTTACAACTGGTCAAAGAAATGAAAGAATTACTAAAAGAGTGAAATCCTGCATATCTACGATATTCATCAGGAAAGATTTGATGATTATTCTCGAGTCACTGTCTGTGAACCTAATCTACAAATGCATGTTGCAGCTCAACTCGTTCACTTTATTGGAGTATAAATCAGTCAATATTTTTTGAAGTTGAAGTATTTCACACTTTGCTTTTGACGTAAAAAATATTGCTAAGGCATTTTCTGATTGTTTAATCATTTCCTTCCATCAGTCATGCTCAAGTAATGTCGTTTAAGCTATATACAGAAACAAAAGATGCTCAAGCTCAACTACGATGAATTTACTCGTTTTACTGACATGACCTATTTCCAGGATAGTGAAAGGGCTGTAACTAGAGAAGAAGGCCTGGCATTTGCGAAGGAGCACAATTGTTTATTTCTTGAATGTAGTGCGAGGACAAGAGAAAATGTGCAACTGTGTTTTAAAGATCTCACACTGAAGGTACTCCTCAAAGGCTCTTTTTCTTCACTGTGGTTTAATATATAGTTAATCATAGTTTTGGCCACGTATATAGATGTTTGGTTTACCAATTAGACATACATAGGTAGAGGTAAAAAGGGGCTAGCAAATATGGGTAATATCTTATTAGAAAACCACATACATTGTGGATTATTTGTCCCCAATTTGTGTCTAACCTTTAAAATTGGGAGCAATATATTGCCTAACTAGGCTACTAGATCCCTAATAAATATGGAGATGTATTCGCGTTTCTTATTTTGCAACAAATGCATACTATCAATGTGATATCCAAATACTACAACATACCCAGTAAATCTCACAAGTGGGGTCTGGGGAGGGTACGTTGACCTTACCCCTACCTCATGGAGGTAGAGAGGTTGTTTCCGGAGGATCCTCGGCTCAAATACAGCAAATCAAAGTAGGTATAAAAAGGAAAAACAACAGTGAAGAAAACATAGCAACTAGTAAGGAAACAATAACAACAATAAAATGATAAAAATCAAAAGCAAGACACTATGAGAATAAGGCTAATACTACCTACAGACACAACCAATGTGATATCCAAATATTGCATACAAATGGAAAAACAATCAATCGTGTGATGGATCGGAGAAAAACTTTCTATTCAAAGCCTGCTAATTGTTTGCGCACAGCAGAACACAATAATCTTTTAATAAGATTTCATATATGGAATAGGAGCGCTCCGCTATATCTTTCATATTTTCTCCACTCTTACAATTACGTAATATTGTATCTAGTCATTTGAAAATGCAGGGAAATAACTCATGTACAGCTATACCTTCTGAGCTGACGCCTTAATCTCTGAAAGTTTAAAATAAGACATATTGCTTTGGTACAAATGCCACACTATGCTTTTTGTTAGTTGGCACGCGGGAAGGGCTCGTGCAGCTGCAGCAGGATTTGAAAAAGGAATTGATCGACACCAACGAGTAAAATCTCCTTGTGCTTCAGGACCCCATAGTAACAACAACGAATGTGTTAAACTATTAGCAGGAGTAGAAACCGCGGCAGTTAAGAAATTGCAGCCTTCCAAATAAGAACTGGCCAATCCATGGGTATACCATGAAGTTTGATGTTTATGCCAAATATTTCACTTCCAAAGGATTATGGGTCGCTGGTAGTTTGTAGTTCCAAGCATCTTAGACTTGATGAAGCGGCCTGGAGAGACGTGCTTTGAACTGTGGTTAGTGGCTTGTTCTTATGAGCGAAAGTTTGACCCGTTGAACAGAACATCTTCTGATCTCGTCTGATCACTCATGATGTGACTCTTCATCTACGCCATCAAAGAAATGGTCCCTTGATCCTTGATGATCTCTTCCTGAAAGACGATAGCTCTTTTCTGCTGTTTATCATTCAGAATACGCATAATATGAGATCAAACACTCAAACTTGGTCTGAGCTGACAAGTAAGCACTCTAATTTTGAGTATGGACATTTAGGCACCTCAACTTGTTTCTACTGTGTCAGTTGAACACTCCAACTTACAAACTGATCATCCAGACACCTCCAAAATTGATGTGCCACGCCAGCATCGGGTGTCCACGTGACAAGTGGGGGAATGAGTTGGAGTGTTTAGTTGCCAATTGAGATCAAGTTGAGGTGTCTAGACGTGCACTGTCAAAGTTGGAGTGGTTACTTACCAGTTGAAGCCAAGTTTAAGTGTCTGTATTTATGTATTATGCCTTCAGAATACGTTCCATATATTTTCATATTGTCTTTCTTGTTATAACATATTAAGGTTCTTCACCTCCGCGAGCTAGTTGTTGCAGCTTGATTCCGTGCACCTTGATGTTAGCTAACTGCTCAATTTTGCTTGCAGATACTGGATGTACCAAGTCTAGTGGAGAAAGGTTCTGCAGTAGTGAAAAACCAAATCTTGAAACAGAAAGAAGTGCACAAGTCTCAACGTAGCAGAAACTGTTGCTCCTAGTTGAAATACTTGCTATACTAAACTGCAACTGTGAGTAGATCTCGTAAACTTGCTATGCTCGTTACGAGGATGTGCAGTCGAACAAGTTCATTGTACGATCTAGTGAAAGTGCTGTTCTCTTTTTTGCTGGCCATAGCTAGATTTTCTTCGTGTATGTAGATATAAAGTTTCTTCTTCTTCTTTTTTTTTTTTTTTTTCCTCTTTTTCTTTTGGTCATTTATTAATTTTTTTTACCAGAAGGGTGTCATAATAGCGCCTCTATATCTCACGGGGAGATGTAGAAGTTTTGTACCAAAACAATTTTGTGGCTTATAGAAAGTTGTTCAAGATTTTTTTTTTTTAAAAAAATGTACAAGATCAATGTGTAATACCGTCTATACCTCGTGGAGAGATGTGAGTGTTTTGTAACAAAACAATTTTGGGCTTATATGTTGTTGTTTAAGAATTTTTTTGCCCCTCCTTGTTAGACTTTGAGTTAAATTTCGTTTGTGTGTCGGCATCCATCACCATATTTCGGAAGTAATGAAACCTGGATTCACCACAGGTGAAGGACGGAAGGCTTCAACCAATTGAGCAATCCTCACATCCCGGGCAAGGGCAAGTAGATGAATTTAAAATAAATTTATAAAAACTATAAAATTCTCAAGCTCGTAGGAAGGTTCAAAGAAAACTAGCTAAGGGTCAAAAAGGTAGAGAAAATTTGTACTCCGACAAAGGAAATCGAGAAGACTGGCAATAGTGGAAAAGGTTGTGTCTTACACCTTAATTAAGCACCATATACAGTCCATACCAAATAATTATGTCAATTAACAAAATCGTATTGTACGGATTCTAGCCAACTGAAAGGATCTTCTGATCAATCCAGAGATCATTTGGATTCCATTAGTAATGAGGATTCGGAATATCACACATTGATTAATCAAAGAGAGAGGGAAGGTGGAAGAAATTTAATCTCTCTTTTTGGGAGCAGAGCAGTCAAAGAATGAACCAAAACAAATGATTGTTCTAGAATGGCTATTCCTCACAATTGCTCCTTGTGATGCAGCGGAACCATGGCAATTAGGTCACTCGATCCTTGAGTGTTTCCTTAACAACAGCCGCCGCTGACAGCACTCTACTGCTATCGTCATGTACATGGTACAACAAGAAGAGAATTAGCAGAAATCGAAAGGTTTTTACCCAAAGCTCCCAGCTCCATCTCGGCCGGCATCTTGCTCTCGAGGGGGTGGGGTCCTGGAGCGAACTACTCATTGCTGTGTAGCCCCAACCCAAGGAAGGGCATTTGGTGAGGGGCTCCCTCACTGCATTCCAAGGCAAGCTCCTAATGGCATATCGTTTGAAGTAGATTCTTCTTTTGATCAATTCCCAAACTCTTTTTCAAGCTTCTTCCAAAGCATAGGGCATTCTCCATTATAACAACTCGATTTACAAACTCCTCTTGTATTACTTCAACAATAAAAAGAAAATTACAACTCAATTCAATATAGATAAACTACGAGAAATATCAACTACAAAATAGAAAGCTTGAACCGAAATACAAGGAATAGGGAAGAAGGGGAGATGAGAAGCTCAGACTCAGAATTGAGGATGATAGGACTGCAGAACAACTTTGCTTGTATTTTCTCTTCTTCATACGTGCTATTTATCACACACCACCTGGATCCACACATAATTTTCTCATTTTCCAAATTTGCCCTCGACCTTATAGTCTTGGCCCAAGTCACTCATAACATCCATCTTCAATTTTAAGGTTGTGAATTTGAGGATGAATCATTTCATTCTAAGCTTGTCACGTGTCTTTTCATTAAAATTATATGTCAAAATGTAATGAGATATATATATTTGAATACAAAATAGAAAAATTAACTCAAATAGCAGCCCATATGACCTTTAAGCTTAAAATAACCGTACTTTATTTAGATAACCTCATTATAGCCAACTTCCGAAGATTGTTTACTTTTATTTGCCAAATTAACAATTTGATTTATTTTTTTTAGGATTTTTAATCTCACAATTTTATAGGAGCAAGGATTCTAATCCTACATTTTTTTTAAGGATAAGGATAAATACAAATCTTATTTACATCTATATTTCTTTAAACATAATTTTCATCAACTAAACACGTAAAATTATTGTACAAAGTTAATCATTCGAGGGTCTGCTAACTCATTTTTGAAGAAGATTTCATGGACATGTTTGTGATATTATTTGAGGGGTGTTAGTTAATGTTCAACTAATGCATAGCCCTGTGTTTTTCATAATTTTCTGGCTGCTCTTTATGTTGGTTTGTTACATTCTTTTATTTATATATATTTTTTATTTTTTTATAGTACATTATAATGGTTAAATAAATGTATAATTGATATATAGATTAATTATATAGTACATATTATGCAATAATTATACATCAACTATACAATACAAATATTCATATATAATGTGATAAGTACTGTATAATTGTTATATACATTAATTAAATACATACTATATAATAATTATACATAACTACACAATACATATTGAATGCATAATAAGTAGTGGATAATAGATTTAGACTGAGGCAGATGTTGAACTTTGAGATATTTTCTTAATCTAGATGTTTCTCTTGATTTATTTATTTTTAATTTTTTTTCTATAGAACTTTTATATATTTGATTATATAATTCATCAATGACAAAGTGACTTTTAAAGAAGATAATCGTATAATTATTAAATATTTGATGTATAGTCATTGTATAATTAATGAATAATTATATTTTCTCATTATATAATGTTTATACAGAGGGTATATACTAATTATAGATCAATTATAAAGGATAAACATTGAATTGTAATATTTTAATCATGTATAAAAGATATTTTTGCATGGATACAAAGAGTTTATAAATTTGATATGTCCACACTATTTTATGGCTATTTTTTGTAAACTTATTTTTAGAGCTACTAAAAGTTATCAACACTTTGGGCTTGGCAATATATGTTTTTTTCCCTACAAAATATAATAAAAAGAATAATATTTGGATCGAAAATATAACGAATATGTATTTTTTGATAGTATGGGGGGTTTATTTGACGTTAAATAAAAGAAAGGGCAGCATGGTACACTCGCTATACGCGGGATTCGGGGAAGGACCGGACTACAAGAGTCTGTTGTATGCAATGTTATCTTACATTTTTATCAAAAACTTAAATCCGTAATTTCTTGATCCAAATGGCAACAACTTTACTAATTGCTCCAAGGTTCCTTCTATTTGACGATAAATAAATAAATAGAAAAAGGTATAGTACTTCATAAATAGTTGTTGGAATGTCTGTCCACACCATTTCATTAGAACATACATAGAAACTATCAAAATCATCACACACTTTGAGAAGGCTGTTTCTTTGTTCTTTCCTTCGCAATAGGTCAGCAATTACCTTCAGGTTTCTCAACATTAGCCTGCATTTAGAAATAATAACATTATAAAGTATGTGTCCATGTTTGAGCATAGTAATTAGTACTCCCTTCATCTCAATTTATGTTACACTTTTTAAATATTGAGATTAAACAAATTTATTTTTTTTGTAATATTTTTTTATGTCTTTAAATATTTTGAATTGTCAATTATTGTTAGTCATAGTACTTCAATTGCTGTCAAAATTAAACTGTTTGATTTTCGAACTATGATACGTAAACTGGGAGAGAGAGTACCTCTTTTTGGGTCAACTGCAAGTGTGAAGTCTTCTATTAGTTAGTACTAGTAATAGTGAAGAAAGATGAAGTGCTACTCTCTATTAACAACATAATATGTGAGATTTTTCTCAAAGTTAAAAGAATTTCCTGTTTTTTTTTTTTTCAGAATGTCTTGTTCCATAGTTTGTAAGTATGACGTTTTTTTGAGTTTTAGAGGTCCAGATACTCGTAGAACTTTTGTTAGTCATCTTTTTAATGCTCTAGAGCAAAAAAATATACGTGTTTTCAAAGATGATGAGCGTCTGGAAACCGGAAAATCAATTCCTGATGAACTTTTGAAATCCATACAAGAGTCTAAATTTGCCTTGGTGATATTTTCAAAAAACTATGCATCCTCAAAATGGTGCTTAGAGGAGCTTGCACACATCATAAAATGCCGGAAAAGAATGAACCTGACTGTTATACCAATATTTTATGATGTGAGTCCATCTGATGTACGCCATCAAAGATCCTCATTCGCTGAGTCGTTTTATGAACACGAGAAGAATTGCGAAGATGAGGATGATATGCAGAAGATTGAAAGGTGGAGGAATGCATTTGCAGTGGCAGGGAAAATAGCAGGACATGATCTAAAAAATTATAAGTAAGTTTTCTTTTTCTTTTCATTTTTGCTTACTGGTTTTACAAGAGGAAAAAGACCAAATTAAGTTATAAGAGACATATCTTGCAGCAGAGGGCGGATCTAGGGTGTAAGTTATACTCCATGAATTTATTTAATCTTGCAGGTTCTTAGCATTTTCTAACTCGTTAAATTAAGGGTTCAGACCTACTATTTATTGCAATTTTAGTCGATCTTTCTACATAAATTTGTCGTAGTCAGTTTACCTAATATATTAATGGTCAGACCTTGAGTTATGAAAGAGGTCTTGTAACAAATATAACCATGATTGAGGAACCATTTTGGAACCTGACAAATTACGTTTGGGACCCTGGTTAAAGAAAGGAGCATGTTCACTTTGTGAGGATGCCTATATATATATATATATATATATATATATATATTGTATTTGGGCTTATGCTATGAAGTTGTCTTTTATTTCTTAGTTGCTTTCTAGACTAACTCTGGAACTTCCCTCCCTTCTTTATTTTGCAATTGTTTCTATGATGACCCCTATTCCAATGTATGTGATTACAGTTCTCTCTGTCAATACAATCCCCCATTCCCCTTTGTTACGGGCCTTTAGCCAACTCACCGTTTTTTAGTGATGTAATGGTGGTACTAGGAAAATCACCGAATGATGAGATTAAAATCTCTTATCTTAAGCTCTTCTTGATTTGGTACATATGTAAATTGTTTAATTTCTATTGCTTGTAATAAAGCTATAGTCATTCTTTTGTCAGACTTAGACAAATGTCTAGATGTATTGATTCTCTTATGCTTCTCATCAGTAGCTATCTTATCTCTGTCTTTCATTTGTTTTGCAATTTTTTGATGTTTATAGGTAAATATTGGAATTACATAGACCGTAAAACTATGGAGTCGCGAATAATTGAAAAATATTTTCTAATTCATCTATTTAAGTTCTATAAACATTTGTAGTAGATTTTTTAAATGTAAAAAATTATAATTCATAATAGCTTCTTTAGAGTACCTTGTGCATTATATTATGTGTGATGTTTAAGAGAATATCTATGACAAAAGTTTCCTTTTTTTTTTTTTTACTTTCTATATAATTTACATTCAGATTGTTTTCATTGTAATATGTAGGGATGATGCAGATTGCATCAAGAAACTAGTTGATGACATATTTCCTAAGCTTCAAGTTATTTCACCCTTCCCGAAAAGCTTAGTGGGTATGGAATCTCAAATTGAGGAAGTAACATCATTGTTAGATATGGAATCAAGTGATGTTCGTTCTATTGGAATTTGGGGGATGGCCGGGATAGGCAAGACAGAACTTGCAACTTGTCTATATCTACGTTACTGTCATCAATTTGAATCTCATTGTTTTCTTGGTGGTTTTGGAGCATCGTATCAGAAAAATGGACAAGCATGGTCAGAACAGGTTCTCATTGGCAAGATCTTGGGTGGAAAGTTGACTCTAACTAGTGACCATGAAGGGTTGAATGCTATTATGAATATGCTTCGCCAGAAGAAAGTTTTGTTCATTCTCGATGATGTAAATCATCATGAACAATTGGATTATTTAGTTGGAGAGCCAGACTGGTTTGGCAGGGGTAGCAGAATTATTGTAACAGCAAGAAACAAGAACCTGTTAATCAGTCATGCTGGGGATAACGTGTATGAAGTCCAACTGTTACTTGAGAATGACGCTCTTGAATTGTTCAGTAGACATGCTTTTAGAGACAAATCACCAAAGAAACATTTTATGGAACTTTCAAGTCAAGTGGTGGAGTATGCCAGTGGACTCCCTTTAGAATTTTCAAGACAAGTGGTGGAGTATGCCGGTGGACTCCCTTTAGCTCTTAAGGTTTTGGGTTCTTCCGTTTACAAACGAGACAAAGAGAAATGGAGAGACATAATTGACCGACTGAAGAGAATCCCTCCCAATGATATTATAGGAAAACTTAGGATTAGTTTTGATGGATTGGATAAAGATGAGAAGGAAATATTTCTAGATATTGCATGCTTGTACAAAGATGACTCAGAAGATTATGTGAAACTAGTACTGCAGTGTCGTGGTATTCAGTTGATAGGAATAGATTACCTTGTCGAAAAATCTCTGATATCCATTTCAGGTTGCAGAATTGAGATGCATAATTTGATTAGAGAAATGGGTGAAAATGTCTCAAGCGAAGAGTACACAAACAGCAGAATATGGCTTCCTAAGGATGTTCATGAGCTTTTTGCTGGAAAGTTGGTAAGGAATATTTTGACACTATTGATAATTTTATAAGCTCTTAGTGTTGCAACTTTGTTCTGTTGAGGCTTTCCTGTTCATTTTATTACTTTAACATGAATATGTGTTTCTTTCTCTTCAGAAAACAGAAAAGTTGGAAAACCTATGTATTCCGAAAGGCTACAATTTTGAAGATGATCCTGTTCATTATAGCGAGGCATTCAAGAGGATGCAGAACTTACAGGTACTCAGAATTGTAGATGGAATCTTTCGCTCAGATTTTGCTATCAGTGATCTTCCTTCCAGCTTGCGATTTATTGATTGGTCGTCGTATCCTTCACGTTCATTACCGGAGAGGTTCAAACCGTCACAGCTCGTTGGGCTTTGTTTAAGAAATAATCGGCAACTTGCTGAACTTTGGCCAACATCAAAGGTATACTTGTGATCTCTCTCTCTCCCTCTTGAACAGAATAAAATGCCAGTGTTTGTTTATTTTTTAATTTCCTTGGTCAGTCCACGTGAATTAATCAGTCTACGATTGAAATGCTACAAGAAATAAACTTTTCTATATGAATATTAACATCAATTTGTCTGGCTGTCATTCACTTGAAAACTGATAAGTTAAAACTTATGGATTCAATATGCAAACATCATCCAAAATATAACATACGATCTCTCTTCTCTCCAAAAGCTCATACTTCAGCTTTGTTTTCCCCAACAATATGCTAAATATGGTGAGATTCACGATCTAAAATACTTTAAAAACTGATGCATGACACTTTTTGAGTTAAATAAATGGTGAACCAAAGATAGAAGGAAATTTGTCTGTGGTGCAAACATAACAAATAAATCTAGCATGAAGCACGCAAAAGGACTTAAACATGCTAATACTTGTTTCTGTAATTCATCTCCGCTACACATTCAAACTTATGTATTATGAACATTTAAAAGTGAAGAAACATTTAAATAAATTTCCTCTATGTTGCAATTGCTTTGAATTTGAAATTATAAGAGGAGTGAACTATAGAAAGCAAATATACGAACATAGTTATAATCTACCTGCTGCTGTTATTATGAGTCAACAAAGTACTTGATCAAAGTTTTGTTGATATTTCAGAGAAACATTATGGTTTGTATTCCCTTTTTGTATGAAAACAGAATTTGAGCAGCTTGAAGTATTTGGATCTCAGCGGCAGCCTTGAGTTGACAAAAAGTCCTAATTTTGAGCATATGCCAAACTTGAAGACACTTATTTTAAGCTGGTGTGAGAATTTGCAAGAGGTCCATTCCTCTCTTGGACACTGCAGAAATCTTGCTTTTTTGGATTTGACGGGTTGTTCCAAACTTGAGAGGCTTCCAAGATTTAGTTACATGGAATCTCTTGAGAAACTCAACCTCTTTTCCTGTAAAAGCTTAAAACAATTTCCAGAAGTCTGTGGAGATATGCAACGTTTATCTAAACTCTCTGTAGGATCCCCACTGATAAGAAGCTTACCCTTGTATTTCAGCGGCTTGAGCTATTTACATTTGGAAGATTGTGAAGATCTTGAAACTGTTCCGGCTACTATTCCAAATCTTAAAGATCTCTATATTTCAGGTTGCAAGAAACTTGCAACGCTGCCAAATAGCCTCTTTGAATCAGAGCAATTGGAGGAACTTGAAATATCCAAATGTTCTAGATTGGTAGATCTCCCCATATCTCTTGGAGTTCATATGAAGCTTAAACAACTTGTCATAAGTGATTGTGAGAACATGAAGAAGCTTCCAAACTCCATTCAGATGGAATCCCTTGAATATCTCCGTATATCTAATTGCCCAAAATTGGATATATTTCCAGAAATCAATGGAGATATGCATCGCTTATCAGAACTGATTCTACGATCTACTGGGATTAGAGAATTGCCTATGTCAGTCGGGAATTTGAGAGGCCTCCTTCATCTTGATTTGGGAGGCTGTGAAGATCTTGTAAGTCTACCAAACAGCTTCTGTAATATGAAGAATCTTCAATGGCTTGTTCTTTGCGGCTGCAAGAAGCTAGAGAAGCTTCCAGAAAACATTGGTGATCTGCGAATGTTAGAAAAACTGGATGCAAGTGGAACTTCAATCTTCCAACTACCTCCCTCCATCAGGAAGCTTTGCAAACTGGAGGATTTAAATTTCTCACACGAACAGCTTCAACATTACCTAAGTTTGGTTTTGCATCAAGTATCAGGTTTATCCTCCTTGAAGCGTCTTCATCTTGGTAATTGCAACATATTGAGTGGATTTCTCGAGGATCTTGTATCTTTCCACTGTTTGGTATGCCTGAATGTTAGAGGAAGCAATATTTCTTGTTTACCCAAAAACATCAAGGAACTCTTATGCCTTGAAATCCTGGACGTGCAATTATGTAAGAATCTTAATGAACTGCCAGGAGAGCTACCCCCAAATCTAGAGGAGCTATATGCAGATTATCATTTGGCCTGGAAGAGCATCAAAGATCTACTTAAGTGTGTTAAGTTGTATGATATCAAAATATCATGGCGCGGTGTCTCAACTAGCCAAGTTAATGTGTTGAAGTTCATACAACATTTTCTCAGGGCATATATCCAGGTTTTTATCTCCCCGAAACATATATTTGGATGTTGGTCTTGTCAATTGATTCATACTAATAATGATTTATGTTGCAGTGTGACTTCCACCAAAGGAGATATTTTTGCATTTCTTTTCCTGAAGTCAGAATTCCAGAGTCGTTTGGTTATCAGTTAAGAAATCAAGAAAATATCTCAATTAATCTGAACCCGTTTTGGTATACCAATAAATTCATGGGGTTCTCCATATTTTGCTATACTAATAGATGGAAAGTTGCTGCCATAATAGCTACATTGATCTGCAAATCTAACCCTGTAAGAACATATTCCTTGAAGTGTCACATCAATCAATGTCGGCTCAATAATCTTGCTCCTTCTCTCATGTGGTTCTACATACCATTTAAAACGTTGTGGCATGTTTCTGACAATAAAGAAGGGAAGAACCCAAATGATTATTGCATGTTTGAGGTATCTACAATGTTTTGTAATAAAGCGTGTTGGGGAATTCGCCTGGAGTATGAGAATAATGTTAGGAGAACGAGAAGGATACATCGAGCGACTCAAAGTCCCAAAGTCTTTCCAGTTCAGCAGAACAATAATGCAGTGACAGTTGTAAATGGACGCTCTATGGTATTTGGACAATCAGGGCCATCACACACTTCTAGTCGTTTTCAAGCTTCTGTTGAGCATAACATTACAACAGAGAGAGGACTTCATTTCGGATATAATAATAAGGTTCAAGAGGTGAATCAAGCAACAATGGCAGTTCAAAATGAACACGAATCTCAGAATGTTGAGCTGGTTAGAGTTTGTGATAGCTCGTCAAGGGAAATGGGTGATGCTTCAAGAAAGAGAAAGAGAAAGAGAAACGAAAAGAAAAAGAGCAAAACAATGAAACTAGCTCCTCTCATCACACCAACTCTTTTCTGATCAACAGCGGGGACAATGAAACTAGCTCCTCTCATCGCACCAAAGGAGATTATCAAGGTTAGCCATAGAAAATATCTTGGGAATTATTGTGCTCATATGTGATCTTACACTTAGTTTCATCTTTTTTGTATGTAGGAAGCGTCTATCAGTGGCGGAGCCACATATGCTTGAGGTGTGTCGATCGACACCCCTTCATCGAAAAATTACACAATACAGCTAGATAAAAATACTTTTTATGTATATATATTACGTATTGACACCTCTTGATTTTTTCGTGAATTTACTTTTTTATATTTTGACACTCCTTAGTGAAAATTCTGGCTCCACCACTGCGTCTATCCAATTGAATTTTAGAAACAAAGAAGATATTGTAATGGAGTAATTACCCCACATTAAAGCCAAGTGCTAGAAGCTATGCAAGTAACAAGTACTTGATTTTTTTAGACAGAATGGACGGAGATCCTCTTGCTCACTGCAAGTTCGGTTACTCCATTATTTTTACTTTCCTTTTACCATTTCTCAAGAAAGTGCCTGATATTGCTCCTCATTATTGTCTTGATGCTTTAGGCCTCTGGTTTCATGTCTCTTTAAGTACAGTTACGCTCAAGGTACCTAGCGATATCATTCTTATGTAACTAGGAGTTTCTATTTGTTTTAATGTTTCCCTATATTGGTATATCTTTAAGCATTTAGTTTACTAATTAGAATTTCTGAAGTCACAAGGAAATTATTCAGTAATTTGGAAATGAGATATAACTTCGAATAACTATCTCATTGTATTTTTCAAGTGAACATGCAAATTAGTTGAGCTAATTTTTCAACATGAATATTTCTAACTTTCAAACTTGACATCAAACAAGAAAATATAATACGAAAACATATTCTGAAAACTATATCTCTCATTGAATTTAAGTGAAATTAAAATTCATTTAACTGAAGTTTCTAGCTGCCAAATTAATTCTTATACATGCTTGGACATCTATCGGACCAGGAATCATAGGTTCTGATGAAATCCCCTTCTTTTCTGAAACATCAAATGTATGATTATATTTTATGCTTTTTGTAAGGAAAAATTGCTGAGTTATATGAGACTGTTTAATTCATATAATACCGATAAGTGTTGTTCACACAGATTCTCCAGACATTCCAAGTTGTGTTCTGCCTTATAAAGGGAATGTATTCCTAACCTTTTCTTAAATGCTGGTGATTCTGATTGAAGAGACATTGTTTGTTTGTTCTTGCATACTTGCCAACTAGTTGAGGTTTACTTCTTCATCATGTCCTAGTTTATTTTACCGCGTATGTTACTTTGGCAGCTGATATTGTTGATCGATTAATAGTCTTCCCACACTCTCCTTTTTTAGTACTTTGAGGAAACTAACAAGACTTGTATGCGCTCTAAACAAATTGACAGTCTTATGTTTCTTATACTCATTAATGGTATCATGTATAAGAAACTTCGTTTGAATCACTGAAAAATATCTGGCATATAAAGACTTGATATATAAAATCTTCTTATTACATGAACACTTAATGTCCAAGTGGCCTTTAATGTTTTAGCAAAAATTGACATTGTTTTTTTCAAAAGCTTAGAAAGGAAACTTAATAGACTGTTTTTTAGCTTGAAGCCGAGGGTCTACCAGAAACAACCGCTCTCCTTCTAAGGTAGAGGTTAGGTCTACGTACACACTACCCTCCCCAGACCCCACTCGATGAGATTACACTTGGTATGTTGTTGCTGATTTCCTTAATCTCTCTTTTCTAGATTGCTCGAGCCTACATTGACGTTAATCCTGCTTTACTTGCCATTATATTGTAACTATGTAATACTGGTGGTAGAATTTTTGGCCTGTTTATTTTGCATGTTGGATGTAATTCTTAATCTTTTCATTTCTAGAAACTCTAGTTTGTCTTTAAAACACAAATGGGAGTAGGTACTTCTCTATTCTTAGATTACGGGTTATGATTTGAGCCTACAATCCTCTTTGGTGGAGTGCTTTTCCCAAAGTGGGACCTTTGGTGGGGTGTTTTGGTGTGAATTTGAATTAGTCAGAACCCTAAAGTGGCAGTAAAGTTCCTTCGAAATTGAATTAGTTGTGGCAATTATTCTCGACGTACATGTGTTTTTGCGAATCATATCTTGGCATTTTCAACGATTTTTACTGGTGTTGAATGGTGATCTATAGGCATAGTGGAGTTAATTTTTAACTACAAAATTAATATTACGACGTAATAATTGAAAGTTGGATCATAAACATGTCATATACGTGTGTGTATATATATATATTACAGAAATTAATTTTCAAGTCATTCGTAACATCGATCATTATAATACATCTTGTAGATCAACGTGACAGTAGTTTCAGTACCAAATTAACTAATTGATGTACCAAAAGGCCGTGGAAGATTAACCACTCTAATCTGTTCTTTTTCTTTTTAGTTTTTTTAATTTGCCAAGCTTTTGTTGGGGCTTGGAATAAATAAGCTCTTTAATTCTCGGGGGAGGGCGCGGGGGGGGGGGGGGGGAGGGGGGAGGACACACAAATATTTCTTTTTTAGATCATCATTTAGATTTTGTACTTTCCTGGACCCTTGTGGAAATTCTAGTGGCGTTCAATAGACCCTTGTGGTCGGGTTCTTCCCCAAATTCTGTGCATAGTGAAAATTTTAGTACATCGAGTTGCTTTTTTTTTTTATATATAATTTTATTTTTTTTAAGATTTTGTACTTACATTAGAAAATCCGTGCAAATATAACATTTTGGAAATTACTCATCCGAACGGCATTATTTTGTCATATAATATAATGGTTATTCATATAATATTGCTGAACCTTACAAAATTTTCGACCATGGTACACGTTTGCTTAATTAGATTTTTGGTTTGTTCAAAAATAATCTATAGATGATAATGTAAAAACTTTATACTTTACGAGAGAAATTTAAAAAATGTCATTTACAAACTGCAAGAAATTCACACGTGAGAGTTGATAATTACATAGCATAAGTACGAGCTAATTTTTAATTTATTTTTTTAAATATTATTCTTTTTACAGGTACTCTTTCTCTTCCATTTTAAATATACTCCCTGCATTTTAAAGCATCTGTCGCATTTCACGTTTCGAGAGTCAAATTTGACTAATTTTTGAATCTGAATTAGATTAATTTAATATTATAAAATTAAAATTAAAATATTTAAAAATTATACAAAAAGTATTGTAAATTATACTTCTTCTCATATCAATATGATTGTAAAAATATATATAGTTTATAATGTTAATCAAAGTTTTTATAATTCAACTCTCAAATAGTGAAATGTGACAAGTATTTTGGGACGGAGAGTATAAGTATTAAGGGTTTATTACTACATAGCTACGTGGAGGAGACGATTACGAGAAAGAGAATTACAATGAGAAACTTTTTGGATGGTATTATCACATTTTGTTATTTACTAGTTTGTCTTTTTCTTCAAGTATTTTAAAATTAAATAATCTCTTAAGGAAATAAAATATTGACAAAAGTTAAAATCCTATCGATATCAAATAAGTAAAATTAACCTTATTTAAGGCTCTCTAAAATAATTAGCAGGCTCCAGCCTCCAGCAAATATATAGCTGCATTGTGCTTAGACAAAAACAATGCTCTAAAAAAGAAACTTATAAGAACTTAGTTTTTCATATTTTGCCTCTTTTCTTATCTAAAACCTATATATTAAAACACCTTATAGCTTCATTAATCATCATTATAGTGAGATTAATAAGTTATTAAGGAGAATATAATCAATGAGGGGATTACCAATATGGCTAGTTTTCTCTTTGGTTTTGTTTTCTATTTTTGCCATGCAAGTTATTAATGGAGAAGAAATATTTCTTGAGTGGCATGTTAATGAAGACAATAATATCAAACCAGTATCTGTTGATCAACCAGTATGATCGCAATCTCTTCTAACTTTTTTTTTCTTTATTGTTTAGAGTTGTTTTGCGAATGCAAAAATTCAAATTTTATAAGTTCTGAATTTAGAAATATAGTCTGGATTTGAATTTTATGAATTCAAAATTCTAGGACTCGACAATCAAGTGTAAGTAGCTGAATTCTAAATTTAATTTCTACATATTTGGTGTTTTTCCTCTTAACACAAATACAAAGTTTTGACTCAAGCTATCAAGTTCTGCCGAACAAGTTATATATATATATGCTATGTACCTCCCCGTCCATGTTTAAATTTTAGGAACAACTGACTTCAAGTGCTAGTAATTAAGGTTATGAATATAACTTTTTGTATATATTTGTACATTTTAATTTGACACACATATACAATCAGAATCAAGGTCATTACGTTTTTTGAAATTAATTCGTTATTCAAGCCTACATTTGTTCCGATTTTCTATGTTATAGTGAACGCAAAAGTACTGACTTTACATGCTGAATTTATCTCTGAGTGAACAGTGTTTTATATATACATATCCGAAAAAAAAGAAAATTCATAGATATAATTACACTTATTCTGAATTCACTGACTTTATATTTACAAGGTTTTATAATTTTAATTAAAAAAAAATTCAGGTGATAACTATCAATGGTGAATTTCCTGGACCTCTACTGAATGCAACCACAAATGATAATATTCATGTGAATGTGTTCAACAATATGGATATATATCCTGTCCTCATTACATGGTATGTTTCCTTTTTACGAAAATTTTTGACTCAGCAAATTAAGGATTTTTTTTTTAATATGATGAAACAGAATTTTATTGATAAACAACATGGTATAATTCTATTTGTTCCCTTGATTCATTTCTAAGATTATCTCCATAATTTGAGAGCTGTTAGTAGCGTATTTAACAAATATAGGATGATTTTGACCTGGTTGGATGTATTTAATCGCTAGGAGCGTTGGACACCGTTTGTCAAAAATAGTATTTAGTATTTGATACCTTGATCTCTTTATCAATATCTCAAGAGTTTATGGGATATTCGATATCATAAATTAAGGATGTACTATTGGTTTAAACGTCTACTTGTATTAACGTACAAATACATGAGGAAAAAGACAAATTCCATAGTAAAATTTCTCATTATAATTACTTGCCAGAGACGGCACATATTTTACGTGCAATCCTAAGTTCTGTCTGTCTTTTTAAAAAAAACTAGTTTGGAACATGTGTTGTATGTTTATCTCAAATTATTTAATACAAAATTTGAATTGCTAATGATTTATATAAGGTAAAATTTTAATTGATTTAAAAGTGTTAAATAATATGATTTCTTACCTAGATTAAAAAGAACTTTAAGTAATTTTAAAATATAAACTATAAGAATAATAATTTAATGATAATTATTGAAGGAAAAAAGTGAAAAAGACCATTTTGTCTATTGCGAAAACTTTTAATGAAGGGCAAAAAATTCAAACAATATTTATAAAGATCTTTACACTTTCAATATAGTATAGATAAAAATAAAATTCATGTTGTAAATAGATTTCACGTTTTCCCATTTTTTCTGTCTATAGAAATGAAGGCAATTATCATAGGTTAAAATGTAGCTAAAGTATGTCCGATGTTAAACCAACGTTAATATAAACTGATAATGTATAAATATTTTACCATAGTAATATAGTTTAATTATTATTATTTTTACTAAAGTTAGTAATTGATAGTTATTGTTGAGCTTTATCCGTATTCATTACACCTCCCGTGCCCCTTTCCTCCAATTTATCCAGTACCCCAACAGATATTAACACGTGTCACTACATAGAACATAACCTCCTAAAAGAAATGAATTTAAGTTATATACATAACTTATGTAATAATTTTTTATATCACCAGTGTAGTTTAACATGTTATGTTTAGCATGTTACTTTTCATTTATTGCGAGTTACCAATGAATGCTTATTAAATAAGTTACATGCAATCACCTTTTAATTGATCTGAATGAGCTAGTAAGTAATTTTTTACTTCATTAGCGCACAAAACTTAAAATAAAAAATAGTAGAAATAACACCTACTGGCCATGCATCTTTCTGCCATGTCATTAAAAAAAAAATCGTTATTATAAAGTCTTAAATTTCACAAGTAAAATTTTGTATAAAATCTCATGACTGTGACTATTATTACGAGGGTTAAAAAATGCATATTTGTAAAATTGATCACCAAAAAATCTCTAGAAAACTTCACATTGATACCAATATCACTTCTCATAACACAAGCGCAAACGAATTTACCGACCACTAGAACGACTATGTAATCATTTATAAGCATACTTAGTCTATATTATTTAATTAACGTTCTATTATGTTGCAAATAACAAGACACGTTTTCTTATGGCAAAATTTTAGAAATGGGTAACATTTGGGCAATAAATGAGGGGTCATAGCTAAAGTTTGCCAAATTACAGGACGTAGCTATAATTTAGTAGTTAAATATATAAATCAGAGATGATATATACAAATACAAATTTGATTTAGAGATTTGTATATGAGCTCCAAAAATTTGCCTACAAACGTATATGAGCGCCGAAATAAGAGAGCCCCCCTAAATTATTTGTATATGAGCCCTGAGATTTATATATGAGTCCTGAAATATATAAATACAAAAGAATTATATATTTAACTATTTAGTCTAAATCTTCGCTGTAAATGGTGATTATTTTAAAAATTAATGATGCCTGGTAAATATGACTTAATATTTTCTACGCCACATATTTTTTTTTATTTGGGCCTATAGGAATGGGATCCAACAAAGGCACAACTCATGGCAAGATGGAGTTTCAGGAACCAATTGTGCAATTCAGCCCAATACCAATTGGACTTATGAGTTTCAATTGAAAGACCAAATTGGAAGCTTCTTTTATTTTCCAAGCCTATATTTCGAAAAGGCCGGTGGAGCATTCGGCCCAATTCGAATCAACAATCGGGTCATGATCCAACCCCCATTTGCGGAACCCGATGGAGATTTCGATCTTCTCATTGGTGATTGGTATGATAATAGTTTTGAGGTAAATAATCTTATTTGGCTTAGTTATCTACTCAACAATAAAAATTAATAAGGCTAACGATAGTACTTTTGGTTCCTCAGTTATTGGTAAATTATGAGTTTAGTCATTATGATACTTGACTAAGCATGCTAAAGCTTCAATCAATTGGATTTTACACTGAATGTTCACAAATTTACCTTAGTTATTAACTGTTCCACCGCTTAATTACTCGTGTGTTATGTTAATGTTTGACAGAAATATAATTCTATAAACAGTCAAGCATAACATATTTTTTACATGAACTTAAAACACATATTTTAATTGATTAAATATTATACATGAAGAGTTATAATAAAGTTTAAATTTTCTTTAATTTAATTATTTGGACTTGTGAAAAAAATAATAGGTTATTAGAGAGAAGTTGGCACATGAGGGCTACAATAAAACTCCAAACATGATGCTTATGAATGGGAAAGGCTCGTATTTGGACCCAAAAGCAAAATCCAATGAATCTTTCACAGTAAATCAAGGTAATAAGCCCAATCTCTCTCTCATCTAACGTCAACAAAATTTTAGATTGTGGTCTAACGTTTTCTCAAAATATTTAGTGCACCATTCGGTAAGAAAACACAAATTTATTATTATATAAAAATAATATAACCATTCACAATTTTTTAATTGATTTTCAGGAAAAACATATAGATTGAGGATTTCAAACGTGGGAAGTGAATGGAGTTTCAATTTTCGAATTCAGAACCATAGCATGCTATTGATCGAGACCGAAGGCTCGTACACCAATCAAATCACGTTAAATTCTCTGGACGTCCACGTGGGCCAATCATACTCTGTCCTTGTCACAACTGATCAAGATGCTGCTGATTATTACATAGTTGCAACTGCAAAAATGGCTCATTCAACTCAACTCAAAACTCTCCAAGTTGTTGGTGTGTTACACTATGAGAACTCAACCAAACCTGCTGATGGGCCTATTCCAAATGGGCCTGATCCATTTGATGTGGGCTTCTCTATCAGTCAAGCTAGATCCATCAAGTAAGTCCATCTAGTTGCAACATCCATTTGGGTAAATATTGTATGGGATAACCATATTTTGGATCAAGTTTTGAAAAAATAGCCAACATTGAAAATCTGTTGAAAGTCGCCACCTTTGATGTGGAAATACCATGATACTGTAATAGATTTCAAACTTAAGCAAGTGAAAAATCCAGAATATTGGCATGATTTTTAAAGTTCATGATATTGTCATGGATTTTGAAAAAATAAAGAAGGTGAAACTCCATGACAGTATCCTGGATTTCATCAAGGATATGTTGATGAAGTTGCACTATTTTTAATATCCATGACCATATCATGGATTCTAAAAATTGACTATTTTTCAAACACGTTTGAATATGTAGCAAGCTATTTATCAATTATAAGTCCCGAAATGGCTATTATTGAATTTTACTTCCATTTGGAAGTTAAATTTCTATTTCTTGTTTTGGGTAAATAAGAAAAAAGATTCCCATTTTTACATGATAGGTTCAATTTTAATTGTAAAAATTAATTTTGTTGTAGGTGGAATTTGACAACAGGTGCAGCAAGGCCTAATCCACAAGGGTCCTTTAATGTATCAAATGTGACATTGTCACAAACTTTTATTCTCCAAAATTCATTGAACTACAAGAATGGCATTATAAATTATGCCATCAACAATGTCTCATATGCCACACCACAAACTCCATTGAAACTAGCTGATTATTACCTTAACGGGGCTGGAGTTTACGAGCTCGATAAATTTCCGACGAACGGTAGCCTATCGGAGACTGTTTATGGTACATTTGTTGTGTCTGGTGAACACAAAGGGTGGCTAGAAATTGTTTTCAAGAATGAGTTACATGTCATGGATTCTTGGCATTTGGATGGATTTGGCTTCTTTGTTGTTGGGTAAGTACAAATATGGATCATCCTTCTAGTATTACGTGTCCATTTATTTTTGGGCTCGACTTATATAAACTTGTGCCCGAAAAATCTCACCTCCGTATCGAAGGCGATTTCATTCCTAAGGCTCAAATTTGAGATCTTTGTTTAAAGATGAAGTACTTATCACCGGATAATAATTTGATCGTAAACTGTTTTTATTATATAACAATGAAGTCATAAAATTGTTGTTGTTGTATTAAAGTTGAACTTTTTTATCCACTTTAAAAACAAGTCACTATTATTTTTTTTCGTACATTAAAATTATTATATAACTTATCCCCTATAACAATAAAGTTACCTTGTTAGGTAAGTTTTGCCATTAGAGTGGATAATATTTGGTGATATTGTTGTTATAGGGGGTATAGTACAATTACTTTGATGGAAATGAATATACTTTATTATTATAATTTGTACAATTTGGTAATTTACCATCTTGATTGGATACATTTTATTACTTTAACATGACAAAAAAGAACTAACCCTCATAAACATTTGTGAACTAAGAATTATCCAAAGGATTTTGATAATTAAATGTTTTGTTGTCATTTGACTATCTTTCCGTATTTTGTGCACCTTTTGTTGAAATATCAGGTATGGTTTTGGAAATTGGACTCCTAAATCGCGACATATGTATAATCTTCATGATCCTGTTGTTCGTTCTACTGTTCAGGTAACTATTTCGGCTTTTTCCTTCATATAAAATCAAATCCCCAAAACTTTACAATATATGCTAAATTTTTATGAAATTAATTATGAACATTTCTTTTATATAGGTTTATCCAAAAGGATGGACAGCAGTATATGTATATCTAGACAATCCAGGAATGTGGAATTTAAGGTCACAAAAATTGAAAAATTGGTTCTTAGGACAAGAACTTTATATTAGAGTTTATGACTCTGATCCTAATCCAGGCAAAGAACACATTCCCCCTAAAAATCTACTCTATTGTGGTAAGTTCCTATTATTTTTTTCTTTAAATAAATTTATTTATGTAAAAAAAATAATTTCTTTTTTCTTGGGACGGAAAATATGGTGTCATTTTATTTGATTTTTTTGAAATTATAGGAAGCGTGCAAGCGCCTCCATCAGCACCACCACCAAGTCCAAAGCCAGTACCAGTACCGGGGCCACCTCCGGCTCCTGCAAAACCATCTTCTACAACTACTAAGAAATCACAATGGTGATATTATTCATTTATTGAAAAATATTTACAATTTTTTTAATTAATATTCTAATTTAATTTGTTACATTTATTTTTTATTTCCTCTAATTTTTAAATATTGTTTTTACTATTTTGACAGGTTTCATATTATTGTGGCTATCTTTGTGATTTTGATGATATGAGATGGGAGCTCAAGTAGTGGTGGTGAATTATTAGTGACATGCAAATCAGTTCTTCTTTGATTTTTCTTATTTTATTATGTTTTGTGTTGTCTTTTATTATCCTTATTATATACTTACTTAGCTGCTCTATTGTTATACTCTACTATTATTTAAAATTGGGGGTTTAAACCCGTAAAGGACCTATTGGTTGAGCAAGTACTACAATATCAACCAAGATTTTTTATACAAACTTGATTATAAAGTTTGTTCCTTAGGCTACCAAATCTGCTTCCTTATATTTTGGGATTGTAGTTCAATTTGTCAGAGCATCGCTCTATCAAGGCGGAAGCTGTGAATTCAAACCCCGTCAGTTCCGATATATATATCAATTCATCTATCTGTTTTGTGTGAAAAGGGGAAAGGCCGGAGCATAATTTTATGTTTAAGAGGGTATCTTTTTTTTCTTTTTTTGTTTCCAATCATCACACAACTGTGTTAATCCTATTATTCTAATGTTTTAAGAATATTTTAGAGTTATGAAGTTAAAATAGAAAAGTTCACCCTCTAGTATTCCTATTTTCACTACTTAAATGACCACTGAACTATTAAAAATACCTGAAAGAAAGACTTCTCTTTTTTTTTTTTGCTCACTTATTTTTGTTTATTTCACTCAAAAAAAATATATCCAATTACTTTTTAATGACATAACACTTAATTTTTAAGTCAATAAATAATTAAGAAGAAGCTCAGACACTAACCTAGCACACAATACCAACACATCTGCAAAGTCAGGAAAAATATATAAGTATAAACAACATAAATCCCGACAGTTTGACGCCTAATTACAAAAAATCTCATTTTCTGGACTGTCGAGATACATAATTTGTTCCCGATACATTCCGTTGAGATACATAATTTCCCACATTGTAATCATTCAAAGATACATGGTGAGATACATAGTGTATGCATATTTTAAACAAAACTCACACTGATATACATAGCGATACATAATTCGTTCGTGATACATTCCATTGAGATACATAACTGATAGTTAAGATTTTTGTAATTACTTTATAAGGGTGGAGATTTGTGTAAATATGGTAAGTTAAGGTGTATATTTATGTTATTTTTTTCCAAATATTATATTTAAACTCTATATTTATAACAAACCAATATGTATAATGGAAGTGTCCTGCACATAAACTTCTCTCACTTAACCATACGCATTTCCACTTTAATTTATAATTCTTAAAAATTAAATTATTTAATTTAGCGTAAAAACTAAGTACAAAGAAATGCCCTTGTGTACTCATATAACAAACTATACGTACAAACAATATGTATAACTAACACATACGCCACAACTCATCATGGTAAGACATGCAAACAATATAATAAAATCATGACCAGAACTTGGTTTAGGACTTAGTTGTCACCTTAATTATAAATTTTGTTAGTCTCATTATAAAATTGAAAAAACTGAGCCAGCAAAGCTACGTGACAATATTATTAGTCTCAACCTTTTGTGGGTGACAAGTGGATATTCAATTTTATATATGAAAATTTAAACCAATGGATCTTTATAAAAGAGACGGATTTAAAATTTCAACTTTAACATTTTAGTATTTAAGATTTTTAATATTAAAATCATTATATTTTAAAATTATAGGTTTGTATCTATTATTTATTTTAATGTTAATGAATTGTTAGACATGAATTTATTCTCTGCATCTGAAGTTTGATGAATTCAGATGAACCTGATTATCGGACGGCTAAATTTGCCCCTTCTACTACTAGAAATTTACCTAACTCAGATGGAATTTTCTGACGGATATTATTTCTGTTGTGATACTGACAAGCCTTTCGATGAAAGTCTGTTGGAAATCTTGATATCAAATATCACAATAATTATTTTTCATGAATTTCGACAAATTATTTTCTAGCGAAGAAAATCCTATAGGAATATTGGAGTGTCTGTAAAAATATAGTGAATTTCTAGTAGTGTTAGATAAATTTAGTCGCTATTGATTTATTAATAAAGGAGAATATCAAGAAAGATAGTCTGAAAAAGCTTTTTTTTTTTTATTCATTTTGTAAATGACCAAGAGATCTTAATTTCTCCCATTTAGTTGAAGGGAAAAAACAGATTTAGTAAATTAAAAGAGGGGCAAATTTAGTTATGTCCAAGTCTTGAATTACAATGGTCATTGGCCTACCTTGAGTTCTCTCCATCCAATTCTCCCCATTTATCTCTCATTAATTAATTGTCCACCTTTTTTAAACCTTTCTATAATTAGTTATTTTCTCTCTAGCTCTTTTATGTGATAGATAAAATACTAATTAACCACACATACTATATACATCAATTTCTAGTGGTGCATTTTCTCACTCCATTGACTACTTTTCTCATTCACTATATTTACACATATATTAGATAATCATCAACTCTCCTACCATCAAAATTTCCTCTCTTTGTGTTATTTTCTCCCTATTTTCCCTCTTAGTTTCTTTCTCTCATTCCTCTAATTTTTTAGTTTCACATAAATTTTTTGTGTTTAGGGAATGTTGAAGGCATTTGATGGTGGATGAAAGGATATTATGGAGGCTCTTGAGGAAGTGGTAGGTGGCTCCTCTAAGGACCTCTTCCACATCGTTAAGGGCAAAAGAACCAAACGCCTTCGCCTTCAATCTCCAAATATCCCTTTCTCCGTCACAACATCGCATGATTCATTAAACGCATCAGATAGAAATGACAATGACAAAGGAATAGGCAATGTAATATGCAACGTCCCCAGCAATAGTAGCAACAATAACAACAATAATAATATTGAAGATGGTAATGATAATAGAGATGATGTCGCTTGCAACAACATCAATATTGAAAGCGGTAGTGGCAATGGAGAAGACATTGCCTGTAACAACAACAACGTCAGCAACAACAATAATAATGAAATTCTGTCATCAGCTGCCTCATCTGAGGCATTCATCAACACGTTCACCGAAGAGGAGGAGGAAACCGCCAAGTGCCTTGTCCTCATGTCCAAAGGTGCCGATGATTATCATCCTCGTCCTCGTAGGTTTATTGCGGATGTGCCACCGCTTGATAATAATGTCGATTTTTACAACGATGATTTAAGGTTGTACCCAACGAAATTCAATAGCAAAAGGTACATCGAGACGTCCACCAACTCAGTGGATGGTACAAAGGCAGGAATATACGTGTACGAATGCAAGACGTGCAACCGTACATTCCCATCTTTCCAAGCATTAGGTGGACACAGAGCGAGTCACAAGAAGCCAAAGACATTAAACACCGAATTTAACAAGAAATCATATTTCGATTTCTCGGATGAAGATGATTATCAACTACACTCACCATCAACTACAACAACATTTTACAACAAAACCAAGAACAACATCAACAAAAATTTGCCAAATTCTTCCAACAACAAGTACTACTCTTCTTCTCCTAGGATTCATGAATGCTCATATTGTGGTGCTGAATTTACCTCAGGACAAGCTTTAGGTGGTCACATGAGACGTCATCGCGGGGGCGCTAACGTAAATTCACCCTTGCATTTGAGCAATTTAAGTCCAGCAACTTCCATAGATCATCAAGAATTTGGTAACAATAATATTATGAAGAAACAAAGAGATCATGAGTTGTCATTAGACCTTAATCTTCCAGTTCAAGATCAAGAACAAACACAAAGGCAACTTGTTGATTGTCATTATTGACAATAATGCAGGTTCATTTTTTTATTTTTTATTTTTTATTTTTTACTTTTTAATCAACACAACTATATATACATTTACATTGTGAAGAATTTAGATGGGAGTTACCACGTACCAATACTCTTTTATTTTTCTCATTGTTATATACAAATTCTTTTCATCTTTAATATAAATTGAGTGGGTATAGTATTAGTAAGTTTCACTTAGTATTTTTTTTATGGTGCCAATTATATGTGCTTCATGTTAATTATCTTATCATTCTTTCTCTATTTTCTTCACCAACGTGAATAGCAATAAGAGTAGTTAGACCTTGGCCCTTTTAACTATTTTAGCTCTTTTGGATTGTACATCACCTTTTTCTTATTCCTGCTGTCACATTTTATGTAATGATATTTGACTGAACACGAAGCATATATAATGAATTAAAGAATTAAGACGCATGACATCTGACATGTAAGCCACATGTATACTTCTATAAAGTACCACTGTTATTTTTTATAAATTATGGTGAGAATTTCACGTGTTTTTTCATTTTAGATGAGTGGTGATTTGATCGAAATTCGGATTTTACAAATTCAGAAAGAGAAACTATCGTCCCAATTGGGATAGGACATATAGAGTTAGGTATACTTGGGGGAATATGACATATCTTAACCAAACTCTTTTCATGGGCTCGATGTGCACTTATCTTATAGTTTTGGGGGCTTTAGCCTTCTTTGTTTTCATTGCTTGTTTGTTTGTTATTAAAAGTAAAATTAACATGCTAAGATTAAAAAATGTGTCACATGAATTAAAAGTACTCATAAGCTAGTTAACAGGTTATTCATGACACCTATATATGGTATACTCCTGTACGTACTATACATTCACAGTCCATAAATCTTGGTTCCTCACATGCAATTTCTTATTATTATGTCTTTGCCACTATACACTTCTCACAAGATTGACACAACACACACACAAAAAAACACAAATTCCTACCATTTTTCTTTCTAATGAAGCTTTTGTTTAACTAGTGACCTTTTAGATGCATACAAGCTAGACCATATCTTATGCATGTGCATCTTTACAATTATCAATTAAATTATTTATAGCCATTTTCAATTTAGTTTACTTTTTTGGATGATGATGGTGTGCTAGTTAGCTTGTGTGCACATTGATTATTCCACCAGATGCCTACAGTTACCTCCTACCAACACAAATATCGAGTAATTTTGCCCTTTGAGCTAGGCTTAATTTTTGACAGCGTTTATTTTAGGATATGCTCACTTTATATCTATAAATCTCCCGTGAACTTTACAGGAATTTAACTGTTTAAAAGTCAAAAGCCAAACATCAACTGAACTATTTCCTATTTTCCTTTAATTTAAAAGGAACAACTCAGTGCACTAAACTTTCGCTATGCAAAGGGTCTGGGGATGGGCAAACAATGGTCTTCTATTGTCTGCTGTCTTACCCTGCATTTCTGCAAAAGGTTATTTCCACAACTCGAATCTGTGACCTCCTGTTCACATGCCTTTTAGTTTCTTTACTTTATTCATAACATTGGAATAGGTAACTTGTAAAAATGCATGCATATTCCAAGTAGAAATTTGTTTCCTGAATTACTTTAATTTTCTTGTCAGAAAATAAAAGTTTGTGAGGCAAAAGGGTTAAGGAGGGCAAGTAACTTGCATGAAAGAATTTATTTTAGGTTTGTGTATTGCACGTAAGGAAGTTGTGTCCTAAGAGACGAGCAAAGTTCACTTCATGTCCTAAACCTACCCCTTTATATAATATTCCACTTCTCCCAACACCATATGTACACAATCTTTTTGATCCTTCCATTAATTTGAAAATACATGAGCAATCACACAATTCGATATGATATTAAAACAAATAAAGATACAAGATTCACGTCTTCCCTTCATCATTGACAAAAAATATATATATTTCCAAAGCTTACAACAACAACAACCTACCCAGTGTACTCCCACAAAGTGGAGTCTGGGGAGGATAGAGTGTACGCAGTCTATACCACTACCTCAGATATATTTTCAAAAACTTCATCCAAGAAAAATTATCAGACCTGAATACATATTGCAAATTATAATCAAGTATATAAAGCATCACATCTCTAAGTTTTTAGATGAGATAGTCGCAAACTTCAACACATTGATAGGGATAGTTAGATGAAAAAAGAAAAGACAAGAAAAGACATTGTGGACCAAGTACAAATAATAGGATATACTTACCAACCTTAACTGATTAGTTTGTTGTATTAGTACTAGTTTACTACCACCATTACTACAACTTGCCATATGAAGTCAATGTTCCCCAAGTCATTATTTATTCTCTTTCAAACTTCAACTAATGAAGCAAAAGAGGGCAAAAACCAAGGTGGAAATCTAACAAGTTAACTCTTAAAATTTGATACAAAATAGGAAGTTAAACAACTAGAATAACAAATATTGAAATTAAGACACTATAATATTACACAAATATTTTATTTGACATAAAATTCTCTCTGATTATCAACTTATAAAACATAAATCATCTTTCTGTTTACTTCCCTAGTAAATAAGCATAGAAATGGGATCATTTTTATGGTATATTTACTTCTTGATCCTCCATGGCCATTTTTCTAGAACTGAACATGACAAGTTACAGTTCATGTACAAGTTTGAATAAGCAAAAGGCGTTGCGTAAATATTGCTGAACTGTGAAAGTGATAATGCACAGGCAGAACTCACCGATCCAGGTTTCCCATTTCATGAAGAGCAGGCAAAATTTTACCGTGGCTCAACAAACACAGAAGTTGTCCGGGGAGGCACGTTAAAGCAGCCCAAGGATGCATCATATGTTGAGTTCTTAACAACATCATCGGTTGAGTTCATCTGGAGATGCAAAAGTGAACAATGAACACCATGAACGTCATACAAGTATAGCTAGTCATACATTGAAGACGAGATTGTATTACTCCCTCCGTCCCAATTTATGTGATGTACTTTGACTTGACACGGATTTTAAGAAATAAAGGAAGACTTTTGAAACTTGTGGTCTAAAATGAGTTATAGATATTTGTGTGGTTGTAAATCATTTCATTAAGGGTAAAGTGAGTATTTTAAAGTTAAATTTTTACCAAATATAGAAATGTGTCATTCTTTTTGGGACTGACTAAAAAGGAAAGTGTATCATATAAATTGGGACAGAGGGAGTAATACTTTGTTATTTTTCAATTTCTTTGATAAAAACCTTAATCCTCTTCCACGGCTACCCAAAGATCAAGAGCGTCCAAGTAGGTTTCCATTCTCACAGACCATAGTTGATAGTTTTCACTATCAAAATTAGGAGGAGTCATTCGTGAAAAACTTCGGAATCCATCTTTTCACTCACAGGTCCCTCAAGAAAATGGCTCTGATACCAATTGTTGGTTTTTATCAAAGTAATTGAAAAATAACAGAGAAAAACTATTAAAAGAAAAATACTGCAATAAGGCAAAGGGAATTATTTTATTCAGCTTCGTTGAGCTTTACATTTATAGGAAAATTACAGTAAAAAAACAGTAAAAATAAAATATTATCCTAGCCTAGAATATCTCCATAAAATCATATTTTAACCTAACTAGTTCCTAAAAATTAGAGATGATTAGCTAACCAACTATGAACTAAGATTTATTCAAAATACTAAAGCAGTAAAATAAAGTTACCGCAGTTTAAAAGCATAATTCTAACAGTCCTCCTTGCTTGAGAAACTGCAGATTCTAAACCTGACTGGAATTGACCTCATAAACAAATCTGTCAATTCATCTTTGGTCTTGAAGGCTTGTGTGCATCTTCTTTTGGATTAAATAAGAAGCTCTTACCTCTCATTTCAACTTGTAAAATCTCCTGATTAGTGGAATCAAAGATTCGACAATATTTGTCTCTAAATAATAATGTAAATCCTTCTTCCATTAGCTGACCAACACTTAACAAACTTTTATCAATATCAGGCACATAAAGGACATCTGAAATTATTTTGGTACCTGAACTTGTTTTGATTGCAACAAACCCTTTTCCTTTTGCAGGAATATAGTCACCATTCCCAATTCTGACTTTCTTATTTTTCATCGACATAAACTCTTTAAAAAGATTTCTGTCGTATATCACATGTGGTTTGTACAACCACTGTCAATCATCCAAAAATCAGATTTCTTGGTAGAAAAATATGTTGCCACAAATAAGTGGTCTTCTTTTTCTTTGTTGGCGACTTGGGCATCTGCTTCATCTTTTTGAAATTTGCTTTCGCAAATCACAACTTCATGACCAAGTTGGTTGCAGATTTTGTACTGTGCATCTGGTCTCTTCCAACATTTAAATGGAGGATGACCATTTTTGCCACAGTGCTGACAAGGTGGGTAATTTTTCAAAAATTTATCCTTGCTTTAAGTTTTGTGGTTGGTTGTTAATGCTCCTTCAACCATGCCATCTTTCCTCATAAGCCTCCTTTGTTCCTGTGCCTGAAAGAATTTAACAATTCTGCCAAGGTAATTTTGGACAGATCTTGTGTGTTTTTCAAGGTAGTTATACATGCTTCATATCTTTCGGGCACCGTTACAAGAATTTTTTCAACAATTCTTGAATCTTTAAATTCAGAGCCTAGTAGTCTTACCTTGTTAACAATACCAAGCAATTTGTCAGAGTATCCCTTGACTGTTTCAGATTCTTTCATTCTCTGCAACTCGAATTCCCTCATTAAATTCAATACCTCATTCCTTGTATTCTTTCATTTCCAACATATTCTTTCTTCAGATAATCCCAAATTTCTTTTCGTGATGTAAGAGTCATAATTCTCGTGAATATAGTTGTTGAAACAGTAGCAAACAAAGTTGCTTTTGCCTTGGACTTGATGGTTTTCTTTTCCTTGTGACTCTTGATTTCAGCCACAGTGGGATTATTTGGCAGCGGATTAAGTCCATCTTTTCACTCACAGGTCCCTCAAGAAAATAGCTCTAGATACCAACTGTTGGTTTTTATCAAAGAAATTGAAAAATAACAGAGAAAAAATATTGAAAGAAAAATACTGCAATGAGGCCAAAGGGAATTATTTTATTCAGCTTCGTTGAGCTTTACATTTATAGGAAAATTGCAATAAAAAAACAGTAAAAATAAAATCATTATCCTAGCCTAGAATATCTCCATAGAATCATATCTTCACCTAACTAGTTCCTAAAAATTAGATATGATAGCTAACCAACTATTAACTAAAATTTATTCAAAATACTAAAGCAATAAAATAAAGTTATTGCAGTATAAAAGCATAATTCTAACATACTTTTATTGGATTCCTTCAACTACTTCTATCGGTGCTTCTTTTTTCATCCTTTGCACAGACAAATATCGTGAAACAAACGTAAGACACTTGCAGTAAAGGTCCAAATCCGACCTAACAATGTCCAAGATGTTTAATTCTTCCTTTTCTATACCTACGTGGTTCAGATACAGAATCTCTTTCTTAATGCTATTGGAAAAAGCTACTTCTGAAAAATGGAGATACTACTGCTATAATCCCATTTTATACAACGTTATCAGATTGAACACGAAATTTAAGATATTAATTTAATTTGTTTAATGTATTATATTAGTGGTGGTAAATTTATGAAAGTGAGAGTTGAAAAGTTCTGTTAATGGAGAAATCATATTAATCCTTAAAATTGGAATTCGTTAATATGAAAATTGTGGAAGTTGTAGAAAATAGCGTAAGTAGTAGAATAATTTTTAACATTTTGAAACAACGTAAATGAAAGTGTCATATAAACAAAGATAGAGGAAGCCGATTACAGGCCTAGATCCTGGTTCCTAAGAATTATGTTCGTCACACCATCCCACCATCCCACCCTCTTTAATATTATAAACTCCGTAGAGAGGCTTGTAACATGTGTTTACGGAAGCACAATAAATAGTCTGGCATATTTGGATATGCATGTACGAATTCCAACATAAAACAAATAATACCTGTACTGGATGCAATTGAAGAGATTTTGCTCTTAGTGCAAGACTGGCAAACGATACATCAGTCGGGCAAGGATTAATGATGACAACTATGTAGGAATACCTGGTAAAATGAGGAAAAATATTGTCATTCAATTAATGGTTCAGGTATCAACAGATCAAAAAGCAGTAGTTCAGAAGCCTAATGATGGATTAGATTTACCCACATTGGATCCAATTGAGAGAGTCCTGGAACTCCCAGGTGGCCATCTTCAATGCTCATTACTATAAGTCCAGGAATCCAAAAAGGACCAGTATTATGAAATCGTACTCTTTCCTGGTGAAAGATGTCAATTTGTGACGTTGAAATACAGAAGTAATTGGAAAATACTGAAGAAAAAGGAGTCAAAATATTTTTAATTAGACTTCATTGATATGTATGTATCTACTTCTAACCTGGATAGCATTGGCCGTCCTTAGCCGGAAGAGTGATGAGGAATATCGTATTTGCATTAAATTCAAAAAGTTTTCAACAGCTGCAAGGATATGACTCTTCTGAGGCTTGTAGGATGGATCTGCTAGTCTGGGTTTGATTCTGAAAATAAAAAAGTTCAAAGAAAGAAAGACTTTTAGATGAGTCACAACTAGGAAAGGCATACTATATAAACAGAAACTCAAACTTGGTCTCAGCTGGCAATTAAGCATTCAAACTTTGTGTATGCACATCTATGCACCTTAATTCGTCTCCACGGTGTCAGTTGAAAACTCCAACTTACAAAATGATCATCTAGACATCTCCAAAATTTATGTGTCACGCCCTCGTTAAGTGTCCACAAGATATAGTGAGGGCGAGTTGGAGTGTTTAGTTGCCAGTTCAAACCAAGTTGAGTTGTCTCATGTGCACTCTCAAAGTTGGAGTGTTTAGAGGCCAAGTTTAAGTGTCTGTTTATGTATTATGCCAATAGGAAAACCATCTTGATCATATGTATCAGAGCTTCACCAAAGAACCAGACAACACGTGCACCTCACCCCCACCCCAACTACCACACTGGCCCAAAGAGAAAAGTCCCAACTCTCTCTTTTTCTCGTGCACCTCACCCCAAAGATGTTTATGTATTATGCCAATAGCAAAACCATCTTGATCGTATGTATCAGAGCTTCACCAAAGAACCAGACAACACGTGCACCTCACCCCCACCCCAACTACCACACTGGCCCAAAGAGAAAAGTCCCAACTCTCTCTTTTTCTCGTGGAGGAAACATACAGCTAAACAGTAGTAATGAAATCACTAACAGTGGCCAGTTTCTTTCATTCTTCTCCTTCGGAGGGAGACCAACACCCCAGTTGTTAGAGTTGTAGCTAAAGTCCAGCCTGAAAAATCACAGTATACACTGTAACATAAGAACATTTATAAAGGAAAACGCTGACTAGAAGTAAAAGAAGAAAAGTAAGATTAAGGACCAGAAAAGACATCAATATCTAAACCAGAGAATGAACAAGCTAGTCATCTAAGATTCTAAATTATCAGAACTCAGTCGCTGAAGAAAGTAACTTGTAACAGGGAGAGGTGACGAACCTGTTGAACCAATCACCAGAGTTGTAAGAGTCACGGTCTATTGATTTTGAGCGCAGCATTTCATCTCCAGCATGGAAAAACGGTATTCCCTGTGAAAGGTTAGCAAGTATCAGTACTGCAAGATGAAGAAAAATATCACAATCAAACTACCTTATAAGTTAGCATGATAAGTATGTATTGTACTTAGTTTATCATGCAAATAGTAAAACAGCATTTTTCAAATTATACAAAGGTAACTAGTTAAACTTGTGTGTTGCAAATAAATACTCTTTTCTTATAAGTACGGGATGAATGAATTACATATAAATACGGCGGAGAAAACAAGGATACATGTGTTTCATTCTTTTACTCTTGAAAAGGGTACTTGAAAGAAAGAATGGGAAAAATTGTGTTGTCTCTGTGGCCATCGACAAGGGGATCTTCATAACGGACCAAATTAGAAAACACTCCCTTAATTCAGAAAAGAATGGCACTATAAACATTGAAAAAATTATTATTGGGAATCGAATAGTTCGCTTTTTAAAATTACAATATCTTTTGATAACATTCTTTTATGTAGAATTACATAGATAGCCCCTTAAACTTTCCACCAACTGTCAAGTAGAATGTAGATACATAAACTTTGCAGTGACCAAAAAGACACCTCTTCTTGGCAAAAGTGAGTCTCATAAACATTTCCATCCGATAGACTTCACATGTGGAATGCAATTGCTATTGACATGTCAATCGAAAAAATAAAAAATGACGGTTAGTTTGGAAAGAAAACAAAAAATAATCCATTTAAAAAAAAAAGAGTAGAAACTCCTTTTCCTCAAGTATTTTCCTATCAACATGACCCAAAATGTGGAAAGACAGAGAAACATAGAGCAAAGCAGCTTTAACAAGATTTTACTTGCAACAGCATACACGTAAATATACATTAACATATAGAAAGCAGGTAAAAGTTAAAAGTATAAGGCACATTAATTCTTCCAAGGAATATACTGAATCTGACCTGAGAAAGGGCTATTACACTGGTAGCCAAGTGGTTCATCCTGCATCTCTCCTCCACAGAAATGTCCTTTGGAGTCTATCGAAGCAAAGCGACTAATTTATTCAGGAACCAAAAGAATGGATGTATAGGTTGCATATTATCTACTGAGTTTCAGGCTGTGTCCATTGGTCTTCGAAGATTTCTTGGTTATCAAAATAGAAAAGAAAGTGGCATATTGCAAGAGCAGAATTTACCTTAAGACTAATGATGTCGAACAGTGTCTCATTGTCATGAGCAGACACGTAGTTAACCTGCATATAATAAAAGCTATTACATTGTTTTGGAATGCATTCCCATGTAGAACTAACTGGGAAAAATGTTCGACAAGGTTGTGATAGCAATTCTGTCTTACATAAATGAGGCAGTAAATATAGCTCTCACAGAGCTGAAGTTGTTCAACAATAGAAAGCAATAGACACACAGTTCCTTACTGTTTCAATGGGAGAAGAAGCATATCCGACTGGCTTCCCATCATGCATTAGCACTTCAGATCCTTTCACCTGTGTAAGAAGAGTATATAGTATCCAACATATCATCTCCAGTGTCAAGTTATGTGTACATTCTAAAAGATAAAACTTTCAGTTCAGCTCGAAAGGTGGTTGGCTATGAAACTTGCCTTAGGCAAATCCGACATCGGAAAGGGAGGCATGTAAGGGTGAGTTTAGGATTAAACTGTTAAGGCGGTCTTAATCTAAATGCATCTTTTGAATACTCACTTGAAAACATATGCAACCAGTAGCATTTTTCATTAGTTTCTAAAACTCATATTTTATTTACAAAAGAAGATTCTTGCAAATGCAATTTCTCATGGATTTCTGGTCAGATCGACCCTTAGGAAGCAAAAATGATTCTCTTTGGGGCATAGGAAGCAGTTAATACGTGCATTCATTTAGCTGGGCCAACTTACCACACTTGATGGTAAAGTTGTCCTGACCTTTGCAGACAAATGTAGAAACGAGGCTGGGACTTGGGGAAAAAAAACTCTACGCCCCTGTCGGGCAACATAAACCAAAAAGCACGCAGCTTTGACAGAACTACAGAGATAACACTTAGTATGACCCACAAACAAACCAAATCAATTCGAATGTGTTTGCAGTTCAAAAGGATGTGAACAAAATGGATGGTAGATCAATCTAATAAGATGAAAAGGTGATTAAAGCCTGTCCTCTCGCTCTGCACACAAACTAAATCGGTCAACAATATCAGATTTTGATAAATTGGACCAAACCTAATCATTAGTAATACGCCCTAATATGTCACAAAAGCTTTCTTTGGCTTATTGGCTAATGAACCGATCAAAGGAACAATAGATACAAGAGTATCGACTTTCTTAATTGTCTTAGTCATTAGAAATGAATAGTAATACTTATCTTACAACTTCAATCGTAATGATCATCAGAAATGAACAGTAGTAATTATCTTATAACTTCAATTGTAACGAGTTGCAGTGTCACTGCGTGAACATGATGCAACGTAAATAGCAATCGAATCTATGGATACCTCTTGACCATCGCAGTTTGTTAGCACAAAATCCTTTAAGTTTGCAGCCATGCCAACCTGAAAAGTAAACATGCGCTTTGATAAGAAAGAAGAACTTAAGAAATATTTAAGACATGATCAACTTTTCCACCATAAATATGTGTATTATATCCCATTTTTCTCTCATTTTAGCCGTCCTCGCAAAAAGAAATAAGAAATTAGAAGGTTCTGAGTAGTGACAGTATCATAGTACTATGTTTAAAACACATATAAAGCGCCTAAAATATTTCTCATTATAATACTCAATTGTATCAAATTTTTCAGCATTTTTCCTTTTTGTCTCAAAATGATCATCAAATTTCATTTCTTGATAGTAAATGGAGTGATCTCTTACTAGGATTTTTAAATTACTGTCTCATAAATTTTAATTCCGGGAAAAAAGTTTGAAATTCTATGCCTGACTTAACGAAAAAACTTGGTCAATCCAAACCCTCATAAATGAAAGGGGTCCTTCAACTGTGACCAATGTTACATTAAGTTGAACATATCATGTTCTCTCTCTCGAACCCATCTAGATCTTCCTGTTCATAGAAGCTATATATGAGCGTGGTTAGGTTTCCAGCATATGTATCTTCATATTTCACGTTTTTTTGCATTTAAAAGATCAACTTGAATCACCCATATCATTGTCTTACCCAAACAAGACATCAAAAGAAATTTGATTCGTAAAGGCTTTCTAGTATAGGACGGTTAAGTTATCCAGTATATGTATACCTCCAATTTTTTGTGGGTTTTAGAGCATTTTTGAAAGTTCTGTATGAAGCACCCATATCATTGTCTGTCTCACACAAGATATATCAGACAAGTTCACACATTGGTACAACTATTTGGAATATATTTTCTTAGAGAAGTTTTGGCCATTAGTTATTAGAAATGGTAGTTTTGGATCGTGATAGAGAAACTACCATGAATCTTATCAAGGAATAGGGATTAATCATTCAGATTACACAATTCCCGCAGTTTCAAATTTAACTTTTTGGTTTCAGAACCGCAAGCTTACTTCTTTTTACTTTTATAGAACAGGAAAAGAAAGTTGTATTCAGAAAATCATTTAATATCTCACAGTATAATGAGTTCAGAAAGCTTCCTTTGTGCTTATTATTCTAACACGGATAAAAAGGAAAGGGTAAATACTCAATCCGAAAGAAAGGGTGTAAAAAATTAGAGTCAGTTGTCATTCATGCAAGTTTCATTGGCCATTATGTGGTAAATGCTAAAATACCATGCTACTGGAGTAGGACTGAGTACCTGAATGTGATCCTTCGACACAGTAAGCATATGTTCTACATTGTCTTTATCACCAAGGTCATGACCGTTAGGCTGAAGAGCAGCATGTACAAGTTATTGAGACGGTGCTTCATGTGGATATACAATAATTATTCATATCATGAACGAATTATTTAAAACAGAAATTAAACAAATGGCAGGAATTTATCACAGACGTTATATTTCCAAATGCCTAAAAGTTTATCATTACCTCCAAATAAAGGCCAGTTACAAAACCTTGATGTAGAGGATGACCAAAAGGTGATCCACCCAGTAGAGCATCCCGAATGCGATCATTGAAGCTAGTAATGAATCAAGAACAGCCAATGATTAACATAATTTAACATAACTTTATGAGATAAATCAAGTAGGGACAAGGAAATATTCCCGTTTAAGCCTAAGAGCTCTTGAAAGCATTATCCTATGCTAGCTGGAATAATGTCGTCTTCTTTATTTCTCTCGAATGCTAGAGCTTCACTTTGCAATTTATTATTGGCTCATACGAAGAACAAATTCACATGTAGACACACAAGGCATAGGAAATCATCTTCTTTAGCCAGAGAAATTGGAATAAACTCAGAAGTAGCACCTCCCAATTTCAGATCCAAAAAGGTTGAATTGAGATGCATTTTTCCCACGTCCGTTGTTTGCCACTTCACCAAAATCCCATCCTTCACCATATCTGGAATGAAAATAGAGAATCAACTGTTAAAAAGGAAACAGAGAATCTATGTAATGTTCAAGACCAACTAAAAGTACCTAAATAATCATGGACATAGAAGATGTAATAAGGATAACCTTTTTTAGATTTAAAAGAATCTCAAAGACATCTACCACAAAACATGACATATCTAGTAATAAGGATTGATCATCGCTGGTAACAGTCCTTACAAATAAATACTTGATCCATCCACGCCATTTTCTTCTAATGACAAGCTATTCAACAATGACTTTGCCTTCAACTGCATTCAAAGACACAACGATCATATTGTTAGCACCCTTAGCTTTGAGCACCAATAATTTTAAAAGACCAGATTAATCAAGAATTTGAGCATAATTAACCATCCTCTTATTTCTAGTTTTACAAACTACTGAAGTTCACAAAAAAGTGTTGCCCTACTCAGACGATCTGCAGCTAGCAGACATTCCTACAACCTGAGTAATTATGTTAGCCTGTGCATGTCAACATTGTTATGTGACATCATAATTTACGTATAACGATGTCAATTGGAAACGGGTTAATCATGAAACTGCATAAAGTAAACCATTTTGGTTAGAAAATCAAACCATAAACAAGAAGAAAAAAGAATATCCTTTTTTAGATTTAAAGAAAACAGCCTCTTGTTATCCTGCCTAAAATCAAACCCCCAAACAGTCAGGTCGTCTTACTTGTGTTAGACAAGAGAACTGCAAAACAATAGTATATGTCGTGCCTATAAAACAAGCATGATAGAAGATACCGCAGAAAATATTAGTTTTGTTTTCAGTACACCTTACTTGAGGGCTTTATTTTTCAATGCATCTTCTATAATCAATAAAATTTCCACTTGTTAAGTTTAAACACGGCTCAAATAAAAATGGCTTCAAAAATTAGTCAATGACCCAATAAGTCCAGAGATCATAAGAAAGATGCAAGACAGGAACCTCGAAAATTACTTGCAACATTAATTATTTAACACCATAAATTAGCAAATGACAACAAAAATAGACAAGTAAATATATATTACTACCTCTATCACAAAATTCTTCCCACACTTCCGTTTTTAGATTGTCCCAAAATATTATCCATTTCCTTATATATAAAATTTCAATGCATTTTACATCATGTAGCATCACGGGACCCGCTACAACTCTTCGAAACACAACCTTTTCCTCTACTCTATTCTTCTAAAACACAAAGGTATACATAAGGCCAACATGTTTCCAAACAGATATGCCAGGACTCATCATTTCAATGTTTTTTTAAACTCCATGTCAAGTCAGATGGGCCTATCAAATTGAGCAGAGGGAGTGGGAGTAATTAGAATTGTGGCTCAAATAATAGGTCCCCAGGGTATAATAATCTCTGCTTAATTTATCTTAACCGTTTTCTCCATGAGTTGTATGTTAACACGAGATATCCCAATTCTCAGAGGTAGATCCATTGGTAACTACTAGGACTATATTGATACTTGCAACAGCCTAAAATATAGAGAACTACACTGATCACTTGTCTTTCAATCTCATGCATAGACCTTGTACTAAATACTACAGCGAGCATTATCTTGTAAAATTTCATCAACAACTGGAAAACTAACAAAAATAATTACTGGATAGAATTTTGCCTTCCTAAATGGACGAAATGAAGACAAATTTTCTCAAAAAAAAAGAAAAGAAAAAAGCTTTAAATACTTACCATTGTATGCTTCATTATGTGACCCATCAGGTCAAACCGAAATCCATCAATCTGCAAAAGAAGAACATGGTTAACACACTGAATTCTTAGGATCTTCCTGAAAGAGGTAAGCTTCACAATTGTCGCAGCACAAAAATATGCTCTTTCAGAGAAGAATGGGAATTCTTACTCAAGGACCAAAGCATCAGAGTGTACACATAGAGAACACGAAATAGGATATGTGATATCAATTGTGTGAAATAAGTAAGATAAAGGTAACTGATTTTATTAGTTATGAAGATAAAGGTAACTGATTTTATTAGTTATGAGTTGATTTGACGTATAATAATGTAAAACATAAAATTCTATGTTACTTGAGAAAATCACTGAATAACTGTTAAGGCATTTGCCATGTTCAGCCTTCAACATCTAGAACATAAAGCATGGTTTTGGTACGATGTTTGACCAATAAGAACTGATTATGGGACTGTTAAATCTATGAACTGCCTCATTTAAAAGCTCAGACAGTTAGAGAGGGGACACTTCCATTTATTTACTTTAGTTTTCCTTATGTCCCTTCACATGTCGGATCATTTTCTCGGGTCAAGCGAGTGAAATAGTTTGTTGTTAGGTAGGGGTAATCCTCGAACTCGAAACCTTTGAGGCTCTGTCCACTCTGATACCATTTTGAATGTATAAACCACACATCTAAAATTTTAAACTGGTAGATGGAGACACTCTTTACTTATTTTAGGTCTTCAACAGAACCTTTGGGGTGCCATGCATTTTGTTTTTGATAGTTTAAATAATTAAAGTGGAAATGATGCTTCAAATTGCTTAACAGGCAGTTAAGTCAACAACAAGAAAATCAAAGAAACCATTTAGCACTAGCAAGTGTCTTCTTGTGCTAATTAATGACTAGATAAGATATACCATTATCAGAAGCACATTCCATTTCACTGAGAAAAATATATCATTTTAAGAGCTTCCCCTCCTACCTGAACTCCTAGGTAGCATAAAAAGCATCAGTTTCTTCTGGGATTATGGTTACTTTTGCTTGATCTAGATTAGTAACTAAAGTCACATGTCAGACATTCTCTAAGTTGACTTACCAGGTTTGGAGACTCAGTCCATCAGTCGTGACATATATCCAGTATAATATTTCAATGCCAGTCTTCAAAACTAAAGCTTCTCATCATTATAAACTCCTATAGCAACAAATATGAAGCTCCTATTCTCAATGCTTGTAATGGCGAAGTAGTTCAAAATTTTTATGATTACAGTTGGATAACGATATTCAATGTAAGAGTATCTAGCTTCAGACTTCCCACAAATCAAATTAGTCTAGCAATCCTCATCCATTTCCCGTGCTATCTTTTCATTTCAAAATGCCTTTGATAACAACTACATTTGACAATCTCCTTTATCTTTGAAAAGCCAACCTAGAAAGTAAAACATAAAATTGTGGATCTCATAAAACACTAGAACAGCAAAGTCAAGTTGCTTAATAAACTATATACATTCACGCTGTCCCTAAAATATGACTACACAGGCCATAGCTTTAAACAAAGTATATCCGGGTGCTATCTCTATATACACCTCATAGTCCGCCAAGCAAAACAAGAAGAAACCTTAAAACAGAAGGAGAAAAAATTAGGCTCTATAATCCCCATATCATAGCAATATACCTTATAATGAACTGCCCAGCACTTGAGGTCGTCAAGAATTAAGCGCTCAACCATGAAATGCTCACTGGCAGTATTGTTTACACATGTGCTATGTTCAATGCCACCATCAGCATTTCTCCTTAGAAAGTAACCTGGAACAATCTGTTGATAGCAGAGCCAATACAAAATACGTACAAGGAGAGCAAGTTTATTATAAGGCTATAAACCATGAAGTTTAATGAGGTAGAACACAACAATTCGTCACCTTGTCTAGAACAGAGAAGTCATCAAAGTGACCACTTGCATTTAAGTGATTGTAAACAACATCCAATACAACACGTAGACCGATACGATTAAGTGCCTGTAAACCAATTAATCTTTAGAGTGGCACCAAGGAATTGAACAATATAGTTCAATGGTCTATTCAGTATAAATAGTAAGGTTGATGGTCTATTTAGTATAAACATAAGAATGCACAACAAAGTTAGATCTTTAGATAAAAGAAGACCTACCTGCACCATTTTCCGAAACTCAACGATACGACAAGGACCATTTGCATTACTAGCATAGCTTCCCTTTGGAACTCCCCAGAGAACAGGATTATACCTTTTCTTAGGCAGCCAACAATTCAATTTTTCACACACTGGTCCAGGAAACTACAATCAGCTTAGATACAAGTAGAAACGCTAAGCACAGTATCTCACCCCCAATTATAGCCATCTTCATCTTGGATGGATGTGATAAGAGCCTGCTGCTCCTCAGAATCTGGAGTAAAAGAGTTGAGTGTCTCGATATCTGATAAGACATCACATGAGATACCAGGAAACAAATATGAATGAGAGGAGATCCTGAGGCAATCCCAAAAAGGCAATTAACAACCTTCCAATAAAATCCAGAACAGAAGTAGCACTAAACTAATTTGAATATTTCTTTTTTTAGTTAATTATCCACCCTGTCATGGCAGCATGTGACAAAACAGCAGATCTGGAATTGAGAGAAGTAAATCCCTCGTTTTGATCTTTTATTGCTTTATTTCAAATTACTAACTTCAACTTCATTTTATAATTTGTGCTGAAAATAAAGGAGAACAATGGAAATATTGAAAAACCTTAATGGGGAGCCCCCTCTCCAAACTGCAAAAATGTTGAAGTGTTACCTATATGCTTCCATTTATGTTTCTCATCTTCAACACCAGCAAATTGAAAGGTTGGCAGCAGATGAACATGAGTGATACCAGCACTTGATATTCTTTTCAAATGTTGGACACCAGCTGAGTCCTTCAAGCAGAATGAGATCAGAGCCAGATGCTTATGGGACATATTCAATGCCACCTAAGTTCAGTGGTTATGCCCTAGAAAATTTCCTAATGCATTGTGCCATGGTCTCATCTTGGGTGCTAATTAGATGTTTCCATTACCCATTAATCAAAAGCTTGCATAACAAACACAAAATCAAATAGCTAATACAGCACTTAAAACCTGGTTGTGGATACTCTAACAACACGGAAAAAATAAATGCTGCTATAAAGCATAATGCACAAACAAATGAAGAAACAGAATGAACGTGTGACACTAGTTTGACTTTCAAACTGATGCCAGACTATTTGTGAAGATTCAAAAATGCACCAATGGGCTATGTTACCTTCTCAAAAAAAAAAAAAAAAAGCACCAATGGGTTACCAAATTGGGGCCAAATTTTTATGATAAGCTAGGTGGCGAAGCCTAAAATGAGGCACTTATAAGTAACTGTTGGTTTAAAGAACTCCCCAAGTTTTTCTTTCATAAGAAATCTAGAAAACGAATTATAAGACCAAGCCCGTGTTGCAAGGTTCAGACTCTTATGGTTTCGCCTTAGGTTTAGTTGTCTCTGGTGAAAGAGTAACCTTTGCGCATAATTCTTGCTATAATTGGATAACTTTGTCATTAATGGCTTGTCACAAATAGTACATTAGACAGTAAGAATTTTGAATGTATACCTCTTACTGATAACTCCACAATAATATTCGGGAACCTCATTCACTCAGGCCTGCAGGCTCAATGAAAGAATGAGGGAGAAAATATGCTTTCCCGTGAGAGTGCGGACTTAAACATTTATCATGGAAAGTTCGACATGCAAATTTATTAACAAAAATGAGAGAATTAGTTTCTTTTGGAGAAGTGTATCTCTGTGTGCGCGCGTGCTTGTGTATGTGTGTGTGCAGATCGGTGTTACCAATCTAAATCCCGTTCCTCTCCAGCTACCTTCCATCATTGGCTGCATAACCCAGCTCCTAAATACTTACCAAATAGATGTAGCTCAATAGTTTTCCCCATTAGAACCATGATCCCATCGCACAGTACAAGGGTATCAGGTGCAATACTATGACAGTCTTTTTCCCATCATTTCAAATTGCATTTTACGTCATAAACACACTTAGTATACCTATGAGTTGGAGTCCAGTGTAAGTCTACCTTCTATAGAGCTCAAAACTCAATAATGAAGACATGAAATAACATTGCTCAATACACTGACTTCTTAGAGGTTAGAAATCTGTCCCCAAAAACTTTACACCCACATAAGACAAATCAAATAAAGAAGTAATGCTACCTGCAACGTGAAGGCAAGATAACCACCCTGAAATTCATGATGCACAGTAGGGTCATTGGCGCTGGCAAAGTGAAAATCATAGGAAAAGATAAGTTATTAAAAAACAACATTAGTGCTCAACAATGCATTTTGATTATATATGAATTACAAGTTTCTTCTTTAGTAAAGTGAACTGCTTGAAATATGTTATCAAATTTAACGAGTAAATAGCCAGAGCCATGTTGTAGGAGAAAAAAAGAAAGGTAATACTGGTGGGATGCAGCGAAATTTGAACATACAATGCACAAGGCTTCTGGATCTCAACGACTATTGACTAATAATTATACAGTTACAACTCATTATTATCATCAAAAACGAATCTTAACAAACATTCCGTAAGATGTTTCCAATAAGAATTCAACATTAGCAAGATCACTTATCACCTGAAATCTCTAACATGCAGCTCATAGATGCTGACATCAGAAAAGGAAAGAAGATTTGGCTTCTCGTCTTGTAGATTATCCCATCCTTCAGGTTTTACATCATCAGAATCAAGATTAACTAATAATGTCCGCTTGCCATCAGCAGAGAGACTGCCCATACAAAAGCAACAAGGTGCATGTAGAGAGCATACATTAAAACACAGTAATCATTGTACTACGGAAGAAGCAAGTTACAATCAGTAAAAATCAATTTCTTTGAGAGCAAGTGATTCAAACAAACCAGCATACCCTCTGGCATATGGATCATTGCTCACACATTTCTCAATCTGCAAGGTACTAGGATGGTAAACAGACACTTCATAAACATAGTAGCAACCTTCCCAATGCCTTGGCCCCTTAGCACTCCAAACACCATCGAACTCCTTGAGCTGAACAATTTCTACTGGGTCAGCCTCTGACGGACTCTTATAAATGAGAGTTTGCACTGCCTGGTTTAGTAGGCGTAATCAGGAACAGCAGATTAGTGAAATAACACATTGATCACTCAATCTCAGTAAATAATAAAACAAAAGCATAATCTTAGCAGGAAAAAAATTGAGACAAAAGAACAAAACACACTTGAGCAGTTGGTGCCCAAAGGTAGAGAGAGACAACTTCAGTAGCAAAAACAGCACCAAGGGGCCCAGTATAGGAGAATAACTCATCGAGAATACCAGGTAACTGCAATCCAGTAGCACTTGCACATTTTCCATCAGCTACAAACAACATAAACACATTTTTGCCAAACATTAGACATGCTTACACATAATGTGTGATACAGAAAGTGGGGCTGTTAAATCAGCCAACCTAGAGAACAAAAAGGTTTTGAAGTCTCAAATCAAGACAAACAAATGAAGGAACAAAGTAGACGTGTTGAAGCAGCAGAGGACTGCTTGAAGGTTTATGTTTACTACTGACAATTTAGCATAGCAGTATATTTCAATAATCACCACCAGATGAATTAGATTTCCCTGAATTATGAGCATACTACAGAACCTGAAACTCAAGTTCATCGAATATGAGTTCTACCACAAGATATGAATGTGATATTTTCTTAAGTAAGTGAATGAAAAATGCTCGTACAAATCAAATCTTAACCTCTAGGTGCACGGAGAGCTATACACTATAATGCATTACATGGAAAAGTATCATTTCAAGTAAAGAGAAATGTGGAGGTGCGGTTCCTAGTATGTGCCGTCTCAGACTCCCTCAAGTGATAGAAAGGCAGAAAAAGGGGAACTACTTACAATTGAATATGCCAACAGCTAATTGGCACTTGACTAAACTTTGGAAGTCCAGAGTTTGAGGGACTTCAAATGCTGCATAATCTCGAATATGAGGAAATTTTTCAATTACCTAAATCAGGAAAAGATGTAAGGAAACAAAAGAACACACATAAATATACTACATCTTTGCATCAATCAGACAAAAAATTCCGTTCAACAACTAAAATATCCCATCAGGAGTCAAGGACTCACATGCTGTGGAAGTCCATAATTTGTCCGTTCAAGTTTGATTTTCACATCATGGCCTGTTATATACAGAAAAACTTAGGAACAGATCTCATCATCACCATCAAATGGAAGACCCGAGATGCTACCTAGAGTACACACCTTGAATTCCATCATCAGCAACACATAATGCAGCCTCTCTACTAGCATATAAGTAACATTCACCCTCTCCAGCACCCACATTCCAAGCAATTATTGATTTGGTAACCCAAAATGCTCTGCTGTAGAACAGACTATCCTGCAAGCAGGCTGCAACTATGAAAAACTAAGCACTAAGGACTCTTACGGTTTCAGATATAAGGAAAAAAAAATACTCCCTCTGTCCCAATTTAAGTGACGCTCATTTTTATATAATAGTTTAACTTAAAACTTCTCATTTTATCCTTAATGTGATCATTTATAGTCACACAGATATGAAATATCAATGCTTTATTTTAAACCACAAATTTCAAAAGTATTCCTCTCATTCTTAAACTTTGTTCCCAATAGAACACCATGCAAAACCCATCATCACTATTATATTCGTTTCGATTCAAGTTCAAAACACATTACTAATTCAATTCTTTTTCTTTTTGGATAACCGTGTTTTACGAGCCAGCTTGCGAGCATCTCGACTAATTCCACAGGATATCTTGATAACCATAGTGTCCCAGTCAGCTTGCTCGCACATCGACTAATTACACAAGATACATGTCACCTTCCACCAGCAACAGCTAGCAGTTAACTCTGTCCATCAAGGTGAGAATATATGAGAAGAAATCACCTAGAGTTTTGTCTAGTTATTTGATCCGGAGACGTGATGGTTCTCAATGATGCTTCATTGACCACTAAGCCACACCTCTACGTGCTTACTAATAAAATATACAATTCTATCTATATTGCTAATAAAACACTTATGTATTATTTTATGCGGGATAAAACATGCAATAAATAGAAACATCATCAAGACCTGAGAACAGTAAGGGTTATCAGATTGGTTGTGAAGTGGCATTGTTGAGCTACACCGAAGATTTAATGGACGACAAGTTCCTAATTCGAAACCGGATCGGTACCGAGTGAAGGAACTGAGTTTCAGCCGCGTCGAGTGAGTTGGAAGAAGGAAACGAGTGAGCTCGGAAGAAGCAAAAATGGGGGGAAATGGAGTGGATGAAAGTAAATTAGCAGACATTTGAATTACAGTTACTGCAAATCTCTGACTGATTTCAGTACTCAGTAGTAGTAGTAGTTTTTTTAAGGAAAAAAAAAATTGGGGACAGGGGAGGGGGAACAGGGGGAGGGGATTACAATCCCTTGCTATTATTAGTGAGAGTTCAGGTATTAATCAATTAAGCTACTAAAATTTAATGCAGTAGTAGTTGAGTTGAGTTTCGCTCCTTTTTTCAGATTTGACATTGGATTTTGGGAAAAATGAATTGAGTATGTCTTTTTAAGTCTCTAATTAATTAAAAGGGAAGAATGAGTCCTGTAATAAGGGTCAAATTCTTCAAATAACTATTCATATTTGTTTGATTAGTTGTTCTGACAACTATTTAGTTGTCCAATAACTTTGCATAGTTGTTAAACAATTTCTATAATTATTGAGATAATCTTTACAATTGTTAGGGAAAAAATATAAAAATAAAAAGCTAAAAAAATTTTGTAACTTTTAATTGTATCTACTGAATTTCGTGTGTGTTATTTTCGGGGGTGATTTTGATATTTTTTGGATTCTTTTTTAGTGTTTGTGTCAACCCAATACTACGGAAACACTTCCATTTGGCCCCAAAGTTTCTTTTGGTTATGCTTTAAGATACTCTCTCCGTCTCAAATTATCTGTCGAGTTTTCTTTAAAAAGGTGAATCAAATTATTTGTTATTCCCTCCGTTCACTTTTACTTGTCACTATTCACTTCTCGAGGTCAACATACTTGAACTTTGACCAATAGTTTAAGATATATAATTTAATGTTTAATATTTAAAATTCAGATGGTCGAAAACTATACGAAAAATACTATAAGTTGCAATTCTTCTCATATTAATATGATTAAAAAATACATCTTAAAATATTGATCAAAGTTCAAGCAAATTGACTTCAAAAAGTGAAACAGTGACAAGTAAAAGTGAACAAATTGAATATTTTAGAAGTTCAAAACAAAACTTATTATTCTTTTTTCATTTTACGCTCAGTAGTAATTGCTCTTCAATACTCTACAAACACTTCAATTATGGAGAGATGACACATAGATAAAGTAAATATTAAACTTAAGAGAAATTATATCTTAAAAATATAAATAAGGGTAAAATAGTCAAAAAAAATTCTAATTAATATTTTCTTAATAAAACGTGTAAAAAAGAAACACGACAGATAATTTGAGACGGGGTAAGTACTTTGTATGAGAAAATGATTTTAAAAAAGGATCATTCCTATTAGGAGTAGGTTTAAAATAGTTTCTTAAATATATTTTTATTAATTAGTTTTAGTTCTTTAGGTTTGTCAAATATGGAAAAAAAAAAAAATCAATCTAAAGTCAAATGTTTAACAAACCTTAGTTAATTTAACGAGAAATGTGACTAATTTGGTGGTTCTACAATTGAGAACTCAAAGATAAGAGTTATGGAGTTCATAATTATAATTGACTACTTAAGAACTGCCATTGAGTTTCACTTATAAAAATTTCGAACTCCAACACATATGCTGGAATTATCTAGAAGTATTTTTTTGTCTAGATTTTATTTTCGCATCAGAGTATAATTATTTTTTAGGTACATTTCAAATGGTGGCTAAATTTTAAATACATACGCATAAATTGGCTAACCAACGCCATTTTTACATCTTGGGCATCTTTACAGGTCAATTTTGTCTATTATTTTGGCCATCCAAATCATCTTAACGATAAAATATGTTTTGCCACAACAATTATAGACTTTTTGGTCAATTTTGACATCTTAGCGTGGAACACAATTTTACTCTGATACATATTTGAGTAACTTATTCGTAGTTGTGTCACAACTTGTGTACTTAGGAAGCATTGAAGCATTGGTACTTCAAATTGTCCGGAGATTTGGTTTTAGTTTTTTGTTATTTTTATAATATATTTTCATTTTTACACGTGAAAGATCTAAAAAGACCATCTTCTTCTGTTGAATTTGTAAGTGATCATAAGAAATCACTTCCTCAATTAAAAATGTACATACTTTTCTTTTCGTTCCAAAGGAAAACATTTGTTATATTATATCAAAAAGGTAGTACATGACGTATATTGCGTAGTTGTCCAGATTGACACAAAACATGGTAACAAAAGTAAGCACATTAGGGGTTTGATTTCTCAGCGAGTCACTACATAAAACAGGAGTGTTCAAAAACTATGATAACATTAGAGTGGTTTGCATGGTGCATCCATATTTTGCCAAGGTGCATATATACAGTAATACAGATATAGTTTCTCCTCAACAACCTACAAATTGTATAGTTTAACGCTTTAAGCCATAGTAAAAGTTAAGGTATTACTCTAATTTGGATTTTTTTTCTGAAAAAATTTAAATACACTGAGCCTGCTCATTTCGTGTTGAAGCTCGATTTACAACATATATACATAAAAGTGATTAATGAATAAAAAATATACTAAAGAGGCTAGTGGACTGATACCGCAGACACGTCGAGAAAAGCACTAATGGCCTGGGAGAAATTATGTATGCCAAAATCGAGGGGTGGGGGGTGAACATACTTGATATTTATAACTGAAATAGGGCTGACATTTGTAAGTTGCTATGGGTGATTACCACAGAGCAAGACACACTATGGATCCTTTGAATACACTTCTTCTACATACGGGACAAAGCTACTAATGAAATGCCTACACCTGCTCAAACAAGTTGACTTGTAAGGAAAATCTTCGATGCTAGGAAGTGGTTTGATGCTGTAAGCATGGTGGCAAATCTGCAAGGGTACTGCAGTAACGGGAAATTTAGAGTCAAAAGTGCCTACCAAAAATTCTTGCCACAAGTTCCAAAAGTGTACTGGAAAAGAATCACTATGGGGGCTGGAACAATACCAAAAACACCAATTCATAATAACATGGCTAGCTATTCAGAAGAGGCTAGCAACAGTGGAGAGACTTGCAAAATGGGGGATTCAAGTAGACAACGAATGTGTACTCTGCAATTCAGGGGTGGAAGAGACGACGTTGGTCCATCTCCGTTCTACCAATGCTGTTACTATCAGTATATATGGGGGTCATTATTAAGATGGATAGCAACAACAAGACAAATATCAACATGGAACGACGAGGTCCAATGGCTAGCAACACAAGTAAAGAATAATAGAGCAAAAGCAGGTATTATGAAGTTCCTCTTCTCAGCAAACATTCTATTATGCGTGGATAGAGAGGAATAACAGGAGGTTTCGGGGAATATCACAAGAGAGTTCACGCAGGTTGAAGGAGATTGTTGTGCAACTACATGTTTGAGGACTTCATCAAAAGAAGTGGCAGCACGCCTTGCAAAGACTAAATAGTTATCGTGTCTAAAGTTGCTAGTATTGTAGTGTTGATAATTAGAATACTTAGCAGTGATAGAGGTTAGCAAGTTGAGGATTAGTTCTACAGGATATATAGAACTAGCGGATGTAACAGACTTTCATTTTGTTGGAATAAAATTTAATCCTTCGACCAAAAAAAATATATATACTGAAAAATAAAATTGAACAATTCCAAATTGTATACATATATCTGCACCTTTTCAAGAAAGAGAAAAGTTCAGCAAAATCAACATAGATTGTGATGGAATGGTTGAGACCCCCTTCACCCTTAATCAAAGGCCTCGATCCAAGATTTACGTATAGAAAAAAATCTCTTAGGAGCGCCACTCAAGAAATAGGGGCTACAATGCACGAATCCTGAATAGTGACTAAAAAGTTTTAAAAAAGCACAAACATTTGTTGCATGCAAAGAACAAATAGAACAGTAATAACACCTTCAAAGCGTAATGGTATTAGACTCAGTATTAATCTCAGTATAATCAACATCATCAGATTCCGACTCCAATTTCACAAGCTGAAGAAGACTCCCCGTAGCCAACATCGCTTTCGTATTCAAATCATGCAAAGCTCTTTCATACAAACATCCAATTGCACCAATTGCACTTTCATACAATTTCTCATCCCTTTTATACCCCATTAAACAATGTCCCAAAATCCTCAACACAGGTTGTAACAACTCCCATGGCATATAAATCCTCTTTTTTACCTCATTTCCGCTACTTTCACCATGTCCTGACGACCAAATCCTGCAAAACTCGCAAAATTCAAGTTTGGATTCAACTGGTATTTGAGGTAGTTTGCTGTAATACAACTCCAACGCAACCCCAACGATACGTGCACGTTTCGTTGAACGTACTATGCCATAGGGCTCCAAGCTTGGTGAAATAACAGCTAAGTTCAGCTCCGTGGCGGAGTTTTTAGCTGCTTTATTCGTTTCGTGATATATACTCGAATGTGATAGATCAGGTATATTTACCGTAATGGATTGACTGTTACGTAAAGAATTTTCGTATCCGTATAATGCTAATAAAACAGCTTCAAATCCTGCTAATGGCTTGTGTAGGTTAACGCGGGAGAGATAAACTCCCGCGATAACAGGAAGGAAGCGGAGGACGACAATGTGGAGTTCAGGTTCGGAAGATTGGAATGTATCATAAAGCCATCGGCAGATGTTGTCATCACCTGCGCCAGAATCAGGTTGACGGATGAGGTTAGAGATTTGTGAGGCGGTTTCGGTGTCGCGGAGGAGGCAAGAGGCCGGGGTTTCGGAGGAAGAAAGGGAAGGAGGAATCGTTGGTAGAATGGATGTTAAGGATTGTATTGCTTTGTGTGCTTTTGTGTATGAGTCTGACCATGTTATATGTGGTTTGTTTGTGGTGGTGGTGGTGGTGGTGGTGGTGGAGGTGGAGGTGGAGTCTATTTCTTGGTCACCGGCTGCAGCCGTGGTGACGGCGGCGGGGGTGGTGGAGGTGGTGATTTCGCCGGACATTGGGTTGGGGGTGGGGGTAATTTATTTTTTTTAATTTTTTTTTTGAGGGAAGTGTTGAATGAAGGTAATTAAGGAGATTAAGGGAATTTGATTTTGTAGTTTTGAGAAAATTAAGGAATGAAAAGTGGATCTTAATGGATAGTTTGATTTGAATGAAAAGGAATGTAATTGAATTAAGGTAGGATTCTGTTTTACTTAATAAGAGATTAGTATCATTAATTATAATTAGTTTTCTTTTTTTTACCTTTCTTATTTTCATTCCAAATGTAACATAATATGCAACAAAATCAAAAGAAAAAACACGCCTTAAATTCGCACAGTTTTAAAACGCGTCACATACACATACAATCTCTCTTATGGACTCCACCATCAACAAGACTGACAAAGGATTGACTTTGATACCATCTATAACGGCTAACCCGCCTTTGATATTATTCGCTCTAGATCGGATTTAGATCAGCACAACTTTAAAGTGTGTTACTATGGTGTAAGGTCTGTTTATTTATATACCCAACATCTATTTTATATTTTGTCGATGTAAGACTCTTATCATACGTAGTGTCTTACAATAAAGGAAGTTACATGCATACAAAAAGGTCTCCCATTACAATATTTACATTAGTTAGGAAAGAGAAGCTCCTACTACTAGTGAATTTATAACTCATGTCTCAATTTATATGGCACCGCTTTATTTGACATAAAATTTAAGAAAAAAAGGAATACTTTTGAAATTTATAGTCTAAGCACTCTTTGATTATTTGTGTAGTTATAATTAAATGATTTTACTAAGGATAAAAGAGAATTTTTAAAGTTAAGTTATTTTCAATTTTTGGAACGGACAAAAAAGAGAAGAGTGTGTTATATAAATTGAGATTTGTCTTTTCGAAAATTATTTTTTAGGAGAAGAACTAAATATTAAAACGAGCAAACACATAACAAACATTAAACTAGACTAGACACATTGATCTAGAAATCCATAAGCAATAGTAAGCTAGAATGAATTACAATTGTCCCCATGTCATTTTTTAAGTTATGGCCGACATAATAAGAAAGAAGCGAAGCAACTAGAAGTACTTTGCTTCACAACCTCGAATTATTATTCATGAAAACAATGACAGATTTAATTATGCATGAATTAATTAGTTATGCAGAAATTACTATACAAGGACTAATAATACATGAATTAGAATGTTTGATTCGCTGTGATTTTTTATATTATGTTTACCTCCGTTATTGTAGTTTATTTTGTAACAACGATTCCATTCTATTTATCATTAATTTAAAAAATTGTAATCGAACTAATTTACCCTAGGGGATGAACAGAGGAGGAACGCCGAAAATGCGACTGAAATTCGTCGATGCCTTGTTAAATAACACATGAATGCAAGTGGTTTATTTATTTATTTATTTATTGGTCTAGAAAGATAAAAGTATACTCATTCCGTCCCATATTAATTGATCAACTTACTAAAAATACGTGTATTAAATTTTACTTCCCTTGTTTAAAATTACTTGTTTCTTCAAAACACGTGAAATGGATTTCCTTCTAAGCTAAAACATCTGTAACTCCATTTGCCTCCATGTACGTGTAGCCTATCAATAGATTATTCAACTGTCTGAGTGTCCACCTGGATGTTAGATTTGGGCATAAGCAAGATAGTTAGAATGTAGTAGATGAATAATTTCTTGAACATCAGTTTCGATTGTAGAGGATGCAAATTGTAAGTTATGACAAGTTCAAGTCCTAGCTGTAACAATGCTCATAGCTCAACATAAGTGCTCGGCGTAGTTGTTATACTGTGCATATGTCCTAGACACCATGTACCATTACTATCGCGGAAGATTCCTCATATACCTCCCTTATTAGTTTGTATGTCAACAACCTAAGGTGTTTTGTGTAGGGGCTGCTAGGGTAACCAAATTGGAACACAAATAGTAGTTGTTGAAACAATGCATCCCAGTATACAGTATTCTAGTACCCGTAAGAGCATTTGTGTATGGTCAACTTTCAAAGACTTATGGTTGAAATAATTTTCATTCTTGTTTTCCAAAGAGATCATAAGCAAAATTATACAGATGTACGTTGATGATTGAAGTTTGAACTGAATTACAAAAAAAATTTGGAACAGCATGGATCATCATTGGTATCCATTGCAGTGATGTTTTGTGTGTTATAAGTGAATTAAGTTGAAATTAAAATTTTTTAGTTTGTTTGGACATGTAATTTACAAATCCATGTGTAAGACCCTTCTATAGTAGAAGATGACGTAGAGCATAGGACGTTGTAAATGGATTGGTTGTAAATTTCCTAGTTGTAGTTACGCCCCACATTTGTATGTCTCATTGTATGAAGTGGCGGGGTATGTATTGGGAGTGAATAGCGGATCAGAAATACTGTTAATGTTTACAAAGGTTGGTGATAGACCTTCTAAGTGTAGAGTTTTGGGGTATATAACTTTCAATTAACATATCTGCTTATAGGCTTTGAGGTTGTTGAAATAGACGTCTGCAGTGTCAGTGTGTTGGGCGGATACTATTCTTCAGTTGAGAAGATGTATTTTCTACAAGAAGTGGTTTATTTATTTATTTAGAAAAAAATAAAACTAAAGAGTATATTACTAAGAGAATATTAGTAATATTATGCTTAAAAGACACCACCGGATTGAGGTTTTGAATTTATTTTTATTATTATTTTCTCCGCTTTCTAAGAGCTTTCACTTTTTTTGAATTTTATGGTGAAATTTGTTCATAAGTTATATTAGTGCATATTAGATTTCAAGGCCCAAAATAGAAAGAAGTCCATGAGTTAGAAGGCCCAAGACAAAAGAACAAGGGTTGAAGGATCAAAAGAGTGAATTGTTAATTATTTATAAAAGTAAGGAATAATTCTAGTTAATAAGATGTTAATTATTTGTTTATAATATATTATTTTGGATATTATTGTAAAAACATTATTTATGTATATGAAGATTGAAGTTGTTTAATTCAAAGTTCTAGAATATTTCTAGTAAAAAGCAGATAATTTTTCTTTTCGTTTTTCTATGTAATTTTTGTACCTTTTTCTTATAATCTTCAATATTTTTTTAAGTGAAATTAAAATCATAAAATTTATTATTAAATTTTTTGGGGGGCCTCAAAATTGTGAAGACCTAAAACAAACACTTTACTAGCCTCAACTTTGACCACCCCTGGACTTGTATGTGGTGCAATTGACATAACCCAAAGTTGTTGAAAAATTGATTTGTATAGGAGAGAACACAAGTTCCATCGATTTCAATTGGACCCCTTTATTTAGTTTCTTTAGTTATACAGTTACCACATTACTATCTTTGTGGTTTCACGAGTCCAAAGCGTAAATGGACACAAATTTCAACTAAAATTTTAAATCGGAGGCTGCATTTTGAGATTTTTCAAATTGGATTTTTACGTTAATGAGATATTTTTTTTTGCATATCGTCCAACCTCAAACGAGGTCCGGAGCTGAAAGGGCTAATTTTTGGAGCAAAAATGCCAAAGGGGACAACGAATGTTGGAAAAAAACAAATGGGACAAAACGCCCTTGGCCAGCAATTTAGAAGTCGTTGGTGGGCCAGTGACTTCTAAGTCGCTGGCCCACCAACAACTTCCTTTAATTTTTTATTTATTCCTAGCCTTTCTCTATATAAGTTTCTTCTCCATGTTTTGTTTGGGTTAAACCTTTCTCTTTCAATTCCTTGTTTTATTGAATAAGTTATAGAAGTTATCTTTTCGTTGCATAAAAGATGAATGAGGATTCAGTAAGAGTAAATTTATATTGGGGTGATCATGTTTTATATGAAGTCGGTTCTGTAAGATATAGTCGACCGCCTGTAGTTGTGCAAGTATATCTATTATCTCTTAAATATGAGCTATTGCAACGTCTACTAAGGAAAAAAATGGGTATAAGTAATTCGAAAGATGTGGTGGTTATCACCAGACGATATCCAATGTCTTTTTCAGCCAATGAAGTTACAACGTACGGTGAGACTTGTATTTGGAATGATGATTCTCTGTCTTTATTTCTCCATACTGTTGAAATCTTTTATAATCGCATTAACTTAACGAATCTTGACATGTATGTGTCAATTGAACATTGTCCTATTGTTCAATAACCCATAAGACAATGAGTTTGTTCTCTGTGATACTACATATTTACCAAATTTGAATGTTGGTTCTTCAAGGGGTATAGTCCAACAACAAAGAGTTGGAGGATTTGACAGAAACTCAAATGATATAAATAACTTGACTAACCACTACGTCTTTCGATTTACTTATACCCATTTTTTTCCTTAGTAGACGTTGCAATCGCTCATATTTAAGAGATAATGGATACATTTACACAACTACAGGTGGTCGACTATATCTTATAGAACCGACTTCATATAAAACATGACCACCGCAATATAAATTTACTCTTACTGAATCCTCATTCATCTTTTATACAATGAAAAGATAACTTTTATAACTTATTCAATAAAACAAGGAATTGAAAGAGAAAGGTTTAACTCAAACACGGAGAAGAAACAGAGAAAGGTTTAACTCAAACGCAGAGAAGAAACTTATATAGAGAAAGACTAAGAATAAATAAAAAAATTAAAGACAGTCACTGGTGGGCCAACAACTTGTAAGTCGTTGTGGGTCCAGTGACTTGTAATGACTTGTAAGTCACTGGTCCACTAGCGACTTCTAAATTATTGAGTCAAGGGCATTTTATCCCATTTGATTTTTTCCAACATTCATTGTCCCCTTTGACATTTTTGCTCCAAAAATTAGGCCTTTCAGCTCCAGACTCGCAAAAAAGAAACGCCCAAAGTTCTCAGAACTTCATTAGGTTGTTCTGAGAATTTAAAACACATCCCAACTCCAAATTAATCAGTTACCATTATCAAAAGGAGATATGCATTATCTTTTAGTCCTAAACGATTTCTATCAGGTCTTTTTGTCATAGAATATTTCTTCAGAAAATTAATCAACAATTGATGCAGGAATCTTGGTAGGAGCGATTTGATGCATCGTTCAAAGAGTTGGGCACTCCGTTTAGTTTGGAAAGATTTCCAGAAATTATAAAAAAAAAGTCCAAAAAGAAAAAAGAAAATTACATGCTCCTCGTTCAAAGCTGGACGATGAAAAAAAATGCTACTACAAGTACACCTCGTTTGAGGTTGGACGATATGCAAAAAAAAATATACATCTCGTTAAAGTGAAAACGATTTGCATTAAGATGGCCCACCTTCAAAACAACAGTTAAAGGTGTGGCGTTAAAGTTGGAGCAAATCGTTCAAATCTGAACAATATGTCCAATTTGGAAAATCTCAAAATGCAGTGTCCGATTTGAAATTTTAGTTGAAATTTGTGTCTATTTAGGCTTTGGACTCGTGGTTTCACTCAGTCCCTTGTCAATTAGTTAGGGTTTCTCTCTTTATATTCAGCTTTGTAATCGTTATATATGAAGCTTATGAATGAAATTATCCCTAGTTCCTTAGCTTATCTTAATATTAGCTGTAGATTTCTTCTTTTATTTAGCTTTTATTCTTAGCTCAAATATGTTATGCAATAAATAATTATTGTGAAACAAGTATTACTTATGTATTTATCGAATTGATGCAGAGTTGACTTTTTTGCCCTCACCCTAGCCCAAAACAAGAGCAAGAAAAAAGAAAAAGGAGGAGAAAAACTTTCCCAATCACCAATAAGATTGAAGATTATCATGTGCTAAGCATGAGAATGAACAACTTCAATGAAAGCAACATCTTAATTTTAATTTGATTTTCCATTATCCATTGACTTATTTCATTTCATAGGTGGTTTAAATCAAACAATGAGCATGACCTTTGTGTAACCATCACAATAATAAAATTTTCAAGGTTTTTGTTTCCATATTCACAAACTAGTTCAACTAACTGTACTTTTGGTCTCATGTTCCAACAAAATTATTTGTTACTTTCCCTCCAATTGAATGGGGATAAAAGGAGGGAAATTTAAATGGATATTTCTTATATTTTTCCTAGGATTCTTTTAATTTGCCAATGAGATAAAAGTAATTCAATTTACTTTATATTATATTTTCATGAAAGTGAAACTAAAGTAACTTTAACTATAGATGTCATTTTAATGGCAGACATAAACCATATATGGTAGGTACACTTCATGGAAAGTAGGATCATTTAGGAATCTTTAAAATTTAATTACTTGTTGCTTCTTTAAGTTATAATATTGTATATCATAATAATAATCAAAAGAACTTGAAAATGAAAGTGACACAAAAGCAAAAAAGGCAACAAAGCCTTCATTAAACTAAATCATCTTCTCAATGATGACAAACAAGTCTACAACATCATAATCTCTCAAGATACACCTTGCATAATATTTTTATGCAAAATTAGACCAAGAAAAAAAAGATACTTAGCAAAGTATACATATTAAAAAAGATTCCCCAACATTTTGGAGAATTGTAAAAGCCTCCCCTAACTAATATTACATGGGGAAATAATTAAAATCAAAGATCAAACTCCTCTCTCCATCCAAATAGGGCATGAAAAACAAAGCACCAACTCATGATCAAGAATCCAACACCTTTATAGTGAGACATTGATCTTGAAAAAAACCCAACTAAGTAAAAGGCAATTCATAATTAGGCCTTTTGTCAAAATCGTCAAAATCTTGGTTAGCTAATAATTAAGAAGATTGCTTAGTTTCTAAGGCAAACCAACTAATTTTACAAAGATCCTAATTGGATGGAAAATGGCATGCATATGATATCCATCCATTTTCATGCTGATAGTAATTTTTATCTGCTTTTTCCACACCTTTTTAAATAGCATGAAAAGGATGGATAATGCATATGCTACTACCTAAAACTGAACCAAACAAGGGTGGTGGCTAGATGGATGAAATTCCTCCACCTTCAGGCAACTCCTGATGGGAGCACTTTTACCTTTAACGGGCCCTACATAGCTCGAATCCAAATTAGTCGAGCCAGTAAATTTCAGGAAAAAATAATAATACTACTAGCTAAAGTGAGCTAATTATCGAAGTGGGAAAAGTAAGAAAAGCACTACATGTTGGTCAATGATGACTGGTGAACAACTTTTTGATACTTTGAAGTTGTGGTATCAATGCCTTCAACAGTGTTAAAACCAGCAGCAACAACATCCCTTTTTTTCCCAAAACATGCTCCCCCGGTGCTACTACTCAGGGCGGAGTCCTGATGGAGCAACCGCGGAGTAGGGGAGTTAATAGTGACCGGAGGAATGTCGATTGAGTTGAGTTGTGGTGGTGGATGTTGCCATTGAGGAAGTGGCCCTGCTAATAAAAGTGTTTGAAGTAATGGCCCTGCTTCCATCACAGCTTGCAAGAATTTCCCCTGCTCTGGCAATGGCTTCTTGACAACAACTTTTTCCATCAAATCTTGGACTAATAATGGAGGAGAAACAACATTATTTTCATCACAGTCAGAGGAATTAGAAAGTACTCCAATGTTGTTGTTGTTGCTGTTAGAGTCAACTACACCTAAAATTTGGTCATGTTCTTGATTATCATGACTAATTGTTGTGCCACTAGAAATAGGTGCACTTTCTATAACAACATTTTGGTTTTGCTTTTGAAATTGTAATTGTAATTGCACTTGTTGTTGTTGGAGCAATTGTTGTTGTAGTAGGATTTTCTCCATTCCAAGCCTTTGGCATTTGCCTTGTGCTTCATCTCTTTCTTTGACAATTCTAGTCAAAAGATCCTTGAGTTGCATAATCTCCTCATCTTTTCTTGCAAGTTCCTCATGGGCTGAAATCACAGTGTTCTCCAATTCCAATGTTGTGTACACCAATGAATGCTTCAATTCCTCTATCCCCTGTCAACATTCCAAATTCCCACATTACTCACAAAAAAAAAAAAAAAAGAAGAAAGACAAGTCGACGTTCTTTTAAGGGGATTTAAACTTTGTTGCTCGAAACTCTTCAAAAATGATGACAGGTGCGTATCAGATCCTCCAATAGTAGTGCATTTGGATGATCCAATGCCAGTGCGATCATCATTTTTGAAGAGTCCGAGCAGCATAATACTTTTAAGGGGGAGTTGAACAATGAACATGAACATGAATAAGAATGTTAGTTAAAAGAACAAGAAACAAGAATGTTAGTTGAAAAATCAAGAAATAAGAATGTTAGTTAAAATTTACCTCTTCAAGAAAGTAGTTACAAGGCCAGCTAAGAGGGCTACATTGATCTTCCATTTTTTTTTCTCTTTCTTCTTGTGTGTGTTTGGCTTAAAAGAGTTAAAACAAAAGAGGGTACATAAAAAAGAAATTGAGGGTTCTTGAGACTTACTTATAAACTAGTTTAGTTTACTTTTTTATGACGATGATGCTACTATAGTAGTAGTAGTACTATTGCTACTTTAACTTTATATTATCTTCACTCTAAGAGAGGAAAAATGGTTGTGGAGAAAAAACACAAAAGGCCAAAAAAGAAAAAGAGAATGGAAAAGAGGGAATTGTGGTTAGTGGATATAAATCACAAATATATAATCTTTATATATAGGTGAGTACTACTTATACTTGCTACTACAAGATTCTTAGTACAAGAGGGCAATTTTCTTTTTTACTGTTTTTAAAAGCAAGGAGGGAATGTGAACTATAGGAACCAACTTGGGGGCTGCAATGAATCTCCTTACTATGCAAAAAAAAAAAAAGCACACACACACACACATGAGTGAACACATCAATTGAAAGCAGTATCACATTTTTGACAATTTTTTTGTCTATCTTATGGGCATCCAAAAGTTTTTTCTTAATTTTTTTTGCATAGTCTTGATTAAGGAAAAAAATGGTAATTTTGTGCTTTAAGTGGCAATTTTTATCAAATGATTAACCCTTTCATTTTAGTGTGGAACTTTAGCCTTATTTATATATATTAATAAACATCGTAAAAGGTCGTGATAACGTTTTTGTGGAATTAGACTCTCTTAAGATCGTGCGAAGGAACTCTTCTTTACCGAGAAGATTAGTACGACGATTTCTATAAGTAATAGAATGTATGAAGTTCGTCTGAGAAAATTATAGAGCTATGATACAATTAAACTCGAACTAACAAAATGTTGAATTAGATCATATCAGTCTCCGCTGGGAGTTATTACTCATATTTGTACTTGCTATTTTCTTCTTTTATTATTTCTTCAGATTATGTTTTTTGCTAATTAGTGAATTTTATAATGTTTGAAATATGATTCTATTATCTTCATATTTTGTATAAATAGACTTTTGAGAGGAGTGACTACCTTACTACTACACAAGCTACTTTGCACCATTAATACACAATTAAAATATACATGTCAACTTAAACACATGGAAAGATCATGATCAAGATCATCTAGAAATATATCTCATTCACAAGACCAATATAACAATTGAAGATTGCACTATTTGCATAATGAAGACTTGTTCAATTACGATATAGATTAAGAATTTATAATTAATACATAAAATTAGTATTTTTTAAAAAAAATTGAGAAGAATGACAATCTAGCCAAAAAAGTTTAGTAATAAATTAAAGAAATGTAGGGTTTAGCTTGCAAATCTTGAACTAAAGATTTGTTTTGGACTCAATATACCAAACAAGTGGAATAATATAGTATGGATCCAAGAAAGGTAGCAAGTCTGAAAATGTTGATTTATCCACAATACATTTTTTTCCTAGGTTCACACTTTTATAAAATTTAAGGGGTTGATAAACTGGATAGGACTTGTGCAGGTGGAACAGTGGACTTACACAATATAAGTTAAAAAAACAACAACAAGCCTTTATTATTTAATGGAGTATGTCTGTCATTCTTTTTTAATCCACAAAATCCGGATTAACTTGTATGCACCTCAATTAATTTAATAGGAATTTTTGACATTCCAATGTATAGGTACCGGGTGACTCTCAGACATGCTGGTGGAAAGAAATCACTTAAGTGTTTTTTTTTCCACTTCTATTGAAATTTAAACATGAGACCTCATGATTTTCCATGCACTTCGTTGACCACTAAACTACGTCCTTAGGTGCTCGAATTATGTGTGACTTTGAAGACATAACGGAGCCATCTCTTTAGCTACGAGTTTGATAGAACTCGATGGCTTTGGATCAAATTTTATATTTATATAAAAATTATTTTATATATATAAATAACATATTTACCATAAATAAAAAATATCGTAATTCAAAATTCATAAACTAAAAATGTTGATTCCTCTTATATATAATGATGAATATTGTAAGTTGTGGAATATTTAATGTAATAAACTGTTTGGTCAGAACAAAAGATAAAGGTGAGTAGTGATGGGAATTCCACACACATTCGATCTAGGGATTTATTTTTTGCCTTTGATAGTATATGCTTATGTCCCTTTTTGACCCTAATAAAGGTAATTGCATGGACTAGGAATCATATGTTATATTTAATCTAATTCATTTTGAATTATTTTTTCTACTTTTTAAATTTTGCCGCACTGTGAAAGTGACCTCGTATTTCTCTTTTCATTGTGAGCCAAAATCACTTTAAAAGGTGTCTCTTTCATTTGTGTTTGGGTTTAGATTTTAGAAATTGATTGTCTTTTTTCTTTCAAAAATTATGTCTTAAATTAGTTTTCGACAATATGCGTATTAAACCCACTACTTAATAACATTATTCCAATTTAACTTAGGAAAATCTTAATCCCCTCGTTTAATTGAAGATTGCATTCTTTTGTTTCACAAAAGAAAAAGAGACTAGTGAGGCTTTTATATAATTTCTTTTTCATTGACAAAAAGTCGGGTTGAGATTTGATAAAACTACGTACTTGCATTTTATGTTTGCACCAAATTAAAAATATAGAAAAAAGATTCAAATTTGCTTATGTACTATCCGAACTTGCTCATATAAGTCTCCTATTAAACTTTTAATCTGCTCATACTTTAATGATAATCGTTAGCAAATCGTAACCATTAACGAAGTTTGATGAAATGGTGTGGAATCCATTATCTAAATTCTTCGAGGTAGAAAAAAGTTCGTCCATATTTATCCATTATCTTTTATTTTGATTTAAAATTACCTAGGTTGCACTCTATTAATAATCAAAAGCAAAATGAGACATTTTCAAAACGATCAGGGTAAGATTAGACCAAAAATTTGCTCGAAGACAAAGTTGCTCAACTTTAAATAGTACTACAAAGATAAAATTTGCCTTCTTTTTTTTTCTACAAATATATAATGATAAACTTAAATTATCTAAACCGATTACTATATATATATATATATATATATATATATATATATTATCTGAATACCGATATACTTGTACATCAACTATCATATTATGTGATCTAGTTACTGTCTTGGTACTATATATTTTTCTTGTACTTTTGTCACTTCTGGATTGCTTTGGATAATTTTTCCTTAAGTCGAGGGTCTAAAAAACAATCTCTTTGTATCTGACGTAGGGATAAAGTTTGTGTACACTCTATCCTTCCAAAGTTCAAATCTCACTTTATGAAATTATACTGGATAAGTTATTGTTGTTATTGTATTATCTTAATAGACATAAACACAGGATGCGAGTAAATTTTCAAACATAAGGTATGCAGATGCGTAGCTATATGTAGTGAAAGGTGATCAGTTGAACACCAAAAAATTATACATGTATCTAAAAAATCTTATGAAGTACATAAGTCGTAATTTTTATCATATATATATACTAAATCTTAACCTCCTTAATGAAATTTTTGATTTCGCTGCTGGGGTAAGTGAGGTTTTGGAGGGAAGATTAGTGGTAGGGACAAGATGAAAACCTTTTGGAGAACAAAGTTGGTGTTTGGAGAAATACGAATAACGGCTTCCATTTTGACCCAAATTTCTTGTCTTGGGCTCTGTTCCACCACGCGTTGGCGTGTGGGTCCCATTCCTTTTGTGGGACCCATTCTTGTCTATTCTTATTGGCTCATCTTATCTAAAGTGCTAAGTGGGCCCTTGTGTTCTACATTTTTGTTTTTAGTAGGCATTTGTCCATGAAAATAAAATATTTTGGAGTTGGAATTGAAATTGGAGTTGGAATTGGAGTTGGAATTGGAGTTGGAGTTGTGTTTGGCTATAAAAATAAATAGTGTTCTTTTTATGAGAAAAGTAAAAGTAAAAAAAGTGAAAACAAAAAAAAGTTGTTTTCACATTTTTGGAAATAAATTTCACTTTAATGAAATGCATTTCATGGCCAAACGCCACTACATTTCACTTTTTTTACTAAAGTGAAATTTATTTCCGAAAAAAAGTAAAAAAAATTCATGGCCAAACGGGCCCTTAGTATAGGATTTTTTGATTTTCTTTTTGAGGAAATGATTTAAAAAGATAAACGTATTGAAAATTACTCCCTCCGTTTCAAATAGAATGATCTATTTTTCTTTTTAGTTTGTTTAAAGAAGAATGATCTTTTCCTTTTTTGGCAATACTTTAATTTCAACTTTTCACATGGTATGTTTAAGACCACAAGATTAAAGGACATTTTGGTACATTTGACATAACTTTAATTTAAGACCACAAGATTCAAAAGTCTTCTTTATTTTCTTAAACTTCGTGTTAAGTTAAAATAAGTCATTCTTTTTTAAACGGAGGGAGTACTTAAGTTTGTTCAAGTGGTGAGCACTCCACTGGCCCACCATCAACTCGTAGGTTGAGATTTCAGTTAGCTTGAAAGGTATTTCGTCTGTTCTTAAATACTTGTCATATTTTTAATTTGTATGTTTTTTTTTAAAAAAAAAAATTGACTAAATTATCCTTATTTATTATTAATTTGTATTTAATATTTCTCTCTTTTTCACCATATTAATATATTTTCATATTTATGACTAAGAGTAAAAGTGAAAACAATTAATTAATTATGATTTGATTTTTCTAAACTGACAAGTATTATGAAATATTTATTTTTCAGTAAGTATGACAAGTATTTAGGAACGGAGGGAGTAAGTGGAAACACTATTAGTCCTCCTAATAGGTGGAGTTGGGAAAAAGAAAAGTTTAAGTTTGTTCTTCTTCCCCTTATTAGATCATAATTGTCCTTAATGTTAAATTTAGAATTAAAAATATCCCTTATCTAACTATAAGATCGCAATAGTCCTTACGATTAAAAATAACTCACATATGTTAGCTCAAAATTCTATTAAAAGGAGGGATATTTTTAATTTAAAGGGTAATTGGGACTTGGGAGCCATTAAGTGGAAGGTGAGACATTTTAAACCCAAATCCAATATATTCAAAGAGGTAAATTTAAACTATTCTCAATGCGTTAAGTGTATTTCTAACCTTTTTTCATTTCTTTTAATGAAAACCCTTGATACATTGGCATTTCTAAAGTTTTCTTCTGTTGTTTTGACTAGTGTTCGATATAAAAAGCTATGCCCCTTAGCTTAGATACATGGGAGAAAAGATAGCCACGCCTGCTAATCATCGAAAAAATGGCCTCCAACTGAAACCATCGAGAAATCCTTAGCGTGATAAGCGAAAAGGACAGCAACTGGCTCTCAATAAACTCCTACTAGACGTCTAGCAAGAGCAACTTAAGGTCGATCTCAATCCTCAGGAAAGGTAACCGACAATTGCTTAAAGAGAAATGCGATTAAATATTGTTTCAAGTTGAAAAGTCCCATATTAAGAGTTAAGTGTTCTCTAACAAAGATAATTTTACTACCTAGAAGTCGAACCTAAATTAAACTTCTGATTAAAAGTAAAGGAGTATTTGTCACTTTACCACAAGCTTTTATCATTATTTTATTTCTAATCCTCCTTGCAAAATCCGAAAAAGATGAAGTAAAACATTGGAAATCTTAGGAAAAGGAGAAGTGAACTTTAGAAATAATAATAGAAAAATAAAAGTTTATTTTATATTCTAAAAAAAGGGAATATGCACATAGTCTTTTAAATAGCTAGGTTGTTTATGTCCGTTATATTAGTTTGTTGAAATCATCTTTACAAGATACTGAACTTTACTTATTGTAATCGTTACGATTTTAATGTCTTTATGCGCTTTTGAGTATTTATATTTAACAACCAATATGGATTGTTGAGGATGGTTTGGGATCGTCGCTCTATCCTTAACTAAAGATTTTGAATTCGAGCCTTTAAAAATGGAAAAAATATTGTTAGCATCGCCCTCAGAAATGAGTCATGCAATGCGTAAATTCTTTTAATGAGCTCCAATGCAAGTCAGACACCGAATGAGAAACACAAAAAATAATAATATTTATTTAACATTTTTTATATATTTTGTATTTAACTACCGTGTTTTGTAATATTATTTTTCTTTAAACTCATTAATGATGAGGATTATTTATTCGAAGTAGGAGTGTACAATACTTGAAAATACATTACAAAGGTTTTATTACAGGACATCTCATGATGTTCATATCGATCTATTATGTGTCTCTGCATCTAGCATTGGGTAGACCTCATCCAATAACTGTCCTAGCTCTACCATATCTTTACAAAATACGACAAAAGAAAAGAAAAGAAAATCCATGGACTGACCCCATCATCTCCACCCTGTAGAAACTACGAGATCACCCCAAGGACTCCTTCGGCATCCAAGGGTCACGGACCGACCGTATCAATTTTTTTTTTTTAATCATAATGCAATATTTCTTTGAATATTATACTATAAATAGTACATATTGCACGAATTATATACCCCTCATGTGGAAAAAGAAAGCAACAGCTACGGAAAGAAGGGATCGTTTGGTAGAGTGTAATAAAACAAATAATGTATGCATTAACTTTGTGTATTACTAATACCTTATTTGGTATATTTTTTCATCATATGTATTACTAATGCTTGCATTAGTTATATATTCTATTTGATATTAAGGAGTGTATTAGTAATACATAAAAATCCTTGGTATTAGTAATGCAATGGATCTAATGCATGTATTAGTATGGTTAAAGTCACAATTGTCCCTCAAAATATTTTACATATCCTTTCCACCATATTTATGGAGGGTATTTTTGTAAAAAAATATTTTTTTAAAGAAATTATGCAATTAATGTTATTTTTAATACACCAAATCAAACACTGCATAAGAAAAATGCAAGCATCATTAACACAAGTATTAGTAATGCAAACATTATTAATACACCATAATTTGCACTATTCTTATACACGGCATTAGCACTGGACTTATGACTTCCAGCTGGATTATAAATTCAACTAATCCAATTTTTTTTGTGTAAAAATACAATATTTTCAATTATACACTTACTTGACTTATAAAGGCAAAATGATCTATTGGACCTTGTACTTGTTCGAGTTTGTAATGTATTCTACTTAGACCTTTGTCATCTGAACCCCTCAATCCATCAAAACACAACATTTTAAACCTTTTTTTTTACTTGGCTGTTGAGCGTGTAGCACAAATGCTGACACGTAATTAAAAAAATTAAACTCCTAAAAATCACGTAGGAAATGACGTGGAAACAAGTTAAAACCCTCAGAAAATTTCTCATTTTCTCAGTTCTTCTTTTTTCATCTAGACACCTGTACTTACACTTTTTCATTTTCCCCTTCGTTTCCACTTAATTCTTCGACTGTTCTTGTTGTTGTTGTTCTATTCTCAAGTTATCTATGTAAGTTTATCAACATATTGTCCTATTTATTTCATGTTCTAGCTTTTTTGTTGGTTTTTGTTCGAGTTATTGTGTCGTTTTTCTGGTTTTTGGGTTTTTGTCGATTAACACTGTTTTTATTGGAATTTTTTGGGGGGTTTTGCTTTGTTTCGTGTCTATGCTTTGTTGGAATTTTAAGTCCAAAACAATAAACACGAACTGTCATGATGAAAAAAAATACAACAACTGAAAATGGGGTTAAAATTGAACTGAAAATGCACTAAAAAGAGAGGAGTATAATGACAGGCAAAAAAAAAAAAATTAATGGAGAAGAAATTTGGAGAGAGAAGATCGAGAAAGTGGCAAAAAAAAAAGCTCAAATTTTTCCAACAATGATGGTAGAAGCAAATGGGGAAGAAGATGGCTAATATAAGCTGGTAGAAGCAAATGGGGAAGAAGATGGCTAATATAAGCCCTAATGTGACTGTTAGGCCCTATTTACAAGGTCTCACGCTCTTGTTTTGTTTGTATCACACGCTCCTGTGTGATTTATGCCACATAGGATGTCAAGTCAAAAAAGGGTTTAAAATATTGTGTTTTGATGAGTTGAGGGGTTCAGATGACAAAGACCTAAGTAGAGGTATCCACATTACAAACTCGGACAAGTACAAGGGTCCAGTAGATCATTTTGTTTTGATGAGTTAAGGGGTTCAGATGACCAAGATCTAAGTAGAGGTATGCACATTACAAACTAGGACAAGTACAAGGATCCAGTAAATCATTTTGCCACTTATAAAAGAAGAAATGACGTATTTTCAAAATTTGAGCATAATTGAAAAAGATGATAAGCAACTGGATTAAGAATAAAGTGTAGTAATAGTTTTATATAAGTAGGCATTTGGTCATGTACTCTCTCTGTCCATTAATAGTTGTCCACTATTGACTTAGCACACAGGTTAAGAAATAGTAATGATAGGGGTAATTTTACCATATCACCCTTTGAAAATAATTATCCATTGATTTTTCAAACTGGAAGTACAAGTATTGTTGAACATCTATTTTTGTTATAGTGGATAAGTAAAGATGGACAGAGGGAGTAATTTGGAGTTCAAATTTGGATAAAAAGGGCAGTCCGACGCACTGAAGCTTCCGCTATGCGCGGGATCCAAGGAATGACCGACCACAAGGGTCTATCGTACACAGTTTCAACTTACATTTCTATAAGGGGTTGTTTCCAAGGCTTGAACCTATGAACTCCTGGTCACATGGCAACAACTTTACCAGTTACTCTAAGGCTCCCCTTTAGAGTTCAAATTTGAAGTGTTGATTTAAAATCAGTGTTTGGTTATGAAGTTTGTTCAAACTTCAATATCAAATCTCCAAATAGTAAGCTTTCAATCCCAAGTTTCTGATTTCAATTTTTAAAAAATGTAAACTTAACCATAAGTTATATTTTGCGTCCTTAGAGAATCGAATCTATAATCTTAGGGTTAGAGGTGGAGGGTGCTTACCATCCAAATTACTTCTTTCTTCTTATATTGACAGAAACTATGTAACTCCATATATAAACCATAAAAAATTACCCGAACTCAATATTTATACCAAATTAATGAATGTAAAGACATATTCTTTCATATATACACCCATTTATCCCTTAGTATAGTTAGATGATATGTATTTTCAATTTAATTTTGGCAGAATACAAAATTTACTTTCTAGCCTTGAGACGCAATTCATGTGACACATTAACACGGGCAACCTTTTACACGCCCAATCTTTTTACAATATGTTTGATATACTTTTTAAAACATTTTTCGAATTTCATGCATAACGAAAGCTTAATACATTGAATTGTCTTTTTTAAGATACATTTTTCGTACTTGATCACTTTTTCTTGAGGATTGTATAACTGCTAATAGTTAAATTTTTATTTCAAATGAGATAAACATTTAATTTAATCTATAAATGGCATGCAATTCTCAATCAAAATGTTATAATAAGTCATTTTTGGAGTGTTTTGAAAGTCAAATCTCACTCATTATCTCATGAATCTACAGATGAGAACTAAAAATAAATAATATTTTTGTAAAAAAAAAAACCAAAAAAAATCATGAAGGTGAAGTTCCACACTAAGCCAACATGATTTTTACAATATCTCTTTTTCATCCATAAAATTGTATCACACTTATACAACATTAATTCTCACGCATCATAATTGGTATTATGCATTAACTCCTCTCACGTGTCGACTTTCTATTGGCTCAAACCTTTAATTAATAATGAATATTTACAAAAAATGAGACAAATGACTAAAAAATTCAACTAATGTAATGGGGGGCAAAATATGTATTACTTAAACCTAATCATATAATTAACAAAGTTTTGTCTTCCAATATCATTTTATCCATAGTAGAATTAATTAATAGTAATAAATAAATGGATTAATTGATGGAATACAAAGTGTGATGGAGGGAAAATGATGCACTACTTAGTGTTGTTCGTATGGAGAACATCTTCTCGAGGAAAATAAGTTCCTTAAAAATGAGAAAAATGATTTTTCTAGTGAAATCAGGAAAATCAAGTTTCACTAGCTAGTGTCATTTCATATTGATTGTACGTGTCGCCCACACTACACCTCCATAAAATTTGTCTAGATTATACACAAATTCTTTTAGGACAATATTCTTTGCTTACGTACCGAACACAAATTAAAAATAAGAAAAAAGAAACTCCATTTATTTTTCTAGAAAATATTTTTCTTTGTACCGAACACTCCCTTAAACCTAATCATATAATTAACAAATTTTTGCCTTCCACTAATCATATTACTAACTCCACTTGATATAATTTATTTTTTTGAAAACCATTTTATCCATTAGAAGAATTAATTTCTAATAAATAAATGGATTTAATCGATGGGATAAAAATAATAAGTGGGTGAGACAAAATAATTACAAACATATGATGTTAAAATTGCAAGTCGGCTTGTGAGAACTAATCCATTTATACAAAGTGTGACAACCTTAAAAAATTATACTAATGGCCTTTTCTAACCACCAACGGCCAATTCAGTTGGGTCATGATGAATATATACTATATATATTTGCTTTTTTAATCGGTGTTCAGTATTTGCATTTTTAAGTTTGGCTAATTCAAATTTAAATTTATGATCTCATTTTGAAGGTAAAGTGTTACCTTTCAAAGATACGTCTTCATATCAGGATTTAAATTTGAGACCTTTAATTAATGATGGAGTGCGTACTACTCCGATCCACCAGGTCTTTATGTGGATCATAATGAATAGGTCTCTCCTTATACTCTTTACATTTCCTTTTTATAATCTATCGAAGTCATGAAATTATTTTTGTCATATTAATGAAAGTTTGTGAACTTTGTTAGAATCAAATTTGGAGTAATCAAGTGTCAAAAAGCAACTAAAATAATAACTCTGATGATAACTTAAATGACAAAAGGAGAACTATAGAAACACAATAATTTAACATAATTTGATTAATTGGTACATATTTATGAACGGAAATGAATTATCCACTATGTAAAAGAGAGCATGAAGTATCGGAAAAAAAAAAAAAATCACTCTGAAAATAATGAAAGTGGGGACATGGAACTTAACAGCTCAAGGGCAAATATGAGCCTTAAGTTGGATGGCACAGACAAATATATCAAAAAAGTATTACGAAGAATAAATATAACCTTTTTTCTTAGAGTTCAAGGATAAATATGACCCTCTCCCGAGAAAATAATTTAATGCAAGAAAAGTCGATTAACCTAGCTTGAATTAATTCCGTCGGGGGACTTTTGAGGAGTCCGGAGCCTAAAGGGCAATTTTTTTTATTCAAAATTCCGAATGGGCAATGGATAACTGAGAAATACCAAAGGGGAAAAGGCGGGCAAGGCATCCCGCCTTATCTTTAACCATTTAACGGTGTCAATTAAATGGTTAAAGGTAAGGAGGGATGCGTTGCCCGCCTTGAAAGGTGGTATCAGTCACCCGCCTTGTAAGTCTTCCACATTTTAAGACTTCTTTTCTAAATGTAGAAACATATTTGAGTACAACTAGTCACTACACACACCAACTATTTATAAGGAAATGCAAGAATCTTACTTTAATACAACTAGTCACTATGCAACTCTTTATTTTGATGTTTTGCAAGCACAAATGATTTAAATACTTGCAATAATTTTGCAACTTTTTTTAGAGTTTTATGAAAATTGGGTTATTTTATGTCAACAAGGCGGGTGACGGATACCGCCTTACAAGGCGAGCAAGGCATCCCGCCTTACCTTTAATCATTTAACTGACACCGTTAAATGGTTAAAGATAAGGCGGGATGTCTTGCTCGCCTTTGCCCCTTTGGCATTTTTCAGTTTTTCATTGCCCATTCGAAATTTTAGATTTAAAAAATTACTCTTTAGGCTCCGAAATCGACTTTTGAGTGGGGGACTTATGAGTTATGATCATCCAGGCAAAGACATGACATATTGTAGAAATTCTAATTATATATAAAAAAAAAAGAATTTAGAAAATTACTATAGTTCAAAAATGTGTCTATGATATTATTTTCTCCGCCTTAAATTATCTTTCATATCTGATTCGACTCTCTCATGCTTCGTAATTTCATCACTTGGTGACTAATAAATACATGTAATTGCCAATAAAGTAATACTCCTACTTATTTAATAATAAAAGATTATATCTTAAGAAATAATGTGGATAAAATAATTATAAATGAAACCTCCAAACTAATATTTTCTTAAAGACATCTAAAAAAACATGCTAAACAAATTGAAATGAGGGAAGTATTTTTGAATAATAGAATTTTATATATTAAGGGAACGTTTGGTATGGTTGTACAAGCATAAATAGTCCTAAGATTAAAATTTAGTACTGTCTAATTATCCCTTATTTGGTAACTAATCCTGTATAACTTAACACCAAAGCAAGGACTAATTATCCCTACCAGATCGTGGAATAATAGTATGGAGACTAATTATCCCGAATAAAATAATAAAAATGAAAAAAATATCTCTGGGATCCTCTCAAACCCCTTTTCTACTAAATAAAGTGGAGGTTATTTTTATAAATAATTAACTTCTTTTTAGAAGTTATTTAATACTATATATTATTTTTAATATAACAAATCAAACAATCAATAAAAATTAATATCAAAAAATTTATCTTAACATAATTTGTCTTCAAACCAAACGAGCCGAAATATTCAAAAATGAAAAATTGAAGTTTTTTCATCCGCTTTGGTAATAGTATTAGCATATTTTTAAGATGTCAATTCTTGATAAGACACCACTTGACTCACTATAGTCTATAATTATATATGAGTTCATTTTCTCATTTTATTGGCGGGAAAGTTAATTAATCACAACTTTCCATCACTTTGAATCTTGGTTGAAATATATGAATCCTTTACTAGCGAGTAATATTAGTACCCTAATAAGAAAACATAAATTTTCAATAATATTGTCAAAAAATTGCAATGAAAATACCTCAAATTAATTTGAAATGCTTCAACTAGTTTTAGATTTGTCTTTAGTTACATTGACTTATATAATCCTTTTGTCTTTGAGCTATCTTTTATGATGTCAATTAAGCCCAAGACCTAATTCAATATGGTATCAAAGCCATGCACATCTGATGTTGACCCCGAGGGATCGATGAGAAATATCGAAGCTAGCACGTCTGGATGTGATGTTGAAGAGAAATATCACATCGTTGAATGATGAGATTTCTGCACTCCTTGCTAAGGCAATTCTCTTCGCTTTGAGCTAGCTTTTAGGGTGTAAATAGACTCAAAACCTAATTTAACATATATCGATAAGCATTTGAGCATGAACTCGGATATTTTTTAATATTAACTTAAGGTTTCGTAATCGGTGATAATTCATAAACTTTAAATTCAAATATTAACTTAAGATCCCCGTAATTCATAATAGTTCAAACTTTAAATTCTGAATCAAATTCCGTTGAGTTGTCAAGGTTCAACGAATGCTATATTAGTTTTTTTTTTGGGGGGGTGGGGGGTGGGGGTGGAGGGAGGGTCGTAATATCCATAGTGATATCCAGTCTATTTTCACGTTACTATAAATTAACAAATCCATGCACCGTTTTTTGGATAAGACTTTTTATTTCACAAAGATTTTATCTTCATTTATTTATTCAACAAATGGGAAAAAAAAAAGTCCTCCTTTCACTATTACTTTAAAAAAGTTCGTGCAAAAACACGGTTTAGTGTACTGTATAAGAAAATGATGGATGATGAAGGCATGAAAAAATTAAAATTTATGTCTTTTTCTTCCTTTTTCAACTTCACATTTGTGAGTTGCATGTGAAATTTTGTTATTTTTCCTATAATACTAGAAGATCGATCCTTTTTTTTCTACTTTTTGTGTATCAATTTTCGGAAGCAGCCTCTTTACCTTACTTCTAAGGTTGTGGTATGGACTGATTGTGTGCACTCTACCCTTTTTAGACCCCATTTTGTGGGAATACACTGGGTATGTTGTTGTTGTGTGTCAATTTTGCATTACAATTTGCGACGACAACAATATATTTAGTGTATTTTCATAAGTGAAATTTAGGAAGGATAGAGTATATACGCAGACCTTATTAATTCTTATCTCGTGGAGCAATGGCGGAACCAAGTAATGTGAAGGAGCTCATCGGAAAATTACGCTATGCAAATAGAGTAGAAAATGATCTTTTTTGGTTATATTTGAGTTGTTGAATCCCGTTGATATGAAGAAAAAAATCAAGTATAATGGTAAATAGTGTTCAAAAGTGCTTTAGGTCATATGTTCAAATTATAATTGTGGCTATCTAGAATTTTTTTTGAATTCCCTTATACAAATTTCTGATACAGCCATTATCGTGAAAATTGAGAAGCTGTTTCCGAAAGATGCTGAGCAAATTTTGTCTTATGATTTGTGATCTTTTAAAACTCTTGGAAGGTTCTATATCACCGTTTTAAAATACTCCCAGGGCAATAATTAGTGGTCTTTATCTGACCATGACTTCTAATTAATTTTCTAATTTTCTTTATTTATTTTAAATTTGTCGCTATCAATTCAAATTAGATAAATGACTAGTGATGTTAAATTAATAATTAGAATAGAGAAGAGTTGAATTATGTATATCATCTCATCGAAAAGCTTAAATCGTCAAAAATATAAAATATTTATCTATTTAGTTAAGCAAACGGTTCAATTAACGTGTGAGTTTGATGATTTTTTCTCTTAAGCTAATTATATCAAAATATATTAACGTGTGAGTTTAAATTATTAATAAAGAGTTATTTATTTAAAGTCAATAAGAGGAAGAATGAGACACCTAAGAATTTTGAAAATGAAAGGATAAAGGTATTGGTTTGCATTATTTTATTGTAAATAAAACTTTCACGTCTTTTTATTGGATTTTAATTTTGGTAGAACTTTCCTTCCTTGTCTCATTGAAGATTTATGTGTAGTTAATCAATTCGATCTACGGTGCATCTCGCATTCACAAAGTCCAGAAAAGACTTGCATGCATCCTCTAAAGTATGCAATGTAAGCATTTACTGTGACGCAAATAGTAGTGACTGATTCCACAATTTGAAAATGTGATCTATAGCATCACAACACTTATCACATAAAAAAGGACAGATCAATGCACAATGCATTCCCCGTTCACAAAGTTCTAAAAAGGCTTGCGTTCTCGTAAAGGGTTGTAATATAAGCATCTTACTGTGAACATTAGTGGCTGGTTCACAACTTGGACCTGTCATCTATAGCATCGCGATGCTCACCGCATAAAAGAGGGATAGTCCGATGCTGCGTTCACATAGTTTAGCAAAGGGGTGCATCCTCATTCCGAAAGGGTGTAACACAAGCATCTTATTTTGACATAAATATTAGTGGTTGGATCCATGACTTGAACTTGTGATTTATAGCGTTGCAACACTCACCACATAAATGATAAAAATGGGAGCAAAAAAGCTTTGGGCAATGTGAGTAGATTTTAATTTCCTAATAGACAAAATATAATCATAGAAACTTTAAAAACAACTCATCTAAAAACATTTTTTTGATAAAATTTCTCCAAAGATCATTTCGAGAAAATGGTACCAAAATCCACTTGCACCAATAAGATGAACAAGTGCACAATATCCTAAGTTATACCTCAACATACTCTGATGAATTTGCCATGATATGTATTCTAAGGCGCAACTCCTTATATGTCATCATAATCATTTGCATCTACTCTAGTTAACTTTGTTAGTATTATTTTCAATCCAAGAATTGAATTACAACTATATACCCAGTGAAATCCCACAAGTGAGGTCTGGGGAAGGTAAAATGTACGCAGACCTTAACACTCGGCTCAAGTGTAGCAAATCCAGGTACAAAAAAAGGAAAAGGAGGGATGCACACAAGGACTTCCCAGCGGGTCACCATCCTAGTACTACTTTGGCCCAAGCACGCATAACTTCAAAGTTCTGATGGAATGCAGTGCGTTAGTGCTGGTATGATCACATTCAAACCAAGAGTTGAATTGAGAAAATAATTCACCACTATGCTCAGTGTTACTAGTATTATTACATATACCCAACTGGTAAAAGTTGAGACATTCTTAATACACAGGTGAAGAAACATCAAAACACTCAAAACAACAGGTGGACAAAGGTTTTCTTTTGGTTTCCTGTATGCGGTACTCGCTTTGGAACCACGACTAATCCGGATTTACACTGCATAAGGTCTGTTAAAGCCTCAAAACCGAGACTTTATTAAGGGTGGAGGGATCCTATCCATTGCACCACCACCTTCCGAGGGTGGTGGTGGAAAAATTTTCTGATGCTTTTCCTCAATTTTTGGTACTAGTTTCAGAAAGAAAAAGATACACAGAAAAGATCAACTTATCAAACCAATGTGATAATAGATTACAAATCAGCTCCCTTCTCTTCAAAGAAACATTATTTTCTGATATTGTTTGCAAAATATGTACTGTAAGCTAACCAAAGAATTCTGAGCACATGTGAAAGTAGTCGTGAAAGTAACTACTAACCATGTCCTCCTTCACCACGAAGTAAACTCCGACCCACACCAACTGATTCAGACTGAACGTACAAGAGATATCTACTTCCGATCCACACCAAAGGATTCAGACTGAACGTACAAGAGATATCCGGGATTATGGGTCAATACAACAACGAAAAGTTTTCATAATGGCTACGGTAAAAATTCAATCAGATACATAAAATGGGAACACCCTCAGACGATGGCGCATCACTGTGAAATCCGGGGAACTGGATTATCCAATAGAATCAATTAATCCTTCTTATTACAAACACAACATGCTTGTTGAATTAACAGCCCTTCATGCTGGACCAATCAGGCTTTACAACACAACCTAGTTCTACTTACAATAGAAACAGATTCTAAGGAAATATTAACATGTTGCAGCATGGAAACTATTGCAACTCTCATTTAACTGGGGCACCCTTAACTAAAGCATGCATTCAAAGAAACAAATAGAGTGGCCGATGGCCTTGCGAAGCATGGAGCAAGGATGAATATGTAATGGAAACTTGATGCTATATAATACTATAATGTACCACCTTCTTTTGTTGTTTCTACTTTTATCAATGACTGCATGGGTTCCGAATACCCCAGAAATGTGAAAAAAATTATGTTATGACATTTAATTAGTGTTAATTTAAGTATCTATTTAACTACAAACCAAAAAAGAAAGTGATAAAATTAATCATTTTCATGGCAGTTTGACTTGGTAAGTCAAATAAACTAATATTACACAGGCAAATGAATTGGAGTTCAGAAAAAACGGGATAATAGAAATTAGAAATTACATAGAACGATATATTTTCATTCTTCATAGTGATTGATTACAGTCCAGAATATGAAAAACAACCGTTCAGTGGTAAAAATCATGAAAATCGATGTCCAATACCGAAACCTGTAACAGGAAATGGAATAAGCAAGCACATATTTGTACTAACTTTTCCAAACGTCTTCTTGTCGAGGTATCGTTACACTTAGTTGTTCATATATTTTATATCTGCTTGATATTATTTGTATTTACATCCGCTAACTCATCCCCTATCCCACACATGCATCCACCATCCATATATTTAGGTTATCTTTAATGATTAAATCTAGCTGATCCCTTAAATATAGAGCAGACCTGGTCAACACAACTCTATATGCCTTTAAACTTCAACAAAATCATCACCTATTACCAGAGAAACTTCCAACTGCCATTCTATGTTGAATTCTTAATCTTCTGTACTCTACGAGTAAATAAATGAAGAGAAATCCCCTATTGGACCATCACATGGATAGTATAAATACCATTAGATTTCTATGGCAACTACGCCAAATGCAGTCATTGGTCCAAAGGCATTAGATCATCAATCACCATAAAAGAAGCATTAAATCAAGATTGTACAGGCAGAAGTTTATTAAAAACATTTACACGGGAAACACATAGGCCATGACATTTTTTGTGGAGGGGGAATAGGACTTTGAAGGAGCAGATAACTTTCAACAAAAAAATATGACGCCGAACTTGACAAAAAGTACAATGGAGACTCTTACCATTCAACACTGGCTCCAATATCAAAAAGGTTAATATAAAGAGCAGGTTGTTCATTGCGGTCTTCGCATTTTTATGTTCACAGGAAATTCCTTGTATGACTGAACCTTCTTAGCTGCCTCCCTAGATGGCCTACTCAGAGATGATCTTCCTAATGGTATAGGTTCAAACCTAGATGAAGGATTGCAGTGTGGATCATTGGATGATATGCAAATGGATGTCGAACCATTTTCTTGCACTGGATCACTTGTTGGTGGGTGCAGAGCACATTTGTCTTGTACCTCGAAAGAATCTTCACTGGGTTTCAGCACCTCAGGTTTAAACCGAGCAGACTGCCTCCTTAAACAGGATCTGTAAAGACAACAAATTCACTAGGAAAATTCCCTTAACAATGTTTAGAATCTGAACTTTAGAGAAACCACCACTATATTCTTCAAGTTAACATGCACAGCTTAACCTTTTATTTTCCGTCTTATCCTCTGATTGAACTTGCTCGGAAGAGCCCACACCTATGCATCAGAGATAGGGAAACAATATAAAAACAATAGTTCCTTAGTATTTATTAAACAACAAATATCACATCACACCGAGAGGTCTCACTCTTCGACTGAGGCCTCTTTCTGAGATTTCTGGCTTTCTCATCGTCTCCCTTTCCTAATGATACACCGTTGTGGTCCGGCCCTACCCCGGACCCCGTGCATAGCGGGACCTTTAGTGCACCGGGCTGCCCAGGATCCCCTGCTTCCTCACACTTCAGGGGTTGCACCTATGAATATTGACAGCAAAAGAGTATATTAACACCAACTCTACGACATTATGGGGTTACTAGAAACTACTTCGTACCTCATCATTCAGATCTTTGCACATATTTGGTTCTGGTTGCTCCTAATTGAACAAGAAAACTTCCTTAGACCAACAGGAAGAAATGACATATTTCTAAGCAGTAATAATATGAATATCTCTAAACTGTACTCACCTCTGCTTCAAACTTTCTAGCATTAAGCCAGCCCTTTATGCATCCAAGCTCGTGTTGTAATGTTTTTACCTGATATCAGCCAAATACCATTTACATAAGCTTATGGGAAAACCTAACCTTAAAAGAATATCAGGTGAAAGCATCCGCTTGCTTACCCTTTCTTTATCTAAATTTAGTTCCTGAGGGGAAAAGAAAAAAGAAAACCAAATAGTTTTAGCACCATCAAAGGAAATCAAATGTTCAGTTAATGAAAGAAAAATTTGAGAAGCTAGAAAACGGATGGGAAAACAAACCCCAAGCATTTTACTGTTTGCTTGAGCAAGCTGCTGATTTTGTTGCAGAATTTTCCGCACATAGATTTTCAGTTTCTCTAACTCTACTCCAGTTATTTCAATGATCTTGCTAGGGAAAAAGAATCAAGGAACAGGGCAACGAATCACAAGTAAAAAAGGCAGGAATACCACTACAAAGCACAAAACCAACCCAAAACTACAACAACAACAACAACCCTACCCAGTGTAATCCCACAAGTGGGGTCTGGGGAGGGTAGTGTGTATGCAGACCTTACCCCTACCTTGAAAGGTATAGAGGTTGTTTGCAATAAACCCTCGGCTCAAGAAACAACCTAACAAAGCAGTCCGGGAAAAGGAATACCAGAAGTGAAGAAGCCACAACAAAATACTAAAGATAGCAAATGTCATACAACTGCAATTAAAGGATACTTTCTTTCTGCTAACATCTTCGTCAACGCCAAATTTTCCTGGATCAAAATTTCCCATAAAGCAAATTAAGCTAAACTATAGCTAACTCCATAGATAAAACACAATAAACCGACAAACGAACACAAAATGTACCTTCTGGATCCTTTCTATATACTCTTTCGAAGCAGCTGGGATATGTTCTGGCTTCTTAGCTTGGCTAGACAATCTCTTTCGCAACGGTAAGTTGCTAATATCAGCAAGCTTTTTCCTTGGGCTATTCCTAGAACTAGCCTCCATTGCTTTCCCTATTTTTACTTCATTCACCAGTTTCCCCCTTCAAGAACCCTAGGACCCTAGTTTCTTCACAAGAAACAATTTTTCCTTTAGTTTTACAAATAAAATTCAACTCTTTAGCAACAGACAATCCAACAACTAAGATTAAGCTAGCATATGACCATAGATTTTGGATCAGACTTTTGAAAATCTATCTTCAAATATCTATTTGACTATGAAATTTGATTAGATTTTCAAAATCTGATCTTCAAATATATTCAAGTTTCCAAAAACGGGTTGAGACTGATTTTTGGGACTTCCATTCACAAAACGTCAATCTTTTTCAAGTAAAATGCAGGACCAAACACCTAAATTCCAAAAAATTCCAACTTCAAAAGTTCAAATTTTCAAGTTTAAAATTTAAGGTTTTAGTTAGTGTTTGGCCATAGACTTTGGGAGAGATTTCGTAAATTTATCTTCAAATATCTATTTTGACCATGAAGTTTGATCAGATTTCGAAATCTGATCTTCAAATATTTTCAAGTTTTCAAAAACTTACTCAGACCAATTTTTGGATTCTTAGGACTTCCACTCGACAAAACTTCAAATTTATTTTCAAGTAAAATACATGTCCAAACACAACTTCAAGTTCCCAAAATTACAACTTCAAAAACTCAAATTTTCAAAAATTAACTCAGGCCAATTTTTGGATTTGTAGGACTTCCACTCACAAAACTTCAAAAAGAAAAAAATTCAAGTAAAACGCATGTACAAACAGAACTTCAAATTTCAAAATTTACAAATTCAAAAACTCAATTTGCAAGTTTTAAGTTTCAACTTCAAAATCTACGGCACAATACAACTTCAAAAGCTCAATTTTCAAGTTTTAAGTTTCAACTTCAAAATCTACGGTCATACGGTAGCTAAATCAATAATTAAAAAGATCTTTTTAAAAAAAAATCAACGGAATTTGGTTGGTTGAATAATTAGAACTGCTTGGTAAATGACTGAAATTGACAACATAGTATAATTTTAAATAATCAGCAATAAAAATTCAAATGCAAAATGCAGAAAATAGGAATGCAAATTAGGGAGCTTACAACACGATTTCGCCGGAATATCGCCGCCGATGGGGTGTCAATTTCGCCGCCGAAATGCAATTTCAATTGGGGCTAAATGTCAGTCGGAGTTTGGGTCCTTACTTATTGGGTCGGAGTTTAAAACCAATAGTTATTCAAGTTTTTGCGAGGATTGCCTTTATTTTGGAGTCGTAAAACCAACATAAATTGTAACCCTTCTGCCCAAACTCTTTTCAATATTATTAACAATCTTGTGATTTAGTTCATATCATACAGCATATTCTTTTAAATATATCACTTAATTTTATATAAATATATCATAAAATGTGATATATCCAAATTTTTACTTAAAATCAAGAATTTATGTAATTATTTAAAAGGATTGAGATTTTAAGTAGTTATGATAAGTTAAAAAAATGGTATAGTGTAATTTTTCCTTTTAATTTTTATTTTCTCCGTTCATCTTTACTTATCCATTTTTTACTTGACACATATCTTAAGAAATAATAAATAGAGAGGTGATTTTATTGTATTACCTTTTGAATATAATAAATTTTTTGCTTTGAAAAATATAATAAATAATGTATTGTATTTAATAATAAGGATAAAATAGATAAAAATAGATAAATTATTTATTGATTTATAAACTAAATAAATATTATTAAACATTCTAAAATAGAAAAGTGGATAAGAAAAGATGTACCGGGAGTACCTCTCAAATTAGTGATCTTTTGTGATGAGAGTACCTTACCAGTGAACTAAATAAATTTATAATTTAAGACAGGTTAGATATTTGCGTAAATTTCTTATGAAGTAAATCCCACATCTAATTAATTACTACGTACTTTCACCACCTTTGGTAGGGCAGTCGGGCTGTCAGCATGGTAAAAATTGACTTTTCGAGAAGCCAACTTTCTTTAGTGGATCCCTCTTATTATTGTTTAGTCCCTTCATTTTAGAAGCAATTTCTATTTTCACAATCTCTTTCTTCCTCCCACTTTTCATTTTTCTTCAATTTTTGAGGTTCCATTCTGTGCAAGTATGGGTGAGACTTGAGAGTGTGAGACTATCATGTAATTAAGTATAGAATAGAAACATAAAAATTAAATTATTTTTAAATAAATCAATTGAAAAATATGTCACATAAATTAAGACAAAAAAATAGTGAAAACAAAGTATTGACATAAACAACCCATAAATTCCTCTTTGGCATTCCTATCAATCAAATTATGTACAAAGAAAATTTGGGACCTTGCAATTGATCTTTATCAAATTGCAATTTTTTTCTAAAGAGATGCGATAGTAAGAGTAATAATTATTAATTTTAATTGCCTACCGTGGTTACAAAACTAAAATCATTAATAGAGATAATAAGATAGTATAAGTAGTGGTTATAGATAATTTTGCTCGTGCGCCTCTCCCAAACGTCATTCCGGGGGTGTAGATGCCGCCGCCGCCGTTGCCGCCACCTCCGGTTGGAGTATATTTGTCCCTAACAAAAATATAATTCAAGATAATCAGAATAGATTATTATATAAATAATCGATTCAATGTAATTGAACGTAATATTTTTGATAGGGAATATAGATATATAGATATGAAAAAATGGTTAAAAGTTTGACTTACATATCAAGAAATGAATATAGGATTCGGAGTATATAAACTTTAATTCTAGTCCTTTTGAGTTACTGTATTAATGGTTTTAGATATTAAATGAATTTTTTTAAAGACAATTAATACAGAATTTGAATCATAATCTCTTATCATTTCACCTATTTCATTAATTGTTAGACCAGTTACACAAGACAAACTGAACCCTACATCTCACAAAAAGGGTTGCTCTCAAAAAGGGTTCACTATTTTCTTTTCTGTTTTCACCCAAGACTCAATTGACAACAATGGATAAAGTCACCAAATTTAAACTTGTTTATTTGATCGGATAATCACTTCTTAGTTCCTAGTGTGTCTCATTGCTACCAATAAGCATTTTGAAACTTTCTATTAGTACTACTCTCCTTTTTAATTACAACATTTTACGTAGAGAATTCAAATTCCAGCAGAGACAAAACACTAGGTGATTTCTTTCCATCTATCCTAATCTTGGTGTATAGAGTTACCTAGTATCTGTTGCTTATGGGAGGTGGCATGTATCCCGTGGAATTAATCAAGGTGCGTGAAAGGTGACAATACATGAGAAATATAGGGGGTGTACCTTGAGGCACCAAAAACACCAGCATTGAGAGTGAGTTGATCAATATTAGCAGAGGATTGGGGCTCCAAGCTCGACGCCTTGGCATATTGGTTGGTCTTTCCATCACCTGATGGCACAAAAAATGCTCCATTTACCATTACATCACCATCTGATCTCCAGTTCCATCCCTTCCACTCTCCCTCGTCTGTATCCATGCGCCTTGTCACCTGTTAACGGACAATGTTACTCAATCAGTGTCAATTTACGTGACACTGTTGGTTATGCTCGATAGGGCATGAGTTCAAGTATCCCAAGTGTTTCCTCATAGGAATGATCGTGAATTTGACAAAAAAATTGGAAAACAAACAAGGAAAGACTTTTGAAATCTATGATTCAAACACTCTTTGATCATTTGGGGCTATAAAAGTAAATTTGAAATAATATAAATATTTAAAAGTTAGAGAGAAAATACCTCTTTAGCATATGAATCCCTAGGGGCAGTATAGCGATTGCCTTGACTATTAATAGTAGGATTAGCACTTCCTCCAATTGCATACATTTGCCATTCTGTAAAATCATTGTTGACTACATGTATATATCCTCTTCTACACCTTGGCATTCTCTGCCCTAGCCCTTCTCCAAAATGATTGAATGCTATTGTCACCTATTTTTCCACAAATCACAAACATGAGTTTTAGAAGAAAAGAACTCTATACAACAACATATTCAGTATGATTTCACATGGGAGGGTGAAGTGTATGCAGATTTATTCCTATCTTGGGTAAAATAGAGCGTCTGTTTTAGATAGACCCTAGGCTAAAAAAAACCATTTTCAAAAAAAAAAAGAATCAATATTATACAAAATATCTTAATTTTATCCTCGATTATATTTTTGACTCATTCATACTCTTGCCGTTAGCAAATTGTTTTGTACTTATTCTAACCCTTGAGCTGCAACATGAACCCTAGTTGAAGAATATATAACGAACGGTAAATTTAAACTATAGTCAAAAGTATATGGATAAGTGAATCCAGAGGTGGAGGTAGAGTATGAAGTACAGGTTCGACATCACTCAGTTACCTGTTCAAATTCTATATTTGTCTTAAAAGACCACCTGATATGTATGAATTATTAATCCGGAATCAAGCAACTCAAAATGACTAATTCGGAATGCATAAACTTCAATTCCTGAATTCTACTTTGGATAAATGTGGACCTTGTTACGGAAGCAATTCGACATGTGAAGTTTACTCATTTCATGCTGAATCATAATTAAGGTGGGGAAAAAAAACAAATATGAGAACAACTTGCTAACGTACGACAAGGATATGAATAATCCCAAAGTATAATAAACAACCATGTTGCTTGAACTCGTCATAAATATCAACTAACGCATGTTTGAGTATTTTTAGAAAGTCCGAGCAACACAGATGAACGATAAATTAAGACGTTCTGAAATGAATTTGAAATTCATCTAACCTGCATTCCAATGTCAGCCAAGTATCCATCATTATGTCCCAATAGCATAACTTTATCATGCTGAGTGAAATAATTATTCGAAATCGTAATCCCAGTTGACCCCATAATAACATCAATTAATCCATCAGTACAATGTGATAATGCACAATGATCAATCCATATATTATGTGATCCATATATCGAGATCCCGTCTCCGTCTGATCCTCCCCGAGGCGCGACGTTCGACGGGGTCGTTCGTATTTCAGTACTCCCCGATGGAAGACAATTGGAGATATGAATGTTGTGTATAATCACATTGCTTATATGCTCCAATGTTATACATCCATTGCCAGTAATTTGCACATTTGCTCCACGTCCATCGACGGTTTTATAACTATTGAAGATGAGCTCGTGCTTCAAAATTATGTTCATGTCGTTCGAAAAGGTGATCCAGAGTGGTTCATCTTGGATTACGGCATGTCGTAGTGTTCCTGGAGTTGGATTTACATTGTCCGAATCGGAGGGATCGGAAACAACGTAGTATTTGCCGTTTTTACCGCCCATTGCGCCCTGACCGAAGCCCAGGGCGCAATCTGCTAGGCGCTGTCGGTTATAGGACCAATTTGGGTCGCAGAGCCAGCAATCGTCTATTGGGTTACCTGTTTGACATTGGGCATTTATAGTGGTGTCCAAGAGTTGTCTTCTGGAAATTGATTCGTTCACTTTCCTGCAAACAAAAAAAGAAGAAAAAAATCATATTCTATGAATATATTTAGCATGTAATTATACATGCATTAACACGTCGGATTTTATCAAAACTTTGAAATTAAGCGTGTTTGACCGAGAATAGAACTAATTTAAGTGACAATTTAAGTGCAGATAATGGAGTTACCACCAATGCGGTAAGTATTCTTTTATTCTTAACTGGATATCTCAACTTCGAACTTTAGCTATTGAGCCGTTTTATCATCAATGTGAAACTTTCTTATGCAAAGTCGAATTAGTCAAGCCCTGAAACAGATATCGAATACCTAGAGAATCCCAAAAAAAAAAGAAAAAAGATGGGATTTTGTGGATTTTCTCCTAAAAGATGGAGCTAACTCAAATGAGGTTATCATCAATGTGGTAAGTACTCTTTCATTCATAATCGAAAACCTTAATTTCAAACTCTAGCTATTGAGCAGTCTTTGGTGGGGAACGTTTTACCAATGTAGGACTTTCTTATGCAAAGCCGAATTAGTCTGAGCCCTAAAACAAATATCGAACACCTAGAGAGGGAAAAAAACAGAGGAGGTCTTCTTGGAAAAACACAGATACCCAAACAACATCAACAAGAACATATTCATTGTGATTTCATAAGTAGCTTCTGTGTAGGATGTACGTAGGCCTAACTCCTACCTTTATGGAGTAGAAAGTTATTACTAGCAGGCCTTCGACTCAAAAGAAAAATTTTCGAAGTAGATTTGAGAAGAAGAAAAACAGCCCAATATGAGAAAAATATAAAAATGCATGGTAATGTTATGCATAAAGTTAGAAATTGTCACCTTTGCACTTCTTGAACCACAATTTCAGGGTAAGGATGTTGATGAGGAAGGATGAGGTTAAGGGAAACACTAATTAGTGGGAAAAAAGAGATTAACAAACAGAACAACATAATGCATATGGCAGAAAACATCTTTGAAAGTGTAAAATAAAATAAAAATTGGTTGAATAAGGTTATATTCTTTGTAGTTATTGTTCTAGTAATAGTATATTTTTGTGTATGGTGACTATATATGCAAGCCAAAAATCACCCAATTCTCATATAAGGAAACTTTTGTTGTTTTTCTCTTCTTTTACCGCCTCCTTATGCCCTCATAATCTCGGCTTGCTTCTTAATTATTCTACTCCGACGTTCACTTTTACTTGTCAATTTTAACATATTAAAAAATATAATTTTTTTTCGTCATATTTTACCTTTAGCATTAATTACAGTTAGATAAGTAAAGTGACAAAACAGTATTTCTTGCTATATTTAGTAAGTTTTCCAAATTTATAGTACATAAAAGTGTTTCTTTCTATATTTGGTAAGTTTTTCAATTCCAACAATCTAACTGACAAGTTTAAGACCGCAAAATTTGAAAGACTACACACGTTTTTTAATTAAGAGCACAAACTTTAAAAATCTCCCTTTATTTCTTAAACTTCGTGCTCAGTTAAACTAATACCCGCATAACAAATACATGTCCTGTAAGTTATGAGGAAATCAGTGTATTATCTTATGCGGAGTAAAAGATAAAATAACTAATGCTTGCATAATTCTAACCAGCTATTAAACTACCCCTTAATAAATAATAGGTGGACAAAGGTTATTATGCTTTTCCTCATTTTTTTGGTACTACTTTTAGGAAGGAAAAAAAAAAGAGAAGAGAAGGATCTAACTTATCAGATCAATGTGATACTGTAATAGATTTTTACCCACAATTTCCCTTCTCTTCAAAAGAAACATTGTTTCTGATAATGTATGCAAAATATGTAACATGGGGGAGAGTGAATGGATTATGCACACTCTTAACGCAATGTAAGCTTACCAAAGATGGATATTTAGGAAAACTTGATGCCATATCATGTACCACCTTCTTTTGTTCATGTTTCTACTTTTATCAGTGACTGCATGGGATCTGGATACTCCCCTAAAAAGGTGAAAAATATGTTACTCCCTCCGTCCCATTTTACGTGGTATTTTTTGACTTGGCATAGTATTTAAAAAAAGAAGAAAGACTTTTGAAACTTATGGTCTAAAACAATACTTGTGTAGTTTTCCCAATTCAGAGGTTCATATATTTTGAATATGTAGAAATGGCCTGGGCTGGCAAGTATTTAATTTTTAGCCAGTTCATAAATGTGGAGCTTACCATAAACTGTTGAAAAGAAGAATGTATCAAATAGCACACCAAATATGAAGAAGATGTTGCAATTTTGTTGAATCTTATTTTGCCTAGTCATTCTGAGGTCCCGTCCCAATATTTTGATTTAATGGTAAGAGCGCAATAAGTTATGTATGAATTATGTATATGTCACCGGTTTGAATTCTATCACGGCTAGAAGTCTAATATTTAAGTAGATAAGTGCAAAGAGGCTCCATTATTCAATAAATTTTGACCCCTACGCGACGGATGTTTGTAGAAATCTGATTGTCAAAGAACACAGGATATCTAATTGTCAAAGAACACAGGATATTTTGTACGTAGTGTCAATATTTAAAGAAGTAAATAAATAAACAAATCGCTGCCGGTCCGAAGCTTCTATATATACAAACTCTAATTATATTTTTAGTACGGCAAACCAATTAGGTACAACTACATAAATTGTATCAAATTCAAAGTTAATTGGAATTGCCTAATACCTATCATTAATAATTAATTGGTTATAATGATTATTGAAAATACTGTCATATTTCCTCCTTTATTCTCTATGACGACAGTTCTCAATTATATATAACTAGTACTTAAATTGCTTCCCAAAAAAATATGAATCATTGTACCTACCATTTCATTCAACTACTCTTGTGAAATAATTAACATATTTTGTTGATTAGGAAATACAAGAAGCATTATACATGCTAATACATTATATTATATATGTGAATTAAATTGCAGAATAAAAAGGCAGTTCAGTGCACTAAAGTTATCACTATGTGTGGAGTTCATGAAAGGTCTGAGCCAGAAGGGTTTGCACTCCATCTGTCATCAATGGGCTTGAATCAATATCGACAAAGCATCCCACTATCATATTAAGTAGCTATGTTTGGGGTCCTGATTGATAAATAGCAACTATAAGATCAAAAAGAGGTTTCTGTTTGTGCAGTCTGTTATCCCCTCATCCCCTTCTATGTCATTGTAATTGAGTCTGTTCCTATCAATACGAACCGGGAGTTTGATTATTGTAACATTGTTGTTTGTTACGCATTATGATTCAATTTGTTTGACTGACTTTAACTTGACACAAATTTAAGAAAGTAAAGAAGACTTTTGAATCTTATTCATAAATTAAAACAACATAAAATGTATCAAAATGTCATTTAATCTTATGGTCTTAAACATACCAAGTGGAAAATTGAAATTAAAGAGTTGTCAAAAAGAGAAAGAGACATTCTTTTGAAACGGATTAAAAAGAAAAGTAAGACAGACAAATTGAAACGACGGAAGTATATGCTAAACATCTCAGATTTGGATAGTATAGACTAACCACCAATGGGGGCAGTGAGATAAATGTGAATTGTGATCTCTCCATTCTTAATCAAAGTTTTTTCACGTTTGAATCCTAAAAACAAAGAAATTCATGATAAAAAGTGCCATGAGTCATATGCGAATTTAAATTAGTCAGACTAATATTAATCATAAATTTATTGGGCACGTACAATGTACAACATACCGGACAATTACACACACAAAAAAAACGAATTTACAGAATTATTAATCACTAATTCACATTTCACCCCAACCCTCACCGTCACCCCAAAAGACAATAACGAGTGAAAATTTTATTTTATTTTATTAAGAAAAGAGCCTGCCATTGGTTAAAAAAGTTCTAAAAATTAAAGAAAAAGAAAAGAGAAAGGATTATTAAATTAATAAAATGAAAGAATTAAAAAAAACAAGTTGGGGAGACAAAAAGGATAGCCCTGGATCATTTGCAAACGTAAACCTATTAAGGAACTCAATGACAAAAAGAAAAATAAATACTGCTATTATATACTTTAATTTAGCTTCATGCACTGCATGTGCATTTTGTTTTACTGATATTTTTTTGTTCATACTGAACCATAGGCTTAAATAAATCAATATGGTTGTGGTGTTGTGGTGATAGACTGCTCCACCCTTAATCAGATGTCTCGAGTTTGAGTTCTGGGTATGAAGAGAATCTTGTTGGGGAGCGTCATTCCCAGAATGGGTCCTGCAGTGCGTGATCTGAATTAGCTAGTCGAGCTTCAATTAGGGGCGGCTCGACAAATATGGGGGCCTAAAGCAAAACTTCAATGAGAGGCCTCAAGATTTTATTAAAAAAAAGTAACATCATATATTGTATGTGATATCACTTGAAGTCTATTTTTCTAGTATTTCATATACAATGTTTAAAATACTTTCTCTATCCCAATTTATATGACAATTTTCGCTTTTCGAGATTCAAACTTTTTAACTTTGACAAGTACAATAAGTCATAATAATTTACAATTTAAAATATTTTTTTAAAAAAAGGAAAAATTAATATAAAAAATAACTCATTTAATCCTTGAAATCTGAACGCTGCACATAAATTGAGACAAACGAGTACTCCTTCCGTTCTTAGATAAGTGGTGTTTTAGCCTATTCATTTTGTTTCAAAATAAGTGGCGTTTTAGAATTTCAAGAAGGAATATCTTATGCTTTCAAAATTATCCTTGTTTTAATACATGGAGTTCTACACCATTAAAAAATCACTTCTTTATTTAAGTCATTTAATTAGGATTAAGTTAGTGAAAACACTCTTTATGTTTTAAAAATAAGTAATTTTTAAAAAGTGTACTCAAACTTAAAACACCACTTATTTAGAAAATAGGAAAATATAATATATACACATGTTAGGAAATTTTGGGGCCCTCAAATTTTGAGAGCCTAAAGCAGTGGCTTTAGAAGCTTTATGCTTTAGCCGGCCTGACTCTAATATGAGTATCGAACACCAAATGTAAAAAAAAACCATCATAGGTTTAAATAATATGTATATCCACACCATACTTTGGCCGGTTTCTAAACACTGAAATTATATTAGATATATAATGTATACAAAAAAAAAAAAAAAGTAGAATAGAACATGTTGTTAAGACTTTGGTTGTCAGTATCAGTATCCTAGGGGACCAGGTACATAATAAAAACAGTACATTATACAGGGGGGTGGCAGCAAAAATTATATTGTGCTGCAATGACATTTAATTTGTCCATGCATATTGTGACGTTCTTAATTAATGGAGAGCGGGCTAACGAAGAATTGAAGATGAATCAAGTAGGATTAACAGGTGGATATTCTTTGTGATAATGAATCGCGGTGAAATTCGATCTTATAACCTCTGGTTGCTCTAATATCAATTGCTTCATTTGTGTTAAAGTTTAATTTTATATACTTGTATTTTTGTTGATGCTCATGCTATCAGTGGCCTGTACGATATGGTATTATCCCAATCATCATTGAAAATTTTATTGACATTTATGTTACGATAATGATGTTGGGTTCGAAATCGAGAGGGCGTCATGCGGAAGCTTATAGTTGTAAACCATCAATGTGACAAATCAGATGACACATAAAACAATATTAAAAACTTAATATTATTATATGATTTGGTCAAACGACCTACATATAAAAACCTAATATTAAAAAAAGCATAAAAACTATTGGGAGAAATCTCCCCCTAAACAAGACTATTTGATGACTACATTGTGGATACTATTGTGTTATGGTATGAGAAGAGGGGTCTTCTATTTATAGAGTTTCAAAACCTTTCCTACAATAAAGAGGTTAGCCAAATATGGAAGAGTTTATATTTTCCTTTTAGAAAAGTAAAAGTAATTATGGTATTACTTTTATTTTCCTTCAATAGAAAATTAATACTCAAATTTGGTAAGAAAATCAGGGCAAAAACCCTAACAAATCTCGCCTTTTTGGCTTGATTTTCTTGACAAAATTTGATCCGCCTTCTTCACTTGCATATATGATCTTTGTTCTTCACATAATCTTCATCACTGCTGCTTGCCATGGTTAAAAATAAGGTTTAAACTATCATGGTTAAAAATGGGTTAAAAATTAATATTTTATTTTTATTTTTAAAGATGCAGCAGCAGAAATGTTGAAAATATGGTTGAAACTTATTCTCCACATGTAGTTGGACAAAATCTTCATTATCATCAAATTGGTTGCAACTTGATTTGAAACCGCTTTGAACCTGTTTTTAATCTCGTTTCACCAAACCATTGGACCTTTGAACCGTAAGCTCTGATATCACTTTTATGGAATGGAAGAGACAAGAAGGAAAATTAAAGAGAGACTAAATGATAACTCTTGGTATTGATTCTTTCATTGATTCAAATAGAAGAATACATCTTTATTTATAAGCAACTAAATAGAATAAATAAGGAGAATATGATATTTTTCTTATAGTTACTAGACTAAATATTTTGCAATTAATAAACCCTAAACTTGAAAGGAAGTAAATAATATAAAATATTCTTAGACTAAAAAAGAAGAAATAAAAATTATTCTACCATTAATGAAGATAATAAAATAGAAGGAAGGTAAATCTCAACATTCCCCCTCAAACTCAAGTTGGTGTATCCAAATTGAGTTTGAATACTTAATTATTCTTGAAAAACACACTTTTTCTTGATTTTGTTGCAGTAATCTAAAAAAGTTGGTCTTCCTCATAATCTTCCTTGGTACTCCTTTTCAAGCTTTTCCCAAGCTTCTTTTGCTATTTCACATGTTATCAGTGGCCTGTACGATATGGTATTATCCCAATCATCATTGAAAATTTTATTGACATTTATGTTACGATAATGATACCCTCACCGTCTTCGAATCCTGAATCCATCTCTAACCATAATTGATGTAGATCCACTTCTACAAAGAAAAATCCATAAATCTCCTAATTAGTATTTACAATTATTTACTCCAAATAATTTTCTTATTCCGGATGATCAAACAACCCCTAATTAAAGATTAGAAAGGACTCACTTTATTCATCACACGCGATTTCACCTTAGCAAAAACATTTCAACTTTAATTCGACATAACATAAGTTGTTTTGACTTTTGAGAATCCATGTTGTAACCGAATACAAACTTTCAAAATTTACGTACGAAACATTTTCTTCCCTTTATATAAAAAGCTGCAAAAATTAACATTTACCTTTAGCCCTTTAGTCATGTGATAACATGTATGTATGTTTGTCTTTAAACAAAAAAAATCCACACTTGGTGACATGGATCCCATACCCCTTAGGTAGCTGTAAAACACCAAGAAAGTTTGTTTTAGAAAGTAAATCAATGTAAAAGCTCTAAAAAAAATTGCAACTAGGATTTATAGTACTTGTGTCAAAAAACAAGTCAAAACTAATAAAATAAAAAAGGAAAAGATTTTTTTTAAATCCCTCCCTAGGAGCTCCCACCCTTTTTGTTCCCTTGGTGACTCGAACTCACAACCTTCTAGTTGGAAGTGAGGGTACTTACCATTCGAGCAACTCCCTCTTGTCGGGAAAAGAAAAATACGTTATTGATTTGCGAGTGAAATTAGTTATGCATGGATGATTATGCGGGATTCAACTCCTCTCCATTTTGTCAAGTACATATCTAGATGAGAGACAGACACAAGTAATTAATGTCAATCTATGACATAATTATGTTTGTATTCGCGCTCGGGTTTGAAAGTTAATTACTTATAAAAGTTCATATTGATATTTTCATATATCGTCTTTCGATCGAATAGAGTTAATCAATTATGCATATACATATTATCACAACTCACCTTATATGTAGGTTTGGGTTATAGAACTAGTTTCGTCTATATTGATAGTTAATTTGTATTATTTACATACAATACATGTTTATTAATTACATGCTGACACATATTATCCTTTAAAATTTTAATTTAATTATAGTTTGAAATTTTGATAAAATTGTTTCAAATACGCACAATTTAGAGACCTAATTAACTATGAATTTACGTGAACCTAATAAATTTTGTCACACTTTATATACATAATACATTTATAAATCTACTAATTATTATTATAATATTAACTTGAGATTACATATTCGACTCGGATACCAAACGACACACTTTTGCAAAAAAGTTATATCTCTGCCACTTATCTAAAGCACTCCAAAAAAAAAAAAAAAAAAAAAAGTTAACTAATTAAGCTATATAATTATGAGTGTGAAATACAAACAAGAAAAAAAGAAGGAAAAATAAGCAAAAAAGTCAAGCCACCATCGAGCATATATTAATAAGAAGATAATAAAAGATTTATCAACTTGTTTGATTTTAGAAGCAAAAATATACTTTTCCTTTCTTTCACAAAAAGTCCTAATAACCATTTCATGCAAATCACGAAAAGCACTTGGTCCTTTGGATTTTTTTTCTTCTCATGCATGCATATGGAGATTTATTTCATATGTTATTTTGGGCATAATATATAAAAATGTCTTTTAACTTAACCTAGATTATTATTTATGTCCTCCAATTATAGTTGTTCATAAGTAGACACTTAAATTTGTATAAAGTTAAACAAGTAGACGCATGCGTCCTATATGACAATTTGCGTCTTACGTGGCGTCCTATGTGTCGACACCTATTTCTATTTGTTCAACTTTTTTCTACAATTGTAAGTGTTTATTTATGCATATCCAAAGTTGAATGGCATAAGACAATTGAGGTCAAGTTAAAGGCATGTTTGCCTCGAATAAAGTTTAATCCAAAATGGAGAAAAAAAAAGTTTAATCCCAAAATATTGGGGAAGTGACTCATTTTTTTTCATCCTCAAAATCTCTTTTGTGACAATTCAATTTTCATAATCCAACACTACACATGTTTTTTCATTTTCTTGATAGGTCCAATTAACTAACTCCTCGTCTGAATAGCTAGTACAATCACTAGTCCGCTTGAATTAGCTAATTAAAAGTAATTGATAAATTTTTAGGTGTTGCAATTTATTTTTATAAAATATGCAATCAGATAAAAGTGTTGAAACTAATAATAATCAATGTGTTTGATAAAAGATGCATTGATAAATACTTTTTCTGTTAATGTAATATCTTTAAAACTATTTATAAAATAGATCGTTTCTCTCGATTAAGCGGTTCGTAAAAATGAGTAAAACAATATCCATATAAATAGAGGCAAATGTAACTTATACTTACAAAAGTTTAATTGAATTTAATATTTTGATAAACATTAAATAATATAAGGAAATAACTTTAATTTTATCCAAATCCAAGGATTTCATTACAATATCATGTTGTGAAATCATTTTCTTCTTTTGAAAAAGTAATAAGTCCAATAGAAACAAAAATAGGGCGGTGGAGAATTACATAATACTGACTCATCATTAATGTTTCGATTCTTGTTTTCAACTTCATGACATTGATATTTTTTTTACTCAATTAAAGTTTTTTTTTTTGTTTTTTTTTTTTGGTGCAATATTTTCCTTCACTATATATTTTTAAAAAAGTATTTTCTTAACTTATTTTTGAAGAAAGCATCATTAGATTACTCCATGAGGAGTTAACCACTTAATGGCTTACAATAACCCTTGAGTAATTTTTCTACTACAATATCCCCTCTTCTGGATATTCCACAATGTCCCGGCTATTCACGAGATGAGAAATAGATGATTAATCATTGATCTAATTTCAAAAGAAATTCAACTTTTTTGTCTCAAAATTCTACGAGATTCATTCGTTCTTTTTTTTTTTATGGTATATCACTGAACCAACAAATGAAATTACTTGAGGACAATATTTAAAAAGATATATATTAAAGGATTTTGTATCCAATTGTTAAGCCTGAAATTAACCAGTTTTAAGTTTCAAAATGCAATGATATATACCACTTAACTAATTAAAGACCATGGACAATTAACGTGTAGTCATTTCCCTATGATACCCCACTCCCAAATCTAACAATTATGGTACTCTATCCGTTTGCTTTTACTTGTCATTTATTTCTAAAATGAATTTTTATTTTTACTTGTCACTTTTAAAATATTAAGAAAAGACAGAGAATTTTTCTTGTTATACCCCTAGGCCCTAGCATTAATTGCCTACTCTAAACATCAATTAATAGCGATAGTATGGTAAAATAGTCATATCAATAATTATTTTCTTATTGGGTGTGCCAAGTCAAAATGTGACAAGTAAAAGCGAACGGAATTAGTAGTTCGTTTGCATTATTTGAACTTCAACAACAAATATTCAATATGATCCCAGTAAGTTCTAAAGAGGGTGAAATGTACGCAGACCTTATTTACACCTTGAATAAGGTAAAGAAATTGTTTCTAATAAGCCTCTCGATTATTGTTCATAGATATATATAGTCATTTCTCAATACCTTTTTTAAAATATTAAATTTATTATTCAAATGTTGATATAGTAAGATTGTCATTTTATTTACTGTTTCATAAAAGATGTGTAAATCGAGACCGAACAAGTAAGAATGAATGTAAGAGAGTGGTAGTATTATTCAATTTAGAGCTTATGCAAATTGATGGTTTTTTATTTTTTGTGTGATGTCTGGAATCTAAGTACTATAATATGACATAAACCATTTTGGAAGGGCTAAATAAATGGTAGAACTAGTTCACTATATGATAATTATATTTAAATATAATAACCACTTCCATTTATTGTATTTTGCTCAATAATTAGATTGGTGGATGAATTATATATTACTATATATCTTCTTGATTCATGATGAAGAGAATTCTCTATCACATATTATTGATTGATTTTTAAATTTTGATACCCAAAAAATTATGACATTGCACCTACCACATTCATTCAACTAATCTAGTAATCTTGTGATGTGAAAAATGTCATTAGGAATCCTATCCAAAGATAGATATATATATATATATATATATATATATATATATATATATATATATATATATATATATATATATATAGAAAAGTGATTCAAACTTTTTGCCCTTCATTAAAAGTTTCTGTAATAGACAAAATCGTCTTTTCATCTTTTTTCCTCAAATTATTATTAATTCTTGAAAAATTAAAGAATCCTAAAAAAAATTTGTGAAATCTTTATATATCTTACGATTGAAGAGACAAAATTTGCTTCTAATTTGGGGTAACTTTTCTAAAATTTTATTATGTTCTTCATGTTTCCAATCTTGATAGTACCTATGCTTGAAGAGACAAATTTACTTGTGATTTGAGGTAAGTTTTCTAAAATTTTAGTCCGTTCTTTAATTTTACAATAATAAATTGTCATCTATTCTTATAGATAATTGCTAATTGAAAAGTTTTATTTTGTGATTTAAGTATGTTCTTGAAGTTTAAAATAATAAATTATCATGTATTCTTGATAGATAATGACTAATTGATAAGATTTTTGTGATTTTTATTCTTTCATATATAGTTTTATTGATTGACGAGAAACACACGTAGAAAGCACATACACTAAACTAATATATATATTATTGGGAAATAAAACTTTTTAATTAACTACATTGTTCTATTTCAATAACATCATATATTTTCAATTAAAGTACAATGATAAGATTTAAGCATGCAAATGTTTTTAAAACATTATTCATGTGGTCATAAATACTCGAATGATGTGAGTTGCACATAGTAAATCTCTAGTAATCCCATAAAGTCTTGATAATGGTCATTATGATGTGAGTCGCACATAGTTAATCTCCAGTAATCCCATAAAGTCTTGATAATGGCGATGTAAAACTTTGTTCGAGCGAGAGATTGTTGGATGTTAAGCCTTTCTCACATTAGTAGTTAAAATGAAAAAGAAAAACATTATATATAGGGAGTGAACGACATTTTTAAGGGTAAAACTGATAAATAACCACTTTTTCGCGCTTGTACTTGAAAAAATAGCCATTGTTTCTGAGTTTCAAAAGTCTACATATGAAATATCAGAACATTGTCATGAAGCTTTAATTGTGAAATTTAAAACTTCATGATAATGATTATTTTTCAAAGACATATCTGAAAAGTTGCCAGTAGGTGCCATTTCATCCATTCTTAATGGTGTGAGATAATTTGAAAAATATCGTACAGTATAGTCTCAAATGTTAATATGATCACATTATGTTAAGAGTGTTTTAAGGTTGATTATATTAAGCCAAACAAAATATAGTTACTGTATATACTTTAGCCAATTATATCATGGAAATCTTGATTTATATGTTTGTCAACTAATGGGAGATATTTTGGGATATATATATGTCTTCGAGAAATAAAACTTTTCTAATTAAGTACTATATATTTCTAATTCAATAACATCATATATTTGCAATTAAATTATTCATAAAAATTAAGCACTCAAAGGTTTTAATTCCATGATGTTGTTTGGTTTAGGAACTTGACATGTTTTGCTTAGTCAACAATGGAAACACTGATAATTGTAGTGTTTGTTGGCAAAATAGTTCACAGTTTCAAATCATTATTCATGTTTTTGAGATCTTAATTTTAATGATTTATTTTTAGGGAAAAGTACATTCATGTCCCATAGGAGCAAACTATTTATAACTAAATACTCTCTTACATAAAATGTCCCCCTAATTAATTACATAAAATGTCACTTTCCCTTGTAGCTTTAGTCATTTATCTCCCTTTTAATTCTCTTTCTTTTTATTTCTCTACTTTTTTTCTTTTTTTGTCTCGTTTCCTTTTTTTTTAGCTTCTTTGAACATTTAATTTTTTTATAAAATTATTTTATTCTTTATTTTTTTTACACCATAATCTAACTCACAATAAATTTTTATTTTATATAATTCTTTTTTTTCTTTTTTCTCGTTTATTTCTTTATTCATTTATTTTTTTCTCTATTTTTTTTTTCAGGCTTTTATTTTTCTTTTTTTTTCCTTTATTGGTTCCTTTTATTTTTAAGTTTTTTATTTTTTATTGTCACTAGTTTTTCAATTTCTTTATTTCTTGTTCCTTTTCTTTTTTCTTTTTTTTTCTCATTTATTTCTTTTTTCTTTTTTTTTATTGGTTCCTCTTATTTTTGCGTTTTTTTATTTTTTATTTCCTCTTTGTTTTTAAATTTTTTTATTTCTTGCTCCTTTCCTTTTCTTTTTTTTCCGTTTATTTCTTTATTCTTTTTTTTTTCTCCTTTTTCATTTATTTTTTTCTCAAATCATAATGCTCTTTATTTTTCACCACAAGTTAATTTCATATTTTTGGTCTTTCTTTTAATTTCTTTTCTTGTAATTTTATTTGATTCTTTTTTTTTTTTTCATTTGATTCAATCTATCACAGTATATCTATATATTGTCAAGGTATCATTGATATCTGCTTCAATCCTTAGTGGGACCTCCATACCATCATAGTTTATTATTATACCGTCGTGGTATCATTGATGTCTGCTTCAATCCTTCAGTCAGACATCCATGAGATCATCACAGTGTGTGTGTGTGTGTGTGTGTATATATATAGTATCATTGGAGTTTGCTTCAGTATGTAATGATACCATAACAGTATATCTATACACTGTCATGGTATCATTGTTTTCTGCTTCAATCCTTCAGTGAGACCTCCATGATACAATCACAGTATATTTATATATTGTCATGGTATCATTAATGTCTGATTCAATACTTAGTTGGACCTCCATGATACCATCACGGTATACCTATATACCGTCATGGTATCATTGATATCTGTTTTAATCCTCCAGTCAGACCTCCATGATACCATGACATATATATATATATATATATATACTGTCATGGTATCATTGTGGTTTGCTTCAATCTATAATGATACCATAACAGTATATCTATATACTGTCATAGTATTATTAATGTCTGCTTCAATCCTTAGTGGGACCTCCATAATACTATCACAGCATATCTATATACTGTCATGGTATCATTGATGTCTGGTTCAATCCTTCAATCAGACCTCCATGATACCATCACAATATATATATATACCGTCATGGTATCATTGATGTTTGCTTCAATTCTTCAGTCAGACCTCTAGATACCATCACAGTATATATATACTGACATGGTATCATTGGGGTTTTCTTCAGTCTGTGATAATATCATAACATTCATGGTATCATTGATAGCTGCTTCAATCCTTAGTGAGACCTTCATGATTCCATCACAGTATATATATACTGTCATGGTATCATTGATGTCTGCTTCAATCCTTCAGTCAGACCTCCATGATACCATCATAGTACATATATATTGACATTGTATCATTGAGATTTACTTAAGTCTGTAATGATACCATAACAGTATATCTATATACTGTCATGGTATCATTGTTGTCTGTTTCAATCCTTCAGTGAGACCTCCATTATACCATCACAGTATATCTATATAATATCATAGTATCATTAATGTATGATTCAATACTTAGTGGGACCTCTATGATACCATCAAGGTATACCTATATACCGTCATGGTATTATTGATATTTGCTTAATCCTCCAGTCAAACCTCCATGATACCATCATAGGATATATATATACTAACATGGTATCATTGTGGTTTGCTTTAGTTTATAATGATATCATAATAGTATATCTATATACTGTCATAGTGTCATTAATGTCTGTTTCAATCTGTAATGGGACCTCCATAATACTATCATATATATATGTATGTATATATATATATATATATATACCGTTATGGTATTATTGATATCTAATTCAATCCTTCAGTCAAACCTTCATGATACCATCACAACATATATATACTTACATGGTATCATTCGGGTTTGATTCAGCCTGTAATGATACCATAACAATATATCTATATACTGTCATTATATTATTGATGTCTGCTTCAATCCTTAGTGGGACCTCCATGATACCATGACAGTATATCTATATACTGTCATGGTATCATTGATGTCTGCTTCAATCCTTCAGTCAAACCTTTATGATATCACCACGATATACCTATATGTTGGCATGATATCATCTTTTAATAAGATACTCTTCAGTCTACCACCACAGTATATCTATATAATGGCATGATATCGTCCTTCTATGAAACTCCTCAGCCCTCTTTCATACCATCTCGGTATATTCATATACTGTTAATAAGACACTCATCAGTCTTCCAGGATAACATCACAGTATATCCATATACTGGCATAAAACACTTCTCAATTCTATGATACCATCACAATATATCTATATACTATAATGGTATAATTAAAGTTTATTTCAGTTTTCAATGATACCATCACAGTATATATATGTATATATATAAATATATATACTGCAATGGTATCATTGAAGCCTACTTATTTAGTTGTTTTATTTTTATTAATCTACAAATTTGTTAGTTAGTATTTTTATATTTGCACTTTATTAACTTAGATTTTATTAAATAAATTAGTGAATTTAATATTTTTTTAATTACTTCTTTGTATAATTTAATTATTTATTTTTAATATTTTCTTAGTCAAAAAATAATTAGCTTTTATATTTATTTTTATATTTAAGTACAAGAAAAATAAATAACACAAAAAGACAAGAGAAATACAAAAATATATAGAAAAAAAAAAGAGGAGAAGAAGTAGACTTTAAAAGGAATTGAAAAGTAGCCACTTTACAAAAATATATTAAATAAACAAAGAGAAATGAACAATAATTGGTATTGAATTGAAAGCGGTGCCGCAATTGGAATTGACTAAAATTGAATTTCAAAGGGAAGGGGCACCGACCGTAAATACTTTATGCCGTTGGTGTATATTTGGATTTATTATGGGAAGGGGTATTTGAGTATAAATACTTTAATTTTTTGATTTATTTTGTGTATTTTCCCCTTATTTTTACCGATTGTTCTTTTTGGGATAAGTGTTTAGTAAATAATTACTCCCTTCGTTTAAAAAAAATGACCTACTTTTTCTTTTAGTCTATTTCAGAATAAATGACTCTTTTCTTTTTTTACAATACTTTAATTTCAATTTTCTACATGACATATTTAAGACCACATGATTAAAGGACATTTTGGTACATTTGACACAACTTTAATTTATAACCACGAGATTCAAAAATCTTTTTTATTTTCTTAAATTTCATGTCAAGTCAAAATAATTCATTCTTTTTAAACGGAGGGAGTATCTTTTATAATTATTTCAAGGGAAAAGGCTCAAATATGCCATCGAACTATTGAAAATGGCTCATTTATGCCATCCGTTAAAAGTTTGGCTCATTTATGCCATCGCCGTTACAAAAAAGGCTCATTCATGCCATTTTTTTTAACGGTGATTTTTTAAAAAGGGAAAAGGCTCAAATATGCCATCGAACTATTGAAAATGGCTCATTTATGCCATCCGTTAAAAGTTTGGCTCATTTATGCCATCGTCGTTACCAAAAATTCACCGATTATAGAATTTTTCTGATTTTTACTTCAAGTACAATTTTTTAAGAATTTAAAAAATTGTGTTTCGGTAACTAATTGATTCGTTGTTTGAAATAGTTGATGTCTGTTTCGGGCTTGAATTGGTCTTGAGATTTGCAGAATTGTGCTCGGTGATTCCGAAGAAATTGAAAATGGATGAACTCTTTACAGTGCCTATAAAGGAGTTACAAAATGCATAGAAATATTTTGGCCGGAGAAATTGATATTTTCTTATTAGGAATTTTAAAATTTCTTTGGTTGATTTAATTAATGATGTGGAAGAATTATTGTTGGCCACGTGTACAAAATGGTTTTGCAAAAAAACCCCAAATTGGATTGTTAAAAAAAATGGCATGAATGAGCCAAACTTTTAACGGATGACATAGATGAGCCTTTTTTCAAAGTTCGATGACATATTTGAGTCTTTTTCCTTTAATTAATGATGTGGACGAATTATTGTTGGTCACGTGTACAAAATGGTTTTACAAAAAATCATCAAACCGGACTGTTAAAAAAATAGCATGAATGAGCCTTTTTTGTAACGGAGATGGCATAAATGAGCCAAACTTTTAACGGATGGCATAAATGAGCCATTTCCAATAGTTCGATGGCATATTTGAGCCTTTTCCCTTTTTAAAAAACCACCGTTAAAAAAAATGGCATGAATGAGCCTTTTTTGTAACCGCGATGGCATAAATGAGCCAAACTTTTAACGGATGATATAAATGAGCCATTTCCAATAGTTCGATGGCATATTTGAGCCTTTTCCCTTATTTCAATTACAATTATGAATCTTTTTGGGACAGTCTAAATATCATTTTTGAGTTTTGACCAACTTAAAGTTTTATGAGAAAACATTAACCACGATTTAAAATGTTTTAAGCCTCAGTCTAACGTTGTTCTCAAGGATAATTTTTTAATGGCTATATTTGTACTATTTTTAAAAATAAGATAAAAGTTAAAATAATTACTTAAAAAGGATTTTTTTTATTAAGAAATTCAACCGTTTATATTTAAGTTGTAAGGGTTTATTCTATTTGCGCAATATAATTTGTTGTTGAAAGTGACTCGATTGAATCCCCTTGCTTCGCCTTGCAACTGGCTTCACCCTCCATAAGAAAAACGATAGAGAAGCGAACTTTAGTTCTATATATCCGTAAAGATAGTCCGAGTTGGCTTGACAGATGATATTGAGTTGGTTTGAGGGTTGACTTCTCCCTAAGAGGGAGGTCGGGGGATCGATCCCGCCCTAATGCCTTCTCAATCGAGCCTGTCGCATGGGGCTTGCCTAGTGCGGTTTACATCCCCTGTGTGGTTTGCAGGCTATTACACAATGGGGGGTTTACCCAGTGCTCACCTGAAAGGCAGAGGCTGTGGCAGATGTTGTAGCGGCTGTGATTTTTCCTAGAGTTTCCAAAAAAAAAATAAAAAAATCTACGATCTTATTATTGCAAATTTGCAATTATGGCCTTTGTCTTCTTTTTTTTGGTGGGGTGGGGTGGGGTGGGGGTGGGGTGCAGGGTGGGGGACATTATGGGCTTAAAAAGGCTATACAGTTAATTTAGTTTAGGACAAATCTTAACATTCACAAATCACAATCTTTTTAACCATTACGTGCATGGAAAAAGGTTTTACCCCTTGTCCAGATCCAGAAAGTAAAAGATTTTGCAGAATAAAATACCATAAATCAGCATCTAATATGAAAAAAAAAGAAGAAAAAAAAGAAATATCTTTCTCCCTTTCAGAAAAAGAATCTCCAGCCCCTAAAGTAGAAAAATCTCAACTCTCTTGTCCCTACAGGAAGCTGCTGATACATTTTGGATAAGCCACTTTCTTTTATTTATTTATTTTTTTAAAAAAAAATAATTAATTTAATAGTTTCTTCCTTCCTATATGATAGAGATTCTTGTGATTTATATTCCCTCCGTCTCAATTTATTTGAGGTAGTTTGACTCGACGCAGAGTTTAAGAAAGAAAGAAAGACTTTTGAAATTTGTCATCTAAAATAAGTCATAGATATTTGTGCGGTTATAAATCATTTCATTAGGAGTAAAATAGACATTTAAAAGCTACAATGTTACTAAAAATAAAAATATGTCATTATTTTGGGGATTGACTAAAAAAGAAAGTGAGTCATATAAATTGGGACAGAGGGAGTAATATTTTTTATAAAGTTTCTAAATATATAAATTATTTTTTAAAATTCTTTAAAATTATACATTCTAAATTTAAGTATCTTAATTTGACTGACCATAAAATTTAAAAAGTAAAAAAAGATTTTTAAATCATATAATCTTAAACAAAGTAAAATGCTGTAATTGAAAAACTTTTAAATATAGAAAAACAACAAAAGCCTCTTCTTCTCTTCTCTGTCAAAACCTGAAGTTCCCTTATGTGGGAATTGGGTTTTTGACTTTGCATATACATCCATATATAGCCACCATACATACACACACACACACACAAAAATAAATCTCTTCCTTCATCTTCAAACAAAAAATATACTACTACTAGCTTAGTACAAATACCTCATCACAAAGGTCCAAAACCAGCATTATTATACATTGTTACTAGTAGTGCTAAAGTATATTATATAAATAAACATTTGTGTTTTTCAAAAATATTTCAAGAACAAGAAATCTCTTCCCTCCATTGAGAGAGTTCCTTTTACACAAGAAATAGAACAATAACTACAAAGAATATAGCCTCATACAAACATTTTTTTTGTACTTACAAAGATGCTTTATGTCATTTGCATTCTCTTGTTCTCTTTTTTCCCACTAATTACAATTTCCCTTAACCTCAGCCTTCCTCATCAACATCCTTACCCTGAAGTTGTGGTTCAAGAAGTACAAAGGTGATTGTTCTAACTTTATGCATAGCATTACCTCATATTCTTATATTTTTGCTCATATTGGGCATCTCTATTTTAATCTTTTTGAGCCGAGGGTCTATTAGGAATAACTTTTTCACCCTACAAAGATAGGATTAAGGTCTGTGCATATCCTATCCTCTCCAAACTCCGCTTGTAGAACTACACGGAATATGTTATAGTTGTTGTTGTTTGGGTATCTCTGTTTTCCCAAGAAAATTCACTAGACCCATATGGGCTCCTCTGTTTTTCACAAGAAAATTCACTAGTCCCATATGGGCTCCTCCCTTTTAGAGCTCGACTAATTTGATTTTGCATCTAAATGTCCCACATTGGTGGTAAAACTTTCCCTACCCAACTAGCTCAATAGCTAGAGTTTCAATTCGAGATTTTTGATTAAAAATGAAACAGTACTTACCGCATTACTAGTAACCCAATTTGAATTTTGGCTCATATCAAGTTCCTACACCTTCTTCAGTTGGCACTTTTCTGTCCACACGTTTTGCTTTTGCCAAAATACTTCATATTCCCATCTATCAATTGCTTATCACAACAAGCCTTCTGATTTTGCTCTGTAATTTCTCTTTCTAGTTTGAGTTTTTCCTGTAACATTATCTTCAAATAGTTAGATTTCACCACAACTATCAATATAAAGTGCAGCTCGATGTACAAAACATTCGGTGTTAACAAGTTTCGGGGAACTAAGATAGCAATGTAGACAGTCTATCCTAACGCAAATATTAGTAACACAATGCCCCGAATTTTCTTATGTCACAGCTCAAAATACTTAAATTGTCACATAGCCATACCCATTCTAGTGCTACTCTCGTTTAAACATGCTTAATTTCAAAGTTCTGATGAAATCCGATGCATTATTATCGATACAATTACATGCTAAAAATATTCATACAATTGTTTTTTTCTTTCAGAAAGGTGAATGAATCAATTTCTAGAAGGCAACTCTTAGACACCACAATAAATACCCAATGTCAAACGGGAAACCCCATAGACGATTGCTGGCGCTGCGACCCAAATTGGTCCAAAAACCGACAGAGCCTAGCAGATTGCGCCATAGGCTTCGGCCAGGGCGCAATCGGGGGCAAAAACGGGAAATACTACGTCGTATCCGATTCCTCAGATACAGACACAGTAAATCCAAAACCAGGAACACTCCGGCACGCCGTAATCCAAGATGAACCACTCTGGATCATTTTCTCAGGAGACATGTACATAATTTTGAAGCACGAGCTCATCGTCAACAGTTACAAAACGATAGACGGACGTGGAGCAAAAGTGCATATTACAGGCAATGGATGTATAACATTGCAGTATATAAGCAATGTGATTATACATAATATACATATATACAATTGTCGTCCATCGGGGAATACGGATATACGGTCTACCCCGACGCACGTTGGACATCGGGGAATATCGGACGGCGATGGGATCTCGATATTTAATTCAAGGAATATATGGATTGATCATTGTGCATTATCACATTGTACTGATGGATTAATTGATGCTATTATGGGGTCAACTGGGATTACTATTTCGAATAATTATTTCACTCATCATGATGAAGTTATGCTATTGGGACATGATGATGGATACTTGCCTGATTCCGGAATGCAGGTTAGTTAAATTTCAAATTTATGGTTTGCTCGGATTCTTCAAAATTATTATCATCTTCGTATCAAATCCTTTGAAAATGCACTACCTAGAAAGAGTCCGATATGCATATGTCGGTTTTCTTGAAGAGTTCGAGCAACGTAGTTGTTCATTTTACTTTCAGATTATTCATATCTTTGTCGTACGTTAGCAAGTCGTCATTCTCATATTTGTTTTTTGTCACCTTAATTAAGCTCCGACATGAAATGAGTGAACTTCACGTGTCAAATTACTTGAGAAAGAAGACCATATTTTATGCAAAAACAAATTTAGGATTTGAAGTTTATGCATTCTGGATTATATTCATTACGTTTTACTTGGTTCTGGATTAATAATTTGTACATATCAAATGGTTTAAGAAAAATATAGGATTTTGTCCAAAACTATTGAGTTCTATCGAATCTGTAATTTCTACTCTACCTCCGCCTCTGAATTTATTTATCCATCTATTTTGACTATGGTTTTTAAATTTAATAGGTGACAATAGCATTCAATCATTTTGGAGTAGGGCTAGTACAGAGAATGCCAAGGTGTAGAAGAGGATATATACATGTAGTGAACAATGATTTTACAGAATGGCAAATGTATGCAATTGGAGGAAGTGCTGATCCTACTATTAATAGTCAAGGCAATCGCTATACTGCACCAGTGGATGCAAATGCTAAAGAGGTATTTTGCTTTACACAGTTATTCGGTATTTGCACTAATAAAAGATAGCAGTTACTTCATAAAATTATTCAAAATGCATGCAAGTTAATTCAGACACCATGGTCACAGTAAAGAAAAAGTGATACTTCATCCGTTTAAAAAAGAATAACCTAGTTTGACTTGGCATGTAGTTTAAGAAAATAAAGAAGACTTTTGAATCTTGTGGTCCTAAATTAAAGTTATGACAAATGTATCAAAATGCCCTTGAATCTTGTGATGTTAAACATGCCACGTGAAAGTTAAAATTAAAGTGTTTTAAAAAAAAAATATATATTATTCTTTTTTAAACGAATTAAAAAAAAAAATAGTGTAGGTCATTTGTTTTTAAACGGAAGGAGTATTATACAAAGCTTAAATGTCACGTTCATGTCTTTTTTCAACTGGAGAAAAGAGCTCCCAAAAACACACGCTTTTCTGTTTTACTGCCTGTTCTGTTGTGGAAAATTGACTTTGCTGTAGGGACCATATTTCAATTTCCCAATTCCTATAAATAAAAACACAACACTCTCATCAAAAAAAAAAAAAAATTCCTTAATATTTGGTTGTTTATTGGTTCCTTTTAGTCAAGTTTTAACAAGAATGTTAGCAAAATGCAAAATTATCCATAATTAGAGTAATCTTTATATCTCAATTTATCTGACACATTTTTTTTAGTCCATTTTACTTCTCTCGTTTAAAAAAGAATGATGTACTTTCTTTTTTAATCTATTTAAAAAAGAATGACTTCTTTTCTTTTTTGACAATACTTAAATTTCAACTTTTCATGTGGTATGTTAAAGACCACAAGATTAAATGATATTTTGGTACATTTGAAATAAATTTAATTTAGGACCACAAGATTCAAAAGTCTTCTTTATTTTCTTAAACTCTGTGCAAAGTCAAATTAGGTCATTCTTTTTAAAACGGAGGCAGTATGATATTATTGTAGGGAATGTGAATTGAGTCCCACATCGGCTAAAAAGATGTCATCTTTTTAAAATTAGGAATCACTTAATTTTAAAGTTTTTATTTTCTCCTTAATAAAATGATCAAAAAGTATTTTAGACCATAAATTTGAAAAATATTTCCTTTATTTTTAACTTCATATCAAGTGAAACAGTGTCACGTAAATCGAAGCAGAAGGAGTAACATTGTCTATTTAACAGGTGACAAAGCGCGTAGATACGGAGGAGGGAGAGTGGAGTGGATGGAACTGGAGAACGGAGGGAGACGTAATGGTAAATGGGGCATTTTTCGTTCCATCAGGTGAAGGATTGAGCAACCAATACGCCAAGGCGTCGAGCGTGGAACCAAAATCCGCTGTTATTATTGATCAACTTACTCTCAATGCTGGTGTTTTTGGTGCCCCAAGGTACACCTCCCACCTCCTACTAAATCAAGATTTTATTGGTCTTCTCACTACACCAAAAATGATCTTTAGCGGCAATTAATTAACGATAATAGTTTAATTGCAACTAAATACTCTCTCCGTTTCAAAAAAAATGACCTAGTTTGACTTAACACGGAGTTTAAGAAAATAAAGAAAATTTTTGAATCATGTGGTCATAAATTAAAGTTGTGCCAAATATATCAAAATGCCCTTTAATCTTGTGGTCTTAAACATGCCACGTGAAAAGTTGAAATTAAAATATTGTCAAAAAAGGAAAGGATCATTCTTTTTTAAACAGACTAAAAAGGAAAATAGATCATTCTTTTTTAAATGGAGGGAGTATGTGTTTTAGCGGCCTTTACTAGTGACAATTACATTGTAGCTTTCTTTGTAAATGCCCCTAAAGCCTATAGCGACATTGGATCCAATGACATTTAACTAATGTCGATAAAAATTTAAACACTCTTATTAAAGTAAATATTTGTTGCCGCTAAAGGTTATTTTTGTTGTAATGTCTTTAACTCGCGAATGTGAATCGATAATTGTGAAACTAGCTCTGGCTTGATGACTGTTTTACTTTTAGCTCCCCCTCCCCCATTTTAAGATGATCAACATACTTGAAAATTATAATCACATGACAAAATATTTCAATTGGGATAGATGCATAGATTAAAAAGAGTGAGATGAATGTCTTGATAAGTGGAATACTAATGGAAATAAAAAAGAAAATAGTGACGGCTAATGAAATAGGTGGAAATTAAAGGAGATTATGATTCATGACTTTCGGTAAACATAAAAAATGTTAGCGGTATTTTAGATAAATCTCACATCAATAAAATGTAGAAGAGATGTTGAGTGTATAAAAAAACCAACGTATTCTAAAATTGTGTAGACCAAAGCTCAAAGTGAACAATATCACTAGGTTATTGGATTTTTATAGATGGTATCAAAAGCCACTCTCCAATGTCACATCAGGGGATGGTGGGACAAACCAAAGTTCAATTGATTTTAGGCGAATCTCACTTCATAAAAATGAGGATTGGACAAACCTCAATGAGGACGTAAGGAGTCTTTTGATAGCTGATTAGATTTATACAGGTATTGGTTAGGTAGAGTTTAGTTATTCCACCTTCTATACTGCATAAAATAATATATAAACTTGCACAACTCACCTCCAAATCAGTTACCAAATAACCTTTTTAAGTTCTTAAAATAAAGGGGGATGTATATGACATTAGGAAACAAGTCTTGAGACTTTAGCTACGTGCACTAAAGTCATGTAAGCCTAGACCAAAGTAAATAATATCACGTTTGGACTGTGTGCTATTACATATAGTGATGAAAGATAAAGATTCCAATGTGCTATTACATATAGTGATGAAAGATAAAGATTCCAAGTTTCCAACAAAATAGTTGATGTTAGCCAAGTTGGATCGAATCATCTTTAAACTTCATATTACATGGACTTGCACTCAGTGGCGAAGCCAGAATTTTCATTAAGGGGGTTCAAAATTAGAAAAAGTAAACATACAAACTAGTCGAAGGGGGTTCAACATCTATTATATATACATAAAAAATAATTAACACAATATATAAATAGTATAATTTTTCACCGAAGGGGGTTCGGATGAACCCCCGGCACTATTCGGTTTTAAAGAAAAAAAACAAAAGACGTGACCAAGGGCTTTTATCATCTTTAAACTTCATATTCATTTTTCTGTAGAGCCAACTTGTTTCTCTTTGATTCTTTCCATTGCCTAAAGAATATAAAGGTAAGGTGGATTTGTTAAAGACTTACGAATGTAGATTTGCTTTAGCAGAAAGGGTAGAATAAGTACAAAGGTATGATACATGGATCCACGTGATCATAGGGGCATTGAGAATCTAAAAGCTAAACGCAACCCCAAAATAGAGCTTTGTAGTGTGTGGTGGTCTTTGAGTTATCTTTTTCTATAGTTGAGTCCACATAGATTTAAGTAAAGCCACTTCTTTTTTTTCCTACTCGTTTTTTGGTATTCATATTGGTGCAGACTAAATTCGAATTCATGATTTTGGGAAGTTTCAATACTTTCTAACAAAGGTAATTTCATATCTAGGGTTTGAATCCATGATCTATAGTTGAGAATAAAAAAAGAGACTCCACCCAAGAGATTCGAATATGAGACCACTACTTAAAGATGAATGAGACTCCATCCAATAAGTTCGAACTTGAGACCTCTAGTTAAGGATGAGGGGAACTCCATACAATAGGCTCGAGCCTGAGACCTCTAATTAAAAATAAAAGAGACTTCATCTAATAAGCTCGAACTCGAGACTTCTAATTAATTATGCAGAGAACTTGCATGGCTAGCCACCTAGGTGACTGTTGTATAATATTTGCAATTTAAAAAGTGATGGAAATACCACTGCTCAAGAAAGGGGTCCATTTTTTCTTGGTTTTGGATTTGATCTAACTCGTGGACCTAATGACTTTTAACGTCACCTAGCCAGCCTGAAAGAATGTCGTGGATCTAGTTTTTTTTTTTGGTTATAATTGTGATTTTCGAGCCAGTTTTTTGTGCATCTCGACTAGTTTATATGGCTATCTATTATCTTTCATCAGTACAAATATTGAATAACTTTATCTATCAAAATTTAGTCAAATAATAAAAAATCATTTAGTGTTTTTACTTCCGTTAAAAGTCAAACGTGAAACCTCATGGTTTTCAACCCACATCATTTATCACTATTGCGCTCACAATCTATAACAATGGAGAGAGCTCAAACCTAGGTCCAAAGTACTATAAGTATGTAGTAGAAGTTCAATATTATTATGTAGAGGTGTGATCATATTTAAAGTTTGAGAGTGTTTAAATTTAAAATAAAAAGAAGTGGCATATAATATGAAAAGAGAATGTACAATATAAAAGAGGTGAATTTAGTTGACCATCTTGAAGTGGAGTTGTTCTTAAGTATTAATGGTCAAAAGTTCCTTATATTTTATATTTATCTAATTTTCATACTAATATTCCCTTTATTTCAATTTATTTGTTTTATTTTTTTTAGTTCGTTCAAAAAAAATATGTTTCTTTCCCTTTTCCCAATCCTTTAATCGCAACTTTCCACATACGTTAAAATCAAAAGATTAAAGGATATTTTGATATATTTTTAAGTTAAGATTACAAAATTTAAGAATTTTCTTGAATCCGTGTCAAGTTAAGATAAAACAAATAAATTGAGACGGAGTGAGTAGTAAATTACTGTCGGGGCAAAAAAGGGAATATTAGGTCATGTGATGTTTGTTTAATAAGAGCGTGTGAGGTGAAGTTTAGATTCTCTGGGTTCATGCATTACAGCCCATGAAATACATGGGGCCCAAAAAACGCTTTTTCTTAAAGAATTTGGACCCCACTTTTCTGATATTAATTGGGCTTTTCACTTTTGGACTACTATCCATTAAGATAAGGGGTAGGGCCCATATGGCCTAGTTGCTCAATGTGGTATTCAAGATTTGGGGCGGGGTGGGTGGGGGGGTGGGGGGGTGGGGGGGTGAGGGATGCAAGTAGTAGTACATAGTAGATTCGCTTCGGAAACAACCTCTCTACCTCATAAAGATAGAAAAAAGCTCTTGTTTAAATAGATTTTTAAGTTGAAATTTGAAAAGTTGAGTTTTGAGGTTGTGATGTTGGAACTTGAAGTTGTGTTTGAGCATGCATTTTACTTCGGAAAAAATAAAATTTTGTGAGTGAAAGTCTCAAAAATCCAAAACTTGGTTTGGATCAGGTTTTGGAAGTTGAAATTTTTCTGAAGATAAATTTTTAAAATCTATAATCAAATAGATATTTAAAGATAAATTCTCAAAATTTGATTCAATGACCAAACGCTAATAAAATTTGTGTACATTTTATCCTTTTCAAACCCAACTTCACTTGTGAAATTATACTAAAAATGTTGTTATTGTACTCCTCTTGTGAGTTGTGTTGAATAAATAAATTACTTTTTATTTTAGACTTAATTGTAAAATGTCTATTAATCAATGTAACCATGTAGGCATATAATTCATTTTTATACTAGTAATAGGCACCAATGTAAATAAATAATTCCTTTTGTAAATGAACAAATTTCCTTCTTTTTTTTTTTTTGGGAATGTATTAGACTCCTAGAAAATGTCATGTCAAAAAGACCTTTTCAATTCTTTAACCTATTAGAATCGTTTAATTAATATATTATTTTTGAATTAAAAAAAATTCCTCACCCTCTATTGTTTGTTGAAAATAAATTTGAATGTATCATTATCAAAGAAAAATGAGACCTATAGTGGGGCATCTTTTTTGGGTGACGCATATATGATATGAAAGCTAAAGTTCTTTGTCAAAATCTACTACTATTTGCTCACATGCATTTTCTCCAACAAACTATAGTATATGTTTTCTAGTACAAAATAATAAAAGGCATCATATTAGGTATCTATCTCTCTTAGTGTCTTTGTTTAACAAATGAAATTATTGATTGGTATAAAAACATTTAGGGGTGAATTCGAAATTTAAATTTAATAGTTCATGTCTTTAAAGTTGTTAGTATGAAAAGATATTGTGCTTTGGTCCGTGCGTTGGACTATTTAATATGTAAAAATTATTAATTTAGAACTCAGTAACTCAAACGAACTAAAATTCATATTCCATAGCAAAAATCAATCCTACTTTGATTACATTTTTTAAGTCAATGATCTACCGAAAACAATCTCTCCACCCAATAAAGGTAAGAATAAAATTTCCGTACATCCTATCTTTTCAGACATCACTTGTGAGATTATACTGACTTAGTTGTTGTTAATATTGCATTACATATCGAAAATACTAGATTCAATTATATAGATATTCTTTATAAACTTTATCTACCTCTAATTATCTTGAGTTATAAAAAAAACAAACAGGGATAATAGTATTAGTATATCATATGGAGGAGGGACCACCACCGGAGCAACCGGGAGCGGCGGTGGCGGGGCCACCGCCGGCGATGAAAATGACTTCTTTGGTATGATGTTTGGGAGCGGCGCACCACAAAAACTATCATCAACAACTACTATCTTGTTGTCACTTTTAATTATTTTAGTTTTGTATATTACCACTAACTATGGTGGCCAATTATCATTACAATTATTATTATTATTATTAATATAGCATTTGTTAGGAGAGAATTATATTGTTTGTTATATTTATTCAAGAAAAAGAATCAAAAGTTATAAGAAAAAGAAATTAGAATTTGGCAAAGATGAATGACAAGGGTCGCAATTTTTGTTTGTACATAATTTGACTTTGATAGGAATGTCAAAGAGGAATTACGGGTTGTTAAATATTGTGTCAACAATTTCTTTTCACTTATTTTTAATTATTTCCGTCTCAATTCATGAGATATACTTTTAGTTTTAATCTGTTAAAATATAAATAACTTAATTTTAAAATTTCAATTCTACTACCCTCACTTGTTCTACAAAGAAACTAAAAGAATCTTCAACAACGGAAGAAAGTGAAAGTGAGAAAAAAAGAAACGTGAAAATAGAAATTGCTTTTGAAATGAAGAGTACTAAACAAGAACGAGTGGAATCCACTGAAGAAGAGTTGGCTTCTCGAGAAGCCCATTCCTACCGCGCTCACTGCCCGACTGGTTTGCCAGCGATAGTGAAATTTTCTCATTTCCTAGTCAAAATGAATGGGGGATCTGCTTCACAAGAAATTCACGTAAATATCTAAAGTTTGTTTTAGATCGTAAATTTATCTTGTTAAATCATTCCACATAATTTGAGAGGCGGAGGGGGTAAGGGAGCGGGGGAGATTGATAGTACACATTTGATTGATAGGAATGTCGAAGAAGTATTTATGGGCTGTTAACAACCATGTCCCACCACTTTATTTCACTTATTTTTTTTCATTTTCTTCTTGTGGGGTTCTTGAATATGACTTAGAATTGATGGCTATTGGTTTTTTTTGACTTTTTCCGTTAGATGATGATGAATTAAAGTATGGAAAAATTTATACTATTAAATTTTAGAAAGATAGAATATGGTTGGCTATGGTTTCATTTTCGGATCATACATCAATTTCAGAGCCTATTACTTCCTCCGTTTAAAAAAGAATGACCTACTTTTCTTTTTAGTTTATTTTAAAAAAAATGATTTTTTTCTTTTTTGGCAATACCTTAATTTCAACTTTCCACATGACATATTTAATATCACAAGATTAAAGGATATTTTAATATATTTAATATAATTTTAATTTAAAATTACAAGATTCAAAAAAAAAATTTATTGATTCTTTTTTAAACGGAGGGAGTATAACTTTTTAGACTTTTTCAATTCAACCAAACACTTTGATTCGATGTGTTCCTTTGTTTTCCGGTCCTAATAATCGTATCATTATTTCAAAGACAATTGATGTAATCTCCATGTGCGAGTGATTTAAGGAAATTCTAAACATCCTTTTCACATAATAATAATTCAACATCTCAAGTTAATAATTCAAGGTAAGACCGTGTATAATGAACCTTTATGGACCAATCTTTTTTTGGATCTCGTACATGACGGAACTTTAGTGCACCAGACTGCCCCTTTATTTCAAGTTAATAATACAAACTAACATTTTGCTTGTAGATCCACCATGAATTTTGTGGGTCGGTTTCGCAATCAAAGAGGTAAATGAACAATCTTTTGTGGATAGAGTTACTTGACACGTGGTTCAAATAATAAAATTCAAAAAGAGATCCATGTCACAACAAGTTACGTACAAGTATATATTGGGGGCAAACCCTCTTAGCGCGTAGCGATATTGATGAACAGGAGAAACCAAACCAGTAAGAAAAGAGTCATAACCAAACATTCAATTCGAAGAAAGATGTAAAAATAGCACTCACAGTCAGCACACAGACCTGTTTCTTAAAATAGTCACCATCCTGAAGTTTCAAATTTCACAAATGGAACTTAATATCGTTATCCTGGAGTACCATTTGCCAATTTTGAATTCCAAGATAGTGTTACCTTTCAAGTGGGAGGCTATTGAGGGAGAGGGAAAAAAATGTAAAAGAATGGTACGGTACTAATAGAGTTGAACCCTCCACCTCAACGGTAAAGGCAGAAAGCTCGCCAACTGAGCTAGTCCTCAACCCCTAGTCCTTCATATTAGGCATTTTAATAACTTTCAAAGGTGTCCGTAGCTTCTATTATTGCACTTGTTGAGACCCTTATCACTAAACTACATTATTCATAACGTTGTCACATTATCTACAACAGAGGCAAACATACAAGAGGTAACACTTCAAATATCAACACGTCTAATATTAAGCCTTCAAATTTGACTATGTAGAGCCATCAATTACTCAAAATTCTCCATAAAAAGGTACGTAAACATACCATATCTAAAGACTAAGGTCAAGCCGAGGAATGGAACTAAACACGTACTCCCATGTCACTTCCGCCTTTCAATGGTAAGCTATGAAGTATATACTCCTACTGAATATAAAGTCTGCATCTCTTGACAAATCTAGCTTCGTACAGTTGGATAAATTATTTTTGATTCGGGGGTTTCGTCGGCTTTAAGCGATGTAAAGGTGAAAAATAAAGTTGCTCTCTGCAGATTAAGCTCTAAGCATTCATGCACTAATTACCTAAAGGTAAGTTTGTCATGAAGACACCCCAAAATTAAGTATCAAACAGAAGTAAATAACACAACTAGACGAGAAAGATAACTTGACCAAACACAATTTATGTCAATGGCTACATGTTGGAGTGATTGCGAAAGCAAGCACCACGACAAACTATCAGTCTCGAAAGTGAAAATGTAGAAAGTCTATCAAGCATCCAACATTCAAAAAGTATGTCCTACAATTCAAGAGCAATAACTTAAGATGCATCTAGCATCTAAAGTCCCAATTCATGGTTCCCCCAAGACATACTCCGTCTTCTGTTCTTTTACACACCATAATAAATAATTACATGGGATAGCCCAATCGACCCTTCATAGCAAAATAACCTGCATAAATGAAGGATTAAATTATTACTATAATGTTCAACAAGGAAGGTTAATAGAAATGGGCGCGTGGGCGCAGCATACTAGCAATACAAATGACCTATACATTAAACATTTTTGGCAGTTGCAAATTAAACAGATCAATTTGGAAGAGCACAACAGGAGTCAGTTTAGAGCATAACAATCTCAACTGAGCTAGTACATTAAGCATTGTATAGTGACAATTTATGAAGTTTCAAATAGTTTTATCTTTTAATGTAAAAACATTGAGATTGTCATCCCAAATATCTGCAATTAGAATCTGTGCATCATATAGGCAAAATTTTAGAGTAATAAGACCTATATAAGCAGGATAGAAAATCAACTAAGTTTATGTACATACTACATATGATTACCTTCCCAAAGCTGTCACCAGCCTCCCTGGCTGCCAGAACTGTTTCCTTTGCCCCAAGAGCTGGTTGCTTTGCCCCATGCATCACTCGGTCCGTCGCTTGTTTCTTTTGATTTGTTCACATCCTCAGTGTTGGATTTGTTTGCATTCCAAGCTGTGCTCGCATTTCCTGAATCAGTTCCCTGGTTCCAACTTGTTCCCTTGCCATTCTTATCCTCCTTTTCACTAACAGTTGTCTGCTGACCCCAACCTGACGATGTACCTCCTGTAGTTGTAGTTGATGCTTTCCAACTACTTCCTTGAGTATTCCAACTGTTGGTAACACCACCACTTCCACTCGCATTCTTTTCGGAGTCGAATCCTTTCTTCCATCCACCATCATCAGCATTACCTCTACTATCACCACTCTTCCAGCTTCCTTTGTCATTATTATCTTGACTCCAACTGCCCTTGTTAGATGTCCATCCCTCAGCACCACTGCCTGAGCCTTTGCTCCAACTGTAGGGTTTATCTTCCTGCGAATCAGTTCTATTCTGCCATTCACCACTTTCATCTCTCCTTCCACGCCCTCTACCACGAAATCCTCCCCCGTCTGATCCTCTACCACGAAACCCTCCCCCATCTGATCCTCTACCACGAAATCCTCCACCGTCAGATCCTCTACCTCTAAAACCTCCTCTGTCCCCTCTACCTCGGAAACCTCCCCTGCCTCCAAAGCCACCACCATCTGAACCACCCCTGCCTCCAAAGCCACCACCATCTGAATCACCCCTACCTCCATATGCACCCCTATCTGATCCACCACGGCCTCCCCTCCAACTACCACCTCTTCCCCTGTCACTGTAAGAATCAGATTGCTCGTTGTTGCCACCAAAGCCACTTCCGGAACTCCAGTTACTTTTGCTGCTCCAAGAATCTTGAGTTCCACCAGCATCATTTGTTCCACTCTTCCACGAATTACTTTGACCCCATCCTGTAGATGAACCTCCATCAGAAGTTTTTTTACTACTCCATGTATCATTTTGATTTTTTCCACTTCCGTCTTGTTCGACTGCTGCAGATTTGCTATTCCATGCAGAGGAGTTCCCTTCTGACTCTTTCTGGGTGATCTTGTTGTCCCAACTAGCGGCTCCACCCACTTCACCAGATTTTTTGTTCCAATCAGACTGGTTTCCAATAGAGCCTCCTACCTCCTTTGTGGCTGAACTTTTGTTCCAACTCGAAGACCATCCATCATTTGATGGTTTGGGAGCATTCCAACCACCAGTGCTCTGGATATCAGATGATTGATTACCAGGAAAACTGGTGTCTTCATTAAGATTTTTACCATGTTCCTGTGAATTATTCCAACTAGACTGGTTCCCCTTAAATGCTACATTATTATTATTATTATTATTATTATTATTATTATTATCTTCACCACCAGTAGTCCAGCTATTAGATCCCCCTTGATTAAAGGATCTTCCTCTACCACCTTGATCTCGACCTCCTCGCCAACCACCTCGTCCTCTCCTGCCACCTGATCCACGACCTCCATCAAATTCTCTTGGCCTTCCCCAGCTCCCTTCTTGGTCTGTACCACCATTGTTCCCACTCTCACCTTCTCTCCAACCACCAAATGTACCACTTGGCTTTTTCCAACTTTCATTTTGATCAGACCGTTTCGACTCCTCAGTGGTTTGATCCACCGGCTTACCCCAAGATGAACCCCCTGCAGCTTGTTTACCCCAAGAAGACCCACCATCCTGTTTGCCCCAAGTAGATCCACTATCTTCGCCCCCACCAGATCCAGCTTCCTTCTTATTCCAAGCTGATCCACCACTTCCTTTGTCCCATGAAGTACCTCCAGCTTGCTTGGTGAAAGATACATCATCCTTTTTGTTCCAAGAAGAACCATCATCCTGCTTGCTCCAAGAGGTTTTGCTGTTGTCAGCCTTGCTCCAACTAGATCCACCATCTTGATTTTTCCCGTCAGTCTCTGCATTTGCATCAGATTGCTTACCCCAAGAAGATCCACCACTGCTTTTATTCCAAGAAGATCCAGAACCCTGCTGGCTAAAAGAAATTTTGTTGTCTGGCTTACTCCAGCTAGATCCACCATCTTGCTTTTTCCAGTCATTCTCTGCTTTCGCATCAGATTGCTTACCCCCCCAAGAGGATCCGCCTTCACCGTCATTCTTCTTCCAAGAAGATCCAGCATCCTGCTGGCTCCACGAGGTTTTGCTGTCTGTCTGATTTGATCCACCATCTTGCTTTTTCCATCCAGTTTCTGCATTTGCATCAGATTGCTTACCCCAAGAAGATCCACCCGCTTGCTTACTCAAAGACGATCCACCATCATTTTTATTCCAGGAAGATCCGGCACCCTGCTGACTCCAAGAGGTTTTGCTGTCTGTCTTGTCCGATCCACCATCTTGTTTTTTCCAGTCAGTCTCTGCATTTGCATCAGACTGCTTACCCCAAGAAGATCCACCATCCTGCTTGCCCCATGAGGTTTCTTGATGTGATTCAGCCTTTTTGCCCCAGCCATCAGACGCACCACTAGTGGCACCAGCAGTAGAAGTAGCTTTCGCCCAACCATCATCTTCCCCAGAGCCAGTGTTCTCTTGATGTGATTCAACCTTTTTGCCCCAGCCATCAGACGCACCACTACTAGCACCAGCAGTAGAAGTAGCTTTCGCCCAACCATCACTACCTCCAGATGCACCCCATGATGCATTGCCGGTGTTACCCTCGGTGGCTGTAGCCCCTTGAACCATCCAATCTGCCAGAAAAATAAAAGATACAGTAAATACATACACACACGATAAGTTAAAAACCTCAATAAATTTGTTAGCTAGGCTGAATCTCATCAACTGCACTATTCGACACTAACAATTCAATTGTACAGCAGATAGTACTGTCTTTTAAATATAGAGTAACTGCAACAAAGTGAAGAAAAGAATAGAAGTACAGACCCTATACTTGTCAAAGGAGAAGCATGGCTCTATAGAAAATTTGACATTAACAAAGAGAAGACAACCAGAAGCTAAACAAAGTAAAAGGCAAAAGAAGCCTCTGCAGCCAGATACATCCATGGAGAAGGGTATGTTCAAAAGCAGTACTAAATTACGCAAGCAGAAGCAGGTTACGATTGCCAGACATGGGTAGAACAGTTGGTCCGGTAGACCTGTCACAGGACCTCATGGAGTGGACTTGCTGAAGAGCATCTGAAAACTCAGATGATTACATTAAAATAAACACTTCTTAATGGGTAATGGCATGCGGATAAATTTGAGCAGGAGATAACCCCCAAACCCCCCAAAATATAACTTGGAAGTAAATACTAAAGTAACAGCAGAGCACATGACAGGAATTTTCTTTTAGGAGAAACTGTGAAGACTGGGAAATTAGGGGAGTCACTAATCTGCTGGAAAATAGAAGAGGCCAAAACATCAAAAGGATGGGAGATACACTGTTAAGTCTGGGTACAGAACTTTGTGCAACATGCAGAGTACTGTTACACAGTGGCCTTGGAAGATATCTGTAAGGCGTAAGCCAAAGCACCAGTTAAACTGAGTACTTCTAGTCGAATAACTACAAACAAAGCATGTTTGACACAAACAAAAAATTTAAAGGATGGGAATGGTGTTGTGCAGCAGAAGCTCCACATGTGAGGAAAAGGTACACTGCTAGAAAGCTGTGGTGCATTGTTCTCAGCTTATACAATATAAAATGGGCAATGCTATCAACAGGTGAGGAACTGCTGTGTTGCAGGAAGGAATGGAATTGCATAACAGAATAGGAAGGCATGGATGACGATCCCAGCATGCATTTTTTTGGGTCCAGTTGCTATGACAGATGTATGATGTTTGAACTCTTTACTTAAATCCCTCTGTTTGCTAGAGCTTTTGTTTTGTATGTAGCTGCACCTATTTGATGCTTTTACTCTAAAAAGTACAACTACTCATACAAGAAAAGGAGCAAAATGCTTCTTACCGTCAGAACCATCCTGTGTTCCAAGCAGGTCAAAAGGTTTTGATGAATCACCATCAACCCTATTGTAGAAAGTAAAGAGAGAGTTAAGAGAAATCAAAATGTCAAAAAGTAATTGAAAGTTTATCCTTGAATTTGTTCAGGTAAAGAAATTGTACCCAAGAGACACGGCGGAGCTCTTTGCATGAACTTCCGCAAGATGCTCAGATTTGACTACAAAGGCAGAATGCTTAGTGACAATTTCCCATATAACATTAGAAGTCAAAGCAAGGAAATGTACAAACCTGTAAGAATTTTTTGCTGGGAATCAAGCTTTACTGTAACATCCGAACGTCGTACAGCTAATACACGACAAAGATATCCCTTCAAAGGCCCCACTCGGATTCTCAGTGACTGCCCAACTGAAAACATTTCATTATTATTCTCGCGCTTGACTGTTGAGAAAAAAAAAAACAAGTTGAAGGAATCAATATTTTAATTGTGAGCAATGCCTTGATTCGAGGCATCAAATAGAAAAAGAGCAGACTCGTAAAAAAACATACAGCTACTGTCATCATCCTTCACTCTCCAAGATTTCTCAGGCGACAGAGGGGATTTAGGGGATGATGAGAAATCTGCAAAACCTGAGGTACCAGGCTCACTTACCTGGTTAAACAAAATGTGCACAAAAGAATTAGGGGAACAAATATCAAATATGGATACCTTGTAAATATGATTAGTTCAAAGAAACCTAAATGTACAGACCTTCTCATTCACTACACCACCACTGCTTGTAATTCTTTCACACATCTGACCTTTGACACAGAGATAACCATTATTATCCTGTTCACTTTGGTCATATAGAAAGACGACACCTCTGTAGATCTGCTTCACAGTTCCTTGTCTATCCTGCATTTATTAACCCTCCATTACATCATTTCCGAAGACTAGTAACAAATAAAATGATGCTCCTCCATCCTCGAATAACAGTCCACCTTCCCAGGGGATAACCTAGTGGAGTATCAACCTTGGGAACCAAAGTTTCCAAAACCAGCAGAAACATTAGTGAATTATTCTCATTTACCTAACCTTTGGTGGCAGCGGTGGGAGATAGCGAGTCACTGGTGGATTATAGTTAAGGTGCGCACAAGTTGACTCCCATAATCAATATTAAAAAAAAAAAGATGAATAACAGACAAACCTTCAAGGAACCATCCAAAACTCTAACCACATCACCGATTGAAATGGCATTAGTTAGCTGATCTTTCACAGTGAATAGCTTCTTATCAAAAGATGCACGCTTCAAATCACGCGGTTGACTGGTCACTACCACAGGTCTCTCTAATCCATATTTCATGACCTGAGAAATAATCACTTTAAATAAGAAATTATTCACCCAAAGCAAAATAAAGCCACTAGACTCGCATATACCTTAAAGCCATCATCTTTCTCCTTGCCAATAATAATGCCAAAATCATTCCTACTGTAATAGCATATAAGAATGATTAAGCAAGAATGACAAATACAAGGTACAAATTCCACAATGGTAAACAGTAAGAGACAAACCTACCCAAAAAATACAAGATCATCTACTTCAAAACTGTTTTCCATGCTAGAACTTGAAGAACTCTCTCCTTTCTCACCACCTCCTTTTTGACCAACCTTGAAATCATTTGTGATTCTCTTTTTTCTCCGATCGCCGTAAAGCTGGGTAAGCCAGTCTACATCCTGGGGTTCATCAGTACTAGAAGGTTCAAACTTCAGGAGTTCAGCTTCAGTAGGCATTACACCCCAATAGCTCAATGAATCAATCCCAACTTTTTTGTATAAATAACCATCCTTCAGCAGCTTTCCGTCAAGAATTTCAAACATTAAGTTTGTCTCCCGATCCTTCCGGTATTGGATGAGAGGCCGAAAGTCTCTGCAGTTTAATTAAGGTAAAACATCACGTACTAGCAACCTATATAGAGGAAACATAACAAATGGAGCATGCATATTACTCGAGCTCTGTAGAGCTAATTAGTCTTGGTGCTGGAATAACTCCCACTCCCTTCTTGGCAGCAACTCCTCCACCCTATAAACGATAATAAAAACTCAGCTATCTGAGTAAGTTGAAAGCAAAAAATGGGAAGGTATGGAAACATCAACATGCTACATTCTGAGAAGGGTCTCAAACGAAACGGACATTAGAAGTCTATGAATACTCAAGTATAGAGTTGTTTACTAATCATTAGGAATTGAAATCTCCCCCAGTCAAATAAAAACCATAAAATCAGGTGAACATGTACTTATATCAATTCCTGCTAGAGCAAACAACGGTGATAACAACCTAAAATATCCCTGCATTTTATTCTCTCTTCAGATGCCTTCACAAGTACAGCTCTCAGAAGAACCTGTCTAACTCAAGACAACCTTTCTAAAAGGAATTTCCAGCTAGTTTAGATATTACATGTGTCAGCAAAGCTCAGAACCTATCAGCCACCAGTCCTTCACTACCCAGTAGCTGCAGGCATGAGATCTATGTTTCTAACAATAATGGGAATAAGCTGGACGCACCCTCTCAGCATTAAAGAAGCAGTTGAAGGTTGGAGCAAGTGGAAAAATCACAGATCCATCAAGAAAATCTGCAAAATGATGCCTGCATGTGTCTTTTGGTGTCTTTGGCAAGAGAGGAATCACAATGTTTTGATGGCATTTCAACTCCTACCCACTTTCTGAAGCCAAAAGCCTAATATACCTCTTTAGTTGGAGTGATCTCACCCCTCTACATAATGTTGGCTCCTACCTTAAGACTTTTTATCAGTTTACTTACTTTAGCTTAACCCCATATTTTTTGGTTTTTTTGTTTAGCTCCCTGGCCTGATTAGAAACGCATTGTTTGGAGGTAACATCTGCAATTTCTGAATTTTGCATCTCCATGACGCCACTAATGAAATATCTTACCTCCATCAAAAAGATGTTGAACTCTTGCAAAGAGGAACTCCAAAAGCCCTTGAAAAAATGTATTCTAAGAAAACTAGCCAAATTATAGGTGTATTGACGATGATAACCAGTATTTTTTTAATCAGCAAGGATGACAACCAGCATTAATCAGCAGACTGCAGAAGGTATATATAAGCCTAAACTAAATGAAAGGTAGATTAATAAGATGTTACACCTGGATTGCTAAGTGCATAATTAGCTAAAAACATTAAGTGCTTAGTCAAAATTAAGCATAGATACTAATAGAGCATAGGACGAAACATTTAAAACACAGAAGAGGAAGTACAGTGATTTGATCTAAAATTGTAATATTATATAATAAATTAAAAGGACCTACATCGTACAGTGCAGGAATTACTCAAATCGGACCAACCAATTAAGTACAAATGCACAAGACTAACAGCTCCAAGCAGATGTGCATTTCTTAGAAAGTTGAGGTCAAAATAACCCAAAGCTCAATTACCTGCAGAAATCATGGGCTGCACTGTCCCTCCCTCGCTAACACATGGTTTTTGCTCTTCTTTTTACTTTGTTTTCCTTCTTTTTTTCGTTTTTCGGGATGGGAAAGTGAAGAGAAGGGAGTAGCGTGCTATGCATCATATTTACAGAGTAATTCACATTAACAAAAACATAAAGTAATTCTGAAAATCAAATATAAATGATTACAAATTTGTCAGCAATGGCTTGTAAGTCTACTCTTGGAATCAGCTTCACCGTCACTTTCTTCCGTGCATCATTCACTGACACAACCTACATGACCATGATTGAAACAGTTAGCAAGCACAAAAAAGAAGGTGATTTATTATTGTTGTATAATTTCATAGACAAGTAAAGTGAGGCCAATGAGCAGCATTGGCCAGCAGAAAAAGTCATATTGCATTTACATGTATGATAAGAGAGATTAAATAGCAACAAGCTGATGGGATCAATAGTACCTGCGCTAGATCACCCTTGTATGTTCCACTTTTGACACGTGCCCACATGCCCTCAGAAATCCCAGAAGACTTCTTCCGGACAGCAATCAAATGAGAAACCTCATTCAATGGAACAGGTGCCACTCTAGTTGAATATATACTACAAAGGCCTTTACATGCCTATACAAGGAGAAGGCTTAGTGAAGGTAGAATATCATTAAAGAATACTTTCATCAAGAAAAAAAAAATGACAGTAAAGAATGCTCAGACTTCCACAGAATGACATTAAAGAATGCTTAGTGTGGAATGCTCAGACTTCCACAGAAAAAAAAAATGACAGTAAAGAATGTCATGATACAACCAAAAAAAAAAAAAAAAAAAAAAGGAAGTAGAACCTCGTAAACATCACATTGTCTGTCAGACTCTATATAAATATAGCCCTTCACGTGATCAAGTGCAAAAGCGGATATTATCTGCAGCTTTGTTCCTAAAGCAAGCAAGTCTATGTACTTCTGCATAAGACAGAAAGCTGAGTGTCTTTCTCTTCCAACCTATTGCACAAAGAAAATACAGGAGAAAAAACAACATAAGCTTTAAAACCAGAATGGTAGTAGGAAAGAACCAAATGACAACAATCCGACATATATGCATCCATGACTTTTCATTTTGATGTCCATTACTATACCGTGCATTTAACTTTCCATATAGTTGGATCCTTGAGAGAAGGCACAGGTGTGTCCTGCTCAAATTGTCTCTTCCTCTCATCATTATCTTCTGCATAGGTAACAAAACTAGAACCTGGTTTATAACGCTCCCTTAACATTCGCTCTAGTTCTTCTCCATCCATTTCCTCCTCTTTGATCACTGGGGGTTGGGGTGTTCTCGCAGGTTCATTCTTGATTTCAACATTACTTCCAAATTCCTCATTAAGCAAATCTGTTTTCACACCAAAGGGAGAACCACATTGATTAGATAAAATAGTTCCGGCACAGTGTACCTATCAAGAATAAAAGTAACTGTAGCATAGTGAATATTATGAAGGAAAAATCTACCAATAAGGCTTATAGTTTAGTGGTATCAGTACTCCCACTCAACAGGTATGGGTTCGATTCTCACTACCCCCTTTCCTGATCTCCCTATGCAAATAAAAAAATGTTTAGCCCAGGTGCTATGTTTATCTTTACCATATTTATTAGGCCTAAACTGCTTGTAGTTTGTTTAATCTAGAAGGAAGGTAGGTTGGCTTATAAGCTTCCCCCTTTTTTTTTGCAACTTAGGCAATGCTGTTATTGTGAGAACAAGAAGCACATGATTCTATCTTGTTTTGATTACACTTCTTTTGAGGAAACAGACTCTCTACCCCACAAAGGTAGGGGTAAGGTCTGCATAAATCCTAACTTCCCTAGACCTGCATACACCCTATCTTCCCTAGACCCTACTAGGTCGGGTACTTTCTATACCAGTCACTGAGAAACATCAAATGATTTACAATCGAAATCACAACTTAAAAAGGAAATAAACCAGAATCAGTACTAGACTTTGGCTTTACTTAACAATCGCTTTTAGAACTCAAATTTACAACAGAAAAGTGAATCCCGTTAAAACAAATAACTTCTAGGTTTGCATAATGAAACCCTACATGCTTTCCTTTTCTTTGTTCATTTGCTATTAGGCAAAACAAAATCAGAAAATTTTAGACAAAACCTCCCAAGCTAAGCTAAGTGGTGAAACCAAACAAAGAATGAACAAAAATATTACACCAAGGGGTTCAATTTCAGAACAATTTTTCAACAGCAAATTTTAGCTTTAAAAGCCTCAGTTCTCAAGAAGTTCATATAAACCACAAACTTGCAAAAGAAAACCAGATGTACGTGAAAATGCACACTAGTATAACCTATTACATAAACAGATTCACCGAAATTCCTAATTTCCCAGTCAATTTTCTGAGTTATCCCAAATGTGAATACATAGAACAAAGCAAAAAGGAATTAGGTCACTGCTATACTGTCTCGTATACCTTCAAAACAACTTTTTACAGCTAATCCTTCAAAATCCTCGAATCGTTAAACCTTTATTTAAACCTCAAACATGCAAATTAAAAAAAAGGGCAGCCCGGTGCACTAAAGCTACCGCTATACGCAGTGTCTGGGGAAGGGCCCCACCACAAGGGTGTATTGTACGCAGCCTTACCATGCATTTCTGCCAGAGGCTGTTTCCAAGGCTTGAACCCGTGACCTCCTAGTCACATGGCAGCAAGTTTACCAGTTACTCCAAGGCTCCCCTTCAAACATGCAAATAAATAGTCAAAAACTATACAACAGTTACCCCAAGGCTCCCCTTCAAACATGCAAATAAATAGTCAAAAACTATACAACAATGCAGACCGGTTACATAAACCAAAAATCCCTAGTTTCAGTCAGTTTTCTGAATTAATCAAAACGCGAATGTACAGAACAAAGCAAGAAGGAATTAGGTCACTACTATGCTGTCTCCTACACCTTCAAACAACTTTTTTACGGCTAAATCCTCAAATTGTAAAACCATTATCCAACCTCAAAACAACAACAACAACATACCCAGTATATTCCCACCACGTGGGGTTTGGGAGGGGTAAGTGTACGCAGTCCATACCACTACCTCAGAAGTGAGATAGAGAGGTTATTTCCAAAAGACCCTCGGCTCAAGAAACAACAGTGTAAAAAAGAAATAGTAAGGGACAAGATATGAAATGTGAAAACACACCCAATAGTAATAGAAACAGGACCCACCAAGTAATCCAACAAATAATAACACACTATGAAGTAATACAAATATTTTAGCTACAAGCACTACTAATGCAGCAAAATTCTCCTATCTACTAACACTGACGCCCCTTTCCTACTAACCTTCTACCCTAATCCGCCTCCTCCACACCTTCCTATCTAGAGTCATGTCTTCGGTAAGCTGCAGCTGCTCCATATCATGTCTAATCACCTCCCTCCAATACTTCTTCGGTCTACCCCTTCCTCGCCTGAATCCATCCCTAGCCAACACATTTCACACCTCCGCACTGGGGCCTCCGTGCCCCTCCTCAACACATGCCCAAACTATCTCAACCTCACTTTCCGCATCTTGTCTTCCACCGACGCTACTCCCACTTTATCTCGTATAACCTCATACCTAATCCTATCCTTCCTAGTACACCCACACATCCACCTTAACATCCTCATCTCCGTCACCTTCACCTTTTGAATGTGAGCTTTCTTGACTGGTCAACACTCCGCTCAATATAACATAGCCGGTCTAACCACTACTCTGTAGAACTTGCCTTTGAGTTTAGGCGGCACCTTCTTATCACACAAGATTCCAGACGCGAGCCTCCATTTCAACCAACCTACCCCAATCCGGTGAGTGACATCCTCATCAATCTCTCCACTCCCCTGAATCATAGACCCAAGATACTTGAAACTATCTCTTATCAAACATGGAAATAAATAGTCAAAAAAATCTACAACAACGCAGACTGGTATAGCTTCTATACAAACCGATATACCAATAAATCCCTGATTTCTTAGTCAATTTTCTGAGTTATTATCCAAAACTCGAATATACAGAACAGCGCAAAAAGGAATTAGGTCAATGCTATGCCGTCTCGTATACGTTCAAACAACTTTGCACCTAATCCTTCAAAATCCTTGATTCTTAAAACCTTTATTTAAACCTCAAACATGCATATAAGTAGACAAAAAATCTACAACAATGCAAACTGATTAACCAGAAATCCCTAATTTCTCAGTCAAAGGAATCAGGTGACTGCTGTCTCGTTATTCAAACAACTTTTTACGGCCAATCCTTTAAAATCCTCAAATCCTAACTTTATCCTCAAACATGCATAGGCAGTTAAAAAATCTACAACATGCAGACCGATATAGCATTTATACAAACTTATTCACCAAAAATCCCTAATTTCTCAGTCAATTTTCTGAGTTATCCAAAACGTGAATATACAAAACACAGCAAAAAGGAATTAGGTTACTGATATGCCGTCTCTTATACCTTCAAAACAACTTTTTATGGCTAATCCTTCAAAAGCGTCGAGTTTTGAAACATTTATTTAAATAGTAAAAAATCAGAAACACACCTAAAGTATCCCGTTTTACGAGTTTAACATCCAAACTATTAGGTGTGCGAATTTCCTACCTGAACTACCCGTAGGAAGCACACACCTGATAGTTCATGTATGAAACTCGAAAAAATCGGATGCTTATAGATGTGTTTTTGACTCTTGTTTAAACCTCAAACGTGCAAACAATTAGTCGAAAAATCTACCACAATGCAGACCGGTTGCACAAACCAATTTGCCAAAAGTCCCTAATTTTTTAGTCATTCCGCTCGACATTCAAACTTGCAATAAAACTAAAGTAGCTGAGTAACAATTGTACTGCATACCGATTTTTATTAGTCAAAAAATTTACAACAGTGCAGATCGTTATAGCTTTTATACAAACCAATTTACCAAAAATCCCTAATTTCTCAGACAATTTTCTGAGTTAACCAAAACACGAATATACAGAACAAAGCAAAAACAAATTAGGTCACTGCTATGCCATCTCGTATGCCTTCAAACAATATTTTTTGGCTAATACTTCAAAATCCTCAAGTCCTAAACCTTCACTTAAAACTCAAACATGCAAATATGTAGTCAAAAATAAAAAAAATCTACAAAATGCGAACCGATTTACCAGAAATCCCTAATTTCTCAGTCAAAGGAATCAGGTGACTTGTCTCGTATACCTTCAAACAATTTTTCACAGCTCATCCTTCAACAACCTCGATTCTTAAAACATGCAAAATAAGCAGTCAAAAAATCTACAAAAAATGCAGACCGATATAACTTTACACAAACCGATTCATCAAAAAATCCCTAATTTCTCACTCATTCCGCCAGACATTCAAAATTTGAACAAACAAAAAGGAGCTGAGTGACAGCTGTAACGCACACCTAATTTCTCAGTCAGTTTTCTGAACTATCCAAAATGCGAATATACAGAACAAAGCAAGAAGGAATTAGGTCACTCTATGCAATTTCATATACCTTCGAACAACTTTTTACGGCTAATCCTTCAAAACCTCAAATCCTACAACCTTTATCTAACCTCAAACAATAAGTAGTCAAAAAATCTACAAAAATGCAGACCGATATCACTTTTACACAAAACCGATTCACCAAAAAATCCCTAATTTTTCAGTCATTCTGCTATACATTCAAAATTTGCAACAAAACTAAAAGAGCTGAGCAACTTCTGCACCGCATACCGATTTTAGGACAATGCAGACCGGTTCAATAACTTTTACACAAACACATTCACCAAAAATCCCTAATTTCTCATTCAACAACTCCACTAGAACTAAACGAACTGAGTGACAGCTGTACCGCATACCAATTTTCACTACTCAAAAAATCAACAACAATGCAGACCAGTTTAATAGCTTCTATACAAAACCGATTCACCAAAAATCCCTAATTTTTCAGTCAAATTCCACAAAAACTAAAAGGAGCTGAGGGACAGCTATAACGCATACCTTCATTGAAGAAATCAGGTATGCGAGTTTCCTATCAATTGTTCCCTTTTTCTACCTGTATAGTTTAGGTATAAAACTCGAAAAGTCTGGATATTTTAGATGTGTTTTTGACCATTAACTCTCATTAAAGCTTCAAACATGCAAACAAATAATCAAAAAATCTACCACAATGCAGACCATTTACACAAACCGATTTACCAAAAATCCCTAACTTCTCTGTCCATCCTGCTATACATTCAAACTTCGCAACAAAACTAAACGAGCTGAGCAACAGCTGTACTGCATACCGATTTTCAGTAGTTAAAAAATCTACGACAATGTGGACCAGTTTACTAACTTCTACACAAAACCGATTCACCAATAATCCCTAATTTCTCAGAAATTTTCTGAGTTATCCAAAACGCTATTATTAGGTCACTCTCGTATACCCCTTCAAAAAACTTTTTCACGGCCAATCCTTCAAAATCCTCGAATCCTAAAACCTTTGTCTAACCTCAAACATGCAAAATAAGCGTCAAAGAATATACAACAATGCAGACCAGTATAGCTTTCATCGAAACCTATTCACCAAAAATCCCTAATTTCTCAGTCATAACATTCAAAATTTGAAACAAAACTAAAAGAGCTGAGCAACAGGTGTACCGCATACAGATTTTACTACAATGCAGACCGGTTTAACAGCTTTTATACAACAGATTCACCAAAAATCCCTAATTTCTCAGTCAACAATTCCACTAGAACTAAAAGAAGCTGAGCAACAGCTGCACCGCATACTGATTTTACGACAATGCAGACCAGTTTAGCAGCTTTTATACAAGCCGATTCACCAAAAATCCCTAATTTCTCAGTCAATTCCGCTTTTCTTTACCTGGATAGTTCAGGTATGAAACTCAAAAAATCAGGATACTTTAGGCGTATTTTTGACCATTTAAACCTCAAACATGCAAATAACTAGTCGAAAAAATCTATAACAATCTCAAACATGCAAATAACTAGTCGACAAAATCTACAACAATGTTACACAAACCGATTTACCAAAAAATCCCTAATTTTTCAGTCAATTTTTTCACAGCTGTACCGCATATACCTTCATCGAAGAAATCGGAATCGTCACTGAAATCAAAATCGGAGTCGTCATCGGAGTCGTCGACTTCGTAAGCAACGTCGTCAAAAAACTGAAGTACATTACGGTCTCTTTTCCGGCCACCGGTTTTATCGGCATCGTAATCGTCGCCGGAGTTTCGCTTCCGTTTTCCGGCGGCCGATGAGGCTTTGCCGTCAGTGACTTTTTCTTTGCCCTTCTGTAACACCGATTTTTTACCCATTTTTGGCTTTCTACAGCATTAGAGAGAGAGTGAGGAGAGAGTGAAAAGATGAAAACACTGAAATGGCACGTCTGATTAGGCAAAACAGCTTTTTATATCGGGTAGTACAAGGGGTTGTTTAGTGTGGGGATAAATTGTGAATTGTTTTGTTTTTTATTTAGGGTACGAGAAGGACGGATTTTTGATAACCGTGGTGTACAGGTCAAATTTGCATGCACCTCGACTAATTCTATGGTTTATTTGTCACCTCCCACCAATAACATATATCAGATAACTTTGTTCACCAAGGTTAGAACAGATGAAAGTAATCACCTAGTGTTTATCTCTGTTGGAACTTGAACCTGAAACCTCATAGTGTTCAACTCAACTTTATTGAACCACTAGGTCACACCCTTGAGTGCTTGTTTGGATGGTTATATGTATTGTTTCATAATGTATCATATTGTATTGTGTCGTGTTGTATTGTATTGTTCTATATTATTAAATACAACATTTGTAAAGTCATATCATTTTCCGTCACATAAACAATTTGAAGGATAAACCTACAAGAAAAGTAGAGTATGTATATAAGATAATGACGATTGACGTGATCGCACAAAAATCGATCGTTACAAAAAATGAAACTTTTTATTGTAATGTAACAATGTATTTAACAATATGATATATTAAAATTTGAACGATAACCATATTGTACTTAAACTAACACAATACAATACAGTAGGTGGACAATCATCCAAACAAGTTGTAAGCTCTAGACATGCGTGAAGTTCGAAAAACTCAAACTGCAAGAGTCTATTATATGCGGTCTAGCTCTGCATTTCTGCAAATTTAGTGTATGATTTATAAATTTGAAATTTGTCTATGTTAATAATTTACACATATATTATGTTGTAGGTGAGTATAATAATTTTTGAGATTAGTAATTACGAGATATATAACCCAAAAAAAAAAGATATTTGCCATTCCCAAAAGTTTTTTAAGAAATATACTATTATTAGCATTTAAAATGAGAATCTTTTCCAGTTTATTTCGTTTAAATCAAATACTATGTATATTCTATTATATCTCATATATTCATTTTAATTCAATGAATCATATAAAAGTTTATTCATTATATACAGTAATGATGCCTTTATACCATCACAGTATATATATACTGATATGGTATCATTGGGTTTGCTTCAATCTGTAATGATACCATCACAGTATATATATACCATCATGGTATCATTGATGGATGCTTCATCATTTAGTGAGACCTCCATGATACCATCACAGTATATCTATATATTATTATGGTATCACTGATATCAGCTTCAATCCTTCAGTTAGACCTCCATGATACCATCACAGTATATATATACTGACATGGTATCATTGAGTTTGCTTCACTTTGTAATGATACCATCATAGTATATCTAGATACCGTCATAGTATCATTGATGTATGCTTCATCATTCAGTCAAACTTCCATGATACTATCATAGTATATTAGTATATATATACTGACATGGTATCAGTGAGTTTGTTTCAGTCCGTAATGATATCATCACAGTATATCTCTATACTTTCATGGTATCATTGATGTCTTCTTCAATCCTTCAGTGAAACCTCCATGATACCATCACAATATATTTATATACTGTCATGGTTTCATTGATGTCTACTTCAATCCTTCAGTCAGACCTCTATGATACCATCACAATATATATATATATATATACTGACATGGTATCATTGGGTTTGCTTCAGTCTGTAATGATACCATCACAATATATCTATATACTGGCACGGTATCATTGATATTTGCTTCAATTCTTCAGTTAGACCTCCATGATACCATCACAGTATATATATACTGACATGGTATCATTGGATTTGCTTCAGTTCGTAATGATACCATCACGATATATCTACATACCATCATGGTATCATTGATGTATGTTTCATCATTCAGTGAGACCTCTATGATACCATCATAGTATATATATATATATATACTGACATGTTACTATTGAATTTGCTTTAGTCCGTAATGATACCATCGCAGTATAACTATATACTGTCATGGTATCATTGATGTGTGCTTCAATCCTTCAGTCCTTCAGTGAGACCTCAATGATACAACCACAATATATTTATATACTGTCATGGTATTATTAACCTATGCTTCAATCCATCAGTGAGACCTCCATGATACCATCACAACATATATATACTGACATGGTATCATTGAGGTTTGCTTCAATCTGTAATGATACCAACACAATATAGATATACTATCATGGTATTAATGATGTCCGCTTCAATCCTTTCATGAGACCTTCATGATACTATCACAGTATCTATATACTAACATGATATCATCATAGTCTACTTATTTAATTATCTTATTTTTATTAGAATTGCCATGAGAAACCTTCCGCAATTCATTCAAATGCAACAAAAAATTTGAATCAGACATAACTGACGCAATTGACTCTTATTCACCTACATCATCAACATCAGAATTACATAAATGTAAAACACGATGACCCCACCATCGATTCACTGTCCGACGTTTACGATCCATACGAAAAACCAATCAAACCCGCAAAAACATCACACCAAAAGCAACAAAATAAAAAAGAAACAAATTTATAATTATATATGCAACTCTAGAAAGTAGTTACCAGTTACTAGTTGGGTGAAAAAGAAGTACTTGTGTTCTTTTAAGGGTAAAATGAATATTTTAAAATTAAAATATTATTAAAGATAGAAATGTGTCATTTTATTAGGGACTGACTAAAAAGGAAAGTGAGTCATATTATAAATTTATATTTTTCATTAATATAAATTCTAATAATAAACTAGTGACTATTATTTTTCTTAATTATTTATTATTGTAGTATAGTAAATTTTGTTTTCAATAGCAAAAGGAAAAAAATATAATAAAATATTTCCATTAATTTAGATTTTAATAAATAAATTAGTTATTTTAACTTTTTTAAATCATTTTTATTATTTTAATTTTTAAATTTTATTTTTCTATATTTTTATCAATCTATATATAATAATAAAGCAAAATGCAGACAGGGTGATGTGGCACCTCTCTATGGCCTCCATTTCTATTTATCTTTTTTCTCCTTTTTTTGACCATTTTCTTCTTCATTTATCTATTTATTATTTTTCATAATTCAAAAATTATTTATTCAATTCATCAACTTTTCACCTCCCACTATAATTGCCTTCTTTATTAGAGATTAATATGTATTCATGTATTCTTCCACCTCCAATCTTTATTCTTAATTAATTTTATTAATGTGTAGTAATAATGTAACAAAAATTGGAAGATTAAAAGACAAAAACTAACCTATATATATCTTACTCTACCGAATTATGCCTACATAATCAACCATTTTAGTTTGTGTTGTGCATTGGAAATGCTCCTACATGAGTTCCAGTGTATTTGAGGTTTTTTTCTTTGAGTAGTATCAATTTATCTAATGAGATTATGTATTGGTGAATATTTTTTCTTGAGTAAACTTACTATGAAATTTATATATTGGTAAATACTTTATCTTGATTAAACTTACTTATATGTGCTTTATTATCACTAAATTCAAATGAATTTATTTCATTATAGGCTAAGATTTCTCATTTTTAGTTGAAAAGCTCATATTTTTGTGTTTCATCATTATTTCTTGCTTACTATTAATATTTGCTCAATCTTGATAATTCATGCTATATCATTTGTATCGAGGAGCTTGGTACAGATGACGGATCTACTTCAACGTTGAATACATTTTTTCTAAGGTAATTTTATGCACTTAATCTCTAAATTCATAAAAATAAATCCTGCTCTTATTTGTTTTCAATTTCTTTTATGATGTATAATTTTCTTAGATTAGATTTGTTCAAGAATATGATTAGTGATTGATATGGTATAACTTCAAAAACTGTTTTGAAGTTTACAAACTTAAAAATATAGGCAAAACTTAATTTCTTAACAAGAAATGATGATTTGCCTGTTAAAACAAGTTGTAAAACAAAGACATGTTGTTGATTGCTGAAAATGAATTTATTTTTTAATTATTTTATTATTTGCTATAGTTAAAAGGATACACTTTTGCAAAAAGAGGAGCTTGAAATTATATATTAAGGGGGAGGGGGGATTATTCTTACAGTATGCTTCTTCTTAATTTATTTATTTATTTTATTGTTTTTTGAAAGTAATTTTTATTTTTTGCTTTGTATTAAGGAGTCTTCGAGTTTTGTGATCTTGATTCTTTTTAGTTTTGTTTTAATGCTAAGCTGTTAGAGAAAGCAAAAATAAAAATTACTTCCAAATAACAAAAAAAAAAAAAGAAAAAAAATTAAGAAGAAGCATATTGTAAGAATAATCCCCATTAAGGAGTCTTCGAGTTTTGTGATCTTGATTCTTTTTAGTTTTGTTTTAATGGTATGCTCTTAGAGAAAGGCTCATGGCTAATAAACACATAATTTTCTTTATTTTGGTGTCAAGACATTGTTAAAGAAAAAACGTACCCTACAAATAATCCTCTTTATGAGCTAGACATAGATAAAGTGATGCCTTTCTATGAGTAGCATTTTTATTTTTATTTTTTCTTCGTTTTTTTGACAATTCCTCCTTCATTTGTTTACATAATTTACTAACTACTTGGACTTAAAAAAGCCTCATGTCATGCATTAGATATTCCTTTGTAGGAGTTACCCACATACATGCAATAAATTGGAATTCTCAATTCTTAATTGTTGCATCCAAATGGTGGTTTCATATACATCTCTCAAACTGAAACGTTACTTTAATTAAAATTATTAAAAACACTCTTCAATAACCTGTAAATGAGGTTTTTACTTTTCCTCCACTGTGCAGGTGTGTGTATTAACAAAGAATGCTTTAAATTATTAGTAAAATGAGTGGTTTATTTCCCCTCCTCCTCTATGAAATCTGGACATATTCCAAACACCATACTATATATAGATGTTAAAAATAATATTGAGGCTCAATCATTTACCCATTAATTGTTTAGAGGGAAATGTTAACTCTAAATCGCAAAGTTTAAGAGTATATTTATACCTTTTCCCTTAAATCTACGATTTTTATGTTTGTAAAAGAATTTTTTTTCATGACTGCGCAAAGCGCGGTTAAGTACACTAGTTTTAAAATAATTGAATAATATTTAACTTTTATCCTTATCCTTCAAAGAAAAAAAGACAGAAAAAGACAAAGCAAATTAAAAGAATGAAAAGAAGTGGGAAGTACGTGCCATAAAAAGGGGGAAGAAAATTAGAGGCGCGGGGGGTGGGGCGGTGGGGTATGTCTGGTAAATTGTTTTAGCCGACAAGGTAGTTGTTGAAGTTACTTTGAGATGGGGTATTACCGGGTAAATACTTTTAATTTTGGATTTATTTTATGTACTTTTCCCTTTAAATAATTTATATATGAGTAAAATTCACAAATAATTTTTTTTCGGTTAATCTAATTTAAAATAATAATTACGGACAAATACAATTAAAAATACTAATGCTACTAAAATTGACCAACATTTCAAAATGCTATCAAAACTATCCATAATAACATCTCGTGTTTGCTAAGGTTGCTAAGAAAAGAAATTTCGGGGATCTTATCACAAACGTCGATGCTGGTTGTGGTGGTGGTGCTACCATGACAAATTTCAATAGTTTCTTTTAACGAAATGATTGATAAAAAGTTCTCAAAATACTGAAATCATGATTAAGACATTGATAGTGATAGTTTACAAGTCAAAAGAATGAACACATACTAGGAAAATCCAACTAGAGTTCTTTCATTGGTAAATGTTGTGTCTTTGTATCAGTTCAACTTTTTTTTTTCTTTCTTTTCTAATATTTAATAATGTGGGCTATTCAAAATTAATTAATAGTAATATGGGGTAATATATTGACAGACAGTTTATTCAAAACCCAAATATATCAAATTATATATACACGGTAAACTACCTCTAAAGATTAATTTTCACCTCCTTCCTATCTGTTTGAAACTTTTCATCTTTATACAAATTTGCCGCCCGGATTCATTGTTTTACTTTTTCTAATCGATAGACATAATTTATACATTCATTATACACGATTATACACATAATATATATATAGACTATACCTATATTATACATGTAATGGCAGAGGCGAACCAAAATTTGAAGCTTATGGGTTTATGATTCTAGCCTTTTTACTTTACTGGATCCTAAATTAATAATTTGTTCACTAATAAATTTCTTAAGATAAATATATTGTTTGAACTAGAATTATTGAGTTCGATCGAATCGTTCTGCCCCTATTTAGTGGGGTTATTTGTTTGGGGTGAAGAACTATTTAAGTTAATTCTTGATGAAATAAAATATTAAGAATAAGAGTTGCACTAGGGTCTAGGAGAACGTAAATTCCACTGTGTGGAAACAATATATGTACACATAAAATTGCAAATGAGAGAACGTATGAGAAACAAATTTAGAGGGTACTAGATGAAATGTAAAAGAACACTGTGATGAGTAGGATTCATGAACTTAGTATTATATTGCACTATTAAATACCTTCACATATAATTTACCCAAAAAAAAGAAAGGATTAAACAATTAAGTTGATAACCAAGAAAAACTATTTTGTTGGAGTAATTTCTAAACATATAACTCAATTCTTGAATTTCACAATACTCATTTTCCAGCAGCAGGAATAATCTTCCTGATTATACATATTTATACACATAATACATTTGCTAAACTACCTCTGCCAACCGAATTCATTGTTTACTTTTCCTAGTCAGTATACATAATTTATATACTGATTATACATATTTATACAGATAATACATGTGTTAAACTACCTCTGCCGACCGAATTCATTGTTTACTTTTCCTAGTCAGTATACATAATTTATATACTGATTATACATATTTATACACATAATATAAGTATATAGATTATATATATCTTAAGTCTAATCTAGTTGAGAAGCCTAAGGCTGAGCAACAACATGCCAAACAGATTAAAATAAAATAAAATAAAATAAAATGCTACCCATATATTTGAGGAGATTTGTCCTCTCACACGCCTTGAAATGTGTGCAGTGCACGTTTTTTTATGAAAAGGATAGTTTGTTCACTCCACCAACAAACTATGCTTTTTAAAAAATTTATGAAAAAAAATAATTGTATTGATTTAGGGGGTAACATATTTTATTTTTTACTAATTTTTATACAGAATATTCATAATAGACACTACTTTTGTGTGATAATTGATTACCCTTTTTCCCTTTCTTGTTCCACAAACCAACAACCTATATTCTAGTGAACATAAGCGGAACCAAGATCCAGTTTTCACATTCTAGCTTTTTTAAGTTATTGAATTCTAAACTAATAATACCTATGAAATAACTTTCTTAAAATAAATATAATGTTTGAACATGAATCTTGCATTTGGCCGAACCATTACCTTAGTCCATAGCTCCCTGTGTGTATGGCAACTATTTGTAATTTAAGCGGTTGGGTGGAGTACTATTTAAGTTAATTCTTTGACAAAAATACAATGTTAAGAATAAGAGTTGCACTTGGAGAACAGAACGTAAATTGCAATGGGTAGATACAATATATATACACATAAAATTGCAGAGGAGAGAACGTAAGAGAAACATAGAAAATTGTGGGTAAGATTCAAGATAGTATTCTATTGTACTATGAAATATCTTCACAATAATAGTTTACCATTATAAATCAAACAAAGGAAAACTAAACAATTAAATTGAAAACCAAAAAAAAACTATATATAAATTTTTTTGGAGTAATTTCCAAACTATAACTCAATTCTTGAATTTCACAATACTCATTTTCCAGCAGTAGAAATCATCTTCATCTCCTTTTCATTTGCTTCCATTTGATCTCTAAATCTTTTATAAGTGTCACTCTTGTAGTACTCCTTTGTTCTCCATACCAAAATCAAAGAAACAAGAGCTCCAAATAAATTAGCACAAGCTAGTATGATAAAAGAATTTCTATAACATTGTTTACCAATGCAAGTTAATTCTTTCACCATTGATCTTGTCAACCCTTTACTTGCTAGTTGCTTCAATGCCTCATTATCATATAGTTTTCCCACAACTTGCACATTCAATATGTATGATCCAAGTGGACTAGCCAATTGACCGCAATTGAACAACGTTGAGTAATACTTCAGTCCGAAGAGTTCTGATATTATGATGAAAAGAAGTGTCAATTGGATACCGAATGAGAAACCTATAAGCAATGATGCCATATAAACTGAACCGGAGAATGGAAATGCAATGATGAGATCGCCGATGGCTGGCAAGAGGAGAGCAAAGGTCATCATAAGTGTACGAGGGACTTTCCACTTCAAGAGAAGTTTTTCCGAGACGAACCCTGAGCAAACTCTACCGAAATAGTTCCATATGCTCATTAGTGATACAAATGTGCTAATGGTGTGCTGTGGATACCCTAAGGACTCACCAATTTGTCCCAAATTGTCTATTGTTGTTAAGCTACACCCTAGCCCACAAAAAGTTGCCACAAATAGAATCAACATGTCTACACTCAATAGGGCTTGTAGTATGGTATAATCCTCACCCCTTTTTGGCTTCTTGAATATGTCACTAAAGCATCCAACTTCTTTCTTCTCTTGTGTTTTCACCATATTGGAAGAATATTCCGGCAACTCGACGATTTCCGACACCGGTTGACCGGCCGCCGGCTTCGATTCCGGCAAAGGGGGTTCTTCAACAATAACCCTAGAAGGTGCACTTTTCAATTCTTCCATTTTCAACTTCCAACATGAATACTCCTCCCTTATTGCACCAACCAATGGCAAAAATAACACTACACAAACTATAGTGGCACATGCAACATAGGTATTGTGTGAGAAATCAAGGTACTTTTGTGCAATTGTTAACCCCATCAACAACAAAGCCAATACAATTGATATAATAAGATTCTCATAAAATACTTTCACCTCATTAGGATGCCTAGGAAATTTCTTCTCCCTAATACTAAAGATGAAAACAATTGATAGCAATGCAGGGAGCCAACCAATTAGAAGTATCAAAGACTTAGTATCATTACCATAAATAGCCAAATAAAGTATTGTAAAAATTGCACCACTTAGGCCAATATACCCCTTCATTAACCCTAACATCATCCCTCTACTCTCTGGAAAATTTTTAACACATGTAACAAGTGAACCAGTATTAGCAAAATTTTGTGAATTAGCACCAATACATATGTACATACACATTTGCCATACTTTAGGTGTTGCAATTTTTTTGGTCACGGCTAGCCAAATAAGAAAATACCCAGCAAAATTCATCACTGACCCAACTGAAAGAACGAACCACGTTGGCGTTACCTCGGCTAAAAGACCAGAAAGGACACCAACATTAGCACCCAAATCTTTAAAAGTACCAAGAAGATTGAGGGTAGATTGGTCATATCCAAGCGTCGATTTTATTGTTTTCGAATATACACCAAATAAATATGTTGCACCTGCACCAGACATGATCAAGAATGAAGCAAACATCATGAACCATCGTCCACGAAGAAATTGTAAAGTGAAATTGCATATTTCAAAATCACCCATATTTTTGCTAATTTTTTTTTTTTGAAGTGGTAAACGTAACTGTGGTGATTTGAGTGATATATATAGAGGATTATTTATGGGAATTTGTATATGTAGAATATAGTTCTATTTAGGATAAAATACTTACAAGCGTTATTAGTGTAAGTTAATTAGAATTTGGGAGAATTAAAGAGTCATTGTTAATCTCGGATTGGTAATATATTTATATGATTCCATTATTGGATAAAAGGATAAAATTTATAGAGTTTTGTAGTTTATGGAGTCTTGGTAGTAAAAAAATACTATTTAATTTGGATAAGATATCGTAATTCATTATAGACATGAATTCTTATTCCATATTTACATCAAATCATATATATATTTTTTATTTAAATAACTGCTGCAAATAAATAGTTATTTTATGTATGGTGTCGTACAATTCCTTTTTCCTCTAGAGACTAGAAATTTATATGTTGCTGGACTTCTGGATCAGTATCATTACAACTAGGGATTTTAATATTCAACAAATTTACTACCATGAAAGAATTAGAAGTGTCCTATAGAGTCCGAATTTAAGGTTTATGTATTAAAATATTAGGTTTTTTTATATATAAATTATTGAGTTCTAAATTAATAATTTGTATATATTTCATAAATTTCTTAAGAAAAATACAAAATTTAAATCAAAATTATTGAGTTCAACTGAACCTATAGTGTCACATATAACATACATAATATAGCTGACAATACAATTTTTTTTAATATTATCGACATAGTTTAATACTTATGTGATAACTAGCTAGCTCGTTAATTACCGTTTTATTAGGTTATAAAATAATGCTTATCGTATTGATATATATTATTGGTGATCCTATTGAACTAATCTTTTACCCCTTACGTCATCAAACTAAAAAGGGGATAAATGAGACGCATAACATGGTAGACTATTAGAAAATAATAATGCAAAGTAAATATATTAACTTGTATAAAAAGTGGAGTACGTTCCATGATAGACCCCTCACGGCTTCATAATCAAACTCGTGCACAAGCTGAATTATAATTAAAAATCGATACTATTTGCTAGAGTCGTCAAAATGGACTTGGCCCGTGACGCCAACCACTATTTGGATCACGAAAGACATTTTTTTCACTATCTATTGAATTCAAACTTCAATTCTTGTTTTAATAGAATTGAGCTAAAATTCCTTCGGCTCATTTAAAAATGAGTTTCAAAATAATCAAAAATCACGTGGAGTAGAAAAATATCAAGTTATAAGTACTCGACGTAGCTATTGTTTAAAATAATTACTGTATCATTTTGCGGCTAAGGTTTACATTAAGTAGCTAAATATACATTTCTTTGTATTCGTATATTTGAATATTTCGGGGCTCATAACAAGTCTCTAATTTCGGAGGCCTCTCTGATTTCAGGTTAGGGGTTGGGGGGTGGCGGGGAGTGTCTCTCTCTAATTTCGGGGCTCATATACGTTTGTATTTGTATACAAAGTGAATTTCGGAGCTCATATAAAAATCTCTAAAGCGAATTTGTATATATAATTTTGAATTTTTATATTTATCTACTAAACTGTAGCTACGTTCTGTAATTAGGTAAACTTTAACTATGACGCCTCATTTATTACCTGAATGTTAACTATTTCCGAAATTCTACCCAATAAAAATCCCTTGTTGAAAGGACATGATCCAAAAGTCTAGCAACATATAAATTTCTAGAGAAAAAAGGAATTGTACTCCAAGAATAACTAGTGCTTCCAAGTAATTTGCGCATGTGTACGACACCATATATAAAATAAATATTCATTTGCACCGGTTATCTAAATATCAAATCTAGTAATTTAATTTAGCAATTAAGAAATAAAGTGAAAATATATGTTGTTTAATCATAATTAAGTGTTAAATGTGTATATAAAAAAAATAATTCTGTATTTGTTGATTTGGTGTAACTATTGCGAATAAATTTTTATAATTCATGAATATGTATATATTTATCGACATGTTGGTGTTTACACTAAAATAAATACACGACATTTTTTTGAATATAAACTTCTATAGTTTAAAAACAATGGTTATAAATAAATATAAAGTCTCACTATATTAAATCATTTAACAATGGCTAAATTGATATATGGTTTGAGAATATCGGATTTAAGTAAGTATAAATAACATAAATCCCAATAGTTTCCTACCTAATTACACTCTCTCCCGACATTTTCCATAATTACACCAAATCCCGGATGTTTCTACCGCTGATACATAACTAGAAGACCTGATATATAACTAACATATACATAAGGACTTAATTATTTAGCGCTATAAAAGAAATTTTTTTTGGCTAAAGTGTTAATGCAGAGCAATCAGGGGGATATTTATTGGCTGTTGAATCCCTTGAATTTAGTAGCAGCTTTAAATTTTCAAATTTTGAATTACCAAATCAATCTCATTTGTTCAAATATTCCCAATTCCTTCGATCAAATATTCTCAATTTTCAGAAGCTCTGTTTTGTTCTTTTTCTTTTCAAGTTCCAATACAAGATGAATATCTCGATTTTATTGAGGCATTCTGGTGTCTGGCAATCCGAAATTGAGTATGAATGATACAAAAGTGATGGAATTATTATTGCAGAAAATATTACGTATGTAAGATTGATTTTGTCAATTGCTGCAGAATTAGAGATTGAGGAGTCTATCATCGTAGATCACCTGGAAGGCCAAAGAAAGGGAGGCATAAGAAATTTAGTGAAACTCTATCATCAAACACCCACTGTGGCAGATGCGGCCGTGCAGGTCACAACAGACACAGTTGTAATTTTTTTTCAAAGGAGTCGCCGTAAACATATCTTTTCTGAAGAATAAATTGTTGCATCATAATTTTGATTTTTTCTGGTTTGAGTAGTGTTAAATCTTCTTTAACCAAAATTCCTGTAATGACTATAATATTTGTTGTGCTAATTTTATTATTTTAAGTTTTGCTTCTAGTTTCTTATACATTTCGTTGTTTGATTGTTATCTCCTTATTGTCGACTTTGAGGTGTGGCATCTTTCCTGAAGGCATGTTGCCTGACTATATGAATAAATATACTTATACATTATAAACAAGGATAAAATGCTAAGTTATTCTGTATAGTTCACAATATTATAACATATACATTACTTTTTAATTAACGTATTTAATACATATATGAATAAGTTTACTTATATATTATAAACAGGGATAAAATGTTAAGTTATTCTATATAGTTCACAATATTATAACATAGACATTATTTTTTAATTAACGTATTTAATACATTGCTATAAAGTCATTGATATACATAACTATTATTTAAGTGGTATGGTATAGATTTCGATATGTAGATAAAGGTTACTTATACATTTTAAAATTTTATTTTTATAAAGGCTACTTATACGCTGACAAACTCCATTGTAAGTAGAGATCCATAACTAAGCTTACTTATATACATTACATTAATAGATACATAAGTGTAAAGTTGGCTATCCTATACATAACAATGTTACACTGCATTATACTTTCAGCTATATTGCAGTGTCAGATTACATTGTAAGATACATTAATGTTCATGAATTGTACCATATACATTGCAGTGCATAAGTTATTTTATACATTGCCATGTATAAGATAACTTATACATTAGAGGTCATATTATATCAGCTTACATTGTGCTAGAACTGAATCATATACAGTGAAATGTATAAGATATCCTATATATTATCATATACATTACAATGTATAAGATAACATATACATTGCAGTGTTAGATTGCATTATAAGATTATATATATATTGCAATGTATAAGGTAACATATACATTGCAATGTTAAATTACATTGTAAGATACATTATTGTATAAGATCTATCTTATACATTTCATTGTATAAGATATCTTATATATTACAGGTCATATTATACCATCTTACATTGTGCAAGAATTTTATCATATACAGTGGAATTTATAATATATGATATGTGTTGCAATGTATAATATGCCAGATACATTGCAATGTATAATGTAAGATATACATTGTTGATAGCATTACGAGTTACATTACTGAACTGAGATGTATATGCTATAATAAGACAATGTACCTAAGTTAATATATTGTAGAAATTTTGTCCAAAACACTAAACAAATACATGCAGCGAAAGCTACAAGACAAGTCTTGATAAGTATTTACTGACATAGTAGCCAAAAAAATATTTTGTTCAGATCAAAACATTATGTACTTTTCAACTACTCAATGCTAACTATCGCTGATTCATCGGGTGGTGGAACATAATTGGGCCTTGGTCTTGGAGGATCTTCATTGTCACTAACATAGCCTTTCCTAGCTTTGACAACTCCATAATTCCATAAAAGTGTTGTGTAGCTCAAGCGATGCGATTCTGCTTCAAAACCAGACGAAGGAACTGGCAGTCCTTCACTCAAATACTCAGCATTGATTACATATTTCATACCCTGTAATCATATACATACGTAGCAAAATATTAGTCTAATCTAATACATAACTTAACACAAAAATAAGCATCATTCTGTTGTATGTATCTGTACTGCCTATGTTATTCATATACATAAGTTTAATCCAATACATTACTCTTGTATGTATTTGCCATATTATTATTGTAATCATATACATATGTAGCAAAATACTAGTCTAATCTAATACATAACTTAACACAAACATAAGCATTATTCGATTGTATGTATCTGTACTGCCTATGTTGTTCATATACATAAGTTTAATCCAATACATTACTTAACACACTTATGGGTTTACTATCTTATATGTATCTGCCATATGTATAGTCTTCCTATACATAAATTATATGTATCAGCAATACGAATAACCAACAGTTAAATTAGATCTATGTATCAGTAAATCATAATTGCCAGGAACAAAATCAACTACATCTGAATTTGGATTGTTAATATCTAATTGAGAAAGCCCAATACTAAACGATGGTCCTGCCTCCATTAATATGATTTAAATGGTGAAAAAAAAGAAAATTGACAAACGTTTGTCTTCAATTTTTGAACTAAAAAACTTTAAAAAGTATGAAAACAAACTAACCTCCAAACTAAAATTGATGAACAAAGATAATGGAGGTTGTAAGAAGAAGTTGAAAGTTGTTTGTTGATGAAGTGAATGAGAACACGATTTTAATTCAAAAACGGTGAGTTGGGGAAACCGAATGATACATAGTCTTGATTTTAGGTGAGATTTGAGGAGCATGAGCGTTAAAGGGGGGAGGGATGGGAGTAAGCAGTGATGTATTGATAAAAGTAGAGAGAAAAAATGCAAAAAAGGGATTTTTGTAATTAGTTTTGTAATTTGGGATTTAATGTAATAATGGTAACTTAGTGTGTAGATTTAAGTAATTTTGCCTTTAAGTAATTAAGTATTCAGGGTAAGACTGCGTACAATATATACTTGTGGTTTAGGCTTTTTCAGGACTTTGTGCATGGCAGAAACTTTAGTGTACGGGGCTTCCCTTTTAGGTAATTAAGTATTCAAAGAATAACTAATGCCCGTAGAAATGGTCAATTGGACCACAATTTGAATAGGAAAAAGTGACACTATATTATGTTTGGATCTATGATAAAAACGACATAAGATTAAAAATATCTTGTAAATAAAATATAAAAAACAATAACAACATACTCAATGTAATTTGTGAAATGAAATTTGAAAAGGGTGGGATATACTCAAACCTCGACCCTAACTTTATAGAGCCGGTAGGGTGACTGTTAATTTATGATATACCTAAAATCAATAAATTAATTTAATTTGATGAAAATATCGAATAAAAAGTCATGCCTATAATGAATTATTACGATATCTTATCCAAATTTAATATCTTATTACTACCAGTAGTTCTCCATAAACTCATAAACTCTATCAATTATCCTTTTATCCAATAATAATGGAATCATATAAATATATTACCAATCCGAGATCAACAATGAAATCATATAAATTTATTACCAATCCAAGATTAACCAATTTTCAATGACTCTTTAATTTTCCAAATTCTAACCAACTTACACTAATAACGCTTATAAGTATTTATCCTTAATAGGACTAACATTGTATATATACCAAAATGCGAGTTGATTTCTTATGGTCATTTAAATATTGAGAAGATCCACTAAATCTCTTTTGAACATTTTTTTTTCCTAAATGGCTATTCAAAAATTGAGAAGCTTCTATTAATGCTCTTTCTCCTGATAGATTTCTTCGATGGCATGTCGTATCATATTAATTTTTATTTTATCCTACATGGTATGAAAAATAAGAAATTAATATGTCATGTCATGTCGACTACGAAATCTGTTGAAAGAAAGAGAATTTTTTTAGGACATAAAGTTATAGTTTGACGACTTTATACAAAAAAGTTCAAAAATAACTTTAGTAAGATATGCTCAATGTCACACCCCTTTTTCGCTCGTTGTCGAAGGGTTTTTCCAATTAAAGTGACGGTATTGAATGGGGATTATTTTTTATTTACAGAGTCGCCACTTGGAATTGAGTTATGGTGTTCCAAGTCACCTTTTTGAATCCCTAATCAAAAGGAAGTTGACTCTTTTATGTTGGTCTGCGAACTAGAAATCCAGGTAAGGAATTCTGTTGACCGAGGGGAAGGTGTTAGGCATCCCTCGAGTCCCGTGGTTCTAGCACGGTCGCTTTATTGACTTATATTCGGCTTAAGTTATTTCTTGGATAATTATGTTTGATTAATTACTTAATTTGCCTAAGAAAAATGTACAAAGTTGTGACTTATTTTTCGGCTGAGGAGCGTAACCACACACAGAGCCTTGTAGTTACAGAAATTGATCAAGGAGCGTAACCACACACATGATCAACCTCTATATTATTAATTTAAATTCGTTCTTCTCTTTTACTATTTTATGACTTATTTTTCTCGCTTCTCGCACTTTTTCTCCATTTTTTCTTTTATTATTGCAATGAATCTTGAATTAATCCGCAACATATCTCGCTTCCCACAATTAAACTACTCGGGCACTAAATATTAGTCTAAGTCAAATTCCATTTCCAGTATATTTCCAAGATTGACGCGACTTGATAATTAAAAATACGTAAAATGTAATTATAATATTTAAACCAAACCTTCAAATATTGGAATAAAAAAAATACTACAAAACATTAAATATGATGATCAAAATATTAAATTTAACCTAACTTAATTGAAACATGGAAAATTAAATTATCAAATGAAGCATTGGTTTTTTTTTTTTTTTTTTTTTTTTTTTTTTTTTTTAAAAACATATTAACAACGACTTAAAACCAATTCAACATTAATTCTTAGTTAACATAAGTAATGTTTTCTAGGCCTAATACACTTGTTAAATGGAAAGTCCGTTTTGGAAATGAACTTCTCACCTAGTTCATGTTATTTCTTGTAACATTTAAAAATATCAAATGGAGCCAACTGTTCAAGCTCGTTTAGAATTCAACCATATTAACTCTGTAATTGCTAAATGTTAGTCAGAAAAAAAAAATAAAAAAAAAATAATAAATAAATTAAGAAGACTGATTAAAACCAAAGACTAAACTTAAACCCATTATCGATCAAAATGTTATTCCAATTAACCTTATTATAATTAACTACTCGGAAGAATACTCCTTTATTCACTTTAAATACAAGAAAAAAAAGAAACAAGTTTTCAAAATTTCTTGTACTAGACCTAATAATCTTTAAACTTTTTTATACATATTTTTTCCCTACTTAATGACTCCAAAGATGTTAACAGGAACTCCAGACTCCATTTTTATGCTTGCAGGATAAGTTTTGTAGTTTAGAACACCATTATACCCTAATTTGCATGTCAACAGTACATGGGTTTGATGCAACAAATGACGTCGAGACTACTCACATCTACATCCTTTAACACTATTAACTCAAAAAATGATCTCATCTAATGTTCGAAACCAATCTAATTAACATTATTTTGAAACAACAAACAAATTACAAATAAAAACGTAGAGCACAAAACTTCATATAAATAATAAACTTTTCATACTAAATACTACACGAAACCATTCAAACAATTGATCATGCTTTAATTAAAAACAACTAGAAAAGCATTGAGTAAGAACCTGTGTATGAATTAAATAAAAAGAGAAGTACGAACGTCGCCACCGGAAACTCAAACGGGAACCCGAACTCAACTCGCCACTTCTTTTCCTTCCCTTTTCTCTTGTTTTTTTCTTCTTCTGTTTTCTACTACTTTTTTTTTAACAAGTTTTTTTTTTTTTTGATGTCCTCTTCTCCTTCCCCTTTTTAAATGTTGCTCTTGCTGTCTGTTTTCCTCCTGATCCCTCCGTCTTCTTGGTTTTTTTTTCTTTTTTTTTCCGTGTGTGTGTTGTATATCCAATACTAGGGTAGTAGTGCATGTGTTATGTAGTGCATGTGTGTGTGTTGTGTACGTGGAGGGAAAAGGGAGGTTTTGTGGGGTGGTTTAGGGTATAGTGGGTAGTTTAGGTTAGGATTTTTTTTAATTAATTTTTTTTTATAAAAATAATAATAATAAAATTATAAAAGAATAAATGAATAACTAAAGTAGTATTAGCTAATATAGAAAAGTTAAATAGCTAGTCCTAAAAATATGACTAAGAAAATATTAAAATTAACTAAAATCTAAATTAAATAAATGCATATATTTTTGTGAATTTCTTTTCATAAAAGTGAAAATAAAATAAAATATAAAATAAAACTTAACCTAACCTCACTTTAAACTTCTTCTTTTTTTTCATAATTTTTCAAATAACCTATTAAACATGAAATAAAATCTAATACAAAAGACTAGATTAAAATTAAATATTTAAAACTAAAAGTGGATTAAAACTCGGGAAGGGTCAAAAATCACGTGTCTACATTTGCCCCTCTTTGTCTGGGAACACGAAAGAGTTTTCAGACAAAGAAGTAGACAACGAGACAAGTTTTGACCCTATTGTTATTTGAAACGGAAAAGAAAGGAGGAAAAGATGCGACCGAGTCCTGGTTTGGGACAGCCTACATATCCCGGGTTATAAGGGAATCAGGTCATGTGTAGTTCATTGAGGTTGCATGGTGAGACGATGAGTTAGAGGTCGAGTGAGGTCCCGTCGAGTCTCCGGTTCGCATCTCCTGTTTTTACATCAAAATAAAAGACGAGAATAAAAATGATGCTTCAAGTACAAAATCCTATCTATTCAGCTTCTGTTGAATCTTGACTTGAATCTTCACGCTTCCTCAAGTGATGATATGTCTACTCTCCTCTTGAGTTGAACTTGACAGTGAGATTTTCTTTATGTCGATTTCGGTTATTGGAGATGAACTTGGAAGTCGACCTTATTCTTCAGGCGAACACTTGCTCCTTCTGACATTGAGTTTGAAAATCGCCATGTCCTTTACGCGAGCTCCAAAGCTTGAATTGAAAGTTCATCCTATTCTTCAGGCGGACTCCTGAGCTTGAATTGAAAATTCACCCTATTCTCCAGGCGGGCTCCTGAGCTTCAAATTAAAAGTAATCCTTGTTCTCCAAACACGTTCCTGAACTCAAAATAAATAGCGAACTAGAGCAGTAAATCCCATTTTTCAGGAGGGTCCTGTTGATCCCATTTTCCAGGAGGGTCCTGAGCAGAAAAGTAAAGTCCCATTTTCCAGGAGGGTCCTGAGCAGAAAGGTGAAGTCTCATTTTCCAGGTGGGTCCTGAGCAGAAAGGTGAAGTCCCATTTTTCAGGAGGGTCCTGTTGATTCCATTTTCCAGGAGGGTCCTGAGCAGAAAAGTAAAATCCCGTTTTTCAGGAGGGTCCTGAGCAGAAAAATAAAGTCCCATTTTCCAGGAGGGTCCTGTTGATCCCATTTTCCAGGAGGGTCCTGAGCAGAAAGGTTGATCCCATTTTTCAGGAGGGTCCTGAGCAGAAAAGTAAAATCCCATTTTTCAGGAGGGTCCTGAGCAGAAAATAAAGTCCCATTTTCCAGGAGGGTCCTGTTGATCCCATTTTCCAGGAGGGTCCTGAATTGAATTATAAAGTCCCATTTTTCAGGCGGGTCCTGAACAGAAAAATAAAGTCCCATTTTTCATGAGGGTCCTGAACTGAAAGTAAAGTCCCATTTTCCAGGAGGGTCCTGAACTGAATTATAAAGTCCCATTTTTCAGGTGGGTCCTGAACAGAAAAATAAAGTCCCATTTTTCAGGAGGGTCCTGAACAGAAAATAAAATTCTCATTTTCCAGGAGGGTCCTGAATTGAATTATAAAGTCCCATTTTTCAGGAGGGTCCTGAACAGAAAATAAAATCCCATTTTTCAGGAGGGTCCTGAGCAGAAAAGTAAAGTCCCATTTTCCAGGAGGGTCCTGAGCAGAAAGTAAGGTCCCATTTTTCAGGAGGGCCCTGTTAATCCCATTTTCCAGGAGGGTCCTGAACAGAAAATAAAGTCCCATTATTCAGGAGGGTCCTGTTGATCCCATTTTCCAGGAGGGTCCTGAGCAGAAAAGTAAAATCCCATTTTTCAGGAGGGTCATGTTGATCTCATTTTTCAGGAGGGTCCTGAGCAGAAAATAAAGTCCCATTTTTCAGGAGGGTCCTGAGCAAAAAATAAAATCCCATTTTTCAGGAGGGTCCTGTTGATCCCATTTTTCAGGAGGGTCCTGAGCAGAAAAGTAAAATCCCATTTTCCAGGAGGGTCCTGAGCAGAAAAGTAAAGTCCCATTTTCCAGGAGGGTCCTGAATTGAATTATAAAGTCCCATTTTTTAGGCGGGTCCTGAACAGAAAAATAAAGTCCCGTTTTTCAGGAGGGTCCTGAGCAGAAAGTAAGGTCCCATTTTTCAGGAGGGTCCTGAACTGAAAGTAAAGTCCCATTTTCCAGGAGGGTCCTGAACTGAATTATAAAGTCCCATTTTTCAGGTGGGTCCTGAACAGAAAAATAAAGTCCCATTTTTCAGGAGGGTCCTGAACAAGAAATAAAAGTCCCATTATCCAGGAGGGTCCTGTTGATCCCATTTTTCAGGAGGGTCCTGAGCTGAAAAGTAAAATTTCAAATAACACGAACAAAATTTTTTGCCCCAGTTTGTACCAAAATTTTTCGTGAGTGTTTTAAAAATCATAACTATTTGAAAAACAAAGAGGGTGAATCCAAGACCTGCCCCATTCCCGAAAGTGCATCTCGCAAAGGTAAAAGATAATATTTTTTTACTATGACTGTAATACAGCAAACTTGTGTCGCAACATAGCTTCTTGCATTCGTAGGAGTGAAGAATTGCCCCTTTCTGATATCCAGGCTTCGAAGCCTTTGATTTGCAGGCATCACCTATCTCTGTTTCAGACAAAGAAAAATTGTGAGTTTAACAACATAGTGGTTGGTTCATGGCATTTGACTTTTGATGCAATTGCTCCCGCACTTGTCATGTTCAGCTTTGTTTCGAGCCGTTGATAAGTATCATTAACTTGTTGTACTATCGACCCAAAAATTCTGGTTACCCAATGACTGTAACTCAAACCATATTTTCATTTCATAGCGCCTATGAATTTTAACTTCCGTCGCACCTTCGTATTCTTATGAATTCGGAAACTGTCATATGATGACCATTCTTAGGTATTTTGTTTCACTTTGAATCATGTTTCTTTTATGTGCTGGCCCTTTCCCCTGCTTTGCACCATTGAAGGAGTTGGTAGCAAGTTTTGAATTACTTTCTCACTTGTTTTGCCATGGACTTGACTCAAAGAAGACAGGAAAATGAGGACGGTGATTTTCCATTTTGGTAACAAAGAGAAGAAATAGCAATAGAAATATTGAACGGAAAGAAAGGCAACAAGCGTCCCTAATTCCAAAAGAATGAAGGAAAGAAAACTTATCTGAGTGTTATAGCCGGCTCTAGTGATTATGACATGCATTTGAGATCAAGCAACCCGACCTTCCAATCTCAACCATTTATTAACTTTTGCCAACCTATTGAATTGAAAACTGGGTTTTGCTTCGAGCCTGTCGCCTCTAAATCACAAACCTCATCCGGCTAGCGAAGCCCCAAAGAGCTTTCACCAGCAAACCTCTCTCATCTCACCATCGCCTTATGGTGCCCGTGAGGGTTTTCACCAATAAGACTCTCTCATTTTATTTTTATTTTTATTTTTCATCTCACCATCGCCTTATGGTGCCCGTGAGGGTTTTCACCAATAAGACTCTCTCATTTTTGTTTCTGTCGTATTTTCTTTATGCTGATAAAGACAGGTGTGGCCCAGAATATAGAACATCATGTCACCATACCATGCTTAGCCTTGACATTTTCAAAGATTGATCTGAAGGTCTTTCTTTGGTTGTAACGTGGCTTTTGGATAGGATTAGAAAGGAAGGGTGGCATAAGGCTCAAAAGACACTTAACATAGGGTGAGACTTACAACTTTTGAAATCGACACACAAAGAAAATAACTTTTGCCCCAGTTTCTTTTAAACTGGGTAACTTGAACTTTTATTTGGTTGGACCGAACCCCAGAGTAGGGCTGCCTACGTATCTTGTCGTAGCAAGAATCAGGTCAAACGTAGTTCAGACCACTTGTTCTTTTGCTTGATTTTGATTGATTTTTTTATATTTTTTTTTTTCATTTTTCTGACTTCTTCTTCTTCTTTTTTTTTTTCTTTTTTCTTTTTGACTCAATTTCCTTTTCTTGACACTTCTCTCTTTTGGATTTTTTCCTGACTCCATTTTTCTTTTTCAACATTTTTATCATTTTTCTTTTTTTTGATTCTATTTTGATTCCAAAAGAGGGGTACGAAAGAAAGTAAAACTTAAGCTCAAATGGGATAGACAAAGGATGACACAATATTTGGATAGCAGAAAGAAATGCCTTCATCATATCAATCCTTAAAATGCAAGTACATAACATGCAATATGAGATTGGAACATGAAGATTATACACAAATCCTTTTCAAATACTAACGTTGATCGAGAAGATGTGTCAATTCCCCATCTTCTGATTGACACAATTCAAAATGCTTAAGATGTACCTTCTAATTGATGACCAAGTTAATTTTGTGATTCTCCAAATGATTGCCTCAATCCATTCCAGTGAGGCTTCAACTGAGTCACCAAATGTCTCAACATTCTACCTATTTTCTCAGACCTCTCGATTCAATGTTTCATGATTAGATTGAGTCTTAAAAATCGGGCTGAAAATTCCGCATGCATGTCATATCACTAGAATGAGCATAGCAAGAATTATGTAAAGAAAGGGAAAACAAACAAACCAAATATATTAAAATAAAAAGCAAAAGGGACACTGTATTTTGTTGGAAGAAAAGATAGAAGGGTTTAAGCATAAACGACAAGGAAACAAAACAAGATAAACCCCAAACTACAACCCTGGAATAGTTCGGGTAACAGAAACGAAACAAAACAAACTACCAAAACTCCTTCCTAGTAAGGAGAGGAGTGATTTCCCAATTATCGAGCTTGACGTCTCAGCCACTGGTTTGCACTTCAGTATGACTAGAGCTTTCACCACTGTCAAATATATTTCCCTTAGCAAATAAGTGCTGGATCCCCATGCCTAACTCATCACTTTTGATCTTAATGATAGGCTTGTAGGAAATTGTGGATTCTTCACCGCTGTGTATCAACTCAAGCATATTTGTTTCAGTATGAGTTGGCAGAGGGTTTTGATTAATGTTTGGAGCATCTGAGTTTTGCACCACGATTTGTTGTGTATCAATCAACTCTTGGATGGCCTTTTTCAAGAACTAACATTTCTCTGTATCGTGCCCTGGGGCATCGGAACAGTATGCACATCTTCGAGAATAATCCACATTTTTTGGAGGAGGGTTTGATACTTTCCTCTCGATTGGGCTCAAAACATTCAAGGCCCTCAGCCTCTGAAATAAGCTAGCATACGATTCTCCAATTGGAGTGAAATTATCTTTGGCTATGTTACCCCTTTTATACTCTGCCCTAGGTCGGAAATTAAACTTAGAAGGGCCTTGGTAAACTTGTGGGAGTGGAGGATGATTTTGAGGGGCTGGTGCACGCCATTGCGGGTAAGAAGGGGGTTGGGCATATGGCTGTGCATTATAAATGGGATACTGAGGAGATGGTATGGAATATAGTGGGTAGTGTTGTGGGTGATTATATGGGTCTTGGGTATATATCTGGGGTTGAGATTGTGCATATTGGTGAGGCGGACCCCTTGGGGTTTGTCGTGGCCCTGGCACAATGGTAGCCACATCTTCCTTCCTTTTCTTTCCCCCAATACCTCCCGAACCATTTTGAATTGCCTGTGTCGTAGCCTTTAAAGCAGCTTGGCTTATAATCTTTCCTGACTTAATTCCATTTTCCACCATTTCGCCAACCTTAATGACTTCAGCAAATGTTTTTCCAATAGCAGAAAGTAAATGATGGAAGTAGTTAGGTTCCTGTGCTTGGAGAAAAATATCAATCATCTCTGACTCCTTAATTGCGGGCTTAACTCTGGCAGCTTGCTCTCTCCACCTAATAGCATATTCACGGAAACCCTCAGTAGTCTTTTTCCTCAGATTGGCAAGTGTGGTGCGATCTGGAATTATGTCAATATTGTATTGAAATTGCTGGACAAAATCCCTAGCCAAATCATCCCAAACATGCCAACGAGAGATATCCTGATCGATAAACCATTCTGAAGCTATCCCCGTCAAACTCTCTCCAAAATAAGCCATAAGTAGCTCTTCTTTTCCCCCTGCTCCTCTCAGTTGATTACAAAACCTTTTCAAATGAGCTAAAGGATCACCATGGCCGTCGTACTTGTCAAACTTTGGGGTTTTGAATCCTAGAGGCAAGTGGACGTCTGGGAACATGCACAAATCTTTGTAAGAGACACTCTTGTTCCCTCCTAATCCTTGCATGTTCCTCATGCTTTGCTCCAAACTTCTCATTTTTTTGGCCATCTCCTCTTGTTCCTCATTCTTCGTCGTCTTTTCAATCACAATAGGGGAGTTGTGCATATAAGCAGGATTGGAGGATTCTGGGACCTTAAAAGTTACTCCAGTGGAATAGAATTGATCACGAGGTAGCTCACCCGCTGACTTCGGTATTAGCTTTGGTTGAGGATCTATAGTAGTTGGTACTGCGGGAATAAAGAGCGGGTTATTTGTGAGAGATGGATTTGGGGGGCGCACAGTGGAGGTCCCAACTGTGCTAGGCATATTAGTATATGGGCCGAATCCTGGTGGGTAAAACGGATCATCAGTTTGGGCCTGAGTGGAAATTGGAACAGTCGTGTTCAAAAGTCCAGGGATTGAGGAAGGGGGCGCTTGCCCATTCATCCAGGCTTGATACATTTCTGCCATCTGCTGTTTCAATAACTTTTTCTCCTCTATCGATCCGACTTCTTGTTGAATCAACTGATTTTGTTCTTCTTCGCTGTCTGACTCTATCCCCTCTTTGTGTGCCATTTTTCCCTTTCCTTTGGATCTGGTATTGTACGGATGAGATGCCAGTGTAACCACAAACCAACCACCTTATAAAATTTTAACCTTTTCTGTGACAAGTGGCAAATGGGTGAGTGTTGCACATTAAAATTATATAACAAATCGTATGTTATGCCTCTACATGCATTTTCCATCTTAATGTGGGAGGCCTTATGTTTCATCCCGGCTTATCTAGGCGCATTTCCTTTTCTCTCTATATATATTTATTTATTTATTTTTGTTTATTTATTATTTTATTATTATTATTATTATTTTTATATATATATATTTTTTTTATTATTATTATTTTTTGAAAAGCTTTGATCGAACCCGTTGTAGGGTTGCCTACGTATCATGTCGGGACATGAATCAGATCATTGCGTAGTTCGAAAAATAAAATCAAGGTCCTTTATTTTATTTTATTTATTTATATTTTTTTATTTTTATTTTTTTTTATTTTTTATAACAAAATAAATAAATAAAAGATTTTAAACAAAAGAAAATCTTTTTCATTCATTTTCAAATATGCACTCTACAAGACTCAAATGAAGGAAATGATAAAAGTACTAAAACTGCTATAGACTCAAAATAACTAAAAACTACAAAAAAACATGGGATAAGACCAAATAACTTAAAAGGAAACAGACTCTAAAAAAAAAGACCATAAAAAAATGTCTTCTTCTAGGTGTTCTTTGTGGCCTTTACTGCCCTCCTAGACTGGAGTATATGCTGGATAATGCCTCTGGCAAATGTGGGGCGAGAACACGTGCCTGTTCTCCCAAACTTTCATCATCACGGTGGAGATAACCAGCATACACATCGACGAGAATGTCCTTAAGCCGAAGCACTTGCTCTTTAGCTTCATTCATATTTCCGTGGCAGTTCTGCAACCAATCTTGAAGAGTGTAGACTGCCTGCCTCAAACCATCCTCTCGTTCCTGAAGCTCCTCCACTTGGTGGTGAAGTGCACCACGCTCAATCTCCCACTGTTTTTTTTCACTTTCAAATTCTTTCTGATAAGCTGTGAAGCGCTTGGCAATTTCCCTCTCTCGTTCCATGGAGGCTTTCACTTGAGCCGGAAGCCTATCTTGGGTGTACATCAATTTGGCCTTTTCCTTCTCGAACTCATCTTGTTGTTGCCCCATTGCCACCTCAATGATACCCAAATCTTCTTGCAAAACCCGAATCAGGTGTTTGTCTACCTCAGATTTTCTCTGTGCCGACTCAACTTTGTTCCCCAACTCTTTCTCCAATTGACCGTATTTTCGTTTGACGCACCTTAGGTCCTCTTTCACAACTTGGAGAGCTAACTGTTGGTCTCTTTCCATTTCTTCCCGAGTCTGTGCGATTCTTGCTTCATATTCAGCTTGCTGCTCATTCAATTTCTTTTGAAATTCATGTTCCACCTCAAGACGGGCTTGTCTGACTCTCGCTCGAACCTCTGATTCTTTATCCCATTTTCTTTTCCCAGAATCTCCGGGCTCCTCTTCAACTGGGGAAGGGCTATACAACCATGAAAGGTACCCAGGAACCACTTTCCCCTTGTCACGATCTTCCACCATTTCACTCTTCTCAGATATTATACTCCCATACCAAAACTTCAGTATCTCATCACTATTAAACAAAAAACCTGGAGGAGTGTCATACATGAATTCACCCATGTTCTTTCCGCGAGGAATCTCCTGAAGTCGACCCAATTGGCGCATTACTCGAAGCGGCACATAAGGCTGGACCCCTCTAAACCCAATCAATACCAAAAAAGAATGGTATGAGGACATACAAATGACATCTTGGGCTGGGAACCAGTAGTAGTTCCAGATAATCTGATCGTCAGTCAACTTAGAAACCTTTTCCTTCCATGCGTTGATCCCGATTGGGAGTTTACTTTTATTGGCCCTCTCTTCATGACTAGTCACACTATTTAACCAGTCGCTGGCTCCCGGAGCATAAGGATAATAATAGAAGTGTTCCAGAAATCATATCTGCAGAAAAACATTGCACCCTTCAAAGTATGTGGCACCCTTTTTGCACTTGGTTAGTGCGCGAAAGACATCTCCAAGAATCATAGGTACAAGAGTGGGGTTATCCATCGCGGTTAGTGCTCGCACTACTCCAGCTAGACGAATATCAATATTTCCATCACGCTCCGGAAAAACCATCCTCCCCAAGAATGCAACCATGAAAGCAAAGCGGCTGTGTTTCTTCCATTCTTGCAAGTTTCCTTTGTTGTACAATTGACCCTGATACTCCTCGAATCCTTCCTCTCGACCAAATCTCTGGAATAAAAATTCCAAAGAAATCCAACCTTCCTTCAAACTTTCTATATTCATCTGATTGATATTCAGTAATTTCAAAAACTTGATCTCATCCACATTCTTAGGAACTATAGGTCTCTTGTTTCGAAGATCTGAACCTCGGCGAATAGTGCCTACCCCCATGAAGGTTGCTAATTCCTCTAGAGTTGGGGTCATCTCAAAGTTTGAGAACCGAAACACATAGTTGTTGTGATCCCAAGCTTCAATCAATGCTTCAAACACGTCTCTTCTGGGATTAATTTCCATCATATGCACAAGATGTCCCAAATAGTCTTTCACTATCCTCTTGTCCTGCTCCTCCATTCCATTCCACCATTGCCACAAAAGTAGAGGAGTCTGATCGACGATCATAAATTTTGGTATTCCTTCATCCCTGGGCCTTTTCTCACACTTCCCTCTAGTTCGCGGATTCATGTTATGCCTTTTGAGAAAAATGAAAAAAAATGTTAACATCTACCTAGATACAAATTTGTTTAGTAGTAAGAAAAGATGCCTAAAAGTAAAGATTTTTTTTTTTCTCTTATTTTATTGTTCTTGTTTTATTTTTAGGGACTGACTTTTGTCTATACCAACCCTATATGGACATTCTTCAAAGATAGACCTCTATATAATCTCAAACAGGAGCTTGGGGGAACAAGATGCAACCAAGTATTTTAAAAAAATAAAAAATAAAATAAAAAAAATATATATAACAATGATAATAATAGTAACTTAGAAGAAAAATACAATTATTTTATATATTTTTGGAAAACTCAAATTCATGACTCCTAAAGGTTCAGGATTATTAAGATACATGCATATGAAAATTTTCTTTAAAACTCAACCTCATGACCTCTAAAGGTTTTGGGCTATTAGGGTATATGTATATATATTTGTAAAAATTTTAGCCTTACGACCCCTAAAGGTTCAGGGCCATTAAGATATATGTATAAATAATAAATTTGAGGATAAGAAAATAACAATGAAGGTAGTCATATTTTCAAAATGACCCTCAATCAATGGGTGATTTTTCCCATTTTATTCTTCAAAAATATATATTTTTTAAGCGAACGATTATAAAAGTTAGAGAAAATTTTTATTATTATTATTATTATTATTTTTTTTTTTTACCTTTTTCTATTTCATTAGGTTGCCTAAAGCCGGTCAACAATCGAATGGGCCTTCCAAATAAATGTCAAAGAGCACATAAGATGCACATGTTGGTCATATAAAGAGGGACACCTGTCCTAGACGGACTCAGCCCCTGTGCCGAGTCCCGCTAAGTCAAATGCACATGATGCAGATAAAGCGGAGCCTAATAGGGATGGCCGCGTCTGAGTTTCAGTTCTACTAAGTTTAACCTGATAGAGATGGTGTCTAGACTGGCTTATCCAAGTAGACAACTCGAATCGGGGAGGGTCAGTTTACCGGTAGCAGAGCTATTCCGGTTCTACTGGTGATCCAGCCCCGCCTAACATGTGTGACTAATATTCCTTAAACCAGGAGCGTAACCGAACACTGGTTCATCTCAGATAGAAGGTTTTTGTGGAGCGTAGCCGCACACACAATAAATAGTGATAGGTATATTCAGAGACTCAGATGGGTGCGCGAAAGAAGACAGTTTATATTGCAATTCAGATAATATTAAAGCGATAAACAAACAAGAAAAGAGCACATTAGGCCAACAAACACAATATATCCAAATAATTAAAGCAAGTATAAGTCAATATCAAAAGCTCGAATTCTAGTGGTTTCCCCAGCAGAGTCGCCAGAGATGTCACACCCCTTTTTCGCTCGTTGTCGAAGGGTTTTTCCAATTAAAGTGACGGTATTGAATAGGGATTATTTTTTATTTACAGAGTCGCCACTTGGAATTGAGTTATGGTGTTCCAAGTCACCTTTTTGAATCCCTAATCAAAAGGAAGTTGACTCTTTTATGTTGGTCTGCGAACTAGAAATCCAGGTAAGGAATTCTGTTGACCGAGGGGAAGGTGTTAGGCATCCCTCGAGTCCCGTGGTTCTAGCACGGTCGCTTTATTGACTTATATTCGGCTTAAGTTATTTCTTGGATAATTATGTTTGATTAATTACTTAATTTGCCTAAGAAAAATGTACAAAGTTGTGACTTATTTTTCGGCTGAGGAGCGTAACCACACACAGAGCCTTGTAGTTACAGAAATTGATCAAGGAGCGTAACCACACACATGATCAACCTCTATATTATTAATTTAAATTCGTTCTTCTCTTTTACTATTTTATGACTTATTTTTCTCGCTTCTCGCACTTTTTCTCCATTTTTTCTTTTATTATTGCAATGAATCTTGAATTAATCCGCAACATATCTCGCTTCCCACAATTAAACTACTCGGGCACTAAATATTAGTCTAAGTCAAATTCCATTTCCAGTATATTTCCAAGATTGACGCGACTTGATAATTAAAAATACGTAAAATGTAATTATAATATTTAAACCAAACCTTCAAATATTGGAATAAAAAAAATACTACAAAACATTAAATATGATGATCAAAATATTAAATTTAACCTAACTTAATTGAAACATGGAAAATTAAATTATCAAATGAAGCATTGGTTTTTTTTTTTTTTTTTTTTTTTTTTTTTTTTTTTTAAAAACATATTAACAACGACTTAAAACCAATTCAACATTAATTCTTAGTTAACATAAGTAATGTTTTCTAGGCCTAATACACTTGTTAAATGGAAAGTCCGTTTTGGAAATGAACTTCTCACCTAGTTCATGTTATTTCTTGTAACATTTAAAAATATCAAATGGAGCCAACTGTTCAAGCTCGTTTAGAATTCAACCATATTAACTCTGTAATTGCTAAATGTTAGTCAGAAAATAAAAATAAAAAAAATAAAATAAATAAATTAAGAAGACTGATTAAAACCAAAGACTAAACTTAAACCCATTATCGATCAAAATGTTATTCCAATTAACCTTATTATAATTAACTACTCGGAAGAATACTCCTTTATTCACTTTAAATACAAGAAAAAAAAGAAACAAGTTTTCAAAATTTCTTGTACTAGACCTAATAATCTTTAAACTTTTTTATACATATTTTTTCCCTACTTAATGACTCCAAAGATGTTAACAGGAACTCCAGACTCCATTTTTATGCTTGCAGGATAAGTTTTGTAGTTTAGAACACCATTATACCCTAATTTGCATGTCAACAGTACATGGGTTTGATGCAACAAATGACGTCGAGACTACTCACATCTACATCCTTTAACACTATTAACTCAAAAAATGATCTCATCTAATGTTCGAAACCAATCTAATTAACATTATTTTGAAACAACAAACAAATTACAAATAAAAACGTAGAGCACAAAACTTCATATAAATAATAAACTTTTCATACTAAATACTACACGAAACCATTCAAACAATTGATCATGCTTTAATTAAAAACAACTAGAAAAGCATTGAGTAAGAACCTGTGTATGAATTAAATAAAAAGAGAAGTACGAACGTCGCCACCGGAAACTCAAACGGGAACCCGAACTCAACTCGCCACTTCTTTTCCTTCCCTTTTCTCTTGTTTTTTTTCTTCTTCTGTTTTCTACTACTTTTTTTTTAACAAGTTTTTTTTTTTTTTTGATGTCCTCTTCTCCTTCCCCTTTTTAAATGTTGCTCTTGCTGTCTGTTTTCCTCCTGATCCCTCCGTCTTCTTGGTTTTTTTTTCTTTTTTTTTCCGTGTGTGTGTTGTATATCCAATACTAGGGTAGTAGTGCATGTGTTATGTAGTGCATGTGTGTGTGTTGTGTACGTGGAGGGAAAAGGGAGGTTTTGTGGGGTGGTTTAGGGTATAGTGGGTAGTTTAGGTTAGGATTTTTTTTAATTAATTTTTTTTTATAAAAATAATAATAATAAAATTATAAAAGAATAAATGAATAACTAAAGTAGTATTAGCTAATATAGAAAAGTTAAATAGCTAGTCCTAAAAATATGACTAAGAAAATATTAAAATTAACTAAAATCTAAATTAAATAAATGCATATATTTTTGTGAATTTCTTTTCATAAAAGTGAAAATAAAATAAAATATAAAATAAAACTTAACCTAACCTCACTTTAAACTTCTTCTTTTTTTTCATAATTTTTCAAATAACCTATTAAACATGAAATAAAATCTAATACAAAAGACTAGATTAAAATTAAATATTTAAAACTAAAAGTGGATTAAAACTCGGGAAGGGTCAAAAATCACGTGTCTACACTCAATACTTGAATGATCATATAGGAAAAATAAATAAATTCAAAAATGAGTTTAATGTGATCTTATCAATACTTGGATTAGATGACCATTGAAGGAAAAACTCTAAACATGCACATTTGATGTATGCAACTATATATTTATGTGGCTAATATTAAGTCCTTATAATATATATCACTCTAACAACTTGTTCACCTCATCATCATATCATATTCTGTTGTACAAGATTATTAAAAAATCATCAAACATGGTGTCAGCTAGAATTGGCTACATTGGTCTGACCAACATGACTATACGAGTCCTCGTGAGCCGGTGGTTCATGGTGTTCGCGACTATGTTGATCCTATCGGCGGCCGGTGCTACCTACGTGTTCGGTCTATATGCCGGTGACATAAAATCTTCCCTTGGCTATGACCAAACAACCCTAAATCTACTAAGTTTCTACAAAGATTTAGGATCCAATGTTGGTATTCTATCTGGCCTAATTAATGAAATTTCACCACCATGGGTTGTCCTTTCAATTGGTGCTGTCCTCAATTTTTTTGGCTATTTTATGATATGGATGGCCGTGACCAAAAAAATGTCCACACCTAAAGTTTGGTTAATGTGTTTGTACATTTGTATTGGTGCAAATTCACAATCTTTTGCTAATACTGGAGCACTTGTGACATGTGTCAAGAATTTTCCAGAGTCACGTGGTGCTGTTCTTGGACTACTCAAAGGTTTTGTTGGTCTAAGTGGTGCAATTTTGACACAAATTTATCATGCAATTTATGGTAATGATTCTAAGTCTTTAATTTTGCTTATTGGTTGGCTTCCTGCTGTTATTTCCTTTGTTTTCCTACGTACAGTTAGGATCATCCAAGTTGTTAGAATTGCACATGAACTCAAAGTGTTCTATAAGTTTTTGTATATGTCACTTGGTCTAGCTGGATATCTCATGGTGATTATCATACTTCAAAAGAAATTGGATTTTACAAGGGTTGAGTATGTTTTGAGTGCAACCCTTGTACTTGTCTTGCTTTTCTTACCACTTGGTTTGGTGATAAATGAAGAAATTGATTCATGGAAAGTCAAGAAACGAGCCTTGGATAGTATTTCTGAGGTGAAAGTGGTAACCGAGAAGCCGAAGAGTAGTAGTGAGGCTCCTCAGCTACCACCACCATCATCAGCTACCACCAGTACTGCTACTTTCGAGAAAGAAGCCTTGGATAGTGTTCCCGAGAAGTCAAAAAGTGATCAGGCTACTCGGCTATCACAGTCGCCAGCTGTCATGACAACTGGTACTGATGTTGACTTAAAAGATCCAGAAGTTTCTTGCTGGAAGACCGCTTTCCGGCCGCCTGACTGGGGCGAAGATTTCACTATACTCCAAGCACTTTTCAGCCTTGACATGTTAATCCTATTTTTTTCTACAATTTGTGGAGTTGGAGGGACTTTAACTGCTATAGACAACTTGGGACAAATTGGAACCTCACTTGGCTACCCTAAAAAAAGCATTAGCACATTTGTGTCCCTAGTAAGCATATGGAATTATTTAGGAAGAGTAGTGGCTGGTTTCCTATCTGAACATTTCTTGCAAAAATACAAATTTCCAAGACCCTTAGCCCTTACCATAACACTAATAGTCTCATGCATAGGCCACATTTTAATTGCCTTTAATGTCCCTGGTGGACTATATGTTGCATCCATAATTATTGGATTTTGTTTTGGGGCACAATGGCCATTACTTTTTGCAATAATTTCTGAGCTATTTGGACTAAAGTACTACTCAACATTGTACAATTTTGGGGTAGTGGCAAGTCCAATTGGTTCATATTTACTTAATGTAAGAGTGGCTGGTCATTTATATGATAAAGAGGCAGAAAAACAATTGAAGGCATTGGGAAGGAGAAGGATGGAAGGTGAAAACTTGAATTGTGATGGAGTTGAATGTTTTAAATTGGCTTTTATTATTATAACATTAGTTACTATATTTGGGGCTTTTGTTTCAATTATTTTGGTGATTAGGACTAACAAGTTTTATAAGAGTGATATTTATAAGAAATTTAGGGAACAAGCTAATGCTGCTGAGATGGAAATAACATTGGCACAAAGTGGTACTAAGTGATAGATTGGAATGATTTAGACAAAAGAGAAGATTAGATAGTTTTTGGCATCTTTGTAATATACTATAGTATATGGTATGAAATATATTTTTGATATTTTCTCTTAATTACATGTACTTTACTTTTCTTTCTTTTAACGTATTTCATTGTGTTAATGGATATACTTTAGAGTTGGTTTTTGTGTACGTTATAGTGTTTTCACTTCACATAGAAATCTATTTCAAATAACGTCCTCTATCCTTTTTTTCCAAGGAAAGAGCAAAAGGTTGACAATTCAGACTTAAAATGAAATAATTTGATATTGTTAAAAAGGGAAACAATGAAGAAAAGAGAAATTGTAGGTGAAATTCAATTAAAATGAGAAGGTGATATTTATTATTTACTTTTTCTATTCGGTTCACATAAATTATATACAAATTATACAGGATCATACACATTTTATATATAATTTATACATATATTATATTTTTGCTAACTATTTTTAATTTACTCAATGAATGAACGACTATTTAGATTACTTCTTCGGGGAAGGGGTGTGGAACTTGGAAGTGGGTAGAATATTGAGCTCAAGTTGTGTGACAAAAAATGCTATTCAACTTAATGAGTTGATATATTAATATTGATATCTCACCATATATTTTTGGAGGCTTTTACATTCAACTGCAGACAAAAAAATATTCTTTTTGACCTAACTCAAAGTCTCGAATTCAAATCGTGTGAATGGAATTATATTGAGTAAAGAGCATTTATTTTTCTAAAATAGACCTCTTGATACAAGACTTCTAACCTATAATTATCGATTTAGCCTTTGAACTTTTCTTACCCGCGTTTATTGAAATGGATCGCCTCCCTCCTATGTTTGTAAAAGTGAAGTGTACAACTTTATTTTTCTTAGTTATTGACAGTGGTCTGGTTAATTTATTTCAGCCTTTGATGAATATTTTCTGATTTTCGATTAAACAACTTTAAAACTTTTATTTTGTGTCCTATATATCCTTCTTTGTGAATTTCCGATCAAATTAGTCATGTCAAAATGAGTTTCAGCTACCGAGTGAAAAAAAAAATGTGAACAGTGAATCGTAATAATCAAATCAAGCTATAGTAATCACAATTAATTATTGTTGAACAGACTTTCCATACTCAAATATCGATCATACGCAAACCTGACCCCTAATAGTCAATAATGACCGAAATAATTAAGAAGGTTCATATTATATTATGCGTATTTGAAATTCTAACATAAAATCCGAAGGTTCATCATCAAGAGGTGTGGTGGAATAAATACAACCTCTTCATCTTTAAGTAAAGATCTCGAGTTTGAATTATAAAAATGAAAAAACTCTTGATATAGAATATTTCATCCTTCTTTTTTTTTTTTTGGTAAATAAACTATTTTATTTAACCAAGTAAACATTTACAGCACCAGAAAGCTGGTCACTAGCCTCCGCTTTGAAAGAAACATCAACAACAACTGTGACAAACTGCCTATCCTAAGTATTACAATGGATAACAATTTAGAGAGTGCAGCTTAGGTGCTAATCTTGGTTTCGTCTGGCCTCTAAAAAAAATCTCTTGCATAATGATTCTGCATATAGTCTGAACAGTCTTGCTCTTATGCTGAAATATCCGCCAATTCCTTTCCTGCCATATATGGTAAACACAACATGCCATGGTCATCCGATATATGTGCGCAGTAGCTCCAGTGCCTTTGATATTCTGGTTAGTCCATTCCAGCTTTTCCCTCCATGATAAAGCCTGCCTAGATATCCCTTGCCAGTTTAACATCTTATGCCATAATTCTATAGAGTATGGACACTCACAGAATAGGTGTGCCAGGGACTCAATTCCATCAGAACACAATATGCAGTTGTGACTAACATCAATTCCCCATCGTGCTAGCCTGTCTTTGGTACTTAAACGTTCCAGTGTAGTTAGCCTCAAAATAAAAATCTACTTCTCTGCCTCGTAATTATTACACACCAACCTTCGCCAAGAGACTCTTTCAACCTGCCCGAGTAGTGATAGATAGATAGTCTTAATACAATACGTACTCATAGCTTGAAATTGATGCACATTCATACCAGCTTCCCCAATATATATACTTCTTCATTTTGAATACTTTCCTAATGACCCATGATGCTTGTCTCCGCTTCCCAGATTGTACCACCTTAATTTAAATAGTAGTTATGAACCCATTTCACCCACAATTTGTCCTTCTTTTGGGCTAGATTCCATAACAGATTCATGATAGCAGCCCTATTCCATGACGTGATATTTATTTCATCCTTCTTAACCCTACACGATGTAAATTTGAATTAATCGAATCTGTACGTTCTAAATACATAATTGTTATTTTTTTTAAAAATCAAATAGATGTTTACGGGTACCTCTCTTTGGACTAATCTTTTACACAGGGGCGGATCTATATAGGCCCGTGGGGGTGCCACGCCACCCGCAAGCTTCGGGTGAAACCCTATGTATATAGGTGTATATATATATATATAAGATGTAGATAAATAATTAATGTGGCACCCAAAACTATCAAGAGGTGTTGCGATGCCATTGGCGATGACTGAAACTACCACCCAAGGGATGCAGGATCGAATCTTTCTGGCAACATTTTTATTAATAGAATCTAACTTGCAGCTTCAAATAGAGAGCAAATTCAGTTTCAGGGCAAGTTTTAATGATTATATTTTCTTTCTAATTCTAGTGCACTTGGTTTTAATTAATTTATTAATCTTTGAACTTTTTTTATTTTTTTCATAGTTATTAGCTATGAGTTTGACCCAAATAAATGTCCCTACTATTATACACATTCTTTTCCTAGTAAAAATTATTATTCTCAAAGAACCTCCTTTCTTGTTTCAATTCTTCCAACATCCTGTTAACTAGAAAAAAAAGTGGGAAGTTACGTTTTTTTTCTTCTTAATCTCATTTTATAAATTAAATTAGAATAACTTCATGTACTTTTTTAACTGATTATATATGTCATATATATAAGATCATAGTAACCCCAATCATTAATTTTCATTTAGATAACAATAAAATTTATTTTCCTGATAAAATTGAAAATATTCTTATTTTTTAATTTCTTGGAATTGATTAAGAAAATTTTTACGTTGCCGCAACTGTGGAGATAACATTCTCATTTATAAACCGATAGAAAATGAAATGCGAAATAGCATTGGTGATCAAAATTTATATGATAGTTTAATTTGTTACATTACGCATGATGTATTTACAAATTTAAGTAATGATGCCCTCATTGGTCGTTTTCAAAATATGAAAACTGTTCGAGGATAATTATAAATAAATGATGTATATTTATAGTATTAGCAATATTGTTGAAAATTTTATACTCTGTGTACCTTGTGAGGAATCGAAACCCAAGGTTGATGTAATGAACTAATTGATATGTCTGCTTGGCACCCGAAAGCTCCAAATCCTGTATCCGCCTCTGCTTTTACACCTTATAGAAAGGTATTTCAGCGAATTAAAAAAGGGATAAATGAGACACATAATAAGTGGAGTATATGCTTGGTAGAGCTGTTAAAATGAACTTGGCCTACGAGGTCAAAACACTATTTAAACCAAGAAAGACCTTTTTATTCACTATCTATTCAATTCAAACTTCCAATTCTTATTTAAATAGAATTAGGCGAAAATTTCTTTGAAAAAATTAGATAAATTATCTGTTGGATCAATTTTTTATACCCAAAATTACTCAATTATCACGTACTACACAAATTAGGCATTCGGCCCACTTTGTTGCAGCCGAAGTGCAAGTCCAATACTTGCTGCTTAGATCTATATGCTGATCCCTTTGCTGCTGCTGCATTCATTTTTTTTTCTCACTGTTTTTTCAAGAGGAAAATTAGTACTCTAAGTTTTAGTTGGTTGATAGGAGGATGCAATTAGATGTTAATTGTGTGTGCATCAGGTAAATAAAATGGAGGAAGAAGAGGGGGGAATATGAAACTACATGCAGATTTGCCTATATTTTAGGAAAAGGGAAGCTTAAGGCTCCCTTTTCAGCCATTAAATATTCTTCAAAACTCGACTTTACATTGACATGTTGCAAATGTTTCGAGTGACTAATATATCAAAAGGCTCGAAACATCAAGAGGAGGCCATATATAAAAAATTTGAGACTGTTTAAAGGAGATTTGAGTTGATCGGGATTGAAAAAAAAAATCTATATGTATAAATATTGTATAAACAGTGTATGTGATGTATATACATTTCTGATGCATAGTTTTACTTCATATGTATATGTAAATATTGTATAAACAAAATATATAGATGTATATACATCTCTGAGATATAATTATACATAATATATATACAATTATATACTATCTATATAGTATCAGTAAATTACATATACATGTGACTATTTTATTGAATTTTTTTTTGTCACCTGTATAATTATGTAAGAAGCTCATTTCTATTTGGCCCGTTAAGGCCTCACTGGTGAAAGTATTAAGTTTAATTTTGTTTCATCAATGCAAAAAGGAGCTATTCATGCAGTCACATTTTTATTTTTTAATTTTTCATTCGGTATTTGAAACTCATTTTGACATGACTAATTTAGTCGGAAATTCGCAAGGAAGGATATATAGGACACAAAATAAAGATCTAAAGTTGTTTATCAAATAAGACCAAAATCTGAAAGATATTCGTTAAAGAGTGAAATGATCTAGACATGTCAAACAACTAAGAAAGTTAAAAGTAGGCATTCCCCTTTTACTCCCTCCATCTCAAAATAGTTGGCATGTATAGATTTTGTACAATTCTTAAGAAAAAATTAATTAGGAGTGTGATTTGACTGATATATCCCTTATTAATTCTTTAATCTTCATTTATTTATGTGCCTCTTAATTCTAGAATAATTATTATTAAGGTTAGAATTGGAAAGAAATGGTTAATTATCTCTTGGACTTTTAAACATGCCAACTATTTTGAAATTTTTTTTTTGAGCAAACATGTCAATTATTTTGAAACGGAGAAAGTACAACATAAGAGAGAGGACCTTGTTCTAAAAAGTCTTTTTGATTGCCTCCGCTCCCTTAATAAAGACAGGTAACGAAAGTTTGAAGGTTATTCCAACAATTGTTGGCAAGAAGGCTTATAGCAAAAGGCCTTATTTCGGGAAAACAAATTTCATTCTCAAAATTTGAATTCGAGACTTATACAACAACATAATCACTATGTCTAGGGAGGGTAGACTGTACGCAGTTCATACCACTATCTCAGAGGTGAGGTAGAGATGCTGTTACCGATAGACCCTCAGCTCAAGACAAATTCAGTCCAAAAACAACATAATATAAGAGAATTCAAAACTAATAGTTATGACAAAAAGAATATTTATCACCAACCAAAACTATTGGTAGTTTAATTATTTATGAGTCACATTAATTGGACCTTAAAGAGAGAAAAACAGAAACCTGAAAGTTGGCATGCTTAAAGGCTAACGACCCAACCAAGTAGTTATCTCATAAGTAATTAATTGCTGGTCTGCACTTGAAAGTGAAAGCCTCCAAAAATATATGGTAGTGATACATCAACTCATTAAGTTGAATTGCATTTCTTTGTCACACAACAGCCTCTTCGTAAAAATGCAGGGTAAGACTGTGTACAATAAATCTTTGTGATATGATCCTTTCCCAAACCCATGCATAGCGAAAGTTTTAGTGCACTGAACTGATTTTTTTTACAACTTGAGTTCAAACATAAACTATTTTATGATTTAAATGGTAAATCTTAAAGAGTAAGATAACAATACAAAGTAAAAAGAGTTGCTCGATCACCTTATTTTTATAATCATTTGATATCCGGAAAGACTATTGGCTTGATTAATTCGTATTCGAGCCACTTTGACTCATTTAAGGAGAAAGCATTCCGTAATAGGAACTTTTCATTTTTAGTGTTCGAACTTAAGATCTTTAGTTAAAGTTAAGGAATCACATTCATCTCGCCTCATTCCTTGATAATAAATACGTTTTTGATATCCTCACTCCCATATAATAAAGATCAATATATCCTATCGATTTGATCTCCATTATTATTGGATTCTCATCATTTCTTTTTATTATATTGTTAATTACAACGTAGTATATTCCTATATTCAAACAGCATCTCTATTGGCAAATCAAACAAATTGCTTAAAGAAACATGGTTACCTAGTACCAACTATTTTAGAATATTCAACACCACATATTTAAGTCAAACAAAGCAGCTTCCTCTCTCCAAAAAACTTCAAATGGTCCAAATACACCACAATTATTATGGATTAACAAGTTCTCTTTTAATAATCCTCTACTGAATAAAATTAGCAATGAAATTCTATTAAAGGGGTTAGCTTGAATTTCACTCTCATTTATAATTTATAAATACCACCTTCTCTTTTTAATTGGATTCTACCTACACATTTCTCTTTTCTTCATTATTTTCCTTTTTAACAATATCAAATTATTTCATTTCTAAGCCTGAATTGTCAACCTTTCCTTTTTCTTTGATAAAAGAATGAAAGACGCTATCTAGAGTAGATTTGAACGTGAAGTGAAGATTGTATGTTCTTTTTATACATATGTTTAGAAAGCACTTACCTAAATTTCCATTTTTGCAAAATTCGGATAGACAAGAATCTCAATATCAATCTCTTAACGCCACAAAATACATTAAAAAGAAAGAACAGGAAAATACATGTAAGAGAAAATATCAAAAATATATTTCATACCATGTACTAGTATATTACACACATGCCAAAAACTATCTAATCTTTTCTTTTCTCTTTGACTTTTTCCATTTTTTTTTGTCTACTTACAATCCATTCCAACCTATCACTTAGTACCATTTTGTGCCAATGCCATTTCCATCTCAGCAGCCTTAGCTTGTTCTCTAAATTTCTTATAAATATCACTCTTATAAAACTTCCTAGTCCTAATCACCAAAATAATTGAAACCAAAGCCCCAAAAATAGTAACTGATGTTATAATAAAAAAAGCTAATTTAAAACACTCAACTCCATCACAATTCAAATCTTCCCCTTTCATCCTTATCCTTCCCAATGCCTTCAATTGTTTCTCTGCCTCTTTATCATATAAATGACCAGCCACTCTAACATTTAGCAAATATGAACCAATTGGACTTGCCACTGCCCCAAAATTATACAATGTTGAGTAGTACTTTAGTCCAAATAGCTCAGAAATTATTGCAAAAAGTAGTGGCCATTGTGCTCCAAAGCAAAATCCAATAATTATCGATGCAACATATAGTCCACCAGGGACATTAAAGGCAATTAAAATGTGGCCTATGCAAGAGACAATTAGTGTTATGGTTAGGGCTAAGGGTCTTGGAAATTTGTATTTTTGCAAGAAATATTCAGATAGGAAACCAGCCACTACCCTTCCTAAATAATTCCATATGCTCACTAGGGACACAAATGTGCTAATGCTTTTTTTAGGGTAGCCAAGTGAGGTTCCAATTTGTCCCAAGTTGTCTATAGCTGTTAAAGTCCCTCCAACTCCACAAATTGTAGCCAAAAATAGGATTAACATGTCAAGACTGAAAAGGGCTTGGAGTATAGTGAAGTCTTCGCCCCTTTCGGGCGGCCGGAAAGCAGTCTTCCAGCAGGAAACTTCTGGATCTTTTAAGTCAACGGTTGTAATAGCTGGCAACTGTGATAGCTGAGTAGCCTGATTACCTTTTGACTTCTCAGGAGCACTATCCAAAGCTTGTTTATCGAAAGTAGTAGTATTGGTGGTAGTTGATGATGGTGGTGATAGCTGAGGGGCCTCAGTACTACTCTTCGGCTTGTCGGTTACCACTTTCACCTCAGAAATACTATCCAAGGCTCTTTTCTTTACTTTCCATGAATCAACTTCTTCCTTTATCACCAAACCAAGTGGTAAGAAAAGCAAGACAAGTACAAGGGCTGCACCCAAAACATACTCAACCCTTGTAAAATCCAATTTCTTTTGAAGTATGATAATCACCATGAGGTACCCAGCTAGACCAAGTGACATATACAAAAACTTATAGAACACTTTGAGTTCATGTGCAATCCTAACAACTTGGATGATCCTAACCGTACGTAGGAAAACAAAGGAAATAACAGCAGGAAGCCAACCAATAAGCAAAATTAAAGACTTGGAATCATTACCATAAATTGCATGATAAATTTGTGTCAAAATTGCACCACTTAGACCAACAAAACCTTTGAGAAGTCCAAGAACAGCACCACGTGACTCTGGAAAATTCTTGACACATGTCACAAGTGCTCCAGTATTAGCAAAAGATTGTGAATTTGCACCAATACAAATGTACAAACACATTAACCAAACTTTAGGTGTGGACATTTTTTTGGTCACGGCCATCCATATCATGAAATAGCCAAAAAAATTTAGGACAGCCCCAATTGAAAGGACAACCCATGGTGGTGAAATTTCATTAATTAGTCCAGATAAAATACCAACATTGGATCCTAAATCTTTGAAGAAACTTAGTAGATTGAGGGTGGTTTGATCATAGCCAAGGGAAGTTTTTATGTCACCGGAATATAGGCCGAACATGTAGGTGGCACCGGCTGCCGATAGGATCAACATGGTCGCGAACACCATGAACCATCGGCTCATGAGGACTCGCATAGGTAGGTTCGTCGTCATGTTGGGCAAACCAGTGTCGCCACTTCTGGCTAACACCATATTTGGTGGTTTTCTGAAAATCTCGTAGAACAAAATGTGATAGGATTATTAGGTGAGTGTTTGATTGAACTGATCCAAGTGAAGCAAGTTGTTAGGGTGATATTTATAAGGACTTAAAAGTTTGGCCACACATATATATAGTTGCATACATGAAATGCTCTCATCCTAACACCTAACGTAGGCATGCACCCCACTACCTAAAAAAAATTACAACTCTACCCTACTAAGAGTGGGGAGGTGGGGTGGAGTGGGGGTGGAGGTAGGCGTAGGGGTGGGGGGACAGCCTAAAACATGGACTTCATAGTTGACTTGAGCAAGTTTCTTGGAAAGAAGGATGGATAAAGAAAGATATACTTTAGAAAAAATCTGTCAAATGATAGACTAAATAGTAATATTCTATTAGTCAGTCTTGAAGATCGATAATTGGAGCACATATTTTATACGGGATATTTGATTTTGTTTTCCATTATGAATGTATTATCCAACTATACAGAGTCTTTTTTATAAATGGAAGGTCAATAATAACTAACGTGTAATATCTTTATAGCCTTGTTTTTTTACTATTCAAGTTGTTTTATATATGGAAGATCAATAAAAATTCATGTATAATTTTTTCTTTATAGTGTTATTCTTTTACTATTCAATTTGTAAGTGGACATGGGAGTTCATTTTATGTATAATTTTATTTGGATGAGTCATGAGATAGACATGGGATATTTAAAATATTACGTCGACAAATGAATACTATGCCCTACAAGCTCAACTTCTAGTTCTAGTTTCATTATTATAAAATTTGATTTTAAATGATAAAATAAGTTGTTTTCTGATTAATTTGTTGTTTTATGGGAAAAGACTCAAATATGTCATCAAATTATTGAAAATGGCTCATCTACGTCATTTGTTATAAGTTTGGCTCATTTATGCCATCGCCTCTAAAAGTTTGGTTCATCTATGTCACTGTCGTTACAGAAAAATTCATTTGTGCCATTATTTTGCAACAGTGATTTTGCAAAACTATTTTTGTCACATGACCTCTTATTAGAAGTCCACGTCACCAAATCCAAAATCAACCAATATTACTTAAATCAAAATAAAAAATAATACCCATTATAATAAAATCTGACACAATTAATGCGTTTGATTTTTATTTTTAATAAGTCCAACTTTTATTCTAACTGTGTGGATCAAATTTTATTTTAATGGGATCGATTTTTAATTTTTTATTTTAAGTAATATTTGTTGATTTGGATTTGGTAATGTGGACCTCTAATAAGAGGCCACATGACAAAAATGGTTTTGCAAAAATCACTGTTATAAAATAATGGCACGAATGAACCTTTGTGTAATGGCGGTGACATAGATGAGCCAAACTTTCAATTAAAGTGGCATAAATGAGCCAAACTTATAACGGATGGTATAAATGAGCCATTTCTAATAGTTCGATGGCATATTTGAGCCTTTTCCCTTTTTTTATTTGCCTTCCTTTTTCCTTATTTATATTCTTAAAAGAAAGTATGAAAAAATAGGATTTATTAATAATTGAGGGATCAAAAGTGTCATTAACTCTTTTACCCTCATGAAAGCAAATGTAAAATAAAAAATTAATTTTCGAGGTGTATTATATTAATTTGTTAAAGCAAACTTACAAAGTAAAATTTTTTTTTTTCCAAAAGATTGATTCCTTTTCAATTCAGTTTTAGCTCTTATCTATAATTTTATTACATGATGTCTATTATTGATCGATCAAGTGGCAATATCTAAGGTCAACCAACTAGCTTTAATTTATCGTAAAAATGTCAGAAAACCGAACTCTAATAAAGATGAAGACAACGACTAATTTGTACCTCATTTATAATAAAAATGTCGAAAACTAACCTCGAGAGAGTTTTGGAACAATGATAAAGTTATCTTTGTGAGATCTATATAAGTTACAAATTCAAATCGTGAAGTTAATTATTGACACTTAAAATAACACAAACTGCTTACACTATACCTCTTTAGGAGTGCGATCCTTTTCCGAGTCCTTGAATGTGGATGCTAACTGCACTTTTTTCTGTATGGCATGTGTGCTCCACAAATGCACTAAAAGACAATGACAGGAAACAATATATGCCTTTAATTAATTGTGTTTTTTTTTTTTTGGGTCGACATGGATTATAAGTTCATTGGTTTAATTGATTAAAAGTAGCTAATAAAAATTAAATTTTGAATTGATCCTATAAATAAATAGTTATTTGAATATATCCTGAAACTGATAATAACAAATATTTTAGAAAGAAACTAATGGCGTGTTCGGTAGGAAGGAGAACACTTCTCATATTTTTTAGAAAATTAAGTGGGACTTTTTTTTTTTGTGTGTGTGTGTGATACATAAATAAAAAAATATTATTTTAAAAATATTTACATAAAATTTAGATAAATATGATGAGAGGTGGGGGTGAGAGAAGGGGTTGTGGGGTGGTGGAGATAGGACAACAGAAAAAAAAAAAAAGGTGTGTTGACGGGTGGAGAAGACATGACAATCAATATATATGAAACGTCAGTGGTCAACTTGTTTTTCAAAATTTTTGAACTAACCGAACATACAAAAATTATAATATTCTCAAAAAAATATTTTTTTTCCATGGCGACACACCCTATATGTCTACTCAAGAATCTTTTATTCGCATTTAGCAAATTGAGATCAATTTATTAACCTTAATCGCCAGCTAATTAATTAATGGCATTCCCCATTTTACACTTTCAACTTGGATGAAATGGTACAAAATAATCCATAGTTACAATTAGTATAGAAGATAATGATCCTAAAAATATTTTTTGTATTTTATATTATCAATCTCCTTTGTCTTTGATATAACGGTCTCTCGTAAACTGATCATATAATTAAATAATATTTTTAATAGATCTATAATTCCTAATAAAAAACAGAAATTAACGATAAATAAATTATGTAGTAATAAAATTTATCATTAATCTTATTTAGCTACAAATTAGTATAGATTATCAAAAAATTTACTAGCTACAAATCATTTAGCGATAAATTAGCGATTTCATTCACACGATACACGTAAAGTCTTTTATAGCAACCAAATGAAACACACCATCGACGTGTTCTTCTCTACAGTTCGATTGACAAGTAAAATTCCTTTTCAATACGCATCATTACTTATATATTCTCCTTTATAGATAATTTTTTCAAATTATACATATATATATCCTTGACTAAGTAAAGATTAAGTTGATAATCAAAACACGTGCTTCTTACTGGTCCCTCTGATAGCAAATCATAAAATAGTCAATGATTAGGAAACAATTTTTGACTAAAAACACCCTAAAATAGTTCTTTTCGAAAAAAAAAATATGATGATTATAATAATTAAAAACGATAAAATGGCCTTATTCCTAACGTATTAAAAATGATTTAATTTTTTTTCCCTTTTATTTGTTGGATCTAAATTGCCCTTAACATTATTTTTCATGTTAAAATGTCCTCTTTCGTCCTATTGAACTCATTGCCCTTAGTTTATGATTAAAATATATCCGCTTTTAACAAATTATAAATAAAATAGCATATCTGAGGCTCAATTTAGTTAAATGGACGATACATATATTAGATTCAACTCATAAATAATATGACCCATCCGAATTCATTTATTCAATAATTATTGGAGATGGTTTTTTTAAGGATCCACCATTATTGAAGGATAAAGAAATTAAGTTAAACCTAGATTTGGCCTTGATTGAACTTATTTGCACCGATTTTGGACCGAAATCGCAGATTAAAATGAAGAAGATATTGTCGTCTTCTGAATCCAATCATAAAACCTAAAGCATCGGAGGAACTAGTGGGAACAGTGCAGATGTTTTCTAGTTGTTTTGGGTTAACATGGATGAGTCGGGTTATTTATGATTCGAATCATGTTAATCAATAAATCAATACCATATACCATCCACATGTGCCATCTCATAATTTCGTGAAAAGGAGGAGCATTTTTAATTTGAAAATTAGCGTCGAGGATAACTGAAATCCAATAAGCGAAAGAAGAGCATATTTAAGCCATTTTCAATACGTTAGATGTACTTTTTTTAAACCCTTTTCCTAATTACTTACTTTTTAAAACATATATTCTTGCAACTTTTCACATATTTCAAAAGTTAAATTTTGTTTTATTTGAAGAATTCAACTTTCATGTGATGTTTTAATCACACTAAACAAACTCTTAACAAATAATCTATGATTTTTTCATGCAATTATATGGCTGAATTTTCAATTGGATAATTCTCATATACATCCCAAGAAATCTGGGATACGGCATTTAGATAAAGACATAATATTTTTTTTCTGTATATTTGGTTGGCATAATCTCACCTAATTAATTAACTTGATTAAAATATGATTATTTTACACATTTAATTTGGTCTTAGTTATGACTAGTTATCATCTTCATCTATCATGATGACAATGCTTCTTCAAAGTTCAAACTAGGTTGGAATATTCATATCATAACTAATACTAGTACATTTTTTGCTTTTTTTGTTTTAAAGTTCTTGAAAATGTATATTTCAAACACAGTAAAAGTAATTTTTTTTTGGTTTGTTGGGATGTACTGACTACTGTGACCGCATCTCAGGTGATATTTAATGGGAGATTTACACAAATAGATTATTTTTGTGTCACTGTTTAATTTTTTAATCCCTAAATAAGCCCACAACTCATGATTAATCGCTAGGAGCTTGATACAAATGTCCTGCCGATCACCAGACGCCATGTCTAATGAATGAGTTTGTCATAAGTCTTGGCAAATTATTAGAAGTTTAGTAGTATAAATTATGTAACTTTGGAATAAATTATTTGTAAGTTCTGGATAAATAATTATTAGTTTTTAATGGATGGACTTATCACAAATTCTAGCAAATCATAGTTTTGGAATTCATCGATATTGGAGTACAAATTTTTCAGGTACTCTAACGGATAGAGCTTTTTCTGCGGCATATTGAGAGCCATATAGTCTCCCGCCAATCAAAAATCCCCATAATTTTAATATAAATTATATAACTTTAAAATAAATTATTCACAAATTCTGATGAATCACTACGACATTTAAAGAAATTTCACTAACAAATTTTACTTTAAATTTAATTCGAATTAAATTAAATTATCTCCAAATTTAATATCCAATCATCTATGATGAATCACGTTACTATCGATCAGGTTGTCATTTCAAAGCTTGAGTAGTTTCGTTATATATGTTTAATTAATTTCTAGCCACATATTTTAAATTCCACTATGACCTATATATATATGTAGACTATTCGTATCAAGGAGTCCAACTATTTAAATACTTTAATTGCATGGAATCTCTAACAAATAATGTTAGTATAGTTTTTCTTATACGTATAGTCAATGCCCTAGTAGTTACGCAATACTAGTCCAAAGGAAGTAAAATAACAAGCAAAAGATGATGTAAGTAATAATAATTGAGTTTTAAATCTAATATTTATAGATATTTGTTTTTTTAATTTGAATATGCTATATATTTAAGTAAAAGACAATGGATTCGGTCGAATTTTTATTCGGATTCTAGCTCAGCCTTTGACCTTCATAATGCTCTTTATGATTTCAATGATTAATTTCATGTTTAATAGAGACACAAATTACATTATGAGATCGTACATTGAAAAATATAGAAAAGCTCTCTCTTTATCTCTATATTTCTTGTCTTGATCATTCAATATTGCTACTACTATTTAATAAGTAGTAGTAGTATTTTACAACATTTGTTTTTAAAATTATTTTCCAGTAAAAATCCAGTTCTTTATTAAGATTCTAGTTGCTACATTGCTGAGAAACAGTTGTCAATTTGTCATTTACTTTCGAGTGTAAATTATTAATTATATTTTTCTATTTTGTTGGGGGGAAAACAAATTTTTATTTTTAAAATACAGTCAATTAATTTCTCCTGGAGAAGTTAACTACTTTTCCTAATCAAGTTGTTTACTAATTAGGATTGTTGGATCAAATTGACCTTATCTATAGCTACATCTAACTAATAGTGATGTTTAAGAAGTTGAAATGACCTAGAGCGTGCTCGATCCATTAAATGTTTTTCAATTTTTTCATATTCGATTGGTCAAAATCTTTGAAAAATATTTTTTAAAAATATTAAATTTGTTAAAAATAAAAAAAATGATTTCCTTAATAAAAATAAAAAATAAATTCTATAAATGATATTTTACATATCCTTCACCCTCTAACACATGACCTCATCTTCACCACACCCTTATATAGTCCCTATATCCCACCACCCCCAACACACTTCATTTCCCAGACCCCCCGCCGGCTCCTCATAGTCCCATCCCAACACCCCAAACTCCTACCCCGACCCCCAACACACTTCACTTTCACCCCACCCCAATACTAGTCCCCCCCATAGTCCTCATCCCCACTATACCCCTACCTCCATTTCCATCCCTATCTTCCAAAATATTTATCTAGATTATATATAAATATTGATAAGACAATATTTTACGCTCTTACATATCGAATGTGACAACCCTATTTTCAACACACAAACACTGATGAATATTATAATTACTAAACGGAATTATATTGAAATACAAATACTAAAAACAACAATTAAATAGAAATTAGAGAAACAAAAACAGGACAACTAGAAGGGGATGAAAAGTTACAGACGTCAGAAGGATAGAGATGAGGAACACAAATTTTGGCTAAGTATCATCACAATTTCATAACCGTATTTCTCCCTCTAGACTTCTATTTTTGGATCCCTAACATAGCCACATAATTTGATGTTGGGCTTATTTACTAATACTGTTCCAGACCCATTCATAACATCGAACACAAGAAGAAAAAAAAACTCACTTATTTTTAAAAAAACACTTTTTCTAAAAATACATTTTTTTTTTTTTTTGGAAACTCCAGGAAAACCCGCAGCCGCTACAACCTCTGTCACAGCCTCTGCCCTTCGGGTGAGCACTCTGTGGTGAGCACTTTGTGCGCACTGGGTAAACCCTCCACTGTGTAATAGCCTGCAAACCACACTGGGGATGTAAACCGCACTAGGCAAGCCCCATGCGACAGGCTCAATTGAAAAGGCATTAGGGAAAAAAAAATTAAAAAAAAATACATTTTTTGTGGAAAATATTGCCCCTCATAACCGACCACACCCTTGGTTTAGATAAAGTCGTAGTAATTCTTTTGTATAATTGATTCGTAATTACTATAATTAATCAAGTTATGGTCTTATGGATTAGGTCAGTGGCGGACCCAGAATTCTGAACAAGTGGGTTCAACTTGAAACAACTATAACCGATAGTATAAAGTGTAGTATTTGGCACGACAAGTTGGACCCGGTGGCTTCTTTTTATTCTTTTTTGTTACGATCTCAAGATGAAGTCATTTAAAGTCATACTTTATAGTTTTAACAAAATTAAAAACAATTTTTTAAGAAAAAAAGGAACAAAAATTATTTACTTGTATCTTTTAACAATTAAATTATTTAAATTTGTAGAATAATGTTTCAACAAAAAAAATAATTCAATCAATTTAAATTTTTATTTACTCCATAAAATTTAACAAAATCTAGACTTTTTTTCTTGTTTAGAAGTGCTCCTAAAGAGTTGTTATTTGTCAATAGAAGATAATAAACAGAATTACACAGTTAAATTAAATTAATACATATAATTAAAGAAATAAAGTTAACTACTAGTAATTTAGAAATTTTAATATAAAACATATAACAGTTTTCAACATAATACAAATTAAACTACAAATTTTAAGGAATTTATTCAAGTATACTTGCATATTGTTTGCATTTTATGAAGAAGAAATCAAAATTCACTTTCTAAAGGTTTAAATTGTTGAAGTATGACAAAGTTTAGAATGAGTGAAAGTAATAAACTGTTCAAGCCAAGAAAAGTAATAAAAGGCACATTGGGGACAAAAGCACTGGCACAGTACTTGGCAATAATAGTACAAGGTAAAATGGAAAATAAAATATTAAGCAGTCAAAGAGGATTCGAACTCATGACCAAAAATCGAAAATGAACCCACTAGATCACCTGAGCAGAGGCTAGAGATGTGTCAAGGGGGTTCAAATTATTTATTTATTAATATTTCACTATCTTAAAACTGATTTATTCTATATTCACAGTCTAATTTTTCAACGAAGCGGGTTCAATTGAACCCCTTTGAACACACGCGGGTCCTCCCATGGATTAGGTTGTCATCTGTTTAATTAATTTCCGGCCACATATTTTAAATTCCATTATGACCTATATATATGTAGACTAATAGTAGCAAGGAATCTAACTACTTATTATATACTTTCTTGAATTGGTTTCTTTGACTAATTACTTAATAGGCGTTTGGTCATGTTTCATTGTGAAAATAAAATAAAGTAGTTTTTGTTTTCAAAGTGAAAAATAATATTTCAAAATTGGAGTTGTATTTGATCATGAAATAAAAGAGTTGTTTTTGAATCTTTGTGAGTAAATTGGAGTGAAAAAAGTGAAAACACTTTTTTTTTTTGTTTTTGGAATTTTTTAAAAAAGTGAAAACAGTTTTTTTTTTTTTTTGAAATTCCACGCCCAAAACATGTTTTCTGCAGTTGAACGCCGGAAAAAAAAAAGAATAATATTCATGGTCAAACGGGTCCTTAGAATCTATAAAACAGATATAGTGTGTGTAATGTTTTTCTTCCACATATATAGTCAATGCCCTACTAGTTACGCAATAGTAGTCCAAGGAAGTAAAAGAACAAACAAAATGATTATGTAATTTGGGGTTGACCATATTTCTCATTTAAGCTCGATCACCTTATGTCATCATCACATCATGAACAAGATAAAAAATGAAAAGTAAGTTAAAATAGTAATAATAATAATTTACTTCTTGTTTTTTTTTTCCCATAAGATAAGATCATTTGGATGGAGAACAAATGGGGCAAAACAATAAAAGAAATAATTAAAAAAAAAAGAACAAGAAGGCCTTAACATCGTGAAATTTTCGTTCGATCGTCCCTTTTCAGACTAATTATTTAGCAAATGGCTATCTTTCTTTCTTTTTTGTAATTTTATGAGCCTTTTAGACCATAGTCTTTTAGATTTCTTTCAAGCAAATTGAAAATTTTAAATATGAGAAAACGTAGTACAACAATCTAAAGTTTTGTAAGCTATTACAAAGTTTCGTAAGTTATTGCAAAGTTTTTAAATGATTGTCTAATATTTTGTCTGTAAAATGGAGCAATATATGAGTAATGTAGTCCGGATGAATAATTTTCCAAGGTTTATATTTGCATAACCTCTAAACCTAGGGACAAAATTTGAATGATGATCTAAATAAGCTGATAATTAAGTGTATGGCCTTAAACCCTCTCCCTAGTGTCTATTGAAGACACTACGATAAATGAGGAATAAATACAAAAATGAGGCTCAATGTCGTATATATTTATTATTATCCAATGGAGAAGCAAAAAAGGAACAAAAATGGGAAAAGATATAAGGACAAAAGAAAGTAAATAAACTAAATGAGTCAAAACATATATATACGTGGAAGTGCAAATATGTCAAAAAGTTGAAAATCATAATGCAAGAAATTCCACTACTTATTTCATATACATAAAAGGAACTTAGAAGAAAGTGACTTTTAATTTGCAGCAATTGTAGAAAATATTCCAAGCTTTATATTGATAATTCCATTTTTGGGAGGGAAAATGATGTACTCCTGGAAGAATAATGTGATATAGTAGTGATTTTCTTTTTGGATTTGAAATTTCAAAAGGGGTAAGACCACAAGCTTGTATAAAAATCAAAAGCAAATATATACTAATATTAGGAATCTTCAAAGCAAGAACGTGTATATATTGCCTACTTGCATCAATAATCTATCACTTACAAGTTCAGCAGAATTCATTAGTTTTAATCGTTTGCGTTAAATTTTTTTTTACTTAATATATATACATAACTTATCAAGAACTCAATAATTTTATATTTTAGCTTCGCCTTTATATAGTGGTGAAGTTAAGATTTTCACTAAGAGGGTTCAAAATATGAAGAAGTACACACGAAGAAGTTGAAGAAGGTCCAACATCTGCTATATAATACATAAAAGATAATTTTAACTATGTATAAACAGTATAATTTTTCGTCAAAGAGATTTTCGACGAACACCTCGACTCTACCTGGCTCCAGCCCGATATATACCGTAATTAGAACGCGATTGAAGCAAATAAAGCACTGTATATATATATATATATGTTCTATATAGACTTGTCAAGATGTTCAGACTTTGAGAGTGACTAGTTCACACTTCAGTATGCGTGTATATAGTTTACTAGGCATCCATGTGCATCATACTTCCATTTTTCTAGTAATTAAAAACCTTTATTATTATTATTATTATTATTATTAGTTATTGGTTTCTCATCCGATCTGGTGCTTGAATTAGAACTTGACTAATTCAGGTTCACACAGAGAAGTCTTAGGGGTAAAACACTCTTTCTACTAAAAACGACTCTATTTTCAAAGCTCGAACTTGAAATTTTTGATCAAGGATAAAAATATACTTACCACATTGCAACGACCTTTTCGTGGTTAAATGCTAAACATTAATTTGTACTAATTGAAGTGAAATATCTCTTTTATGTAAGTGGTACAAGGTCAAATTACAAGTCCAATCTTGATATATAGTAATGTTACTATGTTAGGTTTTACAAGTCTCTAATATTGTTTTCTTTCACGAAATCTCTTTTTTTTTTTGTTTCCACTCGGTGTGCGGTACCTGCATTGGAGCCCCGACTAATCTGAATCGTGCACTGCAGGGCCCATTCTGGGGGTGGCACTCCCAACAGAAATTTCTCCATTCCCAGGGCTCGAACCCCGAGACTTCTAGTTAAGGATGGAGCGATCCCACCGCTGCACCACAACCCGTTGGTTTCACGAAATCTTCTACCGCACGTAACACCTAATTTTATTTCACGAAATCTTCTACCGCACGTAACACCTAATTTTATCTTATCAAAATTTTGTTTAAGAAATACATACATGAATTTAATAGACTAAGCAAATGTCTCGAAGTGACAGTTACACATTACTAGTGCTAACATCTATCTCCCACCCATTTTTATACACTGATATTGACTTCCCTATCAATTTGCCAAAGATCAAATGGTGACAATGGTCCTTGACACTTACAATGCATACAACAACAGGTAGCAAGGTTGTTTCGAATAGACCCTCGACTCAAGAAAAAATAGTTCAAAAAAAAAAAAAAAAAGAACTAACAAAAGTGAACACATAACAAAGTATTCTGAACAACAATTACAACAAAATAATATGACAGTTGAAGAAACAACTAATAGTTACAAAAATCAAATAATAAGAAATTACAGCAACAATACTACAACTATCGACATGAACGAATACAGAGACAACACTTAATATATATGCGCTTGAACATCATTTGGTTGAGGTGTGAAAAATAAAAATATGTAAAGTTAAAGAAGAAAAAAAAAGCTGGTGATCTCATAATCCATTCCCAAAAGTCGAATCAAAATCTTTTATCAACTAAAGATGGGAAAAATGAACAAAATGAAGAACAAAAAATTATGCTTTGTATAAATTTTTTTTCATCTAAGCCAGCTTTTATATACCTCAATTACCTCAAAAACGAAGTAATTCTCGTTATTTCACATTAAACGAAAAAAGTGCTCTCCAAAACGAACGTGAAAATAATTTTCCATCAGACACTAAATCTCTTACCAACAAAACTAATGCTCTTCACAAATTTGGTAATTTTATATTCAACTTCACTTATCATATGTAAGTCGTTAAAATAAAGATGGTTTTTCTAGCAATATCAACCAAGATATAGTGCCCCTACAACAGTTAACACAATTCAACATCTTTACATCTCAAAGAGATTAGTGAACCAAAAGTGCAAGATACTAAAAGACAGCTAAAAATCAAACATCTTCCAAACATGGATAGACTAATACATCACAGATTTAGCACTTCAATAACGGGCAAAGGCGGGTGGACGTCCTCCTCCCCTACGAGGGCGATCATATGGTCCTGCTCTGTCTCTGATGCTTTTTCCCTCGTAACGTGCTGGTCCTCCACTCCCGTACCTGTCACCATCTCGTGGGCCTACATCCCTGTCGAAACCCCTCTCTTTGCCAGAACCATTCTGAGCGTATCGGTCAGAAATCCCAAACTTGTTGCCCACAAAACGATCACCACCAGGAGGATGCCTAAATATCATAACAAGTCATTTTTGGTAAGATAGGGAAAAAAGGAATTGGATCTGTAACGCTGACACCAAGCAAGAACAGGGAAAAGATTAAGCCATCATACCTGTCGGTGGCAAATCGATCACGGGTTCCATATCTATCATCTCTGCTATCATAGCGCTCCCTATCAGCATAATGGCCTCTATCATATTGATCATCCGTGTACCGCTGGTCACTACCATAACGATCTCCACGTGCACTACCACCACCATACCTTGATCGAGGAGGAGGGGATATTGCACGTGCACCACGGCCACCGCCTTCTAGATGACAGTCTCTAGCCCAATGTCCTGGGCGGCCACACTTGAAGCAATTGTCTTGCCCTGCTGACCTGTCACCACCACCATAGCTACCACGGTCACCACCACCATAGCTACCCCTATCACCACCTCTATAGCTACCCCTGCCACCACCTCCGTAGCTACCCCTGCCACCGCCTCCATAGCCTCCACCATAGCCATGGTCAGAATCCTCACCACCCATCCTTGGTTGGGCCTTATTCACAGATATCACCTTATCACCAATCTCCCTACCATCCATTTCTCTGATTGCATCTTCCATGGCGCGACGGTCTGCAAATGTTAGAAACCCAAATCCACGAGGACGGCCTGTGTCCCTTTCCAACATAACCTACAGAGCTAAAAGTTTAGAAACTAGCACCAGACATATTGACATTTATCAGGAACAAAATCAAATTGACAATGAGAACTAGAACTTCAGATATAAAGCACAATAAAAGAGGTATTCCTTTTACCTTTACTCTTTCACAAGAAAATTCTGAAGAATTATAAACAGTGAAACCTACATGTCTAAAATTATTGATGATATCTCAATTAGCAAAATAATAGCAAAGCATATTAACATATGACAATGTCCTCCGAGGGAAGACGGAATTACATGGCTCATCCCCAGCTAATTTAATTGCACTCAATCTCATGGAGAAACATCAGCCAAATTCAAGAGAGTCTTGAAATAACCTGGTTACTCCCAATTCAAATTGCTCGGATGTGATCCATCTTAGGAAAAATACCAAGACATGATCTAATCTTGCAAGAACAATAGTTCAAATTGAGTAGCCAACAATTCAACTAAAAATTTAAGTCCAAAACAAGCAAAAAATACACACAGACTCCAAAGTTCATAGAAAGGTTCAATCTGGAACTCCTTGTTAATTCTGAAAAAAAAAATGGAAAGTACATTCCTTTCCTTGATGCTTCAGATCATTTCTAGGACTCTCTCTTAAACCCTTCCACTTTCAACTTGATTGATACTTAATGGCCTTCATTTATTGCAGTGAAGTGCAATGGGAGAAACTGGTTGGTTTTGGTAAAGCATGAGAAGATATGCTAGAACTTCTAAGTAACAGACTCTCATCATTGCTACACGATAAATATATCATTTTATAGGTAGATTTCATGTGCTAATTTCAACACTTCATCACAATATCATGACATTCTAGCAATTCACAAGGCATTATCAAATGATACTTAGAAAAAAGTGTGTGTGTGGTTTTTTTTATAATTTTAACCAAAAAAGAATGTCATGATATTGTGATGATTATCACATGAAATCTACCTAGAAGATATATTTATCATGTAGCTATATATATATATATATATATATATATATATATATATAAACACCATAAATCTTATTAATGCATCATTCTGCCTACTTAGTGGCTAGATTGACATTGTAAGGCAACACTTCCAAATCTTGGTTGCTTGTGCACTTGGCATTCAACTTCGAATTGCTTACTTTACTCAATATATACTTCAATTCTCAAGTTGAATCCCAACTATACAACTATGCATGCAACTGCACAGAATATAGGTAAACTTAAAAAGTAACCTGGACTGCTGTAAGTTTCTTAATCACTTCATTATTAGTATGAAAAGGGGAGAAACTATAGCATTTTAGTAAAAAAGATTTCGGCGGAGAAAGTCTTACTTGGGCAGCAGAAATGCAGGTCTGCAGATTATCATCTCCAGACCCGTTAGGTTGATTCATAACCACATGTATCCAGTGTATCAATACCATTAACAGCTAAAACAACAAAATCAAACAAGAAGGCTTCCTAACCTCTTGGATAAATCTTAACTATGCCAATTGGAACTTTTGTTGAATCCATAAACTTCCTTCATTTACTTCAACCAGACTTATGAGTCGCAAGCAAAAGCATCTCAGCGGTATGTCTAAGAACAGGTGGTTAACCATACAAATAAAGCTTACCGCTCAAAGACTTGACCAAACTGACAAAACATACTGCGGAAAGTTTCCTTGGTAAAACTTCTCACAAACATCATTTAGCTTTTGTTCAATAACTGTCCAAAATACTGATCTTCTTTCAGCTATCTTTTCCAGCACAAGCTTCAAGTAATCCTGATTAAGTAATCCCCCAACTAGAAAATTTTCAACTTCCCCACTTACGCCATCTGCTAGCAAGGATCAAAGCAGATAAAGCTAACTCAAAAGAACTAATCCACTTTGAGCCTTTGAAATGCAATTCAGAGGGAACAAAGCAAAATATTAATAAACTAATCTATAGCAATAATCCATGAAACATTTTTTCTGAAGATGATAACTTGGCTGAAGCAACGCTACTCCTGAGTCTTCAGAGGCATGCCATCATCTGGTGGTCCACGATTTGGAAGACAATGCAGTTGCACAAGAGAAGAACATCTCACGACAACGAAACGATCATTCAACAACCAAGTAAAACAAAAAGAGCTATCTATACGGAGAATGCGACAGAAGTGCATCCAGACTCTGCACGCAACAGCTTCTAAAGGGCTTCAAGAAGGTCAAGAAATCAAGAATCACATTCAATCTTGACAGTGGCAAACCATCAAGTGAAACAGAATGAGTGATCAAGAGGCAGAATGAAACAGAAGTGCACCCAGACTCCGCGGACAACAGCTTCAAAAGGCTTTCAAAAGGTCAGGAAATCAAGAATCAAGTTCAATATTGACAGTGGTGCGCCGCACGTGTAGAGGTAGGAGATCAGCTAAGTACCACATAGCTCTCAACTTTTTTCCCTGAAACTTCTTTAGAACAAAGAACAGGTACCGCCAGATGTCGTCTACTATAGATCCGTCACAGTTATAAATGGGAAAGTAAAAATTTTAACATCCCCATAATTTTAAAGGAAACACAAGAAAATTGTTTTGTTTCTCTCATAAGTTCCAGTACCCAAGATCTTATCTTATCTGTTCCACTGACCATTCAAAAGAACTTCTCACTGTTAAAAATACAAGAACCTCAGAGATCATGAATTAGAAACAATGTAACAAACTGTAGTTGGCAGATTGACTAAAAAAGAAAGTGCTGCTACCATGCAAAAGCCCTTAGGGACTCATATATCTTGTGTCTGCTCAACATGACAATATGACACCCAAATTCTAGTAAAGTAATGACAATTGCCTTCAATCAGATTGGTCCTGCTAGCTTTCAAGACCAACAAGCGCCATTCACAGAAACTGTCAACCAACCCGACTTGAAGAAATGTGGAAATTAGAGTCTCAGCTAAATTGCATATTCAAAACTCATCTAAGTTGAACCTCTTATTAGCAGAAATTCCACCATTGCTTGCAGCTGATACATATATTTTAAGCACCTTACATCAAGAGCTAACTTGCCTCCTCTATCCCACATTTGACGTGTCCTTACATCAAGAGCTCACTTACCTCCTCTATTCCAACATTTGACATGTCCTCCTTATATCAAAAGCTAACTTACCTCCTCTATTCCCACATTTGATGTAAACATACTTATGGGATAGTAACTGCCACTTAACTGCTATCCCTTTATATTTAACTTTGATTGAGGAAAAAGTCTTAAAATTACTGGTGATTCCACCAAAACAGACCACCCATGATGCACTCGGTCCATATATTCCAATCATCTTCCATGAAGTCCAAAGTCCAAAACACAAATCCCACTTGAAATTACTACACCAGCTCAAGGAACCAGAGCAGATTGTGAATCAGCTGCAATCATCATAGAGACGCATTTCTGAACAAGTCACTGCTGCAATTGAAACCGATAGTGCTTCGATTGTTAACATGCAGCCGACCTAAGCTTTTTTCGGATTGTCTAACAAGTGAAACCTCAAAATCAAGCTGCTGAAGGAATCAAGAATTTATGTCCAGCGACTTCACATTTCAATGAACAAAAGACCTTCCTCATACAATTCCATCTAAGGCATCTCAAATCCATTGACTGGCATAACCAGATCCACAAATATTAAAAGGAAAAACTTATTAATAAATGATTAAAATGAAATGAAAAGTTGGAAATAAACATGACTTTAGCACTCAACTTGAAGCAATACAATCGATTTGCAAAGTTAAAGACTAACCCAATAAAATTGCCCCATAGAGCATAGCACCACAAAGCATGAAGAGAGAAAACCGAAACACAAAAACATAAGACTCTTTCCACTCCTTAAGTTCATGTATACGTCAGACTTCAGAAACAAAGTTTGCAATCATTAGTATAAGCTATAAGGAGATTGCCATATCTTCCACCTCATAATATGCAATATATGATGATAGCCTGCTTCATATATTTCTTGACCAGTAAAAGTAGTAATATATTATTAGACGGGGAAAAAGAAGCATCGATTATTAGCAACAACACTAATATCTATTCCACAAATACTTGTTCAGGACTCCTAAAATTATTGCATACAAATTATTTTTAAAACGAGTTTTAAAAAGAAAAAGCCTGAGGAGTGGCATTTCAAATAGAGATTTTTTTCACCATAGCTTTTTTTTTAAAAAATAACCGTGGTGTCCGGGTCAACTTGTGCACACCTCGACTAATTCCACGGGATACCTGCCACCTCCCACCAGCAACAGGTACCAGGTAACTCTGTCCACCAAGGTTAGAACATATGGGAAGAAACACTTATTGTTTTTCTGTGTTGGGAATTGAACCTGAGACCTCATGGTGATCAACCCACTTCATTGAACCACTAGGCCATACCCTTGGGTGCAACATGTTTTTTTAAAAGTAGTTTTTGTTTTCTTAACTTAGTTCTGTTCAAGCTTTACAAAAATGGATTTCTTTTTATGAAAAATAACCCATGCATACTAGATCAAAAGGTCATAATCTTGATTAAAAAAACCCAAAGGTAATTTATTTTCCCAAACTTGCTCAAAATACAGGAAAAAGTGGTACAACAACATACCTAAAGAAATCACACAAGTGGAATCCGGGGAAGGTAGTGTGTACACAGCCATACCTGTGGGTAGAAAGGTTGTTTCCGATAGACATGAAACAGTAATAAAAAACTAAGATAGGGTTGAAAAAAATGTGTATACATGAAAAAGGTTCTCCTGAAACATCATCAAAGATCTGAATCAGCCCACTATGATTCTTTTTACAAAGTTGCTACAGTTAAAAAGAACATACAGCACACATACACTAAACCCTTAAAAATTGAAGGAAAAAAAGGCATAAATTACAACGAACACTGAATCTTGTGAAAACTACGAACCTGACAATCGAGAATTTTACCGTAACGGTCAAAAGCTCCTTCGAGTTGACGGTCGGTAACATCCCATGCTAACCCTCCAACAAATATACGATAATCTTGGTCCTTTCCAGACATTTTTCTGCAAATTGAACAAAAAATAACAATTCATAACAGCAAAAAGAATAAAAGCCTAGAAATCCCACAAATATACGATAATATTGGTCACTTTTTCTGAAATTGAACAAAAATTTACCAATTTATGACAGCAAAAAAAAACACCTAGAAATCCCACAAATATACGATAATCTGGTCATTTTCCTGACATTTTCTGAAATTGAACAAAAAAAACAATTTCTAACAGCAAAAAAATAAATGAAACCCTAGAAATTCCACACATATACGATAATATTGGACATATTTTCTGAAATTGAAGAAAAATTTATTAACAGCAAAAAAAAAAAAAACCTAAAAATCCCACAAATATACGATAATTACTGAAATTCAACAAACATGACCAATTTATAACAGCAAAAAAATAAAACCCTAAACACCCCCAAAATATACGATAATTTTGGTCCTTTGCCTGACATTTTTCTGAAATTGAACAAAAAATTACCAATTTATGACAGCAAAAAAAACCCTAGAAATCCCACAAATATACGAGAATTTTGGTCATTTTTCTGAAATTGAACAACAGATTTACCAATTTACAACCGCAAAAAAACAAAAAAAAAAATTAACCGCAAAAATCCACATATATACGATAATCTTGGTCATTTTCCTCACATTTTCTGAAATTGAACAAAAATAGTACCAATTTATAACAGCAAAAACAAAATTAAAAATCAATTGAGCTGAAATTAAAGTAAAATTAAACTTCAAATTGAGCAAAGGAGAAATATATACCGATTTTTTTGTATTGCCCAATGAACTTTGCTTAATTTTTTTCGCTATGCAAAACCCTATTCTTACTACTCGTTTTATTTTTGTGGGTATATATATATATATATTTAGTGGAGTGTGGCAAAATGGGCTTCACCCGTGAGGCGAGCCCAACTCAACTCCGTATAATTTAGGATGGTTTAAAATCGAATTGAATATGATAATTTGAATCAAAAAAAATTTGTAAAAATTACATAAATTTTAAAATATTTTTATCATATTTATTTATTCTTGTAGTGCTTTAAATTAATTACATAATGTCTCACAATAACCTTAGATACGTGTAGTAATCCTCATATACATGTTATAACCTTCAGATACATGCGGGTCTGACTAAATCTGGATACATACAATGTATTTGAGACTGAACCATGTATCCGTGTCTGCAATGTATCTGTGTCTATGATCTATTCCCTCAATATTTAATGGGATATTCTGTAATACTGAAAAGTAGTGGAGATAGGGTTATTAGCTTCTATAGTAATGAAATTTATGTTGTTTACCAAAAAAAAAAAGAAAAGTTGTTGGATAAGGATATAAGTTGATCTTATGTAGAATAAGTATAAAACATACCCGTTCTATATACATGATATATGGATAAGTACATTTTCCTTTTGTAAGAATATGTCCTATATTTAGAGGCAGATTTTGAATTTAAAGTTTATGAATTTCAGTGATTTCAAATTAATTTTTTTTTATTGTATGTGTCCAAGGAGGATTGAATCCTCAAGAGCTTATTTTGTTGTTGAATTTATGAAAAAATAATTTTTATTAAATATTTAATGAATTTAAAAAATTCGCACCCGATACCTGAATTCGTTTCTACCTACATCCATTAATAAGAAGATAAGAATAGCATAACTTGTTGTAAATTAAATAATAATGAAGTCATTTTGACCATAGAACATCAACTTTATAATTCAATCAAACAAATGATAAGTCAACTAACATTTTGATGAACTAATCAACTTCAAATAAACCTTTAACAAGTGTAGGCACAAATACAAACTTTGCCACCTCCCATACAAGCCAAAGGAAATGTTGCAGTAGGATATTTCTGATTGCAAATAGGCACACAATCATTGACATCCCTGCATGTTATGTGTTCATATGCTTCATCACATTCCTTGAGTTGATGAAATCTAGCAATAGTAGGGTTGAAAATTACCCAAAAAAAAAATAATATTTACATTATTAGAATTGGTTAGAGATAATAATTCAAGAAGATAACAACAAACCGACAACAGGGGTTGCTCTGATGGCACGCACTCACCACCTTCAACCTTGAGGTTGTGGATTCGAGTCACCAAGAAAAAAAAAGATAATAACAATCCTACAATTGTTAATCGATTTCTTATGTTTATTGATCTATACAAGTCTCTTTGGTCATAGATAGTTTTCACTTTTTCTTGAATTTTTATTTGGACATAATATTGTTAGAAGTTTTCGGAATTTGAAAAACTCCAAAAAACTATTTTACAATTTTCATTTCAAATCATTCACAAAAATTCAAAAAACAACTTCAATTTGTATTCATGTTTAAACACAAATCTGATTTTCAACTTGGAAACAAATACTAGAGTAGCCCTCCTTTTTTCTTTTTTTCTTTTTTTTTTTTTTTTTCCAAATTTCACAATTCTTATGTCCAAATGCCCACCAAAATGTGATTATATGAATTACATAAGTAGTATTACAAATAAAATTTATCAAATTCTTTTATATATTAAAATGCTATTTGAAGCATTCATGGTTGAAGAAAAAGATTCTAAAGTCACATTAATAATAAAATAGATAAAATGTAACTAGAAAGTGATTTAAAATTTTACTAAAGGAGAGTTTTGATGAACAAACCAGAGAAAAATGTGATGATAAGAAGGAGACAACAACAAATTGAAACTTTTGCCATTTCCACTTGATTATTGTGCTTGTGGTTTTAATTAGAGAATGTTGTGTGAATTGTCTAGCCATGGTTGCAATATATATAGGAGTCAAAAATAATAACTTTAAATTTTTTTCTTAATATGATCATTCAAGTATTGGAAAGATTTTACTAAAGTTACTGTTGAATTTTTCTTCCTTATATGGCCATTCAACTATTGGGAAGATTTCACTGAAAGTCAATTTTAATTTTTCTTCCATATATGGTCACTCAAATATTGAGAAGTTTTCATTCAAGTCACTTTTAATTTTTCTTCCTTATATAGTCATTCAAATATTGAGAAGGTTTGACTAAAGTAAATTCTAATTTTTCTTCTTTATATGGCCATTCAAATATTGAGAAGATTCCACGCACTAAAGTCACTTTTAATTTTTCTTCGTTATATGGTCATTCATATATTGAGAAGATTCCACTAAAGTCACTTTTAGTTTTTCTTCCTTATATTTTCAAGTATTGGGAAAATTCCACTAAAGTCACTTTTTAATTTTTCTTCCTTATATGGTCATTCAAGTATTGAAAAGATTTCGCTAAAGTCACTTTATTTTGAACCCTCTCAGTGAAAATCTTGACTCCACCACTGCTCCGAACTACTCGACCATGCCTTTGCAGGGAGATTGAAGAATTTGAAGGTTTAGTCTACCTAGTTTGCGACCCCTTTGAAAGATTAAAGTTTTATGAAGCATCATATGCTAAGTAATGAGGAACTTTCAAAGGAAGATATAATCTACTTGAATTTAGTTTATGCATTAACGAATAGTAATTGATTGTAGTAAAATAATAAATTACAATACAACATTACATATTAATTTATCACGATAAATCTTACGTAATAAATACATATTATACATGTGCTATATACATGATATTTATCTTCTTCTTTTAAAGCATATGTCTTACATTTGGAGGCGAATTCAAAATTTAAAGTTTATGGGTGTCTAGCGATCTAAAACTATTATTATTTTTAATTGTAAGTGCCTAAGGAGAATTGAACCCTTAGTGAGGGGATAGTAAAGCTTAAGTAGGTTTTGTTTCCGCTTCTAGATCGAGCTTATTTTGTTAGTGAATTTCAAATAAATAGTTTTTATATGAATTTGTCAATATAAATATAGAATCTACGCAAGTATTCTTGAGTTAATTCCAAACCCGTAACCAATACCCTTAATCCACCCATGCCTAGTGCCTACATCCATTAATAAGAAGATAACAACAACATAAAATAATGGACTCATTTTGACCATATAACATCAACCTTATAATTCAATCAAATAAATGATGAGCTTAACATTTTGATGAATTAATCCACTTCAAAGAAATCTTTAACAATTGTAGGCACAAATACAAACAGAACCACCCCCCATACAAGACTTAGGCAATGTTGTACTAGGATATTTCTTCTTGCAAATAGGCACACAATCATTGGCATCCTTGCATCTTATGTAAGAAATTGGACCAGTACATTCCTTGAGTTGATGAAATTGAGCAATAGTAGGGTTGAAAACTGCAAAAAACAAAAAAAAGAAAAGACATTTATACATTATTAGAATTAGTTAGAGATACCAATTTTATTTTTTTTATAAAAAAAACACCCTACAATTGTTAATTGATTTCTTATGTTTATTTATCAATCTATATAAGCTCATTTGGCCAAAGATAATTTTCACTTTTTCTCGGAATCTTATTCTGGAGTATTGTTTGGACATAAAATTGTTATAAGCTTTTGGAATTTGAAAAACTCAAAAAAACTGCTTTCACAATTTTCATTTCAAATCACCTACAGAAATTCAAAAACAACTCCAATTCGTGTGCATGTTCAAACACAAATCTAATTTTCAAATACCATTGTCAACTTGAATTTTTTTTTTGCAGTACTTCCTTTTTTATTTCACAATTTTTATGCCCAAATGCCACTATTTGTGATTATAAGATCTACATAAGTAGTATTACAAATAATATTTATCAAATTCTTTTATATATCAAAATGATTACTTGAAGCATTGATGATTGAAGAAAAAGATTCTACAATCGCATTAATAATAAAATAGAACAAATGTAAACAAAAAATGATTTAAAACTTTAAAAAATTAGGAGAATGTTGATGCACAAACCAGAGAAATATGTAATGATAAGAAGGAGACAGTAACAAATTGAAACTTTTGCCATTTCTACTTGATTATTTTTCTTGTGGTATTAAGAGAATGTTATGTGAATTGTCCAACCATGGTTGCAACATATATATAGGAGTCAAAAATTATAATGATAATCTAATGAATATTACACTATTTATGAGATAAAGAACAAACTTAATTCTACTACACAAGATAATATCTAGGTAGTTTCTAATAAATTGAGTATTATTCCCTCCACCTCAGATTAGTTTGTCATCTTACTAAAAATATATATCCCATATTATTTGATCACTTACTAAATCAAGATAAAATTAATTAAAATTTTTCTATTTTACCCCTACAATTAATATACTCTTTGGAAGTCCCAATAATATTTATTCATATGCCCTATGAATATTTTTCATAACTTATCTTTAAGTCCATTAATATGGACAAAGGGTATAGTGGTAAAATTGATCATTCCATTTATAATTTCTTAAGTACCGTGTAAAGTGAAAAGTGCTCAACTAATACGCGACAGAGGGAGAGGGAGTAATTAAGATAGAGTTGTTACATTTAATCCATTTTGTTCAATAAGTCGGCTTATTAAATGATAAGGAAAATTACATTACATTTTTTGACCAAATATTTATTTTTTGGTCCGATTTATATTTTACTTATCATCACAACATAAAACCCCTTAAAACCGTGGTGACACCTAATCCAATCGTCGAATCAATCTCAACAAAAATACCAAGACTTAAAAATACTATAAAGTACAACGGAATTATAATATAAATGAAAATGACACTAAATCGAATACAACGCCAAGAATAGTTGACACAATCCCCAAAAACTAATATTAAAAGTCATGAGCTATTAAAAATAAGAAATACAATTCGGATAATAAAGATGCAACATTAGCATTACTAATTAAGAGCTCATTTGGATATGATTAAGAAAATAGTTTTTCAGCTTAGTAAAAAAATTGTTTTGTAATAATTTGCCTCAGTTTTTCTTGCAGATTATATCTAAAATGTGTATTTCAATTATTAAGTTTAAAACATTATCCAATAATTTCTTAATATCCTTTTAATTTGCACCATTTTATATTTTTCTGTAGGGTCATTATACAAATTTAGAAACCTCTCATTGCATATTATACTTTACACACTTAAAAAAATTATAAAAAAAATTGTCCAACGGTGTAAAGGAGATGATAATATATCTTTAATTTATGGTAGATTATATTAATGTCTTTTACTTTTTTTTAAAAAAAAACCGATCTATAAACTAGTAATGAAAATAAAAAAGTGGAGGTATTTCTACTGTATATGTACATATAAATTTCAGTTTTGATTTTCTTTATGTTTCACGTAAATTAAGTTCTGTTACAAAAATTTTCCAACAAGTTTTGTTAAAATTCTCTTTTTTGAGTCTGGCTATAACCAATTTTTTTACACGTCAAAGGTATAGAATTAAAAAAAATAAAAATAAAACCATGAAAGTGTACTTTCACATTTGAAACATCACAAGCAGAAAAAAATGAAAAATTACTAACTAGTTTTATAGTTTTTTAAAAATATTAGACGGAATTACGGAATGCAAATTTAAAATTTATAAAAATAATGGGTTAAGTTGTGCGGATTGGATTATTACCTATTGTTTAGTCCATTTTGATTCAACCCATCTTAGTCCATTTATGCTTTGGAAAGATTGGACAATTACCCATCTATTATTTCAGCCCATCTTGACCCGCCAAAATTTAGCCCAAAACCTCTCATTTATTACCCCTAATTGCAATACAACATTAAGTATTAATTGATCATGATTAATCTATGTAATAGATATATGTTATGCACTTCCTATAATCCTGCAAGGAAAGAATTAGCAAATGAAAATATAACTTTTCAAGTTGATTACCCATTTACTAGCTCTCCCCATTTTAACCTAATCCAGTTCAGCTCATCTAAAAATGGGTTATTGATAGTTATGCTCCTATTGTATGCTGATCTTTAACTTATGTTACGAGGAACAAATAATTTAAAAATATCTTTGCAGCATAAGTATATATTTTTGTATCATAGTATCCCCTATATTATACCTACATGACTTTAGTTTTCAAGAACTTATGTCCCCCTCCCCCCAAACTAGGTAGTACTTTAGTTGCTGAAGGACAAAAATGGGAGACAACACCGAATATGAGGGGGAAAAAAAAATCAAAGATTAGCCCATTTTAAGAGCAATTTTATTTATTTTTTTAATTAAAGATTAAGTTGATACATAGTCCAAATTAACCCATAAGATATTTTATCAAAAAACCTAATTTTTTTTTTCTATTTGATAGGTTATATGTAATTATAATAAAGCAAAAAAAATTTTAGGCACTTAAAAAGTTATAAATGAACAAACAAAGGAAATAAATTAGTAAAAAATGGATGGATTGACTTATGGGTAAACAACATAAATCCCGATAATTTAGAGCTTAATTATAGAAAATTCTGATATTTTGCATATTTACAGAAAATCTCATTTTTTGGGCTGTCCCGATACATAATTCGTTCCCGATACATTCCGTTGAAGATACATTTTTTTTCTTTGTAAAGGTACATAATTAGCTTCCGATATATTTTTTCTGATTTTGAGTCTGTCGAGATACATAATACATCCAATGAAGATATATTTTTTCCTTTGTAAAGATACATAATGAGCTCCCGATACATCCAACGAAGATACATAATTAGTTGGGATTTTTGTAATTACTTTATAAGAGTGGGATTTGTGTAAATATGATAAGTTAAGGTGTATATTTATATTATTTTTCCTTGACTTATATCTGCTTTTAAATCCATTTTAGCTCATATATAACTTGGCAAATTAACGTATTGCACATACAACTCTCACTTAGAATTGACATATTTCTAATTTAATATTTTATTTAGCAATTTTAGCCTAAAAGTAATAGCATTCTTTAACCATATTTGTATTCAACTAGTTTAACACACGTGCGAGCTTTTAATTAATTAAAATTAAAATTTAATAACTATTTATTTCAGTTAGTTTCAACATTTTAAACATTAAGAAAATAACAAACTATATTAATATGAACATATTAATATAAAAATAACTACTTGTAACAAATTAACAATAAGGTAAAGAATTCTAGTAAAGCAGAAAATGACAATCTAAACATTTAACACAGAAAGATAGATAACAAATTTTGGACTAAAAGAAGGGAAAATTATTTCAAGAGAAAAAAATACCTAATAAAATATTTATTTATCTTAGTCTCCATCATATGCATGACACAAATATGCTGGTCATATTTGACATTGAGTTTCTGGATCATTGGCAAATTCATAAATAGCAAATTAATATGGCTTGGGATGGGATGGTTGGAGTCTCACTGTCCTTAATAAAACATCTCAAACTCTTCAACTTCAATGCATCAAAAGAATCTTTCGCTTGGTACATAGCATTAACTAAGTAGCCTTCAAAGTTTTGTTCATCGATTGTGTATAAATTATCATCGTCATTTGTCTTTAAAATACCTGCAAAATCAATGCTTAGCAAATAAAATATTATCAATAAATTTTTTGGACGTTACTAATATAATTGAATAGGATGTGTATTAACCAAAGAACACATAGAAAAGAAAAGTATAAGAGGGAAGAAAGTAATTTAAGGGGGGGCAGCCACAAGCATTAGTAGAAAAATACGAAAAGGATTCCTAAGGAAAATTTCCCAGAAAACGGAAATGCTTTGGGACTGTAGGGGAATTTCTTTTGGATTTTTCTTAGAATATAATATTATTAGGGTTTAATATAAATTAGTATTTATGTATAATTATAAAAGGTTTTTATTATTCTTTTGCAAAAAGTAAAAGGCAATTACGGTTTTAAATTATTAATTATGACTAAACCAAGAACCAAAATAATTCTTACCTTTGTAACAAAAAATAAAAATCAATTATGGTAGTGTTTTTTCAAAACTAAACAAATTATTTATGCTAGTTTTTATCTTCTAACTCACGTAAAGAGGATGAAAATTTTACCCAAACACAAATTATGACTAAACTAAGAATTAATATAAATAAAATAATTCTTCTTATCATCTATTTTAGGACTTCTTTATTTTAAAAATATATTTTTTCCTTTTACAATATATTTTAAGATTTCTTTTCATTTATTTTAAATAAGTGAAAAAACGATTTTGTCTAAAGCAGAGTGTTTTAATGAAGGGCAAAAAGTTCAAACAACATTTCTAAGGCTCTTCACACTTTTAATATACTAGTCTAAGTGTACGCACTTTGCGCGTGACCAAAGAGCGTACCTAATTTGACAACAAATACTATTAAAAAAAATTAATTTTGCTACGAATTTCGTCATTACAAATACAATATAATAATTTAACAAAAATAATAAATAACAATTTTATCTAGTGTAAAGTCTTTTAACGAAAGACGAAAAATTCCATCAACATTTTAAAACTTACATAAAAACTGAAATTTGTAAAATAATTAACAATACTCATCTTTCGTCATTGTCTTTTTACAATTTTTACTAAAATTAAACATGGAAAATAATGAGTATTACTTATTTATAGTTTTAATATTGGGACTTATTACCTAGTTCAACCAAGAATGTGCTGACAAGCTAGAGATGTACTACTATGATTGCAGAGATAAGTGTTGTCCGGTTGTAGAGATGATATTTTGTTTTTATTTTATTTATGAGTTTAGACTAATTATTATGAGTTAAAGTCAAGAGTGTTCACATATTTATTAGTAAAATTTAGGGTTATGGCTTTTGGTGTATTCACGTCACATTTTTCATAAAGTTATTTAAGCATAATTAAGAGAATTGATATTATAGTTATGTGCTCCTACTCCTCTAACCTCCTACTCAAATATAGGTGAACCAATTCAAATGCATTAAGTTATCTTCCTGTTTGTGATCCAAGTAGCGTGATCTTGATATGTCTCTGTCCTAGCAGAACAAGATAATTATTTATGATATCATCAAGCCATTCCAGCATTGGCTTCTCATTCAATGTGTCAATTTTATTCAGTAAGATGAACTTGTTCGGTTGTTCCATATTTGTTTTGCTAGTGGACAACCCCTGAGGACAACAGAGCTATAGATGTTATATACTTATATGCCACACGCCATTAAGCAGCGTGTTAGCTATTGTAACCGATGTGTCCACGTGGCTAATATGTACATTAACTCTTCTATGGGAGGTCCATCTCCACAGCATCAATTAAGCCAATATTTTATCAATCTACCATGGCCTAAACTCATATTTGCCACCTCAAGCAGAATATTCTTAGTTTTGATAATACTTTTCCAAAAAATGGAAGCATTCTGCTTAGGTAGTCAATTTCATATACATAGATCTTTAAAGTTCTTACTTTTAATAACATTGGTCCAAAGATGATTCGAGTTGGTGGCTAATTTGAAACCAAGTTTAGCAAGCATCGCAAGCTTGGTTTCTTTACATTTTCTAATTCCCAAACCACCTTGTCTTTTGCTCAAACGATATCCCAATTGATAAGATGTGCCTTTTTCTTGTGTCGCCAAAAAAAAAAAAAAAGTAGAGGAACATGATAATTAATTATTATAGAACATAATATTACTTCATATAGATATTTGAATCCAAAATTGATATCCTAAACAACAACAACAATAACAATATTCAATGTAATCCCACAAAGTAGGGTTTGAGAATGGTAGACCTTACCCCTACCTTAAAGATAGAAAGGGTATTTTTGATAGAACCTTGACTCAAATTATGTGACTTCATTCTTTTTTCAACAATCCACATAAAAAGATTATCAATTTTATTCACCCTAAAACACCCATTAATTTTTTTGTTCTAAATTTCTTTCGTCCTATAGCCATTGATAGTTCTAATTTCTACATTGACTTTTGAAATACGGGACAAGTAAAAATAAATGGGATAAATAGTAAATATTACGTGAAAAAAATATTAGGAATACTTTTTATATATACAAGACATATATAAACACATACCTGACTATCTAATCCGTAGTAGTGCGACAATCAAGGAGAAATCTAACCATGACTTATGTTTCTTTCATCAACAATATTCCTGCAAAATATTAAGCCCAACATAACCGGGTTGCCAGAAAAATTATTGAAAACATTATTGAAGTGTACATTTATAGAAAGGGACACAGGAAAATCAAATATAGTTCAGTAATCAAATCATAGCTAGAGAAATTCTAAATAACTAAAAATAAGCAAATAAAAAAATAAGAAGAAGAATTAAGGAATTAAGGAACGGAGTCCAAGTTGCATCACTAAGGGAAAAAAAGCATACTAAAGTAACTTATGATCCAACCACGGATCCGTTCAATAATTTATTTACGGTGATATCTGTAGCAGAAAAATTGTGTAGCGTGTGTCTGTATTTGTAGTTTTTTTTATGAACATGGTAATTATTATCATATATTTTAGGACTTTATTTCTGAATAAGGAAAAAAAAAGAAATCTACCAACATTAATTCTTCATATATTTTTCTCTTACCATATATGTTAGGACTCCTTAATTTTTTAAGATTATAATCAATACAATAAAGTTAATTAAATAATAATTAGAGAAAAAAGGTGAAAAGACAATTTTGTCTATTACGAAGACTTTTAATAAAGGGCAAAAAGTTCAAACAACATTTATAAGGATATTCACACTTTTAATATAGTATTAAAGATTAAAGATAAAGATAAAGATTAAAGATAAGGATTAGAGATAAAGATAAAAGATAAAGATTAAAGATTAAAGATAGAGATTAGAGATTAGAGATAGAGATAGAGATAGAGATTAGAGATATATAAAACAATAGGAGAATACTCTTCACGCCTATTTGGAAAAGTCATTTACATAAATAGTATAAATATATAACCTTATTTACCAATTATATTACATTTTTATTCTTATAGTTGATAGCCTAATTTTTTCTTACCAAAAATAGCAAAATACATATATAATGCATTTTTGAATACAATTTTAACATCTTCAATAAGAGAAAAAATAAACAACAATTTTAATACATATTAAATTCAATATATTATACGTATTAAAGACGTATTTCAATGTACGTGATAAAAATATATAACTAAAATATTTTTAATACAAATATAATATACGTATTATATGTGAATTTCAACATTCCATTATAATTTAAATTAGTGTATCTTTAGAAATGTATTATATTTGTTATGAAATAACAACTTCCGTATTCATAAAAATATATAATATTGAATTCGAATTGTATTACAACGATGTTTTTGTTTAATACAGTTTTAATACAACTAAAATCTCTTGATGCTCTCTTCGTTGCTCGTTCTTTGGCGTATCCACCATCGCCGTCAATCCTCCGACGTATCCACCATCGCCGCCACTGCTATAACACCACCTCCATCTTATTTATAATCAAATCACTAGCAAATCAAAAAATTAAAATCACTATCAAATTAAAATTTGAAAATTAATAATCACTTTCAGACCATCATACTTTTTCAGTAGCTTACGCCATTATAATAATAGATTCAACTTTCTTAATTAACCTGCTAATTAAGAACTATATAACAAAAATTAAAAGAAAAAAAAGCAGAGGACAATGAATCCTCAAAGACGCGGTTTGCCAAAAAAAATCTTGAAAAATACGGGAGAAAGAAGAAAAGGAACAAAGAGAAGTAAGAAGAGAGTGAAAAAATGTCAAGAAATGGTGAAGTGATTGAGTCTTCTAAGTCGAAGAAGATAAGAAGAGGTGATTGGGTATTTCGAATTTGGGTCAAGGAAAATGATTGAAATCCTCCTCAATTGAGAATTTAAAAATTCTAATTGGAGAATGCAACAATCCATTTGAGAAAAAATGGCAGAGAAATTTGAGAAGAAGAAGAGGAGGAGAAGAAAAAATGACAGAGAAAGGAAGAGATCAGGAACATGGAAAAAGAGAAACAAGAAGAAATTTCTTGTTCCGATTTTAGTTATTAAAGATAAACCTATGTTATAGGCTGTAATAAAAGAAAAACTACCCCATCAAAGGTAATAATTGACCTCAAAGAATTCATTTATGTAATTAGAATTCTTGAATATAGTAACATAACATTAATAAATTAATATTAGAAAGATATAAATATTGTAAAATTAAATTAAAAGAGTAGTAATATGAACAGTAAAATAGACAAGAAATATAGAGAGACAAGAGAGGAGAGTTTTTTATTCTTTCAAGTATAAAATGTTTCAAGTCTTCAAGTATATTCAATAAACTCTTTTACCTCTATTTATAGTGTTAGATCGAGGCATGCAAAAAGCTAGTCATAAACATGACATTAATCCTTTAGAGGTGGGGAAGATTATGGAATTGTGGATGATCAATGTGGAGGTGGAGGTGTGGGTATCACTATTCATAATGATGAAGAGTAATGGGAGATTACATTTAGTGGACATCCACATAATATAATATATTTTATAACACTCTCCTTAGATGTCCATTGATGATATGCCTCGTTAAAATCATACTTTAAAAAATCAAGTGGGAAAAAATTCTAGTGAAGGAAAAAAAAGTACATATAACCTGAAATATGAAGTATTTACTACCTCATTTATAAAAATCTTGCAAAAAAAATTTAGTGGGACAAAACCCGATTTAAGGAAAAAAGAGTACAACACATATTTTTTCCTGATGAAATCAACACCTCATTTCTAAGAGACGACACGTTCCAATCTTGTATATATTTTGTTAAAGCTCACGTCTGAAAAAGAACTTCGGCCAAATTCATTTTATTTTGTCGTTTTTAATATATTTTTCATTCAATTGAGCTATGCAAGCAACATCGTCTTCATATAATATTGTAACCTCCTTCTCAAAGAAAATTGCACATCTCATATGTGTTGAGTCACTTTCTTAACGTGCAGGCAATAAGTAATCAAGTGTCAATGACTGATTGCCTTGTAAATTATGATAATAAGATAGTGGCCTCAAATGCAAATAGATAACTTCCGTATGATCAAATGCTATGTAGATTTAATAATTTCCTACATTTGCATATCCAACAACCTCTTTACAATATGGTTAGAAATAATACATTTACGCAAATATTTTGATTTCACTCAAATATTTTCACATGTAAGTGAAATAATATATTGCCTGGACATTAAGAAAATGCTATCTCATGGATAATAGTAGTAGGATACATACGTGCACCAGTTGTACTAACTATTTTATGAGATCAAAATTGATCTTTCTTTATATTGAGCGAGCTCACAATCATTGGGGGTATTCAATAGATCGAAACGCTTTAAAACCTTTTAAATTCTTCAAGAATTTTCATACAATAATTACCATCTAGTTAGACATAACAATCTTTCATTATATGTATTCAAGTTTTTTTCATCTATTACCAGATTGAAAGAAAAATCTCATTACACTCACCAAATGAAAATACATCTCCATACAATAATGCAGGATTTTTGTGAAAAACCTTTATGCCTCAAGACACAAATCGTACTTTATATCTTATGATTTTACTTTTCGTATAATAACCCATTTGTACCTGTAACTATCCATTTTGTCGTTACTAAATTATCCATTCCTCAATATTAACTTGAGTCCAAAATAGCCATCATTTTGTTCATTGTGTCACCTCAAGCTTTTCGACGAAGATTTTAGTCTTTCGATGTGTCTAGATAGACTCAAGTCGGATGAATTTAATTATTCATGAGTACTAATATCAATCCTTTAATTTGAAAGTTCTTTATATATGAATTAAGGTCATACAATATCCCTAGCACAAAGTTAAGTTGAAAACATTTTTAACCGATAGAGTTTCGATATGGGTTTCTATTAGGGTCAACTTCAAACGATCATATCTCCTAAAATATAAGGAGTAAGGAGGACTAATACCCACCAAATCAAAGATCTATGAGTCTTCTTTCCAACGCAATAAACTGTTCGTCAATCCGATTTTAGAATAAAAAGTTATGACCGTTTTACTGAACACTGTCCGGGCTGAAACGGGAATTTCGCTGTAGCGAATATTTTGGTGGTATTTAAATCAGATTTAGCCGATTTTCAGGTCCAAAACCCCAAAGCTTCATTCCCCAACCCTATAAAGGTGATTTCCCAAGGTTTAGAGTAAAATTTCTTCATTGAGGTAAGTTTTTCCATCATCTTCTTCATCTTTTAATCCATTAACATCTTAGAATCCTTAGGAAGACCCTTAATGGTTCTTAATATCACGTAGAACTAATTCTAGATTATAAATTAATGATTCCTAGCATGAACTTGGTAAACTAGATTATGTATTTTGTTGGTTGGAAATCTTGAATTTCATAAAGATGAGACCTTTAGCTTAAAAAACTCCATGAATGGAGATGGGTTAAGCTTGAAAGAACTAGTTAATGGTTAATTGACCTTGGAGAATGATATAGACATTGAATTAGGGTAGAATTAGTGGGTTTGAATTTTCAAAGATATTTATTTGAAGAGTAATTGATTAATTACTCTTATGATTGTTTGATATTTAGATGATTGATCATTCCGAAGAATGAAGAAAGGGAAGGAGCATCCTTAATATGACTTGTTGCTTCAAAAAGCTTGGCGTCCAGGTAGGCTAGGTTAATGAGAAGAAGACCGTATTATTTCATATTTTCATAATTTATAATTGATGGGAGAAAGCATGTCTAGGCCTGCAGACATGGAGTTGAGGTGGATAAAGACATACGAACTTTACTTTAATCCCGAAATCTATGTTATTGATTGATTATCTGATATTTATGATATTATGTGTTATGTGCCCAAAAGGGGATTGTTGTGAATGAAGTATGTGGACATGATGTTTCTTAGTTGTTCTAGTGATGAACCTAATTGAGTTATAAAGGTACAAGTTGCATATTGTGTCATGATAATGGTGAGGCCTAAGGGATAGATGACTTGAATCATTGTGTGCATTGTATTATGCAGAGAGAGGTAAAGAATAATGATAAGGTTGAATGTGCTAGTTATGGGTGGTGATGTTAGAACCCAAGTTGTGGTATTTGAGTAGGTTATGGTTTAATTGAAATTTAGACTCAATTTAATTGTGTGTATGCTTCTAAATTGGATGCTTGTTGATTGGTCTTCGGACATACCTGAATTGATGATATTTGGATTGTTGATACTTGCATGAATAATTATGAAAAATCGAACTTGATCGAATTGCCTTATTATTATAAGTGTACTTGTAAATTTAGTACGCCGTGTTGTATCCTGAGAGATAGTATGAAGTTAATAAAATATACATAATATGGTTATGTAGGATCGGGTACCACGCCGGTACGGATATGGATGTTGATATTACTTATTTATGGAGGATCGGGTACCACGTCGGTATGGTACATGGACTTAGATTGTCTCCTGCAGGTCATGACTAGTTGGGCAGAAATAAGTCCCTTAGCATGTGTGTACAGATTATTATTGATAAATGAAAAATCTTGATTCATAATGATAATGTGATTGAAAAGAATGCCTTGAGTAAAGAAGGCTTGTGATATACCTTCATACAGGTTGAAAAGTGGATGATAAATATTTATTAAGAACAGAAAAGTGAAAAGATTGTTAGTAGCAATGTGGCCGATGTTAAATTTCGGTATTGCTACCTTGTTGATTTCTCAAGCAATGTGGCCGACGTTAAATTCCGGTATTGCTGTAAGACGTGATTGGATCGGGTGCCACGAGTCGACATGATAATATTAATAATAAAGGAATTGATAATGAAGTGATCTAAAGTGACGAATCCAATGAATAATCTCAAAGAAATGATCCCAAAGTTTCAATAATTGAATTAATCCTTCTCCAAGAGTATCTATAAAGTTTTCTAATGAAACTTGAGTTCTCTTGTGTGTTTTACTGAGATGTGAGTTGATTTGTATTCCCTATTTGATTGTATCCTTGAGATTGATTGTGACATGTACTTGGAAAAGTGAAACTCTGTGCTTACTTGCTATATGTTGGTCGACTTACTTTATTTATACTTGTGTAATCGTGGCTTATCCGATTGGCTAGCTATTATTCTTTAATATTATAAGAGAGTGTTTGGTTGTTAGCCCGAGAGTTTAGTGTGAGTTGTCTATGATTACTGGGTTGATCCTATAGATGTGGGTAATGGAAGCGAAAATGTGAATAAAAGGGTGATAGTGATGGTTTAGTGTTGGATTGTGGTGGATGGTATGAATTAATGAGGTTAGACTATATATGCTAGTGGTGAATATAATCTCGTTAATAGAGTTGGAGAATTGTAAATTATATAGGCAAAGTGTTATAATGATATTACAGCCTTAGTTGAATTATACTCTATTTAAGATGTCATGATTTCTTTTCTTTGATTCTACTTTATGATTATGTGGACTAACATTGGTCGGCCGATGATGCCTACCAGTACGTGTGTTTGTACTGACCCTACTCTTCTACATCCCTTCTTCGGGTGTCGACTGGATGCAGGTTAGTTTGCAGTTACTAGATGGATGACGATATTCAGCACTAACTTCTGCACTTCCTTCCTGGCAGATGTTGGAGTCTTTGTGTTATTTATTTTATTGTCAGTCTATTCTATAATAGGTAGCTCTTGTACATGTCTGACCAGGTCTTGGGGTAGTGAAGGACAGTTGTAAGAAATTTTTGAAAAGTTTATTTATTGGTATTTAATTTACTTTGTTATATTTAATTCAGTATTCTCTTAAAAACAGAAGTCTTCTGCATATTTTTGGTTGGGTAATAAGGGTTCTCCTAGCTACTTAGGATAGCGTAGGTGCCCGCACGGTCCATTAGTTTGGGTCGTGACAGTACCTCACTGACATTATATCTTAGAATAGACATATCTGCTCATACTGTTTAACAGATTTCAAATTAGGATTCTTAATGGTAAGCGCTATTTTATATCAATGATACCATCGACAATCATTTTGATATTAATTTCAATATGAATAACTTATCGAGATCTCTTCATTTTTCATCATTTTCAGGTACCTAAATTCTTGCCAATGTTTTATGAAGTGTTATATCATGGTGCTCTTTTAAAACATTTGACTCATTATCATGACCATCTTGAGAATTTTCTCCTCTCCCTCTTCAAGGAGTTTTACATTTAGAACTGAATGGTCTATCACGCTTCAGACGTGTCATAGACTCCGTTCGTCAAGGACTTCTCATTGAAACATTTAAAAATAAATCATAACATAAAGTTAGCAAATACATCTGACAATTGATTTTGAATATTATACAAACGAACTATCTCTTGAAGTTCAAGTTTATTTTTTTTATGAGGATATCTAGATAATTCATACACACATAATATTCAGTTGCCAATTACCCCCCCCCCCCCCCCCCCCCCCCGATGTTAGGAAATTTAACTTTTATCCCTAACCTCATTTGGGGATCTATCTTTTTGCGTGGTGGAGCAATTAAATCAGATACCGCACATTCAAGTTTTTTAGATCATCCCCCCGATGTTAGGAAATCTAACTTTTACCCCTAAACTCATTTGGGGATCTATCTTTTTGAGTGGTGGAGCAATTGAATCAGATACCACACATTTAAGTTTTTTAAATGAAAATTATTTAATTCCTGACCCTAAATCAACAATATAGGAGAACCTTATTGACTTGATGCATACAATTGCTACTACATTTTAAATGGCTAGATACAACTCTCACTTAGAATAGTCATATTTTAATTCAATATTTTAGCAATTTTGGCAATTTTAGCCTAAAATAATAGCATTCTTTAGCCATATTTGTATCCAATATATGAAAAAAAAAATAGGAGAATATTCCTTCATGCCTATTTGGCATTCTTAAATATAGTAGCATAACATTAAAAATTAATATTAGAAATGTTGTAAATAATTTCTTAATTGTGGATATCCATAATTTCTAGGTGTAACTCCTTTAAGTGTAGTAATTCTCACACCTCCATCACCTCCTGATCTTCCACTTCCTCATAACCTTTCCCACCTTCTTATGGATTAATGCCATGTATATGACACCTTTTGAAGTTCCTCAATTCCTCAATATAATACTATAAATATAGGTCTTGAGAATGATGTTGAATACACTTGAAAGAAACAAGAAAGTTATCTTATATTGTTCTCTTGTTCTATATTATTTCTCTTGTTCTTTATATGTATTTCTATTCTTGTTCTTAATTTTACAATAAAAATACATAAATAGTTTGTTCTAAGAAGAAGTCTACAACCTCAAATTAAATTTCGCCATTATACCGTTATTATTAAGTATATGTGATTTACCTCATTTGGAGTGGTTATAATTGTATTAACATTTACGTTCCTGTGGACAAGTGAGTTTATACTACTTTTGTAAGCCAAAAGACAATTCACTTTTTCACATGGATTATATATATATATATACGAACTATTTTAATCAGTTTATATTTAACTTAACTCCTTTTGAGTTAAATATAAATTAATTAAAATAATTCGCATTAATTAATAAATGACAGTTCATTAACCCGTCTACTGATTTATAAAGCTCCTTTTGTACTTTTATCCGTTACGTTTGCATTTTTTGTTAATTGAATGCTACACTTCTCATGTTTTAATTTTTTTCTAACAAACTTTACGTTACAAAAAATATTTTAACAGGTGCTTCTTGCTTGAGTGACATGTTTGTTTGCATGTCTACTTATATTTTATTTGTAATGTAACACTTAAAATGGGTCCCGATCTCGTTCTTTTTTTAAATTTGTAATGATTATACTCAAAACGTGAGTCTTACTTTATATAGATTCACATTTTGAGTATAACCATTACAAATAAAAAAAAAGACTAGACCGAGTCACATTTTAAGTGTTACATTACAAACAAACAAAATAATAATAATAATAATATATATATATATATATATATATATAGTATAATTTTAAAATATTTCTATATACATGAGGACATACTCATTTAGTTAAACTATTAAAATATCGGGTATAAAAAAAATTAATATCCTATGCATATATTTTCTACAATATATATGTATCTAGAATTTGCTTGCTCTAGGTATAAAATGTATACATTCTTATCATTTGTATACCAACTTGTATATTTAAGATCATATTAGAATTTCCCCTCTAGAAATTCAAGAAAAAGAAAATAACAAAAAAATTATTGAAATTGATGTTGTACTATCTAAAGGCTATAACAATCAATAAGTACCCAATTGGGTTAGGAAATAAGTTATTCCGAGATTAATTATCTCTAGATTAGTTAATCTGAGATTACTTATTCCACCCACAATATATGGGATAAAAATAACGCTACAATTCCTGGATAATTAATTTCGAGATGAGTTATCCCATTCATTTTATCTCAACTAAACATGGGATAAACTCATCCTAAAATTAATCCTAAAACTATTTTTCCCTTATTCCTTATACCAAACGAGCCCATGAGATACAAAATGTAACGACAATTGATATAAACAAAGACCTTGGTTTCCATCAGTTATATTAAGTGCATTTGAAAAAAATGGCATTTTTGGTAAAACAAATATGGTTTTTTTACATTCAAAACTATGGTAACTACCTCGAGCATAAAATTATGACAACTCCATATTTTGGTCTGATATATTTCTCATATGTATAACAATTGATATAAAAACTGATGCACAAGATTTTTTTCTGCCACCAGGGTTTAATATATTCATCATGTAACACCCCAAAAGTTTCCTATGCTTAAACCCAGACTTAGATCAAAAAATCAGAAGAAAAGTTCAAGTCTCAAACCAGTACGACTCACTGTATATACAAGTCGTACAGAGAGACTACAAGTCATGGAATGACTCGTGGTAAACTGGCCCAAATCCTACCCTGTTAGCAGTCACCACGACTCGTTGTATGAATCGTGGGTTGGAAATATGAGTTGTGCATTGACTCGTACTAATAGAGATCCGAGATATGGCATTTTCCTCTCAGGGATCACGAGTCCAAACCATGAATCGTGGATTGATATCATGAGTAGTGGAATGAGATCATAACCCCAAGGCTGAACATGGACCCAGTAACTTCGAGTCAAGGTACAACTAATGGGACCAATGTATGAGTCGTACTGTAGACTTATGGCTACCGAATCAGAATCTGTCCAACATGATCTCAGAAACCACGAGTCAGACCACGACTCATGGTACCACAATATGTGAGAGTCTGCCACCTTCATCCTCTGTACGTGACAGTTTTTGACTGGCCAACACTCTGCCCCATATAATATAGCCGGTCTAATCTCCACTCTATAGAATTTGCCTTAAAGTTTAGTAGGCACCTTCTTATCACATAAGACTCTGAATGTGAGCCTCCATTTCATCCACCCTACACCAATATCGTCAATCTCACCGTTTTCCTAGATAATGGACCCAAGATACTTGAAACTCTCTCTCTTTGGTACAGACTGTGTATCGAGCCTCACTTCTACATCAGTCTCATACGTCACCTCACTGAACTTGCACTCCAAATATTCCATATTGTTCCTGCTCAACCTAAATCCTTTAGACTTCAAGATCTATCTCCAAACATCCAACTTAGTTTTAACTCCTATGCGAGTCTCGTCAATCAAAACTATGTCATCTGTAAATAATATACATCATAAAACCTCACCTTGAATTTTCCACATCAATACATCCATCACCACAGAAAATAAAAATGGGTTGAGGGACGATCCCCGGTGTAAACCCATCAACAAGGAAAAGTGTTTTGAGTCTTCCCCCGTAGTTCTAACTCAAGTCTTGGCTCTATCATACATGTTCTTAATCGACCTAGTGTACGTTGTTGTTTTCGGGTACAAATATCTGTATTTTAATCAACAAGAACTTCAACTTTAAGTTCAAGAACAATAAAGAAGTTCAACAACTTCAAACACAATTTCAACAATAATGAACTATCAAAATGAAGTTTCTACTATTTTCTGAAAAATAGCAAAACCATAAGAAAGAAGATGAAACAGAAAATTTAGAATCAAGTCCACCGAATTCACGGTGTGTCCTTAAGGAATTTATTCCCCTCAAGTACCCGAGGTTATGGAATCTTTCCTCCCAGGGTAAAATGATTCTCTTCAGTAGAATAGTGGTACCTCAAATTCTACTGAACTTCGAACGCACTCAATGATTTGTTGATCACACTTGAGTTTTTTCAAGAAGAAGAGAGTGTTTTTCTTTTACAAATTTCGTACCAATACCTGAGGAAAAATCAGGTATTTATAGCCATAAAGAGTTGCTTTCGAAAAGAAGCAATGGTTCATGAAAAGAGATAACTTTCTGGAATCGGTGTCGACCTGTGGACCCACCTGCACCTGCAGGTGGTTCATCTGCGGCCGCAGGTCGCTTAATTTCATTTCCAAAAAGTTTGCTGCCTTCTACGACCTGCGTCCGCAGGTGATGACCTGCGTCCGCAGGTGATGACCTGCGCACGCAGGTCATCTTTTCGCGTGAAACAGTGTGTCTTTTTCCTCGAAGGGTCGCGTCCCTTTGAGGTGCTTTGTGACATGCGTCCGCACATTCCATGTGCGTCCGCAAATGGAGAAAAATCATTTCTTATTGGATTTTTGGATTAAACTATCAACAATTCTCAAGTTTCAAATAAACTTTGTCCAAAAAGATAGTCTCTCGATCGATCATTTGCCAAATCCAAATCCAAATCCAAATCCGAAGCCGAAGCCGAGCCGAGCGAGCGATGATGACGGTGCGAGGCTTGTCTTGTTCTTGCCTCACTATCCACAAGAAGGGAAGTGTTCAATATAAACACTAAAAAGTTTCTTTCTCCCACCAATGTGGGAGAACTTAACTTTCTTAAAAGTGAACTACACATATCACTTTTCCTCCAATTTTTCTTCCCTCCATTTTCCATTCACAATACACTTAGAACCCAACAATCCCCCATATGAATTGGGAATGGCTATTTCAACAAAGAATAGACGGACAAGTGTGTGATCAACAAGCAAAGACTAATTGTATCTGGATAAGTAGGTTTTCCTTTGAACTTTCCATAGTGAACTTGCATCGGATGCACTCGGTCAATCGATAGATGTGATATCCTTGAACCGTCAAACTTTAATGTACACCTAGACAACACAAGTCACACAACCAGCCTTTTACCATTTATGGTTCTCACGGTTTTATTCATTTCAACCATGAACACGACCTGATTTCATGAGAGCGTAGAGAATAGGCCTTTACTATCATTCTCCTTGAAGCGGCTTCCACTTCACCCTCACATAGGTGATTCCTAAATGTTTCAATCCTATAGATCAAACTATTTGGTCAAATCTGCCAAACTTAGAAACCATTAAAAGACTTCCAACCATAAGTCTTATCCTTATTTCCTGAACATTGTCTTCATCATGAGAACGGGTTGAGTTTATTGACAATGTTGAACCGTCAATCACAACTTTTTTTGATCTCCTTGAACCTAGCTCTTGGGATCTCCAGTCCGCTAGATAGAGTTGCCGTTGTGACGACTTGTCCTAGGCCGTAAACCCATTCTCTTCGATGATTTCTCAACTCCCTCTCTAGATAGGCCTTTTGTAAGTGGATTCGACACATTATCCTTTGAATTTACATAGTCAATCGTGATAATTCCACTAGAGAGAAGTTCTCTAACGGTATTATGTCTCCGTCTTATATGACGAGATTTACCGTTATACATTATGCTACCTGCCCTACCTATTGCCGCTTGACTATCATAGTGTATGCATACTGGTGCCAATGGTTTGGGCCAATAAGTAATATCTTCCAAGAAATTTTGGAGCCATTCAGCTTCTTCACCGGCTTTATCTAATGCGATAAATTCAGATTCCATAGTAGAGCGGGCAATACAAGTCTGTTTGAATGATTTCCAAGAGACTGCTCCTCCACCTAAAGTAAACACATATCCACTCGTGGATTTTACTTCATTTGATCCGGTGATCCAATTTGCATCACTATATCCTTCAATTACCGCTGGATATTTGTTGTAATGCAAAGCAAAGTCTTGAGTATGTTTTAGATACCCCAAAACTCTTTTCATTGCCATCCAATGAGTTTGATTGGGATTACTCGTGTACCGACTTAATTTACTAATAACACATGTTATATCCGGTCGTGTACAATTCATGATATATATCAAACTTCCCAACACTCTTGCATACTCCAATTGTGAATCACTTTCACCTTCATTCTTTTGAAGTGCAAAGCTCACGTCTAATGGAGTCTCGAAAATATTGAAATCCAAATACTTGAACTTGTCAAGTACCTTTTCAATATAATGAGACTGTGACAATGCCAACCCTTGTGGAGTTCTATGAATTCTTATTCCTAAGATCACATCCGCAACTCCAAGGTCTTTCATATCAAACTTGCCCTCAAGCATTCGTTTCGTAGCATTTATGTCAGAAATGTCTCTACTGATGATCAACATGTCATCCACATACAAACAAACAATGACTTGGTGATTTGGAGTGTCTTTAATGTAAACACATTTATCACATTCATTTATTTTGAATCCATTTGCCAACATGGTTTGGTCAAACTTTGCATGCCACTGTTTGGGTGCTTGTTTTAGTCCATAAAGTGACTTAACAAGTTTGCACACTTTCCTTTTTTTACGAGGAACCACAAAACCCTCAGGTTGTTCCATGTAAATTTCTTCCTCCAATTCTCCATTTAAGAATGCAGTTTTCACATCCATTTGATGGATTTCAAAACCATATACCGCAGCTAATGCAACCAATATCCAAATGGACGTTATCCTTGTTACTGGCGAGTATGTGTCAAAATAATTAAGACCTTCTTTTTGTCGAAAGTCTTTCACTACAAGTCTTGCCTTGTATTTGTCAATAGTACTATCAGCTTTTATTTTCCTTTTGAAGATCTATTTAGAACCTAAAGGTTTATTTCTTGGAGGAAGATCAACCAACTCCCAAGTATGGTTGCTTAAGATTGAATCAATCTCACTATTGACAGCCTCTTTCCAAAAGGATGAGTCCGCCGACGACATCGCTTATTTAAATGTTAGAGGATCATTTTCAAGAAGAATGTTTTAAAATTGGATCCAAAGGAATTCGACGTTCTTTGAAGTGTACTACGCCTTGGATTCTCTTCATTATGTTCATTCTCCCTTGGTTCATCCCTAGGTCGTTTAGACCCTTCACTAGACAACTCTTGTCTTGTCTTATATGGATAAATGTGTTCAAAGAACTCAACACTATCTGATTCCATTACCGTATTCTCATGGATATTCCGATGTTCGGATTTATGAACCAAAAATTGACATGCTTTACTATTTGTAGCATATCTGATGAAAACACAGTCCACAGTCTTTGGTCCTATTTTCAACCTTTTAGGTATAGGAACTTGGACTTTGGCTAGACACCCCCACACTTTGAAATATTTCAAGTTGGGTTTCCTTCCTTTCCATTTCTCATATGGAATATATTGTGTCTTTCTATGGGGTACTCGATTGAGTATTCGGTTTGTTGTAAGGATAGCTTCCCCCCACAAGTTTTGCGGTAAACCTGAACTTATTAGTAAGACATTCATCATTTCCTTCAATGTTCGGTTTTTTCTTTCCGCAATCCCATTTGATTGAGGTGAATACGGGCCAGTAGTTTGATGGACAATTCCATTTTCCAAACATATCTCCGCAAAAAGAGATTCATATTCTCTACCCCTATCACTTCTTATCATTTTGATCTTTTTATCCAATTGATTTTCAACTTCAATTTTATATTGCCTAAATGCATCTATTGCCTCATCCTTACTATTCAGCAAATAGACATAACAAAATCTAGTGCAATCGTCAATAAAGGTTATGAAATACTTTTTCCCACCACGAGATGGTGTCGACTTCATATCACAAATGTCTGTGTGAATTAAGTCTAAGGGATTGAAATTCCTTTCAACAGACTTATTTGGATGCTTAGCATACTTAGATTCAACATATGTTTGACACTTTGATTTACTGCACTTAAAGTTAGGCAAAACTTCCAAGTTAATCAGTTTTCGCAAGGTTTTTTAATTGACATGTCCTAAACGTTCATGCCATAAATCATTTGACTCAAGTAAGTAAAAAGAACCAGAACTTTTATTCATATCAATAGTCATTACATTGATCTTAAAAAGGCCCTCGGTGAGGTAACCTTTGCCTACATACACTTCATTCTTACTAATTACAACTTTGTTGGAAACAAATACACATTTGAAACCATTCTTAGTCAGAAGTGAAGTAGAAACCAAGTTCTTTCGCAACTCCGGAACATGAAGGACATTGTTTAGTGTCACCACCTTGCCTGATGTCATCTTCAAGCAAACCTTGCATGTTCCTTCAATCTTTGCCGTAGCGGAGTTGGCCATAAATATCTTCTCATCATCTTGAGCCGGAGCATATGATGTAAATAGTTCTTTGTTGGCACACACGTGGCGGGTGGCACCTGAATCAATCCACCACTCTCTAGGATTTCCAACAATATTGCATTCCAAGATCATAGCACACAGATTGTCCATTTCTTCTTTGGATTCAGCCATGTTTGCTTGGTCCTTTTTCTTGCCCTTCTTCGGAGCCCGACAATCGACCGACTTGTGGCCAACTTTGCCACAGTTAAAGCAATTTCCTTTGAATTTCTTCTTAGGAGGATTGCCTTGTTGTGCTTGTGCTTTCTTTCTCTTCTTTGATTTGTTGGGATCTTCTTCCACAATATTTGCTCCATTTATTGTAGAATTCCCACGAGACCTTTTCTCAACTGCCTTATTGTCTTCTTTAATACTCAACTTCACAATGAGGTCTTCAACTGATATATCCTTTCGCTTATGCTTTAAGTAGTTTTTAAAGTCCTTCCACAAAGGTGGTAACTTTTCGATTATAGCAGCTACTTGAAAAGCATCGTTCACAATCAAACCTACAACGAAGGTTAAGTGAACATTAATAACATTCTTAAAATGTTTAACAAAGGTATTATCTAAAATTATACCTTCTGCAAGGAGGTCGTGAATAATGACTTGCAACTCTTGGACTTGGGTAACTACAGCTTTACTGTCTACCATCTTAAAGTCCAAGAATTTGGCAACAATGAATTTCTTCATTCCGGCATTCTTTGTTCTGTACTTCTTTTCTAAAGCATCCCAGAGGTCCTTTGAGGTCTTCATCATGCTATACATATTTTATAGGTCATCTTGTAGGCCACTCAATATGCAATTCTTACATAAAAAATCCGAGTGCTTCCAAGCTTCAGTTACTACAAAGCGATCCTTTTCCGGAGTATCTTCCGACAATACAGGAATACTTTCTGTGATGAACTTTTGCAGACTCAAGGTAGTCAGATAAAGGAACATCTTTTTCTGCCAACGTTTAAAATCAACAACAAAAAATTTTTCTGGTTTTTCCGCCGGTGCCATGGCATGAGCAGCATTCATACGACTTGAAGTAACAATGTTTGTTGCTGCAACATTCGTCGTTCCATCATTGACTTGAATTTCATCAGTCATTTTGTTGTTACAAAGAAACTAGGGGTGGGCGTTCGGTTCTTCGGTTCGGTTTTATCAAATTTCGGTTCGGTTCTTCGGTTTTCGGTTTTGAAAAAGTGTGCACCGAACACCGAACCAAACTAATTCGGTTCGGTTTGGTTTTTTTAACTTCGGTTCGGTTTAATTCGGTGTTTTTAAATCGGTTTTTCGGTGTAAAATAAAAAATAAAACGTGAACCGAATCAAAATATAAGACACTAAAAAATCTAAAACATTGTAAATAGACTATCAAGTGAGGACAACTTCAAATATATATCATTGTAGTGCTCTATTTTTCATATCACAATACGGTGGTAGTATTTGTGTGAAATTTTTTTAGGAATTACAATTAGAAATTAGGAGTATTTGTGTGAAAATTTTTAGGAATTACAATTAGAAATATAAGTATTTTAGGAATTAAAATTAAAAATTAGGAAAATGTAAAAGTAATAAGGGTGGAAGGTAAATGTTGATGGAGTAATTGAGTATGGGTTTTGATGCTTGGTCTTGAAAAGTTTTGGCAAACATGAGCTAAATGAAAATTAAAAAAAAAAATAAAAATTTAATAAAAGTTCGGTTCTTCGGTGCACCGAAGAACCGTTACCCCTAAACCGAACACCGAACCGAAGAACCGAACTACCGAAAAAAAACACCGAAACCGAACCGAAGAACCGAAACCGAAGAACCGAACTAATTCGGTTCGGTACGGTTTTTCGGTTCTCTGGTTTTTATGCCCACCCCTAAAAGAAACAACCAATTTGGTATTTTAAATACTAACAACAAAGTTTATAAACTTTAAACAACTTGTTTCTAGTTTAACGACAAAGTTTTTATATTCTTCAAATCGTTAACCGAATGATCTTTGATTAGTGATGAAGTTTTTATATCTTCAAATCACTATCAATTTCAGACAGAGTAGAAAACCAAATGGTTTTAATCTCTAGAAACCAAAAAAATGCAGATTATAAATTCCTTAAGATTGTTGTTTTCGGGTACAAATATCTGTATTTTAATCAACAAGAACTTCAACTTTAAGTTCAAGAACAATAAAGAAGTTCAACAACTTCAAACACAATTTCAACAATAATGAACTATCAAAATGAAGTTTCTACTATTTTCTGGAAAATAGCAAAACCGTAAGAAAGAAAATGAAACAAAAAATTTAGAACCAAGTCCACCGAATTCACGGTGTGTCCTTAAGGAATTTATTCCCCTCAAGTACCCGAGGTTATGGAATCTTTCCTACCAGGATAAAATGATTCTCTTCAGTAGAATAGTGGTACCTCAAAATTCTACTGAACTTCGAACGCACTCAATGATTTGTTGATCACACTTGAGTTTTTTCAAGAAGAAGAGAGTGTTTTTCTTTTACAAATTTCGTACTAATACCTGAGGAAAATTCAGGTATTTATAGCTATAAAGAGTTGCTTCCGAAAAGAAGCAATGGTTCATGAAAAGAGACAACTTTCTGGAACCGGTGCCGACCTGCGGACCCACCTGCGCACGCAGGTGGTTCATCTGCGGCCGCAGGTCACTTAATATCAAAACAAGATTATATATATATATATATATATAAATATAACAGAGGGGAAAACAATAAGTCATCCTTTGTGTCTATTTCATAAGCAAGTTTTTTTAATAGTGTTTTGTTATTTTTCAGAGACATTTGTTTTGAGACTCATTATGTCATCAGGCACTCCACTTAGTAAGCATGTTTGCCTGCCCTGTTCACCTTGAAATGGTAAAATCATTGTCATAGGTGGTCGAGACACATCTGACTTTTCTCAATCATATATTTATATACTTAAGACAGGTATTTAAGAAACTTGATCTTGAAATTATATGCACAAAAAATTAGAATTAACCATAGTTATTTTTCTAGTACTAGGTTTGCATTTTATGACAATTTTTGGCATCCATTGATACCTTTGCTTGATGCAAGTTGAACACTACATGCCAGATTTTACCACCGCAAGCTAGACATACAACCATTTCATTGGACAAGAACCTATTTGTCTTTGGAGATTATTGCTAATCATCAGAGCCTTTTTGATTACATTTATGTTCTTGATGTTGGTATGTTATTTGTTGGATCATATTACTTGTTTACTCTTTTCCTATCAAAGAAAACCAAACAAATTGAATCATTATACCATGATGACTTTAGTTGTTCCATGAAGCCTCTAGTCCCTCAAATTATATAGTTTATAGTACTTTTAGTTGAACATTTAGAGGAGATCTAAGACAACAGGTAGAAAACTAAAAGCAGACCTAAACAAGATATTCACTTTCAGCATCTAGAGCACTCGTGGCCTCATCCAACAATAAAATTATTCGGTTCATCAGCAACACTCTAGCTATTGTAAGTCGATGTTTTTGGCCACAAGAAAATCTTAATCCACATTCTCCGACATGTGCTTGATATTGTTTGAGAAATTTGGATATAAATTCCTGAGCATTTGCCATGTTCTATTCAAAATAGCCAGGTGACAACAATTAGAATATTTGCAGAAGACTGCAATCAAACATTAAAAACATGGAAACTTACAGTTGCTTTTTCTATATCATCACTTCTTTCTTTGCCACCCAATCCATAGGCAATCTTTGATGGAACAGTTAAAAATAATAGGTTCTTGACTTACTGTACTAACCTGACATTTTTCAGAAGAAATAAATACGTTAAGAATCTATAACTTATAAAAGCTGAAACAAAGTCAATTTTATCTTTGAGATGGGGAGGGGAACCTTAGGGTACAGACATGGTGAAGAATGGTATGCTGAATATTGGATTCAAGAACTTTATATTTAGATCTAGTATTTTCTTATGGTGTAGGTGCTTACAAGATATTTCAACCAGAGAAACCGCATTCAACAAGATCTTCCATTTAACGTTGTTGTCAAACCCAACAAGAGTATTATTGTATTGATCTTGGCATTTTAAATTCAACTGCTTCCTCAAAGATAATTTCTCTATCCTTCCTTTGTCTCGTTCAGCCTCTCTAACAAGGCCTGATGATATTAATATAAAATAAGATCCAGATATTCATCAAAGAGGTGTCTAAAAAGTTCTAAATTAAATAATAATTGAAACAAAGATAAGTAAAAATCAACGAAAAATACTATGGGTTAGTTGTAGGATTCGATGATAGACCTGTATGTAGATAATACATGTCCTCAAAGGATTGAAGATTCTCGTCACAACCACCTACGAATACAAGAATAACTCTCTGGTGTGGATCTAAACAATCCCCAACTACTGAGAATCTGGTAGACTTTCAGAAGATACAATAATATAAAGCCAATTGAATATCATGTACCTCTTTAATACATAATAATCATGTAGTTGCTTGTACAAAGAGTGAGGTCATTTCCATTGGTGAGGACCCTTCAACCAAATTTTCAGTAGCTGGGGATTGTTTAGATCTACACCAGAGAGGTGTTCTTGTATTTGTAGGTGGTTGTGATGAGAACCTTCAATCCTTGGAGGACATGTATTATCTACATACAGGTCTACCATCAAATCCTACAACTAACCCACATTACTTTCCATTGACTTTTACTTATCTTTGTTTCAATATTTATTTAGAACTTTTTAAGATATCCCTTTGATAAATATTTGAATCTTGTTTTATATTACTATCACCAGGCCTTGTTAGCAAGGTTGAACGAGAGAAAAGAATGATAAGGAAATTGTGTTTGAGGAAGCAGTTGAATTTAAAATGCCAAGAGCAATACAATAATACTCTTGTTGGATTTGATAATAATGTTAAAGGGAAGATCTTGCTAAATGCGTTTTCTTTGGTTGAAATATTTCATAAGCATCTACACCATAAGGTAATACTAGAACTAAACATAAAGTTCTTGAATTTAATATTCACCATATCATTCTTCAGCATATCCATACCCCAAGGCTCCCCTCCCCCTCTCAAAGATAAAAATGACTTTGTTTCAACTTTTATAAGTTATAGATTCCTAACGTACTTATTTCTTGTAAAAAAATATCAGGTTAGTACAATAAGTCAGGATCCTATTGTTTTCAAGTGTTCCATCAAAGAAAATATTACATATAGATTGGGTGGCAAAGCAAGAAGTGATGATATAGAAAAAGAAGTTGTAAGTTTCCATGTCGTTAATGTTTGATTTCAGTCTTCTGCAAATATTTTAACTATAGTCACATGGCTATTTTGAACAAAAAATGAAAAGCGCTCATGAATTTATATACAAATTTCTTGAACAATAACAAACCCATGTTGGAGAATGTGGATTGAAACTTTTTGGTGGTCAGAAACAGAGATTGGAATAGCTAGAGTGTTGCTGATGAACCCAAAGATTTTATTGTTGGATGAGGCTACGAGTGCTTTGGATGCTAAAAGTAAATATCTTGTTCAAGTTCGCTTTTAATTTGATACCTGGTATCTTAGAATTCCCTTAAATTTTCAACTAAAAGTACTATGAATTATTTAATTTGAGGGACTAGAGGCTTCATGAAACAACTGAGGTCATCACGGTTTAATAGTTTCATTTGTTTGGTTTTCTTGGATAGGAAAAGAGTTAACAAGTTATATGATCCAACAAATAACATGTCAACACCGAGAACATTAATGTCATTAAATAGTCTCTGATGATTAGCAAAATCCCCAAAGACAAATAGGTTCTTGCCTAATGAAATGATTTTATGCCTAGCTTGCGGTGGTACAATCTAGCCTGCAATGTTCAACTTACACCAAGCAAAAGGATCTATGGAAATAGTATGCCAAAATCGTTGTAAAATGCAGACCTTGTACTAGACAAATAACTATGGTCAATTCTAACTTTTTCTACATGTAACTTCAAGACCAAGTTTCTTCAATACTTGTCTCAAGTATATAAACATATGACTGATAAAAGCCAGATGTGTATTGACTACCCGTGACAATGATTTTACCATTTCAAGATGAACAGGACTAGGAATCACGCTTACTTAGTAGAATGCCTGATGGCACAATGAGTTTCCAAATAAATGTCTCTGAAAAATAACAAGAAATATTAAAAGAACTTGCTTATGAAATAGCCACCAAGAATGACTTACTTCTTTCCCCCCGTTCCCCCTAACTATTGTGAAAGACTTTAGGATTTAAGATAGCAGTAGAACAGAATATATTGGGTTCTAATAATGAAATGTGAATGGAAAATGGAGGGAAGAAAAATGGAGGAAAAAGTGAATTGTGTTTTCACTTTATAAAAGAGGTGTTTCTCCCACATTGGTGGGAGAAAGGAACTTTCTTGTGCTTAAATATAGAAGCACTACTCCATGTTGTTAGTGAGGTAAGAAAATGACAAGCCTCGCACCATCGTCGTCGTCGTCGCTCGTCTCAGCTTCGACGTCGAATTTAGATTTGGCAAATGATTGATAGAAAGTCTATCTTTTTTGATAAAATTCATTTGAAACTTCAAGTGTTTAATGATTATTTAATTCAAAAATCTGATCTGAAGTTTTTCTCTATTTGCGGATGTAAAAAAGCATTTACAGACGCATAACTAACGCACAGTGAAGGGACGCAATCCTTCAGTGCATTGCTTGAAATTTGGTGAGAGATTTGAGGATGCAAATGGCCATTTGCAAATGCAAAAGACACCGCAAACCAATTCTCAACTTTCGTTTTTGATTTGTGGACTAATTTGCGTGTGCAAATGGGGATCTGCTCCCTCAAACTAGTTCGTAAATGGGTCCGACGGTCTGAAATAATGCAACATTTTAGAACCATTGCTTCTTTTCTGAAGCAACACCTTTTGGCTATAAATATCTTATTTTTCCTCAGATATTGGAACAAAAATTTGAAGTTAAAATCTCTTCCTTCTTGCAAAAACTCAAGTGTGATTTGCTACCGCTAAGTGAGTTCGAAGTTCAACAAATTTGAAGTACCGCTATTCTGCTGAAATGAATCATTTTATCCTGGGAGGATATATTCCATTTAGCCTCGGGTACTTGAGGGGAATAATTTTCTTACGGACACACTGTGAATTCAGTGGGCTTCATTCTTCCATCTTCATCTCTTTCTTTTTGATATAGTTTAAACTTTATTTTTATTGTTCATAAGTTGGTTTGAACTTATTTTTGAAGTTCATAATTGTGAATACAAAGTTAGAACTTCATTTTGGTTGTTCATAATTCATTTTGAACTTATTGTTGAAGTTCACAACATTGAATACAGATTTTATTTGACGAAAATAACAGAAAATACATATAAACATAATAGGATAAAAACAAGTTGAGTTCACCTCAGAAGAGATCAACTTCCTAACCACCAATTTCCTCTCAAAATAAGAGCTATTAAGTACGGAAGTTTCTGTTACAATGGCTAGTGTTCAATTCCTAAGAGAACTCATGTCTATAACCGCATATTCCTAAGTAATTAATACACTGCCTGTGATCATATGAATTTTAAATATATTAGTCCAAATAAATATGGTGGATTAATATAATTGGATTAATTATTTAAATCCAATAAATATGGATTTAATTAAAGTCCAAAATTCAGCGGGCTAGTCCATTAATTTGGGCTACAAATAATGAGCCCACTTGGTTAAGCCCAATATGTCATCTTAGTCTAGAGGCCCAATTTGGCGTCAAGTGTCAAATAACGTGGCATGCCAAGTCAAGTAAAGGAGCCAATAGGACCGTGCCACATGTCAAAATGATGCAGCAAGCCTAGAGAAATCAAAGGCCCATAAAAATGCGTCATGTCACTTAAATCTGATTGGCCAAAAGAAGCTCATCTTCACCATGACTCTTTCATTTCCACAACTATAAATAGGGGCCTCATAATTCAAGAAAAGAGGACCAAGAATTCGAACAAGAAGCAAGAGAGAGCTCGTGGATCAAACACCACAAATTTCTCTACAACCACAAGTTCAAGCATTCAAGTTCATAAACAACTGAAGATCAAGACAAAGATTCAAGATCAAGCTCAAAAGCCCTTGAATCCAAATTCACAAGTCAAGATCAAGTTCATTAAATCCACAAATCAAGTTCAAGTTCATCAAATTCAAGATCAAGCTCGAAGCCCTTGAATTTATATTTAGAAAGGCGAATCAGAGGATTCATAGAGATTGTAACACTCACATATTGAAATCAATAAACGATTGTTGCAATATTTTCTTGTCCAGATTATTATATTCTCGGTCGCAAATTTTATTGTCTTACACTGCCAACTTAACAGCTTCCCTAATAATATAATTTCTAAGCAAATGACATTTAGCATATAATTCTTTTTCATACATCAGCTTATATATCATGCTTCAGCAGTAAAAAGACATAAAGAGGAGATTTAATTTCTTAATAGACTGACCTGGAGGATAGTAAACTAAGGGCATGGTCGATCTCGGATCTCAAATCTCAAATTGTTACTTCAAGTAGCCACGAGCAAAAGCGAACAACCTTTTCTATGGCTAAAGTGCATATGAAAATATTCAGATGATAGACATCTATAGCTTTCGTGGTGTTTTTGTGAGTGTAAGAACTTGATTCTTGGATGAGGATTTAGTGTAGTATTTATAGACGAAGATCTAAGGCTAGGGCTTGATTTTGAACGAAATTTTGAATTTTAAAAAATAAAATTGATCAAAAGAGTGGTTCAAATTCGAAAGTTGAAGGCTTCATGGTTTGATTCAGAGGCTATCCGAAAAAGGTAAAGCTTCAACTGCAAAGTTTTGATGTGGACGCCCCTTGAAGCATGAAATGAGAAAGGGGAGATGGAGACGTGCATGAAACTACCTAGATTTGCACAAAAATGATAAGGTGAGCGTCTATCCATGGTAAAAGAAAGTTGAACTCTTCTCCGATCCAAATATGGAGAAAGGAGGAGCGGCGCTTTCAGAAAAGGAAAGACAAATTTATAGTCTGATTTTAGGTTTTGAGGACATTTAGGATATTTTAGGTGGGTAAGGTGGGGATATTAAGGGCAATTCAAGATAGTCGATTTTGATTTGGATTGGATCGATCACTACGAGGAAGACATGTGATGAAGACGTGTGCAAAGTATGGTGCTTGTGTCGTTGGCACCTTATGTGGTGCAAAGGTGGCGTCTACATGGCTTATTGAGTTTTCTTTGTGCAAAAGTTGGCTGAATTTATGGATCAAAATTAAATTTTTTTAAAAAAGGGCTGATTTAGAATGTTTTCTTTCTTATATTCTTTGGGTTCCTTAATCAAGATAAAAACGCTCTCAATAAAGTATATTAGAATGTACTCAAATTAATAAATAAGAATTATTTCATATTAAAATATAATTTTTAATACTTAAATAAAGTTACATGTGTCACGATAATATTCAAAAAGTAGTAAATTAAAGAAATATTTCATTTGATTAAATAAAACAAAAATGATGCCTTCTTGCGGAAGTTAAAAAAGACCTTGATGATAATGATGATGATGATAATGATAATAATAATAATAATAATAATAAACCATTGATTTTTTTTAAAAAAAGATTTTTAAAAAAAATTAAGGGTGATAATATTACTTAAACTTCTAATTATAATAAAATAATTTATATGCGTTGTTAAGTTATCAAAATTATTAGGAGCGTAAAGAGAGATGAGTTGAAAAAAGAGGGAATAAAATTGGGTGACAACACCAAATATGGGATACAATTAGGGATTTGAGTAGAGAGATTGGGAGAAATTGATTAATGAGAGAAATTTTGAGGGAAAAAAACAGAGAAAGTTTTAAAAATTTCAATCCCTATTTTAATGGATATATTTTCGGTTATATGATGTGGTGATAAATTAATCTATAATATATTAAAAGTGTAGAAAAGTGAATTGAACTTTTTGTTCTTCATTAAAGATATCTGTAATAGACGAAATTGTCTTTTCACTTATTATAATATTTTAAAATTAGATAAATTATAATTATATACAAACCCTAATAATTAATGAAATTGTAGACCTAAAATATATGGAACGAATATTTCATAATCCTGAGAATATTTTAACAATTAATTGTAGGATTTTGTTTCCTCCTAAAACAGTTTTATTTTTTTGGTCTTGTCGTATATAATTAAGGAAGGAGAGTAAAAAGAAAAGAAGTTGATTTCCAGTGAAATACTACCTCTGATTTAGAGTTCTTATTAATTACGTAATTAGGTACTTTTTCATGTGTTACTAAATCATAAGCACGAGTAAAAGCTTGTGGCGTCTGGGGATGAAAAGTAATGTGTTAAAGTTGTACATTGCAGTCCTTTGTATGTATATCTTTTCTTTTTCTCTTAGATTATATATGAGATCATCGTGGTTTTGTAACTTTTAATTTATTTTAATGATGAGCCTATTCCAGATGTACTCTTGCTCAGTGAGCATTAAGCTCTCAAAGGGATCTCCATGGTATCTTGGTGTTCAATGTATTAAAATCTAAGGGGTAGTATCAATCACTTTAAGTTTGTGCGCCATAGAAAACTCGGCTCAAATTCAACACAATTGAGGTTAGTATGTTAATTGAGTTCTATTTATCCAATTAGATTACTAATTATTTTTTTTAATATTGTTGGAATTCTTCTTCAATTCTGGTGTTGTTTGTTTTATTGTAGCCAAAAGAAAAATGGAGATAAAAGTAATCGGGTCAATATTTTTTTTCTTTTTGGATCTATAGCAGGTGATTCAACTATTAACATTGTCGTTTTCCCGTTCTTATGTCTCGCCCTCTGCTTTGGATCGTCTAGGTCAGTGACCTTATTCAGTATATTATTATTATTATTGTTGTTGTTGTGGTGGTGGTGGTGGTTGTTGTTGTTGTTAGTTGTTGTTGTTAGTTGTTAAGATTCCACACCTGTATCAGATATGTAGACATTATTTTTGAATATATGATAAGTGATTCAAACATTAACTTTAATTTTATGTTCTGCTCTTGATTGTCTAGATCATTATAACCTTATTCATCATATTATTATTAGTTGTTTAGATCCAACACCTATATTTTGATTAAGGATGGAGAGATTAATCTCTCCAATCACTTCTTTTTGTGGTGTGCAAGATTGGGAGAGGTGTTTGCTTGTTCTGGGATCCTTTATCTTTGTTTTATTTTAAATCATTGGGTTTAGACATTACTTTGGTACTTTTTAATCCTTTCAAAATGGCAGCAACATACCCTTTTTGTGATTTCTAGGAAAGAATCCTACAAGACGATGGATTCCCTTGTGAAACACTTTGGATCAAAAAAGTTTGATCAATTCCAATAAATTTTGGAATTTTCAACTTGCTCGAATTGGATTCTTTCGATTTCCATACCGAAGATATATTTACGAAGTTGTTTCAATTTTTTTATTGATTGGCATTAACCCTAGACCCTTGCCCCGAGAAATAAATTAATACTTTCTACTCAAGCTCCATCATGGACTATTTAAATTCCAAGACAACAAAAAATGAGACTCCACGGTTAAGAAAAAAAAAAACAAGCCAGAATAATTGATAGGAGTATATTGAGAGAGAAAAGAATTGAACCCTTTGAATCCCATATTTAAACCATAGTTTCCTGTACCTTTTTGTCCATTAAATTTTTGTTTAGGCAACAAACGACATTGTAAACTGTTAATGTTGTTGGACCTTTATTTGTGTCAGTATTCCCAGATTCAGTTTAATTAGTTGATAGGTTGAAGATCTTCCTTTACACCGAATCAGAACATCCAAATGTTTTTATATGATATATATTTTATATGGCTCTCTAATTGTAGATTTTATGCATAATTAGATATTTCTCTTTGACATCTTGGTTCGATGTTGCGATTCATTGTCAATCGCTCCTCCACTTCATCTATATGCTTGAGGCAAAAGAAGATGGCCCCGAAAGTCGCTACGGAAGATCAAATGAGTCATAAGACCATGTCTAAGGGAGTCTTGGTCCTAAATTAGTTGGGAATGAGATGTATGCTTTGCACAATATATAAGTAGAAATAAGTACAAATTTCTTTGCAAATCCAAGAGTATGAGAACTCTTTTATTATCCCTCATATGATTTCTTGACATAGTAAAAACAATTTCTTATCCAAGTGAGTTTATGTTGCCATAAATTGTAAGGAACAAAATGTGAAATTATTGATATTAAATTATTAATTATCGAGGAGCAAATTACAGCTCTTGATCATGTAGAAATGTCATCTATAAGAACCGCAATAATATTGTGATTAACAATTTTAATTTTTTTTTTATCGTTCCTTTTGTTTACCTTTTTAAAATAGCCCACTATACAAAATAATATTCAATTATTTCCCTAATATTCAAGAAATTAAAAATTTGTTAATAATTACTTATTAAATTTTACCCTATTTGAATTATGTACCTAAAGTTTAGGATTTTAAAATATTTTTTTTAAAAATCTACAATAAAGTGTTAAAAAACCCAATTATTTAGAAAACCAGTAAAATTATTTCCACATACCTATTTTATAATTTTATTTTTTCTTAAAACAAGGATACTAACATGAGTTAGTAGAAAAAGAAAAACATACCTTAATAATTTTATTGACACCAAACAGGTCAACTTGACATAGTTAAAATAAGATTAATGCATCTTTCTAAAATCACCATTAAAATCTTTACGTATCTTGCAATAAAATTGTGATTAATCAAAATTTTTATCCTTCGAAATATCGTATGTCTTTCGTACTCCATTAAAATAGATTTCACATTAGACAGGATAATCATTCACTTATTTTTCTAATATTTAGAAATTGAAAATACATCCATTAAAAGTTAAACCTTGAATTATGTACCTAAAATTTAGGATTTTAAAATTAATATAAAAATCTGAAACAATTTATTAAATATGTCAATTATTTAAAACACAAATAAAATTGTCCTCATGTATTTAATTTATTGTTTTATTTTTTCTTAAAACAACAATATTAAGTGAGTTAACAGAAAAAGAAAGCAGTATCTTAAATAATTTATCATCACTAGAAGTCTTCAACTTGTCATTATTAAAATCTTTCAATACTTTAGAAAATTCTAATATTTAAAATTATAAAATCAATTACTTAATACTTTACCTTATGTAATTCTTTCCTTATTTAAAAAATCTGGAAACCTATATCCCATATGGAATACTTGGGTGCGGAATACGAACACCACTCCTTGAGATTAGTTTAGTTCATTGAATTCAAATATTTATGCGGAATTGCTAAAGTAACGGTATTGTACAGTTAATAATTGAAACTTTAATAAAAAAGAGTAATTACATGTAGGGGTGTTCATGGTTTAGATGAAAATCAAATCAAACTAACTTAAATAACCAACATATGATTTGGTTTGATTTTAAATTTTAAAAATCGATAATATTTGATTTGGTTTGGTTATGGTTCTACTAAGAAAAATTCGAAAAAATAATCAAACCGAACCAATAAATTATAAATTTTATAATTATTTGAATATATAATATTAGTTTTTCATATATAATAATAAATATTTTATACCTTTTTAATCATTAATTTGGTTTTAGTTTATTTATTTCACATGCACTACAACACTCTTATATCTCATTTCATAAAAAATATGTCCAAACTCAATACTCAAGTCTAATTATCCAATTGTATATGTGCAGCATGGTGTATTGTCAATTTTTGATTTTCTTTGCTAGGATATCCATCAATTCTTCAATGGCTTGTCCCTTTAATTTTTTAAGGGTTAATCATTCTATTTAAAGATGTATATTGCTTTAATCTCCTTCGTAGATCATCGAGTGTGTTTAATTTTTGTTCCATTGATGTTTGAGATTTTTTATATCACTTGATTTCCTTGTGAGAAAACTAAATTATTTGTATTACAATGTGATTTCTAATGAAGAATTTTCTTGTGTGCATAAAATTTGCTTTCAGATTTTTGAATTCTCTATGGAGGAAAGAAGAGATGAATGTTGCTATTGGCACCCCTAAATCCCACATAACTATGCATCCTTTGAGCTAAATTGTTCTTATGCAAAGGTGAAGGTAGGGCTTGTCCTCCTATCCACAGTTCATGTTTATTACCTTGTAAGTTCCTCTTAAACAAACAATATCTTTTTCTTCTTTGGAATCTCTAACGATGGTAAACCTTTATCCACATCTTACCACTCGAAGTTTTTAAATCTCTTAAACGATACTCCTACCTAATGCCAAAATTTCAAGTAATTGTTGGGTTAGTCAATGACCTGTCAATTATTAACTCATTCAAATTCAATCCAACTCATCCATTTGACACCCCTAAGAATCAAGTCATGCTTCCTCCAATGCAATTCTTGGTCCCGCGGTTACATTAGATGTGTATAAATATATTTTTTTTTCTTTTTAAGTGCATACTCTACATTCACGTAATAAAAAGAGGACAATAGCAATATAGCATATAACCATTTGTAAATTAAGTATATGTAGTACTCACTTTGACCATAGAATAATATCAACCTTTATAACTCAATCAAACAAATGATAAGTCTTAACATTTTGATGAAAGGAACTTTTAAGGAAAAATTACATAATATCACAACTTATCTTTACTAAACTACATAAAATTCCTATCTTTTTTATTAATTACCTAAATCTTTTTTTAAAAAAAACAAAACAGTCGGATACATCTACAAACTCATAAATTTCCGGATAAATAATTTTAATTATGTATCTCCCTTTGGTCTAATTTAATGTATTATGTATCTCGACCAAATAGTTTCAGAAATGGACGTATCTCCGTAATCAAAATTATGTATCTGAGCAAAAATGGAGCAATTAACTGCTACACTCTTAAGTTCAAAATTATGTATCTCAACTTTAAAATTATATATCTGGATATTGATTATGTATCCGAAAATTGTAAAATAAGGGATTATTTATAATTTAGCAAAGAGTAGAAATAAAGAGTAATTAAGGATAAACTTGTTGGAACTTATGTAAGTTTTACAACTTTTAATTTCTACAATTGTAGCCACAAAGACAAATACGAATATTAGGATCCTCTGGGCTTAGTATACAACCTGCACCAATTAATTTATCTTTATATTTATCCTTGCAACTTGGCATACAATCTTCCTTCACCTTGCATTGTATGTTGGGAATTGGAGCAGCACATTGCAAATCTTTAATTTTTTGATCTTGGGCAATTGTTGAGCCAAGGACTATTAACAAAATAAGAAAATAAAAAATAATTAAAATCAATTAAAGAATCCAACTAAAGAGAATACAACAATAACATTATCCCGTATAGTTCCACAAGTGGAATCGAGGATAATCTCACGAGGGGAGTCTAAAAAGGGTGTGTGTGCGGATCTTAGTATGATCTTTATCGCATAGAAATACTGATAATTAAATCTTCAACTCAAGAAAGGCATTTTCAGAACTAGAAATCTAAGTTGATTAGGCAAAACAGATAAATGAAAACAAAGCAATTGCTTATTGATTTCTTATGTCTACTCACCAGTCTATACAACAACAACATATTTAGTATAATCCATGGGATTTAGGCAGTGGTGGAGCCAAGATTTTCATTTAGGGGGTTGAAAGTGTACACACGAACTAGTCGAAGGGGGTTCAACATCTATAACATATAAATAAAAATAATTTTAACCATTTATAAATAGTGTAATTTTTCGCCGAAGGGGGTTCGGGTGAACCCCCTGAGCCTAAGCTAGCTCCGCCACTGGATCTAGGGAGGGTGAGATATACCGAGATCTTATCCTTACCTTTGTGGGGATAGAGAGGTTGTATTTGATAAATCCTCGACAAAAAAAAAATGTTTCCAAAATAAGAAATCTAATTTATTACAAATAATACTTATCAAAAAAATGTATTAAAATGCTTGTTAGAAACATTCATGATTAAACAAAAAGATAGTACTAATGTTTCAAGTAAAATAATATTAATAATAACATATAAACAAGAATGATTTTATTTTTTATTTTTTTAGAAAATGCGTGTGTTAATGCACAAACCTGACGAAAATGTGATGACAAGAAGAAGACAGTAGTAGACTGAAACTTTTGCCATTTATACTTTTGATCTGAGAGAATGTTATGAATTATTTAGCCATGGTTGTAATATATGAGTACTATTTATATAGTGAAAAAGGAATCCAATTGTGATAATCCAGTCAATGTAACATTAATTTATGAGATAAGGGCGTTTGAACAAACTTTAATTATATGCAAGAAAGTATTGAAATTTTCCTATTCTAATATGGTCTTTAATATTTTTTCCCTAACTATGATGATTTTACTTTTTGTCCTTAAATATGATGGTCTTTAATTTTTGTCTCTACACATAAGCAGAGGTTCTTTCGGAAACAACCTCTCTACCTTCACGAGGTAGTAGTAAGGTCTGCGTACACTCTACCCTCCCCAGACCTCACTTGTGAGATTTCACTGGATATGTTGTTGTTTAACTTTTTTCTCTACTACTCATTTAATGAAAATTTTGTGGACCAAAGTATCCTTGCTCGACATAAGTTTTGTAAATTATGTGACATAAGTTGTGTAGTATTTATATAACCTAATTCACTCGACATAAGTTTAGAAACTTTATAAGTTCGGTAGAAATTAAGTTATGCGTCTTAAAACATAACTTGTAAGTTCTAAAAATTAACCTTGACCTCTTACGACATAAGTTCGGTAGGAACTAAATTCTGCAGTATAGAATTACTTCTTATGGCTTGTACAACATAACACATAGTATAATATGATACAAAAATATAAACTTACGATAAAAAAAAAAATATTTGTTATTTCGGATTCATGTGTATTTTCGACCACTTACTTTTTTACTTAAAGTGATGAAAGATTAAAAAAACAAAAACATAAATAGCCAATTTTTGGAGAATTATTACATATACATGGAAACATTAACTAATAATCAATCATGTCATTTAAAATAGAAAAAAATTAATTTATGTATAAAAAAGTAAATAGTTTATAACAAAAATAGCCAAGGTTTTGTTTATTACTTAAAATGACCATTATTGCTTAAAATGACCATTTTCTTCCCTTTTTTTCAGTGGTAATCTTAAGAAAAAACTTTTTTTTTTTTTTTTTTGCTGCTTTTTTTTAAAAAGAACTTTTTCACTTTTTTTTATAAAAAAAAATTCCGTGCAACTTTTTTTTATAAAACTTTTTCCGTGCAACTTTTTTTCATGTATCAATATTGTATAAATGGTGTATAATCATGTATATATGATGTACAAATAGTTATGTAGAGTATATGTAATGTATCGATATTGTATAAATAGTTATATAGTGTATATGTTATGTATCGATATTGTATAAATAGTGTACAAACGTGTATCGATATTGTATAAATGATTTGTAAACATTTATTGATATTGTATAAATTATGTATACATGTGTATCGATATTGGATAAAAGTTATGTAATGTATCGATATTGTATAAATGGTGTATAAACGTGTATCGATATTATATAAATGATATATAAACGTGTATCGATATATATCAATATTATATAAACAATTATATAAGAGATAATTATGGAAAATGACCACTCGGTCTAATTATTTACAAGAAAATTGATCTACCTTTATTAAAATTACATGAAATAGCCATTTGGTCATGCCGCTTCTTCTTCTTCCTTTACTTCAGCCATTAATGACTTCTTCTTACTCCTTTCTTCTCTTCCTTTCTTCTCCTTCTTCTTCTCCTCCTCCTCCTTCTTCTTCTTACTCCTTCTTTCTTCTTTGTTGGTTTCCCTCTTTTAAAAATTTGACGTGCCACAAATGTGATACATTTTGAGTGAATAACATATCAAAAGACTCATAATACCGAGAGGAGCTCATATCTAAAATTTGGAACTGTTTAGAGGATATTTTGAGTTAGTCGGGATTAAAAGAACTTGCAAATCAAGTTTCGTTGGTCTCCCTTTTCATTAAAATTCGACGTGTCACAATTGTGAATTATTTTGAGTGAATAACATATCAAAAGACTCGTAATACTGAAATGAACTCATATCTAAAATTTGGGATTGTTTGGAGGAGATTTTGAGTTAGTTGGAATTGAAAGAACTTGCAAACCAAGTTTCTTTGGTTTTGCTTTTTCTTTAAAATTCGATGTGCCATAAACATGAACCATTTTGAGTGAATAACATATCAAAAGACTCGTAATATCGAGAGGAACCCATATCTAAAATTTGAGACTATTTAGAGGAGATTTGTTTAGTGGAGTTGGTTAGAAAAAGATCATCTAATAACCTGTATATCTTTTTCCTTTTTTTTTTCCTGGGCAGTGGAGTGAATAAGATAAGTTGGACGTTTATGAAGAGAATAAAAGTAAGTTTTTCTCAAAAAATAAAGAGTTTAATATTGGGTAGGTGAAGAACCATTGTTGTTTATTGTGGTTCTAGTTATTGTCTCTTATAGTTGGTTGTTAAGATATCGTTAATCTGTATTACCAAGTTTCATGGAATCAAGTAAATAAAGGTTTACGAAAAAATATATCAAACGACGATGGTGGAGCTATGTCTCCCTGGAACTTATCGGAGTAGTGATGTAAGCTGAGATGTAAGGTGATATATATACAAAATTTATATTAATAATATTATGGATAAATATTGTATACACAATGTATATGAATGTATATACATCTCTGATACATAGATATACATCATATATACATACTTATACACTATTTATACCATATCGATACATTATATAACTATTTATGTAATGTATATGTATTGTATAAAATTGTATATGAATGTATATACATCCATGATACATAGCTATACATCATATATACATGATAATACACTATTTATACAATAGCGATACATTGCGTAACTATATAGATACATTACATATACATTGCATAGACAATATTCAAGAAGTTATATATGAATTTCCCTTGGTGATTAATAAAATTATTAGTTACCCAAAAAAAAATGGCCATTTAGCCACGGTTTTTAGATCACGTAGCCACGTTTTGACCGTGGCTAAAACACGATTTTTTTTTTAATTAAAAACATGGCTATACTTGTTTTAAACTAATTACTTTATTGTATATATTTGAAATCATCCCATTATATAATATATATGTAATGTATCGATAGTGAAAAAATAACATAAATTTTTTTTTTAAAAAAAAAAGTTGCAGCGAAAAAAGGTTTATTTTAAAAAAAACAAAGAAATTTTATAAAAAGAATTTAAAAAAGTAGTGCAGAAAAAAAAAAAAGTTTGTTTTTAAAAATAAAAAAAATCGCGAAACAAAACAGCAAAACATGGCAAAATGGCGGCTGCCATTTTTGTTGTAATTAGTTAGGCCGAACGGTCATATTTGGTTAGAATGTTAGTCGAAAGGCTATTTTAGATAAACTAGTCTCATAGTACGCGCTCCGCACGTGTACCTTACTCGAAGAGTAGAGACTGTGACAGAGGTTGTAGCGGTTGCGGGTTATCCTGGGATTCCAAAAAAAAACTTTATAAAATCACTTCGATATTACAAAAGAAAATATGTTTGGATTGATAAAAAAAAATTAATGATTTTATTAAATATGAAAAAAAACTTGAATAGAAAATTAATATTTTTATACAAAACCCATATAAAAGCATCAAGAAGACTACTTGAATCAAACTAAAATACGAAGGAAAAGAAGGAGAATCCATCATCAATTGTTGATTACGTATAATTCATATATAATCTTTAAAGCTATTAACTAAAATAAAGAAAGAAAGGCAAAAAGGATGATGGTAACGAATGCTAGAAGACGTCGTGAATCAAAACCTGAAGATGAAGAAAAGTAGAAGTACCTAGAAGAAGCGTGTTGAGTAATGCTTTCGCAGTGCATATGTTTTTCAACAGGGGTATCATAGTGTTGCAAATAATTATGAATATTTGATTATTTACCAAGTACAAAGATATTTAAAACTTGATGAATCATGATAATGCCATGAGCACGATGATATTAATATTGACTATTCTCTAGTTTATAAATTAGCTAATAGATTTATTAAACCTTGAACGTTAATATTTGATTAAGCAAATTAGGATAGAATAGAGTACATATCATATGTCTCACAACTGAATGTATACAATACAAGTAAGCCTAACTTTTACACAAAAATTTCCTCAAAGTCGATCGACATTCACCTACCACCTGTATTAAGCAGAAAAAATAACAAATAGTAAGATATTAGGACAATACAATTAAACTTAACCTTTACATAAAAAATTTGTCAAAGTCCGACTGAACATTCATCTATAATATAAACTTCAAATTAATGAAAAAAAAATCATCTTCACTGAAAACTAAGAAAGAAAAGTAAGCAATTGAATATCAAAATAAAGAAAACAATTTGAAATAATGTAGAGAACAAACAATTACATATATGTTAACAATGTACGTACGATTGATATAAAAAAGTATCAATTGGGAGAAAATAATTTCTCCTAAAAGGAAGGATCCTCAATTTATAAAAATCCAGAAAAGAAATGTGAAACTTGAAAGGAGGGAAAAAGGACTACTATACAACTTTACCCAGAAAAGGATTTAGTTTTTGTCAATGTGTAGTATTTACTATAGACTTCTAGGAAAAGGTTTATGTATATAAATTTTTTCTTGAATTTAATTCCTTTACGTTAGGAATTTCTAGTTAGTTCGAATAAGGAAAAAAAAAGGAAGGTTTTAAGAATTACAATTCTAATGTTACTTTAAGTTTGCATTTATTTTATCAAATTTGGGTAACTTCTTACCAAATATTTTACGGCTCCAATTTTAGGATTCCTTAGTTTTTAAAATATATTTTTATCTTATCATATATTTTAGGACTTCTTAATTTTAAATATATTATAAATATAATGGTATACTAATCGGAGGAAATAAGTGAAAAGACAATTTTGTCTATTGCAAAGATTTTTAATGAAGGGTAAAAAATTCAAATCACTTTTCTAAGGGACTTCACACTGTTAATATATTGTAGACATAGATTAGGTTTTGTTTTCACAATATATACGATAAGATATTCTTATACAATTGTCAAATTGAGTACTCAAGCACAAATACATATGTCAAAATTAAAAGAAAAAGGTCAAGAAAGCTGGAAAATGTGACCTCAATTTCTCTAATAGCACACAACCTAAGTCGATACTCCATATTGGACAACATTCCAATTCTTCATTTGAGAGCTTCTTATAGATGCATCTCCTGCAAACTTGGTGGAGTTCCAAAGAAAATTGTCAAAACAATGCACATTCATGTAAACATACCAGTTTTAACATTGCGCAAATCAGAACAAAAACTTCCACTATAACTTTAATTAATTTATATCCAAATAACATGATATAAATCTAATACTATCAAACTTAATCCTAAAACATTCCACCTTATTCCATACCACACGACCATTTAGACTTTAATTTGAAGAATCCAACACAAACTTTGGACTTTAAGCTTACATTAGACTCCAACAATTTCTTAGACAACTCAATAACTCATTTTTGAGTATAATAACATTAAAAAAATATGCACCCTCCCTAGCTAAAGCAACATCAACACTCAAGTGTAAATGAAAAAAACAATGTCTTCAAGTTCCCTAATCATTGGATGTGCCTATTTTTTTGGACGATTGAAGACGGTATTTTTTTTGGAGGTGCCTATTTTTTTGGACATATGGGAGACGGAAAAAATAAATTACCATAATTTAGGAATTCAACTATAATAAGAAAATCTTCTCCATGTAATTTTAGATATATTTATTATAGTCAATATTTAATATTATAAAGACAATGATATAATTATTGAAGAGAAAAAGTGAAAAGACTGTTTTGTCTAAAGCGGAGACTTTTAATGAAGGGCAAAAAATTCAAACAACATTTATAAAGACCTTCACACTTTTTTAGAATGTTAGTCGAAAGGCTATTTTAGATAAATAATGATAAGTGGCTAGTTTTTGTGTAAAAATTTAATTCAATAGACATTTTGTATAATTTTCCCTTTAAAATATTAACTTCCACAGTAGATTCTAATATACAAATGATTAATTGATTGGAATGTCTTCTATTTTTTCCCTTAATATACAAAGAATCAATTATGACATTTATTATATTAACTATTTAACTTTCACAGCAGATTCTAATATACATCTTCTACTTGGATTATACTTTTGTGATTCTTATTTGTCATTTTTTTTTTTTTTTTTCTACATTAATTTCACCATAATTTTGCTTTTACTTTTGTCAAAGCGTTTTGTTTCGCTAAAGGTCATTGTACATCCCATCCTCTCTAAACTTTGATCACTTGTAATTATTTAATATATTAATCAAATTTAAAAAATTAGTACTTCACCTGTTTCAATTTTATGTGATTCTTTCACTTTTTGAGATTTCGACGTTTTGAATTTGACCATATGTTTGAATCTAAAATCTTTTAATTTTACAAAATAAAACTTATATATGTTAGAAAATTATGTAAAAGATACTATATAAGTTACAAAAATTAATAATCAAAACATTTAAAAAGCATATTAGATTATAATTTCGTTTAACTTTCGAAATCCTAAAATAACATAACATAAATTGGGAGCTAGGGCGAAAGTAGGAAAAGGAAAAAAAATCAATCACTATATAAATACACTACTCCGCCAAACCTCTCAACATATTCTCTATACTTTTTTGAGTTTTTCTTCAAAGCAATTTGTTTCTCCAAAAATATCAATGGCATCATCATCATCAGAAACCGAACAGAAAAAGATGTTAATCTTGCAATCATCCGACAAAGATGAATTTGAGATTGAAGAATCGATCGCGGTTCAATCTGGAACCATAAAAAACATGGTGGAGGACGATTACACCCTCATCCCACTCCCAAACGTTGATACAGAAACCCTAATCAAAATTATCGAGTACATGAAGAAGCATGCAGAGAAGACAGATTCGAACGAAGAATTCGACAAGGAGTTTGTGAAGAAGAGCTTTAATGAACTAAAGGAACTTGTATTGGCTGCAAATTATCTTCATATTAGCAGTTTGATCGATCTGTTGTGTCAGGCATTTGCCGATGGAATTAAGAACAAGTCAGTAAAGGCAGTTCGACAGATATTGGGTATCACTAACGATTTCACACCAGAGGAAGAAAGAAAGATTTATGAGGATCATAAGGGGGCACATGAAGAAAAATAAGCAGAAATTTAGGTGTTCTAATTATGTTTTTCTTTTTAGTCTTTAATTTTATGTAGTTCAGGATTTTGAGTTTTACACAGTTAGCAATTCTAATTCTATTATGCTTTTACTATTTTTTCATATGGCGATGTGTATATTTAGTGATATTTGTGTAATTGTGTGCGAAGCCTCATATTTAGGTGGTTTGCAGTGCAATTGAATCAATACAAGAGTCAAAATGGCTAAGGGAAGGTTAGACGAGATAACTAGATAAATCGGCCTAAGCTATGCTTGTTCTGGTGTAGTTTTGATAAGCTTTGTGTGTTGTATGGTCTAATGCTTGTGATGAGCTGTTGTAGGAGTCTATTGGAGTTTCTTTAGGTGATAAATGAAGCTACACATTGGCCAAAATGGGTGAGGAAACAAGAAGAAAGCTTGACGTGGACTAAGGGACAAAACTGGGCAAAATTGTGTTGTTTTACAGCCTTCTCGACGCCGCACAACCTCCACCCCGCGTTCAGCTAGGCCACTTGCCACCTTTAGGGTTATATAAAGAGCACTTAGCCGCAATTATAAATCATCTTTGGATCATACGAGAGCAGACAAGACCTCAAGGAGCTCAAACTAGGGTTCTTTGTCCTTTAATTTTTCTTTCTTGTAGTTTTACTTTATGAATTCATTAATGGTGATTCTTTGTAAGACTATGAGTGGCTAAACACCCTCTTTCCGGGTGGAGGCTACGAAACATGAATGCTTAGTTTGGTTTTCTAATTGGTTTATATGTTTATCATGTCATGTGATTGTGCTTGCGCTCTTGCTTTACTATTCTAAAGAGTCATGAACTTTAAGATAAATCTAAGTCTCAAAACGAATTGACCATAGGAGTGGTGGGACGGAACGAAGAACATAGGGAGTATGAATCATATCTTTAATTGATTAGGGTCTAATTGTTAAAGGATGATTTGCGATTAGGATAGAGATGTACCTAATTGTCCCACTTGGTTACTAGACGGGAAGATAGCTTAATGCATCCGAATTAGAGACTTACATACCCGTTCAAAGATGTAGTTGTGAGACTAATTTGGGTAGATGACTTAGAGGATGACCATTCCCAAGTTATATCACCAACCCCATAAATCAAAGATCACGATAAACACCAACACCGACTAAAAATCAGAATTATGCATTAATATGAAGTGTCTTGACCCTAGAATCCTCCTTGTTATTATTCATACCCTAAGTTATTATTTTAGTTCATAGTTAGTTTATACTTTAAAGCCATCATATCTCTAAATTTCACCGTTTGAATAAGTAATTGGAATTAGTTTAGTCTAATGGATAGTTAAACGACAAGTCCCTATGGGTTCGACATCCGGCTCTCAAAGAGCTGGCCACTATATTACTTGCTAGAACACGTACACTTGCGTGTGTCAAAGTCACAACACATAGCCCTTGATATCTGTTATCGTGACGGCATATGTGACGACACACTACATAACTATGTCCTTTAATTTAGCCTTGCATTTATGCTTTCCAACTTTGAGTGTGCACAAGTATGCACTTAAACTTCGTGAATAGCCACTTAGATGTCAGGTAGGATGCGTGTGCATACTTGTTCAACTTGATACAAGTTTAAGTGTCTACTTGTGCACACCCAAAGTTGGAGGGCATAAATATCACCTGAAGCCAAGTTAAAGGACACATTTATGTAGTATACCTATCGTGACTATTTAATTTATGGTGCACTATTAATAGTCTAGTCAAATTTATCGTGCACTATTAATACTATTAATAGTTAAGTTAAATACATAAAGAATATGATCAAAGATAATCGCATTAGTTAATATATAATTCCTCTACCAAATGTGGAAAGAAAGAAAATAATTGTAATGGACCATACTACTGCGAGAATAGTTTAACTATGTTAATGACTAATACTCAGTCCATTGGCATTATAAATATAATCAGTCCATTCAGAATTTCCAATGCACAAATATTTTAAATTACAAAAATATCGTTGTTAAAAATCTTTTATCTATTCAACGCTTTACCTTTGACACTAATTCTGTTATTTTGAATTTTGACCTAATTTTTTCTTGATTAAGATCAACAAATCAAGAAGGTGTTGATGCAAAGGCCCCATTCCGATATATGGGGTCCCGAGCGCGCCTATTCAATCTCATTTGGCCATTGATATTGTTGGGTTCTAGTGATGAAATGTGAATAAAAAATGGAGGGAAAAAGTGAATTGTGTTTTAACTTTAAGGAAGGAATGTTCTCCCACATTGGTGGGAGAAAAAAACTCTTTCATGCTTAAATATAGAAGCAATATTCCATGTGGATAGTGAGGCAAGAAGAAAGCAAACCTCGTGTCGTCGTCGTCGCTTGCTCGCTCGGTTCGGCTATGGATTTGGATTTGTCAATCAAGAGATTATCTTTTTGGACAAAATTCATTTGAAACTTGAGAGTTAATGATCCCAAAAATTCAATCTGAAAATTTTCCATTTGCGGACGCACACGAGCATGTGCGGACGCATGTCACAACGCACCTCGAAGGGACATGACCCTTCGAGGCGCTGCTTGAAACTGGAAAGCTATCTGCGGATGCAAATGGGATCTGCAAGTAGGACGAACGATTCTGGTTTATGACAAATGTCAATCTCCGACCCTAGGTGACCCATCTGCCCGTGCAGGTGGGTCCGCAGGTGGCCTGACGGTTCGAAACTGCTTCCTTTCTGAAGCACCACCTTTTGGCTATAAATACCTGATTTTTTCCTCAGGTATGGGCACGAAATTTTGAAGTGAAAAACATTTTCTTCTTCCTAAAAACTCAACTGTGATTTACGAATCGTTGAGTGCGTTCGTTGTTCGACAGAGTTTGAGGTACCGCCATTCTTTCGAAGTGATTTATTTTATAGTGGGAGAATATATTCCATAACCTTGGGTACTTGAGGTAAATAATTTCCTTAAGAACACACCGTGAATTCGGTGGACTTGAATCTTCTAATCTTCATCTCTTTCTATACGTTTGATTTTGCTATTTTTCAGAAAATAGTTTGAACTTCATTGTGTTGTTGTTCATAAGTTGGGTTGAACTTATTGTTGAAGTTCAAAGTTGTGAATACAGAGTTCTAACTTCATTTGATTGTCATGCTTTAGTTTGAACATTTGTTTGAAGTTCTTATTGAAAAATACAGATTTTACTAAACCCGAAAAACAACAAATACTTCGTTTTATTTGTCACCGAATTTAGGCGCATTTTTACATTTGGTTTATTTTTTAAAACTAAAAAGAGAAGTCTACAACATTTTGCTAAATTTTGAAAAATTAATTGATAGACAGTTTAGCGCAAAAAATTCGAGCGTTCCATTCGGATTGGAGAGGTGAATATAAAAAAAATTAACAAGTATGTTCAATCAATTGGTATTGAACATGGCATAGCATACCCCTATATTCCTAAACAAAATGGAATAGTCGAACGAAAAAATCGACATTTTATTGTCATCACTCTCTCTTTGCTTGCACATGCTAAATTGCCTTTAAAGTTTATCTCATTATAAGTATTTATTTCTTTCAAGAGCATGCTCTACATTCACTTAATAAAAAGAGGACAATAGCATAACCATTTATAAATTAAGTAATGTAGTACTCATTTTAACCATAGAACACCAACCTTTATAACTCAATCAAACAAATGATAAGTCTAACATTTTGATGAAAGAAACTTTTAATTTCTACAATTGTAGCCACAAAGACAAATACGAATATTAGGATCCTCTGGGCTTAGTATACAACCTGCACCACCAATTAATTTATCTTTATATTTATCCTTGCAACTTGGCATACAATCTTCCTTCACCTTGCATTGTATGTTGGGAATTGGAGCAGCACATTGCAAATCTTTAACTTTTTGATCTTGAGCAATTGTTGAGTCAAGGACTATAAAAAAATAAAAAAATAAAAAATAATTAAAATCAATTAAAGAATCCAACTCAAGAGACTACAACAATAACATTATCCTGTATAGTCCACAAGTGGAATCTGAAGAGGATGATCTCACAAGGGGAGTTGAAAAGGGAGGGTGTATGCAGATCTTAGTACGATCTTTATCGCATAGAAATACTGATAATTAAATCTTCAACTCAAGAAAGGCATTTTCAGAACTAGAAATCTAAGTTGATTAGGCAAAATAGATAAAATGAAAACAAAGCAATTGCTTATTGATTTATTATGTCTACTCATCAGTCTATACAACAACAACAATATATTCAGTATAATCCATGGGATCTAGGGAGGGTGAAGTATACTGAGATCTTATCTTTTGTGGGGGCAGAGAGGTTGTATTAGATAAATCCTCGACTTTAAAAAACGTTTCCAAAACAAGAAATCTAATTGTGATTAGGGACTATATACTGTATATACTTGTTAGAAAGCATTCATGATTAAACAAAAAGATAGTACTAACTTTTCAACTAAAATAATATTAATAATACTTATAAACAAAAGTGATTTATTTATATGTTTTTTTTTTTTAAAAAAAAAAGGAGTGTTAATGCACAAACCTGACAAAAATGTGATGATAAGAAGAAGACAGTAGTAGACTTCAACTTTTGCCATTTATACTTTGATTAATTGTGTCTGCTTTTGAGAGAATGATATGAATTATTTGGCCATGGTTGTAATCTATGAGTACTATTTATATAGTGAAAAATGAATAATATTGTGATAATTCAGTCAATATAACATTAACTTAAGAGATAAGGGCGTTTGAACAAACTTTAATATTGAAGTTTTCCTGTTCTAAGATGGTCTTTAATATTTTTTCCTCAAGTATGATGATTTTACATTTTGTCCTTAATTAATATGATGGTCTTTAATTCTTGTCTGTATTACTCATCTAATGAAAATTTTGTGGACCAAAGCATCTTCTCTCGACATATAAGTTCTGTAAATTATGCGACATAAGTTGTGTAGTATAAGTTTAGCCAATTTTATAAGTTCAATAGAAATTAAGTTATGTCTCTTACGATATAACTTGTGAGTTTTGAAACAAAATTTTTGCCTCTTACGACATAAGTTCTGCAGTACTGAATAACTTTTATAAATTATACAACATAACACATGATATATTATGATACGAAAATATAAATTCATGGTGATAAAAATTGTTTGTTATTTTGACATCATGAGTATTTTCGACGGCTTACTTTTTGACTTAAAGTGCTAAGAACAAAAAAAGAAAAACATAAATAGCTATTTTTTTAGAGAATTATTACATATACATGGAAGCATTAACTAATTATCTAAAATTATAGAGTGGATAGAGTTGTATAGCGATAGCAGAGCTTATATATAGTTTTGAATTGTTTGTAAAGTAGTGAGGAATTAGCCAAGAGTTCAGACGGCTAATCGGTGTACAAAGTTTATTGGTTGAATAAAGTTTATCTTTTGACCCTAAAAATGTTGCAATTCTGGATGAATGAGGACTTGTACATATATGTTTCTAATGTACCTTAGGTAAAAATTTGTAGCATATCTCTAAATATATTGTACCTTATTTAAGATTCTTAAAGTCAGTGATTAGTATTAGAGGTAAATTAGGTTTGTTTATATTTTACTCCTATAAATAGGATACATTGTACAACTTATTTTTCAATCATCGAATAATACAGAGAAAGCTTCTTCCGCATCTTAGTTCTTCTTTTTCTGCATGGTACCAGGACAGGTTTAAAACCTTGCAATATCGTGTTTTCTCTTCTATTTTCTTTCGTTCATCATTCCTACTATGTCGAGTTCTTCCTAAACTTCAGAAACAGTGGCAAAAACCACAACCATTGGTGATGGCACTACTGTTTCTGCTGGATCCATTACAACTAATATAGTCAATGCAGGACATCCTTATTATCTTAATCCCTCGGATTACCCGGGGATGAATTTCGTTTCTTCTGTATTTGATGAAAAAGGATATGGAGGTTGGAGGAGAGCAGTGATCATAGCTCTTTCGGCCAAAAACAAATTGGGATTCACTGATGGATCTCTAGCCTTTCCCTCATCTGAATCAGGTCTACAGAGGGCTTGGACACGCTGCAATGACATGGTGTTGTCATGGCTACTCAATTCTCTTTCCAAGAAAATTGCTGAAAGTGTGTTGTACTCAAGCAGCGCAAAGGATCTATGGAAAGATCTGGAAGAAAGATTTGGTCAGACAAATAGAGCGAAACTATTTCAACTTCAAAAGGAATTAAGTGCAGTAACTCAAGGTAACACAAGTATTTCAACTTATTTCACAAAGATAAAAAGATTGTGGGACGAAATAGATGCCTTAAATATTTTTTCTACGTGTGTGTGTGCTTGTGAATGTAGTGCTAAAGAAAAGGGACACAAAGCACATCAGGATGAAAGACTATTGCAATTTTTAAAAGGTTTAAATGATGTTTTTACATGGGTCAGAAGCAATATTTTATTGTCTTCTCCTTTACCCTCTATAGGACAGGCTTACTCACTTGTCGTGCAGGATGAAAAGCAAAGGGAGATACATACCACACCAGTGTATCCTGGTGAGTCTGTATCTTTTACTGCAGCGAATCAACAGGTAAACAAAAAGTTCAGTGAATACAAGGCACAGAAAACAAGTTTTGATCCTAAGAAGAGTGGTCTGATTTGTAGCTATGGTAAGAAGCTAGGGCATAGTGTGGATAAGTGTTATAGAATTCATGGCTTTCCTTCTGATTTTAAATTCAAAAAACAGAGGAAGTTTCAGGGTAATGCACAAGCGAACAATGTTTTCCAGTCCAATGAAGAGCATACAGAGAATGGAGCTATTGAGTCTAAGTCCTTAAGCCAGAAAAATATAGGACAGTTGCTACAACTTCTTAAGCAGCTAAAGACTGCCCAGCAGAATGGAGGAGGATCTAAGACTCTTGCCAACATGTTTTTTGCTGGTATGACTCTATTTTTAAATTCTTTTGCATGCTTTATTAACATTAACAGTAATTCTTAGATTTTAGATAGTGGTGGAGCAAATTCTTAAATTTTAGACAGTGGAGCAAATCAACATATGACTTACAATAAAACACTTTTTGGCAAATGATTTCAACAAAGAAATTCCTACACATGCATAAAAACAAGTGTATTGCCACTTGCCATCTTTAAGGCAAATGTATTAATATTTGGCAAGTGAAGAGGCATCAACTTTGGCCTATAAATAGGCTACATTTTAGCCTTCAAAGATCATCCCAACATTCTAGTTACTGTCTCACTCTTTTCCAACGTTTTCCTCTTCTATTTCCCTCTTTCCTTTTATATCACTTACTTAATAGCTTTGGTTATTGTTTTAGTAAATCTCTAGTTTAACTTGTTGGTATTTGTATTAATAATTTTGTTGATTTCTGTATCCTCTGATTAATTAGGGAATACTTATTTAATCCTGGATATCCTCTAATTAATCAGGGAAAAGCTTATTTAATTATAGAGAAATATTTCACGCTACTGAAATAGTTTCTTAGGACAGTGCCTAGCACGACTCAAGTATAATTAATATATCACTTAAAATAATATTGTAGTAATATTTATTAATATTCAGTATCATTAACTTGCTAATAAGTAATTATATTACTGCATTAATATATCAGGACTATTATATCAATAATAAATAATATTATTATTGTTATATTATTATTTTTGCTAATGGTTAAATAATATTGATATTGAGTTTTTACCATTGTTCCCCAACAATCTAAGAAACTAATTCATATAATATTGGTCCTAAAACTATTGATGATACTGATGTTGGTGTTGTCATGGTTGCTCCTGTTCCAGTCATCTTGTCAAAAGTTTATGATATTACAGAATACAGGTATGAAAATAAACATGGTTACATGCCCAATGCTAATAATAAAACCTTCATAAAAAATGCATCTCAATGCAAGAAAATATGTGAAAGAAATGACAATCCCGCTTAGTAAAAAGTAAATTTGACTGAAACGGATGATATAGTTATTGCGGTCATTTCAGAAATGAATATTGAGGCCAATGTGAGAAACTAGGTGATAGACTCTGGTGCTACGAGACACATTTGTATAAATAAAAATGATTTTGTGTCATATACCCAAGTTGAAAAAGGAGAAGAAATTATTTATCTTGGGGCCTCAGGACTACTGAAGTTCTTGAAAAAGGCAAAGTTCTTCTCAAACTCACATCTGGTAAAACTCTACCATTGAGTAATGTGTTGCATGTTCCTAATATCATAATCAATCTGATTTCTGTGGGGTTATTAGAAAAAGTTGGGATGAAGGTTACTTTTGAAAATAATGAGATTAAATTGAATAAAAATAATATTTTTGTGGGTAGTAAATTTTGTAATCATGGCTTATTTGTGCTTACTATTTTTAAGAATATTTGTGAAAGTGCATCTATTTTTGCTTATATGATTGAGTCTATTTCTTTATGGCATGCTAGATTAGGACATGTTAATTAGCTCTAATGCACCTAATAATTTGTAGGGTGAAGCTATCTTATCAGCATTTCACTTGCAAAATAGAACTCCTTATAAAAGAACTGACAAAACTTCTTATGAATTGTGGAAAGGTTATAAGTCTAATTTAAAATATTTAAAAGAGTGGAATTGTCTTGCTAAAGTTCATTTGCCTGAACCTAAAAAAAAAAAATTGGCTCTAAAATTGTTGATTGCATGCTTATTGGATATGTTGAACATAGTGTTGCATATATATTTCTTGTTTTGAAAAGTGATGTGCGTAATAGAGGTACTATTATTGAGACAAAGAATGCTGAATTCTTTGAAAATATTTTTTCACTGTGTGATAAAATTTCTCTTGCACCTGTTGAAAGAGAAAATGAATCTACCTCTAATATTGAGGAACTGAGAAGGAGTAAAAGGCTTAAAAAAGAATATTTTTCTTATGGAAATGATTTTCAAACTTTTCTTGTCGATAGTGAACCATCAAATTATTTTGAAGCTGTATCTTCTTCTAATGCTAAATTTTGAAAAGAGGCAATAAAAATTAAAATTGATTCAATTATGAAAAATAATACATGGATTTTAATTGATTTACCTCCGAGTGCAAAATCTATTGGTTGTAAATGGATTTTCAAAAAAAAAAAAACTTTATCCTGATGGATCTATTGATAAATATAAAGTTCGGTTAGTAGCTAAAGGATTTTTTTCAAAAGTAAAATATTGATTATTTTGATACATTTGCACAGTGACAAGAATTTTTTTATTCAAATATTAATTGCATTGGCATTAATTTATAAGTTTTTTATCCATCAAATGAATGTAAAAACAGTTGTTGAGAGATGAAATAATTTTCATTGACTATGTGAAGTCAGAATTGAATTCGGCCGATTCACTAACTAAACCTGTGGGAAAAAAATTAGTTCTTCAAACCTCAAAAGAGATGGGGTTAAGCCAATATGATTGTCAATAGCGATGGTAACCCAACCTATGTGATTGGAGATCCCATATAGTAGATTCATATGAGTAATAACAAGTCGATATTGACACTGCTCACTAATTGAAAGTTCTTGAACTGCTACTAAAATGGAGGGATGAGTTATTAACTCTTAATGAATTCATAGTCCTTACGGATGGTATATTTAAAGCAGTGTAAACTTGATGAATTCACCTATATGAGAAGTGGAATGAGGTCGTTCCTATGAGATTTGTGGCCTTAATCTCTAGAGCTCTCATGAATACCAGGCACGCGCATAGCCTATTGATGAAAAATCGCGTTGAACAGCAAAATTACGGTCAAAATGTGATTGATAAAGTCTCTGGCTTACAATAAGAGTTATTTGGTTCATAGAAATATTATATTACACTAGTAATTTTATAAGTTAAATTTTATCGATCTAAATTTGGTTCATAATCCAAAAGACACCAAACCTACTGTATTTTGTCCATGCAAATCCAGCAAGTTAAACTCTTTTTCCTATAAATTCTTTTGAAATAATGTGGGGATTGTAGGTAAATATTATTTTATTTCAAAAAAATAAATTATTTATTGTGTATTTGAAAAACCATTATTTGTAGTGTCTTTAAGAAGCCAAGTTTATTACTTGGAGTAAATAGCTAATGAAGGCCATGTGACAGCAAATGATTTCAACAAAGAAATTCCTACACATACATAAAGACAAGTGTATTGCCACTTGCCATCTTTAAGGCAAATGTATTAACGTTTGGCAAGTGAAGAGGCATCAACTTTGGCCTATAAATAGGCTACATTTTAGCCTTCAAAGATCATCCAACATTCTAGTTACTGTCTCACTCTTTTCCAACGTTTTTCTCTTCTATTTTCCTCTTTCCTTTTATATCACTTACTTAATGGCTTTGGTTATTGTTTTAGTAAATCTCTAGTTTAATTTGCTAGTATTTGTATTAATAATTTTACTGATTACAAAAATAGTATTTGTATTTGTATTAATAATTAGACAAGAGGCATGCGGAGCAATTATGAAATAATTCGAGTTCGTTGTATTTTGCACCTTTAATGTGAGCACTCTTTTGTAACTTGCATCCTATTCTTTTTTCTTTTTTTTTTTTAATGATCTACACCCCAACCTCTTTATTTCTTTACAAAACAATAAAGCCACCCTTTTCATAATTTTTTCTTGAGGGTAAAATAGAAATTACAATAATAATGACTTTATAGTTAAAGAGAGCTGAAATATCTTTCTTTAGGTGTGTATTTAAGATTTTTATTTTTGGATAATATGTTTGAGATTTCTGTTTGTTTCATAATTTTCTCTCGTCAAAAAATTTGATTGGGTTCTCCTCTGTTTTTGAATAAAAATAAAAGATTGGTGAGTGTAATTCGTCTTGAATGATGCCATCCAACTATAATTTTTTCTGTAATTTTAACTGAATAAGCATTATAAGGAGTTGCTATTTGATGGTCAACAACCTCACTACAACTATTTATAACTATAGAATTACTAGCCTTCTTAACAAAATAATGCAACTTTACGCTTCTTTTTTATTTTTGGACTGATTTTTATGTATAGCATTTCAATGATACTCCTGGTTGCGGTTGGTATATAGGAAAAAAAATATGCTCAAGGTCAACTGAAAATAATAAACCACATCATTGTAATACTTGGTTTGCCTCTACTAGGTTATACAACTTATTTGCTAAAGTTAATATTATGCGTGTATCTAGAAAAACAATTCTTTTATCAACGGATTCTTATGAACTTGTTGAAGCCAAAAATAAATAAATTAGGAAACTTATACATATCTATATTTATTGAGTTATACATATCTATATTCATTGAGTTTGAGTAATAGAATATCATATAAAGTATTTTGTAAATTAGTAGCATTTAAATCAATCTCCCAATAATTTTTTCGCTTCAATATCCGATAATTTAAGCAATTAATAAAATTTTTGTTAGCTTAAGAAACAGTTAACTGATCAAGACAAGTCAAGAGGCTCCTATATTAAAAAAAATTAAATATTTTTTTAAAAAAATATATATTATTATTTCTATTTTATCCTCATGAAAAAATTATGAAAAAGGTGATTTTATTGTTTTATAAGGAAATAAAGAGGTTGGGGGTAAATCGTTAAAAAAAATAGCATAAGATAAAAGTTAAAAAAGAAAGCATTCATTAAGGATGTAAAATGCCACAGACTCGAATAATTCGGTCTCTTAAGTTTCTAGTAGAAGTGTGGAAGAAAATAAAAGAATTTTTTTTGTTAACTAAAATAAATCACTATAAAATACACTACTCCATTTTCCTTCTCACATACTGTGCATTTTTATAATATACTTAATGTATTTAATTTATTTGAAAGTTGTTTAGGAGTGTATTTAAATATTCAAGATCAAGTTTGAGGGTAAATTTATGCATTTTCTTTATTATTATTCATCATTAATTAGGAATCATTTGGTATATGGGATAAGATGGATAGCTCATGGTTAGGTTTCACACTAATTTATACCATGTTTGCTATATTATAAATTTATTTACGGATTAATTTATACCATCAACAAAACATAGTATGAATTTAATATCAAACTTACTCTTAGGATATCTCATCTTATCTCATTCAATATGGAGTTATTTTATACTACCTCCCATATGGTAGTACCTCAATCTAACAATACTTATCCACTATTGACTTGCCACGCAGATTAACAAATAATAAATAATAGAAATAATTTTACAATATCACTATTTGAATATAATAAATTTAATGCATTAAACAATGAATAGTATTTAATAGCAGCAGTAAAATGGGTACAAAAGGATAAATCATTCATTGTTTTTTTAGACTGAACAAATATTTTTGGATATCTATTTTTAGTATAATAAAAAATAAAAAAGAACGAAGAGAGTATAAATGAGTTCAAGGATTATAATTACAGGAATATAACTCCGAAATAATTTAATCCACATACCAAACTACAGAAAATTACTTGATCGCCAAGTTTACAGAAGGTTCTAGAAGAGTGTTAGAAAACAAAGGAAATTTTTTTTAGCAACAAAGCCCAAATCACTATAAATACACTACTATTCCATTTCCCTTCTCAGTTCTCACATACTCTTCACATTTTGGGGGGTTTTCTAGGGTTTTTTCCCCTCTCATTCCCCCCCCCAAATCAATGGCCTCTTCCTCATCGGCGCCGCCGCCGGTCACCATTTCTTCCTTGAAATCCACCTCCGGCGAAGCCTCATCATCCTCAGCACAGCCGCAATCCGCCGTCAATGTGGCCTCATCATCATCAGCACCACCGAAATCCGCCGTCAATGTGGCTTCATCATCATCATCACCGCCGCAATCCGCCGTCAATGTGGCATCATCATCATCGGGACCGCCGCAGGGCAAAATCCTGACATTGAAATCCTCAGAAGACGACGAATTCCAAGTTGAAGAATCCATCGCTATTCAATCTGGTACGATCAAAAACATGGTGGAAGACGGCTACACAATAATCCCTCTCTTAAACGTGGAATCCAAAGTCCTAATCAAAATCCTCGACTACATGATGAAGCACGCGGGAGAGGAAGATGCTACTAACAAAGAACAACTGGAAGAATTCGACAAGGAATTCGTGAAGATAAGCTTCAAAGAGATGTCTCAACTTGTATTCGCTGCGAATTACCTTCACATTGCTGGGTTAATAAATCTGTTGTGCCAGACTATTGCTGATAAAATTAAGAACAAATCTGTGAATGCTGTTCGGAGGATTTTCAGTATAACTAATGATTATACCCCTGAGGAAGAAAACGAGGCTCGTCTTGAACATGAGTGGGCACATGAAGGTGAGTTTGATGACAATGTTGATGATCTCATACCACAGGAAGAAGAAGTGGAGGGAGAGAGTGATGACAGTGATGATGGCACGTCGGAGGAAGGAGAAGAAGCAGAGGTTCGTGTTGGAAATGCAGGGGAGATTGAAGAAATTGATTAGTAATTAGTTTGTGTTTATGGTGTTTTAGCTTTTTTAATTAATGGGGGTAATTAGGGGTTTTTAATTAAGTTCTGGAAACTTTGAAGATTAGTATAGTTGAAGATTCGTATAGTTGACTCATCCTGGATTTTGAGGTTTATGAAGTAGTAGTATATTTGCGGAATGTAGTAAGTAGTTATGGAGTCTATGGAACTTCAGATTGGTACTGTTTAATTTATGGATGAGTTTGGGGTTTATGATTTGTTTATGTTGTTTTCCAATTGGAATTGGTTAAGCTCTAAAATTTGTTTGTTGCTTATGGAAAAGGGTATCGGGAATAGCCTCTCTACCTATGAAGTAGGGGTAAGGTTTGCGTACATTGTATGATACCGCTTTCTTTGTGGAATTATGTAGGGTATGTTGTTGTTGTTGTTTGTTGTTTGTTGCTTATGGAGTATTAGGATTGGATGACAAAGAGTTGGATAATCTCTCAACTTTATTGTGAATTTGTTGTGATGGCGAAGAGTGCGTTATGACTCGTGGTTGTGTTGACTCATGGTAGTGTGACATTCTTTGACATGTGGTCGTGTTGACTCGTGGTCGTGCGACCTCCTTTGTGTGTATAAAAACAGGGAACTTGACTCTACTAGTCCAATAGAAGGTCCCACAGGAATGGTGGAGTGTAAGAACAGAGCTATTTATAGTGCTAATTCCATCTTTTAGGTGTTTACGCCACTTTAGAGTTGGGGGCTAGTGATTTTAGTGAATGTGCTAATTCCATTTCCTAGCGATTGAAGTGTTTATGCCTCTTTAGAGTGTAGGGCTAGTGATTGATGAATGTGCTATCCTAGCAAGTGAAGTATTTACACCTCTTTAGAGTGTGGTGGGCTAGAGGCTAATGAATATGAATTGAAGAAATCTCTCAAAGTTTGTATGTTGCTTTTGAGATATAATTTTACGGAAGTAGGCTAGAGGTATATTCGTGCCATCTTATATCAAGGGAAGTCGAGTAGAAATCGATTGGTCTTTTAATAGGTCCTACGCGATGAGAATTTAATTTAGTTTGAGTCAATGGAGGGTAAAAAGAAAGCTCTCTACTGTTCTTTTTAATGTAGGAGTGGAACTTTTCTTTACAATTCAAGTTTTGATAAAGTAGTAACTAGTAAGCATGTTCATGTAATATCCTCTGTTCTTTAACATAAGAGGTCTTTGTCAAAGAAACAAAAAAAGTTTATTACTACTTCTTTTGTTTGGACTGTTAGTGCAAACATTTAAGAAATCACTTCATTATCAAGTCAAAGTTCTCATTTGTGACGAGCGAGTTGCTCGGATGGTAAGCACCCCTCACTTTCAACTCTGAGGTTGTGAGTTCGAGTCACCACGGGAGCAAAAAGGATGGGAACTCCTAGGGAGGGGTAAAAGAAAAAAGTTTTCTGTTGCATAAAAGGATCCTTGTTTCTTGGGCAAATAATCTAATATTCAATCAAATGTATCATTTAGTTTTTTTTGGAACATGGGTGCTAGTTGATAATATTAGATCAATTCTAAAAAATATGTAAATAAAATATCTTGTTTGATAGAAAGATCTTTGATTCACGTGCACCATAAACTAGTCTATAAATTCGCCCCTTGTGCAAACAAGTTAAACTAATTATGTTAGGGAAATTGTTGAATTAGTTCCAAACAAGCCAAACTGATTGATTGGTTTCCCCTATATGCAGGAAAAATAAAACTGAACACGGATGGTAGTGTCTAAACACAGTCTGGAGATGTCACTTTTGAAGGAATCTTTAGAGATGATCACGGAAAATAGTTGTTGGGATATTCAAATAAGGTGAAACCTACGACAAGCCTCACAACAAAATTATGGAACATAAAGAAAGGCTAATTAGAATGAAGAAATACAGCACCATCCTCTTAGATCTATCAGTGAAGATTGTAGATTTTTGTTGAATATCAGCAAGGCCTCTATTAAACATATCTGGAGAGAGGCGAATCAATGTGCGGACTTTCTGGCAAACGAAGGGCACAACATGATAAAGATCTAATAATGTGAGGAAATGAGCTCAAGGATATGAAGTTTCTCTTGGCAGACTTAAGCGGCGTTGCTTTTGCAAGACTATAATCCTTTTTAATCTTTCCCCTGTACCAAAACAAAAAATGAGTGGGGTGGGATGGCCAAATATAACCCTCAACTTTGCGATTTAGAGCGAATGGTGAATATATTCAATTAGTATGTACAATTGTATATAAAATAGTATAATGAAACTCTAACAAAGAGCACAAAAATAAAACAAGTGGAAGATTTCATTTTTTTATTTTTTTTAAAGAACCATTAATTCCAGTCCTAGCACACAACTTTCTTCTCTCTCAATTTCAGTAGCATTTTCTTTGGCCTTTTTTTTTTTGGTTGGGGGAGGGGGTGCAGGATTCGAACCCTCATTACCAGGGTGAAAGTGTGGACAACTCTCCAACTGAGCTGCACTCTATTTGCGTAGCCTTTTCTTTGTTATTTCTCTTCTCACCAGTAATAAATTGGATTTACCATCAAGGATTGTAGTGGGATATATATGATCCGTCCATTTTTAACTAGAAGTCTGGGGTTTGAGTCCTGGATTTTATAGTAATCTTGTTGGGTAGCACTTCTCTTTATTATAAAATGGACCTTACGCGACGCGAATCTAAATTAATCGGGTCCCAATAAGGTATCGAACAACGGGTGGAAACTGAAAAATAAATAAATTGGACTTAAAAGAAACAATTAACAGAATAGTTTCAATTTGCATGTTACTAAGGACAAGTCAATTAGAATCAAATAGGACCATCTATCAAAGGTCCAGACTTAATATTGTAGCAATGTACAACAAAAGAAAAACCTAATCACTTTCATCTGCTTATAACTTTGTACAAAGAACAAACATCACAAATTTACCAAGTTTTCAGAAAAAAAAAAAAAATCTCCTCTCTCTCAAAACACACAAAAAACATGTCCATGAACAATATGATTCAATTTTCCACTGGAGAAAAAGGACATGGTGGTGGTTGTGGTGGTGGCGGTGATGGTGCAAAAATGTTACGCGAACCTGGTATTCCCCCTTTTGTAACGAAGACATATGATATGGTGGAGGATCCGGATACGAACTCTATAATCTGTTGGAGTCCATCTGGTACTGGTTTTGTTATTTGGGATCATAACAGATTTAGTTTCGAAATCCTACCAAAATATTTCAGGCATACTAATATGTCAAGCTTCGTTTATCAGCTCAATAACTATGTAAGTTACTATCGCGTTTCTTGATATCACTATGTTCATTTTTGTAACACAATAGTGAATGTATCTTATTAAATTCTTATTGTATATGTATTCATGATGCATCAGGGATTCAAGAAGATCGGACTTCAGAAATGGGAGTACGGACATTATTGGTTTCAAGCAGGGAAAAAACACTTGCTCGCGAACATAAAGAGGCGAGGCAAAAATGTGAATATCCAAAAAGATTTTCATCAAGAAATGTATTTTCACGGGGTAGAGGAAGAGATGAGGAACCAGAGAGATATCAACGATACATTGGTGTCAGAAATCGAGAAGCTAAAGCAGAGACAAGACGATATGGTTAATGGAATCGCGTCTTTGAAAGAATACTTGGAAACATCAGAGGCAGAGTCCAGGAAATGCCTCTGTTTCCTTGCAAAAGCAGTTAAACAAATTGCAACGAAACATGGTATGAAGCGTACTGATGTGGAAGTTAGAGATGTAATTACGAGTAAACGTAGAGTGGAGGATGCAACGGAGAGTAGCAAAAGCTCGGGGAAGAAGCAGATGATTGATTTTTCAGCGATTAAACGAGTACATGATATCGTGCAGAAGCCTAAGATTGAGAAAGGAAGTGGATGATTCATGTTTTTCTTTCAAGATATGCATGGAAAAGGTATTCTAGTCCTTCTGTAATTGTGTTTCCACAGTATTGTTATGTTTAATTTACAGCTAATGATAAAAATAAAAATAAAAAATACTTAAACCATCACTTTTTTCACGAATTGCATACCTCAACTATCCATTGTTTTCTTGACCTACCTAAACTATCACTCCTTTTGTATTAAACATACCTTGGTGCTGAGTTGGCCACATATTTGTTCCCAATTGACAACTCAGAATTGAGGTGTGTTTTAATATAAAGGAGTGATGGTTGAGGAATGAAAATCGAGCAGAGGTGATAGGTAAGTAAATAGAACAATGGATAATTGAGGTGAAACTCATGAAAAAGTTATAATTCAGGTGTGTTTTTTACCTTTAACTCTTTAATTTATTGTGTTAATGTAGTAGAGTAATATTTAACTTCTGTGTTTGAAGTTATTTGTTTCTTGTGTAGAAGGGAGAAGAATTGAAGACAGAAGAATGCAACAATAACATATATAGCATTTCTTGAGAGTTAAAACTTTTTTTTTTTAATCTTTGTTGTTTGGTTTCTCCGAACACCATTTGTGGAATTACATTAGGTATATTGTCATTATTGTTGTGTTGTTGTCTGGCTTAGGATTTAGTTAATCTTGCTATATGTTTATTTTATGAATGTAATTACTGAACTTTTATCATCAACTCTCTATATATGTGTTTTGTGTTAGCTAGTTCTAATGACTTGATTATTTTCTGTAAGTTGTTCCTTTTGGACTTTGAAATAACTTGGTAGTTGGTATAGAAGCGCGCTTCTAACCTATATTGTTCGAACTCTTTAAAAATATTGTCATACTTGTATCGGATCCTCAAAAAGTGTACTACTTTTATAGAATTCGATATGCACCGAACTATATTTTTGAAGAGTCCGAGCAACATCACTTCTAATACACAACTAAACAACAGTTTCAGGAATCCCACAAGTGGCTGCTTCTCTACTATATTTGCTTTACATATTTGTATATTTTTTTTATATGCTTTATTTGAGTCGAGGGTCTATGAGGAACAACCTCTCTACCTTCACAATGTGTGGTAAGGCTGCATACACACCAATCTCCTCAGACCCTACCTATGGATTACACTTGTATGATATTGTTGTAATTGGTCATTTCTTAAGGAAAGTACATTTTTAAGACTTCAAAGTAGCAATTTGTACTTGTATTTGACAGAAAACTAAAAATTATTTTGTAAAAACACAAGGGTAACACACTAAATTTAGGATCAGAAGCAGTGAAGCACTACAATTGAATTATTAGCCCATATCATGAGATTAATTAGCCCGTATCATGAGATTATCTATCAAAATCCAAAAAAGAAAAAAGAGAAATTAAAGAGGAAACATACCTATGATAATTGAGTCTAAATTCCCATGATCTATTTTAAAAAACAGGGTATAAATTGATTAGACGACATGGACGGAGTTAGAGGGTATACTGTATATACAAGATCAAAATTATATTCGTGTACGTCTAGACTCTTCTACTAGATGTTAAATCTCTTTAGCCTTTTCATATGTTTTACTTCTTTATATTTTGAATCATTTTAGTGAAAATCTTGATTCCGTCACTTTGTTAGAGATATATAAACATATAATCCTCAATCTCATAGGCTAACAATGCCTACTAAAAAGACCATAAAAAAAACATAAACACAAACTAATTAGAGCCAAAGGAACAAATAACTCAATTATTCAACAGTGCAACATCCACAAAAACACAATGAATAGCATGCAGAGTAAAAGAACTAACCGTAGCCACTACTTATTAGTTTTTCTTTGATAACCGTAGTGTTGGGACCAGCTGCAACCTCGACTACCTACTGCTTATTAATAAACGATACGATTACTATAATCTAGTTTACAGTATCATCAATCTCAGGACCTTCAAATACTCATGGGTTATCATATATAAATGATCTCCTTCTCTTCTTCTTCAGTGAAAATCCTAGATTCATCACTGTTGCACGATATATATATATACGTATAACCCTCAATGTCATAGGCTAAAATTGCATATTAATAAGACCATCAAAATAAAAACATATAAACACAAACTAATTAGAGCCAAAGAAACAAATAACTCAATTATTCAGCAGTGCAAAATACACTAAAACACCATGAATAACATGCAGAGTAAAACAACTAACACTACATCTGAAAAATCCATAGACCTTCAGCCACTACTTATTAATTTTTCTTTGATAACCGTAGTGTCGGGACCAGCTTGCAACCTCGTCTACCTACTACTTATTAATAAACGACACAATTACTATAATCTAGTTTACTGTATCATCAATCTCAGGACCTTCAAATGCCCATGGAGCATCATTGATAATCTCCTGCTCTTCTTCTTCAGTGAGATCATTAGTAATCTTTAACATCTCGCGAACAGCTCTAACGCTCTTGTTCTTCAGCCTATCAGCTGCAGATTGGCAACACAACTCCATCAACTCGTGAATGTTCAAGTAATTCGCGGCCATTATGACATCGAAGAGCTCTTCCCAGTCCAGGTTCAAGAATTGCTCGTCAAACTCCTTGAGATCGTCTTCCTCACCTGCGAGAGGTAGCAAAATCAATCCATTTATTTGTAAGTCGTTCAACTCGCTCAAGTTTAAACTGGTTGAATTATGACATCTACCGCCTCTCTACCTTCCAAGACAAGGATAAGGACTGCGTACACACTACCGTCCCCAAATTCCACTTGTGGGATTACACTTATGTGTAGACACTTATGACCTCTTCTATATGCTTTGCGCTAATGATTCTCCTGGCATTACGACTTTTAGTTATAATCCCACAAAACACATAGAAGAGGTCGTAAGTGTCTATACAATAAGTGTTATCCCATAAGTGGCATCTGGAGAGGGTAGTGAATATGCAGTTCTTATCCCTACCTAGGAAGATAGAGAGGTTGTTTCTGATACACCTTTGATTCAAGGAAATAATCTGACAAGTCAAATTCCAACTGAAGCTCAACTATACCAAATCAATTTGTTTTTAGAACAAAAAAATTTGAAAGTTAAATAAACTTGAAAGATCACGTCAAAAGCAGAAATAAAATAAAAAGTAAGAAAAATTTAGTCATGTTGAGCGAGTTGTATTATGATCCGTTATTTAATCCAAATCGATATTGGTCCAAGCACATTTTTAAGTGAGTTATGAGGCGTTATTTGATCCAACACATATTTGAAGCAAGCAAATTTTAAGTGAGTCGGGTTATTTTTTCGGCCCTGTCTTTTAAAAATAACCTTGTGGAACTTCACTAGTGGAATTTGAAACTCCACTAGATGATGAAATCGTAAAACTATACAATTCGTCAGGAAAAGAACATAATCGTTTGTTTTTTCTCTATAACAGTATTATTAGTTATTCACTGAATTTCTTGGAGTCATATTGATTATTTTTCAATTATATAACAAATAGTTGCTATTTGTGAACGTTACTCATTAAACCCTCCCTAATTCAACCCAACTCACCTATTTACCAACTTTTACTCACCTGTTTCCGCGGCCTTTCCTTTATCTTCCTTCTTGTCCTTCTTGTCCTCGTCCTCGTCCTCATCTTCGTCCTGGGTAATGTGCTTATTCAGATACTCAATTACCTTGCTAAGAGTTTTGCTATCAATATTTGGAAGTGGAATAACACTCGTAGCACATCCATCTTCGATCATATTTTTAATCATTTCAGATTGAATAACTGCTGCTTCTTCAACTTCAAATTCCTTATCATCATTCGATTTTAATGTCACCGTTTTCTTCTTGTCTTCAGATTCCGCCATGATTAAAAACAAACAAAGAAATAAATTAAATGAAATGAACTTATTGTGTGTATATTTTTTTAAATTAATAGGGGGTATATATGGGGGTAAAAAGGTCCCGTAAAAAATGGATCAATGTTAGAATTTGAGAATGAAAATGTAACGAATTTCCGAAAAGACTAATTCTTATATGGTTTGAAAAAAAAATGGTTTGACATTTTTTTTAGTTTACTTAGGGACAAAATGGATCGTAAATAGCGGGTACAAAGAGGTCTTATCTTTTTCTTTTTTTTGAAAAAAAAAAAAATTGTCTAGATTAAGAATGTGTTTGGTATGAAGAAAAACATTTTCTGGAAAATGTTTTACAATTTTCTCATGTTTGGTTGGCTTAAATGTTTTGGAAAATGTTTTCCAAATCAACTTATTTTCCTCAAATTGAAGGAAAATGACTTCACTTCAAAAAGTAAGGAAAATATTTTCCAAAACTCTCTTTCAACCTCACACCTCAACTTTCCACCCTAACCCAATTTCCGACACTTACACGGGATTCGACTCCCGACCCTAACTCTCGATTCTCGACTCGGGAGACGGGGTCGTGAGTTGGGGTCGCGTCTCGGGACGGGAGTCGGGTCGGGTCGTGGGGTTGGTCGCCGGGTCGGGAGTCGAGGTCGATGCCGGGGTCGGGAGTTGGGGTTAGGTCTCGGGTCAGGAATCGAGGGTGGGTCTCAGGGTCGGGACATGGGTCTGGGGTCGGGGTCGGGTCTCGGGGTCGGGGGTCAGGGTCGGGTGTTGGGGTCTGGAGTCTAGGTCGAGTCTTGGGTTGGGAGTTGGGATCGTGTCTCGGGTCAGGTGTCGAGGTTGGGTCTCGGGGTCGGGTCCCGAGTCAGGAGTCGTGTCAGGTCGGGGTTTGATCCCGGATCGGGATTCGGGGTCGGTCCAGTTTCTTGGGTCGGGTGTCAGGGTCGGGTCTCAGGTCTAGAGCTGGGGTCCGATGTCGGGGTCGGGAGTCAAGGTCTGGTCTCGGGTCAGGTGTCGAGGCTGGGTCTCGGGTTCGGTGCCGGGGTCGAGTCCCGAGTCAGGAGTCGTGTCAGGTCTGGGGGTCTGGTCCCGGATTGGGATTCAGGGTCAGTCTAATTTCTCGGTTCGGGTGTCGGGTCTGGAGTCGGGGTTTGGTGTTGGGTCGGGAGTCGAGGTCTGGTCTTGGGTTGGGTGCGGGGGTCTAATCCCGGGTCAAGATTTGGGGTTGGGTCTCGGGTCAGGAGTAACGGTCTTGGGTCAGGAGTCGGTGTCTGGTGTTGGGGTCGGGTTCGGGTGTCGGGTTCGAGTTCTAGTCCCGAGTCGGGTGTCTTTGTAGGAGTCGGGTCCTGAGTCGGGTGTCGGGGTCGGGTCCCTAGTCGGGTGTCAGGATCAGGAGTCGGGTGTCGAGGCTTGGTCCTGAGACAAGAGTCGGGTTAGGTCTCGGGGTCGGGTCCTGAATCAGGATTCGAGGTAGATCTCGGTTCTCTGGTCGGGTTCCTAGTCGGGTGTCAAGGTCAGGTCTCGGGTCAGGAGTCAAAATTGGGTCTCGGGTCGGGTGTAGGGGTCGGGTCCCAGGTTGAGAATTGGGGTCGGGTATCGAGTCGAGAGTCCGGTCTGGGGTCAGCAGTCGGGGTAGGGTGTCAGGTTCGATTCTCGAGTCGGGTGTCGGTATCGGGGTCAGGTCCCGATTCAGGTATCGGTGTTCGGGTCGTGCCCCGGGTCGGGTGTCGAGGTGTTAAGGTAGTGTCCCGGGTCGGATGTCGGATGTTGGGGTGTCGGGGTCGTGTCCCAGGTCGAGTATCAGGTGTCGGGGTTGTCACACCCCAAATCCTAACGAGGCGTGATTGGCACCCGAAGTCGATAAGGCCCGAGAGAACCAATCTTTGCTCATGTACATTCGCATACATAACCTCATATGAATCTTATTACACCTTATGCAACTATGCGGAAGTCATAGACATGAAAACATATGTCATAGCTATATATGTAAAACTTGGCCGTTTGAGCCATCAAGTCAAAACGACATGTACCTTCACATTTATACACCCACATCCGTCTACAAAAGCCTCTAACAAATGCATTGACCAAAATGAACTAAAAGTCGGGACAAGTCCCCGCTTTATACAACGTATACAAAATCAAAACACATGCACAACAGTGACTCGGAGAAGCCCCGAACTAACTAGAGCTCACCAAAGATCTGCAACACTGACAATCTACTGTGGAGGCCTACTAGTGCCTGCACCTGCAACATGTAAGGTAAGTCCCCTGAGGGGGTCAGTACGAAGAATGTACTGAGTATGTAAGGCTCATAAGAAATAGCATCATACATGAGAATGTCAACAAAATAAGATATGAGAGAATAGTCAATGTGTGTAAATCATCATTTTATATACTATCTTTTATAACTACTCTCCTGAAATTTGCCTTCACTCAAAAGACTTGCCTCTAATAGATTCTTCTATACTCAAGAGAGTTTTCTTGCTTCTATGTCCATTACCACTACTGTTCATCTACTTGGTTAGTAGGTTGTAAAAGAATAACATCCATCTACATACATCCACTCTAGTGGTGGGGTAGGGAACTTATAATATAACGTACATCCACTCTATTAAAGTACATCCACGCTAGTAACGTACATCCACTCTATTAACGTACATCCACTCTAAGGTGGGAGAACATACATCCACTCTATGGTGGGTCAACATACATCCACTCTTTGGTAGGTCAACATACATCCACTATTTGGTGGGTTAACATACATCCACTATTTGGTGGGTTAACATGTATCCACTCTTTGGTGGGTTAACATACATCCACTCTATTAAAGTACATCCACGCTAGTAACGTACATCCACTCTATTAACGTACATCCACTCTAAGGTGGGAGAACATACATCCACTCTATGGTGGGAGAACATACATCCACTCTATGGTGGGTCAACATACATCCACTCTTTGGTGGGTCAACATACATCCACTATTTGGTGGGTTAATATACATCCACTCTTTGGTGGGTTAACATACATCCACTCTTTGGTGGGTTAACATACATCCACTCTTTGGTGGGTTAATAACATACATCTACTCCATGGGTAGGTTGACATACATCCACTCTATGGTGGGTTAATAACATACATCTACTCCATGGGTAGGATTAATCTTTTATTACTCTTTCTTTCATTCCATGAGTGATACCTGGATGATAGAAACATTCTTGAAACTTGGAACACAAACATACATCACTTCACGTCTTTACTCTTGTAAGATTGATATCTCTACTTGTGAGGGATAGATACATTAATTTGCACATTACTTCTTTCATTACTTTTGAGAGATTGGTACATTTACTTGTGAGAGATTGATTTATTCACTTGTCATAACATTATTTGAAACCCAACATCTTAGCACCATTGGAACAATAGTCAATGCATAAGAGACATATGTATAACTTCTATTGGAACTTTGGATCATGACACTAATTGAAACACACCAATATGCTTTACCTTACTCTTATACTTCATGAGCTTAACACCTTAACTAAGCACACACTTATATGCACATCTCACTTCACTCCTTTACCTCATGAGATTGACAATTTCACTTATGAGGAATAATTATACTAACTTGCACATCACCTCTCTTATTACTCTTATGAGATTGGTACTCTTATTTATGAACAATTGGCATAAGGATAATCATCATACTATAGGACTTTGGGACAAGACATGCTTGGAATAATGCTATTCAAACTAAACAAGCTCTCTTTGCCTCATTGCTCTCGTTGAGATAGTTCTCTTAGAATTTACAACGTCATAGCATCTTTGGAACTTCAGTCAATGAATAAAAGATAAGTGAATCATAATTCATCTAAGAATAGGGCACATATGAATAACAATATACGTCACCCTGAATTGATATACTTCAAGCCCCTCAGAATTGAAACAAGCCCAATGTCAATAGGAACAATATGTTGTAGAAGGATACGGAAAGAGTAACCTTACATACCTTATCTTCCCAATGTAAATACACAATCAAATATGTGAGCGCAACAATTCCGCTCCTTCTTTACATTTCACTCTACATCACAAGTACATAATGGAACCAACATTAACCACCAACTACCTTACAAATGCATACAATAACAATAAGTCACATGTTTGGCTTTAACATGTTATTTCTTTCTCTACAATACCATTTACGGCATGGTCATATCAATAATAACACAACATGCCCAACATTAACCAAAGTATCATAAACCACTAGTATGTCACACCAAGTTCATACTTTCCACTCTCCACCATCACAACAGTATAATTATACCATCAATTACTTTACAAATGCATATAATATCAATGAGTTACATGTTTGCTTTTAAACATGCCATTTCCCCTTGACAAAACTATTGATGAAATTATTATTCCAAAAATCCCCCAATATTCCATACATTGACCAATACATGAGAATCAATACATTTCACTACAACGCTTCTCCTTTGCACTTTCTTATCCATATCACATCACAAATAATCCATCAAATTACCTTAATACACCTCATAGCACATATCGGCCAAAACCCCATAATTTACACTTTTATAAAAATAACAAGTCTAATAACAAAATCACACCATACATGTTCATATTTTATCCATACCATGCTCTTTCATCAAGACATCAAATCCCTTTTCAAGTTCAATTCACAAAGATAACACATCTTTCACCAAAAGCTAAAATACACTATTCACCACCTTGCCAACATAAATATCATGATATACATAATCTCCCATGCATATAATATGTTAATCCATGAGAATAAATACTTACCAAGGCTTGGAATAGGATGATCTTGTCCAAAGAGTCCAAAAGAACTAGTTACCTTAGGGTTTGGAACATAGAGAAATGTTTGATAAATATCCAAAAAGGTATGAGACTTTGTGTGAATAAAAAATCTGATGTTGGAGCCTTTATATAGTACTCAAGGCATCCTTATCCACACTTGGCATTTAATACAATGTTTACTTGGTCAACATTGGAAGATTGGGTCATTTCCTCTTTGGGCCTTGTCTTTTATTCCATTTTGGGCCCTAAATTTGGGCCCAATAACACATATCCACTTAACCCATCAACTTTCATGTATAATTCATCATATTTCTCATGTTTAAATAATTCCATCATGTCACGACAATATTCTCTTACCAGATTCTCATTCGTAGTCTCAATCGCTAGAATAGGAATTCTAGTCACCCATGTCTTCATTGAACATTTTGGATACTTATTTATATTTCATGATTTGATCATGTAGGAGTACGTAGGAGTGTATTGAAGTATTTGAAGCTTTAACAATGCTCAAAGAACTCCCAAGAACCAAAAGAAACCATCTAAGAATCGTCGTAGAATTGCGTTGCGAAACGAGCCCGGGAAGGCAAAATATTTGTGCCTTGCGCCACTGCTGCAAAGCAAGGCAGTGGCACAAGTTTTCCTTGCCCTCTGAATCAGGAGCTTGCGCCACACCCCCTGAAACAGGGTAGTGGCACAAGTTTCAGCATCTTGCTGAATTTTTCGGCCACTTCCTCAATACTTGCATATCGTCCAATACCTTATCAAAACACTTCAAAATACTTACTTAGTGATCTTAATCATCAAGTAAACATGACTTCAAGTCACCAAATGAGGTTAGAATGTGTACGGGGTACTACACAAATGCTTCCACGAAATCACAAAACCCTTCCTATGAAAGTCTAATTGCATGTACGTGGCCAAATTTTAATTTTCCTCATCTTTAACATTTCCAAATACATACTTATAGCTCTCGACACCTAAGTAAACATTATTCAATGTCATCAAGTAGGTTTGGGAAGGTACGAGGTGTTACAGGGGTGACTTGGTCGGGTCGGGTGTTGGGTGTCGGGGTGAGGGTCTCGATTCGGGGTGTCGATCAGTAGTTGGGATCGGGGTCCTGAGTCGGGGTTGGGTGTCGTGGTCGGCTTTAGATTTGAGAGACCGGATCCGGTGTCGGGTTAGGGTCCTGAATCGGGTATTAGGATGGAGTCCCGATTCAATAGTCGGGATCGGATGTCGAGGTCGGGAGTTGAGGTCGGTGCTCGAGTCGGGAGTAGGGTGTTGGGGCTGGGTCCTGGTTCGAGAGTCGGGGTTGGGTGTTGGGGTCAGGAGTTAGGGTCGGGAGTTGGGGTCGATTCCTGGGTCGAGAGTTGAGGTCAGGGTTGGGTCCCTGTTCGGGTGTCGGGGTCGGATCCCATATCAGTCGTCGAAGTAGGTTTCCGTGTCAGAAACTATTTTCCTAAAATGTATTTTCTACTCTCTAGCCAAACACTAGAAGATATTTTCTAGAAATTGTTTTTCATTCAACAACCAAGCACTAGAAAATATTTTTCGGAAAATGTTTTCCACTTACCAATCAAACATGAGAAAATAAGTAAGAAACCAACTTATTTTCTATGAAACCATTTTCTAGGAAAACATTTTCCATGGAAAACATTTTCCTTCATACCAAACACACCCGAGAAGTGGTTTTAGTTTAGATAATTGTTACTGCTTTATTAAATTTATAATCAATAATAAGAAACATATATAATTATCATTTCATACCGTTTAAAATAGTTTGAAAATTGAAACCAAATTATGACAAAACGTGTCTGCTGCTTTTGACCATAAAACTCAGAAATCTCAAGTCAAACTATCAATTTCTATAAATAAAATGAAGGAAATAACACAAATAAAAGGAATTGTAAATTCTGGATGAAATAGTTTATGACAAGTCTATTGATTTTAAGTTTACTCGACTTGATACAATTCTCAATTTCAACACATACGAGTAAAAGTAGTCGCTCAAACTTAAATTGAATCATGACTTGGGTTTTAAGGGGGCAGAGTTAGAGTATCGGTTACGGGTTCAGCTGAATTCAGTTATTTTAGTTTAAACTCTATCTTTATTTTAAAAATTCATTGAATATGTACACATTACTTCTTCGCGCTGTTTTGGTGATATTTGTGATCTTGAATAACTAGCCTGTAGTGTTGACCTGTGAGTGTCTTGCTTCTTCGAGTTGCTAGCGATGTGTTACCCCTTTTGCTGCTGGTTTTTATGATTTTTGTTTATGATTTTTACGATTCTTAGGAGTTTTATGATTCTTATGATTTTTGATTTATGATTTTAATGATTTTTATGATTTTTGATTTTTGATTCTTTTAATGATTTTTGTTTGTTATTGTTATCGATTCTGAGTCGGGGGTCTATCGGAAACAGCCTCTCTACTTCATCTGAGGCAGTGGTATGGACTGCGTACACTTTACCCCCCAGACCCCACCTGGTGGGAATACACTGGGTATGATGATGATGGTGTACACATTACTAATAATTTAGACATCATGACTTAAAAAGATTAGAATTCAGAACTCAATAAGCTTTCAATCCTGACTCCGCTTCTGTTTGAACCGACTCAACTAATCTGGAACTGGCTGATATTTACCCCAAATTTTGTGTGAATTTTATCGTCTCTTTAGTACTAATCGAAATATTTTATATTGTTTATCTTGATATCTTAGTATATATTTTTTTTTATTCATGAATCAAACAAAGCAAAAGAATCTGTAAGTTTCAACTTTAATTTTACGTACAAGAAGATGACTATACCTTATTTTTATTATTAATTCTTCTAGTAAAAGAAAAACGAACAACGTCCAGGATATCATTACAAATTCTTTTGCATATAATAGGATATAAATTTTTCCCCATTCTATACGAATGGCGATCAGTAATGCCTCTCTAATTGCAATAGCTTCATCAACAATATTTGGCTTCCTAACCTGGGAATTCGAGAAGCAAATAGCAGTGGTAAAACTAACCCAAATCCATCTAACCCGTCCAACCCATCTTAGCCCATCTATACTTTGGGCTGGGTTCAACAATGGCCCATTTATTGCTTCAATCTATTTTGATTCGCCTAAATTCAGCATAAACAATGCATTTGCCACCCCTAGAAGCAATTAAGGCATGAAACACCAAATTGCGTGCATCAATTGTCACAACACCATACATGAATTTTAGGATTAACTGTAAAGAGTTCTATATCGGCCCTTTAAGGGATGAGTGGTCTCTTTAATATGGCTATTTAGCAATTCTTGCTTCTTGAATCTATGCTTTAACACTAACTATGATAGTCAAATAACCTCATTATAAATTGATAATCAAATAACGCTTGTGATAACCATGGAGTCAAGTAATCAACTTATCTAATTAATCTCATGATATAATCAAATAATGTTTTGTGACACAATATTAGAAACATCCTACATTTCACTATTAAAACACCAACTATTTCTTGCTTTCTAAAAGAAATGAACCTATTTTTTGATATATACAGTATGATTTTTCAGCGGTTAAAATTCAATTAGTCATGCCTTAGCGGTTTTAGGTCCGTCCATGATAGCTTTATTATAAAATATGTTTTTAGAGTATATGATTAAGAATTGAAAAATCAAAAAATCTCATGTTATAATAAATATAATTTTTATAAAAACTTTAAAATTTAAAACAAACAAGCAGCCATTGGACATAGTTAATGGCTCCAACCAAGGTTGCGGTAAGATAAATATGATCTCTCCATCTTTAATAAGAGATCTCGAATTCAAGTTCTGAGTATGGAAAAAGTTATGGTAGAAAGCTCTTATCCCTTTAAATGGACTCTACGCGAAATGAATCCAAGTCATTCGAGGTTGTAATATAGATTTCAAGATACCATAAAATAGAAAATGGAAAAAAGTTCATGCTTTCACAATAAGGCAACCTAACATTTCTATATTTAGACTTTTTCAAAGAGTTTTAGAAAGAGAAAAGAAACACAAAAAGGAAAAAAGAAAAAAAAAAAAGTTGAATCCTTCTCTTTTGCCAATTGGTCACACTTCAACAGATAGTGACTCAACCAATAAAAAAAATATTTTTGCACTTAGAAAAAATGTTTTGGTTGAATTACCTAATACTTGCTCCATAGCATCATTTAATTGAACAAGAAATCCAAAAAATAAAATAAAAATACTATGAATACTACATCGTATTATATTATTGTGAAAGGAAGTACTTATTAGGTAATATAATACTCCCTCACTTTCATTTTGCATGAACATGTTTGATTATGTATAGAATTTAAGAAAGAGTTTTTTTTAAAAAAGAAAAACTTATAGACTTAAATATGCTAAAATATTTGTGTAATTATAAAACAAAGGAAATAGTAAAATGAGAAGCTTGAACAAGAAAAATGTCAAAATAAAAGTTGAGTTTCTGAAACTTGATAAAATGGGATGTAGTGTAATGCTCTCTATACTCTCTCCCAATTTATAATTAAATAAATATTTATGAGTTATGTTTTATTTTAAATCATTAATTTTTTTTAAGTTTTCCTTTTCGATTTCCAAAATCTAAAAGTTTCTTGAAATATTTTTTATAACTTGTTATAAATATTATTTTAATTTTATGAACGCAAATCATTGATGAACAAACACGGAAGATCTTTGTAAGGTTTTTTTTATTATTCAAATTATAATCGGCAAAGATTATTTTCTCTATAAATATCTTTTAAGAAAAGATTATACTAATTACAACAATAACATATCTTGTCAATTTCACAAATGAAGTTGTATGAGGAGGATAATGCATGCGGAATAATTAAATCTCTATTTTTAATTATGGAGTAAAAAGAGCTGTATTGATATTATAATATTATCAGTATTAATTTTAGGCATGACTTCGTTTTAATTTATATTTGAAGATATGACAAAAATAATTTCGTTACAAATTATATTTAGATTAGATCTTATTTTTAGTGCCTTTGCACTAAGAAAGTTAGAATTGTAAATTTGCAGTTTTAAATCCGCAAAAATCCACAACCCATCCTGCCCCCACACTATTTTTTAAAAATAAGTTCAAACCACCCCACCCCGCATAGTCTCAAACCCACATTATCTCCATAGTCTAAAACCCACCCCGAACACGCCTCACCTCATTGCCATTCCTATTAATGATAATAACAGAACAACAATAATAATAGGAGTATCAAAGGCAATGGACATGCCGGCAGACACGCAAAACACATCATGTTTCATGCACCCTTTTGACCCATTCTCACAAGCCCTTCTTTGCCAAGTCAGCCTAATAAGCTGGGGCGGAAAGGGTTCATACGTACTTTCTTTGACGTAAAATTATATTGTATGAATTTAAAATTAATATTATTTTTTATATATATAGTAGTTGAATTTTTTTGATTTTTTCGAATATTTATATTTTGAATTATTTTAATAAAAATTCTGACTACGTATATGACATTGTCAATAAATTAGCTTCATTCCTAAGACGACATGTGTGTTTGAGTCATAAAAATTTATTACACTCGATATTTATATAAATTATATTAATTGGTAAAAGTACATTTATAAACTAAGATAATTTGTTTTTTTTTACTGAATTTTTGATCTTACAACATAGTTTTGTGATACAAACTCACTTCCACCTGATTATGCAAAAGAAGTTGATGTATGGCATGTATTTATACGTAGCACTTAAATCATACAAACACCGAATGCAATTACAGATTAGTATGTACATAATTAATTTTAGAGTTCATCAAAATTTAAATTTTTAATCAAATTATCAAGCATATATAACTATTGAACGAACTTAGGTGTCGAAAATATAATTTACGTGCATGTGACATTTGGATCGTAATGCCCCATCAGCTCATGAAAGACTAGCCCTTTTGTTTTCTGGTATTGTCGATGTCACATAAAGCATGAAAAGAAGTTACGATATTATGGAATAAAAAAATATATATATATAACGCATATTATGTATTTATCGGCTTTATGTTATAGGTATAAATAATGAAATAGTTGTATTATGCCACCTTTTGCTAAGTTAATTAGATGTTGGTAATTGCTTTCCATGTATACTTATGACAGGACATTGTGTTCAAATATACATATTAACTTCAAAGTTCATTTTCTATCTTCAACAGTGTAATAAATTTGACTAGAAATTCAAGAAAAAGAAAATAACAAAAAAATTATTGAAATTGATGTTGTACTATCTAAAGGCTATAACAATCAATAAGTACCCAATTGGGTTAGGAAATAAGTTATTCCGAGATTAATTATCTCTAGATTAGTTAATCTGAGATTACTTATTCCACCCACAATATATGGGATAAAAATAACGCTACAATTCCTGGATAATTAATTTCGAGATGAGTTATCCCATTCATTTTATCTCAACTAAACATGGGATAAACTCATCCTAAAATTAATCCTAAAACTATTTTTCCCTTATTCCTTATACCAAACGAGCCCATGAGATACAAAATGTAACGACAATTGATATAAACAAAGACCTTGGTTTCCATCAGTTATATTAAGTGCATTTGAAAAAAATGGCATTTTTGGTAAAACAAATATGGTTTTTTTACATTCAAAACTATGGTAACTACCTCGAGCATAAAATTATGACAACTCCATATTTTGGTCTGATATATTTCTCATATGTATAACAATTGATATAAAAACTGATGCACAAGATTTTTTTCTGCCACCAGGGTTTAATATATTCATCATGTAACACCCCAAAAGTTTCCTATGCTTAAACCCAGACTTAGATCAAAAAATCAGAAGAAAAGTTCAAGTCTCAAACCAGTACGACTCACTGTATATACAAGTCGTACAGAGAGACTACAAGTCATGGAATGACTCGTGGTAAACTGGCCCAAATCCTACCCTGTTAGCAGTCACCACGACTCGTTGTATGAATCGTGGGTTGGAAATATGAGTTGTGCATTGACTCGTACTAATAGAGATCCGAGATATGGCATTTTCCTCTCAGGGATCACGAGTCCAAACCATGAATCGTGGATTGATATCATGAGTAGTGGAATGAGATCATAACCCCAAGGCTGAACATGGACCCAGTAACTTCGAGTCAAGGTACAACTAATGGGACCAATGTATGAGTCGTACTGTAGACTTATGGCTACCGAATCAGAATCTGTCCAACATGATCTCAGAAACCACGAGTCAGACCACGACTCATGGTACCACAATATGTGAGAGTCTGCCACCTTCATCCTCTGTACGTGACAGTTTTTGACTGGCCAACACTCTGCCCCATATAATATAGCCGGTCTAATCTCCACTCTATAGAATTTGCCTTAAAGTTTAGTAGGCACCTTCTTATCACATAAGACTCTGAATGTGAGCCTCCATTTCATCCACCCTACACCAATATCGTCAATCTCACCGTTTTCCTAGATAATGGACCCAAGATACTTGAAACTCTCTCTCTTTGGTACAGACTGTGTATCGAGCCTCACTTCTACATCAGTCTCATACGTCACCTCACTGAACTTGCACTCCAAATATTCCATATTGTTCCTGCTCAACCTAAATCCTTTAGACTTCAAGATCTATCTCCAAACATCCAACTTAGTTTTAACTCCTATGCGAGTCTCGTCAATCAAAACTATGTCATCTGTAAATAATATACATCATAAAACCTCACCTTGAATTTTCCACATCAATACATCCATCACCACAGAAAATAAAAATGGGTTGAGGGACGATCCCCGGTGTAAACCCATCAACAAGGAAAAGTGTTTTGAGTCTTCCCCCGTAGTTCTAACTCAAGTCTTGGCTCTATCATACATGTTCTTAATCGACCTAGTGTACGTTGTTGTTTTCGGGTACAAATATCTGTATTTTAATCAACAAGAACTTCAACTTTAAGTTCAAGAACAATAAAGAAGTTCAACAACTTCAAACACAATTTCAACAATAATGAACTATCAAAATGAAGTTTCTACTATTTTCTGAAAAATAGCAAAACCATAAGAAAGAAGATGAAACAGAAAATTTAGAATCAAGTCCACCGAATTCACGGTGTGTCCTTAAGGAATTTATTCCCCTCAAGTACCCGAGGTTATGGAATCTTTCCTCCCAGGGTAAAATGATTCTCTTCAGTAGAATAGTGGTACCTCAAATTCTACTGAACTTCGAACGCACTCAATGATTTGTTGATCACACTTGAGTTTTTTCAAGAAGAAGAGAGTGTTTTTCTTTTACAAATTTCGTACCAATACCTGAGGAAAAATCAGGTATTTATAGCCATAAAGAGTTGCTTTCGAAAAGAAGCAATGGTTCATGAAAAGAGATAACTTTCTGGAATCGGTATCGACCTGTGGACCCACCTGCACCTGCAGGTGGTTCATCTGCGGCCGCAGGTCGCTTAATTTCATTTCCAAAAAGTTTGCTGCCTTCTACGACCTGCGTCCGCAGGTGATGACCTGCGTCCGCAGGTGATGACCTGCGCACGCAGGTCATCTTTTCGCGTGAAACAGTGTGTCTTTTTCCTCGAAGGGTCGCGTCCCTTTGAGGTGCTTTGTGACATGCGTCCGCACATTCCATGTGCGTCCGCAAATGGAGAAAAATCATTTCTTATTGGATTTTTGGATTAAACTATCAACAATTCTCAAGTTTCAAATAAACTTTGTCCAAAAAGATAGTCTCTCGATCGATCATTTGCCAAATCCAAATCCAAATCCAAATCCGAAGCCGAAGCCGAGCCGAGCGAGCGATGATGACGGTGCGAGGCTTGTCTTGTTCTTGCCTCACTATCCACAAGAAGGGAAGTGTTCAATATAAACACTAAAAAGTTTCTTTCTCCCACCAATGTGGGAGAACTTAACTTTCTTAAAAGTGAACTACACATATCACTTTTCCTCCAATTTTTCTTCCCTCCATTTTCCATTCACAATACACTTAGAACCCAACAATCCCCCATATGAATTGGGAATGGCTATTTCAACAAAGAATAGACGGACAAGTGTGTGATCAACAAGCAAAGACTAATTGTATCTGGATAAGTAGGTTTTCCTTTGAACTTTCCATAGTGAACTTGCATCGGATGCACTCGGTCAATCGATAGATGTGATATCCTTGAACCGTCAAACTTTAATGTACACCTAGACAACACAAGTCACACAACCAGCCTTTTACCATTTATGGTTCTCACGGTTTTATTCATTTCAACCATGAACACGACCTGATTTCATGAGAGCGTAGAGAATAGGCCTTTACTATCATTCTCCTTGAAGCGGCTTCCACTTCACCCTCACATAGGTGATTCCTAAATGTTTCAATCCTATAGATCAAACTATTTGGTCAAATCTGCCAAACTTAGAAACCATTAAAAGACTTCCAACCATAAGTCTTATCCTTATTTCCTGAACATTGTCTTCATCATGAGAACGGGTTGAGTTTATTGACAATGTTGAACCGTCAATCACAACTTTTTTTGATCTCCTTGAACCTAGCTCTTGGGATCTCCAGTCCGCTAGATAGAGTTGCCGTTGTGACGACTTGTCCTAGGCCGTAAACCCATTCTCTTCGATGATTTCTCAACTCCCTCTCTAGATAGGCCTTTTGTAAGTGGATTCGACACATTATCCTTTGAATTTACATAGTCAATCGTGATAATTCCACTAGAGAGAAGTTCTCTAACGGTATTATGTCTCCGTCTTATATGACGAGATTTACCGTTATACATTATGCTACCTGCCCTACCTATTGCCGCTTGACTATCATAGTGTATGCATACTGGTGCCAATGGTTTGGGCCAATAAGTAATATCTTCCAAGAAATTTTGGAGCCATTCAGCTTCTTCACCGGCTTTATCTAATGCGATAAATTCAGATTCCATAGTAGAGCGGGCAATACAAGTCTGTTTGAATGATTTCCAAGAGACTGCTCCTCCACCTAAAGTAAACACATATCCACTCGTGGATTTTACTTCATTTGATCCGGTGATCCAATTTGCATCACTATATCCTTCAATTACCGCTGGATATTTGTTGTAATGCAAAGCAAAGTCTTGAGTATGTTTTAGATACCCCAAAACTCTTTTCATTGCCATCCAATGAGTTTGATTGGGATTACTCGTGTACCGACTTAATTTACTAATAACACATGTTATATCCGGTCGTGTACAATTCATGATATATATCAAACTTCCCAACACTCTTGCATACTCCAATTGTGAATCACTTTCACCTTCATTCTTTTGAAGTGCAAAGCTCACGTCTAATGGAGTCTCGAAAATATTGAAATCCAAATACTTGAACTTGTCAAGTACCTTTTCAATATAATGAGACTGTGACAATGCCAACCCTTGTGGAGTTCTATGAATTCTTATTCCTAAGATCACATCCGCAACTCCAAGGTCTTTCATATCAAACTTGCCCTCAAGCATTCGTTTCGTAGCATTTATGTCAGAAATGTCTCTACTGATGATCAACATGTCATCCACATACAAACAAACAATGACTTGGTGATTTGGAGTGTCTTTAATGTAAACACATTTATCACATTCATTTATTTTGAATCCATTTGCCAACATGGTTTGGTCAAACTTTGCATGCCACTGTTTGGGTGCTTGTTTTAGTCCATAAAGTGACTTAACAAGTTTGCACACTTTCCTTTTTTTACGAGGAACCACAAAACCCTCAGGTTGTTCCATGTAAATTTCTTCCTCCAATTCTCCATTTAAGAATGCAGTTTTCACATCCATTTGATGGATTTCAAAACCATATACCGCAGCTAATGCAACCAATATCCAAATGGACGTTATCCTTGTTACTGGCGAGTATGTGTCAAAATAATTAAGACCTTCTTTTTGTCGAAAGTCTTTCACTACAAGTCTTGCCTTGTATTTGTCAATAGTACTATCAGCTTTTATTTTCCTTTTGAAGATCTATTTAGAACCTAAAGGTTTATTTCTTGGAGGAAGATCAACCAACTCCCAAGTATGGTTGCTTAAGATTGAATCAATCTCACTATTGACAGCCTCTTTCCAAAAGGATGAGTCCGCCGACGACATCGCTTATTTAAATGTTAGAGGATCATTTTCAAGAAGAATGTTTTAAAATTGGATCCAAAGGAATTCGACGTTCTTTGAAGTGTACTACGCCTTGGATTCTCTTCATTATGTTCATTCTCCCTTGGTTCATCCCTAGGTCGTTTAGACCCTTCACTAGACAACTCTTGTCTTGTCTTATATGGATAAATGTGTTCAAAGAACTCAACACTATCTGATTCCATTACCGTATTCTCATGGATATTCCGATGTTCGGATTTATGAACCAAAAATTGACATGCTTTACTATTTGTAGCATATCTGATGAAAACACAGTCCACAGTCTTTGGTCCTATTTTCAACCTTTTAGGTATAGGAACTTGGACTTTGGCTAGACACCCCCACACTTTGAAATATTTCAAGTTGGGTTTCCTTCCTTTCCATTTCTCATATGGAATATATTGTGTCTTTCTATGGGGTACTCGATTGAGTATTCGGTTTGTTGTAAGGATAGCTTCCCCCCACAAGTTTTGCGGTAAACCTGAACTTATTAGTAAGACATTCATCATTTCCTTCAATGTTCGGTTTTTTCTTTCCGCAATCCCATTTGATTGAGGTGAATACGGGCCAGTAGTTTGATGGACAATTCCATTTTCCAAACATATCTCCGCAAAAAGAGATTCATATTCTCTACCCCTATCACTTCTTATCATTTTGATCTTTTTATCCAATTGATTTTCAACTTCAATTTTATATTGCCTAAATGCATCTATTGCCTCATCCTTACTATTCAGCAAATAGACATAACAAAATCTAGTGCAATCGTCAATAAAGGTTATGAAATACTTTTTCCCACCACGAGATGGTGTCGACTTCATATCACAAATGTCTGTGTGAATTAAGTCTAAGGGATTGAAATTCCTTTCAACAGACTTATTTGGATGCTTAGCATACTTAGATTCAACATATGTTTGACACTTTGATTTACTGCACTTAAAGTTAGGCAAAACTTCCAAGTTAATCAGTTTTCGCAAGGTTTTTTAATTGACATGTCCTAAACGTTCATGCCATAAATCATTTGACTCAAGTAAGTAAAAAGAACCAGAACTTTTATTCATATCAATAGTCATTACATTGATCTTAAAAAGGCCCTCGGTGAGGTAACCTTTGCCTACATACACTTCATTCTTACTAATTACAACTTTGTTGGAAACAAATACACATTTGAAACCATTCTTAGTCAGAAGTGAAGTAGAAACCAAGTTCTTTCGCAACTCCGGAACATGAAGGACATTGTTTAGTGTCACCACCTTGCCTGATGTCATCTTCAAGCAAACCTTGCATGTTCCTTCAATCTTTGCCGTAGCGGAGTTGGCCATAAATATCTTCTCATCATCTTGAGCCGGAGCATATGATGTAAATAGTTCTTTGTTGGCACACACGTGGTGGGTGGCACCTGAATCAATCCACCACTCTCTAGGATTTCCAACAATATTGCATTCCAAGATCATAGCACACAGATTGTCCATTTCTTCTTTGGATTCAGCCATGTTTGCTTGGTCCTTTTTCTTGCCCTTCTTCGGAGCCCGACAATCGACCGACTTGTGGCCAACTTTGCCACAGTTAAAGCAATTTCCTTTGAATTTCTTCTTAGGAGGATTGCCTTGTTGTGCTTGTGCTTTCTTTCTCTTCTTTGATTTGTTGGGATCTTCTTCCACAATATTTGCTCCATTTATTGTAGAATTCCCACGAGACCTTTTCTCAACTGCCTTATTGTCTTCTTTAATACTCAACTTCACAATGAGGTCTTCAACTGATATATCCTTTCGCTTATGCTTTAAGTAGTTTTTAAAGTCCTTCCACAAAGGTGGTAACTTTTCGATTATAGCAGCTACTTGAAAAGCATCGTTCACAATCAAACCTACAACGAAGGTTAAGTGAACATTAATAACATTCTTAAAATGTTTAACAAAGGTATTATCTAAAATTATACCTTCTGCAAGGAGGTCGTGAATAATGACTTGCAACTCTTGGACTTGGGTAACTACAGCTTTACTGTCTACCATCTTAAAGTCCAAGAATTTGGCAACAATGAATTTCTTCATTCCGGCATTCTTTGTTCTGTACTTCTTTTCTAAAGCATCCCAGAGGTCCTTTGAGGTCTTCATCATGCTATACATATTTTATAGGTCATCTTGTAGGCCACTCAATATGCAATTCTTACATAAAAAATCCGAGTGCTTCCAAGCTTCAGTTACTACAAAGCGATCCTTTTCCGGAGTATCTTCCGACAATACAGGAATACTTTCTGTGATGAACTTTTGCAGACTCAAGGTAGTCAGATAAAGGAACATCTTTTTCTGCCAACGTTTAAAATCAACAACAAAAAATTTTTCTGGTTTTTCCGCCGGTGCCATGGCATGAGCAGCATTCATACGACTTGAAGTAACAATGTTTGTTGCTGCAACATTCGTCGTTCCATCATTGACTTGAATTTCATCAGTCATTTTGTTGTTACAAAGAAACTAGGGGTGGGCGTTCGGTTCTTCGGTTCGGTTTTATCAAATTTCGGTTCGGTTCTTCGGTTTTCGGTTTTGAAAAAGTGTGCACCGAACACCGAACCAAACTAATTCGGTTCGGTTTGGTTTTTTTAACTTCGGTTCGGTTTAATTCGGTGTTTTTAAATCGGTTTTTCGGTGTAAAATAAAAAATAAAACGTGAACCGAATCAAAATATAAGACACTAAAAAATCTAAAACATTGTAAATAGACTATCAAGTGAGGACAACTTCAAATATATATCATTGTAGTGCTCTATTTTTCATATCACAATACGGTGGTAGTATTTGTGTGAAATTTTTTTAGGAATTACAATTAGAAATTAGGAGTATTTGTGTGAAAATTTTTAGGAATTACAATTAGAAATATAAGTATTTTAGGAATTAAAATTAAAAATTAGGAAAATGTAAAAGTAATAAGGGTGGAAGGTAAATGTTGATGGAGTAATTGAGTATGGGTTTTGATGCTTGGTCTTGAAAAGTTTTGGCAAACATGAGCTAAATGAAAATTAAAAAAAAAAATAAAAATTTAATAAAAGTTCGGTTCTTCGGTGCACCGAAGAACCGTTACCCCTAAACCGAACACCGAACCGAAGAACCGAACTACCGAAAAAAAACACCGAAACCGAACCGAAGAACCGAAACCGAAGAACCGAACTAATTCGGTTCGGTACGGTTTTTCGGTTCTCTGGTTTTTATGCCCACCCCTAAAAGAAACAACCAATTTGGTATTTTAAATACTAACAACAAAGTTTATAAACTTTAAACAACTTGTTTCTAGTTTAACGACAAAGTTTTTATATTCTTCAAATCGTTAACCGAATGATCTTTGATTAGTGATGAAGTTTTTATATCTTCAAATCACTATCAATTTCAGACAGAGTAGAAAACCAAATGGTTTTAATCTCTAGAAACCAAAAAAATGCAGATTATAAATTCCTTAAGATTGTTGTTTTCGGGTACAAATATCTGTATTTTAATCAACAAGAACTTCAACTTTAAGTTCAAGAACAATAAAGAAGTTCAACAACTTCAAACACAATTTCAACAATAATGAACTATCAAAATGAAGTTTCTACTATTTTCTGGAAAATAGCAAAACCGTAAGAAAGAAAATGAAACAAAAAATTTAGAACCAAGTCCACCGAATTCACGGTGTGTCCTTAAGGAATTTATTCCCCTCAAGTACCCGAGGTTATGGAATCTTTCCTACCAGGATAAAATGATTCTCTTCAGTAGAATAGTGGTACCTCAAAATTCTACTGAACTTCGAACGCACTCAATGATTTGTTGATCACACTTGAGTTTTTTCAAGAAGAAGAGAGTGTTTTTCTTTTACAAATTTCGTACTAATACCTGAGGAAAATTCAGGTATTTATAGCTATAAAGAGTTGCTTCCGAAAAGAAGCAATGGTTCATGAAAAGAGACAACTTTCTGGAACCGGTGCCGACCTGCGGACCCACCTGCGCACGCAGGTGGTTCATCTGCGGCCGCAGGTCACTTAATATCAAAACAAGATTATATATATATATATATATATAAATATAACAGAGGGGAAAACAATAAGTCATCCTTTGTGTCTATTTCATAAGCAAGTTTTTTTAATAGTGTTTTGTTATTTTTCAGAGACATTTGTTTTGAGACTCATTATGTCATCAGGCACTCCACTTAGTAAGCATGTTTGCCTGCCCTGTTCACCTTGAAATGGTAAAATCATTGTCATAGGTGGTCGAGACACATCTGACTTTTCTCAATCATATATTTATATACTTAAGACAGGTATTTAAGAAACTTGATCTTGAAATTATATGCACAAAAAATTAGAATTAACCATAGTTATTTTTCTAGTACTAGGTTTGCATTTTATGACAATTTTTGGCATCCATTGATACCTTTGCTTGATGCAAGTTGAACACTACATGCCAGATTTTACCACCGCAAGCTAGACATACAACCATTTCATTGGACAAGAACCTATTTGTCTTTGGAGATTATTGCTAATCATCAGAGCCTTTTTGATTACATTTATGTTCTTGATGTTGGTATGTTATTTGTTGGATCATATTACTTGTTTACTCTTTTCCTATCAAAGAAAACCAAACAAATTGAATCATTATACCATGATGACTTTAGTTGTTCCATGAAGCCTCTAGTCCCTCAAATTATATAGTTTATAGTACTTTTAGTTGAACATTTAGAGGAGATCTAAGACAACAGGTAGAAAACTAAAAGCAGACCTAAACAAGATATTCACTTTCAGCATCTAGAGCACTCGTGGCCTCATCCAACAATAAAATTATTCGGTTCATCAGCAACACTCTAGCTATTGTAAGTCGATGTTTTTGGCCACAAGAAAATCTTAATCCACATTCTCCGACATGTGCTTGATATTGTTTGAGAAATTTGGATATAAATTCCTGAGCATTTGCCATGTTCTATTCAAAATAGCCAGGTGACAACAATTAGAATATTTGCAGAAGACTGCAATCAAACATTAAAAACATGGAAACTTACAGTTGCTTTTTCTATATCATCACTTCTTTCTTTGCCACCCAATCCATAGGCAATCTTTGATGGAACAGTTAAAAATAATAGGTTCTTGACTTACTGTACTAACCTGACATTTTTCAGAAGAAATAAATACGTTAAGAATCTATAACTTATAAAAGCTGAAACAAAGTCAATTTTATCTTTGAGATGGGGAGGGGAACCTTAGGGTACAGACATGGTGAAGAATGGTATGCTGAATATTGGATTCAAGAACTTTATATTTAGATCTAGTATTTTCTTATGGTGTAGGTGCTTACAAGATATTTCAACCAGAGAAACCGCATTCAACAAGATCTTCCATTTAACGTTGTTGTCAAACCCAACAAGAGTATTATTGTATTGATCTTGGCATTTTAAATTCAACTGCTTCCTCAAAGATAATTTCTCTATCCTTCCTTTGTCTCGTTCAGCCTCTCTAACAAGGCCTGATGATATTAATATAAAATAAGATCCAGATATTCATCAAAGAGGTGTCTAAAAAGTTCTAAATTAAATAATAATTGAAACAAAGATAAGTAAAAATCAACGAAAAATACTATGGGTTAGTTGTAGGATTCGATGATAGACCTGTATGTAGATAATACATGTCCTCAAAGGATTGAAGATTCTCGTCACAACCACCTACGAATACAAGAATAACTCTCTGGTGTGGATCTAAACAATCCCCAACTACTGAGAATCTGGTAGACTTTCAGAAGATACAATAATATAAAGCCAATTGAATATCATGTACCTCTTTAATACATAATAATCATGTAGTTGCTTGTACAAAGAGTGAGGTCATTTCCATTGGTGAGGACCCTTCAACCAAATTTTCAGTAGCTGGGGATTGTTTAGATCTACACCAGAGAGGTGTTCTTGTATTTGTAGGTGGTTGTGATGAGAACCTTCAATCCTTGGAGGACATGTATTATCTACATACAGGTCTACCATCAAATCCTACAACTAACCCACATTACTTTCCATTGACTTTTACTTATCTTTGTTTCAATATTTATTTAGAACTTTTTAAGATATCCCTTTGATAAATATTTGAATCTTGTTTTATATTACTATCACCAGGCCTTGTTAGCAAGGTTGAACGAGAGAAAAGAATGATAAGGAAATTGTGTTTGAGGAAGCAGTTGAATTTAAAATGCCAAGAGCAATACAATAATACTCTTGTTGGATTTGATAATAATGTTAAAGGGAAGATCTTGCTAAATGCGTTTTCTTTGGTTGAAATATTTCATAAGCATCTACACCATAAGGTAATACTAGAACTAAACATAAAGTTCTTGAATTTAATATTCACCATATCATTCTTCAGCATATCCATACCCCAAGGCTCCCCTCCCCCTCTCAAAGATAAAAATGACTTTGTTTCAACTTTTATAAGTTATAGATTCCTAACGTACTTATTTCTTGTAAAAAAATATCAGGTTAGTACAATAAGTCAGGATCCTATTGTTTTCAAGTGTTCCATCAAAGAAAATATTACATATAGATTGGGTGGCAAAGCAAGAAGTGATGATATAGAAAAAGAAGTTGTAAGTTTCCATGTCGTTAATGTTTGATTTCAGTCTTCTGCAAATATTTTAACTATAGTCACATGGCTATTTTGAACAAAAAATGAAAAGCGCTCATGAATTTATATACAAATTTCTTGAACAATAACAAACCCATGTTGGAGAATGTGGATTGAAACTTTTTGGTGGTCAGAAACAGAGATTGGAATAGCTAGAGTGTTGCTGATGAACCCAAAGATTTTATTGTTGGATGAGGCTACGAGTGCTTTGGATGCTAAAAGTAAATATCTTGTTCAAGTTCGCTTTTAATTTGATACCTGGTATCTTAGAATTCCCTTAAATTTTCAACTAAAAGTACTATGAATTATTTAATTTGAGGGACTAGAGGCTTCATGAAACAACTGAGGTCATCACGGTTTAATAGTTTCATTTGTTTGGTTTTCTTGGATAGGAAAAGAGTTAACAAGTTATATGATCCAACAAATAACATGTCAACACCGAGAACATTAATGTCATTAAATAGTCTCTGATGATTAGCAAAATCCCCAAAGACAAATAGGTTCTTGCCTAATGAAATGATTTTATGCCTAGCTTGCGGTGGTACAATCTAGCCTGCAATGTTCAACTTACACCAAGCAAAAGGATCTATGGAAATAGTATGCCAAAATCGTTGTAAAATGCAGACCTTGTACTAGACAAATAACTATGGTCAATTCTAACTTTTTCTACATGTAACTTCAAGACCAAGTTTCTTCAATACTTGTCTCAAGTATATAAACATATGACTGATAAAAGCCAGATGTGTATTGACTACCCGTGACAATGATTTTACCATTTCAAGATGAACAGGACTAGGAATCACGCTTACTTAGTAGAATGCCTGATGGCACAATGAGTTTCCAAATAAATGTCTCTGAAAAATAACAAGAAATATTAAAAGAACTTGCTTATGAAATAGCCACCAAGAATGACTTACTTCTTTCCCCCCGTTCCCCCTAACTATTGTGAAAGACTTTAGGATTTAAGATAGCAGTAGAACAGAATATATTGGGTTCTAATAATGAAATGTGAATGGAAAATGGAGGGAAGAAAAATGGAGGAAAAAGTGAATTGTGTTTTCACTTTATAAAAGAGGTGTTTCTCCCACATTGGTGGGAGAAAGGAACTTTCTTGTGCTTAAATATAGAAGCACTACTCCATGTTGTTAGTGAGGTAAGAAAATGACAAGCCTCGCACCATCGTCGTCGTCGTCGCTCGTCTCAGCTTCGACGTCGAATTTAGATTTGGCAAATGATTGATCGAAAGTCTATCTTTTTTGATAAAATTCATTTGAAACTTCAAGTGTTTAATGATTATTTAATTCAAAAATCTGATCTGAAGTTTTTCTCTATTTGCGGATGTAAAAAAGCATTTACAGACGCATAACTAACGCACAGTGAAGGGACGCAATCCTTCAGTGCATTGCTTGAAATTTGGTGAGAGATTTGAGGATGCAAATGGCCATTTGCAAATGCAAAAGACACCGCAAACCAATTCTCAACTTTCGTTTTTGATTTGTGGACTAATTTGCGTGTGCAAATGGGGATCTGCTCCCTCAAACTAGTTCGTAAATGGGTCCGACGGTCTGAAATAATGCAACATTTTAGAACCATTGCTTCTTTTCTGAAGCAACACCTTTTGGCTATAAATATCTTATTTTTCCTCAGATATTGGAACAAAAATTTGAAGTTAAAATCTCTTCCTTCTTGCAAAAACTCAAGTGTGATTTGCTACCGCTAAGTGAGTTCGAAGTTCAACAAATTTGAAGTACCGCTATTCTGCTGAAATGAATCATTTTATCCTGGGAGGATATATTCCATTTAGCCTCGGGTACTTGAGGGGAATAATTTTCTTACGGACACACTGTGAATTCAGTGGGCTTCATTCTTCCATCTTCATCTCTTTCTTTTTGATATAGTTTAAACTTTATTTTTATTGTTCATAAGTTGGTTTGAACTTATTTTTGAAGTTCATAATTGTGAATACAAAGTTAGAACTTCATTTTGGTTGTTCATAATTCATTTTGAACTTATTGTTGAAGTTCACAACATTGAATACAGATTTTATTTGACGAAAATAACAGAAAATACATATAAACATAATAGGATAAAAACAAGTTGAGTTCACCTCAGAAGAGATCAACTTCCTAACCACCAATTTCCTCTCAAAATAAGAGCTATTAAGTACGGAAGTTTCTGTTACAATGGCTAGTGTTCAATTCCTAAGAGAACTCATGTCTATAACCGCATATTCCTAAGTAATTAATACACTGCCTGTGATCATATGAATTTTAAATATATTAGTCCAAATAAATATGGTGGATTAATATAATTGGATTAATTATTTAAATCCAATAAATATGGATTTAATTAAAGTCCAAAATTCAGCGGGCTAGTCCATTAATTTGGGCTACAAATAATGAGCCCACTTGGTTAAGCCCAATATGTCATCTTAGTCTAGAGGCCCAATTTGGCGTCAAGTGTCAAATAACGTGGCATGCCAAGTCAAGTAAAGGAGCCAATAGGACCGTGCCACATGTCAAAATGATGCAGCAAGCCTAGAGAAATCAAAGGCCCATAAAAATGCGTCATGTCACTTAAATCTGATTGGCCAAAAGAAGCTCATCTTCACCATGACTCTTTCATTTCCACAACTATAAATAGGGGCCTCATAATTCAAGAAAAGAGGACCAAGAATTCGAACAAGAAGCAAGAGAGAGCTCGTGGATCAAACACCACAAATTTCTCTACAACCACAAGTTCAAGCATTCAAGTTCATAAACAACTGAAGATCAAGACAAAGATTCAAGATCAAGCTCAAAAGCCCTTGAATCCAAATTCACAAGTCAAGATCAAGTTCATTAAATCCACAAATCAAGTTCAAGTTCATCAAATTCAAGATCAAGCTCGAAGCCCTTGAATTTATATTTAGAAAGGCGAATCAGAGGATTCATAGAGATTGTAACACTCACATATTGAAATCAATAAACGATTGTTGCAATATTTTCTTGTCCAGATTATTATATTCTCGGTCGCAAATTTTATTGTCTTACACTGCCAACTTAACAGCTTCCCTAATAATATAATTTCTAAGCAAATGACATTTAGCATATAATTCTTTTTCATACATCAGCTTATATATCATGCTTCAGCAGTAAAAAGACATAAAGAGGAGATTTAATTTCTTAATAGACTGACCTGGAGGATAGTAAACTAAGGGCATGGTCGATCTCGGATCTCAAATCTCAAATTGTTACTTCAAGTAGCCACGAGCAAAAGCGAACAACCTTTTCTATGGCTAAAGTGCATATGAAAATATTCAGATGATAGACATCTATAGCTTTCGTGGTGTTTTTGTGAGTGTAAGAACTTGATTCTTGGATGAGGATTTAGTGTAGTATTTATAGACGAAGATCTAAGGCTAGGGCTTGATTTTGAACGAAATTTTGAATTTTAAAAAATAAAATTGATCAAAAGAGTGGTTCAAATTCGAAAGTTGAAGGCTTCATGGTTTGATTCAGAGGCTATCCGAAAAAGGTAAAGCTTCAACTGCAAAGTTTTGATGTGGACGCCCCTTGAAGCATGAAATGAGAAAGGGGAGATGGAGACGTGCATGAAACTACCTAGATTTGCACAAAAATGATAAGGTGAGCGTCTATCCATGGTAAAAGAAAGTTGAACTCTTCTCCGATCCAAATATGGAGAAAGGAGGAGCGGCGCTTTCAGAAAAGGAAAGACAAATTTATAGTCTGATTTTAGGTTTTGAGGACATTTAGGATATTTTAGGTGGGTAAGGTGGGGATATTAAGGGCAATTCAAGATAGTCGATTTTGATTTGGATTGGATCGATCACTACGAGGAAGACATGTGATGAAGACGTGTGCAAAGTATGGTGCTTGTGTCGTTGGCACCTTATGTGGTGCAAAGGTGGCGTCTACATGGCTTATTGAGTTTTCTTTGTGCAAAAGTTGGCTGAATTTATGGATCAAAATTAATTTTTTTTAAAAAAGGGCTGATTTAGAATGTTTTCTTTCTTATATTCTTTGGGTTCCTTAATCAAGATAAAAACGCTCTCAATAAAGTATATTAGAATGTACTCAAATTAATAAATAAGAATTATTTCATATTAAAATATAATTTTTAATACTTAAATAAAGTTACATGTGTCACGATAATATTCAAAAAGTAGTAAATTAAAGAAATATTTCATTTGATTAAATAAAACAAAAATGATGCCTTCTTGCGGAAGTTAAAAAAGACCTTGATGATAATGATGATGATGATAATGATAATAATAATAATAATAATAATAAACCATTGATTTTTTTTTAAAAAAGATTTTTAAAAAAAATTAAGGGTGATAATATTACTTAAACTTCTAATTATAATAAAATAATTTATATGCGTTGTTAAGTTATCAAAATTATTAGGAGCGTAAAGAGAGATGAGTTGAAAAAAGAGGGAATAAAATTGGGTGACAACACCAAATATGGGATACAATTAGGGATTTGAGTAGAGAGATTGGGAGAAATTGATTAATGAGAGAAATTTTGAGGGAAAAAAACAGAGAAAGTTTTAAAAATTTCAATCCCTATTTTAATGGATATATTTTCGGTTATATGATGTGGTGATAAATTAATCTATAATATATTAAAAGTGTAGAAAAGTGAATTGAACTTTTTGTTCTTCATTAAAGATATCTGTAATAGACGAAATTGTCTTTTCACTTATTATAATATTTTAAAATTAGATAAATTATAATTATATACAAACCCTAATAATTAATGAAATTGTAGACCTAAAATATATGGAACGAATATTTCATAATCCTGAGAATATTTTAACAATTAATTGTAGGATTTTGTTTCCTCCTAAAACAGTTTTATTTTTTTGGTCTTGTCGTATATAATTAAGGAAGGAGAGTAAAAAGAAAAGAAGTTGATTTCCAGTGAAATACTACCTCTGATTTAGAGTTCTTATTAATTACGTAATTAGGTACTTTTTCATGTGTTACTAAATCATAAGCACGAGTAAAAGCTTGTGGCGTCTGGGGATGAAAAGTAATGTGTTAAAGTTGTACATTGCAGTCCTTTGTATGTATATCTTTTCTTTTTCTCTTAGATTATATATGAGATCATCGTGGTTTTGTAACTTTTAATTTATTTTAATGATGAGCCTATTCCAGATGTACTCTTGCTCAGTGAGCATTAAGCTCTCAAAGGGATCTCCATGGTATCTTGGTGTTCAATGTATTAAAATCTAAGGGGTAGTATCAATCACTTTAAGTTTGTGCGCCATAGAAAACTCGGCTCAAATTCAACACAATTGAGGTTAGTATGTTAATTGAGTTCTATTTATCCAATTAGATTACTAATTATTTTTTTTAATATTGTTGGAATTCTTCTTCAATTCTGGTGTTGTTTGTTTTATTGTAGCCAAAAGAAAAATGGAGATAAAAGTAATCGGGTCAATATTTTTTTTCTTTTTGGATCTATAGCAGGTGATTCAACTATTAACATTGTCGTTTTCCCGTTCTTATGTCTCGCCCTCTGCTTTGGATCGTCTAGGTCAGTGACCTTATTCAGTATATTATTATTATTATTGTTGTTGTTGTGGTGGTGGTGGTGGTTGTTGTTGTTGTTAGTTGTTGTTGTTAGTTGTTAAGATTCCACACCTGTATCAGATATGTAGACATTATTTTTGAATATATGATAAGTGATTCAAACATTAACTTTAATTTTATGTTCTGCTCTTGATTGTCTAGATCATTATAACCTTATTCATCATATTATTATTAGTTGTTTAGATCCAACACCTATATTTTGATTAAGGATGGAGAGATTAATCTCTCCAATCACTTCTTTTTGTGGTGTGCAAGATTGGGAGAGGTGTTTGCTTGTTCTGGGATCCTTTATCTTTGTTTTATTTTAAATCATTGGGTTTAGACATTACTTTGGTACTTTTTAATCCTTTCAAAATGGCAGCAACATACCCTTTTTGTGATTTCTAGGAAAGAATCCTACAAGACGATGGATTCCCTTGTGAAACACTTTGGATCAAAAAAGTTTGATCAATTCCAATAAATTTTGGAATTTTCAACTTGCTCGAATTGGATTCTTTCGATTTCCATACCGAAGATATATTTACGAAGTTGTTTCAATTTTTTTATTGATTGGCATTAACCCTAGACCCTTGCCCCGAGAAATAAATTAATACTTTCTACTCAAGCTCCATCATGGACTATTTAAATTCCAAGACAACAAAAAATGAGACTCCACGGTTAAGAAAAAAAAAAACAAGCCAGAATAATTGATAGGAGTATATTGAGAGAGAAAAGAATTGAACCCTTTGAATCCCATATTTAAACCATAGTTTCCTGTACCTTTTTGTCCATTAAATTTTTGTTTAGGCAACAAACGACATTGTAAACTGTTAATGTTGTTGGACCTTTATTTGTGTCAGTATTCCCAGATTCAGTTTAATTAGTTGATAGGTTGAAGATCTTCCTTTACACCGAATCAGAACATCCAAATGTTTTTATATGATATATATTTTATATGGCTCTCTAATTGTAGATTTTATGCATAATTAGATATTTCTCTTTGACATCTTGGTTCGATGTTGCGATTCATTGTCAATCGCTCCTCCACTTCATCTATATGCTTGAGGCAAAAGAAGATGGCCCCGAAAGTCGCTACGGAAGATCAAATGAGTCATAAGACCATGTCTAAGGGAGTCTTGGTCCTAAATTAGTTGGGAATGAGATGTATGCTTTGCACAATATATAAGTAGAAATAAGTACAAATTTCTTTGCAAATCCAAGAGTATGAGAACTCTTTTATTATCCCTCATATGATTTCTTGACATAGTAAAAACAATTTCTTATCCAAGTGAGTTTATGTTGCCATAAATTGTAAGGAACAAAATGTGAAATTATTGATATTAAATTATTAATTATCGAGGAGCAAATTACAGCTCTTGATCATGTAGAAATGTCATCTATAAGAACCGCAATAATATTGTGATTAACAATTTTAATTTTTTTTTTATCGTTCCTTTTGTTTACCTTTTTAAAATAGCCCACTATACAAAATAATATTCAATTATTTCCCTAATATTCAAGAAATTAAAAATTTGTTAATAATTACTTATTAAATTTTACCCTATTTGAATTATGTACCTAAAGTTTAGGATTTTAAAATATTTTTTTTAAAAATCTACAATAAAGTGTTAAAAAACCCAATTATTTAGAAAACCAGTAAAATTATTTCCACATACCTATTTTATAATTTTATTTTTTCTTAAAACAAGGATACTAACATGAGTTAGTAGAAAAAGAAAAACATACCTTAATAATTTTATTGACACCAAACAGGTCAACTTGACATAGTTAAAATAAGATTAATGCATCTTTCTAAAATCACCATTAAAATCTTTACGTATCTTGCAATAAAATTGTGATTAATCAAAATTTTTATCCTTCGAAATATCGTATGTCTTTCGTACTCCATTAAAATAGATTTCACATTAGACAGGATAATCATTCACTTATTTTTCTAATATTTAGAAATTGAAAATACATCCATTAAAAGTTAAACCTTGAATTATGTACCTAAAATTTAGGATTTTAAAATTAATATAAAAATCTGAAACAATTTATTAAATATGTCAATTATTTAAAACACAAATAAAATTGTCCTCATGTATTTAATTTATTGTTTTATTTTTTCTTAAAACAACAATATTAAGTGAGTTAACAGAAAAAGAAAGCAGTATCTTAAATAATTTATCATCACTAGAAGTCTTCAACTTGTCATTATTAAAATCTTTCAATACTTTAGAAAATTCTAATATTTAAAATTATAAAATCAATTACTTAATACTTTACCTTATGTAATTCTTTCCTTATTTAAAAAATCTGGAAACCTATATCCCATATGGAATACTTGGGTGCGGAATACGAACACCACTCCTTGAGATTAGTTTAGTTCATTGAATTCAAATATTTATGCGGAATTGCTAAAGTAACGGTATTGTACAGTTAATAATTGAAACTTTAATAAAAAAGAGTAATTACATGTAGGGGTGTTCATGGTTTAGATGAAAATCAAATCAAACTAACTTAAATAACCAACATATGATTTGGTTTGATTTTAAATTTTAAAAATCGATAATATTTGATTTGGTTTGGTTATGGTTCTACTAAGAAAAATTCGAAAAAATAATCAAACCGAACCAATAAATTATAAATTTTATAATTATTTGAATATATAATATTAGTTTTTCATATATAATAATAAATATTTTATACCTTTTTAATCATTAATTTGGTTTTAGTTTATTTATTTCACATGCACTACAACACTCTTATATCTCATTTCATAAAAAATATGTCCAAACTCAATACTCAAGTCTAATTATCCAATTGTATATGTGCAGCATGGTGTATTGTCAATTTTTGATTTTCTTTGCTAGGATATCCATCAATTCTTCAATGGCTTGTCCCTTTAATTTTTTAAGGGTTAATCATTCTATTTAAAGATGTATATTGCTTTAATCTCCTTCGTAGATCATCGAGTGTGTTTAATTTTTGTTCCATTGATGTTTGAGATTTTTTATATCACTTGATTTCCTTGTGAGAAAACTAAATTATTTGTATTACAATGTGATTTCTAATGAAGAATTTTCTTGTGTGCATAAAATTTGCTTTCAGATTTTTGAATTCTCTATGGAGGAAAGAAGAGATGAATGTTGCTATTGGCACCCCTAAATCCCACATAACTATGCATCCTTTGAGCTAAATTGTTCTTATGCAAAGGTGAAGGTAGGGCTTGTCCTCCTATCCACAGTTCATGTTTATTACCTTGTAAGTTCCTCTTAAACAAACAATATCTTTTTCTTCTTTGGAATCTCTAACGATGGTAAACCTTTATCCACATCTTACCACTCGAAGTTTTTAAATCTCTTAAACGATACTCCTACCTAATGCCAAAATTTCAAGTAATTGTTGGGTTAGTCAATGACCTGTCAATTATTAACTCATTCAAATTCAATCCAACTCATCCATTTGACACCCCTAAGAATCAAGTCATGCTTCCTCCAATGCAATTCTTGGTCCCGCGGTTACATTAGATGTGTATAAATATATTTTTTTTTCTTTTTAAGTGCATACTCTACATTCACGTAATAAAAAGAGGACAATAGCAATATAGCATATAACCATTTGTAAATTAAGTATATGTAGTACTCACTTTGACCATAGAATAATATCAACCTTTATAACTCAATCAAACAAATGATAAGTCTTAACATTTTGATGAAAGGAACTTTTAAGGAAAAATTACATAATATCACAACTTATCTTTACTAAACTACATAAAATTCCTATCTTTTTTATTAATTACCTAAATCTTTTTTTAAAAAAAACAAAACAGTCGGATACATCTACAAACTCATAAATTTCCGGATAAATAATTTTAATTATGTATCTCCCTTTGGTCTAATTTAATGTATTATGTATCTCGACCAAATAGTTTCAGAAATGGACGTATCTCCGTAATCAAAATTATGTATCTGAGCAAAAATGGAGCAATTAACTGCTACACTCTTAAGTTCAAAATTATGTATCTCAACTTTAAAATTATATATCTGGATATTGATTATGTATCCGAAAATTGTAAAATAAGGGATTATTTATAATTTAGCAAAGAGTAGAAATAAAGAGTAATTAAGGATAAACTTGTTGGAACTTATGTAAGTTTTACAACTTTTAATTTCTACAATTGTAGCCACAAAGACAAATACGAATATTAGGATCCTCTGGGCTTAGTATACAACCTGCACCAATTAATTTATCTTTATATTTATCCTTGCAACTTGGCATACAATCTTCCTTCACCTTGCATTGTATGTTGGGAATTGGAGCAGCACATTGCAAATCTTTAATTTTTTGATCTTGGGCAATTGTTGAGCCAAGGACTATTAACAAAATAAGAAAATAAAAAATAATTAAAATCAATTAAAGAATCCAACTAAAGAGAATACAACAATAACATTATCCCGTATAGTTCCACAAGTGGAATCGAGGATAATCTCACGAGGGGAGTCTAAAAAGGGTGTGTGTGCGGATCTTAGTATGATCTTTATCGCATAGAAATACTGATAATTAAATCTTCAACTCAAGAAAGGCATTTTCAGAACTAGAAATCTAAGTTGATTAGGCAAAACAGATAAATGAAAACAAAGCAATTGCTTATTGATTTCTTATGTCTACTCACCAGTCTATACAACAACAACATATTTAGTATAATCCATGGGATTTAGGCAGTGGTGGAGCCAAGATTTTCATTTAGGGGGTTGAAAGTGTACACACGAACTAGTCGAAGGGGGTTCAACATCTATAACATATAAATAAAAATAATTTTAACCATTTATAAATAGTGTAATTTTTCGCCGAAGGGGGTTCGGGTGAACCCCCTGAGCCTAAGCTAGCTCCGCCACTGGATCTAGGGAGGGTGAGATATACCGAGATCTTATCCTTACCTTTGTGGGGATAGAGAGGTTGTATTTGATAAATCCTCGACAAAAAAAAAATGTTTCCAAAATAAGAAATCTAATTTATTACAAATAATACTTATCAAAAAAATGTATTAAAATGCTTGTTAGAAACATTCATGATTAAACAAAAAGATAGTACTAATGTTTCAAGTAAAATAATATTAATAATAACATATAAACAAGAATGATTTTATTTTTTATTTTTTTAGAAAATGCGTGTGTTAATGCACAAACCTGACGAAAATGTGATGACAAGAAGAAGACAGTAGTAGACTGAAACTTTTGCCATTTATACTTTTGATCTGAGAGAATGTTATGAATTATTTAGCCATGGTTGTAATATATGAGTACTATTTATATAGTGAAAAAGGAATCCAATTGTGATAATCCAGTCAATGTAACATTAATTTATGAGATAAGGGCGTTTGAACAAACTTTAATTATATGCAAGAAAGTATTGAAATTTTCCTATTCTAATATGGTCTTTAATATTTTTTCCCTAACTATGATGATTTTACTTTTTGTCCTTAAATATGATGGTCTTTAATTTTTGTCTCTACACATAAGCAGAGGTTCTTTCGGAAACAACCTCTCTACCTTCACGAGGTAGTAGTAAGGTCTGCGTACACTCTACCCTCCCCAGACCTCACTTGTGAGATTTCACTGGATATGTTGTTGTTTAACTTTTTTCTCTACTACTCATTTAATGAAAATTTTGTGGACCAAAGTATCCTTGCTCGACATAAGTTTTGTAAATTATGTGACATAAGTTGTGTAGTATTTATATAACCTAATTCACTCGACATAAGTTTAGAAACTTTATAAGTTCGGTAGAAATTAAGTTATGCGTCTTAAAACATAACTTGTAAGTTCTAAAAATTAACCTTGACCTCTTACGACATAAGTTCGGTAGGAACTAAATTCTGCAGTATAGAATTACTTCTTATGGCTTGTACAACATAACACATAGTATAATATGATACAAAAATATAAACTTACGATAAAAAAAAAAATATTTGTTATTTCGGATTCATGTGTATTTTCGACCACTTACTTTTTTACTTAAAGTGATGAAAGATTAAAAAAACAAAAACATAAATAGCCAATTTTTGGAGAATTATTACATATACATGGAAACATTAACTAATAATCAATCATGTCATTTAAAATAGAAAAAAATTAATTTATGTATAAAAAAGTAAATAGTTTATAACAAAAATAGCCAAGGTTTTGTTTATTACTTAAAATGACCATTATTGCTTAAAATGACCATTTTCTTCCCTTTTTTTCAGTGGTAATCTTAAGAAAAAACTTTTTTTTTTTTTTTTTTGCTGCTTTTTTTTAAAAAGAACTTTTTCACTTTTTTTTATAAAAAAAAATTCCGTGCAACTTTTTTTTATAAAACTTTTTCCGTGCAACTTTTTTTCATGTATCAATATTGTATAAATGGTGTATAATCATGTATATATGATGTACAAATAGTTATGTAGAGTATATGTAATGTATCGATATTGTATAAATAGTTATATAGTGTATATGTTATGTATCGATATTGTATAAATAGTGTACAAACGTGTATCGATATTGTATAAATGATTTGTAAACATTTATTGATATTGTATAAATTATGTATACATGTGTATCGATATTGGATAAAAGTTATGTAATGTATCGATATTGTATAAATGGTGTATAAACGTGTATCGATATTATATAAATGATATATAAACGTGTATCGATATATATCAATATTATATAAACAATTATATAAGAGATAATTATGGAAAATGACCACTCGGTCTAATTATTTACAAGAAAATTGATCTACCTTTATTAAAATTACATGAAATAGCCATTTGGTCATGCCGCTTCTTCTTCTTCCTTTACTTCAGCCATTAATGACTTCTTCTTACTCCTTTCTTCTCTTCCTTTCTTCTCCTTCTTCTTCTCCTCCTCCTCCTTCTTCTTCTTACTCCTTCTTTCTTCTTTGTTGGTTTCCCTCTTTTAAAAATTTGACGTGCCACAAATGTGATACATTTTGAGTGAATAACATATCAAAAGACTCATAATACCGAGAGGAGCTCATATCTAAAATTTGGAACTGTTTAGAGGATATTTTGAGTTAGTCGGGATTAAAAGAACTTGCAAATCAAGTTTCGTTGGTCTCCCTTTTCATTAAAATTCGACGTGTCACAATTGTGAATTATTTTGAGTGAATAACATATCAAAAGACTCGTAATACTGAAATGAACTCATATCTAAAATTTGGGATTGTTTGGAGGAGATTTTGAGTTAGTTGGAATTGAAAGAACTTGCAAACCAAGTTTCTTTGGTTTTGCTTTTTCTTTAAAATTCGATGTGCCATAAACATGAACCATTTTGAGTGAATAACATATCAAAAGACTCGTAATATCGAGAGGAACCCATATCTAAAATTTGAGACTATTTAGAGGAGATTTGTTTAGTGGAGTTGGTTAGAAAAAGATCATCTAATAACCTGTATATCTTTTTCCTTTTTTTTTTCCTGGGCAGTGGAGTGAATAAGATAAGTTGGACGTTTATGAAGAGAATAAAAGTAAGTTTTTCTCAAAAAATAAAGAGTTTAATATTGGGTAGGTGAAGAACCATTGTTGTTTATTGTGGTTCTAGTTATTGTCTCTTATAGTTGGTTGTTAAGATATCGTTAATCTGTATTACCAAGTTTCATGGAATCAAGTAAATAAAGGTTTACGAAAAAATATATCAAACGACGATGGTGGAGCTATGTCTCCCTGGAACTTATCGGAGTAGTGATGTAAGCTGAGATGTAAGGTGATATATATACAAAATTTATATTAATAATATTATGGATAAATATTGTATACACAATGTATATGAATGTATATACATCTCTGATACATAGATATACATCATATATACATACTTATACACTATTTATACCATATCGATACATTATATAACTATTTATGTAATGTATATGTATTGTATAAAATTGTATATGAATGTATATACATCCATGATACATAGCTATACATCATATATACATGATAATACACTATTTATACAATAGCGATACATTGCGTAACTATATAGATACATTACATATACATTGCATAGACAATATTCAAGAAGTTATATATGAATTTCCCTTGGTGATTAATAAAATTATTAGTTACCCAAAAAAAAATGGCCATTTAGCCACGGTTTTTAGATCACGTAGCCACGTTTTGACCGTGGCTAAAACACGATTTTTTTTTTAATTAAAAACATGGCTATACTTGTTTTAAACTAATTACTTTATTGTATATATTTGAAATCATCCCATTATATAATATATATGTAATGTATCGATAGTGAAAAAATAACATAAATTTTTTTTTTAAAAAAAAAAGTTGCAGCGAAAAAAGGTTTATTTTAAAAAAAACAAAGAAATTTTATAAAAAGAATTTAAAAAAGTAGTGCAGAAAAAAAAAAAAGTTTGTTTTTAAAAATAAAAAAAATCGCGAAACAAAACAGCAAAACATGGCAAAATGGCGGCTGCCATTTTTGTTGTAATTAGTTAGGCCGAACGGTCATATTTGGTTAGAATGTTAGTCGAAAGGCTATTTTAGATAAACTAGTCTCATAGTACGCGCTCCGCACGTGTACCTTACTCGAAGAGTAGAGACTGTGACAGAGGTTGTAGCGGTTGCGGGTTATCCTGGGATTCCAAAAAAAAACTTTATAAAATCACTTCGATATTACAAAAGAAAATATGTTTGGATTGATAAAAAAAAATTAATGATTTTATTAAATATGAAAAAAAACTTGAATAGAAAATTAATATTTTTATACAAAACCCATATAAAAGCATCAAGAAGACTACTTGAATCAAACTAAAATACGAAGGAAAAGAAGGAGAATCCATCATCAATTGTTGATTACGTATAATTCATATATAATCTTTAAAGCTATTAACTAAAATAAAGAAAGAAAGGCAAAAAGGATGATGGTAACGAATGCTAGAAGACGTCGTGAATCAAAACCTGAAGATGAAGAAAAGTAGAAGTACCTAGAAGAAGCGTGTTGAGTAATGCTTTCGCAGTGCATATGTTTTTCAACAGGGGTATCATAGTGTTGCAAATAATTATGAATATTTGATTATTTACCAAGTACAAAGATATTTAAAACTTGATGAATCATGATAATGCCATGAGCACGATGATATTAATATTGACTATTCTCTAGTTTATAAATTAGCTAATAGATTTATTAAACCTTGAACGTTAATATTTGATTAAGCAAATTAGGATAGAATAGAGTACATATCATATGTCTCACAACTGAATGTATACAATACAAGTAAGCCTAACTTTTACACAAAAATTTCCTCAAAGTCGATCGACATTCACCTACCACCTGTATTAAGCAGAAAAAATAACAAATAGTAAGATATTAGGACAATACAATTAAACTTAACCTTTACATAAAAAATTTGTCAAAGTCCGACTGAACATTCATCTATAATATAAACTTCAAATTAATGAAAAAAAAATCATCTTCACTGAAAACTAAGAAAGAAAAGTAAGCAATTGAATATCAAAATAAAGAAAACAATTTGAAATAATGTAGAGAACAAACAATTACATATATGTTAACAATGTACGTACGATTGATATAAAAAAGTATCAATTGGGAGAAAATAATTTCTCCTAAAAGGAAGGATCCTCAATTTATAAAAATCCAGAAAAGAAATGTGAAACTTGAAAGGAGGGAAAAAGGACTACTATACAACTTTACCCAGAAAAGGATTTAGTTTTTGTCAATGTGTAGTATTTACTATAGACTTCTAGGAAAAGGTTTATGTATATAAATTTTTTCTTGAATTTAATTCCTTTACGTTAGGAATTTCTAGTTAGTTCGAATAAGGAAAAAAAAAGGAAGGTTTTAAGAATTACAATTCTAATGTTACTTTAAGTTTGCATTTATTTTATCAAATTTGGGTAACTTCTTACCAAATATTTTACGGCTCCAATTTTAGGATTCCTTAGTTTTTAAAATATATTTTTATCTTATCATATATTTTAGGACTTCTTAATTTTAAATATATTATAAATATAATGGTATACTAATCGGAGGAAATAAGTGAAAAGACAATTTTGTCTATTGCAAAGATTTTTAATGAAGGGTAAAAAATTCAAATCACTTTTCTAAGGGACTTCACACTGTTAATATATTGTAGACATAGATTAGGTTTTGTTTTCACAATATATACGATAAGATATTCTTATACAATTGTCAAATTGAGTACTCAAGCACAAATACATATGTCAAAATTAAAAGAAAAAGGTCAAGAAAGCTGGAAAATGTGACCTCAATTTCTCTAATAGCACACAACCTAAGTCGATACTCCATATTGGACAACATTCCAATTCTTCATTTGAGAGCTTCTTATAGATGCATCTCCTGCAAACTTGGTGGAGTTCCAAAGAAAATTGTCAAAACAATGCACATTCATGTAAACATACCAGTTTTAACATTGCGCAAATCAGAACAAAAACTTCCACTATAACTTTAATTAATTTATATCCAAATAACATGATATAAATCTAATACTATCAAACTTAATCCTAAAACATTCCACCTTATTCCATACCACACGACCATTTAGACTTTAATTTGAAGAATCCAACACAAACTTTGGACTTTAAGCTTACATTAGACTCCAACAATTTCTTAGACAACTCAATAACTCATTTTTGAGTATAATAACATTAAAAAAATATGCACCCTCCCTAGCTAAAGCAACATCAACACTCAAGTGTAAATGAAAAAAACAATGTCTTCAAGTTCCCTAATCATTGGATGTGCCTATTTTTTTGGACGATTGAAGACGGTATTTTTTTTGGAGGTGCCTATTTTTTTGGACATATGGGAGACGGAAAAAATAAATTACCATAATTTAGGAATTCAACTATAATAAGAAAATCTTCTCCATGTAATTTTAGATATATTTATTATAGTCAATATTTAATATTATAAAGACAATGATATAATTATTGAAGAGAAAAAGTGAAAAGACTGTTTTGTCTAAAGCGGAGACTTTTAATGAAGGGCAAAAAATTCAAACAACATTTATAAAGACCTTCACACTTTTTTAGAATGTTAGTCGAAAGGCTATTTTAGATAAATAATGATAAGTGGCTAGTTTTTGTGTAAAAATTTAATTCAATAGACATTTTGTATAATTTTCCCTTTAAAATATTAACTTCCACAGTAGATTCTAATATACAAATGATTAATTGATTGGAATGTCTTCTATTTTTTCCCTTAATATACAAAGAATCAATTATGACATTTATTATATTAACTATTTAACTTTCACAGCAGATTCTAATATACATCTTCTACTTGGATTATACTTTTGTGATTCTTATTTGTCATTTTTTTTTTTTTTTTCTACATTAATTTCACCATAATTTTGCTTTTACTTTTGTCAAAGCGTTTTGTTTCGCTAAAGGTCATTGTACATCCCATCCTCTCTAAACTTTGATCACTTGTAATTATTTAATATATTAATCAAATTTAAAAAATTAGTACTTCACCTGTTTCAATTTTATGTGATTCTTTCACTTTTTGAGATTTCGACGTTTTGAATTTGACCATATGTTTGAATCTAAAATCTTTTAATTTTACAAAATAAAACTTATATATGTTAGAAAATTATGTAAAAGATACTATATAAGTTACAAAAATTAATAATCAAAACATTTAAAAAGCATATTAGATTATAATTTCGTTTAACTTTCGAAATCCTAAAATAACATAACATAAATTGGGAGCTAGGGCGAAAGTAGGAAAAGGAAAAAAAATCAATCACTATATAAATACACTACTCCGCCAAACCTCTCAACATATTCTCTATACTTTTTTGAGTTTTTCTTCAAAGCAATTTGTTTCTCCAAAAATATCAATGGCATCATCATCATCAGAAACCGAACAGAAAAAGATGTTAATCTTGCAATCATCCGACAAAGATGAATTTGAGATTGAAGAATCGATCGCGGTTCAATCTGGAACCATAAAAAACATGGTGGAGGACGATTACACCCTCATCCCACTCCCAAACGTTGATACAGAAACCCTAATCAAAATTATCGAGTACATGAAGAAGCATGCAGAGAAGACAGATTCGAACGAAGAATTCGACAAGGAGTTTGTGAAGAAGAGCTTTAATGAACTAAAGGAACTTGTATTGGCTGCAAATTATCTTCATATTAGCAGTTTGATCGATCTGTTGTGTCAGGCATTTGCCGATGGAATTAAGAACAAGTCAGTAAAGGCAGTTCGACAGATATTGGGTATCACTAACGATTTCACACCAGAGGAAGAAAGAAAGATTTATGAGGATCATAAGGGGGCACATGAAGAAAAATAAGCAGAAATTTAGGTGTTCTAATTATGTTTTTCTTTTTAGTCTTTAATTTTATGTAGTTCAGGATTTTGAGTTTTACACAGTTAGCAATTCTAATTCTATTATGCTTTTACTATTTTTTCATATGGCGATGTGTATATTTAGTGATATTTGTGTAATTGTGTGCGAAGCCTCATATTTAGGTGGTTTGCAGTGCAATTGAATCAATACAAGAGTCAAAATGGCTAAGGGAAGGTTAGACGAGATAACTAGATAAATCGGCCTAAGCTATGCTTGTTCTGGTGTAGTTTTGATAAGCTTTGTGTGTTGTATGGTCTAATGCTTGTGATGAGCTGTTGTAGGAGTCTATTGGAGTTTCTTTAGGTGATAAATGAAGCTACACATTGGCCAAAATGGGTGAGGAAACAAGAAGAAAGCTTGACGTGGACTAAGGGACAAAACTGGGCAAAATTGTGTTGTTTTACAGCCTTCTCGACGCCGCACAACCTCCACCCCGCGTTCAGCTAGGCCACTTGCCACCTTTAGGGTTATATAAAGAGCACTTAGCCGCAATTATAAATCATCTTTGGATCATACGAGAGCAGACAAGACCTCAAGGAGCTCAAACTAGGGTTCTTTGTCCTTTAATTTTTCTTTCTTGTAGTTTTACTTTATGAATTCATTAATGGTGATTCTTTGTAAGACTATGAGTGGCTAAACACCCTCTTTCCGGGTGGAGGCTACGAAACATGAATGCTTAGTTTGGTTTTCTAATTGGTTTATATGTTTATCATGTCATGTGATTGTGCTTGCGCTCTTGCTTTACTATTCTAAAGAGTCATGAACTTTAAGATAAATCTAAGTCTCAAAACGAATTGACCATAGGAGTGGTGGGACGGAACGAAGAACATAGGGAGTATGAATCATATCTTTAATTGATTAGGGTCTAATTGTTAAAGGATGATTTGCGATTAGGATAGAGATGTACCTAATTGTCCCACTTGGTTACTAGACGGGAAGATAGCTTAATGCATCCGAATTAGAGACTTACATACCCGTTCAAAGATGTAGTTGTGAGACTAATTTGGGTAGATGACTTAGAGGATGACCATTCCCAAGTTATATCACCAACCCCATAAATCAAAGATCACGATAAACACCAACACCGACTAAAAATCAGAATTATGCATTAATATGAAGTGTCTTGACCCTAGAATCCTCCTTGTTATTATTCATACCCTAAGTTATTATTTTAGTTCATAGTTAGTTTATACTTTAAAGCCATCATATCTCTAAATTTCACCGTTTGAATAAGTAATTGGAATTAGTTTAGTCTAATGGATAGTTAAACGACAAGTCCCTATGGGTTCGACATCCGGCTCTCAAAGAGCTGGCCACTATATTACTTGCTAGAACACGTACACTTGCGTGTGTCAAAGTCACAACACATAGCCCTTGATATCTGTTATCGTGACGGCATATGTGACGACACACTACATAACTATGTCCTTTAATTTAGCCTTGCATTTATGCTTTCCAACTTTGAGTGTGCACAAGTATGCACTTAAACTTCGTGAATAGCCACTTAGATGTCAGGTAGGATGCGTGTGCATACTTGTTCAACTTGATACAAGTTTAAGTGTCTACTTGTGCACACCCAAAGTTGGAGGGCATAAATATCACCTGAAGCCAAGTTAAAGGACACATTTATGTAGTATACCTATCGTGACTATTTAATTTATGGTGCACTATTAATAGTCTAGTCAAATTTATCGTGCACTATTAATACTATTAATAGTTAAGTTAAATACATAAAGAATATGATCAAAGATAATCGCATTAGTTAATATATAATTCCTCTACCAAATGTGGAAAGAAAGAAAATAATTGTAATGGACCATACTACTGCGAGAATAGTTTAACTATGTTAATGACTAATACTCAGTCCATTGGCATTATAAATATAATCAGTCCATTCAGAATTTCCAATGCACAAATATTTTAAATTACAAAAATATCGTTGTTAAAAATCTTTTATCTATTCAACGCTTTACCTTTGACACTAATTCTGTTATTTTGAATTTTGACCTAATTTTTTCTTGATTAAGATCAACAAATCAAGAAGGTGTTGATGCAAAGGCCCCATTCCGATATATGGGGTCCCGAGCGCGCCTATTCAATCTCATTTGGCCATTGATATTGTTGGGTTCTAGTGATGAAATGTGAATAAAAAATGGAGGGAAAAAGTGAATTGTGTTTTAACTTTAAGGAAGGAATGTTCTCCCACATTGGTGGGAGAAAAAAACTCTTTCATGCTTAAATATAGAAGCAATATTCCATGTGGATAGTGAGGCAAGAAGAAAGCAAACCTCGTGTCGTCGTCGTCGCTTGCTCGCTCGGTTCGGCTATGGATTTGGATTTGTCAATCAAGAGATTATCTTTTTGGACAAAATTCATTTGAAACTTGAGAGTTAATGATCCCAAAAATTCAATCTGAAAATTTTCCATTTGCGGACGCACACGAGCATGTGCGGACGCATGTCACAACGCACCTCGAAGGGACATGACCCTTCGAGGCGCTGCTTGAAACTGGAAAGCTATCTGCGGATGCAAATGGGATCTGCAAGTAGGACGAACGATTCTGGTTTATGACAAATGTCAATCTCCGACCCTAGGTGACCCATCTGCCCGTGCAGGTGGGTCCGCAGGTGGCCTGACGGTTCGAAACTGCTTCCTTTCTGAAGCACCACCTTTTGGCTATAAATACCTGATTTTTTCCTCAGGTATGGGCACGAAATTTTGAAGTGAAAAACATTTTCTTCTTCCTAAAAACTCAACTGTGATTTACGAATCGTTGAGTGCGTTCGTTGTTCGACAGAGTTTGAGGTACCGCCATTCTTTCGAAGTGATTTATTTTATAGTGGGAGAATATATTCCATAACCTTGGGTACTTGAGGTAAATAATTTCCTTAAGAACACACCGTGAATTCGGTGGACTTGAATCTTCTAATCTTCATCTCTTTCTATACGTTTGATTTTGCTATTTTTCAGAAAATAGTTTGAACTTCATTGTGTTGTTGTTCATAAGTTGGGTTGAACTTATTGTTGAAGTTCAAAGTTGTGAATACAGAGTTCTAACTTCATTTGATTGTCATGCTTTAGTTTGAACATTTGTTTGAAGTTCTTATTGAAAAATACAGATTTTACTAAACCCGAAAAACAACAAATACTTCGTTTTATTTGTCACCGAATTTAGGCGCATTTTTACATTTGGTTTATTTTTTAAAACTAAAAAGAGAAGTCTACAACATTTTGCTAAATTTTGAAAAATTAATTGATAGACAGTTTAGCGCAAAAAATTCGAGCGTTCCATTCGGATTGGAGAGGTGAATATAAAAAAAATTAACAAGTATGTTCAATCAATTGGTATTGAACATGGCATAGCATACCCCTATATTCCTAAACAAAATGGAATAGTCGAACGAAAAAATCGACATTTTATTGTCATCACTCTCTCTTTGCTTGCACATGCTAAATTGCCTTTAAAGTTTATCTCATTATAAGTATTTATTTCTTTCAAGAGCATGCTCTACATTCACTTAATAAAAAGAGGACAATAGCATAACCATTTATAAATTAAGTAATGTAGTACTCATTTTAACCATAGAACACCAACCTTTATAACTCAATCAAACAAATGATAAGTCTAACATTTTGATGAAAGAAACTTTTAATTTCTACAATTGTAGCCACAAAGACAAATACGAATATTAGGATCCTCTGGGCTTAGTATACAACCTGCACCACCAATTAATTTATCTTTATATTTATCCTTGCAACTTGGCATACAATCTTCCTTCACCTTGCATTGTATGTTGGGAATTGGAGCAGCACATTGCAAATCTTTAACTTTTTGATCTTGAGCAATTGTTGAGTCAAGGACTATAAAAAAATAAAAAAATAAAAAATAATTAAAATCAATTAAAGAATCCAACTCAAGAGACTACAACAATAACATTATCCTGTATAGTCCACAAGTGGAATCTGAAGAGGATGATCTCACAAGGGGAGTTGAAAAGGGAGGGTGTATGCAGATCTTAGTACGATCTTTATCGCATAGAAATACTGATAATTAAATCTTCAACTCAAGAAAGGCATTTTCAGAACTAGAAATCTAAGTTGATTAGGCAAAATAGATAAAATGAAAACAAAGCAATTGCTTATTGATTTATTATGTCTACTCATCAGTCTATACAACAACAACAATATATTCAGTATAATCCATGGGATCTAGGGAGGGTGAAGTATACTGAGATCTTATCTTTTGTGGGGGCAGAGAGGTTGTATTAGATAAATCCTCGACTTTAAAAAACGTTTCCAAAACAAGAAATCTAATTGTGATTAGGGACTATATACTGTATATACTTGTTAGAAAGCATTCATGATTAAACAAAAAGATAGTACTAACTTTTCAACTAAAATAATATTAATAATACTTATAAACAAAAGTGATTTATTTATATGTTTTTTTTTTTAAAAAAAAAAAGGAGTGTTAATGCACAAACCTGACAAAAATGTGATGATAAGAAGAAGACAGTAGTAGACTTCAACTTTTGCCATTTATACTTTGATTAATTGTGTCTGCTTTTGAGAGAATGATATGAATTATTTGGCCATGGTTGTAATCTATGAGTACTATTTATATAGTGAAAAATGAATAATATTGTGATAATTCAGTCAATATAACATTAACTTAAGAGATAAGGGCGTTTGAACAAACTTTAATATTGAAGTTTTCCTGTTCTAAGATGGTCTTTAATATTTTTTCCTCAAGTATGATGATTTTACATTTTGTCCTTAATTAATATGATGGTCTTTAATTCTTGTCTGTATTACTCATCTAATGAAAATTTTGTGGACCAAAGCATCTTCTCTCGACATATAAGTTCTGTAAATTATGCGACATAAGTTGTGTAGTATAAGTTTAGCCAATTTTATAAGTTCAATAGAAATTAAGTTATGTCTCTTACGATATAACTTGTGAGTTTTGAAACAAAATTTTTGCCTCTTACGACATAAGTTCTGCAGTACTGAATAACTTTTATAAATTATACAACATAACACATGATATATTATGATACGAAAATATAAATTCATGGTGATAAAAATTGTTTGTTATTTTGACATCATGAGTATTTTCGACGGCTTACTTTTTGACTTAAAGTGCTAAGAACAAAAAAAGAAAAACATAAATAGCTATTTTTTTAGAGAATTATTACATATACATGGAAGCATTAACTAATTATCTAAAATTATAGAGTGGATAGAGTTGTATAGCGATAGCAGAGCTTATATATAGTTTTGAATTGTTTGTAAAGTAGTGAGGAATTAGCCAAGAGTTCAGACGGCTAATCGGTGTACAAAGTTTATTGGTTGAATAAAGTTTATCTTTTGACCCTAAAAATGTTGCAATTCTGGATGAATGAGGACTTGTACATATATGTTTCTAATGTACCTTAGGTAAAAATTTGTAGCATATCTCTAAATATATTGTACCTTATTTAAGATTCTTAAAGTCAGTGATTAGTATTAGAGGTAAATTAGGTTTGTTTATATTTTACTCCTATAAATAGGATACATTGTACAACTTATTTTTCAATCATCGAATAATACAGAGAAAGCTTCTTCCGCATCTTAGTTCTTCTTTTTCTGCATGGTACCAGGACAGGTTTAAAACCTTGCAATATCGTGTTTTCTCTTCTATTTTCTTTCGTTCATCATTCCTACTATGTCGAGTTCTTCCTAAACTTCAGAAACAGTGGCAAAAACCACAACCATTGGTGATGGCACTACTGTTTCTGCTGGATCCATTACAACTAATATAGTCAATGCAGGACATCCTTATTATCTTAATCCCTCGGATTACCCGGGGATGAATTTCGTTTCTTCTGTATTTGATGAAAAAGGATATGGAGGTTGGAGGAGAGCAGTGATCATAGCTCTTTCGGCCAAAAACAAATTGGGATTCACTGATGGATCTCTAGCCTTTCCCTCATCTGAATCAGGTCTACAGAGGGCTTGGACACGCTGCAATGACATGGTGTTGTCATGGCTACTCAATTCTCTTTCCAAGAAAATTGCTGAAAGTGTGTTGTACTCAAGCAGCGCAAAGGATCTATGGAAAGATCTGGAAGAAAGATTTGGTCAGACAAATAGAGCGAAACTATTTCAACTTCAAAAGGAATTAAGTGCAGTAACTCAAGGTAACACAAGTATTTCAACTTATTTCACAAAGATAAAAAGATTGTGGGACGAAATAGATGCCTTAAATATTTTTTCTACGTGTGTGTGTGCTTGTGAATGTAGTGCTAAAGAAAAGGGACACAAAGCACATCAGGATGAAAGACTATTGCAATTTTTAAAAGGTTTAAATGATGTTTTTACATGGGTCAGAAGCAATATTTTATTGTCTTCTCCTTTACCCTCTATAGGACAGGCTTACTCACTTGTCGTGCAGGATGAAAAGCAAAGGGAGATACATACCACACCAGTGTATCCTGGTGAGTCTGTATCTTTTACTGCAGCGAATCAACAGGTAAACAAAAAGTTCAGTGAATACAAGGCACAGAAAACAAGTTTTGATCCTAAGAAGAGTGGTCTGATTTGTAGCTATGGTAAGAAGCTAGGGCATAGTGTGGATAAGTGTTATAGAATTCATGGCTTTCCTTCTGATTTTAAATTCAAAAAACAGAGGAAGTTTCAGGGTAATGCACAAGCGAACAATGTTTTCCAGTCCAATGAAGAGCATACAGAGAATGGAGCTATTGAGTCTAAGTCCTTAAGCCAGAAAAATATAGGACAGTTGCTACAACTTCTTAAGCAGCTAAAGACTGCCCAGCAGAATGGAGGAGGATCTAAGACTCTTGCCAACATGTTTTTTGCTGGTATGACTCTATTTTTAAATTCTTTTGCATGCTTTATTAACATTAACAGTAATTCTTAGATTTTAGATAGTGGTGGAGCAAATTCTTAAATTTTAGACAGTGGAGCAAATCAACATATGACTTACAATAAAACACTTTTTGGCAAATGATTTCAACAAAGAAATTCCTACACATGCATAAAAACAAGTGTATTGCCACTTGCCATCTTTAAGGCAAATGTATTAATATTTGGCAAGTGAAGAGGCATCAACTTTGGCCTATAAATAGGCTACATTTTAGCCTTCAAAGATCATCCCAACATTCTAGTTACTGTCTCACTCTTTTCCAACGTTTTCCTCTTCTATTTCCCTCTTTCCTTTTATATCACTTACTTAATAGCTTTGGTTATTGTTTTAGTAAATCTCTAGTTTAACTTGTTGGTATTTGTATTAATAATTTTGTTGATTTCTGTATCCTCTGATTAATTAGGGAATACTTATTTAATCCTGGATATCCTCTAATTAATCAGGGAAAAGCTTATTTAATTATAGAGAAATATTTCACGCTACTGAAATAGTTTCTTAGGACAGTGCCTAGCACGACTCAAGTATAATTAATATATCACTTAAAATAATATTGTAGTAATATTTATTAATATTCAGTATCATTAACTTGCTAATAAGTAATTATATTACTGCATTAATATATCAGGACTATTATATCAATAATAAATAATATTATTATTGTTATATTATTATTTTTGCTAATGGTTAAATAATATTGATATTGAGTTTTTACCATTGTTCCCCAACAATCTAAGAAACTAATTCATATAATATTGGTCCTAAAACTATTGATGATACTGATGTTGGTGTTGTCATGGTTGCTCCTGTTCCAGTCATCTTGTCAAAAGTTTATGATATTACAGAATACAGGTATGAAAATAAACATGGTTACATGCCCAATGCTAATAATAAAACCTTCATAAAAAATGCATCTCAATGCAAGAAAATATGTGAAAGAAATGACAATCCCGCTTAGTAAAAAGTAAATTTGACTGAAACGGATGATATAGTTATTGCGGTCATTTCAGAAATGAATATTGAGGCCAATGTGAGAAACTAGGTGATAGACTCTGGTGCTACGAGACACATTTGTATAAATAAAAATGATTTTGTGTCATATACCCAAGTTGAAAAAGGAGAAGAAATTATTTATCTTGGGGCCTCAGGACTACTGAAGTTCTTGAAAAAGGCAAAGTTCTTCTCAAACTCACATCTGGTAAAACTCTACCATTGAGTAATGTGTTGCATGTTCCTAATATCATAATCAATCTGATTTCTGTGGGGTTATTAGAAAAAGTTGGGATGAAGGTTACTTTTGAAAATAATGAGATTAAATTGAATAAAAATAATATTTTTGTGGGTAGTAAATTTTGTAATCATGGCTTATTTGTGCTTACTATTTTTAAGAATATTTGTGAAAGTGCATCTATTTTTGCTTATATGATTGAGTCTATTTCTTTATGGCATGCTAGATTAGGACATGTTAATTAGCTCTAATGCACCTAATAATTTGTAGGGTGAAGCTATCTTATCAGCATTTCACTTGCAAAATAGAACTCCTTATAAAAGAACTGACAAAACTTCTTATGAATTGTGGAAAGGTTATAAGTCTAATTTAAAATATTTAAAAGAGTGGAATTGTCTTGCTAAAGTTCATTTGCCTGAACCTAAAAAAAAAAAATTGGCTCTAAAATTGTTGATTGCATGCTTATTGGATATGTTGAACATAGTGTTGCATATATATTTCTTGTTTTGAAAAGTGATGTGCGTAATAGAGGTACTATTATTGAGACAAAGAATGCTGAATTCTTTGAAAATATTTTTTCACTGTGTGATAAAATTTCTCTTGCACCTGTTGAAAGAGAAAATGAATCTACCTCTAATATTGAGGAACTGAGAAGGAGTAAAAGGCTTAAAAAAGAATATTTTTCTTATGGAAATGATTTTCAAACTTTTCTTGTCGATAGTGAACCATCAAATTATTTTGAAGCTGTATCTTCTTCTAATGCTAAATTTTGAAAAGAGGCAATAAAAATTAAAATTGATTCAATTATGAAAAATAATACATGGATTTTAATTGATTTACCTCCGAGTGCAAAATCTATTGGTTGTAAATGGATTTTCAAAAAAAAAAAAACTTTATCCTGATGGATCTATTGATAAATATAAAGTTCGGTTAGTAGCTAAAGGATTTTTTTCAAAAGTAAAATATTGATTATTTTGATACATTTGCACAGTGACAAGAATTTTTTTATTCAAATATTAATTGCATTGGCATTAATTTATAAGTTTTTTATCCATCAAATGAATGTAAAAACAGTTGTTGAGAGATGAAATAATTTTCATTGACTATGTGAAGTCAGAATTGAATTCGGCCGATTCACTAACTAAACCTGTGGGAAAAAAATTAGTTCTTCAAACCTCAAAAGAGATGGGGTTAAGCCAATATGATTGTCAATAGCGATGGTAACCCAACCTATGTGATTGGAGATCCCATATAGTAGATTCATATGAGTAATAACAAGTCGATATTGACACTGCTCACTAATTGAAAGTTCTTGAACTGCTACTAAAATGGAGGGATGAGTTATTAACTCTTAATGAATTCATAGTCCTTACGGATGGTATATTTAAAGCAGTGTAAACTTGATGAATTCACCTATATGAGAAGTGGAATGAGGTCGTTCCTATGAGATTTGTGGCCTTAATCTCTAGAGCTCTCATGAATACCAGGCACGCGCATAGCCTATTGATGAAAAATCGCGTTGAACAGCAAAATTACGGTCAAAATGTGATTGATAAAGTCTCTGGCTTACAATAAGAGTTATTTGGTTCATAGAAATATTATATTACACTAGTAATTTTATAAGTTAAATTTTATCGATCTAAATTTGGTTCATAATCCAAAAGACACCAAACCTACTGTATTTTGTCCATGCAAATCCAGCAAGTTAAACTCTTTTTCCTATAAATTCTTTTGAAATAATGTGGGGATTGTAGGTAAATATTATTTTATTTCAAAAAAATAAATTATTTATTGTGTATTTGAAAAACCATTATTTGTAGTGTCTTTAAGAAGCCAAGTTTATTACTTGGAGTAAATAGCTAATGAAGGCCATGTGACAGCAAATGATTTCAACAAAGAAATTCCTACACATACATAAAGACAAGTGTATTGCCACTTGCCATCTTTAAGGCAAATGTATTAACGTTTGGCAAGTGAAGAGGCATCAACTTTGGCCTATAAATAGGCTACATTTTAGCCTTCAAAGATCATCCAACATTCTAGTTACTGTCTCACTCTTTTCCAACGTTTTTCTCTTCTATTTTCCTCTTTCCTTTTATATCACTTACTTAATGGCTTTGGTTATTGTTTTAGTAAATCTCTAGTTTAATTTGCTAGTATTTGTATTAATAATTTTACTGATTACAAAAATAGTATTTGTATTTGTATTAATAATTAGACAAGAGGCATGCGGAGCAATTATGAAATAATTCGAGTTCGTTGTATTTTGCACCTTTAATGTGAGCACTCTTTTGTAACTTGCATCCTATTCTTTTTTCTTTTTTTTTTTTAATGATCTACACCCCAACCTCTTTATTTCTTTACAAAACAATAAAGCCACCCTTTTCATAATTTTTTCTTGAGGGTAAAATAGAAATTACAATAATAATGACTTTATAGTTAAAGAGAGCTGAAATATCTTTCTTTAGGTGTGTATTTAAGATTTTTATTTTTGGATAATATGTTTGAGATTTCTGTTTGTTTCATAATTTTCTCTCGTCAAAAAATTTGATTGGGTTCTCCTCTGTTTTTGAATAAAAATAAAAGATTGGTGAGTGTAATTCGTCTTGAATGATGCCATCCAACTATAATTTTTTCTGTAATTTTAACTGAATAAGCATTATAAGGAGTTGCTATTTGATGGTCAACAACCTCACTACAACTATTTATAACTATAGAATTACTAGCCTTCTTAACAAAATAATGCAACTTTACGCTTCTTTTTTATTTTTGGACTGATTTTTATGTATAGCATTTCAATGATACTCCTGGTTGCGGTTGGTATATAGGAAAAAAAATATGCTCAAGGTCAACTGAAAATAATAAACCACATCATTGTAATACTTGGTTTGCCTCTACTAGGTTATACAACTTATTTGCTAAAGTTAATATTATGCGTGTATCTAGAAAAACAATTCTTTTATCAACGGATTCTTATGAACTTGTTGAAGCCAAAAATAAATAAATTAGGAAACTTATACATATCTATATTTATTGAGTTATACATATCTATATTCATTGAGTTTGAGTAATAGAATATCATATAAAGTATTTTGTAAATTAGTAGCATTTAAATCAATCTCCCAATAATTTTTTCGCTTCAATATCCGATAATTTAAGCAATTAATAAAATTTTTGTTAGCTTAAGAAACAGTTAACTGATCAAGACAAGTCAAGAGGCTCCTATATTAAAAAAAATTAAATATTTTTTTAAAAAAATATATATTATTATTTCTATTTTATCCTCATGAAAAAATTATGAAAAAGGTGATTTTATTGTTTTATAAGGAAATAAAGAGGTTGGGGGTAAATCGTTAAAAAAAATAGCATAAGATAAAAGTTAAAAAAGAAAGCATTCATTAAGGATGTAAAATGCCACAGACTCGAATAATTCGGTCTCTTAAGTTTCTAGTAGAAGTGTGGAAGAAAATAAAAGAATTTTTTTTGTTAACTAAAATAAATCACTATAAAATACACTACTCCATTTTCCTTCTCACATACTGTGCATTTTTATAATATACTTAATGTATTTAATTTATTTGAAAGTTGTTTAGGAGTGTATTTAAATATTCAAGATCAAATTTGAGGGTAAATTTATGCATTTTCTTTATTATTATTCATCATTAATTAGGAATCATTTGGTATATGGGATAAGATGGATAGCTCATGGTTAGGTTTCACACTAATTTATACCATGTTTGCTATATTATAAATTTATTTACGGATTAATTTATACCATCAACAAAACATAGTATGAATTTAATATCAAACTTACTCTTAGGATATCTCATCTTATCTCATTCAATATGGAGTTATTTTATACTACCTCCCATATGGTAGTACCTCAATCTAACAATACTTATCCACTATTGACTTGCCACGCAGATTAACAAATAATAAATAATAGAAATAATTTTACAATATCACTATTTGAATATAATAAATTTAATGCATTAAACAATGAATAGTATTTAATAGCAGCAGTAAAATGGGTACAAAAGGATAAATCATTCATTGTTTTTTTAGACTGAACAAATATTTTTGGATATCTATTTTTAGTATAATAAAAAATAAAAAAGAACGAAGAGAGTATAAATGAGTTCAAGGATTATAATTACAGGAATATAACTCCGAAATAATTTAATCCACATACCAAACTACAGAAAATTACTTGATCGCCAAGTTTACAGAAGGTTCTAGAAGAGTGTTAGAAAACAAAGGAAATTTTTTTTAGCAACAAAGCCCAAATCACTATAAATACACTACTATTCCATTTCCCTTCTCAGTTCTCACATACTCTTCACATTTTGGGGGGTTTTCTAGGGTTTTTTCCCCTCTCATTCCCCCCCCAAATCAATGGCCTCTTCCTCATCGGCGCCGCCGCCGGTCACCATTTCTTCCTTGAAATCCACCTCCGGCGAAGCCTCATCATCCTCAGCACAGCCGCAATCCGCCGTCAATGTGGCCTCATCATCATCAGCACCACCGAAATCCGCCGTCAATGTGGCTTCATCATCATCATCACCGCCGCAATCCGCCGTCAATGTGGCATCATCATCATCGGGACCGCCGCAGGGCAAAATCCTGACATTGAAATCCTCAGAAGACGACGAATTCCAAGTTGAAGAATCCATCGCTATTCAATCTGGTACGATCAAAAACATGGTGGAAGACGGCTACACAATAATCCCTCTCTTAAACGTGGAATCCAAAGTCCTAATCAAAATCCTCGACTACATGATGAAGCACGCGGGAGAGGAAGATGCTACTAACAAAGAACAACTGGAAGAATTCGACAAGGAATTCGTGAAGATAAGCTTCAAAGAGATGTCTCAACTTGTATTCGCTGCGAATTACCTTCACATTGCTGGGTTAATAAATCTGTTGTGCCAGACTATTGCTGATAAAATTAAGAACAAATCTGTGAATGCTGTTCGGAGGATTTTCAGTATAACTAATGATTATACCCCTGAGGAAGAAAACGAGGCTCGTCTTGAACATGAGTGGGCACATGAAGGTGAGTTTGATGACAATGTTGATGATCTCATACCACAGGAAGAAGAAGTGGAGGGAGAGAGTGATGACAGTGATGATGGCACGTCGGAGGAAGGAGAAGAAGCAGAGGTTCGTGTTGGAAATGCAGGGGAGATTGAAGAAATTGATTAGTAATTAGTTTGTGTTTATGGTGTTTTAGCTTTTTTAATTAATGGGGGTAATTAGGGGTTTTTAATTAAGTTCTGGAAACTTTGAAGATTAGTATAGTTGAAGATTCGTATAGTTGACTCATCCTGGATTTTGAGGTTTATGAAGTAGTAGTATATTTGCGGAATGTAGTAAGTAGTTATGGAGTCTATGGAACTTCAGATTGGTACTGTTTAATTTATGGATGAGTTTGGGGTTTATGATTTGTTTATGTTGTTTTCCAATTGGAATTGGTTAAGCTCTAAAATTTGTTTGTTGCTTATGGAAAAGGGTATCGGGAATAGCCTCTCTACCTATGAAGTAGGGGTAAGGTTTGCGTACATTGTATGATACCGCTTTCTTTGTGGAATTATGTAGGGTATGTTGTTGTTGTTGTTTGTTGTTTGTTGCTTATGGAGTATTAGGATTGGATGACAAAGAGTTGGATAATCTCTCAACTTTATTGTGAATTTGTTGTGATGGCGAAGAGTGCGTTATGACTCGTGGTTGTGTTGACTCATGGTAGTGTGACATTCTTTGACATGTGGTCGTGTTGACTCGTGGTCGTGCGACCTCCTTTGTGTGTATAAAAACAGGGAACTTGACTCTACTAGTCCAATAGAAGGTCCCACAGGAATGGTGGAGTGTAAGAACAGAGCTATTTATAGTGCTAATTCCATCTTTTAGGTGTTTACGCCACTTTAGAGTTGGGGGCTAGTGATTTTAGTGAATGTGCTAATTCCATTTCCTAGCGATTGAAGTGTTTATGCCTCTTTAGAGTGTAGGGCTAGTGATTGATGAATGTGCTATCCTAGCAAGTGAAGTATTTACACCTCTTTAGAGTGTGGTGGGCTAGAGGCTAATGAATATGAATTGAAGAAATCTCTCAAAGTTTGTATGTTGCTTTTGAGATATAATTTTACGGAAGTAGGCTAGAGGTATATTCGTGCCATCTTATATCAAGGGAAGTCGAGTAGAAATCGATTGGTCTTTTAATAGGTCCTACGCGATGAGAATTTAATTTAGTTTGAGTCAATGGAGGGTAAAAAGAAAGCTCTCTACTGTTCTTTTTAATGTAGGAGTGGAACTTTTCTTTACAATTCAAGTTTTGATAAAGTAGTAACTAGTAAGCATGTTCATGTAATATCCTCTGTTCTTTAACATAAGAGGTCTTTGTCAAAGAAACAAAAAAAGTTTATTACTACTTCTTTTGTTTGGACTGTTAGTGCAAACATTTAAGAAATCACTTCATTATCAAGTCAAAGTTCTCATTTGTGACGAGCGAGTTGCTCGGATGGTAAGCACCCCTCACTTTCAACTCTGAGGTTGTGAGTTCGAGTCACCACGGGAGCAAAAAGGATGGGAACTCCTAGGGAGGGGTAAAAGAAAAAAGTTTTCTGTTGCATAAAAGGATCCTTGTTTCTTGGGCAAATAATCTAATATTCAATCAAATGTATCATTTAGTTTTTTTTGGAACATGGGTGCTAGTTGATAATATTAGATCAATTCTAAAAAATATGTAAATAAAATATCTTGTTTGATAGAAAGATCTTTGATTCACGTGCACCATAAACTAGTCTATAAATTCGCCCCTTGTGCAAACAAGTTAAACTAATTATGTTAGGGAAATTGTTGAATTAGTTCCAAACAAGCCAAACTGATTGATTGGTTTCCCCTATATGCAGGAAAAATAAAACTGAACACGGATGGTAGTGTCTAAACACAGTCTGGAGATGTCACTTTTGAAGGAATCTTTAGAGATGATCACGGAAAATAGTTGTTGGGATATTCAAATAAGGTGAAACCTACGACAAGCCTCACAACAAAATTATGGAACATAAAGAAAGGCTAATTAGAATGAAGAAATACAGCACCATCCTCTTAGATCTATCAGTGAAGATTGTAGATTTTTGTTGAATATCAGCAAGGCCTCTATTAAACATATCTGGAGAGAGGCGAATCAATGTGCGGACTTTCTGGCAAACGAAGGGCACAACATGATAAAGATCTAATAATGTGAGGAAATGAGCTCAAGGATATGAAGTTTCTCTTGGCAGACTTAAGCGGCGTTGCTTTTGCAAGACTATAATCCTTTTTAATCTTTCCCCTGTACCAAAACAAAAAATGAGTGGGGTGGGATGGCCAAATATAACCCTCAACTTTGCGATTTAGAGCGAATGGTGAATATATTCAATTAGTATGTACAATTGTATATAAAATAGTATAATGAAACTCTAACAAAGAGCACAAAAATAAAACAAGTGGAAGATTTCATTTTTTTATTTTTTTTAAAGAACCATTAATTCCAGTCCTAGCACACAACTTTCTTCTCTCTCAATTTCAGTAGCATTTTCTTTGGCCTTTTTTTTTTTGGTTGGGGGAGGGGGTGCAGGATTCGAACCCTCATTACCAGGGTGAAAGTGTGGACAACTCTCCAACTGAGCTGCACTCTATTTGCGTAGCCTTTTCTTTGTTATTTCTCTTCTCACCAGTAATAAATTGGATTTACCATCAAGGATTGTAGTGGGATATATATGATCCGTCCATTTTTAACTAGAAGTCTGGGGTTTGAGTCCTGGATTTTATAGTAATCTTGTTGGGTAGCACTTCTCTTTATTATAAAATGGACCTTACGCGACGCGAATCTAAATTAATCGGGTCCCAATAAGGTATCGAACAACGGGTGGAAACTGAAAAATAAATAAATTGGACTTAAAAGAAACAATTAACAGAATAGTTTCAATTTGCATGTTACTAAGGACAAGTCAATTAGAATCAAATAGGACCATCTATCAAAGGTCCAGACTTAATATTGTAGCAATGTACAACAAAAGAAAAACCTAATCACTTTCATCTGCTTATAACTTTGTACAAAGAACAAACATCACAAATTTACCAAGTTTTCAGAAAAAAAAAAAAAATCTCCTCTCTCTCAAAACACACAAAAAACATGTCCATGAACAATATGATTCAATTTTCCACTGGAGAAAAAGGACATGGTGGTGGTTGTGGTGGTGGCGGTGATGGTGCAAAAATGTTACGCGAACCTGGTATTCCCCCTTTTGTAACGAAGACATATGATATGGTGGAGGATCCGGATACGAACTCTATAATCTGTTGGAGTCCATCTGGTACTGGTTTTGTTATTTGGGATCATAACAGATTTAGTTTCGAAATCCTACCAAAATATTTCAGGCATACTAATATGTCAAGCTTCGTTTATCAGCTCAATAACTATGTAAGTTACTATCGCGTTTCTTGATATCACTATGTTCATTTTTGTAACACAATAGTGAATGTATCTTATTAAATTCTTATTGTATATGTATTCATGATGCATCAGGGATTCAAGAAGATCGGACTTCAGAAATGGGAGTACGGACATTATTGGTTTCAAGCAGGGAAAAAACACTTGCTCGCGAACATAAAGAGGCGAGGCAAAAATGTGAATATCCAAAAAGATTTTCATCAAGAAATGTATTTTCACGGGGTAGAGGAAGAGATGAGGAACCAGAGAGATATCAACGATACATTGGTGTCAGAAATCGAGAAGCTAAAGCAGAGACAAGACGATATGGTTAATGGAATCGCGTCTTTGAAAGAATACTTGGAAACATCAGAGGCAGAGTCCAGGAAATGCCTCTGTTTCCTTGCAAAAGCAGTTAAACAAATTGCAACGAAACATGGTATGAAGCGTACTGATGTGGAAGTTAGAGATGTAATTACGAGTAAACGTAGAGTGGAGGATGCAACGGAGAGTAGCAAAAGCTCGGGGAAGAAGCAGATGATTGATTTTTCAGCGATTAAACGAGTACATGATATCGTGCAGAAGCCTAAGATTGAGAAAGGAAGTGGATGATTCATGTTTTTCTTTCAAGATATGCATGGAAAAGGTATTCTAGTCCTTCTGTAATTGTGTTTCCACAGTATTGTTATGTTTAATTTACAGCTAATGATAAAAATAAAAATAAAAAATACTTAAACCATCACTTTTTTCACGAATTGCATACCTCAACTATCCATTGTTTTCTTGACCTACCTAAACTATCACTCCTTTTGTATTAAACATACCTTGGTGCTGAGTTGGCCACATATTTGTTCCCAATTGACAACTCAGAATTGAGGTGTGTTTTAATATAAAGGAGTGATGGTTGAGGAATGAAAATCGAGCAGAGGTGATAGGTAAGTAAATAGAACAATGGATAATTGAGGTGAAACTCATGAAAAAGTTATAATTCAGGTGTGTTTTTTACCTTTAACTCTTTAATTTATTGTGTTAATGTAGTAGAGTAATATTTAACTTCTGTGTTTGAAGTTATTTGTTTCTTGTGTAGAAGGGAGAAGAATTGAAGACAGAAGAATGCAACAATAACATATATAGCATTTCTTGAGAGTTAAAACTTTTTTTTTTTAATCTTTGTTGTTTGGTTTCTCCGAACACCATTTGTGGAATTACATTAGGTATATTGTCATTATTGTTGTGTTGTTGTCTGGCTTAGGATTTAGTTAATCTTGCTATATGTTTATTTTATGAATGTAATTACTGAACTTTTATCATCAACTCTCTATATATGTGTTTTGTGTTAGCTAGTTCTAATGACTTGATTATTTTCTGTAAGTTGTTCCTTTTGGACTTTGAAATAACTTGGTAGTTGGTATAGAAGCGCGCTTCTAACCTATATTGTTCGAACTCTTTAAAAATATTGTCATACTTGTATCGGATCCTCAAAAAGTGTACTACTTTTATAGAATTCGATATGCACCGAACTATATTTTTGAAGAGTCCGAGCAACATCACTTCTAATACACAACTAAACAACAGTTTCAGGAATCCCACAAGTGGCTGCTTCTCTACTATATTTGCTTTACATATTTGTATATTTTTTTTATATGCTTTATTTGAGTCGAGGGTCTATGAGGAACAACCTCTCTACCTTCACAATGTGTGGTAAGGCTGCATACACACCAATCTCCTCAGACCCTACCTATGGATTACACTTGTATGATATTGTTGTAATTGGTCATTTCTTAAGGAAAGTACATTTTTAAGACTTCAAAGTAGCAATTTGTACTTGTATTTGACAGAAAACTAAAAATTATTTTGTAAAAACACAAGGGTAACACACTAAATTTAGGATCAGAAGCAGTGAAGCACTACAATTGAATTATTAGCCCATATCATGAGATTAATTAGCCCGTATCATGAGATTATCTATCAAAATCCAAAAAAGAAAAAAGAGAAATTAAAGAGGAAACATACCTATGATAATTGAGTCTAAATTCCCATGATCTATTTTAAAAAACAGGGTATAAATTGATTAGACGACATGGACGGAGTTAGAGGGTATACTGTATATACAAGATCAAAATTATATTCGTGTACGTCTAGACTCTTCTACTAGATGTTAAATCTCTTTAGCCTTTTCATATGTTTTACTTCTTTATATTTTGAATCATTTTAGTGAAAATCTTGATTCCGTCACTTTGTTAGAGATATATAAACATATAATCCTCAATCTCATAGGCTAACAATGCCTACTAAAAAGACCATAAAAAAAACATAAACACAAACTAATTAGAGCCAAAGGAACAAATAACTCAATTATTCAACAGTGCAACATCCACAAAAACACAATGAATAGCATGCAGAGTAAAAGAACTAACCGTAGCCACTACTTATTAGTTTTTCTTTGATAACCGTAGTGTTGGGACCAGCTGCAACCTCGACTACCTACTGCTTATTAATAAACGATACGATTACTATAATCTAGTTTACAGTATCATCAATCTCAGGACCTTCAAATACTCATGGGTTATCATATATAAATGATCTCCTTCTCTTCTTCTTCAGTGAAAATCCTAGATTCATCACTGTTGCACGATATATATATATACGTATAACCCTCAATGTCATAGGCTAAAATTGCATATTAATAAGACCATCAAAATAAAAACATATAAACACAAACTAATTAGAGCCAAAGAAACAAATAACTCAATTATTCAGCAGTGCAAAATACACTAAAACACCATGAATAACATGCAGAGTAAAACAACTAACACTACATCTGAAAAATCCATAGACCTTCAGCCACTACTTATTAATTTTTCTTTGATAACCGTAGTGTCGGGACCAGCTTGCAACCTCGTCTACCTACTACTTATTAATAAACGACACAATTACTATAATCTAGTTTACTGTATCATCAATCTCAGGACCTTCAAATGCCCATGGAGCATCATTGATAATCTCCTGCTCTTCTTCTTCAGTGAGATCATTAGTAATCTTTAACATCTCGCGAACAGCTCTAACGCTCTTGTTCTTCAGCCTATCAGCTGCAGATTGGCAACACAACTCCATCAACTCGTGAATGTTCAAGTAATTCGCGGCCATTATGACATCGAAGAGCTCTTCCCAGTCCAGGTTCAAGAATTGCTCGTCAAACTCCTTGAGATCGTCTTCCTCACCTGCGAGAGGTAGCAAAATCAATCCATTTATTTGTAAGTCGTTCAACTCGCTCAAGTTTAAACTGGTTGAATTATGACATCTACCGCCTCTCTACCTTCCAAGACAAGGATAAGGACTGCGTACACACTACCGTCCCCAAATTCCACTTGTGGGATTACACTTATGTGTAGACACTTATGACCTCTTCTATATGCTTTGCGCTAATGATTCTCCTGGCATTACGACTTTTAGTTATAATCCCACAAAACACATAGAAGAGGTCGTAAGTGTCTATACAATAAGTGTTATCCCATAAGTGGCATCTGGAGAGGGTAGTGAATATGCAGTTCTTATCCCTACCTAGGAAGATAGAGAGGTTGTTTCTGATACACCTTTGATTCAAGGAAATAATCTGACAAGTCAAATTCCAACTGAAGCTCAACTATACCAAATCAATTTGTTTTTAGAACAAAAAAATTTGAAAGTTAAATAAACTTGAAAGATCACGTCAAAAGCAGAAATAAAATAAAAAGTAAGAAAAATTTAGTCATGTTGAGCGAGTTGTATTATGATCCGTTATTTAATCCAAATCGATATTGGTCCAAGCACATTTTTAAGTGAGTTATGAGGCGTTATTTGATCCAACACATATTTGAAGCAAGCAAATTTTAAGTGAGTCGGGTTATTTTTTCGGCCCTGTCTTTTAAAAATAACCTTGTGGAACTTCACTAGTGGAATTTGAAACTCCACTAGATGATGAAATCGTAAAACTATACAATTCGTCAGGAAAAGAACATAATCGTTTGTTTTTTCTCTATAACAGTATTATTAGTTATTCACTGAATTTCTTGGAGTCATATTGATTATTTTTCAATTATATAACAAATAGTTGCTATTTGTGAACGTTACTCATTAAACCCTCCCTAATTCAACCCAACTCACCTATTTACCAACTTTTACTCACCTGTTTCCGCGGCCTTTCCTTTATCTTCCTTCTTGTCCTTCTTGTCCTCGTCCTCGTCCTCATCTTCGTCCTGGGTAATGTGCTTATTCAGATACTCAATTACCTTGCTAAGAGTTTTGCTATCAATATTTGGAAGTGGAATAACACTCGTAGCACATCCATCTTCGATCATATTTTTAATCATTTCAGATTGAATAACTGCTGCTTCTTCAACTTCAAATTCCTTATCATCATTCGATTTTAATGTCACCGTTTTCTTCTTGTCTTCAGATTCCGCCATGATTAAAAACAAACAAAGAAATAAATTAAATGAAATGAACTTATTGTGTGTATATTTTTTTAAATTAATAGGGGGTATATATGGGGGTAAAAAGGTCCCGTAAAAAATGGATCAATGTTAGAATTTGAGAATGAAAATGTAACGAATTTCCGAAAAGACTAATTCTTATATGGTTTGAAAAAAAAATGGTTTGACATTTTTTTTAGTTTACTTAGGGACAAAATGGATCGTAAATAGCGGGTACAAAGAGGTCTTATCTTTTTCTTTTTTTTGAAAAAAAAAAAAATTGTCTAGATTAAGAATGTGTTTGGTATGAAGAAAAACATTTTCTGGAAAATGTTTTACAATTTTCTCATGTTTGGTTGGCTTAAATGTTTTGGAAAATGTTTTCCAAATCAACTTATTTTCCTCAAATTGAAGGAAAATGACTTCACTTCAAAAAGTAAGGAAAATATTTTCCAAAACTCTCTTTCAACCTCACACCTCAACTTTCCACCCTAACCCAATTTCCGACACTTACACGGGATTCGACTCCCGACCCTAACTCTCGATTCTCGACTCGGGAGACGGGGTCGTGAGTTGGGGTCGCGTCTCGGGACGGGAGTCGGGTCGGGTCGTGGGGTTGGTCGCCGGGTCGGGAGTCGAGGTCGATGCCGGGGTCGGGAGTTGGGGTTAGGTCTCGGGTCAGGAATCGAGGGTGGGTCTCAGGGTCGGGACATGGGTCTGGGGTCGGGGTCGGGTCTCGGGGTCGGGGGTCAGGGTCGGGTGTTGGGGTCTGGAGTCTAGGTCGAGTCTTGGGTTGGGAGTTGGGATCGTGTCTCGGGTCAGGTGTCGAGGTTGGGTCTCGGGGTCGGGTCCCGAGTCAGGAGTCGTGTCAGGTCGGGGTTTGATCCCGGATCGGGATTCGGGGTCGGTCCAGTTTCTTGGGTCGGGTGTCAGGGTCGGGTCTCAGGTCTAGAGCTGGGGTCCGATGTCGGGGTCGGGAGTCAAGGTCTGGTCTCGGGTCAGGTGTCGAGGCTGGGTCTCGGGTTCGGTGCCGGGGTCGAGTCCCGAGTCAGGAGTCGTGTCAGGTCTGGGGGTCTGGTCCCGGATTGGGATTCAGGGTCAGTCTAATTTCTCGGTTCGGGTGTCGGGTCTGGAGTCGGGGTTTGGTGTTGGGTCGGGAGTCGAGGTCTGGTCTTGGGTTGGGTGCGGGGGTCTAATCCCGGGTCAAGATTTGGGGTTGGGTCTCGGGTCAGGAGTAACGGTCTTGGGTCAGGAGTCGGTGTCTGGTGTTGGGGTCGGGTTCGGGTGTCGGGTTCGAGTTCTAGTCCCGAGTCGGGTGTCTTTGTAGGAGTCGGGTCCTGAGTCGGGTGTCGGGGTCGGGTCCCTAGTCGGGTGTCAGGATCAGGAGTCGGGTGTCGAGGCTTGGTCCTGAGACAAGAGTCGGGTTAGGTCTCGGGGTCGGGTCCTGAATCAGGATTCGAGGTAGATCTCGGTTCTCTGGTCGGGTTCCTAGTCGGGTGTCAAGGTCAGGTCTCGGGTCAGGAGTCAAAATTGGGTCTCGGGTCGGGTGTAGGGGTCGGGTCCCAGGTTGAGAATTGGGGTCGGGTATCGAGTCGAGAGTCCGGTCTGGGGTCAGCAGTCGGGGTAGGGTGTCAGGTTCGATTCTCGAGTCGGGTGTCGGTATCGGGGTCAGGTCCCGATTCAGGTATCGGTGTTCGGGTCGTGCCCCGGGTCGGGTGTCGAGGTGTTAAGGTAGTGTCCCGGGTCGGATGTCGGATGTTGGGGTGTCGGGGTCGTGTCCCAGGTCGAGTATCAGGTGTCGGGGTTGTCACACCCCAAATCCTAACGAGGCGTGATTGGCACCCGAAGTCGATAAGGCCCGAGAGAACCAATCTTTGCTCATGTACATTCGCATACATAACCTCATATGAATCTTATTACACCTTATGCAACTATGCGGAAGTCATAGACATGAAAACATATGTCATAGCTATATATGTAAAACTTGGCCGTTTGAGCCATCAAGTCAAAACGACATGTACCTTCACATTTATACACCCACATCCGTCTACAAAAGCCTCTAACAAATGCATTGACCAAAATGAACTAAAAGTCGGGACAAGTCCCCGCTTTATACAACGTATACAAAATCAAAACACATGCACAACAGTGACTCGGAGAAGCCCCGAACTAACTAGAGCTCACCAAAGATCTGCAACACTGACAATCTACTGTGGAGGCCTACTAGTGCCTGCACCTGCAACATGTAAGGTAAGTCCCCTGAGGGGGTCAGTACGAAGAATGTACTGAGTATGTAAGGCTCATAAGAAATAGCATCATACATGAGAATGTCAACAAAATAAGATATGAGAGAATAGTCAATGTGTGTAAATCATCATTTTATATACTATCTTTTATAACTACTCTCCTGAAATTTGCCTTCACTCAAAAGACTTGCCTCTAATAGATTCTTCTATACTCAAGAGAGTTTTCTTGCTTCTATGTCCATTACCACTACTGTTCATCTACTTGGTTAGTAGGTTGTAAAAGAATAACATCCATCTACATACATCCACTCTAGTGGTGGGGTAGGGAACTTATAATATAACGTACATCCACTCTATTAAAGTACATCCACGCTAGTAACGTACATCCACTCTATTAACGTACATCCACTCTAAGGTGGGAGAACATACATCCACTCTATGGTGGGTCAACATACATCCACTCTTTGGTAGGTCAACATACATCCACTATTTGGTGGGTTAACATACATCCACTATTTGGTGGGTTAACATGTATCCACTCTTTGGTGGGTTAACATACATCCACTCTATTAAAGTACATCCACGCTAGTAACGTACATCCACTCTATTAACGTACATCCACTCTAAGGTGGGAGAACATACATCCACTCTATGGTGGGAGAACATACATCCACTCTATGGTGGGTCAACATACATCCACTCTTTGGTGGGTCAACATACATCCACTATTTGGTGGGTTAATATACATCCACTCTTTGGTGGGTTAACATACATCCACTCTTTGGTGGGTTAACATACATCCACTCTTTGGTGGGTTAATAACATACATCTACTCCATGGGTAGGTTGACATACATCCACTCTATGGTGGGTTAATAACATACATCTACTCCATGGGTAGGATTAATCTTTTATTACTCTTTCTTTCATTCCATGAGTGATACCTGGATGATAGAAACATTCTTGAAACTTGGAACACAAACATACATCACTTCACGTCTTTACTCTTGTAAGATTGATATCTCTACTTGTGAGGGATAGATACATTAATTTGCACATTACTTCTTTCATTACTTTTGAGAGATTGGTACATTTACTTGTGAGAGATTGATTTATTCACTTGTCATAACATTATTTGAAACCCAACATCTTAGCACCATTGGAACAATAGTCAATGCATAAGAGACATATGTATAACTTCTATTGGAACTTTGGATCATGACACTAATTGAAACACACCAATATGCTTTACCTTACTCTTATACTTCATGAGCTTAACACCTTAACTAAGCACACACTTATATGCACATCTCACTTCACTCCTTTACCTCATGAGATTGACAATTTCACTTATGAGGAATAATTATACTAACTTGCACATCACCTCTCTTATTACTCTTATGAGATTGGTACTCTTATTTATGAACAATTGGCATAAGGATAATCATCATACTATAGGACTTTGGGACAAGACATGCTTGGAATAATGCTATTCAAACTAAACAAGCTCTCTTTGCCTCATTGCTCTCGTTGAGATAGTTCTCTTAGAATTTACAACGTCATAGCATCTTTGGAACTTCAGTCAATGAATAAAAGATAAGTGAATCATAATTCATCTAAGAATAGGGCACATATGAATAACAATATACGTCACCCTGAATTGATATACTTCAAGCCCCTCAGAATTGAAACAAGCCCAATGTCAATAGGAACAATATGTTGTAGAAGGATACGGAAAGAGTAACCTTACATACCTTATCTTCCCAATGTAAATACACAATCAAATATGTGAGCGCAACAATTCCGCTCCTTCTTTACATTTCACTCTACATCACAAGTACATAATGGAACCAACATTAACCACCAACTACCTTACAAATGCATACAATAACAATAAGTCACATGTTTGGCTTTAACATGTTATTTCTTTCTCTACAATACCATTTACGGCATGGTCATATCAATAATAACACAACATGCCCAACATTAACCAAAGTATCATAAACCACTAGTATGTCACACCAAGTTCATACTTTCCACTCTCCACCATCACAACAGTATAATTATACCATCAATTACTTTACAAATGCATATAATATCAATGAGTTACATGTTTGCTTTTAAACATGCCATTTCCCCTTGACAAAACTATTGATGAAATTATTATTCCAAAAATCCCCCAATATTCCATACATTGACCAATACATGAGAATCAATACATTTTACTACAACGCTTCTCCTTTGCACTTTCTTATCCATATCACATCACAAATAATCCATCAAATTACCTTAATACACCTCATAGCACATATCGGCCAAAACCCCATAATTTACACTTTTATAAAAATAACAAGTCTAATAACAAAATCACACCATACATGTTCATATTTTATCCATACCATGCTCTTTCATCAAGACATCAAATCCCTTTTCAAGTTCAATTCACAAAGATAACACATCTTTCACCAAAAGCTAAAATACACTATTCACCACCTTGCCAACATAAATATCATGATATACATAATCTCCCATGCATATAATATGTTAATCCATGAGAATAAATACTTACCAAGGCTTGGAATAGGATGATCTTGTCCAAAGAGTCCAAAAGAACTAGTTACCTTAGGGTTTGGAACATAGAGAAATGTTTGATAAATATCCAAAAAGGTATGAGACTTTGTGTGAATAAAAAATCTGATGTTGGAGCCTTTATATAGTACTCAAGGCATCCTTATCCACACTTGGCATTTAATACAATGTTTACTTGGTCAACATTGGAAGATTGGGTCATTTCCTCTTTGGGCCTTGTCTTTTATTCCATTTTGGGCCCTAAATTTGGGCCCAATAACACATATCCACTTAACCCATCAACTTTCATGTATAATTCATCATATTTCTCATGTTTAAATAATTCCATCATGTCACGACAATATTCTCTTACCAGATTCTCATTCGTAGTCTCAATCGCTAGAATAGGAATTCTAGTCACCCATGTCTTCATTGAACATTTTGGATACTTATTTATATTTCATGATTTGATCATGTAGGAGTACGTAGGAGTGTATTGAAGTATTTGAAGCTTTAACAATGCTCAAAGAACTCCCAAGAACCAAAAGAAACCATCTAAGAATCGTCGTAGAATTGCGTTGCGAAACGAGCCCGGGAAGGCAAAATATTTGTGCCTTGCGCCACTGCTGCAAAGCAAGGCAGTGGCACAAGTTTTCCTTGCCCTCTGAATCAGGGGCTTGCGCCACACCCCCTGAAACAGGGTAGTGGCACAAGTTTCAGCATCTTGCTGAATTTTTCGGCCACTTCCTCAATACTTGCATATCGTCCAATACCTTATCAAAACACTTCAAAATACTTACTTAGTGATCTTAATCATCAAGTAAACATGACTTCAAGTCACCAAATGAGGTTAGAATGTGTACGGGGTACTACACAAATGCTTCCACGAAATCACAAAACCCTTCCTATGAAAGTCTAATTGCATGTACGTGGCCAAATTTTAATTTTCCTCATCTTTAACATTTCCAAATACATACTTATAGCTCTCGACACCTAAGTAAACATTATTCAATGTCATCAAGTAGGTTTGGGAAGGTACGAGGTGTTACAGGGGTGACTTGGTCGGGTCGGGTGTTGGGTGTCGGGGTGAGGGTCTCGATTCGGGGTGTCGATCAGTAGTTGGGATCGGGGTCCTGAGTCGGGGTTGGGTGTCGTGGTCGGCTTTAGATTTGAGAGACCGGATCCGGTGTCGGGTTAGGGTCCTGAATCGGGTATTAGGATGGAGTCCCGATTCAATAGTCGGGATCGGATGTCGAGGTCGGGAGTTGAGGTCGGTGCTCGAGTCGGGAGTAGGGTGTTGGGGCTGGGTCCTGGTTCGAGAGTCGGGGTTGGGTGTTGGGGTCAGGAGTTAGGGTCGGGAGTTGGGGTCGATTCCTGGGTCGAGAGTTGAGGTCAGGGTTGGGTCCCTGTTCGGGTGTCGGGGTCGGATCCCATATCAGTCGTCGAAGTAGGTTTCCGTGTCAGAAACTATTTTCCTAAAATGTATTTTCTACTCTCTAGCCAAACACTAGAAGATATTTTCTAGAAATTGTTTTTCATTCAACAACCAAGCACTAGAAAATATTTTTCGGAAAATGTTTTCCACTTACCAATCAAACATGAGAAAATAAGTAAGAAACCAACTTATTTTCTATGAAACCATTTTCTAGGAAAACATTTTCCATGGAAAACATTTTCCTTCATACCAAACACACCCGAGAAGTGGTTTTAGTTTAGATAATTGTTACTGCTTTATTAAATTTATAATCAATAATAAGAAACATATATAATTATCATTTCATACCGTTTAAAATAGTTTGAAAATTGAAACCAAATTATGACAAAACGTGTCTGCTGCTTTTGACCATAAAACTCAGAAATCTCAAGTCAAACTATCAATTTCTATAAATAAAATGAAGGAAATAACACAAATAAAAGGAATTGTAAATTCTGGATGAAATAGTTTATGACAAGTCTATTGATTTTAAGTTTACTCGACTTGATACAATTCTCAATTTCAACACATACGAGTAAAAGTAGTCGCTCAAACTTAAATTGAATCATGACTTGGGTTTTAAGGGGGCAGAGTTAGAGTATCGGTTACGGGTTCAGCTGAATTCAGTTATTTTAGTTTAAACTCTATCTTTATTTTAAAAATTCATTGAATATGTACACATTACTTCTTCGCGCTGTTTTGGTGATATTTGTGATCTTGAATAACTAGCCTGTAGTGTTGACCTGTGAGTGTCTTGCTTCTTCGAGTTGCTAGCGATGTGTTACCCCTTTTGCTGCTGGTTTTTATGATTTTTGTTTATGATTTTTACGATTCTTAGGAGTTTTATGATTCTTATGATTTTTGATTTATGATTTTAATGATTTTTATGATTTTTGATTTTTGATTCTTTTAATGATTTTTGTTTGTTATTGTTATCGATTCTGAGTCGGGGGTCTATCGGAAACAGCCTCTCTACTTCATCTGAGGCAGTGGTATGGACTGCGTACACTTTACCCCCCAGACCCCACCTGGTGGGAATACACTGGGTATGATGATGATGGTGTACACATTACTAATAATTTAGACATCATGACTTAAAAAGATTAGAATTCAGAACTCAATAAGCTTTCAATCCTGACTCCGCTTCTGTTTGAACCGACTCAACTAATCTGGAACTGGCTGATATTTACCCCAAATTTTGTGTGAATTTTATCGTCTCTTTAGTACTAATCGAAATATTTTATATTGTTTATCTTGATATCTTAGTATATATTTTTTTTTATTCATGAATCAAACAAAGCAAAAGAATCTGTAAGTTTCAACTTTAATTTTACGTACAAGAAGATGACTATACCTTATTTTTATTATTAATTCTTCTAGTAAAAGAAAAACGAACAACGTCCAGGATATCATTACAAATTCTTTTGCATATAATAGGATATAAATTTTTCCCCATTCTATACGAATGGCGATCAGTAATGCCTCTCTAATTGCAATAGCTTCATCAACAATATTTGGCTTCCTAACCTGGGAATTCGAGAAGCAAATAGCAGTGGTAAAACTAACCCAAATCCATCTAACCCGTCCAACCCATCTTAGCCCATCTATACTTTGGGCTGGGTTCAACAATGGCCCATTTATTGCTTCAATCTATTTTGATTCGCCTAAATTCAGCATAAACAATGCATTTGCCACCCCTAGAAGCAATTAAGGCATGAAACACCAAATTGCGTGCATCAATTGTCACAACACCATACATGAATTTTAGGATTAACTGTAAAGAGTTCTATATCGGCCCTTTAAGGGATGAGTGGTCTCTTTAATATGGCTATTTAGCAATTCTTGCTTCTTGAATCTATGCTTTAACACTAACTATGATAGTCAAATAACCTCATTATAAATTGATAATCAAATAACGCTTGTGATAACCATGGAGTCAAGTAATCAACTTATCTAATTAATCTCATGATATAATCAAATAATGTTTTGTGACACAATATTAGAAACATCCTACATTTCACTATTAAAACACCAACTATTTCTTGCTTTCTAAAAGAAATGAACCTATTTTTTGATATATACAGTATGATTTTTCAGCGGTTAAAATTCAATTAGTCATGCCTTAGCGGTTTTAGGTCCGTCCATGATAGCTTTATTATAAAATATGTTTTTAGAGTATATGATTAAGAATTGAAAAATCAAAAAATCTCATGTTATAATAAATATAATTTTTATAAAAACTTTAAAATTTAAAACAAACAAGCAGCCATTGGACATAGTTAATGGCTCCAACCAAGGTTGCGGTAAGATAAATATGATCTCTCCATCTTTAATAAGAGATCTCGAATTCAAGTTCTGAGTATGGAAAAAGTTATGGTAGAAAGCTCTTATCCCTTTAAATGGACTCTACGCGAAATGAATCCAAGTCATTCGAGGTTGTAATATAGATTTCAAGATACCATAAAATAGAAAATGGAAAAAAGTTCATGCTTTCACAATAAGGCAACCTAACATTTCTATATTTAGACTTTTTCAAAGAGTTTTAGAAAGAGAAAAGAAACACAAAAAGGAAAAAAGAAAAAAAAAAAAGTTGAATCCTTCTCTTTTGCCAATTGGTCACACTTCAACAGATAGTGACTCAACCAATAAAAAAAATATTTTTGCACTTAGAAAAAATGTTTTGGTTGAATTACCTAATACTTGCTCCATAGCATCATTTAATTGAACAAGAAATCCAAAAAATAAAATAAAAATACTATGAATACTACATCGTATTATATTATTGTGAAAGGAAGTACTTATTAGGTAATATAATACTCCCTCACTTTCATTTTGCATGAACATGTTTGATTATGTATAGAATTTAAGAAAGAGTTTTTTTTAAAAAAGAAAAACTTATAGACTTAAATATGCTAAAATATTTGTGTAATTATAAAACAAAGGAAATAGTAAAATGAGAAGCTTGAACAAGAAAAATGTCAAAATAAAAGTTGAGTTTCTGAAACTTGATAAAATGGGATGTAGTGTAATGCTCTCTATACTCTCTCCCAATTTATAATTAAATAAATATTTATGAGTTATGTTTTATTTTAAATCATTAATTTTTTTTAAGTTTTCCTTTTCGATTTCCAAAATCTAAAAGTTTCTTGAAATATTTTTTATAACTTGTTATAAATATTATTTTAATTTTATGAACGCAAATCATTGATGAACAAACACGGAAGATCTTTGTAAGGTTTTTTTTATTATTCAAATTATAATCGGCAAAGATTATTTTCTCTATAAATATCTTTTAAGAAAAGATTATACTAATTACAACAATAACATATCTTGTCAATTTCACAAATGAAGTTGTATGAGGAGGATAATGCATGCGGAATAATTAAATCTCTATTTTTAATTATGGAGTAAAAAGAGCTGTATTGATATTATAATATTATCAGTATTAATTTTAGGCATGACTTCGTTTTAATTTATATTTGAAGATATGACAAAAATAATTTCGTTACAAATTATATTTAGATTAGATCTTATTTTTAGTGCCTTTGCACTAAGAAAGTTAGAATTGTAAATTTGCAGTTTTAAATCCGCAAAAATCCACAACCCATCCTGCCCCCACACTATTTTTTAAAAATAAGTTCAAACCACCCCACCCCGCATAGTCTCAAACCCACATTATCTCCATAGTCTAAAACCCACCCCGAACACGCCTCACCTCATTGCCATTCCTATTAATGATAATAACAGAACAACAATAATAATAGGAGTATCAAAGGCAATGGACATGCCGGCAGACACGCAAAACACATCATGTTTCATGCACCCTTTTGACCCATTCTCACAAGCCCTTCTTTGCCAAGTCAGCCTAATAAGCTGGGGCGGAAAGGGTTCATACGTACTTTCTTTGACGTAAAATTATATTGTATGAATTTAAAATTAATATTATTTTTTATATATATAGTAGTTGAATTTTTTTGATTTTTTCGAATATTTATATTTTGAATTATTTTAATAAAAATTCTGACTACGTATATGACATTGTCAATAAATTAGCTTCATTCCTAAGACGACATGTGTGTTTGAGTCATAAAAATTTATTACACTCGATATTTATATAAATTATATTAATTGGTAAAAGTACATTTATAAACTAAGATAATTTGTTTTTTTTTACTGAATTTTTGATCTTACAACATAGTTTTGTGATACAAACTCACTTCCACCTGATTATGCAAAAGAAGTTGATGTATGGCATGTATTTATACGTAGCACTTAAATCATACAAACACCGAATGCAATTACAGATTAGTATGTACATAATTAATTTTAGAGTTCATCAAAATTTAAATTTTTAATCAAATTATCAAGCATATATAACTATTGAACGAACTTAGGTGTCGAAAATATAATTTACGTGCATGTGACATTTGGATCGTAATGCCCCATCAGCTCATGAAAGACTAGCCCTTTTGTTTTCTGGTATTGTCGATGTCACATAAAGCATGAAAAGAAGTTACGATATTATGGAATAAAAAAATATATATATATAACGCATATTATGTATTTATCGGCTTTATGTTATAGGTATAAATAATGAAATAGTTGTATTATGCCACCTTTTGCTAAGTTAATTAGATGTTGGTAATTGCTTTCCATGTATACTTATGACAGGACATTGTGTTCAAATATACATATTAACTTCAAAGTTCATTTTCTATCTTCAACAGTGTAATAAATTTGACTAGATCATGAAATAATATTTTAAATTTGATATTCAACTAACAATATTGACTTGTAACTTTACAATCAAAATTGATGAAATGGAAACAACCCCTCTGCCTTCGATCATAAGGTAGGAATAGGGCTAATATTGCATATATTCAATTATTCTAGACTTCACTTGTGTGATTATACTGAATATGTTATTATTCTAGGCTGCAAAAGGTTATAGTTAACATATTTCTTTTCTATAACAAGTTTGAGCATTTTTTTCATTTGCTTAACAAAAATATTTGTATAAAAACTCACACAAAGTTTGCATCAAGTAGTTGAAAGTCAAAATGTAGTCCGTCTCCTTGTGAAACTAATATGAACCTTTTTCTACAATTCATTATGCATCTTTAATTTATTGGTGTGGTAAAACGCACCCTATACTTTCTTTAGGAGCAAAACTAAGTTTGAGCTAAAGGAAGAAATTATTATGATTACAGAATTGTGTGGAGTCAGAATTTCAACTGTATAAGTATGTTTTTTATTTTAAAATAACGACTTCAAGTAATAATAATTAGACTTTAAATATAATATTTATGTATATTTATGAATTTCTTTAAACACAAGTCACAACTACACTATTTAAGCCAAAACTATTAGGTTCTGCGGAATTCGTATTCAGAATTTAGCTCCACCCATGGTATTGAGGGTTGTGGTAGATGTGTTAGGTTTTTTATCCTGATTTTCTTATCAAATTTAAGTTTTACTTTTTTTGAAAGGAAAATAAAAGTAATACCATAATTACTTTTACTTTTTTAAAAAGAAAAATATAAAACTCTTCTATAGTTGGCTAACCTCTTTCTTGGAGGAAAGTTTTTGTACCTCTATAAATAAAAGACCCATCTTCTCATACCATAATATGTTTTTAGTATATTTTTATTTGTCGTCTGAATTATCGCCTTTATGATTTGCCAACTATTAGCTTCCGTATTACGCCCTACCAATTTCGAACCCAACAAGTGGTATCAGAGGAACAATCCTATGGGTCCGATGGTTCAAATTGAAGACATGTTAAGATCAAAATTGCAACCAACTTGACGATAGTGAAGATTTTTTAACCAAAAAAAAAGTCAAAAAAAAACCCTACATGTGGAGACAATTGTCAATCATATTTTCAACAATCATGCTGCTACATTTTTAAAAATAAAACTTACTTTTAACCCTGCAAAGGGCTCCAATATTTTTAACCCGAAAGAGCTCATATATTTTTAACCCAAAAAAGCTCCATTTTAAAGCATGCCAAGCTGCAGTGGTAAAGATTATGTGAAGAACGAAGATCATACATGTGAAGAAGGATGATCAAGTTTTGCCAAGAAAATCCAGTTAAAAAGGGGAGGTTTGTTAGGGTTTTTGCCCTGATTTTCTTACCAAATTTAAGTTTTACTTTTCTTTGAAGGAAAATAAAAGTAATACCATAATTAATTTTACTTTTCCTAAAAGAAAAATATAAAACTCTTTCATATTTGACTAACCTCTTTCTTGGAGGAAAGGTTTTGTACCTCTATAAATAGAAGACTCCTCTTCTCATACCATAACACAATATCATCCACGATGTAGTTCTTAAAGAGTCTTGTTTAGGGGGAGATTTCTCCAAATAGGTTTTATGTTTTTTGATATTAGTTTCATAATATGTAGGTTGTTTGACCAAATCATATTAATAATATGTTTTTAGTATGTTTTTATTTGGCGTCAGAATTATCGCCTTTGTGATTTGCAAACTATTAGCTTCCGCTTGACGCCCTCTCGATTTCGAACCCAACAAGATGAATATGACTTCTTCATCTTTAATCAGAGATCTCGGGTTCAATGTTGGGGAAGGGAAAAAATCACTGCAGGAAGCACTTATTAGCTTCCCCTTTAATGTGCTTTATGCGGCACGCATCTAAATTAGTCGAGATCCCAAAACAAATATTGACCCGAGAAAAAAAAGAAAAGAAAAAAATATACTACCTAATTAATCATGACATCACCACCTCTAACTTAACAGGATTATTAAAATCCTTTTGAATATGTCACAAGATTATCAATTTATTGTTAGTTGAAAATAACTTATATTTATCTTCATTTCCAAATTGGACTTCTTCTTTGCTCTAATAATTATTTAATTTTATTATTATAATCTTTTTGGTAGAGTCAACAAATGATGCTAGTGTTATTAATGTGTAAGGTTTTTCTTTTCCTGTTAAGCATAATCCAGTGAAATGTTTTGATATTTAATTGTATCCCAATCGTTATCAAATTTGTGGACAATATTTTCCTTACAAACAAATTATATATAATAATGTTTTTATTTACAAAAAAATATTCTTGTCTATTTTGATACTTATAAAAATTGACTAAAATGATTTTTTGTTGTTTGCTTGTCTATGTGATCATAAGTTTTTTTGCATCATCATAAGAGGATGAGATTTTTTTTTTTTGAAAAACTTAGAATACTATACTACTAAAACACAATAGTTAGTCCCTTAATTGTTCTTGCCTCTAAATCAATCCCTCTGGTTAATTAAAATCCTTAATGATAAAAAAAATTATGAAACTTTGAAGAAGGAAATGCTAATAGTAGTCTAGACTTTACAACAACATATCCAGTGTAAATCCACAAAATGGAGTCTGAAGAGAGTAGAGTGTACACAATCCATACCTCTACTTTAGAGGTGAAGTAGAGAGGATGTTTCCAATAGACTCTCGACTCAAGACAAGACCAGTCTAGAAAAAAGACGTAATATAAGAACAAGAAGCAATAAGTAGTATCACAACGATTGATAGTAACAAAACAAGAATACCACAAAATAATATCCTCGATCTATCTGAAACAACAAATATCACCTGAACAATTCTATCTGTTAATGAGTAAATATTAATAATTGTGAGTCAAATTTAAGTTTCGTGTTTTATTGTATCAAATAATGTTGAATTTACTCGTGAATCTTCTATTCCTATATCAGATTGTTTACATATAATCAAATTCACTTTCTTTAATTCTGTCTATGCTACCAAAAAAAACAAGAGAGAAAAGATTGTCTACATATGATCAAATTCACTCCCTTAGTTTTGGGACAAAAAGCAGATCAAAGAATATCCATGGGCACCAACATAAAAAGTAACAAAGATAGGGTCAATATTATTAAACACCATAGTTGAAAAACACAGTTCGATGCATTAAAACTTTCGTGATGTGCAAAGTTTGGAGTAGAGCCGAACCATAAAAATTTATTATACGCATCCTTACCTTATATTTTTGCAAAAGACTATTTCCACAGCTTGAATCCATGACGTTCAGATCATTTGACAACAACTTTATCAATTACTCTGTGTCTCCCCTTCTATTAAACACCATAGTATCATACAATATATTACTAACATAATATATACTACTATTTGATTTGGTTTAATGTGATGTGAACCTATTCTAACATATTCCCAATGGCAACTTCAACTTCTTGTTACTCAAAAAAGAAAATGAAAAAAGACTATATAATCCAAATTAGAAGGGCATTATTTTCCAAAACAGGCAGCTAGAAATTTATTTCATGTTGAAATTGACTATACAATATGCAAGTATTTTTCCCTCTTTCTACACCACTTCTTGAATTACCAGTTCACACATAACAGTAATCCATTATATTCTATAAATTTTCATTCGTAACACCTTAATAATATATTAGGAACGCAATTATTTGATTAATTATTTATCACCATCAGCTATTTATACCAAATCAGGTAAATTAATCTTAATATTAAGTAAAAAGATGAACGTATACACAAATAAATATTGCTCCTTCTGTTTCTTTTTATTTGTCTAAAAAAAATATCTATTTCTATAATTAATAAATTTTCAATTCTAACATTGTGCACGATAAGTTTAAGACTATAGAATTTTAAAAATCAAGCACAACTTTAATTTAAAATTATAAAATTTAAAATTTTCCTTTTATTTCTTAAATTTTATGTCCAAACAAATTAAGAAACTTAAATTGAAAGGGAGGAAGTATATATTTGTCTATAAGTGTTCATTTCCCAATTCACTTTTCAAAATAAAATTTATTATATTCAGCAGATAATATAGTAAATTATTACTCTCTCTGCTCAGTAATACTTGTTCACTTTTGACTTGATACTGATCTTAAAATAAAATAAAATAATAGGGATAATTTTATTACATCACCCTTCAAAAATATGAAATTTAATACTTTAAGAAATACATTGTATAGTGAATAGTATTAATATCAAAGGTAAAATAAGCATAAATAGATAAATTATTCATTGATTTTTTTAACTAGACAAGTTTTATTGGATATCAATTTTAGTAACATAAATAAATATTATTGGATGGAGAAAGTATTTTTTTGAGATGTATAATAGAGATGGACAAATAAAAATAGACTAAAGAAATATGGTTGTGTGAGTGAGTTTTTACTGTATTATTCTCATAATTAATCATTATTAAATCTGTCAAATCTACCCCCCCAAAAAAAAAAACATTAAGACAAACTCCTTTAAAAATGACCAGCAAGAAACTCCACAAATCAATGTTTCCATATCATCTTTTCCTTGTGTGAACATACAGAGCTTTGAATTTCAATCAATTCTTTGATCTTGAAATTACTCAAGAACCCAAACCTCATGGTTTTTCTCATAATTTTCCCTCAAATTTGGTGATAATCATTAGTGATTTTCCCAGTCAACTCATCAACCTACCGCCAATCAAGCAACGATTTGCCAAATTATTGCTATTTTTTCAACTGGGTCTCTCCAAATTTGATTAAAGATTCCATTTTTTCAACTGGGTTTCTCTCAATTCGATCGGAAAATACCAATTTCTGAACTGGGTTTTGCTCAATTTGATCGGAAATACCATTTTCCTAACTGGGTTTTGCTCAATTTCATCGCAAAATACCATTTTCTCAACTGGGTTTTGCTCAATTTCTATCTGGGTCTCTCCAAATTTGATTGTAAAATTCCATTTTCTCAACTGGGTTTTACTCAATTTTCGACTGGGTCTCTCTCAATTTGATCGAAAATTCCATTTTCTCAACTGGGTTTTGCTCAATTTCCAACTGGGTTTTGCCCAATTTCCAACTAAGTTTCTCTCAATTTGACCAAAAATTCAATTTTCCCAACTGGGTTTTGCTCAGTTTGGTTAAAGAATCCCTTTTCTCAACTGGGTTTTGCTCAATTTCCAACTGGGTCTCTCTCAATTTGATCGAAAATTCCATTTTCCCTACTGGGTTTTTCCCCAATTTGATTAAAGAATCCATTTTTCTACACATGGATCATCATAAAGAGGACTTAATGAACCAGTTAACGGAGTTAATCGACGGCGTTTCTGGTTTACCGGAGTGTCGATCAGTGTCTAAGAGGATGTACAGTAATTTGGTGAGAAGGGTTAAGCTTTTGAGTCCTTTAGTTGAGGATTTGAAAGATAGTGATGTTGTTGAGATTGAAGATGATGTACTTCATGGACTTGAGTTGTTAAGAGTTTCTCTTAATTCAGCTATGGAGCTTCTGAAATCTGTAAATGAAGGCAGTAAGATTCTTCAGGTATTGTTTTGCTAGTTTGATCTCCATGCTTTGGATTTGATTTTTGTCACTGTTGAATGATTTATGCCAATTGCTTAGGAGTAATCAATCTTGGGTGTAGTAGGAACAATTAGTTCTGTGTCTTATTATATGTTTTTTTTTTTTTTTTGAACTTGCTAACTTTGTGTCTTACTATATGTTTTGCTGATTTTGTTGTGCGCGAAGGGTCAAAAACACACCTAACGTATCCAGGTTTTTCGAGTTTCATACTTGGACTATCAGGTGTGCTAGTTTAGTTTCCTACCTGAAATATCACCAACTATTTATCAAAACACACTTTCAACTATCAATTGTTCCCTTTTCCTACCTGAACGATGGTGATAGACGATGGTGATACGTCTGGTAGGAAAAGGGAGGAACAACTGATAGTTGAGGTGTGTTTTGATAAATAATTGGTGATAGTTCAGGTATGAAACTCGAAAATACGTGATACTTTAGGTGTGTTTTTGACCATTAACTCTTTTGTGGTTGATGGAAAGATCATGTGATAATATAGACTTCAAAACCATTACGTAGTGATTTTTGGGCTACTTCCTGTCTCCATATGGTTGTGCTTCAGTTCTTTCTGTGAAATCACCGGGACAGTGATGGCTTGAAACTTTTAATCCTTTCTTGTAAGTTGGAAGCTTTGTAGATTACTGCATTCTCTGAGCTTTTTAGGATATATATATATATATATATCTGTACTTCCATAATTGAGATTTGAGGGGTCATATGAGTCTTACACGGTTTCTCTGTGCTCTAGCTTTACACTCTACATGGAGGATGACTTTTGTACGGTATCGTCAAGCTCATTGTGTGTCTGTGCTGAAAATTATCATCACGAATGACATTGTCTCTTGCTTTATCTTTCCTAAGGGTCACCTGTGTTTTTCGTCTTGCAGGCTTTACAGATCGACAACATATCATTAAACTTCCTAAATGTAACAGAGCAAATTGAAGATGCACTAAGCCACATTCCTTACAATAAGCTTGATATATCTGAGGAAGTTCGAGAACAAGTACATCATCTAGCAATACTTTTAATGGTTATACTCGATGTCCATTCTGTTTTACTGAAAATCCTTACATTGTTTGGTTTTTCCTAGATTGAACTTGTGCATGCTCAATTTAAAAGAGCAAAAGGAAATATGGAGTCACCTGATGTGCAACTGGTGATGGATTTAGCTAGGGCACAAAGGGAACAAGATCCTGACTCCATGATTTTTAAACGGCTGTCCGAGAAGCTGCATCTCAGGACCATAAATGATCTAAAGAAGGAGTCGCTTGCCATCCATGACATGGTCATTTCTAGTGGTGGAGATCCCGAAGAGTGTTTTGAAACAATAGCATACCTCCTAAGAAAGCTAAAGGACTGTGCAATGATGGAGAATCCTGAAGTGGATGCCCTTGAGGGTGACAAGAGTTTGATTAAGCACAGATCTCCAGTCATTCCAGATGATTTCCGCTGTCCAATATCACTTGAGTTGATGAAAGATCCTGTTATTGTATCTACCGGACAGGTTTAGTGTTTTTGTTTTCTTGATAGTTCATTTTACCTTGATGGATAATAGGATTAAATTAATTGCTCCTCGTATTACTGGCTTAGACTAATTGCTGTCTGCTTTTCTTTCATGTGCAGACCTATGAAAGGTCATGCATCCAAAAATGGTTGGATGCGGGACACAAGACCTGCCCTAAGACTCAGCAGACACTGTTGCACACTGCATTAACTCCAAACTATGTTTTGAAGAGTCTGATTGCCTTGTGGTGTGAGAACAACGGTGTTGAGCTGCCTAAAAACCAAGGAACTTGTAGGAATAAAAGATCTGGAGCTGGTGGTTCGGACTGTGATCGTGCTGCTATTGATGCTTTGTTACAAAAACTTGCTAATGGTAATCCGGAGCAGCAAAGAGCAGCTGCTGGTGAGCTCCGTTTGCTGGCAAAAAGAAATGCTGATAACAGAGTCTGCATTGCTGAAGCTGGGGCAATTCCTCTTCTCGTTGAACTGCTATCATCACCAGATTCTCGTACTCAGGAGCATGCTGTCACCGCACTTCTTAACCTATCCATAAATGAAGGTAACAAGGGAACTATCGTAAATGCTGGTGCTATACCTGATATAGTGGATGTACTAAGAAATGGAAGCATGGAAGCAAGGGAAAATGCAGCCGCTACCCTTTTCAGTTTATCAGTAGTTGATGAAAACAAAGTGGCAATAGGAGCGGCTGGTGCTATACCAGCGCTTATTGATTTGCTCTGTCAGGGAACTCCAAGGGGAAAGAAGGATGCTGCCACTGCTATATTTAACCTCTCAATCTATCAAGGAAACAAGGTGAGGGCAGTACGGGCAGGAATTGTGCCACCACTAGTGAGATTGCTCAAGGATCCTGGGGGTGGAATGATGGATGAAGCACTTGCTATATTGGCAATACTTGCAAGTCATCAGGAGGGTAAGGCAGCTATTGGTCAATCTGAGCCAATCGCCATCTTAGTTGAGGTAATTAGGACAGGTTCTCCTCGGAACCGAGAAAATGCAGCAGCTATTTTGTGGTCGCTTTGTACAGGTGATGTACAGAACTTAAAGGTCGCTAGGGATCTCGGAGCAGAAGAGGTACTGAAGGAACTGTCGGAGAATGGCACAGATAGAGCTAAAAGAAAAGCCGGAAGTGTTTTGGAACTTCTCCAACGAGTCGATGCAGTTGATTCATGACACTGAGTTAATCTATGATGAGTTTTTCTTTTGCAGCTATCAAGAGGAATAGCTATGCTGAAGTAGAGATGTGAATCTTGGAGGAGTAATTGTACCTGAGAACTTCATGGAGGTCAAACTATCCAGTAACTAAATGTCCATGTCTATGGGTGTACAAAAGAAATGGAACTGTACCACACTTCTGACATGCGGACGAGGAAAGATCCCTTATGTCTATGTATGTACAAAAGAAATGGAACTGTACCACAATTCTGACATGCAGACGAGGAAAGATCCCTTATGAAGTCAACAATCTTTTTCTCTATATGTATGTTTTCACTTCTTTTTGACTGCTTGGCCCAAATCTGTGTTTATAAATGTTTAATTTTGTTGTTTATACTTTCCTCTTATTGTTTGATTATGGAAGCAATGTAACTTCCACTTTTGATGATGAGAAATGAAGAAAATCGGTGTTGTTCTAAGTGTTCAATCCATTACAAGAATTGCACATTACTCTACCAATTTCAGGTTGCTAAGAATTGTTGGAATCAGAAAACAAGCTTTGACACCCGGTTATCGGCTCCGATCCTTGTTTGTTTTTTTGAGTTTTAACTTTTGTGCTCTGATGTGTGTTACTCGAGCTGAGGGTCTTCCAAAAATAGCCTTTCTATCTCCTCGATGTAGGGGTAAGGTTTGCTGGAATCAGAAAAGAAGCTTTGACACCCGGTTACCGACTCCAATCCTTGTTTGTTTTTTGAGTTTTGATTTTTGTGCAGTGATATACATTACTCGAGCTGAGGGTCTTCCCCAAACAACCTCTCTATCTCCTCGAGATAAGGGTAAGGTTTGCTAAGGATGGTTGGAATAAGAAAAAGAAGCTTTAACATACTCGGATCCTTGTTTGTTTGGAATAAGAAAAAGAAGCTTTAACATACTCGGATCCTTGTTTGTTCTTTCGAATTTTAACTTTTGTGCACTGATGTGTGTTACTCGAGCTGAGGGTTTTCCGGAAACAACTTGTCTATCTTTTCGAGGTAAGGGTAATGTTTGCGCACACTCTATTCTCCTCAGCTCCGCCCATGGGACTACAGTGTGTTTGTTGTTGTAACTTTTTTGCACCGACTATACAATCTTTTTACACTATCCGATTAAAATTACTTACAACCATAGGTAAATGTACACCGTATCTTAATTTGTATGCAGTAACTGACATGTTATAACGTGTCAAAATACACTGATTGTATATAACTTTTTTACACTATCGATGTATATAATTTCATTTTTTTTCTTCTGCTGTGGAAGGGAAGGGAGGGCGGGGTGGGGGGGTGGGGGGTCTGTTAGGTGAGTGAGAGAGAAATTTACTGGCAGTGTGTGCAGTAGAGAAGTAACACTAGACCAATAGCCAAGAGTCACAAGAGTAGGAATTCAAAAGCTCCAGCTGACTGCCATCTGCAGAACATCTATTCGGACTTTGAATTTTGAAACAAACGAGTAGTAGTTGTTTGGCTCTGACATCATTACTTTCTTAAATAAATAAGATTTAAATATTATATCCACAATATATTCGAGAAAATCCAAATAAATATGATGTTGAAAAATTATTTGTTTGATGAAACACTCTATAGAGAGATAACAATAATAATATCTGGTGTGATTTTAGTAAAGTGATTGCTAACAATAGAAGTTGATATTGATGGCTGTTGGTGATGATCAATCACAATGTTTGAAAAGTGAATATGCTTGTAGTGAATATGCTTGTCGATGAAAGTTGTGCAATGGTTTGTATTGTGATGGTTACATGACGGTGGCTAGCAATAGTGATTATGACGGTGAATATAGTATACTTAATACTAGATTTCGAATAAATCTAACACATTATGATCAAATAATTGATTGTATATAACCAAAAACAAACACGTTTCATGAATTGAAATAGAGTGAAAGGTGAAAAACACACCTAAAGTATTTTAGTTTTTTGAGTTTCGTACCTGAATTACCATGTGTGTGAGTTTCTGATAGGAATACTCCTTTAACATGCGGAGATATGCATCTGATAGGACTGCTCCTTTAGCATGTGAAGATAATGTATCTTAGTTTGTTAGTTTCAGATAAGATAAAAGCAGTTATCTATTGTAGTTATCAGTGGTTACCTATAGTAGTTATCTACAACAGTAACTGTTTATCTGGAAGTTATCTTTGTCTTAGTTTAAATAGATGTATCTGTAGAATTCTGTAGGAGAGAAGGAAAAAGGTATTGGTATTATCTGTATAGCTGGAGATTCGTCCACTCCATACGGACTTGGTTATTGGTTAATATAGTGTTTAAAATCCTTGCACTTTATTTAACCAGTAAAGTTTCATTCTCAGGTCTTCTTTATCCTAGTTTCTATCATTGGAGTTTTTATCAGTTTTCTACCTAAACTATCATCAACTAGTTAGAAAAAAATACACCTAAATTATTAATTGTTTGAGTTTCATACCTGAACTTTCAGGTAGGAAAAGTGAGCCATCAATAGTTCAGGTGTGTTTTGCTAACTGGTTGGTGATAGTTTAGGTAAAAAACTCACACACTTGATAATTTAGATATGAAACTCAAAAAGTCAGGATACTTTAGGTGTGTTTTGACCCCTTAACTCATTGAAATATGAACAATTTCAGATTTTCATTCAATGGAAACATAAGAAATCAAATCAAACATAAGAAAGTTCTGTCAAGAATACATCTTCTCAAAGGAAATCCATCCACTGTACAACAACAACATATTCAGTGTAGTGTCACAAAGTGGGATCTAAGTAGAGTAGAGTGTACGAGACTTTACCTCTAGCTCAACAGAAACAATGTAGAAAAAAACGTAATGGAAGTACAACGATAATAGATAGTAACAAAAACAACATATAGTACCAGAACAATACTATAACAAAATAATACTACAAACGAATTATACGAAACAATAGATAGTAGCAGAAATCGAAGAACAAGAAGCTACAAGAATAGTTCTACGACTACTAGTAAGATAACAAGATAATGCATTCCTACCTATCTGTATAGACGCACTCCATCCACCATACATAAAACAATTTTTATTTTTTTTTTAAAAAAACAAAATGAAGCAAATTGAAACAAGTACAAATTTGATTGAAACAAGAAATTGAAGGATCACAAGATACTTGAGTTGGGGGCGGAAAGGCATTAATGAAAATTACGAGGTTGAAAAATTCAAAAGTATTTGGAAAACAGTTAGCAATACGTTTGTTATTGGAACTACTAATCAGTGGCGGAAGGGTGTCAAAATATTAAAAAGTAGAATTACGAAGAAGTCAAAAAAATGTCAATATATAATATATATATATTAAAAATATATTTTAATTTAGCTAAATAATGTAATTTTTTATCAAAGAGGTGTCGATCGATACTCCTCAAGTAGATGTGGCTCCACCCTTGATACTAATAACAATGCGTTTGTTAAAAGAGTAGGTAGAGGCATAAATATCAAAAAATTGAATTATCAAATTGAATAATATTTTATTAAAAGTTGATTTAACATTTAATATCTACGTTGAATAATCAATTATCAAATTAAGTAAAATCAAACTTTAAAAATATCGAATCGAATCTGATACGTCACTCGTACTCAAAAGTTGTGGGTGGGCGTGTCACGAGCCCATTCTTCATCAGCGCGGCAGCCGTGGAAAGTATTGACCCACTATTGCTCCATCCTCCTCCAATCATCTACCTTAAATTACTTTTATGTCCTTATTATTAATGACAAAATTGGTCCATCATGGGGAATATTTGTTGGTACCCTTTTTTTTTGATTTCTTATTCGGTATTTAATATCGATATTAAAATCTGATTAAATTCGAATTCTTTTTTTAACTTTTACTATCATATATAGCAATAAAAATTATATATAGATGTAAAAATAAGAGAACAAAAAGGAAAATAAAAAAGATTTAACAATAAATATGTTTGGCTAAACTTATGAAAAGTTTAGTTTTTCTTTTGTAATTTTATATTAGGTAATTAAATTAGTCTTATTAATGTTAATAAGTTCACATTTATCGAGTTAGAGTTCATCCATGACTAATACGGAGATTTGTGACAATGTACTGATGATAAAGAAAGAAACTTTATAGAATTATATAATTTCTATATTTAGGATTTATTTGATAATGAAATTTTTTTCCTTTTTTCCCTTTATTTGAAAATCAGTATTTGACCATAAACAATCAAATTTTATTTTCACTTTTACGTCATTCGCTTTTTTATTTTTTTTTCAGAAAAATTTTAAATTTTTTATTTTTATAAGTTAACCTAATTTAAATTATATTTTATTTTTTATAAAAAATTTATTTAAATTCTAAATGTTTATTGTAAAAAGAATGATCAAATACAACTTCAACTCCATTTTTTTTTTCCAAAATTCAATTCATCTAACTCAAACTCCAGCTTTGAAAATTCTAAATAAAGTAAGTAATTTTTTTTGAGGCCAAACGTCCACTTAACAAATACTTCCTTCGTTCACTTTTGTTTATCCATTATTTCAAAATTAGATTTTTTTACTTTTACCTATTACTTTTATTACCTAAAAAAATAATTTTTTTTTCATATTTTTAGTCTTAGCATTAATTATTTATACTTCAATTATTTTTCAAAGCGTAATGGGTGTGCCAACTGTTAAATGTAAATATGACGAGTAAAAATAAACAAAACTTCACACAGGAGGGCATTTTAGTCATTTTGGAGGGTACACATCCCATATTTTACCGATTTCCAATGCAACCATTTAAATACACAAAACAATTCAATCTCCAAAATCACACACAGTTCCTCCATCATCCCTTTCCTTAATGGCCACCTCAATTCACCTCCGTCGTCTCGGCGCAGTAGCCGCCGTAACCGGCGGAGCTTACACAATTCTCCGGCAACCTTCATTCTCCTCCAACGACATCGGCAGCGGCGGCACCACCGCACTCGACACTTTTCGCCGGAAAATCGCTGATCCTTTCGCCGTCGTACCACGGCGGGAGACTCAGGAAGCGGCGTTGATCGGTTCTAGTTTGGTTAATCCGCTTGATATACTTGTTGTAGGAGGCGGTGCGACGGGATGCGGTGTCGCACTTGATGCTGTAACACGTGGATTACGAGTTGGATTGGTTGAACGAGAGGATTTCTCTTCTGGCACTTCTTCTAGGTCTACTAAACTAATTCATGGAGGTTAGTTAGTTAGCCTTTTAATTTTTCATCAGTTTTAAAAAATTACTGTCAGTTTTGCTATGTACTTATTACTCTCTACATTCTAAAATAGTTGTCACGCGTAGTTTTTCGAGAGTGAGATTTGACTAATTTTGAAAATATTTTTCACGTTTAGCTTTTCGAGAGTCGATTTGACGAATTTTTGAAGCTAAGTTAGATTAGATTAATTCGATATTTTTTAAAATTAAAATATAAGCTAATTCATGGAGGTTAGTTAGTGTTTACCCTCAAAATGGTACAGTTGAGTTTGTATATGAGGTCAAGAGCACGCACTTAAATCTAAAGCCTTTAGATTTTTCTATCATTTTTTTCCTTTTTTTAAAATAAAATTATAAAAATATCAGTTTTGTGACGTACGTACTTCCTCTGTTCCAAAATAATTATCACATTTTGCTTTTCGAGAGTAGATTTGAATAATTTCCACAGCTAAATTTGATTAGATTAATTCGATATTTTAAATTTTAAATTTAGTTATTCAAAAACTATTCGAAAAGTACTATAAATTGCAATGAAGAAAAAATATATCTTAAAATGTTGGATGTTCAAAAACTAATTTTAAAAGCTAAATTAGATTAGATAGATTTGATATTTTAAAAGTAAAATTTAGATATTTAAAGACTATTTGAAAAGTACTATAAATTATAATTTTTCTCATATCAATATGATGAAAAAACACATGTTACAATGTTGGTTAAAGTTCATATCTTTGACTCTAAAAAGGAAATTTTGACAAGTATTTTGGAACGGAGGGAGTGTAAACATTTAGATATTATAACAGGTGGTTTTGGTATACTATCATCAAGTTAATTCTATGTGTTGAAGTAAAAGGAGGATCGCAGTCTGTTGTGGAAATAGTCGAATTATGAGGAATCCTTTTATGGATATAGAGTATTCATATAGTTGATTGGAACTGAATTGTGATTGAGGTGCAGTTATTGATGATACGAGTATTTTATATCCTATATAATATCTGCAATAGCTATTGGAATTTTTGCTGACGCATAGTAATTTTTGTGTTAGTAATAAGTAACAAAAATGGATTCGAGTGTAGGGATGAGGTAACACTTTGATGCTTAAAAAAACAGGTGTCTCTATAGATTAAAATGACGATACAGCCTAGTTTTTGTTTAATGAATTTCTTAAATATTAAAGTAGGGTAAAAAGTGTCTTTTTGATTATAAGATATTAAAAGGGATTGAGGAGTGTGGAGCATTATTTTCCCTTTTATGAAAGTGGACATAGCTTCAGGACGACCTAATATATAATATGTAACTTTTAAATTGGGAATCTTGTAGTATCTTTGTAATAGGCAAGCAACACTAGTTTTGGGACACTATATTTATGCAGCCCCTTCTCATTCCTGCTTTGAAATGCTTTACTTGAGCCGAGGGTCTATCAAAAACTCTCTCTCTACCTTCACAAGGTAGGGGTAAGGGCCGCGTATGCACCTTCCTCTCCAGACTCTACTTTTGTGATTACTGGTTATGTTGTATGTTGTATTTATTTATGCATCGTGGTACCCTATATATGCTTGTCTGTGGCACTAATAAGTAATAACAAGTTTAAAATGAAATCTTTAAATTGATTTAGTGTGGTTTACAAAAATTTCATAAGAATTTTGTTGTCTGTGTTTCTGGGAGCTAGCCTTGAGGAGGAGGGATCTTGATGTTAGGAATATTGTTACTCAATTCCTTATTCTCGACCAAGGAATTGGGAAAAGACAAAAAAATAAATATAGTTAAGATTATCTCATCAAATTATTTTGTTTTGTCTTCTATAAGAACACTTCTAAGTTTTGAATGATATAGCCAGTGAGTGACCGACAGGTTAAGTTGTTATTCTTTGTACTACCTTAAATGCTTAGTGGTTGAGAATGGACTTTACTTGACCCTTCAGGTAATGTGAATAACTGCACTGAGAAATTTTAGGGATCCCTTTTGATTTCTTCATTGAGAAATCTCTTAATTAATAGTTAGATATTTGCATGAAGTTTTCCTTCAATTGTCATAGTTATCTTCTTTTATCTAAGACGTGCAAACTTCTTATCCTAAGATCCCATGTTTCAGGAGTTCGCTATTTGGAGAAAGCAGTTTTCAACTTAGATTATGGGCAGTTAAAGCTGGTTTTCCATGCCCTCGAGGAGCGTAAACAGGTCATTGACAATGCTCCACACCTTTGTCATGCTTTACCGTGCATGACTCCTTGCTTTGATTGGTTTGACGCGCTCTACTACTGGGCCGGTCTGAAAATGTATGATCTGGTCGCTGGGCGACACTTACTGCATTTGTCTCGGTATTATTCTGCACAAGAGTCTGTTGAATTGTTTCCTACCCTCGCACGAAATGGTAAAGACAAAACTCTGAAGGGAACTGTGGTATATTATGATGGACAAATGAACGACTCACGCCTCAATGTTGCATTAGCATGCTCTGCTGCTTTGGCTGGTGCAGCTGTGCTTAACCATGCAGAAGTTGTATCCCTTCTGAAAGATGAGGGTGATGGTAGAATAATTGGTGTACGTATTCGGAATAACTTGTCAGGTACTTCATGAATTTTATTGTAGCATTTGTTTTCCTACTCAGTTCTGTGGTTATAATTAGCTTGTAATCCTGGTTGAAGGATTGAGGTTGATAAATATAGGTCCAATATCTTGATTTGTGAAGAAAAACTATAGTTTCACTGTGCATAAAGGGAACAGGTTAGGTGCTGACACTTTTGCTTCCCATTTCCTTGGACCTGGACTAGATTTGTAGTTAAACATGGCAAAAAGTTAGTCAAGACGACAAACAGGGGAGGGATGGCCATAAAAGATATCATGTATGGTATCACTTGTTTCCAGAAGTTCCATTATATATCTCCATGTATGTACAATTATCCATTATGCTTGTCTTTGAACCTTCGCCATTTTCTTGGAAATGTTTGTCAGTGACATACGGGATCATCGTGATGCTATTGATCTCTTCTTTCTCCAGTTGTTTAAGTGTAGTGATTTCCGAGATTTTTAAAATTTTGAACTTTCTCGTAAAATATTTTTGGTTTGGTCCACAGCTGGATTCATGATGAAGAGGCTGCTCTAGTATCAAAGATTGGTAATTAATTACCAACCGCACAACCAGATGCTTTGGACATTATTTTTACATGTAGCTTGGCTCAGATTTATGTTTCAAAAGATGTATCTGGTCATATCTCCATGGGATATTGAATGTTCTTTCCATATTCTTGTGGAGTCGAAATATTTATGTGTAGAGATGTCATTGACAAACATTTCCGTAAAATGGCAAAAATCTTTTTAGAGTTGGGTGTGAATATCAACTTAAAACAAGCATTTGATCCAACAAAGGCAAGTCACTTTGGCATGAATCACTGTTCAACTTTTAGACGAATTGAAATGCTTTTAGTATTATTTAGTAATTTGACCTTTAATGTTTTGCTCCTTTTGTTCGTGTACCACTCTTCTGCCTCTTAAGTTCTCACTCTAGGTAAAAGTTTACAGGAAAGGAGTTTGATGCATATGCAAAAGTTGTTGTTAATGCTGCTGGACCTTTCTGTGATTCTGTACGGACGTTGGCTGATAAAGATGCAAAACCCATGATTTGTCCCAGTAGTGGTGTACATGTTGTACTTCCTGATTACTATTCTCCAGACGGAATGGGCTTGATTGTCCCTAAAACTAAGGATGGTCGAGTGGTCTTTATGCTTCCATGGTTGGGTAGAACAGTAGCTGGTACCACTGATTCAAACACCAGCATCACGATGCTGCCAGAACCTCATGAGGATGAGATCGAATTCATTTTGGATGCCATCTCTGACTACCTTAATGTTAAGGTGTGTTGATTACGGTGATGTCATAGCAATCCTGATTTTTATTCCCTTCTCTTAATATCATAGAGTGCCTCTAATCTAAATCCCTGGTAGTCAATTATTTATATAATTATTCCTCTTCATTAGGCATCTGAAACAAAGGTCTACATTGTGACCTCTTGCCTCTTGATCTCTGTTTTGGCTTGATATCAAGTTCAAATGTTACTTTCCTAATCCATAGCATATTTCCCTATCACTTTCACAGAGCTAACTATTATCCCGTTGTTGGTTTTCATGTTTTTCATTTGAACAGAGTCAATGTAAAGAAGCTGAAGTTTCTTAAGTTTTTGAATGAAGCTGAAATTTATTGAGCTATTCCAGTAAATATTTAGTATACTATTTTTAGCCACTTAGTAGCTTACAGGTTATATCTTGGATTACTGACTAAACAATCAGTTAAGTCAGAGTTTGATGTAAATTGTTAATAATATTATTTACCTTATAAAAAGAATTCAAGAGTTTGTTGTATATTGTATTAAATCCGTGAATAGATGATGGACCATTCCCCATAAGGGGTCTAGTATTGCATCATTGCTATCCAACATGTTCGATGTCGACTTTTTTTAATTGTACATGTTTGATGTAATGTAATAGTATTGAAAAATCTTCTTGTTATCTAAACGATATTGCATAAAGAATTAATTGCCAAATTCATGTTTGATAAAGCAAATATATGTTTTCTTTCTTATGTGAGGCAAATTGTTGATCCCACAAGTAGATTGCAGTACTACCGTGAGATGGTAGTAGTATTACTGCTGTGGTCGAGCTGCACTTATGCACATCCAGTGAAGCATGTCATTTTACAACAGTGGATGATGGTGTCTCGTGATTTTATTGTTTGATTCCAAAACTTCTTCCTGGAAGTTGATCTTTAAGTCCTCAGAGTAATGTGTAGGCTTGTGATTCATATTTTTTGTGTTAAAAGATTGTATTGACAAAATGAGGAAAGCTTAGTTACTAATATCAACAACTCCAGTTATATAGTAGCGAGTAGCCAACAAATTGTGTGAGGACCCAGAAATCTTAGAGGAAAATGTTTGACCCTTGGAAAATATTGAGAGATATGGGGCAGAGAAATCAAAGGGAAATAAAGAGAAGAAAAAGGCCTTTGTGAATAACATGAATTTAAAAGTCATATCATGAACTTCCTGGCAGTTAGCACGCTCCATCCTTTTGTTCATGAGTCATAGGAGCTTCACTAGTGGGCTTGTTAGTAGTTATGTAGGTGGTGACACTCTTGATGATGAGGGGGATACTTTCCTATGTGCACAGGCATGCTCGATAGTTGAATCTAAATATCTCAGTAGCTTATGGATTTTATCCTCAGTTTGAGCTTCTTATTTCAGTGAGCAGCATCAAAGTTGTCAATACAATGAGCATGTTTTGTCATACACAGTAATTTCTATAACTGTTTACTTATTTTGTCATTAAGTATTTGTAAGATGGCTAGATCCTGTATCTGACTGTTTATTTTCCCTATTTTCATGAAGGCAACCAAAATTCCAGTTTAGATGGGTTTTCTTGTTTTATGTGTCACCTATTGTGTTGTTCTTGCTTATGGAGAATGATGTTAGATTTCAAATTTAGGTACGGCGTACTGATGTCCTATCTGCTTGGAGTGGTATCCGCCCTCTAGCAATTGATCCCAAGGCAAAGAGTACGGCGAGCATCTCCAGAGATCATGTTGTCACTGAAGATCATCCTGGTTTGGTAACAATTACTGGTGGAAAATGGACTACGTATAGAAGGTAACATATATTATCTGAACTAATGGTTATACTGCTAGCTGTCTTGTGAGATGAGGATCCGTTTCACTATGGAAAAGAGATCTGTTTGTTTAGAAAGCAGCCCCAAGTTGTTTTTGTATATGTACAGGTCCGTTGAATATGGGAAACTTAGGCTTGTTTGGATTAGCAGTCAGTGTAGCTGTTTTTGGAAAGCAGTGTCCTTTTAATACAGAGGGGGTGCTTTTTATTCCAAACAAAGTGGATCAGCCTTTTTTTTGGGTGCCCTCTTTTCAGCTTTTGCAATTTGGACCAGTCTTTTTTTTCCCTTTGAAACTCGAAAAATTGTTTTTTTTCTTCTTTAAAATATACTACTAGGAGATACATTTTGTAACATCTAAAGATTTTTAGTCAGTTAATGAACTTTATATAGAAATAATAGTTTTTTGCACCTTCTTGGTGTGAATTGTGAAATCATTGATATCAATTTGATTTTACATAAAAGAAATTCACCCAAATGAAAGCCTCAAAAATGTTTTGGTAGGTATAGCTATTCTTTCTAAAAGACAAACCCAAAAACATTTTCCAAAAAACTAAAACTGAACACTCCTTAACTGTTTTTTGAAAAAAGCAAATAGAATCCATTAATTGCAAAGCCAAGAAAAAAGTTCTAAATCCAAACACAATTTAGAATGGAACATCTCCTAATCATTCTCTTCAAGGCAGACTTACTAGGCTAGTCTTTCATACTCTTATAATAGGAGCTTTCCTTTAAACGGCTAACACATAAATTAATGTGCAAGGTTATAAGATCAAGTCAGTCCAAGATCTGGTTACATCTCCTAAGTTCCTTTTTTTTCTCCTTTATTGAGGTTTTATAATTTTAACCTATTTCAGCATGGCAGAAGATGCGGTTGATGCGGCTATAAAATCTGGAAAATTGAACCCAGCGAATAAATGCTTGACATACAACCTACAACTTATAGGTGCAGATGGATGGGATCCCGCATCTTTTACAGTACTTGCTCAACAATATGTCCGCATGAAAAGGTCACATGCAGGGAAAGTTGTTCCAGGAGCAATGGACACTGCTGCCGCTAAACATCTATCTCATGCATATGGTGTATTGGCTGAACGAGTGGCTGCTATTGCTCAGGTTCGCTTTCTTCTTAGTTCCAATTGTTCCTTTTCTTCTGGTTCTCTAGCTATCTGTCTTGATACCCCACTTTGTGGGACTATTATGGCACTGGGTATGTTGTTGTTGTTGTAATGCATTTTACGTTAGTGCTTCTTAAGGTAGCTCATTGTAATACATTCTACTCTATAATACATGAAGAGGACAAAAATAAGCATAAAAGGGTGTTTGGCAGAACATGCTTGCTGATTTAGATACTAGTTTAAAGTGGTTTACGCAGTTTCTGGTATCTGCACAGCTGCTTCTTTTTTTTTCTTTTTTTTTTTTTTTTGTGTATTGTAAGATTGCATGAAAATGACAGGTCTAAGGTTTCTGGGAATAAATAAAGAGCTAAGTATTCTGTTGTCATTGTCCGATCCGTATGGGTCTCCAAGATTTGAATAGAATCAGGGATGTGTCTATTCATGAATTTGGATTTGAAGGAGGAAATATCTGATTCAACGGACTTCTCTCTGAGACTTGAAATCCATTCTTTTTGGAGGAGCATATCAAATTTGAATTGTTGCAAAGAAAAAAAAAAAAAAATCAAAAAAATGTTGTTGATAATGTGCTTTGAGTGCTTACCTTTTCCAGAAAAAAAAGAAAAAGATAACGTGGTTTGAGTGTTTTTCAAAGAAAAGTTTCTTTTCTACACTCAAAACGTCAGAGATCTTCAAAAGCTCTTATTTCTTTTTGCACAGTTTTTTGCCCGAAAGAGTTTTCCCATTTACTTTATCTTAAAGTTGTTCAATCGTCTCCTTAATGTTTCACTTCAAAGTCATTCAGTGAGGAAGCTATTTTCTGGCAGTTTCATGTCTACTTCTATGAGATTCTAGCTTAATTTGATTGATCTCAATTATAGAATGAAAATCTGGGAAAACGACTGGCTCATGGACACCCTTTCTTGGAAGCTGAGGTTGCATACTGTGCTCGGGAAGAATACTGTGAATCCGCTGTAGATTTTGTAGCTAGAAGATGTCGTCTTGCCTTCCTTGACACTGATGCTGCACAGCGAGCACTGCCACGAATAATAGAGATACTGGCTGCCGAGCACAAATGGGACAAGTCTAGGCAGAAACAAGAACTGCAGAAGGGAAAACAATTTTTAGAAACTTTCAAGTCATCAAAAAATGCACAATTCCATGACGGGAAGCACTAGTAAGTTGTTCAATCATATACAAAACAGGGTTCTTTTAGAGTCGCATTTCCTGTTTCTGACATTTACCCAATCATTGTTCTAGGTTCGTAAAGCTGTATATCAATCTTCAAAGCACGGAGTTCTGCTTTTACATTCTTCCATGTTTAACTTACAATTCTGGTTACAAGGAGAGTGACAAAAATACGACACGTACCTTTTTCCTGGATACATTTTATATGGCTTAAAGCTGCAGAATGACCGACTTATTTTGTCAAAGTTTACAAGTTACTAGAAACAGTTCATTTTTGCTTTTGGTCAATTGCAACCATCTAGATCTCTGAGATCATTTCTCTTGATCATCTTATAGTTATTGGATTATTGTCTCGGGCGCGGAAATTTGGCCCCTTGGATGAATAATTTCTTATTTGATTTAGTATAGATTAATGTATTTCTGCCGACCTCAACTTGGTTGGGGCTGAGTCGCGGAGGCGTAGTAGTTCTCTCTCCACTCTGTTAACTCTATGGTCCTCAGCTTTCATGCATACGGAGGGAACTCCAATATTGTTGATTCATTTGTTTACGATGGTATGGGAGTTTTAATTTGATTCATTTTCTCTCCATCCTTTTATTCTGTTACACTTTTTTTTTCTTTTGTTTGGAATGTGTTCCAAGTGAAATGGAACAAATTCCATTTATAGCTTAAAATACGTACCAAGCTTCATAAAATGATTCAACTTGAATACATAGATCTTGCAGGATGAAATTGTTTTTACAGAGCTTGATTTTTTCAAAATTACTTATTTAATATTTTTTTTATGTAAGGTTCCATTAAATTAAATAAGAGGTTTCCATGTAAATAATAATGTTATTAGTATAAGGGACAAATTTGTCTTTATAAGTTTAATTTGCTACATAAAATTATAAGTTTAATTTTTACATAAACTTAAGTTTATTGTACAAAATTAGAAAATGAGGTTTAGATAAGAATATGATCCTAAAAGGTAGAACATCATGCATAAATGAAAAACATGAAAGTAATATAAGTTAATTTTGTTATCCAAGAGAGTCATGTATTATAAGAGATTGAGAAAAGACTCACATATACCATTGAATTTGATGAAATATCTCACATATATCACTCGTAAAAAGAGGTGAGGGCTAGTAAGTAATGAGTGATTTAAATAATGTCACATGGCAAAATCTGATAGTAGTATGTCTCTATTAGTGGTTATTGACACAAATAAACCAAATTGTCACGGTGATAGCACTAATAAGCCTAACTATTAGTGAATGGAATAATTGAACCATTTCTGAAAGTTTGATAATGTATTTGAATTTTTAAGGAAGATGGATTGTAAGGAAAATGATATATAGTGTTATTTTTTTGTTGCATAGTACTAATTAGGGTAGATTATGAAAAATCTTCTCACTAATAGTGTATTAATTATGCATTTTCCCATAAATAAATAGAACCTCGTAAATAAGCCCAACATCCAACTTGTAGCAATACAGAAATCGCAGCTAAAGAAGAGATAGGGGATTGATTCGAGATCAAAAGAGCCTTGAATCAAGTTGAATTGATCAAGATTAAATAGCAAAAAGATCGCTAGGCAAGAAACCCTAGCATTCAAATCGAAGGTTCAAAGATGGTAAAGCGCCAACAGAAGAACAAATCAGTACTTTCTAATCAAATTCCCAAAGTTTTTTTTTTTTTTTTTTTGTGTTATGCCAGTTTTTTTGTTTTTTTTTGACAACAGTGGTGTTTGAACCGATTTCATACAAATTTTTAATAAACCTAACTTTCGAATCCTAGCAATGCAAAAGAAGAAAAATTCTAACATTCAAATCAAAGCTCCAAAGATGGGAAATCGCCAACAGAAGAAGAATAAATCGGTACTTTCCAGTCAAATTCTCAAAGGTATCTGTTTTTTTCTACTATGCGTTTTAATTTCTTAACAACGAAGGCATTTGAGATGATTCATACAATTTTAAATGCAGGACAAAGAGTTGTGGTGCCGTCAAAGAAAGCAAAGCTGATGGATATTATTGATCTGGATCATGTGAGTTCACGGTGCACCAATTTGATGAAAAATATTTTATTCGTAAACTCAAATAATTCTCTACTACTACTCTATAATTATTTATAGAAACAGTTCATTTTTGCTTTTGATCAGTTACAACCATCTAGATCTCTGAGATCATTTCTCTTGATCATCTTATAGTTATTGAATTATGTCTCGGGTGGGGTGGGGGGTGGGGGAATTAATTTCCAACGATTTAGTATAGATTAATGTTATTTCTGACGACCTCAACTTGGTTGGGGCTGAGGCGTAGTCTTTGTCCTCTCTGTTAACTCTGGTCCTCAACTATCTTGCCTATGGAGGGAACTCCAATATTGTTGATTCATTTGTTTACGATGGTATGGGAGTTTTAGTTTGATTCATTTTCTCTCCATCCTTTCACTCTTTTTTTTTTCCCTTTTGTTTTGAATGTGTGCAAGTGTAATGGAACAAATTCCATTTATAGCTTAAAATAGCTTCATAAAAATGATTCAACTTGAATACATAGTTCTTGCAGGATGAAGTTGTTTTTACTGAGCTTGATTTTTTCAAAATTACTTATTTAATATTTTCTTATGTATGATGGAGACACTTTTGGGGCATACTAGTTTAGTATACGTGCGTTGCACGTGTGTGTCGAATTGTTCATTAAAAACGTATATAAAATATACCGTTAGATACCCAATTTTAAAAATTACACAAATATTACTATATTAAACAATATATTTGAGTTTTATTTTATTTAATAAGTATCGAACAAAACATGAAAGGTCTTAAAATGATGAATGTTAATCCTTTAAGCTAGCTTAACGAAGGAATAAATCAATTTTTAAATACCTCAAATACTGTGTTGAGACTTTAAATTTTACTTCCAATTATTGAAGTTAGTCGATTATCTCCTTTCTTATGAAATTAATTAGCAGAATACGCTTGATATAAAATTAATAACAAAATTATAACTAAATATTAAGGAGGTAATTGAATGACTATTTCTACATATTAGAAAAATAATTAAATTATTATTTTATCTAGTGGGAAACTATGCTAAATTTAAGGAATATCACTCATAAGAGGGTATATATATTATGATAATTTAAATCTTATTAAAACTATAATAACTTGGACTCTTTAAATAATTCTAAAATAATTCTGAATATGTCAAGGTAGATTCTAACTTGGAGTCTTTAAATATTTTATTCATTTTTAATTTCAAGAAGGAATAAAATTGTCTATGATAGTAACCTTTTCCTACTAATGCACGTTAATTAGTATTCTTATTTTAAGAAAAAATAAAATAAATTACTTGGACTCACATTAATAGATGGTATTTTTTGTGTGAAATTAACCATGTTTTCCTACTCATGCACGTTAATATCAGATTAATTAGTATTCTTATTTTAAGAAAAAATAAAATAAATTACTTGGACTCACATTAATAGACGATATGTGAACATTGTGTTTTCTTCACATATCAAAGTTTTTTTAAAAAGTACTTAAAAAATGCCGATCTCTTTTGTGTTGAAATAGTAAATTATCTTTCTTCAGCATATTCTTTCGTAACAGACACGGTTTTTCTAGCTAGACCCCATGCCTAAACTCATTAAAAAGTGAGTCAAAGTTCAACTACCTGCTAACCTTCTATCCTAAATCACGACCTACATACCTTTATATCTAAGGTCATGTCTTCGATAAGCTGAAGTTGCGCCTTATCCTGTCTAATCATTTCTCTGAAGTACTTCTTCGACCTACTTCTACTATTATAAAGATAATTAAATAATAATTTGAATATAAGCATATATTCCTAATTCAACAAATAATTTTAATTAAAAATTCAACTATAATACTAACGAATAATATATCAAAATATAGGCTTCTTTTTACAAGCTATCTCCAAGACATACTCACTTTTTAACACTTGCTCTCTTTATGCAAACATGTATCAAGAATCTTTCCATATATCCGTTGAGCTTGATTTTCCTTGCAAAAGAGTTATGTGCTGACTACCGAGGGTTGTAGGGTAGTGTGAAGGGTTGTTTTATATCACTCGTGATTTTAAGGATCTATTTCTAAGACACAAATGATATCCGACCCCTCCTCCTTCCCCTCCCCTTACACACACATACAAATACACATAAGAGATACTAACTTTCTTACAGCGGTTCATTATACTTTGAAGAATTAACCTGAATAGTTATTCACTCAACCGCAGAAATTTAAAAAAGTCGGAAGATTTATAAAATATGTATAATATGTGTATAATCATTATAATTAGTGTATAATATATGTATATCAGGAAAGAAAAAGTAAACAGTAAATCCAACCAACTATTTGGATAAAAATCCCTATTAGACTATTACTTTCATGAGAGCTAAGTGATTCATTTGCATATGAATCTACCTGGTCCATGAAAGCTATAGAGGAAAAACTAAAATTGTTATCCATTTATCAATACGATATATATTCAAAATAGTGTATGCAGTGCCTTGTCCAAGTTCACATGAAACATTTTTATGGTTATTCACTTTGATAGATATTTTGGTTTTTGAATTTGAATGATGATTCCATATTTTCGTTTAATCCTTTTACATAAACTCAAGCAACTGTCAAACTGAAATATGAATTGAGGAAACGAAATCAATATCAAACAAAAGCCTAAGAGATAAATACAAATAAGATGATAAATTTTTTGAGTCAAGGGTAACTTACAGATAGGACGATAAATTAACAATGTAAAGTGAATTTGATTAGAGCTACACGATAGTCTCTTGTTTAGCTCCACTTCTTTTTTGGTATGCTCGACCTCGTGAAGAAGTTGCTAATATTAGCATGAACATATATCAATAGTAGATCTAGATCGAAAGGCGTATGAAATAAATCTCAATCAAGACTATACAAACATAAAAAGACGATTTGTTATTCATTATCAATAAATCCGATGTAATAGAAAAGAAAATCTGAAAATTGGAAGCCACAAAGTCACATTGGAGATTCAATAACGGAAATTAATTACTTACAAATATAAAAAGATGTTTTGTTATCTTTGATCAATAAACCCAACGTAATATAAAAGGAAATCTGAAACCTGAAAATAAACCAAAAAATAAATTACGTTAGAAACTCAATAACAAAAGTTAATTACAAACAGAAAAGTATGGTTTTTTTATTTATGATCAATAAAACTAACGTAATATAAAAAGAAATTCATTAAAACCAACATAATTGTGAGCCCCAAATTGAAACAGTCGAATGTAACCCTAAATTTATAGGTTCATCATTCAAAAAGAATCAAAGATGGTGGTATGAAAAATAATTGGTTCTCCACGTATAGGTTACATGGTTTATTATTCACTTATGAAGAAGTATAAATAATGCTTGTGTAGTCTAGTTTACCTCTTCGAAGGCAACTGGCAAGGCTATAAATAATGCTTGTGTAGTCTAGTTTACCTCTTCGAAGGCAACTGGCAAGGCTTTAGCTTTAGAGCTTCCAAAAAAATAAGAGCGACAAATGCACTGTCCTCTATCCTGCTTCAGCAAAAGCCAACACTGACATTGGTGTGTGCCATATTGTTCCATCTCTTTATGTTTCTATCTCTCCTCATTTTCCCATCAATCTAATTTCATATAGGAATCTCTTTTCCCATGTATTCTCGTTATGACTTTTCTGGTTCTGTAGGGGATATCACCTGAAGAATTTATCTTCTAATAGTATACAAACCTACATGAACACAATATACATCATAGAGAGACACAAACGGCTTAGACTTTAAGGGCCACTCTTGTAGAGTTCTTCTCCCAATGGTGGTGTCTAATAATGACAACCCTAAAATCTTTTTAAAATATAATTTTTCCTTTTTCGAATTTGAGACCATTGATCAAGGGTGAAGGGATCTCATCCATCTTACTACCTTATCAAAAATTTTAAACAGACGTCATGTATAGTAATTTTTTGATTTTATTTTACCTCGTACAAATAGTTGCCTCTAATTTCCTTGTAATAGGAATAAAGAGCCTTGAGATGGAGCTTGCTTCTTGGTGATAATATCCTGATCACAGGAGCCTCACCTTCAATAAGGTGCTTCTTTCCACCGCCTTTAATGATCTTCAGAAACTCCCTAGCCTCAGATTTTGCAAGATTTTCATTAACTCTTGGGCCTTCATAAAGATATGAAATCACAAGGCCAACTAAAACCTATTACATCTTAAAAAAATGAATTTCATTGAGTAATAAGAATAAGCGAGAATAACCTTCTACCCAAATTTGAGTCCCTCATAACCTCTTATCTAAGGTCATGCCCTCGGTAAGATGAAACGGTGTCCATTTCATACATAAACAATCTAACGCTAAAGGACTTTAGAGAAAAAAAGACACAAACAAAGGCATCAAGAAAGCATGAGAGAATTTTGTAACTTACTATTTTAGGTTTGCACATCTTGAACATGATAAATTGAGATGAATTTGATCTATTGTATTATTCACGTCGATTAAAATTTCAAGCACCAAAGATTTCGGATTGATATTCTTCATGTCCATTGATTCTTCCAGCTACCTAGAAGGAGAAGAAAAAAAAAGAAGAGAAAAATATAAGATAATTCTTGAATTTCATATACTCCTCCTACGTGCATTGATGCCTTCTAATGTATTCTTTATATAGAATCAAAATATGTAAAGTACTGTTCAAATAAGGAAAGGTTTGCCTAGGAAGTTGGAATACACAAAACCTTACCCATAAATGGTCACGTACACCATTAAACCTTAGTCATAAACTAAGGAATTCTATCTTTAGTAGAAAACTTTCAGCTGACTTTTTAGGTATTATGTTTTTGGTAGAAAGCGAACTTTTTTTTCTTGAATATTTTTTCATATATTTATTAATTGAAGGTGTAAAATTATATATAGAATCCTCCATTGAATAAGCTTGAAGCTCATCCATGGAGCAAAGATCGAAGAAGAGAGAGAAAGAAGGATTTCTTTATATTGATCAAAAACTGTTATTTGTTACATATGAGCAGATATTTATAGAGGTGAAGTGACAGCTGTCTACAGCTGTCCTCCTATTATGTGCCCACTACTAACAATCAGATGACTAATTTTCTAACAGTGTTAACTAACAGAGTTTTAATCAACAATTATTTTAATACTCCTCCTCAAGCTGGTGGGTGAAATACATCTAAAACTCCCAGCTTGGACAAAAGAAAATGATGTTGTGAGACTCCTAATCCCTTTGTCAGCAAGTCTGCAAGCTGCATCTTGGTACCAAGGTGTATGAGTTGGATCAGGCCTTTCTTGAACTTTTCACGCACAAAATGACAATCCAGTTCTATGTGTTTTGTACGCTCATGGAATATAGGATTTGCAGCTATCTGGATAGCTGCCGTGCTGTCACAAAAGACTTTCACAGGAATTTTCACCTTTACACTAAGTTCTTTGAGCAATTCTACAAGCCAGACAACTTCAGATACTGCTGAGGCCATGCTTCGATATTCTGCCTCTGCTGAGCTACGACTCACTGTATGTTGCTTCTTGGATTTCCAAGATATCAAAGATCCACCAAGCTGCACTACAAAACCAGTTACTGAGCGTCTAGTATTGGGGCAGGATGCCCAGTCTGAGTCACAAAATACTGACATCTCTGAGATTGGTCCTCTTCTCAGTAACACTCCTAGACCTGGTGAAGTCTTCACATATCTCACCACTCTTAGAGCTGCATCCCAATGTGACTGTTTTGGTAGCTGCATGAACTAAGACAAGGCTTGAACGACAAAGCAGATGTCTGGTCGAGTGATAGTCAAGTAGATCAATTTTCCAACTAACTTCTGGTATGGTCCTACATCTGACAGGACTGGATCATTTGTGCTTCCAAGTGTTGCATCAAACTCTACTGAAGTGAGTTTCTTATTTACTTCCAATGGTGTGGAGCAAGGCTTTGCTCCTGCCAATCCAACCTCTGCTATTAACTCTAAAGTGTACTTTCTTTGATTGAGCAATATCCCCTTTTTGGATCTCATTACTTCTATGCCCAAAAAATAATTTAGTAGGCCTAAGTCTTTTACCTTGAATTTGCTGTGCAGATAGTGCTTTGTTTCTTCAATAAGATCTATACTGTTTCCTGTAATAAGCAAGTCATCTACATAGATGAGAATGATCACTTGTTTTCCTTCTCTCACCTTGGTAAACAATGAGTGGTCACATGAGCTTTGACAATAACCTGCATCTATTAAGGCAGTGGTAATTTTGATATTCCACTGTCTTGATGCTTGCTTTAACCCATATAGTGACTTCAACAACCTGCATACTCTTGTTTCCCCTTTTGTGTGAAATACCTGTGGTAGAGACATATATACTTCTTCATCTAAATCCCCTTGGAGGAATGCATTATTGACATCCATCTGATAAAGTTCCCAATCATAAGCTGCAGCAATACTAATTACAGTTCTCACTGTGACCATCTTAGCCACAGGTGAGAATGTTTCATGGTAATCTAACCCCTCTCTTTGCGTGTAACCTTTTGCAACCAACCTAGCCTTGTATTTGTCTATCTCTCCATTTGCCTTGAGTTTCACCTTATACACCCATTTAGAACCTATGGTCTGTTGTCCAGCTGGCAGGTCTACTAGCTCCCATGTATGATTCTCTTCAAGAGCATCTATCTCCTTCTGCATTGCCTCTATCCATAATCTATCATGAGAAGCTTCTTTGAAATTCTTGGGCTCTGCAACTGTAGAAAGACACCTTACATACGACTGAGAGGAAGGTGACAGGTGAGTATAAGAGATGTAATTAGAGATAGGATAAGCACAATGTCCAGTGTGCTTTTGTTTTTGAGCAATGACATAGTCACTATGCCAAATAGGTGGTTTTACAGTCCTGCTTGGTCTCCCCTGTACTGGTGCAACACTCACTATTTCTGTTGGTTCATGCTCTTCTGGAATAACACCATCATTCTCCTCATCTACTACAGGTAACTCCTGATTCGGCTGAACTATAATCTCTGTTGCTTGTTCTTCTGTAACATTATCATGAACCAAATCTTGATCATTCGCTCTAGTTGTTGCTTCTTGAGAGAGAACTAGTTGTTCAGACACAACTATGTCAGATGGAATAGCATCATCAGGAGGAGGTGAGGTAGTCACCATAAAGTTTGTATCATCCACAGTTGCATCAGTGTAACTAGCAGGCACCATGGGCATGGTTATGAACATATCTGAATCCAGCTGCGATGCATTCTCTTTAAAAGGAAACAATTGTTCCCTAAAAGTCACATCCCTGCTGATGAAGATCATCTTAGCATCTAAATCATATAGCTTGTAACCCTTTTGAGTTACTGAGTACCCCACCAGCACAGCTTTCCTAGCTCTCTCAGAGAACTTGTCTCCTCTAGGTAGTTTGCTTGCATAACAGAGACACCCAAAGACTCTTAAATGATCCAGCCTAGGCAATCTATCCAATAACAGTTCATGGGGACTCCTACCCTGTAACACCACTGAAGGTAACTTGTTGATCAAATATGCAGCAGTTTTGACACAATCTCCCCAAAACCTTAAAGGTATAGCACTTTGAAATCTCAAAGCTCTTGCCACTTCTAGGATGTGCTTGTGCTTTCTTTCTACAGTGCCATTTTGTTGGGGAGTGTAGGGACAACTACTTTGATGAATAATTCCATGAGAAGCAAGCAAGTCAGCACATTTAGAGTTAAAAAATTCCGTACCATTATCTGATCTCAGAATCTTAATGGTAGTTTCAAATTGGTTCTTTATTAAGCAAATGAAATCAGTCAACACATCAATCACCTCACATTTAGACTGTATGAGACAAACCCAAGTATACTTGCTGAAATCATCAACCACAGTGACAAAATACTTCTTCCTATCATAGGTAGGTACCTTATAAGGCCCCCACAAATCCAAATGTACAAGTTGAAAAACAGTTTTTGTTTTATTTTCACTAATAGGAAATTTCAATCTATGATGCTTAGCTAAAGGACATATCTCACAATGTTCTTGAATGTTGCTTGTGACTGTTTGTTGAAGTGATGGAATATTCTTCATTGCAGCTACAGAAGGATGGCCTAGTCTCATGTGCCAAAGCTTTCCATCTTCAATCTTTGGCTTTACAGTGGATGCTCCTACTGTTGGCGTCCCTATTTGTTTATGTTCCTGCAAAATGTACAATCCATCTCTTTCTCTACCAATCCCCATAATCTTTCCATTGAAAAGACCCTGAAACACACATAAGTCAGGCAAGAAGATTACTGCACATGAGAGTTCCTTTGTAATTTTAGAGACTGATAGAAGGCTGAACTTGAAGTCTGGTACATGTAGTACATTGTGAACCTCATATCCACCTAGAACCAGTGTATTCCCTGCATTTTCTATTTGAGAACTACCACCTGTTGGTATTTGCACTCTACTAGTCTGTTGATCTTTCAAACTTTTAAGTGTTGTTAAAAGATCTTTGCAAGGTGTAATGTGATGAGATGCTCTTGAGTCCACTATCCATTCATATGCAAATGCATTGGATAATAAAGAAGTTATACCTGCCATATTAGAGGCATAATGTGCAGGTGAGGTCTCATCCATCTTGTCCAAAACTTCCTGATATTGTTCCTCAGTGAATAAGCATCCTGTTCTCTGTGGAGCAACCTTGGTCTTAGAGGGACCTGCATGATCAGCAGTTGTTGTATTAGCGAAAGGCTTCAGCTCATTGCCCTGTGGATTCTTCTTCTTGCTTTTGAAATCTGCAGGGTATCCAACACGTCTGTAGCAGTCCTCAGTCCTATGATTCTTATAGCCACATTCCCCACAAGGTATCCCTCCACCAGGCTTCTTATACCTAAAGCCTTGTGTTCTTCCTGCAAGCATGGTCAAAACTTCCCTGTGAGCAGCAACATTGGCAATATTGAGTGCTCTCTGACTCTCCTCCTGTGTGGCTATTGCATATGCTTTATTTACCGTCACTTCAGATCCCTTAGCCAACAAATTGCTTCGTATATTACTGTAACTTTCGATCAATCCCATAAGAAATTGCAACAATCGTTGTGACCTTAAATGATCAATGTAGGGCTTCGATTCTGGACATGAACATGAAGGCATAGGCACCATTACATCTAACTCATCCCAAAGATCCTTCATTTTAGAGTAATATGCAGTGATTGAATCATTTCCCTGTTTCAAACTAGCAATTTCAGACCACAGGTGATAAATTCTCGTTAGATTTGACCTATCGAACCTTTCCTTGAATTCTCCCCAAATTTTTGCAGCATTTGAAGCATATACGATGCTAGGAATCAATTCACTGGATACTGTGCTTCCTATCCACGATAGTACTATCGCATTGCATTTCTCCCAAAGCTCCTCTAGTTCTCCCTTGTATTGAATTTTCGCACATGTTCCGTCAATAAATCCGAGCTTTCCCTTTCCCCTGAGAGCCAATTTCATCGATCGACTCCACAGAGTGTAGTTTTCTGGCCCTGTGAGCTTGATCGGAATCAGTACAAGTCCAGGAGCATCCGAAGTTTGCAGATGCAGTGGATGATTGTGATCAATCGTAACTGTTTCTCCTTCTACCATTTTTATTCAATTTCTGATCCTCTTTAGCTTTATCCTTCTTGCAGACGCCAATTTCAGGACCTCCGCTTTGATACCATGTAAAATTATATAGAATCCTCCATTGAATAAGCTTGAAGCTCATCCATGGAGCAAAGATCGAAGAAGAGAGAGAAAGAAGGATTTCTTTATATTGATCAAAAACTGTTATTTGTTACATATGAGCAGATATTTATAGAGGTGAAGTGACAGCTGTCTACAGCTGTCCTCCTATTATGTGCCCACTACTAACAATCAGATGACTAATTTTCTAACAGTGTTAACTAACAGAGTTTTAATCAACAATTATTTTAATAGAAGAAAAAAGGTGAAAAGACGATTTTGTCTATTGCAGAGACTTTTAATGAAGGGCAAAAAGTTCGATTCACTTTTCTAAGGGTCTTCACACTTTTAATATATTATAGATTATAGATAAATAGCCAAATTTTGTTGGGCGGTAAGGTTCCATTAAATTAAATAAGAGGTTTCCATGTAAATGATAATGTTATTAGTATAAGGGACAAACTTGTCGTTATAAGTTTAATTTGTTACATAAAATTATAAGTTTATTGTACAAAAATGGACAAGATGAGGTTTAGCTAAGAGTATGATCCTAAAAGGTTGAATATCATGCTTAAATGAAAAACACGAAGGTAGCATAAGTTAATTTTGTTATCCATGAGAATCATGTATTAAATGGGATTGAGAAAAGACTCAGATATACCACTGAACTTGATGAAATATTTCACATGTCACTCGTAAAAAAAGGTGAGGGGTAGTAAGTAATGAGTGGTTTAAATAATATCACATGGCAAAATCTGATAGTAGTATGGCTCAATTAGTGGTTACTGGCATGAATAAACCAAAATTGTCACGATGATAGCACCAATAAGCCTAACTATTAGTGAATGTCATAATTGAACCATTTCTGAAAGTTCAATAATGTATTTGAACTTTTAAGGAAGATGGATTGTAAGGAAAATGATATATAGTGTTATTTTTTGTCGGATAGTACTAATTAGGGTAGATTATGAAAATTCTTCTCACTGATAGTGTATTAATTATGTGTTTTCCCATAAATAAATAGAACCTCATAAATAATCCTAGCAGTACAGTACTCACAGCTGAAGAAGAGTCAGGGAACGATTCAAGATCAAAAGAGCTTTGAATCAAGTTGAATTGATCGAGATTAAATAACAAAAAGATCACTTGGCAAGAAACCCTAGCATCCAAATCGAAGGTTCTAAGATGGTAAAGCGCCAACAAAAGAACAAATCAGTGCTTTCCAATCAAATTCCTAAAGGTATTTTTTTCTCTATGCTATGCAGTTTTTTTTTTTTTACTACAGTGGTGTTTGAACCTATCTCATACAATTTTTTAATAAACCCAACATTCTAATCCTAGCAATGAAAAAGAAGAAAAACCCTAAAATTCAAATCAAACCTCCAAAGATGGAAAAGCGCCAACAAAAGAAGAATAAATCAGTACTTTCCAATCAAATTCTCAAAGGTATCTGTTCCTTTCTACTATGTGTTTTAATTTCTTAACAACAAAGGCATTTGAGGCGATTTCATACAATTTTAAATGCAGGACAAAGAGTTGTGGAGCCGTCAAAGAAAGCAAAGCTGATGAATATTGTTGATCTGGATCAGGTGAATTCATGGTGCACCAATTTGATGGAAAATATTTTATTCGTAAACTCAAATAATTTCTCACTAATTCCCTATAATTTGTTAAAATTTCTCACTAATTCTCAGAATAAAATAGTTACCAACAACTATATTTATGATAGTGCAATACCTAATTTAACTAGGACTATAGAAAATCTATACATTTCTATATTAATTTAGATTTAAAAAAAATCCTATTTAGACATGAATCAAATAAATATCAAATTCTAAGCAAATTTTATTTTTTACTCGACCGTTGAATTATTATTCCAACATTCACCCGTAATTCAAAATTGTATACTCTTACCTTTTTCTTGTCGTCATTATTGTTGTATTAGAGCACTTCTCTCCAATCTTTAATTTCTTATTTATTGTTGGGCTCAGCCATACCAAATGGACTCTTACATGGTGTGATATTGTTAGCTTTGTCCTGCACGATATTCCCAAAAGGCCTCACACTATTAAGAGATATTACACCTTATGTATAGCTTTCCATCCTTCCAGCTACCAACGTGGAACTTTTGTTCGCACATCTAATAATCTCCCCCTCAAACTAAGTTCCACGTGGCCCATTGTCACGCCCCAAATCCCATTGAGGCGGACTAGCACCCGAAGCCGACGAGGCCCGAGAGAACCAATCTTTGCTCATGTCTATTCATATGCATGTCACTCAATAAGCAGTACCATCACATAGAGATATAAGATGTTAATAGCGGAAGTCATGGAAACATGTGATATATATATATATGAAACTTGGCCGGTAGGGACATCAAGTGAAACTGGACATACATCTCTTACATTCCTCATCCCACATATGTCTACAAAGCCTCTACAGATACATAACCATAACCAACCTAGAGTCAGGACAACACCCCGCTCTATACACAACATTGACAATGCCAAAACAAATGTACATATGAACTCGAAAAAGCCCCGAACCAACTGGAGCTCACCAACAGTCTGCAGATATCTCGTAGCCTACTGAGGAGGTCTACTAACACCTGTTCCTGCAACAAGTAAGGTAAGTTCCCCAAAAGGGGTCAGTACGAAGAAAGTACTGAGTATGTAAGGCTATAAGAAACTACAGGATATATAAGCACTTCACTGGAATTATAACAAGTGAGTAATCATTATTGATAATTATCTGTTCTGTATATGTGGAACCATGTACACTTCTTCTATTATTTTCATTACTTGATCATTCACTCGCATCATCATCATTCTTATAATAACCTTCATATTTATATATATATTCACGCAAGGGATATAGTCTCATCTCTTTTACACCTATCTTCATTACTGTTCACTCAACTAGTTAGTGGTTCATAATACCTTGTGGATCATCATCTTATAAGTAAGTATATAATACCGGACCTCCACCATTGGTGGGCTATAATAAATAAGTATATAATACCGGGCCTCCACCATTAGTGGGCTATAATAAATACGTATATAATACCGGGCCTCCACCATTAGTGGGCTATAATAAATAAGTATATAATATCGGGCCTCCACCTTTGGTGGGCTATAATATATATATCTATAATACCGGACCTCCACCATTAGTGGGCTATAATATATATCATAGCATAATATTGGGATTGATCCATCTGAACTTATACCCTTTAGATTGTGATCCACTCAATGAAACATAAAGGAACCATGTGTGCATTACTTCTTTGCAATCTTATTTCCTTTACATAGTTATGAGAGTGATACATGGGTGATTGGATCATTAATTGGGAACACGTATATACATTACTTCATTCCTTACTTTCATAAGATTGATACGCTCACTCATGAGAGATTAATACTTTCACTTATGAGAGATTGATACATTCACTTATGAGAGATTGATACTTTTGGTAATTGTAACATTATTGGAACTTGAAACGTTGACCAAAGAACATGAGTCATGTGAATTACAAATTAATCAAGGAATAAGGAACATGGGAGTAACAAGGATTAATAACCGGAAATGGGATACCTCTGAATATTTTGGAATAGAATAGGTACAATGTCAATGTGACTAATATGTGTTGCAGAAAGATACGGAAAGAGTAACCTTACATACCTTATGTCCTCAATATGAACACACACTCCAATATGTGAATACAACAATTTCGCTCCTTCCTTACGGTTCACTCTACATCACAAGTACATAATGGAACCAACATTAACCACAAGCTACATTCCAAGTGTATAAGACGACCATGAGTTACATGAGTCCCTCATAACATTATTTCACCCTTTACAATACCATTCATGGCCTTTTCATACCAACAATACCATAACATTCTATACATTGACCACAATATCATATACCAATAGCATTTTACCACAACTTCCTCCTTTACACTTTCTCATCAATACTATATCGCAATTAATCCACCAAGTCACCTTAACACACCTCATAATAACATATCAGCCAAAATCCCATAATTTACACTTATAGAAAAATAACAAGTTTAAGAGCATAATCACACCATAAATGTTGATATTTCATCCATACCATTCACTTTCATCAAAGCATCAAGTTCTTTTTCAAGTTTAATTCACAAGGATGCACATCTTTTAGCAAAAATCCAAAGTGCCATGTCCAACACTTCCAAGCATAACCAACATAATATGCATAATCTCTCATGTACATAATATGTTAAATCATAAGAATAAACACTTACCCAAGCTTGTAGAATGATTATCTTGCCCAAAGAGTTGATTGTCTTAGGGTTTGGAAATAGAGAGAAAAATCTAGAAATGTCATGAGAGGTTTTGTGAATAAAAAATCTGATTTTGGTCTTATATAGCCTCCATTAAATGGTTATATTTATCCACTTGGGTCAATAATTGAGTAATTAAAGGAAGAATGGGTCATTTGACCCATTGGGCCAAGTCTTAAATTTTAATTTCCACTTTGGGCTTTAAATTGAGCCCAATAACACATGTCATCTTAACCCCCAAATTTAATGTGTAATCCATCATTTATCTCATGTGTACATAATTTCATAACTTCACAACAATATTCAACTCACGAGACTTGTATTCGTAGCCTCAATCTCCAAATAAGACATTCTAGCCACTTATGGCTTAATTGAACATAACAGGGTAAAAACGTAATTTGGATGCTAACTCCGTACAAGTGTAATCTTACCAAGATGGAAAAATTATATAATAACCCAAGAACCACATTTATAGGCTCGTGGTTGGCGAAAAGATTTGGTAAAAAGCACCCCGGCACGGCCCCGGACGCCCCTTGGACTTAAAAAAAATTTCCAACATTTGAAGGGTGTGCAGGGGCAGATTGGCACGCTGCCTGGCGTGCCCCCTTGCTTCCTGTGGGCTAAAAATTTTAGCCCAGAGCATCCTGGAACGCCCCTGGGCGCACCCCACTCTTATTTTTTTTTAAATTTTTCGTTTCTTCGACTTTTCTTTGCGGATTGGGTTAGGTACTTCAAGTTCTAAGATTTAGCTTGTATCTTGTCTTTAAGAACCTTTATTTAGGAGTCATTCAAGCTTCATTTATTTCTCCTAAAATTTCCCAAAAAGTTTCAAACTCCTCCTACAAGAGTCTAGTCATATTGACTAGTACGATATCAATTGTTTCATCCGAAAACCAATGCAACCACGTACTTAGTGCTTGCGAAGCTAAGGTTTATAATTACATCCTAGGTCACCAATCAATCAAATTAGGGTTGGAAATGTACGGGGTGTTACACCCATCACCACGATCTACGGGTCACAGAGATTCATTGTGTGCAACCCACACCGTTTGAGTATTTTATGGCAACCGAATCCCGCAACTAGGTTCTTCTTGCGTGTGCATCTCCATGGTAAGCAAATCGAGCCCCAGACCTCATCATTTCGCCATATCCTCATACTCGTCCCGCTGAACCTGGGCTCTGATATCAGTTGTTGGGTTCCATCAGCCCAAAGATACTCTTACATGGTGTGATATTGTCTGCTTTGGGCTAAGCCCACACGAGTTTCTCAAAAGGCCTCACACCATTAAGAGATCATACACCTTATATGTAGCTTCCCAATTCTTTCAGCTACCAATGTGAGACTTTTGATTGCCCACCCAACATTTGTGTTAGAGCACTTTTCCCCAGTCTTCACTTGTTGATGCACTTCTCATCAAGCTTCAATTGTTGAGGCACTTCTCTTCAACCTTCAATTGTTGAACCACTTCTCTCCAACTCCCGTTATTAGTTTTTCTTGGTTGTGTTGGAGCATTTTTCTCCAACTATAAATAGTTGATGCACTTTGTATCAAAACCTATTATTTTTTTCTCGGTTGTGTTGGAGCACTTCTCTCCAACTTCCAATAGTTAAAGCACTTACCTTCAACATTCTATTGTTGGATCACTTCTCTCCAACTCTCGTTGATGCACTTTATCACCCACACCCAATTTTGTTGATTCACTTGTAATCAACCTTCAATTTTTTTTATGTCTACCTCTCTCCAATTTTAGAAAAGAATATCTTCACTTGTGCATGTTTCCTTGAACTTCTTTATACCTGCGATATGTTTGTCAGTCCTTCTTACCATGATTGTTCTTCATGCATATGTTATTGGGCCACTTTTGCTAACACTATCATTGGACAGACGGGTAGCACATATGGATTACAGCCATCAGCTAGTGGCAAAAGCTCTTTGATTCTCTATTCGGATTGTAGAAGTTCTGATACCAATTTGGTTGAAAATATTTTATTCGCAAACTCAAATAAATTTCCACTACTTCTATACAATTTGTCACAATTGATCACTAGTTCTCACTAGAAAATAGCTACCAACGTCTTTATTTATACTACTGTAAAACGTAATTTAACTAGGACTAGAAAATGTATTCCTATATTAATTTAGACTAAAAATTCTATTTAAACATGAATTGAATAAATATCAAATCCTAAACAAATTTAATTTCTTACTCCAATTTTGAATTATTATTTCAACACAAATTGAGTTCGTTTATTGGGGATTGTTGTTGGTTGGACTTAGATTCTATGTGTGTTTTGTTGCTATGACCAAAAGTTGTCTTTCCCTTCTTTGTGTCCTATCATATCGCGAAGTATATTGAGATGCATTCCCATTTTTCGTGCAAGGACCAAATACTCTTAATTACCTCTGATGACTGTGACACAAGGTTTAGAAAACAAATATATAAGGCCCACGACAAATATTTCCTAGGAAAACATTTTCCTTTATACCAAACATGCCCCTACTGGAAAAATTTAGGTGAACTAGGGTGCATCTATACCAAGCATCAATAGTTTCAAATTTCAATTATAAAAATGTTATAGTCACACTATAAAATAATTGTAGGCGATAAATTTATTCCTTTTACATTAGTTCTATGCTTAAAGTACTTGAATCAGTTGTTGCTCTCTCTTGTTGCCATTGCCAAGGGCCTAGGGATTGCAATGGAGCGGGAGGGTGCAGGGTGGGGTGGGTTTTAGGCTATGCGGGGCGTGGCGAGTTAAAATGATTTTTAGAAAATTTGATGTGGGGCGGGTTGCGGGTCTATGCGGGTTTAAGCAAAATCAAAGCTAAAAAAAAAAAAAAGATGACTTCAATTCTAAGGCAACAAAAATGAGTACCAAGTCATTATTGACTGAAAAGTTGCAAATATGAGTTTCCAGAACTCATATTTTTTGTATTTAAGCTGGTATTTATACAATCTTTGCTAGATTATAGTTCAAAATTAATTTCTAATATCTATGATCATTTGGCAAAACAGAAAATGACCTTTGTAATTTCAAACAGTAAATTATACTTGTGACAATTTTAAACAAACATAAAACTAACAGAGTAACATAGTAAAGGGAAATAAACACTTAGGTGGGGCGGGGCGGGTGGATGCGGGTTTGGTGCGGGGCGGGTAAATGCGAGTGAAAGTACTATGCAGGGCGGGGCGGGTTTTAAGTTTGGCGGGTTAAGAGAAAACCCGCCCCCGCAACAGCCCTGCCCCGCACCATTGCCATCCCTAGTAAAGGGCCTAGGATATTTTTTTCTACTTGAAATTTTCTAAATTTTATTGCTCAATTTCTTTGTTAAAAGTATATAGATAGAAATTAAAAAATTCACATGTTTATCTTTTCTAAACTCTTGGTTGATCGTATAACATTTAAATACTTTAAAAAGTAAGTATCTGATAGTACTTTCTTGACTATCTAGGCCATGAAAGTTTACTTTGAAGAGGATATACTTACGAACATCCTCGGAAGGTTACCTGTGCGGTCTCTCCTTCGTTTCAAATGTGTTGCAAAATTTTGGAAAACATTGGTTGATGAACCGTATTTTAGGATGAAGCATCTAATCATACCAAGAATGAAAAAACTTTCCAAAAATTTCTCTTTTATCAATTGCGCCCTATGGAAGCTATATTTTCCATATATTGTTGTCCTTTGTCATCGGCTCATCAACTAGTTGAGGATGTACGGGAACTGGATTTCCCTTCCAATGTTGAACCACAAGGTTGCGAAGTCTATTGTTGTTGTGATGGCTTGGCTATTTTCAGGGTTTATGAAAGTATGGATGAAAGCCAAATATTTTTGTTATGGAATCCCTCCACGGGAGAATCAATAGTCCTACCCACTCCTGAATTTACAGTGGATGGATTTTCTTGTGGGGGGAAGAATGTAACACCCCGTACGTTTCTAAGTCTAGCTAACAACCGTAACACCTATGGAAATATGACGACATGAGAGAATTGATGAATTTGTATTGAATTATGGGCATTAAAAGTCTTATATAATTGGTCCCTTAAATGAAGCCCAAAGTAATAAGAAGACATGGCCCAAAAGGGATATTTTGACCCATTCTTCACATTTGATCCATTTGACCAAATCAATATAGCATTAAATGCTAAGGAAAAAGATAAGAGAGACATGAGGGACTATAAAAAGTAAAAATCAGATTTTTATCTCATTGAACTCTCATCTCATTTCTAGATTTTTCCAACAATATCTCCTTTGCTCTCAAGAACCCTAAGTCACTCTTTGGGCCAAGATCTTCAATTGGTAAGACTTGGTAAGTGTTTATTATGATGGATTAATATATTTTAGGCATAATAGATGGTGTATATTATGTTGGTTATGTTGGTGGCATATTGAGAAGTTCACAATAAGTGAAAGGTTACATGTTTGCCTAAATCGGAGGTTGGTTTGTCTTGTAAACTTGGTGATGGACTTGTGGTTGTGAAGGAAGTGAACTTGGTGGAGTAAATATTGACATGTGAGATGTGATTATGGTCTTACTTTGTTTTATTCTTGTGCATAACATTTGGAATTGTATTGTGAAATTGGTTATGGTTTTGGTGCCGTATTGGCCGTGAAATGTGGTTTTGGGTGTCGTTATGTGTGTTGTGAGACCATGGCTGAATGTTTATGTTTAAGAGGATCAAAAATATGTTCAAATATGTTTTATTGTGATCATGGACCATTCATGGCATTAAAATACCCCAAAAAAAGTCATTTCGGACCAAAACGGGCATTCCCCCCCGCAGACGAGGGCATCTGCGGGCGCAGATGCCAACGCAGATGGAACTGGCTGCTGCCAAAGGCCATCTGCGTGCGCAGGTGGCTACGCAGGTCAGCCCAGAATTGTGCTTTGTTTGTTTTCGTATTCCTTTGATCCCCGAAAGCCCCGATACCCTTTTTGGATATAATTATCAACTTGTGGTGTCGTTTTAATGAATTTAAAGTATTGTATGGAGGTGTTTTGGACTGTATGAAGTATATAAGGTTGTTCATATGTTGTTATAAAGGATTAAATGCGACAGAATGATACAGGGAAAAGTGTAAAAGGGTACATGTGGTGTGAAATGCTATTGATGTATGATATTTTGGTCAATGTGTGTTATGTTATGGTGTTGTTGATATGGAAATGCATTGGATTGTATTGTAAGGGGGTGACATGACGTTATATAGTAGTCACATGGTTCATTGTCGTCTTGTACGCCTTTATAGTGAATAGTTGCTAATGTAAGTTCCGGTATGAACTTGTATTGTAGAGTGAGACGTAAGGAAGAAGCTGGACTACTGTGTTCATACATAAGCCTGTATATTTGTATTTGGAAGTAAAGGTATGTAAGGTTACCTTGTACCATAGTACTCATATTTACGTTACACTTGTCCTATTCCGAAATGTGCTATGGCATCCTATTTTTGGCTACCAAGGGTTATTATCACATGTTCCCTATTTATTGATCAATTGCGAATCTCAGGTCTCATGTCTCATATTCATTGATAACGTTCCAAAATTCCAATAAGGTTGTGTTCCAAAGTTCCAAAAGTGACTATGCTCATGTATCTTGTTCTTTTATTATTGTCTAATGGTTCTAACAGGGTTATGTTTCCTCAAAGGCTATGTTTCCAATAATGCTATTCATATGTCTCTCACTCATTGGTTAATGATCCAAAGTTTCAAATAAAGATATGGCAACCATTGTACCAATCTCAAAGTAATGATCAAAGTAATGCAAATGTGGTCAATGATTTATGGGTGGCAAGTCTAGGGGCATAAGCCTAGCTCGACTCGATCCCGATGTATTGATTTATGGGTGGCAAGTCTAGGGGCATAAGCCTGGATCGATGTATTGATTTATGGGTGGCAAGTCTAAGGGCATAAGCCTAGCTCGACTCGATCCCGATGCATTGATTTATGGGTGGCAGGTCTAGGGGCATAAGCCTAGCTCGACCCGATCCCAACATAACGATATGTTATGTAAAGACCCACTGATCAGTAGGGGCCCGGGTACATTGTGACACATGTATTGACAAGCAAGCATTGAAGTAAAGAAAACAAAGAAAGTAATGAAAACAATGCACATGGTTCCCAAAATGCAAAATGGTGACTTATGCACATTGGTTATTTATTTGTTTTGAGTCCATTGAAATGTTCATATATTGTACAGTTTTATTTGCGCCTTACATACTCAGTACTTATTCTGTACTGACCCCTCTTGGGGAATTTACCTTGCTGCAGGCGCAGGCACCAGTAGGCCTCCTCAGTAGGTTGCCAGTTGCTAGCGGTTTCTTGGTGAGCTCCAACTAATTCGAGGCTTCTCCGAGTCAGAGTATATATATGTTTTGGTGATGTACATGTTGTATAAAGCGAGGACTTGTCCCAACTTTTGGTTTGTATTGGTCAATGCATCTGTTAGAGGCTTTTGTAGACCCACGTGGGTATATGTATATAAGGTGACTCATGAAGTCTTGTTTTGATGGCCTCAACGGCCACGTTTCTCAAATGTGTATATATATATATGCCACATGTTCTATGATTTCCAATATCCATGATTTCCAATACTAATGGTTCATGTTCTTATGTGATAGTGGTGGTTCCGAGGGCATGCATATGAATGTATAGAAGCATAGTTTGGTTCTCTCGGGCTTTCTCGACTTCGGGTGCCAATCATGCCTCATTGGGATTCGGGGCGTGACAAAAGTGGTATTAGAGTAGGTCGTTCTAAGGGTGTCTACAAAGCCGTGTCTGAGTAGAGTCTTACTTATCGATGTATTGTGCACCACATTTATAAGTAGGAGGCTACGACACATTTAGGATGTTGTTTCTTTTCTTTATTCTAGATCGTGCAATAGAGCCAATGTTGTAAGTTGCATTGTATCTGATCTTGGTAATTGTTTTTCTTTAGTATAGTCAAAATGCCAAACACTAGAAGAGGAAGAGGTAAAAGTAAGCGGATAGATAGAATTGCTGGTGAAGGAACCAGTATACCACCACCTGATCAAGTTAATCAAGGCGATACTGAGCCTGAATTTGTGTCACGAGCTTCCTCCACTCCCTCTGTACCAGAAAAGTCGAGTAGGAGAAGAGCACCTGCAGAACCACCAATGAATGCCACAGATCAGGATCTTAGAAATGCTGTACATATGTTGACATAGTTAGTGGCGGCACAAAGCCAGGGACGGGCTGGTTCCATGACACATGATGATGATGCGGCTAGAATGGAAAGTCGCAGAACACAGGATTTCCTAAAATTGGACCCTCCTATCTTCACAGGGTCCGATCCAAAAGCAGATCCACAGGACTTAGTTGATCAAATTCAGAGGGCCTTGGACGTTATGCATGTGACAGGGGTAAATACAGTTGAACTTGTTGCGTATAGGTTGAAAGGAGAGGCAATATTGGTATGAGGATTGGAAGAAATTCTGTGACATTGGTGTAAATCCACCTACATGGGAAGAGTTTAAAGTGGCTTTCCTCGATCATTATCTTCCGTATGAGGTTGGAAGCACGTGCAGATCAGTTCCTGAGTTGCATCAAGGGAATATGAGTGTTCGGGAATATAGTTTGCATTTTAACTCCTTGGCTCAATATACGCCAAATGTGGTGGCTACGATGGCGGATAGAGTCCATCGATACGTGGACAGATTAGAGCCATATTTGGTACGAGATTGCACCATTGCTGCCTTAAATAAGGACATGGACATAGCGAGAATCCAGGCCTTCGCTCAAAAAATGGAAGACCAACGACAGAGGAGGAGAGTGCATGAATTTGACAGGGGACAGTACAAAAGGGCTAGACCTATGGGACCACCTGTGATGTCCCAAGGAGGATCTAGGCCTCGTATGTTCCCTAGACCACCTAGACCATCGTTTTCTCATTCCATGGCAGGAGCTTATTCTCAGTTCCGAGGGTCTAGGGGTGGTCCGTCTGGGCAGAGTAGCAGAGTTCACGGATCACAGGCAGCAGGTCTTCCTCGTCAGCAATGTCAGCACTACAGGCGTATTCATTCAGGCACATGTCGATCCGGGATGAATGTCTGCTTTTGGTGTGGTATGCCGAGACATATAGCGAGAGATTGTCCACAGAGGAGCATGGGTGGTATAGCACGATCGGCTGGGTCGGTTGTTGCGTCATCAGCATCGGTTCCTTCACTGGGCCGAGGGGTGCAGCCCATTGGCCGTGGTAGAGGTGCCAGAGGAGCAGCCAGTACCAGTGGGGTCCAGAATCGCACTTATGCTTTAGTGGACCGATAGAATTCAGAAGCTTCCCCTGATGTTGTCACAGGTACATTACTTGTATCCTCACATAATGTATATGCATTGATTGACCCTGGTTTTACATTTTCCTATGTTACTCCATTGGTCACGGCGAAATTTGCAAAGGCTCCAGAATTATTAATTAAATCAATTGAAGTGTCTACACCGATGGGTGAATATATTGTTGCAAAGAGAGTTTATCACAATTGTGTGGTAGTGGTGTGTGGTCATGATACACTGGACGACCTCATTGAACTAGACATGGTAGATTTTGACGTGATAATGGGAATGGATTGGTTGGCTTCGTGTTATGCTACGGTAGATTGCCGGGCCAAGAAGGTACAATTTTGTTTTCCGCAGGAAAATGTTCTAGAATGGCAGGGTAATGTAGGGGCACCACGAGGAAGATTTATTTCCTATTTGAAAGCAAGGAAAATGATTGCCAAAGGATACATATGTCATCTAGTACGGGTGCAAGATAACGATATAGAACCATTAACTCCACAGTCAGTACCGGTAGTCAATGAATTTCTTGATGTTTTTCCAGAGGATCTTCCAGGTTTACCCCCAGAACGGGAAGTGAAATTTGGCATTGATGTGATTCCATACACTCAGCCTATTTCTATTCCCCCATATAGAATGGCTCCAGCAGAATTACGTGAATTGAAGGGGCAATTGAAAGATTTGCTGGACAAGGGCTTCATTAGGCCTAGTATGTCCCCATGGGGTGCACCGGTATTATTCGTACGCAAGAAAGATGGCACAATGAGGATGTGCATTGACTACCGACAGTTGAATAAGGTAACGATCAAGAACAAATATCCCCTTCCTCGCATTGATGATTTGTTTGATCAGTTACAGGGTGCCAAACGTTTTTCAAAAATTGACTTGAGGTCGGGTTACCATCAAGTCAGAGTTAGAGAAGAGGATGTACCCAAGACAGCTTTTCGAACACGGTATGGTCATTTAAGTGAAGTGTGGAAATTTAGGTACACAAGCAATTTTTTGTGGAAAGCGAAACGAACTTCAGATTTGATCTACTATAATACTCCTAAAAAACAAATAGGTTGCAGTTTTTCTGCATTCACTTGATGCATTTTCAGGTAACACAAACCTACACCATTCATATATAATGCATTTTCTACAAACACAAACCTTTACCATTCACAAGAAATGCACTTTCTGCAAACACAAACCTACACCATTCACATATAATGCATTTTCTGCATTCACTTGATGCATTTTCTGCAAACACAAACCTACACCATTCACAAGAAATGCACTTTCTGCAAACACAAACCTACACCATTCACATATAATGCATTTTCTGCATTCACTTGATGCATTTTCTGCAAACACAAACCTACACCATTCACCAGAAATGCACTTTCTGCAAACACAAATCTACACCATTCACATATAATGCATTTTCTGCATTCACTTAATAACCCAATACAACCACCAAAACAATATGAAAAACAATCACCAAAACTGTACAAAAGCTAGACATTAATGCTTCACCAAACTTCATGACACAATACCAACTTCAAGCCAAGCCAAAATAAAAGCATTCATTGTTTTGTAGCTACTAAATTCAGTCAAAATAAACACTAATGCACTTTACTGTTTTGCATCAACTTTAACCAAAAACAAAATATAAACATTCAATGCCTAGCACTAGTCACAACATATTAAATTTGGGTTCTCCCATTAGCCTTTTTAGTCTTCAACTTTCCCAGCTTCTTCTCTCTTGCATTTTCTAACTGATTGCTAGTGATAGTTTTTTTTTCCTTTCCATGTAAGCTTAGAGGGTGAATAAGAAAGATATGTAGGCTCACTAACTCCAACCAGATCACCTCTAAAACCTATCAATATGCTCCCAGAAGAAGATAAAATTCTGGGAGTTTGCCTCACCAACAGCCTTGTGTCTTCAGGAATAATTTGAGGCATTAAATCTGGATCACTTTCAGGCTCTCTGGACGGACCAAATGGTTCATAGTGTTGTTCCTCTTCTTCTTGTGTTGGTTGAGGTGCTGAACTATTAATGTCATACACATCATCTTGAACTTCTTCCTCTTCAATTCTGCCCCTTCTTCTCTTCAATCCTACCCCTTGTTCATGTTCAGCAAACTGAATTAAAATGCATAAAATTAGTTCATGTAAGTATTCATAAAATTATTCATTTATATAGATATACATAAAAGTGATACCTTGCATGTCCTTGCATTATGTGTTACTGAACCACACTTACTACAGGTCATTCTAGTTACCTTTCTTGAGTGAGCCCATTCTCCTGCTCTTTTAATTGCTGCATCTTTTTCTCTTGTTATTTTGGTCCTTGGTCTTCCAACAGTTTTCACAAAATCTGGTGGATCTATTACATGTTCTGGCAAAATCTTCCAGAAGTTTTCACCTCTTGTAGGCAACAACTTGCCCCAGTATGTTTTCAAGTAAGTTTCTTTACTATACCACAAACTTATCTCTTTTTTCATAAGATCAGGTTTCATTTTGTTATACTCCATAGCCTTGATGCCATGAGGGCATGGAATTCCAGTCAACTGCCAAGACCTACAAGTGCATTTCTTCTCCACCAAGTTCACTATGTGTCTATCTTCACCTTCAGACACTTCATAACCATTATCACCATTAAAATTAACAGTGCAAAATTGAGCTATTTCTTATGGGCAGTGAACAATTTCATGCACTTAGGACTGAAATTTTCCTCCCATTTGCTTACATCAATTTCCTTCTCTTTCAATCTATTCATTATCTTGACTCTTATTTCTTCAAACATTTTCAAGATTGGCTTGCCCCTTGGTTCCAATATCCAAGAGTTGAAGGACTCAGTGAAATTATTATCCACCATCTGATTTTTGCAAACAGTGTCCATATACGCCCTGCACCATCTCGCTGGATTAAATTTTAACAAGTCTTGGGCAGCTTCTTCTGATAATGCTCCATCAACTGGTCCTTGAAATCTTCTTCATAAGTACTCCAAGAAGCCCACCAAAATAGTTTCTTTATCTCTCCTGACCTATATCTCTTCATCCAGTTGGCCTCAACATGCCTAACACAATACCTTTAAATCATAAAAGGTGAATGTTTAGCCAAAAAGTACAAATAGAAAAATAATTACAGCTTCTTAAAGTACCTATGGTGGGCTAAAGGAAGGAAATTTTTCACTGCATCTACCAGTCCCTGTTCATGTGAAACAAATAAATATTCAGTTACATAAAAAACATAAGTGGAAAAATTCAAATAAACACAAATTTATAATACCTTCTGCATGTCAGACATAAAGGTGACACTTTCACCATTTTTCAGATTCAATGACTTCTCTAGCAGTTGTAGAAACCATGTCCAGGTCCTTGATGTTTTCTTATCAACTACAGCCCATGCCAAAGGATAGAAACAATTATCACAATCTTGTTCGATAGCCACAAGTAGTTGTCCCTTGCAATGACCTTTCAAAAAGGTCCCATCCAGTCCAATGAAAGGTCTCAACCCTTCTTTCCATCCCAACTTTAGTGCATTGAAGCATATGTACATTCTAAGAAACTTTCTTTTGCCTTGTTCCAAACCATCCTTTGATAAATTTATCACTACATCACTGCCCGGATTACTCAATGTAATCTCATTTGCATAAACCTTTAACTTGTTGTACTCATCTAAGAAACTGCCTTCCATTTTTTGAAGTACCGTCCTCTTGGCCCTTTTTAACATTGAGGGGTTAGCATTCAAATTAAATTGATCATCCAAGTCTTGTCTCATGTCCTTGATCTTGAACTTAGGATTATTCGGCACTTTATCCTTGAAATATTGGGATAAAAAAGATGTGGTGGCTCTAGGATTTGTAAATGCATCCTCACAAGTATGCTTTTCAATTAAGGTTTTAACCTTAAATCCTGGACCATTACCATCTAGTGAAACTAAAATGACAAATGGGCAACCATCCTCACATATATACCTCAATCTTGTTTTGTCACTTTGCTTCACTTTAAGTGGTTTCTTATTTGCAAGGGCATATAGATCCACAACTCTTTTAGCCTCTTTCTTGTCCTTAAAGGTCATTGAAAGATGAAGTTCTTTGTAATGATCAAGTTTGTCATTCACTTTCCTATTTTGTTGCATCTTAATGGCTTCTAACTCCTCAAATTTATACTCCTCATCATTTGACTCACCATTATCATTAGAATCAGTTTCTGATTCAGCATCAGTTCCATATTCACACTCAATGAAGTGTGCTTCAGTATGGTAGATTAAAGTTGGAGCAGAAACAGATTCTTCAAAATCATCAACAGCAAAAAAATGAATCACCTGGAACTGTTCATTTAGTAGTGACTGGAGTATCTTAATACCTTCAGACCCTTCAACTACGAAAAGTTTCCTACATGGACCTTTCACAAGTAGTTGTTTCACAGCCACAAATCCTAAGTTTTTGGTATACTCATTTTCTATCTTATGGTAATCTATCATATCAGAAGCAATGTCTCTCCTAGCAGCAACATATTTCTCTTCATATACTAGTTGGTTTTTTTTAATCCATTTACCCCCATAGTGTAACATAAAGTCAACAAACAAATCTTTCATGTTTAGTTGTCTGAAAAAAACAAACAAATAATCATATTTGAGAGCTGTATCATAAAAGTCAACACTTCATATTTTTACCAGTAAACAAAAAGAAAGTGTTTATTGGTGAACATCAGAACTTAAAAAACAGCAAAACATAGAGGACCACATACTTTTTACACTTAAAAAAATAGAGAAAAAGGAAGCTCTCAACTAGTAGCAAATAATAAACAATGAAAAAAGGCATTGGGATCACACAAATCACTTTTGCTGCAATACAGACATAATCGGATTTAGATAACATAAAACAAACACATATAATCTCAAATCAATAAAGTAAGCAATTTAGGGAATTTATACTAAGATAAAAGCAAACATAGAGGGGCCACATGTTTTTTACACAAAAATAGAGGAAAAGGACCTCTCAACAAGCAACACAATAATAAACAATGAAAAAACAGGCATTAGGACCACACAAATCAGATTTGAACAGTATAAAACAAACACACATAAGTATTGTAAACTAATGTTGAGTTTTATAAGGTTGAGTGGGTAAAAAATGACAACTTCAAATTTGCGAGAAACTATGTATCTATCATTTTCAGACAAAGAAAATCCTCTTTCTAGACGTGATAAGACACATGCCACATAATAAAATAGCACCACAATATACAAGACAAAATTCTCAAATGAATAGAAAACCCTAACTCATCTTCATATCCCAATTACTCTGACCCAAAATTACATAAATACTAAATTTAGCAGTGAACCAAATAGTACCACTTTATACATGATAAATTTTTTTGAAGAATGTAAACCCTAACTATACGATGCCCGAATCTTTAAGACCAAAATCACATTACATGCAAGATTTTGAAAGTTTGCTAGTACCAGAACATGTAAGAATTCAAAATTTCAAACCCTAACATCAAAAATTAATAACCTAATAGCAAAATTTCGAAAGGGGAAAGAACTCACAAACGAAGCTCGTAGTCACCACCAAAGATTTTTGAATCTTATAAGCAATTTATACCATATGCAGCCATAGTGAACCCTAGAATGTGACAATCGATCTTTCTCCTTTCGAATCCAAGCCGCAGCCGCAATGAACCCTAGGAAGGTCCACCAAACAACCGCAATCAATTTTTCTTTTAGGAGAGATTAGGGTAAATAGAAAGGTCCGATGTAGATTTTACCCTTTTTTATTGGACTCTTGGATCGGGTCGGGGTCTGCTGAAATTAATGGGCTGATGAAATTAAAGAGGGGATTTTACACATGGAGGATGATGTGGCATGGCCAAGTGGCTTTTTTTACCAAGGTGGCATGTTTGGTGGAGGTCTGTTAGAGGGAAGGGTATTTTTAAGCCAAATGTTTAACGGAGGGGTATTTTTGAACCAAAAAACTAACGAAGGGTATTTTTGATCTATTTAAGATAGTTTAGGGGTATTTTTGACCCTTTTCCATATAATAATTGATATGTCCATCGCAAATACAACATTGGAATTGCTGATAAATCAGTGCAATTGCGTTCATGTCAGACCATCCAAACTCAGCAACTGTCAAAACACTTCAATTGGTTCGAAACATATCAAGCAAACTCGAATTTCGACAAAATTAGTTTGTATGAGTCACAAATAATGATACAGGTCTGATAATGTGATCAAATCACCCTTTTGACCATTAATGCACCAAATGAGGGGTCAAGTTCTTTATTTTTCTCTCGAAATTTTTTTTTTGTGTGTGCAAAAAACGATAATTATATTATAACTTAATATGCATCAATACAGGGAAACAAGGCAGCACTGCCAGGAGTCACTACGTTAGTTACATTAGTAGCATTACTAGCATTACTGGACGAATTAGTAGTAGTAGTAAGCATAGTACTAGGGATTGAAGTCTTAGGGATTGACCGTTTTGGCCTTACAAAAGTAGTTCCTACTTTGTCTGCTTCCAACGCCTGGATAGTAAACAATGGTGGAACTGTCCATTCTACAATATTATTATAAAAGCTTGCTAATGCTCCTTCCTTTGCCAAAATATCTGCCACCTTGTTGCTACTTTGATGCTTTTTTTATCTCAAAAGTTGAGAGAGAATGTGCAGCAAGAGTTGACCAAGGCATTTGATCTTACACAAGAAGAAGTACTTCAATGCCAAGGGAGATTATGTGTACCGGATGTAGATGAGCTGAGGAAGCGGATTATGACAGAGATACGTCATTCACGATATTCTATTCATTCGGGATCCACCAAAATGTATCATGATTTGAAAGACATGTATTGGTGGGGAAATATGAAGAAGAACATTACAGAATTTGTAGCTCAATGTTCAAACTGTCAACAAGTCAAAGTGGAGCATCAGAAACCAGGAGGTTACATGCAATGTATCAATTTTCCAGTCTGGAAATGGGACATGATTAATATGGACTTCATCACAGGTTTACCTCGTACACTATGGAAATTTGATTCCATATGGGTGATAGTTGACAGGCTTACCAAGTCAGCGCATTTTCTACCAGTCAGGACCACCTATACAGCTGAAGATTATGCACGGCTGTGTGTTAAAGAGATAGTAAGATTACATGGGATTCCAATCTCCATTATATCAGACAGGGGGGCGCAATTTACTGCACATTTCTGGAAATCTTTTTAGAAGAGCTTGGGTACACAGGTGAATTTAAGTAGGGCTTTTCATCCTCAGACAGATGAACAAGTGGAGCGTACTATCCAAACACTTGAAGATATGCTACAGGCGTGTACAATGGACTTTAAAGGTAGTTGGGATGATCATCTTCCTCTCATTGAATTTTCCTACAACAATAGCTATCATTCAAGTATTAAAATGGCACCTTATGAAGCTTTATATGGAAGAAAATGTCGATCACCAATTGGATGGTTTGAAGCGGGTGAAACTATTTTACTTGGGCCAGATCTTGTTCACCAAGCCATGGAGAAAGCTAAAGTGATCCAACAGCGGATACAAATGGCCCAAAGTCGACACAAGTCATATGCTGATTTTAGAAGAAGAGGGCTCCAATTTTCCAGAAGTGATTGGGTATTCTTGAAGGTGACACCAATGAAAGGGGTAATGAGATTTGGAAATAAAGGAAAGTTAAGTCCACGTTATATAGGTCCATATGAAATTATCAGAAGATTTGGGCAAGTTGCATATGAATTGAAATTACCCCAAGAACTCTCCTCAATCCATCCAGTATTTCATGTTTCGATGCTTCGAAAATGCATAAGAGATCCATCTTGTATTGCTTCGGTTGACGATGTTCAAGTTACAGAGGATCTCACTTATGAAGAGATACCTATTGCTATTCTGGATAGACAAGTGAAGAGATTAAGAAATAAAGACGTAGCGTCCGTAAAAGTCCTTTGGAGGAATCAACAAGTGGAGGAGATCACGTGGGAAGCTGAAGAAATGATGAAGTCCAAATACCCTCATCTGTTTCAAATGGAAGAAAAAGTTCACAGTGGGGAGGTGGAGCAATAATAAGTAAGTATTTATGGACATTAAGTGTATGTGTATATATATGTTAATATAGAGATGCATTTGTTATAATTAAAAAGATGTTGTCAACATTCGAGGACGAATGTTTCTAAGGGGGGAAGAATGTAACACCCCGTACATTTCCAACCTTACTTGACAACTTTGAGCCATGTTTACCTTAGTGTTGAGAGCAATAAGTACGTATCTTGTATTGCTTTGATGGGGTATTGGATGGTATGCTAGTGTTTGCAAGGAGTAGTCAAAATTCAGCAAAATAGCAAAACTTGTGCCACTCCTTCTTTCAGGGGGTATGTCGCAAGCCTGCAGGTTTAGAGACCATGCCATTTTTGCGCCACTGCTTTCTTTGCAACAGTGGCGCAAGGCACAAATGGTTTGGCCCTCCCGTGCTCGTTTTGCAATGCATTGCAACGTCGATTCTTCCTTGGTTTCTTTTGGTTCCTTGGTGTTCCTTTTCTCCTTGTTAAAACTTCAAATACCTCAATACACTCCTACATAATCAAATCATGAAACACAAGTATTTATCAAATTATGTTCAATGAAGCCATGAGTGGCTAGAATTTCTATTTTTGAGATTGAGGCTACGAACATGAATCTTGTAAGTGAATATTATCGTGACATTATTGAATTATTTAAACATGAGATATATTATGGATTACACATTGATTTTGGTGGGCTAAGTTAATATGTGTAAATGGGCTCAATTTGAGGCCCAAAGTGAAGCCAAAAGACATGGCCCAAAAGGGCAAAATGACCCATTCTTCCACTTTGACCAAGTAAACATGGCATTTAATGCCAAGAAGTGGCTAAGGATGAATTGAGGGGCTATATAAAGGCAAAAATCAGATTTTTATTCCAAAAATCACACATGCCTTTCTGGACAATTCTCTAAAGATATTTCTCTATTTTTCAAATCCTAAGAAAACCATTTTCTTTGGACACTTTGGATAAGATCATCACTTTGCAAGCTTGGGTAAGTGTTTATTCTTGTGATTTAATATATTATATGCATGAGAGATTGTGTAGATCATGATGGTTATGTTGGCAAGGTTGAATATGGTACTTTTGCTTTTTGCTAAAAGATGTGTCATCTTTGTGATTTAAACTTGAAAGGTGACTTGAGGTTTTGATGAAAGTGCATGGTATGGATGATATATCAACATGTATGGTGTGGTTGTGTTCCTTAACTTGTTATTTTTCTATAAGTGTAAATTGTGGGATTGTTGTCGCTATGTTGTTATAAGGTGTATTGAGGTGACTCGATGGATTAATTGTGATACGGTGTTAATGAGAAAGTGTAAAGGAGAAACTTGTTGTGAAATGCTATTGGTATATGATGTTGTGGTCAATGTATGGCATGTTGGGGTATTATTGGTAAGACAATGCCGTGAATGGTATTGTAAAGGGGGAAATGACATTTTAAGACAAACACGTAACTCATTGTCGTCTTATACACTTGTAAGGTAGTTGATTGTTAACGTGAGCTCCGTTATGTACTTCTGTTGTAGAGTGAAACATAAGGAAGGAGTTGGACTATTGTGTTCACGTATAGGGTTGTGTATTCATATTGGAAGTATAAGGTATGTAAGGTTAATCTTTTCCGTATACTTTGGCAGCACCCATTGTTCACATCGTTACCGCTCTTGTTTCCGTATCAAAATGTTTCAAAGTATCTCATTTCAGGTTTGTTATAAATTGTTATTCACGTGTCTCTTATTCATTGATTGATGTTCCAAATCTCCAATAATGTTATAACCCCCCATGTATCAATCTCACAAAAGTAAAGGAATGAAGTAATGCATAGTTTTTTGTTTGAGTACGGGTGGCAGCTCAAAGGGGCGAAAGCCTAGATAGAGACAATCCCAATTGATTATTGGATATAGGGGGCATCCCAAAGGGGTGAAAACCTAGCTCGGGCCAAACCTGCTTTATTGATTTATGGGTGGCAGCTCAAAGGGGCGAAAGCCTAGCTAGAGACAATCCCAATGTTATTTTTTCCCACTGATCAGTCGGGGCTCGGGTATGATATGAATCAAATGATGGTAAACGAATGTAAAGCAATGAGTGTAATGGACATGGTTCCAAACATATGCACAACAGTGGCTTACCTATATGGTCTTTCCATTTGTTATTTGACTCCATTGAAGTCATTATGTATGATGCAGTTTTATATAGCCTTACTCAGTACATTGTTCGTACTGATGTCCCTTGGGGGACTTACCTTACTTGCTGTAGGCGCAGGTGCTAGTAGACCTCCATAATAGGTTGCAGGTCATTTGCAGAGCATTGGTGAGCTCCAGTTGCTTCGAATCTTTTCGAGTCACATATGTACATTTGTTTTGGTGCTGTGTTGGTATGGTCTATGTGTATAGAGCGAGGTCTTGTCCCGACTCTAAGTTGGTTTTAGTTAGGCATCTGTAGAGGCTTTGTAGAGGTTGTGGGGCAAAGGAAAGATATGTAAGGGACGTATGTTTTTGTCTTGATGGCCCCAACGGCCAAGTTTCATAGTTATCATGTATTTTCCATGACTTCCGCTATTGGCATCTTATATCCATTTGTTGTGGTGATATATATTGAGTAGCATGCGTATGAATGTACATGAGCAAAGATTGGTTCTCTCAGGCCTCAACGGCTTCAGGTGCCAGTCCGCCCTGTTGGAATTAGGGGTGTGACAGTTCAAATCGGAGCTCCAAAGAAGGTCAATCCCCAACAGAAGAAGAAATCAATATCTTCCAATAAAATTCCCAAAGGTATCTGTGTTTTTTTGCTCTGTGTGTGTTTTATATTTTTATTTTTATTTTTATTTTTGTCTTCGATGGTGTTTGAGCCAATTTCATATAATTTTAAATAAGCCCATTATTCAAATCCTAGCAATGTAGAAAAAGAGAAACTCTAGCACTCAAATCAAAGATCCAAAGATGGAAAATCGTTAACAGAATAATAAATCAGTACTTTCCAATCAAATTCCTAAAGGTATAAGTTTCTTTCTACTGAGTATTTTAATTTCTTAACGATGGTGGTGTTTGAGCCAATTTCATACAATATTACATGCAGGACCAAGAGTTCTGAAGTCGTCAAAGAAAGCAAAGCTGATGAATATTGTTGATATGGATGAGGTGAGTTCACAGTGTACTAATTGAGTTAAGTCTTGTTGGGGTTTGTTCTTGGTTGAACTCATATAATTCCATGTGTGTTTTGTTGCTATGGCCAAAATGTGTCTTTTCCCTGTTTGTGTCCTACATCTCGAGAAAAATATTTAGTTGCATTCCCATTTTTTGTGCAAGGACCAAATCCTCTTAATTACATCTGATGACTGTGACATAGTGGAGAAAAAAAATATATAAGCCCCAAGATAAAAACATTTTCTAGAAAATATTTTTCTTCATACCAAACATACCCTAGTGGAAAATTTAGCTGAACAAGGGTGCATCCTTGCCAATAAACAATGGTTTCATCAATAGTATAAATGTTAAATTCATGATAGAAAAAATGTTGAGCAACAAATTTATGATGTTTACACCAGTTTTATGCCTTCACTAAAACATTAAACATGTTGTAAATGCTTAAAGTACTTGAATCGTCTGTTGTTCTCTTTTGTTACCACCGCCACAGGCCTATAATTCTTTCTCCACTTGAAATTTTCTAAATTTTATTACATCATTTGCTTGTTAATATAGATAAAATCAAGAAATTTCCATATTTATTCTTTTTAAACTCTTGGTTGAAGTATTACATTTGAATACATTAAAAAACTAGTGTCTGATAGCACTTTCTTGTTCTATCTAGTCCATGGATGTTCACTTTCAAGAGGACATAGTTATGGACATCCTTAGCAGGTTACCTGTTTGGTCTCTTCTTCATTTCAAATGTGTTTCAAGTTTTGGGGAACATTGATCGATGAGCCGTTATTTAGGATGAAGCATCTCAATCATGCCAAGAATGGCAAAAAAACCCAAAATTTTCTCTTTTATCAAGTGCACCCAAAGGAAGCTATATTTTCCATTTATTCTTGTTCTTTATCATCGGCTCAACTAGTTGAGGATGCACGAAAAATGGATTTCCCTTCCAATGTTGAACCACAGTGTTGCGAAGTCTATTATTGTTGTGATGGCTTGGCTATTATCAAGGTCTATGAAAGTATTGATGAAAGCCACATACTTTTGCTATGGAATCCATCCACGGGAGAATCAATAGTCCTTCCCACTCCAGAATTTCCAGTGGAGGGATTTTCTTGTTTGGGAATGAGTTTTGACTCAAATAGTGGTGACTACAAGATCCTTAAGATTCTCCAGGACGGAAACGGAGGTCGCAAAGAACCTATTTAAATTCTTGCGTTGAAAAGTGGTTTTGGAGAAAAATTGATGAACATCCTCATGTCACTCACAATATGTTGCTTGGTATGCATTCTTTGGCATGTATAGATGGGGCATTTCATTGGGTCGGTTTTTCAAGAAATTATTTTGTGATTTCATTTGATATTTTCCATGAAGTGTACGGAGAGATACCATTGCCAGAGCAAATATGCTTGAGCAACATAGGTGATATTGGCATTTTGGAATTGGGAGGAATGCTTTGTGCTTATTCTAATTCGTATCATCATGGGAAACGCACTTTTAAGTTACGGGTGATGAAAGATTATGGTCTCAAGGAATCTTGAAATGCATTATTTTTCATAGAAGATCCCAATATTAGTATGCCCGTACCGAAATATAAGTTTGCCAATGGGGAAATGTTATTCTGTTGCATATATTCTCGAGACGTGGAAAATGCATATTGGACACAGGGAGGACCCTTTACATTATTGCCTCGAGGTCTCCTTCAGAATTGATTCACTTTTATGGAAAGCTTGATCTCTCCAGGATTACTTACTTAGTATTTGCTTTTATATGATCGAGACACTTCTTCATTTTCTGTTATCATGTTATTTCAACCTCTGATTTTTATTAGTTTATGTATCGCTTGCAAAGTTTTTGATTTCAAATTGTATTTACGAGAGCTTTGTTATTTCATTATCTCGGGGAAAAAACATGAGTTATTTCTTGTCTAATTTCCTATACTCATTGTTGCGAGTATCTTAAATATTTGTAGCATGTTCACACATTTAGTAAGAAGATTTATAGATGAGGATTAAATGGGAAAAAAGATCATCAAATATCAACTAGTATATTTTCAGGTTTGCAATTTTATTGTTTGACTTACAGCTTTTGAGGTATTTCTTTATTTTATTGTCACGCCCCAAATCCCATTGAGGCGGACTGGCACCCAGAGCCGATAAGGCCCGAGAGAACCAATCTTCGTTCATGTACTCTCATATGCATGGTTACGTATGAATATCATTCTATCCCATGTAATTAAATATCAATGGCGGAAGTCATGGCAACATGTACAATTTATGAAACTTGGCCGTTAGGGCCATCACGTCAAAATGAACGTACATATCTTACATTCAGTTTCCCACATAAGTCTACAAAGCCTCTACGGATACATAACTATGACAAACCTAGAGTCGGGATAACTCCCCGCTCTATACTCATATACAATATCAAACCAATGTGCATAATGACTCAAAAAATCCCCAAACCAACTGGAGCTCACCAACAATCTGCGAATATCTCATAGCCTACGGAGGAGGTCTACTAGCACCTGTGCCTGCAGCAAGTAAGGTAAGTCCCCCAAGAGGGGTCAGTACGAAGAAAGTACTGAGTATGTAAGGCCATATGAAACTGTATAATGCATAAGTACTTCCAAGAAATTAAGCGTAAGAGAATAATCAATATGGATAGATCTCCGTTCTGAATATATGGAACCATGTTCATTACTTTTATTAGTTTTGTTACTTGATCATCCATTCTTATCTTCATCATTCTTATAATAACTCCCATATTATATATTCATGCAAGGGATATGCTCTCGTCTCTTTTACAACTATTTCATTACTGTTCATCCAACTAGTTAGTAGTTCATAATACCTTATGGATCATCATCTTATAAGCAAGTATATAATACCGGGCCTCCACCATTAGTGGGCTATAATAAATATGTATATAATACCGGCCTCCACCTTTGGTGGGCTATAATAAATATGTATATAATACCAGGCCTCCACCTTGGTGGGCTATAATATATATATATATGTATATAATATCGGGCCTCCACCTTGGTGGGCTATAATATATATATGTATATAATATCCGGCCTCCACCTTTGGTGGGCTATAATAAATAAGTATATAATACCGGGACTCCACCTTGGTGGGCTATAATATATATATGTATATAATACCGGGCCTCCACCTTTGGTGGGCTATAATAAATAAGTATATAATACCGAGCCTCCACCTTGGTGAGCTATAATAAATAAGTATATAATACCGGGCCTCCACCTTGGTGGGCTATAATATATAACATAGCATGGTATTGGGATTCTTCCATCTTGAACTTATACCCTTTTGATTGTGAGCCATATTCAATGAAACATAAAGTAACCATGTAAGCATTACTTCTTTACCGTCTTACTTCCTTTACATAGTTATGAGAGTAATACATTGGTGATTGAAACATTATTGGGAACGAGTATATTCATTACTTCATCCCTTACTTTCATAAGATTGATACTTAGTAGTTAAACCATTATTAGAACGTGGAGCATAACATTATTGAGACTTTGGAACCATGTCCATAATTATGTAACTCATGAACAACAACGACTAATGAATGAGGGATATGTGACTTAAGAATGAATAGATTACGTCGTCACTTTCCTTGAAATAGTTTCTTTTAGTAGTTACAACATTATGAGAACTTAGGAACTTTAGTCCATGAATAAGAGACATATGAATGCCAATCGATCAATGAATAGGAAACATGTGGATAGCAATATATATCAAACCTGAATGAGATACCTTAGTATATTTCGGAATAGGACAAGTGTAATGTCAATATGAATACTATGTGCTGCAGAAAGATACGGACAGAGTAACCTTACATACCTTATCTTCCCAAAATAAATACACAATCCAATATGTGAGCACAACAATTTTGCTCCTTCCTTACGTTTCACTCTACATCACAAGTACATAACGGAACCAACATTAACCACCAACTACCTTACAAATGCATATGAAAACAATGAGTTACATGTTTATCTTTAAAATGTCATTTCCTTCTCTACAATACCATTTACGGCATTGTTAAACCAACAATACCCCATTCATGCCATACATTGACCACAAGCTACATTCCAAGTATATAAGACGACCATGAGTTACATGAGTCCCCTATAACATTATTTCACCCTTTACAATACCATTCATGGCCTTTTCATGCCAACAATACCATAACATTCTATACATTGACCACAACATCACATACCAATAGCATTTCACCATAAAGTTTCTTCTTTACACTTTCTCACGAACACCATATCATAATTAATCCATCAAGTCACTTTAATATACCTCATATCACATATCGGCCAAAATCCCATAATTTACACTTATAGAAAAATAACAAGTTTAATAACATAATCACACCATACATGTTGATATTTCATCCATACCATGCTCTTTCATCAAAACCATAAGTCATATTTCAAGTTACAATCCCATGGATAACACATCTTTTTAACAAAAACCAAAAGTGCCATGTCCAACACTTCCAAGCATAACCAACATGATCTACATAATTTCTCATGCTTATAATATGTTAAAGTACAAGAATAATTACTTACTCAAGCTTGGAAGATGATGATCTTGTCCAAAGAGTGCCTTAGGGTTTGAAGAGCCAAGAGAGTTATCTTGAAAATTCTAGAAAATAATGTTTGTCTTTATGAAATAAAATATGATTTTCCCCCTTTTATATAGGCCTTGTATTCATGCTTATCTAGTCTTACATGTGTGTTTACTAGTCAATGGAAGAATGGGTCTTTTGACCCATTGGGCCATGCATTTTGGCTCCATTTTGGGCCTCAAATTGGCCCATTAACACATATATTATCTTGGCCCACTAAAATCAATGTGTAATTTATCATATATCTCATATTTAGTTATTTCCATAATCATCACGACAATATTCACTTACGAGATTCCCGCTCGTAGCCTCAATCGCAAAAATTGAAAATTTAGTCGCTTATGGCTTCTTTGAACATAATTTGTTAAAATACTTGTGACGAAGCATTAACCTCAATTCGGATGCTAAACGCGCTTAAGAATAGTCCTACTATGATGGGGTAATGATACCATGACTTATAGGTCTTATACACATCATAATAGTCGAAGAAAAATTTTGGTGAAAACCATCCCTGCACGCCACTTGGCGCGCCCCAATGCTGCCTCTGGGCTGAAATTTTTAGCCCAGAGCGGCCTGGCACGCCCCTGGGCGTGCCCCACCTGTATTTTTTTTAATTTTTCATTTCTTTGACTTTTCTTTGCGGATTCGGTTGGATACTTCAAGTTCAACTCTTTAGCTTACCTCTTAGCATTAAAACCCTTTGTTTGGAATCGTTCAAGCCTTACTTATCACTCTGAAAATGTTTTAGAAAATTCCAAAATCCTCCTACAAGAGTCTAGTCACATTGACTAGTATGATATCAATTGTTTCATCCGAAACCACTACAACATACGTACTTGGTGCTCTTGAAGCTAAGGTTTATAACTACACCTTAGGTCACCAATCAATCAAGTTAGGATCGGGAATGTATGGGGTGTTACATCTATAGTCATAATTATGGTGTATATATATGGTAGCTGTAAGTATATACCAGTCCTAGTATTTTAAAAGCATATCATCAGATTTTTAAAATCTTTATATATACTTCAGTAAAGTTGAAAACTAAATTTAAAGCTATGGCAACAAATAGGTCTTTTATTTGGTAGGTAATATTGATGAAGCTATGAACTTAGAAGTGATCAAGAGAAATTTGAGGAAATGACCTTAAATCTTAGTCTACTGACCCCTAGTGATATTTGTTACTCAATAGTATATATCCCAACTCCATATTTTTCAGCTTAAATAATGAAATCATTACAATGTCGATAACTTAATACTGAATAAACGGATGTATTCAATTCCTTCTTCTTATTTTTTTGTGATTGATTCTATCTTTTTTTTTTCCTCTCTCCCTTTCACGAAGACTTAAATTTGAATATTTGGTGTTCATCCCTAAAATAGCTATGTACTTGGTCGCTACTCTCACTGGAGCTATTTATATTGCAGGTATGTAACTTTGAAGGATACTCATACATCTATACCAAACTCAACGTCTGAGACCAAATATACATCAAGATCTTCAACCTCATCTCTGATCTCCCTAGACACATTAAGGGTCTAGTTAATATAGACAAATGGGATCTTCCTACCTTCAGAATAAAACACACAAATCATCTATGATCCCCCCGAGCTAAATCATTTTTTGTTATCCTTTTGGTAGGATATGGACTTGTAGTCTCATCTCAATGATCAAGTACAAAGTTTGGGATACCAAACTCAACTTGTGACTTTTTGCATATCAATGATAATGGAAACTTCAAAATAAAAAATAATATTTTTTTAAAAAAGAGATGAGACATACCAAACTTTATCAGTTATTCATAAATTTCCGAATAGTCTGTTGTGTTATTGGTCCTCAAAAATTTTCTGGCTTTTAAAGGGTTCCTGTGACATATCCCTGAGCTAACGTTCAGGAAGGTCTGTATGCTAGCTCATAGTCAAACCGTGGCTAACGTCCATGTGCTAGCTCAGCTTCTTGCCGACTTACATTTCGAGGTGCTCGCATGGCAATCATGAATCCTGTTTATGTGATATTGCTATAAAGAGCAATTTATTTATTTTATTTTGTGATAAGGTTATTAATCAACAAAGAAAAATGAAAGTTCTTAAAAGATGAGATCAATTCAGAAGCACTTATTTATTAGTTTTAAGTAGTTTCTTAATTAGAGACAAGGGCTCCCTGACCATATATATATAAGATTTAGTTTCCTTAATTTTTCAAATGTCATCCTACTAGGACACTGTCACGACCTAGGACTAGGCCCTGGACGTAACGGCCATTCCAGACCAACGAAGGCCCGAGAAGACCCCCCTTAGCATAATATCAAGAGCTAAGCATTCTCTTTTTGCCTGATTGCTTGCAATCTATGATGTATGCTTGGGGTATGGTTTTTTCACGTCCCGAATCCCAACGGGGCGAACTTGCACTCGAAGCCGTTAAGGCCCGAGAGAACCATTCCTTGATCCTGTACATTTATATGCATGACTCTGTGTGAGTAGAATTCTAACTCATGTAACTATAACATACCAATGGCGGAAGTCATGAAAAACACATGAGATATATACAACTTGGCCGTTGGAGCCATCAAGTCAAAATGGATATACATCACTTACATTCATCTTCCCACATATGTCTACAAAGCCTCTAATAGATACATGACCATGCTTATGCAATATTTACATAGTACCAAAACCAAAACCAATGTACACATGCAACTTGGAAAGCCCCGAAGCAACTGGAGCTCACCAATACTCAACAAAAGATCTGCAACCTACTGTGGAGGTATACTAGCACTGCGCCTGCAGTAAGTAAGGTAAGTCCCCCAAGGGACGTCAGTACGAAGAATGTACTGAGTATGTAAGGCTATAAGCAAATATAAGCAATATAGGAATTCCAATGAAATCATAAACAAGTGAGTAGACAATATGGATAAACCACCGTTCTATATGTGTGGAACCAAGTACATTACGTTCATTACTTTCTTTGCTTTTACGTTCCTTACCATCATCAATAACTCATATTGTACCCGGGCCCCAACTGATCAGTAGGTCATAACATAATCGGGGATCGTCTCTATGCTGGGAATTAAGCCCCCTCGAGCTACCACCCACACACAATAAAATAGGTTCATCCCTAGCTAGGTTTTCACCCCTTTGGGATACCCACTGTGTCAAATAATCAATCGGGATCGTCTCTATGCTAGGCTTTACGCCCCCTCGAGCTACCACCCGTACTCAATAAACACTTATATGCATTACTTCAATTCATTCATTACGAGAGTGATACATTGGTGGTTGCGACATTATTGACGCTTGGACACTATAGGCAATGAATAAGATGCATACAAACCACAACTTCTAAGAAATTACATGGATTGAGACACTTTACGACATTTCGGAGGGATGGTAAGTTCGGGCAAAATATGAACAATAGGTGTGACCAAAGGTCATAGGAAAGAGAAACCTTACATACCTTAGCCTTGCAATATGTGACTACAACAATTCCACCTTTTCGTAAAATGCTACTCTACAATCAACATACATAAGGGAGCTCACATGAGTAACCAAAACTAGTATAAGCTCACCATACATGTCACGCCCCGAGTTCCAACGAGGCGGATTGGCACCCGTAGCCGCTAAGGCCCGAGAGAACCAAGCTTTGTTTTCATTCATTCATATGCATGCCATAAGAAACACCACTATCACGTAAGAACATAAGGCTAATATCGGAAATCATGGAACATGTAATATACACATATGCGAAACTTGGCCATCAGGGCCATCAAGTCAAAGGGACATGTATCTCTTTCCTTCACATTCATACATATACCCACACACGTCTACAAAAGCCTCTAACAGAAAATACATACACATCCAACCTAAATTCGGGACAAGTCCCCGCTTTACATAGTATCTACAATACAAAAATCAATGTACAACTTGGACACGGAAAGCTCCGAACCAACTGGAGCTCACCAAAGACCAGTAGGTGTCCTGCAGCTTACTGGGGAAGTCTACTAGAACCTGTGCCTACAGCAAGTAAGGTAAATCCCCCAAGAGGGGTCAGTACGAAGAAAGTACTGAGTATGTAAGGCTGCATGAAACTGAATCAGTATATAAGCACTTCAATGGAAAATAACTACAAGGGACATGCCCAATATGGATAAGCCATCAATCTATATATTTGGAACTACGTGCATTACTTTTGATACTCTCTTCACTTTTGTGCTTTTGTACCTCTTCTTTCTTACTTGTTAATCATTAATCATATACTGCCAGAGCCCAACTGATCAGTGGGGAATTAATAATATCATCATGCAGGTGTTCGTTACACCCCATGGATACACCTATAGTGTTGGGATAGTCATCATGAAGGTGTTTTCTTTCACCCCATGGATATCGTCATGAAGGTGCTTATTTCACCCCATGGATACACTCATAATATCGGGATCGTCATCATGAAGGTGTTTAATTCACCCCATGGATACACTCACTTATGACAGTTTAATACATTCGCTTATGAGAGATTGATATATCGAGGATCATGACATTATTGGAAGTACACATATATGCATTACTTCACCCCTTCACTTCATGAGATTGATACTTAGTGGTTAAAGCATTATTAGAACGTGGAACATAACATTATTGAGACTTTGGAACCATGTCCATAATTATGTAACTCATGAACAACAACGACTAAAGAATGAGGAGCATGTAACTTAACAATAGATAACAACCTGAATGAGATACCTTTGGACATTTCGGAATGGAATAAGTACATAGCCCATATGAACAACATGCTGCAGAAGGATATAGATAGGATAACCTTACATACCTTCAATTCCAAGTAGGAATACGCAAGCCTATATATGAACCCAATAGTCCAGCTTCTCCCTTACGTTTCACTCTACAATACAAGTATATACTAGAGCTTGCATTAGCAACTAGTTACTATACAAGCGTACAAAATGACAATAAGCTATATGACTGTCGTATAACGTCATGTCACCCCCTTACAATACAATTCGCTGCATTCTCATATCAACAACACCATAACATTCCACACATTGACCAAGATTTCATACAACAATAGCATTTCACACCACACTTACCCTTTATGCTTTCTCATTATCATTCCGTCACATTTACTCATATAAACTTGCCTTATAACAACATATGAACTACAATCCATACTTAATACAGTCCAACATGCCTCCATACGACACTTTAAAGTCATTAAAACGGCATCACAAGTTGATAATTACATCCAAAAAGGGAATAGGGGCCTTCGGGGGTTGACTAGATGCGAAAACATACAAAACCAAACCTGGGGCTGACCTGAAAAGCCATCTTCTCCCGCAGGTGGTTGAATGGTCCATGATCATAACCAAACTTATTTTGACATATTTTTTATCATCTTGAATGCCAACAATCAGCCATGATCTCACAACACACATAAACAACACCCAAAACTACACTTCTCGGTCAATACGTCACCAAATCCATAACCAATTTCACAATAACAATCCCAAACATTATACACAAGGATAAAACAAGGTAATACTATAATCATAAAATATATTAAACCATAATAATAAACACTTACTAAGTCTTGTACAAAGGTGATCTTATCCACAAAGATGAGAGCTTAGGGTTTGTGTGATATAAGAAATGGTGAGATAATTCTAGAAAAAGTCATGGGTGTCACAATGAAATAAAAATATGATTTTTAGCCCCTTTTATAGTCCCATGAAGTCTCATTCTTATCCACATATATCATGTTTACTTGGTCAATGGAAGAGCTATGCAAGAATGGGTCAAATTCCCTTTTGGCCCATGTCTTCCTCATGATTTTTGGGCTTCATTTGGGCCCAATGGCACAAGACCCATTAATGACCAACAAATAAATGTATAATTCATCAAATCCCTCATGTTTAAATAATTCCATAAATGTAAACGTAGTTGTATAGGTTTGAAAACATACGGGGTGTTACATTCTTCCCCCCTTAGAAACATTCGTCCTCGAATGTTGGTGACATGATTCACATTAAACAATTACAAGTCTAAGAGAATTCTTCATCTCATCATATAGATATATACTCAAAGCTTATAAATACTTACTTGTCACTATTCCGATCTTATATCGTGAGCTTGTTCTTCTCTTTGGAACAAATGAGGGTACTTTGTCTTCATCATTTCTTCAGCTTCCCATGTGACCTCTTCTATTTGTTGATTTCTCCAAAGTACCTTTACGGAAACTATGTATTTATTATTTATTCCTCAACCTCTTCACTTGTATATCTAGGATGGCAATTGGTATTTCCTCATAGGTAAGATCCTCCGTAACTTGTACATCTTCAATAGGAGCAAAACAAGATGGATCCCCTATGCATTTTCGAAGCATTGACACATGAAATACTGGGTGAACTGTGGAGAGTTCTTGGGGTAATCTCAATTCATATACAACTTGCCCAAATCTTCTAACAATTTCATACGGGCCTATATAACGTGGACTCAATTTTTCTTTCTTTCCAAATTGCATTACCCCTTTCATCGGTGACACCTTCAAAAACACCCAATCACCTATGGCAAATTCAAGCCTTCTTCTTCTAACATCAGCATAGGACTTGTGTCCACTCTGGGCCTTTTGTAATCGTTGTTGAATCACTTTAACTTTCTCCATGGCCTGATGAACAAGATCTGGACCAAGAAACGCAGTTTCACCCACTTCAAACCATCCAATTGGTGATCTACATTTCCTCCCATACAAAACTTCATAAGGTGCCATTTTAATACTTGAATGATAGTTGTTGTTGTAAGCAAATTCAATAAGAGGCAAATGGTCATCCCAACTGCCCTGAAAATCCAACGTGTAAGCTTGCTGCATATCTTCAAGTGTTTGAATGGTACATTCTGCTTGTCCAACTGTCTGAGGATGAAAAGCCGTACTCAGATTCACCTGTGTCCCTATACTCTGCTGAAAAGATCTCCCAAAATGCGCAGTAAACTGTGCTCCTCTATCTGATATGATGGAGATTGGAATCTCATGTAACCGTACTATTTCTTTCACATACAATCTTGCATAATCCTCCATTGTATAGGTGGTTTTGACTGGTAGGAAATGCGCTGACTTGGTAAGCATGTCAACTATAACCCATATAGAATCAAATTTTCGCAGTGTACGAGGCAAACCTATGATGAAGTCCATACTAATCATATCCCATTTCCAGACTGGAAGATTGATATATTGCATGTACCCTCCTGGTTTTTGGTGCTCTACCTTTACTTGTTGACAATTCGGGCACTGAGCGACAAATTCTGCAATGTTCTTCTTTATATTTCCCCACCAATACACTTCTTTTAAATCATGGTACATTTTAGTAGCCCTCGGATGAATAGAATAGTGCGAATAATGCGCCTCTGTTATAATTCATTTCCTCAATTCGTCTACATCTGGTACACATAATCTTCCTTGACATTGAAGTATCCCTTCTTGTGTAAGATCGAAAGCTGCAGTCAGACCCTGTTGGACATTCTCTTTCAGCTGCAAAAACATAGAATTCGCAAGCTGCTTCTCTTTTACTTCAGCTATTAAGGAGGATTCCGCTACATTTTGCACAATAACTCCATCATCTGAGGATTCAAGAAGTCGAACCCCCAAACTGGCTAATTGGTGTAAATCTTTGACTAAATCCTACTTTTTTGTCCATTGACCACTAGTGCTTCCCATTGCCTTGCGACTCAATGCATCAGCTACCACATTTGCTTTGCTTGAATGATAGAGAATATCAATATCATAGTCTTTTAATAGCTCAAGCCATCTTCGTTGCCTCAAATTGAGTCCTTCTGCTTAAAGATATATTGTAAACTTTTGTGATCAGTATAGATATCAACATGAACTCCATACAAATAATGACGCCATATCTTTAAATCAAAAACCACCGCTGCTAATTCAAGATCATGTGTGGGATAATTTTTCTCATGTGGCCGCAACTGTCGTGAGGCATATGCTATGACATTACCTTGGTACATCAATACACATCCGAGGCCAATACCGGAAGCATCACAATACACTGCATAACCTTCGGTGCCTTCAGGAAGTACTAAAATTGGCGTGGAGGTTAATTTATCTTTCAACTCTTAGAAGCTTCTCTCACACGCATCATTCCACTGAAATTTAACTGCCTTATGTATAAGCTTTGTTAGCGGTGCAGCAATGGAGGAAAAACCTTCCACAAATCTTCGATAATAACCTGCCAATCCAAGAAAACTACGAATCTCTGTAGGTGTCGTAGGTCTTGGCCAATTTTGCACTGCTTCAATCTTCTGTGTATCAGCCTGTATCCCTTCATCTGACACAATGTGACCCAAGAATGCAACGGATTTTAACCAAAACTCACACTTGGAGAACTTTGCATACAACTTACACTCACGGAGAATTCGTAACACCTGCCGTAAGTGATTAGCATGGTCCTCCTGTGATCTTGAATAAACCAGGATGTCATCTATAAATACCTTCACGAACACGTCTAGAAATGGTTTAAACACCCTACTCATCCAATCCATGAACACAGCTGGTGCATTTGTTAGTCCAAATGACATAACTAAAAATTCATAATGGCCATACCGTGTTCGGAAAGCTGTCTTGGGTACATCTTCTTTGCTAACTCTGACTTGATGGTAACCCAATATCAAGTCAATCTTTGAAATACACTTGGCACTCTGTAACTGATCAAACAAATCATCAATTCGAGGGAGGGGATATTTGTTCTTGATTGTTACCTTATTCAATTGCCGATAGTCAATGCACATTCTCAACGTGCCATCCTTCTTTCGTACAAATAATACTGGTGCACCCCACGGGGACATACTAGGCCTGATGAAGCCCTTGTCCAACAAATCTTTCAACTGCTCCTTTAATTCACGCAATTCAGCTGGAGCCATTCTATATGGAGGAATAGAGATAGGCTGAGTGCCTGGAATCACATCAATGCCAAACTCTACTTCCCGTTCTGGGAGTAAGCCTAGAAGATCCTCTGGAAAGACATCAAGAAATTCATTGACTACTGGAATCGACCGCGGAGTTAATGGTTCCACATCATTATCTTTCACTCGTACCAAGTGACATATGTACCCCTTGGCAATCATTTTCCTTGCTTTCAAATAGGAAATAAATTTTCCTCTTGGTGCCCCTACATTACCCTGCCATTTGAGAACATTTTCTTGTGGAAAATGAAAATGTACCTTCTTGGCCAGGCAATCTACCGTGGAATAACAAGAAGCCAACCAATCCATCCCCATTATCACATCAAAATCCACCATATCTAGTTCGATGAGATCGGCTAGTGTATCATGACCACACACAGTTACCACACAATTATGATATACTTGTTTTGCAATAATATATTCACCCACCGGTGTAGACACTTCAATTGATTTAATTAATAATTCTGGTGCTTTTGCAAATTTTGCAGCAATCAATGGAGTGACATAGGACAATGTAGAACCTGGGTCAATCAGTGCATATACATTATATGAAATATGGATAATGTACCTGTGACGACATCAGGAGAAGCCTCTGAGTTCTGTCGGTCCACTAAAGCATAAGTGCGATTCTGGACCCCACTAGTACTGGCTGCTCCTCTGGCACCTCTACCACGACCAACAGACTGCACACCTCGGCCTAAAGAAGGAACCGATGGTGATGAAGCAACAGTCGATCCCGCAGGTCGCACCACACCACCCAAGCCTATTCTCGGGAAGTCTCTCATCATGTGCCCCGCCATACCGCACTAATAACATACATTCATCCCCCGCCGACATTCACCTGAATGAAATCATCTACAATACTGACACAACGGGTGAAAAGATCCCGCTGTCTGTGAACCACGACTCCCGCTGCTTTGCCTGGCTTGATAAAAAACCCTGGACCCTCGAAAGTGAGAGAAAGTGCCTGCCGTGGAATGAGAAAATGAAGGCCTAGGCGGTCTATTAAAATTTTGAGGCCTGAACTCTGCTTGGGACGCCATAGACTGTCCCGTAGATCTAGCCCTCTTGGACGGCCCTTCTTCAAACCCTTGTGTTCTTTTTCATTGCCTCTGATCTTCCATTTTCTGTGCAATGTCTTGTATTCTAGCTATATTTATATCCCGATTTAAAGCAGCAATCATGCAGTCTCGGACCAAGTATGGCTCCAATCTGTCCACATATCGATGTACTCTGTCTGTCATTTTGGACACCAAGTTTGGAGCATAACGAGCCAAGGAATTAAATTGCAGACTGTATTCCCTAACACTCAGATTCCCTTGATAAAGGTTCAAAAACTGATCTGCACGAGCCTCACGGACCTCATAGGGAAGATAGTGATCCAGAAATTCCACTTTAAATTCTTCCCATGTGGGGGGGGGGGGGGGGGGTTTGCACCAATATCATGAGCTTTCTTCCAATCTTCATACCACAATATAGCCTCGCCCTTCAATCTATAGGCCGCGAGCTCAATCGTTTCCATACCAAACACATGCATAACCTCCAAAGCTCTCTGGATTTGATCTATATAATCTTGCGGATCTTCATTCGGATCTGATCCAGTAAATGTGGGAGGATCTAATTTCAGGAAGTCATGTGTTCTGCGACTAGCTGCTCTCGCTGCACTGTCATCACCTGCCATTGGACCACCTTGTCCCTGAACCTGGGCAGCAACTATTTGGGTCAACATTTGTACTGCATCCTTTAAGTCCTGGTCCGTAATATTTATTGGTGGTTCTACAGGTGCTCTTCTCCTACTCGACTCTTCTAGAACAGAGGGAGTGAAGGAAGCTTGTGACACAAATTCATTCTCAGTATCGCCTTGATTAACTTGATCAGGTGGTGGTATACTGGTTCCTTCTCTAGAAATTCTACCTACCCTCTTACTTTTACCTCTACCTCTTCTTGTCATCGGCATCTTTCTAGAATATACAAGAACAACAATATTTATGGTCAGAAATAATTCCGCCTATAACTTCGGCTCTAATGCACGATCTAGAAATGAAGGAATGAAACAACTCCTAAGTTTCCCGTATCCTCCGACTTATAAATATGGTGCACAGCACATCGATAAGTAAGACTCTACTCAGACATGGCTTTGTAGACACCCTTAGAACGACCTGCTCTGATACCACTTTTGTCACGCTCCGAGTTCCAACGAGGTGGATTGGAACCCGCAGCCATTAAGTCCAGAGAGAACCAAGCTTTGCTTTCATTCATTTATATGCATGCCATAAGAAGCACCACTATCACGTAAGAACATAAGGCTAATATCAGAAATCATGGAACATGTAATATACATATATGCGAAACTTGGCCGTCAGGGCCATCAAGTCAAAGGGACATGCATCTCTTTCCTTCACATTCATACACATACCCACACACGTCTACAAAAGTCTCTAACAGAAAATACATACACATCCAACCTAAATTCGGGATAAGTCCCCGCTTTACATAGCATCTACAATACAAAAATCAATGTACAACTTGGACACGGAAAGCCCCGAACCAACTGGAGCTCACCAAAGACCAGTAGGTGTCCTGCAGCTTACTGGGGAAGTCTACTAGAACCTGTGCCTACAGCAAGTAAGGTAAATCCCCCAAGAGGGGTCAGTACGAAGAAAGTACTGAGTATGTAAGGCTGCATGAAACTGAATCAGTATATAAGCACTTCAATGGAAAATAACTACAAGGGACATGCCCAATATGGATAAGCCATCAATCTATATATTTGGAACTACGTGCATTACTTTTGATACTCTCTTCACTTTTGTGCTTTTGTACCTCTTCTTCCTTACTTGTTAATCATTAATCATATACTGCCAGAGCCCAACTGATCAGTGGGGAATTAATAATATCGTCATGCAGGTGTTCGTTACACCCCATGGATACACCTATAGTGTTGGGATAGTCATCATGAAGGTGTGTTCTTTCACCCCATGGATATCGTCATGAAGGTGTTTATTTCACCCCATGGATACACTCATAATATTGGGATCGTCATCATGAAGGTGTTTATTTCACCCCATGGATACACTCACTTATGACAGTTTAATACATTCGCTTATGAGAGATTGATATATCGAGGATCATGACATTATTGGAAGTACACATATATGCATTACTTCACCCCTTCACTTCATGAGATTGATACTTAGTGGTTAAAGCATTATTAGAACGTGGAACATAACATTATTGAGACTTTGGAACCATGTCCATAATTATGTAACTCATGAACAACAACGACTAAAGAATGAGGAGCATGTAACTTAACAATAGATAACAACCTGAATGAGATACCTTTGGACATTTCGGAATGGAATAAGTACATAGCCCATATGAACAACATGCTGCAGAAGGATATAGATAGGATAACCTTACATAACTTCACTTCCAAGTAGGAATACGCAAGCCTATATATGAACCCAATAGTCCAGCTTCTCCCTTACGTTTCACTCTACAATACAAGTATATACTAGAGCTTGCATTAGCAACTAGTTACTATACAAGCGTACAAAACGATAATGAGCTATATGACTGCGGTATAATGTCATGTCACCCCCTTAAAATACAATTCACTGCATTCTCATATCAACAACACCATAACATTCCACACATTGACCAAGATTTCATACAACAATAGCATTTCACACCATACTTACCCTTTATGCTTTCTCATTATCATTTCGTCACATTTACTCATATCAACTTGCCTCATAACAACATATGAACTACAATCCATACTTAATAAAGTCCAACATACCTCCATACGATACTTTAAAGTCATTAAAACGGCATCACAAGTTGATAATTACATCCAAAAAGGGAATAGGGGCCTTCGGGGGTCGACTAGATGCGAAAACATACAAAACCAAACCTGGGGCTGACCTGCGAAGCCAAATTCTCCCGCAGGTGGTTGAGGTACACCCGCAGGTGGCCTTTGGCAGATGCCAGAGGCACCTGTGTTGGCATCTGCGCCTGCAGGTGCCCTCGTCTGCGGGGGCGAATGCCCGTTTTGATCCGAATTGGTCTATTTTGGGTCTTTTAATGCAATGAATGGTCCATGATCATAACCAAGCTTTTTTTGAAATATTTTTTATCATCTTGAATTCCAACAATCAGCCATGATCTCACAACACATATAAACCACACCCAAAACTACACTTCTCGGTCAATACGTCACCAAATCCATAACCAATTTCACAATAACAATCCCAAATATTATACACAAGGATAAAACAAGGTAATACTATAATCATATCTCACATAACAATATTGAATCCATCAAGTTCGCTTCCTTCAAGACCACAAGTCCATATTCAAGTTTACAAGACAAAACCATCCTCCGATTTAGCAAACATGTAACATTTCACACATTGTGAACTTCTCAATACTCCACCAACATAACCAACATAATAGACACCATATCTCATGCATAAAATATACTAAACCATAATAATAAACACTTACCAAGTCTTGTACAAAGGTGATCTTATCCACAAAGATGAGAGCTTAGGGTTTGTGTGATATAAGAAATGTTGAGATAATTCTAGAAAAAGCCATGGGTGTCACAATGAAATAAAAATCTGATTTTTAGCCCCTTTTATAGTCCCATGAAGTCTCATTCTTATCCACATATTTCATGTTTACTTGGTCAATGGAAGAGCTATGCAAGAATGGGTCAAATTCCCTTTTGGGCCATGTCTTCCTCATAATTTTTGGGCTTCATTTGGGCCCAATGGCACAAGACCCATTAATGCCCAAAAAATAAATGTATAATTCATCAAATCCATCATGTTTGAATAATTCCATAAACATAAACGTAGTTGTATAGGTTTGAAAACATACGGGGTGTTACAATACACTAACGAAACCACCCCACATCCTCATCATAGGATATATCATTCCACCTTCCCTTCTACTACCATATCACTTATTCCACCTTACCACCAACAAAGTGGACTTCTCAACACTTTCATAACCATCATGACCTACACCACCCTCCATATACATAATATATTAAGCTATAAGATTCATAAAAGTAAACACTTACCAATAATTGCAAAGAGGTGATCTTGTCCCAACCAAGTGTTGTTGCCTTAGGGTTTTATGAGATAAGAAAGACTTGGAGAAATATCTAGAAAGGCATGAGAGTGAGGAATGAATAAAAATCTGATTTTTGGCCTTTATATAGCCCCTCAAGTCAAGTTAATCCTTGGCCACAAGTTTGCTCCATGTTGAATGGGTTTTTCTTATATTTGTTGAGGCCCATGGCTTATTCCATGATATTTGGGCCTCAAATACAGAATATAGATCCAGCCCAACACCTTTAATGGGTCCCACACTTCAATATTTCATCTAGTCAAAATAGGTCAACAAAGCAGGCAAAAGTTCACGGTACCGTGACTGGTGTCGTGAAATCAAGTCACGCCACGTAGGTAGTGTCGTGGAAATCAGACCACATTTTCCAATTCTCTGAAGTTATCCACGGCACCCACTCACGTCACGTGAGTGGGAGTCACGCCACGTGACTCCTGCCGTGGAAATCAGACAATTATCAGTCATTTTTCCAACTCTCTGAAGTTGGTCACGGCAGCCACCCATGTCACGTGGGTGTGACTCACGTCACGTGAGTCCTGCCGTGACTCACCTCTGAGTCTCAGGTCTTTCCTTCTTCGCATGCTCGTTTTCAGCACAGGTTTCTTCACTGTTCCTTCATTTAGCCTTCTACCTCAACTATTGTATATTGTCATGTGATCGTAGCACCTGAGGTGTTACATTCTTCCCCCCTTAGAAACATTCGTCCTCGAATTTTAGTAACGTTATCTAGTCTAGACAAGTTCAAGTTTAAATGCATTTATCACGTACATATATACATAATACTAATGGATACTTACTTATTATTGCCCTTCTTCTGTACTTTGAACCTGTTCTTCCGTGTGAAACAAATGTGGGTAGTTTGATTTCATCATTTCTTCCGCTTCCCATGTGATCTCTTCTACTTATTGATTTCTCCAAAGTACCTTTACGGAAGCGACGTCTTTATTCCTCAATCTCTTCACTTGTCTTTCTAGAATAGCAATAGGTACTTCGGTATATGTGAGATTTTCTGTAATTTGCACATCCTCAATGGGAGCAAATTGAGATGGCTCTCCTATACATTTTTGAAGCATCGAAACATGGAATACGGGATGAACTGTGGAAAGTTCTTGGAGTAGTGCCAATTCGTATGCAACTTGCCCAAATCTTTGAATAATTTCATATGGGCCTATATAACGTGGACTCAACTTTCCCTTCTTTCCAAATCTCATTACCCCTTTCATTGGCGACACCTTCAAGAATACCCAATCGCCTATGGAAAATTCGAGCCCTCTCCTTCTGACATCGGCATATGACTTGTGTCGACTTTGGGCCATCTGTAGCCGCTGTTGGATCACTTTAACTTTCTCCATGGCTTGGTGAACAAGATCGGGCCCAAGTAAAGCAGTTTCACCCGCTTCAAACCATCCAATTGGTGATCGACATCTTCGTCCATATAAAGCTTCATAAGGTGCCATTTTAATACTTGAATGATAGCTATTGTTGTAGGCAAATTCAACAAGTGGTAAATGATCATCCCAGCTACCTTTAAAATCCAACGTGCACACCCGTAGCATATCTTCAAGTGTTTGGATAGTACGCTCTGCTTGTCTATCTGTTTGAGGATGGAAAGCCGTACTCAAATTCACCTATGTACCCAAGCTCTTCTGAAAATATTTCCAGAAATGTGCCGTAAACTGAGCTCCTCGATTTGAGATAATAGAGAGTGGAATCCCATGCAATCGTACGATCTCTTTGACATACAACCTTGCGTAATCTTCAGTTGTATAGGTGGTCCTGACTATAGGAAATGCGCCGACTTGGTAAGCCTGTCCACTATCACCCATATGGAATCAAACTTCCGCAGTGTACGAGGCAAACCTGTGATAAAGTCCATATTAATCATGTCCCATTTCCAGACTGGGAGATTGATATATTGCATGTAACCTCTTGGTTTTTTATGCTCTACTTTGACTTGTTGGCAATTTGGACATTGAGCCACAAATTCTGCAATGTGCTTTTTCATGTTGCCCCACCAATACACCTCTTTCAGATCATGGTATATTTTGGTTGCTCCTGGATGAATAGAATACCGTGACCGATGTGCCTCTGTCATAATCCGCTTCCTCAGCTCATCTACATTCCGTACACATAATCTCCCTTGGCATTGAAGCACTCCCGCATGTGTAAGGTCAAATGCCTTTATTAGACCTTGTTGCACACTCTTCTTCAGCGGCAATAAGATAGGATCTGCATACTGTTTTTCCTTCGCATCGGTCACAAATGAAGATTCTGTTGCATTTTGCACTAGAATTTCTTCATCTGGAGTTTCAAGAAGACAAACCCCCAAGCTAGCTAATTGATGTAGATCCTTGACTATATTTTGCTTTCCCCTCAACTGCTCATCGATGCCTCCTGCTTTACAACTTAGTGCATCCGCTACCACATTTGCCTTTCCTGGATGATATAGGATATCTATATCATAATCTTTCAATAACTCAAGCCACCTTCGTTGCCTCAAATTGAGTTCCTTCTGCTTAAAGATATATTGCAAACTTTTGTGATCCGTATAGATATCAACATGAACCCCATACAAGTAATGATGCCATATCTTTAAAGCATATATTACGGCTGCTAACTCCAAATCATGCATGGGATAGTTCCTCTCATGTGGCCGCAACTGTCGTAAGGCATACGCTATTATCTTACCATGCTGCATCAATATACATCCGAGGCCAACCCCAAAAGTATCACAATACACTTCATAACCTTCTGTGCCTTCAGGAAGTACCAATACAGGTGTAGAAGTTAACTTATCTTTCAGCTCGTGGAAACTTTTCTCACATGCATCGTTCCACTGAAACTTAATTGCCTTGTGTGTTAGCTTCGTTAATGGTGCAGCAATAGAAGAAAACCCATCCACAAACCTGCGATAATAACTGGCCAATCCAAGAAAACTACGAATCTCTGTAGGTGTCGTAGGTCTTGGCCAATTCTGCACCATTTCAATCTTTTGAGAATCAACCCGAATTCCTTCATCTAACATAATGTGACCCAAGAAAGCCACAGATTTTAACCAAAATTCACATTTCAAGAATTTGGCATACAACTTACGGTCACGAAGAATCTGTAACACCAGTCGTAGGTGATTAGCATGGTCTTCTTCTGATCGTGAATAAACTAGAATGTCATCGATAAACACCGTCACGAACACGTCTAGAAATGGCTTAAACACCCTATTCATTAAATCCATGAAAATAGCTGGTGCATTTGTTAGTCCAAATGACATAACTAAGAATTCATAATGGCCAAACCATTTTCAAAAAGCTGTCTTGGGTATATCATTTCCTCTGACCCTGACTTGATGGTACCCCGATTGCAAGTCAATCTTTGAAAAACATTTGGCGCCCTGTAACTGATCAAACAAATCATCAATCCTGGGGAGAGGATATTTGTTCTTGATCGTTACCTTGTTCAACTGTTGATAATCAATGCACATTCGTAACGTGCCATCTTTCTTCCGTACAAACAACACTGGTGCACCCCACAGGGACACACTAGGTCGTATGAATCCCTTGTCCAATAAGTCTTTTATTTGCTCCTTCAATTCTCGCAATTCAGCTGGAGCTATTCGATACGGAGGAATAGAGATCGGTTGTGTCCTTGGGATCACATCAATACCGAACTCTACTTCCCGTTCTAGAGGTAGACCTGGAAGATCCTCAGGAAATACATCAAGAAAGTCATTGACCACAGGGACCGATTGAGGAGTTGGTGGCTTCATATCAGTATCCTGCACCCGTACTAGGTGACATATATATCCCTTGGATATCATTTTCCTCGCCTTAAGATAAGAAATAAATTTGCCTCTTGGTGCACCCACATTACCCTTCCATTCAAGGACGGTCATTTGCGGAAAATGAAAAGACACCTTCTTAGCTTGGCAATCCACCATAGCATAGCAAGAAGCCAACCAATCCATCCCCATTATAACATCAAAATCCACCATCTCTAGCTCAATAATATCGGCCAAGATATCATGACCACCAACAGTGACTATGCAGTTACGATAAACCCTCTTAGCTATAATGGATTCACCGACAGGCGTAGATACCTCAAATGACTTAGTTAATAATTCTGGCGTTCTTTTGAATTTTTTCGCAATCAATGGAGTGACATACGATAATGTAGAACCCGGATCAATCAATGCATATACAGGATGTGATAAAACAGATAATATACCTGTAACGACATCAGGAGAAGCCTCCGAATTCTGCCGGTCCACTAGAGCATAAGTACAGTTCTGTACCCCACTAAAACTAGTTGCTCCTCTCGCACCTCTGCCACGCCTCATAGGTTGTACTCGTCTACCAAGGAAAGGAACTAATGATGAAGATGCAGCGGTCGATCCCGTAGGTTGCGCCATACTACCTATACCTCTTCGTAGGCAGTCTCGCATTATGTGCCCCATCAAACCACACCAAAAACAAGCATTTGTACCAAACCGGTATTTACCTAAGTGAGGCCTTCCACAATACTGACACGGCGAACGAGGAAACCCTGCAGTCTGTGAATCGAAGCCACTGCTTTGCCCAACATAACCGCTTCTAGACCCTCGAAACTGGGATGAAGTGTCTGTTGTGGCATGAGAAAATAATATTCTAGGCGTAGGCGGTCTCTGAAAACCCCGAGGCCTGAAGTCTCCTTGGGACGCTAAAGACTGTCCCATAGGTCTAGCCCTTTTTGATGGCCCCCTTTCAGATTCATGTACTCTTCTTCTCTGCCTCTGATCTTCCATCTTTTGAGCTAAAGCCTGAATTCTGGCTATGTCCATATCTCTGTTCAAAGCAGCTATAGTTCAGTCCCGAACCAAATATGGCTCCAATCTGTCCACATATCAATAGACCCTGTCTGTCATTGTGGCCACTACATTCAAAGCGTATCGAGCCAAGGAATTAAACTGCAGACTATATTCTCTCACGCTTGTATTCCCTTGACGCAGATTCAGAAACTGGTCTGCACGTGCCTCCTGGGTCTCATAGGGGAGGTAGTGATCAAGAAAAGTCGTTTTAAATTCCTCCCATCCAGCTGGAAGTACATCAATACCCCTCGATCTTTTCCAGTCCTCATACCACAATATAGCTTCCCCTTTCAATCTATAAGCCGCAAGTTCAACTGTTTCTATACCCGTCACGTGCATAACATCTAGGGCCCTTTGAATTTGGTCCACGAAGTCCTGTGGATCTGCCTGTGGGTCTGACCCAGTGAATGTGGGAGGGTCCAATTTCAGAAAATCCTGTGTTCTGCGACTCGCTACTCTAGCCGCATCATCCTCATTTGTCGTTGGACCAGCTCATCCCTGTGTTTGTGCAGCAACTAGCTGAGTCAACATATGCACTGCATTTCTTAAATCTTGGTCAGTGGCATTCATAGACGGCTCTGCGGGCAAAGTAGAAGAAGCCCGCGATGCGAACTCCTGTCCAACACCACCTTGATTAGCTTGCTCCGGTGGTGGTCTACTAGTTCCCTCTCCAGCAATCCTGTCTATCCTTTTACTTTTACCTCTACCTTTCCTTGCAATCGGCATTTTCTAGAACACACAAAAAAAACCAATTCCATTGGTTAGAGACGATTCCACTTACACCATTAGTGTTATTGCACGATCTAGGAAGTGAAGAAAAGAAACAACTCCTAAATGTACCGTAGCCTCCAACTTATAAATGTGGTGCACAACATATCCATAAGCAAGACTCTACTCAGACACGGCTTTGTAGATGCCCTAGGGACGACCCGCTCTGATACCACTTTTGTCACGTCCCGAATTCCAACGGGGCGGACTGGCACCCGAAGCCGTTAAGGCCTGAGAGAACCATTCCTTGATCCTGTACATTTATATGCATAACTCTGTGTGAGTAGAATTCTAACTCATGTAACTATAACATACCAATGGCGGCAGTCATGAAAAACACATGCGATATATACAACTTGGTCGTTGGAGCCATCAAGTCAAAATGGATGGACATCACTTACATTCATCTTCCCACATATGTCTACAAAGCCTCTAATAGATACATGACCATGCTTATGCAATATTTGCATAGTACCAAAACCAAAACCAATGTACACACGCAACTTGGAAAGCCCCGAAGCAACTGAAGCTCACCAATACTTAGCAAAAGATCTGCAACCTACTGTGGAGGTATACTAGCACTGCGCCTGCAGCAAGTAAGGTAAGTCCCCCAAGGGACGTCAGTATGAAGAATGTACTGAGTATGTAAGGCTATAAGCAAATATAAGCAATGTAGAAATTCCAATGAAATCATAAACAAGTGAGTAGACAATATGGATAGACCACCGTTCTGTATGTGTGGAACCAAGTACATTACGTTCATTACTTTCTTTGCTTTTACGTTCATTATAATCATCAATAACTCATATTGTACCCGGGCCCCAACTGATCAGTGGGTCATAACATAATCGGGGATCGTCTCTATGCTGGGCATTAAGCCCCCTCGAGCTACCACCCATACACAATAAAACAGGTTTGTCCCTAGCTAGGTTTTTACCCCTTTGGGATACCCCCTGTGTCCAATAATCAATCGGAATCGTCTCTATGCTGGGCTTTACGCCCCCTCGAGCTACCACCCGTACTCAATAAACACTTATATGCATTGCTTCAATTCATTCATTACGAGAGTGATACATTGGTGGTTGCGACATTATTGACGCTTGTAAACTATAGGCAATGAATAAGATACATACAAACCACAACTTCTAAGCAATTACTTGGAATGAGACACTTTACGACATTTCAGAGGGATGGTAAGTTCGGGCAAAATATGAACAATAGCTGTGACCAAAGGTCATAGGAAAGAGAAACCTTACATACCTTAGCCTTGCAATATGTGACTACAACAATTCCACCTTTCCGTAAAATGCTACTCTACAATCAACATACATAAGGGAGCTCACATGAGTAACCAAAACTAGTATAAGCTCACCATACGCTAACAAAACCACCCCACATCCTCATCATAGGATATATCATTCCACCTTCCCTTCTACTACCATATCACTTATTCCACCTTACCACCAACAAAGTGGACTTCTCAACACTTTCATAACCATCATGACCTACACCACCCTCCATATACATAATATATTAAGCTATAAGATTCATAAAAGTAAACACTTACCAATAATTGCAAAGAGGTGATCTTGTCCCAACCAAGTGTTGTTGCCTTAGGGTTTTATGAGATAAGAAAGACTTGGAGAAATATCTAGAAAGGCATGAGAGTGAGGAATGAATAAAAATCTGATTTTTGGCCTTTATATAGCCCCTCAAGTCAAGTTAATCCTTGGCCACAAGTTTGCTCCATGTTGAATGGGTTTTTCTTATATTTGTTGAGGCCCATGGCTTATTCCATGATATTTGGGCCTCAAATACAGAATATAGATCCAGCCCAACACCTTTAATGGGTCCCACACTTCAATATTTCATCTAGTCAAAATAGGTCAACAAAGCAGGCAAAAGTTCACGGTACCGTGACTGGTGTCGTGAAATCAAGTCACGCCACGTAGGTAGTGTCGTGGAAATCAGACCACATTTTCCAATTCTCTGAAGTTATCCACGGCACCCACTCACGTCACGTGAGTGGGAGTCACGCCACGTGACTCCTGCCGTGGAAATCAGACAATTATCAGTCATTTTTCCAACTCTCTGAAGTTGGTCACGGCAGCCACCCACGTCACGTGAGTCCTGCCGTGACTCACCTCTGAGTCTCAGGTCTTTCCTTCTTCGCATGCTCGTTTTCAGCACAGGTTTCTTCACCGTTCCTTCATTTAGCCTTCTACCTCAACTATTGTATACTGTCATGTGTTCGTAGCACCTGAGGTGTTACAGGTTTAGTCCCCCCCCCCCCTGTTTGTGATTTCTCATTTATAATATACATCTGACTTTATTAAAAAAAAAAAAAAAAAGTATTGTAGATTTTCTCGCTCTCTTTTCTACCTTTCTCCGAAGTGTCTGTTTAGGTCTTATTTCATATTGTGATTTTTATTTCATAGGTTTTAATTTACGTCATTGATTAATGTATTTTCAGGTTTGCAATTTTACTGTCTGACTTAGAACATTCGATCTATTTCTCTTTTATAGTTATAATTTTTGGTATATTTATGGTAGCTGTAAGTATATGCCAGTTCCTAGAATTTTAAAAGCATATCAGATTTTTAAAATGTTTAGATATACTTCAGTAAAGTTGAAAGCAAATGATCTAGCAAACTAAATTTAAGGTATGGCAAGAAACAGGCCTTTTATTAATGTCGATGAAAGTATGAACGTAGAATTGGAGAGAAATTTGAATATGACCTTAAATCTTAGTCTACTAATTAACCCCTAATGGTAATTGTTAATCAACAGTACATATCCCAACTCCTTATTTTCAGCTAAAATAATGAAATTATTACAATGTCGATAACTTAATACTTAGTATATGGATGTATTCAGTTCCTTATTATTTTGTTTTTGCTTCTTTCTTCTTCCTTTTTTTCCTTTCTCCCTTTTGCGAAGGCTTAAATTTTAATATTTGATGTTCGTCCCTAAAATAGGCACCGTCGTTGTTCACTACTCTTACGGGTGTTGTTTATATTGTAGGTATGTAATTTTGAAGGATAATCAAACACGTATACCAAACGTAATGTCTGAGACGAGACATACCAAACATTATCAATTATTCGTTGAGTTTTGAAGAGTCTGTTGTGTTCCATTGGTCCTCGGAAATTTTTCGGTTATTAAAAAGTGAATGAAATTGAGAGTATACATAAGTTAATGTTGCGCAAAGGAAAGGGATCCTTTATTGTTCTTCGCCCCTGATCTTTTTTGTTTTAGACCTTTCTCCGTTCAAGTTAAGTTTACACATCTAGATAAAATTTTCTTTGTTTGAGAATGTGTAATTTACAAGTTAGGATTTCAAGATTTTATAAACAAAGAGTTGGTGCTTAACACTCCAAGAAAAGAGAGTTTTGAGCCACTATAAAAATAAGACTCTAAATTTTAACAAATTATGACAGTTCGGACTTAATAATATATTTTTTAATTCGACATTTTATTTTTGAACTGAATTCTGTAGTTGGTGTAGTTTTGAACTAGATATCATATTCTTGAATTGAATACTACAGTTTCAAAGTGAATATCGTATTTTAATATTAAATACTATGATTTTTAATATGGAAGACGGATTTTAAGGAAAACAATATAGAGTGTTATTTTTTGTTGGATAGTATTAATTAGGATAGATTATGAAAATCTCTCTTATTGGAAGTGTATTTATATTTTCCCCCAAAATAAGTAGAATCAACTTAAAAAAAAGAAAAATAATTAGAAGATGGATTTTAAGGAAAAATAATATATAGTGTTACTTTTTGTTGGATAGTGCTAATTAGGATAGATTATGAAAATCTCTTTTATTGGTAGTGTATTTATGTTTTTTTACCAAAAATAAATAGAAGACGGATTTTAAGGAAAATAATATATAGTGTTATTTTTTGTTGGATGGTGCTAATTAGGATAGATTATGAAAGTCTCTTTAATTGGTAGTGTATTTATGTTTTTTCCCGAAAATAAATAGAATCAACTTATAAATAAACTCAGCATACAAGCATTCAAATCACTAGCAGAAGAAGAAATCAGTACTTTCCAATCAAATTTCCAAAGGTATATGTTTCTTTCTACTATGTATGTTTTAATTTTCTTTAACAACAATAGTGTTTGAGCCGATTTCATACAATTTACATGCAGGACAAAGATTGTATGTGGTGTCGTCAAAGAAAGCAAAGCTGATGAAGATTGTTGAACTGAATCAAGTGAGTTCAAGATGTACAATTGAGTTCATTTATTAACATTTGTTGTTGGTTAGACTTAGATTCTATATATGTTTTGTTGCTATGGACAAAAGGTGTATTTTTCCTTATTTAATTTACTTCAATTGTTTAAAGTGTTTTAGAGCTAAGGTGTGTTTAGTCGGAGGAAATAATGTTTTCTTAGAAAATCAGTAGGTTTCTTATTTATTTTTCAGTGTTTGGTACGTAAACAAAATAAAATATTACCTAAAAATAATATATATGTAATCTTGCAAATAATATAACCCATGCATCTTGAAAAAATATTCAAAGGTATTAGACAAAACATTAGCTAGCCTCTTTCTCAATTCAAGCCTTGGAAACATCCTCTGGCAAAAATGCAAGGTAAGGCTGCGTACAATACACCCTTGTGATGGGGCTCTACCCCGGACCTTGCTCATAGCGGGAGCTTTAGTGCGCCAGTTTGTCCTTTTATTTGCTAGCCTTCACAAAATTTTTTTAAGAGTCATCACTTACTTTCTTCCTCAACATTCTTTTTCTAGAAAATATTTTCTAGAATTGTGTCGTACATCTTATCATCTCGCGAAAATCATCATCATGCCAAAAATTGTTTTAAAATAGCTTTTGAATTGTGTCCTTTCAACTTGGGAAAGGTACTGAGTTTCAATCAGAAAAATATTAGTCACATTAGAAAACAAGACAAATTTATACCTTTTACACTAGTTTTATGCCTTCACTGAAACATCAAACATGTTGGAAATGCTTAAAGTACTTGGCTCGTCTGTTGCTCTCTCTTGTTGCCACTGCTCAGGGCCTAGGATCTTGCTCCACTTGAAATTTTCTAATTTTTATTACTCCATTTGTTTGTTAATAGTAGATATAATAAATCAAGAAATTTCCATGTTTATCTTTTTTAAACTCTGGGTTGAAATTGTATAAATTTGAATACTTTGAAAAAAAAAAAGTTTCTGATACCATGTTTTTGTCCTATCTAGGCCATGCCAGTTCGCTTTCAAGAGGACATACTTATGAACATACTCAGTAGGTTACCTGTGCGGTCTCTTCTTCGGTTCAAATGTGTTTCTAAATTTTGGGAAACATTGATCGATGAACCGCATTTTAGGATGAAGCATCTCAATCATGCCAAGAATGACAAAAATTCCCAAAATTTTCTCTTTTACCAATTGCGCCCTATGGAAGCTATATTTTCCATTTATTGTTGTCCTTTGTCATCGGCTACACTTGCTGAGGATGTACGAGAACTGGATTTTCCTTTAAATATTGAACCACGGTATTGCCAAGTCTATTGTTGTTGTGATGGCTTGGTTATTATCACGGTGTATGAAAATTTTGCTGAACGCCACAAACTTTTGCTATGGAATCCCTCCACGCGAGAATCCATTGTGCTTCCCACTCCAAAATTATCATTGAAGGGGAATTCTTGTTTGGGAATGAGTTTTGACTCAAATAGTGGTGATTATAAGATCCTTAGGATTCTCGAGGACGGAAACCAAGGTCGCAAAGCACCAGGTGAAATACTAGCACTGAAAAGTGGTTCCTGGAGAAAAATTGATGAACATCCTGGTGTCGGTCAATATATGCTGCTTGGTATGCATTCTTTGGCATATATACATGGGGCATTTCATTGGGTTGGTTTTTCAAGAAATTATGTTGTGGTTTCATTCAATATATCCCATGAAGTGTATGGAGAGATACCATTGCCAGAGCAAATAAGTTTGAGCTACATTGATATTGGCGTTTCAGAATTGGAAGGAATGCTTTGTGCTTATTCTAATGTGTATCATCAGGGGAATAACACTTTTAAGTTATGGGTGATGAAAGATTATGGTGTCAAGGAATCTTGGAATGCATTATTTTCCATAGCAGATCCCAATATTAATATACCTGCACCGAAATATAGGTTTGCAAATGGGGAAGTGTTATTCTGGTGCATATATAATAGACGTGTGGACAATGCATATTGGACACAGAGAGGACCCTTTACATTACTTCCCCGAGGTCTACGTCAGAATGGATTTGCTTTTATAGAGAGCTTGATCTCTCCAAGATTACTTACTTAGTATTTGCTTTTATATAATCGAGATGCTTCTTCATTTTCTGTATGTTCTCATGTTTCAACCTCTAATTTTTATTAGTTTATCTATCGCTCACAAACTTTTGATTTCAAATTATTTTTATGAGAGCTTTGTTATGTCATTAATTTAGGGAAAGAACATGAGCCATTTCTGTCTAATTTTTTGTTCTCGTCGTTGCGAGTAATGCTCTATTTATTACTCAGATGTATCTTTAACGTTTGTCATGTTCACATGTAGATACTTCATTAAAGTTTGAATCACCTGACCTAGAAAACTAAATTTAAGCTGCGGCAAGAAACAGATTAGACAGAAGCTTTTAAAGTTAACTTTCTGAATTTTTTTGTGATTGGTAAACTTTTTGTATCTTAGCTGCGCTCATCATGTCTGATGTCATCAGCACGGATAGGCTTTGCAGAATTTATTGAGAAGTCCATACGGATGGGCTATTCTTCTTCCAGGGAGACAAGTCGTCCCTTCTACTGACCGAACCCTCAGTTCGGGGGCAGTTTAATTAAGGTATAGAGAAAGCTCCAAGCAGATACCATTGATCAACCTTGTTCAGGCACATCAATCAAAAATCTTGCTTATCGGATAACTTTCCTGGTGAAGGAGAGAAAGTTTGACAAGCTAAGAAAGTCTCGTTGAAAGCAGAACCTGCTTCCCACCCGAAAGAAGCGCTCACTAGCTAGCCGGACTAGTGGGGGCCCTATCTCGTAATAAAGGAAGAAAAGAAGATCTTGATCTGCTCGAAAAGTTTCCCACCCAGTGAAGTGGCATGTCTTTTAGCAGGCCCCTTGAACTTGATTATGGAATTGGTACAGAGTTTTGAAGATTGACAAAGGGAAGTTTGGTTATCCAGGGAAGTATGGTTGTCTAGCAGAAACAATTCGAGTTTTTCAATTGATCCTTCTGGAGGATTAGATGGTCTTCCTGAACGGGACTTTTATTTGGTTGGTAATATAGATGACACTACCGTGAAGCTATGAACTAATTAGAAGTGAAGAGCAATTTGAAGAAATATCAATACTGAGTAATGGATGTATTCAATTCCTTACGATTTTTGTTGGTGCTTCTATTTTCAATTTTTTTTTTTTACCTTATCCCTTTCGCTAAGAATTAAATTTGAACATTTGGTGTTCCTTCCAAAAATAGGCATCTAACTTCTTCGCTACTCTCACCGGAGCTGTTTATATAGCAGGTTTGTAATTTTGAAGGATAATCATACCTGTATACCAAACATAACGATAATCATACATGAATACCAAACCTAACGTCTGAGACGAGACATACCAAACTGGCAAACTTTATCAGTCATCCATCGAGTTTCAATGAGTCTGTTGTGTTCCATTCGTCCTTGGAAACTACCAGTTATTAAAAAATGAAAATGAAAATGAAAACTGAGAGTATACAGAAGTTATTTCTCAGTAAAGAAAAGGGATCCCTCCATCTTATAATTTTCTACACGGCCTCTTCCTGCATAAGAGCTTGCCTTCTTATATATGCTTGAAATCCTGACTAGGAATATTTTTTGGACAGTCCATTAAAGTCGAGCACTGGCAGGCGTTCCTTTCTCAGGATGCAACGGATGAAAGGGTTCCTGTGACATATCCCTGAACAAATGTTCTGGAAGGTCCGTATGCTAGCTCATTTTCAAACCTGGGCTAACGTCCATGTGCTAGCTCATCTTCTTGTCGACTTACATGTCGAGGTGCTCGTATGACAATCATGAATCCGGATTGTTGTGAGAAAAGAGTTAACATATCGGCTTCCCAATTGATAAAGATATGAAAGATTACAACCAAGATCAAATATGATCTAACAGTACAATAGTAACATTTCTCATTTGCAAATGCTTGAATTAGTTATATCCAAGAGGCACCAAACCAGCTCATGTACGTAGATTGATAATAAAGCATTTTGGTTTTTTTCATGATTTCATGAACTAATGGACTCTATTTTTTTAGTAATTGAATATTCGAGGTTGAAATGTAGATATTATATTGCTATAAAGTGCATTTTATTTATTTATTTTATTTAGTGATATCAACAAAGCAAAATTAAAGTTCCTAAAAGATGATATCTATTCAGAAGCACTTATTTATTAGTCTTAAATGGTTTCTTAATTAGAGACAAGGGCTCCCTGACTATATATAAGATTTAGTTTCCTTAATTTTTCAAATGTCATCCTACCAGTATGCATTCCTTTTTTTATCATCTCTTCCATCAACACTTGAACAGGCACCAAAGGCATCAGCATCGTCGCATGGACGATTGATAAATGCAGAAAATGTAAGTGATATAGTGATATGCCCTAGATCCAATCTCGCATTTGATGATTTGAACATGTTTTTATATATATTATTTGATATAATTATATGGCATCTAAAATTCTTTTTCATAGTTATATCAAATTGTTTGATTAATATGATAAGGTCCTTGATTAAGTTATGGAACTTGACATCATAATGGAGATCATGATAATGAGAGAGTCTTGTTTCTTATAACTTAATCTAAACTTGTTCTTGATCGCAGAATTACTAATTAGGACATTAGTGATCCGATTAGATCAATATGTATGTGGTGGTCTTTATAAGATAAAGATTATGTCACGCCCCGAGCTCCAACGAGGCGGACTGACACCCGAAGTCGATAAGGCCCGAGAGAACCATTCTTTACTCATGTACCCCCATATGCATGTCTCTCTATGAATGTCATTCTATCCCATATAATAAACAAATACCAATGGTGGAAGTCATGACATGTACAATATATGAAACTTGGCCGTTAAGGCCATTAAGTCAAATTGGACATACATCTCTTACATTCCTCATCCCACATATGTCTACAAAGCCTCTACAGATACATGTACATAGCCAAGCTAGAGTCGGGACAAGTCCCTGCTTTACACAGCATTTACAATGCCAAAATCAATGTACACTATGACTCGGAAAGCCCCAGATCAACTGGAGCTCACCAAAAATCTGCAAATGACCCGCACTGTACTGTGGAGGTCTACTAGTACCTGTGCCTGCAGCAAGTAAGGTAAATTCCCCCAAGGGGGTCAGTACAAAGAATGTACTGAGTATGCAAGGCCATATGAAACTGTATGACATATAAGAACTTTAATAGAATCAAGTACAAGTGAATGCGTCATAAGGATAAACTACCATAATGTATACGTGTGTGATCATGTATATTGCTCTCTTTACTTTACTTTACTTTACTCCATCGTCAATCAAGTGCTCATCTATCATATAGTGCCCGGGCCCAACTGATCAGTGGGAATAATGTCACGCCCCGAATTCCATCGAGGCGTGATTGGCACCCGAAGCCGATATGGCCCGAGAGAACCAATCTTTGCTCATGTACTCTCATAAGTATGTTCGCGTATGCATATCATTTTATTTCATGTAATTAAATATCAATGGCGGAAGTCATGGCAATATGTGCAATATATGAAATTTGGCCGTTAGGGCCATTATGTCAAAATGAAGGTACATCTTTTACTTTCACTTTCCCACATATGTCTACAAAGCCTCTAATAGATACATGACCATAACCATATCTCTACAATATTTACAAATGACAAAACCTAATGAACATGTGCAACTTGGGAAGCCCCGAAGCAACTGGAGCTCACCAACAATCCGTGGATACCTCGTCACCTACTGCGGAGATCTACAAACACCCGAGCCTGCAGCATGTAAGGTAAGTCCCCCAAAAGGGGTCAGTACGAATAAAGTACTGAGTATGTAAGGCCAGATGAAACTATGGTACTACATAAGTACTTCCAAGAAAGTAAGCATAAGGGAATAATCAATGTGAATAGACTTGATACCTCGTCACCTACTGCGGAGATCTACAAACACCCGAGCCTGCAGCATGTAAGGTAAGTCCCCCAAAAGGGGTCAGTACGAATAAAGTACTGAGTATGTAAGGCCAGATGAAACTATGGTACTACATAAGTACTTCCAAGAAAGTAAGCATAAGGGAATAATCAATGTGAATAGACTTCCAACCTGGATGTGTGGAACCATGTTCATTACTTATATTAGTTTCAATACTTGCTCAATCAGTCGCGTCACTATCACTTTCTTATAACCATCTCCATGTTTATTTACATCTATACACGTGAGGAAAATGTTCTCATCTCTTTACAACTATTTTCATTACTCTTCACTCAATTAGGTAGTACCGGACCTCCACCTTTGGTAGGCTAGAAGATATCAATATAATACCGGGCATCCACATTTAGTGGGCTATCATATATGTAAATATAATACCGGACATCCACATTTAGTGGGCTATCATATATGTAAATATAATATCGGACATCCAGCTGATCAGTGGGCTATATAATATACCGGACATCCAGCTGCTCAGTGGGCTATCATATATAATATAAGTACCGGACATCCAGCTGATCAGTGGGCTATATAATATACCGGACATCCAGCTGATCAGTGGGCTATCATATATAATATAAGTACCGGACATCCACCTTTGGTGGGCTATCATATATAAATATAATACCGGACATCCACCTTTAGTGGGCTATCATATATATATATATAATATACTATTGGGATTATTCCATCTTGAACTTATACCTTTTTTATTGTAATCCATTCTCAATGAAACATATAGTAACCATACGTACATTACCTCTTGTATCCTTTCCATAGTGAGGAGAGTGACACCTTAAAGATCATGACACTAAAGCTCATACTTATATACACATCTCACCTCACTATCTTACTTCGTGGGATTGACATCTTCACTTATGAGGAATAATTAGATTAACTTGCACGTTACCTCTCTTATTACTCTTATGAGAGTGGTACTAAGATAATCCTCATACTATCGGAATTTGGAACATGACATAGTTGGAAAACGCTTTTTAAGCATAACTAGATTCTCTTACATCTAACTTTCTTTGAGGTAGTTCTTTTAGAAACTTCAACGTTATGGCAACTTTCCTTGAAGCTTTGGATCATTAACCAATGAGTGAGATACATGAGAATAATTTGGCAACATAACATTATTGGAACCATTGGACAATAAGCAATGAGCAAGATACATAAGTACAACCACTATTAGAACATTGGAACATGACCTCATTTGAGCTTTTGGAACACTTAACCATGAATATGAGACATGTGTAGAACTCTATTGGAACTTTGGATCATGACACTAATTGGAACACACCCATATACTTTACCTTACTCTTGTACTTTATGAGATTAACACCTTAGCCAAACACGTACTTACATGCACATCTCACTTCACCCCTTTATCTCATGAGGTTGACAATTTCACTCTTATTACTCTTATGAGATGGATACTCTTACAATTGGCACAAGGATGATCATCACACCATAGGACTCATAACATGATTGGAACAATGATATTCAGCTAAACAAGCTCTCTTTACCTCATCGCTCTTATTGGGATAATTCTCTTAGGATTTACAACATGTGACAACTTAAGAACTTCCGCCCATAAATAAGGACTAAGTGATTCATGATTCGTATAGGAGGAAAACACATATGACTATCAATAGATCAACCCTAGTTGGAATACTATAGACCCCCTTGGTATAGTACACTTTTGGAACCTTAACATAATGATCACTAAATACGATACATGTGGATACTAACTAGTCACCACCCTGCGGTGCAATACCTTAGACCATTTGGAACTTTTGACATATTAGCCAATGAACGCGAGTCAACCAATGGACATGAGTCAATCAATAAACATGAGTTATACGATTCACCATTGACCAATGAATAAGGAACATATGAGTAACTCTAGCCAACTATCGAATATGAAATACCTTACAGTATTTAGGAATCAAGTGAGTGCTATGACAGTGTGAACATCATGTGTTGCAGAAGGATATAAAAGTAACCTTACATACCTTGTCTTCCCAATGTAAGTACACAATCAAATATGTGAGAGCAACAATTCCGCTCCTTCTTTACGTTTCACTCTACATTACATAATAGAACCAACATTAACCACCAACTACCTTACAAATGCATACAATAACAACAAGTCACATGTTTGGCTTTAACATGCCATTTCCCCTTGATAATACCATTTTCGGCATGGTCATATCAATAATACCACAACAAGCCCAACATTCACCAAAATATCATTTATGAATTTATTCTCTCAATAATCCCACAATATTCCATACATTGACCAATACATGATAACCAAGATCATGTCACACCAAGTTCATACTTTACACTTCTCCATCACCACAACATCACAATTATGCCATCAAATTACTTCAATACATCTCACAACAACAAATCGGCCAAAATCCCATAATTTACACTTTTATGGAAATAACAAGTTTAATGCCAAATATAACACCATACATGTTCATATTTTGTCCATACCATGCTCTTTCATCAAAACAACAAGTCATAATTCAAGTTACAATCCCATGGATAACATATCTTTTTAACAAAACCAAAAATGCCATGTCCAACACTTTCAAGCATAACCAACATGACCTACATAATTTCTCATGCTCATAATATGTTAAAGTACAAGAATAATCACTTACCCAACCTTGGAATATGATGATCTTGCTCCAAAAGTGCCTTAGGGTTTGAAGAGCTAAAAGAGCTCTCTTGAAAATTCTAGAAAATGAGAGAAAGTGATGTGTGTGGCTAATGAATTAAATCTGATTTTTGGCCACCTTTTATAACCCCTTAAAGTCATCCTTAGCTATTAATTTCCATCATTGACAAGTCAAAGCAAGAATGGGTCATTTTGACCCATTGGGCCTTTCATGTTTGGTTCATTTTTTGTCTCTAATTAGGCCCAATAACCCATATCATCTTGACCCACTAACATCAATGTATAATTCACCATATATATATCATGTTTAAATAATTCCTTATGTCACGACAATATTCTCTTACGAAATTCTCATTCGTCGTCTCGATCGCAAAAATAGAAATTCTAGTCGTCCATGGCTTCATGGAACATTTTGGATCACTATTCACATTTCATGATTTGGTCATGTAGAAGTATGTAGGAGTATATTAAAGTGTTTGAATCCTTAACAATGCTCAAAGAACTCCAAAGAACCAAAAGAAACCATCTAAGAATCTTCGTAGAATTGCGTCGCGAAACGAACTCGGGAAGGCAAAATGTTTGTTCCTTGCGCCACTGCTGCAAAACAAGCCAGTGGCGCAAGAAATGCACCCTCTCTGATCTCAGGGGCTTGCGCCACACCCCCTGAAACAGGGCAGTGGCGCAAGCTTCCATGTCTTGCTGAATTTTTCGGCAATTTTTCCAACACTTGCGTATCGTCCAATACCTTATCAAAATACTATAAAATACTTACTTAGTGACCTTAATCATCAAGTAAACATGACTCCAAGTCACCAAATGAGGTTAAAATGTGTACGGGGTATGACATAAACGCTTCAAGAAGTCACAAAACACTTCCTATGAAAGGCTCGTCACATGTACACGACCAAATTTTAATTTTTTTCTCATCTTTACCATTTCCAAATACATAATTATAACTCTCGACACTTAAGTAAACATTAGTCACTATCATCAATTAGGGTTGGGAAGGTACGGGGTGTTACAAATAACATAATAATCGGGATCGCCTCTAGCTAGGCTTTCTCCCCTTTGAGTTGCCACCCGTTTCCAATGAACTTTCGGGATCGCCTCTAGCTAGGCTTTCGCCCCTTCGAGTTGCCACCCGTACTCAATATCCATTCGGGATCGCCTCTAGCTAGGCTTACGCCCCTTCGAGTTGCCACCCGTACTCAACAAGTGTTTATTACTTCAATTCTTTTGTTATGAGATTGGTACATTAGTAGTTACAATGTTATGGGAACTTTGGAACATTAACCAATGAACACGAGTCATGTGAATCACAATTTATCAATGAATAAGGAACATGTGAGTAACAATGATTAATAACCGAAAATGGGATACCTTTGAACAATTCAAAATAGAACAAGTATAATGACAATGTGACACTATGTGCTGCAGAAGGATACGGAAAGAGTAACCTTACATACCTTATCTTCCCAATATGAATATACAATCTTAAATGTGCATACAACAGCCCAGCTCCTTCCTTACGTTTCATTCTATAACACAAGTACACAATGGAGTTTACATTAACCACCAACTACCTTACAAATGCATATAACGATAATGAGTTACATGATTGCCTTAACATGACATTTCCCCCTTGACAATACCATTCATGGCATTATCATACTAATAATACCACAATATTCCATACATTTACCAATACATCATAAACCAATAGCTTTTCACACCAAGTTCCTCCTTTACATGTTCTCATTAACACCACATCACAATGAACCCATCAAGTCACTCCAATACATTTTATAACCAAAATTCCACAATTTACTCATATAGAAAAATAACAAGTTCTGGACATAACCACACCATACATGTTGAGATATCATCCACACCATTCACTTTCATCAAAACATCAAGTCACTTTTCAAGTTTAAATCTCATAAATGACACATCTCTTACAAAAAGCAAAAGTGTCATATCCAATACTTCCAAGCATAACCAACATGATCTACATAATCTCTCATGCATCTAATATATTAAATCATAAGGTTAAACACTTACCCAAGCTTGCTAAAGGATGATCTTGTCCAAGCAAGTGATGGTTGCCTTAGGGTTTGAGATAGAGAGAAAAGTGTAGAAAAATCTAGAAAAGGCATGTGTATGTAATAGAATAGAAATCTGATTTTTCTTGCCCTTTTTATAACCCTTTTGGTCATTCTTAGCCAAACTTAATCAATAATTGAGGTATTTTACTTGGTCAAATGGAAGAATGGGTCATTTGACCCATTAGACCATGTCTTTTGGCTTCATTTTGGGCCTCAAATTGGCCTATTAACACATATTATCTTAGCCCACAAAAATCAATGGGTAATCTATCATATATCTCATGTTTAATTAACTACATAGTTGTCATGACAACATTCACTTACGAGATTCCCGATCGTAGCCTCAATCGCAAAAATAGAAATTCTAGTCGCTCATGGCTTATTTGAACATAATTTGTTAAAATTTGTTAAAATACTTGTGACGAAGAATTAACCCCAACTCGAATGCTAAACGCGCTTAAGAATAGTCCTACTATGATGGAGTATTGCTACCATGACTCAAAGGTCTTATATACATCATAATAGTCGAAGAAAGATTTTGGCGAAAACCACCCCGGCGCCCCCGGGCGCCCCTTGAACTTAAAAAAATTTCCAACTTTTGTAAGGTGTGTAGGGGAGGCTTGGCACACTGCCTAGCGCACCCCCTTGCTACCTGTGGCACGAAAAAAACAGCCCTGAGCGGCCTGGCACGCCCCTAGCCCATTTTTTTTGAAAATTTTTCTTTCTTCGACTTTTCTTTGCGGATTCGTTTAAATACTTCAAGTTCAACTCTTTATCTTACTTCTTAGCATTAAAACCCTTTGTTTGGAGGTCGTTCAAGCCTCACTTATCACTCCCAAAATGTTCCAAAAAGTTTCAAACTCCTCCTACAAGTGTCTAGTCACCTTGACTAGTACGATATCAAATGTTCCATCCAAACCCAATGCAACACACGTACTTAGTGCTCTCAAAGCTAAGGTTTATAACTACACCCTAAGTCACCAATCCATCAAATTAGGGTCGGGGATGTACGGGGTGTTACATCCTTCCCCCCTTAGAAACATTCGTCCTCGAATGTTAGTAACATTGTCTCATTGTAACAACTTAAGTCGAAGTGAATCCTTCACATTATCATATACACACATAATATTTGTAAAGACTTACTTATTATGACTCCAATTCCGTATCTTGAACTTTTTCTTCCATGTACAACCATTACGAGTACTTTAGATTTCATTATTTCTTTGGTTTCCCTTGTGATTTCTTCTACGTGCTAATTTCTCCAATAATGCCTTTACGGAAGCTACTACTTTATTTCTCGTTGCTTTCGCTTATCGATCTAGAATAGTAAGCAGTACCTCTTCACATGTGAGATCTTCCGTAACTTGTATATCTCCACTGGGAGCAATACAGGATAATCTCTTATACACTTTCAAAGCATCGAATATGAAATACTGAATGAACTGTGAAGAGTTCTTGGACTAGTGCTAATAGATACGCCATTTTGCCCAAATCTTTGGACAATTTCCCTTTCTTTCCGAATCTCATTATTTTTTTCATTGGTGACACTATCAAAATAACTAATCACCTATGGCACCTTTTAATTCCCTTCTTCTAATATCGGCATATGATTTGTATCGACTTTGGGCCATTTGTATCTACTATTATATCACCTTCACTTTCTCTATAGCTTGATGAACAAGATCTGACCCGAGCAAAGCAAATTTCATCAGCTGTAACCCATCCAATTGATGATCTATATTTTCTTTCATATAAAGCTTCGTAAGGTGTCTTTTGATACTTTTATTGTAAGCAATTTTAATAAACGATAGATGTTCATCCCAACTACCTTTAAAGTCCAATGTACAAACTCGTGGCATATCTTCAAATGTACAATAATACGTTCTCTTTGTCCATCCGTCTGAGGATGACAAGCCGTACTTATGTCCACCTGTGTACCCATGCTTTACTGAAAAGACTTCCAACACTGTGCAATAAAGTGAGCTCTCCTGTTTGATATAATAGTGAGTGGAATCCCATGTAATCGTACTATCTCTGTAATATACAACTTTGCACAATGTTCAGCTGTATCGGTGGTCGTAACTAGTAGGAAATACGCTGACTTGGTAAGCCTGTCAACTATTGCCTATATGGAATCATCCTTCGCAATGTACGAGGCAACCCTGTTATTAAATCCATGTTATTCATGTTCCACTTCCAAACTGGAAGGGTAATACATTGCATAAAACATACAGATTTCTGATGCCATACTGTTAATCAGTGACCGCTTGGACATTGAGCTACAAGTTCTACAATGCGTTTCTCATGTAACCTTACCAAGACATCTCTGCTAAACCATGGTACATTTTGGTTGCTTCCGAATGAATAAAATACAGTGAACTATTTTCTTCTGTCATAATTCATTTCCTTAACCCGTCTATACCCGGTATACACAATCTACTTTAGCGTGAAAGTACTCCCCCTTTATGTTTGCTCAAATACCCTTGTCGAACTTTGTTGTACATTCTTTTTCAATTGAACTAAAAATGGAATTTACATACTGCTTTTCCTTTCATCTCAAATACCAATGAAAATTCTGCCACATTTGACACTATAATTCTTTCACTTGAAATTTTATACAAGCAGTGGTGCCATCTGTTACAAGCAATTGTCACAACTGTTGACTTAAAATTATATGTGGGATAACTTCTCTTATATGGACGCAATTGTCTTAAGGCATACACTATCACATTGTCGTGCTGCATGTATACACATCCCATACCAACTTTACAATTTCACAATACACTGCATACTCTTATGTGTCTTTGGGAGGTACTAGTACAAGTGTAGAAGTCAATTTATCTTTCAAATCTTGCAAACGTTTCTCACATACATCATTTCGCTGAAAACTTAGTTACTTTGTGTGTTAGATTTATTAAGGATAATGGCAGAAAGCCTTTTTAACAATTCATCTGTACTAACTTGCCAACTCAAGGAAACTACGAATTCCCGTAGGCGTCGTAAGCCTTGTGCACTTCTTTTGTGTATATTAATCCTTATTCCTTCATTCTATACATTGTGTCCTAAGGACGATACGGATTGTGACCAAACTTGCATTTAAAGAACTTGTATATATCTTACGGTCACGAAGAATCCGTAACACCTGTCACAAGTGATTAGCATGGTCCTTTTGTGATCTTGAGCAATCTCGTATAGCATCTAAAACATTATCACGAATACGCTTAACGATGGCTTAAACACCCTAATTATCAAACCCATTAACGCAGCTGGTGCATTTGTTAGCCCAAATGGCATAACTATGAATTCATAACAACCATACCTCTATTGTGGGTATCTTTATTTTCTCTGACCTTTACTTGATGATCTCCGGACCTTAAGTCAATCTTTAGGAAAAGTCTGGCACCCAATAACCGATCAAATAAGTCATCAACTCCGGGGAGAAGACATGTTTTCTTAATTGTCACCTTATTCGGTTGTCGATAGTAAACACACATTCTCAATGTATTTTTTTTTTTTTTTTTTTTTTTGTGTACTCTGACCACTGATGCACCCCAAGGGGTCGTACTAGGTCTTATGAATCCCTTGTTCATCACGTCTTTTAATTTCTCGTTTTATTCCCATAACTCTACCGGGCCATGCTATATGAAGAAATAAAAATAGGTTGAGTACCTGACATCACATTAATACCAGCTCATAAATCGAGGAATTCATTTACCACCAGAGCTGATTGAAGAGTGGTGGCGTCACATCAGTATCTTTCACTCTTACTAAGTGACATATGTATCCCTTAGAGTATCCTTTTCTTTGCTTTAAGATGGGGAATAAGTTTTCCTCTTGGTGCCCCCACGTTTCCCTGGCCATTCAAAAACATTCTTTTGGGGAAAACGGCAATGTAACTCCTTAGTTCTGCAATCTATTATGGCACAATCCCTTTATAATATCAAAATTCCACTATTTCCAGCTCAATAAGATCAACCCGTGTTTCATAAACACAAACAATTACTGTGCACTTATGATATACTCCTTTAACTACAATAGATTCACCAACTGATGTATAGACTTCATGTGACATAACTAGTAATTCTGGTGTTCTTTTGAATTTTCAACAATTAATGAAATAACATATGCTCCATGGGTCAATCAATACGTATACAGTACCTGTAGCTACATCAGGAGATCCTCATTTGGTGGCCCGACATACCACACCAATAACAAACATTCAGCCCAACCGACATTCACCTAGATGATAACTTCCGCAGCGCTAACACGACTGACGAGGAGACTTCGGTTGGTTCCTACTTTCTACGTTCTTGTGCTTGATACCCCATTGCCCATGAATCCTGAATCTCACCTGCCCAAACCGATTATCTCTAAACCCTTGGGATCGAGGTAGAACATTTACTATAGTGTAACACCCCGTACCTTCCCAACCCTATTTGATGGCATTGAATAATGTTTACTTAGGTGTCGAGAGTTATAAGTATGTATTTGAAAATGTGAAAGATGAGAACAATTAAAAATGGCCTTGTACATGTGACGAGCCTTGCATAGGAAGTGTTTTGTGACTTCTTGAAGCATTTCTGGAATACCCCATACACATTCTAACCTCATTTGGTGACTTGGAGTTATGTTTAATTGATGATTAAGGTCACTAAGTAAGTATTATATAGTGTTTTGATAAGGGATTGAACGATACGTAAACATTGGATAAGTGGCCGAAATTTCAGCATTTTGCTGAAACTTGCGCCACTACCCTGTTTCAGGGGTGTGGCGCAAGCCACCAGCCTGCAGAAACTTCATAGAAGGCCATATTCTTGCGCCACTACCCTGTTTCAGGGGGTGTGGCGCAAGGCACAACACTTATGCCCTTTCCGGCGTCGTTTCGTAACGCAACTCTACGACGATTTCTCGATGGTTTCTTTTGGTTCTTTGGAGTTATTTGAGCATTGTTAAAGATTCAAACACTTCAATATACTCCTACATACTCCTACATGATCAAATCATGAAATGTGAATAGTGATCCAAAATGTTCAATGAAGCCAAGGGCGACTAGAATTCCAATTTTTGCGATCGAAAGGAGGAATGCGAATTGTTTAAAAGAATATTGTCGTGACATGATGGAATTATGTAAACATGAGATATAAGGTGAATAATACATGAAATTTGGTGGGTTACATGGATATGTGTTATTGGGCCCAAAATTAGGGCCCAAAATGGAACAAAAGAGAAGGCCCAAAGGCAAAAATGACCCATTCTTCCAAGATTTGACCAAGTAAACCTATCAATTAATTCCAAATGTGGCTAAGGATGACTTGGGGTCTATATAAAGGCCCCAAGATCAGATTTTTTTATTGTCCAAAGCTCTCATGCCTTTATGATATTTTCTCCAATATTTCTCCAAGTTCCAAACCCTAAAGCAAAATATCCTTTGGACTCTTTGGCAAAGATCATCCTATTCCAAGCTTTGGTAAGTGTTTATTTTCATGGATTAACATATTATATGCATGGTAGATTATGTATATTATGCTAGTTGTGTTGGCAAGGTGATGAATAGTGTATTTTTGCTTTGGTGAAAGATGTGTCATCTTGGTAATTTGAACTTGAATTAGGCCTTGTGCCTTTGATGAAAAAGCATGGTATGGACAAAATATGAACATGTATGGTGTTATTTTTGGTATTACACTTGTTCTTGCCTATAAGTGGAAATTGTGGGATTTTGGCCGATATGTGTTATGAGTTGTATTAAGGTCATTTGATGGGTTATTTGTGATGTGTGATGGCTAAGAAAGTGTAAAGGAGAAGTGTTGTGGTGAAATGTATCAATTATCATGTATTGGTCAATGTTGGAAATATTATGGAATTTTGGGATAATAATTTTGTCAATGGATTTGTCAAGGGGAAATGACATGTTTAAAGGCAAACATGTAATTTATTGACATTTTATGCATTTGCAAAGTAATTGGTGGTTAATGTTGGTTCCATTATGTAATTGTGATGTAGAGTGAAATGTAAAAAAGGAGCGGAATTGTTGCGCTCACATATTTGATTGGGTGCTTACCTTGGGAAGATAAGGTATGTAAGGTTACTTCTATATCCTTCTGCAACATATGATGTTCACACTGTCATAGCACTCACTTGATTCCGAAATACTCTAAGGTATTTCATATTCAATAGTTGGCTAGAGTTACTCATATGTTCCTTATTCATTGGTCAATGGTGAATCGTATGACTCATGTTTATTGATTGACTCATGTCCATTGGTTGACTCACGTTCATTGGCTAATATGTCAAAAGTTCCAAATGGTCTAAGGTATTGCATCGCAGGGTGATGAATAGTTAGTATCGCAGGGTGATGAATAGTTAGTATCCACATGTATCGTATTTAGTGATCATTATGTTAAGGTTCCAAAAGTGTACTATACCAAGGGGGTTCTATAGTATGCCAACTAGGGGTGATATATTGATAGTCATATGTGTTTTACTCCTATACGAATCATGAATCACTTAGTTCTTATTTATGGGTGGAAGTTCTTAAGTTGTCATATGTTGTTGATCCTAAGAGAATTATCCCAATAAGAGCAATGAGGTAAAGAGAGCTTGTTTAGTTGAATATCATTGTTCCAATCATGTGAGGAGTCCTATGGTATGATGCTTATCCTTGTACCAATTGTAAGAGTATCAATCTCATAAGAGTAATAAGCGAGGTGATGTGCAAGTTAGTATAGTTATACTTCATAAGTGAAATTGTCAATCTCATAAGATAAAGGGGTGAAGTGAGATGTGCATGTAAGTACGTGTTTGGCTAAGGTGTTAATCTCATAAAGTACAAGAGTAAGGTAAAGTATATGGGTGTGTTCCAACTAGTGTCATGATCCACAGTTCCAATAGAGTTCTACACATGTCTCATATCCTGCAGTAATGTTCCAACAGAGCAATGAGGTTATGTTCCAAGGGTTCAATAGTGATCATACTCATGTATCTTGTTCATTATTCGTTGTTCAACGGTTCCAACAGTATGTTTCCAAGAATGTTTATATACACGTCTCTAGCTCATTGGTTATTGTTTCAAAGCTTCCAACAATGTCATGGCTACAAAAGTATCAATCCCTCATAAGCCAAGGTACCCTAATTTCGGGTATCAATTATGGTTCATCATATGTTCTTTATGCATTGATCAATTGTCATTCACATGTTTCATACACTTTAAGTAATGTTATAAATATTTCATGGTTCCATCAATGTTATGTTCCAAATCAAAGTATCAATCTCTCACAAGTTGCAGTATCAATCTCTCACAAGTTGAAGTATCAATCTCTCACAAGTTGAAGTATCAATCTCAAAGTAATGAAATGAAGTAAGAATCAAGTAATGCAAATGTGGTTAATGATTGATTTGTGGGTGGCAAGTCTAGGGGCATAAGCCTAGCTCGACTCGATCCCAACATGATGATGCTAATTTATCCATGGGGTACAAATACCTGCATGATGATGGCCATTTATCCATGGGGTGAAAGAACACACCTGCATGATGTATCCATGGGGTGAAATGAACACCTGCATGATGACATGATTTTATCCATGGGGTGAAATGAACACCTGCATGATGACATGATTTTATCCATGGGGTGACAAGATCACCTGCATGATGAGGGCCCTAACAGTGTATGAGTAAAGTAAAGTAAAGTAAAGGCAAGTGAAAGAAAGAACGTAATGTACATGGTATCCCACCTACAGAAAGAGAGTTCGTTTACATTTGCTATTTCTCTTATGTTGATTCCATGGTTATTTTATTATGTATGCATCATTGGAGATGATAATAATGAAGGAAAGGTACAGGATTCCACATATTGAGTTTCTCTTATAATTATTTCCATTGAAGTTCTTATGCACTGACTCAGTTTTTCTTATGACCTTACATACTCAGTACATTCTTCGTACTGACCCCTTTTGGGGACTTACCTTACATGTTGCAGGTGCAGGCACTAGTAGGCCTCCACAGTAGATTGTCAGTGCTGCAGATCTTTGGTGAGCTCCAGTTAGTTCAGGGCCTCTCCGAGTCACTGTTGTACATGTCGTATCAAGCGGGAACTTGTCCCGATTGTTACTTCATTTGGTCAATGCATTTTGTTAGAGGCTTTTGTAGACAGATGTGGGTGTATCAGTGTAAAGGACATATGTTGTTTTGACTGTATGGCCTCAACGGCCAAGTTTCATATGTATGTATAAAGATGTCCCATGTTCTCCTTTATTCGTCTTTCACGTTTTGATGCAATGGTGATTATTATATGCGTATGATTGAACATAGGCAAAGGTTGGTTCTCTCGGGCCTTATCGGCTACGGGTGCCAATCATGTCTCGATGGGATTCAGGGCGTGACATATAGACTTAGGAAATAATGGTCTAAGCGGTCTGTTAAACACTCGAGACCTAAATTTTCCTTGGGACGCCATGAACTGTCCCATAGGTCTATCCCTCTTTGACGACCCTTCTTCAAATATGTGTGTCCTTTTCTTGTTGCCTCTGATCCTCTATTACCTATGCAAAAAGCCTGTATTCTGTCTATATTCATATCTCTTTTCAAGGCCGCAATAGTATAATCCATTTGTCCGCATACCGATGCACTCTATCGGTCATAATAGCTGCCACATTTGGAGCATAACTAGCCAAAAAATTAAATCGAAGACTATACTTTCTGACACTCATAGTTCTTCAGCAAAAATTTAGCAAGTGTTCCGCATGAGCTTTTTTTTTTGGACCTCATATGGGAGGTACTGGTCAAGGAATGCCGTTTTAAATTCCTCCCAACTAAATGAAAGTACATTAATACACAGTCACATGCATATCATCTAGAGCCCTTTTGATTTGGTCTATAAAGTCCTGTAGGTCTTCATTCATATCCGACTCGGTGGACGTGGGAGGGTTTAATTTCAGAAAATCCTGTGTTCGACGACTAGCTGCCCTAGCCGTACCATCACCACTCGTCATTGGGCCAGCTCGCCCATGACATTATACAACTATCTAAGTCAACATATGCACTACATTTCTTAAATCCTGTTCAGTGGCATTTATAGGTGGTTCTGCGGGTACTTCTCTACTTTTTGGCAAAGTGAAACCCATATTACAATTTCCATGTTATCCCCATCTTGACTAGCTTAGTCAGGTGGTGATTTACTCATTTCTACTTCGGCAGGCATATCAACCTGCTCATCTTTGCCCTTATCTTGTCTGATACTCAGCATTTGACTATACAAAAGAAAACCAATGTCAATACGTACATATGTGTCCACCTACAACTTTGGCTCTATTGCACGATCTAGAAGTGAAGAAAAGAAACAACTCCTAAATGTCCTGTATCCTTCTGCTTATCAATGTGGCGCGCAACACACCCATAAGCAAAACTCTACTTAGACACGGCTTTGTAGACACCCTTAGGACGACCCGCTCGTATACCACTTTTGTCACGCCCCGAGTTCCAACGAGGCGGACTGACACCCGAAGTCGATAAGGCCCGAGAGAACCAATCTTTACTCAAGTACCCCCATATGCATGTATCTATATGAATGTCATTCTATCCCATCTAATAAACAAATACCAATGGTGGAAGTCATGACATGTACAATATATGAAACTTGGACGTTAAGGCCAGTAAGTCAAACTGGACATACATCTCTTACATTCCTCATCCCACATATGTCTACAAAGCCTCTACAGATACATGTACATAGTCAAGCTAGAGTCGGAACAAGTCCCCGCTTTATACAGCATTTACAATGCCAAAATCAATGTACACTATGACTCGGAAAGCCCCCGATCAACTGGAGCTCACCAAAAATCTGCAAATGACCCGCACTGTACTGTGGAGGTCTACTAGTACCTGTGCCTGTAGCAAGTAAGGTAAATTCCCCCAAGGGGGTCAGTACAAAGAATGTACTGAGTATGCAAGGCCATATGAAACTGTATGACATATAAGAACTTTAATAGAATCAAGTACAAGTGAATGCGTCATAAGGATAAACTACCATAATGTATACGTGTGGGATTATGTATATTACTCTCTTTACTTTACTTTACTTTACTTTAATCTATCCTCAATCGTCAATCAAGTGCTCATCTATCATATAGTGTCCGGGCCCAACTGATCAGTGGGAATAACATAATAATCGGGATCGCCTCTAGCTAGGCTTTCTCCCCTTTGAGTTGCCATCCGTTTCCAATGAACTTTCAGGATCTCCTCTAGCTAGGCTTTCGCCCCTTCGAGTTGCCACCCGTACTCAATATCCATTCGGGATCGCCTCTAGCTAGGCTTACGCCCCTTCGAGTTGCCACCCGTACTCAACAAGTGTTCATTACTTTAATTCTTTTGTTATGAGATTGGTACATTAGTGGTTACAATGTTATGGGAACTTTGAAACATTATTGGAACATTAACCAATGAACATGAGTCATGTGAATCACAATTGATCAATGAATAAGGAACATGTGAGTAACAATGATTAATAACCGGAAATGGGATACCTTTGAACATTTCGGAATAGAACAAGTATAATGACAATGTGACACTATGTGCTGCAGAAGGATACGGAAAGAGTAACCTTACATACCTTATCTTCCCAATATGAATATACAATCTTAAATGTGCATACAACAGTCCAGCTCCTTCCTTACGTTTCATTCTATAACACAAGTACACAATGGAGTTTACATTAACCACCAACTACCTTACAAATGCACATAACGATAATGAGTTACATGATTGCCTTAACATGACATTTCCCCCTTGACAATACCATTCATGGCATTATCATACTAATAATACCACAATATTCCATACATTGACCAATACATCATAAACCAATAGTTTTTCACACCAAGTTCCTCCTTTACATGTTCTCATTAACACCACATCATAATGAACCCATCAAGTCACTCCAATACATTTTATAACCAAAATTCCACAATTTACTCATATAGAAAAATAACAAGTTATGGACATAACCACACTATACATGTTGAGATATCATCCACACCATTCACTTTCATCAAAACATCAAGTCACTTTTCAAGTTTAAATCTCATAAATGACACATCTCTTACAAAAAGCAAAAGTGTCATATCCAACACTTCCAAGCATAACCAACATGATCTACATAATATCTCATGCATCTAATATATTAAATCATAAGGTTAAACACTTACCCAAGCTTGCTAAAGGATGATCTTGTCCAAGCAAGTGATGGTTGCCTTAGGTTTGAGATAGAGAGAAAAGTGTAGAAAAATTTAGAAAAGGCATGTGTATGTAATAGAATAGAAATCTGATTTTTCTTGCCCTTTTTATAACCCTTTTGGTCATCCTTAGCCAAACTTATTCAATAATTGAGGTATTTTACTTGGTCAAATGGAAGAATGGGTCATTTGACCCATTGGGCCATGTCTTTTGGCTTCATTTTGGGCCTCAAATTGGCCTATTAACACATATTATCTTAGCCCACAAAAATCAATGTGTAATCCATCATATATCTCATGTTTAATTAACTCCATAGTTGTCACGACAATATTCACTTACGAGATTCCTGATCGTAGCCTCAATCGCAAAAATAGAAATTCTAGTCGCTCATGGCTTATTTGAACATAATTTGTTAAAATTTGTTAAAATACTTGTGACGAAGAATTAACCCCAACTCGAATGCTAAACACGCTTAAGAATAGTCCTACTATGATGGAGTATTGCTACCATGACTCAAAGGTCTTATATACATCATAATAGTCGAAGAAAGATTTTGGCGAAAACCACCCCGGCACGCCCCCGGGCGCCCCTTGGACTTAAAAAAATTTCCAACTTTTGGAAGGTGTGCAGGGGAGGCCTGGCACACTGCCTAGCGCGCCCCCTTGCTTCCTGTGGCACGAAAAAAAACAGCCCTGAACGGCCTGGCACGCCCCTAGCCCATTTTTTTTGAAAATTTTTCTTTCTTCGACTTTTCTTTGCAGATTCGTTTAAATACTTCAAGTTCAACTCTTTAGCTTACTTCTTAGCATTAAAACCCTTTGTTTGGAGGTCGTTCAAGCCTCACTTATCACTCCCAAAATGTTCCAAAAAGTTTCAAACTCCTCCTACAAGAGTCTAGTCACCTTGACTAGTACGATATCAAATGTTCCATCCAAACCCAATGCAACACACGTACTTAGTGCTCTCGAAGCTAAGGTTTATAACTACATCCTAAGTCACCAATCCATCAAATTAGGGTCGGGGATGTATGGGGTGTTACAGAATTGTTAATCTCATTAACTAAATCACAAACATAAATGATGCATATGGAGATATGATCATTGAATAGACTCACCGGATAATTCCTAATGGTTGAAATTACCATAAATTGTCACTAGGATTCAGTGCCGGCTCAACCCCTTTGGAAAAAAGGCAACCGCACTAGGCCCCCAAATTTGAGGGGCCTCATTTTTTTTATAGCAATAATAGATTTTAGATTTTTTAAAAGAAAATATTAAATACTATTTGTAAAAAAAATAAACTTTATATATAAAAATAAAGAATTATTCAAAGAAGTTTGATATATGTCTCAAGAAAGATTAAATGCATTGGTTATATTATTAATTGAAAAAAGAATGATTAGAAGAAATTGATTATATAAAAACTAGTAACAACTTTGCTTCTCAAGAAATTTAAAAACTAAGACTTTATAAAAAAATATTTATTTTTCTTAAAAATTTAAGGCCTCTGCTTAATTTTGGCCTTAGGCCATTAATGTGCTTGAGCCGCCCTTGCTAGGATATTATCTTGAAGAATGTGATGTAAGAGTTTGGTTTGACCTGAGATCATCATAGTAATTAACAAGTTATTTATTATACTTTGATACCGGGCACTCATGTCCATACGGATATGATTGAAAGGATATTGGGTATGATTAAATGCTTGTAGAATTAATGATTGATGCAAGATGGAATCTGTCAACTCTTGGTAATGAGTTTAAGCTCTATGTTGTCATGTATTAAAAACAACTAATCAAGACCTTGGACAGGGCAATTGAATGAAAGAAGAAAAGAGTTTCTTGGGTCATTCAATAGTTGATTATAATCTGACTTGCACACATAGTTGTTCACCTATTGGGAATTGACAGTTAGACTATATCCTAGGGTGATCCGAAGCTCTAAGAACAGAGGGAAATACTACATTATTCTTCTACAGGTTTTTGAGAGTAAATTGTATACTTCATGTTATTCGGTGTTAAGGAGTGTTGCTAGACGTCAACCTTGATTAGTATATTGACATGATCAATTTACTACCGGCTTAGTTTTGAACCTATGGGGTCGCACACTAACGAGTGTTCCTATCTTTGTTAATGGATTAATTATTTTATTGTTTGATAATTAAATTAGAGAATTTAGTTAGTCAAATAAATAAATTATTAGTCCAAACGGAATATTATTATGTTCTTTGCTAGCACCGAGAATATAATTAATATTGTGAATAAATTAGAATTTTCTATTTAGAATAGAAATATAAATTGTATCTCTTGATTGAATTATATATGGAATATATATTTGGTATTTATTTATATATGGTATATAAATAAAATATTCATAAAAACTTACAAGTATAATGGAATTTGTTTTCCAATTGTGGAAAGTCCATAAGAGGACTCACGTGTGAAGTCCACAAAGGACTTGGTGCACATGGAATTCAAATAGGATTTGAATTCAAAGTGAATTGTCACTTTTACGTGCAAAGTCCTAATTTTGGAATTGAATTGTCCAAAAGGACTTGGTGCACTACTCATGTGAGACGGCAGTAACCCATTTGGAATGGGTTTCGAATCTATAATTACTTGGGAAAAATTTTCCATAAAAGTTTAATTATGGTATTAAACTTTTACCCCAAGTAAATTATTACCTTAAAAGGTTTATAGGTGATTCTATATAAAGAATGATGGAAAAGTTTCTTAGTATGAGTTTTATGAATAAGTTTATGAAAAAAGTTTTTCACCATGAGAAAAGTTTTCATCATGAAAAGAGTTTTAAATACGACAATAGTTCTTATAAGAAATACACTTTATTGAAACTGTGTGAGTCTAATACTAAATCAAGAGAGAAAATATAATTGACAAGAAAAGTGTTTTTTGTTCCGTTTCTTGTGGGTTGAGATTTTTGAGAAAAGTTCAACACAATATTCGTAATTCAGTTTGTTCGGAGCTCCATTGATCAAGGATTTGATAGCAAAGATCGATCTCGGTGTGGATGCCCATAGAGTCTTCGTACTATCGAAGAAATTCTGAGCTACGACTATCGTCACCAGGTTTGTCTTGAAACCTCTTTTGTTATATGGTAGGCATACTCGGAACAAATGGCTTGCATTTCATATATTTCCACACTGTACGAGCCATATGCATCTCATTCCTCTAGCAAAACATATACCAAACTTAACGATTATCATACATGTAGAGTTGTTTCTATTTTTTTATGTATCTTGAAGATACATTAATTCTTCTTAGGTTTGTTGGACCTTGTTGATATAGTTGAATCTTGTTTCCTTATGCTTTGACACTCTCATTGATAGTTGTCTCGGGAAAAATTCCCCAGACACTTTATCATCCCAACTATGATCTCTACCATGAGTTTTGTTTTCACTTTTGCCGCTCTAATTCTTTGCCTTGATTAAGGAATATTTTAAATCCTAAGGTCTCTTTGATGGAGTAAAAGGGTACAATTATTGAAGCTCTAAAGTTTTCTTAGAATGTTATATATGATCATCACGTGTTTCTCTTAAAAATATAACATTGATTGATCAACAACCAAATTCCCAATCTGATGTAGGTCTGCCAAGGATCGTCCACACATCTGAATATCTTGGCACACTGGTCCCGCTTGTCCTTTGGTGCACCGTTATTATGGCCAGCGGTTCTGTGCTCTTGGGATTATAATGGCTCGACGTAGTTCCTGGGGCGACCCAATCAAGCAGCTTTCAACTTACCCGACCCATAATGTCACACATTTGCTATTCCTATTTCACCCCATACAATCACCGCTTGTTTCTCTTAAAAATATGATTGATCGACAACCAAATTTATTCTAAATGAACTTGCATGAACTTATATTTTCCCATCTTGCATGAACTTTTATTTACAACATTCAGTATTTTATGCCTCTCCTTATGTTGCTTTCTAAATTGGCACATCCACATTTTTAAGGGACTTTATGGTCCAAAAGTTTCTTGCAATCGCTAATTTTATGTCATTATTTTTCAATGGTGGTTTTTTCAAAAATCAGTTTTGCCACATGGCCTCTTATTAGAGGTCCACGTCACCAAATTGGATCCACTAAAAATCTGACCCATTAAATAAAATCCAACCCATTTTTCCTAACCCGATCCACACTTGTGTTCCTTTCCTAACCAACTAATATCTACCGTTATTGTATTTTCGAACTAGATATCGTATTCTTGAATTGAATACTGTAGCTTCAAAATGAATATTGTATTTTAAAATTAAATACTATAATTTTTAATATCGAAGATGGATTTTAAGGCAAATAATATATAGTTTTATTTTTTGTTGGATAGTAATAATTAGGATAGATTATGAAAATCTCTTTTATTGATGTGTATTTATGTTTTTCCCAAAAATAAATAGAACCAACTTATAAATAAGAAAAATAAATAGAAGATGGATTTTAAGGAAAATAATATATAGTGTTATTTTTTGTTGGATAGTACTAATTAGGATGGACTATGAAAATCTCTCTTATTGCGGCGACCCTATTAAAGAGAGCATTAAAAATACATCGACTCTTTAAAAATTGACGTTGTAGCATATATATTCCTCGACTGACATGGTAGTGTATTTATGTTTTTCTCCAAAATTAAATAGAACCAATTTATATATAAGGAAAATAAATAGAAGATGGATTTTAAGGAAAATAATATGTAGCGTTATCTTTTGTTGGATAATACGAATTAGGATAGATAATGAAAATCTCTCTTATTGAGGCGACCCTATTAAAGAGAGCACTAAGGATACATCGACTCTCTTGGAATTCATGTCATAGCATATATATATACCCTGTATTTCTAGTTTCTCCAAAAATAAATAGAACCAACTTATAAATAAAGAAAATAAATAGAAGACAGATTTTAAAGAAAATAATATATAGTGTTATTTTTTGTTGGATAGTACTAATTAGGATAGATTATGAAAGTCTCTCTTATTGATAGTGTATTTATGTTTTTTCCTAAAAATAAATAGAACCAACTTAAAAATAAGAAAAATAAATAGAAGATATATTTTATGGAAAATAATATATAGTGTTATTTTTTTGTTGGATAGTGGCATAGTGCTAATTAGGATAGATTATGAAAATTTCTCTTATTGGTAGCGTATTTAGGTTTTCCCCAAAAACTGAATAGAATCAATAGGACGTATCTATGTGGGGGTCACCGGGTTCACGTGAACCCATGCTCCCCTCCCTAGATCATATATAGTAGTGTTATAATTTTCTAAAAATATTTAAATAAAGATATGTGAACCTACGCTCTAAGTATTTTCATAATAATGCACCCATCCTTTCGAAATCTTCGATACGCCTCTGAGAACCAAGTCACCAACTTATAAATAAGGAAAATAAATAGCAGACAGATATTAAGGAAAATAATATACATTGTTATTTTTTGTTGGATAGTGCTTATAAGGATAGATTATGAAATTTTCTCTTATTGGTAGTGTATTTATGTGTTTTCTCAAAAATATATCGAACCAACTTATAAATAAACATGGCATACAAGCATTCAAATCACCAAACAGAAAAGAAATCAGTACTTTCCAATCAAATTCTCAAAAGTATTTGTTTCTTTCTACTATGTGTGTTGTAATTTTCTTTAACAACAAGTGTTTCAGCCGATTTCATACAATTTTATATGCAGGACAAAGATTGTATGTAGTGTTGCGTCAAAGAAAGCAAAGTCGATGGAGATTGTTGAACTGAATCAGGTGAGTTCAGGATGTACCAATTGAGTTCATTTGTTGTTGGTTCTTAGATTATACGTATGTTTTGTTGCTATGGACAAAAGGTGTCGTTTCCCCTATTTAATTTACTTCAATTGTTAAAAGTGTTTTAGACCTAGGATGTGTTTAGTAGGAAGGAAAATGTTTTCTTGAAAAATACATAGGTTTCTTACTTATTTTCAAATATTTGGTAGGTAAATAAAATAAAATATTACCTCAAGAAAATTTATATGTAATCGTGCAAATAGTATAACCCGTGCATCTTGAAAAAGTATTTATGGGCATTAGACAGAACATTTGAGCTGGGACCATTTGCTATGCCTCCTTCGTAGTAAGCAATTTATCAACCCGATCACATATTTTTTTTCATAGTCATCACTTACTTTCTTCCTCAACATCTTTTTTTTGGAAAATATTTTCTAGAATTGTGTCGTACGTCCGATCATTTCGTGATGAAAATCATCGTCATGCCAAAAATTGTTAGTCCCTCCATTTCAAAAAGAAAGGTCTACTTTCCTTTTTATTCTGTTTCAAAAAGAATGATCCCTTTCCTTTTTTTATCAACATTTTAATTTCAACTTTCCATGTGACATATTTAAAACCACAGGACTAAAGGGTATTTTGGTACATTTGACATAACTTTAATTTAGGACCAATAGATTCGAAAGTCTTCTTTATTTTCTTAAATTCCGTGTCAAGTCAAAATAGGTCATTCTTTTTAAAACGGAGGAGTATAACATAGCTTTTGAATTGTGTCCTTTTATCTTGCGAAACATATTGAGTTTCAATCCTAAAAATATTAAAGTCGGTAAGAAAACAAGACAGATTTATGCCTTATACACCAGTTTTATGCGTTCACTAAAACATCAAACATGTTAGGAATGCTTAAAGTACTTGGCTCGTCTGTTTCTAAAATCTTATTACTCCATTTGTTTGTTAATTTTAGATAGAAGAAATCAAGAAATTTCAGATTTTTCTTTTTTAAACTCTGGGTTGAAATTGTTTTACATTTGAATACCTTAGAAATAAGTCTATCTGATAGCACTTTCTTGTCTTATCTAGGCCATGCCAATTCACTTTCAAGAGGACATACTTACGAATATCCTCAGCAAGTTACCTGTGCGGTCTCTTCTTCGGTTCAAATGTGTTTCAAAATTTTGGAAAACATTGATCAATAAACCATATTTTAGTATGGAGCATTTCAATCATGCTAAGAATGACCAAAATTCCCAAAAATTTCTCTTTTACCAACTGCGCCCTAATGAAGATATATTTTCCATATATTGTTGTCCTTTATCATTGGCTCAAGGGGTTGAGGACGTGCAGGAACTGGGTTTCCCTTTAAATGTTGAAACACGGTATTGCCAAGTCTATTGTTGTTGTGATGGCTTGGCTATTATCAGGGTTTATGAAAATATTATTAACCGCGACATATTGTTGCTATGGAATCCCTCCACGAGAGAATCAATTGTACTTCCCTCTCCAAAATTTTTAGTGGAGGGATTTTCTTGTTTGGGAATGAGTTTTGACTCAACTTGTGGTGATTATAAGATCCTTAAGATTCCCCAGGATAGGTACAAATCACCTGGTGAAATTCTCCAATTGAAAAGTGGTTCTTGGAGAAAAATTGATAATCATCCTCATGACATTTACAATATGGTGGATGGTATGCATTCTTTAGCATTTATACATGGGGCATTTCATTGGGTTAGTCTTACAAGAAATTATTATTTGGTGGTTTCATTTAATATTTCCCTTGAAATGTATGGAGAGATACCATTGCCAGAGGAAATATGGTTGTACAACATTAATATTGGCATTTCGGTATTGGACGGAATGCTCTGTGCTTATTCTAATGGGTATCATCAAAGAAAGCGCACTTTTTATTTATGGGTGATGAAAGATTATGGTATCGAGGAATCTTGGAATGCACTATTTTCTATAGTAGATCCTGACATTTGTATAGCCGCACCGAAATATAGGTTTGCAGATGGTGAAGTGTTATTCTGGTGCGAACATGTTGAATATGCGGACAATGAATTTAGGACACGGAGAGGACCTTTTATATTGCCTCGAGGTATCCTTCAGAACGGATTTGCTTTTATAGAGAGCTTGATCTCTCCAAAATTAATTACTTAGTATTTGCTTATGTATGAATTATGATTGAGATACTTTTTCATTTTCTGGCTATCATGTTACAATCTCTTATTTTTATTAGTTTATATATCGATCGCAAATCTTTTTGTTTCAAAGTATATTTATATTTACCAAAGCTTTGTTTATTTCATGTTTCCAGGGAAAGAACATGAGCCGTTTCTCTTCATGTTATTGCTCGTCTAGATTTTTATATTAATTGTTGCAATTAATACACTGTTTATTACTCAATTATAGATTAATGGAAAATTTCCTAGCTGGATTGATAATTAATATGCTGAATCAATCAACTCAAAAGATCAATTAATATCAATTAGTTGTGTGAGTATGTTTTTTTTAATCATGTAGTAAGTTTACTTAGGTCTGATGCTTTTATAGGAATGGCCTTATCATATATTTATAGGCCAATTATCGAACCGAAAACCTCTAATATTATTTCTACTATTATATACACATGCATATACACAGAATTTCCACTAACTTTATTTTTCCATTTAAACAATCTCTTGCCATCTAAAAAGAAATGTGACTTTGCATGAGACGTGAATGTCTTTATTATCTATATTTTTGACGGGTATGAAGTCTTATGTGTATAATTTTCTAGAGATATATACTAAAGTTTTGAACACCCTTAGCAGTTAGCAGAATTCCTATCTTCGCTACTATGTATCTGATTATATCTAAAATAATGCACGTAGCCACTCTTTCCTATGCTTAGTATTTCCTGTAGATGAATTATATAATTTTTGATATCTTTAATTTGTCTTAAAATTGACTTCAGTTTTGTTTGATTTGGATAAGGCGTCTCTTGATTTCCAGCTGATTGGTTCCATTGTTGTTCGATCAATTCAGATCGCAATGTTCTTTCTCTGAGTTGGTCGGAAATCCAAAGAAACAACCTAAATATCCTCGAGCAGTATCTGTCATCAAGTTCTTTTCCAAGTCAAAGTGGCTATGGGGAAAAAATATAGTACTATGGAACAAGGCTGGACCTGGAACTATGTGTGCTACATTGCTGAAAATTATACTGTAGAAATCTTTTGAATAGCATCATGGTTAGCTGGGTGAAACGTCCTGAGAATACTTGGAAGCTCAAAACCGATGGTAGTTACATGTCAGATCGTAACAAAGCCGGGCCGGGGGAATTGTTAGAAACAGATACGGCAATATGGCTATGGCTTTTGCTCACCCAATCCAATTCAATACTAACAATTTTAGTGAAGCTCAAGCCGCCTTGATTGGTATCTCATGGTGCTGTGAACAATAAGTGAATGACTTGAGTGTTGAACTTGACTCCATTATTGTAGTAAGGATGATTAATGGAGTTCATAAAGCCCCATGGAAGCTACAAGATATCATCGAGAAGATTCAGCAGACGAAATCTCAAAGAAACATCCAAGTTATACATTGCTTTAAGGGAGGGAAATGAAGTAGCAGACGCACTTTTTCCAAACATGCCACTACGATTCAAGATGCCAAGTTTTACTTCCTAGAAAATGAACTTCTCAGAGAAGCAACAGGTCCACTTTGTTTGGACAAGATGCAGCTGCCTACTTTAAGGAGAAGAGCAAAAAAACACTCTTCCCGGTGCTATAATCCTCCTTGAGGTTCTTGTTGTACTGGTGGTACGGGGTGTTTTAGCTAGCTTCAGCTTTTTCTTCTTCCAGTGCACTGGGCACAAGTTGTTTCAGGCCTTTGACCGAGAAACATTGGAGTCTTAGCACTTTGTTTAGCTGTATCACCAGTTTTTGTTTCATGGAGGTAAGGTTGTCATTTCCTCCTCTATTTGTTGTATTTTGCAATGAATAATAGACCTGGTAGTGGTCTAAGCCAAACCCCCCACCAACTCGGGAGTAGATCCTAGGTGGATGGCTTAAATTTTTAAAAAAATGATACAAAGTTGCAGTCCATTAAGGAAATGAAGAACTCTGCTGTTCTGAGACCAGGGCCGGCTCATAGTGTTAACAAAACAGGCAGTTGCCTTAGGCCTCCAATTGTGGGGGGCCTCATTTTCTAGTACTGAATGCATTGGTAGATTTTTTTTAACAAACATATTACTATTATTTATAGAGAGTTCTTCACATAAATGGAAAGAAATCCTTTTAATGGGAAATAAAGTGATAGACTAGCTTAAACAGATAATATTCTAATCGAGATACTCAATCAAACAAAAAGACTTGATGTTCTTTTAAATGCTTATATTGCTTATAAAATAATGTTAACAATTCCTATAACAGTCGCTTCAGCAAAAAGAAGTTTTTCAAAATTAAAAATGACAATCTCTTATTTAAGATCAACAATTCTCAAGAAAGATTAAGTGTATTGGCTATATTATCAATTGAAAAATTATAATTAGAAGAAATCGATTATAAAAAGATTATTAACAATTTTGCATCTCAAAAAGTTAGAAAAATGGTTTTCACACAAAAACATATAATTTTATTTTTTTTTTTATCAAATTTAAGGCCTCCCATTTAACTTTTGCCTTAGGCCACCGATGTGCTCGAGCCGCCCCTGTCTGAGATGTACTTTTTCTCCATTCGTAATAAGATATAAAGACTCAGTTACGTACGTAGCTATAATTGTCAAAATCAGGTAAATTTGTGGCGCTTCATTCTTTTATGATATAGCCATATCTACGAACATCTGTTGGCGAAGATACGTAATCAAATTACTTTTGTAACCTTTTACCTATCTCTAATTTGGATTTTCGACCAATTAATGTATGAATGAACATGATCTAAATGAAGGGAATTCTGTCGTCTTTATGTTTTTATGTATCAATCTCGGTTTCAACATATCATGATGCATTAATACCAAATCCATCTTTTGAGGTTTTTGCTTTACCACATTGTATGTAAGATTTGTAGTATCGATGAGATGTGTGCGCATCCATGGCGGAGCAGAGACAAAACAACTTCTTGATCAACGATTTAGCTTATTAAGATTCTGTTTGCAAGCTCTGCAGTTCATTGCGGCTTCAGTTCAAGCCTTACAAGATTGCAGCACATCTATCAAAATTCCAAAATATAGATTTGTATTCACATAATGCTAAATGGGAAGTTTCAAATCAAATGGAAAGTTAATCGGAGTAAAATATACATATTTGTACACCTATAACTATCTCAATCGGTCTCAACTATCTCCTATATTTCAAAAGCAAAGTTTGGACATTTGATTGGGGAGGAGAGATATGTGCTTACAGCTGCAACATAAGATATGTATGACGACACACCTAAGGAAAAAGAGGATGTTGCACAGATTAACAAGAAGGAGCTGCAAGAAAACATACACTAGGCTACCACAACCGCTAGTCAGATGGAAGGTCATGACAAAATCACTAACATACAAGAAAAAAGACAATGTACGTACTACTGCTCTTGAGACTTATTTTGAGGCATCGTCTCATTCATTAGCACTTGAATCCTTGAACAAAAAAGAATAAATTCATGGTGGAGCGGGAGGCCATCGCTAAATGGATTCCATCTCCCAAATGAGGGCTATAGTGTGTAATTGTCGAGGCCTAGGGGGATCCTTGACATTTTACTTTTTGAAGAAGACAGTGGGTCTCTATTCCCAAGTATGATTTTTCTTAGTGAAACTGAAAGTAAGGACAACATTGTCAAGTGAGTTCAGAGACAATTGAACATGTCTTATGCTACGATTGTGGATCTTGTTGGATTAACCAGGACTTGTGCTGGTTTTGGAATGATGACCTTTAAGTATGTCAGTCTCACCTAAAATTTTTATATTGAAATATCGGTGTATGATACTTTAGTTGATTCTAAATATTGATGTATTTTTGTGTATTTGAGTATTGATAAAGCTACTCATAGAGAACAACTGAAAGAACTTAGTATATAATCAACTAGTTGGGGTCGTCTCTGGATTATGGTTGGGAATTTTAATAACATTATTGATAACTCTGAAAAATTAGGAGGAGAAGTAGAGATATAACTTCCTTACAATTTGCGATAATTTGATGTAGAAAAGTAATCCTAATGTAAAGGAGCAGTTGAATTTCTTTGAAAGAATACGTGGAGAATTTCTTAAATTTATCAGTAAATTTTATTTAGACACTCAAACTCTCACCTGTTTTGAGTAGACACTTCTAATTCAAATTTTGAAAAAAATGAAATGTGTATTCTTACGCCTCCATTACGTAAACAATAAGTTAACAACTTATAATATGTCTCGTTCTTTAATTATACATCTTAACTTCAATAATTCGTAAAATCAATGCATATTTCAATTGAAGTTGACGTGTATAATAAAAAGAAGTGATATATTTTTAGATAATTAACTTACATATATAATGAAAACTTGAAAATACATACAGATTTTTTTTCAAAACTTGAGTCAGGACATTTTAAGATGTTTCGTGAAACAGAATAGAAATCTGCCTGAACTTAGGGATTGCTGCTTCTTTCCAATCTATATGCAAATAGTTGGGCGTGAAGCTTTGTTCGTAAAAAAAAAAAAAAAAAAAAAAAAAAAAAAAAAAAATCATCCTTGTCAATATAAAATTATCTTTCATCCGGCTTTTTAATCAGGGTCTGTTTGGAAAGTCACCTGGTAATTGAAATTGGTATAATTATTAGGTTAGTAATTATCAGTCTAGTAATTACACAACCTAGTAATATCAATGACATGTTTGTTTGCCACAATGTAATTACACTGTAATTACAAGTGTACTGTTTAGTTGCACAAGTGTAATTACATGATTATATTAAAATTTTAAAATAAAGTTAATTATGAAAAACTAAAAATTATATTAGTCAAATAAGGGTCTTTATATATGATATTAAATTAAATATTTAAGATATATATATATTGTCTTTTGAAAATATATTAATTAATAAACATATGTTCTTAACTAATATTATTAAAAAAAATATATATATATTTTTTAAATTAGTATATTTTAATTAAATTAATCATAAAAACTAAAAGTACATGAATTTTAAGAGCATCATGAAATGCATGTTTGAAAAAAATAATTAATATTATAAATATAATATCATAAAATTATTAAAACATTTGACAATAGTCTATCAATTCTACCTAAAAAATGAATGGTTTGGAATGTGAATATCAAGCTAATACTAGTAAAACAAATAAATTGAAACTGAAAATATAACATAAGTTCAAAATTGAAAATAAAAAAAATTAACATTATACTCTTATGTCAAATTTCAACATAACGTACATAAATATGATTCCAAAGAAAAGAAAAATGTAAGTCTATAACCTTATTCAACAATGAATTCTTCTTTAATTTAAAAATTAGAATACTAAACAAAATTATGCTAAATGAAACAAATAAACATAAAATAAATAAATAAATATATAATATGAATAATTGCATGAAATCGCAAGAAGTAAAGGTTGGGAAATGAGAAGGAAATGAAATATAATTAATATAGAATAAAAAATATATATTTTTAAAATATTAAAATAAGAAAAATAAAAAAGAATTTAAAATAATAGAAATAAAAAATAAATTAAAACAAAAAATAAAAATAGAAATAAAAGGAAGAAATTAAAAAGTTACCAGTTTGTAATTACACAATATAATTAACAGCAATTCACAGCTCTCCCTGTTAAATGGAGAGTGTAATTACCCCTGTCAATTACACCTAATTATCTATTGATTAAGTAATTAGCTGACCAATCAAAAATGTCAAACTATGTAATTACATTCAATTACACCAAATTCAATTCTCAGAGTGACTTTCCAAACAGGCCCTTATTATTTTTTGAAATCTATCATTTTCTAAATTTACGAGGCACTCAATTGAAATAAATGGCAGTCAAAATAACTTAAGTTTAATTATTTTTAAACTAATGGCTATGCCTTAAATAGTTATCCTTAAATATGTTATTTTTGCATTTCCCCCCAATTTCCTTCTCACCTTCAAAAAAACCTTATCAAAAAAACCACCGCCAAATGGCGGCGATTGCAGCAGCCGCCGTAGCAGCGGCGGCGACCTCCGCTTTCACTTCTCTCCACCTCACTCGCTCAATTCCTTACACGCGCCGCCACATTCATACTCTCATCACTTCCTCCTCAACTAAATTCAACATCACTTTCGCTCCACCCAAACCCAAACCCGAACCGAAACCCGACCCGGAAATTCCCACAAACTCTAGCTCCGATGCTGATCTCGGTGATCAACTGTATATTCCATGGATTGTTCGCGATGAAAATGGGAATCTCACGCTCCAATCTACACCGCCTGCGCGTTTATTACATGAGATGGCAAACGCGAGCACCAGTAAGAAGAAGAAGAAGGGGAAAGAGGCTGTTTCTAAAGCGGCGGCGGTGGTTTCGACAGCTGAGCCGAAGCATTCGAAGGCGGCGAGAAGGTTCTATAATGAGAACTTTAGAGACCCTCCTCAACGTCTTAGTAAAGTCCTTGCTGCTGCTGGAGGTAAATTTAGCATGTCTAATGCACTTCATTTGGATGGTTGTTACTTATTGTTTCGTAATGTATGTACTCCCTCCGTTTCATTATACTTAGCTCTCTTATTAAAAGAAAATAGTAGTTGTTTCCAGTGGCAGAGGCAGGATTTTTATCAAGGGGTTTCGAAATATAAATAAGAAGTAACGCCTCAAGGTTACATGATGATAAATCGGGTCGGGTTGGGTGGGGCGGAGCGGGGCAGGGTTTAGGATAAAATTACTCTTAATCGCTAAATGTAATTCGCCTTGTCATACTTTAGTTAAACATTTCTTCATAAGTTTGCCCTGCTTTATCGAGCCATATATAGATCTTGTGTTTTTTTTAAGTGTTTACTTTATTTTGAACCTTTTATTTTTTTCCTCTAACTACTCCTTTAATCATATATTAGCTTTGAAAATTTATACTATATATATGTATAACATACATATTATATTTTCACGTTTATAAATTTTTTCCATATACTTAAAAAATATATCTATAAGTTTTTCTGAATGGAAATTGTACTCTCTCCATTAATTTCCTTATTTTAAGAATTATTAATCATTATTTCTATTTAATGAATGGAGAATAGCTCTAAATTTATTACCAAATAAAAATTCTCTAATTTTTGGCAAGCAAATGGGAATCGAACCAGCAACCACAGTAAATTTCTGAACCCCCTTAACCACTGAGTTACACATTTCAATTGTGACAATGGAGTTCATTTATACTATATATTTATGTAAACCAAAATTTTAACCCTACATATACACTGTTATTTTCCGGCGAAGTGGGTTCGGGTGAAACCCCTCCCATCCACCTAGCTCCGCTCCTGGTTGTTTCAATTTACTTGTCCAATTTATGAAATAAGAACAAGTTTATCATTTTATTCCAGTGCTACATTTATCATTAATTGACGACATAAAGTATTAGTAGTCTAATTTAGATTTCCAGAGCATAACTAATAAGGTTAGTTTGGTAATATAACTCCTAATAAATGTTTAATTAAGGGGAGTGTTAATTCAATATGGGCCAAATAAAATGAAACGGAGGGAGTAATACATTGAAAGTAGGGGTCATTTGTAGAGTGTATAAGAATAGTACTTAATAGGATAGTATTAGTGATGTTGGGATTAGTTATAATGAGATTAGTTGCTGGGATTATTTCCTATCCATTGTTTAGTTTGGTGTATTAAGGGCAGTCCTCTCTTTACCATGCTTACCGTGTATTAATGGCCCATGTATTGCTATTACCATGGTTTCCTATGTATTAGTTATACGCTTTATAATATTGATAGCTTGTTTGGTCAAACTTCTAAAATTAGCTTATTTAGAAAAGTGCTTTTCTTAGAAGTGTTTTACAAAAAAGTATTTTTGGTAAGAAGCAGTTTGTGTTTGGCCAGTAAATTTAAAAAACACTTTTGAGCAGCAATTAGTGTTTGGTCAAGCTTTTTAAAAGTGCTTTTAAGTGTATTTTTTTCAAAATGCTTTTGGGGAAAAACTACTTTTTTTAGCTTATGAAAAACTGTTTTTTCTACTTCCTAGAAGCACTTATTTTCTTTCAAAAGCTTGGCCAAACACCTTATGTTTTAAAAATAAGCACTTTTAGGAAAAAATAAGCACTTTTAGGAAAAAATAAGCACTTTTGAGAAAAAAATAAGCTTGGCCAAACAAGCTATGGAATAAGGTGTAACAAATACATGTGTTAGTTATACATTGACTCAAAATCCTACCATACAAAGGATTAAATAATACCATGACTAGTACATGTATTAGATTTTCTCTACTACATACTACCAAATGACCCCATAATGTATTGCATTGTACTGTATTGTTTTGACAAATACAACGTTTGGATAGATTGTACCTTTTTTGTCGTTACATACTGTCATACATAAGCAATTTGAAGGACAAACCTACAAGAAAAGTAGTAGTGTACAGGTTAAAGCTATTATAAAAAGGTAGGGTAAAGGATAAAATAGTATTATTTGATAATAAGCAAAGACAATGAGAAGAAGAAAAAAGTTAACGATGCGATCGCACCAAATCGGTCGTTAGATGAAATGGGACTTTTCGTTGTTATGTAAAGACGGATTTAACAATATATAAAATAAAATTTAAATAACAACCAAAGCGAATATTATATTGAAACTAACAACACAATTCAATGTAGGTAACAACCATCCAAACAAGCTGTAATGGTACCTTTTTCTGATGGTCCAGATACCCTCTTCACCATTCTGCTAAGCTCAGAGACAATGACAATAACTACACCTCAATTTGGAATCTAGTTGTGCTGGCTATATGAATCCTATATATGCATTCTGCAAGAGAGAACAGACTTTAAATATTGATAACCACGGCATAATTGGGTCTCTATTCCAAACTAGTTGAGGTTATATACTCCGCTCCATTTGATGGCCCCATTTCAGCTCAATACTTATTGAATGGGAGGAGAGTAAAGGAATTGAGAGAAGAAACTAAAAAAATTTGTTTTGCTAATTCCTGATGCCATAGATTGTATTACGCGATAATTGAAGTGCCATTATCAATATCTTAAGTTGTATTGACGGATAGTTGCTGATGCCATAGATTGTGTTGAGGGGCAGGCCCATTATTCTCTGAGTTTTGAACCTTGATCTACTGGCCCTCGGTGATTTATTGGTTATCAAAAAGAAGAAAAAGTTGTTGTGGTGGCAATTATATTCAGAACTCATTGGAAGTTACTGGAGCTAGAAAATAGAAAGTATTTGTTTTTATTGCAGGGAAAGATCTGTTGTATATGTATGGGATACTAATGAGATGTTAAAATAATGAGATTCAGCATATTAAGAACAATGATGATGCTAGTAGATTATCTGAAATTGAGGATTTGTTTTATAGTGGCATCCAGAAGGAGCTGTGAAGAGCTGATTTTTCAAGGTCAGGTTACTGTGAATGGTTCTCTTTGCAAGACTCCACAGGTCAAGTTCAGAAATGCTCCCATATTTCAAAAGTTGTTAGGTTTTGAATCCAGTGCATTTTTTTCTGCTTGGTTAGATTGTTGACATCTATTCTGCTTGTTGGCAGACTAAAGTCGATCCAGCTAGGGATGTAATTTATGTCAAAGGAAGTCGTCTTCCTAAGAAGTTGCCTTCAAAGGTCTATCTTGCACTAAACAAGCCAAAAGGGTATGTCTATCCTTCTCTTTTTATCAGTGACAGTGGAGGAGTTTGGACTTTTGTTTGTTATGCCTGTTAGTCGAGTTGATTCAGGTTTAACAAAATTACAGGTACATATGCTCATCTGGGGAGAAAGAAACTAAGTCAGTCATGTCCCTTTTTGATGATTTTATGAAGAGTTGGGTACGTTGTCTTCTGCTTGTATGGGTCTTCTTGAAATTTTCGTTCTTTTGGAAAACTGTGTCCTGGGAATAATGAGCTGTTTTGTAGAGCTAATTTGTAGGGATTATGTTATGTACACAGATGGTTCTAAAAGTTGTTCCCAAAAAGAGAAATTGTTGCTTTCGAATGGCATCGCTTGTACTATACTCTTGACTTTTTACATCTACTGTGTCTTCTTTTTAAGGATAAAAGGCATCCTGGAGAACCAAAACCTCGGCTCTTTACAGTCGGCAGACTTGATGTTGCCACGACTGGCTTGATTATTGTGACTAATGATGGTATAGATGACATTTTTCTTTTATAGTTCCACGGCACATGTTATTTGTGACCTCACTGAGATCTTATAAGAAAAGATAACCGCCATAAAGTTCATTTCAAATGTTACCTACAGAGTAATGGGGTTTATGTTGCTCTTTCAGGGGAGTTCGCGCACCAGATTTCACATCCTTCGTCTAATTTGTCAAAGGAGTATGGTCCTATTATGATTTCCCTCTTTAAAGTTTATATGCTTTGCTTTGCTTTTTTGGCTCACATACTCGATCGTCTCTACAATGTGATGATATTTTTGTGACATTTACTGTACTTGTCTTCTGCAATTAGTTGTTCTTTTCTTCTTCTCAAAA